>OU342735.1:41832899-46632899 GCA_910589765.1 Avena atlantica
TATGTTCTCTACGGATATACATCCGCCCGTTGTTTGTATCTAGTAGATGGATCTTGGTTATATAGTTCACATCGTAGGAAAATTTTTGTTTTCTATGCTACGAACCCTACACCTTTGGTGGGTTGAATTCAGATAAGAATTTCGAGACGATCGTTTGATAGTAAAATATTTTTTCCGACATTTTATTCAAAAGTTATGGCTGTTTATCGTGTCACTATATTTTTTTAAAATATATCGAATTCATGTTTTTAAATTTCCCTACAACAATTCCTAAAATATAACTACATCTCAAAGGAATAACTTTTTTTGAAGTTTTTATCATTTTGTGGCACAAAATTGTCTCCCCTAGTTGGTTTTTGGATCCATCAAATTTCTATGGCGCATATATGTATATGTGTCACATATCACTTTCTATGGAGGCACATGGAAAAATATGCGTCACAGAAACAAATTTTTATATTTATGTGGCGCCACAAAATTTTCATATTTCTATAATGCTAGTGTCCGTATACATCACATAATTAATTATATGAAGTATTCCCTTTTATATACACTACATTATGCATTTCTATTTATATCTTTTTTATTAGTAGTGACAAAGTATTTTCCCGAGTCCTCCCAACCCGTCACGGCTGCTCTGGCCATGCCTGCAACGGCGACGGACAGAGATGGACGAAAATAACACAAAAAATAACAATTTCACGAAATGAACTCTGGCCAGCAGAAATTCACGGAACTAACCCTTTTTGCAACGTCCATACAGCGTGGCGCCGCACATGAAGAGCGACGCCATTACGCCTGGCGCCGCGCACCTGCCAGCGTGGAGCCCCGCGGGCCCGGTCCCGCTAGTGCGGCGCCTTGTAGCGTGGCGCCACACTTTAGGTCTTCTATCTGCGTGGCGCCAGCCCTCCCCAGACCCATCTCATTCCTCTCACCCACACAGGAGCTGCAGCGGCGGCGGCGGCTCTTCTCCCCCTCCACTTCTCCCTCCTAGTGTCTTCCCCTTCATCTTTGATTTGACCCATTAATTTCTTGTTTTGGTCCATATCTTGTAAACCCTAGTTTGTTTGTAAGATGCATGGTAGAATTCTTGTATTGGCATATGGGTTGGTATTGTGTTAATGTTAGCATGGGTATCTATTGAGTGTGTTGACCATGTTATTGTTGTGTGATTATGTTAGGCATGGCAAGAATTGTTCATGTTCACCATGTAGACAAGGATGCTTTTTTGAGAGGTAACATAGAACCGGACCCGGACGAGCTCGATTTGGTGTTTGAGCGTACTCCAACATATGCCGAGGTCTTGGAGCAATTGAGGATTGAATTGAAATGGATGGACCCAAAGGATGATATTGAGTTGGAGGGAAGACATAATGTTGGCTTAGGAATGAATGTCCATTGGAAGACCATGCGTATCTTCTCCGGGCCCGTTGGCTTGCATACAAGGAGGTGGTGGCTGAATCACTAGACAAGGCTCTTGAGCTATTTGCCACCAAGAAAGTTGGTAGTTCATTGTCTTTGGACTTAAACCGTATGGCATCCCCATTGCGTACTATGAGTCCTCCACCCGTAGACCAAGAGCTAAGGCATGAACCTCCCTTGACCCAAACATTGAGCCCGATTTCAAGACACCAAGATGATGATTGCGGGGTGAAGATGAAGATGACAATGATGATGTTGAACTCCACGACAACAATATTGGAGATTTAGAGAAATATATCACACAAGATGACATGGACCATGACCTCCCGTATTCTCGAGGCTATGCATCGGACTCGGATGATGATGGTCCCGAAGAAGAAGTTGACGAGGAGGGGTTCACGCCTAGAGAGGCCGAAATCCCCATACCGTATTGGGTCGGGACCATCGGGTGCCTTTGTTTCGTGATCTCAGTCACGCGGATGAAGCCACGGTTGATGGTGGCAAAGGCATTGTGCTCGGACCAAGGACAAGTTCTTACGGGATGGCAATGAAGTGAATAGTGGCTTTTGAAAAGGATCAAGGTTCAGGACCTTGTTAGAATTTAAGCAATGGATAAAGGACTTATCGGTGAAGCATCATCGTCCTTACACGGTCGTGCGCTCGGACATCAAGAAGCGTTACACGGTGAAGTGCGAGGAGGAAGGATGTCCTTGGATAGTGCATGCAAGACCATTCAAGGGAGGTCCTGATTGGCACATATCTAGTTGCGTATCAACTCACATGTGCCGAGGCCCGGTGTTGGATGGGAAGGATGCGAAGAACGAGCACCGGCAACTCACCTCCGAGTTCCTCGCTTATAGGCATAGAAGGCTAAGCAAGCCGCATTCAAGATGTTGTACGGTGATTGGGAGGAATCTTATAACCGAATCCCAAGGTTATTGTTAGTGATGGCCAATGTGAACCCCGGCATGGTTCATGTGGTTGAACCTTATGGGAACAAGACAAGGGTTGTAAACGGGAAAACCGTGCGAGTATTTGGCCGTGCATTTTGGGGTTTTGAGCAATGTGTCCGGGCTTTTGAACATTGTAGACCGGTCATCTCTGTTGATGGCACCTTTATGACCGGACAATTCAAAGGCACTATCTTGATTGCAATAGCCAATGACGCGAACAAACGGTTGATTCCTTTGGCGTTTGATTTGGTGGAGGAAGAAAGCAATGATAATTGGGAGTGGTTCTTCTATCTTTTGAGAACCAAGATATTAACCCCTCAAAGGGAGATATGTGTCATCTCTGACCGTCATCAAGGAATTCTCAATGCTGTGATGATTGATATTCCCGGCCATGCTCCATTGCACCATCGTTGGTGCATGAGACACTTTTGTTCAAACTTCTATAGGGCATGCAAGAGCAAGGATTTGTCCGATGATCTACAGGATTGTTGCCTCGCTTTCACGGAACGTCGTTTCTCTAACTTGTACAACAAATTGCTAGTCAACAAAGAACTCAATGCCGGTGGTCGCGAGTGGCTCAATAGGAAAATTGAACATATGGGAAAGTGGGCACGAGCTTTTGATGACGGTGGCCGGAGGTATGGCCAAATGACAAGCAACATGGCAGAGGCATTTAACAAGTTGCTAAAAGGTGTCCGTGCATTGCCCGTCACGACAATAGTTCGATATACATTCGACATGATGAATGGGTATTTTCTGAAATACTCACATGAAACGGACCGACATATTACGGGGGACAACAAGAACAAGTACAAATACAAGTTCCCTCTGAAGGTTGACGATTGGATGCAATTTCAGACAAGGAAAGCGGATTCCCAAGTTGTCACGGAATATGACAATGACGAGCTAATTTACAAGTTACGGAGCCCGGAGGTACAACGGCTGATGGTGTCCAACACGGAGGCCGAGCATTGTTTAGAAGGGGGTTTAGAGACATCCTACATATTCAAAACAATAAAGAGAATAAGAACAATTACAAAATGTCCATCTTATAGTTCTAGCATCTAGAATTGCAAGCTAAATCAACCATCTTATAGTTCTAGCATATAGTTTTAGCTTTTGTCCATCTTATAGAGACATCCTACATATTCATCATACTCTACCTATAGTTCTAGCATCTAGAATTGCAAGCTAAATTAACCAACTAGAGTTCTACCATATAATTGTAAGATAAATCAAAACACCAACTAGAGTTCTACCATATCTCCATCTTACTCTAGCCATATGGAATTGCTAATATGAAAAAGCACCTAACATATACTTCAAAGATAAATAGACCAACTAGAGTTCTACCAAAGAGTACTATGCCATATCTAAATCTAAATATCAAATAAGCATTGCAATGGTTCATCTCAATCTCTACATCTAATTGAACCTAGGATTTCACCGAAATTTGAACAAAAGAGGAAATTAGCAAGAATTTTTTGGACAAATAGCAAGGGATTTGAGAGGAGATACCTGGGGAAGGGATTGGGAGCAATATCCTTGGACAAATTCAGCAAATCTTGGGTTTTGGAGAGGGGAATCACCGGGGCTGAGAAACCCTACCCGCCATGCGCTCGTGTATGTCTGAGAGGAATGGGATGGGTCTGGGGAAGGCTGGCGCCGCGCTGGTACAAGACCTAAAGTGCGGCGACAGTGCGGCGCCACGCCACAAGGCGCCGCACTAGCGGGACCGGGGCCCGCGAGGCTCCACGCTGGCAGGTGCGCGGCGCCAGACGTAATGGCGCCGCTCTTCAATGTGCGACGCCACGCTGTATGGCGTTGGAAAAAGGGTTAGTTCCGTGAATTTCTTCTGGCCAGAGTTTATTTCGTGAAATTTTTTATTTTTTTAGATTATTTTCGTCCATTCTACCGCGGGCGACCTGGCCGTACATGGGCAGAAGGGCGACCTCGCACGTACCGTGCACTCAACTCGAGACTCTTATTTTTTTGAAAACCGAGGTTTGAGTCCTAGTTGGTAGCCTCTCATACGAAGAACTTAACACCATTCTAGATGCATGTTCTACGTGCAATCTTTAAATCATAAAGGCATTTTAAAAGTTAAAAATATAATTTATGACTTTTTGAGAATGAATATAGTACCTTATGAGTTAAAGAGTGCACACATAAGAATGTATTTTAGTTCTTCTAAAATTCATCGGAAATTATCTTCATATATCTTTTCAGCAAAAAAGACTAATAATCGGTATATAGATTTGTTTTGTTTTATTGACTTAGGAAGGCATGGTTTAGGAAAAACAACGATTCGATCATGGTGGGTGTTTGTGTCCTTTCACTAGTAGAAAACATGACACTAGTCCCGGTTTTGTAAGAGGCTTTAGTTTCGGATTGTAATCCGGGACTAACGTATCGGGACTAAAAGTTAGGTCTTTAGATTGTCTCCACGTGACCCCGTTGCGCGCGCTGCGCTGGAGGATCTTTAGTCCCGGTTCGTAACATGAACCGGGACTAAAGTTGGTAGGAGGTGGGGTTTTAGGATTTTCTTTTTTGTGTTTGATTATTGTTCATTTTGTGTTTTCATATACATATTATTCTACACTACTACATGTTGTATACATTGATGCATATATAATATAATTTCTCTCACGATTACATAAAGACATATAAATATATACACAACCAAGACTAGAGCTCGTCTAATTAATTTACACGAAGATCATTACAACGGATACTGTCATTTTGTGCTTATCCACGATTACACGAAGGTCTATCCACGTTGTACTCTCCTTTTGTGTTTATGATGAACCTGAGCAAAAATCCTGACAACTCATCTTGAATTGCTAGTAGGCGTTCATGTGGTAGGAGCTTATCCCGCATCGCATCCAACTATATATAAAAAAGTAGATTATTATGAATGGAACTCGACAAAAACTATGGTATAGAATAAGTTGCGAATATATTGTTTACGTACTCGAAGAAAGTTTGTGGCCTGCTCCATACACCCACGAATGAACTCGCATACGTAATATCCACATAAATTAGTCTCCTGTGGCTGCGTCGAACACTTTTCGATCGAGAATATAATTTAATTAAATAATAATCAAGCATGATAATTGTATGAATGATAATTGTAATATCCACATAAATTAGTCTCCTAGCTCTCGTACTACTTACCGGGATCGTACGAAAAGTGAGCTCCTCACGCCATTCATCCTGAACCTCCTTCGTGAACCTTTTCCAAACCCTGTCCGGCAAAAAAGAAATGAATGAGTTATTAATTAGTTTACATCTCAGAGAATGAACGAAAGAGACAGATATAGTACGATAATGATTGAAATTATTTTTGGAAGCTATCAATTGTGCTGCGGTAGTCTTCCATCGGCTTCTTTAACGAGTCCGAAATTTCCACTTTTGCACGGTCAACGCCAATGTTTAGAAGAATCCAGTGATAGCTGCGTACATTTATATACACTTAATATCTAGTAAACAAAAAATGAATGTCTACAAGACAGTAAGACTCTTACTTATAGTTGTAAGGAAATAGTATTTGTGTCTTATAATGTTGCTCCATTAAAAACATTAGCAAGTTATCCTCTGTTTTCTCGAGGTTATTTATTAGCGTATGTCCATTAACTCTGTTTGGGTCAACGAACCCAAGGTTGTAGATTGACTTTCTTCTACATTCTTGAATCTTCATTCTGCATATATAATAGCATAGAAGGAGATATAGTGAGGATAACGACAGGAAATGAATTAAACGAGCTGAGTTAGTGACTTAATTACTTATAGATAATAGCAGTTGAGGAGGGACTTGTCGAGTGCGTCTAGGTTGAATAACTGAAATAGTTCACAAAGTTCAATGGAGATCTCGTCTGGACGGAAGTACTCCTCTTTAACTTTACATACGAAAAATTGCCGCCCTTCCTTTGTGACTTTCAAGTACCATATATGCAACAGTCGTATATGTGTTGGCAGATCATCGAATACCTCATCGCTGACCAGAGGCTCCCCGTAGACAAATTTCGTGCTATTGGTCCCTTGGCGACATTATCTCCGCCGGCTAGAAGTGCTTCGAGGGGCACGTTACACTCCTTGGCTAATTTAATAGCTAATTCCATATCTATTCCACCTTGTGTGGGCTGGGGTAACACCTTGAGCGGGGAGATGGATTGTTTTGCCTGTTCGCCGAGCTGGGCAACTTCTTTTGATTTTCTCCCGCTTGCAGTACTGCTTGATGACTTCTCTTTTAGTGTCTTCGTAAGACAGCATGTATAGTCATCTTTCCTATTTAACACATGTTGGGGTGGTTGCTCAAGGAATGCCTTAAAGTGCTTCTTGACTTTTGGATCAACTTGCACCTGTGGCTCGGATTGTTTTGGTGCAAAATGGGCCTTCACTTCGGCCGGGGAGATCACCGCGCTTTCCTCATCAGTCCGGTGATAAGCTAACTTGGGAGGAGACGGCGGTACTCTTGGGCGGGGATCTTTTCGTTTTCGGCGTCGGGTCTCCCTCGACGTAGCGGTGTTATTCTTCTGCTTTCTTCCCTTTGATTCAGTGGGCGGAGGCGGAGGCGCCGAAGATGGAGATGTAGTCGTGCTGTGATCCCTCTAAGGAAGGGGTGGACTATTGTTTCTTGGTGGAGACGGTGGACTCGGAGGTGATGGATTGCTTCTCAGAGGAGAATATTGCCTTGACGCCCAGCCTGGAAACACGATGTGCTGTTTTTTCCAAAGAATGATCCCACCCTCCACTTCTCCCAGTGTTTTCTCCCCTTCGCCTGCAGGGATGTCAAGCTCAAGTGATCGACATGTCGGTTCAACTTCATCCACACCGACACGAGCATAGCCAGCTGGAATCTGACTTCCATGGTAGGTCGCTTCCGGTGGACAAGGTAAAGCAAAGCCGAGCGCCACCTTCATAGAAATGTTCTTAACTATGACATGTAGCTCACAAGCTGTCCTTGCCTCGACTTCATCCACGCGGTAGAGAACCATCATTGCACTGGCTGTATCATCTATCATCGGTGCATTATTCTCCATTAGCATTAGATTATTAGCTTGTACCTCCGTGGAAGCCACGCTGCTTCTCCGTTGAGATGGGCCCACCGGACTATCTAATGCAGGATCTTGCTGTCGGGCCAGTACTCTAAGTTCATTAATCTGCTCCTGTTGCAGCTTGAACATGGCTTGAAATTCCTCGTTCCTTTTTTCAACCGCCTCCAACCGCGCTGCCTCCTCCGCCTTCTGCCCGTTCGTTTTTCTGGATCAGCTTCTATAAGTGTCGATGTCAGCGGAAAACCCTGTCTTACATGGAATAGATGGGCCAAAGCCTCGTGTTCGTCCGACTTTTTCAGGATTCCCGAGGGCATATGTCATCGTTCTCTCTGTCGGGAATGAACTTTCCATCTTTTCTCAGTTGTATCACTTTAACAAGTTCATCTTTGGGTTTAGTAATGGACTTCTTTGTAACAATAATCTCACCGGTTTCGGTGTCATACGACCCCCCCATGCCCAAGAAGCCAATTTTTTGACCTCACGGGCCACTGATTTGTACTCCCTCTGTTTCAAATTACTCCGCACGCACGCTTATCTAGGTGGACTAGTATTCTCTTATTTTTCGTTTAAAAAATTTCCGAGATTTTTGAAATAGCTAGTACACATTTCATACTATCTAGTTCAAAAATTCTAGGATTTTTTTGGATAAAAAATAAGGGAGTACTAGCCCACCTAGATAAGTGTGCGCGCGGAGTAATTTGAAACAGAGGGAGTAGCTGGCATGACCCCTTTTTGACGCATTTCTTTCTCGATTTTTCCCACTTCGGCGCGGCCGTCTTTGTAATGTCCCAGAAATATTCCGAAATAAATTGCTTGTTATTTTATTTTGTGCATCATCATGACATCATCATGCATATTTTATCCGTAAAATTATTTTATCAACCATATTTTGTTTTACTAAATATCCATGTGGTTATATTAAACCCGTCTCTCATTCTTATTTTAAATTAAAACAAATAATATTTCTCGCAATAAAAGCTTTTCTTGTTTTATAAATAAAATTAGGCTAAAAGCCCGTCTAATGTTTTGGCCCAAAACTAGCCCCATATAGTCTACTTTGGACTAGATAAATAGTCCATTCCCCTTATTTCTTCCCAAACCCTAATCCCAAATCTGAGATATACATCTATTCCAAATTCCTCACTCAAGAATCCTCTCCGCTGTCGTTCTCCATCTCTTTTGCCCGCGTGAGTGCCTCGATCTGGTCGTCGTCCTTCCTCTGTGTCCATAGGCGATACCTCACCAAGTTATTCCAATTCATTTGCAAGAGTAGCTTCAGATCACATCGTGGCCTACTTATCCTAATCCTTGAGCTAAGAACCTTATTCAATCCCTTTCTTCAATCGATCTCCACCAACACCATCTTCCCACGCCACCATCTCTGCTTTAATCTGCCTCTTCGCCTGACTCAGTTAGCTAGCAGAGCAGCTTTAATCTGCCTCTTCATGCGTGTGTTGCAGCAAGCTTGGCCGCGCGCGCACACTCGGCAAGCCGTCCGCCCTCCAGCCTCTTCATGCGTGTGCTGCAACGAAGATAGAGGATGAGAATGTTAGAACTTGCATTGGATCCCTGAAAAAACAACATATTGTGAGTCTAAAAATGATTATTTCAAAAAATTCCGGACGTTAGATCATGTACCTGTAGTTCAAACCGGACCCACTTCCTACCGTTTCAGCAGATATTTGTCTTTTTCACCCGGGAAGGACATAAAGGTTTGAGATCCCCCGGTTGGGATATAGTTCATGTAAGGTGGTCTAGTATTTTAGAAAAATGGGATGGTAGCATTCTGTAACTGCATTTTGGTGGCTGATTCACAAAACGACCCGTCTTTTTACGCTCGGAAAATGGAAAATGGCTTTTCCGAGCGACGAAATGGAAAACTTCCTCCTGCAACATTGTTCTCCATCCCAATATACACATGCATGCACAATATGGGTACCGTATCACAAACTATGCCACGATTCAACACACAAACATGCCCGTTTTCCCGCCATATCCAAACCGCTTCCCGCCATGTTTTCCCACCCTTTCCCCCTAAACGGTGATTTTAGTCCCGGTTGTAACCACTAACCGGGACTAAAGATATTTCCCGCCATATCCCACCGCTTCGCACCATGTTTTCCCACTCTTTCCCTCTGAACGGTGCTTTTAGTCCCGGTTGTAGCCACTAACCGGGACTAAATATATTTCCCGCCATTTCCTACCGTTTCCCGCCATGTTTTCCCGCCCTTTCCATCTATATATAGGCCGACCACGCCATGGATATCCATACATCCACACCTTCCTCTATCACAACAATGGACAGTGCCTACTGGGCCATTCTGACCCTCAAGGAGACCGAGGCGTTGTTTGCCTCCAACTACCCTTGCCCGTCGGGCAACCGGCCGCCCGCCGACTGGATGCTGAGCGCTGGAGGGGTTCCTATCCCTCCTGTGCCTCAAGGCTTCGCCCGACAGGTGGCCATCACGAACCACTTCTACCATGAGCTCACGCCGGAGCAGCGGATGGATCCCCAGTGGGATCTCGACACCTAGAATGCCTTCTTCGCTAACCGGCGAGAAAGGGAGCTCGCCAGGTACGAGGGTGATGGCCCGCCCACGGTGAACCACAATGAAGCCGACCAGCGTCTGTGGTGGGTGAACCGTACTATCATCAGCGTGATGCGCTACATCGTCGGGGGAGACCATCCTCGCCTGTGGTGCCCACAAGTCCACCCGCCGCAGAGCCACAAGAAGGCCTCTCCCCCGCTCGGCGGTAGAGGCATCGTCTTACAGGAGACTCCTCCCCCGCCCGCCGTGAATCCGAGGCCGGAGTGGCAGGTGCCCCCGGTATATGCCATGGCTGGGCTGAGGATCTCCGGAGTGACAGGTGACGATGACGAAGAAGACCCTGAAGCTGCGTACTATAGGACTAGGCATGCTTATGACTAAAGGGGGTGGCTTTAGTCCTTAATGTTAGCTAGTCCCAGTTTTTCCCGGTTTGTCCCGGTTTTTAATATTAATAAATGTCTAAGTGTTACCTAGTCTAGTGTTTTGGTACCTGCCTACAGCAATCTCAGAAATTCCTGTTTGTCCCGGTTTGTCCCGGTTTTTAATATTAATAAATGACGATGACGATGAAAAAATTCACAAAAGGTTTAATACATTACATCACCAACATCCACATCTAGTGTTTTGGTTCTCTTCTTGTCCATAACCATGGAACATCTTCCTTATTTAGCGGTATGCTTGGGTCAGTTTTCACTTTGAATGGCGGAATTTCATGAAATTTGTCATAATTTTATGACATGTCTGTCCTGTCCTCAACTCCCATCATGTTTCTTTTTCCTAAAAGAACTATTTGGTGCTTTGGCTCATCATATGATATTGTATTATTTTGCTTATCTTTCCTTTTTCTCGGTCTAGTAGACATGTCCTTCACATAGAAAACTTGAGCCACATCATTGGCAAGGACGAATAGTTCGTCTCCGTATGCAAGATTATTGAGATAGACTGTTGTCATTCCGTACAGCCGGTCTACCGTTACCCCACCTCCTGTCATCTTGACCCATTTGCATCGAAACAATGGGACCTTGAAATTAGGACCATAGTCAAGTTCCCATATATCCTCTATGTAACCATAATATGTGTCCTTTTTTCCATTCTCGTCCATTGCATCAAATCGGACACCACTTTTTTTGGTTGGTGCTCTTTTTATCTTGGACGTGCGTGTAAATATATTCCCATTGATCTTGTACCCTTGGAAAGTCAATATAGTTGAAGATGGAGACCTGGCCAACAAGTACAACTGATCTCCAACAGTGGTGTCATTCATGAGATGTGTCTGCAACCAACCGCCAAAAGTGATCATATGTTCATCTCTAATCAACCTGTCAGACTGCCCCGGGTAGTTCGAGCATAAAATACTCTTGTGTACCTCGATATACGGAGCCACCAAGGTGGAACTTTGCAGAATTATATAGTGTGCTTTAGTGAAAGAATGTTTGTCCATACATATCTTTGCTTTCTTTCCTAGCGTGTCTTTTCCACTAAGTCTCCCCTCATGCCGTGATTCAGGTACACCGATCGGCTTAAGGTCAGGAATAAAGTCAACACAAAACTCAATGACCTCCTCTGTTCCATAGCCCTTGGAGATGCTTCCTTCTGGCCTCGCACGGTTATGGACATATTTCTTTAAGACTCCCATGAATCTCTCAAAGGGGAACATATTCTGTAGAAATACAGGACCGAGAATGATAATCTCTTCGACTAGGTGAACTAGAAGGTGCGTCATTATGTTGAAGAAGGTTGGTGCGAACACCAACTCAAAGCTGACAAGACACTGGACCACATCTTTTTGTAACCCTGGTAGACTTTCTGGATCGATTACCTTCTGAGAAATTGCATGGAGGAACAAACATAGCTTCACAATGGGTACTCTAACATTTTCCGGCAGAAGCCCCCTCAAAGCAACCGGAAGCAACTGCGTCATAAGCACGTGGCAGTCATGAGACTTCAGGTTCTGGAATTTTTTCTCTGCCATATTTATTATTCCATTTATATTGGACGAGAAGCCAGAAGGCACCTTGATACTACTCAGGCATTCAAAAAAGATTTCCTTCTCTTCCTTGGTAAGAGCGTAGCTGGCAGTACCTTGAAACAGCTCTGGATGCCTGCCTTCTCGGTCTTTCATACGTTGTTGGTCCTGCCATGCTTCTGGTGTATCTGTATTCTTTCCATACACGCCCAAGAAGCCTAGCAGTATCACTCAAACATTCTTTATTAGGTGCATCACGTCGATTGTAGAGCGGACCTCTAAGACTTTCCAATAGGGTAGCTCCCAAAATATAGATTTCTTCTTCCACATGGATGTGTGTCCGCCAGCGTCCTTCGGAACGGACTATCCGCCAGGACCCTTTCCAAAGATTACTTTTAAAGCCTTCACCATATCAAATACAGCATCACCAGTACGACAGACATGCTTACTCCGGTGATCAGCTTCACCATTAAAATGCTTGCCTTTCCTTCTTAGGGAATGCGTGGGCGGAAGAAAACAACGATTCCCTAGGTACACATTATTCTTGCACTTATCCAAATAAATACTTTCAATGTCATCTAAACAGTGTGTGCATGCATTGTATCCCTTGTTTGTCTGTCCTAAAATGTTACTAAGAGCAGGCCAATCATTGATGGTTACGAACAACAATGCTCATAGGTTAAATTCCTCACGTTTGTGCTCATCCCACACATGTACACCTTGTCCGTGCCACAGCTGTAAAAGTTCTTCAACTAATGGCCTTAGGTACACATCAATGTCGTTGTCGGGTTGCTTCGGGCCTTGGATGAGCATTGACATCATAATGAACTTCCGCTTCATGCACAACCAAGGAGGAAGGTTATAGATACACAAAGTCACAGGACATGTGCTATGACCGCAGCTCTGCTCCCCAAATGGATTCATGTCATCCGTACTTAGACCAAACCATAAGTTTCTCGCGTCACCTACAAAGTCCGAGTATTTTCTCTCTATTTTTCTCCACTACAACCCATCAGCGGGGTGTCTCAACATATCGTCTTTATTACGGTCTTCTTTGTGCCATCACAACAATTTGGCATGCTCTTTGTTTCTGAACAAATGTTTCAGCCGTGGTATTATAGGAGCATACCACATCACCTTGGCGGGAACCCTCTTCCTCGTCCGCTCCCCCTCAACATCACCAGGGTCATCTCGTCGGATCTTATATCGCAATGCGGTGCATACCGGGCATGCATCCAAATTCTCGTACTGCTCACCGCGGTAGAGGATGCAGTCATTAATGCATGCATGTATCTTCTGTACCTCTAATCCTAGAGGGAAGACAACCTTCTTTGCTTCGTAAGTACTGGCGGGCAGTTCGTTATCCTTTGGAAGCAGCTTCTTCATTATCTTCAACAACTTTTCAAATCCCTTGTCAGGCACACCAACCTCTGCCTTCCATTGCAGCAATTCCAGTGTGCTGCCTAGCTTTTTGTGGCCATCTTCGCAATTCGGGTACAACAATTTGTTGTGATCCTCTAACATCTGCTCAAATTTCAACCTCTCCCTTTCGCTATCACATTCTCCCTTTGCATCAGCAATGGCCCGACCAAGATCATCATCTGGCTCATATGATGCACGTTCTTCTACTTCTTCTTCATCATTGTCTTCCATTGTAGTACCACCGTATTCAGGGGACATAGGATAGTTGTCATCATTCTTTTTATCTTTGTTGTCTTCCATCATAACCCCTCTTTCTTCGTGCTTGGTCCAACAATTATAGCCAGACATGAAACCAGACCGAAACAAATGGTCATGAAGGACTCTTGAGGAATATTATTCCTTCTGATTCTGACACTCACCACATGGACAACACATAAAACTATTCCGCTTGTTTGCCTCTGCCACAACGAGAAAAGAACGCACGTCTTTAATGAACTCGTCAGAGATTCGGTCAGCGTACATCCATTGCCGCCTCATCTGCATTTTATAAGTTCATCAAACAAAATCATGATGCTAAGAGTAGTACTAGTCTAAAAATAAAAGAACACATCGTATACATCAAACAACCACCGATATTAAAACTTTCTACTACATCTTTAGTACCGGTTGGACACACCAACCGGGACTAAAAGGGGTCGCGGCAGGCTGGGGCCGACCTGAGCCCGTTTAGTCCCGAATGGTGTCTCCAATCGGGACTAAAGGACACTCCAATCGGAACTAAAAGTGGGTGATGACACTATATGTTGTGAGTGGAGACACTATGCCAGTGGGTGGGGACACTATGACAGGGGTAAGTGTCGACATTATGTCGTGAGTGTCGACACTATGTTGTGCTGTTTAATCTATAAATAGGCTTCCTTGTGAATTATCAACTGCAAGGAAGATCGTGTGCGATACCAGGGACACCACTACGACTGAGCTTCTCGAAGATGTCTTAGGACCTCGTCCTCAGACATCTTCGAGGAGCTCGCCGTAGAGTCACTCCCTAATATGTGAAATTAGTTAGCTCCACTAGCATACTGATTTAGCTAGAAAATATATGAACTGAAAGATGGTGTGCGAGAGAAGGGACACCACTATGGCAGAGCTTCTCGAAGATGTCTTAGGATGCCTCGTCCTTAGACATCTTCGAGGAGCTCGCCATAGAGGCACTCCCTAATTTAATTTGGTAGCTCCTTGGCGTGTTCATGTTTTTTTTTCTTTCTTGCTTAACTGGCCGATGATTAATTAAAATGCTAGGGCGCCACTATATATATGTGTGCCTTCATAGTTTTGGTACTTATTTTTGTTCCAATGGATTTTGTGACGACAGGTAGAAGAAAGAAGAATATTTTTTGCTCGACGATGACATGATATGCACTGTGAACCGTCTGGATTTCAAGACAACATGTCAAACCAAGGTATGTAGATAGGATGAACTCATGTATCTATGTGCTTCGATGATTCAAATGAATTTCGAGAACTATATGTGCCAAATTAACCAGATATATATAGAGAGATAGAATCCACACAAAATCTATCCATTTCTTGAGCATGAAATGAGCTAAAACAAGCAATGAGAGATGAAATGATGAAGTTGCTAACCACTTAGGACCCTTGATAGATGTGAAGCCAAAAAATCTGCACAAATCTTGAGAAAAATTGGAAAGAACTCGAGCTTGAGGGGAGAAATTTGAGAGAGATGCTTGTGTGAGCTTGAAATGGCTCGGGCTGGGAAGGGGAAGAAGATATAGTCAGGGAATTTAGTCCCGTTTGAGAAACAAACCGGGGCTAAAGGTCCACACATAGGCTCTTTTCCAGCGCCAGACCCTTTAGCCCCGGTTTGTTAAACGAACCAGGACTAAAGTTCCCATACGAACCGGGGCTAATGTCTTCTGGTCCCATCGGCCCAGGGCATTAGTCCCGGTTTGTACCAGAACCGGGTCTAATGCTCTGGACCAAAGGTCCGTTTTCTACTAGTATTTTCAAATTTTACCTTGGAAGAAAAGAAAAATGGACTGTAATAACCAGCGGCACAGCATATCCTTCTGACCCATGCGGTGGTTGATATATAGCCTATTTCGACTAATAAAACAGGCATGGGCCGGGCCATGTTCCAGCGAAAGATGAAGATGACACATGCAGTTGTACTGTGGCATAATAAAATATGCAAGGGCCAGATCATATGGCCACCATCTCCCGTATAGAGGAACTACCTCTGCGCGCGGCGTGCTGCTCCCAGCTGCCAGATTCCTAGCGCCTAGCTGCCGGATTCTTAGCGCTCGCCTGGCACATTCTCAACACCCAGCTGTCAGATTCCTACTCTGACTGAAAAGATCCTAGCGCCTAGCTGCCGGATTCCCAACACTCGCCCGTCACAATCTCAATGCCCAGCTGCCAGATTCCTACTTCGACTGCCAGGATCCTAGCGTCCAACTGCCAGTTTCCCAACGCCTAGCTGCCAGATTCACACCACCAAGTTGCCAAGCAGCCCTCCATGTGCTTGTCAAGTCTAGGACACCTCTATGCACTTGACGGTGGCAGCCTACTCGCGGTAGCCGACGGATGTCTCCATGCTTGACGGCAGCATTGTAACACCCTCAGAATCGACCCTATGCAAGTTTTAGCGAAACCCGCCAAACCCGCATAGAAACGATTCAAAGGTGCCCACCAGGCACTTTCGTGCGGGTGGAAAACGAAGTAATAACATTACACAACAGTCCTCGATGGGACCCACAGAACAGATATATATACAACACGACTCCATGAGTCCAGAATACAGATATACGGTACAAAGATCCAAATCACCTTGAAAGCGATAGAGCGTCCAGCTACGGACAAGATGCAAATGGGGCTAAGAGCCCTGAAGAATAACCAATGGCGTCCATAACCCTGCCCAGGCCAAGCCGGAAGGGTAACCCTGCTAACGACGTCGATCTCAAAACCTGCTTAAAACAAAAGGGGTGCCGACAAAGGGCAAAGGAAAAAGAGGAGCGTCAGTACTGAGGCCAGTACACGGCGAGGCTAGAATTCGGCGGTCCTCGCCTACATAGGTATGGTGGACTGAGGGGCAGCGCAGCATGCACTGAACAACCTATAGAGACTCGATATATCTGGCGGTTATCAGAGAGGGTAAGAAAGACCTATTCGGAACAAACCTGATGCTACCATCAAACAAACCCATCCTGGTGTTTCCCCTCGAGACCAAACGAGGAAGTCAATCGAGGAACTCACACAGTTGGCAGTTTTATTTATTCAGTTATCGTTGCAGCAATTACTAGTCAGGTATAGATAGTCATCCTGATAAAAATAAGCAGTGGGCACTTTTAGGTAACCATTCCGTTGTAGTTGCGACACTTACTAGTCAGATACAAATAGCATGAGATAACCCCCAAAACCCAGCAGTTGTTGGCACTTTTATCTAGCCATTCCGTTATAGTTGCAATACTTACTAGTCAAATACAATGGTCGCAAGCGACAACCCAAACAAGCAATTGTTGGTAGTTTTTATTTTGCCATTCCATTATAGTGAAGCTGATTACTAGTCATTATAAAGTCAAATTTATAGCACTACTTTAGTTATAGTTGTCTATGATCGAGATACTGTGCTCCAAGTCGTCCATAACCGCGGACACGGCTTTCAGAAAGTTTACCCGGCCGGGGTGCACCAATAGCAACACACACTCGATCAACCTCGGAAAAACCAAATCAAAACCCAACGAGGCCTTCACGACAAAGCAATCACAAGATTCAGAAATATTTCAGGGGGCCACCCCTTGGAGTACACCCGCAACGAAGCTAGCTGACTCCGAGACGGACCCGAGGTTTGGGTGGACGGCTGTGAACGACTGGGAACCCAAAACTGGGCTTGTCGACACCGCGAAAACGTGTCCCGATCCTAAACAGTACAGTGTGCTCCTCGCACAATCGTAATAAAGCAGTAGCATGGCATAAGTACAGGATAGTAAATAAAACCTCAAACTAGTTTGTGGCCCCAATAAATAAGACGGAATCAAGATCTGGCTAAGGGGGGTCCCATAATCCTCCCGGATGTGGATAGCGCGATAAAACAAGGAACATGTATCAAGTACTCGGGGTCCTACGGGACACAAGTGGGCGGTCGGAAACCAAATATTATCTATCACCCACCGATGCCTCTGCTTACTTACTTCAATTTTAGTTGTTAAACAGTAAATAAAGTGAACGATAAGTAAAGCCATGATCATCTCCAACAACAAACATGTGACAGTACTCCAACAACTGTGGTACATGGCGACACGCAACAGCACTTGAGCAAGCGACTACGACGCGCAAGTCCAACTATCTACCAAACAACAGGTAATAGGAGGTGGCCATGGCAATATAAGGATGCAAGGGATAACACGGGTACGAATCTAGAGCATCGCAACACAGATAGCAATAGATCAACGGGAGGGAATAAATACTATAAAAGTAAGATAGGTAGAAAGGGGGGAGATGCTCGCCTGAAAACATTGTCAAAGGTTCAACCGAAGATCGGGTCGACACTCGCATCAACTCAACGGCCTTATCCGCGAAGAAGCAAAACACTAGAATAAACATCGGATGCACTATTTAATACAACGGCAGAAGATCGGGCATGATGCATGTATGAGGTATGACATGGCAAAGCTGCGATGCAATTAGGCAATATTAAGCGGAACCGAGGTCCCGACAATTAGTTGGATGGTTCATGTTGTTTAGATACCCCGCAATTTAATTGTTGTCTTAACAGGACAAAACATGGCCAAAGATAGTACCGGTTCGCTACACAAATTTAAATGAGGCCAATATAAGACTAGATTTGCCCGCATATGGGCCCCATATTTAATTATAATGTGAATCGGCATAAGGCCCCCAAACCACACAATTATGCATGCGAGTATGACAATTTTATATGCAACGAGTTATATAGATGGCATTTATAAAATAGGGCTCGGATCAGGGTCACACATTAGGGTTCGACAAATCTTGGTTCCGGGGTTCGGGGTTCGACAGGGGCTCAGGGTTCGACGGGATCAGCGGGATCGGATACTAGATGAAGAGCTTGGCGTTCTGGGAAGAAGGGCTTGATTCGGTGTCGGGGGCGCATCGGACTCGCCCTGGTCGATGTCGATCTCGTCGTCGCGCAGATCTTGTCGTGTCCTCGTGTCGGGTCGGTCTTGGCGTTCGGGAAGGAGCACTTGTCGCATCCGATGGATCGGTCCCCGGGTCGAAGAACTTGGCGCGCCAGGGTTCGGTCTTCGGCAGGGTCGGTCTTCGAACTCCGGAATCGGTCTTCGGGTTCCAGGGATCGGGCTTCGGACCAGTGAAGGAGACCTTGAGGTTTGGCTTCAGTCCTCGGACGGCACGAGATCTCGGTGTCAGACGGTCTTGACATAATACCGAGGAGTGATAGCCTGGAAGATCTTGTCGCCGACATGGTCTTGGATCGCGATGTGAAGCGCTTGAACAGTGACACGGTGAAGAGGACACACCGTCACACATGCATAACTAGGGACACCCTGCAGGAATGAACCACTGCGGAGAAACGAGGCCGCCGGGATGGACGCGCACAGGACAACAACCAAAAACACAGGGCGACAACCGGAGACACATGCGAGAGGAGCAGGACTCTCGCACTCAACAGGGGAAGAGGAAGGTCCAAGCGCGTGAGTGCACTAGACAGAGGGCGACACGACAGGACGGCTTGCAGGCGAGAGGGCCGACGGAGGCGGTCACGCTGGCAGACGGGCACGGCGGTTGTCGAGGAGACGAGGTGACGCGGCGGCGTCCAGGGAAGGGCGACGCGCGCAGAGACCGGCACGAGCGTGCACAGAGAGTGGAGCCGGTGGGACAGTCCTCGCGAGGAGGCCGCGGAGAGGCGTCGTCGGCTCGGGATGGCGCGGCAACGGCGGCCAGAGAGGAGGCCCGCTGGCGGCGGGGTGCTCGACACGGAGGGCGGCTCAGGCAGACGACGGAGGGGACGCCGGCGGCGGAGGCGCTCGGGGCCGCGGGTGCGGGGCGGCTCGAGCGGCCGGAGGCGAGGGGGCGCGTCGGGTACGACCTGCAGGCGGCGGCGGCTCGAGCTCGGCCGGGCGCGGCCTCGAGCGGGGAAGCGGGGCAGAGGAAGAAGGGGGGACCGGCGGAGGTGGGGGGGAAGACGCGGCGGAGGGAGGAGGCCGCGGCGAGGAGGCGACCGGGGGAGCTGGCCCGGCCGGAGGCGGGCGCGCGCGGGGCGAGGGTCGCCGGGACGGCGCGCCGACGAGGGGGCTCGGGGACGGTCGGCCAGAGGAAGGAGGCGGCCGGGGTGGCGCGCTCGGGCGAGGGGTGGGGCTCGCCGGGAGGCGCCGGAGGGGAGCGGCGAGGCGGTCGCGGGCCGGAGGGAGGTGCGGGAGAGGAGGCCCGGCGAGCTAGAGGAGGGGGAGAGGTGGCTGGCGACGGGGAAGGAGGGTGCGGCCGGCGCGAGGCGTCGATGGGGAAAAAGAGGGAGAGATGGGAGGTGCGGGGTCTGCGGGGGAAGTGGGGACGGCGTGGGGCCAGGGACAGCGACAGGTGGGGTGGGCCCGGAGTGGAGGGAGTGGGGAGAGGGTGTGGAGGCTGCGGGCCGCGCGGGTGGGGCCTAGGAGAGTGTGGGCTGAGAGAGAGAAAGGAGTGGGGGCTGGCAGGTGGGGCAGGGGAGCGGGGCCCGCGGACGGGTGAGAGAGGGAGAGGTGGGTACTGCGTGGGTGGGTGTGACAGGGGTGAGTGTGGGCTGAGTTGGGGTGTTGGCTGTGTGCTGCGGGTGGGTCCGGCTGGAGAGAGAGTGGGGAGGGGAGAGAGGAGGTTGGCCAGGTGGCGGGCTGGGATTGGTTAGAGGGAAGGAAGAGGGTGAGGTGGCAGCCAGGGATTGGTCCGGGTGATGTGGCTGAAGGGTGGGTAGATTAGGACTAGGTAGGAATAGATTTTGGGTGGACCGTTTTGGAACTGGGGGTGGTCGACTGGGTCGAATCGGCCCGTTCGACTGCCCCCACTAAAATAATTAAATAATTTATTTATTTCAAACAGACTTTTGCAAACCGATAGCAAACAAAACAAAATACTTCGGTGTCCCGGGTTTTGCGTTTGACAAAGACGGGGCGTTTAGAAAACAAAAACAGGTTTTCCACAAATAGTTTTATGCAAGCAAATACAAGATGATGACGATGCTCAAATGCAATGTGGCATGATGACATGAGCATGCGGTCATGATGATGCAATGCACAAAAACAACGCGATTTTCTAGTAGTGGTTTTTGCGGGATGCCACAATTCGACACCACTAACAATGGATCTCGCCCTCGAGATCCGCCTCATGGTACCGGAAAGAAGGTCGGTGATCTGCGTCTTCTCGCTTCGTGTAGATCCTCGCGACACCACTAACAAGGGTTCATCCTCCATCTTGAAATCGGCGACACCACCAACAAAGAGTCGTTGTTCCTGACCGTCGAGAGAACACTCCGGAGAAACAAAGGACGAAGGTAGAGGTATCAAACGATAAGGCCACCTCTAACTTGCATTAGAAGAGGAAAAGTTACATTGATCCACCAGTTCGATGTACAGAGCGAACAGTAAGAGTCGGGTAGGGTGATCAATCCATCCCGTACCCAAACTATCAACTCTATACATGGGTAGGAAAATCAGGCAACTCAACTCTCGAGATTTTAGAATGAAGATCTTCACAAGCGGTATTCGGAACAAAAGGTATGATGCCAGCTCGGCATTGGATCTGATGTAGATGAGGTCACCACATCGGAAAACACCGGAAGATACAACAGAACTCGTATGAAAGACACAATGAGTAGGTTCCGCGATGGTTCCATTGGCATGAACAACACATGCTCAAGGTATACTCCAACTTCACCAATGCTCGTCCTTCTCATATGTTTTTCAACGACACGGATATCCAGCAAGGAACACATATAGATAAAGAGCTCAAGAACAAAAGATTGGATGAATGGTACAACAGACAAGTTGCAGATTTGATGATCGTAGCACCTCCGTTACAAAAGGGAGGAAGCGAAACCCTAAAGGTACGACGGAAACCCAACCACGAGAAATCCTGGACTCGAAGAGAGAGAAGAGAGCGGATTCAAAACACGTAGAGGTAAGAGAGGAATAGCAAAGGGGTAAGGAGTAAAATCAGACCTAATCAGAACTATCCAACCGATTTTGCAAAAATAGTTTTGGTCACTCTACTTCGGCCGTTAGCTAGGTTATCCTACAGGCTGGACTTGTGGGGTATCGCAACTGCTGAGCTCTGATACCACTCTGTAACACCCTCAGAATCGACCCTATGCAAGTTTTAGCGAAACCCGCCAAACCCGCATAGAAACGATTCAAAGGTGCCCACCAGGCACTTTCGTGCGGGTGGAAAACGAAGTAATAACATTACACAACAGTCCTCGATGGGACCCACAGAACAGATATATATACAACACGACTCCATGAGTCCAGAATACAGATATACGGTACAAAGATCCAAATCACCTTGAAAGCGATAGAGCGTCCAGCTACGGACAAGATGCAAATGGGGCTAAGAGCCCTGAAGAATAACCAATGGCGTCCATAACCCTGCCCAGGCCAAGCCGGAAGGGTAACCCTGCTAACGACGTCGATCTCAAAATCTGCTTAAAACAAAAGGGGTGCCGACAAAGGGCAAAGGAAAAAGAGGAGCGTCAGTACTGAGGCCAGTACACGGCGAGGCTAGAATTCGGCGGTCCTCGCCTACATAGGTATGGTGGACTGAGCGGCAGCGCAGCATGCACTGAACAACCTATAGAGACTCGATATATCTGGCGGTTATCAGAGAGGGTAAGAAAGACCTATTCGGAACAAACCTGATGCTACCATCAAACAAACCCATCCTGGTGTTTCCCCTCGAGACCAAACGAGGAAGTCAACCGAGGAATTCACACAGTTGGCAGTTTTATTTATTCAGTTATCGTTGCAGCAATTACTAGTCAGGTATAGATAGTCATCCTGATAAAAATAAGCAGTGGGCACTTTTAGGTAACCATTCCGTTGTAGTTGTGACACTTACTAGTCAGATACAAATAGCATGAGATAACCCCCAAAACCCAGCAGTTGTTGGCACTTTTATCTAGCCATTCCGTTATAGTTGCAATACTTACTAGTCAAATACAATGGTCGCAAGCGACAACCCAAACAAGCAATTGTTGGTAGTTTTTATTTAGCCATTCCATTATAGTGAAGCTGATTACTAGTCATTATAAAGTCAAATTTATAGCACTACTTTAGTTATAGTTGTCTATGATCGAGATATTGTGCTCCAAGTCGTCCATAACCGCGGACACGGCTTTCAGAAAGTTTTACCCGGCCGGGGTGCACCAATAGCAACACACACTCGATCAACCTCGGAAAAACCAAATCAAAACCCAACGAGGCCTTCACGACAAAGCAATCACAAGATTCAGAAATATTTCAGGGGGCCACCCCTTGGAGTACACCCGCAACGAAGCTAGCTGACTCCGAGACGGACCCGAGGTTTGGGTGGACGGCTGTGAACGACTGGGAACCCAAAACTAGGCTTGTCGACACCGCGAAAACGTGTCCCGATCCTAAACAGTACAGTGTGCTCCTCGCACAATCGTAATAAAGCAGTAGCATGGCATAAGTACAGGATAGTAAATAAAACCTCAAACTAGTTTGTGGCCCCAAGAAATAAGACGGAATCAAGCTCTGGCTAAGGGGGGTCCCATAATCCTCCCGGATGTGGATAGCGCGATAAAACAAGGAACATGTATCAAGTACTCGGGGTCCTACGGGACACAAGTGGGCGGTCGGAAACCAAATATTATCTATCACCCACCGATGCCTCTGCTTACTTACTTCAATTTTAGTTGTTAAACAGTAAATAAAGTGAACGATAAGTAAAGCCATGATCATCTCCAACAACAAACATGTGACAGTACTCCAACGACTGTGGTACATGGCGACACGCAACAGCACTTGAGCAAGCGACTACGGCGCGCAAGTCCAACTATCTACCAAACAACAGGTAATAGGAGGTGGCCATGGCAATATAAGGCTGCAAGGGATAACACGGGTACGAATCTAGAGCATCGCAACACAGATAGCAATAGATCAACAGGAGGGAATAAATACTATAAAAGTAAGATATGTAGAAAGGGGGGAGATGCTCGCCTGAAAACATTGTCGAAGGTTCAACCGAAGATCGGGTCGACACTCGCATCAACTCAACGGCCTTATCCGCGAAGAAGCAAAACACTAGAATAAACACCGGATGCACTATTTAATACAACGGCAGAAGATCGGGCATGATGCATGTATGAGGTATGACATGGCAAAGTTGCGATGCAATTAGGCAATATTAAGCGGAACCGAGGTCCCGACAATTAGTTGGATGGTTCATGTTGTTTAGATACCCCGCAATTTAATTGTTGTCTTAACAGGACAAACATGGCCAAAGATAGTACCGGTTCGCTACACAAATTTAAATGAGGCCAATATAAGACTAGATTTGCCCGCATATGGGCCCCATATTTAATTATAATGTGAATCGGCATAAGGCCCCCAAACCACACAATTATGCATGCGAGTATGACAATTTTATATGCAACGAGTTATATAGATGGCATTTATAAAATAGGGCTCGGATCAGGGTCACACATTAGGGTTCGGCAGATCTTGGTTCCGGGGTTCGGGGTTCGACAGGGGCTCAGGGTTCGACGGGATCAGCGGGATCGGATACTAGATGAAGAGCTTGGCGTTCTGGGAAGAAGGGCTTGATTCGGTGTCGGGGGCGCATCGGACTCGCCCTGGTCGATGTCGATCTCGTCGTCGCGCAGATCTTGTCGTGTCCTCGTGTCGGTTCGGTCTTGGCGTTCGGGAAGGAGCACTTGTCGCATCCGATGGATCGGTCCCCGGGTCGAAGAACTTGGCGCGCCAGGGTTCGGTCTTCGGCAGGGTCGGTCTTCGAACTCTGGAATCGGTCTTCAGGTTCCAGGGATCGGGCTTCGGACCCGTGAAGGAGACCTTGAGGTTTGGCTTCAGTCCTCGGACGGCACGAGATCTCGGTGCCAGACGGTCTTGACATAATACCGAGGAGTGATAGCCTGGAAGATCTTGTCGCCGACATGGTCTTGGATCGCGATGTGAAGCGCTTGAACAGTGACACGGTGAAGAGGACACACCGTCACACATGCATAACTAGGGACACCCTGCAGGAATGAACCACTGCGGAGAAACGGGGCCGCCGGGATGGACGCGCACAGGACAACAACCAAAAACACAGGGCGACAACCGGAGACACATGCGAGAGGAGCAGGACTCTCGCACTCAACAGGGGAAGAGGAAGGTCCAAGCGCGTGAGTGCACTAGACAGAGGGCGACACGGCAGGACGGCTTGCAGGCGAGAGGGCCGACGGAGGCGGTCACGCTGGCAGACGGGCACGGCGGTTGTCGAGGAGACGAGGTGACGCGGCGGCGTCCAGGGAAGGGCGACGCGCGCAGAGACCGGCACGAGCGTGCACGGAGGGTGGATCCGGCGGGACAGTCCTCGCGAGGAGGCCGCGGAGAGGCGTCGTCGGCTCGGGATGGCGCGGCAACGGCGGCCAGAGAGGAGGACCGCTGGCGGCGGGGTGCTCGACGCGGAGGGCGGCTCAGGCAGACGGCGGAGGGGACACCGGCGGCGGAGGCGCTCGGGGCCGCGGGTGCGGGGCGGCTCGAGCGGCCGGAGGCGAGGGGGTGCATCGGGTACGACCTGCAGGCGGCGGCGGCTCGAGCTCGGCCGGGCGCGGCCTCGAGCGGGGACGCGGGGCAGAGGAAGAAGGGGGGAACGGCGGAGGTGGGGGGAAGACGCGGCGAAGGGAGGAGGCCGCGGCGAGGAGGCGACCGGGGGAGCTGGCCCGGCCGGAGGCGGGCGCGCGCGGGGCGAGGGTCGCCGGGGCGGCGCGCCGACGAGGGGGCTCGGGGACGGTCGGCCAGAGGAAGGAGGCGGCCGGGGTGGCGCGCTCGGGCGAGGGGCGGGGCTCGCCGGGAGGCGCCGGAGGGGAGCGGCGAGGCGGTCGCGGGCCGGAGGGAGGTGCGGGAGAGGAGGCCCGGCGAGCTAGAGGAGGGGGAGAGGGGCTGGCGACGGGAAAGGAGGGTGCGGCCGGCGCGAGGCGTCGGTGGGGAAAAGGAGGGAGAGATGGGAGGCGCGGGGTCTGCGGGGGAAGTGGGGACGGCGTGGGGCCGGGGACAGCGACAGGTGGGGTGGGCCCGGAGTGGAGGGAGTGGGGAGAGGGTGTGGAGGCTGCGGGCCGCGCGGGTGGGGCCCAGGAGAGTGTGGGCTGAGAGAGAGAAAGGAGTGGGGGCTGGCAGGTGGGGCAGGGGAGCGGGGCCCGCGGACGGGTGAGAGAGGGAGAGGTGGGTACTGCGTGGGTGGGTGTGACAGGGGTGAGTGTGGGCTGAGTGGGGGTGTTGGCTGTGTGCTGCGGGTGGGTCCGGCTGGAGAGAGAGTGGGGAGGGGAGAGAGGAGGTTGGCCAGGTGGCGGGCTGGGATTGGTTAGAGGGAAGGAAGAGGGTGAGGTGGCAGCCAGGGATTGGTCCGGGTGATGTGGCTGAAGGGTGGGTAGATTAGGACTAGGTAGGAATAGATTTTGGGTGGACCGTTTTGGAACTGGGGGTGGTCGACTGGGTCGAATCGGCCCGTTCGACTGCCCCCACTAAAATAATTAAATAATTTATTTATTTCAAACAGACTTTTGCAAACCGATAGCAAACAAAACAAAATACTCCGGTGTCCCGGGTTTTGCGTTTGACAAAGACGGGGCGTTTAGAAAACAAAAACAGGTTTTCCACAAATAGTTTTATGCAAGCAAATACAAGATGATGACGATGCTCAAATGCAATATGGCATGATGACATGAGCATGCGGTCATGATGATGCAATGCACAAAAACAACGCGATTTTCTAGTAGTGATTTTTGCGGGATGCCACAAGCATGCTCGACGGCGGCACCCTCTACGCAGCAGAGGCCTTCTCGCGCTAGCCGAGAGGGGCAGTGCCCCTCTCTCCTACGTGCTCGAAGGCGTGGTCGGCAACACCCCTCACCGCGGCGTGCTTGGCGACGCCCCTCTCCACCGTGTGCTCGGCATGGCGGTGCATCGCTCCGCACCTCCCCGATGCGGCGATCCGGCACCTCTCCAATGTGGTGCTCCTAGCCCTGCCGTGGTGTCTCCCATCGTGGTATGAGAGAGAGAGTCTGTGGTTCAGAGAAACTCACGAGAGGATAAGATCTAACATAATGATGGTATAAGACACGAGGAATTGGTGATAAGAGTGATACGTCCGTGCACGTCAACCGCCACATGGGAGAAAAGTTAAGTGGCGCCTTCCGTTATCTTTTTCCAAGAAAAATTCATCTTCCTCCACAAAGATCTGCCCATGTGTCCCTCGACTCTGGTCCGCATTGAGACAACAATTCAATTTGCATTCATACTCAAGGTTGTAGTTCTTACCAACAACAGCAAAAATTTAGGATTTTGCTATGCAGCCCGTTTGAATTAGGGTTTGATTTTTACCATTGAACTAGTCACGAGAGATTTTTAAAATTAGATCTCGTGCTAATATGTTTTCATAAATTTGTTCGGACATAAAAGTTACTCACCTCTAACATATGAATTATCCATACAGTATTACATATGTTATCCGCCCTATAATTGATTAGTTCAGCTTAAAACTATATCTCAGTATTGATTGTTCTTTTTGATTTTTTTAGAGATTAAAAGTTACGAACTAGTTTCATGAATGAGTTACCACTTTGAAATAGTAATTTTAGGACGTGCCAAAGCCAAACTTGACGGGCATTCCGACACGAGATGTTGGAACCGCTCCACCAAACGTTCAAGCTTTGCATGGTGTAGTGTGACCAGCCATTAATACACATGTGGAAAATGAGCCTGTAGTCTCGGTTTCACACCCAGAGCTGTAGGTTCAGGACTAGAGGCCCCTATCTCTAGTCCCATTTTACTATGAACCGGTACTAATAGAAGCCACCACGTGACAGCGGGAGTGTGGTGGGGCCGGAAGACCTCTAGTCTCGGTCTGTAACATCACCCGGTACTAAACGAGTTCCTGCTGCGACAGAGATTCGTGTGTTTTTCTGCCGTGTAAAACGTTTTTTTATTATTTTTTCTATTTCGTTCCTTTTTCAATTTGTGTTTTATTATAATTTGAAACATGTTTACGTACACTTATTCTACGCTACTATATACACAGTACACATTGATGCATATATAATTAATATTCGATCTCTTGCGAGCATACATATATATATATACAATGTTCGACCATATCAAAAGGAAGGAAATATTTAAAATTCACCATAATAATTTCTCAAATGGACATGTTATAAAAAGATATTGTATTGTTTCATCCTAGTGGCAGAAACAACGCTATCCTACCATCTTCTCTTAGCAAGATTTTCCTTCATTAAGAGAACCCGACGATGAAGCGAACCACGTGAATATACGGATTTTCATAGGTACCTTCGGTTTCCAAATACAACCATCTTGTCCATGGACGAGTCCTGCCACACTATGTAATACACACATCCAAAAGAACTGGATTTCGTCAAGTCGGTAGTAACTGACAAATGTATAGTAATACTCTCGTGGTGCCTACAACAACTTTGTTTTCAGATGTAATAGGTGTGATTTACATCCGAAAAAGCTGAGGTTTTGCCTGCATATCTCCACCGAAAAATTGGGAATAGGTACATGTCAATTCTCAGATCCAAAGATGATCACTTTACACGGGCTGTTCTTGGCGCCATCAACACGATCGGGAGGCACGCCAATCGGCATCTCTTCGCGAGCGCCACGGACCTATGGAGCGGCACCTCGACGATAGAAACCGAAAGTCAAGGTCGGTTGCGAACGGCGTTTTTCTCCGAGAAACCTAGTCCCGCACGAGGCCGGCCGGTTTGTATCCTGAAAACTCTGTAATTCCCTAATTAAACCTGTCCAAACCCTAATTAAACGTGTTCGAATCCTAAACCCTTTCAGGTACTGATCGTACCCTTAACCTAGGAGTGCATATATAATACCATGGGGCTACTGATTATCGCCTCCTCCTCCTCGTCGTTTCGAAATTTCCTCTCTTTGCAAAGTGCTCGATCGTGAGCAGATCTGGTTTGGAGTCTTTCTTTTCGCCATGTCCTTCACCGGCGCATCGGTCGTCGCCGATGGAAGATCGGCACGATCTCAACCTGCCTCCGCAATCACAGGCAGCGACGCCTCCCATGGCTACCATCTGCTCACAGTCGAGGGGTACTCGCGCACCAAGAGCACGCCCACGGGCCAGAGCATCAGGTCCCGCCCTTTCATGGTCGGCGGCTACCTTTGGTGCATCCACTACTACCCTAACGGCGACAACTCGGACAACGCAGAGTTCATATCCGTCTACGCTGGCCTTCTTCACAAGGATGTTCCACTCGCGAAGCCACTGAAGCTGCAGTTCCAGATAGATTTCTTCGAGGACCAGATTATTGACACGCAAGAATCCTCACGCATTATTGGCGCTAGCAAAGTACTCGAATTACACAAAAGCAGTACGAGTGCTGCCTACCAACGGTTCATCAGAAGGGATGCCCTCGAAAAATCGAAATACCTCAAGGGTGACAGTTTCACCATCCGGTTCGACATCGTCGTCGTCGAGGACGTTGCCGCCGTGGACGCTACAGGAACCACTCCTTCTCCGTCTATTGAGGTGCCGCCTTCAGACATGCAACAACAATTCACAGATCAGTGACTTTCATGGTCAGTGGCGAGACGATCGCTGCCCACCGGTGTGTGCTCGCGGCGAGATCTGCGGTCTTCAAGGCGGAGCTCTTTGGCGCCATGAAAGAGGGTGTGGAAACAAAGAGTCCCATAGAAGTTCTTGACATGGACGCACGAGTTTTTAGGGTAATGCTTTCCTTCATTTACAGTGACTCCCTGCTGCCGGAGATAGAGGAGGAATTCGATCACGATGTCATGTGGCAGCACCTGCTCATCGCTGCAGACAGGTACGACCTTGGACGCCTAAGGCTCATGTGCGAAGAGAAGCTTTGCGAGTACATAGACGTGAGCAGAGTCTCCACAATCTTGACTATAGCCGAGCGGCACAACTGTCACGGCCTCAAGGAGAATTGCTTGGACTTTCTCAACTCTCCTGCAAACCTACAAAAATTCACGGTCATGGGTGGTCTGGACAGTCTTGCTACTTGCCACCCCTCGGTTCTCAAAGATCTCGTCGCCAAGCTTGCTAAGCCTAAGCAAGATAAAGTAGTATTGGTTTATCCTAGTGCTAGTTCCTGTGTCAAACATGTCTTCCTGAAGTGGTGCCCCTCTGTTCTCAAAGATCTCATCGCCAAGCTTGGTTTCGCTTAATTAAGCAATATAAATACTATTGGTTTGTCCTAGTGCTAATTCCCTACGCCAAACATGAAACATGTCGTCCAGTTGTTGTCGTATTTTTGTGATCCTAGAGATAGATCAGATGCTGCAGTATATATGTTTCCATCAAGTAATAAATTTCAGTCTTTCAAGAAATCAAATGTAGATTTTTTTTGTTTTGTTTTCAAGGCATACATGCATATGCACTGGACTACTGTGCAGGTTGAGCCAAAAAGAGCGTGTAGCTGCAGACATGGATATTATTTTTGTTCAACCTTTCAGATTTAATACATCACATCATTTCACAAGCATGTGAATTCAGTTTGAGATAATATTTGATATTTTGACAAGTTCATCATGTTAGATGTATATATCTGTATATTGTATTTCCCTCATATGTTAGGGGGCTTCCTACATATTTGCCCTGTACCTGTACTATATATTGTGGCCTTTGGCCCCAGAGGAATACATGTTGCATATTCCTGACATGGTATCAGAGCTAGGTTAGACAATTTTTTCTGCAACATCGTCACAGCCGTCATCGTTCCTGTCGTCGTCGTTCATCCGACGTCGCCGCCGCCGGTCGCCGCTGTTTTTTTTGGCCGATCTCGCTGTTTTCGGTCGATCTCATAGATCCCAGATCGGATCGGCCCCGTTGCCCTCTCCACCAGGCTCGCCTGCCACGCCCCCTGACGTGCTGCAGATCCACGCGCCTCGCCATCTTCTCTCCGCGCGTACGCGAGCCAGCACCTGGTCCTCTGCTCCTACGCCTGGTCCTCTGTGAGCCAGCGATTGGTCCTGCTGGTACCCTGCTTCACGCGCGGTTGGTCGGACCACCTGCCCCCACGCGTGGGCTAGACTCCACCTGCCTCCACGCGCGGTCTCTGCTTCAGGCGCGAGCCAGCCTCCACGCGCGGGCCACGCGCGGGCCACCTGCCGCCTCCACGCGCGGACATCCGCCGCCTCTTCACGTGCACCCGAGTTGACCTCCTGGCCTCTGTCAGAACCGCCGGATTTCTGCCACCGGCTCGCCAGACCGCTATTGGGAATCGATCCCCGGCGGCCGGAATTGGCCTTTCCCGGCCCTTAGGCACCGCCCCTTGTCCCGGTTAGCCGGAATTTCGCCGGATTTTGCCTAGCATCTGCCCTGCAGTTGGGTTGACCAGATCTGTTCCAAAAAAAGAGAGAGAGAGAGATATGTCTTCTTCCTCGGGTTATGTTGCGATTCCTTGCTGCCCGGTGATCTTTGAAGGCACGAATTATCCTGATTTCGCTGCCTTTATGCGCGTTCACATGCGCGGTCTCCGTCTTTGGGGTGTGCTCTCCGGCGAGGTCTCCTGTCCGCCGTGCCCCCTTGCTCCTGTGGCTCCTCTTCCGCCGACGCCGATTGTTCTCGGTGCTGATACTTCTCAGGAGGCCAAGGATGTTGCTCAGAGTGCTGATGATACTGCTGTTTTTGCTTATGACCTGAAGTTCAAGCAGTACTCTTCTGATCTCGAGGCCTATCGACATGCTCTAACTGCTTACACTCAGTGGGTTGATGAGGATGCTCGTGCTGCTGCTGTTCTCACCTCCAGTGTTCTGCCCCAGTATGCTGCTGAGTTCATGAGTCTCCCTACTGTTGCCGCTCAGTGGGCCCATCTTCGTCAGCGCTACCATCCGTCTGGGGATGCTCTTTACCTGTCTGTGGTTCGCCAGGAGCATGCTCTGCAGCAGGGTGATTCTACTATTGATGAGTTCTATACTCAGAGTGCTGCTATATGGCGTTAGCTTGATTCTCTCCGTACTGCTGTTTGTGGCACATGCTTGTACTGCCAGATTGTGCGCTCGGACTTGGAGTTTCACCGCATCTATGAGTTTCTGTCTCGGCTTCGCCAGGAGTTTGAGCCCCGGCGTGCTCAGCTGAATGCTCGTGGTCGTGTTCCGCTCTCGGAGGTGTTGTCTGAGCTTCGGGCTGAGGAGACCCGTCTCCGTGGTGCTGGTCTTCTTGCGGTTCCATCTCGCTTGCTACTCGTGGTTCTCCTTTGCCGTCTTCTCCCTCGACTCAGCCGCGGTCCCCTGTGCCGCCGCCGCCGTTACTACCCACTCCTCCAGGTCAGGGTCAGGGTCAGCTTCAGCACCGGAAGCCTCAGGGTCAGAGTCAGCATCAGCAGGCTCGTGGTCAGGGTCGTCGTGGTTCTCTTTGTCACTGCTCTTACTGCAACAAGGATGGTCACACTTGGGCCACCTGTTATACACGGGACCCCAGTTTACGTCAGCAGCACCAGGCTCGTGGGAAGTCGGCTTCTTCCGGATCTTCAGCAGTTGCTCTCTCTAATCAGGACATTATCAGGAGTCTTCGCGGTCTGCTTGCTGCTACAGGCTCTTCTTCGACGGGCACTGATGGTTCTGTGACTGACTCTTCAGGCACTGTGCGACCACCACCTTCTACACAGTCAGGTACGTCTCCGTGGTATCTGGATTCTGGAGCTTCTTTTCATATGACCTCTGAGTCTTCTTTTCTGTCCGCTCTTTGTTCTCTCCCTTCTCCTGTCCGTGTTTTTACGGCTGATGGTACCTCTCTCCCTGTTTCTAGTCGGGGCCCCCTTTCTACTTCTTCTTTTTTTGTTCCTGATATTTCTCATGTCCCTCTTCTTAAGATGAATCTGTTCTCTGCTAGCCAGCTTACTGACTCTGGTTGTCGCGTCATTCTTGATGCTGATTCTTGTGTTGTTCAGGACCGTCGCACCCAGGCCCTGGTTGGAGCTGGCCCTCGCAGTCGTGACTCTTCAGGTCTTTGGGAGTTAGACTGGCTTCGTGTTCCTTCCGCTGCCACTTCATCTGCCAGTTCTTCTCCGGTTGTCGCCTCTACTACCAGCTCTTTTCAGCAGTGGCATCATCGTCTTGGTCACCTCTGTGACTCTCGCCTGTCGTCATTAGTTCATCGTGGTCTTCTGGGGTCTATCTCAGGAGATGGGTCTTTGCATTGTCAGGGCTGTAGGTTGGGTAAACAGATCCAGCTTCCCTATCCTACTAGCGCATTTGTATCTCAGCGACCTTTTGATTTAGTTCATTCCTGTGGCATCCCGCAAAACCACTACTAGAAAATCGCGTTGATTTTGTGCATTGCATCATCATGACCGCATGCTCATGTCATCATGCCACATGGCATTTGAGCATCGCCATCATCTTGCATTTGTTCGCATAAAACTATTTTCGAAAAGCCTGGTTTTGTTTTCTAAACACCCCATCTTTATTTCAAATTAAAAACCTGGGTCTCCGGAATATTTCGTTTTGTCTAACCACGGTTTGCAAAAGCCCCGTTTTAAATAAATAAAATGTTTAATTATTTTTAGGAGGCAGCCGTACCGGGCCGATCCGACCCAGTCGGCCACCCCCAGTACAAAATCAGACCACCTAAACCCTTTTTCTACCCAATCCTATCCTACCCAGCCTCCCTCCACCTCACCCTGACCAATCCCCTCCCTCCACCTCACCCCTCCCTTCCCCCTAACCAATCCCAGCCCGCCACCCCATCCTACCCCCACCTCTCTCACCCCACTCCCTCACCCACCGCACGCGCGGCCAACCACCCTCCCGTGAGCCTGGCCCTACCACTCTCGCGATCCCCAGTCCCCACCCCGACCTACTCCGATCCCCATCCCGCGACTCGGTCGCCTCCACCCACCCCGTCGCCATCCTCCTCCCGCGATTCCCCGCGCCATCCCCGTCCTCCCACGGGGCGCGCGTCCTCCTCCGTTCTCCCCGAAGCTCTGCCGTCAGCCGCCCGCTTCCTCGACCTCGTCGACCTCGCCAGTTCCACCGGCCGCCACCAAGCATCGCCCCCGCAAGCTCTTCTCCGCCGGCCGCCTCTCCCTCACCGGCACCCGGACCATCGTCCTCTGCAGCGCCCGTCCCCGCCGAGCTCGCCCACCTGCGCTGCCTATAGGATGCTGCCGCCCTGCGACCTCCTGCCGCCTCCGTGGTCATCATGGCCTCCCTCGCCTGGCGCCCTCCTCTGAAGCCCCTGTTGTCGTCGCCGCTCCTCTGGGCTGCAGCTGCGCTTCCGCCAGCGCGTTTGTCGCCTCTGCCCCAACCTGTGTTCGTCGCCGCGTCGCCCTCCTCATCCTCGACTCCGCCCTGTTCCACCTCGTCTGGTCGCCGCCTTGCCTGCCCTCTGGTCATCCCCGGCCACGCCAACCACGCTGCGTCCCTCCTCCCAGACGCCAAGTTCCTGCTGTCGTCTCCCTCCTGGCTGCGTCGCGTTGTCGCCGTCCTCGTCCCGCCTCCCCGTCTGCATGCACCTCCGCTCGGGCATCCTCTGCTCGCAGCGCCTAGGCCCTCTGGTTTTCGATGTTTGCCGTGTTTGTGTTCGATGTGACACGCGACTAGTACCTGGTCAGAGACGATCCCGCTAAAGAGGCTCTCTTCCATCTGAAGTGAGAATTGTGTTTTGTTTTTGTGGATAAGTGTTGTTGAGGCTGGCCGCAATGTTTGGGCCCCTGTAGAGTTGAGGATGATACGAGGATGTATGCAAATCGGTGGCAGATATTGTTGCGGAGGTGACGACGATTCTTCTACAACGCCCCGACAAGATCGTTCTCAGATTGGTGTGACCCGAAGACCATCGGAGTCGCCACCGAAGAAAAGATGTCTGACATTATCTCTGTCATGGAACGCCAAGCTCTTCGTCATGGGATCTCAAGATCTTCCTCACGGAAACCCCACGATCTCCTTCTCGGAACCGGAGACCGATCCTGGCGAGACCGAACCGGAACCACATCGAACCCCAAGGTCGTCCGAACCCAGATGTGTGACCCTGATCCGAGCCCCTATTTTATAAATGCCATCTATATAATTTGTTGCATATTAAATTGTTCATACTTGCATACATTGTGTGGTTTGGGGGCCTTAGGCCGATTCACCTAAATTAAATATGGGGCCCATATGCGGGCAAATCTAGTCTAATATTGGTCCCATTTAAATTTGTGCATCGAACCGGTGAAATATTTTGCCTTGATAAGACAACATTTAAATTGCGGGGTATCTAAACAACATGAACCTAATAATTAATTGCCGGGACCCCGGTTCCGCTTAATATTTCCTAATTGTATCGCATGTCTGCCATGTCATACATCATACATGCATCATGCCCGATCTTTTGCCGTAGTATTAAATAGTCCATCCGGTGTTTCTTCTAGTGTTTTGCTTCTTCACGGATTAGGCCGATGAGTTGATGCGAGTGTCGACCCGATCTTCGGATGAACCTTCGGCAATGTTTTCAGGCGAGCACCTTCCCCTTTCTACCTATCTTACTTTTATAGTAGTTATTTCCCTTCTGTTGATCTATGGCTATCTGTGTTGCGATGCTCTAGTTGTCGTACCTGTGATATCCCTTGCAGCCTTATATTGCCTTGGACACATCCTATTCCCTGTTGTTTGGTAGATAATTGGACTTGCGCGTCGTAATCGCTTGCTCAAGTGCTTTTGCGTGTCGTCCAGTACCACAGTTGTTGGAGTATTGCCGCATGTTTAATGTTGGAGATGACCATGGCTTTAAATACTGTTTAATAACTAAAATTGAAGTAGGTAAATGCAGAGGCACAGGTGGGCGATAGATGTTATTTGGTTGTTAACCGTCCACTTGTGTCCCATAGGACCCCGAGTTCTTAACACCTGTTCCGAGATCGAGCGCGCTAACCACAGGTGGGGTGTATGGGCACCCCCATCGATTTAGTACCTGATTCCAAGTACTGTACTGGGGGCCACAATTAGTTTGGGGCTTTATTACTATCCTGTACTTATGCCATGCTTTACTGCTTAATTTAAATTGTGCGAAGTACTGCACCTGTACTGTTTAGGTAAGCGGAGTGTTTTCGCGGTATCAACAAGCCCGAGAGTTTCGGGTTCCCAGTCGTTTACAGCCATTGACGCAAACCCTGAGTCCGTCTCGGAGACCGGCCGACTTCGTTGCGGGTAGCTTAGTGGGGTGGCCCCTCGTGCTTGCTTTGGGTCTGGGAAACGTCGTGTTCGAAACCCCGTCGACATACCGTTGGGTGTATGTTTTGTGATCTTGTACCTACCTGATCCGACAACAAGGGTGTAGGTGCGTGTGGGAACTTTGGTGCACCCCTGCAGGGTTAAATCTTTTCGAGAAGCCGTGTCCGCGGTTATGGACGACTTGGAGCACAGGTCTCGATCATAGACAACTAAAACTAAAGTTTACTGCTATAATTTGACTTGTATCCGATATGACTAGTAATCAGCTTCACTGCAACAGAATGGCTAAATAAAAGTACCAACAACTGCTGGGTTTTGGGGTTATCTCATGCTAATTGTATCTGACTAGTAAGTGTTGCAACTACAACGGAATGGTTAACTAAAAGTGCCCACTGCTTATTCTATCAGGATGACTATCTATACCTGACTAGTAATTGCTGCAATGATAACTGAATAAATAAAACCGCCAACGGTGTGAGTTCCTCGGTGGACTTCCTCGTTTGGTCTCGAGGGGGAAATACCAGGATGGGTATGTTTGGTGGTAGTATCAGGTTGGTTCCGGATAGGTCTTTCTTACCCCTCTCTGATAGCCGCTATTTTGTATCGAGTCTCTATAGGTTGTTCTAGTGCATGCTGCGCTGCCGCTTCAGTCCACCATACCTATGTAGGCGAGGACCGCCGAATTCTAGTCTCGCCGTGTACTGGCCTCAGTACTGACCGCTCTCTCTTTTTTTCTTTGCCCTTTGTCGGCACCCCTTTTGTTTAAGCAGGTTTTGAGATCGACGTCGTTAGCAGGGTTACCCTTCCGGCTTGGCCTGGGCAGGGTTATGGACGCCATTGGTTATTCTTCAGGGCTCTTAGCCCCATTTGCATCTTGTCCGTAGCTGGACGCTCTATCGTTTTCAAGGTGATTTGGATCTTTGTTCTGTATATCTGTATTCTTGACTCACGGAGTCGTGTTGTATATATACCTGTTCTGTGGGTCCCATCGAGGACTGTTGTGTAATGTTATTACTTCGTTTTCCACCCGCACGCAAGTGCCTGGTGGGCACCTTTGAATCGTTTCTATGCGGGTTTGGCGGGAAGCGCTGAAACTTGCATAGGGCCGATTCTGAGGGTGTTACAATTCCGATGTTTGGGGTCTGTCTCCCTTCGCTTCGAAAGGGGGCCATCGCTACTATATTTTATTCATCGATGATTTTTCTCGGTACACTTGGTTGTATTTTATGCGCTCTCGTAGTGAGGTGCTCTCCATATATCAGCGTTTTGCGGCCATGGTTCGTACTCAATATTCTACCCCCATCCGTGTGTTTCGTGCTGATTCTGCTGGTGAGTATATCTCCCAGATGTTGCGAGGTGTTCTTGCTGAGCAGGGCACTCTTGCTCAGTTCTCCTGTCCTGGCGCACATGCCCAAAATGGCATTGCTGAGCGTAAGCATCGCCATCTTCTTGAGACCACTCGCGCTATGATGATTGCTTCTTCTCTCCCGCCGCATTTTTGGGCTGAGGCTATCGCTACGTCGGCTTACCTCATCAATATTCAGCCTTCTGCTGCCTTGCAGAGTGGTATCCCTCTTGAGCGCCTCTCTGGACAGTCTCCAGACTACTCCATGCTTCGCTTGTTTGGTTGTGTTTGCTATGTTCTCCTTGCTCCTCGCAAACGCACCAAACTGACCGCTCAGTCTGTTGAGTGTGTTTTCCTCGGATACAGTGATGAGCATAAGGGCTATCGCTATTGGGACCCTGTTGGTCGTCGGATGCGTATCTCTCGTGATGTTACTTTTGATGAGACGCGTCCTTTCTATCCTCGTCCCACCGCTGGTACTTACCCGGTGGAAGATATCTCTTTTCTTCTCTTCCCTGACACACCTTCTTCTACCCTATTGTGTCTTCTTCAGGATCTCCTCCCCCTGATGTCTCCTCTTCGACACCGTCCTCTTATGATCCGTCTAGTTCTCCTAGTTCTCCTCATTCTCCGGAGTCTTCCTCTCCTATTCCCTCTTCTTCATCGTCGTCTCCTGCGTCGTCTTCCTCTGATGATCTTCCCTCTACTCGTCATGTTCGTCGGCGTCGTGCCCCCAGCCGTTACTCTCCTAGTCAGTATGGTATTTTTGTTGCCTCCGAGCCGACCTCTTATCGGGATGCTGAGCATCATCCTGAATGGCAGCTGGCCATGGCCGAGGAGATTGCTGCGCTTGAGTGCACTGGCACCTGGGATCTTGTTTCTCCTCCTCCCGGTGTTCGTCCTACCACGTGTAAGTGGGTCTATAAGATTAATACTCGCTCTGATGGATCTCTTGAGCGCTATAAAGCGCGTCTTGTGGCTCATGGTTTTCAGCAGGAGCATGGTCGTGACTATGATGAGACCTTTGCTCCTGTCGCTCATATGACCACTGTGCGTACTCTTCTTGATGTTTCTTCTGTTCGTCACTGGTCTGTGTCCCAGCTTGATGTTCAGAATGCCTTTCTCAATGGTGAGTTGAGTGAGGAGGTTTATATGCAGCCTCCTCCTGGGTACTCTGTTCCTGAGGGGATGGTTTGTCGTCTTCGACGTTCTCTTTATGGCCTCAAACAGGCTCCTCGTGCCTGGTTTGAGCGCTTTGCTTCTGTAGTGACAGCTGTTGGTTTCTCCCCTAGTGCTCATGATCCAGCGTTGTTTGTTCACACTTCTCCTCGTGGACGCACTCTTTTTCTTCTCTATGTTGATGATATGATCATTACCGGTGATGATCCTGAGTATATAGCCTTTGTTAAGGCTCGTCTTCGTGATCAGTTTCTTATGACTGATCTTGGTCCTCTTCGATACTTTCTTGGGATTGAGGTTTCCTCCACTTTTGATGGCTTTTACATCTCTCAGGAAAAGTATATTCAGGATCTTCTTGCTCGTGCTGCTCTTGGGGATGAGCGCACTGTTGAGACCCCTATGGAGCTTAATGTTAAGCTTCAACTTACTGATGGTGATCCTCTTTCTGATCCGACACGTTATCGTCATCTTGTTGGGAGCCTTGTTTATCTTGCTGTCACTCGTCCTGATATCTCTTATCCTGTTCATATTCTGAGTCAGTTTGTTTCTGCTCCTATCACTGTTCATTATAGTCATCTTCTTCGTGTTCTTCGTTATCTTCGTGGTACGATCACTCGTCGCCTTTTCTTTCCTCGTTCCAGCTCCCTCCAGCTCCAGTGCTATTCGGACGCCACGTGGGCGAGTGATCCTTCGGATCATCGTTCACTTTCTGCTTACTGTGTGTTTCTTGGTGGTTCGCTCATTGCTTGGAAGACGAAGAAACAGACAGCGGTTTCCCGTTCGAGTGTTGAGGCTGAGTTGCGTGCTATGGCCTTGTTGACTGCTGAGGTGACCTGGTTACGGTGGTTACTTGCGGATTTTGGGGTCTCTATTACCACACTCAGTCTGGTTTTATCTGACAGTACAGGTGCTATTAGTGTTGCACGTGATCCGGTCACGCATGAGCTTACCAAGCATATTGGTGTTGATGCTTTCTATACACGTGCTCAGGTGCAGGCTCAGGTTGTTGCGCTTCAGTATGTGCCTTCAGATTTACAGTTGGCGGATTTCTTCATGAAGTCCCAGACCAGAGCGCAGCATGATTTCTTACTCTCCAAACTCATTGTTGTGGATCCACCATGAGTTTGTGAGGGGGTGTTAGATGTATATATCTGTATATTGTATTTCCTCCATATGTTAGGGGGCTTCCTGCATATTTGCCCTGTACCTGTACTATATATTGTGGCATTTGGCCCACAGAGGAATACATGTTGCATATTCATGACACATCAAACCAAGTGCAAAAACACTAAGCCTAAATTTTGATTTCATCCCTGAATTTCAATATTAAAATTAAAATTGAACTATGCACGAGCTATAACTATTATTATACACACGAGGAAAATACAAAATTGCATCTTTCCGTACCCAACATAGGCTCACAATATGTAACATCCCCGTATTTTCATTGGGTATCCTCATAGACCAACGGTTCTTGTCATCCCCGCCGATGGATATTTAATTGTTTGTTTTTTAATTCAAATCAGCTACACCGCCAGGGGCTTCTTTTCGAGACGTTACCGTTTTGCCTAAGGCGAGCCGTCCGAGATGAGTCCTCTGTCGAGCACCTAGAGCTTGTTGAGCTAGGTCATGGTTGTTGGATAGATCTCTCCCACGTTCGGGCCCAACGGCCCGAACGGAGTCCCTCAACGCGCCCTAATCGGGGGCGCCCAACCTTATCATGGTTGGTGGGCCCCTGTCGCCAGCGCGCATTTAAAGAGGTGGGGGGCCGGACGCACACGGTACGAGGTTCACCGTGGGACGCAGCCTCCCACCTACATACCCACCGATTAGGGTTTAGCGCTAGGCCGACGGGAAGCTCCGCCGCCGCCACTCTCAACCACCCACGCCCACGCCGTCGCCCCTCTCCGTCATGGACACCACCTCTGGCATCCCCTCTGGCTCGTGTTCCTCGAGCCAAGGCGCAGGTAGTACCTCTCCGGTCTCTCTCTACTCTCTCAGATCCAACCCAAAGAGCGCTACTGTAATCATCTAGGCTAGAAGATCCAAAAGGCCAATGTAACATTGGTATCAGAGCGCAGTTCTAGTCCTATTTCTTTCGGTAGAAAAGCAAAGAAGAAAAGAAACCCTAGATCTATAGTGCGCCTGCCCTTACGGCCGCGCCGTTCCGCTCGATCTAGATGCGCATCCTATGCGAGGCATCTAGACGAAGAACACACCCCTCTGGGCAAAGAAAACCACAGATCAAATCCCCAAAGAGAAAGATCCCTAGATCCCGCATGCAAAAGCTAAGTCAAAATCCTCCCAGATCCAAAAGAACACCCCAAAAGAAAGCTTCAAAAAAAAGGGGGCCGCCGCAGCGCGCCGGCAGAGGGCATCTCCTCTGTGCCGTTTGACGGTGGTGTGCCCACCCTAGGGTGGACACACCGCTGCCAAAGGGGGCAGGGGGACGCCAGGCCTTCTCCCTCTCTCGCTCGTCGTCGCTGGAGGGTGAGGAGAAGGTGGAGAATGGGGAAAGAAAAGGAAAGGGGGAGGAGCTCGCGCGCCGGGGTTTGAGGGAGGGGACCGCCGGCAGTGTCGGGCGGCGCCGCCTCGCCCCGCACCAAACGGCTCAGAGAGTGGGGCAGACGGAGGGGCGCGCCGTCGCCGGCACCATCGCCGCGCGGGGCAGCCACCTCGCGTCGCCTCCACTAGCTAGCCCCAAGGCGGCCGCGTGAGACAGTGAGAGGGAGGGGCTCGCCGGCCGGCGCCGTCGCCGGCAGGGCGGCCTCCTCACCTCGTCTGCTAGGGTGCACGCCGCCAGAGAGCAGGGTCGCGGGGTGGACAAGGGGAGGAGAGGAAAAATGACTAGGGTTTGGGGGCCGGCCGCGCAGGGGGGGTTAACCATCCGAGGAGCGCGGGCAGCCACTTGATCTAGGTTAGGGGCGCGTGGACGGCCAGGATGGAGCGAGCGGCTGGCGGCCAGTCTCTAGCAGGCCAAGGCGGGCCACGCGGGCCCTAGCTGGGCTGCTGGCGGGTAGCGTGCTAGCGCGCGCGGGCGGCAGATAACGCCAGGCGTGCTGGGCCGCGGTGGCCCAGTAAGGCTTGCAGGCTGCCCCGACTAGCGGTGGGCCATTGCAGGCCGCCCAGGGAAGGCCCAACAAGGCTTTTTTTAACAGTTTTTCTGTTTTATTTTTTTACAGATCTGTTTTATTTGTTTTGCTTAAGGTTTTTTAGCATTTTTTGCACAGTTTTCTCTAGTCATCTTATTGCAAGTATATTTTGACTAGAGAATGATTTAAATGCAGATTTTTTTCTGTAAAGTTCAAAGTATAAAGAAAGTTATTATTAAGTTTCCGCTGCAAATGTATGTTTTAAATTGCAATGATGCAATAAAAGTTGTTTAAATTTTATTATAAAGATGTGATAAAGTGATTAAAGATGATTGTGTCCCATGTTATTAATTGACCAACGTTGTTAATAAACATGATCATGATCTTTTCCATTGAGTATTGAAAGGTGCATTTAACTTTATTTCTACCCAACGGTGATGTAATTTTAAATAGCACAAACAATTGCATGCATAATTTATACCAACGTTGAATTAATGCATACAATTGTTTTTCTTTGGTGATCTCACATCTTTTGTGGTTTTCAGGAGGTCTCAACCTCATGGCCTGTTTGAAGGACATCCCACTACTAAGGGGGGACAACTACTCCGAATGGAGGAAGAAAGTTGATTTGGCGTTCGTATGCGCCGAAGTGGATTGGGTGGTTGACACGAAGCAACCAGTCAAGCCTGGTGACCCAGTCAGGGGAGCTGCTGAGGAAAGTGCTGAGTTTGAGAAAATAAAGAGGGACCATGCTCCATTGGAGCTGGCCTACTCGATTGATAACCAGAAATGGGTGAACGCCAACAAGAAGTGTTTGGCCTTCGTAAAGAACACAATTGAGAACGCAATAGTGGGCTCAATTGGAGAGTGTGCTACCGTGGGCGAGTATCTCGCCAAGATAAAGAGCCAGTTTACTGGCTCTTCAAAGATGTATGCGACCCAGCTGTTAAAGCAGCTGGTGACTGAAAAGTACACGGGAGGACCCCACTGAATAAGAGAGCACATCTTGAGGATGTCAAACATGGCAGCAAAGCTGAAGCCCATGGATGAGGACCTCGAGCTAAAGCCTGCACTCTTGGTGCACCTAGTGATGGCCTCTCTTCCACAACCTTTCGAAAATTTTGTAATAAACTATAATATGTCCCCTGAAAAGTGGGACATAGAAAAGACCATTGGGATGTGCTCCCAAGAGGAGGAAAGGCTGAAGGCCCTTCACGGCGGTTCCTTGAACTTCGTGAAGGACAATAGGAAGAGAAGCTTCAGAAACGACAACCATGGTGGCTCACCCTCCAAGCCACATGGCAAGGGTCCAATGCAGCACCAGTACCAGCATCACCAGTCCACCCCTGGGGATAAAGACCAGTGCCATCACTGTAAAAATCCTGGCCACTACAAGAAGGACTGCCTAGTTTGGCTGAAGTACATCATGGCCAAAAATGGGGTTCCATTCGACAAGGATCATGCCAAAAAGAGAAAGACTCATTGAAGTGGCGAATGGGATTGAAGCAGAAGTGCAGGCCATTGGTGACGTCCCTCTAGAGCTGGCTGATGGCTCTTCTCTTTTGCTCAAAGATGTTCTTTTTGTTCCCTCAATTCATAGAAATTTAATAAGTGTGTCGTGCTTGGACAAAGATTCTTATGAATGTTATTTTGGAAATGGCAAGTGTGCCATTTGGTTAAAAGATATTTGTGTGGGTGTTGCTACCTTATATGATAAGTTATATTTATTATCCTTGCATGAGAAAGTATTTTCTGTGTGTGATGTGAATGAAAAAGTTCCCTTGTCGAACAAAGAAAAAAAGAAAAGAAAGCGAACTCTTGACTCATCGAAACTATGGCACTGCAGACTAGGCCATATTTCGAGGGGAAGAATAGAAAGCCTCGTTAAAAATGACATTCTTCCTCCGTTAGAGTTCTCCGACATAGAACAGTGCATAGATTGCATTAAAGGAAAGTATGTCAAACAAATTAAAAAGGGTGCAAACCGAAGCATAGCTACACTAGAAATAATCCACACGGATATTTGTGGACCGTTTCCGGTGAAAAGTGTGGATGGCTATGATTCATTCATAACATTCACGGATGATCACTCCCGGTATGGTTATATTTATCCAATTAAAGAAAGATCTGAAGCATTGGATAAATTTAAAATTTTCAAAGATGAAGTAGAAAATCAGCATGATAAAAGAATTAAAATAGTTCAGTCCGATCGTGGGAGGGTACTACGGTTGTCATACTCCATATGGTCAAGTACCAGGACCCTTTGCAAGGTTCCTGCAAGAAAATGGAATAGTCGCCCAGTATTCTATGTCGGGCGAACCTCAGCAAAATGGAGTAGCTGATGTTGGAGATATGCCCTAGAGGTAATAATAAATATAGTTATTATTATATCTTTGTGTTTATGATAAATGTTTACATTCATGCTATAATAGTATTAACAAGGAAACATTAATACTTGTGTGATTTGTAGACTAAAATAAGAGTCCCTAGTAAAGCCTCTATATAATACTAGCTTGTTGGTTAATAGATGATTGTGGTTTCCCTATCATGAACATTGAGATGTTATTAACAACAAGATCATATCGTTAGGAGAATGATATGGTGGACATACTCCTATAGATAAGCGTAGCATAAAGATCAAGTCATTTTAATAGTTCAATTGCTATATGCTTTCTGATACATAGTAATCTAATTCCTTCGACCATGAGATCATGCATATCACCTTTACCGGATGGATGCTTTGATGACATCAAACACCACACCGTAACTGGGTGGCTATAAAAGTGGAGTTGAGTGTTCGAAAAGTATTGGTTGAGACACATGGATCAAGAGTGGGATTTGTCCATCCATATGACGGATAGATATACTCTGGGCCCGCTCGGTGAAATGTCATCCAATTAGCTTGCAAGCATGTGACTGGATCACAAGGGATCACATATCACGGGAACGAGAAAAGAGTACTTATCAGTAACGAGGTTGAACTAGGTATGCAGAGATACCGACGATCATAACCTCGGATAAGTAAACTATCGTGAGACAAAGGGAAATTGGTATCGTATGTAAGTGGTTCATTCGATCGCAAAGTAATCGTAGAAATATGTGGGAGCCATATGAATTTCCAGATTCCTCTATTGGTTATTGATCGGAGAAGTGTCTCGATCATGTCCGCATAATTCACGAACCGTAGGGAGACACACTTAAGGATTCGACGTTGTTTGAGTAGTTATGGAATGATGAGAAAGAGTCTGAATGTTGTTCGGAGTCTCGAATGGGATTCGGGATATCACGAGGAGATCTGGAATGGTCCGGTGAATAAGATTCATATAAGGAAAGTCCCGTTTCGGAGTTGGAGAATGGTTCCGGTGTTTTCATCGGGAATGTTCTAGAAGGTTCCGGAATGTCCGGCACTCCGGAGGGGAAGGGTACATGAATGTGTTATATCAAGTTGGTATGATTGCATCATGTACTAAGTGTCATCGCTGAACAAAATAAAGGATTAATTCAAATCCTAGTTTGAAAAGTCAAACGTCTAGTTTGAAAGTCAAACGGCTAGTTTGAAAGTCAAACGGCTAATTTTGGAAGGAGGAAAAGGAGGAGGAAACCGAGTTGGGGAGGAGTCCCTCCTCCCCACCGCCGGTGCACCACCCAAGCCGAGTTGGGGAGGGACTCCTCTCCCTCCCCTTGGTCGGCCGTCCCCTCCACCTATATAAGGAGGGGCAGGGCTCCCTCCTAGAGACACACAAGATCCTCTCCTCCAAACCCTAGCACCAAGCCGCCGCCGCCTCCATAGCCGCCGCCGGCCCTAGGGCAAACCGCCGCCGCCTAACTAAACCCTAGCTGCCGGCTTGCTCCTCCTCGGCGTGTCTAAACTCTAGATCGTCGAGGAACTCTCTCATACACCACCATACTCGCTCCGGCTTAAGGCGAAGCCCTGCGAGATCTCCCCTCTACTTCCGGTACCACGCCGTTGTGCTACCGGAATCGCGAGGAGAGTGCTACAACCTCCGCTACCTGCTGGAACCAGGGAGAGGAAGGTCTTCGTCGAGTACCGAACGTGTGACCGACTGCGGGAGCGCTGCTGGAACGCAGCGCCGGAAGGATCATCTACGTGATCTTGAGATCGGGAAGAGTACGACTACATCACCCACGAGAATCCGCTCTCGTTAAACACTTTGGAATCTTCGAGGGTGAGTTATTCTATCGACTCGTTGCTACAATCTAGTAGATAGATCATGGATTGTTTGTTTGTATGCGGTAGAAATTTTTTGTTTTCCATGCTATGAAACCTTACAGCTGAAAGGCACAACCATACCCTTATGGATATGGTGCGCAGCATGATGAGCTATTCCACCCTCCCATTGGGATTGTGGATGGAGGCGCTTAAAACCGCCATTCACATTCTCAGCAGAGTACCAAGTAAGTCGGTGCCCAAAACACCGTATGAATTGTGGACAGGAAGAGTCCCCTCTCTGCACCACTTTTGAGGGTCTGGGAGAGCCCAGCTGAGGCAAAAGTTTTCAATCCAAAAATTGCAAAGTTAGACCCCAACACAGTATATTGCCATTTTATTGGCTATCCAGATAAGTCCAAAGGCTATCGTTTCTACTGTCCCGATAGATACACAAAGTTTGTAGAAACGATACATGCCGTCTTCTTGGAGGACGAATTGATGAGGGGGAGCACGGTAGCTAGGAAAATTGATCTTGAGGAGAAGAGGGTGTATGCACCTAATCCGATGACTCAGGAGCCATTTTGCTCACTACGTGTTGTGCCACCATCTCCAACCCCTGAGGTTGTGGTGCCGGCACCCGTTGTGACTCCACACGTGACAACAATGGGCGAAAGTTCGGAACCTGTCCATCAGGAGCCACCGGAACCCACTGTTGAGCACGAAAGGGAGCCAGAACAGCCACCTACTGTAAAGGTGCCTGAACCCAAGCAAGAAATGAGCAAGAGTCTGATGAACTCAGAAGGTCTAAAAGAGAACGAAGACCAGCCATTTCCAAAGAAATTTACAAAGTCTACAATGTAGTTCATATGGAGGGCGATCCTACCTCATATGAAGAAGCCATGAGTAGCCCTCACTCAGCCAAGTGGGTGGAGGCAATGGAAGATGAAATGAAATCGATGAGTTCCAACAATGTTTGGGACTTAGAGGAAATTCCTAAAGGAGCCAAAACAGTAGGATGCAAATGGGTCTATAAAACAAAGTATGACTCCAATGGGAATGTAGAAAAGTACAAAGCTAGACTTGTGGCAAAAGGCTTTACGCAAAGAGAAGGCGTGGACTACAATGAGACTTTTTCTCCGGTCTTATGTAAGGACTCCTTCAGAATCATCATGGCACTAGTTGCACATTTTGATTTAGAGTTGCATCAAATGGATGTTAAGACGGCATTTTTAAATGGAGATTTATAAGAAAATGTTTACGGAAGGAACATATGGGATGCCGCCTAAAGAAATCCATTTATGGGTTAAAGCAAGCCTCTAGGCAGTGGTATTTAAAGTTTAATGATACCATTAAAAGATTTGGATTCAAAGAAAATGTTGAGGACAACTGCATTTATGCAAAGTTCAAAAGTGGGAAATATATTTTCCTAATTCTATATGTGGATGACATTCTGCTTGCTAGCAGTGATGTTAGTCTACTACTAGAAACAAAGAAGTTTTTGTCATCAAACTTTGACATGAAAGACCTTGGTGAAGCCTCTTATGTTTTGGGCATAGAAATTCACCGAGACAGAAAGAATGGAGTGTTAGGACTGTCGTAGAAAGCGTATTGTGAAAAGATTTTAAAGAAATACAATATGCATGCGAGTAATTCAACACCTGCTCCCATAGTCAAGGGCGATAGTTTTGGGAAATCCCAATGTCCAAAGAATCAATATGAGATCGATCAAATGAAGTCAGTACCATATGCTTCGGCTGTTGGAAGCTTACAGTATGCACAAGTGTGCACTCGCCATGACTTAGCATTTATCACCGGGGTACTCGGTAGATATCAAGAGAATCTAGGCATAGAGCACTGGAATATGGTAAAGAAAGCTTTGCGTTATGTGCAAGGCACAAAAGGCCTCATGCTTACATATAGAAGATCTGATTCCCTAGAGATAAAAGTGTATTCAGATGCAGATTTTGCGGGAGATAAAGACGACCGAAAGTCCACGACAGGGTATGTCTTTACTCTCGCAGGAGGTGCTATTTCGTGGAGAAGCGCCAAACAGTCGATAGTTGCATCATCTACGATGTATGCAGAATTTATAGCATGTTATGAGGCCATGGGACAGGCGTTATGGTTAAAGAAATTCTTACCCGACTTGAAAGTGGTTGACTGCATCAGGAGGCCACTAAAGATGTACTGTGACAACGAGCCCGCAGTATTCTATGCTCACAACAACAAGTCGAGTAATGCTACAAAGTCTATAGATATAAAGTATTATGTTGTGAAGGACAAAGTCCAGGATCAAACTATAAGACTCGAGCATATAAGGACAAAGGATATGCTTGCGGATCCGCTAACGAAAGGCTTACCACCCAATGTGTTCAAGGAGCACATAGCCGACATGGGTTTAACGGGAAGCCTATGATTCCTGGACTATAGAGGCCCAAAAGTAACAGAATTTGTTTCAGAACATGAAGGTATATAGTGGTTGTCTGATTCTATCGGCAATTGAGCTGAGACGATGAAACATGCTCTATGTATCATTCTGTGATGGAATAAGTAAAGAACAAGGTTAAAAGTAAAGTCGAGATCTAGGGGGAGAATGTTGGATAGATCTCTCCCACGTTCGGGCTCAACGGCCCGAACGGAGTCCCTCAACGCGCCCTAATCGGGGGCGCCCCAACCTTATCATGGTTGGTGGGCCCCTGTCGCCAGCGCGCATATAAAGAGGTGGGGGGGCCGGACGCACACGGTACGAGGTTCACCGTGCGCCGCAGCCCCCCACCTACATACCCACCGATTAGGGTTTAGCGCTAGGCCGACGGGAAGCTCCGCCGCCGCCACTCTTAACCACCCACGCCCACGCCATCGCCCCTCTCCGTCATGGACACCACCTCTGGCATCCCCTCTGGCTCGTGTTCCTCGAGCCAAGGCGCAGGTAGTACCTCTCCGGTCTCTCTCTACTCTCTCAGATCCAACCCAAAGAACGCTACTGTAATCATCTAGGCTAGAAGATCCAAAAGGCCAATGTAACAATGGTGTCGGTCACTGGAGGTGTTGGCGGGGGAGGCGTAGGGTTCCTAGGCAGCATTGTCGCCAAAGAAGATAGTGGTGGCGCGGGGGTTGTGGGGTCTGCAGTTTGTCGAACCTGGTCGGCTCGCCGTACTCGTAGCTCCCGATGGCGGTGGCGCTCCTCGCAGTGGTCAGGGAGGCGATGATTCTGTCATTGTTTATTCTAAAACTTCGAACTAGATTCCATGTTAATTATAAATTTGACCAAAATTCATCATAGTTTGAAGAAACTTGATTAAACTAATTACTAGTAGTACATTTTTTGTGAAGACTTAAAAGGACACGTGTCCCTTAGTTAACACCCACGCGGAGTCCTTACATCGACTAGTGAGTAAAGACCGCGGATTTGCACCATCAAGCAGTGTGCAGGGGGGATCGAGGAGTTAGCAGCATTCTCGTTGATTGCATTTATCAACCACGCCAGTTACCAAGAAATTCATTGCAGCCAGCCCATATCGGCAGAGCGCGCAAGGCAGCCCCGTCTCCTCGTTTCACCTTCCCTTGATTTGCCTTGCCTATAAATTCTCCGAGTGGCCGGCGCTCCCTCTGTGTCCTGAGCTGTGACGACATTGCCATCTTCATCTCGACCTGCAAGGTTAGCATCATATGCACTCTCGCCATGCATGAGTATACTTGGTAGTAGTCTGTTTGTTGGTCATGTTGCAAAATTGTCACTGTCATTCCTTCTTCGAGGACACATAGGGCGGGCGTGCCTGCGTGATCCGGCGATGCAGAAAAAGAGCGCCAAGAAGGGCGGCAAGGGCGGCAATGGAGAACCCAAGAGCTGCAGCAGTGGCAGTGGCAGCGCACCAAAGAAGGCCAGAACTTGTCGGAGGACACCATCATCCAAGTGCAACCCTGAGCAGGAAGTGGAAGAAGAGGAAGAGATCTGCAACGTTTTCACACATGACATGGATAATCTGCAGTGCGACATCTGCTACGTCCCGTTCGAGTCGCAAGTTTACTCGGCAAGCATCTAAACCTTTCTTCATCCTATCATGATTTTGCCAAACTTTTCTGCAGTCTTAGTGTAGTATTTTTCGTCTGAATTTATCGCCGATTGATATATTCAGTGCAAGAACGGGCACGCGGCGTGCGCCAACTGCTGCATCAACATGGAGCGCAAGTGCCCCTCCTGCAGCGAGTCCATCGGCGACTTCCGGTGCCGCGCCACGGAGAAGATCCTTGCCGGCATGACCCGGCCCTGCCGGTTCAACAAGAACGGCTGCCAGGAAACCGTCCGGTACACTGAGGCGCGGCGCCACGAGGAGGAGCTGTGCCGCTACGCGCCCTACCGCTGCCTGTTCGACGGCTGCGCCTACCGCGGCCTGGAGCTCTACGGCCACATCAAGGACGCCCACGCCGACGGCGCCACCTCTGGCATGGGCCTGCTCCGGCGCATGACCGTGACGCTCAGCAAGTGTGAGCCCTTCCGCGCGCTCCTGCACCGCGACGGCGAGAGCGTCTTCCTCCTGCTCAACGGCGGCCACGTCCTCACCGGCCGCTCGCTGTCGCTCATCAGCGTGTGCCCGCACCCGGAGGAGCAGGAGGAGGAGGACGACGACTGGCGGGAGACGGAGTACACGATGGAGGTGAAGGCCGTCGACGAGCCGGGGTCGCTCTCGCAGACGGCTTCCGGGATCGTGCAGTTCGTCCGACGGCTGGAAGGGTACAAGGCCAAGGGGTTCCTGTTCGTGCCGGACGATTTCTGGGGTTCTTCCGGCAGCGTCACCGTCACCGTGCACCTCTGAGCGTGCTGGTGGATGTTTCTTCAGGGTTTATGCTTGATCCACAGCTCGACTGGTGTTCCGAACTCTCAAGTTAGTACCGCATGCTGAATCCAGGCTATATATCATGCAGTATGAATAACGTTTTTGCTTGCACAAGGCAGTCTAGTGGTGCTGTCCTTGTGCAAGTTCGACATATTAATAATGACATGGTGGCATTCATGGACTTTTTTGCTTGTTCTTTCCTGCTATTAACATGCTTGGTTTCATCCTGCTTCAATCTTTTCTTTGCAATTTCAGCAACAGTGCTTTGCCGCAAACAAATTTGGTAGCCTAGTTCTCTTATGCGCATGTTATGTCTACTACTCTAGTACTTCCATCACACGTCTAAGTAATACTCCTGTGAACTAATTCAACATATAACTCTGGGAAAGTTGACCAGTATAAAAAAATGAATAGGATCATCAGTTTTAATATGATTCAAGGGACCAGTTGCCAAAGGGCACATGATTTCTACAGATCTTATAAGCCTCAGTGCAGCAGAAAACTGTCATATTAATACAATCCTACAACATTACTGCTACCGTTGATGTACATCTACTCTCCTATCACAACTGATCTTCACCATTTGTTCCAATAAGAAACAGAGCACCCTTAGAGATATACTAGTATTTCTAAGGGGGAGTACACATGTCACTATTCAACTGAAGCCGATCTTTTAAACATGTGTGAGAATCTTGGTTGCGGCCATTGTGTAAAATTTCATGAAATTTGGAATAATTTAGGTGGGGCTTGCATTGATAGCCCAAATATTGTCCAATGGGTTTGAGTCATGACACGTTAGATTTGACCAGTCAACTTGGTCTAATATTTTTCGTTCGCTTTGGTTTTTGCTCTACATTTTTGTTTGTTTGTTTTCATAGTTTTTCTCTATTTTATTAGTTTCTTTCGTATTTTAGGATGGTTCTTTCTATGGAATTTTTCAATTTGTTTTTTCTTCTGATATTTCTTTTAGGTTTTACATATTACCTATTTTTCTAGTTTGGCTTTACCATTTTCTTTCTTCCTATATTTTATTTTTTAATGTTTTGCTTGTTTATTCTTTTATAGTTTCTTTTTTCTTATCTGATTTATTTTCTTTCTCGATTCTGTATGGTTTTTTTTTAAATGCCCATGCCGCTGAAGAATTTTCATGGTCTTTAAAGTACGGGCACCAAATCCCCCACGTCTCCTGCATGACACATGTCCCAAAATGGCTCATACATCCGCTTTTGTTGCAAACCTCTCGTTTTTGCTATAAAATTGTTAGAAGAAATCGAGAGAGAGAGAGAGATGATTCAACTGTCTGTATTCTATTGATGATCAGCAATCAGCATATTTATACAAGAGGGAACCGACATGAATATGGGTCACGTCCGCTCGAAGGGGTGTGAGGAAAGTCGGTTGGACAAACAACCGACATAAAGATTACATGGGAGGATGTAACACCCTCAGAATCGACCCTATGCAAGTTTCAGCGATTCCCGCCAAACCCGCATATAAACGATTCAAAGGTGCCCACCAGGCACTTTCGTGCGGGTGGAAAACGAAGTAATAACATTACACAACAGTCCTTGATGAGACCCACAGAACAGATATATATACGACACGACTCCATGAGTCAAGAATACAGATATACGGTATAAAGATCCAAATCACCTTGAAAATGAGGGAGCGTCCTACTACGGAAAAGATGCTTTGGTTTTTGCTCTACATTTTTGTTTGTTTGTTTTCATAGTTTTTCTCTATTTTATTAGTTTCTTTCGTATTTTAGGATGGTTCTTTCTATGGAATTTTTCAATTTGTTTTTTCTTCTGATATTTCTTTTAGGTTTTACATATTACCTATTTTTCTAGTTTGGCTTTACCATTTTCTTTCTTCCTATATTTTATTTTTTAATGTTTTGCTTGTTTATTCTTTTATAGTTTCTTTTTTCTTATCTGATTTATTTTCTTTCTCGATTCTGTATGGTTTTTTTTTAAATGCCCATGCCGCTGAAGAATTTTCATGGTCTTTAAAGTACGGGCACCAAATCCCCCACGTCTCCTGCATGACACATGTCCCAAAATGGCTCATACATCCGCTTTTGTTGCAAACCTCTCGTTTTTGCTATAAAATTGTTAGAAGAAATCGAGAGAGAGAGAGAGATGATTCAACTGTCTGTATTCTATTGATGATCAGCAATCAGCATATTTATACAAGAGGGAACCGACATGAATATGGGTCACGTCCGCTCGAAGGGGTGTGAGGAAAGTCGGTTGGACAAACAACCGACATAAAGATTACATGGGAGGATGTAACACCCTCAGAATCGACCCTATGCAAGTTTCAGCGATTCCCGCCAAACCCGCATATAAACGATTCAAAGGTGCCCACCAGGCACTTTCGTGCGGGTGGAAAACGAAGTAATAACATTACACAACAGTCCTTGATGAGACCCACAGAACAGATATATATACGACACGACTCCATGAGTCAAGAATACAGATATACGGTACAAAGATCCAAATCACCTTGAAAATGAGGGAGCGTCCTACTACGGAAAAGATGCAAATTGAGCTAAGAACCCTGAAGAATAACCAATGGCATCCATAACCCTGCCCAGGCCAAGCCGGAAGGGTAACCCTGCTAACGACGTCGATCTCAAAACCTGCTTAAACAAAAGGGGTGCCGACAAAGGGCAAAGGAAAAAGAGGAGCGTCAGTACTGAGGCCAGTACACGGCGAGGCTAGAATTCGGCGGTCCTCGCCTACATAGGTATGGTGGACTGAAGCGGCAGCGGCAGCATGCACTAAATAACCTATAGAGACTCGATATAACTGGCGGCTCTCAGAGAGGGGTAAGAAAGACCTATCCGGAACCCACCTGATACTAACACCAAACAAACCCATCCTGGTGTTTCCCCCTCGAGACCAAACGAGGAAGTCAACCGAGAAACTCACACGGTTGGCAGTTTTATTTATTCAGTTATCGTTGCAGCAATTACTAGTCAGGTGTAGATATTCATCCTGATAAAATAAGCAGTGGGCAATCTTAGTTAACCATTCCGTTGTAGTTGCAACACTTACTAGTCAGATACAATTAGCATGAGATAACCCAAAAACCCAGCAGTTGTTGGTACTTTTATTTAGCCATTCCGTTGTAGTTGCAATACTTACTAGTCAGGTACAATGGTCGCGAGCGACAACTCAAGCAAGCAATTGTTGGCAGTTTTATTTAGCCATTCCATTATTGTGAAGCTGATTACTAGTCATTATAAAGTCAAATTTATAGCACTACTTTAGTTATAGTTGTCTATGATCGAGATACTGTGCTCCAAGTCGTCCATAACCGCGGACACGGCTTTCAGAAAGTTTTACCCGGCCGGGGTGCACAAATAGCAACACACACTCGATCAACCTCGAAAAAACCAAATCAAAACCCAACGAGGCCTTCACGACAAAGCAATCACAAGATTCAGAAATATTTCAGGGGGCCACCCCATTGAGTAGACCCGCAACAAAGCTAGCTGACTCCGAGACGGACTCAAGGTTTGCGTCAATGGCTGTAAACGACTAGGAACCCGAAAATGTGACTGGGCTTGTCGATACCGCGAAAACACTCCGCTTACCTAAACAGTACAGTGTGCTCCTCGCACAATCGTAAATAAAGCGGTAAAGCATGGCATAAGTACAAGATCGTAAATAAAACCTCAAACTAGTTTGTGGCCCCAAGAAATAAGACTGAATCAAGCTCTGGCTCAGGGGGGGTCCCATAATCCTCCCGGATGTGGATAGCGCGATAAATCAAGGAACAGGTATCAAGCACTCGGGGTCCTACGGGACACAAGTGGACGGTTAACAACCAAATAACATCTATTGCCCACCTGTGCCTCTGCTTACTTACTTCAATTTTAGTTGTTAAACAGTAGATAAAGTGAACGATAAGTAAAGCCACGATCATCTCCAACATCAAACATGCGGCCATACTCCAACAACTGTGGTACATGACGACACGCAACAGCACTTGAGCAAGCGACTACGACACGCAGGTCCAACTAGCTACCAAACCACAGGTAATAGGATGTGTCCAAGGCAATATAAGGCTGCAAGGAAATCACGGGTACGAAATCTAGAGCATCGCAACACAGCTAGCAATAGATCAACAGGAGGGAATAAATACTATAAAAGTAAGATAGGTAGAAAGGGGGAGATGCTCGCCTGAAAACATTGTCGAAGGTTCAACCGAAGATCGGGTCGACTCTCGCATCAACTCAACGGCCTTATCCGCGAAGAACCAAAACACTAGAATAATCAACGGATGCAATATTTAATACTACGACAGAAGATCGGGCATGATGCATGTATGATGTATGACATGGCAAAGGTGCGATGCAATTAGGCCATATTAAGCGGAATCGGGGGTCCCGATAATTAATTAGGTGGTTCATGTTATTTAGATACCCCGCATTTTAAATGTTGGGTTAACAGGGCGAAACATGGCATCGGTTCGCTACACACATTTAAATGAGGCCAATATGAGACTAGATTTGCCCGCATATGGGCCCCATATTTAATTTAGGTGAATCGGCATAAGGCCCCCAAACCACATGACAAGTATGCATGCATGAATGATTTAATATGCAACAATTTGATATTTTACATTTATAAAATAGGGCTCGAGAAAGGGTCACACATTAGGGTTCGGACGATCTTGGGGTTCCGGGGTCGACAGGGGCTCAGGGTTCGACGGGATCGTTCTCGGACTCCGGGATTTAGGGTCTTCGGATCGGGGTAGAAGATCTTGTCGCACGAGCGTCGATGCTTCCGGGAAGGAGAACTTGTCGTCCAGGGTCTCGGTGTCCTCGGATCCGATTGAAGATCTTGGCGTTCGGCGGGATCGGTCTTTGGATCAGGGCTTCGGGGTATCGGCGAGGTTCGGTCTTGGGCTCCTCGAACTCTAGGAGCAGGGTACCCTCTTGACGATCTCGTCACCCTTGAGGAAGATCTTGATGTTCCAGGCCGGAGTTTTAGGAATTTGGCACCGATGGTCTTGTGGCTCCAACTTGTTGGAACCATGCGTCTTCCAGGGAACAACTGGACGAGTTTGGCAAGACGGTGTCTTGCGGGCCTTGACCCCTTGCGGCCACGCATGTGCACCTCGCAACAGAAAACAATCGGCTTAGCGAACAGGCATGGCACGCAGGGGACACGGCGACGGATGAGCTCGAGCAAAGCAAGCAGAGGATGACGCGGGAGGAACTCCGGCGGCTGGCGCTGCGCTGGCAGAGAGGGGCTGCCGCGACGGTCAGAGGCGACACGGAGGATGCTCGGGGCGAGGCAGAGGGCAACGGGCATGGCGGGGGCGGCCTGAGCGAGCTCGAGGGGCACCGTCGGGAAGGGCGGTCGACGCGGGGAGGGAGAGGGCGGCCGGAGGAGGGAGGCCGGGGCGAGACACGGAGGAGGCGCGGCCGGAGGCGGGCTCCTGGGCGGCGGGCGGTTGCGGGGAGGAAGGGGCCGGGCTCGGGCCGGCGACGAGGGGAACGGGAGGAGGAGAGGAGGAAGAGGAGGCGCCGGCGGGAGGGGAGCGCGCTGGAGAGGAGGGGCAGAGGAGCGAGCGGCGGGCGCGGAGGCGGAGACGGCCGGAGGCGGGGGAGCCCGCTGGCGGCGACGGCTCGCCGGAGGAGGAGAAGGGGCGGGGCGCGTCGGGTGGCGTGGAAGGTGGGGAGCGGGGAGCGTGCGGGCGAGCGCGGGAGGAGGAGCCGGCGAGGAGGGCGGCGCTCGGCCGGAGGCGGCGGAGCAAGGCGGGGGTGGGCGAGAGCAGAGGGAAGGGAACGCGGGGTCGGGGGCTGCTCGCGTGGGGAGGGAGAGAGAGGAAAGTGGGGGTAGGGCAGACGGTGGGGCCGGGGTGGGTCCCGCGGGACAGGGGGGTGTGTGTCCGTGCGGGTCTGCAGGTGGGACCCAGGGGCGGGGTCAGGTGGGGGTGAGGCTAGTGGTGGGGTCGTGGGGTGGGTGTGTGGGGTTGGGTGGTGTGTGTGTGTGCTGGGAAGTGGGACCAGGGGGGAGAGAGAGAGAGGATTAGTGGGCCAGAGAGGTGGGTCCAGATTGTAAGGGAGAGGGGGTAGGAGTGGGGAGTGTGAGAAAGAGAGAGAGGGGGAAAAGTCTGGGATTGGTGAGGTGGCAAGGTGGGTAGGGAATTGGGGGAGGGGTGAGGTGGCGAGCTGGGATAGGTGGGTAGGTTAGGTTTGGGTAGTTTTAGGATTCGGGTAGGCTGGTTTAGGTGGACCGATTTTATTCCGGGGGTGGTCGACTGGGTCGAATCGGCCCGTTCGACTGCCCCACTAAAAATAATTAAATATTTTATTTACTTCAAACAGGGCTTTTGCAAACCGATAGAAGACAAAACAAAATAATCCGGAGACCCGGGTTTTGCGTTTGGGAACATAGACGGGGCGTTTAGAAAACAAGAACGGGTTTTTCCGCAATTAGTTTTATGCAAGCAAATGCAACATGATGGCGATGCTCAAATGCAATGTGGCATGATGACAAGAGCATGCGGTCATGATGATGCAATGCACAAAAACAACGCGATTTTCTAGTAGTGGTTTTGCGGGATGCCACAATTCGACACCACTAACAATGGATCTCGCCCTCGAGATCCGCCTCATGGTACCGGAAGGAAGGTCGGTGATCTGCATCTTCTCGCTTCGTGTAGATCTTCACGACACCACTAACAAAAGGTCGTTGTCCGTGATCGTAGAGGGAACACTCCGGATCAAAAGGTCGAAGGCAGAGGTATCAACAAATAAAGCCACCCCTAACTTCCGTGGACGGAGTAAAACTGCTGGATCCACTGATTCGATGTACAAGAGCGAATGATAAGAGTAGTCGGATTGTGATCAGTCCATCGCGCACCCAAACCATTACTCTGCACACGAATAGGCGGATTATGCAACCAACCCTCGGAATTAGACTGAAGGTCTCGGCAAACGAGGTTCAAAAACACCGGAGTGATGCAGACTCTGCATCGGATCTGGCGTAGATGATGTCGTCACGTCAGAAAGCACCGGAAGGCACAAGGAGGAACAAAGAGAAGTCCACTAGACGAAGGATTCCTCGGATAGCATGAAGACCCGATGTAGCAACACCGTTACCAAAGGAGGAAGCGAAACCCTGCAGGTGCGACGGAACCCAACCACGAGAAATCCTGGACTCGAAGAGAGAAGAGAGCGGATTAAAACACGCAGAGGTAAGAAAAGAATAGCAGAGGGGTAAGGAGTAAAATCAGACCTAATCAGAACTATCCAACCGATTTTTCGAAAAATAGTTTTGACACTCTACTTCGGCCGTTAGCTAGGTTATCCTACAGGCTGGACTTGTGGGTATCGCAATTGCTGAGCTCTGATACCACTCTGTAACACCCTCAGAATCGACCCTATGCAAGTTTCAGCGATTCCCGCCAAACCCGCATATAAACGATTCAAAGGTGCCCACCAGGCACTTTCGTGCGGGTGGAAAACGAAGTAATAACATTACACAACAGTCATCGATGGGACCCATAGAACAGATATATATACGACATGACTCCATGAGTCAAGAATACAGATATACGGTACAAAGATCCAAATCACCTTGAAAATGAGGGAGCGTCTGACTACGGACAAGATGCAAATTGAGCTAAGAGCCCTGAAGAATAACCAATGGCGTCCATAACCCTGCCCAGGCCAAGCCGGAAGGGTAACCCTGCTAACGACGTCGATCTCAAAACCTGCTTAAACAAAAGGGGTGCCGACAAAGGGTAAAGGAAAAAGAGGAGCGTCAGTACTGAGGCCAGTACACGGCGAGGCTAGAATTCGGCGGTCCTCGCCTACATAGGTATGGTGGACTGAAGCGGCAGCGGCAGCATGCACTAAAAAACCTATAGAGACTCGATATAACTGGCGGCTATCAGAGAGGGGTAAGAAAGACCTATCCGGAACCCGCCTGATACTAACACCAAACAAACCCATCCTGGTGTTTCCCCCTCGAGACCAAACGAGGAAGTCAACCGAGAAACTCACACGGTTGGCAGTTTTATTTATTCAGTTATCGTTGCAGCAATTACTAGTCAGGTGTAGATATTCATCCTGATAAAATAAGCAGTGGGCAATCTTAGTTAACCATTCCGTTGTAGTTGCAACACTTACTAGTCAGATACAATTAGCATGAGATAACCCAAAAACCCAGCAGTTGTTGGTACTTTTATTTAGCCATTCCGTTGTAGTTGCAATACTTACTAGTCAGGTACAATGGTCGCGAGCGACAACTCAAGCAAGCAATTGTTGGCAGTTTTATTTAGCCATTCCATTATAGTGAAGTTGATTACTAGTCATTATAAAGTCAAATTTATAGCACTACTTTAGTTATAGTTGTCTATGATCGAGATACTGTGCTCCAAGTCGTCCATAACCGCGGACACGGCTTTCAGAAAGTTTTACCCGGCCGGGGTGCACAAATAGCAACACACACTCGATCAACCTCGGAAAAACCAAATCAAAACCCAACGAGGCCTTCACGACAAAGCAATCACAGGATTCAGAAATATTTCAGGGGGGCCACCCCATTGACTAGACCCGCAACGAAGTTAGCTGACTCCGAGACGGACTCAAGGTTTGCGACAATGGCTGTAAACGACCGGGAACCCGAAAGTGTGACTGGACTTGTCGATACCGCGAAAACACTCCGCTTACCTAAACAGTACAGTGTGCTCCTCGCACAATCGTAAATAAAGCAGTAAAGCATGGCATAAGTACAAGATAGTACATAAAACCTCAAACTAGTTTGTGGCCCCAAGAAATAAGACTGAATCAAGCTCTGGCTCAGGGGGGTCCCATAAGCCTCCCGGATGTGGATAGCGCGAATAAATCAAGGAACAGGAATCAAGTACTCGGGGTCCTACGGGACACAAGTGAGCAGGAAAAACCAAATAGCAGATATTGCTCACCGGTGCCACTTTCATTAGTTATCCCATTACTACTCAGGTTAAGTTGTTTTAGGTACCTCGTTATTCAACAGACACTCACATACCCTACACATGCTGTTCTACGACTTGCATGGCTCAAACAACTCATGTAGTAATGGCTCATGGGATGGGGGAACAAGCTTGGTGGGGTATAAAAGTAAGGCTATGTAATACTTGGGATTCAGTTTAATGCAATCGCGACTCAATGATGCAAGAATAAGATAGAGGCAATAGGTACTGTATGTATGCAAGCATGTGATAGTGCTTGCCTGGCAACTCAGTTGAAGGGAGGGACAGATCTGGGTAGTGCTCCTGGTTCTCTTGATATATCCCCTGCTCAGTGTCTATTCGAAGAAGAACCAAACAAACAAGGGCCAACATAAATATAGTGCACAAGCATAGGAATAAATGCGTCAAGCCCACAATCATGCCATGATGAATGATGCACAAGTTGCATGGCAATAATGTAGCATGGCATGGGTGAGGTGTAGAATACAAGAAATAACATTTTTATGGGGTTTTGGTCCCATCTTATTGTCATATTAGTTGCTGTATATTATATATTTATATGATGCATGCTGCAATTGAAGTCATGGATAGCATAAACAGAAAGGTCTCGTCGAGCTGATCATTTTAGACATATCATTTGTCAAATTCGGAGTTTTAAAACCAAAGTTATTAATTTATTAAGGTCCAGGGGCATTTTGTTGTAATTTAATTCAACTTGAAATTTAAAGTGTCCAAATAATATTTTGAATGGCATATTTGAAATCCTCACATTTTTCTGATTCAAAAACATATATTATTTGTATTATTTGGAATTATGAATTTAAATTTATTTATAACAAAAATTAATAAATAGGGTCAAAGTCGAAGGTTGACTAATTAAATTAATTCTGAAAATATTTGATTAAAGATTTGAATTAACATTCAAAAACTAAACATTTTTCATATAAGGTTTGAATTCAAATTCGAAATATTTAATTAGTTATGAATTTATCTGATAATAATCATTTACTGAAATTTTTATTGATTAAAGAAAATGGCTGTGGACTTTTCTTACTCGGGCTAGAGCTACCCTAGTCACTGACCAGTGGGGTCACAGGTGGCGCGGCCCACTGCGCGAGTGGAAGCCACGGGGGTGTGCCACGTGGACATAGCGGGACCGCGGGTTGAAACTGGAAAACTTCGGGAGCCTTTTATAAAAAACCTCCGACGCTGACTGTGGGGCTAGGGGACTGCGGGTTGGTTCTGGCAAAAAGGAAGGGCCTAACTAGAAAGGTTCGGGGGGGTGGTTTGTCTGACGAAACTGAACTCAACGCTCGAGAACTGCGAGCTGAGCGAATCTTCGGAGGACGATGGTGACTAAACCAACGAGAAATCCGACATGCCACAAAAACAAAAGATGACAAGGGATGATCGGGCTACAACTTCCATCAAGGGGTGGATAGCGCGATAAATCAAGGAACAGGTATCAAGCACTCGGGGTCCTACGGGACACAAGTGGACGGTTAACAACCAAATAACATCTATTGCCCACCTGTGCCTCTGCTTACTTACTTCAATTTTAGTTGTTAAACAGTAGATAAAGTGAACGATAAGTAAAGCCACGATCATCTCCAACATCAAACATGCGGCCATACTCCAACAATTGTGGTACATGACGACACGCAACAGCACTTGAGCAAGCGACTAGGACACGCAGGTCCAACTAGCTACCAAACCACAGGTAATAGGATGTGTCCAAGGCAATATAAGGCTGCAAGGAAATCACGGGTACGAAATCTAGAGCATCGCAACACAGCTAGCAATAGATCAACAGGAGGGAATAAATACTATAAAAGTAAGATAGGTAGAAAGGGGGAGATGCTCGCCTGAAAACATTGTCGAAGGTTCAACCGAAGATCGGGTCGACTCTCGCATCAACTCAACGGCCTTATCCGCGAAGAACCAAAACACTAGAATAATCAATGGATGCAATATTTAATACTACGACAGAAGATCGGGCATGATGCATGTATGATGTATGACATGGCAAAGGTGCGATGCAATTAGGCCATATTAAGCGGAACCGGGGGTCCCGATAATTAATTAGGTGGTTCATGTTATTTAGATACCCCGCATTTTAAATGTTGGGTTAACAGGGCGAAACATGGCATCGGTTCGCTACACACATTTAAATGAGGCCAATATGAGACTAGATTTGCCCGCATATGGGCCCCATATTTAATTTAGGTGAATCGGCATAAGGCCCCCAAACCACATGACAAGTATGCATGCATGAATGATTTAATATGCAACAATTTGAAATTTTACATTTATAAAATAGGGCTCGAGAAAGGGTCACACATTAGGGTTCGGACGATCTTGGGGTTCCGGGGTCGACAGGGGCTCAGGGTTCGACGGGATCGTTCTCGGACTCCGGGATTTAGGGTCTTCGGATCGGGGTAGAAGATCTTGTCGCACGAGCGTCGATGCTTCCGGGAAGGAGAACTAGTCGTCCAGGGTCTCGGTGTCCTCGGATCCGATTGAAGATCTTGGCGTTCGGCGGGATCGGTCTTTGGATCAGGGCTTCGGGGTATCGGCGAGGTTCGGTCTTGGGCTCCTCGAACTCTAGGATCAGGGTACCCTCTTGACGATCTCGTCACCCTTGAGGAAGATCTTGATGTTCCAGGCCGGAGTTTTAGGAATTTGGCACCGATGGTATTGTGGCTCCGACTTGTTGCAACCATGCGTCTTCCAGGGAACAACTGGACGAGTTTGGCAAGACGGTGTCTTGCGGGCCTTGACCCCTTGCGGCCACGCATGTGCACCTCGCAACAGAAAACAATCGGCTTAGCGAACAGGCATGGCACGCAGGGGACACGGCGACGGATGAGCTCGAGCAAAGCAAGCAGAGGATGACGCGGGAGGAACTCCGGCGGCTGGCGCTGCGCTGGCAGAGAGGGGCTGCCGCGACGGTCAGAGGCGACACGGAGGATGCTCGGGGCGAGGCAGAGGGCAACGGGCATGGCGGGGGCGGCCTGAGCGAGCTCGAGGGGCACCGTCGGGAAGGGCGGTCGACGTGGGGAGGGAGAGGGCGGCCGGAGGAGGGAGGCCGGGGCGAGACACGGAGGAGGCGCGGCCGGAGGCGGGCTCCTGGGCGGCGGGCGGTTGCGGGGAGGAAGGGGCCGGGCTTGGGCCGGCGACGAGGGGAACGGGAGGAGGAGAGGAGGAAGAGGAGGCGCCGGTGGGAGGGGAGCGCGCTGGAGAGGAGGGGCGGAGGAGCGAGCGGCGGGCGCGGAGGCGGAGACGGCCGGAGGCGGGGGAGCCCGCTGGTGGCGACGGCTCACCGGAGGAGGAGAAGGGGCGGGGCGCGTCGGGTGGCGTGGAAGGTGGGGAGCGGGGAGCGTGCGGGCGAGCGCGGGAGGAGGAGCCGGCGAGGAGGGCGGCGCTCGGCCGGAGGCGGCGGAGCAAGGCGGGGGTGGGCGAGAGCAGAGGGAAGGGAACGCGGGGTCGGGGGCTGCTCGCGTGGGGAGGGAGAGAGAGGAAAGTGGGGGTAGGGCAGACGGTGGGGCCGGGGGTGGGTCCTGCGGGACAGGGGTGTGTGGTCGTGCGGGTCTGCAGGTGGGACCCAGGGGCGGGGCCAGGTGGGGGTGAGGCTAGTGGTGGGGTCGTGGGGTGGGTGTGTGGGGTTGGGTGGTGTGTGTGTGTGCTGGGAAGTGGGACCAGGGGGAGAGAGAGAGGATTGGTGGGCCAGAGAGGTGGGTCCAGATTGTAAGGGAGAGGGGGTAGGAGTGGGGAGTGTGAGAAAGAGAGAGAGGGGGGAAAAGTCTGGGATTGGTGAGGTGGCAAGGTGGGTAGGGAATTGGGGGAGGGGTGAGGTGGCGAGCTGGGATAGGTGGGTAGGTTAGGTTTGGGTAGTTTTAGGATTCGGGTAGGCTGGTTTAGGTGGACCGATTTTATTCCGGGGGTGGTCGACTGGGTCGAATCGGCCCGTTCGACTGCCCCACTAAAAATAATTAAATATTTTATTTACTTCAAACAGGGCTTTTGCAAACCGATAGCAGACAAAACAAAATAATCCGGAGACCCGGGTTTTGCGTTTGGGAACATAGACGGGGCGTTTAGAAAACAAGAACGGGTTTTTCCGCAATTAGTTTTATGCAAGCAAATGCAACATGATGGCGATGCTCAAATGCAATGTGGCATGATGACAAGAGCATGCGGTCATGATGATGCAATGCACAAAAACAACGCGATTTTCTAGTAGTGGTTTTGCGGGATGCCACAGAGGATTATCCGTCTAATTAACCTATCAATTAAATCCTAACACTCCCCCTAATCCTTCCTTGTCTTTGCGATCGATCATCTTTAGAATTATCTCCTCCAAAAACCATGTGGGAAAATATGAGGAGAGTAGTGTATGATATGTTGCTAAAACTTCTTTAAACCCAGTGGGAAAATAAGGAGAAAATGATGCAACATATAATGGTTAGATATGCTCTTAAAACTCCTTCAAACCCTGTGGGAAAATAAGGAGAAAATGATACATCATATAATGATTATTGCCTCTCCATATGAGAAAAACCTTGTAAAAGGGAAAAACCCATAGAGTTTAGAGGATAATATATATGTCGTGTATACTTTCCTAAAAACCCGAGTGGGGAAAAAAGAAAGTATGACATATGATCTTGTGTTGATATTACCTCATTAAAAACCTTGATGAGAACCTGGATAGTAAACTAATAAAGGGAAAAAGAGTGTAATATGATACTTTGAATAGGAGTAGTCTAGGATGATACTCCCCCTGATTCTTGCAAATCCTGAAGCCGTCAAATACCAATTCCATAAAAATATTTATGGAATATGAAAGTTCGTAGAGACTTTATGAATAGATCAGCGAGGTTATCACATGATTTCACTCGCAAGACGTTTATTTTCTGACTCTTCTGGAGTTCATGAAGATAAACCAATTTAGAGGCAATATGCTTAGTGATATTGCTCTCGATGTATCCTATTTGCATCTATGCAACACAAGCAACATTATCTGTATAGATAATGGTCGATGATTCAAGAGAACCAATACCACATGACGCATGTATGTGGTTTATCATTCTGTAAAGATACACATGGCAATGTGGCTTTGTATTTCAGAATGATTGGTAGGTGTAGTCACCGAAGTATATTTCGAAGACATCAATGGAGTGACACTTCTACCATGTAGGTACACAATATGGGGATCATTCAAGTAGCCAACATCAGTGTATTCTGATGATATTGGAGTTTAGATTTCTCTAAAATTACATGAACATATCAAATAATGTGTGGTGCCTTGGAGATATCGAAATATATTCTTAATTCCCAACCAATTGTCCTGGTGGGTCTAATGGCACTGGGATATGGAACTTCAAGTCTCAACATCCCTTCTACATCATCCCTTGGTTTGAGTGAATCTTTCTCTATGTCTAGAGATCGAACAACCGGTCATGGGAGATGGATATGACATGTCTATTTTAGGTTTCTCCAATATTTATAATATAGGCAACTTGGTGTACCATAATACTTGAGTGAAGGAGTTCGAGTTGTGGTCTCTAGAACTATTTGGTTTTATCCAAATTCTTCATCTCAAATTCCGTCTTTTAGATGATCACGTGCTTCGTCATTATAGGAGTAATCCTTGAGCATGACAAACACGCATGGGTAATCATCATTGTAGGAGTTTTCCTTGTGTATAAGGAACTCACTACGTCAGTTGTACCAAAATATGCCGACAACAATAAGCCATGTAGTGACTCATTGATTTTACACAATCATGTTGCATTTGTAGTTTGATTCGGATTGAGATTCCTTTTGGAACCATACATGTTTGAATCTAGTGATCCACATGGCTATGTAGTCACTGCATCTATCAACTGCACAAATAGATGACTTTATACTGCCAATGATATAGGTATCGGAAAATGAGGATTCCACTCATGTCTGGAGAGTAGGTCTCGGATCTCTGCGAAAACCCGACCTTGTGCTACAAACCTTGCTTTCTCACCACCTTGTTCTCATTCTATTTCTAGAAGAAAACATATTGAATCCCATGTAGGGAATTTAGTTGGAAGAGCGAGGCTATTTTCTGCTTGGATTGCACCCTTTGATTGTTTCAGTCCGAGTGAGTGGTTTACACTCTGCCATGGCCATGGTCTACGGATCTGAATCATTGTGAAGGTTTTGGCAATCATACAAGAGAAATGTTTGTCGACAGTTGTAGGCTTTTGTTGTATGATTCTCCAGAATCAATATAGTTAGAGGAAATCGCATCCACCTATGATGACTCTTTGTGATTTCCCAATACGCGTGAGTCAAGGTGTTCCGATGTCCCAGCCAGTGTGTGCAAGCTGAAGCTGGGTTGTGGAGGTTTCCCTTCCACTAGGTGTATACTACCCATAAGGTGTTTGTCAACGCTAGGTTGACTTGCATTTACTGATTTAGAGGATTTCTCCCAAGTTTCCTTTGTTGATTGCAAGAAGCTAGATCCTGGTTAGAGGCCGTACTACTCCCCTCTTCTCGGGTACGGGAGCTGAGTGGTTTTTATTGGTACCTCCACTCTTTCGGGCACATTCCTAGACGGACTAAAGGATTTGGTAACACCTTTGAGATTAGTAAATGAATCTGGCAGGTTATTTGCAATATGTTACAAATATTTGAATTCCGGACATAGTCCAAAATCTTAAATATGTGGATATAAGGTGGAACGTGGGGTCCCAATAGATTTCCTGGCATTTTGTGTGGTACATGAAGTCTCCCCCTAATGCCTGGAAACAATCCATCCTTTAATATATAGGAAATTAGCATACTAGGCTATGAATGTATCCCCAATAAGGGATTCAAGGTACATGTTGATCGACGGAGATCTGTACCCCACATAGATCCTTCGTCTGTGGGCCCAATGATGTATGCTGCGATGGTGAGATTGGTACACGTGAAGTGCATCCGAACTTACGCAAATGGGAAATGCTCGGAGGATTTCCACATATCAATTACAGAGGAGGAGTACTGCGATATACAGTTAGTCATTGAGCAGTGTGTAAAGCTGCATGACTCCAACATCAAGTTGGTAGTGCATTTCATCGACAAAATTCATGCAATGAGTTTGATCCTCTTATTCAGGGATTCAACCAAACCATTATGAGTGTGGATGTATGGGATAGAGTGCTGAACTTCAATCCGCATGGCCGTACAATATTCATTGAAGGCACATGAGAAGAATTCTACAACATTTTCTTTGCGAATTTGTCAAATTTGAATTTCTCGATAATGGGAATGTAACTTGATTACTTCCATCATTATCATGGTAAATGCATGGTTTCATGTGGACATAAAACACATGTATGAGCATCGTATAGATGCATAATTGAGAACCATGCAGAATACCTTAAAAGATCCACATAATGGTTGGGGAATAAAAATGCCTCCCTGGATGTGTTCAAGGGATTGAAACGGTCCAACTTATATTTTGAAGTGTGAATGCCTCAAAATTTGCTTCCCTGTGTTGCACAATGTGCACACAAAGTCTGATGACCGAGGAAATTTTGGACTCAAGCAAACTGTGACCAATGGAATTGCATTATGCAACATGTGCTACGGTTGGATGTACTAGTAGTGCAATCCAAACAATAGAGAGGGTACTTTTTCAAATACTTGTTCCTCATCCATCGGATTGAGTCCCGTAGAAATCTATATATCGAGCTAGAGTTCGCTATGGAAATCTTCTCTCAAATATATAGAATACATACAATTCTTTTTTATGTCAAGAGTGCTGATACAATGTATTGTGATATACAATACTTATGTTCTTTTACAACATCACAAAAGGACATGATTAAATTGATCACAAAGGAGATAATGGGACTAGTCAAATTCTCCAAACATGTCATTTGAGGCATACTCAACAATCATGTTCTCCGTGCTCATAGGATCCTCTGACAGCTGGAGAGTAATGGTGTTGCTAGGTACAAGAGGAACATCTTGCGACCAACTATCTCCATTGGTGCCATCTGAATGAAGGTTGAAGTTGGCTTCAAACCTTTTCCCTTGAGGTGCTTTGCATCCTTGGGATTGTTGGTAGAGAATTTCCAGATGCTTTGGGGTCTTGCATTTGTTAGTAGGATGCGTGTAGCATCAACACTTGTCACAAAGCCTAGTTTTGTCATACTTAGGCTTTGTGGTGCCTTACCCATGGTCCGAGTTTCGAGGCTTTTTGTTCTGGTTGCGCTTACGCTTACCCTTAAAGTTTGATTGGTTGTCGTTGAAGGCACCACCAAACTTTATTTCGTTCGCGACATTCATATGAACTTCCGGCAAAGGTTGGGAACCAACCGGGCGCTGAGAGTCATTCTTAGCAAGAAGCTCATCATGCTTTTGAGCCTGAATTAGGATATGAATAAGGTCTGAATAGACCTGGTAGTCACGAGCGCGGTATTGGTGCTGGAGGATCCTTTCAGATGGGAGCATAGTGGATAGAGTTCTTTCTATCTTTTCCGCATCTGTAGGTTCCTTCTCACAAAAGCGTAATTTAGAACTTATCTTATGAACTTCATGATTGTAATCCCCGGCGGACTTGAAGTCCTGGAATCGAAGATGAGTCCAATCATGAAGTGCTTTAGGCAGGATAACTGCCTTCTGCTTTTCATACCTCGTTTTGAGGGCCTAAAACAAAGTAAATGGGGATTCCTCCTCCAAATACCCGGACTTAAGATCCAGGTGGATATGGTGCCTTATAATATAGAAGACAACATATTTTTTGCTCTTCTCTTAGCGGTGTGACTCCAGCCGGAAGGGGGTCCTTCGGGTTCTGGATGGCACGCACTATCCCACGGGATGCAAGGGAGATCTTGATGTCCATGGCCCAGGTAGGGTGGTTGTGGCCATCGAGTTCGAGTACATCGAACTCTCTTTCGGCCATTAGTTACCTACTTGGGTAAACCAGAGGTTATTTATTTACGCTTTGGTAAACCATACACCATCATGGTTATGTTGTAACGAACTATACAAAATTAATAATAGTTTCAAGAAGTGGGCTTGAAACCATTAGTGTGGATTTCAAGTTGTTAAGTATGACACATTGTAGATACTCCCTAAAAAGAATTTCAGGGTCCATCTCTCAGCACTAGAGAGTATAACTGATAAAATCAGTAGATACTCATGTTTCTAGAACCTTATGTCATCACTTGATAAAATGTATGGGAGATCACTTGTTAAAGCAATCACGGCAATGGAGATAATCTGCCATGCATGCAGTAGATCTGTGCACTACCCTTTATCCCAAAACATCAACTTGAGAAGTCACTTAGATTTTTGCATATTCGATTCTTGCTCGTATTGAACCAAAAATGGCTCAATTAAGAAGAATTAATTGTTATTTGCAAGAAATTAAGAATCTCAATTGCAAATATTAATGTAATTAATCTCAACATGTGGACACATGGAAATATATATTACATCACACACATATTCTGAAGTACATAGTACTCAACAGAAATATAGTATTGCAAAGCAAATACTGTAATATTACGGTGTCTACAACAGATGGATAATACTAGTAAATAGTTCTGTTAACACCAATCAGCGAACTATAAAAAAAACAATTTTGCAAATAATGGACTGTGATCACCGTGTTAGCCTTCTTTGCGCTAATTCCTGCATATGAAAGGACTTTGATGCAAAAATAATGAATGGATAAGGTTCCATGTCCCTTTGCTTATGCGGTTATAGCAGGAAAGCAAACAACCCCAGTCGCTATGGACAGTCGCGCTGCAGCCGCGCTATCTGGCCTGCCGCACGAAAAAAGAATTGGCCGTCAGTTGCCGCCACCGAGGGCGGTTTCTGGGCGGCGCATGTCGACCAGCCGCTGGTCGTTTAGACCAAGCGCGCCACAGGGGCGGCACCGCGCCGGGAGGCTCTCGATGGCGCCGCCGCGGGGCGTGGGGAGCCGCGCTGTCCGTCCTCCAGTGGAGGCGCCACATGGAGAAGCCCCACGCAGGGAGGTCATGGACGAGGGAGTCGTCGCCCTGCAAGGATGTGAATCGTGCGGCGCCACGGGCACCTAGTGCGCCGCCGTGCGACTGGAGGCCGCGCTGAAAGTCGCTGCCGCGGATGTGCAGGTCGCGGCTGCGCGCGCCGACGCTCGCCTCCGCGGAAAGATGATGCCGTGCTGGGCGACTGCAGCGTCGAAGAGACACGCGTGGAGGCCGAGGACATTGTCCGGTCTCCGGTCTCATCAAGTTGGTAAGAACATCTGGAATCGAAGAAGAGCACTTCGGTGATTACCTTTGAAATCTTCGATTCTCTGTCGATCTTACCAATTAGCACTTACCAATTAGCAGTAGATGGATGTCTCTCTACTTCTTTATTCTTGATTTCCTCGTGAAAGAGGCGGAGACACAGGGACTTCCACAGTCAATTTTCTTACTACCTTTCGACTGTTCTTCCCAATCTCAAATCGCTCAGATATGGAGCGTGTTGATAACGTGTTAGAAGAAATCGAGAGAGAGCAAATGATTCAACTGTCTGTATTCTATTAATGATCAGCATATTTATACAAGAGGGAACCGACATGAATATGGTCACGTCCGCTCGAAGGGGTGTGAGAAAAGTCGGTTGGACAAACAACCGACATAAAGATTACATGGGAGGATTATCCATCTAATTAACCTATCAATTAAATCCTAACAAAAATATCTCGCTTTTGCTATAGTACATAAAAAAAAGGGTTCAACCTAGAAAACAGAAAAAATATTGTTCTCGTCGGATCCCTCGCATGAGACGATATAGCAAAAATATGTGGTACCGTAGCAAAAAACCGATCTCATTAGAAGCAAACATTTTATACTATTATAGCAAAACTATAGACTTGTTGTACTAAAACTATAAAAGTGTAGCAGCAAAAAAGGTACTATTATAGGAAAAACGGACTTCGTTGGAGACCTCATAGCCAAAATTGAATAGCATTGTAGCAAAACTACATAATGTTTGTAGCAAAAAAAATATCCAATTGTAGCATCATCGTGAGCTGCATGTAGCAAAACCTAGCTTGTAACATTGACCTCCGTTGTACGTAGCAAAAATTAACGCCGCTTGTAGCATCACCCAACTTCGACATGTACGCGCCGCCTTGTGGCTGGGACTTCGCACCGCAGAAATGCATTATATTGTTTGCACCATTGCCTGGATTAGTGTTGTGGCCATGTTCTAACTCAGCGGCCCATGCCACTAAATTCTCTCACAGCTAACCGAAGGAGAAAAGTCTAGTAAAAGAAGCCCAAGAACCAGCCCACTAGGAAAGCGTCGGCCGTAACTATTCCTCCCACGTTTTCCCCAACCGTATGAGTATACGAGAGAAATCGAAAAGCTTCGGACCTAATGTCAAAAAAAAGAAAAGCTTCGGACCTCCTCTAATGGCGCCGCCGTCACTCTCCCACTGCACAAGCGTTGGGGCCCCTTGGTCTCCCACTGTCAGTTACCTCTGTTGCGGCGACGGCCTAGCTTTACCTCATTTTCGACCCCCGCTATGGAGGTAAGACCCTTCCCTTGCTGTTACTACCGACCGATCTCCACGATTACTGTGTGCACACATGAAAAATTCCAAAGGAAGTAGAATTGGAGAACCCATTTACTGATTCCTGGATTTAATCGATGGTGTAAGAGATTAACAAAGTAATACGTGAATAGAACGTAAAAGTCTGTAATCTGGTGATAGCAAGGTCGGTTTACTGTACATTTGTGCTGGTCGTACACTCATATCACTACAGCAAACATTCGACAACACGCAAATTACATTCTCGTTTGGAAAGCTGGAGCCTTCAGAAATGGCAGATTCCTCTCCTTATTGGTCCGCCCTGGCTGACCGTGTTGCTTGATCGAATTGCTCCATGTGCTTCAGTTTATTGCGTTTCTTTCTTTGTGTGACTGCTTGTCAAATCCATCTCTTATTGTCTTCAACTCCTTCAGAGCATCCCCGATCTGAATGCGATCCGTGGGTGCCTCCTTTGAACAGGAAAGCCCGATGTGGAGAATTGAAGCGATGCAAGCAATTCTCAGATCCATGGTTCTGTTAGAGTTACGGGTGCTTTCTTCGCCATCTGCAGTCTCTGCAAGTAAGCCTGTGTCTACGACCTTCGCTGCCCTGTCTGGCAGTGCCATTTGGACATACTTGTGAAGGCCAAGGGATTCTCCAAATTCACTGTCCGTTGGCCGTTTTCCAGTGAACATCTCCAGCAATAGTATGCCATAGCTGTAGACATCACCGTGGACTGAAACTTCATTGCCCAGTCCATACTCTGAAAATGACACAAAAATGGGAACAAAATGAAATTCGTTTGTTAAGTACCTATATTTAGTGGATTTATTTTAATCATGATCCAGCATTGTACGAGTGTGACATTATCTAAATATCTAGTTATTTTCCAATTTCTAAGATTGGTGGATGTTGTCGAAATGTGAAGTAATAAGAAAACCTAGGGATATTACAAAAGAGAATAAAGTGGTACAATAACTAAAAGCTCACCTGGTGCGGCATAGCCAATTGTGCCCCTCATTGATTCCCAACTAGTTGATTTCTCCGAGTCTCGATTTAGAAACCTTGCAAGCCCAAAATCACCAACATGAGCAACCATTTCACCATCGAGGAGAACATTGCTTGGTTTAAAGATCACAGTGGATAATTGGCACTGGCTTATGTTGGTGAAGATATTCGACTGATGATGCTACATCAATTGCAATCTGCAGTCTCACACGGAGATGTAGTGCCCTGCGTTCACCATCTTCCACAAGATGATGGTGTAGCCATTTGTCTAAATTTCCATTTGGTAGGTACTCGTAAACAAGGGCCTTGAAATCACGGCCTTGAAAATCAATACTTGAGCAGACCGTTAATATCTTCATAAGATTTCTATGCCGAACACATTTCAGAGTCTCACATTCTGCAACAAAACTTTGAGATGCACCATGCTGCATGAGATTGAGCACCTTCACAGCAATCACTACTTGCTCGTCAGTTATACTAAGTGTTCCCTTGTACACCGAGCCGAAGCTTCCTGCGCCAAGGAGACTCTCTGAAGCAAAACCATTAGTTGCACTGACCAGTTCAGCATAAGAAACCCTCAAATATTGCTCACTGGCAGGTGGTGTCTGCTTGTTTGCTTTCATCTTCCTGCTCTTATGGTAGAATATTGACAGTGCAAATACTAATGCAGTAAATACAACTGCACCACATATGGAGAATATTATGACAAGTTTCTGAGTTGGTTTCTTGGTGGTGAGGTTGGAGCAATGTGGCAGCTTCAGTTGAGGAATTCCATCACAAAGACCATCATTTCCCATAATTGAGGCTGAGGCAGAAGCTGCATTGCTAAAGATCCCATCTGTTGGAACCTCACCCTCTAAGTTGTTGAATGAGAGATTCAAACTACCAAGTCCTTCCATGCTCCCTAGGAACTCAGGAATGCTCCCTGAGAGATTATTATGGGAAAGGTCAAGCATCAATAGGGCTTTCATCTTCTCGATTGTTGATGGAATTGTCCCTTCAAGGATGTTCCAAGAAACATTCAGATATTGCAATGTCTGGCACTCTCCAAGGGAAGTCGGAATCTCTCCAGATATTTGATTACCAGAGAAATCAAGTTCCCCAAGATTCCTGAGATTGCCGAGTTCTATAGGCAATGCTCCTGTCAATAGGTTATTTTGCATATGCATGTAGTTGGACAACGTTTTTATGAGGAAAAGTTCTCTAGGCACTGGACCGGAAAGTCTATTGTGTGAAAGGTTTAAACTTTGCAAAGGACAACCCATAAGACTAGTAGGTATGCTTCCACTAATTGTGTTACCATCAAGCCGAAGTATGCTTAGTTTTGTAAGATTACCGATGGATGAAGGGATTGATCCTGATAGGTCATTCATTGCTAGGCCTAACCCGTTTAGCCCCTTTAGTTTACCAAGAGAGATAGGAATTGTGCCCTCTAAATGATTGACATCAAGAGTAAGCGTGCCCAAGCTCACCAGGTTCCCTATAGCTTCAGGAATCTTTCCAGTTATGCTATTGTAATCCATGTTAAGATACTCCAGATTTTTTGAGAGATTGCCTATTGAACTTGGTATTTCACCCCCGAGCATGTTATCACCAACATCCAACAGTTGCAAATTACTGCAGTTGCTCAGGCTTGTCAAGAAGCCCCAGTCGGCATTTTGTGTTGCTTGAAGCTGATTAATTGCTAAGGTTAATGAGGACAAACCCGGTAAGTGGATTCCCAGGCAATTGGGAATAGTTCCCGTTAATGAGTTATGAATGGCTTCAATCATTTGAAGCATTGAGGCATTGCACAAAGAGGGAGGAATGGGACCGTGGAATTGGTTATAACCTACCAAGAAGAGTTGGAGGTTTGGAAGGTTGTTGCCCATTTCAAGTGGAAATGACCCATTAAGGTAATAATTGCTTGCTACATTCAAAACTATGAGATTGGAAAGATTGAAAAGCGAGGGAGGCAATGGCCCTTCTAAGTCATTGTTGTCTAGGTCAATTTCATAGAGAAGAGGTAGGTTCCCAATAGAGGGAGGTATGGGACCTGTAAGATTATTGAATGACAGAGCAATGTTTTCAAGCAAGTTGAGGTTTCCTATTGATGCTGGAATTTTTCCAGCTATATGGTTGTGCTGAAGATCCAAATAAAATAGTGATGTGAGGTTTCCAAACCCAGAAGGGATGCATCCTGTCAGGTCATTGCTTGCTAACTCGAGTACTGAGAGAGATGAAAGACTGTGTAATGATGGAATGCTCCCTGTTAGGTTATTTGTATGAAGAATAAGAAAGCCCAGTTTTGAGAGATTTCCTACTGAACTTGGGATAGAACCAGACAGGTAATTTGAACTTAAGGAGAGCGTGTTTAATTTCACAAGGTTACCTATGTCTGGGGGTATTTCTCCTGTAAGCTTATTCATCCTAAGTTGCAGAAACTCCAGGTTCACAAGGTTGCTGATCTCTGAAGGGATGGTTCCTGTAAGACTGTTGTAGCCTAGACTGAGTACCTTGAGATTGTGCAAGGAGCCAAGCTCATGTGGTATCTCCCCTTCAAGCTCGTTCTGGTAGAGCAGAATCGCACGCAGGTTGGGCAAGGAGCCAAGCTCCCGTGGTATCTCCCCTTTCAGCCTGTTGTATTCAAGGAGGATCCTCTCAAGATGCCAGCACCGTGAAAGCGAGAGCGGAATAGCACCATCCAGAGAGTTGTCCGTCAGGTTGAGATGCTTCAGATACCGCAGGTTGCCAAGCGCCGATGGAACAGCACCGTGCAGGCGGTTACTGGGGAGGTGGAGCCTCCTCAAGAATGTAAGGTTGGCCACTGAGGGGGAGATAGCGCCCACAAGGTTGAGGTCGCTAAGGTCCAACGCTGTGATCCGTCCACGGCGGCGTCCTCGTCTGCCGCATGCCACGCCGTGCCACTGGCACATAGGGATGGACCGGTTTCCCCATGACTCCAGAGCTCGCAAAGGATCACTCTTTATGAGTGACTTGATGGAAAGGAGAGCAAAGTGGTCGCTGGGATTATTTGTGGTGATTCCAGCATGTGAAATCGATGATGACCCCATGCTAGCAACAAGTGCGAGGAGCACAAGAACAAGCTCTGCACCTACCATTTCTACTATGGATGGTACTATTTGCTCGCTTCTTTCTGGTTCTTGTATACCAGTGCACTGGCTGGTTCTTATATATATAGATGGTTTGATGAATGCAAGGTCTGTCGATCATGCAGGAAGATCTCTTCTTTGAAACTGATCTGTACTTGACTCGTCAAAGATCCTCTTCAATTTGTGAACTTAATTTTCTGCCGTGTCTCTTGTGCCGTATTTCGAAGCCACTTGTGCTGTTTTCAGTTTGCCGTCAGATTGAGGATATGTAAGTCGGTCAACAAAGTAGCTTTCACTGGGCAAATCTCTGGGCAATGCATTGCGACTTGCGAGTCATCGTCTACGCCTGATTTATTATTGTGCTACTTTTTCCCCTCCGTGTCACTGTTATGCAGAGGAAAAGGATACATTATTGTCTTGTACAATTAATTCGCAGGCATCGACAGGACCCCTCGGAGCAGGCAATTCAAAACAACAAACCAAGCATTTTCTCTATGGTTACTAGGAATTATTATCATTCCATTTGGTATGTATTTCTTCATGTCAGCTTTAATGTTGCCAATGTGCAGACACTTCAGAGTCAGTAGCGGATGATTTCTGTAATTTTGTTGTGGCCTAGCTCACATGTTATCTATCCCTCCATCTGGTTTTGGAAGACCGCAAAGAGTGCCTAGTTGTACGATGCAGCGAGCTACCGTGGTTTTCCTCTTCCAGAGAGTTGCCAGGTAGGTTTAGATGCTTCAGGTACATGAGGTCGCCAAGAAGAAAAACAAGCATGGGTGCTCTGCAGCATTCCTACAAATGTGTTGGTTCATTTTGGGGTAGATAGATTGTGCAACATTTTTTTAGGACAGTGCAACATATTGTCAAGGCAGGTTGCCTACTAACTTATGTAGGATTTTCTACACGGATTTGTAGCTAATTTTTTGAAGGTGTCTGCTTTCTCAATCATCTCTTGTCCATTTTGTTTTGCCTATCATCTCTTGTCCATATTTTGTTTTGCTGTCATACTGTGTATAACTCTAAATTTATATTTTATTATCACCCTGGTGTTGTTTCATTTTTATCACTGTCTCACTGGGCAAAAGGATGCAACGAAATCAAGTGCGCCTCCAGCTGTTTGTGCTCCTCTCTACGCCTGGCTGGTTGCGAACATCAGGCGGGGACGGTGTCATGGCTCTGAATCTCTGAACTCTACCCTGTCGCCCAGTTTTTTAACACCAAATCAAAACCAGTTCAGTTAACCAAGGGTCCAGATTAGCCAATACCGCTTCAAGGTGTGAAGATCCGACAGTCCAGGCTGAACATGGCAGATAGCTGCCTCGCTCGCCAAACTGTCTCTGAAGCTGTCACTGTCAGCCGTTTTGCTTACTTTACTTCCCGTTTACCTCCGTTAATCTGAACTATGTACAAAACCAGAGGCCAGAGCACGTAGTGATCGAAACATTCCTAAGATTTTTGAATGCGAAAATCCTAGCCACCGCAAGGGGCTAAGGCATACCTGCTATCTCATCCCAAAATTCTCTCATTTCTCACCCCAAATGTTCCATGAATCTCATCCTTGTTCTCCCAATTTATATATATGTGCGATAGTTTCTCAGATTGTCACGAACGAGCGTTTTTTCAGTATCCCAAAGTTAACAATGTTGAACCATTTCAACCAGTTAGTTTTCCTACATCTAGAATACAGCTTCAATATATTTAGTTATTGGTAGAGATAAGTTGGCATGTGAAAGTAGCCACGCCGATCTCAATGACCAAGAGATGAATAATGTTTTGATTATGACGGGATACAGTAAATAGAACTTGCAACTTCATTCCTTGACGAGTTGAAAAATTCGGATTTTGATCTCTCGCTAGGATCAAAGTAATACTACTCGACGAAAATACATAAATTGCCGTCTCTCTAGGAGCGAATAATACTTGATGACACGGTTGACAATACTAGTACCAAGTACATGACAGCTTGTGCTATTTTACTCTACTTTTCTTGCTTGAGCGAAGCAAGCTTGGCGATGAGATCTTTGAGAACAGAGGGGCAGCAAGTAGCAAGACTGTCCAAACCGCCGGTCGCCATGACTTTCTGCAGGTTTGCAGGAGAGTTGAGAAACTGTAAGCACCTCTCCTTCAGCCCGTGACAGTTGTGCTGCTCAGCGAGAATCAAGATTGTGGGGACAGTGCTCACGTCGAGGTACTCGCAAAGCTTCTCTTCACACATCAACCTTAGCCGCCGAAGATCATATCGATCTGCAGCGATGAGCAGGTGCTGCCACATCACATCATCATCTGCCTCGTCTATCTCCGGAAGGGAGTCACTGTAAATGAAGGAAAGCACTGCCCTGAAAACTTGTGGGTTTATGTCATCTACTTCTATGATACCTGTAGTTGACATGCCCTCTTTCATGGTGCCAAAGAGTAATGCCCTGAAGACCGCGGATCTGGCGGCGAGCACACATGGTGCCAAATCAAATACTCTATCAGCACGAAGGTACGAGGATTCTTGCTTGTCAATCTGGTGGAAGAAACTAATTTGGGACTGAATCTTCAATGGCTTCGCAAGGGCAACATCATCATGAAAAAGGCCAACATAAAAAGATATGAACTCGGAGTTCTCTGGCCAGTCGCCATTAGGGTAGTAGTAGATGCACCAAAGGTAGCCACCGACCAAGAAAGGGCGAGACCTCATGCTCTCGCCAGTGGGTGTGCTCTTGGTGCGCGAGTACCCCTCGACTATAAGCAGATGGTAGCCATGGGAGACATCGCCGCCGGTGAACGCCGAGGAAGATCCCGGCGCCTTTTCACCACCGACGATAGATAAGCCGGTGAAGGACATGATCGACGAGGCGAGCACTTGGCAAGGTGGAAAACATAAAACGCGGAAGAGGCTACACTCCTCTGTGGCCAACGCATACCCATTATTTATACCACTAGTAGGAGTATAGACTTATAGAGCCGATGCGCCTCGTCTTCCTATGTGAACATAACTGCAGCGTTTAGGAAATTGAGCAACGCGCCGTCCGTCTCCCCGAGAGCTGAAACATTAATCGTTTCCACTCTCCAGGGTAAGTTAATTGATCGACGCATGGTTACTTGGTTAGGCGTCGTTTCGGTTCAGCTCCCAATTAAATCTGCCGAGCAAATACAGAAAGAATCGCCGCTGCCGTGCACTGCTTAATTAGCCAGCAGGTTGCATCACATGCTTTGCCCATTATTATCAAGATTCAGTTCAACATCTAAAATACTCCTACTCTAATGCATTGTTACTTCAAGGAGTGTGCTATAAGGGTTGATTTACTCTAATGCATGGTCTTTGGCCTCTTTGAAAAAAAAAAGATAATCGCATGTCTTTTTTTTGTTGAAATTGTTAGAGCTAGACCATTCTCGGTAGATGCACTATGGGATTAGATCTAGGAGATCTGAGAGGAGAGAGAGACTACCTGCGTCCTGGTTTGACAAGCAAGAGCCGGAGGGGATTCCGGAGCCAGAGCCGGAGCTAGACCCGCCGTCGTTAGCCATGGGAAAAAGGGGCGACGGCGTGAGCGTGGGTGGTTGAGAGCGGTGGCGGCGGAGCTTCCCGTCGGCCTAGTGCGAACCCTAATCGGTGGGTGTGTTGGTGGGGGGCTGCGGCGCACGGTCAACCTCGTACCGTGTGCGTCCGGCCCCCCCACCTTTTATATACGCACTGACGACAGGGGCCCACAACCATGGATAGGGTTGGGCGCCCCCGATTAGGGCGCGATGAGGGACTCCGTTCGGGCCGTTGGGCCCGAACGTAGGAGAGATCTATCCAACATTCTCCCCCTAGATCTCGACTTTACTTTTAACTTTGTACTTTACTTATTTCATCACAGAATGATACATAGAGCATGTTTCATCGTCTCAGCTCAATTGCCGATAGAATCAGACAGCCACTATATACCTTCATGTTCTCAAACAAATTCTGTTACTTTTGGGCCTCTTTAGTCCAGGAATCATAGGCTTCCCGTTAAACCCATGCCAGCTATGTGCTCCTTGAACACATTGGGTGGTAAGCCTTTCGTTAGCGGATCCGCAAGCATATCCTTTGTCCTTATATGCTCGAGACTTATAGTTTGATCCTGGACTTTGTCCTTCACAACATAATACTTTATATCTATAGACTTTGAAGCATTACTCGACTTGTTGTTATGAACATAGAATACAGCGGGCTCGTTGTCACAGTATATCTTTAGTGGCCTGCTGATGCAGTCAACCACTTTCAAGTCGGGTAAGAATTTCTTTAACCATAACGCCTGTCCCATGGCCTCATAACGTGCTATAAATTCTGCATACATCATAGATGATGCAACTATCGACTGTTTGGCGCTTCTCCACGAAATAGCACCTCCTGCGAGAGTAAAGACATACCCTGTCGTGGACTTTCGGTCGTCTTTATCTCCCGCAAAATCTGCATCTGAATACCCTTTTATCTCTAGGGAATCAGATCTCCTATATGTAAGCATGAGGCCTTTTGTGCCTTGCACATAACGCAAAGCTTTCTTTACCATCTTCCAGTGCTCTATGCCTGGATTCTCTTGATATCTACCGAGTACCCCGGTGATAAATGCTAAGTCAGGGCGAGTGCACACTTGTGCATACTGTAAGCTTCCAATAGCCAAAGCATATGGTACTGACTTCATTTGATCGATCTCATATTGATTCTTTGGACATTGGGATTTCCCAAAACTATCGCCCTTGACTATGGGAGCAGGTGTTGAATTACTCGCATGCATATTGTATTTCTTTAAAATCTTTTCACAATACGCTTTCTGTGACAGTCCTAACACTCCATTCTTTCTGTCTCGGTGAATTTTTATGCCCAAAACATAAGAGGCTTCACCAAGGTCTTTCATGTCAAAGTTAGATGACAAGAACTTCTTTGTCTCTAGTAGTAGACTAACATCACTGCTGGCAAGCAGAATGTCATCCACATATAGAATTAGGAAAATATATTTCCCACTTTTGAACTTTGCATAAATGCAGTTGTCCTCAACATTTTCTTTGAATCCAAATCTTTTAATGGTATCATTAAACTTTAAATACCACTGCCTAGAGGCTTGCTTTAACCCATAAATGGATTTCTTTAGGCGGCATCCCATATATTCCTTCCCCTCCATGAAAAAACCCTTGGGTTGTTTCATGTAAACATTTTCTTCTAAATCTCCATTTAGAAATGCCGTCTTGACATCCATTTGATGTAACTCTAAATCAAAATGTGCAACTAGTGCCATAATGATTCTGAAGGAGTCCTTACATGAGACCGGAGAAAAAGTCTCATTGTAATCTACGCATTCTCTTTGCGTAAAGCCTTTTGCCACGAGTCTATCTTTGTACTTTTCTACATTCCCATTGGAGTCATACTTTGTTTTGTAGACCCACTTGCATCCTACTGATTTGGCTCCTTTGGGAATTTCCTCTAAGTCCTAAACATTGTTGGAACTCATTGATTTCATTTCATCTTCCATTGCCTCCACCCACTTGGCTGAGTGAGGGCTACTCATGGCTTCTTCATATGAGGTAGGATCGCCCTCCATATGAACTACATTGTAAACTTTATAGATTTTTTTGGAAATGGCTGGTCTTCGTTCTCTTTTAGACCGTCTAAATTCATTAGACTCTTGCTCATTTCTTGCCTCGGGTTCAGGCACATTTACAGTAGGTGGCTGTTGTGGCTCCCTTTCGTGCTCAACAGTGGGTTCAGGTGGTTCCTGATGGACAGGTTCCGAACTTTCGCCCATTGTTGTCACGTGTGGAGTCACAACAGGTGCCGGCACCACAACCTCAGGGGTTGTAGATGGTGGCACAACAGGTAGCGAGAAAAATGGCTCCTGAATCATCGGATTAGGTGCATGCACCCTCTTCTCCTCAAGATCAATTTGCCTAGCTACCGTGCTCCCCCTCATCAATTCGTCCTCCAAGAAGACTGCATGTCTCGTTTCTACGAACTTTGTGTATCTGTCGGGACAGTAGAAACGATAGCCTTTGGACTTATCTGGATAGCCAATAAAATGGCAAGATACTGTTTTGGGGTCTAACTTTGCGATGTTTGGATTGAAAACTTTTGCCTCAGCTGGGCTCCCCCAGACCCTCAAGTGGTGCAGAGAGGGCATTCTACCTGTCCACAATTCATACGGTGTTTTGGGCACCGACTTGCTTGGTACTCTGTTGAGAATGTGAATGACGGTTTTAAGCGCCTCCATCCACAATCCCAACGGGAGGGTGGAATAGCTCATCATGCTGCGCACCATATCCATAAGGGTACGATTGCGCCTTTCAGCTACTCCGTTTTGCTGAGGTTCGCCCGGCATAGAATACTGGGCGACTATTCCATTTTCTTGCAGGAAACGTGCAAAAGGTCCTGATACTTGACCATATGGAGTATGCCGACCGTAGTACTCCCCCCCCCCCCCACGATCGGACCAAACTATTTTGATTCTTTTATCGTGCTGATTTTCTACTTCAGCTTTGAAAATTTTAAATTTATCCAACGCTTCAGATCTTTCTTTGATTGGATAAATATAACCATATCGGGAGTGATCATCCGTGAATGTTATGAATGAATCATAGCCATCCACACTTTTCACCGGAAACGGTCCACAAATATCTGTGTGGATTATTTCTAGTGTAGCTATGCTTCGGTTTGCACCCTTTTTAATTTGTTTGACATACTTTCCTTTAATGCAATCTATGCATTGTTCTATGTCGGAGAACTCTAACGGAGGAAGAATGTCATTTTTAACGAGGTTTTCTATTCTTCCCTCGAAATATGGCCTAGTCTACAGTGTCATAGTTTCGATGAGTCGAGAGTTCGCTTTCTTTTCTTTTGTTCTTTGTTCGACAAGGAAACTTTTTCATTCACATCACACACAGAAAAAACTTTCTCCTGCAGGGATAACAAATATAACTTATCAAATAATGTAGCAACACCCACACATTTGTCTTTCAACCAAATGGCACACTTGCCATTTCCGAAATAACATTCGTAAGAGTCTTTGTACAAACAGGAAACACTTATTAAATTCCTATGTAATGAAGGAACAAAAAGCACATCTTTGAGCAAAAGCAAAGAGCCATCAGCCAGCTCCAGAGGGACGTCACCAATGGCCTCCACTTCTGCTTCTATTCCATTCGCCACTTCAATGTGTCTTTCTCTTCTTGGCGTGGTCCTTGTCGAATGGAACCCCTGTAAAGAGTTGGCAACATGAACAGTTGCTCCAGAATCAATCCACCAAGTGGATCTAGTAAAATTTTCATACAAAGATTCATTAACAAAAGAAACAATATCTTTACCATTTTTGGCCATGATGTACTTTAGCCAAATCGGGCAGTCTTTCTTGTAGTGGCCCGGCTTTTTACAGTGATGGCACTGATCCTTCTCCCCAGGGGTGGACTGGTGATGCTGGTACTGGTGCTGCATTGGACCCTTGCCATGGGGCTTGGAGGGTGAGCCACCATGGTTGCCGCCTGTGAAGCCTCTCTTCCTGTTGTCCTTCACGAAGTTCAGAGAACCGTCGTGAAGGGCTTTCAGCCTTCTTCTTGGGAGCACATTCCAATGGTCTTTTCTATGTCCCACTTTTCAGGGGACATATTATAGTTTATTACAAAGTTTTCAAAAGGCTGTGGAAGTGAGGCCATCACTAGGTGCACCAAGAGTGCTGGCTTTAGCTCGAGATCCTCATCCATGGGCTTGAGCTTCGCTGCCATGTTTGACATCCTCAAGATGTGCTCTCTTATTCCGTGGGGTCCTCCCGTATACTTTTCAGTAACCAGCTGCTTTAATAGCTGGGTCGCATACATCTTTGAAGAGCCAGTAAACTGGCTCTTTATCTTGGCGAGATACTCGCCCACGGTAGCACACTCTCCAATTGAGCCCACTATTGCGTTCTCAATTATGTTCTTTACGAAGGCCAGACACTTCTTGTTGGCGTTTACCCATTTCTGGTTATCAATAGAGTAGGCCAGCTCCAATGGAGCATGGTCCCTCTTCCTTTTCTCAAAGTCAGCACTTTCCTCAGTAGCCCCCCTGACCGGGTCAGCGGGCTTGACTGGTTGCTTGGTGTCAACCACCCAATCCACTTCGGCGCATACGAACGCCAAGTCAATTTTCTTCCTCCATTCGGAGTAGTTGTCCCCCCTTAGGAGCGGGATGTCCTTCAAACATGCCATGAGGTTGAGACCTCCTGAAAATCACAAAAGATGTGAGATCACCAAGGAAAACAACTGTATGCTTTAATTCAACATTGGTATAAATTAAGCATGCAATCGTTTCGTGCTATTTAAAATTACATCACCGTTGGGCAGAAATAAATTTAAATGCACCTTTAATACTTAATGGGAAAGGATTATGGTCATGATTATTAATAACGTTGGTCAATTAATAGCATGAGACATAATCACTTTAATCACATCTTTATGTCAAAAATTTAATCAACTTTTATTGCATTATCGCAATTTAAACCATACATTTGCAATTTAAAAAAAAGACTATTTGCAGCGGAAACTTTCATTAATGACTTTCATAAAACTCATACTTTGCAGAAAAAATTCTGCCTTTGTAGCTTTCTCTAGTCAAAATATACATAAAAGTAAGATGACTAGAGAAAACTATGCAAAAATTGCTTAAAACTAAGCAAAAAACATTAAAAACAGCTCTTAAAAAAAACAGAAAAAAAAACTGTTTAAAATAGCCCTACTGGGCCAACTGTCCCTGGCTGGCACGCTGCAGCCCAGCAGCCCGCCAGCGCGAGCTAGGCCCACTTGGCCCGCCACTGGCCTGCCCCGCCCGCGCGCGCCGCCTAGCTTGCTGCCGCCTGTGCGCGCGCGCCTAGCGGCCTGCAGCGGCCCAGCACGCAGCCCGCCTGGCTCCGCGGCCTACCCGCGTGACCCGTCACCGCCCGCCAGCTCCCGCGCGCGATCCTGACCGTCCGTGAGCTAGGGTTTTGATCCAACGGTCCAGCGCGCCGATAGGAGGAATAAAACCACCCCCCCCCCCCCCCCCACGCGCCCCCCTGGAACCCTAACCATTTTTCCCCACTTTGCCACCAGCGTGGCCACCGCGGCGGCGCCGCGTCTCGCGCGCGGCCGTCCCGCGTGGTCACCGCGTGGCTCGCTCGTCTCCCTTAGCGCGTGGCCACCGCGGCGGCGCCGCGTCCTGCGCGCCGGCTGCCCCGCGTGGTCACCGCCACCTTCCCCTCGTCCGTGGCGCTCATGTCCCGCGGCGGCGCGGTGTCCCGACCGCGGCGGCGCCACGTCTTGCACGCGGTTGCCCCGCGTCGGCGGCACGCGTCGGCGGCGGCGGTGGGGTGAGGTGACCGCCGGTGGGCGCGCCCCTCCCTCACCCTCTTCTCACGCAGCCGCCTGGGGCTAGCTAGTGGAGGCGACGCGAGGTGGCTGCCCCGCGCGGCGACGGCGCCGGCGGCGGCGCGCCCCTCCGTCTGCCCCACTCTTTGAGCCGCTTGGTGCGAGGCGAGGCGGCGCCGCCCGGCACTGCCGGCGGTCCCCTCCCTCAAAAACCCGGCACGCGAGCTCCTCCCCCCTTCCTTTTCTTGCCCCATGCTCCACCTTCTCCTCACCCTCTAGTGACGACGAGCGAGGGAGAAGGCCTGGCGTCCCCTTGCCCCCTTTGGCAGCGGTGTGTCCACCCTAGGGTGGGCACACCACCGTCAAACGGCGCAGAGGAGATGCCCTCTGCCGGCGGCTACATCGGCCCCCTTTTTTTTTTTAAGTTTTCTTTTGGGGTGTTCTTTTGGATCTAGGGAGGGATCTGACTAAGCATTCGCATGCGGGGTCTGGGGATCTTTCTCTTTGGGGATTCTTTTGGGCTGGGATCTGGGGACGAGATGGGGTTAGGTTTAGATTTTCTTTGCCCCCGAAGGGGTGTGTCCTTCTTCCCTATGCCTCGGCTTGCCGATGCGCATAGGGATCGAGGGGGACGGCGCGGCCAGAGGGGCAAGGCGCACTTTTGGCTCTAGTGTTTTCTTTCACTTTTACTTTTCTACCGAAAAAACTAGCATCTAAGATGCTCTGGTACCATTGTTAGAGCTAGACCATTCTCGGTAGATGCACTATGGGATTAGATCTAGGAGATCTGAGAGGGAGAGAGAGACTACCTGCACCCTGGCTTGACAAGCAGGAGCCGGAGGGGATTCCGGAGCTAGACCCGCCGTCGTTAGCCATGGGAAAAAGGGGCGACGACGTGAGCGTGGGTGGTTGAGAGCGGTGGCGGCGGAGCTTCCCGTCGGCCTAGTGCGAACCCTAATCGGTGGGTGTGTTGGTGGGGGGCTGCGGCGCACGGTCAACCTCGTACCGTGTGCGTCCGGCCCCCCACCTATTTATATACGCATTGACGACAGGGGCCCACAACCATGGATAGGGTTGTGCGCCCCCGATTAGGGCGCGATGAGGGACTCCGTTCAGGCCGTTGGGCCCGAACGTAGGAGAGATCTATCCAACATTCTTCCGCTAGATCTCGACTTTACTTTTAACTTTGTACTTTACTTATTTCATCACAGAATGATACATAGAGCATGTTTCATCGTCTCAGCTCAATTGCCGATAGAATCAGACAGCCACTATATACCTTCATGTTCTGAAATAAATTCTGTTACTTTTGGGCCTCTTTAGTCCAGGAATCATAGGCTTCCCGTTAAACCCATGCCGGCTATGTGCTCCTTGAACACATTGGATGGTAAGCCTTTCGTTAGCGGATCCGCAAGCATATCCTTTGTCCTTATATGCTCAAGACTTATGCCGTTGGACCCGAACGTGGGAGAGATCTATCCAACAGAAATGACGTTTGAAGATAATTTCCATTAATTAATTATAGAATAAATAGACTATAATAATACTCCCATGCGGGACAACTTTTTTTTTGGACGGCATAGGGCAAAAGTACATGTAAATCGTTGTTTACCCGGTTGGATGAGCTTTTTCGGCGCCGGTCGAAGCTGGAGGCCGCTTATGCGCCATGGTACATACAATGCTGACACTTAATTTTGATGTGGTAATTGATCCGCAAGCCCGGCGCTAGCTAATGCTGCATTATATTGATTGATTCACTTACATCCGAGCGCCGCGGCGGGCGGTGAGGGACGGCGAGCGGGCGGAAAGGGGTGGCCATGCTCGCCTTGAGCATGCCCTGCCTGCGGCGGCGACGTCTGTCTCGACGATGGAGTTCAAGCTCGGGCCGACGCGGACCTATTCGTGGTGACGCGGTGGGCCGACAAGGTGGGAACGGCGGTCGGCGGCAAGGGAATGGAGGCAAGGCCGACAGTCTGTGAGAGAAAACTGGGTGCGGCGGGGAGAAAAAGGAGGGGAAATAGAGGATTTGGCCCATGGAGAGAGAGGGGCCGGGGTGGGGCACGCATGAGAAAAAGGCTTCCTGGCCCTCACACACACAAAAAAAGTTGGGGGTTTATTGGGCTCGACGGATGAGTTTTGGCCTCTATCCAACGAAAAACAGCCTCCTGTGGGCATGACTGGGACATTTTTCATCATCCGGCAAAAAAGCTCCCCCAGGCTAGCTAAAGGTGCTCTAAGAGCATCTACACTCGTTGGGCGAACTTAAGCCAAAATTCGGATCAAACTTTGGCAGAACGAAACACGTTTTCAGTCTGGGAACACCGAGTTTTCCACTCGTGTTCCTAGCTCGAGTTCCCGGGACGCCCGTTTACGCTCAAATTCGGCTCAAGTCCGTCTAGATTTCGGTATAGTTCGGCATACTATGAATACAAAACATTTTACGGCCATAGTTCGATGAAATTTTAAACTAGTTCAGCAAAATTTTAAACAATTGGGCGAGGGAGGCGAGGATCTTCATGTGCTCTGCATCTTCGGCGACCTCGACATCTCCTCCTCCAGGAATACGGCGAGTATCTCCTCGTCATCGGAGTCCATGGCCGAACCGGCCAAATATCGAACACTTGGCGGGCATGGTGGCGGGAGCTCGTAGCGAAATCGAGCTACGTTGAAGTTCGGACGGCAAAAACGGTAGCGAAGTGGACGACAACTACGGCGAGCATATCTAGAGGCGTGAGCATGTCTCAACGTGGAGGAGCTCCGCCGGCAAAGTCATGGCGACAGAGACGCTGGGAGCTCTTCGCCGTAGTCTGGACGAGTGGAGTGAGGAGAATGGGACTGTCTCGCCGACAGAGATGACCCACGCCCATTTTCGTTGCGTCCGGCGTTCCCAAAAACCTGGATACGGCCTGAAAAGTCCGGACCGGACCAAAGTTCGCCAAATCCAGACAAAAACAAGTTCCTGGGTACACAACTGGACCGATTTTCAGCGTCTGGATCAAGCGATGCTCTAAGGTGCAGGTAGGCCACGTCGTTTGGAGTGAGCCAGAGGATCGTTTGGAGTGAGCCGGTGGATCAGGCCTTTTGAAACTAGCAGTTGCTCCGACCGGGGCTCGGCCTGAGAAATGAACAAGCTTTTGACATTGTCGGTCAAAGCCTAGCTCGGCCTGCGTCCAAGACACGCATCAGTTATGTAGCAGGACTGAGTCAACTGCGAAACAGATTATAACCTGATGAGTAGTGCTACATCTACGGACTGCTTTACAGACTGGCGTGGATAGAAGGAGGATCGATCCAGGCCCTGAAATCACGGATGGAGAACAGATTTGCACCGGCCAGCAACTGGGTGCAAACTGCTAATCATCATCGGCAAAAGCAGTACAGCATGCAACTAGGATTATTCCTCCTAGTCTCACCAAATATACCGTCACTTTCTCGGTAAATTCAAGGAACCATGTTATCTGAGTCTGCTGTGATGTAGAGCTCACAACGGCAGTAGATCTACAAAACCCGTTCAACTTGAAGAATGAAGTTTCAACAGTATATGGAAGGTAAACAAGAGCAAGAAAACTGTATCGACGAAACCAGACAGATCCAGAACTCCCTCTGCCATACACGACAGCCAGATAGAAAGCTCATCCAACCGTGGCCCAAGCGTTGAAAGATTATGGAACTGCAATTGAATAAGAGATAAAAAACACCAAACAAGTTAAGATGTCATCTTAGCATCAGCCTTTCACCACAAAGTAGCTTTCAGACAATCAAAAGGGATACCGAGTGCTTGTATAACACGAGTGAGAACGTATCAGGTAGAAGTTACAATTACATGGAAATAAAATTGTACTTCCTAGCTCTGTCCCAAAATATAAGACGTTTTGGTGGGCCAAAATAGCCTACCAAAACATCTTATACTTTGGAACGGAGGTAGTAGCAAATGTGAGCAGGCAGCCCGTTTCAACTAAAGCTGATTTAACAGAAAGTTCACCTTAAGCTTGCTGCTGCTTCTTATCGAGAATTTTCTTCCAGCGCTTCTGATCGAGTATCATTGTCATGTCTTGCCAGCTGAGATGAGATGAGCAAATCATATGAATATACACGAACGGTTACAAAGAGGTGTATTTATGAAGAAAAATATAGCGGAGATCCCACATACAAAGTTTGTTCTCCCAAGAAAAATAGGGTTATTTCTCAATTTAGACAATCAATCTTGTAGCGGAACTAGCAAGACACCAGGAATCTATAGTGGCAAACATGACAAAATGCAGTCTTATCATCGTCTTCTCTATAAAAATAACTTGATTGTACATGACTTTAAACCAAAGTGCTGACACACATGCGCATGCCATATTTCAATGTGCAGACAAGCTTTTGCTAGTAAAAAAAACACGGGGGTGCAATCCTCCACGTTTTCATGGAATTATGTTGGAACCAATCTTGTTAATAGTGTTAAGTGTATACGACTGCATCATGTTTCAATTTGTACTAGAGTCATAACACTAGAAGCTGCACATGCATATATGCCAAGAAACCGGAGCAGCCAAGTCACATGGCAGATCGACATGGAGGAAGGCGCGGGAGCTATTTGTTGAGACTTGGTCATGTACATGCGTATCCGAAACATTCTGCGGACATGGTTTTCACTCTCAACATGTGTGTAGCTAGCTAGTAGAGTGATTAGTGGATCAAGGAGTTGTAACTTGTTATCAGGTTGTGGCATGCCAAGTTGAGGAATATACAGAAAAGGCGCAAGTGTGTGTGCCATCTCCTCCATTGGTACAACATGTGAGTAGTTTGAGATGTGCGTACTCACGTGCGTGTATTCATCAATCTTCAGCAAAGCCAACAAACTAAACAAAAATACAGACCGGCTAATCAGTTCAACCAAACTCCTAGTTTAAATTAGACTCACGGTCAGTGGCGGAGCTAGGAAATTTTCAGAGGAGTTGTAACTTGTTATCAGGTTGTGGCATGCCAAGTTGGGGAATATACAGAAAAGGCACAAGTGTGTGTGCCATCTCCTCCATTGGTACAACACGTGAGAAGTTTGAGATGTGCGTACTCACATTCGTGTATTCATTGATCTTCAGCAAAGCCAACAAATTAAAAAACTACAGACCGGCTAATCAGTTCAATCAAACTCCTAGTTTAAATTAGACTCACAGAGTCACGGTGGAAGGTCAAGAGCACATTGAGTGTCTGCAAATGCATCTCATGAAGGCCATAACATGATTCATTTCCTTCTAAATAGTACTACTTCCGTTCCATATTAAGTGTCACAGATTTGTCTAGATTCACATGTATCTACACGCTAAAACACATCTAGATACATGCATATCTAGACAAATCTGTGACAGTTAATATAGAACGGAGGGAGTATTAAAGTTGCACAATACACCAGGCGCATTGATGCCAGTGACACAAAACATCAGGTTTTACTTTAACTTCACATAACACCATTTCTTATGTAATGTTTCTCAACCTGTAGAACGAGACCGTGTTCACAAACTAGTATAAACTGAAGGCTGAACAGTTATCTATTTAGCAGAGGATCGATCAATGGTACTGATGTGTGAAACCGAAAAAAAAACAAGAGGCAAAAGGAGTTGATGAGTTAGTCTGCCGTTACAGCAGATGAGCTTTCATTTCAATATGTATGGAGTCGTATAAGACATGAGAAAGAGAACAGTGAACAAGAAAAGCTATATCAGCCCGCAGGAGCTAAAACAGCAAAAAGAACACACACCGACAGAGAACAGAAGAAAATTTTGCACTTAGATTGTATTACTCCCTCCAGTCCATATTAATGGCCTCAACTTTGTCCAGATACGAATGCATCTAGTCTAGATACTTAACTAGATACATACAAATCTAGATAAAGTTGAGGCCATTAATATGGACCGGAGGGAGTAACACATATAGTACAAAGAAAACCAAGAATACAGAAAATGAGGATATGCATGCGGTTATTACAACGGTCTAAGCCATCAAATTCTTATGAATCAAACGAGGTTTCCACTACTGACATAAGTGCTGCCAGTGGCGAGCCCAACTGCTGACCAATCCAAAATTGAAGAGGATAGGCGAAACTAGGAATGCGAGAAGAGAGAAAGGATATGGGGCATGGTCAAGCCTGGTGCACCACGAAACAAAATTGAATTTGCCTTTGGTGCTATGCAAAACTTTCTCTACACATGGTGCTTTGCACAACACAAGTCACTAACCAAAGGGAAGGAAAAAGAGTTCTGCACAGGAAAAAAGGATGGGAAAAATGTATATAAAACAAGAGGCAGAAGAGCCCAAGACTCGTCCTTCACTCTGACAAGTTAAGCACTCTCTCAAAGAGATGTTTCCATGACTCTACACTAGCAGTGACACTGTAAAAAATCTTTAACAGAAGTTCTCAAAAGAAGTGTGGTCATTGGCTTCTGGCTGAAAAATGGATACATACCACTGGGGAACTAAACCATGGGCATGCGCAAGACAAGGCAGCTGGGAAGAGAACGACGAAGCTTGAGGAATACACTAATTCCGTGCCAACCATGTTTTGTGCATGAACATTCACCAGTATAGAATAGTCAAGACTCAAACAACTACTATCTTCTCTGTAGGATAAACTAATTTCTTAAGTCTACACATTTCAAGGGTGAATTTTGTGGTTTTTAACCTACATTTAAATACCATCTTTGCCATTGTTCTAAACACATATGCACCAGGTAGTATAAGGATCAGTGATATTGTTTATGTTTTCTAGAATAACTCAAGTTATGAAGAGAGGTGCATTAGATAACCACCTATGTTTGCATACTAAATGGAAGGGACATAAACACTGGATATTTGATAATGGTTTTGGTTAACTCGGCTGCTCTACTAAAGTTTGTAGTTGCTTCAGAAAAAAATTGGCAGCAAATCTTCCTAGTTTATCCGTCCAGTTTACAGAGAACAGGACGCATTCCGTAATTTAGATTTGCATACCAGATTTATAGCTCGGAGAACTATCTTACATATTTTACACTAAAAGACAAGGTGTTTCCTGTTCCACATAACTTTACTGTTTCCCTTTACTGAACAAATTCTTTTCAGCGCACACTGAAACTAGGGCACTCCACTGTAGACTTACAGTCCCCTCCCTTAAAAAAAAAAAGTTCAACGGCCCAAGAGACCAAGACTGCATTACGACTGTCAGATGATAAACTATGGCACCCTTAACCTCAGAACGCACAGAACTAGGAGTTATTGACAGGATTATTCATATTAGATTTTTTATGATGTCTATTCTTGTGCCACTACATTAACTAGTACTCCCTCCGTTTGGGATTATAAGTCCCGTGCGGATAACTAGGTTGCCAATTTGAACAATAAAATATAAATAATATAACATAAAAATTATACCATTAGAAACTTTAGAGGTTATATTTTCTAATGGTATAACTTTTATGATATATAAGTTATATTTTGTTGGTCAAATTAACAACCTAGGTATGCGTGTAGGACCTATAATCCCGAACAGAGGGAGTACAAAATTAGGTCATGTACCAGCTGTAGTTTATACCTGTAAAGTACTACGGTCAGCACACACATAAATTTGACAAAACTTAACCGTATTGTAGTCTGTGATTTAAAAATAACTAAGAACTTCACTTAAAAAAATGCTAGGTCGGAAATTAAGGTTAATGGATGCCAATTTGCTCTAAACAGAGAGAAAGGTTTGAGCAAGGTCAAAACGCCTATGGTCTAGTCCTACACAAAGCATATCCAATGGAGATATGCTATCTCTTGATCGTAAAAGGAAGACAGATTTGGTCGACTACCACTTCCACAATTCAGATAATCATCCCAGGTACATATTGTTCGATTAAACTACCTTCAGGAACACAGATATCCAGTCTGCAAACTGCCAGCACAATATATTACATCCGCCGAGCATCATAACGCAGTTCAAACTTCAAACAGTGAGCACAGGAATAGAATTCCCCGTAACTTGGTGCTCCTATTTATTTTCAACCTCACGAATACGAGAATTCATACAAATCTTGGTGATAAGCCGAACGACGTACCTGTGGGGAAGGGACTTGAGATTGGAGGCGAGGGAGGTGGCGTGGTGGTGGACGCAGGCGGCGGCGCCGAGGGCGAAGGCGCCGGTCCAGGTGGAAACCAGCCGCTGCGGGTCCGAGTGCGGCACCGCCGGGTCGCCCCTGTACGCCCTCGCCCAGTAATCGTCGAACTCGCCCATCCTCCTCTTTGGAACTTCTCCTCTGCTCTCTCCTTTCGTCGGCTGGATGGGGTTGGAGGGGGTGAGACGAGACGGGGGGGAAGAGGGGTGGAGACGAGATTGGCGGAGGGATTTAGGACTTAAGATGCTTGGAAGTTTTTTTTTTTTTAGAAAAATTGGAACCGCAGTAGGGCAGTTTTAGCCGGGACGAAAACCTCCGTTTCCGCGTCCCAGCCAACCACGTGTCTTTATTTTTTTCCATAAAATTTCGTTTTTTCTCCTGTATTTTTTTGGTACATATATAAAGTCCTGCATTTTCCCTAAAACAAAATAAAAAGAACAAATCACTTGTAGTAAAAAAAGTTATGTTATTATAGTAAACCCGACTTTGCTGAAGACATCGTCGAAAACTTTCGTTGGAAGACCTCATAGAAAAAAATTATGCTATCATAGAAAAATCATAATAAGATTATAGCAAAAAGAAAGCAACTGTAGCAAAACCGACTGCGCCTGAATTCTCATAAACCAAAAAAAATGCAACTATAACAAAACATAGAAAGATTATAGAAGAAAAACCATGCTCCTCGTAGCACTGCCTCACGGCACCGCCGCTTTCCCCACGTAGCACCGTCAAGGTTTAGTTGTTGCGATGTCGCCCTCCCCTTGGAGCATCGCCCCCTCCCCACTCGTTTTGCAGCAGCTCATGTGCATCGTTGATCGCCATGATTCTAGTTTGGAGAAAGAGACGATGTAGGGGCACTGATGCCTCTCCGCCGCAGCACCATCGACCACGGAGATGAGCCCAAGGGAGAGCTTGCAGAGGTGGAGGCCGATAGGAACCAGCGGCGGCATCTTAAGAGAACAACGAGAACGACGACTAAGCGTGTCTAGGACGTGGGGAACGACAGTTGCGCCTATCGGGGATGGCGGTCGCGCACGTCGATGGCGCGGGAACAACGGCGATGGCAGTTCTTGGTTGGCGGAGACTGTGTGATCGGGTTGTTTGCAGATCCCCAAATAACCACTACTCCCTCTGTTCACTAATGTAAGACCTTCTATCTATTTTTAAAAATATATGTATCTAGACATATTTTATTGTTTAGATTATATTTATTTCAATATGTCCATTTCAAAATATTTAGAAAGTTTTACATTAGTAAACAGATGTTGTATCATTTCTAAAAATCAATTATGGGTAGTTAACGCTCTGATTGTCCTCGATCCAAGCACCACGCCTTCCGATGATTAAATCTGCCGAGCAAATACAGCAGATTTTCGATGCCGGTAGAAAAGAATGGCTGCTACCGTGCACTGAAATTAGGCAGGTCGCATCACATGCTTTGCCCCGTTTAGTCACTCAGTTTAGCGTCTCAAAAAATCAAATAACCAGTAACTTCTTTCAGCTTCTAAGCTCCAGCGAGCTCTTTATTTCTTTCAAATAATGCAGCTACAAGTTTAAAATAAGAATTTTATTATATGTACATGTGAGATAACACAGCGGGTTGAGAAAAAAATCATAAAAACAATTATTTTGTGTTCTGCACCCAGAAAAAATGATGCATAATTGTAATAACAGTGACCACATATATAGCTAGTGTATGTAGATCACCACATTCATCACTTGTTACAAAAAAAATCTTGGTGATAGAGGCAACCTTGGTCTATATTCTCCCCGCCGACGAGGCCATGTGCGCCCTTCTACTTTGCCTACTGCGTTGCTTGTGAGTGGGAACCCTTGATATGCGTCGTGCTGCAAGAATATGGTATCTTAGTGTTGGGACACTACGATGGACTTTCGTTCCTTCTCGCATGGGATATGGCCCTTGGACAACACCATCTGCAGACGCACACCGAAGCTTGTGGTCAAACTCATAACACCAACCAAACAGAGGCAAGGCGAGCCTTGCAACGCCGGCGGCGGATCCTGGCTTCGGTTGCAGACGGAGGAGGGCAGCCCTGGAAGTGAGGAGCACGCCTGCGTGGCCGGCCGAGCGGGAACCCGAGGAGGCAGGGCAGGTAGGAGCGGCGGAAAGGGGGTGCCAGAGAGGAGGGGACGCGGGTCCGCCCACCGCAGGCAGACGGCCTCGGCGAGGAGCGGCATGGCGGCTCGGCGGTTGCCGGAGGACGCCCTGGCCGGCGGCAGGGCACACGGCCGGAGAGGGGTCAGGGACGCCGTCACAGCGACGGATGACACCTCTCGAGGGGGAGGCCGCGCGGGGACGGCGGGACTCGGGGCAGAGAGGGAGGCCGAGCGGGGGAGGCGAGAGGGCCAGGGAGAGACGCGGCCGGAGGGGCGAGGAGAGGGCGAGGCTAGGCGGTGGCGAGCGCTGAGGCCGGCGGCGGCTCGGGAGGAGGCCGACGGGGCGACAGGGGCGGCCAGGCGAGGGGACGCGGTGAGGGGCGACGCCGGCAGAGGTGAGACCGGCGAGCGCTGGAGGAGGGCGGGAGGCGCGGCCGGCGGGAGGGGTGAGGTCGACTGCGGCGCTGCCACGCGCCAGAGAGGCAGAGGACGGCGGGGAGGGTGCGTCGGGCTTGCGGTGGGGGCGGCGAGCGCCAGGGAGACGAGCGGTGGGAGGGCTCGGTGAGAGAGGCGTCGGTGGGGAGGTTGGGGAAGGGAGGACGGGGACAGGGCAGAAGGTGGCGAGGCGGTGGTTGGTTGCGGGAGGAGGACGACGCGGTGGGGGAGAGGAGCGCGTGGGGGAGGCTGGGGTGGTGGGACCCAGGGGCAGGAGTGGGGCCTAGGTCGGTGGGACCAGGCGCGGCAGGTGGGGGGGTGGACCGGGTCCAGGGGGTGGTTGAGTGGGGGGAGTGGGCTGTGGGGTGGGGCCCGGGGTGACAGCGGTTTGGGAGTGGGACCAGGCTGGAAGGGAGAGGGGGTAGAGAAGCTGTGGGTGAGAGAGGGAGTGGAGGAAAAAGGAAGGGGATTGGTGAGGTGGCGGGGTGGGTAGGGATTGGGGCCAGGAGTGAGGTGGCGAGCTAGGATAGGTGGGTAGGATAGTTTTGGGTATGAATAGGAATTAGGTTTAGGTTTATTATTTGTAAGGCACTTATTTGTTTTTGTTTTGTTTTAAATCTTTTTAGCAAATAAATTTTTGTTAATAGTTTAACAGATAATTATGAGACTTTGTTTTGAAATAAAAGAGGGGTAATTTTAGAAAAAAAAATAGGCTTATTGAAAATAGTTTCAGACAAACAAATGCATGATGATGACGATGCAATGCACAAAACAACGCGATTTTCTAGTAGTGGTTTTGCGGGATGCCACACTTATGATAGGGGCAATGAGGGCTGAAAGATAACAAGTACCATAATTTTGGAAGCTCTTTTTGAAACTTGAAATCCCTGCTTCCCTTTATGAAGGGCCTTTCTTCCACCATTATTTGAGTCTCCACCTTCTACTTTTAGGCACCATTAAGAGAGCATAGTTTCCATTCTTAGTTCTATGTGCAGTGTCCCAAAACTTATGGATTAATGCATATTGTGATACTTCTTGTTCTTGTGCTACTTGTTTCTAGTCACTCTTGTGAACTTTGAAGGTGTCCTATGCATTTATATTTGCTACTCCATGAGGGACAAGCTGAATGCCACTATGCCATGTTTTTTGTATGTGAAACAAACAAACGTTTTTCAATGCATGTTATTCATGATCTTTGTTTGTAGCCTTTCATGCTGCATGCATAGTTACTATGTCTTATTATTAGAACTCCATCTTTCATGCACATGTTTAGAGTTCTTTGATGCCAACTTTCAATGCTTGCAAATGGTTTGATCTTGGTTTTGATGGTGCATGTCACCTCAAAAATTATTCTTTTTATCACTTACCTACTCGAGGACGAGCAGGAGTTAAGCTTGGGGATGCTTGATACGTCGGAAACGTATCTGTAATTTTTGATGCTCCATGCTTGTTTAGTGTTTACTTTACTTTGCTTTGTCTACACTTTGAGGTGTTTTTATATCCTTTCTGGAACTAACCTATTAACAAGTTGCCACAGTGCCATTTGCCTATTTTCTTCTGTTTTTGGTTTCAGAAAGGCAGAAAATCAATATTCTCGGAATGGGACGGGACAAAAGCCAAAGTCAATATTTTACCGTGGGCGACACGAAGTCCAGAGAGTAGAACCAGGGCAACCACACCCCCTAGGCGTGGGTGGGACCATACCGCACCTGGGTAGGGTGTGGGCCCCCTGGCCGCCTCCCAGACTCGCCTCTTCGCCTATAAGAAGCCCCCGGGGAGAAACCCCTAAATAATCCATCATACTTCCAAAAAAAAATTCCGCAGCGCCGCCACCACCGAAGGGGAGATTCGGGGGACATAAAGTCCCTATTCCGGCACCCTGCCGGGACGGGGAAGTGTTGGAATTATGCCCTAGAGGCAATAATAAAGATGTTATTATTATAATTCTTGTTCATGATAATGTTTATATTCCATGCTAGAATTGTATTAAGCGGAAACTTTAATACTTGTGTGGTTTGTGAACAACACCGTGTCCCTAGTACGCCTCTATGGACTAGCTCATTGATTAATGATGGTTAAGGTTTCCTAACCATGGGCATGAGTTGTCAATTAATAATGAGATCATATCATTGGGAGAATGATATGATGGACAGACCCAAACTAAGCGGAGCAATTAGATCGTGTCATCGTGTTCATCTTTGCGAAGCTTTTCTTATGTCAAATATTGTATTCCTTAGACCATGAGATAATACAACTTCCTGGTATTGGAAGAAAGCTTTGAGGTCATCAAACGTCATCCTATGAGAGGGTGATCATAAAGGTGTCTCTCAGGTGATCGGAAAGTACCTGTTGGGTTGTATGTATCGATATGGGATTTGTCCCTCCCAAGTCGGAGAGATATACTTCGGGCCCACTCGGTAATCGATATCAACACCGCTTGCAAGCATGTGGTTAAGGAGTTAATCACAAAGTGATATCGGATTACGGAACGAGTAAAGTACTTGCTGTGAACGAGATTGAACTAGGTATGATGGTACCGACGATCAAATCTCGGGCAAGTAAAATATCGCGAGACGAAGGGAATATATATATGGAATTGATTGAATCCTGGCATCGTGGTTCATCCGATATGATCATCGATGAATGTGTGGGAGTCAATAGGGGTTCCAGACCCCGTTGTTGATTATTGATAGAAGATCATGTCTGCATATTATCGAACCCGAAGGGTCACACACTTAACGTGTCTCTACGCTAGGATAGATTGGATAATTGGTTTATGAGTTTTTGTTCGGAGTCTCGGATGGGATTCGGGACATCACGAGAGGTTCCGGAGTGGTCCGGAGAATAAGATTCATATAAGGCAGTGCAGTTTTTGGAGTTCGGAATTGTTCCGGGTTAATCGGTATTGTACCGGAAGCTTCTAGAACCTTTCGGAAGGGGGCCAATGTGGTCCCACCTGTCGGGAGGGATCATGGGCCTATGAGGGAGTGCCCTGGCCGCATTGGGCCAGGGGCACAAGGCCCCATAGGGCCCAGCCGGCCAAACAAGGGGAAACCCTAGTTTGGAGCTTCTAGAAGGGGGGGATTACTTGCCCCCCACTCCTCCCTCCTTTGGCCGCCGGCCTAGGCTTGGGGGAGGGGCTTGGGCTGGCGCCCACCCCTCTATATATAGAGGGCTGGGCGCACCCCCCCCACACCTTCCCCTCAAGCCTAGTCGCCCTGCTGCCCCTCCTCTCTCTCTCTCCCTCCCGACTGCGTGTAGGCGAAGCCCTGCTGCAGAAACTCTCCACCACTTGCACCGCACCGTCGCGTTGTAGATCTAATCCGTCTCTCCAGCGTACTTGCTGGACCGAGGAAGGAGGATACGTCGAGGTGCTGCACGTGTGCATCTCACAGAGGCATCGCCACTTGCGGTGCTAGATCGGATCGGATCGCGAGGAGGAGAAGCGAGTACGACTACATCACCCACGTTCCGACGAACGTTCTGTTGTGCGAATCTTCAAGGGTATGAAGATCTCATCTAATCCCTCCCGTTGTTTGCATCTCCTAGATTAGATCTTGGCTTTCCTCTGTTCGCATCCGTAGAAAATTTTGATTTACTATGCCGTGAAACCCTTCAGTGGTATCAGAGCTAGATCTATGCGTAGATGTGTTTCACGAGTAGAACGCAACATGGTTGTTGCGGGCGTTGATGTTTTCTGTTGCAAGCCTCTTGTTTGTGTTCTTCTTATGACGCGGGATAGTGAGATTGAAGCGGTCCAGGCCAACCTTACGCGACGTCGTTCGCGAGACCGGCTCCGCACTTGACGTGTGGCTTGTTCCACACATGCGGCTGGTGGATGCCAGTTTCTCTCACTATAGTTGTCATGGGATTTATACCGGAGTTTGGCAACCATAATATCACCGTTGTGGCTTTCCGTAGGTAAGAATCGTTCTTAGCATGCTACTCCCATAAGCCACGTAAAACATGCAACAACAAAGTAGAGGCGTCTAACTTGTTTTTGCAGGGAGTGTTTTCTGTGATATGGTATGGCCCAAGATGTGATGTGTATAATATATGCGATGATCATGTTTTGTAATGTTTCACGACTTGCATGTCGATGAGTACACAACCGGCAGGAGCCATATGGTTGTCTTTATAATTGTGTATGACCTGTGTGTCAACTTCTTATACGCCATGTAATAGTTTCGCTTTATCGCTAAGTAGTTAGCAATAGTTGTAGTTGCTATTCATGGTGGAGGCAATCATGGCGGAGTGATGGAGATCATGCCGGCACGCACAAGATGGAGATCATTGCGCGAAGATTGGCTATACCATGTCACATAAAGTTATATGCATGTGATGTTTATCCTTTTATGTATCTTATTATGCTTAGATCGCGACGGTAGCATTATAAGATGATTCCTCACTTAAATATCAAGATAAAACTGTGTTCTCCCCATGTATGCACCGTTGCGAAAGTCCGTCGTGTCCAAGCATCACGTGATGATCGGGTGCTATAGACTCTACGTTCACATGCAACGGGTGCAAGCCAGTTTTGCACACGCAGAAATGCTTGGGTCTAACTTGACGAGTCTAGCATGTACAGACATGGCCTCGGAACACATGAACCAAAAGGTTAAGCATGAGTCATATGTATGATATGATCGACACTTCGTTGTCCACCATTGAAACCACATCTCTTCTCGTGAAGATCGGATTAGGTGTGGTGAATTTGGATCGTGTTCACTAAACAACTTGAGGGATGTTGAATTTAGTGGGAGTTCATCTAGTAATTTGATTAAAAGTTGAACTAGTTATCATGAACATAGTCTAATTTGTACTTGCAAATATTGTAGATCAAATGGCTAAGTCCAACTTCAACTTCAACGTTTTTGCTGAGAAGGAAAAGCTTAAAAACAATGGGTCTAACTTCACCAACTGGTTCCGCAATCTGAGAATCATTCTCTCTGGCGGTCAAAAGGACTACGTCCTTGAGAATGCGTTAGGTGACGCCCCTGCTGCTACTGCGCCGGCTGATGAGAAAGCTGTCTATCAGTCGCGCAAAGATGATTATGGTGTGATTAAGAGCACCATGTTGTTTGCTATGGAATCGGACCTTCAAAATCGTTTTGAAGACTATCCCGAGCCCTTTGAGATTCTCGAGGAGCTGAAAACCATGTTTCAGACTCAGGCCCGTTCTGAGAGATATGAGATCTCTGAGAAGTTCTTTAACTACAAGATGGAGGAAGGGAGTTCCGTTAGTGAGCACACCATTAAGATGTCGGGCTACACTCAATGCCTTGAGCAACTGTACTGCAAGATTCCAGAGGAGCTCAAGATTAACAGGGTTCTGCAATCACTCCCTCCTAGCTACAAAAGTTTTGTAGTGACTCGCAATCAGATTGGTTCCACGGATACGATCACCGAGCTCTTCGCAAAGCTGAAGGCTGCGGAGGTGGGCATCAAAAAGGATAATCATGTGTTGATGGTCAACAAGCCCCCCACCTTCAAGAAAGGTAAGGGTGCAAAGAAGCCCTTCAAGAAAGGCGGCGGCAAGCGCGTTGCCCCTGCGGAGAAGAAGCTCAGGTCTGGTCCCAAGCCGGACACTGAGTGCTTCTATTGCAAGGACAAGGGTCACTGGAAGCGCAACTGTCCGAAGTACTTAGCGGACAAGAAGGCTGGCACCATCAAAGGTATATTTGATATACATGTTATTGATGTTTTTCTTACTAGCCCTTGTTGTAGTGCCTGGGTATTTGATACTGGTTCAGTTGCAAATATTTGTAACTCGAAACAGGAGCTAAGGAATAGATGACGGCTTGCGAGGGATGAGGTGACGATGCGCGTTGGCAACGGATCAAGAGTTGATGTGATGGCCGTCGGCACGCTCTCCTTAGTTTTACCTTCAAGATTAGTTTTAAAACTCAATAAATGTTATTATGTGCCTGCGTTGAGCATGAACATTATTTCTGGATCTTGTTTATTGCAAGACGGTTATTCATTTAAATCGGAGAATAATGGTTGTTCTATTTATATGAGTAACATCTTTTATGGTCATGCACCTATTGTGAATGGTTTATTTCTTCTAAATCTCGAAAGGGATGAAACACACATCCATAACATTGAGGCTAAGAGATGCAAAGTAGATAGTGATAATACTACTTATTTGTGGCACTGTCGTCTAGGTCATATTGGTGTAAAACGCATGAATAAACTCCATTCTGATGGACTTTTGGAGTCTCTTGATTTTGAATCATTTGACACATGCGAACCATGCCTCATGGGCAAGATGATCAAAACCCCGTTCTCCGGTATGATGGAGCGAGCAACGGACTTGTTGGAAATCATACATACCGATGTATGCGGACCGATGAGTGTTTCGACGCGCGGTGGATATCGCTATTTTCTCACTTTTACCGATGACTTAAGTAGATATGGGTATATCTATTTAATGAAACATAAATCTGAAACATTTGAAAAGTTCAAAGAATTTCAGAATGAAGTGGAGAACCATCGTAACAGAAAGATTAAGTTTCTACGATCCGATCGTGGAGGTGAATATTTGAGTTATGATTTTCTCACGCATCTTAAAGCAAGCGGAATCGTTTCGCAACTCACGCCACCCGGAACACCACAGCGCAATGGTGTGTCTGAACGCCGGAATCGAACCTTATTAGATATGGTCCGATCAATGATGTCTCTTACTGATTTGCAGTTATCATTTTGGGGTTATGCATTAGAAACCGCTGCATTCACTTTAAATAGGGCACCATCTAAATCCGTTGAGACGACACCGTATGAACTGTGGTTTGGTGCTAAACCTAAGTTGTCGTTTCTTAAAGTTTGGGGATGCGAAGCTTACGTCAAAAAGTTGATGCCAGACAAGCTTGAACCCAAAGCGGAGAAATGCATCTCCATAGGATACCCTAAGGAAACTATTGGGTATACCTTCTATCACAGAAACGAAGGCAAAGTGTTTGTCGCAAAGAACGGTTCCTTTCTTGAGAAGGAGTTTCTCTCGAAAGAAGTGAGTGGGAGGAAAGTAGAGCTAGACGAGGTTATTGAACCTTCTCTTGAGTTGGAGAGTAGCGCAGCACCTGACATTGTTCCAGTGCCGCCTGCACCAACAATAGAGGAAGCTAATGACAAGGATCATGAAGCTTCGGACGATGCTGCTACTGAACGTCGCAGGTCGACAAGGTCGTGTGCCCCTCCTGAGTGGTACGGCAACCCTGTCTTGACTGTCTTGTTGGTAGAAGACAGTGAACCTACGAACTATGAGGAAGCGATGATGAGCCCAGACTCTGAGAAATGGCTAGAAGCCATGAAATCCGAATTGGGATCCATGAGCGAAAACCAAGTATGGACTTTGGTGGACTCTCCTAGCGACCGAAAGGCCGTTGAGTGCAAATGGATCTTCAAGAAGAAAACGGACGTGGATGGTAATGTTACCGTCTATAAAGCACGACTTGTCGCGAAAGGTTTTCGACAAGTTCAAGGTGTTGACTACGATGAGACTTTCTCTCCCGTAGCGATGTTTAAGTCCATTCGGATTTTATTAGCAATTGCTGCATTTCATGATTATGAAATATGACAGATGGATGTCAAGACTGTGTTCCTCAATGGCAACATTGATGAAGAGTTGTATATGATGCAACCCGAAGGTTTTGTCGATCCTAAGGATGCTGATAAAGTATGCAAACTTCAGCGTTCCATTTATGGACTGAAGCAAGCATCTCGGAGTTGGAACCTTTCTTTTGATCAAGTGATCAAGATCTTTGGATTTGTTCCAAATTGCTACGAATCTTGTATCTACAAGAAAATGAGTGGGAGCTCGGTGACATTTCTGGTACTATATGTGGATGACATATTGATTATTGGAAATGACATTAACATGCTTAACGATGTGAAGAGTTATTTGAACAAGTGTTTTTCAATGAAAGACCTAGGTGAAGCTGCTTATATATTGGGCATCAAAATCTATAGAGATAGACAAAGACGCCTGATAGCTTTAAGCCAGAGTACATACCTAGACAAAGTTCTGAAAAGGTTCAGAATGTATAAGGCAAAGAAAGGTTCAGTGCCTATGTTATCAGGTAAGATATTGAGCAAGGCACAATGTCCAGCTACGGTAAATGATAGAGAAGCTATGAGCAAAGTGCCTTATGCCTCGGCCATAGGTTCTATCATGTATGCCATGCTGTGTACTAGACCGGATGTGTCCAATGCTCTTAGTTTGACCAGCAGATATCAAAGTGATCCAGGAGTGGAACACTGGACAGCCATGAAGAACATCCTAAAGTACCTAAATAGGACTAAAGAAATGTTCTTAGTCTATGGGGGTGATGAACAGCTCATCGTAAAAGGTTACGTCGACGCTAGTTTCGACACCGAAAAGGATGATTCTAAATCTCAGACAGGATACGTGTATATTTTGAATGGAGGAGCTGTGAGCTGGAGAAGCTGCAAGCAAAGCGTGATCGCGGGATCTATAGTAGAAGCGGAATACATGGCTGGTGCAGAAGCGTCAAGTGAAGGAGTTTGGATCAGGAACTTCATCACTGAGCTTGGCGTGGTTCCAAGTGCATTGGACCCACTAAATAATCCATCATACTTCCAAAAAAAATTCCGCAGCGCCGCCACCACCGAAGGGGAGATTCGGGGGACAGAAAGTCCCTATTCCGGCACCCTGCCGGGACGGGGAAGTGTTGGAATTATGCCCTAGAGGCAATAATAAAGATGTTATTATTATAATTCTTGTTCATGATAATGTTTATATTCCATGCTAGAATTGTATTAAGTGGAAACTTTAATACTTGTGTGGTTTGTGAACAACACCGTGTCCCTAGTACGCCTCTATGGACTAGCTCATTGATTAATGATGGTTAAGGTTTCCTAACCATGGGCATGAGTTGTCAATTAATAATAAGATCATATCATTGGGAGAATGATATGATGGACGGACCCAAACTAAGCGGAGCAATTAGATCGTGTCATCGTGTTCATCTTTGCGAAGCTTTTCTTATGTCAAATATTGTATTCCTTAGACCATGAGATAATACAACTTCCTGGTATTGGAAGAAAGCTTTGAGGTCATCAAACGTCATCCTATGAGAGGGTGATCATAAAGGTGTCTCTCAGGTGATCGGAAAGTACCTGTTGGGTTGTATGTATCGATATGGGATTTGTCCCTCCCAAGTCGGAGAGATATACTTCGGGCCCACTCGGTAATCGATATCAACACCGCTTGCAAGCATGTGGTTAAGGAGTTAATCACAAAGTGATACCGGATTGCGGAACGAGTAAAGTACTTGTTGTGAACGAGATTGAACTAGGTATGACGGTACCGACGATCAAATCTCGGGCAAGTAAAATATCGCGAGACGAAGGGAATATATATGGGATTGATTGAATCCTGGCATCGTGGTTCATCCGATATGATCATCGATGAATGTGTGGGAGTCAATATGGGTTTCCAGACCCTGCTGTTGATTATTGATAGAAGATCATGCCTGCATATTCTCGAGCCCGAAGGGTCACACACTTAACGTGTCTCGACGCTATGATAGATTGGATAATTGGTTTATGAGTTTTTGTTCGGAGTCTCGGATGGGATCCGGGACATCACGAGAGGTTCCGGAGTGGTCCGGAGAATAAGATTCATATAAGGCAGTGCAGTTTTTGGAGTTCGAAATTGTTCCGGGTTAATCAGTATTGTACCGGAAGCTTCTAGAACCTTCCGGAAGGGGGCCAACGTGGTCCCACCTGTCGGGAGGGGCATGGGCCTATGAGGGAGTGCCCTGACCGCATTGGGCCAGGGGCACAAGGCCCCATAGGGCCCAGCCGACCAAACAAGGGGAAACCCTAGTTTGGAGCTTCTAGAAGGGGGGATTACTTGCCCCCCACTCCTCCCTCCTTTGGCCGCTGGCCTAGTCTTGGGGGAGGGGCTAGGGCTGGCGCCCACACCTCTATATATAGAGGGCTTGGGCGCACCCCCCCACACCTTCCCCTCAAGCCTAGTCGTCCTGCTGCCCCTCCTCTCTCTCTCCCTCCCGACTGCGTGTAGGCGAAGCCCTGCTGCAGAAACTCTCCACCACTTGCACCGCGCCGTCGCGTTGTAGATCCAATCCGTCTCTCCACCATACTTGCTGGACGGAGGAAGGAGGAGACGTCGAGGTGCTGCACGTGTGCATCTCACGGAGGCATCGCCACTTACGGTGCTAGATCGGATCGGATCGCGAGGAGGAGAAGCGAGTACGACTACATCACCCACGTTCCGACGAACGTTCCGCTGTGCGAATCTTAAAGGGTATGAAGATCTCATCTAATCCCTCTCGTTGTTTGCATCTCCTAGATTAGATCTTGGCTTTCCTCTGTTCGCATCCGTAGAAAATTTTGATTTACTATGCCGCGAAACCCTTCAGGAAGTGCCCCCGGAGCCATCTCCATCGATCTCCACCACCATATCTGTCACCGTTGCTGATTCCCATGATGATGAGGAAGTAGTTCATCCTCGAGGCTAAGGGCTCTACCAGTAGCTATGTGTTCATCTCTCTCTATGCGTGATCATGTTGTGGTCATGAGCTTTGTAATCTAGTAGATCTACCTTGCTACTCAAGTGCTTCATTAGATCTCTGCTCTCCCCATGTGTGTGAAAGTGACAGCGTGCACGCCATGGTGGCACTTAGGCTTGAGTCTACATAAAACTCTTTGTGCTTTAATAGATCTATGTTTTTCCCCACGTGTGTGAAAGTGACAGCGGGCATACCGTGTGTGGCACTTTGGCTAGATTGAATATTTGTTATGAGTTATATTTGGAGTTGGATGTCTTTATAAAATTGTGGTGTTTGTTGGAACCATCTAGCGCTCAAGGTGACAGTGTGGGGGGTTATCTAGATTAGGGAAGGCGGACTTTGAGGTGTGCTGTTATAGCCCTACCATGGATTAGAGTGTCCAACCGGAGAGTAGTTAAGAGTAGTATCATGAAGATAGGATATTTATATGAGAGAGTGTTCACTAGTGAAAGTATGATCCCTAGGCCTTGTTTCTAAGCATTGAAACATCGTTTGCTACTAGATATGTTGCATTTTTGCTTGCTTCTATCAGTTTGCCTTTAGTCTGTTCCTCCATGCCATCAGCTATTTTCTGGAACTCACACACATTACCCCATGTCAACAAGTCAGAAGCTCTTTTCTGGCACCGTTACCACTTGTATTTCACTATCTCTTCACCGAACTAGTGCACCTATACACCTGACAAGTGTATTGGGTGTGTTGGGGACACAAGAGACTTCTTGTATCTTGATTACAGGGTTGCTTGAGAGGGATACCTTTGAAAACTTCCTCCCTGAGTTCGATAAACCTTGGGTGATCCACTTAAGGGAAACTTGCTGCTGTTCTACAAACCTTTGCACTTGGAGGCCCAACAACTGTCTATAAGAATAGAAGTGCGTAGACATGATCCATCCATATGACAGATAGATATACTCTAGGCCCTCTCGGTGGAATGTCATCCAATTAGCTTGCAAGCATGTGACTGGTTCACAAGGGATCACATATCACGGGAACGAGAAAAGAGTACTTATTGGTAATGAGGTTGAACTAGGTATGCAGAGATACCGACGATCAAACCTCGGATAAGTAAACTATCACGAGACAAAGGGAAATTGGTATCGTATGTAGTGGTTCATTCGATCGCAAAGTAATCTTAGAAATATGTGGGAGCAATATGAATTTCCAGATTCCTCTATTGGTTATTGATCGAAGAAGTTTCTCAGTCATGTCCGCGTAATTCACGAACCGTAGGGAGACACACTTAAGGATTCGATATTGTTTAGTAGATATGGAATGTAAGTAGGGAGACCGAATGTTGTTCGGAGTCTCGGATGGGATACGGGATATCACGAGGAGATCCGGAATGGTCCGAAGAATAAGATTCATATAAGGAAAGTCCAATTCCGGAGTTCGGGAATGATTCCAATGATTTGATCGGAGAGGTTCTAGAAGGGTCTAGAAGGTTCACAAAACCGAAGGGGAATGGTACATGAATGTGTCATGGATAAGTGAAATGATTGGATCATGTCGTGGGTCACTTGGTTGGGCATTTGCAAGAAAGAAATAAAGCTTCAAATTGAAAGTCAAAAGTCAAGTTTGAAAAGTCAAACTCGACAATGTGTCCTGGTGGAGGAAGGAAAGAATCCTTCTTTCCCTTCACCACAAGCCAACAAGGAGAGGGAGTTGGGGAAGGATTCAAACTCTCCTCTCCCAAGCTGCCCTCCCTATCATAAATAGAGGGGAGGGGTGCCCCAAGACCACACAACCAGCCCTCCCCACCAAGCCGTTGCACCTCCGCCGTCCCCAGCGTCGCCGTCGTCGCCGCTTGCCATCGCCGCCGCTTGCCACCGCCGTCGCTGCCGCCGGATCTTCGCCTTCGCCCTAGCAGCTGCCGACTCCACCTCCTATCCAGCCCTCTAAATCTAGATCGCCGGAAACCCTAGATCCACCATAACCTGCTCTGGCTTAGGCGAAGTCCTGTAGGATTTTCCCTCTACTTCCGACACCACGCCGCCGTGCTGCCGGAATCGCGAGGGAGAACTACAACCTCCGCTGCCTGTTGGAACAAGGGAGATGAAGGTCTTCATCGAGTACCGAACGTGTGACCGACTGCGGAAGCGCTGCCGGAACGCAACGCCGAAAGGATCGTCTACGCGATCTTGAGATCGGCAAGTGCACGACTACACAACCCACGAGAATTTGCTCTCGTTAAACACTTTGGAATCTTCAAGGGTGAGTACTCTAATCGACTCGTTGCTATAATCTAGTAGATAGATCTTGGCTTGTTTGTGTGCATGCGGTAGAATTTTTTTGTTTTCCATATAGTCGTCCCTACGACCGTGGGAATCGGCTAGCACCAGAGCCCCTAGCCCGCCCGCCAACCAAAAGACCCTCCACCAACCGGGGCCGTCGCCCCGAAAACCAAGCAGAGCTCACAGGAGAGCGGAAGAAAACGTCAGGAGTCACCACCACGAGGTCTCCAAAGACCTGAGAGACGACGAATCAGGGTCCTTTTCCAGATCGACGACCGGTGGCCCCCATGGTCCCGTGCGCCTTTGGATCTAGGGAAGGGGATTGGACTCAAAGGGGCCCGGAGCCCCTACTCCTTCCTGATCGAAGCAGCCCGAGGGCCATGCTGCCCAGCCCCACCAGGCCCCCGCTCGAAGCCACCGGCCACCAACAATGGAGTGGCCACGAGCGCCCCCCACCAGATCGGCCCGAGCTCCCCCGACCAGGCGAGCACCAGCTCGTGTCGCGCTGGCCGTCGGCAAGGACCGCCGCAGCCGCCGCACGCCGAGCCACTATACCGCCGCAGAGAAACCGCACCGCCGGGCCCCCGAATAGCGTCGCGCTCCCGTCAACCGCAGCCACCCGCGCCGCCACCGTCGAAGAGGAAGAGGAGACCCTACCGCCACCGACGCCCCGGGGCTTCGCCAGAGACGCCCTCTAACGACGGCGAGGAGGAGGTGGGGAGGTGGGGAGTGGGAGCGGCGATGGTGATTTAGGGTTCATCCCTTCACTTGCGGGAGCGGAGAGAGCGAACCGGTCCCTCGTAGTCACATCCCACATGTGGTTGGCGCGTCTCATTTTTTTTTAGAGTCGTTGGCGCGTCTCATACGCGTGGTCTTGGGACACAGCCGGAGATGCTCTAAGTTTGGGCCGGTTTAGGGCAGAATGGGCTGTTCTGGCTGGGCCGTGTCCGCGCAGAAAAAAAAGGGACCGGTGGGGACGGTTTGGGGCGCTCGGAGATGCTCTCGGAGAAAAACATATCTAGGACCGTACATCCAGGGCACCCTGTCCATCCGGGCACTCCGCCGCCCACCCCGTCTTCTGCAGCAGGTCGCCGCCGTTCCCTGAGGCTGTCCGTCCGCCCGCCCCGACGGCCAGGTCCACCCCAAGCTCCGGCGCCATGTTCAAGAAGTGAGTCCCCACGCCCTCCTCTCAATCCCCCACGCTTATTCCTCCTCTCATACCTAGATCCGTGCGCCGCTAACTCCGCCCAAACTCCTGGGAGATCTGCTGTAGGCCTCCATCACCTGTAGTACAGGTTTAGCTTCAGCGTCCTGAATCTTGATAGAAATTTAGTACTACTGAAATTTGAGGGACGAAAGGTGTGATACTCTATGGACGAGTATATCTATATCGCTTAGAATACCTTATGGTTAGTACTATAAATAAACTGCGTGGTCATGAACCCATTGAATCCTATACAAGATTATTGCACAGGGCTTATAACAATGATGACAGATACTTGCTCTCTGCTTATCCGTAGGTTCTCTTCCGAGGACATATCCGGGCAGAACCAGGTCAAGGCGTCTGTACAGCGGAGGATCCGGCAAAGCATTGCCGAGGAGGTCATGTCAAGAAAACCCGCAAAATCCTCTATTTCTCTTTCGTTTCAGTTTGCCCTTTTAGCTATACTGAAACTAGTTTTATTGCAGTACCCTCTACTCGAACCTTTGCTAGAAGACATGCTCCCCAAGAAGTCGCCGATGATTGTGGTTAAATGGTTGGTTACTAGTCCTTTCATTCTGATTCTACTTGCTTAGGTAGTTCTATTAAATTATCTTTCTCTGTTCCCTCAAAAAAATATACCTTTCTCAGTTAACATGCTTAATATCCTGCCTTTACGTTTGTGCGGTGCTCTTGACATACCGAGAGTTACATTGTGCTATGCTTTTGGCATACCGAGAGTAAGAATATGCCAACTTGCATTGGTTATTGGTAGATTAGATTGATAAGCAGACTGTTTTAGCCTTTATTCGTTGCATGATCGTGGCCTTTCTGACGCGCTAATGCAGTTCGTATTTTCCGTAGCCAAAACCATCTCAATCTTGTGGTGGTGAATAATGTCCCTCTGTTCTTTAACATCCGTGATGGCCCGTACATGCCGACCCTGCGCCTTCTTCATCAGTGTAATTTTCTTCTCTCTGCAGCCATTTTCCTTCTCCCCCTAGAGACATACATCACTATGTATGGAATTTGTTCTTTTATATGTTTGGGCGTGCCTATCGGTTGGAGAACTAGAGCACTATCAGTCTAAGCGTTTACCTGTTGAGGAATGTCAACCAGAATGGAAATTATATACGAGTTGCAGATGCCAAACATCAAAACATCAAGAAAGAGAAATACTGATAGTTCGGTTCTCGTTTTTTCTGAATAGCTCATAGATATGTCATTTTTTTGCACAAGTTTTTGCAAGTGGTCGTGCTATAACATGTAGTACATTCTTCGAGATGCATATTTTTGTCATGGGGTACCACATTCCAAGATATCCCCATTTATTGTTCTGACTTATGCTTACATACGATCAGATCCTGAGATCATGAAGAAATTCCAAGTGGACAGAGGTGCTATCAAGTTTGTTCTCTCTGGTGCCAACATAATGTGCCCTGGACTGACATCGCCCGGTGGTGTATTGGACAATGAAGTCGAGGAGGAAACACCAGTGGTAGAAGACTATCCTCTTAAGTTTCAGTTCATCCATATTCAGATTAGTTTACCTTTGTTTAACTGATCATAGTATGGTAATAATCTTATGTTGGTTACTTATGAATTCTAATACACATTAAAATGATGAAAAAGCTGACCTCCCTGAGCATGCAAACCACCAGACTAATTTTGTATCTCTTTGAAATCATAATTGGCAGGCTATCATGGCTGAAGGCAAACAACACGCTTTGGCAATTGGATTTACAAAGATGTCAGCAAAAGACATGTAAGCTCATTTTGAATGATTAATGACTGATGCTTCCCAATCTCTAAATTATACGACTCGTAAAGCATGTACCTTGCACTCATGCTTGCTTCTATTTGTTTTGATGTTTCAGTCAGGTTCTGTCCTAATATTTCCAAATGGTTGATATACACTTGTGGTCTCCTTAGTATTCTGTACCTTATATTATTTATAATAATGCCTACACACTATATCTCAATATCGCAGAACCTTATGCACATATATTGATAAACATGATTGATTCTTTGTTAATATCATGTTTTCTTGCATTTTGCTGCGGGTAATGCTGCTCCTGAAATTCTGAAACTTTTGCAGAAGCACCATCAACAAAGGAATTGGAGTTGACAACATGCACTATCTAAATGATGGCCTGTGGAAGGTACTCTGCTTTTCCCTATGTCTCCATGTCATGATCTAGCTGATAAAGTAGCAATATTTGAATCATTACATGTAGCTGTTGTAACTGAGCACATAGCAAGTGGCTTTGCATTAAGTCTGTAGAATTCTGACAGTTAGTACGACATGGTGAATATCAGTCCTTTTTACCTTTGGAATTTGTTCGTTATTACCAAAAGCAGAGATACAGTTCAAATTAACATTGGTTATTTTTGCTAACTTTTAACTTTGATATCATTTTTGACAGATGGAGCGGCTTGAATAGGTAGAATCGCCTGAGGAAGCAGAATCTGCGACATGGTCATATGGAACTATAACCAGGCGCATCATGTGTCGTGTAAACCGAGAGAATAGCCAGCAACCATGTCCGCGTGAGTGAACTCTCGAGTTTAGGCAAACGCTTGAGGTGGTACTAAGCTGCTGCCAAGATCCTTGTACGATACCATATCACTGATCGTTTGCGCTTTTACTAATAACAGTTCAGAAGAAAGCTCTGATTCTGCTCCTTTTGTGAACCTTTTTTGTTATTTATCTGCCATGGTTATGTATCTATGCCAATGCTGCAACATCTTTCGCTTCTTTTGGATGTTTGATTTGGGCCTAGGTATTGGGTATTCGGGAGGTCTGAGGCCTGAATTCCAGAATTGAGGCTGTTTGGATGGTTTGGCATTGCAGCTGAATATTGAGGTGCCTGATTTTTAGCGTGTGTGGCCTTGTCCTGAATGTTTAGCGTGCGGCCTTGTCCTGAATGTTTAGCGTCCATGCTTGACATCGATGCATATTCAGCCCGAAACGTTATCCTTCTCCGCTCGTGTTCTCTCGCATGAAGCCTTTGCACGGGACACACAAGTGAGCTTTGGCAAGGGGCCTCTGCCTCCCTCCCTTGTCTTCGGCGAGGTAGGACACCGCTGCCTCCCTTCTAATGAACCCGAACCGGTCTCTCGCTCCCCTAGTTCCCCTCTGCAGGAACCCTACCTGTCGTGACCGAGCAAGAGCGCCGCCACTGGTTGTTTTATTACTTTAGACGTAACGTTATAATGATCAAAGTCTGGTAGAACTGCAATTCATCACCTTGACCATCCAAACAACATTTTGGTATTCAATCTTGATATTGGCTTTTGATCTCAATATCAATATCCTAGGTATTGGACATTCAACCCAATATATTGCCTAGGCTCCCAAAGAAAACATCCAAACGAAGCAGAGAAGGTTAATAACTTTGGGACAGACTCTGATGGGGAGGTCGATTCAGAGCTTCTTGAGAGTATAGAGCAGTATGGTAACCAGTTTAGAGGGCCATGAAACTCGTATTCTTCAGTGGAAGAAAAAGAAGAAGCGGGTTTGTTTGAACTTTCGGACCCAGCCAGATAACCTGCTGATGACAAGACCATGGTTTACATCATTTTTTCTGGTAGACGAAATGAGAAGCATTACAAGCATCATATCTGAAGTACAACAGACTGACTGACGAGCTAAGTTACTGCATTTGGTACGAACAACTTAGTACCACCTAAGCCAAAGGCTTGTTAACAAGCGAGCATATTCAAATATTGGGATACAATTTTTTTCTATATTCATTTTCCTTAATGGATGACATGATAAGACATTTAAGAAGCAATGTACTCCCTCAGTTTCAAAATAATGTGTTACTCCCTCCGTTCAAAATATAAGATGTTTTAGCAACCAGTTTAGAGGTCCACAGAACTTGTATTCTTCAGTGGGAAAGAGAAGAAGCAGGTTTGTTTGAACTTTATTTATTCCTCTTATCCTTGAGAATCATTTGGTCATTAGGTCAGACATGTAACTAAACAAAAGGGCTCAAAATTATGATGCATCGACTGATTGTATCTACATTAGTTAGTGGTCAAGACACTTATGGTCTTCTAGAGGATATACATGTTTGCTCTTCTCTCTGTTTGTCTCTCCGACTCTGCATTCATGTGTTTTACCTGGAGTATGTGTTTTGTATGCACAATTGTCAAACGCTTAACTTGCCACTTCCTCTGGCGATAAAAATTACATCTGTCATGGATATCTCGCGCATACATCTGAAGCCCCCTCCGTCAGATGAACTCTGGTATTTACCTTGATGCCTGATCGGTAACATAATCAGGGTAAATCATTACAACCCTTCCTCTGGACATGTTAACTTACACGTCGGTCTAACCGTGGAACATGCCATGCTGTTCAGGCTTCGCTTCGTGGTAGCTTGGTGCTTCCAAACTTGAAAGCATCTCCATGCCATGGATGCTGGTCACAAGGCCGACGCTGGTACCGAAAACGCAGCACCGAGATCGCGTGACATCATGGAGAAGATGAGGGAGAATGACAGGACCAACAGCATGGAGAGAACCGCCCGTTAGCCTGGAAGAGTAAGGGTATGTAGTTGAGTTCATGCTTTCGGTCATGGTGGACAGGGTTTTGAAGTCCACCCAAATCAACGGCTAAAATCCCAAGCCATACATCCATGCCACACATGTACAAATGTTGTTGATTCAGGGTGCACATCTAGGTAGCAGAACCTAGATGGGTAGTGACCATGGCGTTGGCCATTGTTATCAGAGCTAAAGCTGCCATACATTTCGCCTGTGTAGTCAGCGTAAGAAGCCAAAAATGTACTAGCACTGAAGAGTTTCTGAAAAATCATCACTAGTCAAGGAGAATTAAGTCTACACTAGAAATCTACTGATTTCAGATACTACCAACTGTTCAACTCAGCACCTCCTTTTGGACTCGCCAGACATAACTTGCTGATGACAAGACCATGGTTACATTATTTTGCTGGTAGACGAAATGAAAAGCATTGCAAGTATGATATCTGAACAGACTGACGAGCTAGGTTACTGCATTTGGCACAAACAACTTACAGTAACCAAAGATAATACCACCTAAGCCAATGGCCTGTTAACGAGTGAGCATATTCAATATTGGGGTACCAATTTTTGACCATATTCATTTTCCTTAATAGATAAAATGAGAGAAAGCATTTAAGATGCAATGTGTATACTCCCTACATTGGAATATATATGTGGCATATTTATTTAGTATAAACTATTTATATTTGAACAAGTATGCATACAAAAATATCAAGACCTACAATACCATGTCAAGATCCACCATAAATATTTTTTTTAATTCATTTATTTTATATTGTAATTTTTTATAATCCCTTCTACTCCCTCTGTTTTAAAATATAAGATGTTTTAGCTTTTGTGAAAGAAGAAGTGTATCTAGACGTATTTTAGTGTGTAGATTTATTCCAAACCTAGACAATCAAATGAGCCTAGATTCATTTCTTTCACAAAAGTTAAAACATCCTATATTTTCAAAGGGAGTACATATTTGATCAAACTTAATAAGCTTGAACCTTCAACTAAATTCATATGTCACATATTTTGAGACCGAGGAAGCACCACAAAAGCACTAATAGCATGATAAAATCCACGAGAGGTGGAAACTTTCAATTCAGTGTCACACTCTTTCAGAATAACAAGTTCAAAGGAGAAAACGACAAGTTCAGACTTACTGAATTAAAAAGACATACGTATATAAATCAGCCTGCTGACTTCGAAATTAATCGCTGAGATCTAGCTTGATCTGTTTAAGCTGGCCATCCGGGCGCTGGCGCTTCCTGCTCTGCTGCCGCGACGCCTCCACCATCTCCTCCATCTTGGGAGTGAGGTAGGCCCGAGGAGCCTTGGCCGCGGACGTGGACGCCGAGGCGCGCTGCTGCGCGTGCGAGCTCATGCCGGCCAGCAGGTGCGCGCGCCCCGTCTGCTGGTACTCCCGCCGGTCGCCGACGCGGGCGCTAAGGTCCTGCAGCTCCTCCTTGAGCGCCTCGCACGCCCCTGTCGCCGACGACTTCTCCACGGCCTTGAGCCGGGAGTCGAGTATCTTCTTGGCGTCGGCGTGCTCTCCGCCCTCGGCGGCCACTCGCGCCGCCGCGATGTCCTGCGTCGCCGCTAGGCGGACGCGCTCCCGCTCGACCTCCATGGACGGAGCGCCTATGCCGTCTGTCGGCTCGAGTGGCCTCTGGATGATCGCGGCCGGCGCGGCGGCGTGGGACGCCTGCCCCGTCGCGGCGGCGCGGTAGGAGCAGGTCACCTTGATGAGGCGGGTGACCGACTCCGCGGGCCGGGCTCTCGGCACGTATACGAGCACCAGGAAGCGCCTCTCCTCGTCGTCGTAGAGCTCGCCGACTTCGATGGAGGCGGCGCGGCCATCGGCGGCCACGTTGCTGGCGTAGCAGCCGGACTTGACCTCCTGGACCCGCACGCCGCGGTGCAGGCACGTGACGGCGATGCGCGCCTCCTGCACGGCGACCGAGAGGAGCCCGCCGATGCACTGCGCGAACGAGTCCTGGATGGCCGCCTGGTTCTCGATGAAAGAAAACGTGCCGCCCGTGGCCTCCGCGATGGCGTGCATCGCGGCCGCGTCGTGGTCGGCGCCGAACCCGAACGTGTGGATCGGGCCGGGCCGGGTGGCGGCCTGCCTGAACAACGGCGGCACGAGATCCTGACCGGGGCACTTGGGCTTGAAGGTGTCCTGCCCGTCGGAGAGGAGGATCATGCTGGCGACGGCGTTCTTGTGCCGGCGGTCGGCGAGCACCTGCGCGCCCACGCGGAGGCCCTCGCTGATGTTGGTGCCCGTCCAGCGCACGACGATGTAGCCCACGGCGAGCTTGGCCGTCGCCTTGCCGGCGTCCGTCATGCGCGCGAGACGGGTCAGGCGGGTGGCCTCCCCGGAGAAGGAGACCATGGAGAGGCGGTCGTCGGGGCCGAGCTGGTCGATGACGAATCCCAACGCCTGCTTCAGGAGCTGGATCTTCTGGCCCTCCATGCTGCCGCTGACGTCGAGGACGGTGACCAGATCCAGCGGCGCGCGCGCCACGTCCGCGGGCGCCTTGGCGTGCACCAGCACCGCGAACTTGTCCAGGACGCGTTCCTCCCGAGGGCCGGGAACTCGCACTCCGTCTTGAGGACCAGGCCGCCGTCGGTTGTTGCCGGCGCGGCCTGCGTCGTCTGGGCGGCAGGGAGAAGCCCTAACGGCTCGTCGTCCGGCAACGGCTCGTCGTCCTGGTACACGCCGGCACGAGCCTGCGGCGGCGGCGGCACGTACAGGTTCTTCATGTCCGCCATTGCCATCGCCTGCACGTAGCGAAGATGAGCTCGGGCGGCTGCAGGGTTCATCTTCGTCGGTAGCAAAGGGAGGGATGTGAATCGATCGGCCTAGGTAAGGTTTATATTGCCCCAACTGCAGGGGTATACGTGGAAAGTAATTAATGGAGAATCGTGTTATTATATCGCGTAATACTACCAGGCATGGTCCTCTCCGTTCATGCAGGAACTACCCAAAACATATAGTCGTGTTTCGATGTTCGTGTGATCGTGTCCTGCACGAGAAAGGAACAGCAGAGAGTCCTTTGCGCCGTGATTGGAAGTTGCTAGAGTCCTTTTAGATATTCTACTACGACTGTTGGTTTACAAACTAGGAATGTATCGAAAAGAATAATCATTTTATATTGGTTTTATGAGAAGGATCGTCTCGTATCTAAAAGAATAATCATGTTATCGTCCCTCTGATACCATACGAGTTTTGAAGGATTGGGCCACTATCGTTATAGTTTCCTATGTCTTGTATTAATAGCAGAATCATATACTACCCGAATTAAAATAGGAAAAATGATTGGAATCCCCTGGACGACGATAGTCCGGATCGACCACGAAAATAGTCCACGCGCGGTTACTCTCTCGTGGTGGACCCCACACCTTATCTCCTCGATTTTTCTGTCTCCGCGAGAAAAAGCGGGATCCCTGGTGAACAGATTTGGCCCTTCAATCCATGTGATGCCAGCGGCCGCGCCTCCGTCGCTGCTTTTGCCATGGCTGCCACCCAGGGCCCCTGCTGCTCCACCTCTATCGTGCAGCGCCCGCCCGTCGTCGGACGAGAGGCCACCTGCCATGGTCGCTGGTACCAGTGCGCCTCGCTGCTCTGTCCTCCACCCTGCCCTCCGTCGCTTCTTTAGCCATGGCTGCCACCCAAGGCACCCTGCTGCTCCACCTCTATCCTGCAGCGCCTGCCCGCCGTCGGAGTGGAGGCCACCTGCCATGGCCACCGGTACCAGTGCGGCTCACTGCTCCGCCCTCCACCCCGCCGTGCCTCGCTGCAAAGCTCTCCGTCCCTTTGTGCTGCCATATGCAAGCTCTGGCACAGTCGGTTTCACGCACCTCTCGTGGCCTCCATGGCCTATGGTCCTTGGCCGCTGCTGCAATGAAAGACGGCGCTGCTCCCTGTCATGTTGGCAATTTTTGCTACCTGCGGTGGTCAAATTTGCTACATACTGCTGTTGGTGTCGCTACATATGACGGACTATTTTGCTACATAGCATGTTTTTGCGACAATGTCTCCGGCGAATTCTTTTTTTGCTACATTTGTTTTCTGATTTTGCTACAATATCATAATTTCTTTCCTACACGACATTCCCGGTGAGGTCTCCGACGAGGTGTCTAGAAAAGTCTTCAGCGATGTCTCTGACGAAGTAGGTTTTTTGCTACATTAGAAGAACGTTGTTGCTACAACCGTCTCGTGGTTTTGCTACAACAGTGTCAACTTTTTGCTACAAGATCTCCAGCGAGAGTCACCGGCGAGTTTTTTTCAACGATGTTTCCGGCGAAGTCGGTTTTGCTGTATTAACACAATTTTTTTGTTGCATGGTCTCCGGCGAGACGTTCTATTTCTGAAACGAACTTTTTTTTTTGCTTCCGAAGCAAAAACGAGCCGTTTTGCAGCAAAACGGGATTTTAGGCAATTTTGCGAACACGTGTCGCGCAGGGGAGGAGGACGATGGGAACTCCCCATCGTTCCGAGGGACACCCAGGACTTTCCATTAAAATACCTAGTCACTAGGCATGTTAAAGAGTACGTAACCACAGGCCCACAAGCCAGGATATATCTAACCTGACACTGATCGGAAATGGGATGAACCACATCATCATCTCTAGCAAGCGGTGGGACGACAATGCCACCGGGAGTAAGTACACCTGTCCATGAATTATAATAAACATATATACGCACGGGTTAGCTCCGCATGTCTTGTATGATGTGGGCTTGAAGGTCCAGGCTTTGCCGACCACGATCTTACCATCGAGAGCACCGCCAAACTTACCAACCATCAGGCGGTGGCTCTGAGGTCCACGGCCGATAGGTTTGCTGGTACCGCTATGCCCTCAACAACAACCAACCAAGACACCTTCTACGCAAACAAAAAGACACAATACTATCGTGGATGTGGCATCTCTAACACTGTATGCACAACTTCATCCAAGATGATGAGTGGCTGCTGGCGGTGTGAGGCACCGTGAGCAGCAAGAGCACTAGGGTAAATTTCACCGGCTAGCTCTCACTAACCTTCTATAGTTCATAGTAATTTGCTAAAAGTAAATTCACGAGGGGAGGGACCTCCCAACACTTATAGAGAATTTCCTACCGAAAAAATATTTGCATATTAGATTATTTACACGGGTATAATGGTGGCCCGAACACTTTTAAGATTTATTAGTTGCATGCTTGTGAGTTACCACGGGATAAAAATGCACATCGGTCAAACCATTGTACAAATTTCAAATATTTGTGTCCAATATCATATCACTGATTTTATTCATATCGCAAAGAATATCAATTCTCTCTCCCCATTTTCTCATCTGGAAAATTGTCATGTGCCTCTTTAACTCAACTTCCATCGTTATAGTTTCAAAAATGTCATCTCTCCTTACCATCTATATATTTTTTGTTCTCTCTGTTTTTTTGCACAAGCATCGGCTAGTTTAAAAAATACCATCCATAAGGGTTATATGCAAGAAATTTCATCCTAAATAAAAAAAATGCTAACACTAAGATATCATATTTACGTTTTGTAACAAAACAAATCACATAGATATTGTGTTCAATAAATCCTGTTAACCGCCTCCTTCTTGAGATGAAGGTTAGGGCATGTACAATGGTTGATAAGACGTTTTATTTTAATTTCATCATGTAATCATGGTTGATAAAACATGAAGTACAATAGGTTATTTTTTAGTCTTATTTCTGATAACTAAAAATTCTAGATATATGGTGAGAGACAGAGAGAGATTGTTGCTAAGAGATCGTAGCCCTCTTTTTTCCCTCTCTCCTCCACGTCACCAGTCATTTTACGTGGTATTGCTAAGATATGACCATTCTACATGTCTTTTGGTAAAGATAGTCCACAGAAACTGTTAGCAGTTTCCGACGGAGAGAATATATGGAGGTACTGGCCATTGATTAGAGATGTAGAAGTGGGACAACTGGGATAAGTGGGATACCATTTTTAGACTATTAGACTAACTCAAAACTTAGTGGGACAAGTGGGATAAACTAGATTTGACATATCCCGCTTATCCCACCGAAATTAGAGTTAGTCTAGCAGTCTAAAAATGGTATCTCACTTGTCCCAATTATTTCACTTCTGCATCCTACCGTTTGATCGTTTGATGTTTCTACTGACTTTGTTTGGGTTTGGGAGTTCAAGCAGGTCGGTTGGAAGAGCAGGAGCTCATTGGCGGTTGTGCCGTAGTGGCTGAACTCTGCGTTGGTCATCAGTGGGGATGCTGACGGCAAGCTCCTGGACTGCGAGGTGACGCCAGATCACGTCGGCCAGGCCGCAATCAGTTGAATGGATCGACAAGGTCACACATACAACGCAGAAGTGGGACAATTGGGACAAGTGGGATACCACTTTTAGACTATTAGACTAACTCTAATTTAGATGGGATAAGTGGGATAAGCTAGATTAGTCTAAAAGTGGTATCCCACTTGTCCCAATTGTCCCACCTCTGTATCCCTAACATATTGGTTATCCTCTCTCGATCATCGATCACTGCATATATATATTGACCCTCACATCTTGCACACCACCGCCTCGTCTCTCTGTGATTCGATCGATCTCCTTCGAACACACGCAACACAAGTGAACACAAGAGATTGATTTGTTGGAATTTGGGTGTGGGTTTTGGCCTATAGCCTAATATAAATTCTGAAATTCTCATGGCCCATTCATGCCTAGCAAGGGATAACAACAAAGTTTAGTCTCACTTTGCTAGTTTGGAGGGAGTTGGACCAATATATATAGTAGAGTGTTTCACTACCTCCTAAAGAGAGTGAAGAGGAGTGGCATACATGCGCGCTCCTTCTCCTCCGCCCACGCGCCGCGGTTTGCGGAATTGTGCCTTAATGCCGATCTTTTTGCTGCTCGGAAAAATCATTGTGCGAGTTATTTTCAGGCAGCCGTTTTCTTACCCGACCGACGCTATATATAAATGGCTCAGGCGTAAACCCTAATATGAGCTAAACACATCTTTCTCTCTGCCTCCAGAACCTTGCGCTGCCGCTACACCTTCTCCATCCCCTCTTCTGACGTGCACCGGACGACGGGACAGTAGGCCTCCGGAACCACCGCCTCTCGTGAACCTGTACAGGTGAGGGCGATCAGGTTTTTGGGGAGCGTGTCTGCGCGACTACTAACGGCATCACGTTGACCGACCACTCCTTTCTCAACGAGGACTTCTTTTCAGACATCAGCAGCCTCTACATCGACGACATGTCTGACGATACTGGTGTCAACGCAAACCTCAACGCCAACCTGAACGCGAACCCGATTCGTCCTCCAGCACCGTAAGCAATCTACTCCTATCTAGTTCAGTTTCCGTTACAGTTATTTGTACTAGCTTTTGGAATAGATGCGATCTGCTTATTCTGGTTGAATGTTCGTCTATTCTGCTAGTATACATGATTAGGTTAATTCTTGCACTTATAGTCATGTTTTATTATTGCTTATTTTGGATTAAATATTATGATGATATGCTTATATTTTCAACAATCCAAAAATCTGATTATAGGCAACTGGATTCAACTAGTTTAGCCGTGGCTACAAGGCCGCCTCCCTTTGACGGTGTCAACTATAAGAGATGACACACGAGAGCAGTCCTATGGTTGAAAAACCTAGGTTGCTACGCGCCACTCTTGGCAAACCTGAGGGAGACCTTTCTCCTGTTCAGGAGGAAGCGTTTCAGAAAGTCGACACCATGTTTATGGGGGCTTTGTTCAACATTCTTGGTGACAATATTGTTGACACCTATATGTCATTTGATAATGGCAAGGATGCATGGGATGCACTCGACGCCAAGTTTGGTGGTTCGTATGCTGGCACTGAACTGTATATCATGGAGAAATTCTATGACTACAAGATGACTGATGACCATCCCATCATGGATCAGGCTCATGAGATACAGTCCCTTGCCAAAGAACTCGAGCAGTTCAAGTGTACCTTACCGAACAAGTTCGTGGCCGGAGGCATTATTGCCAAGCTTCCTCCTTCCTGGAGGAACTTTGCTACCTCTCTGAAACATAATAGACAGGAGTTTTCTGTTTTGGATCTCATCGGATCTCTTCATGTTGAAGAAAAGGCGAGAGCAAAAGATACATGTCCTCGAGGTTTTGACGGAAGTTCTAGCACACATGTAGTGAAGAAAAATAACTTTCAGTCCCACAAGTTCAAGAATAAGAACAGGTCTGATGGCAAAGGAAAGTTTGATGGCAAAAACAAGGCCGCGCAGACTACCAACTTCAAGAAGAAGACTGAGTATAAGAAGAAAGGATCCTGCCATGTATGTGGTGATCCTAATCATTGGGCTCCTAGCTGTCCTAATCGCTTTGACAAGCGTCCACATGGAAGCAGGGGCAAGTCCGCTAATGTTGTTCTTGGTGATATTGAGATGAAGGATGCTGGGTACGGTATATTTCCTACTATTCTTTCAGTTTGTAATTCACCTGAATGGTGGATAGACACTGGTGCAAATATACATGTATGTGCTGATAATTCAATGTTCTCTTCTTATCAGGTCGAACGGGCTGGCTCCGTGCTGATGGGAAACGACTCACGTGCTTCTGTTCAAGGTGTTGGTATGGTGGATCTGAAGTTTACTTCGGGGAAGACCGTACAGCTGAAGAATGTGCAGCACGTCCCCTCCATCAATAAAAATCTTGTCAACGGATCTCTTCTATGTCGAGATGGTTTTAAGTTGGTCTTTGAGTCTAATAAAGTTGTAATTTCTAAGTGTGGACAATTTGTTGGAAAGGGTTATGAGTGCGGAGGCTTGTTCCGCTTATCTTTGTGAGACTTATGTACTCAAGTTATTAATCATGTTTGCAATGATAGTGAATCCAATATTTGGCATTCATGACTTTGTCATATTAATTTTGGGTGCATGACGCGGCTTGCCGATATGAATTTAATTCTAAAATTTACTACCGTCAAGAGTTCCAAGTGTCAAGTGTGTGTGCAAGCTAAGCAACCTCGCAAGTCTCACAAGACTGCTGAGGTACGAGATTTGGCACCACTGGAACTAATACATTCAGATCTTTGTGAAATGAATGGTGTGTTAAAAAAAGGTGAAAAGCGATATTTCATGACTTTATTTGATGATTCCACTCGATACTGTTATGTGTACCTTCTGAAATCTAAATATGATGATTTTAATCACTTCAAAATCTATAAAACTGAATCGGAAAACCAACTTGATTGAAAGATTAAGCGGTTTTGGTCTGATCGTGGTGGAGAGTATTTTTCCAACGAATTTGTTTCTTTTTGGGCGGAGCATGGAATTATCCATGAGAGGACGCATCCCTACTCACCTCAGTAAAATGGGGTGGCCAAAATAAAGAACTGTGATCTAACTGATTTGGTTAACGCCATTTTAGATACATCGGGTCTATCCAAGGAATGGTGGGGGGAGGCGATAAAGACTGCGTGTCATGTCCTAAACTGTGTTCCCAAAAAGAACAAAACCATTACTCCATTTGAAGAATGGGAAATGAAAAGGCTGAAACTATCCTACTTACGGACTTGGGGTTGTTTGGCGAAAGTGAATGTGCCGATACCCAAAAGCGTAAGCTTGGAGCAAAAACCGTGGATTGTGTCTTTCTGGGATATGCATTTCATAGCATTGGCTATAGTTTTTTGATAGTGAAATATGAGGTATCCGACATGCATGTTGGTACAATCATGGAGTCGAATGATGCGACTTTCTTTGAAGACATCTTTCCCATGAAAGATTCGTCTAGTTCATCAAATCAGGAGATGCCTAGTTTATCTAGTCAAGAATTAATTACAATTCCTAAACCCACCATTTCGATAGAACACCCTGATAATCCTGTGGAGGATAACAATGAAGCTCCTACCAGAAGTAAGAGACAGAGGACTACGAAGTCCTTTGGTGATGATTTCATTGTATACCTTATGGATGATACTCCCACTTCTATTTCAGAAGCTTATTCATCTCAAGATGCTGACTACTAGAAAGAAGTCGTTCATAGTGAGATGGATTGCATCATAGCAAATGGAACTTGGGAAATTACTGATCGTACTTATGGGTGCAAACCTGTAGGAAGTAAGTGGGTGTTCAAGAAGAATCTTAGACCTGATGGTACTATTGAGAAGTACAAGGCACACCTTATCGCCAAGGGTTATACCCAAAAAGAAGGCGAAGACTTATTTGATACTTATTCACCTGTGGCTAGATTGACCACCATTCGAGTACTGCTATCCTTGGCTGCCTCACATGGTCTTCTCGTTCATCAAATCGACGTTAAGACAACTTTCCTAAATGGATAGTTAGATGAGGAAATTTATATGGATCAGTCGGATGGATTCGTGATAGATGGTCAACAAGGCAAGGTGTGCAAGTTACTGAAGTCTTTGTATAGTCTTAAGCAAGCACCTAAGCAGTGGCATGATAAGTTTGAAAGAACTTTAACTGATGAAGGATTTATTGTAAATGAAGCTGACAAGTGTGTGTACTATCGCCATGGTGGGGGCGAGGGAGTCATCTTATGTTTGTATGTTGATGATATAATGATATTCAGAACCAATCTTAATGTTATCAAGGAGGTCAAAGACTTTCTATCTCGTTGCTTTGAGATGAAAGATCTAGGAGTGGCTGATGTGATCTTGAACATCAAGCTGCTGAAAGATGATGATGGTGGGATAACACTCCTTCAGTCTCACTATGTGGAAAAGATCTTGAGTCGTTTTGGGTATAGCGAATGCAGATCCTCACCTACACCATATGATCCTAGCATGTTGGTTCGAAAGAATCAGGGAGATCCTAAGGATGCTAAAGATCAGCTGAGATATTCTCAGATTATTGTCTCGCTTATGTATTTAGCCAGCGCTACAAGGCATGACATCTCCTTTGCTGTAAGCAAGTTAAGTCGATTTATCTCAAATCCTGGAGATGTTCATTGTCAGGCCCTTGAAAGGGTTTTGCGTTATTTGAAGGGCACTGCGAGCTATGGGATTCACTACTCCGGGTATCCAAGGGTACTTGAAGGGTATAGTGACTCAAAGTGGATTTCTGATGCTGATGAGACTAAGGCCACGAGTGGTTATGTGTTTACACTTGGTGGTGACGCTGTTTCTTGGAAGTCTTGCAAGCAGACCATCTTAATGAGGTCAACTATGGAAGTAGAACTCACAGCATTAGTGATGACCCACAAGTATAGGGGGTGTATCATAGTACTTTCGATAAATAGGAGTGTCAATCCCAACGAGGAGAAGAAGGTGCTGAACAGTGGTATGGAGCAGGAAATACTTAGCAAACGGATTTTTAGTGGTTTTCTGACAAGGCAACAAAACAAGGAGCAAGTAACAAAAGTAACGAACAAACGTAGCAAGTGGCCCAATCCTTTCTTAGCAAAGGACAAGCCGATGGAAATACTTATAAGGACCAAACATTCTCGAGGACACATGGGAATGCTGTCAAGTGCTTTCGCTTCAAATAGCTGAGTACTCTTCTCTGGTGTTGTAAGTGTTGTGTGGGTGAACCTGTGCTAATGTATCGACCGTACTTGGACTAATACATACTTGTGATTAAACCCCCTGCAAACATCCCTAACTACAGGAAATTAATTAAGATATAAATCTAACCACAGCCTTAAACTCTGAGATCCTACGCTCCCTTGTGCAAAGGTGTCCTAACGGGGGTTCAAGTTTCTGTCACTCCGGCAACCCCACAATTAGTAGCCAAATACACAATGCATCCCCCTAGGCCCATAAATGGTGAAGTGTCATGTAGTCGACGTTCACATGACACCACTAGAAGAATAGCACCACAACTTAAATACTAAACCATTGAATAATAACTCACCATAGATTCACTACTAACAACATGACTTCTCCCATGTCCTCAAGAACTAAACGAACTACTCACAAGACATCATATGGATCAAGATCAAAGATGATAAGGTAATGGATAACAGTCTGAACATAAACAATAATCCAATGGTTCCACTCACAAGCATCAGCTACAATAGTAATCAACACCGGGAAAGTTTCCCCTAAGAACTAAAGCAATATCCAACACAATTGTTATAGCGGAATAGAGTGGTGATGATGGTGCTGGTGGAGATGATGGTGTGGATGATGATGATGATCCCGATGAAGCCTAGCTTGATGACGGTGTTGATGGCGAGGGTATCCCCTCTCCGGGAAGGAATTCCCCCGGCAGAAATCTCTCTGCCGGAGAGATCTTTCTCTCTTGGTGTTTTCCGCCCCCAGAGGCGGCGGAAATCTATCTGTGGTTGCTCCCTGAGGCTTAGGGTTCCATAGGGAAGATACAGGCGAAGGTGCGGAGTCGAAGGCTGGGCAGGTGGGTCACACCTGCCCTAGTCACGGGGTCAGGTGTGCCCGCGCCTAGGGGGTGTGGGCCCCCTAAGGCCCTTCTTCGTCCCTCCTTCTGGCTCCCTCATTCTTCTGGAGAAATAATATGTTTCCATATTTTTTTGGTATTTTTCTTATCTTTGTGAAATTGCACCAAAACACCTTATTTTCCATCAGAATCCAGATTCCGGCAGTCCATACTCCAAGAATCATCCAACATGCATAAACAGATGAAAAAGCCATAAGTAATACCTCATAATAAGACAAATATCAATGAATAGAGGTAAATTATGACATAGAATGGTGATGCAAATTGGGCGTATCAACTCCCCCAAGCTTAGACTTCGCTTGTCCCCAAGCAAAAACTGAGCTCAATAATCATGTCCACGGATTTATGGAGTGAAGTGTCGATAAAAGAATAAGAACAAGAAGCGTCACACTTACCATTGCACAACTCATAGAAGAAAGCAACTCACCATTATATAACTTAGCTTGCAACCAAGTACATCAGTCACAATAGAGATGCATAAAGATAAATCATAATTGGAATTGGAAAACTTGTTCTAGGTCAGAGAACACCTGGCAAACAGTTTCACAAAAGCTTTTTGTAGAAGTTTCAAAACAGGAGCACTCTTTGCTCAAAAGGTTTTTCACAAGTGAAGGCTTTCAAAGTAATACTCAATAGATAAGAGTTTTGTGCAAACAAGGAAGATGAAGAACATGATTGAATAAATTACCATATGAATGCTTGAAACACAACAACTCAAATGCTTGCTGGAGATAGAGAGGAAGTAGGTTTACCGACTCAACTGGTAACTAGGAGAAAAGTCCCTTCATAGAGGGTAGCAGGGATTACAAGTCATAAAGATCTTCCAAAAGATTATGGTACTTACTAGCTTTGAGCCCTCATTGCCCCTATCATAAGCATCTTGAGATGATTAAGTTTAAAGTGAACAAAGATGGAATATATGCTTGACGAAATATAAGTTGGCAATCTCATGTCCCTTGAATATGAGGGCCACTCCTCATGATACTCAACTTTGGTCACAGGTAAGTTCTTGTCATTGTAAGTATTTGCATATCATTGAGAACCGCCAACGGGGTACCCCTTGAACATGGTACATGAGCTTTCACATAACCAAAATGACAAGGCAAGCAGATAATGAGCATCTCAGTAATCTTTTTATTTACCATATGCATAGCTTTTTATTGAGGATGCTTCATAGATGACTCACTATGGTGATGCTGCAAGTTTCCACCATTATTAAGCATGGCTTAGGCTAGCGGCCCAGGCGTTTCTCTAACACAGGATACAAACTCCATGGACTTACAAGTTCCCTCTTTATTTCACACCGTTGACATCCATAGACAAAAGAGCACGATATCAACTGTGTACAGAGTACAAATGCAATGTTGAAAACGTTCCCCGTGACAGCACGGTTCTGCTAATTCCAACATATAGATGCAAGCATATACAACTTCGATGTTCACAATGGTTCAAGTCTATTAGGGGCAAGTAAATAAGGTGTGCCATCAATTTCGTGAGAGCTTTACTAACTAGTTTTTTTCATGACAAAATGAAACATCCCAAAAATACTAAACTTGGATCATCAAATTCTAATCCTCACATTTAGGGTTAACAGAAACTTTTCTAAATAAAATTATGAATGCATGCATATGTGTATGCATTGATTTTGAATTCTTTTAAACCCACCTTGTTTGTTTGTTTCATTGCTTGTAAAATGTTTCTTGGGTGAAATAAACATCATCTAAAACATTTCCCACACTTTTCCTAAAGACAAGTAAATCAAAACACATATGAAATGAATGGTCATTTTGGCCAATTTAACTCCATGCCTACTTTGGCTGTCTCAAACTTTCAAAACCTAACAGAAACTTTTCTGGATCTTTGCACCCCTTGAATGTACTCATAACAAGGTATCAAGGCCCACTTTGTGATCATCCAGAAACTTTCAAATGCATAGTTTAAATGACAATTCAAAATTGAATCTTTATCATATGGGAAGATCCCACTTATTCAAAAACCACTCAAACAAGCTCAATTTTCAAAACCCAAGCATCTGCAGACTCACCAGCACCAATCTAGCAAACCCACCAAAATTCATTTCAAAATTCAAAACTTGATTTCATGCGGCCATTTCATCAAACAGGTTGCAGACACAAATCCAACAAACATCAAACACTATAGTGTGCAGTAAAATTGGCCTAACTTGTTCCCTAGTTAGCTCACACACAGCTCAGTAGATCATCTAGGAAGTTTAACTAAGGACTAGCACCCCTGTGAGCTTGCCATTGCCATCAATGGTGAACAGCCGAAGCCAACCTTGCCACCCCATTGTGGACAGCAGGCTAGAGGAAGAACTAGCCGTGCCAACCTTGTCTGGGAGGCAGCCCACCATCCATCGCCACTACCTGTCCCAGCCACGAGCATTGCCAAGCCCTGGACCACGCGCACAAGCCGCGCCCAGACCATGCCGAGCATGCGCCAGAGCGCCACCCTCGACCAGCGTCCACAGACCGCGCGCCGTCCTCACCGCGTGCACACACATCACCACCGACCTAGGAGACCGCCAGACATCCTCGTTTGCCACCCCGTGCCATACAGCCACCGCCCGCCGTCGAAGACGCCGCCTCTGCCGCGCAGAGCACCGCTCGTTCCAGACCAAGCCGCACCGCCCCATGCCTCGAGACCATGTCGTTGAGCACACCCAGGAGACACCGCACCGTCCCCTACCCTTGCCCATGCCTTTAGCCGCCTGTAACCTCGCCCCCGACGAGCTCACCGTGCGCTCCGACGGTCCCCTCGCTCGACTATAAATAGAGGCCACCCCCGCACGATTTATTCACACCATATCACTCTCCTCTCCTCACTGACCGTGCCACACCGTTCTCAGAGCAAGGCGAGCACCACCCCGCCGGAATTTCACCGAAGCCCGCCGCCCTGGAGAAGAAGGGAGCCACCGATTGGAGCCGCCCCAGGAGAAGCCACCAGTACCAGGAGATTCGCCGTCGTCGACTTTCTTCGTTCGCCCGCCTCGCCGGTACCCCGGTGAGCCCCCAGCACCCCTCACTGGCCGCGCTAGGTTTCGTTCTCGCCGGAGTTGTCTCGCGTCGACGATGACCCCCAGTCGTTGGATTAGAACTAGATCGAACGATCCACGTTGACCCATACCGCTTCGCCCAGCCCCGTGTCACTGACGAGTGGGGACCCCCACTTAAGCAGCCCGCGGGAGCACTGCGCTTAGCAGGCCGGCCCAGTACTTTTTCCCGCGCAGCCCAGCGATTCAAATTAAACCTTTTTATTTTTAAATTCAAACACACTTCTGTACCCAACTTCAAAAATCAACCCAGATCAATTCAGTGCACCAAATTGAATGAAACTAATTTTGTTGGAAAGGTCTGTGAATGCTGAATCCAAGCCCGTTGCATTCAAGTCGTTTGGATCTGTAGATCACCCATAGTAAAAATAACAAGGCAGAAGCTTTTCTGCATTCACACATTTTTCAAATTTAAACCATAAAAGCTTTTGAGTTGTTTCCAACTCTCAAAAATCACATTTAACCATACCTTTCAGAATATATAAAATTATATAGGTTTACTTGCAGAAATAATGTTCAAGTAATAAAAGAATGCTACATAAGCATTTCTAGCCACTTTAATTAATTAAAATAAAAGGGTAAAACCTTATTAAATTGTGACACCACTTTAAATCACATTCCCATGGACTACAATATGTGGTGATGACATGTGTCAACATGATCCCATATTTGGTTTGGAGAATATTAAATCTTAAGTAGTTTTTCAATGAGTAGAAATTACTTTTCTAAAAATAAAAAGAATCAAATCAAGCCTTAACCTTGTAAGGTTAGAGATGATGTTAGATCATCTATAAGACCCTTGTGTGTGGTGATTGCAAGTAGTTAAGTATTGTTTGGTGATTGTGTACCTCATATTTATTCATAGACGCTAGTACCGACCAAGGCTACGAGGAGGAAGGAGGATACTACGAAGAAGAAGCCGAGGAGAACTTCTATCACTGCTCTGCACAAGGGAAGCTTATATTGACATTGATGCAATCTAAAACTTGCAAGACACTCTAATTTAGCAAGCCAAATACTACTAGTGAATGTGCAAGCTGATACTATACCTATGCAAGCTAACCCTTGCAAGATTACCCATTTGATAAACCAATCCTAGTTTTATGTGCAAGCTTCTCACTTTATTTCTTTATCAAAGCTTACTTAGAGTTTACTTAAGTGACTGGTAGATTTTGGAAAGATGCTGAAGGGTGCATAAAGAGAATAAAATTTGGCATAAGCTAGAAGCCTTGATATCAGCCTAAGATATAAGGTTGGACTTAGTGAAACTCCACTAGTTTACCACCCTTCATCAGTGCTTACCCCCACCTGTAGATGCTAGTGCTAAGCATAAAACTTGATCAACTTTTAGATGGGAATACTTGGTGGAAAAATGGTTATGAAAACCTTGGAATGATGGATCATTCTATTGAAATGTTTTGGACATGTGTTTCCAAACACTTGATGATTCTGATGATAAAAATGTTGAGGCATGAGCCTTAGCCCTTTATAAAACTGATGGTTGTCTGGATGCAATACCATTCCAATTTTAGCGTACAACCACAATACCCGAATATTGGGTAGGGCTTGACTGGAAACTTATATACTTTAGTATTAGTTCCCTCACGACCAAGGTCTGAGCTGAGGCTACCTTGTGAAGATTGTCCACCTGTGCAGTACCCAAGATGACAGCTGGTCATGGTTGGGAGGCCAAACTCACAGGAGAGGTGCTTATACTAGGGCGTGTAATCGAAAGGTTAGGATTGATTATCCGCATACTGAGTATGGTGAATTCAGGATTTGTTCCTGACGGATGTATCGAATGTTGTGGTGAAAGTGCACAATCTCTGCAGAGTGTCAAACTATTTGAATAGCCGCGTCCGCGGTTATGGACAGTTGGAGTGGCCATACTGTTCCCCCGTCAGACTTTTCAAAATGACTTGTGAAATGAATTGAGACTTTGACTTGACCACAACAGAGTTGTGACCTGAAATACAAGTTCCCACTTAGGATTTATTAAAATTATGACTAGCTTCAGAACCTAGTAGAGATAAATCTGGCTTTTGCAAAACAACCCTAGAGCCTAGTGTCGTATTATCCAAAAAAAACCTTTACTTGTTAGTATTAGTTTGCGAGTACTTAAAGAGTACTCATGGCTTTGTCCCTGGCTATTCCCATGGCCAGACTATGAAGAGGAGTACCTGGAAGATGGACCCCAAGAAGGTTACGACAACTAGGATCATCTCCCATCGTCAGCATTGCCTGTGACCCCGAAGATGGAGCTTCGCCTACGCTACCGTTATTATTACGTATTCCACTGCTTGATGTTGTATTAAGAACTGGATCATGAGATCCCTATTTGTGTAAGAACTTATGTATCGTTTGTAATGGATGAAGTACTATGGTATCCAATTCTGTTATGTCTCGCAAAAATGGTAATCCTGGGATTGCGATGTATGGCATAACAGGCATCTAGGATTGAAAAATCCGGGTGTTGACAAGTTGGTATCAGAGCCATCCCGACCATAGGAGACCCTAGTTAGATTGGACGTTGAACCAAAAACTTAGTTTCAAAACCAAAGAACAAAATTTTTACGAAAACTTATTCTCATTCTTACCTCTTTAATTCTTTCATAAAACTTCATGTTCCTCAAAAACTCTTTCAAAATATATAAAATTTTGACACACTTGATCACTCTGCTAATCTACTCATCCTCTATTTTGATAGATGGACGTGAAGTACAGCAAGTTTTACCAACTTGGGAATGGAGGAGACCTTATCTTTGAGAGGGATCTGGATCAACTTTCAGAACTTCTGGAGCGTCCGCACCCCGAGTTCTTCGGAGCTCAGCTCAATGATCAAGGAGGAGAAGATCTGCAGTGGCTAATTGTTGCAAGTCTCCGAGGAAAGATTGAACCTCTCACTGCGGAGGGAATTCAGTTTACCTTGAGGGAAAACAACTGGCTCGATGGACTTGCCAGGGCAATGCAGGAAGCTGTTTCCCGTCTGTGTGGGCAGAGCATCAATCAGATCAAGGGTACTCTCTTTGAGTTTTGCCCAAGACGTGATGCAAATGGACAACCACTGGAAGCCCCATACCACCCCGAGCTGAAGACTAAATTGGACCACCTTAGCTTCATGATGTATGATCGTCAGCAGGAATTGGACAACTGCCGTGACTACTGCAACCACAAGTCTGCCATCATCAAGACGAAGGACCAGACCATCGCCATGCTAGCAAAGGATCGCAAGTCTCGCCGCCGTCAGCTCGACAAAAAGGAGCGCATTATTGCCTGTCTTCGCCATCGCATATCATCTCTGGAGGAGACCATCCACGAGAGAGACATGAAGTTAGAGGAAAGGGAGAATGCCGGAGAGGATCTTCGTGGAGACCCTTATTCCTATCTCAGCGATGACGATGATTTTCTGGAGGATCAGGCCATGAACTTCTTCACTGATGAGGATGATTTCGCCTTCATCGATGATGATGAAGATGATGAAGCCACAGATTTCGAGGAGTAGTAGCACTTGAGCACTAGCGTAGTGAGTAGTAGTCGGTCCCACCGTATTGTAGATTCCAGAATGGTTCTTAAAACCATCTGTTTTTCCTTGCTGTGGTGTGCGTTGTATCATGTGAATGAATGAATGAAAAAAGGCAAGTTGCTAGAAAAACCTGAGTCAAACCTTTAAAAACTTTTCAAAGTCCCGGAACCTTAGAAATTCCCTCCTTTCTCACAATCTATCTCAACCTTCAGATGCCACGTGGAGGAAGTGGTTCAGCCCCGGATCCGATGTTGCAGATCCTGCAAATGTTGACTTCTGACCGCGAAGCTGAAAGAGCGGAACGTCAAGCCAACCTAGCCACTCTGCAACGGATAGCCCAGCTAGCCCACAACAACCAAGGCCACGGAAATCAGGACAACCACAGATGTAAGCTCAAGAATTTCCAGAATACCAACCCACCCGTTTTCACCAAATCAGAAGAACCCCTAGATGCTGATGATTGGCTGCAAACCATGGAAAACAACCTAGAAGTCGCCGGAGTGGAAGCCAACGAGAAAGTCTTGTTCGCCACCCATTATCTAGCCGGAGATGCCAGGGCATGGTGGAACAGTGTTCGCGCCATGACAGGAGGCCAAATGATGACCTGGGAGGAATTCAAGGTCAAGTTCAGCAGAACCCATGTGCCACCGGGTTTGATCAAGAGAATGAGAGACGAGTTCAGAGAGTTGAAGCAAGGAAGGATGACTGTAGTGGAATACCGTGACAAATTTTTGTCATTAGCTAGGTATGCCCCGGACGAGATAGACACCGAAGCCAAGAAGAAAGAAAGATTCCTGAATGGTCTGCATGACGAGATGCAGACAGTGTTAGTCAATATCCCCTTTGCTGATATTGAAGCCCTTGTCGACTCTGCTATCCAAATGGAAGGAAAGATCAACCAGGCCAATGAGAACCGCAAGCATCGCATGATGCATCAACCAAGAACCCATCAAACCCCAAAGTATCGCCCCAACCCATCTCCAGGATTTGCCCCAAGAACCAACAGACCCCCTATGACCCGTCCTACCTACCCCAACCGTGGAAACCCTAGACCCGGAGGAAATCACAACAACCCCGGCAACTCTAGCAATTTCACCCGTGCCCCACCCAAGTTCAACAAAAACAATGCTACTGCCAACCCCAACACTTCCCCGAGGACTGGAAGCAATGCTGTGCCTGTCGCAGCCAAGGACAAGTCGCAAGTGACTTGTTATGACTGTGGAAATAAAGGCCACTATTCCAACGAGTGCCCCAACAAGAAGAATGCTACAGCCCCCAACGCCAATTTCCCAGCTCAGCAGCAGCGTCGTGTTCAGCCAGGGAGAAGATTTTCCCCAGGGAATTCACTCAACCGCAATGGCCGTCTTTTTCTCATGCATGCTGAAGAAGCTCAGGAAGCGCCAGACGTCGTGCTGGGTATGTTTTCTGTTAATTCAGTACTTGCAAGAGTGTTGTTTGACTCTGGTGCATCGCATTCATTTGTCACCGAAGAATTTGCCTGCACTAGTAAAATTCAACCAACAAAATTGAAGCATGTGATGATTGTACAAATTCCCGGATCAACCACCAAGGCTAGGCAAATTTGCAAAGCAGTCCCTATCCGCATCCATGGCATAGATTTTTATGCTAATCTAATAGTACTCGGAACTAAAGGCTTGGAAGTAGTACTAGGAATGGATTGGATGTCCAAACATAAGGGATTGATTGACTGTGCCAAGAAAGCCATCACCATGACCAGTACCACCGGAATATCAGTCGAGCATATATCTGAAACCTTACCTCGCCAATTCAAATGCAACAAGAGTATAGCCCAACCCACCATTGACCAAGTCCGGATAGTCTGCGAATACCCCGATGTATTTCCAGATGTTTTGCCCGGTATGCCCCTAGATCGGGATATCGAGTTTATCATCGAACTAATCCCCAGAACTGGACCCATAGCCCAGAGACCCTATAGTATGAACCCTTCAGAACTAGAAGAACTGAAGAAGCAACTGGATTCCATGCTAGAAATCGGATTGATTCAACCAAGTGCGTCCCCATGGAGATCACCTGTCTTGTTTGTGGACAAGAAGGATGGAGGTAACCCTTTGTGTACAGATTATCGGAAGTTGAATGATGTCACCATCAAGAACAAGTACCCCTTGCCTAAGATAGAAGATTTGTTTGATCATTTGACCGGTACCCAGGTGTTTTCTAAGATTGATCTTAGAACTGTCTATCATCAACTCAAAATTCGTGTAGAGGATATTCCAAAGACTGCCTTTACCACCAGATATGGATTGTATGAGTATACAGTCATGTCTTTTGGATTAACCAATGCCCCCGCTTATTTCATGAACCTCATGAATAAGATTTTTATGGACTTCCTGGATAAGTTTGTCGTTGTTTTCATCGATGACATTCTGATTTATTCCAAATCAGAAGAAGAACATGAGCTACACCTAAGGACCATTCTTGGAACCCTTAGAGAGCATCAGCTGTATGCAAAGTTTAGCAAATGTGAATTCTGGTTACAGAAAGTAGGATTCCTCGGTCACATTGTATCAGCCGGAGGAATTGCCGTTGACCCTGCCAAAGTGAAAGATGTAGAAGATTGGCAAGACCCAACCACTCAAACCCAAGTTCGTGCTTTTCTCGGATTGGCGGGATATTATCGCAAATTTGTAGAAGGATTCTCTAGTATCGCCAGACCCATGACCCAATTGCTGAAGAAGGACAAGAAGTTTGAATGGACCGACAAATGTGAAGCGAGTTTTCAATAACTCAAAAGGAGATTGATTTCAGCCCCAATCTTGATCATGCCGGATATCACAAAGCCCTTCGGTGTGTATTGTGACGCATCCAAGGTTGGTCTCGGATGTGTGATAATGCAAGAAGGAAAAGTTATATCTTATCTATCGCGACAATTGAAGCAACATGAACAAAATTACCCAACCCATGACCTCGAATTCGCAGCCGTAGTTCTAGCCCTGAAGAAATGGAGACATTACCTGATGGGAAACCGCTGTGAGATTTATTCGGATCACAAGAGCCTAAAGTATATATTCACTCAGAAGGAGCTGGATATGAGGCAGAGAAGATGGATTGAGCTAATCAAGGATTACGACCTGGACATTCACTATCACCCTGGTAAAGCCAACGTGGTAGCCAATGCCCTTAGCAGATTGCCGTGCCGCTTGAACTCCATGATTTTGAAGGAGCAACCAAGTTTGCACAAAGAGATGGAAGATTTTCGAATGGAATTAGTAAGTGAAGGATTTTTGGCTAGCATAGAACTTCAGCCCACTTTGATCAGTCAGATTAAAGAGGCACAGAAGGGAAATGCCAGTATCGATGGAATCAAGCATCGTATCGGTACAGGCAAAGTACCCGGATTCACCGAGGACGAAGAAGGAGTTTTGTGGTACAAAGGACGCCTTTGTGTACCATCATATTCTGAGTTAAAAGAAGTTATCTTGAAGGAGGCTCATGATACTCTTTATTCTATCCATCCCGGAGGAACTAAGATGTATCAAGATTTGAAAGAGCAATTTTGGTGGCATAAGATGAAGAGAGAAATCGGAAGCTATATCGCCAAGTGTGATATATGTCAGCGAGTCAAGGCAGGACATCAAAGACCCGCTGGATTGTTGCAACCTTTGCAAATTCCGGAATGGAAATGGGATTCTGTAGGAATGGACTTTATCACTGGACTACCTACTTATAGTAGGGGAAATGACTCTATTTGGGTAATAGTGGACAGATTGTCCAAAGTCGCCCATTTCTTGCCCATCAAAACCACCTATCAGAGTTCGAAGCTAGCAGAGTTGTACATCGCTAGAATCGTTAGTTTGCATGGAGTCCCCAAGAACATCATATCGGATCGAGGAACTCAGTTTACCTTGAGATTCTGGAAGAAAGTCCAAGAAGGTTTAGGAACCCTCCTAGATTTCAGTACCGCGTATCACCCTCAGACCGATGGACAAACGGAGCGAGTAAATCAAATACTCGAAGATATGCTGAGAGCATGTGTGTTAGAATATGGATCCAAATGGGAATACTGTCTGCCGTTTGCAGAATTTTCATACAACAACATTTACCAAGCCAGTTTGCAAATGGCCCCATTTGAATTTATGTACGGAAGGAAGTGTCGCACCCCCTTGAACTGGTCAGAAGTATGAGAGAGTCAGATTTTCGGACCCGACATCCTACGAGAAGCAGAAGAGAAGGTTCACAAGATTCGTGAGCACCTCAAGACCGCCCAATCCCGACAGAAGAGTTACGCCGACAAGAGACGTAGAGACCTCGCCTTCAACATAGGAGATTTTGTTTATCTGAAAGTGTCGCCATTGAAGGGAATGCAGCGTTTCCAACTTAAAGGAAAGTTAGCCCCCAGATATATCGGACCTTTCAAAATTCTGAACCGTCAAGGAGAAGTATCGTATCAATTGGAACTACCAGAAGAGATGTCAGCTGTGCACAATGTGTTCCATATCTCGTTACTTCGCAAGTGTCTCGAAGTCCCCGAGAAGACTGAAGTGTTCAAGAATATTGATCATCGGACCATAGAGATCAACGATGACCTGACCTATCCCGAATTACCCATCCGTATTTTCGAAGAAGCCTTTCGAACTACCCAAACCCGAAGCATCAAGTTTCTCAAGATTCAGTGGAGCAACCACACAGAAGAGGAAGCTACCTGGGAGCGCGAAGATCACATCAGGACGGAGTTTCCAGATCTCTTCAAATCCTAGGTAATCTTTTCATCCTTTTCAAATCTCGGGACGAGATTTTGTTTAAGGGGGGAAGGTTTGTAACATCCCAAAAATACTAAACTTGGATCATCAAATTCTAATCCTCACATTTAGGGTTAACAAAAACTTTTCTAAATAAAATTATGAATGCATGCATATGTGTATGCATTGATTTTGAATTCTTTTAAACCCACCTTGTTTGTTTGTTTCATTGCTTGTAAAATGTTTCTTGGGTGAAATAAACATCATCTAAAACATTTCCCACACTTTTCCTAAAGATAAGTAAATCAAAACACATATATGAAATGAATGGTCATTTTGGCCAATTTAACTCCCATGCCTACTTTGGCTGTCTCAAACTTTCAAAACCTAACAGAAACTTTTCTGGATCTTTGCACCCCTTGAATGTACTCATAACAAGGTATCAAGGCCCACTTTGTGATCATCCATAAACTTTCAAATGCATAGTTTAAATGACAATTCAAAATTGAATCTTTATCATATGGGAAGATCCCACTTATTCAAAAACCACTCAAACAAGCTCAATTTTCAAAACCCAAGTATCTGCAGACTCACCAGCACCAATCTAGCAAACCCACCAAAATTCATTTCAAAATTCAAAACTTGATTTCATGCGGCCATTTCATCAAACAGGTTGCAGACACAAATCCAACAAACATCAAACACTATAGTGTGCAGTAAAATTGGCCTAACTTGTTCCCTAGTTAGCTCACACACAGCTCAGTAGATCATCTAGGAAGTTTAACTAAGGACTAGCACCCCTGTGAGCTTGCCATTGCCATCAATGGTGAACAGCCGAAGCCAACCTTGCCACCCCATTGTGGACAGCAGGCTAGAGGAAGAACTAGCCGTGCCAACCTTGTCTGGGAGGCAGCCCACCATCCATCGCCACTACCTGTCCCAGCCACGAGCATTGCCAAGCCCTGGACCACGCGCACAAGCCGCGCCCAGACCATGCCGAGCATGCGCCAGAGCGCCACCCTCGACCAGCGTCCACAGACCGCGCGCCGTCCTCACCGCGTGCACACACATCACCACCGACCTAGGAGACCGCCAGACATCCCCGTTTGCCACCCCGTGCCATACAGCCACCGCCCGCCGTCGAAGACGCCGCCTCTGCCGCGCAGAGCACCGCTCGTTCCAGACCAAGCCGCACCGCCCCATGCCTCGAGACCATGTTGTTGAGCACACCCAGGAGACACCGCACCGTCCCCTACCCTTGCCCATGCCTTTAGCCGCCTGTAACCTCGCCCCCGACGAGCTCACCGTGCGCCCCGACGGTCCCCTCGCTCGACTATAAATAGAGGCCACCCCCGCACGATTTATTCACACCATATCACTCTCCTCTCCTCACTGACCGTGCCACACCGTTCTCAGAGCAAGGCGAGCACCACCCCGCCGGAATTTCACCGGAGCCCGCCGCCCTGGAGAAGAAGGGAGCCACCGATTGGAGCCGCCCCAGGAGAAGCCACCAGTACCAGGAGATTCGCCGTCGTCGACTTTCTTCGTTCGCCCGCCTCGCCGGTACCCCGGTGAGCCCCCAGCACCCCTCACTGGCCGCGCTAGGTTTCGTTCTCGCCGGAGTTGTCTCGCGTCGACGATGACCCCCAGCCGTTGGATTAGAACTAGATCGAACGATCCACGTTGCCCCATACCGCTTCGCCCAGCCCCGTGTCACTGACGAGTGGGGACCCCCACTTAAGCAGCCCGCTGGAGCACTGCGCTTAGCAGGCCGGCCCAGTACTTTTTCCCGCGCAGCCCAGCGATTCAAATTAAACCTTTTTCTTTTTAAATTCAAACACACTTCTGTACCCAACTTCAAAAATCAACCCAGATCGATTCAGTGCACAAAATTGGATGAAACCAATTTTGTTGGAAAGGTCTGTGAATGCTGAATCCAAGCCCGTTGGATTCAAGTCATTTGGATCTGTAAATCACCCATAGTAACAATAACAAGGCAGAAGCTTTTCTGCATTCAAACATTTTTCAAATTTAAACCATAAAAGCTTTTGAGTTATTTCCAACTCTCAAAAATCACATTTAACCATACCTTTCAGAATATATAAAATTATATAGGTTTACTTGCAGAAATAATGTTCAAGTAATAAAAGAATGCTACATAAGCATTTCTAGCCACTTTAATTAATTAAAATAAAAGGGTAAAACCTTATTAAATTGTGACACCACTTTAAATCACATTCCCATGGACTACAATATGTGGTGATGACATGTGTCAACATGATCCCATATTTGGTTTGGAGAATATTAAATCTTAAGTAGTTTTTCAATGAGTAGAAATTACTTTTCTAAAAATAAAAAGAATCAAAGCAAGCCTTAACCTTGTAAGGTTAGAGATGATGTTAGATCATCTATAAGACCCTTGTGTGTTATGATTGCAAGTAGTTAAGTATTGTTTGGTGATTGTGTACCTCGTATTTATTCATAGACGCTAGTACCGACCAAGGCTACGAGGAGGAAGGAGGATACTACGAAGAAGAAGCCGAGGAGAACTTCAACCACTGCTCTGCACAAGGCAAGCTTATATTGACATTGATTCAAGCTAAAACTTGCAAGACACTCTACTTTAGCAAGCCAAATACTACTAGTGAATGTGCAAGCTGATACTATACCTATGCAAGCTAACCCTTGCAAGATTACCCATTTGATAAACCAATCCTAGTTTTATGTGCAAGCTTCTCACTTTATTTCTTTATCAAAGCTTACTTAGAGTTTACTTAAGTGACTGGTAGATTTTGGAAAGATGCTGAAGGGTGCATAAAGAGAATAAAATTTGGCCTAAGCTAGAAGCCTTGATATCAGCCTAAGATATAAGGTTGGACTTAGTGAAACTCCACTAGTTTACCACCCCTCATCAGTGCTTACCCCCACCTGTAGATGCTAGTGCTAAGCATAAAACTTGATCAACTTTTAGATGGGAATACTTGGTGGAAAAATGGTTATGAAAACCTTGGAATGATGGATCATTCTATTGAAATGTTTTGGACATGTGTTTCCAAACACTTGATGATTCTGGTGATAAAAATGTTGAGGCATGAGCCTTAGCCCTTTATAAAACTGATGGTTGTCTGGATGCAATACCATTCCAATTTTAGCGTACAACCACAATACCCGAATATTGGGTAGGGCTTGACTGGAAACTTATATACTTTAGTATTAGTTCCCTCACGGCCAAGGTCTGAGCTGAGGCTACCTTGTGAAGATTGTCCACCTGTGCAGTACCCAAGATGACAGCTGGTCATGGTTGGGAGGCTAAACTCACAGGAGAGGTGCTTATACTAGGGCGTGTAATCGAAAGGTTAGGATTCATTATCCGCATACTGAGTATGGTGAATTCAGGATTTGTTCCTGACGGTTGTATCGAATGTTGTGGTGAAAGTGTACAATCTCTGTAGAGTGTCAAACTATTCAAATAGCCGCGTCCGCGGTTATGGACAGTTGGAGTGGCCATACTGTTCCCCCGTCAGACTTTTCAAAATGACTTGTGAAATGAATTGAGACTTTGACTTGACCACAACAGAGTTGTGACCTGAAATACAAGTTCCCACTTAGGATTTATTAAAATTATGACTAGCTTCAGAACCTAGTAGAGATAAATCTGGCTTTTGCAAAACAACCCTAGAGCCTAGTGTCCTATTATCCAAAAACCCCCTTTACTTGTTAGTATTAGTTTGCGAGTACTTAAAGAGTACTCATGGCTTTGTCCCTGGCTATTCCCATGGCCAGACTATGAAGAGGAGTACCTGGAAGATGGACCCCAGGAAGGTTACGACAACTAGGATCATCTCCCATCGTCAGCATTGCCTGTGACCCCGAAGATGGAGCTTCGCCTATGCTACCGTTATTATTACGTATTCCGCTGCTTGATGTTGTATTAAGAACTGGATCATGAGATCCCTATTTGTGTAAGAACTTATGTATCGTTTGTAATGGATGAAGTACTATGGTATCCAATTCTGTTATGTCTCGCAAAAATGGTAATCCTGGGATTGCGATGTATGGCATAACAGACATCTAGGATTGAAAAATCCGGGTGTTGACACAAAATACTTTTTAATTTGAAAGGTAGATGAAGCTTGAGAATTTGCTTGGAATAGCAAAAGCTACTAGGTAGATATGGTGGACACAAATGGCAAAAGTTTTTGGTTCAAAGGGATTTGGAAAAATGAGAAGTATGCCTTCTCAAAATAGGTTTTTGGCTAGCAAGGCTAGGTATCAAGCAAGAGAGTTGAAAGAAACAAGCAAACATACAAGTAATAAAGCCAAACATGCAATCTTCCTTGAAGACACAAAAGGATCTTAAATAAAGAATACTAAGCTTATGAGCCAACAAGAAATAAAACAAATGATACAAAATACCTGTAAGCTTTTTTCTCTTTTTCTTTCAAACTAATGCCACTGACCAGAACTCGGTTTGCCAAAACCAATTTAGATCCACTTGATGATACCAAAGTGGTGCCAATACTGATCAACAAGATCCATCATATAATAGATATTGCAAACTAAAATAAGAAGTGCAAAAAGTAAAAGATGAGACTTCTCATTAATATTCCAATAAAGGCACTCACACCAAGGGATACATAGATAATCAACTAAAGGAGAGATACTTCCACATGCAAACCAAACTATAAGATAACCTCTCTACCATAGACATGAATCCACTAAAAAGGTAAAAAATAAGAGATAATGGTGGTGATACCGTGACACTCCCCCAAGCATGGAACAAGCCAAGGGGAAGCCAAACCTGATGACGAATTACTCCCTTGGTGGTGGTGGTGTTCTCTTGTCACGGATCAGAAAATATTCTCGCATCTTACGAAGCCTGTTATTATCCTCTTGAAGCATATCCACCTTCATCCTCAAAGCATGGTGCTTATCACAAAACTCGTTGGTGGTTCGAAGGGCTTCCGCTGCCTCAGGGCAGTATCTGAGTCCTGGACCGAAGGCTATGATTCCCTGCATGTTACGATAAAAGGCATCCGCAGTGTTAATTGCTCCTACAAAAGTGGGTTTCCTTCCCCTTGTTCCTGTGGCGGTTTGTTCTTCCAACTTTATCTCCTCCACGGGCTTCTTGCCTTTGTCGTTGGCGGAGGCCATGGTGCTCTAAACTTGAGAAGATTTCCTGACAGAAACAGATTGAAACGAAAACACGACGAGAACATGATGCACGAACCTCAGTGCAGTGACCCAGCATACCACTGCATGATGTAGTACACTATAGTCGTTGACATAATAACAATGAAACACCGTTCATTAGTATTACATCCCTCAGAGTAGTACAACAGAAACACAGTAGGTCCAAGACATGACTATAGGTGACAACTCGACTCTTTACATAAGATCCAGAGAACACTCTAGGTTTAAGAGAGAGCAGGAAACTTCTTACAAAGAAGAATCAGAAATAAACAACTCAAAAATTATCATACTATTAAGACTAGTATCTTAACTAATGGTCTGGCATTGCTGCTATTGCAATCCACTATAGAAATAGGTTCTATGGCTAGAGATTATATTCCTATCTAATCAGTAACTTCGTCTTCACTTGATTTGATGTATATGTTGACTTGCTTGACTTTATTGAAGAGCTTTAGCTTTTGATGATAATTCCTGGAGCATGACTTGATGTATATGTCGTCTGTATTGGATTTAGAACCTAGAAAGGTTTAAGAAGATACGTTGAGTACGAGTGTACTCAGCAAGTTCACTAGAAAAGGAGTGTTTGATGTACTATAACTACAGCCACAAACCATAGGTCGTAGGCAATGCAAGTTTTCGTAAACATTTCTTCAAAGGTTACTTTTATTCTGAAAAGCTATGTCCATCAGCCTTCACAGGTTTACTAGAACTTTCATGGAGTTCCTTTCCCGCCGCATTCGCAGCTCCTTCCCGAAACAGGGAGTAACAAGTTACAGTTCTTACACTCTGCAGAGGTGCGTTACTTTACCCATGAGAGATCTTAGCTTTGTTGCACATCCGGGCCGCGAACCCGTTCACACTTCCTTGGTGTGAGGCCCAGACTAAGACCCAAGCCAATCACTATCTTCTCCGTGACCCCGCATGTCTCCTTGGTGTACGCCAGCCCACGTATTGAATTATGGCAATTGGAAGTACAGACCGTTCAGATGCCAAAACTATCGTGGGACGTTGAGGGCTCCCACCCATATGCTGCATATCCTCTACGAATTACCATATAATATGCATGCTACGAGTGATAACATCCACGACCCGCACATCCGTCTCCATGCGAGAGGGAAAAGATATAACTGACTTCTCCGTCCCATTCCAAATCTCATGGTCAACGCGTAATATACGGCGCAAGAATCACTGGCGACATTGGTTGTTAAGTCCTAGATAATATGTTCCTTTACCACCGAAACTCTTATAGTAGGTTATTACCTCATGGTAAATAACCTATAATCACATTATTATGAAAATAATGTTTTCTGTCCTTTTTCAAATGCAGGTGATGATAACACTGGATTTGCAAAATACTTTACAAAAAATAAACAAAGGACATGAGCAAGTCTGAACTTGCCTTTTGTGATTGCAAGATTATGCACTCACGGTCTTCAAGACAATATAAGATCCAATATCTGAAAACAACATCATTGGTCCGGTAAGGACAAATGTTTAAAGAAGTAAGATGCTATTATGCATAAGTAATGTAATGCAATTTTGTAAACTCGAATCCCGAGGATAACGTTGTTCTAGGGTTTGGATGCTGGAAATGGTTTCTTTAGAATGTGTTGTCCTTTTAGATAAGTTTTATACTTGTGCTTTTTATGAAGGCTTGTGAGTGTGAAACAATATGTAAACATAATGGCATGCAACAATAAGATATACTAATGAGATGTGTTACTCAAGGACTGCTTTTATGTGAATTATCTTATCTTCAAGTTTTACCTTGCAAGTGATGACATTTATAATGAACTTAATTGTTAACAATTCTAGGTATATAAGTAAAGCTTAATGTAATGTGATTATTATTAATGTCATATGTTGACTGAAGTGGAAAAACGAATAACTTTTGAAGAAAATATTCCTCTTATTAAGGTTTAAACAATCCTTGTGGCTAATCAGAGGTGGTTGATGTTATTTGTGTTTGCTGGAACAGTTTGGACTTGAGATTCTTCACAACTTAATTATAACAGACCAAAGTTAACTATAAAGTATATAATAAAGTTTTTAGCATTATACTTAAAACTTCGCGGACTAAAGTTAACTTTAAGGATGTAGATATACTTAGGGTGTATTACTTATGATACTTGTATCTTGTGTACTTTATACTGTTTCCTTAAAGTCACTTAAGAATGGTTGTACTTTTATTTGGTGCAGTGGTTTCTTGATTTTATAATGGAATAGAATAATTTACTTTTTTTATGGATGAGTGGTTATAGTTTATAAACAAGGAAATAATATTACTTAACTAGTTATGGATTCAATACAGTGTTTTGGTTTGTTTATAACTTGTAGTTGAAATATTGGAGTAGGTTTTGTTTCACTATAAGGTTATTCTTAGAGATTTTATATTGGATAAGAATCTTTTTAGAAAATAATCTATACTTATGGTTGATGATAATTCAATAAAATTGCATTTTTAAAAGGTGTTGAACCATTTTGACTTCATAATATTAGTATTTAAAACTACTACTATTTATTAGACTCAATTGATTAATATTTAGAATTATTAGCAAATTTTATTTACCTTTATATGAATTATTAATTAAGTAAATAGCTTTAAATTCAAGTTATTAAAATGTTTAACTTTTTATTGAACTCAAAAGTGGAATATTGTATTTTTAACATGTAGGTATTGTTATGATGGTCATTTTGGTATATTACACTTATTTTTGTGATTTAAAAATAATAAAATATGATTTTTATAAGACTTATTACTTTATAAAGACTTAATAAATAACAAATAGTTAATTAAGTGGAATAAAAATGCATGATTGTAATTTTAAATTATAATTCTTATCTTTCTAAGATTTTTGGTATTTTATTTATATTTTTAACATTTACTAATATAAAAATATGATTTATCAAAGCATTAAAACTTATAAAATCTTTATTAAATAATAACTATTTAAATTGTTAACATAATAAGGTTTGATAATAGTTTTAAGTGATAGATTTATTTTTCCATAATTTTTCATATATAATACACATTTTTCTGAATTATAAATCAGAAGTTATTAATTAAACAAGTTTTAATTCCTTTATTACATTTCAGGAAATATTTATATCTGAATTAACATTGTTTTATCTATTTCATACACAGAAATACTTTTTATACCGAAGCTAACCTAGACTAGGTCACTGACTGGTGGGTCACATGCCACATGGCATGCTCGGCTTGATTAATGTTTTTGTTACCGAAGGTATTCCTACTCCCAACCAATGACAAGCAGGCCCTATACCACATCACCTGCCACATGGGCGAGGACTGGTCAACAGACACAGGCATGACGTCAGTATGACGCCAGCCTGGTCTCCACCACTAGAATGAGGTCGCCTACAGCGATCGACGGTGCCCCAGCTAATGTGACCAACCTAGATCGAATAAGCACTATGTGCTGAACCTTAGTGTGGTGGCGCTGTCAAGAAATGGTTGTCAGAACCTCGTCGGCGACGAGCTCTGTAGTGGTGCGGTCGGTGTCAACGCGGACAGACAGCTACAGCGAGCGGGCAACGAATCAGAGAGGACCATCGGAAGCAGAACCTACCAAGAAGCTAGTAGAGGTGTTAGTGAGTCAAGGCTCAACCAAAATCGCTGGGAACGGCGTCGACTGGCGGCGAAACGTTGGTGATGGCGAGCTCGATTTAGGTCGAACGACTTTGATTCCTCTGGGAGATGAACAATTCGAGCATGGCGAGTCCATTGGTAAGCTAAGTTGGCAAAGAGGTGGTCTCTAGCGGCGGCGATAAGCGGCTCCTGCGAGCTAGGGTTCGGCATCTGAGATAAATCAAAGAGGAGGGTTGCTGAGAAGGGGAAAATGAGGATGAGACCGAGGGGGAACGTCGCTATGGCCTCCTTATCCTCCCCTGACGACGGCGGCGTGCATCTTGATGCGATGGGGACCGATGGCGGTCGGGACGCCAGGCAGCAGCTTCGCCGGCGAGGAAGACGACGAAGATTAGAGCCTGAAGGGGTATGGGCTACTGGCAGGCTCGTGCTGGGCCCGGTGGGCCGCGGTGTGGCGCACATGAGCGACAGAAAAGGGGACAGAAAACTGAGCCGTGGGCTAGATTCGACTGATGTCTCGCTTCCTTTGTTTTTTCTGTTTTATTTCCATATTTATATTTTTATATTTGGTTTGAAACATCTTTATAGAATTTTCTTTGCTGAATACTTGCAGTATAAAAAATGTATTTCAAATTCTGGTATGAATTTAGTATTTGGATAGCATACTTTATTTATTATTTTCTAACTTTATAATTATAGAGACATTCTTTTATTAAATAAAGTAAGTAGGGTTTAGGGCTTCAGGATTTATTTAAGATCTTAAAAATTAACTATAACATTATTTTCACCTTTATTTGGAGTAATGAAGTTTTAAAATGTTTAGTAATAGTCATAGAGTTTATTTTTATATATTTAATCACATAGTAAAATATAGGGTGGTTTATAATTATGGTATTCCTACTTATTCCATACTCATATGGAATAAATGGTTAGAGAGATGGATCAAAGACTTTGTTTAATGAATATAGATAGAATATTTATGAGATGTGGATAAGAAAACTCATTAATAAGTTTAGGGTTCTGGATTGTAATTGCTTACCCTAGGGTTTAAGGTTCTTAATTTACTTATAATCTTTTGTTTATGTGAATAAATATGAATGGCTAAACATATAGTCTTTATGTTTGTGGTCAATATGGATATCACCTTTTAATTAAAATAGTGGGATTGTTTTCTAGACTAACTTATGAGACATAATTGATAAAGATAGTTCTTAAGCACATGTGATCATGATGGCTGGAAATGAGAAAGATGTGCTTAATTGATTTGCTATAAGAAAATATTCCTATGAAGCTTTGTGCAATTAAGATGATAGATCAATCAGATGAAATGGATACTATGTTTGGTTAAAGATTTAGGGTTTAATGTTTACCAAGAATTTCTATCTTCCATAATTCATAATCCTGGATTGTTAATTAAGGAATTCCTTTCCTAGATAAATTACTTCTTTATATCCATCATTATTCTTGTAAATCTATTTATAAACACAATAAGCTTGACACTAAAGCTTTATATAATTTTCTCATATCTATACTTAGCTATATCAACTACTCTACTGTTGATAACCCCCTATCTAACAAATTTTTACAGATACTTCCATTCATGCTCTTCCTTTATCATCCTTCACTAATATCACCTCAATAGATGTATACATCAAATCCTACTTCACTTCACTGCTAGTATTTCCAAAAAGGAAAATACTACTTCTTTAATCCAATGTTGCTCTAACATCATCTTGATCATACTATCTTGTCTCTACTTAACTCCAGTATCTCATACTCCAACCTCACATTTTATTAATGTGTCTTGTCATGGCTAACCTAGGATAATATATCTAGACTAGGGTTTAATCATGTTATATCCACCAATGTCACTTATACATGATATAAGCATGTTCTACCCACCAATGTCACTTATACAGGATATAGCATTCAATCTTGGTGAGTAAGGCATGATCATTATAAGCCTTTATCCTTTATGGTTTAGATTTCCAGTTGGCTAATCAAGGCTTCATCAATACAACATTATAGTTGTATTGAAATTATCTTCTTAGTATCTCTATTGGATTAAGGGATGCTATTCATGGACTATGCTTACTTAATCCAATAGGATTACTCCTTGGTATCTATCTTCAGGATTCATCCTTATAATCCTCTTGGTTACCACATATATCTTTATTTCAAATAACTCTTCTATCCTATAGATGATATTTAAAACTAGCATTACCATCTACCTCTTCTTACTTCTTTCTTTATAGGCCTTAAGTAAATTCTATAATAAGGACAAGAGTTGATAGGTTAAGAATTGGTGAATCAATAGTTGATTGCTCAACATTGATGAACAACAAATATAAGGATAGGATTCCATAAAGATTGATATGGAAACAAAGATATAAGGTGAATGATCTTGACTTGATTTCTTTCCTACTTAATCTCACTAAAGAGTTAAGGTTAGGTATTACCATGATACTCATGGTATAAACAGATGAGATTAAGATAGATCAAGAATTAGTTGTTACATTCTTATTATTTGTGTTATATTTATAATTTGGTATTCATGAGTGATTATAATGAATACTATGATATGATCACCTAAGGATCAAGTATAAATCACTAAGTAATGTATTAGGGTTTAATTTATTACATTTGATCTACCCTTAGATCAAATCACATTTACCCAAAATAGGGTTTTAGCAAAGGTCATATTGAAACTTATCGTGGTCAACTTGATGATCTACTTCAATTCCATCAAGTTAAGAGAAGCTTCAATCTCTTTGACGAGTTTTTATTTAAAAGCGCGAAAATTATTCGGATTTTCTATGCATGAATGCAATGCACACATCTGTGTTCAGCTTATTTCTAAGCTCTAATGCTGGGATGTTACACTCAGGGGATCAGAGGGGTTATATATTACGAAGTTTCAATGCATAAGGAAGGTTTTGACAGGGAAACGAGGAGGAGACGGAGTTTGAGGGGGAACACCCCCCTCAGGCGTGGCCAGGCTGGGCCCGCGCCTGGGGTGGGTTTGTCCACCCCAGGATCCTTTTCCTCTTTAGTTTCGTATCGTAACTTCCCTTATGTATTAAAAACATAAAAAATATAAAAATATTGGAGTTTCACGAACCTTCTATTTTCACCACTTTTACCTATTCAAGGACGAACTCTGTAGTTTCTGGTGTTTGGCTTCTGATAAATTCTTCCGGAGTCACCATTTGAATAACATACACATCTTCATTATAAGAATCTCCAGAAATATAATGTTTTAGTCTTTGACCATTAACCAGCTGTGTTGTGTCATCCTTCAGAGAAGAAATTTTGATGGCACCCGAACGGTACACTTCCTTGATAACAAAATGTCCTTCCCATTTGGAGAGTAGTTTCAAAAAATCTGAGACGAGACCTATACAAATGAACTTTCTCACCAACATGGAACTCCCTTTTGAGAATTCTCCTATCATGCCATATTTTTACTTTTTCCTTAAAGATCCTAGCATTTTCATAAGCTTCACCTCTCCACTCATCTAGATTACTTAAATCGAGCAGTCTTTTCTCACCAGCAAGTCTAAAATCTCTATTCACTTTCACTGCCCAATAAGCTTTGTGTTCTAATTCTAAAGGCAAGTGAAAATCTTTCCCATAGACCATTTTGTAAGGAGACATCCCCATAGGATTTTTATAAGCAGTTCTATAAGCCCACAAAGCGTCATTCAACTTTTTAGCCCAATTTTTCCTAGATCTATTGACAGTCTTCTGCAAGATAGATTTAATTTCCCTATTGGAAAGTTCTACTTGCCCACTAGTTTGGGGGTGATAAGCTGAAGCAATTATGTGGTTTACATCATACTTAGCGAGAGTTTTTCTAAAACCCCCATGAATAAAATGAGAGCCTCCATCAGTCATGAGATATCTAGGCACACCAAACCTAGGAAAATGACATCTTTAAGCATTTTCAAAGAGGTCTTACCATCAGCACTGTTTGTAGGTATGGCTTCCACCCAGTTTGTAACATAGTCAACAACAACAAGAATATGAGTATACCCCTTTGAAGGAGGAAAAGGCCCCATAAAGTCAAATCCCCAACAATCAAAAGGTTCGATAACAAGAGAATAATTCATGGGCATTTCATTGCGTCTAGAGATGTTACCTACTTGTTGGCATTCATCACATGATAAGACAAACTTTCTTGCATAATTAAAAAGGGCAAGCCAATAAAATCTAGATTGTAAAACCTTTTGTGCGGTCCTATCCCGAGCATGATGTCCTTCATAAGCACTACCATGATATTTTCTCAATACCTCTTGTTGTTCAAATTCTGGAACACATCTTCGCATAATGCCATCTACTCCTTTATATAAGTGTGGGTCATCCCAAAAGTAGTGCCTTAGATCATAAAAGAAATTCCTTCTTTGCTGAGCTATAAAGGTTGGAGGCAAATACTTGGAAACAATAAAGTTAGGATAATCAGCATACCAAGGACTTTCATGTGGACTTATCCTTGTTGTAGCTAACTGCTCAATTGGAAAACTATTATTGACAGGCAATGGGTCAAAATAAATGTTTTCTAGACAAGATAAATTATCAGCAACATGATTATTAGCACCTTTCCTATCCACAATATGCAGATCAAACTCTTGCAAAAGCAACATCCACCTTATAAGCCTAGGCTTAGCGTCCTTCTTTGTCATAAGGTACTTAATAGCTGCATGATTAGTATGAATAGTAACCTTAGAATCAACAATATAAGGTCTAAACTTATCACAAGCAAAGATTACAGCTAAGAACTATTTTTCAGTAGTAGCATAATTCCTTTGAGCAGCATCAAGAGTCTTGCTAGCATAATGAATAACATTCAACTTCTTATCAACACGTTGTCCAAGGACAGCACTGTAGCATCCCAGCATTTAGGAACTAACGAAGGGTAGATTTAGGAAATTGAAATGTTGCATGCATTCATCTGTGAAAATGTGGGTAAATTTTTCGCCAAATAAAAACCTAAAGTGATCAAGGTTTCTTTCATACTTTGAGATTAGATTTAGTATTAAAGAATGATTGCTATAGACTTTGATATGATCTATGTGGAAATATGTGTTTTGGGAAATTAAATATGAATTTAAAACTTGAGTGTTTGAATTATAATTCAAATGATTTTAACTCAAACTTGATTTAATTAAGAGTTAACCAATTTAACTCAAACTTTATTTAAAGAAAGCAATTAAGAATATGAATATTTGTTTCATATTTTCATTCAATAAATAAGTTACAAAAATGTAACTTATTAAAATCATCCACAATATTCACCATAGCCAATAAATAAAGAATAAGAATATTTCTTTATTGATAATAGTATAATCTTTATTACAAAATAATAAAACTAAAATTACAAAATAATAATACTAAAATTACAAAAGCATAAATAAGATTACATTGGACTATTCTATAAATAAAAAAAATAAACAAAAATCTTCATCTTCAAATATGTACCTGCAAAATAAACACAAACACAAAAATAAAGGAAGTTAAGGTTAAATTGTATTACTCTCAGACTTGTCAGTGAAATGCACTGATCAAGGTTCATCATTGAGTAATCTTATAAAAAGGGGCAAGTTTCACCAATATGAAAGGATGAATCTTCATAATTTTAAGCCAGAAGTCAAATGACAGCAAGGAGGGGCAAGTTTCACCAGCCAAGTAAAAGTAATCAGATGAAAGTAACTTTCAAAATTCTGAACATATCCACATCTGTGCAGCAAGCACACAAGCAGCACACACACCAAACTGCATGGTGTGTGCTGTCAACACCACAGCAGCAGCAAGACCAAACAAAACTGTCAAACACAGCCGTGGGAAACCAAACCCCACATCATTCCCTTGCTTCTACACATCAAGCACATCAGCCAGCGGCTAAACCAAGCACAGTAGCCAGCAACCAAACCAACCAAAGCCCAGGATCACATCACCAGGATGGTGACATAAGGAGGGGAAAGATCAGGTGGATATCAAGACCAAGGTCCAGCCATCAAGATCAGAAGATGATGGGTTAGATCAAGGACAAGCCAGGAGCTAGATATGCCATGGGAGCACAAGATCAACCACAAGATCCACCACTAACAACCACAACATCAAGTGACAGTGGTGAGTACATAGACCATCATATGATCTATCTGTCTAAGATTAGAGAAGCATACATGAATCAGAATAAGCATTCAATTTTCACAGATTCAATCAATCAATCTACCAATCATTTTCCTGTCATTACAGGAATCATAATTAGGACATTCCTATGTATATATTCACTGTCTGAGATCATTGTGATCTCAAACCACACATACATCACTAGGACAGTGATTTCATCACACCATACTCATTATCATTACCCAAGTAATGACAGTGGTAAGTTATCAAACCCACTGACTATACCAAGCATTGATTTCAGAGCAACTATATCATCTGAATCATATGAAATATAAGCATAAAATCATCTGATAATCCAACAGAACCATTATAGTTCATCTTAAGCAACAAGCCTCAAGCTAATAATCATTTAGCATGCTTAGAGACCATCCACACATGATCTAATTCATCCAGTATATGATCAACAACAGGATATGAACCCTAAATGGAATAAATCATCTTAATCAGGATAAGACAGTAACCAAAGAGGTCACTTCTAACATCTAGCATAGGATGAGCGAGCACAGAGAGCACAAGGGGGGAGAGGAAAAGAACTCACCAAAGGTTCTCGCTGAAGACTAGAAGAGGAAGCAGAGGTGGCCGACGACCATGGCGGCACGGGGAGCACCCCTAGGGGGGGCGCTGCGACCCATACAACACCACGGCGGCGACCATGGACAACCCTAGTGGCAAGAGGAATAACCACGACGCACGGCGGTAGCGGTAGCACCAAGATCCACGCCAACCCCCAAACCCTAGGGGTCGGGACGACATCGATCTATCGCACGAGAGCTCCATGCTCAAATCCTATTGGATAGGAAGGAAGGGCATAGTTGACAACCTCCTCCTGCACCACGGCGCAACCAGAACGGCCCACGACGGCGGGAATCGTCGGTGGCGACATCACCGACCACGGGGTCAGGCATAGAGGAGGAGAGGAGTGAGCTCGAGGGTGAGAGGCAGCGATGGGGTGGGCTGAGTTGGGCCAGAACCCTTCGGGGTGGCTATTTTGACTATGCCTAATGGGCCATAAAGGCCCAATAAGATTAAGTCAGCCCAAAAAAACCTTTAAGGCCTGTTTTCAATAAATAGAAAAGACCAAAATGCCCCTGAAATTAATTAAATTCTAGAAAATAAAATAAAAGTCCAAAAATTATAAATGAAATATTTTTGGATTCACAAAAATCCAAACTATCCAAATAAATAAAGATATAAAATTTTAGACATTTAAATTGTATTAAGAATTTTGTAATTTATATATCCCTTATGGAATTTTACAAAATTATTGAAAGATGATAAAAATAAATAAAAATCACTTTCATTATAGATTAATATTGTAGTATTTTTGAAAAACACTAAATAAATATTTAATAACAATTTTTGATATTTAAGTGATAATTCCTAAAAGAGTTTATTAAATTAATAAATGTCAAATAAAATAAAATAATAAAATATATATTATAAATATTAAAAAATATATTTATAATTCCTTTATTATTTAAAAGGAATTTTTATAATAATGGGGAGAATGCATATCAAATTAAATGATGCATTACATTACTTTGCATAATCATTTTGCTTCTTTAAATATTTTCCTTACCGGGCAATAATGATGTTTTTGTAGACATAGAAGCTCAAGGTCCAGTGCAAGCATCAAACTTCACTACCTTGCCATCACAAGGCAAGTTCATCACTTGCTCATACCCTTTGAAGAGTCTTTATCAAAGTATTTACACATTGTGTGTTATCATATATACTCTAAAATAAAGAAAATATTAATTTCACAAATAAAGAAATCATAGATATCATCCTAAGTGCTGATATAATGAAGCAATAGAACTTAGGGTTCTATTTGCAATAATGATGATTAATTAGGGACTTAATAACCCTGACATCAGTGATTCTACCACCGTATATTACGCGTTATCCATGAGATTTGGAATGGGACAAAGAAGTTAGCTGTATCTTCTTCCTCTCACATGAAGCCGGATGTGCAGGTCGTGGCTGTTATCCTCGTAGCGTGCATATTAATTGGTAATTCATAGAGGATATGCAGCATATGGGTGGGAACCCTCATCATCCCACGATAGTTCTGGCATCTAACGGTTTGTACAAACCATTGCCGTAATTCATTATGTGGGCATGGTGTACACCAAGAAGGCATGCGAGGTCGCGAAGGGGGCAGTGATTGGCTTGGACCAACTACTGGGCCCCAAATCCTGGAATTGTGGACGGGAAAGTACGCCCAGTTGTGCAACAAGGAGTTGATCTCTCATGGGTAAAGTAACGCACCTCTGCAGAGTGTAAGAATTGTAACTTGTTACTCCCTGTTCCGGGAAGGAGCTACGAATGTGGCAGGAATGGAACACCATGAAAGTTCTGGTCAACTTGTGAAGGCTGATGGTCATAGATTTTAATAATAAAATCAATCTTTGAAGAAAGATTTACAAAAATTGTATAGTGCCAAGGATTTATAATCCGAGGTGGTAGTTAGAGCATCAAACTTCCCACCTTGCATATAATGAAGTTGTTGGGTAACACTGTTACTCATCCTTTCCTTTGATCCCTTGCTTAGACTCTGAGGATCCCGAAGACGTGCCAATGTATGCAGCTGAATGTCAAGAAGATGTCTTTTACGAGGAGCCTAACCTGTCAGGAGGTGTTGAAGGAGTGGATTACGAAATCCGCTATGGTGTTGACGATAACGAGTCCAACTAAGTATCCTAATTAGTAGCAACCAACTGAGCCGAGCAGAACGAACTCTATAGAATAAGCTGCTGAGCTCAACTCCTAGTCAGAGTTGGTACTTTTAAATTCCGCTGAAACACTTTATATTTGGGTTTGTAAGTTGAAACCTTTTGAAGTCCTAAACTTCTGGTATTGTAATAATAATAATGTGTGAATGTTGTAATATGGACCCACAATGTTTCTGTTATGCCACTCTGAGGGATGTGATATTTACGGAACGGTGTTCTATGAGTGTCATGTCAACGACTATAGTATACTACACATGCAGTGGTATGCTGGGTCACCGCAGTTGGTATCAGAGCAAATTTCTTTGACCTTAGGTTGGAAACCTAGTAAATGGTATTACCTATAGGAAAGTGTAGCGGCGATAAAGAATTCCCTAAAAGTAACATAAAGGGTATTCAATTGAGAATATTTTGTTATATATTTTAGTGCGATAATTCTTTGTTATGATGCAATATATTATTGGATACTAATCAAAACTATTTTTCTGATATACAGAGATATGGCACCAAAGTTTCCAAAACAGACTTTGATAAGGAAAGAGGAGCCTCTGGATGATTATCAAGGATCATTCACAGACCAACTTCGTCAACTTTTAAAGATCTTTTGTTGTCCAACTAGAATTCCAGTGAATACTATCACTTACCTTGATGGCCGGATGTTATCCAAGTATCGTGTGAGTATCCAACTCCTGGAGGAGCTTGGATTATATCACGATCTACCTATAGGAGAAGGTAGGAGTCATTTAGCAGCATATCATGTTGCGGTTGTGGAGGCGATAGCTAATATCCGGGAGCATAAAACCAAGGAGTTAGAAGTTAGCACATTCTCTGTGATACCTCATGATTCTATAGACTCGGAGCCTACACCGGATCATCTTACTTTGGTTATGAAGCATGCTAAGTTAGCTTCCAAGTTTATGGATATATATCGAACACTCGCTGCGTCTTTTTACAAGACACATCAAGTGATTGTTGAAGATAAAAATGATATGTTAGAGGATCTAACTGATCCGGAAAGGAGGAAGTAGTTAGCATTCCAGTTAGATAAGGAAGCAGGTAGTAGCGCACCACCTATCTTCAAGGATATACCTATAGATCCTGAATCTTTTATACCATATCCTTATTCACCAAGACCTGAACCTATATATGATCCTACTATGGATATGAGGTATGCAGTACCACATGGCTCAGAGGATGGTTCTGAGTTAGAACTTCCTATTGAAAATTCGGATGGTTGGAGAATGGGATCATATGAAGTATCTCATGAACATCAAATGTCCACAGATTGTTCTGACAGAAATGTTGGACAATCTAGCTGGATGGGTGCAAGGATTAACACTGGTAACAGTAGTAGAAATACCACGTCAATAGATAATCAGGATGAAGAAGAAGATCCTGAGGAGAGAGTGTTTGAATCATCAACATCTTCTCAAAACCCAGGGAATATACATTATCTAGTGTTTAACTATCTTTCCCAAAGGAGCACCTGGGAAGCAGCAGGATCTCCGTATCCTGTTGACAACTCAAGGAATGAAGCTCAGGAGATGCAGGTGGTAGATAATGTTGAATATGTTTCTGAAGACTTTTCAGCTGAGCTGGAGGGAGTCAATGCGCTCAAGTTGAGTAATGACTCAAGTCCTGACACTTCAGATATAGAGTATGTTCCTTCTGAAAGGCCATTTGTTCCACAAACTGTGCGGCGAACAACACGTCATCACAGTTGGACATCAGAAATGTATGATGAGCGTAGTTATTACTAGAAGGAGGAAACTAGTTAGTGATATCAAGTACCGTGTATTGTACTCCAAGAAATAAGATAGTTAGATGAATAAGGTAGTTTTGTGATTATACCTATATGGTATATATGATGTAATGACTTTGTAGTATTATGATATTATGTATAATATGTGAGATGCATATTTGGATTTTCTTTGGATTTTCATTGTGTGACTAGTTCTGTGCGTAAAGTCGATCTCAGAACACATGTGCATGATGTAATTATGAGTATTAGCTTTATGTTGCAGGACTAGAGGGTCATGGATACGGGTTTAGAAATGGAATTGAGCAGCAACGGATGGAGCGAGAGGCCAAAGAGAAGGCCGATGCAGATGCAGCAAATCAAGGAGAATTACCACCACCACCATCAATGAGGCCGTTAATGGAGCAGAACTTTATGCAGTGTATGCAAATGATGCAAGAGACCCAAAACAAGTTCATGGAAGAGTTACTGAGACGAGCAAATCATAGGGCACCTGAAGGTGGAGGCGTGAGTCTATCTGATTTCTAGAATGCAAGACCGTTACCTTTTGCATCAGCTCCTGAACCAATGGATGCAGAAGATTATCTAGCAGATACTGAAAGGAAGCTGAAAACTCTAGGTTGCAATGATGAGGAGAAATTGAGGTATGCAACTCATCTTCTGACTCGACCTGCAGCATCATGGTGGGAGAATCAGTTGGCCATGCAATAACCAGGAAGGGAGTTTACCTGGGAAGAGTTCAAGCAGAGATTCCGTGAATATCATGTTCTGAAAAGTGTTATGGAGTTAAAGCGGAGAGAATTTGAGGAGCTTCAGCAGGGATATACTAGTGTCATGAAGTACATCCGGGAGTTTAGTCAACTATCTCGCTATGCTGAGGAGGATGTCAACACTGAAGATAAGTGGAAGAAGCATTTTCTGCATGGGTTAAACCCATTTGTGAAAATGCGGCTAAGGTTAGCCAATAAGCAAACTTATCAGCAGTTGCTGATGCAACCATTACTTTCGAAGATGATTATAAGAATGTCCAAGAGGATCGGAGGAAGAGAGCCAAGAAGGAAACCAAGAGAATTCAGGCAAGCAAACCTAAACCCAATCTGGAATTCAAACCTCGGAACAGGAACTATGGCAACAATAACAATAACAATAACAAGGGCAGTGGTGGAAATCAATCTAATCCAAGAAGGAATGTTATTTGTAACAATGGTGGAATTCCGGGGCATTTCCAGAGGGAATGCAAAAAGCCTGTAGTGATCTGTTACGGTTGTGGTCAGAAGGGGCATATCAAGCCCGATTGTCCGAGCAAACCACCAGGGGGTTGGCCTACCAAGGGAGGAGGACACGCCAGTGAAGGAAATGGACATCCCAATAAAGGAGGAAATAATGGCAAGAACAACAATGGCAAGAGGAACAGACCTACCGGGAAACTGAACTATGCAACCCTCGAGGAGGTGGATAATTCGGAGCATGCAATGATAGGTACGCTCAATATCCTTACCAATCCCGGCAAAGTTCTATTTGATACTGGTGCAACTACTTCATTCATTTCTGAAGAATTTTGTGATAAGTTCGGGATTAGAAGGGCAACGTTAGAAAGCCCTATGACTGTAGTTACGGTAGGGGGAAATGTGATTGTACGCCACATAAAACAAGATCATGTTATCTCGATCTATGGTTGTACATATTTCGCAAACCCTTATGTGATTCCTTTGAAGGGGATTGCAGTAGTGATGGGAATGGATTGGATGATGGAACACGGACCTCGGATAAATTGTGAGGAGAAAACTGTCTCAATCAAAACTCCAAGTGGAGCAAGGATAGTTTATCAAGCAGATAAGCACAGTCATATCATGGTGGATCTGCAGTTGAACTCAATGAAAGAGGTCAAATTGAAAGATTTTCCTATAGTAAATGAATTTCAAGATGTTTTTCCAACAGAGCTAGCGGGAATGCCACCAGACCGGGAGATAGAGTTCACTATTGACCTAATCCCTGGTACAACACCAATAGCTCAAGCACCATATAAAATGGGACCCAAAGAGTTAAAAGAACTCAAAGAGCAAATTGATGAGTTAGACAAAAACGGATTTATTCAGGAAAGTGTATCTCCATGAGGAACACCAGTAATCTTTGTGGATAAGAGAGATGGTGGAAGAAGGATGTGTGGAGATTATAGAAATCTGAACAACGTTACTATCAAGAATAAGTATCCTTTACCAAGAATTCAAGATTTGTTTGATCAAGTGAAAGGAGCCGGAGTATTTTCAAAGATCGATTTAAGATCTGGATGAAGGGAATATGCCCTGAGAGGCAATAATAAAGTGTTTATTATGTGTATTCCAAGTATATGATAAATGTTTATTTTGCATGCTATAATTGTATTAATACGGAAACGTTAATACATGTGTGTTTAATAAACAAACAGAAAGTTCCTAGTTATGCCTCTCTCATAAACTAGCTCGTTGATTAACAAGATGATCAAGGTTTCCTGATCATGGACATTGGATGTTGTTAATAACGGGATCACAACATTAGTGTAATGATGTGATGAACACTCATCCGAAGTATAGCATTACGATCAAAGTCATTGAGTTTATATTGCTATAACAACTTACGAAGTGATCCTAATCCTTAGACCATGAGATCATGTCAATCACTAACACCGGAAGAGTTTCTTGATAACATCAAACGTCACACCGTAACAGGGTGATTATAAAGATGGATTCAGAACTAATAAAGTGTTATGTTGAGGCTCATGGATCAAGAGTGGAATTTGTTCATCCCGATGACGGATATATATACTCTGGGCCCTCTCGGTGATATCACATTGATTAGCTTGCAAGCAAGTGATTTGATCACTAGAATGTTATATCACGGGAACGAGAAAAGAGTGCATGTCAGTAACGAGATCAAACTAGGTATGGAGATACCGATGATCGAATCTCGGGCATGTAATATATCGTGAAACAAAGGGATTAAGATACTAGCGTAAAAGGTTCCGACGATCACAAGAAAGTCATCGTTGAATGTGTGGGAGTCAGTATGGGTCTCCAGATCCCGCTTCTGATTATTGATCTGAGAGGGGTCTCGATCATGTCCGCATTATTCACGAACCGTAGGGTGACACACTTAAGAGACACCGACATCCAATTGGAGCAAAAGTTTCATGCCGAAAAGAAAAGGAAAGCGCAGGAATTTATTTCACTAGACACCGAAACTGTTTCGGTTGAAATTGCTGAAACTGGTTCTGCATGTGAAATGGAATACTAGTAAGGGGTTTTATGTGAATGTTTGTTAATTAAAGTAATTAACAAAATTCTGAATAAATAAATAAAAGAGTTTTATTTAAATGAGAGCTTGCATTAAATTTGGTGGAAATTTAATGCATGTGAGTGGATTTTTGAGTGGAGGCTTTTTAATGGGAGTGGAGGCTTTTCATTTTGAGTGGGAGCTCCACCCACATGAATGTGGAAGAGGTGGGGGCAGCCCCATGGCTGGGCGCCATGCCCCTTGGGTGCCCCCCCTCTCCCCTATAAAAGGCCCCCCTCTCCTCCTCTCACACTACACCTCCTCGTGAAGGATCTCTCTCCCCCTCTAGAATTTATCCCCCATGGTCTCGGACTAGCGAGATACATGTTCCCGGTGGCTATTCGGCAAGAAAGAGTTGTGCTTCCGCTGCATCGCTGGAGCGAGGAGGCGGAGGTTGCTCGGTGCCTCGAACGTGTGTGCGAGCACGGATGCGCTGCTGATTTGCGGCGCTAGGACTTCCTCTCGATCTTGAGATCGGCAAGAGATCGTCTACATCAACCACGAGTTGAACTCGTTAAGCTTTGTCGGTCTTCAAGGGTATGTTCTCTACGGATATACATCCGCCCGTTGTTTGTATCTAGTAGATGGATCTTGGTATATAGTTCACATCGTAGGAAAATTTTTGTTTTCTATGCTGCGAACCCTACAGTGGTATCAGAGCCGGATCTATGCGTAGATACTTTACACGGGTAGTACACATATGAGTATGTGGGCGATGATGATCATGTTGTTGCTCCTTTGTTGTGATTTTGGATATTGGTGGCATAGTGGGATGAAGCGGCCCGGACAAACTTTACATGTCCTCGCACATGAGACCTGTTCCACGCTTGACATGCAACTAGTTTGCATAAGTGGCTAGCGGGTGTCTGTCTCTCCTACTATAGTCAATATCTATTTTGCAAGCGAGTTGTCAACAATTTGATTATCCTCGTTGTGGTTCATGTTCGTAGGTAAGAACGGTTCTATCTCGAAAGCCCTAAGCCACGTAAAACTTGCAATGGATAAATTAGAGGCGTCTAGTTTAGATTGTTGCTGGGCTAGTGTTATGATATGGTAGTGTTGTAAGTAGAAGTATGAGATTATACTCTTACAACACACATAGCGTGTAAAATCCATAGACCTTGGATTTACACATATAGGTATGATAGTGATCATACCACGATGCACATGATAGAGATCATCTGCGGAAACCATATAATTTCACTAATAAACATATGATGTTTGATTACATCTTATATTGCTTGTTTAGCGCTTTGTTAAGCATAATAAGATGATCCCTCATTTAAATATCAAGATAAGAATGTGTTCTTCCTTTAGTATGCACCGATTATGTTTTCGTCGCTCCAAGACATCACGTGATGATCGGGTGTTCTTGGATCCACGACCATATTTCGGGTGTAAAACAGTTACACACGCAAATACTAAGGTTCTAACTTGGCGAGCCTAGCATGTACAGACATGGCCTCGGAACACAGACCGAAAGGTTAAGCATGAGTCATATAGTTGATATGATGCCCATTTGATGCTCACCTTTGAAGCTATACCGACTCACGTGATGATCGGACTTGGTGTAGTGGATTTGGTTCATGTAATCACCAAAAGGACACGAGGGATGTCGCTTTTGAGTGGGAGTTCATTCGTAATATAGATTAGTTGAACTCGATCTATCATACACTTAGTCTAAACTTTACAAATTCTGTTGTAGATGGCACCACCTGCTTTTAATTTCAATGCGTTCATGGAGAAAGAGAAACTAGCAACGAACGGTAGCAACTTTACTGAATGGGCCATGAATTTGAGGATTCTCCTCTCTGCTGCACAAAAGCAATATGTGCTAGAAGCGCCGTTAGGCCCCCCACCTTTTGATGATGCCCCTGACGAGGAGAAGAATGTCTATCAGACTCGTCAGGAGGACCACAACTTAGTTCATTGCGGCATATTGTATGGGCTAGAGCCAGAACTTCGAAAGCGTTTCGGAAACGGCAATGCATTTGATACAATGGGTGAGTTGAAAATGATTTTCGACACACATGCTGCTGTAGAGAGCTACAACGCTTCAGAAAAGTTCTTTAGCTGCATGATGGAAGAGCACAGCTCCGTTAGTGAGCATGTACTCAAGATGTCGGGTTACGCCGATAAGCTTGTGTCCTTGGGAATATCGATTCCCATTGACTTAGGCATCCATCGTGTTCTACAGTCTCTGCCACCTAGCTATAAGAGCTTTGTGATGAACTATAATATGCAAGGCATGAAGAAGTCTCTCCCCGAGCTTCTGTCAATGCTTAAAACTGCAGAAGTGGAGATCAAAAAGGAACATCAAGTGTTGATGATCAATAGGAACACTGGTTTCAAGAAAGACAAGAAGGGAAAACGGAAGGGAAGTAAGGGCGGCAAGCCGGTTGCCGCGCATGAAAAGAAACCCCGAGTTGGACCTAAGTCTGATTCCGAGTGCTACTATTGTAAGGGGACTGGCCATTGGAAGCGCAACTGCCCCAAGTATCTGGCAGACAAGAAGGCCGGCAAGGCAAACAAAGGTATATATGATATACATGTTATTGATGTGTACTTGACTAGTGCTCGCAGTAGCACCTGGGTATTTGATACCGGTTCAGTTGCTAATATTTGTAACTCGAATCAGGGGCTGCGGAACAAGCGACCGCTAGCAAGGAGTGAGGTCAAGATGCGTGTCGGCAATGGATCAAGTGTTGATGTGATCGCCGTCGGAACGCTGCCTCTCCACTTACCGTCGGGATTAGTTATAAACTTGAATAAATGTTATCTGGTGCCTGCACTGAGCATGAACATTGTATCTGGATCGTGTTTGATGCGAAGTGGTTATTCATTTAAATCCGAGAACAATGGTTGTTCCATTTATATGAATGAAATCTTTTATGGTCATGCACCGATGATGAATGGTTTATTTCTATTAGACCTCGATGATAATGTTACACATATTCATAATGTTGATGCTAAAAGGATTAAACTTAATGATGATATATCCGCATATATGTGGCACTGCCGTCTAGGTCATATTGGCGTTAAACGCATGAAGAAGCTCCATTCGGATGGACTTTTGGAATCACTTGATTATGAATCATTTGATACATGTGAGCCATGCCTTATGGGCAAGATGACTAGAACGCCGTTTTCCGGTTCAATGGAACGGGCGACAGATTTATTGGAAATCATACATTCTGATGTATGTGGTCCAATGAGTGTGTCGGCGCGAGGTGGATATCGTTATTTTGTTACTTTCACGGATGATTTGAGTAGATACGGTTATATCTACTTGATGAAACACAAGTCTGAAACCTTTGAAAAGTTCAAGGAATTTCAGAATGAAGTGGAAAATCATCGTAATAGAAAGATCAAATTTCTATGGTCCGACCGTGGAGGTGAGTATCTAAGTTACGAGTTTAGCACTCACATGAAAGAGTGTGGAATTGTTTCACAACTCACACCTGCCGGAACACCACAGCGAAATGGTGTGTCGGAACGTCGTAATCGTACTTTATTAGATATGGTTCGATCTATGATGTCTCTGACAGACTTGCCGTTGTCATTTTGGGGTTATGCACTAGAAACTGCTGCATTCACTTTAAATCGGGCACCATCTAAATCCGTTGAAAAGACACCGTATGAATTGTGGTTTGGAAACAAACCTAAGCTGTCATTTCTTAAAGTTTGGGAATGCGATGTTTATGTGAAGAAACTTCAACCGGATAAACTCGAACCCAAAGCGGAAAAATGCGTCTTCATAGGATACCCTAAAGAAACTATTGGGTATTCCTTCTATCACAGATCCGAGGGCAAGGTTTTTGTTGCCAAGAATGGATCCTTTCTAGAGAAAGAGTTTCTCGCGAAAGGTGTGAGTAGTCGGAAGGTAGAACTCGAAGAGGTTGTGGAACCTTCTCTTCAAAGTATGGCGAGTAGCGCAGCGCCGGAAGTTGTTCCGGAGTTGGCTCCACCTGTTGAAGAGGGAACTAATGATAATGATCATGAAACTCCAAAAGAGAGTACTACCGAACCTCGCAGGTCAAACAGGACGCGTGCAGCTCCCGAGCTGTACGGAAATCCTGTCATGAATTTCATGGTTGATGAAAATGATGACCCTGTGACGTATGAAGAAGCGATGATGAGCCCAGATTCCAACAAATGGTTAGAAGCCATGAAATCCGAGATGGAATCCATGTATGAAAATCAAGTTTGGAACTTGGTGGAATTACCTCACGACCGAAAGGCCGTGGAGAACAAATGGATTTTCAAAAGGAAAACTGATGCTGATGGTAATGTGACCATCTATAAAGCTCGACTTGTCGCAAAGGGGTTTCGACAAATTCAAGGAGTTGACTACGATGAGACTTTCTCTCCCGTAGCGATGCTAAAGTCAGTTAGGATTATGTTAGCAATTGCTGCATATTTCGATTATGAAATATGGCAGATGGATGTCAAAACCGCGTTTCTCAATGGTAATATTGAAGAAGAGTTGTATATGATACAACCAAAGGGTTTTGTCGATCCTAAGGATGCTAACAAGGTGTGCAAGCTTCAGCGATCCATCTATGGATTGAAGCAAGCATCACGAAGTTGGAATCTCCGCTTTGATGAGGTGATCAAAGAGTTTGGATTTGTCCAAACTTATGGAGAAGCTTGTATTTACAAGAAAGTGAGTGGGAGCAATGTGGCATTTCTGATATTATATGTGGATGACATATTATTGATCGGAAATGATAAAGAACTTTTAAACAGTGTTAAAAGTTATCTAAACAGCAAATTTTCAATGAAGGACCTAGGTGAAGCGTCATACATATTAGGCATAAAGATCTATAGAGATAGATCTAGGCGCCTAATAGGGCTATCGCAAAGTACATACCTTGATAAGATTTTAAAGAAGTTTAAAATGGACGGAAGTAAGAAGGGGTTCTTACCTATGTTGCAAGGCAAGACATTGAGTAAGACTCAAAGTCCGGCTTCGGCGGAAGAAAGAGAGATAATGGACAAAGTCCCCTATGCTTCAGCCATAGGCTCTATAATGTACGCCATGCTATGTACAAGACCGGATGTGGCACATGCTATTAGTTTGACTAGTAGGTACCAATCGGATCCAGGTTCGGAACACTGGATAGCGGTCAAGAATATCCTTAAGTACTTACGAAGAACTAAGGATATGTTTCTTGTATACGGAGGTGAAGAAGAGCTCGTCGCTAAGTGTTATGTCGACGCTAGCTTTGACACCGATCCGGATGACTCTAAGTCTCAATCCGGATACGTATTTCTCATGAATGGCGGAGCGGTTAGTTGGAGGAGTTCCAAACAACCTGTGGTAGCGGGATCAACAACGGAGGCCGAATATGTTGCTGCTTCAGAAGCGGCTCAGGAAGCAGTTTGGATGAAGGAGTTCATATCCGAACTAGGAGTTGTGGCAAACGCGTTGGACCCAATGGTGATCTATTGTGACAACAATGGTGCCATTGCCAATGCCAAAGAGCCAAGGTCTCACAAGCATTCCAAGCATATTAAGCGCCGGTTTCACTCCATCCGCGAGCATGTTAAGGATGGAGATATAAAGATTTGTAAAGTACATACGGATCTCAATGTAGCAGATCCGTTGACTAAAACTCTCCCTAGAGCAAAACATGATCAACACCAGAACTCAATGGGTGTTAGATTTATCACTATGTAACTAGATTATTGTCTCTAGTGCAAGTGGGAGACTGAAGGGAATATGCCCTGAGAGGCAATAATAAAGTGTTTATTATGTGTATTCCAAGTATATGATAGATGTTTATTTTGCATGCTATAATTGTATTAATACGGAAACGTTAATACATGTGTGTTTAATAAACAAACAGAAAGTTCCTAGTTATGCCTCTCTCATAAACTAGCTCGTTGATTAACAAGATGATCAAGGTTTCCTGATCATGGACATTGGATGTTGTTAATAACGGGATCACAACATTAGTGTAATGATGTGATGAACACTCATCCGAAGTATAGCATTACGATCAAAGTCATTGAGTTTATATTGCTATAACAACTTACGAAGTGATCCTAATCCTTAGACCATGAGATCATGTCAATCACTAACACCGGAAGAGTTTCTTGATAACATCAAACGTCACACCGTAACAGGGTGATTATAAAGATGGATTCAGAACTAATAAAGTGTTATGTTGAGGCTCATGGATCAAGAGTGGAATTTGTTCATCCCGATGACGGATAGATATACTCTGGGCCCTCTCGGTGATATCACATTGATTAGCTTGCAAGCAAGTGATTTGATCACTAGAATGTTATATCACGGGAACGAGAAAAGAGTGCATGTCGGTAACGAGATCAAACTAGGTATGGAGATACCGATGATCGAATCTCGGACATGTAATATATCGTGAAACAAAGGGATTAAGATACTAGCGTAAAAGGTTCCGACGATCACAAGAAAGTCATCGTTGAATGTGTGGGAGTCAGTATGGGTCTCCAGATCCCGCTTCTGATTATTGATCCGAGAGGGGTCTCGATCATGTCCGCATTATTCACGAACCGTAGGGTGACACACTTAAGAGACACCGACATCCAATTGGAGCAAAAGTTTCATGCCGAAAAGAAAAGGAAAGCGCAGGAATTTATTTCACTAGACACCGAAACTGTTTCGGTTGAAATTGCTGAAACTGGTTCTGCATGTGAAATGGAATACTAGCAAGGGGTTTTATGTGAATGTTTGTTAATTAAAGTAATTAACAAAATTCTGAATAAATAAATAAAAGAGTTTTATTTAAATGAGAGCTTGCATTAAATTTGGTGGAAATTTAATGCATGTGAGTGGATTTTTGAGTGGAGGCTTTTTAATGGGAGTGGAGGCTTTTCATTTTGAGTGGGAGCTCCACCCACATGAATGTGGAAGAGGTGGGGGCAGCCCCATGGCTGGGCGCCATGCCCCTTGGGTGCCCCCCTCTCCCCTATAAAAGGCCCCCCTCTCCTCCTCTCACACTACACCTCCTCGTGAAGGATCTCTCTCCCCCTCTAGAATTTATCCCCCATGGTCTCGGACTAGCGAGATACATGTTCCCGGTGGCTATTCGGCAAGAAAGAGTTATGCTTCCGCTGCATCGCTGGAGCGAGGAGGCGGAGGTTGCTCGGTGCCTCGAACGTGTGTGCGAGCACGGATGCGCTGCTGATTTGCGGCGCTAGGACTTCCTCTCGATCTTGAGATCGGCAAGAGATCGTCTACATCAACCACGAGTTGAACTCGTTAAGCTTTGTCGGTCTTCAAGGGTATGTTCTCTACGGATATACATCCGCCCGTTGTTTGTATCTAGTAGATGGATCTTGGTATATAGTTCACATCGTAGGAAAATTTTTGTTTTCTATGCTGCGAACCCTACACTGGATACCATCAAATAAAAATCAAACCGGAAGATGTTCAATAGACAGCATTTGTCTCAAGATATGGACACCATGAGTATCCGGTAGTACCATTTGGTTTGACCAATGCACCTGCAATATTCATGAATCTTATGAACAAGATCTTCATGCCATATTTGGACAAGTTCGTCATAGTTTTTATTGATGATATTTTGATATATTCCAAGGATAAGGAAGAGCATGCTGATCATTTGAGGATAGCATTGCAGACTCTAAGGGAACACAAACTTTATGCTAAGTTTAGTAAGTGTGAATTTTGGCTAGATGAGGTAGAATTCCTCGGTCATGTGATCAGTAAAGATGGAATTGCTGTGAATCCATCTAAAGTTCAGTCAGTACTAGAGTGGACTGCACCAACCAATGTGAAGCAAATTCGAGGTTTCTTAGGAATGGCTGGTTATTATCGGAGATTCATTGAAGGTTTCTCCAAAATGGCCGGACCAATGAAAAAATTGTTAAGAAAGAATACATCATTCAATTGGGATGAGAAGTGTGAAGCAAGTTTTCAAGAGTTGAAGACTAGGTTAACCACAGCTCCAATCTTAGCAGTTCCTGAAACAGGGAAGGACTTCACAGTGTACTGTGATGCATCTAAAGAAGGTTTGGGTTGTGTATTAATGCAAGATCGGAAGGTGATTGCTTATGGTTCAAGACAACTGAAACCACATGAAGTCAACTATCCAACTCATGATTTAGAGTTAGCAGCCGTAGTTTTTGCGCTAAAAGGATGAAGGCATTTGCTATATGGAGCCAGATGTGAGTTATACACTGACCATAAAAGTCTCAAATATTTCTTCACTCAAAAGGAATTAAATATGAGACAGAAGCGTTGGTTGGAATTAATCAAGGATTATGATTTAGGAATCAACTATACTCCAGGGAAAGCAAATGTTGTAGCTAATGCTTTAAGTAGAAAGAGTGCAGATATTCAGCCTAGCAATAGGGAGCTACCAAAAGAGTTACAAATGGACTTGGAAAAATTAGAGCTTCAATTCATCAGAACAAAGGTTCTTGGAGGATTAGCTACTATGCAGGTAGTTGTAGAGCAGGACAGTGATCTTAAGCAAGAAACTTTTAGACATCAAGTAGAAGATCCTTTTATTGCTGAGGAAATTCGGAGGATATCTCAAGGGCAAAAATCAGTTTTTCGCCTTGGAGAATATGAGTCCTTATGGTTTCAAGACCTCCTTTGTGTTCCAGATGTGACTGAGATTCGTGATGTCATACTCAGAGAAGCACATGAAACTCCATATTCTATACATCCAGGAAGTACTAAAATGTATATGGACTTGAAAGAACTCTTCTGGTGGAATAACATGAAAAGAGATATTGCTAAATATGTATCTGAATGTCATACCTGCCAAAGGGTGAAGGCTGAACATCAAAGACCAGCAGGACCATTACAACCTTTGGAAATTCCTGAATGGAGGTGGGAAGAAATAGGTATGGACTTCATCAAAGGATTACCCATGACACCAAAAAGGAAGGATATGATATGGGTAATTGTGGACAGACTCACTAAGAGTGCACATTTTATTCCAGTGAATACAAAAGATAATGCCGAGAAGTTAGTTGAAGTATATGTCAAAGAGATAGTAAGTAAGCATGGAGTACCCAAAAAGATCGTAACTGATAGGGGATCCGTGTTTACTTTAGCATTTTGGAAGCAATTGCATGAAGCACTTGATTCAAAGTTAGATTTCAGCACAACATATCATCCTGAGATAGGAAGTCAAACAGAGAGAACTAATCAAATACTGGAAAATATGCTAAGAGCATGTGCATTAGATTTTGGAGGTACATGGTGTTGGAGATATGCCCTAGAGGCAATAATAAATGTAGTTATTATTATATCTTTGTGTTTATGATAAATGTTTACATTCATGCTATAATAGTATTAACAAGGAAACATTGATACTTGTGTGATTTGTAAACTTAATTTGAAGTCCCTAGTATAGCCTCTATACTTCACTAGCTTGTTGGTTGATTAATGATTGTGGTTTCCCTATTATGAACATTGAGATGTTATCAACAACAAGATCATATCGTTAGGAGAATGATATGGTGGACATACTCCTATAGATAAGCGTAGCATAAAGATCAAGTCATTTCAATAGTTCAATTGCTATATGCTTTCTGATACATAGTAACCTAATTCCTTCGACCATGAGATCATGCATATCACCTTTACCGGATGGATGCTTTGATGACATCAAACACCACACCGTAACTGGGTGGCTATAAAGGTGGCATTGAGTGTTCGGAAAGTTTTGGTTGAGACACATGGATCAAGAGTGGGATTTGTCCATCCATATGACGGATAGATATACTCTGGGCCCTCTCGGTGGAATGTCATCCAATTAGCTTGCAAGCATGTGACTGGCTCACAAGGGATCACATATCACGGGAACGAGAAAAGAGTACTTATCGGTAACGAGGTTGAACTAGGTATGCAGAGATACCGACGATCATAACCTTGGATAAGTAAACTATCGTGAGACAAAGGGAAATTGGTATCGTATGTAAGTGGTTCATTCGATCGCAAAGTAATCGTAGAAATATGTCGGAGCCATATGAATTTACAGATTCCTATATTGGTTATTGTTCGGAGAAGTGTCTCGATCATGTCCGCATAATTCACGAACCGTAGGGAGACACACTTAAGGATTCGACGCTGTTTGAGTAGTTATGGTATTATGAGAAAGAGACCGAATGTTTTTCGGAGTCTCGGATGGGATCCGGGATATCACGAGGTTATCCGGAATGGTCCGGAGAATAAGATTCATATAAGGAAAGTCCCGTTTCGGAGTTCGGAAATGATTCTGGTGTTTTCATCGGGAATGTTCTAGAAGGTTCCGGAATGTCCGGCACTCCGGGGGGGGGGGGGGGGGGAGGGGTACATGAATGTGTCATTGCATATTGGAATGATTGCATCATGTACTAAGTGTTCTTGCTGTTCCAAATAAAGGATTAAATTGAATCCTAAAACTGAAAAGTCAAATGGCCAGTTTGAAAGTCAAACGGCTAAAACAGGAAACTGTGGGAAACAAGCAAGAGGAGGACAAAACCGAGTTGGGGAGGGAATCCCTCCTCCAACCGGCGGCGCCTCCACCAGGCCGAGTTGGGGAGGTACTCCCCTCCCTCCCCTGGCACGCCGGCCCCCTCCACCTATAAAAGGAGGGGCAGGGCCTCCTCCTCTAGACACACAAGTTCCTAGCCTCTAATCTAAATCCTAGCCCTAGACTCCGGTTTAGAGCTGTTTTGGTTTAGAGCTTCTAATTGCCCTAGCCTTCGGATTAGAGCCTTCTAATTGGTGTGTCTAAACCCTAGACCACTAATAGTTCTCTCTCATACTCCACCATACTCGCTCCGGCTTAAGGCGAAGCCCTGCCGGATCTCCCCTCTACTTCCGATACCACGCCGTTGTGCTGCCGGAATCGCAAGGAGAGTGCTACAACCTCCGCTGCCTGCTGGAACAAGGGAGAGGAAGGTCTTCGTCGAGTACCGAACGTGTGACCGACTGCGGGAGCGCTGCCGGAACGCAGCGCCGGAAGGATCATCTACGCGATCTTGAGATCGGGAAGAGTACGACTACATCACCCACGAGAATCCGCTCTCGTTAAACACTTTGGAATCTTCGAGGGTAAGTTATTCCATCGACTCGTTGCTACAATCTAGTAGATAGATCTTGGATTGTTTGTTTGCATGCGATAGAAAATTTTTGTTTTCCATGCTACGAAACCCTACAGTGGTATCAGAGCCGTGTCTATATGTAGATCTGTTGCACGAGTAGAACACAATGGTCATTGTGGGCGTTGATGCTTTTATTGTCGATTGCTTCTTGTGTACTTTGCATCTTGCGGTATGTTGGGATGAAGCGGCCCAGGCTAACCTTACATGACATCGTTCATGAGACTTGCTCCACGCTTGACATGCAACTTGTATTGCATAAGTGGCTTTGTGGGTGCCTGTTTCTCCTAGCATAGTTAAGATCCAATTTACAATGGGTGATTAACAATACTAGTATCAATGTTGTGGTTCATGTTCGTAAGTTAGAACGACACTTATAGAAAGCCCCAAACCACGTAAAACATGCAAAGAAAGTAGAGGCGTCTAACTTTGTTTTGCAGGGGTGTGCAGTGATGTGATATGGCCATGATTGTGATTATATTTGATGTATGCAATGTTCCTTATTGTAAGTTGGCAACCGGCAGGAGCCATATGGTTGTCTTTAATTTATGTTAAGACCCGTGTGTCTATTCAAAGTAGTTGTAATAGTTGAAGACCGGTGGACGACAACCATGGAGAGGCGTCATTGACCTTGATGCAATGCCGGTGATGATGGAGATCATGTTCGTGGTTGAAGATAGAGATCGGAAGCACGAAGAAGAAAGGCCATATCATATCACATATATATTGAATTGCATGTGATGTTAATCCTTTATGCATCTTGTATTGCTTAGTAGACGACGGTAGCATTATAAGATTATCCCTCATGCACATGAATTTCAAGTCATAAAGTGTTCACCCTTAGTTAGCACCGTTGCTAAAGCTTGTTGTTTCGAAGCACCACGTGATGATCGGGTGTGTTAGATTCCGCAAGTGTATACAACGTGAGCAAGCCAGATTTGCTCATGCGGAAACTAAGGTTTGATCTTGACGAGCCTAGCATGTACAGACATGGTCTCGGAACACGGATCACCGAAAGGTAAAGCATGAATCATATAGTAGATATGATGAACATGACGATTGTTCGCCATTGAAACTATATCAACTCTCGTGATGATCGGTGTTGATGTAGTGGATTTGGTTCGTGTGATCACTAAAACAATGTGAGGGATATTGTTTTGAGTGGGAGTTCACCTAGATTAACTTTATTAATTAATTTGAACTCAATTTTTCATAAACTTAGTCTAAACTATTGCAAATATGTTGTAGATCAATGGCAGCCCCTATCATCAATTTTAATGCGTTCCTAGAGAAAGAAAAGTTGAAAAACAATGGAAGCAACTTCGCGGATTGGTTCCGCAATTTGAGGATTGTCCTCACAGCTGGTAATTTGACCTATGTGCTGGATGCACCGCTGGGTGACCCACCTACAGATGATGCTCCCGATGAAGTAAAGAATGTTTACCTCGCTCGGAAGAATCAGTACTCCATAGTTCAGTGTGCTATCTTGTATGGTTTGGAATCGGAGCTTCAGAAAAGGTTTGAGGATTCAGACCCATATGATATTGTCGAGGATCTCAAATTGATTTTTGAGACTCATGCGGCAATTGAAAGCTATGAGGCTTCTGAAAAGTTCTTTAACTGCAAGATGGAAGAGGGCAGCTCCGTCAGTGAGCATGTGCTTAAGATGTCTGGGCACGCAAACAAACTTCAAAGCTTGGGTATAGTGATTCCTAATGCTTTGGGGATTTACCGTGTCCTCCAATCACTACCACCAAGTTACAAGAACTTTGTGATTAACTACAACATGCAGAACATGAACAAGACGTTGCCAGAACTCTTTGCCATGTTGAAATTTGCAGAAGTGGAGATCAAGAAAGAGCACCAAGTGTTGTTGGTCAATAAGACCACCAAATTCAAGAAAGGCAAGTCTAAGCAAAAGGGACACTTCAAGAAGGGTGGTAAGAAAGTTACCACGCCAGCGAAGAAGACCAAGGATGGACCTAAGCCTGATACCGAGTGCTTTTACTGCAAGGGAGAAGGTCACTGGAAGCGGAATTGCCCAAAGTACTTGGCGGATTTAAAGAACGGCAACATCAAGAAGAAAGGTATATCTGATATACATGTTATTGATGTGTATCTCACTAGTACTCGTAGTAGTGCCTGGGTATTTGATACTGGTTCGGTTGCTCATATTTGTAACTCGAAACAGGTGCTGCAGAATAAACGGAAGCTAGCGAAGAAGGAGGTGACGATGCGCGTGGGAAATGGATCAAAGGTTGATGTGATCGCGGTCGGCACGCTACCCCTTCATCTACCATCGGGATTAGTTTTATACTTAAATAATTGTTATTTGGTGCCTGCGTTGAGCATGAACATTATATCGGGATCTTGTTTATTGCGAGACGGTTACTTGTTTAAGTCCGAGAATAATGGTTGTTCGATTTATATGAGTAATATGTTTTATGCACATGCACCTTTGATAGATGGTCTATTCTTATTGAATCTCGATAGTGGAAATACACATATCAACAACATTGAGGCTAAACGTTTGAAATCAAGTGATAATTCGACCTATATGTGGCACTGTCGTCTTGGTCACATTGGAGTGAAACGTATGAAGAAACTCCATTCCGATGGACTTCTTGAATCACTTGATTTTGAATCACTTGAAAGATGCAAAGCATGTCTGATGGGTAAAATGACTAAGACTCCATTTTCTGGTATGATGGAGCGAGCTACGGACTTATTGGAAATCATACATACCGATGTGTGTGGTCCAATGAGTGTAGCATCGCGCGGTGGTTATCGTTATGTTCTTACCTTCACGGATGACTTGAGTAGATATGGGTATATCTATTTCATGAAACATAAGTCCGAAACTTTCGAGAAGTTTAAGGAGTTTCAAAGTGAGGTAGAGAATCAACGTAACAAGAAGATTAAATTTCTACGTTCTGATCGTGGAGGTGAATATCTAAGTTACGAGTTTGGCGAGCATTTAAAGAAATGCGGAATACTTTCACAATTGACACCGCCGGGAACACCACAGCGTAATGGTGTGTCCGAACGTCGTAATCGAACTCTCTTAGATATGGTTCGTTCTATGATGTCACTTACAGATTTACCGCTATCATTTTGGGGTTATGCATTAGAAACAGCCGCATTCACTTTAAATAGGGCACCATCTAAATCCGTTGAAACGACACCGTATGAATTATGGTTTGGGAAGAAACCTAAATTGTCGTTCCTTAAAGTTTGGGGATGCGAAGCCTATGTAAAGAAGTTACAGCCGGATAAGCTTGAACCCAAAGCGGAAAAATGCGTCTTCATAGGATACCCGAAGGAAACTATTGGGTATACCTTCTATCATAGATCCGAAGGCAAAATCTTCGTTGGCAAGAATGGATCCTTTCTAGAGAAGGAATTTCTCTCGAAAGAAGTGACTGGAAGGAAAGTAGAACTCGACGAGGTTGTCGAACCTTCTCTCGAAATTGCGAGTAGCGCAGCACCGGAAGAAGTTCATGTGGTGCCTGCACCAATAAGAGAGGAAGCTAATGATGGTGATCATGAAACTTCGGTTGAAGTTACTACAGAGCCTCGGAGGTCAACGAGAACTCGTACCACTCCATATTGGTATGATTCCGTTATGAATGTCATGTTGGTGGACAACACCGATGACCCCGAGACATATGAGGAAGCGATGATGAGCCCAAATTCCAATAAATGGCAAGAAGCCATGAAATCCGAGATTGGATCCATGTACGAAAACCAAGTATGGACTTTGGTGGACTTACCGGATGGCCGGAAGGCTGTCGAGAACAAATGGATTTTCAAGAAGAAAACAGATGCTGATGGTAATGTTACTGTCTATAAAGCTCGACTTGTCGCAAAAGGGTTTCGACAAATTCAAGGAGTTGACTACGATGAGACTTTCTCACCAGTAGCGAAGCTAAAGTCTGTAAGGATTATGTTAGCAATCGTTGCATATTATGATTATGAGATATGGTAGATGGATGTCAAAACAGCATTCCTCAATGGAGATATTGATGAAGAGTTGTATATGATGCAACCCAAAGGTTTTGTCGATCCTAAAGATGCTAACAAGGTATGCAAACTTCAACGGTCCATCTATGGATTGAAGCAAGCATCCCGAAGTTGGAATCAACGTTTTGATAAGGTAATCAAAAGTTTTGGTTTTATACAAACTTATGGAGAAGCTTGTATTTACAAGAAAGTGAGTGGGAGCTCTGTAGCATTCTTAATACTATATGTGGATGACATATTGTTGATTGGGAATGATGTAGACCTTCTTAATAGTGTCAAAGAATATTTGAATAATAGTTTTTCAATGAAGGATCTTGGCGAAGCAGCTTACATATTAGGCATAAAGATTTATAGAGATAGATCGAAACGCCAAATATCATTGTCACAGAGTACATATTTGGACAAAGTTCTAAAGAGGTTAGGAATGGAATAAAGCAAGAAAGGGTTCTTGCCCATGTTGCCCAATACGACCTTGAGTAAAACTCAAAGTCCGACATCGACAGAAGATAGAGAAAGGATGAGTAAGACTCCCTATGCCTCAGCCATAGGATCTCTAATGTATTACATGCTATGTACTAGACCCGACATTGCATATGTTGTTAGTTTAACTAGCAGATATCAAAGTGATCCAGGAGTGGATCATTGGACAGCGGTCAAAAACATCCTTAAGTACTTGAGAAGAACTAAGGATATGGTTCTTTCTTATGGAGGTGATGAATAGCTCGTTGTTAACGGTTACACCGATGCTAGTTGGAACACCGATCCGGATGATTCTAAATCACAATCCGGATACGTATTTATTTTGAATGGTGCAGCAGTTAGCTGGAGGAGTGCAAAGCAAAGCGTTGTGGCGAGATCTTCAACTGAATCGGAATACATGGCTGCTTCGGAGGCTTCACAAGAAGCGATATGGATGAAAGAGTTCATTACAGAGCTGGGTGTGGTTCCTAGTGCGCTGGACCCAATGTCTATCTACTGTGATAACATGGGCGCCATAGCCAATGCGCAAGAACCAAGGTCACACAAGAAGCTGAAGCACATCAAGCTACGTTTTCACGCTATTCGAGAACATATCCAGGATGGGGATATAAAGATTTGCAAAGTACACACAGATCTGAATGTGGCGGATCCGTTGACTAAACCTCTCCCGAGGGCAAAACATGACCAACACCAAACTGCCATGGGTGTTCGGTATATTACCATGTAATCTAGATTAGATGACTCTAGTGCAAGTGCGAGACTGTTGGAGATATGCCCTAGAGGCAATAATAAATGTAGTTATTATTATATCTTTGTGTTTATGATAAATGTTTACATTCATGCTATAATAGTATTAACAAGGAAACATTGATACTTGTGTGATTTGTAAACTTAATTTGAAGTCCCTAGTATAGCCTCTATACTTCACTAGCTTGTTGGTTGATTAATGATTGTGGTTTCCCTATCATGAACATTGAGATGTTATCAACAACAAGATCATATCGTTAGGAGAATGATATGGTGGACATACTCCTATAGATAAGCGTAGCATAAAGATCAAGTCATTTCAATAGTTCAATTGCTATATGCTTTCTGATACATAGTAACCTAATTCCTTCGACCATGAGATCATGCATATCACCTTTACCGGATGGATGCTTTGATGACATCAAACACCACACCGTAACTGGGTGGCTATAAAGGTGGCATTGAGTGTTCGGAAAGTTTTGGTTGAGACACATGGATCAAGAGTGGGATTTGTCCATCCATATGACGGATAGATATACTCTGGGCCCTCTCGGTGGAATGTCATCCAATTAGCTTGCAAGCATGTGACTGGCTCACAAGGGATCACATATCACGGGAACGAGAAAAGAGTACTTATCGGTAACGAGGTTGAACTAGGTATGCAGAGATACCGACGATCATAACCTCGGATAAGTAAACTATCGTGAGACAAAGGGAAATTGGTATCGTATGTAAGTGGTTCATTCGATCGCAAAGTAATCGTAGAAATATGTGGGAGCCATATGAATTTCCAGATTCCTCTATTGGTTATTGTTCGGAGAAGTGACTCGATCATGTCCGCATAATTCACGAACCGTAGGGAGACACACTTAAGGATTCGACGTTGTTTGAGTAGTTATGGTATTATGAGAAAGAGACCGAATGTTGTTCGGAGTCTCGGATGGGATCCGGGATATCACGAGGTTATCCGGAATGGTCCGGAGAATAAGATTCATATAAGGAAAGTCCCGTTTCGGAGTTCGGAAATGATTCCAGTGTTTTCATCGGGAATGTTCTAGAAGGTTCCGGAATGTCCGACACTCCGGGGGGGAAGGGGTACATGAATGTGTCATTGCATATTGGAATGATTGCATCATGTACTAAGTGTTCTTGCTATTCCAAATAAAGGATTAAATTGAATCCTAAAACTGAAAAGTCAAATGGCCAGTTTGAAAGTCAAACGGCTAAAACAGGAAACTGTGGGAAACAAGCAAGAGGAGGGCAAAACCGAGTTGGGGAGGGAATCCCTCCTCCAACCGGCGGCGCCTCCACCAGGCCGAGTTGGGGAGAGACTCCCCTCCCTCCCCTGGCGCGCCGGCCCCCTCCACCTATAAAAGGAGGGGCAGGGCCTCCTCCTCTAGACACACAAGTTCCTAGCCTCTAATCTAAATCCTAGCCCTAGACTCCGGTTTAGAGCTGTTTTGGTTTAGAGCTTCTAATTTCCCTAGCCTTCGGATTAGAGCCTTCTAATTGGTGTGTCTAAACCCTAGACCACTAATAGTTCTCTCTCATACTCCACCATACTCACTCCGGCTTAAGGCGAAGCCCTACGGGATCTCCCCTCTACTTCCGGTACCACGCCGTTGTGCTGCCGGAATCGCGAGGAGAGTGCTACAACCTCCGCTGCCTGCTGGAACAAGGGAGAGGAAGGTCTTCGTCGAGTACGGAACGTGTGACCGACTGCGGGAGCGCTGCCGGAACGCAGCACCGGAAGGATCGTCTACGCGATCTTGAGATCGGGAAGAGTACGACTACATCACCCACGAGAATCCGCTCTCGTTAAACACTTTGGAATCTTCGAGGGTAAGTTATTCCATCGACTCGTTGCTACAATCTAGTAGATAGATCTTGGCTTGTTTGTTTGTATGCAATAGAAATTTTTTGTTTTCCATGCTACGAAACCCTACACATGGGAAGATCATCTACCATTGGCAGAATTTTCTTATAATAATAGCTATCAGAGTAGTCTGAAGGCAGCTCCATATCAGGTTCTGTATGGAAGGAAGTGTAGATCACCAATATGTTGGTATGAGCCTGGAAGCAGCAAAGAATTTGCGCCAGATTATATCAAGGAAAGACAAGATATCATTGATAAGATCAGGGATAGACTGAAAATAGCCCAGAGTAGGCAAAAAAGTTATGCGGATCAAAGTCGAAGATCATGGCATCCAGAAGTGGGAGATATGGTATATTTGAAAGTAAGTCCAATGAAAGGGGTGAAAAGGTTCAGAGTTAAAGGAAAAATGAGTCCAAGATACATCGGACCATTCAAGATATTGAGTCAAAACAGAACTATAGCTTATGCTTTAGAGTTACCATCAAGATTGGCTCAAGTGCACAACGTTTTCCATGTGTTAGAACTTCGTAAATGTTTGAAAGTTCCGGATGATGCAATCACACATCAAGAGATAGAACTACAAGCAGACTTTACCTATATTGAAAAGACCTGTAAGATTCTGGAAGAAAGCTAGAAAAGATTGAGGAACAGAGCAATCAAATATTGCAAAGTACAATGGGAACATCACCCTGAAAGAGAAGCCACGTGGGAGAAAGAAGAGGACTTAAGAAAAACCTATCCAAAACTATTCAGGTACATCTCCACAAACTTCGGGATAAAGTTTAATTGAAGGGGAGAAGTCTGTAACATCCCAGCATTTAGGAACTAACGAAGGGTAGATTTAGGAAATTGAAATGTTGCATGCATTCATCTGTGAAAATATGGGTAAATTTTTCGCCAAATAAAAACCTAAAGTGATCAAGGTTTCTTTCATACTTTGAGATTAGATTTAGTCTTAAAGAATGATTGTTATAGACTTTGATATGATCTTTGTGGAAATATGTGTTTTGGGACATGAAATTTGAATTTAAAACTTGAGTGTTTGAATTATAATTCAAATGATTTTTGAATAATGTTTGAATCTTGATTTAATTAAGAGTTAACCAATTTAACTCAAACTTTATTTAAAGAAAGCAATTAAGAATATGAATATTTGTTTCATATTTTCATTCAATAAATAAGTTACAAAAATGTAACTTATTTAAATCATCCATAATATTCACCATAGCCAATAAATAAAGAATAAGAATATTTCTTTATTGATAATAGTATAATCTTTATTACAAAATAATAAAACTAAAATTACAAAAGAATAAAACTAAAATTACAAAAGCATAAATAAGATTACATTGGACTATTCTATAAAGAAAAAAATCTTCATCCTCAAATATGTACCTGCAAAATAAACACAAACACAAAAATAAAGGAAGTTAAGGTTAAATTGTATTACTCTTAGACTTGTCAGTGAAATGCACTGATCAAAGTTCATCATTGAGTAATCTTATAAAAAGGGGCAAGTTTCACCAATATGAAAGGATGAATCTTTCATAATTTTAAGCCAGAAGTCAAATGACAGCAAGGAGGGGCAAGTTTCACCAGTCAAGTAAAAGTAATCAGATGAAAGTAACTTTCAAAATTCTGAACATATCCACATCTGTGCAGCAAGCACATAAGCAGCACACACACCAAACTGCATGGTGGGTGCTGTCAACACCACAACAGCAGCAAGACCAAACAAAACTGTCAAACACAGTCGTGGGAAACCAAACACCACATCATTCCCTTGCTTCTACACATCAAGCACATCAGCCAGCAGCTAAACCAAGCACATCAGCCAGCAGCCATACCAACCAAAGCCCAGGATCACATCACCAGGATGGTGACATAAGGAGGGGAAATATCAGGTGGATAGCAAGACCAAGGTCCAGCCATCAGGATCAGAAGATGATGGGTTAGATCAAGGACAAGCCAGGAGCTAGATATGCCATGGGAGCACAAGATCAACCACAAGATCCACCACTAACAACCACAACATAAAGTGACAGTGGTGAGTACACAGACCATCATATGATCTATCTGTCTAAGATTAGAGAAGCATACATGAATCAGAATAAGCATTCAATCTTCACAGATTCAATCAATCAATCTACCAATCAGTTTCCTGTCATTACAGGAATCATAATTAGGACATTCCTATGTATATATTCACTGTCTGAGATCATTGTGATCTCAAACCACACATACATCACTAGGACAGTGATTTCATCACACCATACTCATTATCATTAACCAAGTAATGAAAGTGGTAAGTTATTAAACCCACTGACGATACCAAACATTGATTTTAGAGCAACTATATCATCTAAATCATATGAAATCTAAGCATAAAGTCATCTAATAAGCCACCAGAACCATTATAGTTCATCTTAAGCAACACGACTCAAGCTAATAATAATTTAGCATGCTTAGAGACCATCCACACATGATCTAATTCATCCAGTATATGATTAACAACAGGATATAAACCCTAAATGGAATAAATCATCTTAATCAGGATAAGACAGTAACCAAAGAGGTCACTGCCAACATCTAGGATAGGATGAGCAAGCATAGAGAGCGTAAGGGGGAGAGGAAAAGAACTCAGCAAAGGTCCTCGCTGAAAACTAGAAGAGGAAGCAGAGGTGGCCGATGACCATGGCAGCACGGGGAGCACCCCCAAGGGGGGCTCTGCGACCCATACAACGCCACAGCGGAGACCATGGCCATGCCTAGTGGAAAGAGGAATCACCATGACGCACAACGGCAGCGGCAGCGCGATGATCCACGCCAACCCCCAAACCCTAGGGGTCGGGACAGCATCGATCTGTCGCAAGAGAGCTCCATGCTCAAATCCTGTTGGACAGGAAGGAAGGAAGGGCGTAGTCGACAACCTCCTCCTGCACCACGGCGGCAACCAGAACGGCTCACGACGACGGGAATCATCGGCGGCGACATCACCGACCACGGGGTTAGCGATAGAGGAGGAGAGGAGTGAGCTCGAGGGTGAGAGGCAGCGAGGGGGTGGGCTGAGTTGGGCTAGAACCCTTCGGGGTAGCTATTTTGACTATGCCTAATGGGCCATAAGGGCCCAATAAGATTAAGCCAGCCCAAAAAAAACTTTAAGGCCTGTTTTCAATAAATAGAAAAGTCCAAAATGCCCCTGAACTTAATTAAATTCTAGAAAATAAAAGAAAAGTCCAAAAATTATAAATAACATATTTTTGGATTCACAAAAATCCAAACTATCCAAATAAATAAAGATATAAAATTTTAGACATTTAAATTGCATTAAGAATTTTGTAATTTATATATCCCTTATGGAATTTTACAAAATTATTGAAAGATGATAAAAAAATAAAAATCACTTTCATTATATATTAATATTGTAGTATTTTCGAAAAATACTAAATAAATATTTAACAACATTTTTTGATATTTAAGTGATAATTCCTAAAAGAATTATTAAATTAATAAAAGTCAAATAAAGGGAAATAAAATAAAATAATATAATATATATTATAAATATTAAAAAATATATTTATAATTCCTTTATTATTTAAAAGGAATTTTTATAATAATGGGGGGAATGCATATCAAATTAAATGATGCATTACATTACTTTGCATAATCATTTTGCTTCTTTAAATATTGTCCTTACCGGGCAATAATTATGTTTCTGTAGACATAAAAGCTAAGGTCCAGTGCAAGCATCAGACTTCACTACCTTGCCATCACAAGGCATGTTCATCACTTGCTCATACCCTTTGAAGAGTCTTTATCAAAGTATTTGCACATTGTGTGTTATCATATATACTCTAAAATAAAGAAAATATTAATTTCACAAATAAAGAAATCATAGATATCATCCTAAGTGCTGATATAATGAAGCAATAGAACTTAGGGTTCTATTTGCAATAATGATGATCAATTAGGGACTTAATAACCCTGACATCAGTGATTCTAACGCCGTATATTACGCGTTAGCCATGAGATTTGGAATGGGACAGAGAAGTCAGCTGTATCTTCTTCCTCTCGCATGAAGCCGGATGTGCAGGTCGTGGCTGTTATCCTCGTAGCATGCATATTAATTGATAATTCGTAGAGGATATGCAGCATATGGGTGGGAACCCTCATCGTCCCACGATAGTTCTGGCATCTAACGGTTTGTACAAACAATTGCCGTAATTCATTATGTGGGCATGGTGTACACCAAGGAGGCATGCGAGGTCGCGAAGGGGGCAGTGATTGGATTGGACCAACTACTAGGCCCCACATCCTGGAATTGTGGATGGGAAAGTACGCCCGGTTGTGCAACAAGGAGTTGATCTCTCATGGGTAAAGTAACACACCTCTGCAGAGTGTAAGAATTGTAACTTGTTACTCCCTGTTCCGGGAAGGAGCTACGAACACGGCAGGAAAGGAACTCCATGAAAGTTCTGGTCAACCTGTGAAGGCTGATGGTCATAGATTTTTATAATAAAATCAATCTTTGAAGAAAGATTTACAAAAATTGCATAGTGCCAAGGATTTATAATCCGAGGTGGTAGTTAGAGCATCAAACTTCCCACCTTGCATATAATGAACTTGTTGGGTAACGCTGTTACTCATCCTTTCCTTTGATCCCTTGCTTAGACTCTGAGGATCCCGAAGACGTGCCAATGTATGCAGCTGAATGTCAAGAAGATGTCTTCTACAAGGAGACTGACCTGTCAGGAGGTGTTGAAGGAGTTTACGAAATCCGCTATGGTGTTGACGATAACGAGTCCAACTAAGTATCATAATTAGTAGCAACCAACTGAGCCGAGCAGCACGAACTCTATAGAATAAGATGCTAAGCTCAACTCCTAGTCGGAGTTGGTACTTTTAAATTCCGCTGAAACACTTTATATTTGGATTTGTAAGTTGAAACCTTTTGAAGTCCTGAACTTCTGGTATTGTAATAATAATAATGTGTGAATGTTGTAATATGGACCCGCAATGTTTATATTGTGCCACTCTAAGGGATGTGATATTTACGGAATGGTGTTTTGTGAGTGTCATGTCAACGACTATAGTATACTACACATGCATGGTATGCTGGGTCACCGCAAGCACCCACAGCAAAATCATTAGCATCACACATAATTTCAAAATGTAAACTCCAATCAGGTGGTTGGACAATAGGAGAAGTTGTCAAAGCCTTCTTCAAAGTTTCAAAAGCTTCCTTACAATCATCATGAAAAACAAAAGGTACATCTTTTGGAAGAAGATTAGTAAGGGGCTTTGAAATTTTGGAGAAATATTTAATAAACCTCCTATACAAACCAGCATGACCAAGGATACTACGAATACCTTTGATATCCCTAGGACAAGGCATCTTCTCAATTGCTTCAATTTTGGCTCTGTTAACTTCAATGCCTCTTTCAGAGATCTTGTGTCCAAGAACAATCCCTTCATTAACCATGAAATGGAATTTCTCCCAATTAAGAACAAGGTTGGTTTCTTCACATCTCTGCTAAACACGTCCTTCATTTTAGGATTTAGACGACGTTGGTGCTCAACAACTGGTTTTGCATCAGGATCTATATTAATAGCATGCTGACATATAGTAGGAGAAATCCCCTTCAAATCGTCAAGAGTATAGCCCATAGCTCCTCGGTGTTTCTTCAATATCTCTAATAACCTTTCTTCTTCCTTTCCTGAAAGTTTAGAACTAATAATAACAAGATATATTTTCTTATCATCAAGATAAGCATATTTAAGATCATTAGGTAAAGGTTTTAATTCGAAAACAGGATCCCCTTTAGGTGGTAGTGTGGTACCAAAATCTTCCATAGGTAGATTATGCTTAAGTAACTCAGGCTGACGAAGGAAAGCCTCGTCAATCTCATTTCTTTCCTTCAGGAAGACATCACTTTCATGATCTTCCATAAATTGCTCCAAGGCATTGTTAGGAGCAAGAGAAATAGCAGAAAGTTGTTCAACCCTGAAATCCTCATCAGGCAGTTCATTTTCATAAGGAGTTTTGGCAAATTTGGAAAAATTAAACTCATAAGACTCTCCAGCAAACTTAGTCAAAACTTTTTGCTTCCTACAATCTATGATATCCCCACAAGTATTCAGAAAGGGTCTACCAAAGACAATAGGATAGGTTTTACTAGCTTCTTTACCAAGTACTAGAAAATCAGCAGGATATTTATTCTTACCACAAAGGACCTCCACATCTCTTACAATGCCAATGGGGCAAAATTTCTCTCTATTAGCAAGGTGAATAACCACATCAATGTCCTCAAGCTCACAAGGAAAAATCTCATGCATAATTTCCCTATAAAGCTCATAAGGAATAGCGCTAGAACTAGCACCAATATCACATAAACCATAATAGCTATGACTACCAATTCTAACAGAAAGCACATGAACACTAGCTTTTCTAACTTTCTTAGGATGAGAAACAATATTAGTAGCATCTTCACAGAAGACAATATGCTCATCCTCTATATTTCTAGTGACAAGATCTTTCACAATAGCTACCACAGGTTCAATATCAATAAGCTCATCGGACCCTATAGTTTTCTTTGCGCTTTTGCTAACCACATTAGCCATAATAGAATGCTCCCTTACCTTGGAGGGAAAAGGTATTTTCTCAACATAAGGTTCATGCAAAATAGGATCGACAGTACAAACCTCTGTGCTAGCAGGAACATGGGTGACAATGTCTTTATAAGGAGCGTGGTACTTGTCCCACTCTTTCTTGGAAATTTCAATATAAGAGGAAAAGGCATTAAAACATTTTACAAGAACTTGAGGATCAAGACCAAACTCATTGCTAATATCACGGAAGTCATCAGTTCCCATAAAAGATTTAATGCATTCATAACCATAGTTTATACCTGACTTTCTTCCTTTGTCATTCTCCCAAGCCTTAGTGTTATCTTGAATACGGTCTAAGAGATCCCATTTAGCTTCTTCCTTCATACGTGTGAATGATCCAGCACAAGAAGCATCTAGTAAATCTTTATCATGAAGAGGAAGCCTAGCATAAAAGTTATTTAGAATAATACTATTAGGGAGTTCATGAATAGGACATTTAAGCATTAGTAACTTCAATCTCCCCAAGCTTGAGCTGTACTATCTCCATCAAGAGGCCAAAAGTTATATATAAGATTTCTGTCCTTATGGATTTCACTGGGACGATAAAATTTAGAGTAAAAGAGAGATGCCATCTCCTCCCATTCCGTGGATTGTCCATTCTTCAGCAGGTTATACCATTCTTCAACTCTCCCTTTCAAGGATATGGAGAGTAACTTCTTCTTCACCTGTTCAGTTGTGATACCTACACACTTAAACAACCCGCATAATTCATGGATAAAAAGCAAGTGATCACCGGGATGGACGGTTCCATCCCCAAAATAATAATTATCCATAACACGATTAACAATACTTGTAGGTATCTTAAAAGGATCTATCTCAACAGGAGGTGGTTCATCTACTACCCTAGCAGTGGTAGTAGTTTTCCCAAACAGAAAACCAAGTGGGTTATCCATATTTAAAACAAAGTAACAAGCAGTAACAAAAGCAATACTCACAGTAAAAGTTTCCCTTACCAGTTCCACTCTTCAATAGCGCTTCACTCCCCGGCAACGGCACCAGGAAATAGTCTTGATGACCCACAAGTATACGGGGTGTATCATAGTACTTTCAATAAATAGGAGTGTCGATCCCAACGAGGAGCAGAAGGTGCTGAACAGTGGTATGGAGCAGGAAATCCCTGTGAATACTTAGCAAATAGATTTTTAGTGGTTTTCTGACAAGGCAACAAAACAAGGAGCAAGTAACAAAAGTTACAAACAAACGGAGCAAGTGGCCCAATACTTTCTTAGCAAATGACAAGCCGGTGGAAATACTTATAAGGACCAAACGTTCTTGAGGACACATGGGAATTATGTCAAGTGCTTTCGCTTCAAATAGCTGAGTACTCTTCTCTGGTGTTGTAAGTGTTGTGTGGGTGAACCTGTGCTAATGTACCGACCGTACTTGGACTAATACATACTTGTGATTAAACCCCCTGCAAACATCCGTAACTACAGGAAAGTAATTAAGATATAAATCAAACCACAGCCTTAAACTCTGAGATCCTACGCTCCCTTGTGCAAAGGTGTCCTAACGGGGGTTCAGGTTTCTGTCACTCCGGCAACCCCACAATTAGTAGCCAAATACACAATGCATCCCCCTAGTCCCATAAATGGTGAAGTGTCATGTAGTCGACGTTGACATGACACCACTAGAAGAATAGCACCACAACTTAAATACTAAACCATTGAATAATAACTCATCACAGATTCACTACTAACAACATGAATTCTCCCATGTCCTCAAGAACTAAACGAACTACTCAGAAGACATCATATGGATCAAGATCAAAGATGATATGGTAATTGATAACAATTTGAACATAAAAAATAATCCAATGATTCCACTCACAAGCATCAACTACAATAGTAATCAACACCGAGAAAGTTTCCCCTAAGAACTAAAGCAATATCCAACACAATTGTTACAGCAGGACGGAGTGGTGATGATGGTTGAAAGAACATGTTGGGCCCCCATGTGTGGTTTTGGTAATTAATGACAATCTTTATGTACTAATGTGTGTATTAAGTTGTACTTGTAGGAATTTTCCATTGGCATTGCTTGGAGCATGTGTTGACTTCAAGATAGATGAAATGAGAAGAAGATGTGTTGTGCAAGCTCAAAATGCGCCATCTATAGAAGATCTCATGTTTGATGCTTGCCATCCTCGGTGATCATGGATCGATGATGAGGAATCAAGAAAGGTGTCCATCTTGAGAAGGACAAGATCGTATACATCGATCTCAAGTGGATTGCTCAAGGCAAAGGTATAATATTGATAGGTTTTCCCTTTTGCCGGTCTCATGTTTGTTGGGAGACCGGGTTTAGGATAGATAACCGTACTATCAAGAGGGGCTCTCGAATGAGTAACTCGGTCACATCGTTCGGAGATAGATCAAACCTTTGCATACTTGCATCATCATATTTGGTTGTTATTTGGTCTTATCCATGTGAGGATATAGAGCTTGTGGTAATCTCCATAACAAGCTCTAGTTCATCAAAAACGGATTTCCCTTTTATATCTTATTGCGTTTTGATCTTGGAGGTTTTACCGGTTTGTATTTTAGAGATAGGTAAAACCTTCCATTATTTGGTTCTTACTCATGTGAGGATTTAGAGCTTGTGTTAATCTCCATGACAAGCTCTCGTTCATCGAAAACGGATTTCATATGCATTTTCTATTACGTTTTTTATGTTGGAGGTTTTATCGATTCATCTTTTTGATAGAGGTTAAACCTTTCGTCATTTGGATCTATCCTCCCTTTCTGGAATATAATGTTTCTTTGCATTATCTTTTAGAGCTTGTTGTCCTCTTCGAAACGAGCCCAAGATCATCAAAATCGGAGTCCGGATGCAAAAGTTATGGCCGTTTTCGTTCAGGGATGACCGGTAGTACCGGACCAGGGTCCGGTAGTACCGGAGGTCCGGTAGTACCGCTTCGTAGTACCGGTCGGTACTGAAAAAAATGCGTTTGGCGACCTGGGATCCCCAGGGATTGTCCGGTAGTACCGGGAATGTCCGGTAGTACCGGGAATGTCCGGTAGTACCGGGATTTGCGCTTTTTTGGCTTCAACGGTTGGATTTTCGGGGAACCTATTTAAGGGGCCTTCTTCCCCAATGGTTCCCTAACCATTCTTGCAGGTTTTCCCCTCCATTGTTGACCTTCTTGATCTTGCTTTCTCTCAATCCCTCCAATGATTCTTGCATATTCTTGAGGGATTTGAAAGAGGAGATCTAGATCTACAATCCCACCAATCAATCTCTCCTCTAAGTGAGGGGAACATATTGGGATCTAGATCTTGGAGTCATTTGTGGATTTCCTCCATTGTTCTTCCTCTCTTATTCCCCCATAAGCTTTTGTACCTTTGGTGGAACTTGGGAGAGAGAGATTTGAGCACCTTTGTGGTGTTCTTGCCATTTGCATTTGGTGCATCGGTTTGAGTTCTCTTTGGAGGATTTGATTTGAGTTACTCACTGGAGCTTGTCCCTCTTGGGTTCTTGGAACCCTAGACGGTTTGTGGCCTTGGTGGCATTGTGGCCTTGGTGGCATTTGTTGGGAGCCTCCAATTAAGTTGTGGAGTTGTGCCCCAACCTTGTGAGAGGTTCTGGTTGCCACCGACAAGTGCACCGATAGTGGAAGCGTGGATCGATCCCATTGGGGTGAAATTCACCGGAGAATAAGGGAGGCCTTTTGTGGCGTTGGTGGTTTGATACCACCCCCTCTCCAAACGAGACGTACTCCATGTTGGGAGGAACTCGGTAAAATATCGGTGTCCCCGCGTGCCTCGGTTATCTCTATACCCGAGCTCTTTACTTATGCACTTTACATTGTGATAGCCTTCGTGCTTGAAGTAATATATATCTTGCTATCACTTTGTTGTTTGTATTGCTTAGCATAAGTTGTTGGTGCACATAGGTAAACCTTAGTTGTTTCTAGGTTGTGCTTTACAAAGTAAACACTAGTTTAATTCCGCCTTTGTTGAGCCACTCTAGGAAAAGTTTTAATCGCCTATTCACCCCCCCCTCTAGGCGACATCCGTATCCTTTCAATGGTGCTGGTGGAGATGATGGTGTGGATGATGATGATGATCCCGATGAATCCTAGCTTGATGACGGTGTTGATGGCGACGGTATCCCCTCTCCAGGAAGGAATTCCCCCAGTAGAAATTTGTCTGCCAGAGATATCTTTCTCTCTCGGTGTTTTCTGCCCCCCAGAGGCAGCGGAATCTATCTGTGGTCGCTCCCTGAGACTTAGGGTTCCGTAGGGAAGATATAGGCGAAGGGACGGAGTCGGAGGCTGGGTAGGTGAGCCACACATGACCTAGGCGCGGGGTTAGGTGGGCCCACGCCTAGGGGGTGTGGGCCCCCTGAGGCCCTTCTTCGTCCCTCCTTATGGCTCCCTCATTCTTCTGGAGAAATAATATGTTTCTATATTTTTCTGGTATTTTTCTGATCTTTGCGAAATTGCACCAAAACACCTTCTTTTACATCAGAATCCAGACTCCGACAGTCCGTCCTCCAAGAATCATCCAACATGCTGATACATCGGAAACGTATCTATAATTTTTGATGCTCCATGCTTGTTTTGTATCTACTTTGCTTTGCTTTGTCTATACTTTGAGGTGTTTTTATATCTTTTCTGGAACTAACCTATTAACAAGTTTCCATAGTGCCAGTTGCATGTTTTCTTCTGTTTTTGGTTCCAGAAAGGCAGAAATCAATATTCTCGGAATTGGACTGGAAAAAAAGCCAAAGTTATTATTTTCTCCGGAGCAACACGGAACCATGAAGCAGAGCCGGAGGGGGCCACAAGGTGGCCAAACCCTCTAGGCGCGGTCAAGCCCTGGAGGCGTCTGGAGGGGTGTGGGCCCCCTGGACCCCCACCGACCTTGATTCATGCGCCTATAAGAAGCCTTCGATGGGAAAACCCTAAAGAATCCAGAAGAAATCCACGAAAACCTCCGCAGCGCCGCCGCCACCGAAGGGTAGATTCAGGGGACATAAAGTCTCTGTTCCGGCACCCTGTCAGGATGGTGAAGTGCCCCCGGAGCCATCTCCATCGATCTCCACCACCATCTCCATCACCGTTGCTGATTCCCATGATGAGGAGGGAGTAGTTCTCCTTCGAGGCTAAGGGCTCTACCGGTAGCTATGTGTTCATCTCTCTCTCTTTGCATGATCTTGTTGTGGTCATGAGCTTTGTAATCAAGTAGATCTACCTTGCTACTCAAGTGCTTCATTAGATCTCTGCTCTTCCCATGTGTGTGAAAGTGACAGCGTGCACGCCATGGTGGCACTTAGGTTTGAGTCTACATAAATACTCTTTGTGCTTTAATAGATCTATGCATTTCCCCACGTGTGTGAAAGTGACAGCGTGCATACCGTGTGTGGCACTTTGGCTAGATTGAATATTTGTTATGAGTTATATTTGGAGTTGGATGTCTCTATGAAATTTTGGTGTTTGTTGGAACCATCTAGTGCTCAAGGTGACAGTGTGGGGTTATCTAAATTGGGGAAGGCGGACTTTGAGGACTGCTGTTATAGCCCTACCGATGATTAGAGTGTCCAACCGGAGAGTAATTAAGAGTAGTATCATGAAGAGAGGATATTTATATGAGAGAGTGTTCACTAGTGAAAGTATGATCCCTAGGCCTTATTTATAAACATTGAAACACCGTTTGCATCTAGATCTGTTGCATGTTTGCTTGCTTCCATCAGTTTGACTTTAGTTTGTTCCTCCACGCCATCAGCACTTTTCTGACACCGTTACCCCACGTCAACAACAAGTCAGAAGCTATTTTCTGGCACCGTTACCACTTGTATTTCACTATCTCTTCGCCGAACTAGTGCACCTATACACCTGACAAGTGTATTAGGTGTGTTGGGGACACAAGAGACTTCTTGTATTTTGATTGCAGGATTGCTTGAGAGGGAATACCTTTGACCACTTCCTCCTTGAGTTCGATAAACCTTGGGTAATCCACTTAAGGGAAACTTGTTGCTGTTCTACAAACCTCTGCACTTGGAGGCCCAACAACTGTCTACAAGAATAGAAGTGCGTAGACATCACATGCATAAACAAATGGAAAAGCCATAAGTAATACCTCATAATAAGACAAATATCAATGGATAGAGGTAAATTATGATATAGAATGGTGATGCAAATTGGGCGTATCAACTAGACACAACCACTGTTGAAGCAGAGTGGCTTCGTGAACTCTTGATGAACTTACCTGTGGTTGAAAAACAAATACCCGCAATCCTTATGAATTGTGATAATCAAACTGTGATCATCAAAATAAATAGTTCTAAGGACAATATAAAGTCATCAAGACATGTGAAGGGGAGATTGAAATCTGTCAGGAAAATGAGAAATTCCGGAGTTATTGCATTTGACTATATCCAAACATCTAAAAATCTGACAGATCCCTTCACAAAGGGTCTATCACGTAATGTGATAGATAATGCATCGAGGGAGATGAGTTTGGGACCCACATTTTGATTTGCTCACAGTGGTAACCTGCTCTATGTGATCGGAGATCCCGTGAAGTAGAGTTGGGATACAAGCTGTTGGTTAACTGGGAGGAGAGTATCCTTACAGTATACTACCACTCCGTATAGATGCAATACTCCCCTATTCTGCATGGCAGGTTGGTATTCACCTTAATGTGTTCCGAGTGGCTCGTCTAAAGCTAAGATGTTGTCCTGCAGAACATCTTCTGAAGAACACATCTATATGAGTCTGACTGTAAAACGTGGCAGTCCGTGGCAGTTGGGTGCTCTCTAATAAACTCATGAAAGGCCATGGAGTATGACGCATAAGCTCCAAACCGCTGGGAAGCCTCGTGGCAGCCCTGTATCGGTCTAGACCTTGTGTGAAACTAGTGCGCACCAAACTTGTAGTTCAAGGCATAGTCCACTATTCAAGTTGCAATCTAGTGTAGCATGAAGTTCTAAGTGAAAGTTCAACTTAACAGTCTCCACCTCGCAGCGGTATATAAACAATGTTCTGGAACTAATTGATGTGATGTGATGATATGTTCCTATGAGACTTTGTGGGGGATTGTTGGAATTTGGGTGTGGGCTTTGGCTCATAGCCTAATACAAATTCTAAAATTCTCATGGCCCATTCATGCCTAGCAAGGGATGACACCAAAGTTTAGTCCCACCTTGCTAGTTTGGAGGGAGTTGGACCAATAAATATAGTGGAGTGTTTCACTACCTCCTAAAGAGAGTGAAGAGGAGTGGCATACACTCGCGCTCCTCCTCCGCCGCCGCCCGCCTTGCCTTGTCACGACGTGCGCGCGCGCCACAGTTTGCGGAATTGTGCCTCGATGCCGATCTTATTTTTTTGCTGCTCGGAAAAACAGGCAGCCATTTTCGATCTTTCTGGAAACATGGTTACTCGGACGTGGGCTGCGCCCCACGTCTTACCCGACCCGCGCTATATATAAATGGCTTAGGCGTAAACCCTAATATGAGCTACACACATCTTTCTCTCTGCCTCCAGAACCTTGCGTCGCCGCTACACCTTCTCCATCCCCTCTTCCGGCATGCACGGGACGACGGGATAGTAGGCCTCCGGAACCACCGCCTCTTGTGAACCTGTACGGGTGAGGGGCGATCAGGTTTTTGGGGAGCGCGTCTGCGCGACTACTGACGATATCACGTCGACCGACCGCTCCTTCCCCGACGAGGACTTCTTCCCGGACATCGTAGCCTCTACATCGACGACATGTTTGACGATACTGGTGTCAATGCGAACCTCAACGCCAACCTGAACGCGAACCCGATTCCTCCTTCAGCACCGTTCGCAATCTGCTCCTATCTAGTTCAGTTTTTGTTACAGTTTCTTGTACTAGCTTTTGGAATAGATGCGATCTGCTTATTCTGGTTAAATGTGATATGTTCGTCTATTCTGCTAGTATACATGATTAGGTTAATTCATGCACTTATAGTCATGTTTTATTATTGTTTATTTCAGATTAATTATTATGATGATATGCTTATATTTTCAACATGATTAGCTAGGTTTGGGATTGACCCATGAAATGAAACCGTTTTTTAGTGATCCAAGCGACCGCTCGAGGGCTATGGTGTTCTTTTTTGGTCTAATATAAAATGTTTTCTTTGTGCGTGGGATCGCTTGATGGCAGAGCCATGGACATGCCAGATATTTATTTTACTTCCTTCGTTCTAAAAGGTATTCCCTCCGTTTTAAAATATAAGATGTTTTAGGTTTATAAAGCAAATGCATTTATACTATTTTTAGTATGTAGGTTTACTCAGGTTTAGAGTGAATCTTGACACTAAAACAAGTATAGATATATTTTCTTCACAAACCTAAAATATCTTATATTTTGAAACGGAGGGGGTATATCACATTTTTCTAAATTCACATGTATTAGTAACAGAAATGTGAGATACATACGAATCTAGACAAATCTATCTTTTCAGGATGAAGGGAGTACCTCTAGGTAGGGCTGAAAAAAGTAAGAAAATTTTCCGTTTGTTTTTGAAGAAAAAGAAAATTGAGTGCTAAAAAGGAATCGGAAGCGGCATTTTGCAGAGTAGGACCGAATGTTCTAAATGAAAAAATAAAAGAAAATGGGGGAGCTATTTCTGACGGAAACGAAATTCCGGATAAACAAATATGGAAACTTTTCAAAAATATAACCAGCCAGACCCATGTACCGAAGTGATTTCCTTTGCTATTGTCGGGTCAAAGAATATATGCATGGTCTACATAATATATGCATCCCGCAAAGGCAACATAGTAATTAAGTGAGTGTCTTAACATTTATGTAAAATTATTTAAGTAAACTTATGTGCTTGTTGAAGTGTTTAATAATATGTGTTACTTTACATTCAATAGTCGCTTGACGAAGTTGTCAGCTATTCCTTGTATGTCATGTGTTCTTTTGGTGTACAGAACAATATATTATGGCACTATTATATTCCGAGAAATGTTCGTTTTCGTTTCCTATCCATTCCATATTTCTATTCGGTGATTTTTGATTCCATGTTTATTTCCAAAAATTTCGGTTTCATTTTTGATTCCTATAAGGCAAGAGGAAACGAAAACTATAAAACATGTTTCTATCCTTTTCCGTTTCGTTTTCAACCCTACCTATAGGCTGTAAGAGAACCGAATATGGCGGATATTATCATAGGCCCAGTTCTTTTGATGGCTTCTTCGAGAAGCTGCCCTACCCCTAGCTTCCTCGGTAAGCCGATTCAAAAAAATTACGAGGCTTCTAAAGTGATTAAGGTTAAACTAATTTGGAAGCCTCGTCAAATTTTAGAACCGGCTTACCCAGGAAGCTGGGGGTAGGGCGGCTTCCCGGAGAAGCCACCAAAAGAACTGGGCCTTATTCCGGTCTGCCTAACATATTGGGCTCCCTTATTCCTCATGGCAGGATCTCTTTCAAACTAGTTATCACATGGAATTATTTCAACAAATATTTTATAAAAAATACTTGTAGCACAAAAACCTCATTCGCATGTATAGAATCATCATGTGTAATAAGTACTTTTTTTTGCGAAATCCAGTATATATGCAGACGCTCACAAATACGTACATATACTCACCCCCTATGAACACACACATGCACACCCTACGCCTATGAGCACCTGCTAAAGATTGAGCCTGATACACTGATCCGACAGTTCTTGAGGTTGACAAAATAACCAGAGATGCCTCACTATCGACCGGAACGTCACCTCTCACTGAATAATATTCCGCCTTTTAGGCGACTACCAAATAATCAAACCCGGGGTTGAACTCAGGTGGGCTCGGGTATCACTACCCTCCTAACCATCCAATTACAGGTTTGATCTCGGTAATAAGTACTTCACCGCACCACCGCATGCCTCTATGAATTATTTCTTTTATCAAACAAAAACGCGTCTATTAGCTGCTCCAAGTACCATAATTTTCGCTTGTTTCGCTAAATTTTGCTCAAACTTTTCTAGCTCAAACTTTTCTAGCAGGATCATATCTTTCCCCGGTCAAGTAGAGGATATGCACACCTGAGATAAGAAAGAAATCTAAGTACCGAGTGGAAAATAGAGCTTGAGTCCATATCATTCTCCACGCACCCACCATTCATTAAGAGCTACCATCATTACCACCAACACTATAGGACGCGCGCGCTACGCCGAGGGCAAAAAGCCGTCGGCGTACGCCGAGGGCTGCCCTCGGCGTAGCCTCCTCGGCAAAGGTCTTCCTCGGCGGAGCACATTCAGGCCGTCGGCGTATAGAAATGTCATCGGCGTAGCATACGCCGACGGCTTTGCCCTCAGCGTAGCGGCCGTCGGCATAGCCTGTCAGCAGGTTGCAAAAACATTTTTTTATTTTTTTTATCTTTAAATTGTTAGAATTGTTAATCTCTCACTTTGAACATTTTAACACTAATTACACTTAATATTTGATTAAATTGCAGTCTTGGTCAAACTTCCCGGCCGGTCACCCATCCTAATAATACTCCAGCTCCAGCACAATTAACTTTCTGGTTCCTTCAGAATCTGTTTCCGCAACGTAATTATACATTGTTGTCAATACTATGATATCAATCCTATTAACTCTTATATCATCATGTCACATGTTTGTATTTTTTGAAATTATAAATAATTATTTAAGTAAAAATATTATTGAATTCAAATAAAAATATAACAATTTTACTTTTTTGTATTTTTCTATTTAATATGGAATAATTATTATCTTTAAACCCGTAAATCGGAATTCGACAAATAATATGTCTAAATTGATCAAAAAATGATAGGAATCCAAATATGATATCCATATCAACTAAACACTAACCCTCCATTTTTTAATTAGCTATTTGGTGGTTGCTTCAGAAAATCCCCCTTTTTGCGCTTGGAAAATAAAAAATGCCTTTTTGGCGTGATGAAAAGGAAAATTTGCATTAGATATTTTATAAAATAGCATATTGTGAACCTAAAAATGATTTTTCTAAAAAAACATGAGCATCGGATCATGTAGCTGTAGTTCATATATGATACACTTCCTCCTGATTCGGCAGGAATTTGTCTTTTTCACCAGAGGTGGACGGAAAGGTTTCAGATCCCCCTGTTGGGACATTGTCCATATAAGGTGGTCTAATATTTTTGTAAAATGTGGTGGTATCATTTTGAATTAGCCATTTGGTGGTTGCTTTACAAAACCGTCCGTTTTTTGTGCTCGGAAAATAGAAAATGGCATTTTGGTGCGATGAAAAGGAAAAATTATCCTGCAACATTGTTCGCCATCTCATGATGCACATGTATGAATAATATGGACATATTATCACAAACTGTGCCTCGATTCTAGCCATAGCATTGGTCATTTGACCCGAAAGCCAAGAAATCTCGAATGAGATAGGTCATTTTGTGAAGTTTTTTTAGACGTAATCAATATACCAGGTTTGATATTTTTCCTTGTAACTATGTCACATAATATGACACCAAGCGAAGGTTTCGCATTGTTTCGATCGTTTTTGAATTTTTTATGCCCGTTTTAAACTATCGTTAAACTTTGTCGAACGACAGACATGAAGATTCTTAGCTCGGGGACGAGCCTCGCTAAACTTGTATTGGATCTTTGATAAAATAGCATATTTTGAACCAAAAAATGATTTTTGTAAAAAAACATGAGCATCGGATCATGTACCTGTAGTTCATATCTGACCCACTTCCTGCCGATTCGGCAGGAATTTTTCTTTTTCACCAGGGGTGGATGCAAAGGTTTGAGATTCCCTGTTGGGACATTTTCCATATAAGGTGGTCTATTTTTTTTTGTAAAATGTGATGGTATCATTTTGAATTATCCATTTGGTGGTTGCTTCACAAAACCGTCCGTTTTTTGTGCTCGAAAAATGGAAAATGGCATTTTGGTGCGACGAAAAGGAAAACTTTCTCCTACAACATTATTCGCCTTCCCATGATCCACATGTATGCACAATATGAGCACATTATCACAAACTATGCCTTGATTCTAGCCATAACATTGGTCATTTGACCCGAAAGCCAAGAAACCTCGAATGAGATAGGTCATTTTGTGAAGGTTTTTTCAGACATAATCAATATATCAAGTTTGATGTTTTTCCTTGTAAATATGTCATATAATATGACACCACGCGAAGGTTTCGCATTATTTTGATTGTTTTTGAATTTTTTATGCCCGTTTTAAACTATATATAATATTTTATGTTTCACTTAATTTTTATTTACAAATGTATAATATTTGAGTGTAGATAGATAGATCCTATTGTTCTGCAAATTTTGATATATTATTTGTATTTTTCTGAATTATAATGATTTAGTTATGATTTTTCAAAGTTTAATGAGGTAAAAGAAAAAATAGCTATGCCAAGGGCAGCCGTCGGCGTATGCTATACCGAGGGCAGCCGTCGGCGTAGCATAGGATACGCCAAGGAAAATTATACGCCAGCGACTGCTTGACGGGGCTGGTCTGGACGATGGCTACACCGACGGCCCCGACGTTTGGCCGTCGGCGTAGCTTCCTATTCCTATAGTGCAACCATTTCACTCGAATTTATAGCTTTGCTACCTTTCGAAACTAGAGACAATAAAGATTGTATTCCTTTATTTCTCTTTCTTGGCATCAATAACAAAAAGAACCATAGGTGCACCAACCAAGAAAGAGATTGGAGATACTACGATTGAAGTGCAGTGACCATAACCAAGATAGATACACTGGTAGAAAAGGGCCCATGCATCCCGGTTGGTAAGGGTCATTAGTCCCGGTTGCCCAACCGGACGGGGCAATCGGGACTAAAGCTCTAACCATTAGTCCCGGTTGCCCCACCAACCGGGACAAATGGGGCACACGTGGCGGCATCAGAGCGCGAGGGGGTGTGGAGCATTAGTCCCGGTTCGTAACACGAACCGAGACTAATAACCTGCTGCCGCGGCAGAGATTTGGCCCATTTCTCTGCCGCGGCAGAGAATTCATTTTGGCACATTTTTTTGCCGCGGCAGCATTTTCGCCACTTTTTGTGCCGCGGCAGAGAATTCATTTAGGTTGTTTTATTGTTTATTTAGTGTTTTGCACTTATCAATGAAGGAACCTTATATTACACAAGATCATCATGACAACATTTTACATTCAATACACGGATCTAGTTCATGCACTACATACAAAAGTTGCTATTCGATGCTACCGGCCAATTTCTTGAAAGTTGCTATTTTTACAATTCCTATTGTCTATACACAGCCGAGTAGTATTGCCCTTGTGTGTTTAGGACTTCTGCATCCAAGAATCCCGCCAATTCCTCCTGTATTGCTCGTATGCGATCCTTTGGCAGAAGACCGTCCCGTAGATGTTCGATCTGATTTAAAAAAGGAGTCAGCCTATATGAATATGAAACTAAACACAATTTGATTGTAATTAAAAACTATAGAAATTGTTTACGTACGTGGAGTTGCTCTAAATTTCTGCCCTTCTCATCGCACATCTGCCGGATGAACTCGCATACATAGTACCCACATAGATTGTTACCTGGTCCCTGCGTCAGGCACTTTACGAGAACAGAGTTCAATCAAAATAATAATCAAGCATGATAATAACTGTATCAAAACTAGAATCAAAGAGATGCGCGGATATAGCTAGTGGTGCTTACATCTAGTGGTTGAAATGTAAGCTCCTCTTTCCAAACACCCCTAGCCTTCTTGGTGAACCGTTTCCAAGCGCTGCCCGGCGTAGAAAACGAATAAAATAAGTTATTAAGTACTTGATATCATAAAATTCACGAACGTTGCCGATATAGTGTCGTAATGATTAGAATTACCGCTGGAGAAGTATCTGCATGTCCTTCCACGTCTCAAGGGGTTTATGTTTCGAGTCCATGACTAGTACACGCCCTTTGTCAAGTTGAATGATTAACAGAATATAGTGGTACCTGCGAATGCAGAACTAATCAATTATATACTTAACATCGAGTAAGCGAAATAAAAAGTGTATACAAGACAATAACACTCACTGGAAGTTGTAAGGAAATAGTATTTCCCTTTTGGTTTCTTGAAACCTTAACGCGTGTACTATATTATCCTCCGTATCCTGGGGGCTTATTTTGAGATTAGCTTCATGAACCCAATATGGGTCAATGAAGCCAATGTCATAGATTTGTCCTCTGCTGCATTCGAGAATCTTCATTCTGCATATTAAAGTATGATTATATACATGCAATAAACAAAATAATATAGATGGAGACTAAATTAATTACAGAATTAGTACTTACAGACAATAGGCACTCATGATCGATTTGTCCAAGGCGTCTTGATTGAATAATTGAAATAGTTCATCAAATTCAATGGATATCATGTCATCCTTATCTTTCCCATGATGCTTTTTTGTAACCCTCAGCACTATCCAGTTAGCCCCGGCCCTTGTGGCATGCATGTACCAGTTATGCAATCTTCGCATTTTTGTTGGAAGATTGTTTACCTCCTCAGGTTTGACGAGAGGTTTTCCGTACTGGTATTGGTATGCTACTTCACTCACGGGGAAGAACTCTAACTGGGATAAGTACTGGGCAATACTCATACCTTGAGCAGCGGCAGCTTCTCCGTATTGTGCAACTACCTCTGGATCATACTGCTCTTCGGCCCCATATTTGCTCGACCCCACATTGGTTTGAGAAATCACCTTGAGAGGGGCGCAAGTCTGTTTTGCTTGTTCTCCGAGCTGGGCAACAGATTTCCCGCTTGCATCAGTACTGCTCTTCGAGGCTTTTTGTGCTGCATGTGACTTGAGAATAGAACGCTCATAGTCTGATGACAGCTTTGGCTCGGGTTGATGAAGAGTCTTTAGCATTTTCAACACTTTGGCTTTTTCTTCTTTGGTGCTGGGGAACTCTGGCTCTTTCGGCCGCCTCAGCTTAGCGAAAAACGCTGTCGTTTCCGCATCAACGATCGCCGCAGTCTCCTCTTCAGTACAGTCATAAGCTCTCTTGGGAGGAACCGTTGGTACTTTTGGAAGAGGCTCTTGTTTACGTTTCGGCGATCGCTTACGACGCACAGTAGCGGTACGCTTACGCTTTTTATCCTGAGGCGCCGGCGATGGCTCCCGCGGCGATGGCTGCACCGGAGATTGGTGAGGCAACAGAGCCGGGTGAGGCGACGAAGACGGCTGCCGCGGCGGCGACGACCTCGCTGGAGACGGGTGAGGCGGCGGCGAAGATGGCCTTGGCGTGTGATTTCAAAGCACGATACAATCCTTCGGCCATAGAATGGTGACGTTTTTTGCGTCACCCAGCACAGTCACATCCCCTTCACCAGCAGGGTAGTGAAGATCCAAAACCTCAAAGGTGGGCATGATTTCATCCACGCCGACAACAGCGTAGCCCTCTGGAACCGGACGACTGTGGTAAGTTGGTGTGGGTCCAATTGGTAAGGCATAGCCGACCGCCACCTTCATTGATATGTTCACAACTTTGACATGTAACTCGCAGTGTGTCATCTCTGTGATATCATCCACTGGGTAGCCAACAGGAGCCATCGTCGGTGCATCATCGGCATCGCCATTGTCATCACCCGGGACCTCGGTGGAAGCCACACTGCTTTTTCGATTATTCGATAGGCCGGTAGCATCGAATGCAGTGTGCTGCTGAGATGGGCCGGTAGTACTTTGCTCTTTAAGTGAGTTAATTTCATCTTGTTGTTGCTTTAATCGTTCGTCAATTAAACGCATTCCCTCTTTCTGACTTTCTGCTTCAACTGCCGCCCTGTCCTTACTCCTCTGACGGCTTCTATCAGGATATTTCTTCCTCTCTTCGGGAAACCTAGTCCTCCATGATTGGGAGCCTATTGTGCCTCGTGTTCGTCCATCATGTTCCTTATTTCCAAGGGCGAGTGTGAGCTCATCATTCTCTCTATCGGGAATGAAGTCCCCATCTTTAACAACCTTTACTGCTTTTCTCATCCTCTCGATTGGCAAGGGGTCTTTTTTATGTCGTATGTTATATATACACCTCCCTTCCGAGTCCAACGTGCCCCCATGCCCGTAAAACCAATTCCTTGCACGTTCTACCCAATCGTCTATCTCTGGGGTGATATTTTTATCACGCAGTTCCTGCTCAAGTTTCTCCCACTTAGGAATGCCAACCTTGTAGCCACCTTGCCCCATAGTATGGTGATACTTCTTCTTAGCAGCATTCAGCTTATTCGTTTCAGACATTTTCTTAGGTTTTTATGATTTCTTGTATTCCACAAACTCATCCCAGAATGGTTTTATCTTCTCAAACTGAATATTCTTGAAATCGGGAGTCTTCTTTTTCACGACATAGTCAAGGTGCAATCTTTTCTTCCAGTTGGTGAAACACTGGGCCATCTTCTTCAAAGCCCACTCCCTGACCTTAGCCTCCATGGCTCTCCCATGTTGTAAGGCGTCCTCAACTGGATCCTCCGCATTTGGATCCAGCTCTATCTTCGGTAGTTTGAAATTAACCATGAGCCTCTTCCACAGTAAATCTTTGGCGTGGTTAGGGACAAATAAACATGTTCCCTCTTCATCCGCTTTAGCAGGCCTATTCCAATTTCTAATGGTGATCGGGATTAAGTCCCTAACGATTACTCCGCATTGTGCCACAAATTTGGTTGCGACAACTTCGGGAGCTGTCGGTCTGCCGTCTTCAGCGACATCTTTGATCCTAAACCTCTCATGGTCTTGCAACTTTTTGGTTGGGCCTCGTCTGCTCTTTTCAGTAGATTCCTTCGATCCGGAGGGCTAAAAGAAGAAAGATCGTCATTACTATTTCTATATAGATAGCAGATGATTAATTAATGGATTGATTATATTACATGCACCTCGCCGGAGCGGTCGTCTTCTCGATTACACAAGGCATCGCCTTCTCCCTCGCGGAAGGCAACACCTTCAACCTCAAACAAGTTGTCTACTCCGGTAAAAAGAGGATCACCCTCACCGGAGTTGTTCAGAAACGTTGATACGTCTAAATTATCTTCCCCACGGATCACACCTTGGATCAACTCTTCCTTTTCTTCGTCTCTGACGTGTGGGTCCATATTTTCTGCATAGGTGGAAAAACGAATAAGTCAAAGCGGCTAAAGGAGAAAGTTAAGTACGGTGTTGAGAGATATAAACCCTAATTCAGAGAAACCCTAATATATACATACACAATAATAAAAATGAAGAGAAAGGGAAACCGTGTAGTAGATAGGCACATCGTCGAACCCACATGCACCTAAGTTGCTTGAAAATGTGAATCGGGTCTGGGGCTACCCACAGTGACTGACCAGTGGGGCCGAAGACCAATAATACCAAACTAATTAATAAACCTAATAATACCTAACTAATAATAAACCTAATAATCCAAACACCAAAAAGAAAGGGAAACAATCAACACATGGCATCGATGGAATGCTCAAGAAAGTATGATGATATGACAAGTTAATTTGCATTGGAATGTAACCCTAAGAAATGCTCAACGATTTAATCGGGGTTCCGAGGGGTGAAAACCCTAACTCGGAGAAACTCCGGAACACATGAGAGGGGTGGATTTGTTCTTCTAATTAAACTTGTAATTTAAGTTATTGAACAATGCATGATTATAGCTTAGATAGTTAGGTTTCATTTTTCTGAACATTTTGATATATTATTCATATTTTTATGACTTATAGATTAAAAGTTATTGGATTTATAAGATTATAATTATTTCTGAAATTATTAAAAGATGGTTAAACTTTTTACACCGCAGGCAAACCTACCCACAGTGACTGACAGAGGGGCCCCATGGCCACCTCAGCAGACTCGCAAGCAAGAGGGACCGGGGGTTATTTCTCACCGACGCGGCATCTAGCCAGAGAGGCTGACGAGTGGGCCTGGGCCACGCAGGCAACACGTGGACGCCACACGAACGCCACATCGGCTCGCCGGCCAACGGGCCAGACGGCGGCGCGGGTTGGCCCTAGGAGGCGAGCGGGGCTGCATGGGCTAGCGCTGGACTCACGCGGTTGCGTTGAGCCAAAAGGCAGCGGCGCCGCTTCGGATTGGTCACCGGAGCATGGCGCATGGCGAGCAGCGGCGGCGGCGCTTGCAGTTCGTCGGCGAGCGGTGACCACAGAGCGAGGGAGAGAGGGAAAAGAGGTCGGCGAGATCCGCGTGCTCACCGTGGTGCTCAAGGTAGTGACGGGGAAGTGCGGGGAGGTCCTGAACGGCGTGAATGGCGACGGCGGACGGCGTCGGTGACGGAGAGGACGTGCTCGATTCCGGCGGGAGAGGGCACCCCAGCAAGCGAGCTTCGGTGAGGAGGTTCCTGGCGAGGAGGCGGAGCTCTAGAGGCAGCCGTTAGGGCGTGCAGGACGGCGGGGCAGCCTGACGGCGTCGCTTCTGTCTCCCTGTGCGCGAGAAGATTGTGAGATGGGGAAGAAGAAGAGGAGGGGCACCCAGTTATAACCAAAGGGCCTTTAGTCCCGGTTGGTGGCTCCAACCGGGACTAAAGGGTCATACGTCCCGGTTGGAGCGACCAACCGGGACCTATACTCCAATATTTTCAGCAGACCAAGGGTTGGCGCGCAGGGGCTCTTTAGTCCCGGTTGGTGGCTCCAACCGGGACATATTCCCCTGTTTTCAAAAAAATTCAGGTATTTTATCTCTGTTCCCGCCTTATTTTTTATTTTGGGGTTTAAATTTGTATTTTTTTAAATGATAATTAATTTGGAATTTAGAAAAACTTTAAACATAAAAAGTGTTTGGATTTGAATAAATAATTCAAAACCATTTTCTGTTTTAAAAAATAATTAATGTAACCATTTAAAATATGAACCATTTACAATTAAAAATGAATTAACTTATATTTTTTTAATATCAATTTGGAATTTAGAAAAACTTTAAACATAAGAAGTGTATGGATTTGAATAAATAATTCAAAAACATATTCTATTTTTAAAAAATAATTAATGTAACCTTTTAAAATGAATTAACTTATATTTTTGAATATTAATTTGGAATTTAGAAAAAATTTAAACATAAAAAGTGTTTGAATTTAAATAAATAATTCAAAAACATTTTCTGTTTTAAAAAATAATTAATGTAACCATTTAAAATATGAACCATTTACAATTAAAAATGAATTAACTTATATTTTTTAATATCAATTTGGAATTTAGAAAAACTTTAAACATAAGAAGTGTATGGATTTGAATAAATAATTCAAAAACATATTCTATTTTTAAAAAATAATTAATGTAACCTTTTAAAATGAATTAACTTATATTTTTGAATATTAATTTGGAATTTAGAAAAAATTTAAACATAAAAAGTGTTTGGATTTAAATAAATAATTCAAAAACATTCTCTGTTTAAAAAATAATTAATGTAAACATTTAAAATATGAACCATTTACAATTAAAAATGAATTAACTTATATTTTTTTAATATCAATTTGGAATTTAGAAAAACTTTAAACATAAGAAGTGTATGGATTTGAATAAATAATTCAAAAACATATTCTATTTTTAAAAATAAATTAATGTAACCTTTTAAAATGAATTAACTTATATTTTTGAATATTAATTTGGAATTTAGAAAAATTTTAAACATAAAAAGTGTTTGGATTTAAATAAATAATTCAAAAACATTTTCTGTTTTAAAAAATAATTAATGTAACCATTTAAAATATGAACCATTTACAATAAAAAATGAATTAACTTATATTTTTTTAATATCAATTTGGAATTTAGAAAAACTATGCATAATATGGGCACAACATCACAAACTATGCCGTGATTCAGCCCATAACATCGGTCATTTGGACCGAAAGCCATGAAACCTCGAACATGATAGGTCATTTTGTGAAGGTTTTTTCGAAACATGATCAATATACCAAGTCTGGTATTTTTCCATTCAACTATGTAACATAATATGACACCACGCGAAGGATTTTCATTGTTCGGATTTTTTTTGAATTTATTATGCCCGTTTTGAATTATCTGAATTTCTAACTATGGTCGAACCGGTGTGCATGAAGATAGGGGACGGGCATCGTTAGAACTTGCATTGGATCTCTGAAGAAACCACATATTGCGAGTCTATAAATGATTTTTTCAAAAAATCACGGGCGATAGATCATGTACCTGTAGTACAAACCGGACCCACTTCCTACCGATTCGGCAGACATTTGTCCTTTTTACCCGGGATGGACGAAAAGGTTTGAGATGTAACAGTTGGGATATAGTCCATGTAAGGTGGTCTAGTATTTTAGGAAAATAGGACGGTAGCATTCTGAAACGGCATTTTGGTGGTTACTTCACAAAATGACCCGTTTTTTGCGCTCGAAAAATGGAAAAGGGATTTTCCGTGCGACAAAAAGGAAAACTTCCTCCTGCAACATTGTTCTCCATACCAATGTCCACACACATGCATAATATGGGCACAACATCACAAACTATGCCGTGATTCAGCACATAACATCGGTCATTTTGACCGAAAGCCATGAAACCTCGAACATGATAGGTCATTTTGTGAAGGTTTTTTCGAAACATGATCAATATACCAAGTCTGGTATTTTTCCTTTCAACTATGTAACAAAATATGACACCACGCGAAGGATTTTCATTGTTCGGATTTTTTTTGAATTTATTATGCCCGTTTTGAATTATCTGAATTTCTAACTATGGTCGAACCGGTGTGCATGAAGATAGGGGATGGTCATCGTTAGAACTTGCATTGGATCTCTGAAGAAACCACATATTGCGAGTCTAAAAATGATTTTTTCAAAAAATCACGGGCGATAGATCATGTACCTGTAGTACAAACCGGACCCACTTCCTGCCGATCCGGCAGACATTTGTCCTTTTTACCCGGGATGGACGAAAAGGTTTGAGATGTACCGGTTGGGATATAGTCCATGTAAGGTGGTCTAGTATTTTAGGAAAATAGGACAGTAGCATTCTGAAACGGCATTTTGGTGGTTACTTCACAAAACGACCCGTTTTTTGCGCTCGGAAAATGGAAAAGGGATTTTCCGTGCGACAAAAAGGAAAACTTCCTCCTGCAACATTGTTCTCCATACCAATGTCCACACACATGCATAATATGGGCACAACATCACAAACTATGCCGTGATTCAGCACATAACATCGGTCATTTGGACCGAAAGCCATGAAACCTCGAACATGATAGGTCATTTTGTGAAGGTTTTTTCGAAACATGATCAATATACCAAGTCTGGTATTTTTCCTTTCAACTATGTAACATAATATGACACCACGCGAAGGATTTTCATTGTTCGGATTTTTTTTGAATTTATTATGCCCGTTTTGAATTATCTGAATTTCTAACTATGGTCGAACCGGTGTGCATGAAGATAGGGGACGGGCATCGTTAGAACTTGCATTGGATCTCTGAAGAAACCACATATTGCGAGTCTAAAAATGATTTTTTCAAAAAATCACGGGCGATAGATCATGTACCTGTAGTACAAACCGGACCCACTTCCTGCCGATCCGGCAGACATTTGTCCTTTTTACCCGGGATGGACGAAAAGGTTTGAGATGTACCGGTTGGGATATAGTCCATGTAAGGTGGTCTAGTATTTTAGGAAAATAGGACGGTAGCATTCTGAAACGGCATTTTGGTGGTTACTTCACAAAACGACCCGTTTTTTGCGCTCGGAAAATGGAAAAGGGATTTTCCGTGCGACAAAAAGGAAAACTTTCTCCTGCAACATTGTTCTCCATACCAATGTCCACACACATGCATAATATGGGCACAACATCACAAACTATGCCGTGATTCAGCACATAACATCGGTCATTTGGACCGAAAGCCATGAAACCTCGAACATGATAGGTCATTTTGTGAAGGTTTTTTAGAAACATGATCAATATACCAAGTCTGGTATTTTTCCTTTCAACTTTGTAACATAATATGACACCACGCGAAGGATTTTCATTGTTCGGATTTTTTTTGAATTTATTAAGCCCGTTTTGAATTATCTGAATTTCTAACTATGGTCGAACCGGTGTGCATGAAGATAGGGGACGGGCATCGTTAGAACTTGCATTGGATCTCTGAAGAAACCACATATTGCGAGTCTAAAAATGATTTTTTCAAAAAATCACGGGCGATAGATCATGTACCTGTAGTACAAACCGGACCCACTTCCTGCCGATCCGGCAGACATTTGTCCTTTTTACCCGGGATGGACGAAAAGGTTTGAGATGTACCGGTTGGGATATAGTCCATGTAAGGTGGTCTAGTATTTTAGGAAAATAGGACGGTAGCATTCTGAAACGGCATTTTGGTGGTTACTTCACAAAACGACCCGTTTTTTGCGCTCGGAAAATGGAAAAGGGATTTTCCGTGCGACAAAAAGGAAAACTTCCTCCTGCAACATTGTTCTCCATACCAATGTCCACACACATGCATAATATGGGCACAACATCACAAACTATGCCGTGATTCAGCACATAACATCGGTCATTTGGACCGAAAGCCATGAAACCTCGAACATGATAGGTCATTTTGTGAAGGTTTTTTCGAAACATGATCAATATACCAAGTCTGGTATTTTTCCTTACAACTATGTAACATAATATGACACCACGCGAAGGATTTTCATTGTTCGGATTTTTTTGAATTTATTATGCCCGTTTTGAATTATCTGAATTTCTAACTATGGTCGAACCGGTGTGCATGAAGATAGGGGACGGGCATCGTTAGAACTTGCATTGGATCTCTGAAGAAACCACATATTGCGAGTCTAAAAATGATTTTTTCAAAAAATCACGGGCGATAGATCATGTACCTGTAGTACAAACCGGACCCACTTCCTGCCGATCCGGCAGACATTTGTCCTTTTTACCCGGGATGGACGAAAAGGTTTGAGATGTACCGGTTGGGATATAGTCCATGTAAGGTGGTCTAGTATTTTAGGAAAATAGGACGGTAGCATTCTGAAACGGCATTTTGGTGGTTACTTCACAAAACGACCCGTTTTTTGCGCTCGGAAAATGGAAAAGGGATTTTCCGTGCGACAAAAAGGAAAACTTTCTCCTGCAACATTGTTCTCCATACCAATGTCCACACACATGCATAATATGGGCACAACATCACAAACTATGCCGTGATTCAGCACATAACATCGGTCATTTGGACCGAAAGCCATGAAACCTCGAACATGATAGGTCATTTTGTGAAGGTTTTTTAGAAACATGATCAATATACCAAGTCTGGTATTTTTCCTTTCAACTTTGTAACATAATATGACACCACGCGAAGGATTTTCATTGTTCGGATGTTTTTTGAATTTATTATGCCCGTTTTGAATTATCTGAATTTCTAACTATGGTCGAACCGGTGTGCATGAAGATAGGGGACGGGCATCGTTAGAACTTGCATTGGATCTCTGAAGAAACCACATATTGCGAGTCTAAAAATGATTTTTTCAAAAAATCACGGGCGATAGATCATGTACCTGTAGTACAAACCGGACCCACCTCCTACCGATCCGGCAGACATTTGTCCTTTTTACCCGGGATGGACGAAAAGGTTTGAGATGTACCGGTTGGGATATAGTCCATGTAAGGTGGTCTAGTATTTTAGGAAAATAGGACGGTAGCATTCTGAAACGGCATTTTGGTGGTTACTTCACAAAACGACCCGTTTTTTGCGCTCGGAAAATGGAAAAGGGATTTTCCGTGCGACAAAAAGGAAAACTTCCTCCTGCAACATTGTTCTCCATACCAATGTCCACACACATGCATAATATGGGCACAACATCACAAACTATGCCGTGATTCAGCACATAACATCGGTCATTTGGACCGAAAGCCATGAAACCTCGAACATGATAGGTCATTTTGTGAAGGTTTTTTCGAAACATGATCAATATACCAAGTCTGGTATTTTTCCTTTCAACTATGTAACATAATATGACACCACGCGAAGGATTTTCATTGTTCGGATTTTTTTTGAATTTATTATGCCCGTTTTGAATTATCTGAATTTCTAACTATGGTCGAACCGGTGTGCATGAAGATAGGGGACGGGCATCGTTAGAACTTGCATTGGATCTCTGAAGAAACCACATATTGCGAGTCTAAAAATGATTTTTTCAAAAAATCACGGGCGATAGATCATGTACCTGTAGTACAAACCGGACCCACTTCCTGCCGATCCGGCAGACATTTGTCCTTTTTACCCGGGATGGACGAAAAGGTTTGAGATGTACCGGTTGGGATATAGTCCATGTAAGGTGGTCTAGTATTTTAGGAAAATAGGACGGTAGCATTCTGAAACGGCATTTTGGTGGTTACTTCACAAAACGACCCGTTTTTTGCGCTCGGAAAATGGAAAAGGGATTTTCCGTGCGACAAAAAGGAAAACTTCCTCCTGCAACATTGTTCTCCATACCAATGTCCACACACATGCATAATATGGGCACAACATCACAAACTATGCCGTGATTCAGCACATAACATCGGTCATTTGGACCGAAAGCCATGAAACCTCGAACATGATAGGTCATTTTGTGAAGGTTTTTTCGAAACATGATCATTGTTCGGCACACATTTAGTCCCGGATGTAGTCACAAACCGGGACTAAAGGGATTGCGGCAGAGTGGGCCAGACAACACTAATAATAGGGGTGAGTGTCGACATTATGTCGTGCGGCTTGTACCTTGTCCCGGATGGTGTCACCAACCGGGACTAAAGATGAACCTTTAGTCCCGGTTGGAGACACCAACCGGGACTAAAGATGAGTCAGCACTAATAATAGGGGTGAGTGTCGACATTATGTCGTGAGTGTCGACATTATGTCGTGAGTGTCGACATTATGCCGAGCTGCTTGTACTATAAATATGCATCCTTGTGAGTCCAGTCCTCCAGCCAGTTTGAGGCATCTCCAAGATGGTTTTAGAGAGCAGGGACACCACTACGGCCAGTTTCAGGGAGATGCCGACGGAGCCCAGTCCTCCGGCATCTCCGAGAAACTGGTCATAGAGGCACTCCCTAATATGTGAAATTAGTTAGCTCCGAGGCGTATTGATCTAGTTAGTGAAGTTACAAGCTGCAAGATGGTTTTCGAGAGCAGGGACACCACTGCGGCCAGTTTCAGGGAGATGCCGACGGAGCCCAGTCCTCCGGCATCTCCGAGAAACTGGTCATAGAGGCACTCCCTAATATGTGAAATTAGTTTGCTCCGAGGCGTATTGATCTAGTTAGTGAAGTTACAAGCTGCAAGATGGTTTTCGAGAGCAGGGACACCACTGCGGCCAGTTTCAGGGAGATGCCGACGGAGCCCAGTCCTCCGGCATCTCCGAGAAACTGGTCATAGAGGCACTCCCTAATATGTGAAATTAGTTAGCTCCGAGGCGTATTGATCTAGTTAGTGAAGTTACAAGCTGCAAGATGGTTTTCGAGAGCAGGGCCACCACTACGACCAGTTTCAGGGAGATGCCGACGGAGCCCAGTCCTCCGGCATCTCCAAGAAACTGGTCATAGAGGCACTCCCGGTCCAGCCACAAAATGGGACTAACACTCAAGACATTTATTAATATTAAAAACTGAGACTACAAAACCGGGACTAAAGGCCACAAACCGCGAAAGATATCCTTCGGTCAAGCCACAAACCGCGAAAGACATGAACTAGAGTTACATAATATGAGCATGAACTTCTTGGCATATGTCATTCCTTATGACCGCTTCAGACGTAACCATGGAGCATCTTCTTTACTTAACGGAATGCTTGGGTCAGTTTTCACTGTGAAGGGCGGAATTTCATCAAACTTATTATAATCTTCTGACATGTCTGTCTTGTCCTCGATTCCCATGATGTTTCTTTTCCCTGAAATAACTATGTGACGCTTTGGCTCATCATATGATGTATTCGTTTGCATATTTTTTCTTTTTTTCGGTCTGGAGGACATGTCCTTCACATAGAAAACCTGAGACACATCATTGGCTAGGACGAATGGTTCATCTCTATAACCAAGATTGTTGAGATCCACTGTTGTCATTCCGTACAACTGGTCTATCTTTACCCCTTCCCCATTCAGGTTGACCCATTTGCAGCAAAACAAAGGGACCTTAAAAGAGACTCCATAGTCTAGTTCCCATATCTCCTCTATGTAACCATAATATGTGTCCTTTTGTCCATTCTCGTCTATTGCATCAAAGCGGACACCACTATTTTGGTTGGTGCTCTTTTTATCTTGGGCGATCGTGTAGAATGTATTCCCATTTATTTCGTACCCTTGGAAATTCAATACAGTAGAAGATGGTGACGCGGCCAACAAGTATAGCTGATCTCCAACAGTGGTGTCATTCAAGAGATGTGTCCGCATCCAACCACCAAAAGACTTCATGTGTTCATCTGTAATCCATGATTCAGGCTTCCCCGGGTTTTTGGAGCGTACAATATTCTTGTGTTCCTCGATATACGGAGCTGCCAAGGTGGAATTATGTAGAACTGTGTAGTGTGCTTTAGTGAAAGAATCCCCGTCCCTACATATCATTGCTTTCTTTCCCAGCGTGCCTTTTCCACTTAGTCTTCCCTCATGTCGCGAGTCAGAAACACCAATCGGCTTAAGGTCAGGAATAAAGTGGGTGCATGCCTTATATCCTTTGTTTGTCTGTCCTGAAAGGTTACTAAGAGCAGGCCAATCATTGATGGTTACGAATAACAACCCTCGTAGATTAAATGGCTCCTGTTTGTTCTCATCCCACGCACGTACACCTGGTTTTCCCCACAACTGTAAGAGTTCTTCAACTAATGGCCTAAGGTACACATCAATGTCGTTGCCCGGTTGCTTCGGGCCTTGGATGAGCACTGGCATCATAATGAACTTACGCTTCATGCACAACCAAGGAGGCAGGTTGTAGATACATAGAGTCACGGGCCAGGTGCTGTGACTGCAGCTCTGCTCCCCAAAAGGATTCATGCCATCCGTACTTAGACCAAACCATAAGTTCCTTGCGTCACCTGCAAAGTCTGGGAAGTCTCTCTCGATTTTTCTCCACTGTGACCCATCAGCAGGGTGTCTCAACTCCCCGTCTTTCTTACGGTCTTCTTTGTGCCATCGCAACAACCTGGCATGCTCTTTGTTTTAGAACATGCGTTTCAACCTTGGTATTATAGGAGCATACCACATAACCTTAGCAGGAACCCTCTTCCGGAGGGGCTCTCCCTCAACATCACCAGGGTCATCTCGTTTGATCTTATACCGCAACGCGTTGCATACCGGGAATTTATCTAAATTCTCATACTCCTTACCGCGGTAGAGGATGCAGTCATTAATGCATGCATGTATCTTTTGCACATCTAATCCCAGAGGACAGAGAGTCTTCTTTGCTTCGTAGGTACTCTCGGGAAGTTCGTTATGTTTTGGAAACTTCGGCTTCATTATTTTCAGCATCTTTTCAAATGAGGAGTCAGTTAGACCACACTCTGTCTTCCATCGCAACAATTCCAGTGTGGTACCGAGCTTTGTGCTGCCATCTTCACAATTTGGGTACAACAATTTCTTGTGATCTTCTAACATGCCCTCTAACTTCAACTTCTCATTTTCTGTTTCACAGTCTCGCTTTGCATCAGAAATGACCCTACCAAGTTCATCAGCCGGCTCATCTGATGCCCGTTCTTCACCTTTTTCCTCTCCATTGTCTTCCATTGCAGTATCACTGTATTCAGGAAACATATGATGATAGTTGTTATCATCATCTTCTTCTTCACCATCTTCCATCATAACCCCTCTTTCCCCGTGCTTGGTCCAGCAATTATAGTTGGGCATGAAACCTTTCATAATCAGGTGGCCGCGAATGATTTTCGAGGAAGAGTACTCCTTGTTGTTCCGACATTGAACACATGGACAACGTATAAATCCATTCTCTTTGTTTGCCGTAGCCACATCGATAAATTTATCCACGCCTTTGATATACCCGGCTACCCGCCGGTCACCGTACATCCATTCCCGACCATTCATCTGCATCATATAAGTAAGTTTATCAAAAAACAGGACATCATAAATAGTGAAATAACCAATTCACACCGACACATGAATTGTATCAATGACCTAGAAAAGATAAGATTGCTAACCTCGATCGAGGGAAATAAAGAGGAGAAAGCTCAAGTGCGTCTCGGACACCTTCTATATTTTTGTTCTATGAGAAATTCAACGGGATTTTTCACTCAAACATTTCAACAAACACCTTCAATGCATGCATGATAAAAAACTAGCACACACCCTCACACCTTACACCATTCGAAAAAATAGAGTGAAGGCAGAGGGGGCTGGGGCGTTGCATTTATAGAGGGCAAGGGGTCTTTAGTCCCGGTTGGAGCCAGCAACCGGGACTAAAGGTGCGTGCCACGCCACGTGGCTGTGGCCAAACCTTTAGTCCCGGTTGGTGGCTCCAACTGGGACGCATGCCCCCTTACCAACCGGGACCCATGCCCCCTGGCCCCGTGCCCGCTCCAACCGGGACGCGTGCCAGCATTAGTCCCGGTTGGTGGCGCAACCGGGAGTAATGCTCCGAGGGGTCGCGAACGGATGGCCCTTTTTCCTCTAGTGATATGAACCGACGGTTCTGGATTCAAACCGGACCTAAGTTTCAAATCTATGTCTACATACACTTACAAGGTTAGATAGACTTGGGATTCACAAGAAAGTAAACATGCATAACAAAAGTGCCACATAATGCCCGCAAAAATAGAAGTGTCATATGCTGTCCACGGTAAAAAAAATTTGGGGTGTGCTGACTGCTGATGTTCGTGTATCACATTAATTCCGCGCAAGAGTAAACATGCCTAACTCCCAAGACGTGTGTTGATGGAACTCCAACCAAGCAGCCTTAAACATGCAAGTTTGTCGACACAGATGCATGGGAAGATTGATGCATGGTTCAACCATAGCCATCGTACTATCAAAAAAAGTGCATATAGCGCCAGCGGTAAAGATAATATGCATCGCCATATATATAGTCTATAGATAGTTCAACTGAATACATAGTTCAACCTATAACACACTTAAGATCTAAAAAGTTTTAACAAGAGTATTTCATTGCTAATAAAAAGTTTTAACAAGAGGCTCATGATGGCCATGGTGATTGGCGTGGTGATGGGCGTGGGGATGCAGCACGACGTCGGCGACCCTCTGACGTTGGTTGGGGGCGTAGCCGCCGCGTCGCCATTGCTGCCCCCGTGGATGCTTCGCCGTGGCCTGAGGTAGACGACGAAGACGTGCAGGAAGAGGAAGTTGGAGGTCCAGAGGAGGACGTGCATGGGGCCCGCGCGGAACAGGTGTTCGATAAGGACAAGCTGCAAAGCGAACTGCCTCTGGCCACCGTTTCAGCTTTTGACCAGGAAAGGGAAAAATATGGGCCGCGTCGCATGCTTTTTTCTTTGACCAAGTCCGGCTCCTCGCTTGGGGATTCAAACCGTGTGGAAAAGGAGCGGGCGGCTCAACCGCAGCTGACATGCATGCATGATAAAGAGGCAGCTGAACAGCCAACTGTGGACCGTGGCAAGGACGTGCCCACGCCCTTTGCTTCTTGCCAGGTGGGGCCTCTGCTGATTCCCATGCAATCAGTTTGTGTATCTGTGGACAAGGAGGAAGGTGCGGTCGTGTCAGAAGACTCTTTTTCGACGCGATCAATTCCTGCGGACCGCGGGGACTCATTTCAAATCGGTTCGGTCTGCCAACTGCATTCGCCTGGCCTAATCTCCCCGTCAGATGATGTCTGCTGGACAGTGACCTCTGATCAGCTGGATTCCCCAAGATCAGTGCTAGACCGGATGGACGTTTTCTCAGTCAACCTGTCTTCTGTCGACGTGGATTCAGACCAGCAGGAGGGTCCCGAGGTCGTGGTCGCTAGCACTACACTTATGGGGACTCGTGGCCCTGCTACCTTTCGTGGAGCCTGCAGGCAGCCCATCAACACCGTCCTGAGCAGGCCGGTAGCCAAGCGATGCCGCAATAAGAGGAAGTACTCAGGGCCGGTGAGAAGGAGTGGGCGCATTCGTGGACGCTTTGCCCCGGGCACCCCGATCCGGCAGCAGCAGCGCACCCTCATCACCAGGCTGGGGATTGCTAGGGAGGGAGAGGTGATTGGCGACGAGGCTCTGGACGCCTACCTGGACCTGTTCGCGAGGCCCCTACGCCAGGAGCACATTGACGTGGTACTTCGCCTGTTTGGATGGATGCCTGATTCCCTGCCCCTGTTCGACGATGCACCAGTGGAGTGCCTAGTTTGAGTAGTGACTACCCAACCTCGATCCTTCTTCCTTTGTTTTCCTCTCCTTTGTAATGATGGATGATCCTGACTTCTCCATTGGGATTTGGAATGCTCGTGGTTTAAACTCCCCGGCTCGTCGCTTAGTTGTTTCGCGAATGCTGTCCCCGACTCGAGCCGCTGTGGTGTGCTTGCAGGAGACCAAGATGGCGGTAATCTCTGACCGCGTGGTGAGGGAATGCCTTGGCCCCTCTTACGACAATTTCTTCTTCTTGCCGGCGATAGGGACTCGCGGTGGAATCCTTCTTGCATGGCAGTCTAGTCTGGTCTCCGTCACCCACCACCACTACACTGAAAATGCGATCACTGCTCGCATTTCAACGGGTGTGGATCACAGCTGGTGGTTTTCCGGAGTGTATGGGCCCCAAAGCGACGTGGACAAACGTGCTTTCCTCCAAGAGCTACAAGACATCAGGGACCTGCACGCTGGTCCGTGGATCATTGCTGGTGATTTCAACCTCATCCTCAATCCGGAGGATAAGAACCAAGGGAACCTCATCGCCGCATGATGTCCAGGTTCAGGCGGACACTTGCAACTCTGGAGCTCAAGGAGCTCTACCTCAACGGCCGCAGATTCACCTGGACAAATGAACGGGAACGACCCACTTTGGAGAGACTCGATCGGGTCTTCATGACAGTGGACTGGGAGGCACGCTACCCTGACGCCTTCCTCTCGGCTTTGTCTTCAGGCCCGTCAGACCACTGCCCCTTGTTGTTGTGCCTTGCCCCGGACCTCCAACGGGGACGTCGTTTCCAGTTTCAGTCCTTCTGGCCCAAAGCCGATGGCTTCATGGCAGTGGTACAGGAAGCGTGGACCTCGCAGCAGTGGGAGCCGAACCCTTTCAAGAGACTTGATGCGAAATTGCGAGCCGTGGCTAAAAGTCTTTCTTGTTGGAGCTCCAAATTCATCGGGAATATTAAGCTGCAGATCCTCCTAGCCACAGAGCTGATACTCCGCTTTGACGTTGCCATGGAGAGTAGGCAGTTGTCGACTCAGGAGCGTGGACTGCGGTGCCTTCTCAAGAAGAAGCTCCTGGGACTAGCTTCTCTTGAGAGGACGCTGGCTCGACAGAGATCGAGGATTCTCTGGCTACGAGAGGGAGATGCATGCACTCGCTTCTTTCACACGCATGCCAGCCATCGGAGGCGTAAGAACTTCATTAATCACCTTATGGTGGACAATGTGCGAATCTCGGACCACATAGAAAAGGCAGAGGCCGTGGACACTTTCTTCGAGAACCTGCTCGGTGTGGCAGGAGACAGGCCATTCACTCTGGACTTGGACTTCTTAGGGGTACAATCGGCTGACCTCCAACACATCGACGACGCTTTCACAGAGGAGGAAGTTTTGGCATCCATCCGAGGCATGCCGTTGGACAAGTGCCCTGGGCCTGATGGCTTCTCTGCCCGCTTCTACGTATCTTGCTGGAGCATCATCAAGGAGGATGTTATGGACGCTTTCCACTCACTCTCTAGGCTAGACAGCCGTGGATTTGGATCGGTGAACAGTGCTTTGGTTACACTTCTACCCAAGAAGCCGGGCGCCGAAGAAATACGGGACTTCCGACCAATCAGTCTGATTCACGGAATTGCTAAGTGGGTGGCAAAGGTGATCGCCAACCGTGTTGCCCCGATCCTCCCACGTCTGGTAGGGGTGCATCAAAGCGCTTTTGTGCGTGGACGGTGTTTGCACGACAACTTCATGATGGTGCAGGGGACAGCCCGCAAGCTACACACCAGCAAGACGCCAGCAGTGCTACTCAAGCTGGACATTACCAAAGCCTTTGACACCGTGAGCTGGGCGTTCCTGTTGGAAGTGCTGAGGAAGCTGGGTTTTGGAGAGCGCCTCCTCACGTGCATCTGCGCACTTCTCTCCACGGCCTCCACACGCGTCCTGATGAATGGGTGCCCAGGGGCGAAGGTGGCCAACAGGCGTGGTCTCCGGCAAGGAGACCCGCTCTCCCCACAACTTTTCATCCTGATCATGGAGGTTTTTCACCTAATGGTCGTAAGGGCGGAGGAACATGGACTACTCACTCGGCTTGCAGCCACAGGCCTCCAGCATCGTACATCGATTTACGCGGACGATGTAGTCACATTCCTGAGACCGTCAGCGGTGGATTTTCAGGTGATCTCCGGGATCATTGAGGACTTTGGGGAGGCTTCTGGTCTTCGTACCAATTTCGACAAATGCTCAGCCAACCTTATTAGGTGCTCGGCAGAGGACAGAAACCTAGTGGAGCGGGAGCTACACTGTCCCATCACGCAATTCCCCCTTCGCTATCTTGGGTTACCGCTCTCCCTGCGGAAGCCGTCGGCAGCGCAACTCCAAGCGCTGGTGGATCAGGTGGCCGCCAAATTGCCATCGTGGAAAGCCTCCATGCTCAATAGAGGAGGGCGGCTCGAACTTGTCAAAACAACTTTATCCGGCATGCCTATTTTTGCCATGATGTCCCTCGATATTCCCATAGAGACCATCACCGCCATCGAGAAGATCATTCGCGGTTTCCTCTGGAAGGGGAGGAAGAACGTGCACGGCGGGCACTGCCTGGTGGCTTGGGACAGGGTGTGCATGCCCAAAGAGCTGGGGGGCTTGGCATCCCCAACCTGCGCCTCATGAACATTGCGCTGAGGGCCAGGTGGTTGTGGTTAAAGCGCGTGGAGGTGGATAGACCATGGCATGGCCTTGACATCCGGGTCCCGGATCCCTCGAGACGTCTCTTTGAAGCGGCGACTACCTCAGTAATTGGGGATGGCGCGACTACTTTCTTCTGGACGGATAAGTGGCTCCCATGCGGGCGGCTCTGTGATGTGGCACCAAACCTCTTCGCTGCGGTCTCACCAAGTGCAATTTCCACACGCCGTGTTCGTGAAGGCCTTGCAGGAGGCTGGCTGCATGATGTCACTCCGGATCTTAGCGCAACAGCCATCAGGGAGCTCCTCGAGGTGGCGGACCGTATCGAAGCAATCACCCTGACAGAGGGTACGCAGGACATCCTCAAGTGGAACTGGGACCCAAGCAATTGCTACACGGCCCGATCCTGCTACCAGGCCCTTTTTGCTGGGCGAACTTCTATGGCAGGGGCCCTTCAGATCTGGCGATCCCGAGCCCCTGCTAGCTGCAAGGTGACCCTTTGGTTAGCCATAAGGAACAGATGCTGGACAGCTGATCGGCTCAGCAGGCGTGGCCTTCAACATCCGGCGGCCTGCCCCTTCTGTGACCAGTGTGGAGAGACCATAAATCATCTTTTCATGGGTTGTGTACTGGCCCGCGAGGTTTGGGCAGCCTGCCTGGGCTGGTGGAACAAGAGACACTGGATGCCGGAACATGACTCCAAGTTTGTTGCTTGGCTCCAAGATAAACGGGGCGGCGAGGGCCGCGAGCGCGACCTCTGGACAGGGATCGCTTTGGTTTGCTGGACGCTATGGCGCCACCGGAATGACGTGGTTTTTGAAGGGGCCACTCCTTCCCCTGAAGAGGTCATTCGCAAGGTCACTGCGGAGGCAGACATCTGGAGGACTGCACGTCTTTTCCGCGACTGTCTAGGGCAGGTAGATAGGTGGAGATGCCGCGAATAGTTATTTAGAGTGTGTGTGTCGTCTTTGATACGGCGTGGATTTGCACCTTTGGCGTCTGTGCCACGGTGCGTTGTAAAGCTCGGCCTCTTGGCCCTCCTTCTATGAAAACGATACGTCTCCCAGGACGTATCCTTGAAAAAAAAAAAAGTTTAACGTCTATGGAAAATCAAAGTCTTCCACGTTCCATCATGAACCTAGGAATCATGTAGAAAGCAACATCCATGCTGGGGCGAATCCATCTGGTCATAGACTATTTAGAGCTTCTCGCCGCGGATCCTCCTAGCAAGATGAACATCTTTGGACATTATGGTCACGCGCTTAGCGTGGATGGCACACAGATTGGTGTCTTCAAAGAGACCCACAAGATACGCTTCTGCTGCCTCCTGCAAAGCAAGCACCGCATGGCTCTGGAAACGTAGATCAATCTGTAGAAATAGCACAAAAGCCAAAGAAATCATTGTAAGCATAATTACATGGTCTATTATTTCACTTAACATAAATAAGAACTTTTATTCATACACCTAATCTGATTCGGATCCATAGATATTCTCCGAAAGGCTTGAACTGGATTTGGATGCATCTAAAGCGAGCATCAAGGACTGCATATGATCTAGAGGAACCGTACGTACCTTGAAAACTTGAGCAATCTCCCTGACGTGCCTCTGAAAAGGTAGCTTCCTTATGAGCAGCTCGGTGCCCTTCTGATATTTGCGGATTTCACTGCAAAAGCATGTGTAATGAAGATAAGAACCTCATAAGAAAGGTGCAAAAATAATATAGATAGCTAGATGGATGGATTGATACATAGCGTAAAGTTATGTTTGTTGAACATACCGAAGAGCAATGGTTCCAGGGCTATATCGATGAGGCTTCTTCACTCCTCCGATAGCGGGAGCCGTTTTAGGAGCGGAGGCCTGTCATCACAAAAAACCAATAGCTAAGTTATTGTCAAAACAAAAGAAAATCTAACATGCAAAGTTATTATTGTATAATAATGTAAAGAGTAAAGAAAAACAGTGCGATATAATATATTACGTAGAAAGCCCTAAGGTACTTGGTAGGAGCCTTTCCTCCGGTAGATTTGCCGGCAGTACACTTAGTTCGAGCAACCGTGCAAAAGAAAAGGCAAGTCATCCGTAAAAGTAATAGTACTTCCTTTATAAACAGATCAATCATATTATTTCCCCAAAGACAAGTCACCAATAATATCACGAAGAACACAACAATCGGTCCATGCATATGTTTGATGAACTGAGATCGGATCATGAACGGTGAATTTTAGCTATAGAACAACAAGGTAGTGCTGCATGGGCTAATAAACTATGCATGATTGTTGCAGGAATAATGATGACCAACCACAAAAGACACAACGGAGAATGACATCGAGTATCATAAAAGACACAGAAATAACCTAGCTAGCTAGTCCATATGTTTCACTAATTAATGGAGATCTGATCATCAACGACGATGCATGTTAGCTAGAACAAGTTACTGTATGGGTCAAACAGAACTATGCATGCATGCCGAGGAGTGACGATCTAGCTAGACAAGTGGGATCGGAAGAACAAGCAAGCACTAAGGCTAAACCACAACAGCAAGAATTTGGTTATTACTCCCTCTGTTTAGAAATATAAGATGTTTTATGTTTGTGAAGAAGACGTATCTAGACACCTTTTAGTGTATAAGTTTAAATGAATCTAGGCCTAAAAGGTGTCTAGATATATCTTATTCACAAATCTAAAACATCTTATATTTACAAACGGTGGAAGTACCTCACACTTTGAGATTATCGATCTGCAGACTGATCGATCGAACTGGGGACTCGGATCAGGGTAGTAGGAGTAGGGAACTTGGATCTGCAGACTGATCGATCTGCAGACTGATAGATCGAACTGGGGACTCGGATCATGGTATTTATGGGTCATAGGCCAGATCGATCTGGACACACGCTGTTGCCGATCTAATCTGATGTACGGCTCAGATCGTTGTTGACACGGATCAAGGTGCACGTATAGCGCCCTGCTATTGGCCGGTATTAGGATGACACGGATTGTGGTGGAATACTACTCTAGTAGTTTGATCGTCCATTCCCTTCCTTCTCTTGCTCAAAGTTGTGCACCTATGAATTCTGGTGTTCATTGTGGTTCTGATTGCACATAACATCTCCTTACATGTTTATTAATATTTACATTTACCAATAATGTCTAATGTTTGTAGGAATGGACAATCAAACTACTAGTGTTCAATATGCAAGTGATATGTCTATTTCAAGCAATGAGGAGAGGTGTGCTTCAGTGTCTTTCCCTCAAACTTAAGTTTGCATGGGCCTGTTTTATTTTGAGCCAGTCAAAACCTATATTCAGGCCATGTATATATATGTCAGTGTAGGTGTACTCGGTCGAGCTGGATATACTCCGCATTTTTACCGGATGATCCCACCTCCTGTTATCGCGATCTACGTCTTTGCATGCCACGTTTAGAATTTTTGTTGGTGCTGCTATATAACTTTCGATTTCCGTCTCCCGCAGGCACGTGAGTATATGTGTACGGTGAGTATACATCTAAGAGGACCATACGTGAGTATACGTGTATGTTTTATCTGTCAATTGATCCGCCTCCGTGTTCCCCCTCCCCTCCCGTGTCGTCCCCGCTCGGGCGGCACCAGGGGAAACCCTAGCTGCCGGTGGGGCCTCCCTCCACTCAATTCCCCTCCATCCGCCTCCATCGGAGGACATGGCCGGGCAAAGCCCTTGCCGCTGGCTCTGCCAGAACGTACAGATTGCGGGCGCTGCCAGAACGTCATTCTACGGTTCTTCCTCGTTGATCGATCTGGAACAAAGGAAGCACCGAAGCAGAGCGATAGAACAATACCAAGCATAGCTACCCTAAGTTTCGGTTTTTTCCTTCCATTAGGGCCACCTTTTTTTTCCTAGTCGGTAGTAGTTCGGTGCCGATCTCATGCGAGCGAAAATCGTGGCCACATCACCCTATAGAGTTTGTCCCGTAAGTTTTTATGTAGGTGTAACATTATTGGTAAAAGATTAATCATTTTATATTGGTTTTATGAGAAGGATAGTCTCGTATCTAAAATAATAATCATTTATCGTCCCTCTGACGCGAGTTTAGAAGGAATTACTACTGTCTTTAGTTTTCTATGTCTTGTATTAATAGGAGAATCATACACTATTTCAATTATGATATCTAATATGAAATCCGATTTGTCAAAGGGATTGGACTGGTGACTTATCCATTCAGTGATTTTGGCAAATACCTGATCATTGGGCATGTCAAGGAGTACGTGATCATAGGCCAAGATATATGTAACCTGACACTTATCAGAGATGGGATGGACCACATCATCATCTCTACCAACCGGAGCGTCCGCGGTGGGACGACAACGCCACCGTGAGTAAGTACACCGGTCCATGAAGGTCTAGACTACTCATGTCTTGTGTGTTGCGGGCTTGAAGGTCTAGGCTTTGCCGAACTTACCAACCAGCAGACGAGGGCTCAGAGGTTGATGTCCATCAGATTTGATGTGTACCGCTACGCCCTCAAGGGAAAACAAGACACCTTCTACGCAAATAAGAGGACACAATTCTACCGTGAGTGCCGTATTTCCAACATCGTGTGCATAACTACATCCAAGATGACGATTGACTGATGGCGGTGTGAGCGAGGCATCACGAGCAGCAAGAACACTTGGGTATGCCACTGACTTGCTCTCATTAACCTTCTATAGTTCATAGTATTGCTAAAAGTAAATTGAAGAGGGGAGGGGGCAAATGCCCCCCCCCCCCCCCCACACACACACACATACACAAAAATCACCACACACTCACACCTCCCAACACTCATAGAGAATTTTCTACTGGATAAATATTTGTATATTAGATTATTTATACGCGTAGAATGGTGGTACTAACACTTTTAACATTTACTAGTTGAATGCTCATGAGTTACCATGGGATAAAAAATGCACATCGGTCAAACCATTGTCCAAATTTCAAATATATGTGTCAAATATCGTATCACTGATTTTATTCATATCATGACTAATATCAGTTCTCTCTCCCGCTTTTCTCACCTGGAAAATTTGTCATGCGTCTATTTAACTATCGCATCCACTTTCATCGCTATAGTTTCAAAAATGTCATCCCTACTTACCATCTATTTAATTTTTGTTCTCCCTGTTTAATATTTTGCAAAAGCATCAGCTAGTTTAAAAAATATCATCCATAAAGATTATGTGCAAGCAATTTCATCCTAAATAAAACCGAATACAAACACACAAATATCATATTTACGTTGTGTAACAAAAATAATCACATAGATCTTGTGTTTAATGAATCCCGTTAATCTATTATCCCGTAACAAACTAGTCACGTTAACTGCCTCCTTCTCGAGCTCAATGTTAGGGCATATACAATGGTTGATAAAACTTAATTCCGCCAATATAACAATAAAATATGATGTATAATGAGTTATTTTTTAGTCTTATCCATAATAACTAAAAATTCTAGATATATGGTGAGAGAGATTGTTGCTAAGAGAACACAACCCTTTTTTTCTCTCTCCTCCACATCACCAATCATCTTATGTGGTATTGCTAAAATATAACTAAGATATAACTATTCTACATGCCCTTAGGTAAAGGTAGTCCACCGATACTATTAGAAGTTGCCGGCGAAGAGCATGCAACGTGAAAGATATGATGGAATATTGGCCGTTGTTGTTGCTACTAACGTTGATTGGGGTTGGGAGTTCCAGCATGTCGGTTGGGAGAGCAAGAGCTCGTCGGTGGTTGTGCCGTGGTGGCTGATCTCTGCGGTTGTCAGCGGCGGGGATGTCGAAGACAAGCTCCTGGCGGCAAGGTTACGCCAAATCATTTCAGCCAGGCCACAATCAGTTGGATGGATCAACAAGGTCAAACATACATACGTATTGATTATCCTCGCTCGATCATCGATAGCTGCGTATGTATATATTGACCCTCACATCTTATTACCAGTTTGGGCTTGACCCATGAAAGGGAACCGTTTTGTTTAGTGATCCAAGCGATCGCTCAAAGGCTATGGTGTTCTTTCTTGGTCTAATAACAGGTTTTCTTCGTGCGGGGATCGCTTGATGGCAGAGTGACGGGCGGGCCAGATAGTTATTTTACTTCTTTCGTCCTAAAAGGTATATCACATTTTTTAGATTCGCATGTATTACTACACTGAAATGTGAGATACATTTTTTAGATTCGCATGTATTACTACACTGAAATGTGAGATATATACGAATTTAGACAAATCTATCTTTTCAGAACGGAGGGAGTACCTGCTGGTAGGGCTGAAAACGCTAAGAATTTCTTTTCGTTCGTTTCCAAAGAAAAAGAAAATTGAGTGCTAAAAAGGAATCGTGAAAAGGCACTTTGCAGAATAGGACCGGAAACGGAATGTTCTAAATGAAAATGGAAAAGGAAATAGGGGAGCTATTTCTAAGAAGAACCATATATAGCATTCAAACCAGACATAAGTTTCAAATTACCACTACATCTCTCGAAACAGGCTCTCGTCCCTCTTTATAAATAGAACAATATCCAGGTTACATCCAGGCATACAACAGTACCGATGCTAACTGTGTCAAAACAAAATAAAAAGGTGACAACGCTTGGGACCTCATCATAACATAGCCCAAGACAAACCGAAAAAAACACAGCGGCAAGAAAGCCAATGAGCCCAGGATGAGGCGGGCGCCATCAAGGGGGAGATGAGGCCGCGAAGAGAGCCGCCCTCCCACGAAGTGACTGGAGAAGGCTGTCCAGGTGCTCCCGATCCTTCCGCCTAGCAAGAGGGAACCACTGCTGAAGATAGCCAAGAAAAGAAAAAAACGAGTGAGAAGCCCGACGCGGGAAGACATGTTCAATCACCATCTTATTACGGATGAGCCACAGGGTCCAGGTCAGGGCTATAAACACTAGCTAGAAGAGGCGACGCCTGCCTTCGGCCCGTTTTGCCTCCACTTCCAAGAACTCCCCCAGGTCCTCGACATGCCATGATGGCCCCAAAGCCTGCCGGGTGAAGCTCCACAGAAACTGCGCTGTCGGACAGGAAAACATAATATGGGTACAGTTCTCAGGAGTCCCACATAGGGGACACAGACCATTGCCTGGGTCGTTCCTCTTAGCCACCTCCACCCCGGATGGGAGTCGGTTGCGTAGGAGCTGCCAGACAAAGATCTTCTGACTAAGGGGGCAGGGCGCTTTCCAGAGTGGGGTCGTCCACCCCAGCTCCGGTCCCTAAAATAGGGACCGATACGCCAAGCCCACGGAGAATCCTCCCTAGAGGGAGGACTTCCAAGAAACTACGTCTCTATCAGCTGAAAGAGACAACAGAAGAGAGTCTCTCAGGCGCGCAAAATCTGCGGCTTCGCCCGCACTAAAGGCCCTCCGGAACGGGATGTCCCAAAGACCCCCTGGAGCCATTTATGCAACCAAACCCAGGGGTGAGGTGCAAATGGCAAACAGAGAGGGGAAGGAAGCGGAAAGGGGCGTGTCCTCAAGCCAGGGGTCCAGCCAGAAGAGCACATCCCTCCCGTTGCCAACCTAAAATGAGCCCCCCCTCCGAATACCATGTTTAATGTCCTGGATGGCTCGCCAAAATTGGGAGCTCTCCCGACGTTCACATGCGAGGAGGGGGCAGCCCCGCAGATATTTGGCTTTAATGAGCTGTAGCCATAATCCACCATCGTCCTTGATGATGTGCCACACCCATTTCAACATCAGTGTAATGTTGAAACGGCGGGAGTCAAGGATTCCTATGCCCCCAAGGTTCTTGGCGGTGCACACGTCGGCCCATTTCACCATGTGGTATTTTTGGCGGCCGTCCCTAGCTGCCCAGAAGAACTTGGACAATTGCTTAGCAAAGTCCGCGTGGGTTCCTTTCGGGAGTAGGTACAGCCCCATCTGGAACATGGGAAAACTGGATAGGCAAGAGTTGATCAAGATCGTCTTGCTTCCCTTCGTCGTGAGACGAGCGCGCTAGGGCTCCACCTTAGTACGTACCCTCGTGACTAGGGGGGCAACATCCTTGATCAACACTCGAGTATCGCGCATCGGCATCCCCAAGTAGGTGATGGGGAAGTCCGTAAGGCGGTTGTTGAGGTTGTCAGCAATGCGTGCGCGGTCTTCCTCGGAGTAACCAAGTATCATCACCTCGCTCTTGTCGAAGTTGATCCTCAGCCCCCACATGGATTCAAAGCACTGGAGAAGGAACTTTAGATGAGTGACGTCACACTCCGTGCCTTGAATCATGATCATGGTGTCGTCCGCATATTGGAGGTGGCTTACGCCACGTCCGGGGATAAGGTGTCCCACCACACCAGAGATGTGGCCAGCGATCTTGGCTCTATCCAAGATCTCTGTGAGGACATCTACCGCAACGTTGAACAGGAGGGGAGAGATAGGATCCCCCTGTCTGACTCCGCAGGTGGGCCGAAAATAAGGGCCCACCTCCCCATTGATATTAATGGACATGCTACCACTCATCACGAACTGCATGATCCAGGAGATTACCCGGTCATCGAAGCCTCTCCTCTCTAGTACCAATCGAAGGAATGACTAGTCTAAACCAAATCTGGCCAACGGACCGGCCCGGCACGGCCCAGGCCCGGCACGCGGCAAACGGGCCGGCACGCGGCATGGCCCGCCATGGCCCGCCAAGCCACGTGCCGTGCCAGGCCGGCACGGGGGCCTGCCTCCGAGGCCCGGGCATGGCCCCAGCGTTAGACGGGCCGGCCCGCGGCACGCGAAGCACGGCGGCCCGTTGCTGGTTTTGCTTGGCCCGTCAAATTAACCCTTAATATACATAGAATATCAATGTCGTCAGCTACTCTGCGGTGGTCTGTTGGTTAGGTGGAACGAATGGAAGCTGCAGATCATGAGTTCGACTCTCCATTCCACCCCTTTTTGCACCTATATTTGAAAATCCTGCCAAGCTCATGCTAAACGGGTAGGCCTTCTGAAAGTCCAGTTTTAGGAACACCCCTTTCTGATGGCGGACCTTCACCTCATGGATAATCTCATGTAAGGCGAGGATCCCATCGTGTATGAGGCGTTCCTTTAGAAAGGCAAACTGGAGGGGGTGGGTGAGGCGCTCCATAATCGGGGCGAGTCTACTGGCGCACGCCTTCGCGAAGATCTGCTGGACAACATTGATGATTGTATCGGACGAAACTGGCGAATATCCGTAGCGCCCGAAACCTTGGGGATCAGAGTAATCACCCCAAAATTAAGCCAAGACATAACCAACGTCCCCGAGTAGAACTCATGGAACATGGGCATGATCACCAGCTGCAGCTGATCCCAGAAGGTCTGGAAAAAGTCCACCGGGAGACCATCCGGGCCAGGTGCCGAGTTGGTCTTCATGGACTTGATCGCGGCGGCCACCTCCTCTTGCGAGAAAGAGAGGGTGGGGTCCACATTCTCAGCGTAGGTGACCATCGCGCCCAGGGTCCAAAAATCCGGTGTCAGGGAAGTCCCTCAATGGGGAGAAGCCGCAAAGAGATCCTTGTAAAAGGCGTAAATATGGGAGCAGATCTCCTTCGGGTCCTCCAGAAGGGAACCCTTCTCCTAGAGGCATGGGATCGGACACCTCCTACATCTACCATTAGCAATGGCATGGAAGTAGGCTGTGTTAGCTTCCCCCTGGATAGACTTGGAATTTACAAGAAAGTAAACATACATAACAAAAGTGCCACATATAATGCCCGCAAAAAACAGAAGTGTCATATACTCATATACAGATTGTCCACCGTAGACTTGTTGGGGGTGTGCTGACTGCTGATGCGCGGCAGAGTGCGTGTATCACATTAATTCCGTGGAAGAGTAAACATGTCTAACTCCCAAGACGTGTGCTGATGGAACGATTTTGCCTCCAACCAAGCAACTTAAACATGCAAGTTTGTCCACACACATGCATGCAAAGATTGATCTCGTGAAAGATGCATGGTTCAATCATAGCCATCGTACTGTCAAAAAGAAGTGCATATAGCACCAGCGGTAGAGATAATATGCATCGCCATATATAATCTATAGATAGATAGCTCAGCCTCCACGGAATACATAGTTCAAGCTAACACACACTTAAGATCTAAAAAGTGTTAACACGAGTATTTCATTGCTAATAAAAGTTTAACGTCTACGGAAAATCAAAGTCTTCCACGGTCCATCATGAACCTAGGAATCATGTAGAAAGCAACATCCATGCTGCGGCGAATCCATCTGGTGTTGTAGACTATTTAGAGCTTCTCGCCACGGATCCTCCTAGCAAGATGAACGTCTTTGGACATTATGGTCACGCGCTTAGCGTGGATAGCACACAGATTGGTGTCTTCAAAGAGACCCACAAGATATGCTTCTGCTGCCTCCTGCAAAGCAAGCACTGCATGGCTTTGGAAACGTAGATCAATCTGTAGAAGTAGCACAAAAGCCAAACAAATCAATGTAAGCATAATTGCATGGTTTATTATTTCAGTTAGAATGAATTATAACTTCTTTTCATGCATACACCCAATCTGATTCAGATCCATAGATATTCTCCAAAGGGTTTGAACTGGATTTGGATGCATCTAAAGCAAGCAAAAATGGCTGCATATGATCTAGAGGAACCGTACCTTGAAAACTTGAGCAATCTCCCTAACGAGCCTCTGAAAAGGTAGCTTCCTTATGAGCAGCTCGGTGCCCTTCTGATATTTGCGAATTTCGCTGCAAAAGCATGTTTATTGAAGATAATAAGAACCTCATAAGAAAGGTACGACAATAATAATATAGATAGCTAGATGTTGTTTGTTGAACATACCGAAGAGCAACGGTTCCAGGGCGATATCGATGAGGCTTCTTTACTCCTCCGATAGCGGGAGCTGTTTTACGAGCGGAGGCCTTTCATCAGAAAAACCAATAGCTAAGTTATTGTCCAAACAAAAAATCTAACATGCGAAATATAATGGAAAGAGTAAAGCCAAACAGTGTGATATATATATTACATAGAAAGCCCTAAGGTACTTGGTAGGAGCCTTTCCTCCGGTAGATTTGCCGGCAGTACACTTAGTTCGAGCCATCCTGCAAAAGAAAAGGTAAATCATGCGTATAAGTAATAGTACTTCCTCCGATTCAAATTATTATTTGTCGCTGAATCAGATGTATTTAGACATGTTTTAGTGTTAGATAGATCCAATTTAGCGACAACTAATATGGATCGGAGGGAGTACTTTTTTATAAGCAAAGAAAAATAATATTATTTGGCCAAAGACAAGTGACCGATATCGCAAAAAACACAACAATCGGTTCATATGGTTGATGACCTGAGATCAGTGAATTTTAGCTAGAACAACAAGGTACAGTATTGGCTAAACTACTATGGATGATTGTTGACGTCGGAAGAAGAAGTGACAATTCTAAACTTTTTTTTCAAGACACTGCCGTAATTCCAAGCATCCAACAATATCACAAAAGAAACAAGAGAGGATGACATAGAAATAACCTAGCTAGATTACCAGTGATTGTTAGCTAGAACACAACAAGTTACTGCACGGGCCAACCAGAACTATGCATGCATATGCGGAGGAGTGACGATCGGAAGAACAAGTACTACGGCTAAACCACAACAGCAAGAAATTGTTTAATTACCTCTCGCGGTTGCTGTCTTGCACACCTTTGGGATTACTGATCTGCAGAGGCTGATGGGAGAGATCGATGGAACAGGGACTCGGATATTGGTCTGTGGTAGTAGGAGTACGGGGAGGGGGCAGGGTATTTATAGTCGGTCACACGAACCGACATTGGCAGATCGATCTGGACAGTACTGGGCTGTCGCCGATCTAATTTGATGTACGGCTCAGATCGTTATTGACGACACGGATCAAGGTGCACGTATAGCGCCCTGCTATTGGCCGGTATAAAGATGCCACGGATCGCGGTGGTACTAAAAGAGACTTGATATCGGGATTTTTCCAGCTCGTGAAATCCCGGTTTCCATGCCACGTACGGCACCATCTGTGCTGCCCCCGCTGGGAGCAGCGACACTGCAGAAGATGGCAGCATATGCACGTTTGGTAGGGTGCCGGAGGATCAGACAGGTCCCGAGACGATGAAAGTGGGCTGATTGGATACCTGTCCAAACTCCACGACGTAGCCCACACGGTGATTAAAACATCTTGGGACAGACCGGCTAAAAACTACCGGATCGACCGTTTTCAGCGAGCCACCTTTGTTGCGGCCAAAACAGGGAACACAACGCCCCATTGATGTAGCCATCGAAGATGGCGGGAGGACGCCCGAGCTTGCGCGCTCCGGCGAAATTGCGGCGGGCGGTGATGCAATTTGTCTCATCGGAATTTCGCTCACCGCCCGGCTAAAATTTGCCTCCTATTTAGCTTCAGCTCTCCCACGCCCAGATCAAATCCACAATTTTCCTCTTCTGAGCTCCTCCTCTCTCCTCTGATTTCCATGTCCATGGCGGGAGCTTGGGCCTCGACCGCAGTAATGGAGCCCAACTTTGGCATGCTAGAACCCCCTCCTCCCCGACATGTGTGCTAGATGCAATTCCGCTTGCTATAAGTATCTTGAACCATCGATCTTTCATAGATCTGATCATGTGGCATGCTGTATGGGTCTGCATTCATAGCTCATGTTACTCATGGTCGACTATGGTCATCCCGTCATCTCCTTCGAGCACGGGGACGATGGTCTTGCTGGATTCCCCCTTGAGCATGACCACAGCTGCGCTTCCGGGTTCCCCCACTTCCCCAACCTCTGTGCTGAAGGCTACTTCTGTCGATGTAAGAAATACTTCCACCCATTTCTATCGTACCTATACGATGTGTTCGTTGGTAAACTGCAATAGCCATTGTATCATGATTAGCATATTTCATTGCAAAAGCCGCTTACCATTCTATTTTTTGCATACCATGCTTAACCGAATGTAGAACACCAGTACTACTACCTCCTTCAACTTGTCTGCTCTGTCAGTGCGAAGCATTGACATGAGCTGGATGCATCCCACCAAGATGCCAGTTCAGTGTGCCCCTAAACCTCTCCAATAGTTTGGGAACCTTCTTTGCCAGAGTTCATCCTTAATAGGACGGTTGAGCTCGTTCAAAATAGGACAAACTGCGCCAACGGGTTTAGAGAGAGGCACATGCAAAAGATTGCTAATGATGTTCTAGACTTTACTAGGGTCACAGTGACCACTCTTCAACTCTGCAACCACATGAGGAAGTGTAGAGTCAAATGGAACGTGATACTGAAGCTAAGACAGGAAGAGGGCGTGAGATGGTGTCTGGAGAACACGACCTTCATGGTTAACGATGACGACAGGCTGAAGCTACTCCTCGTGGTAAGATGCCATGTCATTCTCTAGCTTTTTCAGTTCTTTGCGATTCATATATCGATGCGCACTAACATATTGTCTTCTCTCTCTTAGGCCCGCCCGAAGCTTCTTGAGTTGCTGCATACGCCCATAGCAAACTATGCTCAGATGAAGATTATTTGCCGTCAAGTTTGTGGATCGCAGATGGCTAAGTGACCCTAAACTGATGTACGAGGCCATAGACTTCCTTGTCGATAACAAAGAGCAAGGTGCGGCCTATGGTAACATGGGTCCAACTGAGAGGAGGGACTGGCTTAGGACTTGGCTTTGTAGCCACTTCGATTAGGGCTCCTATTATGTTGTTGTCGATCGTGCTCATGATCTGTTGATGCGGTCATGTACATTTTGGGAGGTGGTCTTATATCCCTCCGCTAGCTAGGAGTTGATGAAAATTGATCCCTGGTTTGTAATATTGAGGGAGGTGGTTTATACTAACCCCTCCGATGATGAACTTCTGATGCATCACTGAGCTGTTGTTTTTCTGTGTCAAGCTCGTGATGCAGCAACTGTTATGGACTCTGATGTTAAGTTATTAGCTACTATAGCTCATGATTATGTGTTTCCATGTACAATGTAACCTTAGGGCATCTCCACCGGGCCGACCCATCCGGACGACCCAAAGGATCCGTTTCTGTTTGTTTGGGTTGGGCCCCGGTTGATCTGGGAAGGGGGTCCGGTTTGTCCAGCCAGCCGCGCCCAGCGGCGCGACCCATTTGTCCGCCCTGGCTGTGGATTTTTTTTGCAAATTCAAACACAAACAGTTCACGCTAAAAACTGGCAAAGTTCATACTTAATATAAAAAACGGAAATTAAACTACTCCTAGCCCTAGCTACCGATCTTCGCGCGCCGGCGCCGCCTGGTCCATCTACAGGTTGAGGTCGATGTACTCCGGCGGCTTCCAGAGGTTGGGCGGTGCAGGGCCGGAGCGGGAGCGGGCGCATGTGGATTGATCACATGCCCAGGTCATGGCACCCAACCATGCGGGAGGTGCGCCAGCTCCATACCCACCTCCGGCGCGATCGGAGGCGCCCATACCGACAACAGCGGCGGTGGAGGCAGTTGGGCATTCGCCTGCGCCACCAAGCTGGTGAGCTGGACGAATTCCTCAAAGCCGACCCACTGGGCTTCCTCCTCCTGCGCACTGGCCGCGATGGACTATTGGGTGAAGGCGTCCTCGTCGTAGCCCTGGCCAGTACCTTGCGATACTCTAGGGGCAGGTTCACGGCGATGTCGTCCATCGCCTCCTGCTTGACGATGATGTCGTCGTCCTCCTCCTTCTTGTTGTTGTCGTCCTCGCTGTCGAGCTTGGTGTCAGAGTGGTTAACGGCGCCCTCCTCGTCCGAGTCGATGTCGGGGACGGGTAGACCTCCCCCGGCTGCAGGTCACGACGGATGGTGGTGGTGCGCCACACCTTGTGCTCCCACTCGAGGAACTCTTTCCAGTACGCCTCGGAGTGGTAGGCAACTGTTGGAATTATGCCCTAGAGGCAATAATAAAGATGTTATTATTATAATTCTTGTTCATGATAAAGTTTATATTCCATGCTAGAATTGTATTAAGCGGAAACTTTAATACTTGTGTGGTTTGTGAACAACACCGTGTCCCTAGTATGCCTCTATAGACTAGCTCATTAATTAATGATGGTTAAGGTTTCCTAACCATGGACATGAGTTGTCGATTAATAATGAGATCATATCATTGGGAGAATGGTATGATGGACATACCTAAACTAAGCGGAGCAATTAGATCGTGTCATCGTGTTCATCTTTGCGAAGCTTTTCTTATGTCAAATATTGTATTCCTTAGACCATGAGATAATATAACTCCCTGGTATCGGAAGAAAGCTTTGAGGTCATCAAACGTCATCCTATGAGAGGGTGATCATAAAGGTGTCTCTCAGGTGATCGGAAAGTACCTGTTGGGTTGTATGTATCGAGATGGGATTTGTCCCTCCCAAGTCGGAGAGATATACTTCGGGCCCACTCGGTAATCGATATCAACACCGCTTGCAAGCATGTGGTTAAGGAGTTAATCACAAAGTGATATCGGATTACACAACGAGTAAATTACTTGCTGTGAACGAGATTGAACTAGGTATGACGGTACCGACGATCAAATCTCGGGCAAGTAAAATATCGCGAGACAAAGGGAATATATATATGGGATTGATTGAATCCTGGCATCGTGGTTCATCCGATATGATTATCGATGAATGTGTGGGAGTCAATATGGGTTTCTAGACCCCGCTGTTGATTATTGATATAAGATCATGTCTGCATATTCTCGAACCCGAAGGGTCACACACTTAACGTGTCTCGACGCTAGGATAGATTGGATAATTTGTTTATGAGTTTTTGTTCGGAGTCTCAGATGAGATCCAGGACATCGCGAGAGGTTCCGGAATGGTCCGGAGAATAAGATTCATATAAGGCAATGCAGTTTTTGGAGTTCGGAATTGTTTCGGGTTAATTAGTATTGTACCGGAAGCTTCTAGAACCTTCCGGAGGGGGACAAACGTGGCCCCACCTACCGGGAGGGGTAATGGGCCTATGAGGGAGTGTCCTGGCCGCATTTGGCCAGGGGCACAAGCCCCATAGGGCCCAGCCGGCCAAGCCTAGGGCAAAACCCTAGGAGAGCTTCTAGAAGGGGGGAACTTGCCCCCCACTCCTCCCTCCTTGGCCGCCGGCCCTAGGGCTTGGGGGAGGGGCAAGGGCCAGACGCCCACCCCTCTATATAAAGAGGGCTGGGGGCGCACCCCTCCTACACCTCCTCCTCAACCCTAGCCGCCCTGCTGCCCTTCCTCTCTCTCTCCCTCCCGACTGCGTGTAGGCGAAGCCCTGCTGCAGAAACTCTCCACCGCTTGCACCGCGCCGTCGTGTTGTAGATCCAATCCATATCTCCACCCCACTTGCTGGACCAAGGAAGGAGGAGACGTCGAGGTGCCACACATGTGCATCTCTCGGAGGCATCGCTGTAGGGTTCGCAGCATAGAAAACAAAAAATTTCCTACGATGTGAACTATATACCAAGATCTATCTACTAGATACAAACAACGGGCGGATGTATATCCTTAGAGAACATACCCTTGAAGACCGACAAAGCTTAACGAGTTCAACTCGTGGTTGATGTAGGCGATCTCTTGCCGATCTCAAGATCGATAGGAAGTCCTAGCGCCGCAAATCAGCAGCGCATCCGTGCTCGCACACACGTTCGAGGCACCGAGCAACCTCCGCCTCCTCGCTCCAGCGATGCAGCGGAAGCACAACTCTTTCTTGCCGAATATCCACCGGGAACATGTATCTCGCTAGTCCGAGACCATGGGGAATAAATTCTAGAGGGGGAGAGAGATCCTTCACGAGGAGGTGTGAGAGACAAGTGAGGAGGGGGGCTCCTTTTATAGGAGGAGGGGGGCACCCAAGGGGGTGGACGCCGGCCATGGGGGATGCCCCCTCCCCTCCTTCATTCATGTGGGTGGACACTCCACTCACAAAATGCCCTTTAAAATCCCTCCACTCAAAAGTCCACTCAAATTCCCATTAAATTTCCACCAAATTTAATGCAAACTCTCATTAAATAAAACTCTTTTATTTTATTCAGAATTTTGTCAATTACTTTAATGACAAACATTCATAAATAACCCTTGCTATAATTCTATTTCACATGCATAACCACTTTATGCAATTTCACCCGAAAACCTGTTTCGGTATCTAGTGAAATAAATTCCTGCGCTTGTTCATTCTTTCGGCATGAAACATTTTCTCCAATTGGATGTCGGTGTCTCTTAAGTGTGTCACCCTACGGTTCGTGAATAATGCAGACATGATCGAGACCCCTCTCGGATCAATAATCAGAAGCGGGATCTGGAGACCCATACTGACTCCCACACATTCAACGATGACTTTCTTGTGATCGTCGGAACCTTTTACGCTAGTATCTTAATCCCTTTGTTTCACGATATATTACATGTCCAAGATTCGATCATCGGTATCTCCATACCTAGTTTGATCTCGTTACCGACATGCACTCTTTTCTCGTTCCTGTGATATAACATTCTAGTGATCAAATCACTTGCTTGTAAGCTAATCAATGTGATATCACCGAGAGGGCCCAGAGTATATCTATCCGTCATCGGGATGAACAAATTCCACTCTCGATCCATGAGCCTCAACATAACACTTTATTAGTTCTGAATCCATCTTTATAATCACCCTGTTACGGTGTGACGTTTGATGTTATCAAGAAACTCTTTCGGTGTTAGTGATTGACATGATCTCATGGTCTAAGGATTAGGATCACTTCGTAAGTTGTTATAGCAATATAAACTCAATGACTTTGATCGTAATGCTATACTTCGGATGAATGTTCATCACACCATTACACTAATGTTGTGATCCCGTTATTAACAACATCCAATGTCCATGATCAGGAAACCTTGATCATCTTGTTAATCAACGAGCTAGTTTATGAGAGAGGCATAACTAGGAACTTTCTGTTTTTTTATTAAACACACATGTATTAACATTTCCGTATTAATACAATTATAGCATGCAAAATAAACATCTATCATATACTTGGAATACACATAATAAACACTTTATTATTGCCTCTCAGGGCATATTCCCTTCAGTCTCCCACTTGCACTAGAGACAATAATCTAGTTACATAGTGATAAATCTAACACCCATTGAGTTCTGGTGTTGATCATGTTTTGCTCTAGGGAGAGTTTTAGTCAACGGATCTGCTACATTGAGATCCGTATGTGCTTTACAAATCTTTATATCTCCATCCTTGACATGCTCGTGGATGGAGTGAAACCGGCGCTTAATATGCTTGGAATGCTTGTGAGACCTTGGCTCTTTGGCATTGGCAATGGCACCATTGTTGTCACAATAGATCACCATTGGGTCCAACGCGTTTGCCACCACTCCTAGTTCGGATATGAACTCCTTCATCCAAACTGCTTCCTGAGCCGCTTCTGAAGCAGCAACATATTCGGCCTCCGTTGTTGATCCCTCTACCACAGGTTGTTTGGAGCTCCTCCAACCAACCGCTCCGCCATTCATGAGAAATACGTATCCGGATTGAGACTTAGAGTCATCCGGATCGGTGTCAAAGCTAGCGTCGACATAACACTTAGCGACGAGCTCTTCTTCACCTCCGTATACAAGAAACATATCCTTAGTTCTTCGTAAGTACTTAAGGATATTCTTGACCGCTATCCAGTGTTCCGAACCTGGATCCGATTGGTACCTACTAGTCAAACTAATAGCATGTGCCACATCCGGTCTTGTACATAGCATGGCGTACATTATAGAGCCTATGGCTGAAGCATAGGGGACTTTGTCCATTATCTCTCTTTCTTCCGCCGAAGCCGGACTTTGAGTCTTACTCAATGTCTTGCCTTGCAACATAGGTAAGAACCCCTTCTTACTTCCATCCATTTTAAACTTCTTTAAAATCTTATCAAGGTATGTACTGTGTGATAGCCCTATTAGGCGCCTAGATCTATAGATATAGATCTTTATGCCTAATATGTATGACGCTTCACCTAGGTCCTTCATTGAAAATTTGCTGTTTAGATAACTTTTAACACTGTTTAAAAGATCTATATCATTTCCGATCAATAATATGTCATCCACATATAATATCAGAAATGCCACATTGCTCCCACTCACTTTCTTGTAAATACAAGCTTCTCCATAAGTTTGGACAAATCCAAACTCTTTGATCACCTCATCAAAGCGGAGATTCCAACTTCGTGATGCTTGCTTCAATCCATAGATGGATCGCTGAAGCTTGCACACCTTGTTAGCATCCTTATGATCGACAAAACCCTTTGGTTGTATCATATACAACTCTTCTTCAATATTACCATTGAGAAACGCGGTTTTGACATCCATCTGCCATATCTCATAATCGAAATATGCAGCAATTGCTAACATAATCCTAACTGACTTTAGCATCGCTACGGGAGAGAAAGTCTCATCGTAGTCAACTCCTTGAATTTGTCGAAACCCCTTTGCGACAAGTCGAGCTTTATAGACGGTCACATTACCATCAGCATCAGTTTTCCTTTTGAAAATCCATTTGTTCTCCACGGCCTTTCGGTCGTGAGGTAATTCCACCAAGTTCCAAACTTGATTTTCATACATGGATTCCATCTCGGATTTCATGGATTCTAACCATTTGTTGGAATCCGGGCTCATCATCGCTTCTTCATACGTCGCAGGGTCATCATTTTCATCAACCATGAAATTCATGACAGGATTTCCGTACAGCTCGGGAGCTGCACGCGTCCTGTTTGACCTACGAGGTTCGGTAGTACTCTCTTTGGGAGTTTCATGATCATTATCATTAGTTCCCTCTTCAACAGGTGGAGCCAACTCCGGAACAACTTCCGGCGCTGCGCTACTCGCCATACTTTGAAGAGAAGGTTCCACAACCTCTTCGAGTTCTACCTTCCGACTACTCACACCTTTCGCGAGAAACTCTTTCTCTAGAAAGGATCCATTCTTGGTAACAAAAACCTTGCCCTCGGATTTGTGATAGAAGGAATACCCAATAGTTTCTTTACGGTATCCTATGAAGACGCATTTTTCCGCTTTGGGTTCGAGTTTATCCGGTTGAAGTTTCTTCACATAAACATCGCATCCCCAAACTTTAAGAAATGACAGCTTAGGTTTGTTTGCAAACCACAATTCATACGGTGTCTTTTCAACGGATTTAGATGGTGCCCGATTTAAAGTGAATGCAGCAGTTTCTAGTGCATAACCCCAAAATGACAACGGCAAGTCCGTCAGAGACATCATAGATCGAACCATATCTAATAAAGTACGATTACGACGTTCCGACACACCATTTCGCTGTGGTGTTCCGGCAGGTGTGAGTTGTGAAACAATTCCACACTCTTTCATGTGAGTGCTAAACTCGTAACTTAGATACTCACCTCCACGGTCGGACTGTAGAAATTTGATCTTTCTATTACGATGATTTTCCACTTCATTCTGAAATTCCTTGAACTTTTCAAAGGTTTCAGACTTGTGTTTCATCAAGTAGATATAACCTTATCTACTCAAATCATCCGTGAAAGTAACAAAATAACGATATCCACCTCGCGCCGACACACTCATTGGACCACATACATCAGAATGTATGATTTCCAATAAATCTGTCGCCCGTTCCATTGAACCGGAAAACGGCGTTCTAGTCATCTTGCCCATAAGGTGTAACACCCTCAGAATCGGCCCTATGCAAGTTTTAGCGAAACCCGCCAAACCCGCATAGAAACGATTCAAAGGTGCCCACCAGGCACTTTCGTGCGGATGGAAAACGAAGTAATAACATTACACAACAGTCCTCGATGGGACCCACAGAACAGATATATATAACAGCGACTCAATGAGTCAAGAATACAGATATAATATACAAAGATCCAAATCACCTTGAAAACGCTAGAGCGTCCAGTTACGGACAAGATGCAAATGGGGCTAAGAGCCCTGAAGAATAACCAATGGCGTCCATAACCCTGCCCAGGCCAAGCCGGAAGGGTAACCCTGCTAACGACGTCAATCTCAAAACCTGCTTAAACAAAAGGGGTGCCGACAAAGGGCAAAGGAAAAAGAAGGAGCGTCAGTACTGAGGCCAGTACACGGCGAGACTAGAATTCGGCGGTCCTCGCCTACATAGGTATGGTGGACTGAGCGGCAGCGGCAGCATGCACTAAACAACCTATAGAGACTCGATACAACTGGCGGCAATCAGAGAGGGGTAAGAAAGACCTATTCGGAACCAACCTGATACTACCACTAATCAAACCCATCCTGGCGTTTCCCCCCTCGATACTGATCGAGGAAGTCAACCGGGGAACTCACACCGTTGGCATTTTTATTTATTTGGTTATCGTTGCAGCAATTACTAGTCAAGTATAGATAATCATCCTGATAAATTAAGCAGTGGGCACTTTTAATTAACCATTCCGTTGTAGTTGCGACACTTACTAATCAGATACAATTAGCATGAGATAACCAAAAACCCAGCAGTTGTTGGTACTTTTATTTAGCCATTCCGTTGTAGTGAAGCTGATTACTAGTCATATCGGATACAAGTCACTTTATAACAATAAACTTTAGTTATAGTTGTCTATGATCGAGACCTGTGCTCCAAGTCGTCCATAACCGCGGACACGGCTTCTCGATAAGATTTAACCCTGCAGGGGTGCACCAAAGTATCCACAAGCACTTCGACCCTTTTTACCAGATCAGTTAACATACACCCATCGGTATGTCGACGGGGCCTAAGTCATGACGTTCCCAGACCCAAAGCAAGCACGGGGGGCCACCCCACTAAGTACACCCGCAACGAAGTCGGCCGGTCTCCGAGACGGACTTAGGGTTTGGGTAGACGGCTGTGAACGACAGCAAATCCCCAAACAGGGACTGTCGACACCGCGAAATCGTGTCCCGATCCTAAACAGTACAGGTGCTATCTGTCGCACAATTTAAATAAAGCAGTAAAGCATGGCATAAGTACATGATAGTAAATAAAACCTCAAACTAGTTTGTGACCCCCAGTACAATACTTTGAAATCAGGTAATAATCAATGGGGGGCCCATATCTCCCCACATGTGGTTAGCGCGCTCGATCTCGGAACAGGTGTCAAGAACTCGGGGTCCTACGGGACACAAGTGGGCGGTCGGAAACCAGATATTATCTATCACCCACCGATGCCTCTGCTTACTTCAATTTTAGTTGTTAAACAGTAATTAAAGTGAACGAAAAGTAAAGCCATGATCAACTCCAACATAGAACATGCGGCAATACTCCAACAACCGTGGTACTTGACGACACGCAACAGCATATGAGCAAGCGACTACGGCGCGCAAGTCCAACTATCTACCAATCAAAGGGTAATAGGATGTGTCCAAGGCAATATAGGGCTGCAAGGGGATATCACGGGTACGGAAACTAGAGCATCGCAACACAGATAGCAATAGATCAACAGGAGGGAACAAATACTATAAAGTAAGATAGGTAGAAAGGGGGAGATGCTCGCCTGAAAACATTGCCGAAGGTTCAACCAAAGATCGGGGCGAAGCTCACATCAACTCAACGGCCTTATCCGCGAAGAAGCAAAACACTAGAATAAACACCGGATGCAATATTTAATACTACGGCAAAAGATCGGCATGATGCATGTATGATGTATGGCATGGAAAGGTGCGATGCAATTAGGTCATATTAAGTGGAACCGGGGTCCCGACATTTAATTAAACGGTTCAAGTTATTTGCTACCCCGCAATTAAATGTTGTTTGAACAAGGTAAAATATAGCACCGGTTCGCTATGCAAATTTAAATGAGGCCAATATGAGACTAGATTTGCCCGCATATGGGCCCCATATTTAATTATAAAGTGAATCGGCATAAAGCCCCCAAACCACACAAATATGCATGCAAGTATGGCAATTAATATGCAACAAGTTGTTATTACATTTATAAAAATAGGGTTCGAGAAAAGGGGTCACACATTAGGGTTCGACGATCTTGGGGTTCCGGGGGTTCAGGGTCGGTCTCAGGGTTCAGGGTTCGACGGGGTCGGACTCGGCGGAAGCGTTCTCGGATTACTGGGGTAGATCTTGTCGCATCCGGGTTCTCGGTGGACTCGGCGTTCGGAAAGGAGTACTTGGTTCGGTGTCGGGGCGCATCGGGTTCGCCCTGGTCGGTGTCGATCTTGTCGCTGCGAAGCTCTTGTCGGGTCCGCGCTATCGAGTCGGTCTTGGCGTCCGGGATGAAGAACTTGGCGTTCTGCATTGGTGTCCTTACCGTCCGTGTTCTCTAGCATCGCATCCGGGAAGGAGTACTTGTCGCACGTGTGGTCTTCGGGTCCGGGGCATCGGGTTCTTGGGTTCGCGTCCGTGTGGAGATCTTGTCGTTCCGTGTAGGCGTCCTCGGTATCGGGGAAGATCTTGGGGTTCGGCGGGATCGGTCTTCGGCTCCGGGAACGGGTCTTCGGGTTCTTTGGGTTTTCCATGTGGCGGTCTTGACGTCCGGGCATCGGATCCTCGTGACCGGGTTCGTCGGTGCCCACTCGACAACTTGACGAAACAAAGCACCAAAGGATGAAGCCGTCGAGTAGATTACACACGCAGCAACCTATTCTCCTCAGTGCACATAGCCGTTCTTGATTTGATCACACACGTCTTCACGAGCCCGTTGTAGTACCGTCAGCACCGGGATGCAGGCAGCGAGCATGAGCGGTGTTGAGCGGCGAGACACAGCGGACGCGGCTCGTGGCTCGGGGCCGTGGTACTCGACCTGGGGGTTGATGGAGGAGGACGGGGGCACGGACGACATGGGGCGGAGCTTGGCGGGGCGCGGACTCGGGCGGGCCGTCGCGGGCTCGGGGGAGGTAGCTCGCGGCCGCGCGCCGGGGAGGAGGAGGGGCGGCTCGGCACCGGGAGGTCGCAGAGGACGCGGCGGTTTCCCGGCGTGGAGGCGCGGAGGAAAGGGGGCCGGCGGGGACCTGCGGCGGGGCGGGGTCGCGCCCGAGGTGGACGGAGAGGGAGCGGACGCGGGCGGCTAGTAGAGGAGGCGGCGTGGAGCTCGCAGGCGTCCGGCGGGGCGAGCTTGCAGGGAGGCGCGGCGGCGGAGGGAGGACGCGCGGGTCGCGGGCGGTGGCGGTGGCGAGCTCGCAGGCGCGGGGAGGAGAGCAGATGGGGAGGGGGACCGCGGAGGCGCGGGCAGCCGCGGCGACGGTGGAGGCGAGGTGGGGCTAGGCGCGGCGGAAGGACGCAGGGCGGGCTCCGGCGGGCTCGGGGTCGGATGGGCGGTGCGGGAGTGTGGGAGAGAGAGGAGGGAGGAGGAAGAGAAACAGGGGAGGTGGCGAGCGCGTCGGGGTGGCCCGCGCGGGTTGCGTGCGTGGCCAGGGAGCGTGGGGGTGGGAGCGGTTAGTGGCGGTGGGGTCAGGCGGAAGGTGGGGCTGTGGCCAGGTGGGCCGGGGCCACGTGGGCGAGTGGGCCAGGCGGGTCAGGGAGAGGGGTGGGGAAAGGAGAGAGAGAGGGTGGGGTGGCTGGTGGGGTGATGTGTCAGCTAGGGAGTGGTGGAGGGAGGGAGAGAGGTGAGGTGGCAGGTGGGGATTGGGTGGGGTGAGGTGGAGGGGGGCTGTGGGTAGATAGGTTGGTAGAAAAGGGTATGGGGTGGACCGTTATAAGATCCTGGGGGTGGTCGTTCGGGTCGATTCGGCCCGTTCGACCGCCCCACTAAAAATAATTCAATAATTTATTTGTTTAAAACAAAGCTTCTTCAAACCGATAGCAACAAAACAAAAATAATCCGGTGACCCGGTTTTGCGTTTGAACAAAGACGGGCGTTTTAGAAAACACAAAATAGGTTTCCTGCAAATAGTTTTATGCAAGCAAATGCAAGATGATGACGATGCTCAAATGCAATGTGGCATGATGACATGAGCATGAGGTCATGACGATGCAATGCACAAAAACAACGCGATTTTCTAGTAGTGGTTTTGCGGGATGCCACAATTTGACACCACTAACAATGGATCTCGCCCTTGAGATCCGCCTCATGGTACCGGAAGGAAGGTCGGCGGTCTGATCCTTCGCGCTTCGTGTAGACCCTCGCGACACCACTAACAAGTATGCTTTCTTCGTCTTGAAAACGGCGACACCACCAACAAGACGTCGTTGATCCCGTTCGTCAAGAGAACACTCCGGATAAACAACGGACGAAGTTAAAGGTAAGGCCACCTCTAACTTTCATGGAAGGAGTAGAATTGCATCGATCCACCATTCAATATACAAAGCAAATGATAAGAGTAGTGGTATGGTCGCGACTCCATCCCGCACTCAAAGCATTACTATGTACACGAATAGACAGATTATGCAACCAACCCTCAGGATTCAGACTGAAGATCTCGACAAGCGAGGTTCGGAAACAAAGGAGTGATGCAGACTCTGCATCGGATCTGGCGTAGATGATGTCGTCGCGTCGGAAAACACCGGAAGGCACAAGAAGGAACAAAGAATGGTAACACCGTAGACGGATTCATCAGGCAGCTTGAACACCGGATGGTAGAACACCGTTATCAGAGGAGGAAGCGAAACCCTGATGGTACGACGGAACCCGACCACGAGAAATCCTGGACTCAAAGAAAAGATAAGAGAGCGGATTCAAAACACGTCGAGATAAGAGGAGAACAGCAGAGGGTAAGGAGTAAAATCAGACCTAATCAGAACTATCCAACCGATTTTGCAAAAATAGTTTTGACACTCTACTTCGGCCGTTAGCTAGGTTATCCTACAGGTTGGACTTGTGGGGTATCGCAACTGCTGAGCTCTGATACCACTCTGTAACACCCTCAGAATCGGCCCTATGCAAGTTTTAGCGAAACCCGCCAAACCCGCATAGAAACGATTCAAAGGTGCCCACCAGGCACTTTCGTGCGGGTGGAAAACGAAGTAATAACATTACACAACAGTCCTCGATGGGACCCACAGAACAGATATATATAACAGCGACTCAATGAGTCAAGAATACAGATATAATATACAAAGATCCAAATCACCTTGAAAACGCTAGAGCGTCCAGCTACGGACAAGATGCAAATGGGGCTAAGAGCCCTGAAGAATAACCAATGGCGTCCATAACCCTTCCCAGGCCTAGCCGGAAGGGTAACCCTGCTAACGACGTCAATCTCAAAACCTGCTTAAACAAAAGGGGTGCCGACAAAGGGCAAAGGAAAAAGAAGGAGCGTCAGTACTGAGGCCAGTACACGGCGAGACTAGAATTCGGCGGTCCTCGCCTACATAGGTATGGTGGACTGAGCGGCAGCGGCAGCATGCACTAAACAACCTATAGAGACTCGATACAACTGGCGGCAATCAAAGAGGGGTAAGAAAGACCTATTCGGAACCAACCTGATACTACCACCAATCAAACCCATCCTGGCGTTTCCCCCCTCGATACCGATCGAGGAAGTCAACCGGGGAACTCACACCGTTGGCATTTTTATTTATTTGGTTATCGTTGCAGCAATTACTAGTCAAGTATAGATAATCATCCTGATAAATTAAGCAGTGGGAACTTTTAATTAACCATTTCGTTGTAGTTGCGACACTTACTAATCAGATACAATTAGCATGAGATAACCCAAAACCCAGCGGTTGTTGGTACTTTTATTTAGCCATTCCGTTGTAGTGAAGCTGATTACTAGTCATATCGGATACAAGTCACTTTATAACAATAAACTTTAGTTATAGTTGTCTATGATCCAGACCTGTGCTCCAAGTCGTCCATAACCGCGGACACGGCTTCTCGAAAAGATTTAACCCTGCAGGGGTGCACCAAAGTATCCACAAGCACTTCGACCCTTTTTGCCAGATCAGTTAACATACACCCATCGGTATGTCGGCGGGGCCTAAGTCATGACGTTCCCAGACCCAAAGCAAGCACGGGGGGCCACCCCACTAAGTACACCCGCAACGAAGTCGGCCGGTCTCCGAGACGGACTTAGGGTTTGGGTAGACGGCTGTGAACGACAGCAAATCCCCAAACGGGGACTGTCGACACCGCGAAATCGTGTCCCGATCCTAAACAGTACAGGTGCTATCTGTCGCACAATTTAAATAAAGCAGTAAAGCATGGCATAAGTACAAGATAGTAAATAAAACCTCAAACTAGTTTGTGGCCCCCAGTACAATACTTTGTAATCAGGTAATAATCAATGGGGGGCCCATATCTCCCCACATGTGGTTAGCGCGCTCGATCTCGGAACAGGTGTCAAGAACTCGGGGTCCTACGGGACACAAGTGGGAGGTCGGAAACCAGATATTATCTATCACCCACCGATGCCTCTGCTTACTTCAATTTTAGTTGTTAAACAGTAATTAAAGTGAACGAAAAGTAAAGCCATGATCAACTCCAACATAGAACATGCGGCAATACTCCAACAACCGTGGTACTTGACGACACGCAACAGCATATGAGCAAGCGACTACGGTGTGCAAGTCCAACTATCTACCAATCAACGGGTAATAGGATTTGTCCAAGGCAATATAGGGCTGCAAGGGGATATCACGGGTACGGAAACTAGAGCATCGCAACACAGATAGCAATAGATCAACAGGAGGGAACAAATACTATAAAGTAAGATAGGTAGAAAGGGGGAGATGCTCGCCTGAAAACATTGCCGAAGGTTCAACCGAAGATCGGGGCGAAGCTCACATCAACTCAACGGCCTTATCCGCGAAGAAGCAAAACACTAGAATAAACACCGGATGCAATATTTAATACTACGGCAAAAGATCGGCATGATGCATGTATGATGTATGGCATGGCAAGGTGCGATGCAATTAGGTCATATTAAGTGGAACCGGGGTCCCGACATTTAATGAAACGGTTCAAGTTATTTGCTACCCCGCAATTAAATGTTGTTTGAACAAGGTAAAATATAGCACCGGTTCGCTATGCAAATTTAAATGAGGCCAATATGAGACTAGATTTGCCCGCATATGGGCCCCATATTTAATTATAAAGTGAATCGGCATAAAGCCCCCAAACCACACAAATATGCATGCAAGTATGGCAATTAATATGCAACAAGTTGTTATTACATTTATAAAAATAGGGTTCGAGAAAAGGGGTCACACATTAGGGTTCGACGATCTTGGGGTTCCGGGGGTTCGGGGTCGGTCTCAGGGTTCAGGGTTCGACGGGGTCGGACTCGGCGGAAGCGTTCTCGGATTACTGGGGTAGATCTTGTCACATCCGGGTTCTCGGCGGACTCGGCGTTCGGAAAGGAGTACTTGGTTCGGTGTCGGGGCGCATCGGGTTCGCCCTGGTCGGTGTCGATCTTGTCGCTGCGAAGCTCTTGTCGGGTCCGCGCTATCGAGTCGGTCTTGGCGTTCGGGATGAAGAACTTGGCGTTCTGCGTTGGTGTCCTTACCGTCCGTGTTCTCGAGCATCGCATCCGGGAAGGAGTACTTGTCGCACGTGTGGTCTTCGGGTCCGGGGCATCGGGTTCTTGGGTTCGCGTCCGTGTGGAGATCTTGTCGTTCCGTGTAGGCGTCCTCGGTGTCGGGGAAGATCTTGGGGTTCGGCGGGATCGGTCTTCGGCTCCGGTAACGGGTCTTCGGGTTCTTTGGGTTTTCCATGTGGCGGTCTTGACGTCCGGGCATCGGATCCTCGTGACCGGGGTCGTCGGTGCCCACTCGACAACTTGACGAAACAAAGCACCAAAGGATGAAGCCGTCGAGTAGATTACACACGCAGCAACCTCTTCTCCTCAGTGCACATAGCCGTTCTTGATTTGATCACACACGTCTTCACGAGCCCGTTGTAGTACCGTCAACACCGGGATGCAGGCAGCAAGCATGAGCGGTGTTGAGCGGCGAGACACAGCGGACGCGGCTCGTGGCTCGGGGCCGTGGTACTCGACCTGGGGGTTGATGGAGGAGGACGGGGGCACGGGCGACATGGGGCGGAGCTTGGCGGGGCGCGGAGCTCGGGCGGTCCGTCGCGGGCTCGGGGGAGGTAGCTCGCGGCCGCGCGCCGGGGAGGAGGAGGGGCGGCTCGGCGCCGGGCGGTCGCAGAGGACGCGGCGACGGCGGTTGCCCGGCGTGGAGGCGAGGAGGAAAGGGGGCCGGCGGGGACCTGCGGCGGGGCGGGGTCGCGCCCGAGGTGGACGGAGAGGGAGCGGACGCGGGCGGCTAGTAGAGGAGGCGGCGGGGAGCTCGCAGGCGTCCGGCGGGGCGAGCTTGCAGGGAGGCGCGACGGCGGAGGGAGGACGCGCGGGTCGCTGGCGGTGGCGGTGGCGAGCTCGCCGGCGCGGGGAGGAGAGCAGATGGGGAGGGGGACCGCGGAGGCGCGGGCGGCCGCGGCGACGGTGGAGGCGAGGTGGGGCTAGGCGCGGCGGAAGGACGCAGGGCGGGCTCCGGCGGGCTCGGGGGCGGATGGGCGGTGCGGGAGCGTGGGAGAGAGAGGAGGGAGGAGGAAGAGAAACAGGGGAGGTGGCGAGCGCGTCGGGGTGGCCCGCGCGGGTTGCGTGCGTGGCCAGGGAGCGTGGGGGGTGGGAGCGGTTAGTGGCGGTGGGGTCAGGCGGAAGGTGGGGCTGTGGCCAGGTGGGCCGGGGCCACGTGGGTGAGTGGGCCAGGCGGGTCAGGGAGAGGGGTGGGGAAAGGAGAGAGAGAGGGTGGGGTGGCTGGTGGGGTGATGTGTCAGCTAGGGAGTGGTGGAGGGAGGGAGAGAGGTGAGGTGGCAGGTGGGGATTGGGTGGGGTGAGGTGGAGGGGGGCTGTGGGTAGATAGGTTGGTAGAAAAGGGTATGGGGTGGACCGTTATAAGATCCTGGGGGTGGTCGTTCGGGTCGATTCGGCCCGTTCGACTGCCCCACTAAAAATAATTCAATAATTTATTTGTTTAAAACAAAGCTTCTACAAACCGATAGCAACAAAACAAAAATAATCCGGTGACCCGGTTTTGCGTTTGAACAAAGACGGGCGTTTTAGAAAACATAAAATAGGTTTCCTGCAAATAGTTTTATGCAAGCAAATGCAAGATGATGACGATGCTCAAATGCAATGTGGCATGATGACATGAGCATGCGGTCATGACGATGCAATGCACAAAAACAACGCGATTTTCTAGTAGTGGTTTTGCGGGATGCCACATAAGGCATGGCTCACATGTATCAAATGATTCATAATCAAGTGATTCCAAAAGTCCATCCGAATGGAGCTTCTTCATGCGTTTAACGCCAATATGACCTAGACGGCAGTGCCACATATATGCGGATATATCATCATTAAGTTTAATCCTTTTAGCATCAACATTATGAATATGTGTAATATTATCATCGAGATCTAATAGAAATAAACCATTCATCATCGGTGCATGACCATAAAAGATTTCATTCATATAAATGGAACAACCATTGTTCTCGGATTTAAATGAATAATCACTTCGCATCAAACACGATCCAGATACAATGTTCATGCTCAGTGCAGGCACCAGATAACATTTATTCAAGTTTATAACTAATCCCGACGGTAAGTGGAGAGGCAGCGTTCCGACGGCGATCACATCAACGCTTGATCCATTGCCGACACGCATCTTGACCTCACCCCTTGCTAGCGGTCGCTTGTTCCGCAGCCCCTGATTCGAGTTACAAGTATTAGCAACTGAACCGGTATCAAATACCCAGGTGCTACTGCGAGCACTAGTCAAGTACACATCAATAACATGTATATCATATATACCTTTGTTTGCCTTGCCGACCTTCTTGTCTGCCAGATACTTGGGGCAGTTGCGCTTCCAGTGGCCAGTCCCCTTAGAATAGTAGCACTCGGAATCAGACTTAGGTCCAACTCGGGGTTTCTTTTCAGGCGCGGCAACAGGCTTGCCGCCCTTACTTCCCTTCCGTTTTCCCTTCTTGTCTTTCTTGAAACCATTGTTCCTATTGATCATCAACACTTGATGTTCCTTTTTGATCTCCACTTCTGCAATTTTAAGCATTGACAGAAGCTCGGGGAGAGACTTCTTCATGCCTTGCATATTATAGTTCATCACGAAGCTCTTATAGCTAGGTGGCAGAGACTGCAGAACACGATGGATGCCTAAGTCAATGGGAATCGATATTCCCAAGGACACAAGCTTATCGGCGTAACCCGACATCTTGAGTACATGCTCACTAACGGCGCTGTGCTCTTCCATCATGCAGCTAAAGAACTTTTCTGAAGCGTTGTAGCTCTCTATAGCAGCATGTGTGTCGAAAATCATTTTCAACTCACCCATTGTATCAAATGCATTGCTGTTTTCGAAACGCTTTCGAAGTTCCGGCTCTAGCCCATACAATATGCCGCAATGAACTAAGTTGTGGTCCTCCTGACGAGTCTGATAGACATTCTTCTCCTCGTCAGGGGCATCATCTAAAGGTGGGGGGCCTAACGGTGCTTCTAGCACATATTGCTTTTGTGCAGCAGAGAGGAGAATCCTCAAATTCATGGCCCATTCGGTAAAGTTGCTACCGTTCATTGCTAGTTTCTCTTTCTCCATGAACACATTGAAATTAAAAGCAGGTGGTGCCATTTACAACAGAATTTGTAAAGTTTAGACTAAGTGTATGATAGATTGAGTTCAACTAATCTATATTACGAATGAACTCCCACTCAAAAACGACATCCCTCGTGCCTTTTTGGTGATTACATGAACCAAATCCACTACACCAAGTCCGATCATCACGTGAGTTGGTATAGCTTCAAAGGCGAGCATCAAATGGGCATAATATCAACTATATGACTCATGCTTAACCTTTCGGTCCGTGTTCCGAGGCCATGTCTGTACATGCTAGGCTCGCCAAGTTAGAACCTTAGTATTCGCGTGTGTAACTGTTTTACACCCGAAATATGGTCGTGGATCCAAGAACACCCGATCATCACGTGATGTCTTGGAGCGACGAAAACATAATCGGTGCATACTAAAGGAAGAACACATTCTTATATTGATATTTAAATGAGGGATCATCTTATTATGCTAACAAAGCACTAAACAAGCAATATAAGATGCTATCAAACATCATATGTTTATTAGTGAAATGATATGGTTCCCGCAGATGATCTCTATCATGTGCATCGTGATATGATCACTATCATACCTATATGTGTAAATCCAAGGTCTATGGATTTTACACGCTATGTGTGTTGTAAGAGTATCATCTCATACTTCTACTTACAATACTACCATATCATAACACTAGCCCAGCAACAATCTAAACTAGACGCCTCTAATTTATCCATTGCAATTTTTACGTGGCTTAGGGCTTTCGAGATAGAACCGTTCTTACCTACGAACAAGAACCACAACGAGGATAATCAAATTGTTGACAACTCGCTTGCAAAATAGATATTGACTATAGTAGGAGAGACAGACACCCGCTAGCCACTTATGCAAACTAGTTGCATGTCAAGCGTGGAACAGGTCTCATGTGCGAGGACATGTAAAGTTTGTCCGGGCCGCTTCATCCCACTATGCCACCAATATCCAAAATTACAACAAAGGAGCAACAACATGATCATCATCGCCCACATACTCATATGTGTACTACCCGTGTAAAGTATCTACGCATAGATCCAGCTCTGATACCACTGTAGGGTTCGCAGCATAGAAAACAAAAATTTTCCTACGATGTGAACTATATACCAAGATCTATCTACTAGATACAAACAACGGGCGGATGTATATCCGTAGAGAACATACCCTTGAAGACCGACAAAGCTTAACGAGTTCAACTCGTGGTTGATGTAGACGATCTCTTGCCGATCTCAAGATCGATAGGAAGTCCTAGCGCCGCAAATCAGCAGCGCATCCGTGCTCGCACACACGTTCGAGGCACCGAGCAACCTCCGCCTCCTCGCTCCAGCGATGCAGCGGAAGCACAACTCTTTCTTGCCGAATAGCCACCGGGAACATGTATCTCGCTAGTCCGAGACCATGGGGAATAAATTCTAGAGGGGGAGAGAGATCCTTCACGAGGAGGTGTGAGAGACAAGTGAGGAGGGGGGCTCCTTTTATAGGAGGAGGGGGGGCACCCAAGGGGGTGGCCGCCGGCCATGGGGGCTGCCCCCTCCCCTCCTTCATTCATGTGGGTGGACACTCCACTCACAAAATGCCCTTTAAAATCCCTCCACTCAAAAGTCCACTCAAATTCCCATTAAATTTCCACCAAATTTAATGCAAACTCTCATTAAATAAAACTATTTTATTTTATTCAGAATTTTGTCAATTACTTTAATGACAAACATTCACAAATAACCCCTTGCTAGAATTCTATTTCACATGCATAACCACTTTATGCAATTTCACCCGAAAACCTGTTTCGGTATCTAGTGAAATAAATTCCTGCGCTTGTTCATTCTTTCGGCATGAAACATTTGCTCCAATTGGATGTCGGTGTCTCTTAAGTGTGTCACCCTACGGTTCGTGAATAATGTGGACATGATCGAGACCCCTCTCGGATCAATAATCAGAAGCGGGATCTGGAGACCCATACTGACTCCCACACATTCAACGATGACTTTCTTGTGATCGTCGGAACCTTTTACGGTAGTATCTTAATCCCTTTGTTTCACGATATATTACATGTCCGAGATTCGATCATCGGTATCTCCATACCTAGTTTGATCTCGTTACCGACATGCACTCTTTTCTCGTTCCTGTGATATAACATTCTAGTGATCAAATCACTTGCTTGCAAGCTAATCAATGTGATATCACCGAGAGGGCCCAGAGTATATCTATCCGTCATCGGGATGAACAAATTCCACTCTCGATCCATGAGCCTCAACATAACACTTTATTAGTTCTGAATCCATCTTTATAATCACCCTGTTACGGTGTGACGTTTGATGTTATCAAGAAACTCTTTCGGTGTTAGTGATTGACATGATCTCATGGTCTAAGGATTAGGATCACTTCGTAAGTTGTTATAGCAATATAAACTCAATGACTTTGATCGTAATGCTATACTTCGGATGAATGTTCATCACACCATTACACTAATGTTGTGATCCCGTTATTAACAACATTCAATGTCCATGATCAGGAAACCTTGATCATCTTGTTAATCAACGAGCTAGTTTATGAGAGAGGCATAACTAGGAACTTTCTGTTTGTTTATTAAACACACATGTATTAACGTTTCCGTATTAATACAATTATAGCATGCAAAATAAACATCTATCATATACTTGGAATACACATAATAAACACTTTATTATCGCCTCTCAGGGCATATTCCCTTCAATCGCCACTTGCGGTGTTAGATCGGATCGAATCGCGAGGAGGAGAAGCGAGTACGACTACATCACCCACGTTCCGTCGAACGTTCCGCTGTGCGAATCTTCAAGGGTATGAAGATCTCATCTATCGCCTCTCGTTGTTTGCATCTACTAGATTAGATCTTGGCTTTCCCGTTCGCATCCGTAGAATTTTTTTGATTTACTATGTTGCGAAACCCTTCAGTGGTATCAGAGCTAGATCTATGCGTAGATGTGTTTCACGAGTAGAACGCAACATGGTTGTTGCGGGCGTTGATGTTTTCTGTTGCAAGCCTCTTGTTTGTGTACTTCTTATGACGCGGGATAGTGAGATCGAAGCGGTCCAGGCCAACCTTACGCGACCTCGTTCGCGAGACCGGCTCCACACTTGACGTGTGGCTTGTTCCACACATGCGGCTGGTGGATGCCAGTTTCTCTCACTATAGTTGTCATGGGATTTACACCGGAGTTTGGCAACCATAATATCACCGTTGTGGCTTTCCGTAGGTAAGAATCGTTCTTAGCTTGCTACTCCCATAAGCCACGTAAAACATGCAACAACAAAGTAGAGGCGTCTAACTTGTTTTTGCAGGGAGTGTTTTCTGTGATATGGTATGGCCCAATATGTGATGTGTATATTGTATGCGATGATCATGTTTTGTAATGTTTCATGACTTTTGTGTCGATGAGTACACAACCGGAAAGAGCCATATGGTTGTCTTTATAATTGTGTATGACCTGTGTGTCAACTTCTTATACGCCATGTAATAGCTTTACTTTATCGCTAAGTAGTTAGCAATAGTTGTAGTTGCTATTCGTGGTGGAGGCAATCATGGTGGAGTGATGGAGATCATGCCGGCACGCTCAAGATGGAGATCATTGCGCGAAGATTGGCTATACCATGTCACATAAAGTTATATGCACGTGATGTTTATCCTTTTATGTATCTTATTATGCTTAGATCGCGACGGTAGCATTATAAGATGATTCCTCACTTAAAGATCAAGATAAAAACTGTGTTCTCCCCAAGTATGCACCGTTGCGAAAGTTCGTCGTGTCCAAGCATCACGTGATGATCGGGTGCTATAGACTCTACGTTCACATACAACGGGTGCAATCCAGTTTTGCACACGCGGAAATACTTGGGTTTGACTTGACGAGCCTAGCATCTACATACATGGCCTCGGAACACATGAAACGAAAGGTTAAGCATGAGTCATATGAACGATATGATCGACACTTCGTTGTCCACCATTGAAACCACATCTCTTCTCGTGAAGATCGGATTAGGTGTGGTGAATTTGGATCATGTTCACTAAACAACTTGAGGGATGTTGAATTTAGTGGGAGTTCATCTAGTAATTTGATTAAGTTGAACTAGTTATCATGAACATAGTCTAAATTGTACTTGGAAATTTTGTAGATCAAATGGCTAAGTCCAACTTCAACTTCAACATTTTTGCTGAGAAAGAAAATCTTAGAAACAATGGGTCTAACTTCACCAACTGGTTCCGCAATCTGAGAATCATTCTCTCTGGCGGACAAAAGGACTATGTCCTTGAGAATGCGCTAGGTGACGCCCCTGCTATAGATGCGCCGGCTGATGAGAAAGCTGTTTATCAGTCACGCAAAGATGATTTTGGTGTGATTAAGAGCACCATGTTGTTTGCTATGGAATCGGACCTTCAAAATCGTTTTGAAGATTATCCCGGGCCCTTTGAGATTCTTGAGGAACTGAAAACTATGTTCCAGACTCAGGCCCGTTCTGAGAGATATGAGATCTCTGAGAAATTCTTTAACTGCAAGATGGAGGAAGGGAGTTCCATTAGTGAGCACGCCATTAAGATGTCGGGCTACACTCAACGCCTTGAGCAACTGGACTGCAAGATTCCAGAGGAGCTCAAGATTGACAGGGTTCTGCAATCACTCCCTCCTAGCTACAAAAGTTTTGTAGTGACTCATAATCAGATTGGTTCCACTGATACGATCGCCGAGCTCTTCGCTAAGCTGAAAGCTGCAGAGGTGGACATCAAAAAGGATAATCATGTTTTGATGGTCAACAAGCCCCCAGCTTTAAGAAAGGTAAGGGTGCAAAGAAGCCCTTCAAGAAAGGCAGCGGCAAGCGCGTTGCCCCTGCTGAGAAGAAGCTCAAGTATGGACCTAAGCCGGACACTAAGTCCTTCTATTGCAAGGACAAGGGTCACTAGAAGCGCAACTGTCTGAAGTACTTAGCGGACAAGAAGGCTGGCACCATCAAAGGTATATTTGATATACATGTTATTGATGTTTTCCTTACTAGCCCTCGTTGTAGTGCCTGGGTATTTGATACTGGTTCAGTTGCTAATATTTGTAACTCGAAACAGGAGCTACGGAATAGACGGCGGCTTGCGAGGGATGAGGTGATGATGCGCGTTGGCAACGGTTCAAGATTTGATGTGATGGCCGTCGGCACGCTCTCCTTAGTTTTACCTTCGGGATTAGTTTTAAACCTTAATAAATGTTATTATGTGCCTGCGTTGAGCATGAACATCATATCTGGATCGTGTTTATTGCAAGACGGTTATTCATTTAAATCTGAGAATAATGGTTGTTCTATTTATATGAGTAACATCTTTTATGGTCATGCACCTGCTGTGAATGGTTTATTTCTTATGAATCTCGAAAGGGATGAAACACACATCCATAACATTGAGGCTAAGAGATGCAAGGTAGATAGTGATAATACTACTTATTTGTGGCACTGCCGTCTAGGTCATATTGGTGTAAAACGCATGAAGAAACTCCATTCTGATGGACTTTTGGAGTCTCTTGATTTTGAATCATTTGACACATGTGAACCATGCCTCATGGGCAAGATGATCAAAACCCCGTTCTCCGGAATGATGGAGCGAGCAGCGGACTTATTGGAAATCATACATACCGATGTATGCGGACCGATGAGTGTTTCGACGCGCGGTGGATATCGCTACTTTTCTTACTTTTACCAATGACTTAAGTAGGTATGGGTATATCTATTTAATGAAACAGAAATCTGAAACATTTGAAAAGTTCAAAGAATTTCAGAATGAAGTGGAAAACCATCGTAACAGAAAGATTAAGTTTCTACGATCCGATCGTGGAGGTGAATATTTGAGTTATGATTTTCTCACGCATCTTAAAGCAAGCGGAATCGTTTCGCAACTCACGCCACCTGGAACACCACAGCGCAATGGTGTGTCTGAACGCCGGAATCGAACTCTATTAGATATGGTCCGATCAATGATGTCTCTTACTGATTTGCCGTTATCATTTTGGGGTTATGCATTAGAAACCGCTGCATTCACTTTAAATAGGGCACCATCCAAATCTGTTGAGACGACACCGTATGAACTGTGGTTTGGTGCTAAACCTAAGTTGTCGTTTCTTAAAGTTTGGGGATGCGAAGCTTACGTCAAGAAGTTGATGCCGAACAAGCTCTAACCCAAAGCGGATAAATGCATCTTCATAGGATACCCTAAGGAAACTATTGGGTATACCTTCTATCACAGAACCGAAGGAAAAGTGTTTGTCGCAAAGAACGGATCCTTTCTTGAGAAGGAGTTTCTCTCGAAAGAAGTTAGTGGGAGGAAAGTAGAGCTAGACGAGGTTGTTGAACCTTCTCTTGAATTGGAGAGTAGCGCAGCACCTGAAATGGTTCCAGTGCCGCCTGCACCAACAATAGAGGAAGCTAATGATAAGGATCATGAAGCTTCGGACGATGCTGCTACTGAACGTCGCAGGTCGACAAGGTCGTGTGCCCCTCCTGAGTGGTATGACAACCCTGTCTTAACTGTCTTGTTAGTAGATGACAGTGAACCTGTGAACTATGAGGAAGCGATGATGAGCCCAGACTCTGAGAAATGGCTAGAAGCCATGAAATCCGAATTGGGATCCATGAGCAAAAACCAAGTATGGACTTTGGTGGACCCTCCTAGCGACCGAAAGGCCGTTGAGTGCAAATGGATCTTCAAGAAGAAAACGGACGCGGATGGTAATGTTACCGTCTATAAAGCACGACTTGTCGCGAAAGGTTTTCGACAAGTTCAAGGTGTTAACTACGATGAGACTTTCTCTCCCGTAGCGATGTTTAAGTCCATTCGGATTTTATTAGCAATTGTTGTGTTTCATGATTATGAAATATGGCAGATGGATGTCAAGACTGCGTTCCTCAATGGCAACATTGATGAAGAGTTGTATATGATGCAACCCGAAGGTTTTGTCGATCCTAAGGATGCTGATAAAGTGTACAAACTTCAGCGTTCCATTTATGGACCGAAGCAAGCATCTCGGAGTTGGAACCTTCGTTTTGATCAAGTGATTAAGAGCTTTGGATTTGTTCCAAATTGCTACGAAGCTTGTATCTACAAGAAAGTGAGTGGGAGCTCAGTGACATTTCTGGTACTATATGTGGATGACATATTGATTATTGGAAATGACATTAACATGCTTAACGATGTGAAGAGTTATTTGAACAAATGTTTTTCAATGAAAGACCTAGGGGAAGCTGCTTATATATTGGGCATCAAAATCTATAGAGATAGACAAAGACGCCCGATAGCTTTAAGCTAGAGTACATACCTAGACAAAGTTCTGAAAAGGTTCAGAATGGATAAGGCAAAGAAAGGTTCAGTGCCTATGTTTTCAGGTAAGATATTGAGCAAGGATCAGTGTCCAGCTACGGTAAATGATAGAGAATCTATGAGCAAAGTGCCTTATGCCTCGGCCATAGGTTCTATCATGTATGTCATGCTGTGTACTAGACCGGATGTGTCCAATGCTCTTAGTTTGACGAGCAGATACCTCCTTGGAGGTATCTTCTTTGTCACCTCCTCTTCTTGCGACTCATCTTCATCATCATACCGTAGGCCTCTCGTCCTCCTAGTCGCTCTTGACCTCCGTGGCGGCTCGTCCTCGACAACATTGGCCTTTCCCTTGTTACGGAAGTCTTCCGACGTCCAGCGATTGAACTGTTTCCTTGGCTTCAGCTGGTATGCGGAACGAATCCGGTACTCCTTCTCAGTCTCATTCTCCATATGAGGCAGCTACATGTAAGATTGTATGGCCATGAGAAATGCATGGGAAACAGAAAGCACTAAATGCATGTAAGGTTGTCCCATACCTCATCTTCCGAACGAATTGCCGAAGTGGTGTCATCCTCAACATCATCCTGAAGATGGGCCGACAGATCAGTAGACGACTTGGACCTAGAACCGGACGGGGTTGTGTACTCGGGATTGCGGCAAGCTAGCACGTTAGATAAGTGACGCATCTTTTGGGCCGAGCGCTGTAACAAATAACAACATAAGTCAAACCAAGAACATGCCTATCTTGAGGAACTCTCACATCCATACCTTAAGGAAGTTTCATATCATGCCTTCTCCCTTTTCCCCTTAGGGGCAGAAAAAGAATCGCCTCGGCATCGTCGGCATATTTCTTTACCTCCGTTCTCTATAGAGTCAAGAACAAGAACATGTTAGGCAAGAAAGAGATGATAGTGCAAGGAAAGTAATGCGAAGGCAACGATAACTTTACCACAAAGTTGAGTGAGGAAGAAAGCGGGATGTCGGTCCCCTCCCTGACCTGCCGGTTGTACTGAGTGTAGGCAAGTTCATCGAACTGGAATGGCTCCTCCAATATTTCTTCCTCATAGGACGGCGGGCAAATGGAGACACGGATACTACCAAGAAACCAATGGATGTAGTTGTTAACTGCAACTGGGCAATGTGCTCTTCCACTATTCCATTCCGTTCGTCGAGCATTCTCCACACAAATGAGGAACTCCATGACGTGCCTCCTATGATGGTGATCCCAATTCTTGATCTTCCTCTGCTTCTTTCTGTCCAACCTGAACAACAACAAAGAACCATGTTAGTACCATCCAAAGCAACTGAGCACAAGTTCTCATGCTAACTAACTGATGAAGCTCCTTGTCGGTGTCCTTCCACACGGGAGGGTTGCACTGAAACAACCCGAACTGCCTCATCACCCGTTGTGGCATATGAAACTCAACCGCCCAATTGCAAATCAATGGGCAGCACATGAGCCAGAGAGATTGTTCCTCCAAGCACTTCGGGTTAATATCAAACCCGGGAGCAATACCAAACTCGTCCCCACAACCATAAGGCTCCCACTCCACCTGCAACATATCACAAGAACATGTTTGGTATCGATTTTGACTCGTGAAGTAAATATTATGTATAGTGACGTATAGATAAACATCTACCTGCTCGGGCGTAATCGCATCAAACTCGTTCGTGTACTTGAGGTACATGGCATCAACATCGCTTGTCATCTCCGATACCGCGTCCCACTTGTAAGCCCAAGTCGGGAGGCGTAGAGGGTTTCTATTATACACTGGCCAAGGATGGTGGCCCACCTCTTTGGGACGCCCAACTGGTAAGCGTTCCTAGCTCCATATCGAGAGAAGAACCATAGCACCACCTATTCCGGCATTTCCGCCTGCACTACGACAGGCATCGTCCAACTGCAAGTGAACAAAAATGAGGTCAGTATAGCATATGTGTGGACTCGACATATACAAATGAATGTAGAGTGCACAGGTGATTACCTGCCGGTACAAGTAGGCAAGAGCCGCCGAACCCCAGCTGATATTGCTATCCCAGTTTGCTAGTGCCTTCAGCCACATCCACTGAGTGGTCCTACCTCCGCTGTCAGCAAACAGAGTCCTAGAAAGGACATACCACACGTACACACGAGCATGTGTCTCGATCACCTCAACCTCGGCGGAGTTCGGGCATTCCCTAAAGTTCTCCACGATCCACGCATATGTCGCGCCTGCTGGGACTCTATCTTTGCTCTTATCTTCAAGTTCTTCAGGAGCCATGCCAATAATTAGCTGCATCGCATTGCGCCACCCATCGGAATCTGTGCTCATACAGAGAGGCTCCCCCGCGATAGGAAGTCCAAAGATCATGGAAACATCCTGAAGAGTAGGATTGATCTCGCCGGTCCGAAGGTGGAAAGTGTGCGTCTCCGGCCTCCATCGGTCGACAAGTGCGGTGATAGCAGTCGCGTTGAGGTTCGACGTCGACCGGCTCACAAGTGTGATGAAAGGGAGGAGGCCTCGCCGCTTGATGTACTCGGTGTACCGCTCGTCGTATGGCATGTCATTCGAAGACGCGCCATGAGACCGAATCTTGAGGGGACGAAGCCTCTGCATACATACAAGATCGAACATTATGGTTTTTCCAACACAATTGAATCAATAGAAAAATAAAAGCAAAGAAGTTCAACCATGGTTTTATTACCATATGCTTCTCCGCCATCAAGTATGCCCGGTGTTGATGATCATAGTAATCCTCAAGTAGCCACACCATCCTACATATATATTCCAAACATCAATAAAATGTGTGTGGTATGTGTCCATTGTTTGAATTTATACAATAAACTACAAAGAATATGGTAGCATATTATTCAAACATCCATACAAATCCATATACAACCATCATATACAATGCAATCAACAACACACTTTCATTCCCCATCAAATACAACTAATTTATAACTACCAAGTAACTAAAAACATGTACAAATAGTCCATATTATGAATCCAACTAGATTTAGGGTTTGAGGATAATGTGCAAGATTCATTGGATGAAAGAGAGGGGAAAGGAGGAGATTACCTTGAGGGAGGGATGGGGGAGATAATCCACGGTGAAATCCCTCAGATATGTTGGATTTGAGGTGGGGATTTGAGAGGGAGGGAAGGAGGAACCGCCGTCCTCCCTCTGTCTGTTCTTCTATCTGTCTGGGAGTGAATAGGGAGGGGTGGGGAGGGAGGGGGGCTGGCGCAACAGCTTAAGTCCCAGAGTGTAGCGCTTATCTGCTAGGCGCTACACTTTAATAGCGCCTGGGCGTTACTCGACCCAGACATAGCGCCTGGGCGTCACACGACCGGGAGGGGTCAGGGAGGGGCCAGACGGTGCCACGCTGGCAGGGGGCATAGCGCCTAGTTGAAAGACGCTACACTCTACAGCCTAGCTGTTGGGCGCTACCCAAAGGGTTAGTGCCGGGGAAATAGTTTTTCAGATGGGTCATTTTGTGAAATCCTTTTGAGTTTGGGTTATTTTTGTCCATTCTGCCTCGTGAACTCGCATGAACACGACAACGCAAAGCCGGCCGCCTCCCTGTGCGGACGAGCCGGTTTAATTACTCCACTAGCTAAGAGAGTTTGTTTAATTTAATTCTGAAGATGACAGTCGAATAAAATCAACCTTCCTTTTTTTCTGGAAAAAGACGGTTTCAGTGATTAAGCAACAAAGTCACAATGACCAATGTTCCCACTCGCTAATAGCTCCTTCAGGATGTTTCTCGGCCACAAAGAAATTGAATAAATATACCGTTCAAAGTTTGTGAGAATTGCGAGATATGTTTCAACAACTTAAAAAACATTATATGTCAACAACGTACTCCTTCCTCTTACGGGAAATAGGCGAGTATACTTTCCGAAAATCAACTTGGACCAAGAGTCACTTCAACAAGACATGATTTTACGTTTTACAAAATTAATATGGTCACATTTATGTTTACAAAAAGTTTACGAGGGTATTTTTTTGGGCATATAACCCACATTCTAATTATAAAATGCTTGGCCAATCATTATGCATCACGTTTCTTGACAACCGTGCCATAAATTTCTAGATTAATAAGTGTCCATTTTCAGTACTAGAAATTGCATATATATTTTTTTAAAAAAATTAATAGAACTTTAGAAAAAATTAACAAAATGTGAAAAACTTTTAAATGGCTAGTAAAAAATAATATTTTCTAGATTAATTAGTGACCATTATTTCTATTACTTGTGTGCTTTTTTTTTTGTAAATCTTGAAATTTTGACCAAATGTAATGTTAGTTGAATCTAGCAAAATATATATGACTAAACTTTGGTACAGATGGTAAATAAAAGTCTCAAACATTTCCACGTTAATTAGTGTCTATTGTTTAAATATACAAAAAATGCCTACATCCACAACATTTTACCTGTGTACCCGTATACTAGACTAGAGTGATATATGTACGAAAATATAACATAAAGGGCAAAACAAACTTTTACGAACACCTTAAACTTCTTTATTAATCCAAAATAATAATTACATTAGCAAATAGTAATTGTATGAAAAAATCTGGGGAATCATCGAGCCACACTCGCTCATTCGATCTACGAGCTATTCTAGCTAACTCGTGAGCTACAACATTGGCTTCACGGTAAGTATGTTCAAATTTAACCTTTGGAAAATCAGTAGCTAGATGATAGCAGTCACATATACACATTCTTGGCGGACTATATTTTCACGATATCATGTAGACTCTCTGTCTCTCTCTCCATGCAAAACAACCTCTAAATTGTAATGCTTGAAATATGTAAACCTTGTTTCATACTCTCTCCGATTCAAAATATAAGATGTTTTAGCTTTTGTGAAGGGAGTATATCTAGATCCTTTTTAGTGTATAGGTTCGGAGTGAATATGAGTGGACCTATAAACTAAAAGGGGTCTAGATACACTCATTTCACAAAAGCTAAAACATCGTATATTATGAAACGGAGGGAGTACTATTTAGGTGTGAGACGTCAATATGCTAGTAGACGTGTAAGGAACTAAGGAAACGATATACTTGGCGATAACACTTGTCATACAAATGGGTTTAGTATCATTAATATTTCTAGCAATTAACTCAAGCATACCATTAAAGTTAGTCGGCAATTCAAGTTTAATTAGACAACATGGTTTTCTTAGTTTTGCTAAATAAATAGGTCAATTATAATTAACTTTCTATTATAAGAATGAATATGGAAGCCACAATACCGACAAGAGCAAGCAAATGGCTCCTTGGATCACTTGCTTGTGGGTTGAAGAGCAGATTACTACTCCCTCCGTTTAAAATATAAGATGTTTTAGTTTTGTGATGCTAATGAATCTAGACCCATTTTAATGTGTAGGTTCGGCTTTTGTGATGCTAACGAATCTAGACCCATTTTAGTGTGTCTAGATTCATTAGCATCACACTAAAATGGGTCTAGATTCATTAGCATCACAAAACTAAAACATCTTATATTTTAAAACGGAGGGAGTAATAGTAAAAGGAATTCCAAAGTATCTGAAGTGTTGTACACATTCTAGTGTCAAATATACAATGTTGTTTCTAAATCAAAATTTGTAAGAATTGGGTGTTAGTCGTACACACAGTGTCAGAAAAATAGCAGAAGATAATACGTACTCCCTTCGTTTGGAAATATCAAAGTTTTAAATAGCCGGCTATAGCGGCTATAGCCTTCCGAGAGGTCTCCCGCTACAGCTATGACGTTCTTAGGCTAAATAGAGAATAGCCGCTAATAGTCAGCTATAGCCCGATTTAGCCATAAATTAGACTCCAATTTAGCCATAAATTAGCCTCTAATTTAGCCGCTAAAGGTCATGCTTTATGGATTGTTCGTTTTCTTCTTCTTTTTTTAAATCTTTGTTCAATCTAATTTAATAAAATATTGTGAGTTGAATTGTTAAATACTTATTTGCTTTGAATAGTTGAACGATTGTAGCTCGAATCATGTTTGTGTCATAGTTTTTTTGCTTTTTTGGCAAGATATGACTAAAATTTCCTCTCTTTTTTAGAAACAGTTAAAATAGAATAGCCCGCTGTAGCCTTGTATAGCTGCTAAAAATGTTGCCACTAAATGAAATAGCCGGCTATTTTAAACTTTAGAAATATAAGGCCTAGTTTGGCAACAAAGTTTTTCTAAAACTAAAGTATATCAATACATAGTATTTTAGTGTCAAGCAAAGCAATACTTTAGTTTTTTCCTTTTCTAAGTTTTAGAAAAAGAGGGTCTAGCCTCTTTCTCAAATATTTAAAAAACCCCATAGTTTTGGAGAACACTTCAGTTTTAAACCATACTATTTGTTAGATTCAAACACCTCAAAGTATTTAATACTTCAGTTTTTTCAGAAACCAAAGTATTTCCTCAATACTTTAAAAATACTTTGGGTGCCAAACAGGCCTAAGATTGCAGATTTGTAAAATAAATATATCTAGACAACTTTTAGTATGCAGATTTATTTAAACCTACACACTAAAAATTATTTAAATATAGTATTAACTCTACTAACTTAAAGTATATTTTTAAACGGACGGGAGTAGTACACTCTCAAGGAAGCAGCAGAGTTCATGCTTTGCATGCAGCCACTAGCCGACGAACCCAGAAAGCTGGTGCTACCTTTGATGGTGTTTGAATGCAGTCCAACTCCATTGGCAGCTCTGCCAATCGGCCACCAATCGGAACCGCGTGCACGTTCCAAAGGCTGCCGTGAGCTTGGATCGGCACGTTCCACCATACCGCGCCGTGCCGCTTGGCCGTCGTCTGTCCCGGCACGAACCACTACGGAGTACGGACGGACGATCCGGTTCAGTCCACTCGGTCGGCGTTTTGGCCGGCCAGCATAAAACGACAACCTGAGACGCCACCGCCGCGACGCCACCACAATTGCCCAGCAGTTCACCACCACCACCACCGCACGCGCAGGCAGCCACCAGCCCGAGGCCGATATGGCTTCCGCCGCGCCGCCGCCGTCGCCGTCGTGGGTCATCCTGGGCACCGTGCCGCGGGTACTGTCGGCCGCCGCCGCCGACACCGACCTCCCTCCAGGCGCCGCCGACTTCTCCCTCGCGCTACCGGCGCCCCCGCGCGTCGCGCTCCTCACCATCCCGCCGCGCATCTACCCGGGCCGCACCACCCCCAGGAGCTTCCCCTCCGTCGTCGCCGCCGACCCGTCCGGACTGCCCCTCCTCCACGCCGACCAGGGCCTCACCACGGGCCCAACCATCATCGACACCCCGGACCTCCGGCAGGTCTCCTGGTGGCCGATCCTCGCCGGCTACTTCGTGCTCGACGCCACCTCCCCCGCACCCTGCTCCGCCCTCGCGCTCCCCAAGCCCGAGCTCATCACCGACCCGGGCCTCCTCGGCCTCCTCGCCTCCCCCGCGGGCTACGTGGTCGCCGAGCTCCAGCCGGTCATCGGCAGCGACAAGGCCGAGTTCCTGCGCTTCTCCTCGCAGGACGGCGAGTGGGTCAGCATGCGCCTCCCCTACCCGCTCCCTTCCCGCCGACCGCTCCGCTCCGACGGCGTCCTCTCCTGCGCCGGCCGGCTCTGGTGGGTCGACCTCTCCTGGTGCCTCCTCACCTGCGACCCCTTCGCCGACGCGCCGGCGCTCGCCGCCGTCCACCTCCCGGACGGCAAGGCGCTAAAGCACAGGGAGGCCTGGGGCCTGCTCGACAAGTACCGCTGCGTCGGCGTCAGCGCCGGCAAGCTGCGCTTCGTCGACATGTACAGGAACAGTAACAGCCGCAGCGGGGCCGCGCAGATCACCGTGTGGACGCTCGTGGACGACTCGTGGACGCTGGAGTACGAGGCCGCCTTCACGGAGATCTGCGACGATCCGAGCTACAAGGCGACTGGCCTGCCCAGGAAGATCCCCGTGCTCGCGCTCATCCACCCCACCAACCCCGACGTCGTCTACTTCTTCCTGGACGGGCACCTGCTCGGCGTCGACGTGCGTGCTTGCAAGGTTGTGGAGTGCGAGGTCTACGAGCTGGTCGAGCCGTCCGTCGAACACGTCGCCAGCCGATTCGTTCGCGCTTGGCAGCTGCCACCGGCTTTCTGCTCAGGTGATTCTCCTGACTGCATTTCCACACCCTCTTTGCACCTACATGCTGGTTAGTGATCGGAACTTCGAGCCTGTTTCAGTTTAGCTTGTGCGTATTGATGCTGCAGGTAGTGCTTGTGCTTAAGAAATGAAGCTTTCAGAGTAAACTACTTCTGTTTTCAATGTTTACACATGGTCTTATCTGTGAGAGATGTATGTATAACCTACTACTTATACTAAATATGATGCAAATTGAACATTCCAGCCAAAATTGCCTAAGCGTGTGCCCTATATACAACATAAGCTTTAATTGAAGTTTATACTCTTCATAGGAGTTTCTTTCAAAGTTATAAGATAGTTAACTGCTAGAATTTAAATTCTCTTTTTCTTTTCTCTCTATATATATTACAAAATTTAGTTGATGTTTACACAGCTTAGGTACTGATATAACCTTGCCAATAGCTGCTTCTTCTTTTTGAGAAGTATTATGCACATAAGGCAAGGCTGTATATAAGTGAATTGTTACAGGTCTTTCATGGGTTTCATACATTCTTTATGTTACCAAAGATTCTCTCTGTTACTACTTCGATCTATACATGCACATATCTGGTAGATACTGTATGCAGGAATCCATACACGAGTGTTTAGCTTTTTGAAACATAGCTTTCTCTTCTACCTAGTGATACTCTGTTACTTTAGTGTTTCTCTAATGTTTCCAAAGATACTCTGTTACTACTTCAACGTGTACATGCACATTTTTGATAAAGACCATCTGCAGGAAAATCCACACACAAGTGTTTGCATTCTGAAGCAAGCATTCTCTCTTGGTCTTACTTGTAGACAGTACTAGGTACAATGATCTTGTGCTATCTTCGGTTTCCAAGACATGCTGTGGTCTGAGAAAATATGTATACTGATTACTGAATCAGCTGTTAGACCAAAATAGAGTTATTGCTTTCGTGATTTCATTCGGTCCCTTGAACACACAGATTATGTCCCTAAAGATTGTCTGTTTCGCTTCACTATGTATATTTGCAATTTTCTAATTGATTTTTTTAGGGGAGCTAATGACAATTAAACATTCCATAAAAAAATTCCTAAGCATATGCCCACTATACAATTTAAGCTTCAGTTGGAAGTTTATATGCTTGTTACGAGTTTCCATATACAAACCTGTAAAATCGTTAACTACTGCATAAATTCCTTTTTGTTTCCTCTATATATCTATTAAAAATCTCAGTTGCTTAGCTTTTTGAAATATTGCTTTCTCTTGTACATAGTGGTACTATGAATGATAAGGATCATGTGCTATTCATTTAAGATAGTTTGTTACTTAAATGTTTCCAAATATATTCTGTTAGTACTTCAACGTGTACATGAACATTTATGATAAAAACTGTCGAAAATCCACACACAAGTGTTTGCTTTCGAAAACCCGTTCTCTGCTTAGGTGTGATTGTACTGGCTACTACATTTCGACCAGCTTTGCAAATCCACACACAAGTATACTGATTAGTGATTGGAAATGGTGTGTTTCTGTGTAGCTAGCATTGTGAAAGGGTGATCTGTACTTAATACATTTCAGTTTTGGCAGAGTACAGATACAAATCTTTGAGGCTGTTTTAGTTCAGCTTGTGTTTATTGATGCTGCAGGTAGTGCTTGTTTTAACAAAATGCGGATTTTAGAGTAAACCGCTTCTGTTCCAATGTGTACACATGGTCTTATCTGTGTGAGATATATGTATGACTTACCACTTACCAAACTTGATCTAATGCGAATTGAACATTCCAGCCAAAATTGCCTAAGCTAGAGTGTGACCAGTATACAGTTTAAGCTTCGATTGAAGTTTATATATGCTTGCTACGAGTTTCCATTCAAAGTTGTAAGATCATTAGCTGCAATACAAATTCCTTTTATATCTATTAAAAATCTCCGTTGATGTTTACACAGCTACCATACTGATATAACCTTGCCAGTAGTTTTATTCTTTTTGCAAGACTGTACATAAGTAAATTTTATAAGGTCCTTCATGGGTTTCATATATTTTTTATGTGTACATGCACATTTCTAATAGATACTGTCTGCAGGAATCCATGTACATGTGTTTAGCTTTTTGAGGCCTAGCATTCTCTTGTTCGTAGTGATAGTAGTACTATGAATAATAATGATCATGTGCTAACAATGTTTTAAATAGCCTGCTATGGAAAATAGCGGCAGCCCTCCAAAACAGCTATAGCAGAGCTAAATAAGGCTCTAGCGGACAATTGTATGTGATTTCATTTAGCAGCAACACACTCAAACAGATATAGTGGGGATATATCGGGGCTATAGATGGCTACTGTTTTAAGATACTCTTACTTTAATGTTTCCATAGATACTGTGTTACTACATAAACACGTACATGCACATTTATGATAAAATCTGTCTGCAGGAAAACCCACACACATGATTTTGCTTTGTGAAGCATAACATTCTCTCTTGATCTTGTAGACAGTACTAGGTCCAATGATCCTGTACTATCTTCGATTTCCAGGACTTGCAATGGTTTGAGAAAATATGCATAGTGAATCAGCTGTTATACATTAACAGAGTACTGAAGTGTTATCACATTCCTTGAACCCAAATTATGCCCCTAAATATTCTGTGTTGTGCTTCACTAGGTATATGCAGATTTGTAATTGATTTTGTTAGGGATCTAGTAATTCAAATTAGAAGTGTCACTGGATTCTATGACTAAGAGTTTCGTTTCTTCAAATCAAGTACAGTACCTTTTTGTTTTGTATATAGTTATCAGAATGCTTGTGCCAGATCCTTCGCTTATGTTTTGGCTCCTTCAGTTTAAATAATTGGTTGATCAAATGGGCTGAAGCATGTGTGTATGCCTTCACTAATAAGTTATGCTCTATCCTTTGAAGGTTCTGCAAAGGAGACTGATGGTGGCGTGAGTGAAGAGCTGCAGAAGCTGCATCTGCGAGACGAAAATGAGGAATGAGAAGCAGGGTTACGTTAGCTTTAGCAGGTTACCTCAATTTAGCTGTTTATCTCCATAGACCATGTTAGTTAAGATGTGACCTGCTAAAGTTTTATTTTATTTATTTCAGGTAGGGGAGGTAAACCTTCAGCTAGATAGGAGGGTTCTGAAATGAAGCGACTACCGGTTTGCAATGGCTGCTGAAACATTTTGGTTATCACTGTTTTAGTTCAGATGTTAGTACTTAGTAGTACTAGTCTTTATGATATGGCACTTAGGGTGTGTTTGGTAGGTTGTGTCATCTCAGAATCCCTATCTCCACTCATACATGCTGTTCCTAGACAAGCTAACCTCAGATTTTCTTCGGTGTTTGGTGGCCCGGGTTAGCTGAAACAATCTGGAGTGAGTTGTTGTTTGGTGGCCCGTGTGAGTTGAGACTTGGTATTGTCAAAACATTTACAGGGACCCTTAGACAGAAAAATATAGACGCAATCAGGTCCTCCAAAGTTCATCTCCTTGCTGCATGCTCTACCGTGAGGCCATGGCTGCGCTAGGAGGCGGAGCTTGGGGCGTTGGGTGGCAGCGCGGTGAGGCGGCGCTTGGTCGCGCGATGAGGCGGAGGATGGGCGGCTCGATGGCGGCACGACGAACTGGAGCTCGCGCGACGGCACATGGGGGCGGAGCATATCGGAGGCGATGCACATGGGGGCGCGACCGGTCTGGTGCAGTCCGGCGAGATGAGGCAGTCCAGCGGCGGATGCCGGCGTTGAAGAGGAGGCGACAGAGGCTGGCGTCCAGAGGAGGCAGGGAGACGAGGAGGTTATGGCGGCTCTGGGTGGGGGAGAGAGAGCGGGTTGCCAGGGGGTGGGCGTGGGGGGGAATGGGGTGGGGGATGGTTGACCCCTGTTGGTCTCGTCCGACGGGTGGGGCGCGGGGGGCGATTTTCGGGGCGAGCTCGGCCCTGCCCAACAGCGAACCTTGTTTTTGGCTTCCCATCCGGGCAGTGTCCAGAGGCCTATTTTGTATGAGGTGGGCAGTGCCCAAACCACTGACCCGGTCTAACAAACACCTAAATTTTATCTGAGATGGAAGATTCTGGGAGGAGCAGGGCTACCAAACACACCCTTAGTGACTACCGGTTGGCAATGGCTTGATCTGTCTTGGCTCAGCAAGGAAGGCAGTATTCCAGTTCTCTTGGTTCTTAGGGATTTACGTATGGTGGCATTAAGACAATTATTAAGATGTTGTTGTGTTTATATCTCTTGTTAACTTCCAGCTAGTTACTCGACGTGAGTGAGGTCAATGCAAGCATAAGAAGGATGAACTAATGCTGAAATTGGTAGCACCTCGGTGGAATAGCTTGGTAGTACATTTTAACACTGGACTATATGAAAGAAAATTTCTACGTGAATGCAGTCATCTTCGGTAGAACAAAGATCATACTTTTTCTTCGATATCCTCAAAAAATCATGTACTCCCTCCGTTCCAAAATAGATGTCTTAAATTTGTCAAAATTTAGATGAATCTAAACACTATTTAGTATATAGATTCATCTAAAATTTTAAAAACATAAGACATCTATTCTTGGACGGAGGGAGTATCTTATAGACCAATGGAAAACCACAGTTTGTAATGATTTTTCAGTAGTTTGGCATCTAAAGACCAAAATGAACGTCTCTGTGGCAGGTAACAGTTGAAAATATGCGCAAACAAAGCCTATCCATGGCATAAGTGGCAGTCCAGTAATTTTCTCGACATTGTTGGCCCCTGCTCGGCTGCTAGCCACCATAACTGAGCAAAAATCTTTGTGCTACTTAAGACTAGTCATAGTGAAAGTAACTTAAGTAGTAACATAGTCCTACATGTATTACCAATTAAACATTTAGATGACAGCGTATGCAATTAAATGATAAGAAAAAGGCTTGTGTTAACTAGCTATGTTACCATAACATCACACATTTCAAGACAAAATGAGTCTACATTGCAATAAATAAGGCTTTGCACGACACCACACATAAGTTACTTTCCACTATAAAGATAGTAACTTAGACTAGTAACATACACATGTTACTACTCTAAGTTAGCAGACATCAAGCAATAATAATATTCATTATTGTTGACTCCCTGAGGAGTCGGTCTCCTAGCCGCCGCCCCTCCTCTCCAGCCCGCGCACGACGGTGCCCTGCCGCCGGCGTCCGCCACCTCGCCCGCACGATCTCCCCCTCTTTCCCCTACAAGCTACGCCCTAGGGCGGGTAGACCAGTTGGTTCTACCAATTTGGTATCAGCTAGCTCGGCTGCGATCATGTCTTCTCCGCCGCCCACAACCACGTCGTCCGCGCCTCCGCCCGCCCCTTCCATCGTCGCCACCACGACGGGCTCTCCGTTGGCCGCCATGTCGGCGGGCTCCGCCGCGCCGAAGCCCGTCCTCTACACGCCCTAGCAGATGAGCGGGGTCATCAACGACCTCATCACCGCGGTCCAAGGCATCCGCCTCTTCTTGATCGGCTCCCAAGGGCCCCCGACGCCGCCGCAGCCGGCCGCCGTCTCCGTGCCGACGCCCGCACCATGGGTTCCGCCCTTCTCGGGCGTTTCGCTGCCGCCTCCACCGGCATAGTCCTAGCCCTGGATGCAGTGGTCGCCGTCCGCACCCACCAGCCTGGGTACCGCCGCCACGGGGGGCGTTCCCATCCACCAGATTCGTTTCCCCCCGTCGCCGTCTCCGCTGCCGGCGTGGCTCGCAGCGTCGTCGACCCAGCCGGTTCCCTCCCTCCCGGGCGCCGCCCTCGGGGGGTATGCACGCCCCATGAGGCGCGCCCCGACACGCACGGCCCCGACGGGGTTACAAAGCCACCGCCCCGCTACACCAAGGTCGACTTCGCCACCTACGATGGGTCGGAGGACCCCCTGAACTGGCTTAGCCAGTGCGAGCAGTTCTTCCGCAGGCAGCGCACCCTCGTGTCGGATCACACCTGGCTTGCCTCCTATCACCTCTGGGACGCCGCCCAGACGTGGTACTATGCCCTCGAGCAAGACGAGGGCGGCATGCCTCCTTGGGACCGCTTTCGGGAGCCATGCCTCCTTCGCTTCGGGCCGCCGGTCCGAGGGAGCCGTCTCGCGGAGCTGGGGCACCTTCCCTTTGTAGGGTTCGCAGCATAGAAAACAAAAATTTTCCTACGATGTGAACTATATACCAAGATCTATCTACTAGATACAAACAACGGGCGGATGTATATCCGTAGAGAACATACCCTTGAAGACCGACAAAGCTTAACGAGTTCAACTCGTGGTTGATGTAGACGATCTCTTGCCGATCTCAAGATCGAGAGGAAGTCCTAGCGCCGCAAATCAGCAGCGCATCCGTGCTCGCACACACGTTCGAGGCACCGAGCAACCTCCGCCTCCTCGCTCCAGCGATGCAGCGGAAGCACAACTCTTTCTTGCCGAATAGCCACCGGGAACATGTATCTCGCTAGTCCGAGACCATGGGGGATAAATTCTAGAGGGGGAGAGAGATTCTTCACGAGGAGGTGTGTGAGACAAGTGAGGAGGGGGCTCCTTTTATAGGAGGAGGGGGGGACCCCAAGGGGGTGGCCGGCGCATGGGGCTGACCCCTTGCCCTCCCCTCTTCATGTGGGTGGACACTCCACTCACAAATCTCCTTTAAATTCCCTCCACTCAAAAGTCCACTCAAATTCCCATTAAATTTCCACCAAATTTAATGCAAACTCTCATTAAATAAAACTCTTTTATTTTATTCAGAATTTTGTCAATTACTTTAATGACAAACATTCACAAATAACCCCTTGCTAGAATTCTATTTCACATGCATAACCATTTTATGCAATTTCACCCGAAAACCTGTTTCGGTATCTAGTGAAATAAATTCCTGCGCTTGTTCATTCTTTCGGCATGAAACATTTGCTCCAATTGGATGTCGATGTCTCTTAAGTGTGTCACCCTATGGTTCGTGAATAATGCGGACATGATCGAGACCCCTCTCGGATCAATAATCAGAAGCGGGATCTGGAGACCCATACTGACTCCCACACATTCAACGATGACTTTCTTGTGATCGTCGGAACCTTTTAAGCTAGTATCTTAATCCCTTTGTTTCACGATATATTACATGTCCGAGATTCGATCATCGGTATCTCCATACCTAGTTTGATCTCGTTACCGACATGCACTCTTTTCTCGTTCCTGTGATATAACATTCTAGTGATCAAATCACTTGCTTGCAAGCTAATCAATGTGATATCACCGAGAGGGCCCAGAGTATATCTATCCGTCATCGGGATGAACAAATTCCACTCTCGATCCATGAGCCTCAACATAACACTTTATTAGTTCTGAATCCATCTTTATAATCACCCTGTTACGGTGTGACGTTTGATGTTATCAAGAAACTCTTCCGGTGTTAGTGATTGGCATGATCTCATGGTCTAAGGATTAGGATCACTTCGTAAGTTGTTATAGCAATATAAACTCAATGACTTTGATCGTAATGCTATACTTCGGATGAATGTTCATCACACCATTACACTAATGTTGTGATCCCGTTATTAACAACATCCAATGTCCATGATCAGGAAACCTTGATCATCTTGTTAATCAACGAGCTAGTTTATGAGAGAGGCATAACTAGGAACTTTCTGTTTGTTTATTAAACACACATGTATTAACGTTTCCGTATTAGTACAATTATAGCATGCAAAATAAACATCTATCATATACTTGGAATACACATAATAAACACTTTATTATTGCCTCTCAGGGCATATTCCCTTCAGTCTCCCACTTGCACTAGAGACAATAATCTAGTTACATAGTGATAAATCTAACACCCATTGAGTTCTGGTGTTGATCATGTTTTGCTCTAGGGAGAGTTTTAGTCAACGGATCTGCTACATTGAGATCCGTATGTACTTTACAAATCTTTATATCTCCATCCTTGACATGCTCGCGGATGGAGTGAAACCGGCGCTTAATATGCTTGGAATGCTTGTGAGACCTTGGCTCTTTGGCATTGGCAATGGCACCATTGTTGTCACAATAGATCACCATTGGGTCCAACGCGTTTGCCACACTCCTAGTTCGGATATGAACTCCTTCATCCAAACTGCTTCCTGAGCCGCTTCTGAAGCAGCAACATATTCGGCCTCCGTTGTTGATCCCGCTACCACAGGTTGTTTGGAGCTCCTCCAACTAACCGCTCCGCCATTCATGAGAAATACGTATCCGGATTGAGACTTAGAGTCATCCGGATCGGTGTCAAAGCTAGCGTCGACATAACACTTAGCGACGAGCTCTTCTTCACCTCCGTATACAAGAAACATATCCTTAGTTCTTCGTAAGTACTTAAGGATATTCTTGACCGCTATCCAGTGTTCCGAACCTGGATCCGATTGGTACCTACTAGTCAAACTAATAGCATGTGCCACATCCGGTCTTGTACATAGCATGGCGTACATTATAGAGCCTATGGCTGAAGCATAGGGGACTTTGTCCATTATCTCTCTTTCTTCCGCCGAAGCCGGACTTTGAGTCTTACTCAATGTCTTGCCTTGCAACATAGGTAAGAACCCCTTCTTACTTCCGTCCATTTTAAACTTCTTTAAAATCTTATCAAGGTATGTACTTTGTGATAGCCCTATTAGGCGCCTAGATCTATCTCTATAGATCTTTATGCCTAATATGTATGACGCTTCACCTAGGTCCTTCATTGAAAATTTGCTGTTTAGATAACTTTTAACACTGTTTAAAAGATCTATATCATTTCCGATCAATAATATGTCATCCACATATAATATCAGAAATGCCACATTTCTCCCACTCACTTTCTTGTAAATACAAGCTTCTCCATAAGTTTGGACAAATCCAAACTCTTTGATCACCTCATCAAAGCGGAGATTCCAACTTCGTGATGCTTGCTTCAATCCATAGATGGATCGCTGAAGCTTGCACACCTTGTTAGCATCCTTAGGATCGACAAAACCCTTTGGTTGTATCATATACAACTCTTCTTCAATATTACCATTGAGAAACGCGGTTTTGACATCCATCTGCCATATCTCATAATCGAAATATGCAGCAATTGCTAACATAATCCTAACTGACTTTAGCATCGCTACGGGAGAGAAAGTCTCATCGTAGTCAACTCCTTGAATTTGTCGAAACCCCTTTGCGACAAGTCGAGCTTTATAGACGGTCACATTACCATCAGCATCAGTTTTCCTTTTGAAAATCCATTTGTTCTCCACGGCCTTTCGGTCGTGAGGTAATTCCACCAAGTTCCAAACTTGATTTTCATACATGGATTCCATCTCGGATTTCATGGCTTCTAACCATTTGTTGGAATCCGGGCTCATCATCGCTTCTTCATACGTCGCAGGGTCATCATTTTCATCAACCATGAAATTCATGACAGGATTTCCGTACAGCTCGGGAGCTGCACGCGTCCTGTTTGACCTGCGAGGTTCGGTAGTACTCTCTTTCGGAGTTTCATGATCATTATCATTAGTTCCCTCTTCAACAGGTGGAGCCAACTCCGGAACAACTTCCGGCGCTGCGCTACTCGCCATACTTTGAAGAGAAGGTTCCACAACCTCTTCGAGTTCTACCTTCCGACTACTCACACCTTTCGCGAGAAACTCTTTCTCTAGAAAGGATCCATTCTTGGCAACAAAAACCTTGCCCTCGGATCTGTGATAGAAGGAATACCCAATAGTTTCTTTAGGGTATCCTATGAAGACGCATTTTTCCGCTTTGGGTTCGAGTTTATCCGGTTGAAGTTTCTTCACATAAACATCGCATCCCCAAACTTTAAGAAATGACAGCTTAGGTTTGTTTCCAAACCACAATTCATACGGTGTCTTTTCAACGGATTTAGATGGTGCCCGATTTAAAGTGAATGCAGCAGTTTCTAGTGCATAACCCCAAAATGACAACGGCAAGTCCGTCAGAGACATCATAGATCGAACCATATCTAATAAAGTACGATTACGACGTTCCGACACACCATTTCGCTGTGGTGTTCCGGCAGGTGTGAGTTGTGAAACAATTCCACACTCTTTCATGTGAGTGCTAAACTCGTAACTTAGATACTCACCTCCACGGTCGGACCGTAGAAATTTGATCTTTCTATTACGATGATTTTCCACTTCATTCTGAAATTCCTTGAACTTTTCAAAGGTTTTAGACTTGTGTTTCATCAAGTAGATATAACCGTATCTACTCAAATCATCCGTGAAAGTAACAAAATAACGATATCCACCTCGCGCCGACACACTCATTGGACCACATACATCAGAATGTATGATTTCCAATAAATCTGTCGCCCGTTCCATTGAACCGGAAAACGGCGTTCTAGTCATCTTGCCCATAAGGCATGGCTCACATGTATCAAATGATTCATAATCAAGTGATTCCAAAAGTCCATCCGAATGGAGCTTCTTCATGCGTTTAACGCCAATATGACCTAGACGGCAGTGCCACATATATGCGGATATATCATCATTAAGTTTAATCCTTTTAGCATCAACATTATGAATATGTGTAACATTATCATCGAGATCTAATAGAAATAAACCATTCATCATCGGTGCATGACCATAAAAGATTTCATTCATATAAATGGAACAACCATTGTTCTCGGATTTAAATGAATAACCACTTCGCATCAAACACGATCCAGATACAATGTTCATGCTCAGTGCAGGCACCAGATAACATTTATTCAAGTTTATAACTAATCCCGACGGTAAGTGGAGAGGCAGCGTTCCGACGGCGATCACATCAACGCTTGATCCATTGCTGACACGCATCTTGACCTTACCCCTTGCTAGCGGTCGCTTGTTCCGCAGCCCCTGATTCGAGTTACAAATTAGCAACTGAACCGGTATCAAATACCCAGGTGCTACTGCGAGCACTAGTCAAGTACACATCAATAACATGTATATCATATATACCTTTGTTTGCCTTGCCGGCCTTCTTATCTGCCAGATACTTGGGGCAGTTGCGCTTCCAGTGGCCAGTCCCCTTACAATAGTAGCACTCGGAATCAGACTTAGGTCCAACTCGGGGTTTCTTTTCAGGCGCGGCAACAGGCTTGCCGCCCTTACTTCCCTTCCGTTTTCCCTTCTTGTCTTTCTTGAAACCAGTGTTCCTATTGATCATCAACACTTGATGTTCCTTTTTGATCTCCACTTCTGCAGTTTTAAGCATTGACAGAAGCTCGGGGAGAGACTTCTTCATGCCTTGCATATTATAGTTCATCACGAAGCTCTTATAGCTAGGTGGCAGAGACTGCAGAACACGATGGATGCCTAAGTCAATGGGAATCGATATTCCCAAGGACACAAGCTTATCGGCGTAACCCGACATCTTGAGTACATGCTCACTAACGGAGCTGTGCTCTTCCATCATGCAGCTAAAGAACTTTTCTGAAGCGTTGTAGCTCTCTACAACAGCATGTGTGTCGAAAATCATTTTCAACTCACCCATTGTATCAAATGCATTGCCGTTTTCGAAACGCTTTCGAAGTTCCGGCTCTAGCCCATACAATATGCCGCAATGAACTAAGTTGTGGTCCTCCTGACGAGTCTGATAGACATTCTTCTCCTCGTCAGGGGCATCATCAAAAGGTGGGGGGCCTAACGGCGCTTCTAGCACATATTGCTTTTGTGCAGCAGAGAGGAGAATCCTCAAATTCATGGCCCATTCGGTAAAGTTGCTACCGTTCGTTGCTAGTTTCTCTTTCTCCATGAACACATTGAAATTAAAAGCAGGTGGTGCCATCTACAACAGAATTTGTAAAGTTTAGACTAAGTGTATGATAGATTGAGTTCAACTAATCTATATTACGAATGAACTCCCACTCAAAAACGACATCCCTCGTGCCTTTTTGGTGATTACATGAACCAAATCCACTACACCAAGTCCGATCATCACGTGAGTCGGTATAGCTTCAAAGGCGAGCATCAAATGGGCATCATATCAACTATATGACTCATGCTTAACCTTTCGGTCCGTGTTCCGAGGCCATGTCTGTACATGCTAGGCTCGCCAAGTTAGAACCTTAGTATTCGCGTGTGTAACTGTTTTACACCCGAAATATGGTCGTGGATCCAAGAACACCCGATCATCACGTGATGTCTTGGAGCGACGAAAACATAATCGGTGCATACTAAAGGAAGAACACATTCTTATCTTGATATTTAAATGAGGGATCATCTTATTATGCTAACAAAGCGCTAAACAAGCAATATAAGATGCTATCAAACATCATATGTTTATTAGTGAAATTATATGGTTCCCGCAGATGATCTCTATCATGTGCATCGTGGTATGATCACTATCATACCTATATGTGTAAATCCAAGGTCTATGGATTTTACACGCTATGTGTGTTGTAAGAGTATCATCTCATACTTCTACTTACAACACTACCATATCATAACACTAGCCCAGCAACAATCTAAACTAGACGCCTCTAATTTATCCATTGCAAGTTTTACGTGGCTTAGGGCTTTCGAGATAGAACCGTTCTTACCTACGAACATGAACCACAACGAGGATAATGAAATTGTTGACAACTCGCTTGCAAAATAGATATTGACTATAGTAGGAGAGACAGACACCCGCTAGCCACTTATGCAAACTAGTTGCATGTCAAGCGTGGAACAGGTCTCATGTGCGAGGACATGTAAAGTTTGTCCGGGCCGCTTCATCCCACTATGCCACCAATATCCAAAATTACAACAAAGGAGCAACAACATGATCATCATCGCCCACATACTCATATGTGTACTACCCGTGTAAAGTATCTACGCATAGATCCGGCTCTGATACCACTGTAGGGTTCGCAGCATAGAAAACAAAAATTTTCCTACGATGTGAACTATATACCAAGATCTATCTACTAGATACAAACAACGGGCGGATGTATATCCGTAGAGAACATACCCTTGAAGACCGACAAAGCTTAACGAGTTCAACTCGTGGTTGATGTAGACGATCTCTTGCCGATCTCAAGATCGAGAGGAAGTCCTAGCGCCGCAAATCAGCAGCGCATCCGTGCTCGCACACACGTTCGAGGCACCGAGCAACCTCCGCCTCCTCGCTCCAGCGATGCAGCGGAAGCACAACTCTTTCTTGCCGAATAGCCACCGGGAACATGTATCTCGCTAGTCCGAGACCATGGGGGATAAATTCTAGAGGGGGAGAGAGATTCTTCACGAGGAGGTGTGTGAGACAAGTGAGGAGGGGGGCTCCTTTTATAGGAGGAGGGGGGACCCCAAGGGGGTGGCCGGCGCATGGGGCTGACCCCTTGCCCTCCCCTCTTCATGTGGGTGGACACTCCACTCACAAATCTCCTTTAAATTCCCTCCACTCAAAAGTCCACTCAAATTCCCATTAAATTTCCACCAAATTTAATGCAAACTCTCATTAAATAAAACTCTTTTATTTTATTCAGAATTTTGTCAATTACTTTAATGACAAACATTCACAAATAACCCCTTGCTAGAATTCTATTTCACATGCATAACCATTTTATGCAATTTCACCCGAAAACCTGTTTCGGTATCTAGTGAAATAAATTCCTGCGCTTGTTCATTCTTTCGGCATGAAACATTTGCTCCAATTGGATGTCGATGTCTCTTAAGTGTGTCACCCTATGGTTCGTGAATAATGCGGACATGATCGAGACCCCTCTCGGATCAATAATCAGAAGCGGGATCTGGAGACCCATACTGACTCCCACACATTCAACGATGACTTTCTTGTGATCGTCGGAACCTTTTAAGCTAGTATCTTAATCCCTTTGTTTCACGATATATTACATGTCCGAGATTCGATCATCGGTATCTCCATACCTAGTTTGATCTCGTTACCGACATGCACTCTTTTCTCGTTCCTGTGATATAACATTCTAGTGATCAAATCACTTGCTTGCAAGCTAATCAATGTGATATCACCGAGAGGGCCCAGAGTATATCTATCCGTCATCGGGATGAACAAATTCCACTCTCGATCCATGAGCCTCAACATAACACTTTATTAGTTCTGAATCCATCTTTATAATCACCCTGTTACGGTGTGACGTTTGATGTTATCAAGAAACTCTTCCGGTGTTAGTGATTGGCATGATCTCATGGTCTAAGGATTAGGATCACTTCGTAAGTTGTTATAGCAATATAAACTCAATGACTTTGATCGTAATGCTATACTTCGGATGAATGTTCATCACACCATTACACTAATGTTGTGATCCCGTTATTAACAACATCCAATGTCCATGATCAGGAAACCTTGATCATCTTGTTAATCAACGAGCTAGTTTATGAGAGAGGCATAACTAGGAACTTTCTGTTTGTTTATTAAACACACATGTATTAACGTTTCCGTATTAATACAATTATAGCATGCAAAATAAACATCTATCATATACTTGGAATACACATAATAAACACTTTATTATTGCCTCTCAAGGCATATTCCCTTCACCCTTCACGTCCACGGTGCAGGACTTCGCCGATCGCTTTCAGGCACTCGCCTGCCACGCCCCAGGTGTCACGGGGCAACAACACGCGGAGCTCTTTGTCGGGGGACTTCTGGACCACATACGGGTGGACGTGGAGCTCCAGTCCCCCCCACGACCTGCAGACGGCAATGCACTACGCTCGGGCTTACGAGCGCCAGGCCCAGGCGTTGCAGCCGCCTCCCCGAGTCGCGGGGCCCGGCCACCCGCCCGCCCCCCACCGGCCGCAACGCCGACCACGCGGCTAGCACCAGCCGCTCCAGCAGCGACGCAGCGTACCTTCCGGCGCCTCACACTGGCGGAATAGTTGGAGCGTCATCGCCTCGGCCTGTGCTTCAACTGCGACGAGCCCTACGCGCCAGGTCACGTCTGCCCGTGCCTCTTCTACTTGGAGACGGTAGACGACGGCAACGCGGACACGGGCATCGACACAGCGACGAAGACCGCTCTCGACGCCGCGCCGGCCACAGCGTGCGTGGTCTCGCTCCACGTGTTGGCGGGCATCCGCAACGAGCAGACTATGCTCCTGCCGGTGATGATACACGGTGAGCAGCTGGTGGTCCTCCTAGACATTGGCTGCACACATAACTTCCTGCCGGAGGCCACCATGCGGCGCTTGGGCCTCCAGCCGACGGGCAGCGATCATCTCCGCGTCACCGTGGCCAACGGCGACCGCCTTCGCTGCCACGACGTGGCGCAACACGTGCCGCTCTCTATCGGCGACGAGCACTTCACCATCGCGTGCGCCGGCATCGACTTGGGCTATTTCGACTTCATCCTCGGCATGGACTTCTTGCGACCCCTCGGGTGTTGGAGATATGCCCTAGAGGCAATAATAAATGTAGTTATTATTATATCTTTGTGTTTATGATAAATGTTTACATTTATGCTATAATAGTATTAACAAGGAAACATTAATACTTGTGTGATTTGTAAACTTAAATTGAAAGTCTCTGGTATAGCCTCTATACATCACTAGCTTGTTGGTTGATAAATGATTGTGGTTTCCCTATCATGAACATTGAGATGTTATCAACAACAAGATCATATCGTTAGGAGAATGATATGGTGGACATACTCCTATAGATAAGCGTAGCATAAAGATCAAGTCATTTCAATAGTTCAATTGCTATATGCTTTCTGATACATAGTAACCTAATTCCTTCGACCATGAGATCATGCATATCACCTTTACCGGATGGATTCTTTGATGACATCAAACACCACACCATAACTGGGTGGCTATAAAGGTGGCATTGAGTGTTCTGAAAGTATTGGTTGAGACACATGGATCAAGAGTGGGATTTGTCCATCCATATGAAGGATAGATATACTCTGGGCCCTCACGGTGGAATGTCATCCAATTAGCTTGCAAGCATGTGACTAGCTCACAAGGGATCACATATCACGGGAACAAGAAAAGAGTACTTATCGGTAACGAGGTTGAACTAGGTATGCAGAGATACCGACGATCATAACCTCGGATAAGTAAACTATCGTGAGACAAAGGGAAATTGGTATCGTATGTAAGTGGTTCATTCGATCGCAAAGTAATCGTAGAAATATGTGGGAGCCATATGAATTTCCAGATTCCTCTATTGGTTATTGTTCGGAGAAGTGTCTCGATCATGTCCGCATAATTCACGAACCGTAGGGAGACACACTTAAGGATTCAACGTTGTTTGAGTAGTTATGGTATGATGAGAAAGAGACTGAATGTTGTTCGGAGTCTCGGATGGGATCCGGGATATCACGAGGAGATCCGGAATGGTCGGGAGAATAAGATTCATATAAGGAAAGTCTCGTTTCAGAGTTGGGGAATGATTCCGGTGTTTTCATCGGGAATGTTCTAGAAGGTTCCGAAATGTCCGGCACTCCGGAGGGGAAGGGGTACATGAATGTGTCATTACAAGTTGGAATGATTGCATCATGTACTAGGTGTCATCGCTGTCCAAAATAAAGGGTTTATTCAAATCCTAGTTTGAAAAGTCAAACGACAGTTTTTGGAAAGAGGAGGAGAGGTGGAAACCGAGTTGGGGAGGGACTCCCCTCCCCTTGGCCGCACCTCCCACCTATAAACGGAGGGGTAGGGCTGCCCCTCCTAGCACACAAGTTCCCTGCCCCAAACCCTAGCTTGGCGCCACCACCTCCTGCAGCTGCCGCCGCCTCCTAGGGTTGCCCTAGCCGCCGACTTGGGCTGCCCCAAGCCCTAGCCGCCGGCTCTAGCACCTCCTCCTTGGTGTGTCTAAACCCTAGATCGCCGAGGAGCTCTCTCATAATCCACCATACTCGCTCCGGCTTAAGGCGAAGCCCTGCGAGATCTCCCCTCTACTTCCGGTACCACGTCGTTGTGCTGTCGGAATCGCGAGGAGAGTGCTACAACCTCCGCTGCCTGCTGGAACAAGGGAGAGGAAGGTCTTCGTCGAGTACCGAACGTGTGACCGACTGCGGGAGCGCTGCCGGAACGCAACGCCGGAAGGATCGGGAAGAGTACGACTACATCACCCACGAGAATCTTCTCTCGTTAAACACTTTGGAATCTTCGAGGGTGAGTTATTCCATCGACTCGTTGCTACAACCTAGTAGATAGATCTTGGCTTGTTTGTTTGTATGCGATAGAAATTTTTTGTTTTCCATGCTACGAAACCCTACATCGGGCCCATACTATGGGAATTCTCCGCCTTGACGATGACCTTCTGGCGCCAGGACCGCCGCGTCTATTGGACGGGCATTGGGGGCGCCGCCCCGGCACCGCAGCTCCAGCTCACCACAGCCGACATAGACTCCCAGCACCCTCTATTGGCCCACCTCCTGCAGCAGCACAGCGACCTTTTCGACGAGCCGCAATGCCTATGTACGATCACCGTATCCACGTTGCCCCGGACATGGCGCCGGTGGCCGTGCAGCCTTACCGCTACCCCCAACTGCAGAAGGACGAGCTCGAGCGACAGTGTGCCCTCATGCTCGCCGCGGGCGTCATCCGGATCTCTACGTCGCCATTCTCGGCGCCGATGCTCCTCGTCCGCAAGAAGGATAGCACATGGCACTTCTTGATCGACTACCGCACCCTCAACACGCTCACGCTGAAGGACAAGTTCCCCATTCTGGTGGTCGACGAGCTCTTCGACGATCTCCATGGGGCGCGCTTCTTCACCAAGCTCGACTTACGGTCGGGCTACCACCAGGTGCGCATGCACTCGGACGACATCGCCAAGACGGTGTTCCGGACCCATCATGGCCACTTCGAGTTTGTGGTGATGCCCTTCGGCCTCACCAACGCGCCAACGACATTCTAGGCCCTGATGAACGATGTACTCTGCCCCTATTTACGTCGGTTTGTGCTCACTTTTTTTGACGATATTTTGATCTACAGCACCTCGTGGGCGGAGCACCTACAACACGTCGCCATCGTCTTCAACAAGCTTCGAGCGCATCATCTTCACCTTAAGCGCTCGAAATGCTCGTTCGGGACGACATCGGTCGCCTACCTCGGCCACATCATCTACGCCGAGAGGGTGGCCATGGACGCCGACAAGGTGGCGGCCGTCTCCTCATGGCCACCTCCTCGTTCGCTGCGCGCTCTTCGCGGCTTCCTGGGTCTTGCCGGGTACTACCGGAAATTCATCCGGGACTTCGGCATCATCGCGATACCTCTCATGCGGCTGCTGCGCCGCGACGCCTTCGCCTAGGATGACGAGGCCACCGCCGCATTCGAGGACAATTTCAGGGGGCCCTTACGACGGGCCCCATCCTCCAGATGTTGGACTTCACATGGCCGTTCATCGTCGACTGCGACGCCTCTGGCGCGGGGTTCAGTGTCGTGCTTCACCAGGGTGATGGCCCGCTTTCCTATTTCAGCAGGCCTTTTGCCGCACGCCATCTCAAGCTTGCGGCATACGAGCAGGAGCTCATTGGCTTGGTGCAGGCCGTGCGCCATTGGCGTCCCTACCTTTGGGAGCGCTCGTTCCAGATTCACATGGACCACTACAGCCTCAAGTACTTGTTGGATCAGAGGCTCTCGACCGTTCCGCAGCATCAGTGGATCAGCAAGCTGTTCGGCTTTGATTTCACTGTGGAGTACCGACCAGGGCGCCTCAACAACGTTGCCGATGCTCTCTCTCTCGCCGCGACGCTGGCGATGAGGACGGTGCACCCGAGGGGAGGGCGATGTGCATTCGTTCGGGCCCCTCCTTCGCCCTCTTCGACACCATCCGCCAGGCTACTGCGGCAGCGCCTGACGCCCACCTCCTGCGGCAGCAGCTGGAGGAGGGCGAGTTGGAGGCTCCATGGCGCTGGGCGGAGGGGCTCCTCTTGCATGGGCGCCGTATCTTCGTGCCCTACCACAACGATCTTCGACACCAGGTGCTCCTGCTGGCCCATTCGTCAGGCCATGAGGGTGTCCAGAAGACCCTCCACCGTCTCTGCACCGACTTCTACATCCCTGGGGATCGGGCCTTGGTCCAGGACTGGGTGCGCTCTTGCGAGATATGCCAGCACAACAAGACTAAGACGCTGCGACCGGCGAGGATGTTGCAGCCGCTGGAGGTGCCCTCCCAGGTCTGGGCCGACATCTCCATGGACTTCATCGAGGGCCTCCCCAAGGTGGACGGCAAGTCCGTCATCCTCATGGTGGTCGACCGCTTCTCCAAGTACGCACACTTCATCGTGCTTGGCCACACATACACCGCCGCGTCCGTTGCTCGTGCCTTCTTCGACGACATCGTCTGCCTCCACGGTTTTCCAGCGTCGATTGTCAGTGATCGGGATCCGGTGTTCACGGGTCACGTCTGGCATGACCTTTTTAGGATGGCGGGCGTCAAGCTCTGGTTCAGCACGACGTTTCATCCTCAGACGGACGGCCAGTCCGAGGTGGTCAACAAAGTGATATCCATGTACTTACATTGTGTTATAGGTGATCATCCTCGCGCATGGGTGGATTGGCTCGCGTGGGCGGAATATTGCTACAACACCTCCTACCATTCCGCCCTGCGTGCCACGCCATTTGAGGTGGTCTACGGTCGGCCGCCACCTTCCATCTTGCCGGTCGATCCGGCGACTACCTGGTCAGAGGCTGCAGGGGAGCTTCTCCGCGATCACGACGAGATGCTTGCTGAGGTGCGGCAGCGTCTCGTTCAGGCTCAATAGCTCGCCAAGCACTACTACGAAGGCCATCATCACGAGGTGGCCTATGCGATGGGTGACTGGGTGTGGCTACGCCTTCTTCATCGATCCACCTAGTCACTCGACCCGCGTGCGAGGCGCAAGCTTGGGCCTCGCTACGCTGGCCCTGTCGTCATCTTGGAGCATGTGGGAACACTTGCATATCGTCTTCAGCTGCCCGCGGGCTCCCGCATCCATGATGTCTTTCATGTGGGTCTGCTGAAGCCTTACCGTGGGGAGCCACCGGCCGCGCCACCAGCGTTACCACCGATCGTCGATGGTCGTCTTCTTCCGACCCCGACGAAGGTGTTACGTTCCCAGCTCCGTCGCGGCATTTGGTACTTGCTAGTGCAGTGGGAAGGCCTTCCGGAGGAGGATCGCCACGTGGGAGAAGTGTGAGGAGTTTAGCCAGCACTACCCCGACTACCAGCTCGAGGACGAGCTGTTTGCACAGGCGGGGAGAGATGTTATGACCGGTCTGAGTTATGTGAGGAGGGGGCCCAACCATGGGCCCAACTAGGGGATTAGCCCATTATCAGTTTAGGGTTTTAGCTCTTTATATACTGGTTGTAAACTAAGCAAACATCAAGCAATAATAATATTCATTATTGCTGACTCCCTGAGGAGTCGGTATCCTAGCCGCCACCCCTCCTCTCCAGCCCACGCACGACGGCGCCCTGCCGCCGGCATCCGCTGCCTCGCCCGCACGTCTCCCCCTCTTTCCCCTACAAGCTACGCCCTAGGGCGGGTAGACCAGTTGGTTCTACCAGTTTTGCACTTGGCAACTTAATTAGATTCAAAGATCAAGTTAGTTATGTTGAACCTAAACAAATACTGTGTGGAACCAAATTAGTTATGTGTAACCAACTTAGTTATGTTGCCCAAAAACAACTCAGCATAATGGCAAGAGCAAGTTAGCTAACATGTAGAATCCAAATGAAAATAACAGTCAGCTTTTAAAAAAATCGCGACAAACCTGTTACCAAGTTGCAATTATGTAGAAACTCTTTCTCATCATGAGGGATACCCCTCTGCGATCTCAAGTACTTCATGAGCGATGGCCTTTCAACCATAGGATGATTATGTTCAGCAATAAAGTAGGTCACTTGCCACTTGTTATCAATGGGTTTGACAAACATTCTAGCTAGGCAATTTTTTATTTGATACATTTCCTCTTGCGCTTAAACCCAAATTTGCTACTACTCTTTTTTGATGGATCACTCTTTCGAGATTCAACATTTTTATCATCAATATGAACAAGGGTAATATCTTCCGCATGCAATAGTCATTCTCTCTTGTTGCTCCTCCTCTTCTGTTTTAGGTCTACAAAACTTGTTGCACACAAACCGTTGCTTAATGATCGGATATGTGTTTTTCCCTTTCTAATATGTATGATCCTTGATAGAAAAACCCAGCTTGAGAGCATAAGCATTATAATGCACTTTCTCACTCGAAATTGTGTCGAACCTCATCCCAAGGAATGGTTCTTGTGGACTGGATGCAACTTGCTCGTTCATGCCAGCTCCATCAACATCACCTTCCGCCAAGTTAGGGTAAGTGGTGGAATCCGTAGGAATAGTAGTCGTGGGAATACTATGGTCACCAAAAGGGGCAACCCTCTATTGTGTTGTATGACCCTACCGCTTTATTCATCAGACTGACCACCAAGCGTCACTACCCTCTGATACGTCCATTTTGCATCACTATTTTATATCATAAGTTGATGTTATTCATTGATATATTTCATATTAAGAGGTGATACTTATGTTATTTCATCTATTTTGCATGTTGGATGACTTTTGGAGGATGAACTACCGGAGGCAGGATTCTGATGGAAAAAGTGGTGTCCAGATGCAATATTCGCGAGGATCAGAAAATTCCAGATTATATATGGAAAATCCTATTTTTCCAGAAGACGAAGGAAGCTAGAAGGAGAGCGGAGATGGGCCACAGGGGGCCCACACCACAATTCCGGTTTCTCTCTCTTTTGTGATTCCTTCTTAAGATCTCTAAGCGTCGTATCGCCCTTAAGCATGCACCCCTATGGTTCGGGAATGTCATAGACATGATCTCTCTCAATGATCAATAGCGAGACCGGGATGCCCATATTGACCCCTATGCACTCCATGAGTCACCATCATGTCGAACCTTAAACGATGTGTCATATTCCTTTTGTCTTTGTGATACTTGCATTGTCTGAGATTTTATCAACAACATCACCATGTCGGGTTCAACCTCGTTACCGACTAATGCTATTTTACTTGTTCTGATAAGTGATATCCCCATGACCTAGTCACATGTTGCGCAACATACAGATATAACTTATCCGAGTGGGCCCAGAGTATCTTCCATCACGTGGATGTATAAATCCCGCTCTTGACACATACGCCTCAACCTGCCCCTTCGAGTACTCAATCACACCTTTATGATCACCGTGCTACCGAGTGACGTTTGATGCTTTCAAGACACTCTCGAATGGAAGTAATTAAATATGGTCTCATGGTCTAAGGAACAAGTCACTGAAAATTGAACTGTAAACTTTGTGATATGATCGTGTTGCAACAATCATCTGTGGGAAATGTCCATCACATCATGCACTATGATATGACCCTATTGTCAATTGGCTTTAATAGCACCATGATAAGGAAACCTTGATCATCAGCTGCCCAATGAACTAGTTGAATAGAGCCTATTAGGGACCTGAGTTTGTTTATATATCACACCTGTATCAATGTTTGCTCTTGATATAGTTATAACATGATATAAAACTATTATGAACTAATGAAATATGTTAATAAACTCATTTAATATTTTCCTCTAGGACATATTTCTTTGAATAACTACATGCCAAAGTCAAGTTGGAAAACACATTGGACAAACTACTTAGAAAGTTGGAAACCCCTATGAGTCTATTCTTGTTTTGCATCACAACAACGCACAAACCATGTGTTTCTTTGTCTAATCCATGTTAAAGGTTCTTGTTTTCACTCAAATTTTACTTTGTACTGGTTTTTTTTACCACAACCATCCCAGGTATGGTTGTGCTAGACAACTAGGTTGCTAGAGACTTTTTCCCTTTTTATTTCAAGAGAGAACTATGGTTTTGCTAGGCATCAGGTTTTTTCAGAAACTATGATTGTGTTTCAAGAGTTTTTTGCAGGAACTAGGGATTTGTCCGGGAGGGGGTGGTCAAAAACCATTGGGGGCACATGTTGGTGTACAACGAGTGGAGGGAGCTAGGGAGGAGATGGAGTTTACCTTTGGGGTGTTTATTCCCCTTTTTCTTTAGAGGAGGGAGAACCTATATCTCTTCTTTCAGAGATGGAGGAGTTGCAACCCTGGATAAAATCTAGGATCCATGGAGAACAGGAGGAAGAAGAGCATGGGAAGATTTGGGGTTGTTTCATGCAGGGGGACAGGTGGGGGACAAGAAGATGGAGATGGAAAGGGGGTTTAGTACGGTGTGCAAGGTCCTCGCGCGGGCGGGGTGTGGGGGTGCTTTTTTTGTTTGCTATCCACGTGGGAGCAAGCCATGCTCAAGGGGTCCTCCCGATTTTAGGGTGAGTGCTGGATCGAAGAAACGGGCATCTAGATGCTCGCTAGCCACGACCTGGACCTGATTTCGGTGGGCTCCAAAACCCAGCATGGTTAGAATTTCTGAAATTTAACAAACTGAGGTTTACCGATGGTCCATGAGATAGCTGACTTTTCATGGATATCAAGAAAAAAATATAAAAAAATGTTCTTTAGAAAAAGAATGTCACACAGAAGTTGATGTGGACATCCCATCTATTGATACAACCGTTGTACCTACAGCTACACACATACAAGGACCTATCACAAGATCTCGTGCCAAACAACTTAAGTATCAGGTATTTTCGTTTCTTAGAACTATTCCTCACATACATGATGTGGCATCCTGCAAAACCACTACTAGAAAATCGCGTTGAATTTGTGCATTGCATCGTCATCATCAGGTGTTGTTTGTCAAAACTATTTTCGCAAAGCCCGGTTTATTTTTCCAAACGCCCTACCTTCATTCAAACACGCAAACCCGGTCTTCGGATTATTTTTGTTTGAATGCTATCGGTCTGCAAAAGGTGCATTTAAATTAAATAAAAGAATTATATTATTTTGGGCGGGGCAGTCGAACGGGCCGATTGACCCGATCGACCACCCCAGAAAAATAAAAACGGTCCGCCCCTTTTTCTAAACCTACCAACTAACCTACCCACACCCCCTGGCCACCTCACCCCCTCCAATCCCTGTTTGACACCTCACCTCTCCCCTCCCTCTACCCAATCCCACCATGCCTCATCACCCCAACCCTCCCCCTCTCTCCCTGGTCAACCCCCCCTTTTTCCCTGGTCCCACGCGACAGATCCCAACCCCCTGGTCCGCCCCTGTCCCGTGGCCCACCGCAGCCCCCTGCCCCGCTCCTCCCTCAACCTCCCGCGCTCAGCACCGCCCTTCCCCCGAGCTCTCCCCCGCCTCGCCGCGTCCGCCGGCGGCCGAACGTCGCCCAGGCACCTCCGCGTCCGCCGCCCGTCCGCGCCAACCTCGCCCCGCCTCCGTCCTCCTCTCGCTCGCCGGCTCGCCGCCCTGCCTCCACCGCGCGCGCGCCGCCTCTCTGCTCCCAGTCTCCGCCGTCCTCGCGCGCAGCCTCCGCCTCCGGCCTGCCTCGCTTCTCCGCTCCGGCCACCGCCACCCCGCTCACCCGCGCTGCTCCTCCCTCCGTCGGTCTTCCCCCGAGCCTTCCGCCGCCGCCCGCAGATGCTGCCGCCTGCGTGGGGCCTCACGAGCGCCGCTATCCCTTCTCCAGCTCGGCGCGCCCCCGAAGCAGGCCTCCGCGGCGACCTCGCCTGCGGCCGCCCCCTCCGTCGTCGGCGTCGCCCTCTTCCCCGTCAAGCTCTGCCTCGGCCTGCTCCCTGCGACCGCCGCGCCTCGCGAGCATCCCCGTCGCCGGCGCCTGTTCGCCCTGCCCGCCTCGCCGTCGTCCTTCCGCCGCCGCCGGCGAGCCCCGCCTCCCGCGCGTCCCCTGTCTCCTCGCCACCGTCTCAGCTTCCCCTTCGCCGGCCGCGCCACCCGCCATCGTCGACCTCTCCGGCTCCGCCTCCTCCACCGTCCGCCGCCGCGACTACCCCTTCCCTGCGAGCGCCGTCGGTTTTCCCCTGTAGTCTCCTGTGCATGTGTGTAAGAGTTGCAAGTGTCGTGTACGCGTCTGTCATGTACAGTTCGGTGCCAATCCAAGCCTCTGCCAAGGGACGGAACGAGCATAATAATGCCAACGATCGGGAACCGAACAAGATCTTCGTCGCGGAAACTAGGGGCGATGACGCCAAATCGACAAGATCTACCTCACGGAGCGGCGAACCCCGGACCCCGATGAATCATGATCTACGCTACAGAACAGCAAGCCCCTCGGAGTGAAACCAACAAGGCCGATCCCGCCGTACGCCAAGGTCTTCAATCAGTCCGAGAACTCCACCCTGAACGCCAAGATCGCCTCAAGGTTCCGTAGGACCCGGTATCGAGCCCGAGTTCGCCAACGACACTGAAGACGGAGCGCTAAGACTGTGCCCGGAACCAGAGTCCGAACCCGATACCGTCAAGGCCACCGACGCGGAGACGCCGAGTACTTCATCCCGGACACCGAGACCCCGACGCGACAAGTGCTTCGTCCCGAACGCCAGGACCGACAGCATGTCCCGACCATCGCGAATGCGCCAAGACCTACCCCGATATCCGAGAACGATCCCGGAGTCCGAGAACGCTCCCGTCGAACCCTGAACCCTGAGACCGACCCCGAACCCCGGAACCCCAAGACCGTCGAGACCCCCCAATGTGTGAACCCCTTCCCGTAAACCCTATTTTATAATATATACAACTTGTTGCATATTGAATTGTCCATGCATGCATCCTTGTCTGTGGTTTGGGGGCCTTATGCCGTTTCACCTCATAATTAAATATGGGGCCCATATGCGGGCAATTCTAGTCTCATATCGGCCTCATTTAAATTTGTGTAGCAAACCCGGTGCTATCTCTTGCCATGCTAAAACAACATTTAAATTGCGGGGTAGCTAAACAACTGAACCATCTAACTAATTGTCGGGACCCTGGTTCCACTTAACATGACCTAATCGCATCGCACCCTTGCCATGCCATGCATCATACATGCATCATGCCGATCTTCTGCCGTTGAATTAAATATTGCATCCGGTGTCTCTTCTAGTGTTTTGCTTCTTCGCGGATAAGGCCGTTGAGTTGATGTGAGCTTCGCCCCGATCTTCGGTTGAACCCTTCGACAATGTTTTCAGGCGAGCATCTCCCCCTTTCTACCTATCTTACTTTTATAGTATTTATCCCCTCCTGTTGATCTTTGCTATCTGTGTTGCGATGCTCTAGTTTCGTACCCGTGATATCCCGTGCAGCCATATATAGCCTTGGACACATCCTATTACCTGTTGTTGGTAGATAGTTGGACCCGCGTGTCATAGTCGCTTGCTCAAGTGTTTTGCTTGTCGTCCAGTGCCACAATTGTTGATGTATTGCCACATGTTGATGTTGGAGATGATCTTGGCTTTACTTATTATGCACTTTAATTCCTGTTTAACAACTAAAATTGAAGTAAGTAAGCAGAGGCATCGGTGGGTGATAGATAATATTTGGTTTCCGAATGCCCACTTGTGTCCCGTAGGACCCCGAGTACTTGATACCTGTTCCTTGATTTATCGCGCTATCCACATATGGGGAATTATGGGCCCCCCTTAGCCAGAGCTTGATTCCGTCTTATTTCTTGGGGACACAAACTAGTTTGAGGTTTTATTTACGATCCTGTACTTATGCCATGCTACTGCTTTATTTACGATTGTGCGAGGAGCACACTGTACTGTTTAGGATAGTGGCACGATTCTGCGGTGTCGACAAGCCCAGCCACACTTTCGGGTTCCCAGTCGTTCACAGCCGTCCCCACAACCTTAAGTCCGTCTCGGAGCCGGCCGACTTCGTTGCGGGTTCTACTTTAAGGGGTGGCCCCCTGAAATATTTCTGAATCTTGTGATTGCTCTGTCGTGAAGACCTCGTTGGGTTTTGTTTTGGTTTTTCCGAGGTTGATCGTGTGTGTGTTGCTATTTGTGCACCCCGGCCGGGTTAAAAATTTCTGAAAGCCGTGTCCGCGGTTATGGACGACTTGGAGCACAGTATCTCGACCATAGACAAGCATAACTAAAGTTTATTGCTATAAATTTGACTTTATAATGACTAGTAATCAGCTTCACTACAACGGAATGGCTAAATAATACTGCCCACAATTGTTTGTTTGGTTTGTCGCTTGCGACAATTGTATCTGACTAGTAAGTATTGCAACTACAACGGAATGGCTGAATAAAAGTACCAACAACTGCTGGGTTTTGGGATTATATCATGCTATCTGTATCTGATTAGTAAACGCTACAACTATAACGGATTGGTCAACTAAAATTGCCCACTGCTTACTTTATCAGAATGATTATCTAAACCTGACTAGTAATTGCTGCAACGATAACGGAATAAATAAAACTGCCAACGGTGTGAGTTCCTCGGTTGACTTCCTCGTTCGGTCTCGAGGGGGAAACGCCAGGATGGGTTTGTTTGCTAGTGGCATCAGGATGTATCCGAATAGGTCTTTCTTACCCCTCTCTGATAACCGCCAGTTGTGTCGAGTCTCTATAGGTTGTTCAGTGCTTGCTGCCGCTGCCGCTCAGTCCACCATACCTATGTAGGCGAGGACCGCCGAATTCTAGTCTCGCCGTGTACTGGCCTCAGTACTGACGCTCCTTCTTTTTCCTTTGCCCTTTGTCGGCACCCCTTTTGTTTAAGCAGGTTTTGAGATCGACGCCGTTAGCAGGGTTACCCTTCCGGCTTGGCCTGGGCAGGGTTATGGACGCCATTGGTTATTCTTCAGGGCTCTTAGCCCCATTTGCATCTTGTCCGTAGCTGGACGCTATATCGTTTTCAAGGTGATTTGGATCTTGTATATTATATCTGTATTCTTGACTCTTTGAGTCGCTGTTATATATATATCTGTTCTGTGGGTCCCATCGAGGACTGTTGTGTAATGTTATTACTTCGTTTTCCACCCGCACGAAAGTGCCTGGTGGGCACCTTTGAATCGTTTCTATGCGGGTTTGGGCGAGTTTCGCTAAAACTTGCATAGGGCCGATTCTGAGGGTGTTACAGAGTGGTAGCAGAGCTCAGCAGTTACGATACCCCACAAGTCCAGCCTGTAGGATAACCTAGCTAACGGCCGAAGTAGAGTGTCAAAACTATTTTTGCAAAATCGGTTGGATAGTTCTGATTAGGTCTGATTTTACTTCTTACCCCTCTGCTATTCTCCTCTTATCTCGACGTGTTTTGAATCTGCTCTCTTATCTTTTCTTCGAGTCCAGGAATTCTCGCGGTTGGGTTTCCGTCGTACCTTCAGGGCTTCGCTTTCTCCCTTTTTGTAACGGAGGTGCTACGATCATCAATCTGCAACTTGTCAGTTGTACCCTTCATCCGATCTTTTGTTCTTGAGCTCTTTATCCATATGTGTTCCTTGCTGGATATCAGTGTCGTTGAAAAACATATGAGAAGGACGAGCATTGGTGAAGTTGGAGTATACCTTGAGCATGTGTTGTTCATGCCAATGGAACCATCGCGAAACCTAATCATTGTGTCTTTCATACGATTTCTGCTGGCATCATCCCTTTGTTCCGGATATCGCCTATGAAGATCTTCAGTCTAAATCCCGAGAGTTGAGTTGCCTGATTTTCCGATTCATGTATAGAGTTGATAGTGTGGGTACGGGATGGATTGATCACCCTAACCGACTCTTACTGTTCGCTCTGTACATCGAACTGGTGGATCAAGGTAACTTTCCCTCTTCTAATGGAAGTAAGAGGTGGCCTTATCGTTTGATACCTCTACCTTCGACCTTTGTTCTCCGGAGTGTTCTCTCGTCGATCAGTTACAACAAACCTTTGTTGGTGGTGTCGCCGATTCCCAGGTGAAGAAGGAACCCTCGTTAGTGGTGTCGCGAGGATTTACACGAAGCGAGAAGACGCAGATCGCCGATCCTTCCTTCCGGTACCATGAGGCGGATCTCGAGGGCGAGATCCTTTGTTAGTGGTGTCGAATTGTGGCATCCCGCAAAACCACTACTAGAAAATCGCGTTGAATTTGTGCATTGCATCGTCATCATCAGGTGTTGTTTGTCAAAACTATTTTCACAAAGCCCGGTTTATTTTTCCAAACGCCCTACCTTCATTCAAACACGCAAACCCGGTCTTCGGATTATTTTTGTTTGAATGCTATCGGTCTGCAAAAGGTGCATTTAAATTAAATAAAAGAATTATATTATTTTGGGCGGGGCAGTCGAACGGGCCGATTGACCCGATCGACCACCCCAGAAAAATAAAAACGGTCCGCCCCTTTTTCTAAACCTACCAACTAACCTACCCACACCCCCTGGCCACCTCACCCCCTCCAATCCCTGTTTGACACCTCACCTCTCCCCTCCCTCTACCCAATCCCACCATGCCACATCACCCCAACCCTCCCCCTCTCTCTCCCTGGTCAACCCCCCCTTTTTCCCTGGTCCCACGCGACAGATCCCAACCCCCTGGTCCGCCCCTGTCCCGTGGACCACCGCAGCCCCCTGCCCCGCTCCTCCCTCAACCTCCCGCGCTCAGCACCGCCCTTCCCCCGAGCTCTCCCCCGCCTCACCACGTCCGCCGGCGGCCGAACGTCGCCCAGGCACCTCCGCGTCCGCCGCCCGTCCGCGCCAACCTCGCCCCGCCTCCGTCCTCCTCTCGCTCGCCGGCTCGCCGCCCTGCCTCCACCGCGCGCGCGCCGCCTCTCTGCTCCCAGTCTCCGCCGTCCTCGCGCGCAGCCTCCGCCTCCGGCCTGCCTCGCTTCTCCGCTCCGGCCACCGCCACCCCGCTCACCCGCGCTGCTCCTCCCTCCGTCGGTCTTCCCCCGAGCCTTCCGCCGCCGCCCGCAGATGCTGCCGCCTGCGTGGGGCCTCACGAGCGCCGCTATCCCTTCTCCAGCTCGGCGCGCCCCCGAAGCAGGCCTCCGCGGCGACCTCGCCTGCGGCCGCCCCCTCCGTCGTCGGCGTCGCCCTCTTCCCCGTCAAGCTCTGCCTCGGCCTGCGCCCTGCGACCGCCGCGCCTCGCGAGCATCCCCGTCGCCGGCGCCTGTTCGCCCTGCCCGCCTCGCCGTCGTCCTTCCGCCGCCGCCGGCGAGCCCCGCCTCCCGCGCGTCCCCTGTCTCCTTGCCGCCGTCTCAGCTTCCCCTTCGCCGGCCGCGCCCCCCGCCATCGTCGACCTCTCCGGCGCCGCCTCCTCCACCGTCCGCCGCCGCGACTACCCCTTCCCCGCGAGCGCCGTCGGTTTTCCCCTGTAGTCTCCTGTGCATGTGTGTAAGAGTTGCAGGTGTCATGTACGCGTCTGTCATGTACAGTTCGGTGCCAATCCAAGCCTCTGCCAAGGGACGGAACGAGCATAATAATGCCAACGATCGGGAACCGAACAAGATCTTCGTCGCGGAAACTAGGGGCGATGACGCCAAATCGACAAGATCTACCTCACGGAGCGGCGAACCCCGGACCCCGATGAATCATGATCTACGCTACAGAACAGCAAGCCCCTCGGAGTGAAACCAACAAGGCCGATCCCGCCGTACGCCAAGGTCTTCAATCGGTCCGAGAACTCCACCCTGAACGCCAAGATCGCCTCAAGGTTCCGTAGGACCCGGTATCGAGCCCGAGTTCGCCAACGACACTGAAGACGGAGCGCTAAGACTGTGCCTGGAACCGGAGTCCGAACCCGATACCGTCAAGGCCACCGACGCGGAGATGCCGAGTACTTCATCCCGGACACCGAGACCCCGACGCGACAAGTGCTTCGTCCCGAACGCCAGGACCGACAGCATGTCCCGACCATCGCGAATGCGCCAAGACCTACCCCGATATCCGAGAACGATCCCGGGGTCCGAGAACGCTCCCGTCGAACCCTGAACCCTGAGACCGACCCCGAACCCCGGAACCCCAAGACCGTCGAGACCCCCCAATGTGTGAACCCCTTCCCGTAAACCCTATTTTATAATATATACAACTTGTTGCATATTGAATTGTCCATGCATGCATCCTTGTCTGTGGTTTGGGGGCCTTATGCCGTTTCACCTCATAATTAAATATGGGGCCCATATGCGGGCAATTCTAGTCTCATATCGGCCTCATTTAAATTTGTGTAGCGAACCCGGTGCTATCTCTTGCCATGCTAAAACAACATTTAAATTGCGGGGTAGCTAAACAACTGAACCATCTAACTAATTGTCGGGACCCTGGTTCCACTTAACATGACCTAATCGCATCGCACCCTTGCCATGCCATGCATCATACATGCATCATGCCGATCTTCTGCCGTTGAATTAAATATTGCATCCGGTGTCTCTTCTAGTGTTTTGCTTCTTCGCGGATAAGACCGTTGAGTTGATGTGAGCTTCGCCCCGATCTTCGGTTGAACCCTTCGACAATGTTTTCAGGCGAGCATCTCCCCCTTTCTACCTATCTTACTTTTATAGTATTTATCCCCTCCTGTTGATCTTTGCTATCTGTGTTGCGATGCTCTAGTTTCGTACCCGTGATATCCCGTGCAGCCATATATAGCCTTGGACACATCCTATTACCTGTTGTTGGTAGATAGTTGGACCCGCGTGTCATAGTCGCTTGCTCAAGTGTTTTGCTTGTCGTCCAGTGCCACAATTGTTGATGTATTGCCACATGTTGATGTTGGAGATGATCTTGGCTTTACTTATTATGCACTTTAATTCCTGTTTAACAACTAAAATTGAAGTAAGTAAGCAGAGGCATCGGTGGGTGATAGATAATATTTGGTTTCCGAACGCCCACTTGTGTCCCGTAGGACCCCGAGTACTTGATACATGTTCCTTGATTTATCGCGCTATCCACATATGGGGAATTATGGGCCCCCCTTAGCCAGAGCTTGATTTCGTCTTATTTCTTGGGGCCACAAACTAGTTTGAGGTTTTATTTACGATCCTGTACTTATGCCATGCTACTGCTTTATTTACGATTGTGCGAGGAGCACACTGTACTGTTTAGGATAGTGGCACGATTCCCCGGTGTCGACAAGCCCAGCCACACTTTCGGGTTCCCAGTCGTTCACAGCCGTCCCCACAACCTTAAGTCCGTCTCGGAGCCGGCCGGCTTCGTTGCGGGTTCTACTTTAAGGGGTGGCCCCCTGAAATATTTCTGAATCTTGTGATTGCTCTGTCGTGAAGACCTCGTTGGGTTTTGTTTTGGTTTTTCCGAGGTTGATCGTGTGTGTGTTGCTATTTGTGCACCCCGGCCGGGTTAAAACTTTCTGAAAGCCGTGTCCGCGGTTATGGACGACTTGGAGCACAGTATCTCGACCATAGACAAGCATAACTAAAGTTTATTGCTATAAATTTGACTTTATAATGACTAGTAATCAGCTTCACTACAACGGAATGGCTAAATAATACTGCCCACAATTGTTTGTTTGGTTTGTCGCTTGCGACAATTGTATATGACTAGTAAGTATTGCAACTACAACGGAATGGCTGAATAAAAGTACCAACAACTGCTGGGTTTTGGGATTATATCATGCTATCTGTATCTGATTAGTAAACGCTACAACTATAACGGATTGGTCAACTAAAATTGCCCACTGCTTACTTTATCAGAATGATTATCTAAACCTGACTAGTAATTGCTGCAACGATAACGGAATAAATAAAACTGCCAACGGTGTGAGTTCCTCGGTTGACTTCCTCGTTCGGTCTCGAGGGGGAAACGCCAGGATGGGTTTGTTTGCTAGTGGCATCAGGATGTATCCGAATAGGTCTTTCTTACCCCTCTCTGATAACCGCCAGTTGTGTCGAGTCTCTATAGGTTGTTCAGTGCTTGCTGCCGCTGCCGCTCAGTCCACCATACCTATGTAGGCGAGGACCGCCGAATTCTAGTCTCGCCGTGTACTGGCCTCAGTACTGACGCTCCTTCTTTTTCCTTTGCCCTTTGTCGGCACCCCTTTTGTTTAAGCAGGTTTTGAGATCGACGCCGTTAGCAGGGTTACCCTTCCGGCTTGGCCTGGGCAGGGTTATGGACGCCATTGGTTATTCTTCAGGGCTCTTAGCCCCATTTGCATCTTGTCCGTAGCTGGACGCTATATCGTTTTCAAGGTGATTTGGATCTTGTATATTATATCTATATTCTTGACTCTTTGAGTCGCTGTTATATATATATCTGTTCTGTGGGTCCCATCGAGGACTGTTGTGTAATGTTATTACTTCGTTTTCCACCCGCACGAAAGTGCCTGGTGGGCACCTTTGAATCGTTTCTATGCGGGTTTGGGCGAGTTTCGCTAAAACTTGCATAGGGCCGATTCTGAGGGTGTTACACATGAGAATATGATGCTGCCTAAATCAGATGTTTTCCTTACTCTTAGGAATGATGGACCAAGCATGGATGAGAGGGACAAGAATTGGAGCATGGCCATGCATGGAGATGGCAGCAAGCATGTGATGATTCAAGAGAAGGCCACGGATGAAGATTTTAGAACTTTGGGGCCATTATAATGAAGAAAGAAGGCTTGGACGAAATATTCAAGATTAATACTTCATAAATTCGTCCATAGATTAATATGGTGCTGCGACACCTTTATTTTGGGCCAGGCCCATGTAATTTTCGCAGGATTTTAAATAGCCACTTTTTAGAGTCCGTATTTGAGGAGAAAAAGACTTCTAGGGTTGGATTCGGCCACCACTTCTATGGCTGGCCGAAACCCCACCTTTTCCTCCTTAAATACTCCCCATAGCCGTCACCATAGACTCGGATTTTGTTTAGACATTAAGTTAGCCATCATAGCAACTTTGCCAAGGCTCGAGCGTCGCAGAGGCCTCTTGTACTTCGCACCTATACAAGATCCCACCTTTTCAATAAAGCTTTCATCTTAATCCGCAATATCTTGATTGCAATATTAGTTCTTACTTGTTCTCGATTTCAGGTAGGAATTAAGACCCTCGCCGGTCAGGTTGGTCGTGTTCCCGCAGGATCGGTAACCTCCAGGAGATTGGCCTAGCGATTGCATTGGCGCTCGTGCTCGCACGTGTAGTCGCATCGTCAAGCCCGAACTCCACCAAATCGACTATCACCATCTCATCGAAAGATCAGACACATTTGCCCTATCAGAAGTTGTGTTAAAATGTGCTATGACTACAAAGCTACTCATACCAAGATTCGGCATCCAAAACTGAACATTTCTTTGGCCAGATAGTAGTCAAAATGCAGGCAAGCGAAGACGTCCCACATCATAAGTGGCGGTGCAACAGTTGCTCAACATTGTTGACCCCTACTGAGGTGCCATCGGCCAACATTACGAACCGAGCAAATTCAAATTAACCGTGGAGAGATCTTAAGTAGAGTAGATTTTTTGTACATCAATCTTGTTCAAATGACGTAACCTGTACTAAAACAATGTGGATGCTCATCCAATCCAGTTATTAAAATGGAATGGTACACAGGACCAGAAATTTACAATAGGATATGTCGCAAATATATATGGATGTGGCGTTCGTTAAACTTTGAGTTTGATACTGGTCTTGCCCAGATTCCTCCAAAGGCCCATAAGAAGGTCAAAGAACTCATCGATGTTATCATCTTTGCTATGCTTGATTTCAATCACCTCCAAATTATCACACTTGAAATGCATGAGATTTTGACTTTCCAGAGCTACATTTCGCCACTTGGCCCTTGCAGTCCTCCTCTTTGAGCGATCTGAAAACTTTAAGCAGTATAAAAAGTTCAAGAATATGTGTGGTAGGAGAGAAACTAAGTGACAAATATTGTATTTAATACATAAAATAGCAGGAGGAGTACCTCACAATTCTGCAAAGTAAGTTTTTCCAAGCCGGGTATGCTTTGCAGAAAGCTATTCAATGCTTGAATATTTGCGTTCGTTTTTAGGTCACATCTGTCGATTAACAAGGTTCTCACCTTATGGAACTTTGGGAGTTTACCTGACATCCATTGTATTGCGTCCTAAAAAATAGAAAATGTTATAATATTAATAATTACCAACAAAAAAAATTATCCCAAAGGGAGATTCGAGATGTCGCATGTCCTAGTATGTACTGTCTAATTTTTACCAACTGGTGGAATTAAGACTGGTTTATGTTAAACTATATATTGTAATTCTTTGATAAATGTTTAGTTTTTTCGGTGTATCAATTAAAAAAGAGAAACAACCAGTTGATAGAATTACTACCCTTATCATAATAAGATCACTTGATTAAATAAGCCCATGCATGTCCATGCCCGCGTGGATTATAAATAAGTAAATGTTGGAAGAGAGACTTACCATCATCTTGGCCCCAAACAATTCTAGATGCTTTACGTCAAATATAATGTATAACTTCTCCAAAAAAGTGACATTCATCTGGTAGAATGAAATCATAGACACTGAAGCCTTGACAAAGGAAGATGTGTCTGTTACATGTATACCATTTGGACAATAGGTAGTCGACAGTGCAGCGCGCAGAGATATTAGGCTTGGAGCTGTAACCACCATTTCCACAAACTCCTTTTCGACAATACAGTCATCAATTGTCAAGTGTCGTAGTCTTCTTGACATAATCCTGTCAAAGTGACAGGAGCACTTGACGAGACAGCAAATCCTCAAGCACAGGGTACCCCGAACAGAGATGCTCCGCAAAGCTACCGTCCAGTTTCACACCATGAAGGAGTAGTCTTGTGAGGCGAGATGAAGTAGATCCCAAATCAGGGAGGCACCAATAATTCCAGTAGAAGCCGTTCTCCATGTGGATGTCGATCGCTGCGGGGCTGCACTCGACACCCCTCCCGATCCATCTCAGACATGTCTGGCTATCCTGGCTGTAATCTAGGCCCGGGACATGTATCCGGAGCTTATCCAACGATGGGGCGGCGTGGAGCTGCAATAGGTTGTCGCTGAACTGCTCGAACGGCCGCCTCTCCTTCTTACAAGCATTATTTCCTCCATAGTTTGTTTTGCAGCACTTTCGATCTCGGCAGCGATCTCCGCGCTGGAAGACCGTCAGGTCGATGTCGATGCACGGCACGGAGCGCCAGAGGTGCCTCCACCTCGGCGAGAGCACGCTTGAACGAACCGCCTGCCGGGACTCGAGGAAGGAGAGGATAGTGTGGATGAGGCAGTCGGGCAGCTCGCTTAGCCGGTCATCCGCTTGCTCGGCGGCGGCGGCTCCATTGATTGGTTTCTTTCTCGTAGGGCTTTCTGGAGGGGTTCTAGGGCGCGGCATGGATCCGGTAGGTTGATCGCTAATTCCCCTGCTGTAAGCTGGTTCTCTTCCTAGCTGCGATCGTGGTCGTGGCCCACGGCCCAGATTAATAAGCATTAATTTCTGTCAGAGACGGTCGCTAATTCTTGTCACGGCAAATGAGCAATGGGAGAAAAACGGGATGGGTTCGAGCTCCACAGAGCCCATTTTCTAGTATTCAAAAAACAGCATTTTGAATATTTAAAAAATCTTCCCCTAAAAAAATAATATATAAAAAATCTTAAACAAATAGCACGATGTAGATAACGTTATGCTTTATAGATGTTAAAATTTTAACTCAAAATACCCTATATGTTCGAGGATACAAAAAGTGACAGAATCTGACATCTAAAGTAGTGAACAGAGCAAAATTTCAAACCTCCCACATATGTCATATTTTGTCGTTTTTTCTAACTTCGAATATAAGGTACTTTAAGATAACATTTTGCATGTTGGTAAAGTACATTATATTAATTTTGTGCATCTAGAACAAAATTTAGATTTTTTTTTGACACGAACGAGGTTGATCCGGTGATTCTTATTAGTTAGTTTAGTTTATCCAGTGATTCACAGTGAGGTCGTTCCCTAAATTAGTTTGTCCTTGAATATAGTGTAGCCCAACCAAATAGAGGAGGCTCCCATCTAACCCCAGGACAAAGCGGGCTTGCCTTTTGCATCTCTGCCAACGTCGACAGAACAAAGACCAACACATCCCATTTTGAAAAAAAAAGACGAACACATCCGAGCATCTACAAGAGTACAAGACAACAGGCAGAATTCCATTCATCTAAGCATCAATCCAACCGAATGATTGCTAGCTCATCAGTGATCGGTAGCGTACTAAAAACTGACTTATGGATATGTTTGTAGGTTGGGACCAGATGGAAGAGACTAAGAACTCGTATAAAAGGCCTATATACAATATTTCTTTCAGAATAACTTTGCAAGCTCAAATGAACTAGCAAAAGCTCAAATGAACCAGCAAAAGATCTTAACCAGCTCTACTAGCACCCTATATACTACATAATCTTGTCCAGATCTACTAGCACACCCTATGTACTACATAATTTGTCCAGCTCTCCTAGTACCATATACTCCCTCTATCTCAAAATAAGTGACTTGGGTTTGTATTTTTTTTGGAAAGGATTATATATTAATATTATAAGATACCAATTACACCCATCCTCTGCAACAACGCATTGCTCTAGCGGCCATACGGTTGCACATAGCCAAAAAAGAAAGAATAATTAAAAAAAGAAAAATCCCACTACATTGACCCATTCGTTGAAACAACGGTACTACCACCACCAAGACAACACCAGAAGTCCAGTTTCTTCAAAAGCGACGCCTCCAAGAAGAGAATAGTGCACAAACACCATCATCGCTCAATCATAGATCTTAGGTTTTCACCCTGAAGAAAGTTCACACTCTCAAAAAAATACCTTCAACAAGGTCATTGCCAAGCACAACTAATTAAGGCTAAACCATGGGTTTTCACCCTGAAAGGTTGGACTGTGAACCTCTCTTGTACAGTCGCCCCCACTTGCATGCTACTGATCCAGGTCACAAGTCACCAAGCAAATTACTCATCACCACCTAGACTCGAACCACCATTGTCAGTCCTCGGATACCGGTCCGCATGGCATTTTCCGTCAGCCCCATGGAACAAGAAACATGTCCCATGATATTAACAGCCAACAGAGCTTCGAAGCGCTCCCTCTGAACCCAAACGTTCAGAGTAAAATATGGGTACGCATGACCGAATCCCTCCAATCCGGCAATCTCTAGGAATTATTCGTCTATGGGAGTTCACCGACGAAACCTTCCGAAACTCGCCACTCCAACCAGATCAGAGAGGGCAAGCAACAAGTATATCCTCGTCTTGGGGGGGGGGGGGGGGTTAGAGGAATCCTAGGACCGCCGCCTTTATTCAGCAGACCAACAGCACCCCACACCGATTGTCGTATCCGTGCAGCACCAATAGAGGAGGAGAGAGCAACAACCGCAGGAGATCGGCGTGGCTGGGCCACAGTATCACCCCCGGCGGCGGCAACCCTCCATACCCTCAGGGGTTGCCGGTGAACCTCAGGCCCCGTCCAAGACGACCGCGCCGCACCAAGCCCACAGCCAGCGCCGCACCTTCCCCATGTGAACGCCGCCATAGACCCCTCTCCTGCCCCCCATCTTAGATGGGCGGGGCGCCGTCACCGTCGACAGAGCCGGCAGCAGCGGCGGCTGATGCAGAGAGGGTTGGGTGAGGTTTCTTAGGGAGATTCGTATGTATCTGTAATCTATATACTAAAGTATGTCAGATACTTACCAATATAGACAAACTGACGTGACTTATTTTAGGATGGAGGGAGTACTAAACAATATGGGTTTGTATATTCGTATCTATCTATATACTAAAGTGATGGGTTTCGCAGCATAGTAAATCAAAAAAATTCTACGGATGCGAACGGGAAAGCCAAGATCTAATCTAGGAGATGCAAACAACGAGGGGGGTTAGATGAGATCTTCATACCCTTGAAGATTCGCACAGCGGAACGTTCGTCGGAACGTGGGTGATGTAGTCGTACTCGCTTCTCCTCCTCGCGATCCGATCCGATCTAACACCGCAAGTGGCGATGCCTCCAAGAGATGCACACGTGCGGCACCTCGACGTCTCCTCCTTCCTCGGTCCAGCAAGTATGGTGAAGATACGGATTGGATCTACAACGCGACGGCGCGGTGCAAGTGGTGGAGAGTTTCTGCAGCAGGGCTTCGCCTACATGCAGTCGGGAGGGAGAGAGAGAGGAGGGCAGCAGGGCGGCTAGGGTTGTGGAGGAGGTGTGTGGGGAGGGTGTGCCCTATCCCTATATATATAGAGGGGTGGGCGCCAGCCCTAGCCCCTCCCCCAAGCCCTAGGCCGGCGGCCAAGGACGGAGGAGTGGGGGGCAAGTTTCCCCCCTTCTAGAAGCTTTCCTAGGGTTTGCCCTAGGTCTGGCCGGCTGGGCCCTATGGGGCCTTGTGCCCCTGGCCCAATGCGGCCAGGGCACTCCCTCATAGGCCCATGCCCCCTCCCGGCAGGTGGGGCCACGTTGGTCCCCCTCCGAAAGGTCTAGAAGCTTCCTGTACAATACCGATTAACCTGAAACAATTCCGAACTCCAAAAACTTCATTGCCTTATATGAATCTTATTCTCCGGACCATTCCGGAACCTCTCGTGATGTCCCGGATCCCATCCGAGACTCCGAACAAAAACTCATAAACCAATTATCCAATCTATCCTAGCGTCGAGACACGTTAAGTGTGTGACCCTTCGGGTTCGAGAATATGCAGACATGATCTTCTATCAATAATCAACAGCGGGGTCTGGAAACCCATATTGACTCCCACACATTCATCGATGATCATATCGGATGAACCATGATGCCAGGATTCAATCAATCCCATATATATTCCCTTCGTCTCGCGATAGTTTACTTGCCCGAGATTTGATCGTCGGTACCGTCATACCTAGTTCAATCTCGTTCACAGCAAGTACTTTACTCGTTCCGTAATCCGATATCACTTTGTGATTAACTCCTTAACCACATGCTTGCAAGCGGTGTTGATATCGATTACCGAGTGGGCCCGAAGTATATCTCTCCGACTTGGGAGGGACAAATCCCATCTCGATACATACAACCCAACAGGTACTTTCCGATCACCTGAGAGACACCTTTATGATCACCCTCTCATAGGATGACGTTTTATGACCTCAAAGCTTTCTTCCGATACCAGGGAGTTGTATTATCTCATGGTCTAAGGAATACAATATTTGACATAAGAAAATCTTCGCAAAGATGAACACGATGACACGATCTAATTGCTCCGCTTAGTTTGGGTCTGTCCATCATATCATTCTCCCAATGATATGATCTCATTATTAATCGACAACTCATGTCTATGGTTAGGAAACCTTAACCATCGTTAATCAATGAGCTAGTCCATAGAGGCATACTAGGGACACAGTGTTGTTCATAAACCACACAAGTATTAAAGTTTCCGCTTAATACAATTCTAGCATGAAATATAAACTTTATCATGAACAAGAATTATAATAATAACATCTTTATTATTGCCTCTAGGGCATAATTCCAATAGTCTCCCACTTGCACGAGCCAATAATCTAGTTTACATTTGGCAACAATCTCACACCCATGGCACTAAGGTGCTGATCATGTTTTGCATGTGGAAGAGGTTTAGTCAATGGATCTGCGACATTCAGATCTGTATGTACTTTGCTAAACTTAAGATCTCCATCTGCTATATAATCTCGGATTATATGAAACTTGCGGTTGATATGCTTGGTCTTTGGATGATATCTTGGTTCCTTAGCGAGTGCTATGGCGCCAGTGTTGTCACACAATATCTCCAGTGGGTCCAATGCACTTGGAACCACGCCAAGCTCAGTGATGAAGTTCCTGATCCAAACTCCTTCACTTGACGCTTCTGCAGCAGCCATGTATTCCGCTTCTACTGTAGATCCCGCGATCACGCTTTGCTTGCAACTTATCCAGCTCACAGCTCCTCCATTCAAAATATAAACGTATCCTGTCTGAGATTTAGAATCATCCTTATCGGTGTCGAAACTAGCGTCGACGTAACCCTTTACGACGAGCTATTCATCACCTCCATAGACTAAGAACATTTCTTTAGTCCTATTTAGGTACTTTAGGATGTTCTTCACGGCTGTCCAGTGTTCCACTCCTGGATCACTTTGATATCTGCTCGTCAAACTAAGAGCATTGGACACATCCGGTCTAGTACATAGCATGGCATACATGATAGAACCTATGGCTGAGGCATAAGGCACTTTTCTCATAGCTTCTCTATCATTTACCGTAGCTGGACACTGAGCCTTGCTCAATATCTTACCTGACAACATAGGCACCGAACCTTTCTTTGCCTTATCCATTCTGAACCTTTTCAGAACTTTGTCTAGGTATGTACTCTGGCTTAAAGCTATCAGGCGTCTTTGTCTATCTCTATAGATTTTGATGCCCAATATATAAGCAGCTTCACCTAGGTCTTTCATTGAAAAACACTTGTTCAAATAACTCTTCACATCGTTAAGCATGTTAATGTCATTTCCAATAATCAATATGTCATCCACATATAGTACCAGAAATGTCACCGAGCTACCACTCACTTTCTTGTAGATACAAGCTTCGTAGCAATTTGGAACAAATCCAAAGCTCTTGATCACTTGATCAAAACGAAGGTTCCAACTCCGAGATGCTTGCTTCAGTCCATAAATGGAACGCTGAAGTTTGCACACTTTATCAGCATCCTTAGGATCGACAAAACCTTCGGGTTGCATCATATACAACTCTTCATCAATGTTGCCATTGAGGAACGCAGTCTTGATATCCATTTGCCATATTTCATAATCATGAAACGCAGCAATTGCTAATAAAATCCGAATGGACTTAAACATCGCTACGGGAGAGAAAGTCTCATCGTAGTCAACACCTTGAACTTGTCAAAAACCTTTTGCGACAAGTCGTGCTTTATAGACGGTAACATTACCATCCACGTCTGTTTTCTTCTTGAAGATCCATTTGCACTCAACGGCTCTTCGGTTGCTAGGAGGGTCCACCAAAGTCCATACTTGGTTTTCGCTCATGCATCCCAATTCGGTTTCATGGCTTCTAGCCATTTCTCAGAGTCTGGGCTCATCATCGCTTCCTCATAGTTCGTAGGTTCACTGTCTTCTACCAACAAGACAGTCAAGACAGGGTTGCCGTACCACTCAGGAGGGGCACGCGACCTTGTCGACCTGCAACGTTCAGTAGCAGCATCGTCCGAAGCTTCATGATCCTTGTCATTAGCTTCCTCTATTTTGGTGCAGGCGGCACTGGAACAATTTTAGGTGCTGCGCTACTCTCCAACTCAAGAGAAGGTTCAACAACCTCGTCTAGCTCTACTTTCCTCCCACTCACTTCTTTTGAGAGAAACTCCTTCTCAAGAAAGGAACCGTTCTTTGCGACAAACACTTTGCATTCGGTTCTGTGATAGAAGGTATACCCAATAGTTTTCTGAGGGTATCCTATGAAGACGCATTTCTCCGCTTTGGGTTCGAGCTTGTCCGGCATCAATTTCTTGACGTAAGCTTCGCATCCCCAAACTTTAAGAAACGACAACTTAGGTTTAGCACCAAACCACAGTTCATACGGTGTCGTCTCAACGGATTTAGATGGTTTCCTATTTAAAGTGAATGCAGCGGTTTCTAATGCATAACAACAAAATGATAACGGCAAATCAGCAAGAGACATCATTGATCGGACCATATCTAATAGGGTTCGATTCCGGCGTTCAGAAACACCATTGCGTTGTGGTGTTCCGGGTGGCGTGAGTTGCGAAACGATTCCGCTTGCTCTAAGATGCGTGAGAAAATCATAACTCAAATATTCACCTCCACGATCGGATCATAGAAACTTAATCTTTCTGTTACGATGGTTCTCCACTTCATTATGAAATTCCTTGAACTTTTCAATGGTTTCAGATTTATGTTTCATTAAATAGATATACCCATATCTACTTAAGTCATCGGTAAAAGTGAGAAAATAGCGATATCCACCGCGCGTCGAAACACTCATCGGTCCGCATACATCGGTATGTATGATTTTCAACAAGTCCGTTGCTCGCTCCATCATTCCGGAGAACGGGGTTTTGATCATATTGCCCATGAGGCATGGTTCACATGTGTCAAATGATTCAAAATCAAGAGACTCCAAAAGTCCATCAGAATGGAGTTTCTTCATGCGCTTTACACCAATATGACCTAGACGATAGTGCCACAAATAAATAGTATTATCACTATCTACTTTGCATCTCTTAGCCTCAATGTTATGGATGTGTGTTTCATCCCTTTCGAGATTCAGAAGAAATAAACCATTCACAGCAGGTGCATGACCATAAAAGATGTTACTCATATAAATAGAACAACCTTTATTCTCCGATTTAAATGAATAACCGTCTTGCAATCAACATGATCCAAAAATAATGTTCATGCTCAACGCAGGCACATAATAACACTTATTAAGGTTTAAAACTAATCCCGAAGGTAAAACTAAGGAGAGCGTGCTGACGGCCATCAGATCAACTCTTGATTCGTTGCCAACGCGCATCGTCACCTCATCCCTCGCAAGCCGTCGTCTATTCCGTAGCTCCTATTTCGAGTTACAAATATTAGCAACTGAACCAGTATCAAATACCCAGGCACTACAACGAGGGCTAGTAAGGAAAACATCAATAATATGTATATCAAATATACCTTTGATGGTGCCAGCCTTCTTGTCCGCTAAGTACTTCGGACAGTTGCGCTTCCAGTGACCCTTGTCCTTGCAATAGAAGCACTCAGTGTCCGGCTTGGGTCCAGACTTGAGCTTCTTCTCAGTAGGGGCAACGCGCTTGCCGCCGCCTTTCTTGAAGGACTTCTTTGCACCCTTACCTTTCTTGAAGGTGGGGGGCTTGTTGTCCATCAACACATGATTATCCTTTTTGATGTCCACCTCCGCAGCCTTCAGCTTTGCGAAGAGCTCGGTTATCGTATCAGTGGAACCAATCTGATTGTGAGTCACTACAAAACTTTTGTAGCTGGGAGGGAGTGATTGCAGAACCCTGTTAATCTTGAGCTCCTCTGGAATCTTGCAGTCCAGTTGCTCAAGGCGTTGAGTGTAGCCCGACATCTTTATGGCGTGCTCACTAATGGAACTCCCTTCCTCCATCTTGCAGTTAAAGAATTTCTCAGAGATCTCATATGATGTAGCCCGACCTACGGTCGTTACCACATCATGGTCTCCAACTTACGCCAAGTTGTCATGAACTCCAAAGGTGAACCCGTTCCTCTATGCGATCCCACTTCCTACCCTATTGAATGGTATGTTACTTCATACTCCGTCACATATGCATGATAGGTTCACACCGACAAGTACGGAGGCAAGGGAGGAAGCCCGGGACATCAAGCCCGACAAGACGGAGGCTTGGAAGAGGAGACGGAAGAAGCCACGGCTGAACCACCGGAGTCTCCGGCCTACACCAGAGTCTCCGGTCCTGCTACACCGGAGTCTTCGGACCTACCTCCAGACCGACCCCTGCAACCGCACGAGGACAGTCAGAACGCCACTGCGGAGACGACACCAGAGACAGACTGGAGTCTTCGGACTAGACCGGAGTCTCCGGACCCCACACCGGAGTCTCCGGCCTACACGATGGGCCTTCGCGCCGCCAGCTGGGCCTTCGGCCCATGTACCCCTCTATCTTGTCCAAACCCTAGTTTTATCCCCAAACTACCCCTGTTTATGTGGCTGGCCTATAAATAGAACCCCCACCCCTTCATGTATCCCTTAGGCATAGATGATAGACTAAAGACAACCCCCATTGTGGAATCTCTAGTTTTGCCTCATCCCCTTTACCAAGGGGACCGACTATCGTCACCAACCTCTATTGGACTTTGCATCACGCATCCATCGTTGAACAAGGCCTTGGAGTTCGACGTCTCGTCTCCAAGTTGTCAAGACCCTCCCCAAGGTGTTCTTCCCTCTCCGATGTGGATTTGAGGGAGCACGTTGACCGATCTTTCCTTGCGAGGATTCTATCGGACCGGTGGCCACCGTTCGGGAGCAATCGGCCTTGTATCGTGTGAGTTTTGCGTGTTCATCGTGTTCTTCGCGAGGTGTGTGTTCAGTTCCGCTACTTCTCCCTTTCCCCTCGCTTTCCCATCGATTTGACCACGAGATCCGTGAAGATCGGGCACCCAAGAGGTTAACCCCTCCATCATCTGGTATCAGCAGCTTTTGGTTGCCACAGATTTCTCTTCGATTTGGTCTTTTCCCCATAAATTCGAAAATTCCACCAAAAACAGCCCCAATTAGTGTTTTGGATCGATCTGTGATTTGAGTGAGTTTTGGTAGGTTTTGATCCATGGATTACTTGCTAAACTAGTTGATCTACCTTCCCCTGCGTTCCCATGGCCTAATTCCTTGATTTCCCCCATCAATCTGAGGTTTTGGTTTGAGTTTTTCCGCCCAAAACGCGTCCCGTTCGAGTTCTGGACGCTCTGGAATCTCCCGGACCGGAGTCTCCGGACTTTTTGGGCTCCATACCGGAGTCTCCGGACCTCCAGACCGGAGTCTCCGCCCCTCCCTGCAGACAGAAAAACTGCAACACGGTTTTGAGAATAACTTTTGCATTTCATCTCGGATTTTGGTGTTCTTTAGCTCGTTTAGAAGAGGAGAAGGAGCACTACATCATCATCTGCGTTGTTCATGCTATCTACTCCATCCAAATTCCGTGAGCAAGGCGGAAGACAACAATAAAGGGTGAAGCTCGTCGACGAAAGGTATAACATTTCACGACTTTTCCCCACTTGCATTCCTTTGTGAACCCCACTATCTTTGCGAGCAACAAACACCTATTGAGACTAGTTCCTCTTATGATTGCTTGGGCTATGCACATTTGATACCTTGTTGATTCCGAGCAAACATTGTGAGCGCTATCTCATATAGTTATCTTGTATAGTTGTTGGCATAAGGAAGAGGCAAGTGAAAAAGAAAAAGGAAAATAGCAAGAAAAAAAAAGAGAAAAAAATAGAAAAATAAAAAGAGAAAAAGAAAGAAATATACATGTGCCTCATAGAATAGGAAGCGCAAGCTCGATGAACATCATATAGGTGGTACTTATTGTGCATATCTTGTAGCCCACCAATTTTGTGCAATCGAACTAGCGTCTCTCCTTGTACTTGTGTGACACGAGCTTATAGTCTTCGCTAGGTAATCATTTGGTTCTTAGCTCACTTTCTCCGTCGCACAAGTCCCATTTATCCCACCGTGTGTGTTTCATTGTACATATTTCCTATCTTGTGGATTGACTTGTTTTCTTTGTGATCATTGTGGTTCTTTACTTGCCATTACAATATCTTGATTTCGGATTGTTTCTTGACATGCCACTTTCCATACCTATCCACCATAGGCCTTGTGTGTGTGTGTGTTTTTTTGGTTAGTAGTTGGTTTTGGTGTTCCGCGTGAACTTCACTTTGCTTGGTTTATTGCTCTCAAGTGTGGCCACTTGTACGATATGATCTTCCAAGGTAAAGTAAGGTTTGACGTTGTATCCCTAACTCCCACTACCACTTCCATATACACCGCTTGGTCTTGTGCATCATGTTTAGGGACTCCGGAACCGAGGATGATATCTATGAAGAATCCATGATGAGCCACCATGACTACGACTCCACAAGTATAGAGGACATGATGGAGCACAACACCGACAATGGCTCCGCATGCTTTGAGGACCCGGAGCACTACATCGACAACGGCTGCACATGCATGGAATACATGGAGCATGACATCAACTATGGCTCCTCAAGCATGGAAGACTTGGAGATCTACACCGACAATGGCTCCACATGCTTGGGTGATATGGAGTACTACACCAACAATTACTCCCCAAGCATGGACGACTTTGAGTGCGACATCGACGACGCCTCGCCGAGCATGGAGGACACGGAGAACTTCATCGAGTTTGATGGCTCCTCCATGAGCCATGAAGAATTCCTCCACCGCGTGGAGATGGAAGCCTACTACGCCAAGAAAGAGGAGGCGCATCATCAAGATTACATGACCTTCAAGGCCAAGCGTGCCACACCAAAGGGAACCACCTACTTCGATGATCCACGTCCAAGGCGACAAGTGCCACCACCTAGATGGCGTCAAGTGCCACCATCTCCAAGGCACCAAGCTCCATCACCTCCAAGGCGTCAAGCTCCACAATCTCCAAGGCGCCAAGCTACATCACCTCCAAGGCGCCAAGATCCAACTCCTATCCAAACAAGAGTGGCGTCCAAACATCATATGCATCAAGAGGCGCCAAGAAACAAGAATCTTCATCGACAAACATCCTCTCATGAGCATCGCCACCATAAAGAGGATACAAGACATCATCAAAGGCATCTTCGCCATAAATACGAAGAATTCATGATGAGCACCAACCATAATGCTCAAGCAAGCTCAAGAAGGCACCATAAGCACAATAAGAGTGCCAAGGCAAATGATCACCGTCGTGAGTGTCATGTGGACGACCAAGTGCGCCACCTACATCAACCATCGGCAAGGCATGCCAATGACCTCCGTCGACACCATCATAGGGCACCTTCAAATACTCGTGCCACCACCACAATGGCACCAAGAGCAAGCCTTCCTCCACGCCATCAGGCTTCAACTCCTACGCTTGACTTCCACGACCTCGCGAACGAGGAAAATATAAACCTCTACTTTGCCAAGTTGGATAGCATGAGCCTACCTCCACCACTACTACGAGATGGCCACAAGACGGTCGATCATGGGATTTTCCCTTCGACCATGGAGGAGAGCAATGATGCACATCTTATGGCATCCAACCTTGAAGGCGTCAAGGTCAAGAATGGTGAGCATGGGATTTTCCCTTCACCAAAGGAGGCGCATGGAGTTGAGGAAACCGAGCCTACCCCCATATGCTTGAGTGATGATGTGGTACCAATCCCATGTGAGCATGAGAGCCACTTAGCCCACTTGAGTGAGAACAAGAGTGAGATGAGTGACTCCACCTTATGTGAGATTGAGTTCTTCCACTTGGAGGGCATGAGCGATACTCCTAGTGAGTTGAGAGTGGTAGTTGATAGGTCAAGTGAGACCATTTCGATTTCTAACAACTTACCCTCTACCTCTAGTGTGTTCTCTTGTGTTATGCTAGGTTCCATGGATGAAGAAGCGCCAAGCCATGAAGCAATGATGCCTCAATTGGAAAAGATGTACATGGTGCACGAAGATGATGCTACGCCATGGCTACATCAAGAAAACGAAGTCGTCCACAAGGAGGCCACTACTTCCACAACACCCACTTCATATGAGACGTATGACCAAGGTAACAATAAGGGTGTTGATGATGCCATGATCCCACTAGTGGACATGATGAATTGTGAGGATATGCATGTTATGGATGATACTTGTGACATTACATATGATTCATTCATATTCCCATGTGATGCTTTGCCTTTGCATAATATTGCTCATGTGGAATTGTTTGATTGCGATACCATTTCCATAAACATTCCATGCTATGCATCTTGTGTGTATCCTCCAATTGCTTCGGACTTGCTTTGTCATGCTAGTCATTCAATTTCTCCCGTTGCTTGCAATAAGATGAATGTTTTCTATTTCACTTGTTTTGCTTGCAACAACATTGATCATATGCGTTATAATGAGATGGCCCCCATAGCTTTCTCAATTTTTGGAGATTTTGATGATTGCCATGATAAGCATGTTCCCCACTTGCATACTCACCATGCATCTATTTCATACTTGATTGACATTATTGGTGATGTGCAAAAGAAGAGATACGTCATGATGGATGATATGTATCTCTACCATGCACACACGTTTTTCCTTTTGTGTATGATGTGTGTAGGTACCCGCACTATCATGTCAACCTTGGTTGAGCACGAGTTGACAAAAAGAGCTCTTGAGAGCATCCCACAAGTGAGCTCAAGACCGAACCCAGCTCTGATACCTTTTGCATGCTTTGCATCTTTCATGTTGGCAAATTGCTCTTTCATATGGTTTGATTGCAAGCATGTTGATGGTATTATCTCACCTTATGACATTCATGTTTCTTTGCTTTTGGATAATGATGCTTTGTGTGTTGCAACAAAAATGTTGAACAATTTCCCTTTCCGATGTTTTGTGTGCAACCATAATGCCATTAAGAGCATGTATTGTCATGAGAGCTTCCAAGAATCTCGTCTTGTTGTTGCAACAAACATAAGGACCACTTGCTCTTTCATTTGGTTTGTTTGCAAACATGTCGTTTTGGCTTCCACTTGGGATACCCATACTCCCATGAAATTTTCTTGTGATGATTTGTGTGTGACATCCAACATGTTGAACAATTTCTCTTTCCAATGGTTGGTTTGCACACCTAATGATGTTTCTTTGGACATTATTCCTTGTGTGTTTTTTCCAAATTCTCCTATTCTTGCATCAAAGATGTTGTTTGAAATTTGGATCCAATGCTTTGAGTGCCCCACTACTACGTTATATGGAGTTTTTGAGTTTCCACATTTGGATGATGTTCAAACGATTTCCATGCACTTTGACCTTGCATATGCATTCCATTTGCTATCCTTGTATTGTGCTAATAGTGTTGTGAACAAGAATGGACATGCCACATTTGACATGCTCCTCGATCACGCACGAAAATATTTTGCTTGGTCTTTGTTGTATGAAGGAACAAATGCATACACGTCAACCTCTATGGACTATATGTTGACAAGAAGAACCGGAGAGAGTTACCTATGGCTACCCTTCATCGAGCTATCTCTACAAGCTAAGGTGACTTCCTTCTACTTGAGGACTCATGCTATAATGTTCATGAATTGGCTAGCTTTGAGTGTTGCTTCGCTTTTATCGTGAGCTTTATAGGCTTCATGGAGGGTGAAGGAATATTGAAGTGTTGTCAAGTCGATCTTCCCGAGGACGACTATATGGTGAACCCAAAGATCAAGGATGTCCTTCGACCTCTTCTACTTCGTGATGAACATGGAGAGTCGAGTACGACTCTTTTTGAAGGGGGGAGCTGATGTAGCCCGACCTACGGTCGTTACCACATCATGGTCTCCAACTTACGCCAAGTCGTCATGGACTCCAAAGGTGAACCCGTTCCTCTATGCGAGCCCACTTCCTACCCTATTGAATGGTATGCTACTTCATACTCCGTCACATATGCATGATAGGTTCACACCGACAAGTACGGAGGCAAGGGAGGAAGCCCGGGACATCAAGCCCGACAAGACGGAGGCTTGGAAGAGGAGACGGAAGAAGCCACGGCTGAACCACCGGAGTCTCCGGCCTACACCGGAGTCTCCGGTCCTGCTACACCGGAGTCTCCGGACCTACCTCCGGACCGACCCCAGCAACCGCCCGAGGACAATCAGAACGCCACTCCGGAGACGACACTGGAGACAGACCGGAGTCTCCGGCCTAGACCAGAGTCTCCGGACCCCACACCAGAGTCTCCGGCCTACACGATGGGCCTGCGCGCCTCCAGCTGGGCCTTCGGCCCATGTACCCCTCTATCTCGTCCAAACCCTAGTTTTATCCCCAAACTACCCCTGTTTATGTGGCTGGCCTATAAATAGAGCCCCCACCCCTTCATGTATCCCTTAGGCATAGCTGATAGACTAAAGACAACCCCCATTGTGGAATCTCTAGTTTTGCCTCATTCCCTTTACCAAGGGGACCGACTATCGTCACCAACCTCGATGGGACTTTGCATCACGCATCCATCGTTGAACAAGGCCTTGGAGTTCGACGTCTCGTCTCCAAGTTGTCAAGACCCTCCCCAAGGTGTTCTTCCCTCTCCGATGTGGATTTGAGGGAGCGCGTTGACTGATCTTTCCTTGCGAGGATTCTATCGGACCGATGGCCACCGTTTGGGAGCAATCGGCCTTGTATCGTGTGAGTTTTGCGTGTGTTCATCGTGTTCTTCGCGAGGTGTGTGTTCTCTTCCGCTACTTCTCCCTTTCCCCTCGCTTTCCCATCAATTTGACCACGAGATCCATGAAGATCGGGCACCCAAGAGGTTAACCCCTCCATCATCATATCTCTTAGAACGGGCCTGAGTTTGAAACATAGTTTTCAGCTCCTCAAGAATCTCAAAGGGCCCGGGATAGTCTTAAAAACGATTTTGAAGGTCCGATTGCATAACAAACAACATGGTGCTCTTAATCACACCATAATCATCTTTGCGCGACTGATAGACAACTTTCTCATCAGCCGGCGCATCTACAGCAGGGGCGTCACCTAGCGCATTCTCATGGACATAGTCCTTTTGACCGCCAGAGAGAATGATTCTCAGATTGCGGAACCAGTTGGCGAAGTTAGACCCATTGTTTCTAAGATTTTCTTTCTCAGCGAAAACGTTGAAGTTGAAGTTGGACTTAGCCATTTGATCTACAATATTGGCAAGTACAAATTAGACTATGTTCATGATAACTAGTTCAACTTCTAATCAAATTACTAGATGAACTCCCACTAAATTCAACATCCCTCAAGTTGTTTAGTGAACATGATCCAAATTCACCACACCTAATCCGATCTTCACGAGAAGAGATGTGGTTTCAATGGTGGAAAACGAATTGTCGATCATATCATTCATATGACTCATGCTTAACCTTTCGGTTCATGTGTTCCGAGGCCATGTCTGTACATGCCAGGCTCGTGTAGCATCCCATTTGTCTAACAAATTGTAATGCTACTTGGTCTAGTAATATAATGGCTACTTCATACATATAATTGTTGCATCATCATTATATCATGCTCATGTCATCATGCCACCTTGCATTTGAGCATCATATAAAACCCCTTTTGTGTTGGTTCTTCTCTCATATGCATTGTTAATTGTATTTGCCTCTTGATATTGTATTTGGTTCTTGATATATTGTTAAATGCCCAAGTTGAGTTGGGGGCATATCTTTTATTCCACTCCACCACCTTTCTTTCACCACCTTAAAAATTCCACCACCCTAGTCATATATGAGCCATTGTTTCTTTGGCTATTTAATTCTAGCTCATATGTGATGGTGTGGATCCATTCTATGTCTACATGTCCATATATGAAGTATGTTGTTTTCACAATAACAATTATATGGAGCCTCATGGCCACCTTGCATTTCATGTGAGTAGAATCTTCCTTTTACCTTCCATATGGGTGTTTTGGCTAATTGAGCTTGTTTGAATATAATTGTGGCCGAATAAACTTTTAGTGGAATATACACACTAGCATGGCCTATATATTCAATTATGCTTGATTCCACCATTCCCATATATTTATCAAGCTTGTATCTAGTGGGTTGGTTTTTGTTCAAATAGTGATGTGTATGCATGTAATAAATTCCCACATGAACTATAGTTGTTTTTACAACTAATAGAAGTGGCTATTCACATTCTTGCATGCCCCATGCAACATCACCATCCCCTTCTTCCTTATCCATTCATGTGAGTTTATTTGAGCATTTTCAATTGTTTTTGTGTGGGTTTAATCTCTTGGGCACCCCCATGCTATCTAGTGGTTTTCCCCCTCTCTCTAAATCCTCCATCTAAGATCCTAACCCTAAACCTAATCCCTCATCTAACCCTAGTTACACCCTACCCCATCTCCACCTCTCTCACCTTACCCTCCCCTTAGTTTCTCCATGTCGAGCCCCTCCTTGCTGCCCCACCTGGCTGCCCCTCTCCCTGGTCCCACACCCCAGCTGCCCTCTCCAACCCTAGCATCAACCCTAACCCGAGCCCTCTAGCTCCAACCTAGCTACACCCGACCCTAGCTCCATGCCACTCCCCTCCCTCTCTCTTCTCTCTCTGCCACAGCAGCCCCACCCGAACCTACCCCTCTCTGGCCTCACCCTGACCCCACCTGGACGTCCCTGCCCCTGCCCTAGCCTCCCAGCTCGTGCACGTGAAGGAGGAGGGAAAAGGTGGCCGAAGCCACCTTTATCTCCACCACCTCCCCCACGGCACCCCCTCCTCTCTCCCGTCCTTATCTACTCCCCTCTGCCTCCTCTGCCTCTCCCAGATCCGCCCAGGGCCTCGCCCTCTTTTCTCCTTCCTCCCCACCACCGTCTACCCCCAACGCCGGCCACCGTCGGCCTCCACCTCCCCCTACCCTTACCAGCCGGTGGCATGGCGATCAAGGGTGTCGAGGAAGATCACGCGGCTCCCCTGCTTCACCTCGTACACGCCGGCGAGGAGGAGAAGCCCCAGGCTCGCCAGACCATCGCCACCCCGACGAAAATCCTAGCTCTCCGGCCGTCTGCCTCGCCGTCGATCGTCGGCTCCTCTGTCCGAACCAACACCGCCAGCAGCCTCGCGGTGAGCCTCTCTGCCCCCCTGACATGGTCCGCCTCGCTGTCGCCGCCTAGTGCCGCTGTTCATATCGTCGAGCAGACTGCGCGCGCCGTCGGCTATCGTGCCTGCTCGCTCCCGCGTCACGTAGAACCTCACCTAGCCGCGCTACTCCCTCCTGTCACCAATCCCACCTAGCCGCAGCGGTCGCCGCCGCCGCGCGCAAGCGCCAGGTCGCGCGTTCGAGCCCCACCGCGACGCGACTTTCCGCCAACAGTTTCATCAGAAACGGCGAGAAGAAAAACAGTAGCAATGGCCATCTTGCAGATACCCCCCCCACCTTTTTGCCTCGCAACCGCGGTCCAGCTATTCCCACCTGTCAGCCTCCCAGCCGTTTTACAAAAAGGTACCCCAGTTTCCACCGCCTCAACCCGCGCTCCCTTCGCCGCGACACGTGGCTGACCCTCCCCTCTCGCTGTCATGTGGGCCCGGTCCCACCGACGGACCCACCGGTCAGCGACCTGAGCTAGCTAAGGCCGCGGTACAGAAGCTTTTCTGAGCGCTGCGTTGCCCAGTCAGCTTGGCCCCACTTGTCACTGACTGTGGCTAAGTCTGGGTCGAGTAACAAAAGTATTTCTGTTTTCCTGTTATAATTCAAATCTTTTCAAAATAGTTTTAAATTCAAATTTAAATCTGTTTTAATATAACTTTCAAAATATAAATCCAAATAACACAATTAATATATGTTTTCAAATCAGAAAAATGTGAGGATTTCAAATATGCCAGCCAAAATATATTTTGGACAATTTAATTTTCAAGTTGATTAAAATTACAATAAAATGCCCTTTTCTTAATAAATTAATAACTTTTGTTTTATAACTCCAAATTTGACAAATGATATGTCTAAAATGATTAGCTCGACGAGACCTTTCTGTTTATGCATTCCATGTTCTGTTTTGCAGCATGCATCATATAAATATAAAGAGTACAGCAACTTATTTGGGTATGACATGTGACCAAAACTCAATAAAATGTTTATTTCTTGTAATCTACACCTCACCTATGCCATGCTACTTCATTGCCATGCAAATTGTGCATCATTCATCATGGCATGATTGTTTGCTTGTCGCATTTAATTCATATGCTTGTGCACTTTATTTATGTGGGCCCTTGTTTGTTTGGTTCTTCTTCGAATAGACGCTGAGCAGGGGATATATCAAGAAACCCAGGAGCACTACCCAGATCCTTCTCTCGCTTCAACTGAGCTGCCAGACAAGCACTACCACATGCTTGCATACATATAGTATCTATTGCCTCTATCTTATTCTTGCATCATTGAGTCGCGATTGCACTAAACTGAATCCCAAGCACTGCATAGCCTTTACTTTTAAACCCCACCGAAGCTTGTTCCTCCATCCCATGAGCCATTACTACAGGAGTTGTTTGAGCCATGCGAGTCGTAGAACAGCATGTGTAGGGTATGTGAGAGTCTGATGGATAACGAGGTACCTAAACAACTTAACCTGAGTAGTAATGGGATAACTAATGAAAGTGGCACCGGTGAGCAATATCTGCTATTTGGTTTTTCCTGCTCACTTGTGTCCCGTAGGACCCCGAGTACTTGATTCCTGTTCCTTGAATATTCGCGCTATCCACATCCGGGAGGATTATGGGACCCCCTAAGCCAGAGCTTGATTCATTCTTATTTCTTGGGGCCACAAACTAGTTTGAGGTTTTATTTACTATCATGTACTTATGCCATGCTTTACTGCTTTATTTAAATTGTGCGAGGTACTGCACCTGTACTGTTTAGGGAAGCGGTGTGTTTTCGCGGTATTGACAAGCCTAGTCACATTTTCGGGTTCCCAGTCGTTTACAGCCACTGATGCAAACCTTGAGTCCGTCTCGGAGTCAGCTAAGTTCGTTGCGGGTAGCTTAATGGGGTGGCCCCCTGAAATATTTCTGAATCCTGTGATTGCTTTGTCGTGAAGGCCTCGTTGGGTTTTGATTTGGTTTTTCCGAGGTTGATCGAGTGTGTGTTGCTATTTGTGCACCCCTGCAGGGTAAAACTTTCTGAAAGCCGTGTCCGCGGTTATGGACGACTTGGAGCACAGTTTCTCGATCATAGACAAGCATAACTAAAGTACAGCTTTTAATTGACTAAGTAATTGACTAGTAATTAGTGCAATACTCATGGAATGGATAATAAAACTGCCAACGGATGGGGGGTTGTTCGTCCGCTTCCTCGTTGGTAAGCGAGGAGGAGGATGGATCTGTTAATATTACTGTTATAACTGTTGTCATTAATTCACGGACATCCGTCTATCTTTGCTTAGGCGGATGGTTAGCGAGTATCTATAGAACTGTTAGGGTTTATCTTTTGCTGCAATTGCGTCACCCCAGGTTGTGTCCCCTTTAGAGGCATAAAGACTTGCTGAGTACCCCTAGGGTCTCACACGATAAATTATTTGATTCAGATGAACAGGTACACTCGCGAGATGGATACTCGGTGGAGGAGACGGACGATGTGGGCGACGATCATTCGGTGTAGAGATTCCGGGAACGGGGATCCGTGAGATCTGTGGGCCGGATGTGTTTATTTATGGGGCATCTTATGCCAATTTGCTTCTTATCCGTACTCGGATCTTGTTGCCGCTTCCGCCTGATACTCTGATGATTGATGTATGAGGAGATATCCTAAACTATTATATCTATCTAGGACATTTGAATCTTGCCGTATGGCGTTGCCATATTTCCTTTCTTTTTAGATGGAATGGCTCTGATGTACTGTTGTATGGTGGCTTGCATACATACTCATTTGTGTATGTAGTTGATCCCTTCGCCTGCCGATTACGCCGCCCGTTCTGGTCCCAATGTTTGGAAATGGTTGGGACGGCCGAAAGGTCTACCTGTGAGTGGCATTTGGGCCCCACCGTACTATTTCAACCATTTCCGCTCATCCAGGCTTGTAACTAGGAGCGTAATTCACCGAGGTAGTTACAATTGGTATCAGAGCCATCCCGACCTTCAGGGTCTCAGCCAAATGGTCGTTGTCAGTCTAGCAAATATTTTTGGTAGCTATGTATACTAGGGAAAAACAAAACGCGAGACTAGGACTGCTTCCATTTTTCTTCTTACCCACCCACCCACCCTTTTCTGGTAAGGAAGTGTAATGTTTTCAATCCTCTTCTTAAAAGTTCAAACTAGGATTCACGTGTTCTGGGTTTCCGTAGTACCATAGGTTGTGTGTGTGTGTGTGTGTGTGTGTGTGTGTAATTCCTTGTCTATCTGTTGCATCCAAGTTGTTATCACAATCGGTCTTTGGTTATCAACTGTTGGTACATTCCATACCGATAGGCTTTTGCAAACCGACGTGATCTATCTGATTCGTTGTATACCGCCGCGATCTATCTGATTCGTTGTATACCGCCGCGATCTGTCTTACTCTTTGTTATCCGACGTTATCTTGTTTGGGGTGTTCGTTTCCGTAGTTACCAATCTTTAGGTTCATCGTGAGAAGAAGGGGTTAGGATATGTGTTCTACTTATCCATGTGCGGAGTAATGCTTTGAGTGCGGGATGGAGTCGCGACCATACCACTACTCTTATCATTCGCTTTTGTATATTGAATTGGTAGAGTCACTAATCTTGATTCGTTAAGTGATTTTGCGCATCTATTGGTATTTTGATGCCGAAATTTGCGGAAATTTTTTTCTTTGATATATCTGTGTACCACACTCCTTTTCAGTCGTGTGCAATATGATTAATATCTTCTAGATGCTTTGAACTTTGTTGATATTTTAATATCATCTTAGTAAATTGTATCCTTTAATCTTGAGTAATTCCATCTTGGTACTATTTTGGATTATTATCATTCTCCATTATAGTACTGACTTGTGTTTTATATCAATCACAGGATGGCTCCACCACGCCGTTCTGATGAGGACATACCACCTGAACTGGGGTCCGCGTTGTCAAACATCGCCAATGCCTTGGCAGCAATGCAGCAGAACCAGCAGCGTTTTGAAGAGAGTGTTCGGAGGAATGAGTTTGCTCCGCTACCTCCACCTCCCAAGCGAGGAGACATCAAAATCTTCCTGAAGTTCAACCCACGCCAATTTGATGTTTCTGATCAACCACTTGATGCTGATGATTGGTTGCGTGAGATGTCAAGGCTACTGGAGACGGCTGATGTTCCTGAGCAAGAATGGGTAAAATGTGCTACGCACCTTCTGAAGGGAGATGCAGCTCTCTGGTGGGAGAATTACCTGAAGGAAAACTGCATTGGTTTTCAGCCTACTTGGGAACAGTTCACTGGAGCCTTCAAAGAGCAGTATCTATCAGAAATTGTCATGGAAAGGATGAAGGAAGTGTTTCTCAACCTCAAGCAGGGCAATGATAATGTCAATACCTACATCAGGAACTTCATGAACCTTTCTCGTTATGGTGGCGATGAGATCTCGGATGACAAGAAGAAGCAAAAGAGATTCCGGCAAGGGCTCAATGCATCGATTAAATATGCAATCACACATGCAAGGCCGGCGTCTTTTCTGGAACTTCAGCATACAGCTCTGCAGGAAGAAGCAAGTAGGCAAGTGTTTGAGGAGTCAAAGAAACACAACCGCGAGGCAGCAAGCTCTTCAGCTATGTCAACTCCTTCTAAGCGTCGTGTCTGGGTTCCTAACACCCCACCGTCGCTCCCGGCTCCACCAAGACCTTCAAGCTTCGCGGCAAGGCCAACAAACTTCCTCACTGCTGCTCCCAGGGGCTACAACCACCACTACCCTGGAGCGCCTGGCAGAGTCCCTGGCTACGTTGCTCCACGTCCACCTGGTGCTTGTTTCACGTGTGGAGACTCTGGGCATCAAAACTGGAACTGTCCGACGAAAAACATGTTGGAGATATGCCCAAGAGGCAATAATAAAGTGGTTATTATCATATCTTCACACTTATGATAAATGTTTACATACCATGCTATAATTGTATTAACCGGAAACATTAATACTTGTGTGATTTGTAAACTAAAATAAGAGTCCCTAGTAAAGCCTCTTGTTAAACTAGCTTGTTGGTTAATATATGATCATGGTTTCCTGATCATGAACATAGAGATGTTATTAACAACAGGATCATATCATTAGGAGAATGATGTGATGGACATACTCCTATAGATAAGCGTAGCATAAAGATCAAGTCATTTCAATAGTTCAATTGCTATATGCTTTCTGATACATAATAACCTAATTCCTTCGACCATGAGATCATGCATATCACCTTTACCGGATGGATGCTTTGATGACATCAAACACCACACCGTAACTGGGTGGCTATAAAGGTGGCATTGAGTGTTCGGAAAGTATTGGTTGAAACACATGGATCAAGAGTGGGATTTGTCCATCCATATGACGGATAGATATACTCTGGGCCCTCTCGGTGAAATGTCATCCAATTAGCTTGCAAGCATGTGACTGGCTCACAAGGGATCACATATCACGGGAACAAGAAAAGAGTACTTATCGGTAACGAGGTTGAACTAGGTATGCAGAGATACCGACGATCATAACCTCGGATAAGTAAACTATCGTGAGACAAAGGGAAATTGGTATCGTATGTAAGTGGTTCATTCGATCACAAAGTAATCGTAGAAATATGTGGGAGCCATATGAATTTCCAGATTCCTCTATTGGTTATTGTTCGGAGAAGTGTCTCGATCATGTCCGCATAATTCACGAACCGTAGGGAGACACACTTAAGGATTCGACGTTGTTTGAGTAGTTATGGTATTATGAGAAAGAGACCGAATGTTGTTCGGAGTCTTGTATGGGATCTAGGATATCACGAGGTGATCCGGAATGGTCCGGAGAATAAGATTCATATAAGGAAAGTCCCGTTTCGGAGTTCGGAAATGATTCCGGTGTTTTCATCGGGAATGTTCTAGAAGGTTCCGGATTGTCCGGCACTCCGGGGGGGAGGGTACATGAATGTGTCATTGCATATTGAATGATTGCATCATGTACTAAGTGTTCTTGCTGTTCCAAAACTGAAAAGTCAAACTGCCAGTTTGAAAGTCAAACGGCTAAAACAGGAAACTGTTGAAAACAGGAAACTGTGGGAAACAGGAAACTGTGGGAAACAAGCAAGAGGTGGTTGGAACCGACTTGGGGGAGGAGTCCCTCCAAGCCGGCACGCCAACCAAGGCTGACTTGGGGAGGGACTCCCCTCCCCTTGGCCGCCCCTCCCACCTATAAAAGAAGGGGCAGGGCCTCCTCCTCTAGACACACAAGTTCCTATCCTCTAATCTCCGGTTTAGAGCCGTTTTGGTTTAGAGCTTCTAATTGCTCTAGCCTGCGGTTTAGAGCCTTCTAATTGGTGTGTCTAATCCCTAGACCACTAATAGCTCTCTCTCATACTCCACCATACTCGCTCCGGCTTAAGGCGAAGCCCTGCGGGATCTCCCCTCTACTTCCAGTACCACGCCGTTGTGCTGCCGGAATCGCGAGGAGAGTGCTACAACCTCCGCTGCCTGCTGGAACAAGGGAGAGGAAGGTCTTCATCGAGTACCGAACGTGTGACCGACTGCGAAAGCGCTGCCGGAACGCAGCGCCGGAAGGATCGTCTACGCGATCTTGAGATCGGAAAGAGTACGACTACATCACCCACGAGAATCTGCTCTCGTTAACCGCTTTGGAATCTTCGAGGGTAAGTTATTCCATCGACTCGTTGCTACAATCAAGTAGATAGATCTTGGCTTGTTTGTTTGTATGCGATAGAAAAATTTTGTTTTCCATGCTACGAACCCCTACAGTGGTACCAGAGCCGTGTCTATATGTAGATCTGTTGCACGAGTAGAACACAATGGTCATTGTGGGCGTTGATGCTTTTATTGTCGATTGCTTCTTGTGTACTTTGCATCTTGCGGTATGTTGGGATGAAGCGGCCCGGGCTAACCTTACATGACATCGTTCATGAGACTTGCTCCACGCTCGACATGCAACTTGTATTGCATAAGTGGCTTTGCGGGTGCCTGTTTCTCCTAGCATAGTTAAGATCCAATTTACAACGGGTAATTAACAATACTAGTATCAATGTTGTGGTTCATGTTCGTAAGTTAGAACGACACTTATTAACAGCCCCAAACCACGTAAAACATGCAAAGAAAGTAGAGGCGTCTAACTTTGTTTTGCAGGGGTGTGCTGTGATGTGATATGGCCATGATTGTGATTATATATGATGTATGCAATGTTCCTTATTGTAAGTTGGCAACCGGCAGGAGCCATATGGTTGTCTTTAATTTATGTTAAGATCCGCGTGTCTATTCAAAGTAGTTGTAATAGTTGAAGCCGGTGGACGAAAACCATGGAGAAGCGTCATTGACCTTGATGCAATGCCGATGATGATGGAGATCATGTTCGTGCTTGAAGATGGAGATCGGAAGCACAAAGAACAAAGGCCATATCATATCACATATTATTGAATTGCATGTGATGTTAATCCTTTATGCATCTTGTATTGCTTAGTAGACGACGGTAGCATTATAAGATGATCCCTCATGCACATGAATTTCAAGTCATAAAGTGTTCACCCTTAGTTAGCACCGTTGCTAAAGCTTGTTGTTTCGAAGCACCACGTGATGATCGGGTGTGTTAGATTCTACAAGTGTATACAACGTGAGCAAGCCAGATTTGCTCATGCGAAAACTAAGGTTTGATCTTGACGAGCCTATCATGTACAGACATGGCCTCAGGAACACGGGTTACCGAAAGGTAGGGCATGAGTCATATAGTAGATATGATGAACATGTTGATTGTTCGCCATTGAAGCTATATCAACTCTCGTGATGATCGGTTTTTATGTGGTGGATTTGGTTCGTGTGATCACTAAAACAATGTGAGGGATATTGTTTTGAGTGGGAGTTCACCTAGATTAATTTAATTATTAATTAGAACTCAATTTATCATAAACTAAATCAAAGTGAATTTGCATAGTTGTTGTAGTCATTGGCATCCATTTACCACCTTGCGCTTAGTTATAATTGAGATGATAGAACTATAGAATTCTGGTTTGTTACTTTACGAACTGGTATCGTATTGTTTTGAAGCGTTAATCTAAAGTTTAAAAGTCCTATTGCAAACTTTCAGTAAGTTCCGGTTACTCCATGAAGTTTAATAATTAGTATTAAATCAAGAGTAATAATTCCAAGTGTTAGTATATAAGTATCATGTTTGTCTCCATGATTCTTGATATTCAAAGGATTCTCCTAATATCAAGGTTATCTAAGGATCTGAAAGAGTTGTTTCAGAAACCATGATTTGTGGTAGATATTGTGATATCTGAAACGAAGTTTTGGTTGCAACATGATAGAGTATAATATGGCTAAAGTCATGTTCTCATATTTGATGAGAATTTGCAAAAGGTTGGAGACACTAGTTGTCCTAAACCTCCAAAAGTTTTTGGGAGAGCAACATTATACTCACGATTCACCGTTACAAGCTAAAAGCAGCTTGATCATGGATAATTCCATGATAAGGGTGAATATTTGATGTAGGTAAAATATTTACTACACCAAGAGATTACTAAAGAAAGGAATTTGAAAGAACACCAAACATTTGATGATGGTGATCTACTTCAAAGTGCAAGTCCAAAGACATTGGTATTTAACTATACACGCTTTGGACTATATGTCATATGTATGACTCCACTATTGATGTTGATAGATTCTTTCAAACAGAAAAGGAAATACTGAAAGAGAATCTCATAAATATATGGCAGAAAAGAAAAGACTAGAATTGTTCAGTTTAAGTATATAGATGATATACATGTTATGGCTATATTCTTTGCTTATTAAACAATGTGGTTCTCAAGTATTTGATACTGAATTTGTTGGTGTGAATCGTCATACGAAACAACACAATTCATGAACTACAATGGCCTAAGTAACTAGCAAAAGAATATGTGATGATGTTCATCGAGAACAAATAAAGGGTTATTGTGTTGCTCGTTAAACATCAAAGCTTGCCTTCAAGATTTGTTTTATCAGGTATTATGAAAACAAAAGGGTTGTTCAAATAATTGCCGTAATCCATAAAAGATGGATGATTCACAAATCTCGTTGGAGAAATCACATCCATAAAACTAGTGCTAAAAATGTCGAAAGACAAATTGATTGAAAGATCACTTAGGAAGTGACATCGCCATTTAAATTATATTGGAAAGAAAACATGAAGAAACTCCATATGGATGAAATTTTAGAGTCTTTTGATTTTTGATCAAATGACGCTTGTGAAACTTTCCTAGAGATAATTAAAACTTCGTTCATAGGCCAAAAGGGAACGAATGACTAGCTTATTGGAACTTGTACATATTGTTGTACGAAATCCATTATGTGTAGTCAAGAACGATGGATTTCAACTTCATATGCTTTCTCCGAAAATTTGAGTGAATATATGAATATTTACTTAATAAGGATGAAGTGTGAAATATTTGAAAATTTCAAAGATTTTCAAGATGAAGTGCAAAATCATTGTAACAAGAATATAAATAGTTTATGATAAGATCATAAAGGAAGATATTTGAGTTACAAGTTTAGCATAATACCTAAGATTTAAGGAATCGTTCCGTGGATTTGCATTTTCCCGAGACACCATAAGAGTATGGAGCGTTCGAGATATGTAATTAAACCTTGTTTGACATGGTAAGATCGAAGGTGTAATTCATAAAAATGCCATTGTATTTTAAAGATTAAAAGCTTTAGAGATTACCGTTTTTCCACTGAAAAGAGCTCCATCATAATCCGTTGAAATGACACCATATGTTATGGTTTGGGATAAAACCCAAGTTGTCCTTTCTTAAAACATTGGTATGCTTTGCATAAGAAAGATGTTTGCAACCAAAGTCGGATGAACCTGTCTTTGTATGATTATTTCGAATAACTGTTGAGTATTCCTCCATAACACCAGAGACAAAAGTATTTGTTGCTTAGAACGTCAAGTCTCTTTGGGAAGGAATTTTTCGTGAAAAGAAAAGTGGGAGGACAATAGAACTTTGATAAGGTTAAAAGAACCTTAGCTACATGTGCAAAGATGCGCAGCGCCGAAAAGTGTTCCGGAGTTAGCAAACAATGCTCATGGCTCACGTACATCAAAGATTGTGGTCACGGAGATCCAAGTTCCTATTGAAACAAGTAGGTCGGATGAACAATCAAATACCAAGATTTGAGAGTTAAATCATTATTTGACAATAATGATCCGACTACGTGCAAAGAAGCGATGATGAGCCATGACTCCGTCAAATGGCTTGAAGCCATAAAATCCGTGATAGTTCCATACACGAGAAATCAAGTTTTGAACTTGAAGGACCCTCGAGAAAGGTGTAAGACCTTACAGTTGTGTCTGGATCTATAAAGAAATAGACATGGATGTTTTACATCTATGAAATAGTCGACATATTGGGAAAGAGTTCACAAAATGTTCAAAGGTTGACTATGACAAGATTTGATATTTCATAGTGATATTTAGTCTAGACGGAATAATGTAGAAACCACTACATATAATTTGTTATATGGTAGTTGAATAAACAAAACAAGTTCTTCTAATAGAATCGTTACCTAGGACATGTGCATAACACGGTCCATAGGGTTTTGTTAATTCAAAAGGATGCTAAAAGCATATGCAAACTTCAATGGTTAAAGTGAGCATCGCGGAGTTGGAATCTTCACTGTGATGAAACTGTTAAAGGAGTTTAAAAGTTCATTAGAGACAATGAAGATGCTTGCATTTGCAAGAAATTAAGTGGGAGCGCTAAGACATGTTTCTAATACATTATGTGGAAGACATATTGTTGATTGGAAATAATGTATCTTTTATTAACACATATTAAGAATTTCATCCCGATGAAATACTTAGGCAAAACCCAAATATTTGGCATCAATAGACGCTAATATGGTTGTGCCAGAAGTACATAGACAAGATATTGAATGAGTTCAATATAGAAACTACAAGAGAGGTTCTTGTCGCACAGAAAGGATTGAATGAGTTCAATGTTGATGATATATTCAAGTGTATTGACATTTGGTAAAGTGAAACAAATAATCAAGTATAGATTGATACTTGATGTATGAAATCACAAAGAGTATTTATATCAATCATACTGTGATATGTACAAATCCAGATATGTCCTATGCTCTAAATGTTGTGAGCATATACCAGAATGATTCGTAAGATGATCACTGAACAATAGTAAGGATATTCTTATGATATTTTGGAAGAACTAAGAGTATAATATTTGTAGAAGTGACAAATAGATGGTTAGTTCATTGTAAAAGTACTACATTGATGCTAGTTTTGTCACAAAGTACAAATTAAGTTTATCTCAATCTAAACTAAGGGTGGCACAATATAATGGAAAGTGAAGTTCCATAATGGATTTGGATGAGTTCCAAAGTTAAGACATTGTGACAGATACTACAACAAAAGGCTAAGTATATGACTGCTATCATAGCAGCAAAAGAGGGCATTTGTGTCAAGTAGTTTGTTATCAAACTAGGTGTAGTTCACAGAGGGATAATACTATGAAGATATATTGTGCGACAATATTATCAACATGTTTTAACCCCAAAAAGAACTAAAGGTCACACCGAAAGACCAAATTTATACAAAGCCATCTCATTAGAGAATGAGTGATGCGTAGAGACGCAAAGACATGCAATTACACACGGACCTGGAAGTGTTAGATCCGGAGATCAGTTGACCACTAGCAATCGTATACATACAACACCGGAAAGCCATAGGTGTTGAATACACAAAGGTTTGAAACTAGATTATTGACTCTAGTGCAAGTGGGAGACTGTTGGAGATATGCCCAAGAGGCAATAATAAAGTGGTTATTATCATATCTTCACACTTATGATAAATGTTTACATACCATGCTATAATTGTATTAACCGGAAACATTAATACTTGTGTGATTTGTAAACTAAAATAAGAGTCCCTAGTAAAGCCTCTTGTTAAACTAGCTTGTTGGTTAATATATGATCATGGTTTCCTGATCATGAACATAGAGATGTTATTAACAACAGGATCATATCATTAGGAGAATGATGTGATGGACATACTCCTATAGATAAGCGTAGCATAAAGATCAAGTCATTTCAATAGTTCAATTGCTATATGCTTTCTGATACATAATAACCTAATTCCTTCGACCATGAGATCATGCATATCACCTTTACCGGATGGATGCTTTGATGACATCAAACACCACACCGTAACTGGGTGGCTATAAAGGTGGCATTGAGTGTTCGGAAAGTATTGGTTGAAACACATGGATCAAGAGTGGGATTTGTCCATCCATATGACGGATAGATATACTCTGGGCCCTCTCGGTGAAATGTCATCCAATTAGCTTGCAAGCATGTGACTGGCTCACAAGGGATCACATATCACGGGAACGAGAAAAGAGTACTTATCGGTAACGAGGTTGAACTAGGTATGCAGAGATACCGACGATCATAACCTCGGATAAGTAAACTATCGTGAGACAAAGGGAAATTGGTATCGTATGTAAGTGGTTCATTCGATCGCAAAGTAATCGTAGAAATATGTGGGAGCCATATGAATTTCCAGATTCCTCTATTGGTTATTGTTCGGAGAAGTGTCTCGATCATGTCCGCATAATTCACGAACCGTAGGGAGACACACTTAAGGATTCGACGTTGTTTGAGTAGTTATGGTATTATGAGAAAGAGACCGAATGTTGTTCGGAGTCTTGGATGGGATCCGGGATATCACGAGGTGATCCGGAATGGTCCGGAGAATAAGATTCATATAAGGAAAGTCCCGTTTCGGAGTTCGGAAATGATTCCGGTGTTTTCATCGGGAATGTTCTAGAAGGTTCCGGATTGTCCGGCACTCCGGGGGGGAGGGTACATGAATGTGTCATTGCATATTGAATGATTGCATCATGTACTAAGTGTTCTTGCTGTTCCAAACTGAAAAGTCAAACTGCCAGTTTGAAAGTCAAACGGCTAAAACAGGAAACTGTGGAAAACAGGAAACTGTGGGAAACAAGCAAGAGGTGGTTGGAACCGACTTGGGGGAGGAGTCCCTCCAAGCCGGCACGCCAACCAAGGCCGACTTGGGGAGGGACTCCCCTCCCCTTGGCCGCCCCTCCCACCTATAAAAGGAGGGGCAGGGCCTCCTCCTCTAGACACACAAGTTCCTATCCTCTAATCTCCGGTTTAGAGCCGTTTTGGTTTAGAGCTTCTAATTGCTCTAGCCTGCGGTTTAGAGCCTTCTAATTGGTGTGTCTAATCCCTAGACCACTAATAGCTCTCTCTCATACTCCACCATACTCGCTCCGGCTTAAGGCGAAGCCCTGCGGGATCTCCCCTCTACTTCCGGTACCACGCCGTTGTGCTGCCGGAATCGCGAGGAGAGTGCTACAACCTCCGCTGCCTGCTGGAACAAGGGAGAGGAAGGTCTTCATCGAGTACCAAACGTGTGACCGACTGCGGAAGCGCTGCCGGAACGCAGCGCCGGAAGGATCGTCTATGCGATCTTGAGATCGGAAAGAGTACGACTACATCACCCACGAGAATCTGCTCTCGTTAACCGCTTTGGAATCTTCGAGGGTAAGTTATTCCATCGACTCGTTGCTACAATCTAGTAGATAGATCTTGGCTTGTTTGTTTGTATGCGATAGAAATTTTTTGTTTTCCATGCTACGAACCCCTACAAAACAAAGCTCTTCCTCCACCACCTCCAAGATCTGCGGCAAGCTCTCCTATGGTTCGTGCACCACCACCTCGGGCTCTCAACATCAACACCAAGCCCGGGTCTACTGTTGCTCGTGCCAACTGTGTCAACGCCGCTCAAGCTGAGCATGCACCTGGAGTTCTGATGGGTATGCTTCCCGTTAACTCAGTCCCTGCACGAGTTTTGTTTGATTCTGGTGCATCGCATTCTTTTGTTTCTCACAAGTTTGCAAATGAAAATGAGTTAGAGTTGGATCCTCTCCTTAAGCGGTTAATGGTCCTTTCTCCTGGAGCAAAGATGGCAGCTTCTAAAATCAGCCATGGCAATCAAATTGAGATTGGTGGCTCTTCGTTCTCGGCGTCCTTAATTGTTCTGGGCAATTCTGACATTGATGTCATCTTGGGCATGGATTGGTTGACAGCAAATGCAGCTGTGATTGATTGTGCTGAACGCTCGGTTTCTCTGAAGATTCCTGAAGGCCATATAGTCTTTTCTCCAAGTCTGACTCCTGCTATCCAGCTTTTCTCTTTGGCGGCTCTGAATGATGATGCTATGGAAGCTATTCAGAGTGTTCCGGTGGTCTGTGAGTTCCCAGACGTCTTTCCTGAAGAGTTGTCGGGTATGCCTCCGGATCGTGAGGTTGAGTTTGTAATTGATCTTGAACCTGGAACGGCTCCTATCTCCAAGCGGCCTTATAAAATGGGTCCTGCTGAGTTGGCTGAACTCAAACGTCAACTTGATGAACAAGAGAAGTTGGATTTCATTCAACACAGTACCTCTTCTTGGGGTAGGCCAACAATCTTTGTGAAGAAGCGAGACAGGACTGATAGACTTTGTGTTGACTATCGGGCTCTCAATGCTAAAACCATCAAGAACAAATATCCCCTTCCGCGGATTAATGATCTCTTCGATCAGCTTGCTGGAGCTGTGGTATTCTCTAAGCTGGACTTGAGAAGTGGTTATCACCAAATCAAGATTCGCAAGGAAGATGTTCCTAAAACAGCTTTCACCACCCGCTATGGCCTGTATGAGTACACGGTCATGTCTTTCGGTCTCACCAACGCACCTGCCACCTTCTCGAGGCTTATGAACTCGGTTTTCATGGAGTATCTTGATAAGTTCGTTGTGGTCTATCTGGATGACATCCTAGTCTATTCTAAGTCAAAGGAAGAGCATGAAGAACACCTTCGGTGTGTCCTAAACAAGCTTCGTGAGAACCTCTTGTATGCAAAGTTCTCCAAGTGTGAGTTTTGGCTGCCTCAAGTAACCTATCTTGGTCACGTCATCTCTGCCAAGGGCATTGCAGTCAACCCGGAAACTGTGAAGACAATTGTTGAATGGCTTCCTCCTGTTAATGTCAAAGAAGTGCGGAGTTTCCTTGGTTTGGCTAGTTATTGCCGTCGCTTCGTTCAGAACTTTTCGAAGATAGCAAAGCCTCTTACCGATCTCCTCAAGAAAGGCAAGAAATACCTTTGGACTCCTGCATGTCAAACAAGCTTTGAGACACTCAAAGAGAAGCTCACTTCCACACCAGTCTTGGTTCCTCCGGACACCTCTAAGCCTTTCCAGATATTCTGTGACGCCTCTTTGCAAGGATTGGGTGCGGTCCTTATGCAAGAAAAACAAGTTGTTGCTTATGCCTCTCGACAGTTGAAGACGCATGAGATCAACTATCCTACACATGACCTCGAGCTCGCAGCAGTTGTCTTTGCTTTGAAACTATGGAGGCACTACTTGCTGGGCAACCGTTGTGAAATCTTTTCTGATCACAAGAGTCTAAAGTATATTTTCACTCAGCCTGATCTCAACCTTCGGCAGAGGAGATGGATTGAAGCAATCAATGATTTTGATTTGACCATCAACTACACTCCGGGCAAAGCTAATGTCATGGCTGATACTCTCAGCCGCAAAGCTTATGTCAATAACCTCATGATGGAAGAACAACAGCCTCTCTTGTGCGAGGAATTCCGTCAGCTCAACCTTCAAATTGTGGAACAAGGGTATCTCCTGAACCTTCTGGCTACCCCTCTCTTGGAAGAAAAGGTTCGCTCTCGTCAGCTTGGTGATCCGCACACCAAAAATATCATCTCCAAACTTCAGCTTCCGAAGTATGAGTCCTTCCACGTCGATGATTAAGGCACGCTTTTCTTTGAACACCGGATGTTTGTTCCGAACTACCCGGGTTTGAGAGAGCAAGTTCTCAAGGAGGCGCATGATTCTATTCTTTCTATCCACCCTGGCAGCACAAAGATGTACATGGACTTGAAAACACAATATTGGTGGCCGGGATTGAAACGATATTGTGCCAAGTATGTCTCGGAGTGTGATGTCTGCCGCAGAGTGAAAGCTGTCCATCAGAAACCTTTCGGTCTTCTACAGCCATTGAAACCCCCGGAATGGAAATGGGAGAAAGTAGAGATGGACTTCATCACTGGTTTTCCAAGGTCGCAGAAGGGCAACAATGCAATCTTTGTTGTCATTGACAGGCTTTCTAAAGTGGCTCACTTCTTCCCCGTCAAGGAAACAATTTCTGAAATTCGGTTGGCTGAGCTCTATATCAACAGAATTGTCTCCCTGTATGGGGTTCCGCTTGAGATCAGTTCAGACCGTGGGAGCATCTTCACTTCCAAGTTCTGGGAAAGTTTCCAAAATGCTTTGGGAACAAAATTGAACTTCAGCACAGCTTACCACCCTCAGTCGCAAGGACAAGTTGAAAGGATCAATCAGATTCTGGAGGATATGCTTCGTGCTTGCGTCATCTCTTTTGGCATGAAGTGGGAAGAATGTATTCCTTATGCTGAATTCTCTTACAACAACAACTTCCAAAAAAGTCTGAAGATGGCACCATTTGAGGCTCTCTATGGCCGCAAATGCAAAACTACGATTGGTTGGTCGGGTGTAGGAGAAAGAATTTGGTTTGGCCCTGACATTGTAACTCAAGCGGAGGAGAAGGTGCACATCATTCTTGAAAATCTGAAGATTGCTCAAAGTCGCCAGAAGAGCAATTATGACAGAAAGCACACGGACATGGAGTATGTCCCTGGTGATCTTGTTTACCTTCATGTCACTCCCATGAAAGGCAAGCACCGTTTTGGTATCAAAGGAAAGCTGGCTCCTAGATACATCGGTCCATTCAAAATTCGTGGAAGAAGAGGAGAAGTTGCTTATGCTCTTGAGCTCCCGGAAAAACTCAAGGTTCATGATGTTTTCCACATCTCTCAACTCAAGAAGTGATTCAAGGATCCCGGCAGGACCGTGGATCATGAGCTAATCAATCTCCAAGAAGACCTGTCTTATCAAGAACACCCCACAAAAATCCTTGAGATCGCAGAAAGAAGGACTCGCAACAAGTCCATCAAGTTCTGCAAGGTGCAGTGGTCGCACCATTCCGTTGATGAAGCCACTTGGGAGCGTGAAGAGGAGCTCCGTGCCAACTATCCTACCCTCTTTGAGTCTTCTTCTTCTTCCTAGAATCTCGGGGCGAGATTCATGTTTAGTGGGGGAGAGTTGTAGCATCCCATTTGTCTAACAAATTGTAATGCTACTTGGTCTAGTAATATAATGGCTACTTCATATATATAATTGTTGCATCGTCATTATATCATGCTCATGTCATCATGCCACCTTGCATTTGAGCATCATATAAAACCCCTTTTGTGTTGGTTCTTCTCTCATATGCATTGTTAATTGTATTTGCCTCTTGATATTGTATTTGGTTCTTGATATATTGTTAAATGCCCAAGTTGAGTTGGGGGCATATCTTTTATTCCACTCCACCACCTTTCTTTCACCACCTTAAAAATTCCACCACCCTAGTCATATATGAGCCATTGTTTCTTTGGCTATTTAATTCTAGCTCATATGTGATGGTGTGGATCCATTCTATGTCTACATGTCCATATATGAAGTATGTTGTTTTCACAATAACAATTATATGGAGCCTCATGGCCACCTTGCATTTCATGTGAGTAGAATCTTCCTTTTACCTTCCATATGGGTGTTTTGGCTAATTGAGCTTGTTTGAATATAATTGTGGCCGAATAAACTTTTAGTGGAATATACACACTAGCATGGCCTATATATTCAATTATGCTTGATTCCACCATTCCCATATATTCATCAAGCTTGTATCTAGTGGGTTGGTTTTTGTTCAAATAGTGATGTGTATGCATGTAATAAATTCCCACATGAACTATAGTTGTTTTTACAACTAATAGAAGTGGCTATTCACATTCTTGCATGCCCCATGCAACATCACCATCCCCTTCTTCCTTATCCATTCATGTGAGTTTATTTGAGCATTTTCAATTGTTTTTGTGTGGGTTTAATCTCTTGGGCACCTCCATGCTATCTAGTGGTTTTCCCCCTCTCTCTAAATCCTCCATCTAAGATCCTAACCCTAAACCTAATCCCTCATCTAACCCTAGTTACACCCTACCCCATCTCCACCTCTCTCACCTTACCCTCCCCTTAGTTTCTCCATGTCGAGCCCCTCCTTGCTGCCCCACCTGGCTGCCCCTCTCCCTGGTCCCACACCCCAGCTGCCCTCTCCAACCCTAGCATCAACCCTAACCCGAGCCCTCTAGCTCCAACCTAGCTACACCCGACCCTAGCTCCATGCCACTCCCCTCCCTCTCTCTTCTCTCTCTGCCACAGCAGCCCCACCCGAACCTACCCCTCTCTGGCCTTACCCTGACCCCACTTGGACGTCCCTGCCCCTGCCCTAGCCTCCCAGCTCGTGCACGTGAAGGAGGAGGGAAAAGGTGGCCGAAGCCACCTTTATCTCCACCACCTCCCCCATGGCACCCCCTCCTATCTCCCGTCCTTATCTACGCCCCTCTGCCTCCTCTGCCTCTCCCAGATCCGCCCAGGGCCTCGCCCTCTTTTCTCCTTCCTCCCCACCACCGTCTACCCCCAACGCCGGCCACCGTCGGCCTCCACCTCCCCCTACCCTTACCAGCCGGTGGCGTGGAGATCAAGGGTGTCGAGGAAGATCACGCGGCTCCCCTGCTTCACCTCGTACACGCCGGCAAGGAGGAGAAGCCCCAGGCTCGCCAGACCATCGCCACCCCGATGAAAACCCTAGCTCTCTGGCCGTCTGCCTCGCCGTCGATCGCCGGCTCCTCTGTCCGAACCAACACCGCCAGCAGCCTCGCGGTGAGCCTCTCTGCCCCCCTGACATGGTCCGCCTCGCTGTCGCCGCCTAGTGCCGCTGTTCATATCGTCGAGCAGACTGCACGCGCCGTCGGCTATCGCGCCTGCTCGCTCCCGTGTCACGCAGAACCTCACCTAGCCGCGCTACTCCCTCCTGTCACCAATCCCACCTAGCCGCAGTGGTCGCCGCCGCCGCGCGCAAGCGCCAGGTCGCGCGTTCGAGCCCCACCGTGATGCGACTTTCCGCCGACAGTTTCGTCAGAAACGGCGAGAAGAAAAACAGTAGCAATGGCCATCTTGCAGATACCCCCCCACCTTTTTGCCTCGCAACCGCGGTCCAGCTATTCCCACCTGTCAGCCTCCCAGCCGTTTTGCAAAAAGGTACCCCAGTTTCCACCGCCTCAACCCGCGCTCCCTTCGCCGCGACACGTGGCTGACCCTCCCCTCTCGCTGTCATGTGGGCCCGGTCCCACCGACGGACCCACCGGTCAGCGACCTGAGCTAGCTAAGGCCGCGGTACAGAAGCTTTTCTGAGCGTTGCGTTGCCCAGTCAGCTTGGCCCCACTTGTCACTGACTGTGGCTAAGTCTGGGTCGAGTAACAAAAGTATTTCTGTTTTCCTGTTATAATTCAAATCTTTTCAAAATAGTTTTAAATTCAAATTTAAATTTGTTTTAATATAACTTTCAAAATATAAATCCGAATAACACAATTAATATATGTTTTCAAATCAGAAAAATGTGAGGATTTCAAATATGCCAGCCAAAATATATTTTGGACAATTTAATTTACAAGTTGATTAAAATTACAATAAAATGCCCTTTTCTTAATAAATTAATAACTTTTGTTTTATAACTCCAAATTTGACAAATGATATGTCTAAAATGATTAGCTCGACGAGACCTTTCTATTTATGCATTACATGTTCTGTTTTGCAGCATGCATCATATAAATATAAAGAGTACATCAACTTATTTGGGTATGAAATGTGACCAAAACTCAATAAAATGTTTATTTCTTGTAATCTACACCTCACCTATGCCATGCTACTTCATTGTCATGCAAATTGTGCATCATTCATCATGGCATGATTGTTTGCTTGTCGCATTTAATTCATATGCTTGTGCACTTTATTTATGTGGGACCTTGTTTGTTTGGTTCTTCTTCGAATAGACGCTGAGCAGGGATATATCAAGAAACCCAGGAGCACTACCCAGATCCTTCTCTCGCTTCAACTGAGCTGCCAGGCAAGCACTACCACATGCTTGCATACATATAGTACCTATTGCCTCTATCTTATTCTTGCATCATTGAGTCGCGATTGCATTAAACTGAATCCCAAGCACTGCATAGGCTTTACTTTTAAACCCCACTGAAGCTTGTTCCTCCATCCCATGAGCCATTACTACAGGAGTTGTTTGAGCCATGCGAGTCGTAGAACAGCATGTGTAGGGTATGTGAGAGTCTGATGGATAACGAGGTACCTAAACAACTTAACCTGAGTAGTAATGGGATAACTAATGAAAGTGGCACCGGTGAGCAATATCTGCTATTTGGTTTTTCCTCCTCACTTGTGTCCCGTAGGACCCCGAGTACTTGATTCCTGTTCCTTGAATATTCGCGCTATCCACATCCGGGAGGATTATGGGACCCCCCTGAGCCAGAGCTTGATTCATTCTTATTTCTTGGGGCCACAAACTAGTTTGAGGTTTTATTTACTATCCTGTACTTATGCTATGCTTTACTGCTTTATTTAAATTGTGCGAGGTACTGCACATGTACTGTTTAGGGAAGCGGAGTGTTTTCGCGATATCGACAAGCCTAGTCACATTTTCGGGTTCCCGGTCGTTTACAGCCACTGACGCAAACCTTGAGTCCGTCTCGGAGTCAGCTAACTTCGTTGCGGGTAGCTTAATGGGGTGGCCCCCTGAAATATTTCTGAATCCTGTGATTGCTTTCTCGTGAAGGCCTCGTTGGGTTTTGATTTGGTTTTTCCGAGGTTGATCGAGTGTGTGTTGCTATTTGTGCACCCCTGCAGGGTAAAACTTTCTGAAAGCCGTGTCCGCGGTTATGGACGACTTGGAGCACAGTTTCTCGATCATAGACAAGCATAACTAAAGTACCGCTTTTAATTGACTAAGTAATTGACTAGTAATTAGTGCAATACTCATGGAATGGATAATAAAACTGCCAATAGATGGGGGGTTGTTCGTCCGCTTCCTCGTTGGTAAGCGAGGAGGAGGATGGATCTTTTAATATTACTGTTATAACTGTTGTCATTAATTCACGGACATCCGTCTATCTTTGGTTAGGCGGATGGTTAGCGAGTATCTATAGAACTGTTAGGGTTTATCTTTTGCTGCAATTGCGTCACCCCAGGTTGTGTCCCCTTTAGAGGCATAAAGACTTGCTGAGTACCCCTAGGGTCTCACACGATAAATTATTTGATTCAGATGAACAGGTACACTCGCGAGATGGATACTCGGTGGAGGAGACAGACGATGTGGGCGACGATCATTCGGTGTAGAGATTCCGGTAACGGGGATCCGTGAGATCTGTGGGCGGGATATGTTTATTTATGGGGCATCTTATGCCAATTTGCTTCTTATCCGTACTCGGATCTTGTTGCCGCTTCCTCCTAATACTCTGATGATTGATGTATGAGGAGATATCCTAAACTATTATATCTATCTAGGACATTTGAATCTTGCCGTATGGCGTTGCTATATTTCCTTTCTTTTTAGATGGAATGGCTCTGATGTACTGTTGTATGGTGGCTTGCATACATACTCATTTGTGTATGTAGTTGATCCCTTCGCCTGCCGATTACGCCGCCCGTTCTGGTCCCGATGTTTGGAAATGGTTGGGACGGCCGAAAGGTCTACCTGTGAGTGGCATTTGGGCCCCACCGTACTATTTCAACCATTTCCGCTCATCCAGGCTTGTAACTAGGAGCGTAATTCACCTAGGTAGTTACAGCTCGTCAAGTAAAACCCAAGTATTTCCGCGTGTTCAAAAATGTCTTGCACCCGTTGTATGTGAACGTAGAGTCTATAGCACCCGATCATCACGTGATGCTTGGACACGATGAACTTTCGCAACGGTGCATACATGGGGAGAACACAGTTTTTATCTTGATCTTTAAGTGAGGAATCATCTTATAATGCTACCGTCGCGATCTAAGCATAATAAGATACATAAAAGGATAAACATCACATGCATATAACTTTATGTGACATGGTATAGCCAATCTTCACGCAATGATCTCCATCTTGTGCGTGCCGGCATGATCTCCATCACTCCACCATGATTTACACCACGAATAGCAACTACAACTATTGCTAACTACTTAGCGATAAGTAAAGCTATTACATGGCGTATAAGAATTTGACACACAGGTCATACATAATTATAAAGACAACCATATGGCTCCTGTCGGTTGTATACTCGTCGACATGCAAGTCGTGAAACATTACAAAACATAATCATTGCATACAACATACACATCACATCTTGGGCCATACCATATCATAGAAAACACTCCCTGCAAAAACAAGTTAGACGCCTCTACTTTGTTGTTGCATGTTTTACGTGGCTTATGGGAGTAGCAAGCTAAGAACGATTCTTATCTACGGAAAGCCACAACGGTGATATTATGGTTGCCAAACTCCGGTGTAAATCCCATGACAACTATAGTGAGAGAAACTGGCATCCACTAGCCGCATGTGTGGAACAAGCCACACGTCAAGTGCGGAGCCGGTCTCGCGAACGACGTCGTGTAAGGTTGGCCTGGACCTCTTCAATCTCACTATCCCGCGTCATAAGAAGAGGCTTGCAACAGAAAACATCAACGCCCGCAACAACCTTGTTGCGTTCTACTCGTGAAACACATCTACGCATATATCTAGCTCTGATACAACTGATGGGTTTCGCAGCATAGTAAATCAAAAAATTTCTACGGATGCGAACGGGAAAGCCAAGATCTAATCTAGGAGATGCAAACAATGAGGGGGATTAGATGAGATCTTCATACCCTTGAAGATTCGCACAGCGGAACGTTCGTTGGAACGTGGGTGATGTAGTCGTACTCGCTACTCCTCCTCGCGATCCGATCCGATCTAACACCGCAAGTGGCGATGCCTCCGAGAGATGCACACGTGCGGCACCTCGACGTATCCTCCTTCCTCGGTCCAGCAAGTATGGTGGAGAGACAGATTGGATCTACAATGCGACGGCGGTGCAAGTGGTGGAGAGTTTCTGCAGCAGGGCTTCGCCTACGTGAAGTTGGGAGGGAGAGAGAGAGAGGAGGGCAGCAGGGTGGCTAGGGTTGTGGAGGAGGTGTGTGGGGAGGGTGCGCCCCAGCCCTCTATATATAGAGGGGTGGGCGCCAGCCCTATCCCCTCCCCCAAGCCCTAGGACGGCGGCCAAGGAGGGAGGAGTGGGGGGCAAGTTTCCCCCCCTTCTAGAAGCTTTCCTAGGGTTTGCCCTAGGTCTGGACGGCTGGGCCCTATGGGGCCTTGTGCCCCTGGCCCAATGCGGCCAGGGCACTCCCTCATAGGCCCATGCCCCCTCCCGGCAGGTGGGACCACGTTGGTCCCCCTCTGGAAGGTTCTAGAAGCTTCCGGTACAAATACTGATTAACCCGAAACAATTCTGAACTCCAAAAACTGCATTGCCTTATATGAATATTATTCTCCGGACCATTCCGGAACCTCTCATGATGTTCCGGATACCATCTGAGACTCCGAACAAAAACTCATAAACCAATTATCCAATCTATCCTAGCGTCGAGACACGTTAAGTGTGTGACCCTTCGGGTTCGAGAATATGCAGACATGATCTTCTATCAATAATCAACAGCGGGGTCTGGAAACCCATATTGACTCCCACACATTCATCGATGATCATATCGAATGAACCACGATGCCAGGATTCAATCAATCCCATATATATATTCCCTTCGTCTCGCGATATTTTACTTGCCCGAGATTTGATCGTCGGTACCGTCATACCTAGTTCAATCTCGTTCACAGCAAGTACTTTACTCGTTCTGTAATCCGATATCACTTTGTGATTAACTCCTTAACCACATGCTTGCAAGCGGTGTTGATATCGATTACCGAGTGGTCCCGAAGTATATCTCTCCGACTTGGGAGGGACAAATCCCATCTCGATACATACAACCCAACAGGTACTTTCCGATCACCTGAGAGACACCTTTATGATCACCCTCTCATAGGATGACGTTTTATGACCTCAAAGCTTTCTTCCGATACCAGGGAGTTGTATTATCTCATGGTCTAAGGAATACAATATTTGACATAAGAAAAGCTTCGCAAAGATGAACACGATGACACGATTTAATTGCTCCGCTTAGTTTGGGTCTGTCCATCATATCATTCTCCCAATGATATGATCTCATTATTAATCGACAACTCATGTCTATGGTTAGGAAACCTTAACCATCATTAATCAATGAGCTAGTCCATAGAGGCATACTAGGGACACGGTGTTGTTCATAAACCACACAAGTATTAAAGTTTCCGCTTAATACAATTCTAGCATGGAATATAAACTTTATCATAAACAAGAATTATAATAATAACACCTTTATTATTGCCTCTAGGGCATAATTCCAACATAAAGTATGTCAGATACTTACGAATTTAGGCAAACACACGTCACTTATTTTTGGACGAAGGGAGTACTAAACAATCTTGTCTAGTCCACTAATTAAAATTAGAAGGTTCGAAACAAGAAATTTCAATAGGAATTGAAGTGCACTACATGTTGCTAATCTTAATGTGGAAAGTTCCTTAAACCTTGGTCACTCTTATGTTGGTCTTGCCAAGGTTCCTCCAAAGTCCCATAAGGAGCTCAAAAACTCATCCACGTTGTCATATTTGCCATGCTGTATTTCAATCAACTCCAAATTCTCACACTTGAAAGACATAACATTCTCGCTTCCAAGAGCTATTTTTCGCCAATTTTCTCTTGTAGTCCTCCTTTCCGAGCGGCCTGAAAACTTTAGGCTATATAAAACCATTCAAGAAGATGTATGATAAGAGGGAAAATTAGTGATAAACCATTACATTAAATGGAGAGCATAGTATAAGTACCTCACAATTCCACAAAGTAAATCTTTCGCGTGGTGTCATATTATGTGATATATTTGCAAGAAAAAATAATAACCTTGGTATATTGATTATGTCTCCAAAAAACCTTCACAAAATGAACTATCATGTTCGAGGTTTCATGACTTTCGGTCGAAATGACGAATGTATGTGCAGAATCGCGACATAGTTTATGATACTATGCCCATATAATGCATGCATGTGTATCTTGGGATGGCGAACAATGTTGCAGGGATAAGTTTTCCTTTTCGTCCATCAGAAAAGCCATTTTTCATTTTCCGAGCACGAAAAATGGGGCATTTTGTGAAGCAACCACCAAAATGCTTTTTCAAAATGCTAAAACCCGATTTTTCAAAAATATTAGAACACCTTACATGAAAGATCTCCCAATCAGTATATCTCAAACCTTTCCGTACTTTCCGGGTGAAAAATACAAATATCTGCTGAATCGATAGGAAGTGGGTCCGGTTTGAACTACAAGTACATGATCTAACGCTCATGATTTTTTTAAAAGAATCATTTTTAGACTCACAATATGATGTTTTGATACGTCGTAAACGTATCTATAATTTTTGATGTTCCATGCTTGTTTAGTATCTACTTTCCTTTGCTTTGTCTATACTTTGAGGTGTTTTTATATGTTTTCTGGTACTAAATTATTAACAAGATGCCACAGTGCGAGTTGCCTGTTTTCTGCTGTTTTTGGTTTCAGAAAGCTAAAATATGAATATTCTCTGAATTGGACAGGACAAAAGCCAAAGTTCATATTTTTCCCAGAATGATACGGAAAATCGAAGACGGGACGGAGGAGGACACCAGGGTGGACACACCCTAGGTAGGCGCGAGTCCCACCCTGGACACGCCCACAGGGGGTGTGGGCCCCCTGGCCCTCCACCGACCTTGCCTCCTTCGCCTATAAGAAGCCCCCGACTCAGAAACCCTAAAGAATCGACCAGAAAGCCACGAAAAGTTCCGCTGCGCCGCCGCCACCGAAGGGGAGATTCGGGAGACAGAAAGTCTCTGTTCCGGCACCCTGCCGGGACGGGGAAGTGTCCCCGAAGCCATGTCCATCGATCTCCGCAACCATCTCCATCACCCTTGCTGATTCCCATGATGAGGAGGGAGTAGTTCTTCCTCGAGGCTAAGGGCTCTACCGGTAGTTATGTGTTCATCTATCTCTCTATGCGTGATCATGTTGTGGTCATGAGCTTTGTAATCAAGTAGATCTACTCTGCTACTCAAGTGCTTCAATAGATCTTTCCTCTCCCCATGTGTGTGAAAGTGACAGTGTGCACGCCATGGTGGCACTTAGGCAAGAGTTTACATAAATACTCATCGTGCTTTAATAGATCTATGCTTTTCCCCATGTGTGTGAAAGTGACAGCGTATACGCCGTGCGTGGCACTTAAGCTGAAGGAAATATGCCCTAGAGGCAATCATAGAGATGATTATATTTATTATGTATCCATGAGTTATTGTAATGTTCCTTAAATATCCATATGAGGCAACTTGTATTGATTGGCAATTATGTGAATTGTTTGTGAAACTATTTACTTCTATGGTTATTTAATAGTTGTCCCTAGTCGGAGTTCATGTGAGGACACATGTGAATATTAGACTAGCACATCGATTGGTTGATGACTATGTTTCGCAAGTCATAGACATGGAGATGTCAAACCAATGATGTGGACACATGTTATGAACATGGGGTTGGACTGACCCAACTTGAGACTGGCAATTAGTTGCAGCTCTCTCTCTACACATCATGTCCGTTTTGTCCTTAGACCTGAGATTGTCGCATGTACTTGAGATATGAATCGACATACTTTGGGGCTATCAGACGCTACTCCGTAACTAGGTAGTTATAAAGGTAGCTTTCGGGTTTGTCCTGAAGCATGCTGCAAGGCATGGTCAATCAAGATGGGATTTGCCCCTCTACTTGAGAGAGATATCTTTGGGCCCCTCGAGTGATCGGATCCCGAAATGCATGGTCGTGCTACATATGGTTAAGAGTTAACCTAGTAAAGGGATTCCAATCACAGTATCGAGAAAGGGAGGTCAGTTTGGAGCTAGACCAAATATCGTGAGGCAAAGGGAAAGACATGTACTAAACCTTGTGATGGTTCGTCCGATATGATCTTTGTATGCGTTTAGGAGTTGGCACGTCTTGCTAGATGCCGCTACCAACTATAACAGAATAAGTGTATTCGTGTCATGTCTATACGTATATGAACCTATAGGGTCACACACTTAAGGGGCTGGAAGCCTAACGAGGATTGGATCCAAATTAGACCAGGCTTAGGCTACTAATAGGATGCTAATGTAGAAGCCCACTAGAGACGCCTATATAAGAGAGGGTGGGGCGTGCTGACTAGATTTAGACCATTTCCACCCAGCCGCCACTCCTCACGCCTGTGTTGCACGCGTGGACCTAGCAGTCCGGCGTCTGACGCTTCCACGATGTACGTGTAGATACCTCGGAGGCGCTGCATCTGTGGAGCTTGGACGAGCCGCGCAAGGGGAGCTGCTCGTGGGACGAGAAGGAGGAAGAGACGTAGATCATCTACACTGCAGCGACGCGCTTCATCATGTTCCGCAACTGCGCGTCTAGTGGTAATCCCGTGATCTATGACAACAATAATCCTGGTTTACGCGGTAGAAAATTTTGATTTGCGCTAGTGTAGCCTACCTATTTCCCTTCATAAGCTAGATTACACATATTTGTTATGAGTTATATTTGGAGTTGGATGTCTCTATGAAATTGTGGTGTTTGTTGGAACCATCTAGCACTCAAGGTGACAGTGTGGGGTTATCTAGATGGGGAAGGCGGACTTTGAGGTGTGATTTTGTAGGCCTACCGTGGATTAGAGTTTCCAACCGAAGTGTAGTTAAGAATAGTATCATGAAGAGAAGATATTTATATGAGAGAGTGTTCACTAGTGAAAGTATGATCCATAGGCCTTGTTTCTAAACATTGAAACACCGTTTGCACCTAGATCTGTTGCATGGTTGCTTGCTGTCATCTTTATTTTAGTTTGCCTTTTCCTCACCGTCAAGCTATTTTCTGGCGCCATTACCACTTGTATTTCACTATCTCTTCGCCAAACTAGTGCACCTATACACCTGACAAGTGTATTGGGTTTGTTAGGGATACAAGAGACTTCTTGTATCTTGATTGCAGGGTTGCTTGAGAGGGAATACCTTTGACCACTTCCTCCCTGAGTTCGATAAACCTTGGGTAATCCATTTAAGGGAAACTTGCTGTTGTTCTACAAACCTCTGCACTTGGAGGCCCAACAATTGTCTACAAGAATATAAGTGCATAGACATCATGTTACTTCAAAGATAAAATGCAAATTTTAATGAGGCTCATCCCTATCTTCATGCCCGCCATTTTGACCATAGTTTCAAATGGGGAATATTTGAAACGGGCATAAGAAATTTAAAAACGGTCCGAACAATGTAAATCCTCCGCGTGGTGTCATATTATGTGACATAGTTATAAGTAAAAATACTAAACTTGGTATATTGATTATGTATCAAAAAACCATTCACAAAATGACCTATCATGTTCAAGGTTTCATGGCTTTCGGTCGAAACGACGAATGTTATGTACAGAATCGCGACATAGTTTGTGATAATGTGCCCATATTATGCATTCATGTGCATCTTGGGATGGTGACCAATGTTGCAGGAGGAAGTTTTCCTTTTCGTCCATCAGAAAATCCATTTTTCATTTTCTGAGCATGAAAAACGGGGCGTTTTGTGAAGCAACCACCAAAATGCTACCACCCCATTTTTCAAAAATACTAGAAAACTTTACATGGAAGATCTTCCAACCGGGATATCTCAAACCTTTCCATACTTTCTGGGTGAAAAAGACAAATGTCTGTCGAATCGGTAGGAAGTGGGTCCGGTTTGAACTACAGGTACATGATGTAACACTCATGATTTTTGGAAAAAACCATTTTTAGACTCACATATGATGTTTCTTTAGAGATCCAATGTTGCATAGATTTATTACATAAAAGTTTTAATACATTATTACACATCACCAACATCCCTATCTAGTGTTGTGGTTTTCTTCTACGCCATAGCCAGGGAAAATCTTCATCATTTAACATGATGCTTGGGTCAGTTTTCACTTTAAAGAGTAAGATTTCATGAAACCTATTATAATCTTCTGACATGTCTGTCTTGTCATCCACTCCCACAATATTTATTTTCCCTAAAAGAACTATGTGGCGCTTTGGCTCATTGGATGATGTATTATTTTTCTGATTTCTTTTTCTCGGTTTGGTAGACATGTCCTTCATATAGAAAACCTGAGCCACATTGTTGTCTAGGACAAATGGTTCTTCCATATACGCAAAATTGTTGAGATCCACTATTGTCATGCCGTACTTTTGGTTAACATGTACCCCGCGTCCCCGCCTCCTGTCAGCTTGACCCATTTGCACCGAAACAAAGAGACCTTAAAAGTAGGATGTCAAAGATGAACACCGTTATTTCACTTCCATGGTCATACCTCCATCGACACAAAAACTCACCCCCCCCCCCAAATTGAACCTTGAGTATTTTCTAAAGACATAGACCAATGCTTCTTTGTAACTGATCTGATATGGCCAAGTCGTGTTATCGTGAGAAGAGGAAAAAGGAAAATTGTTGGAATGGATGGAGTTGCCACAGTCGAAGACTATGATCAATACGGCCACCCACATGAATAAGAAGAAACTATAGATAATGGTCAACCAAAAGGATTAGAACTACCTTACCTACGCCAACCACAACTGATGATCTTACATTCAAAACAAAGAGACACTATCATCAAACTAAGATATGCAAGGATCCTTGCAAAGAAGAGGAAGACTACTGAGAAGATTGTGAAATGCTGAATGATATACGATGATGATCTTATATATATATCTTTTATTAATTTTATAGGTAGCTAGCAAGTCGTGACGCGAGCCACATTTTGTAGTACGATATATGACGAATAGACGAATTAAGAAGCATGTGCCCCTTTTGTAGTACACACTATCATGATGAAATATCATATTTTGTACTATCATGATGAAATCACGAGATGAATGAATAAATTAAGATGATTTTTACTTTGCCTACATAAAATATAGATCACACATACTAGTGGCGTCCATAGCATGTCGAGCGCCACTACTAGTAACATTAGAGGCCTTTATTTCGTTGGGAGCGCCACTACTATCGATATAGTACCGACATTTGTTTTTATCAAACGCCACTACTACAACAAAGTGAATACGTAATAAGCAATGTGGATCGAGATCGAGGCATTTTCCCACCTCGCCGACACATCCGCCACCACGTCCCTGACCCCGGCCGCGCCACCACCTTCCTGACCACGTCCGCACCGGATCGGGCGGTCCCGCCATCTCCCCCGAGACGCCCGTTTGGGCTACCGCTTCCCCGATCCCGGCAATAGCGCCACCTCCCCGATGCCTTCCAACCTCCCTGACCATGGCCACGCACGGCGCCACCTCCTCGACGCCTCTATGGCCTCGCCGTGAACCCGGCCACGCACGACGCCACCTCACTGATGCCTCCCCACCTCCTCGACCCCGGCCATTCACGATGTCACCTCCCCGACGCCTCCACGGCATCTCTTCGACCTAGGCCATGCAGGACGCCACCTCACCAATTCCTCCCCACCTTCCCGACCCTAGCCACACACAGCGCCACCTCCCCGACGCCTCTGAGGCCTCGCCTCGACCCCGTCCATGCACGGCGCCACCTCAACGATGCCTCCCCACCTTCATGATCGCAGCCATGCACAACGCCACCTCCCCGATGCCTTCACGTCCTTCCCGCCGACGCCTCCACCTCCACGATGCTCGTGTTGGTGAGTTTGCCGCCTCTCCAGCCGAAGCCGGTGAGATTCCATTGACCAAAAAGTGGCGGCGCCGCCGCTAGTTTTTTTGCATGTTTTTCCTTTGTTCTTAACAAAATTGTCTATGCAATTACATATTTAGATCGAAGATGGCGAAGAAAAAATTCATCACCATTCATCTTTGATGTCCATACATTCAGTAGGCTTGACAACTTGTGATGATTTTCTTATATGATTTGGATCTAACTTACATGTTGTTACTAATGATGTGTACCATCTTATGTGTGTGTTGCTAGGATAAATGGTATGTGGTATGTCGAGGAAAGGTTCCGGGAGTCTACAATTCATGAATGGGATGAATGTATTAAAAAATTTATAGGCTATTCAAACGACTCCTTGAAAGGGTTTCCGGCAAAAGATATGGCAAAGGAGGAGTACTTCAAATCCCTTAAGCCCGAGGAAAAGAGAAGCAACTATGAAGTTGGAAATCAAGTTACCAGGTCTACTAGCTTCAAGAACTACATAATTTTTGTCCAATCTATCTTTATTGTGTACTTCCTCATCTTCTATGTTATGTGATAACATCTTCTATGTTCATCTTGTAAGTATTTGAAACCATCTACTATGTAGGCATGCATTAGTTGATCCAATTAGTTCTTATGTAAGACAATTTTCATTGTGTTATGAATGAGATGAACTAACTAGCTCTATTGACTGAGATGTTGTGCGGTGACCCAGCATACCACTTCATGATGTAGTACACTATAGTCGTTGACATAACACCAATGAAACACCGTTCACTAGTATTACATCCCTTAGAGTGGTACAACAGAAACACAACAGGTCCAAGACATGACTATAGGTTACAACTCAACTATTTACACAAGATCCAGAGAACACTCTAGGTTAAAGAGAAGGAAAGAAACTTCTTACAAAGAAGAATCAGAAATAAACAACTCAAAAACTATCATACTGATAAGACTAGTATCTGAACTATTGGTCTGTCATTGCTACTATTGCAATACACTACAGAAATAGGTTCTATGGCTAGAGATAATATTTCTAACTAATCAGTAACTTCGTCTTCGCTTGAGTTTATATATATGTTGACTTTATTGACTTCATTGAAGACTTGAGGTGTTGATGAAAACTTCTTCGAGTAGAAATTGATGTAGACGTCGTCTGTATTGGCTTTAGAATCTAGCAAGGGTTAAGAAGATATGTTGAGTACGATCGTACTCAGCAAGTTCACTAGAAAGGAGTGTTTGATGCACTATAACTACAACCATAGACCATAGGTCGTAGGCAATGCAAATTTTTGTAAACATTTCTTCAAAGGTTGCTTTTATTTTGAAAAGCTATGTCCGTCAGCCTTCACGGGTTTACCAGAATTTTCATGGAGTTCCTTTCCCGCCGAGTTCGTAGCTCCTTCCCGGAATAGGGACTAACAAGTTATAGTTCTTACACTCTGCAGAGGTGCGTTACTTTACCCATGAGAGATCTTAGCTTTGTTGCACATCCGAGTTGCATTCTCGTCCACACTTCCTTGGTGTGGGGCCCAGACTAAGATCCAAGCCAATCATTGCCCCCTTCGCGACCCCGCATGTATCCTTGGTGTACACCATGCCCACCCATTGAATTACGGCAATGGTTTGTACAGACCGTTAGATGCCAGAACTATCGTGGGACATTGAGGGTTCCCACCCATATGCTGCATATCCTCTACGAATTGCCAATTAATATGCATGCTACAAGTGATAACAGCCATGACCTACACATCCGGCTACATGCGAGAGGAAGAAGATACAACTGACTTCTCCGTCCCATTCCAAATATCATGGTTAACGCGTGATATACGACGCAAGAATCACTGGCGACATTGGTTGTTAAGTCCTAGATAGTATGTTCCTTTACCACCGGAACTTTCATAGTAGGTTATTACCTCATGGTAAATAACCTATAATTATATTATTATGAAAATAGTGTTTTCTGACCTTTTTCAAATGCAGGTGATGACAACACAAGGTTTGCAAATACTTTACATAAAATAATCAAAGGACATGAGCAAGTGTGAACTTGCCTTTTGTGATTGCAAGTGCACTCACGGTCTTCAAAACAATATAAGATCCAATATCTGAAATCAGCATCATTGGAACGGTAAGGACTAATGTTTAAACAAGTAGAATTCTATTATGCATAAGTAATGTAATGCAATTGATAAACGCGAATCCCCGGAATAAGCGTTGATCTAGGGTTTTGAATGCTAGGAATGGTTCCTTTAGAATGTGTTGTACTTTTAGACAAGCTTCACATTTGTGCTTCTTATTATGGCTTGTGAGTGTGTGTGAAACAAGATGTAAGTATAAATAATAGCATATAATAATAAGGCACCCAAATGTGGAATACTATTTACAGACTACTTATATAAGGATTGTTTATCATTTAGGTCTTTCTTAAGAATGCCTATGTCTTGCTTTATGATGTATTTTAAAAGAATAACTTTTGAAGAAATTTTTACTTAACTAAATGAAAACATTTAAATTTTAAGTTAACATTCTTGGTTTAGATTACAAGTTATGGTTTTCTTAAGTAAGAAAGAATTACTCCATTTGAATAATGACACCATTAGTATTTGAGACTTATCTATCTTGGTTTTTAACTTGGTTAGTTTGGTATTAAGATGCACTAGGTCTTACTTGAAATAGACCAAAGTAAACTATAAAACACATAATAAAGTTTTTATCCTAATACTTAAAGTCTTGTAGACTAAAGTTAACTTTAAATACATAGATGGACTTAGGGTGTAATGCTTATGACATTTGTATCTTGTTCACTTCATAATGTTTCTTTAAAGTTAACTAAGAAGGGTATTACTTTTATTTGAGTAGTAGTTTTCTTAATTTTATAATGGAATAGAAATTTGTATCTCTTTATAAAGGTGTGGTTATGATTTGTAATCAAGCAAGTAACAATACTTAACTACTTATGGATTCACTATAGTGTTTTGATTTGTTTATAAACTTGTGGTTGAAGTAAGGAAAAAGGTTTTGTTTATTCACAAATTATACTTGAAGAATTTATATTTGATAAAGATCTTTTTAGAAAATAATCTACACCTATGGTGGTATGATGATTCAATAAGATTGTATTTGAAATGTGTTGATCCATTTTGACTTCATATTATCAATATTTAAAACTAATACTATTTATTAGACTATAATTGGTTAATTTTAGAATATTAGCAAATTTTATTTATCCTTATATGAATTATTGATTAAGGAATTTAGATTTAAATTCAAGTTATTATGGTATTATATTTTTATTTACTTTCAAAGTGAAATGTTATATTTTTAACATGTAAATATTATTTTTGTGTTCATTTTGGTATATTACATTTATTTTTATGAATTATAAATAATAAGATATGATTTTTATAAGATTTATTACTATATAAATACTTAATAAATAATAAATGTTTAATTAAGTGAAATAATAATGCATGATTATAGATTTAAATTATAGTTCTTATTTTTATAATATTTTTGGTATTTTATTTATATTTTTAACATTTACCAATATTAAAATATGAATTTTCAAAGTCTTAAAACTTATTAAATTTTTATTGAATAATAGCTATTTAAATTATTGGCATAATAATGTTTGCTAATATTTTAATGTTATAGATTTTATTTTTCTGAAAATTTTCATATATTAAACATATTTTTTTCTGAATTATAAAACAAAAGTTATTAAATTTTTAAGATTGAATCATTTTCTAATTAAATTCTAAATAATATTACAAACAGGGAATACTTTTCTTACCCAGACGTAACCTACCCTAGTCACTGAATAGTGGGCCAAATGCCACATGGCACACATAGTTTAACTAATATCTTTGTTATTGGGCTTGTTCTTACTCACTGAGGATAACAAATGGGCCCAGGGGCCACGTCACACGCCAAGCTAGCAAATACCATTCAACACGCTGATCTGGTCAGGGGTTACATCGACGTGACATCATGATGATGGTAACACGGACTCCACCGCCGGGAGATGGTCACCGGTGGCGATCTACGGCGCCCCAGCACCTGATGTTGAGTGTGCTGGAAAGAGGGCGACAAGGCGAATCGAACAAGTCTACTAACGCTAGCTATTGGTCATCGGAACAGTGGCTATGACGATCATCCGTGGCGGCACTCTCCAGCGACATGACGAACTCGAGCTAGAGGTGGAATTAGGAAGATATAATAGGGCAGGAGATGCGTATGCGTACCTTGAGAATAATGCAGTGGTCGACAAAGGTCGGCGTGGTCGGAGGTGAGCGCTTGGACAAGAACTCCAACGAAGACCGAGGAAAGGGAACGATGAAATTCAACCTCCTTAGAGCTCCCCTTGATGATTTACTCCACCCAAATGATCTACGAGGCACGACGCTTCTTCCCATACACTCCACGGGCTTTGAGATAGATTGTATTGACGGCTAGTCGAAGCTCGCCGGTGATGGCGTCGGGTTGGAAAGAAAGATAGAGAGTGAGAGACAAAACAATCGAGGATGAGGATTGAGCAGAAGCTCGAGACGGTCTCAGGCGGATGCTTTATACGGCTAGGCAGGCTTGGACACGTCGACACGATGACGATGATAGTCGAGATGCAGTGGCGGAGTTGGAGCTTGAGATGGGCACGAATCGCTGCACAACGTCTACTGGCGGATTCCTAGCAGCCAGGGTGACGCTCAGAGAGGTCAATCGCGTCTGTGGTAGTCCAGAATGATGACGGTGAGGTGGACTCGCCGTTGACGTGTCGGCCATGCGAAGGAGGACGAAGACGACAGTGCTCCTCTCGCGTGGGACCCGCTTGCCAGTGAGACAGCGAAGGGGTATCCCGGGCTGGGCCACTATTGGGTCGTTATTGGGCTGCGACTAAGTGCACCTGGCAGTAAATAAGGGAGGAGAACACTGGGCTGAGGCCTGGTTTCGTTTTTCTTTTTCATTTACACTTTCTATTTTGTGTTTTGTTTTCAGATTTGTAGTTACACATTTGTTTTAAATTTTCCTTATAGAATTTATTTGTTAGATAGTGGCAGCAATGCTAAAGTGTATTTAGTATCATTTTGTGAACTTTTATTGTATAATGTTATTATTTCTTTATTTTCTTTATATATACCTTTCCTTTAGTATTTGTAAGAGCTTTTGATATGAATTTTAATTTATCTGATATCCATAAACTTATTAAAGAATGCATTACTATCAACTCATGAGACTTGACTCTCTTTAACTTATACTATTAAAGGAATTTCATATATGGTGATCTTTCATTTTATATGATACATAAAGTTCTAGGAAATTAATATAGTTAATATTATTCCCATAAATTTAGGAAATATCCATGTATATATTTTATTATAATTAACGTAGGAGTTAGAGTTTGAATTGTAAATGCTTACCCTACGGTTTAGGGTGCTTGATATACTTATATTCTTTTGTTGATGTGAATAAAGATTAATGGCTAAAACATATTGTCTTTATTTTTTTTATCAGGAATGACATTACCTTTGACATATAGTGAGGTTATTCTTTAGAATGACTTATGAGAAATAATTGATAACTATAATTTCTAGGCATATATGATTTGAATGTTTGTAAGTGTCAAAGATGTGCTTTAGTGATTTTCTATAGGAAAATATTCCTATAAATCACTATGGAAATAAGATGATAGATCAATCATATGAAATGGATAGTATGTTGGGTTAAAGATTTAGGGTTTAGTGTCTACCAAGAATTCCTATCTTCCATACTTCACAATTCTGGACTTCTGATTAAGGAATTCATTTCCTAGATATTCTACTTCTTTATATCCATACTTGGTTTTATCAACTGCTCTACTGCTGATAACCTCCAATCCAACAAGTAGTTACTTCTAACTCCATTTATACTCTTCCTTAATCATCCACCACTAATATTACTCCAGTAGATGTATAGATCAAACTACTTTCCTCAAAAGCTTACTATCCTTTAAGAGGAATAAAGGTACTTCAATAACTCCATGCTACTATAGCTTCAGCTTAATTATACTGTCTTATATCTACTTAACTCCAGTATCTTACATACAAACTTTACATCATATCATGGTGACTTGTCATGGCTAACCTAGAATAACATATCTATACCAGGGTTCAATCATGTTCTATCCACCAATGTCACTTATACATGATATAAGCATTCAATCTTGGTGACTAAAACATGATCATTATAATCCTTTGATCCTTTATGGTTTAGGTTTCTAGTTGGCTAACCAAGGCTTCATCAATACAATATTACAATTGTATTACAATAATATTCTTAGTATCTCTATTTGACTAGGAGATTTATTCATTGTCTATACCTACTTGATCCAATATGATTACTCCTGGTAACTATCTTCAATATTCATCCTTATGATCTTCTTTGTTACCATACAAATATTTATTCCAGATAACTCTTCTATCATTTCAGGAGTGAATTAACTCCATCAATTATCATATTGATTTAATTCGCTTCAAACTCTTCCATCCTATAGATGATATCTAAGACTAGCATTACCATCTATCTATTATTACTTCATTCTCTAAAGGACTTAGAGTGATTGTTATGATAAGTACAAGAGTTAATAGCTTAGGAATGGATAGGTTAAGACTTGATAGATCAATAGTTGATAAGCTAAGAATTGGTGAATCAATAGTTGATTACTCAACATTGATGATCAACAGATATTAGGATATAGTTTAGTAAACATGATAAGGATTGATATGGAAAGAAAGATATGTGGTGAATGGTCTTGTCTTGGGTTTCCTTCCTACTCCATATAACTAAAGAGTTAGGGTGAAGTGTTACCATAATCCACCTGGTAGAAATAAATAAGGATAAAATAATTCAAGGTTAGTTATTACATTCTTGTTACTTGAATTATACTCATAGCTTGGTATTCATTAGTTATTCTAAGGAATACTATGAGATAATCACTTAAGGATCAAATATTAATCATTAAGCAATGTATTAGGCTTTAATTTATTACATTTGATCTACCCTTAGATCAAATCATGTTTACCCAAAATAAGGTTTTAGCAAAGGTCATATTGAAACTTATCGCAGTCAACTTCATGATTTACTTCAATTCCATCAAGTTGAGAGAAGTCTCAATCACTTTGACAAGTTTTGTTCAAAAGCGCAAAAATTTATTCGGATTTTCTATGCATGAATGCAATGCACACATCTGTGTTCAGCTTATTTCTAAGCTCTAATGTTGAGATGTTACATGTTGTAAAAAAAGTATTTCGATTGTGACCTCGAAATATTTGAATGCACCAGTAGGAGAATATTTGGCCACTGTTATGCCAAAAGTAATAGCGGTCTGCGGGGACACCGCTGGTAGGACCGGGACGCCACTGATAGTTATGCACTCGTGGCGTTGCGGTTAAGCGCCACTACTATGGTTTCTACTTCTGGCGTTCAGGCCGGATGCCACCACTATCTTCTACCAGTGGCGTGAGATTAGTGGCGTGCGCGTTCAACATCACAAACCACCTTTTTCGAACGTCGCCACTAGGCCTTTTCCTACTAGTGGCGGCGTCGTTTCGTGCGCTCCCACACATCGGAGATCAGGGTCCTAAGCGAGTTGAACTTCTTCTTGCGGACCCCGTCGTCCTCCTTCATGTTGTCGTTGTCGTCCTTCTTGCTGTCGTCAAAGATGTGAACCCACCGAGCCAGTACGGTAGTAGGGACTGGCGCGCGGAGGCGCGAACCAGCGCAAGCCTCCGCGCGGGACCTTCCCGCTTCCACATCGTGCGCGAAAGGCCCAAACCCGAACCCCTGCCCACACTGGCGAGGTCGAGTGGATGCGCGAGCAGACGCTGCGTGATGGAGCCTACTCAGACCTCTCCGCGCCGCGCCGAACCTCTGTCTCATGTGGCCATATTCCGCATGATTGGCCGGCCATGGCTAGGAGGGGTGGCTAGGAGGTGGTGGGAGGTGGCGATTTGACGGTCGTCGATGAATGTGGCCGAAATCGAAGCGGGTCGACAGCAGCGGTGAGGGTTTCTACGTGTGGGGGAAGAGGGGAAATGTGATGCGGTTTATCCCATTTTGCCCCTCCCCTACACCGAATATATGCGGGACTAACGGGCCGGAATGCGGGAAACCACAAAAAGATTTGCGGTTTTGGGATGATGCGGTATCTTGAAAGGCCATTTTTGGGTCCCGTACCACATATCGGCACAAAATTTTGCGGGCCGGCCGATATGCGGTATCTTCTAGAAATGCTCTAATGAAGGGAGCGGCAGGCATAGGCGCAAGGAGTACCATCTGAGTATGTGACAGCGCCTCCAAATCCCAGTCCTAGTCCTGTGAGCGTCTCCAAATCGGGTACTTTCCCCGTCTCCCCCACGTACCTCCCTCGCGGCTTCCCCGCGCGTGGCAGCCGGGAGGCCCTTCGCCGCCCCCTCCTAGTCCACCTCCCCCTCCTTCCCCTCCCTCCCGCCGCCATCATCCAGTCCTCTCTACCCGCATTTGCTCAGGAGTTTCCCTTGGCGGCGGTGCACGATGACCGGCAGCGCTCTGGTGAGGCCTGGATGGCAGCGGGGTGATGGCTTAGCTCCTTGGCGGAAGGAAAGAATGGCCATGGCTTTGGGCGGTGGCGTCCATGTTCTTGGCCGCCGGTGCTCTACATGCCCAGATATGGGCCCTTTGGGCCTGATCTAGGTCAGCAGGCTGGCTGGCTCGGGCTCGGGCGTGGTTTCCTCCGGTTGGCTTGAGGGAAGATCGTGATGGGGGTGGCGGCAACGGCACGTCTACTGCATCACGACAGTGGGAGCTTCACGGGTATGATCTAGGCTCGGCTAAGCCGATGGCGGTGAACAAGAGGGAAGCGACGGCGATGGTCTACATGCTGCAACGTGGCGGTGGGGACTTCGTCCCGTCGGCACGTGCCAATGGCAGTGGAGGACGTCCTCTAGGTGGTTGTGTTGTTGACGCTCCTGGCTCCAATGTTGCCCTGGTATGCTCTTGATGTTGTGTCCGGCCGGCTACCGTGTATGGCGGTGGAGGTTGTTCCCTCTCGCGTGGTTGCGGTACTGTCATCCCTTTTCCATGCTTGGTTTTCTCGGTCTGGACGTCCTCACAACGTTTCCATTGTGAGACATCGCTGAATACTGCAAGACCGTATTGGTGTATGTTGGTGGGCGGTAAGTTTGGTGGAACGCAATGGATTGTCTGGGGGGGCATGGTTTTTTGGGGGTCGGGAGAAATCCTCATCAGGTCCGGCCGGCACATACGTGGTGACGTTTACGGGCGCCCACAGTTTCTTCTTGAAGGGCGTCAGGTGTACCCCTTCTTCACTCACCTCCGCGTACCGGGAGAAATATTAGGTTTAGTCCGGGAAGCAGCGTCGTCAGCACTGTATTCCTTTTTGAAGGTGCTGCTTGGTACGCAATGATTCGAATACATGGGAGCGTGGTGGGACTTATTTAGAGGGCGCATCGGTGGCGGGTCATTAGCGCTTTCGTCGAGCTGGCGATGTCGGTATTAATTTCTCTTTCTTCTCTTTTTTCTTTTGTGCTCGATTGTGCTGTTTGTTCCGGCAGTGGTCTCAAACTTGTATCTTGTGGTTGTTGTATTAATATAGCGGGGCAAACGTTTCTTGAGAGAGAGAGAGCCTTGCATCCCCAAATCTGAAAGCGTAAGTATCCCTAATTCTGATTGCTAATTGCTATGTTTATTTCATCCGGGCGATAGCCAGCGTGTGAAAAGTTTTGAAATGTTTACTAGGTAAATTGTTTGACATATTTCTCTTCTACAAATCTTGCGAACGGAATATATTTTCTCATACAGATATCAAAAATTTATATACTGGTATACTTGCTATAGTGAAAACCTTTGTCGTTTTACATAGGAAAATTTTACTTAACAAACTTTGAACAGCGATGTTCGTGGTCCTGGGTCCACCTCTGCGCAGAAGGATGTGTACCAATTTGTTCCTGAGACTGGTCATACACGGCTCTGACGAAGTGACTTGAGTGTATATCACACAACCACGGAAGAAATTGCACCCAATAGGCAGTCAAGCACGGCACTGACGAGTAACAGTCGATGTGCTGAATCGGTCTAGGAACACAACACAAACTACACTATCTCACTACACTACGGTCCAATAATCGATCGACAGTGATCGGTTGCACTCATGGCCTCACAACAAGTGTAAATACAAAACCTCCATCACCTTCGTATGTATAGTGAAATAAGTATGACAAGTCCCATCAAAGAAAATAGAGAAAATTTGCTAGAGGACACTGTTATTTTCCGGCGTTTGCTAAAACACACTGTTGGAATGTGACTTTGCTCAGTACCATTATTATTTTGTGACAATTTGCTAGAACACACTGTACTGCCCAAAACGGAAAGTTTGACGTTTTAGATTACCTTTTTACCTTGTTGCAAATATGTCTAGAATTTTAATTGAAATACACGATGTTTCAGATAGAAAAAACTATCCAGCTTTTTCCCAATTCCCTCGTTGATTTTTTTCTTAACCACGATGTTGCATGCTGCAATGGATGGCGTCTTGGTCTGGATGTTCCAACTTGATGTGAACTTACGTATAGTTTCTAATTCATGTTCGGTATATGCACATGCTGGATTTGGTGAATTTGAATTAGAGAAAAAAGTGTTCAAACCAGACATATGATGGTCATCCCAATAAAATTAGTCAAACTTTCCATTTGCGGCATGCAGTGTGTCTTGGCAAATGTGCCACGAAATTATAATGGTACTCAGCAAAGACACATTCCAGCGGTGTGTTTTGGCAAACGCCAAAAAATAACGGTGTCCTCTAGCAAATTTTCCCAAGAAAATATGTGTACAATACGGTCAAACACAAACTGGCACGCATAAAAACATCTACACACACCATATATATTCCTACATATAGACACTTTACACCATTGAGCAAAGAGCAAGGCAATAGCAAAATGGCTCGCGCTAAACAACACCTCGTCCATGCCCTCATGCTCCTCCTCATATGGTCCTCCTCCTTAGGCACCGCAGCCAAGCATAACACAACAGTCCCTTGCCTCCCGGATCAGGCTTCGTCCCTCCTCCAGCTAAAGCGCTCATCATTCCTCGGCGATCCAGAAAAATTGTCTTCATGGCGAACTGGAAGTGACTGCTGCCGCTGGCCGCTTGTCGCCTGTGACACGGCCTCCGGAAGAGTCATCTCCCTAGACCTGAGGGAGTTTAAGTTGAAGAGTCTTGACCCTGTACTCTTCAACCTCACCTCTTTGGAGAGCTTGAGCCTTAACACGGCCGGAATTTCCAACGACCTCTCTTCATTAAGTAAGCTTCAGTCGCTGAATGAATTGTATCTCATTGGGTGGGGCTTGCAGAAGGCAGAGCTATCTTGGATTGGCAATCTTCAGCGACTGACAACTTTGTCGCTAGAGGAATACGACTTTCCTCAACCGGTATCCTCTTGGATCGGCAATCTGTCGAGTTTGACAAGTTTGCTTCTACTTGGTTGTAATTTCTCTGGGCCAATACCGTACCAAATTGGCAGCCTTGCAAATTTGGCAGCACTGGACGTGGAAGGTTGCGGCTCTACCAATCAGCCATTTCCTTCATGGATCGGGAATCTTACAAATTTGGCAAGTCTGGGAATCCAAGGGTGTATCTTCTCTGAGCCCATTCCCTCCACAATCTGGAACTTCACCAAACTTGAAGTCATACAGATGGGGTACAACATCCTTGCTGGTAAGATCTTTACCCGAGATAATGCTTGTTTCTCTCCTAGCTAGACACATGAAATAGTTGAAACTCCTTTCTTTTATTTAAATATAATAGTACTGCTAAGAAAAAAATAAATTTGTCATTTAAAACCAACCTAAACTCATGAGATTAACGTATGTATTTACTGAAATCATAAATTAGTTGCACAAAAACACAACTTGTTTAGAGAACAAACTTACTTTGCTAGTATACTCCCAAATCTCAAAACGGCTCCTGGACTGACTGTTTGCGCACTATTGTTTCTGTGAATTCTAGTAAAATAAATAGGTTTGAAAAGTCACCATAAAGGCAAACTGTTTTGCTTTTTTTTTCTTCTTACATATGGCACACATATGCAAAAAAAAAATTCACATAACTATTTGTGTGCTGGTACTCAATAATTTACTTAAAAGGTATTATAAAAAATATTATTGAAAAGTTCATTATTTGGGAATAAATCTCCCAAGCTCACATGGGCTGGGAGCCACAAGTCATCATTGTTTAAGATTCTATGGTCATTGTTTTAGAGAAAAGTCCAAAGGGGCAGCTTTGTATAAAGTTTAGAAATTTGCTGCTACAACAGGGAAGGACCAACTACCAACATCTGTAGTTCTGTGGATTTCTCGCTCCCAGCAGCATCTTCTCCACCATGTGGTCCATGAGCTTTCTACACTTTTCCGGGCACAGAATCCTCCGCTGTATGTAGTCAGCGGGCTATCCTCCCCGCGACGACTATGTGGCCGGAGCTCCGGGCGGCCTCACCGGAGTTTGCTTCAACTGCCTTTAGGAGTGAAAAACTATATATAACTCTGGGTCAGGTGATGTTATCGAACCTCAGTTGCAAACCATGTTGCGGGTGTGTAGTACGCAAGGTGCTGACGATATGGCGACGCGTGGACCGATCATGTGATTGAGAGAGAGGCTGGTCGGCGTTATTTATTATAACCACTGCGTACCTCCCTACGGTCGCATAACGTCGTCTAGGCGGGCATAGGTAGACGACAGCCAGTGCTGGTGTGCCTTGGAGGCGAATTGTCAACAATAATGCGCACCACTGCACCCACCGGAGAGTTTATAGCATAAAACCATCATTTTTATATAAAATTTTCGAAAAACCACCAGTTTACGTTCTAATCGTATAAAACCACCACTCTACTACTATTTTTTGCAATGTGCACTAAAATAAAATTGACAACAAATTAACAGCGATTCTGACTAGAGGGACCCACCTGTCATGACAAATTTGCCGACGTGGACTAGACCCCACATGTCAGGCATATTAAAAATCAAAAATGAAAAGAAAAAATGAGAAAAACTGCCTATCACTGCCGTCGACGCCCATGCTCGTCGGAGCGCCGCCTCCCCCTGCTCGTCGGAGCGCTGCCATCCCCTGCTCGCCGGAGTGCCGCCGATGGCCCCTGCACCCGCATGGAGCCCCCCGTCCCGCGCCGCCCTGTTACGCGGCGAGCCCGCCCGTCCCGCGCTGCCTTGTCCCGCGACGAGCTCACCGGCAGCGGAGCCCGCCCGCCCCGCACCACCCTGTACCTCTCCGGATCTTGCTCGCCCTTCCCCGTCCCGCCATGTCCCTCGCAGGAGCTCGCCGCTCCGTCCCGCCTCGCCCTTTCCATGGTCGGAGAAGCCCAAGATCCATGGCGGTAGGTGCTAGGAAGGAGGGAGGGCTAGAGCTAGGGTGGAGAGCTGGTAGGGGAGGAGGCCCGACCGAGGGGATGGTGGCCGGAGGGGAGGCGGGTGGCCGGCGACGGGAACGGGGTGGCCGGACGGGGTGCGGGTGGCCGGCGACGGGATGGTCGGAGGAGGGACGGATGAACTCCTATTTTTTTTCTTTTCATTTATTTTTTAGATATTTTGATGATTTTTAATATGGCTGACATGTGGGGTCTAGTCCACATCAGCAAATTTTTCCTGACAGGTGGGTCTCCCTAGTCAGAATCGCTGTCAATTTCATTTTAGTACACATTGCAAAAAACAATAGTAGAGCAGTGGTTTTATGCGATTAGAATGTAAACTGGTGATTTTTCGAAATTTTTGCATAAAAGTGATGATTTTATGCTATAAACTCCCCACCGGCTCCTCCGACTGCTTTTAATAGATCACTGGCACCTCTCTCATTTCACACGGCAAAGCTCCCTCCTTGCCTTCTCCACTGTTGATGCCCTCACGCATATACGTCCTCCTTCACTAGTGCACACGTACCCCTCTAACACCGGTTTGGAGGACCCTCTAACAGCGGTTCCACAACCGCTGTTGAGGGTTCGGTGTTAGAGGGGGGGCCCCTTTAACACCGGTTCCTATACGAACCGGTGTTAAAGGGTGGCGCACGTGGGGCTGCCGCAGGCCTCAGGCCCCCCCCCCCCTTTAACACCGGTTCGTATCTGGAACCGGTGTTAAAGGTTCTTCTGCCGCGGCAGAGATTTAGGCCGTTTTCCTGCCGCGGCAGAACTCTGCCGCGGCAGGAAAACGGCCTAAATCTCTGCCGCGGTAGACTTCTGCCTCTGCCCCGTTCTGGGCGTATTTCTGCCGGAGGGGGGGGGGGAGAGCGAGGGGAAATCGATCGGGAGCCGTATACTTATAAATCGTCATCGGTACATATGAGTACATGAATAATTAAGCAACTATTATTATACACAAACATCGCCATCGGCACATACATCGCCATCGGCACATACATCGGCACATACATCTACATCGCCGGAGGTGGATATCTAAAGAGTTCTCCGCCAGGCGTGACGACCTCATCAAGTATGAACCCCGCCAATTCCTCTTGAATGGCTCGTATGCGTTCAAATGGTAGGAGTTGGTCCCGCATCCGTTCGATCTGAATATATATGAAGAATGGGCCGTCAATATATATATAAGAATAAAACTCAACACAATTGATGGTAATAAAATAATGCTGTGGACTTTGTTTACTTACTCTAAGTTGTTCTAGTGCGGCTTGGCCTGTCGCACATATCGTGTTGCGAATGAATTCGCAAACATAGTACCCACATAAGTTATTGCCGTGTCCTTGATGCGCGCACTTTACGAGAATAGAGAGTTCAATCAAAATAATAATCAATAAAGCATGATATAATGGAATTGGAAGCTAGCTAGTATTACTTACATTTTGGTCTACAAATTTTAGTTCTTCTGACCATTCACCCACGGCCCTGCCCGTGAACATTTTCCAAACCCTGTCCGACAAAGAAAATGGATAAAGGAGTAATTAATTACTTATTGTCACGAAAGTTGCCGATCTAGTGCGATAATATGATTGAAATTACCTCTGGAGCATCTCTCTAAAGTTTGCCCATAGCTCTTTTTCTTTTCGTAACGAGTCCATGACAAGGACTTTTCCTGAGTCGGGTTGAATGACTAGCAGAATAAAGTGGAACCTACGCACGCATAACTCATCATCAGTTACACTTAACATCGAGTAAGCCGAAACAGAATGTGTACAAGAGAGAGGGTAACAGTACTCACGAGAAGTTGTAAGGCAATAGTATTTCCCTTTTGGTTTGTTGTCTCAGTAAAGACTTTAGCAAGTAATCTTCTGTTTGCCCGGGTTTGTCTCTTACCACTTCTTCATGAACTCTATTTGGGTCAACGAACCCAATGTCAAAAGGGCCTCCTTTCCTGCATTCCATAACCTTTTTCCTGCATAATAGTATATACATATATGGTGAGCATATATATATACATGCAATTAATGAAGTGAATGAGTTGAGATAAAAATTACAGAAATAGTACTTACACACAATAAAGGCTGATGGCAGATTTGTCGAGTTCCTTCTGATTGAATAGAAAATGCAAGTCTTGAATGTTGAAGTCGATCGCGTCGTCTCCGCACAAGAAAATCTCATCTCTTATATGCGCCGTGATCCATTCTTCTTTTCTCGTCTTGCAGAAATGAAGGTACCACTTGTGCAATTTTCGCATCTTTGTTGGTAGATTTTTGAGCTCCTCTTTCTTGACTAGATTCTTCCCATACTTCCATGGCTGTATGGGGTTGACATCGCATTTGGGCAAGTTGTCTCCCATGACGTTCAAGTATGCAATGTAAGTCATCCCCATCTCATTGGCCTTTCTTTGTAGCTCTGCCTCGTAATCATCTACGGGAGGAGCGTCCCGTTTGTCAAAAATTTGGAGCGGGGCGCATGATTGGTTTTCCTGCTCTCCGAGCATGGGAACTGTTTTGTGGGGTGCCTCACGACTGCTACTTTCAGTCTCCCTACGGCGCCTGCTTGCATCCGCCTTCAAAATCTGGCGCTCGTAGTCCGGCACAAGTGGGGTTTCAGGTTTCAAAAGATTTTTGTAAAACTTCTCCACCACCGCCGGATCTATTTTCTCCTTTGGCTCGGCCCGTCTAGGTGCAAAGAATTTCTTGACCTGTTCTCCCGAGATCCTATTGGTCTCCTCGTCGCTGCGATTCCACGGTAAAACCGGCAATGGCTTGGCGGAAGGCTGCGGGACGTAGTTTTTTGAACTCTTTGGCGTACGGTTTCCTGCGGATTTCTTTGTGGCAGTGCTACTGATGCTCCTCGTGGCAGTGCTCTTCCGCTTACGCTGAGGAGATGGCTGAAGCACCGGAGATGGCTGACGGGACGGAGATGGCTGCCGCGCAGGAGATGGCTGACGGGCCGGAGATGGCTGACGGGCCGGAGATGGCTGACGGGCCGGAGATGGCTGCCGCGCAGGAGATGGCTGAAGCGGCTCAGACTGCTGACGCTGCGGAGACGGCGGGGGTGCCAGTGACCTCCAATTTGGAAGCACAATGTGTTCCTTCTTCCAAAGAATGGTTGTTTTCACTGCAAATTTGAGTTGAGTTTCCCCTTCACCTGTAGCATGGTCAAGCTGTGCTTCCTCATATTCCTTCACAACCTCATCCACCCCGACAATAGCATAGTCATCTGGAATCGGTCGGCAGTGGTAAGTTCCACCAGCTACAGGAGGTAAGGCATAGCCGACAGCCACCTTAATGGATAAGCCCATTAATCTCACATGCAGCTCAGCGTGTTCGCTCTCCGTGATCTCATCAACGGGGTATCGAGGACCCGTCATTTCAAGCGTTGGCTGCACGTTCTCCGTGGAAGCCACACTGCTTTTCCGCGCAGAGTCTGGGCCGCGGGCAGCTTCCAATGCAGGCTCTTCATGCCGCTGAGATGGGCCGGTAGCTTGATGGCTCTGTTGTGCATTCACTTGCGTCTGCAGCGCCGCAAGTGCATGTTCTATCTGTGTCATCCGATCTGTACGCTCTTTTTCTTTTCTACCGCGCCATCTGTAAGAGTCGCTCCAGTCGGCAAACCCATCCTTCCACGTCATACCCCCTGTGCCTCGTGCATGTCCAGAGTGTTCTTTTTTACCGATGGCGCGTGTGAGCTGGTCATTCTCTCTGTCGGGATGGAAGGTCCCGGCGGATGTTTCCTCGTATGCCGTGATGAGTTCAGTGACGGGTTTGGCAAGGATGGTTGGGAAGATACACAATCCTGTTTCTGGGTCCAACCTTGCCCCGATTCCGTAGAACCAAGTCTTTGCACGTAGGTCCCACTCATCTGTCTGGGGTGTGATCCCTCTCTCGCGCAGGGCCCTCTCAGCTTCCTCCCACTTAGGCCTCTGAGATATGTAGCCACCTGACCCCGTCCTCTGGTGATATTCCTTCTTCAGGGCATTAAGCGTATTGGTTTCTGACCTCTTTTTAGCTATAGCACTTTTTTTATATGTCTTAAATTCGGGCCAGTGAGGTCTTATCTTCGCATAATATGCGTCTTCGAAATTTGGAGTCTCGCCAGCTTTGACAAATTTGTTCAATTTTGTCTTCCAGTTGCGGAAAGCATCAGCCATCTTCTTTAGAGTCCACTCTTTGACCTTGTTCTCTATAACCGGGTTGTTTTCATCCTCCTCTGGCGGAAGGGTGAAATTTACCAACAACGAATTCCAAAGCGTTTCTTTGGATCTGTCATCGACAAAGGTACCGTCGCCCTTCTTTGGCTTATTCCAATTTTCAATTGTGATTGGGATTTGGTCCCTAACAAGAACTCCAGCCTGACGTATAAATTTGTCTGCGGCCTTCTTGGGCTCCATCGGCCTGCCATCAACACGGACTGCTTCGATCGTGAACTTTGCACGATCTTTCAACCGCTGGCTCGCGCCTCGCTTGCTCTTTTTCGTAGAAGAAGATGGTTGCTGGCTGGTCGATCCAGAGGGCTAAAAGAAGAAAGAAGCGTTAATTAATACATGTAGAAGAAGATTTTTGGTGGAAGTCAGCTGAGGCTTAATCAATGCATATACCTCGCCGGACTTTGTAACCATTAAATTGCGTTCACCGGAGTCTTCATCTTCTCCATGACTAGTACTTGAGCTGTCGTCGTCATGTCCCTCCAAGTTCAGATATTGTGAGGTGTCCTCATCAATAATGTTCTCCATTATTTCTTCTTCTTCAAGGTTTCTACTAAGTGGATCCATAGTTTCTAAAACAATAATATTATCACACAAATATCAGTAATACATCTATTGAAATGCTCAAGCAAGGACGATGATATGACAGGTTAAAAGTATTGAAATGTAACCCTAATACATGCTTGGTCATTTCAAACCCTAATTCGGAGAAACCTCGGATTCATATGAGAGGGTACATTTACTTCTTCTAATTAACTTGTCATCAAAGTTGATTAACATAGCATGGTTATTATAATGCTATATTGACAACGAGAGGTGGCGACGCTAGGGCGAGAGCGGGGCCGGGGTGCGTGGGGGTGTGCGTTCGAACCAGCACGACGTGATGGTCTACCTAAAATGGGCGACACACCCTCGACGCGTGTGTAGGCTCAGCGAGGACATAGGAGGTCAGGGTCGACGGCATAATGGTGGCGGTGGTCGTCGGCGTGGCACAAAATATACACATGCATATACAATACACATACAATACAAATCCTTTGAATCAAACATGCATAATTTCCTATAGGATTTCCTATAGGATTTAATCCTACAAATTTCCTATAGGATTTAATCCTACAAATTTCCTATACAAATCCTTTGAATCAAACATGCCCTTACTTATATCCCGCGGGATGGCGACGGCGAGGGCGACGACGAGGGTGGTGTGGGCGAGGGCGACGGCGAGGCAGACACGGATGTGGCGGTCTCGTCGGGCGGCGGTGCTAGCGGCGTTTAGGCGTGGCCTATGAGCTCCGAAGCGGCGGCGGCGAGACGCTCCTGCACGGGGAAGAGAGCGAGGTGGTCAGTTAGGGTTTAGGCGTGGCCTATTATAATATCTTTGCTATAAGCTATTTTATTTTTACTCCACATGCTTCTAATTCACATGTGCAAGGATTAAGGCCTAGATCGTCGGAGTCGATGTCATCTCTACACTTTTCTCTCCCTGTCAACTGGACCCCACCCGTCATCCCTAACCTACGACCATCCATCTGAGCAAGCTCACACGCATGGAGGGGAGGGGCTCGCCGCGCCCTCGCCGGCAACCGAGCTCGCCGCGCCGCCCCTGAACCGATCCCCGCCGCTAGGACCTCCCTCGCCCTCCCGTCCCCGCTCGCCCCGCTCCTCGCCCTCGCTCACGGGATCCCCTCCTGCGGCCGCTCCCCGCCGCCAAGGCCATCCCCACCTTCCTCCTCGACCACCTCCTGGGCCGCTTCCCTGCCGGCGCCAGCTCGCCCTCCTCCGGCAGAACTCCTCCCCGGCAAGCCGAGCCGTCTCCGCCCTGCACCCGCCCGACCGCGTCCAGGCCTCCCCGGCTTTGACCCGCCCTCGCCGTCGGATGCTGACCATCCTCCCCGCATCGGCCTGCCCAGCACCGTTGCCTCGGGCAGCGGCCGGGCCCTTCTCCGGCGCGCCCCCGCCTTCCGCAGAGCACCCCGTCGCCGTTTCCCCTGACCCTCTGCAGCCACCCCCTCGCGCTCCGGCGATGCACCGCTACCACCGCCGTGGCCCTGCCTCTCTGCGCGACACCCGTCGTTCCCGCCTCTACGCCGATGGCCAGCCCGGCGAGGTGCGGGGCGGCAACCTGCGGCGTGGGCCGGGTTCAGCTTCGCGCCCTCGTGCACGATGACGAGGCGGGTAGCTCCCGGGCTGCCATGAGCGCGGGCCCGCGCCTCCGCGCGCCGTCGCCGGTGGTGCGCGCGCCGCCTCCAGCGCCTAAATAAGTGTCATGGTGCCTCCGCGCGCCGTCGCCGGTGGTGCGCGCGCCGTCGCCGGCGGGTAGCTCCCGGGCTGCCATGAGCGCGGGCCCGCGCCTCCGCGCGCCGTCGCCGGTGGTGCGCGCGCAACCTGCTGCCTGCCGGCGGGGGAGGGCCGGCCGGGCGCGGCCGGAGCAGGCGCGCCGAACGAAGGAGGGGAAGAGAGCGTCGGGGGCGGCGAACCTCGAGCGGTGGCGGCGAGACGGCGCGTCGGGGGCGGCGGCGGCGCGTCGGGGGCGGCGGCGGCGCGTCGGGGGCGGCGCTCGATCGATCTGGCTGTGCGTTCGTGGCTGGAAGGGGAGGAAGGTGAATAAGGGGAGGAAGGTGAAATAAATACCCCCCCCCCTTTAACACCGGTTCGTGGCTGGAACCGGTGTTAAAGGGGGGGGGCGTTTCCCGCGCGCATTTATTACCCCCCCTTTAACACCGGTTCCAGCCACGAACCGGTGTTAAAGGGGGGGGTGTTTTCCCGCGCGCATTTATTACCCCCCCTTTAACACCGGTTCGTGGCTGGAACCGGTGTTAAAGGGGGGGCATTTAATTCAGGGGCTTTTTTAATTCAGGGGCTTTTTTAATTCAGGGGCTTTTTTAATTCAAAATATGAATAATATATCATAATTTTCAGAAAAATAATATCTATCCATTCATGTAAATCATTTTATATTTACTTTACATGAAATTTTTTAAAATAAATAAACACTTATTTCATGCATTAAAGGGGCTTTTTTAATTCAAAAAATATGATATGAATTTAGAAAATTCATATCTTTTTCATTTCAACTCAGAAAAATATGAATAATATATCATAATTTTCAGAAAAATAATATCTATCCATTCATGTAAATGATTTTTATATTTACTTTACATGAAATTTTTTAAAATAAATAAACACTTATTTCATGCATTAAAGGGGCTTTTTTAATTCAAAAAATATGATATGAATTTAGAAAATTCATATCTTTTTCATTTCAACTCAGAAAAATATGAATAATATATCATAATTTTCATAAAAATAATATCTATCCATTCATGTAAATGATTTTTATATTTACTTTACATGAAATTTTCTAAAATAAATAAACACTTATTTCATGCATTAAAGGTGCTTTTTTAAGATATATAAAAGAACTAAAAATTAAGATACATGGCCAGATTAAGTAACAATCGGCCGAACTGGAACTGAAAATTAAGATACATAAAAGAACTGAAAATCAAGATACATGGCCAGATTAAGTAACAATCGGCCGAACTTGTTTCGGAATGTTGGAGTGATTTAGTCATGCTCCTGCCTACACCTGTAATACTCGCCACTGTAGTCGTCGTACTCGCCGCCGCCGTCATCGCTGTCGTCGTCGGGGTCACCGTAATTGAACCTCTGGAGAGTACGCGTGGGCTGGACTTGAGGGTAGCGCGTGGGCTGGACTTGAGGGTAGCGCAGACGGGGGTTAGAGTCGGCGGCAGTGTCATAGGCCATGACGCTCTGGAGAGTCCGACCGCGCCACCATAGCCGACGGCCGGCCTCGTTGAAGTTAGGAGGAGGTGGGCCGTCCTCCTCGTGCCTGGCGAGCGCCCTCTCATGCCGATCCACGAAGAAGGCTTCCCAAGTAGAGAAATAGTCGGGATGCCATCTGGGATTCCTCCGCTGCTCCGGCGTGAGCTCGAAGTAGTAGTGGTTCGTGATGGCCATCCGGCGCGCCACACCTAGAGGGACAGGAGGAACCGGCACACCTCCGACGCTCAGCATCCAGCCGACGGGGACACAGTAGCCCGGCGGGCAGGGGTAGTTCGAGGCGCAAAGCGCCTCCGCCTCCCTGGGGGTTAGTGCTACGGTGGAAGCCATGGGAAAGAGTGATGAGGTTGCAGAGCGGGAAGCCATGGGAAAGTGCAATGACAATGGAGGCCAACCCCCTACATATATATATAGTGAACTAGCGGGAAGAACTGGAGGGAAGAACTGGCGGGAAGAAAAATGGCGGGAAGAACTGGCGGGAAGAAAAATGGCGGGAAGAAAAATGGCGGGAAGAAAAATGGCGGGAAAAAATGGCGGGATGAACCTTTAGTCCCGGTTGGAGACACCAACCGGGACTAAAGATGAACCTTTAGTCCCGGTTGGAGACACCAACCGGGACAAAACACGAGTCAGCACTAATAATAGAGGTGAGTGCATGTCGACATTATGTCGTGCGGCGTGTACCTTGTCCCGGATGGTGTCACCAACCGGGACTAAAGATGAACCTTTAGTCCCGGTTGGAGACACCAACCGGGACAAAACACGAGTCAGCACTAATAATAGAGGTGAGTGCATGTCGACATTATGTCGTGCGGCGTGTACCTTGTCCCGGATGGTGTCACCAACCGGGACTAAAGATGAACCTTTAGTCCCGGTTGGAGACACCAACCGGGACAAAACACGAGTCAGCACTAATAATAGAGGTGAGTGCATGTCGACATTATGTCGTGCGGCGTGTACCTTGTCCCGGATGGTGTCACCAACCGGGACTAAAGATGAACCTTTAGTCCCGGTTGGAGACACCAACCGGGACTAATAATAGGGGTGAGTGTCGACATTATTTTGTAAGTGTCAACACTATGTCGAGCTGCTTGTACTATAAATAGGCATCCTTGTGAGTCCAGTCCTCCAGCCAGTTTGAGGCAGGGACACCACTACGGCCAGTTTCAGGGAGATGCCGACGGAGCCCAGTCCTCCGGCATCTCCGAGAAACTGGTCATAGAGGCACTCCCTAATATGTGAAATTAGTTAGCTCCCTGGTGTATTGATCTAGTTAGACAGGTTACAAAGCTGCAAGATGGTTTTCGAGAGCAGGGACACCACTACGGCCAGTTTCAGGGAGATGCCGACGGAGCCCAGTCCTCCGGCATCTCCGAGAAACTGGTCATAGAGGCACTCCCTAATATGTGACCGCGCGCGTTTGGAGATCAGATCTTAATGGTAAGTACGATTCGGGACAACTTCTTCTCATACTCCCGGTCCATCCACAAAACATGACTAACACTCAAGACATGTATTAAAAACATGAACTAGAGTTACATAATATGAGCATGAACTTCTTGGCATATGCCCTTCCTTATGATCGCTTCAGTCGTAACCATGGAGCATCTTCTTTACTTAACGGAATGCTTGGGTCAGTTTTCACTGTGAAGGGCGGAATTTCATCAAACTTATTATAATCTTCTGACATGTCTGTCTTGTCCTCGATTCCCACGATGTCTCTTTTCCCTGAAAGAACTATGTGACGCTTTGGCTCATCATATGATGTATTCGTTTGCATATTTTTTCTTTTTTTTGGTCTGGAGGACATGTCCTTCACATAGAAAACCTGAGCCACATCATTGGCTAGGACGAATGGTTCGTCTAAGTTCTTCATAAGATTGTTGAGATCCACCGTTGTCATTCCGTACTTCTTGTCTACCTCAACCCCTCCTCCTGTTAGCTTGACCCATTTGCATCGAAACAAGGGGACCTTAAAATTAGATCCATAGTCAAGTTCCCATATCTCCTCTATGAACCCATAATACGTGGTCTTTTGCCCATTGTCTTCTGCTGCATCGAAGCGGACACCACTGTTTTGGTTGGTGCTCTTTTTATCTTGGCCTATCGTGTAAAATGTATTCCCATTTATCTCGTACCCTTGGAAAGTACATACAGTCGAAGACGGTGTCCTGGCCAACAAGTACAGCTGATCCCCAACAGTGGTGTTATTCGTGAGAAGTCTTTGCAGCCAGCCGCCAAAACTCGCCATGTGTTCACTTATAATCCATTCATCAGACTGCCCCGGGTGTTTGAGGCGTATTAAATTCTTGTGTTCATTGATATACGGGGCAACCAAGATAGATCTTTGTAAAACCGTGTAGTGTGCTTGATTGAGAGAATGCCCGTCCCTACATATCATTGCTTTACATCCTAGGGTGCCTTTTCCACGCAGTCTCCCCTCATGTCGTGATTCTGGAACACCAATCGCCTTAAGGTCAGGAATAAAATCAACACAGAACTCAATGACCTCCTCTGTTACATAGCCCTTGGAGATGCTTCCTTCTGGCCTAGCACGGTTATGAACATATTTCTTTAAGACTCCCATGTACCTCTCAAAGGGGAACATATTGTGTAGAAATACAGGACCGAGAATGGCAATCTCTTCTACTAGGTGAACCAGGAGATGCGTCATAATATTGAAGAAGGATGGTGGGAACACCAACTCAAAGCTGACAAGACATTGGGCCACATCTGTTTGTAACCCTGGTAGGCTTTCTGGATCGATTACCTTCTGAGATATTGCATTGAGGAATGCACATAGCTTCACAATGGGTACTCGAACATTTTCAGGTAGAAGCCCCCTCAATGCAATCGGAAGCAATTGTGTCATAATCACGTGGCAGTCATGAGACTTCAGGTTTTGGAATTTTTTCTCTGCCATATTTATTATTCCCTTTATATTCGACGAGAAGCCAGACGGGACCTTGATACTGCTCAGACATTCAAAAAAGATTTCCTTCTCTGCTTTGGTAAGAGCGTAGCTGGCAGGAGTTAAGTGGCATCGTTTACCCTTCTCGTTCTCAGGATGCATAGGCTCTTCAGGGGCCTTCAGACGTTGCTGGTCCTGTCGTGCTTCCGGTGTATCTTTTGTCTTCCCATACACTCCTAGAAAGCCTAGCAGGTTCACGCAAACATTCTTCGTCACGTGCATCACGTCGATTGAAGAGCGGACCTCTAAGACTTTCCAATAGGGTAGGTCCCAAAATATAGATTGCTTCTTCCACATGGGCGCGTGTCCGGCATCGTCATTCGGAACAGATAGACTGCCAGGACCTTTTCCAAAGATTACTTCTAGGTCCTTGACCATACCAAATACCTCCTCACCGGTACGGAGGACAGGCTTCCTCCGGGGTTCTGCCAGACGTTTGAAATGCTTGCCTTTCTTTCTTACTGGATGCAGGTTCGGAAGAAATCGGCGATACCCTAGGTACACAACCTTCTTACATTTATCCAAATATACACTTTCAGTATCATCTAAACAGTGTGTGCATGCATTGTATCCCTTGTTTGTCTGCCCTGAAATGTTACTAAGAGCAGGCCAATCATTGATGGTTACGAAAAGCAATGCTCGTAGGTCAAATGGCTCCCCTTTGTGCTCATCCCACATACGTACACCTGGTTTGGCCCACAGCTGTAAAAGTTCTTCAACTAATGGCCTTAGGTACACATCAATGTCGTTGCCGGGTTGCCTCGGGCCTTGGATGAGCACTGGCATCATAATGAACTTCCTCTTCATACACAACCAAGGAGGAAGGTTATAGATACATAGGGTCACAGGCCAGGTGCTGTGACTGCAGCTCTGCTCACCAAAAGGATTCATGCCGTCTGTACTTAGACCAAACCTTAAGTTCCTTGCGTCACGTGCAAAGTCCGGGTACTCTCGCTCGACTTTTCTCCACTGTGACCCATCAGCGGGGTGTCTCAACATCGCGTCTTTCTTACGGTCTTCCATGTGCCATCGCAACAACTTGGCATGCTCTTTATTTCTGAAGAGACGTTTTAACCGTGGTATTATAGGAGCATACCACATAACCTTGGCGGGAACCTTCTTCCTAGGGGCCTCGCCCTCAACATCGCCAGGATCGTCTCGTCTGATCTTATACCGCAGTGCAGTGCATACCGGGCATGCATCCAAATTCTCGTACTTCTCACCGCGGTAGAGGATGCAGTCATTAATGCAGGCATGTATCTTCTGCACGTCTAATCCTAGAGGGCAGACAACCTTCTTTGCTTGGTATGTACTGTCAGGCAACTCATTATTTCTTGGAAGAAGATTCTTCATTTTTACCAACAACTTTGAAAATGCGCTGTCAGTCACACCATTCTCTGCATTCCATTGCAGCAAATCCAGTGTGGCACCTAGCTTTTTGTGGCCATCTTCGCAAGTTGGATACAACAATGTTTTGTGATCCTTTAACATCTGCTCCAGCTTCTCCTTCTCCTGTTCAGTTTCACATTCTTCCTTTGCATCAGTAATGGCCCGACCAAGATCGTCATCAGCGGGCCCATCTGCTCCCTCTTGATCTTCATTATCTACCCCCGTTGCAGTATCATCATATTCAGGATACATATTATGATAGTTTTCATCATCCTCTTCTTCTTCGTTGTCTTCCATCACAACCCCTTTTTCTCCGTGCTTGGTCCAACAATTATAGCTGGGCATGAAACCAGATCGAAGCAGGTGGGCGTGAATGGTTCTGGTATTTGAGTAGTCTTTCTTGTTCTGACAGTGAACACACGGACAACACATAAAACCATTGTGACCACGGTTTGCATTAGCCACAACGATGAAATTTTGGAGGCCCGTAATGTACTCGGAAGTGCGGCGGTCACCGTACATCCATTGCCGATTCATCTGCATTAATATGTAGTATATATCAAAAAATAATAGGGAGATGACCATTTATATATATAGTACATCAATGACACATGAAACTATAGTTGCCGACCTCGACCGAGACGGAAAGAGCAACAAGAAAGCTTATTTTGAGCTCTCGGGCATTTCACCGAACACCTCTAGTGCATATGAAAAAAACACAAACTAGCACTCTTCACACCCTCTTGCTAGGCTCCAAAATGTGAAAAAATGGAAGAGTGGGGTGTGTGTGGGCTGGGGTGGTGTCTTATATAGCCCCCACCCCTTTAACACCGGTTCGTGCCACGAACCGGTGTTAAAGGGGGGGGGGGGTGCGCGGGCCACTGGGTGGAGGGACCTTTAACACCGGTTCGTGGCACGAACCGGTGTTAAAGGGGGGGCTCCTTTAATGCCGCAGAGGCCACGCTGGCACGGCCCCCCCTTTAACACCGGTTCGTAGAAGAACCGGTGTTAAAGCCCATTTTCGGGATCAACAAAAGCCCGCGTTTCCACTAGTGCTTGGCGGAGGTGACGGCCCGCCGCTAGGGCTAGAGAGGCCCTTTCGTTCAATAGGCTTGGACGACACACCTCCACGGTGATGACGGATCGCAGGAGGATCGAAGAGAGGGATACAATGAGAAGGTGGTGTGCCATGACAAACGACGACGATGTAGGTCCATCTATCGTCCCTAGGGAGAATGGTGCTGGCGAGGCATACAGTAGATTTTGATTTATCAAAATTTCAAATAACTTTAAAAATATAATCAAAATTTGAATGAAGTTGCAATTGTCGTTCGAATTTAATGTTTTTAAAAAATGTTTGGGGTACGTGGCTTGGGACGCACGTGTCCAAACAAGGCATCACCAATCGTTCGATCCGGCGCTTCTATTGGACGCCGATTGGGGGATGACTTTTTCTGATGTTGGCCATAGAGCTTGGCGCTCTGTCATCAAGGCTATGCATCAAGGCTATACGCTAGAGGCTGATGGACAATGTCTCTGGGTCCCTATGACCATTTCGAGTCGGACCTCAACTACTCCTTCCATCCCATATTAGGTTGCGCATAATTTTGCGTGCTAGTCAAATTATATAAAGTTTGACCAAAATTATATAAAATAATATAAATTTATAAATACAAAAATAATATTATTAAAATTGACTTAGTGTATACTTTCATATTATATAAATTTTATATCATGCAAAATTATGCGCAACCTAATATGAGATGGAGAGAGTACTTCACCTTTCACTACTTTTATCCATGCCATATTCGTCTTTGATTCCCAGAGCCATCACGACAAAATTCTTAATGCAATCCTCTTTGTCCGGGCATAATTTCTCAATTTGTGCTACACCATGGAAATGATAGCAACAAGCCCCGTGTCGCTCTCCAGGGGGCGGCTCGGGCGGAAAGCCTAGCCGCCGCTGCCCCTAGTGTTTCCTCTCTAGTCTCCTCCGATATCGTCGAAGGACGCCAGCGGTCAAAGGCCTTAGGTTGACAGCAGCGGGGCGGTCTCCTCGCGTGGCAACCTCTTCCCCGTAGGGAGCCCTTAAGGTCGCATCAGTGCATCGCCGTGGACAAAGCTCTCATGACGATGAAGGTTGGGATCTAAGGCGGCAGCCCCGGGATGTGGTGTTGGTCCTTCCTAGCAGATGGCGGTGGGGGTCGTGTTTGCCGACCGGGATGTGGCGCTTGGTGAGGGGTCCTGCGGTGGTGGCGCGGACGCTTGACCCTGCATCGATGGTATGGTGATGGATCGTCTTCTGTGTGCTCAAAGTCGTGAGGCCATCTTGCGGAGGCTTCGGGGGGCGCGAGTTGCCTTCGCTGCCCGCCGTGCCTTCGATCTGCCGGTGGTGTTTGGGGCGGCCGGTCCTGGTGCTGGCCAAGGGTCGGCGTGGGGGATGTTGGCTTGGATCTAATTAATGTGGTGGACCTAGGGTTCCTCTCACGTCAACACTTTGATCTACTTGCCCTTCTTCATTAATCTGGCAAGAATATCGAGTTCCAGAAGGCTCCGTCAGCAAACTTCATTAGGTGAATCATGTATGGAGATTGCCGAATAGGATGGGATTCGATCGGGCGCAACCATGTTTTTCAGACCATTTGGTTTCAGATGGAGCGAGGCAAAACTCTGCAGTCTGTTTTCATAGTGGACATGTTTTTAGTTCCATGGTGAAGTCAGCATGCGGAGAACGTCACTGAGGCCGAGATCTGAGGAATAGTAATGGTGGTTCGAGTTCTGGTGGCGATAAGAAAGATCTGAGGACTAGTAATGGTGGTTCGAGTTCTGATGGAGATGAGAATTGGCTTGGTGATTCGTGACTTGTAGCAGCGGGATCGAAAAGTGGAGACGATAGCACAAGAGAAGTTCAGTGTCTAAGATTTCATGGTGAAATCCTAAGTTCTAGCCTTAGTTGGTTGTGGGTGACAATCACCTTGTTGAAGGCATTGTTTTAAGAGCGTGGATATTTCTTCAGGATGAAAACCTATGATTTATGATTGGGCAATGATGGTGCTTGTGCATCTTTTTCTTTTTAGAGGTGTTGTTTTTGCATAAGTTGAATTTTTGGTGTTGTCTTGGTGATGTTTGTTGTTACAAAAACATTGTAGCGGGGCCTTCTTTCGGTCATTCTTTTTTTTTACTGTGTATATATTGTCATTAGGGCGCAGTATTATTCTAGAGGCTAAGTGTAATAAATATCTTCGTGATATTAAATATTCTACGTATAAAACAAGCCTCGCGTCGCCTGGTCCAGTACAAAATGAACCGCTTGATTAGGCAATGTCAATGTTTGTGCGTCTTGTCCTTTTTTAAGAATGTTGGCTTGAAACTCGGCTTCGGGCATGAAAATCCCGAACTGTTTCCTTTTGCTGCGCTCGTCAACATCACCGTACGTGTTGAAGGTGTTGTCTAGGAGGAAAGTACTTCCTATTCTTCGGTCGGAGCTAGCTATTTTGGATTGCTTCAGGTTTTCCTTTTTTTTTGTTAGGGAAACTCCAACGGTGTCCAGTATACCGGACGCCAATTCAGTCTGAATCAATCTGTTTGCGCTGACCCGTGGACAACTCCGAGGCTCTTGCAGTGGCGGAGCTTGAAAAAGACTCATGGGCGGGCCAGCCTATAACAAAAACAAAAATAAATGGGGATTTTTTTTCAAGGAGTCATTTTTATTAAGATTTAGCAAAGAAGGTTTTACATCGAGTTACACTACCGGCCACACACACCACTCCTAGTAACACAACTAACAAAAAAACAACTACTTTCCCTGACCCGATGGGCGCTGGCTATGCTCTGCTATCATGCTTGAACCTTGCATTTTGCAGAAGCTGCAAATCTATGTTGGCGAGGTTGACAAGCTGAGCAATTTCTATGATTTGCCTGTCGAATGTTCTGGCTTTAAGTTCTAGCCAAATTTTGCACAGCCCATGAATTGCATTGGTTGCCACCTCCTTTCTCTGTGATGTTGGATGACGGTTGCTTAGAGAGAAACACCATTCTCTGACGGTCTCATACGGGAAGAGGTACAGTATCAGCCACTCCTTTTCCTTGACGGAAGAGAAATAAATAAATGGGGAAACTGAATAGTAACAAATTCACAATTTGGTTAAGAATAGATGCTATAAATTGCTATCTAAGAATTTAGGAAAAGAAAGAAGATTACCAAGGCAGGGGAATTAGACAAGAAAAGGGGATAGATTCGGCTGCTAGAACTCCTACCGGCCCTGTGTCCGTGGGGTGCATTGTGCCTGCGCACTACAATAACCCTTTGGACGATCCCTAGATACCAACGGCCAGCACTGCTGTTCTTCCTCTGCTCCACCGCTTCCCCCGATTTCCCCTCTTTTATAGTCCAGATTTCTAACCCTATCGAGACGCCTCCATGTCCATTGATTCCTGTGGAGAAAACAGAGAGGATCAAGAACGAGAAGAGTGACTGGGGTCTGGGAGGCATCATACAGGGAGGGGTAGTGGGTGCTAGTGGGATGGACCTAGGAAGCATAGGGGTCAATTACTTTTTTGCAGAAAACCTGGGCGGGCCGTGGCCCGGTTCGGCCCCAACGTAGCTCCGCCAGTGGGCTCTTGTGTCCTCACTCTACCTGTTTAGGGTGACCACTACACCCAAACAACATCCCGTAAAAGAAGTGGACACGAAATAAAAAAATAGAAAACAAAAATATAAACATAACTTACATATACTAACAAAATACATTGTTCAAAAACTAAAAAAACATTAAGACAACACCCTACCCTAGTGCTAGCATCTCTGGGGGCCTTCGCCCTAGTCCTCTAGATGATGATGAAGCCCTGCGGCGGCTAGACTGCATCGGTCAGCGCTGGAAGCGGCAGTGGCCCAGCAGGAGAGGCCTCTGGCGGTGTAGTCTCCTGCATCACGGACTGCTCGATAGCTTCTTGGAGGTTGTTCCACTTGACCTCCTCCTCTTGCCCAGATAGCTCGATGGTGGCGATGAGCTGCTCCTCGTCCTTCATCTCGTCGTCCTCTAGGGGGTATTTTACCAGTTCGTCCTTGATGTAGCGGACGTTGGGCGGCAACAACAGCGATGGGTCCATGTACTGCATGGCCACACCACGGTAGTGCGATCAGTGGCCGCCCGTGCTCTGGTGGTGGGGAATGCCCATTCCGCCCACTCCTCTGGCTTCTCCACCCGCGGATCTTCCTCCGGTAGTGTCCTCTACCGATTAGAATGCCTTGTATTCCTTGTTGTCGTCACGGTCTTCTAGGGTGGACTCGATGGACTGCCACCGAGCATCGTGCTCCGCCTCGAACCACTGCTTCCAAAGTGAAGAATTGATGGTGTAGGCATGACCATGTTGTAGATCCAGTGGGTGGAAATGCCGGCACTTCAGGATCTCCCAGTGGCGGGACAAGACAGCCACGACAATTGCCAGCACTGACACGCAGGCCGGGTTGAGATGCCACCCGTGTGTTAGGTCAACATTTGGCCATGGAAGCAGCTAGCCCAGCTCCTCGAACTACCGTGCCACCTCCACCTCCACGTATACTCGATGCTCGGAGCGAGGTGCCATGGTAGGCGGGCGCGGTGGCCTTGGTGCCACACAGGATGTTGAGGAAGCCTACAAACGGCGACTGCCGTCACTGTCGGAGGAGGACCTACCAGCATGGTCATTGTGGGAACGACCATAAGGGCATCTCCACCGGGCTGATCCATCTAGTCCGAACATGTCCGAACTCGTCCGTGAGGACACGCGGGACGTGCGCGGTGCCCTAGCGGGGCGACCCATCCGGAGAAACGCGTCCGGCTTGACCCATCCATGCATCTAATCTAGGGCTCGGTTCCGTATGCGCGCGGACAATGCATGATGTCCTGCCCGTTGGCCACCCAGGCCCATATGTAAGTGAGACATTAGTACTTAACGATAGCTTTTCATTAGATTAAGCCCTGCCAGTTACAAAAGGTCCATTCAAACTAATTAGAGGGGATGCTACTGCTATTGATGTTGTTGTCGTGGCTACGGCTACTGCTGGAGGAGGACAGCGCGACGGCTACTCTTCGCCGTTGCCATGGCCACTGTCGCCGCGGCCACCATTGGCACGGCCACCGGCCTCGTCGATCGCCGCCCTAGTGGCCCAGATGCTGGACGCATTCGTGGAGACGGTCGCGAGCCGCCTCCTTGCCCTCCGCCTTGCCGATCCTCCGCCGCCTGGTTCGCCAGGGCCTTGTCCATCCCGGCAGCCCAGTGGTCCCTCGCCTCCTTTTGGGCGAGCAACTCAGTCGGAGAAGGAGCCGGAGCACCATTGGGGACGAAGCCCAGCTCCTGCGCTATCTGCACGAGGATGGCGAGCGGCGCCTACAGCTGGTCCACCTCCTCCCCCTCCTCGTTGTCGTCCTCCGCCTCCTCCGTGTCGTCGACATCGACGAGACCCCACGCGAGCAACGCCTCAGCAGCCAGAGCCACGCACTCCTCCTCTGCCGCCGAGTCAGCGACGTGCTCTTTCGCATCGCGGCGCGCTTTGGCGGTGTGGCGGAGCGTGCGGATGGAAGACTTGGCGGCCTCCTTGGCCACCTCCTGCAGCGTGGTCATGGCAGCCTCATGGCGGATCTCGCGAAGAGCCGTTGATGAGGCCTTCAAGGCACCGCCTTCAACACCTCCTTCGTGGCGACGTGGTGTATGTTGGTCACCGCCCATTGGGAGGCCACCATTGTCGCCACCTCCACCACCCGCTGCGGCGCCCACTCGGCGATCTCGCCTTCCTTCTTGAAGGCCAGCACCTGCGCCTCGCCCATGCGCCGGGCCAGCATTGGCCGCGAGGTGGGCCTCGCCGATCTCCATGTCCGGGTAGCAGGTGCGGCACATCTCTCGGATCTTGGACCATATGGCGATCTTGCGGCGAGGCATGGTTGCTGGCGACTGGAGCATGTTTCGGCTGCTGGTTTTCTCTTGCTTTGGGGCTTGTTGTCTCCACCGTGCCGGCGACCGTCTTTTATCTTTATAGACCGTGGCGAAGGTGGGAAACAGCCTGGGATGCACGGGAAGTTTTCTCGCCGCGGGAAGCAAGGCGCGTGCGGGAAACGATGGCGAGAAACGCCAACCGCGCGGGAAGCCGCCGACGCTGACAGCCGACGCCGCGTCGCCATTGACGTCCCATCACGAGGGGTGTCAACCGGTGACATCGGGAGGGAGATGGTCATATGGGTCGGGCCGCTAGGCGCGGTCGACCGGACAGGCCGAACCACGACCCCAAATCGACCGGGGCCCGACCCAAACGGACCGTTTGGGGTGACCGGATGGGTGGGTCCGGTGGAGATGCCCTAACATCCGTTGTCCCCGACCTTTATTGGAGCCCTAGGATTTAGCTACTGTGGCATGTGTGGGCACATAAGCTTTCACTGGGGGACTAGGAGTGTGGATAGCGAAAGTGGATGACGCTGGTCTCCATTAAAAAGGACCAGAGCAGTCGGTGGACCACATTGTTTCCTCTCTCTTTGTTGCTGACGCACGGGGCCCATGAGAACCAGGGGAGGACATGTTCGGACACGCGGGTGTTCTGAGTCCACTACAACACGGAGCTCGGGCCCTGGCGCTTATAGAAGCTGAGGCACAACCTTAGTCTCTGTGCTCGCGCTTGGGTGGCAAAAAAATCTGCTAGGGATAATTGTGTCACGGATTGTGCATCTGCAGTAGATTTTTTTTGGCTCGGCACAACGTGATCCACCGTCCTAGCGCTTCCGCGGGGCGAGGAAGAACCATGTTACATTATAGAAGACGTCAGAAATTTAGTGCCACGTAATCGCGTGTTATATGTTGTGTTACACCGCTCAACATCACTGGAAGTTAATTACATTAACAATAACTTATTTACATTGCTAATCTCATTACAATTCGAACATTCTAGTTTATTAATATATAAAATATTTATTACGTCATATCATATTACACTAGATTTGAGCTCCTCTCTAATCATTAAATTATAGGTAGCCTCTGCTAATAGGGTCTTGAGCCCCTCTCTATTCGGAAGATCTACCTCTAAAACCTAAAACTATACATAATTAGGAGAAAAATCCCATCTAATCCTAGACTTCTTGAGAGCCTCTCTATACCGATCGACATCAACATCATGTCGGCGCTGAAGAGTCTATGCTCGCCAACATCATAAAAACGGATCTGACTTTGAGCACATGCCATATGATGGTAAATTCTCTTGGAACTGAAAGAAGAACAAAAAAATATGATTAAGAGGAGAAAGACAAAGCATTGGATCTAAAAGAGCAAGCCAATGAAGATGTGTACAGAAGATGAGGACCAACCCTGCGGATCGGACAAGCCAACGATGGGCCCCCGCAAGATCTGGCGTGGTTGGGCCGCGCAAGTTCTAGTGAGCCAACGGCCGCGCAAGATCTGGGACGGTACTGCCGCGCTAGATCATGCGCTATCCAACTGCGCATGGAGTTCTTGAGTTTGAGGTGTCTATGTGAGGTAGAGACTGATAATGGGATTAGTTGTTAGGGTTTGTCCATATTATATAGAGTGGGGAGTCCAGAGTAGAAAGTCTGGGCCATTTGAAAAAGTCCGGTCTAGGCATCCAGATTTTTGGACCACACCGCTTAGTGTGATGCGTTTGATCAGTCAGCATGGCGTTTACCATCCACGGCGCAATCGTAACAGCCTTCATCGAGCTACCGTGGCATTCAGTAGCGCCGGGCTTGCCAGTCACATACCACGACACCATAATCCACCGGTATGAGAATGGGGAAGCAGCCTAGTGGTTGGGTCGCAGTTCACGCATCCCATCGACCGGAGTTCGGTCCCTGTTAGTGATGAATTTTCGGAATTCTCACGTCGACCCGCTTCTACTATATCAAAAAAGTGTCTAGCTCCTTGTAGCATCGTTTTATATTTTTTATAATCTACCGGTATCGACTGTGCCATGGTGTATAAGTGGGCGCGGCGATAAAATGGCGCCACGAACAGCCCATTTGCCGCGTAACCAACCTTTGCCAGTTCTTTTTGCTTATGCCACCCTAAAAATCCGCAGGGTATGGGGGTATTTTTGTAGTGGTCCATAAAGCCAGGAAATGTGGGCCAGCCGGGTAGAATTGTGGCCATGATCCGTTTGTGGTGCCCCGTGGATCAGAAAGAATTAGACGGGCCCGGTTTGTTTGTGGGAACCATTGAAGTTGCCCTTAGCTTTGTAAAAATTCTTAGATTTTCTTGGAATTGTTTAACTGTCAATAATATGGTTATTTCATCAAGCCATGAAGAATCCGGGGTCTTCCTCCTTTAAGAAAAATGAACTAAAATCCATATTAGTTTACTCTTTGAGTATATGTGAAACAAAACATAGGTCGGCATGTATTGTTCAACATGTATTGATATTTACTCTTTTAAGAAAAACAATGCTAAAACATGAAGGTCGAATTGGTCCGGTATGCATCAAATGCATGAACGTAATATGGTACCTAAAAGTAAATTGGAAACGAATTTATGTTTTTGGGAAAGTAATGTACTGTATTATGTATGAACTACTTGCTAACATAAAAATGGATTGCATATTATTTGGGATCACTCTTTGTTTATGGTTCATCTTGGTGTATAATTTTATTTGTTCTTCAAAAGGGTTTTTATATATTCTAATTATTACTCGCCCTATTCATGCAGGAAAAATTCCCAAGTCTTTGTTTGATCTTCCAGCACTACAAGTGCTTTTTCTAAACTCAAATCAACTTTCTGGTTCTCTAGAAGACATTTCCAACCCATTATCTTCTCCACTATATATGATTGAGTTAAACTCAAACCAACTAACTGGCAAAATACCCAAATCATTCTACCAGCTTAAGCATCTCGAACAACTTTTTCTTTACTCGAATGCATTGTCAGGCACACTTGCACTTAGCTCTTTCGGGAGGCTAGAGAACCTCACTATGCTAGACTTGTCTGACAACATGCTTTCAGTTATCGTTGATGAAGGAGACAACAACACATCACTCCCATATTTTCCTAAAATCCAATCATTATACCTTGGATCTTGTAACCTCTCAAAAATTCCAGGTGCATTGCGATATCTTGATAAACTTTCAGATCTGGACCTTTCCAATAATCAAATTAAGGGAGTTATACCAAGTTGGATTTGGGATAATTGGAAAGACCATCTTCAAAGTTTAGACCTGTCCCACAACATGTTCACTAATTTGGAGAGGGTTCCTTCTCTTTTTCATGTCCCAGAATTAACTTTCCTTGATCTCAGTTTTAATAGACTACAAGGAAGCATACCAATACATGTTTCATTAAACCCTATTGCTACTTTGGATTACTCAAACAATAACTTCTCTTCCATTCTACCTGACTTTGGAAAAATTGTTAAAAACGCCACCTATATCAATTTGTCGAGGAATAAATTAAATGGTCTTGTACCGTCCTCCATTTGTAGTGTCAGCGAGCTAACTATATTAGACTTATCTTACAACAATTTTACTGGAATGTTCCCATCGTGTTTAATAGAGAATGAAAAGTTAACCGTGTTGAAGATAAAAGAAAACAAACTCCAGGGGATCATTCCTATAAATATTAAAGTAGGGTGTAATTTTCAAACAATAGATTTGAATGGAAATCAATTTGAAGGTAAACTACCAAGATCGTTATTGAATTGCAAACACTTGGAACTCCTTGATGTTGGAAACAATCACATTGTTGGTTCTTTCCCATCTTGGTTGGGTATTCTTTCACACCTTCGAGTTCTTGTCTTAAGATCAAACCAATTCAATGGCACAATAAGGGATAAAATAGGAGATAATCATATCAACGGCTCCTTTTCAAGTTTGCAAGTACTTGATTTGGCGTCTAACAATTTCTCTGGAAACCTGCCAAAAGGATGGTTCAATAAACTAAAATTAATGATTACAAATGTCAATGATGCCGGACAAATTCCAGAGGATTCGGCAGATTTAGTGATTGGATACTATCATGATACTGTTACTGTCACATTCAAAGGTGGTGAGCTTACTTTCACCAAAGCTCTAGCCACTTTCAATATGATTGATTTCTCAATGAACTCATTTGATGGTCCTATTCCGGAGTCAATTGGGAAGCTTGTTTTACTACATGGACTAAACATGTCATACAACAACTTCACAGGACAAATCCCGTATCAGTTTAGAAAGTTGACTCATCTAGAGTCACTGGATCTATCTTGGAACCAACTTTCAGGGGAAATCCCACAAGAGTTAACCTCTCTTACCTCTCTTGAGTGGTTAAACGTTTCATACAACAACTTGTCTGGAAGAATTCCGCAAGGCAACCAGTTCTTAACATTTTCCGACAGTTCATTTGAAGGTAATATGGGACTTTGTGGACTTCCACTCTCGAAACAATGTGATACCCGAGCCTCACTTGCTCCTAATACAGTGTCCCCTCCAGAATCAAACAGCTTTTGGCAAGACAAACTCGAGGTTATCCTTCTGTTCTCCTTTGTCGGCTTGGGATTTGGAGTGGGATTTTCATTGTCCTTCTTGGTACGACTGTTCTGCCCCGTAGAGGGATGGGTTTGCAAGCACTGATGGATCCATGTGATACTATTTTCACATAATATGTGTTGTGTTAAATTTTCTTCCTTGGAAAACGATATTCCTGGTGTGTATAGGTTGTAATTATCACTTATTAGATGAGACAGCTTAAACAATTCCATATTTTGTGGAAGAATGTACACATATGTTTCATCTCGTTGTTCCGGATTGTAAGCAGTGATGAAACCTTTATGTTTTATATACATGCAGTGTGTTGATCTCTTTCGTGAAAATATGTATGCAAAATGTTTTTGTGATGCAGCAGGTGTCACACAAGAGTATTTTGATAAAACCCTTCTCCCGAGTGTGTCCAGTAAGTTCATTTTGTTTGGTAGATAGCGGTTGCCTGCTTTATCTCTTATATGAAGCTCGAATGGAAGTGAATGCATTGCATTAGTGACATGAACTCCGTTTCTCAAGCCCCACCTTGTCGGGCAGAGGAAGCACTCATTCAGAGTAGGTGACTAGTACGATCATGACCAGAAAGTGTAAACCATGGGCCATGGAAAGAATACGTGCATCAGGTAAAATTATTGATCTTTGTTAGCTGTCCCCGCCGTGATGCTCGACGCCAAGAGCGGCCACCACTACGACGACTTCATCGCGGGCATCTCAGGCCGGCTGGTGGTTCCACACCGGCGAAAGGACGCGGGCCAGCGCGCATACATAGGCTCGCCGCCGACGCCATGGGTTTCCGGATCGGCCAGGTAGTGGGAGCTCCACCCTCGGCCTCCTCCTTCCAGTGACACGGCAATGAGCTTTGGCGGTAGGTATCTCGACTGGTGGCCTGTTCGCCGACACCCGGGTGCTTATCTCCCGCGGTCATTGGAAGTGTTGCTCATCGGTCCTCACGGTGCACTAGTCGACCCGCTCATTCCAATTCGTGTTTGGGCTCTATATCACTGATTACTTATCATAGTGGAAGAGGGCACATGAAACTTTGCAGTCTACATTCTGCATACACACCTCTTATTCTTCACATGAGAATTCAGATTCCAAAATCTCCAGTTTATTCCAACACCACGCCCATGCACCAACACAACACCTGCAAGCAAAGATGTGCGGAGAAGCCGGTTGGCTACGCTAGCCCTAAAACCAGAGGGAGAAGTGCACACCGCTATGTTTCACCCCGTCTATCTGGAAGTCGCTTGGGGCGTGCTTGATTCTAGGCAGAGTCTTGCGTGCATAGCACATGCACAAAACCACACGAAAACTTCTCAACTCTCGCTCATGGACGATCTCCACGTTGAGACCTCGAGATCAGTAAAAATTCTCCATGCCTCCGAGTAAGATCGAAGTAGATGTTGTGACAGTGGTGTAGATCTGACCTGATGACGCACACACGCACCCCTACCTGGTGCGCCAATTGACTAAGGATCGTTCGCGCGGTTTTATGGCAATCACACTTCCGAAGATAGAAAAAATGTTTACTGTGTCTCAAAGATTTAGTGAAGCATTGATGTTACACGCTTCAAATCAAACTAGAATTACAGATCCTGGTGTTTCCAGCAATCCGGTTCCAATTTAAGCGGCATCTAACTGCCCGTCTACTATCTTCCAGGCTGTGCAATACAGAGTTTACACCACACAGGCGTTTGATCATCGAGATAGAGCTGGAATGTCATGGTACAGTTCTTCGTGTCATGTTTTGGGAGAGGAGGAGGACCATGGAACCATCACCTTTTGTTGCTTCACCCATGAATTCTTTAGTTCGCTTTTCAGTCGAGGACAACGACAGCAAATTTCAGAAACGCTCTCTCTCATCGGTTCGCAAACAGCCGCAATGCTTGTCCCCTGAAGTTTTAACCAACAGTGGCCACTGACATGTGAACTGGCGCCCCGTCGCGTGCCCTCTCGACCTGGAATGCACCAGCCTCCTCCCTGCGCCTGCACCGACGACAAACGCAGTTGGCACAGATTAATGGCTGTTCCCAAAAGGAGACCGTTCCACTACTCTACACTTGCATTCCCAAAAGGCGACGAAAGAGCATGACCGTAGCAGATGGGTTACAAGGGCACCGCTGGGCTCAGGACATTCAGGGCACCCTGGCCAGTACAATACCTGCAAATCTGGCACTAGTGAGGATGCCACGGCTTATGCGCCGGTGCTTGCTAGCGTGATCCAATTGGTTACCTAAGTAAAAACTTCCTATGCCCGAGTCTACCTCTGTTCTCAAGGTATTTCTCTCGAGCTAAAATACAAGCCTTAATATTCTTCTTCCTTTAGTCTCCGAATCAGCTATGATCAATATGTGTAGTCTTTTCTAATGTTGACTCAACTTACCCCCTAAAACTGAGGCTCTATTTCTAGTAATCTAATCAACACTACAGGAAAGATTCCCTACGCCGACGGCCGGCTGCCGTCGGCACAGGCTGTGCCGACGGTGGCCGTCGCCGTAGCCCCGTCGGCACAGCTCCGTGGCCGTCGGCACAGCCCCTCCCCCTCGGCACAGCGTCTTCTAGTGGGCCCCGCGTGTCAGTCAACGGCCGTCTTGGCTAACGGTTCAGCCTGGAGGCCGTCGGCACAGGAATGGAGCTACGCCGACGGGCCAGGCCGTTGGCATAGCCTAAAATATTTTTTTATTTTTTATTTTTTTTAATCTTTGAATTAGTTGATTCTTTAATCTCCCGCTTTAATCATTTTAACACTATTTATAGTTAATAATTGATTAAATTGCAGTCTTAGTCAAAGTTTCCGTTCGGTCACCCATCCTAGGACTACTCTAGCTCTAGCACTTTTAATTCCTCGTTCCTTCAGAATCTCTTCCCGCAAAGCAATTTACTCATTGTTGTCAATACTATGATATCATTCCTATTAACTCTTATATCATCATGTCATATGGTTGTATTTTTTGAAATTACAAGTAATTATTTAAGTAAGCAACAATGAATAAGTAAAAATATTATTGAATTCAAATAAAAATATAATGATTTTATTTTTTTTGTATTTTTTATTTAATATGGAATAATTAATATCTTTAAATCTGTCAATCGGAATTTGGCAAATAATATGTCTAAATTGATTAGAAAAATGAGAGAAATCCAAATATGATATCAATATCAACTTATCATAAACTATGCCGTGATTCTTATCATAATTTTGTTTGCCCGTTTAAAACGGCACACATAAAGATTCTTAGCTCGGGACTGAGACTCGCTAAACTTGAAGTAGATCTACGATGAAACAACATATTTTAAACCTAAAAATGATTTTTGTAAAAAATCATGAGCATCCGATCATATACCTGTAGTTCATATCTGACCTAGTTCCTACCGATTCGGCAGGAACTAAACTTGAAGTAGATCTACGATGAAACAACATATTTTAAACCTAAAAATGATTTTTGTAAAAAATCATGAGCATCCGATCATATACCTGTAGTTCATATCTGACCTACTTCCTACCGATTCGGCAGGAATTGTCTTTTTTACCAGGGATAGACGGAAATGTTTGAGATCCTCGTGTTATGAAATTATCCATGTAAGGTGGTCTAGTATTTTTGAAAAATGTGACGATAGTATTTTGAATTAGCCATTTGGTGGTTGCTCCATAAAACCGTCCGTTGTTTGCAATCGGAAAATGGAAAACGGCTTTTTGGTGCGACGAAAAGGAAAACTTCCTCCTGAATCATTGTTCGTCATCTCATGATGCACACTTATGCATAATATGGACACATTATCACAAACTATGCATTCATTCTAGCCATAACATTGGTCATTTGACCCGAAAGTCAAGAAACATCGAACGAGATAGGTCATTTTGTGAAGGTTTTTTTGAGACATAATCAATATACCAAGTTTGATATTTTTTCTTCTAACTATGTCACATAATATAACACCACGCGAAGGTTTCACGTTGTTTGGATCGTTTTTGAACTTATGATGCCTGTCTTAAACCATCGTTAAACTTTGTCGAAGGGCGGACATGAAGATTCTTAGATCGGGGCTGAGACTCGCTAAACTTGAAGTGGATCTATGATAAAACAACATATTTTGAACCTAAAAATGATTTTTGTAAAAAATCATGAGCATCCGATCACGTACCTGTAGTTCATATCTGACCCACTTCGTGCCGATTCGGCAGGAATTTGTCTTTTTCACCAGGGATAGACGGAAATGTTTAAGATCCCGGTGTTATGAAATTATCCATGTAAGGTGTTCTAGTATTTTTGAAAAATGTGACGGTAGCATTTTGAATTAGCCATTTGGTAATTGCTTCACAAAACCGTCCGTTTTTTGCACTCGATAAATGGAAAACGGCTTTTTGGTGCGACGAAAAGGAAAACTTACTCCTGAAACATTGTTCGCCATCCCATGATGCATACTTATGCATAATATGGACACATTATCACAAACTATGCCTTTATTCTAGCCATAACATTGGCCATTTGACCCGAAAGTCAAGAAACCTCGAACGAGATAGGTCATTTTGTGAAGGTTTTTTTGAGACATAATCAATATACCAAGTTTGATATTTCTCCTTCTAACTATGTCACATAATATGACACCACGCGAAGGTTTCGTATTGTTTGAATCATTTTTGAATTTATAATGCCCGTTTTAAACCATCGTTATACTTTGTCGAAGGGTGGGCATGAAGATTCTTAGCTCGGGGATGAGAATCGCTAAACTTGAAGTGGATCTATGATGAAACAACATATTTTGAACCTAAAAATAATTTTTGTAAAAAATCATGAGCATCCGATCATGTACCTGTAGTTCATATCTGACTCACTTCCTCCCGATTCGGCAGGAATTTGTCTTTTTCATCAGAGATAGACGGAAATGTTTGAGACCCCCCTGTTATGATATTATTCATGTAAGGTGGTCTAGTATTTTTGAAAAATATGACGGTAGTATTTTGAATTAGCCATTTGGTGGTTACTTCACAAAACCGTCAGTTTTTTGCACTCGGAAAATGGAAAACGGCTTTTTGGTGCGACGAAAAGGAAAACTTTCTCCTGAAACATTGTTCGCCATCTCATCATGCATACTTATACACAATATGGACACATTATCACAAACTATGCCTTCATTCTAGCCATGGTCATTTGACTAAAAAGTCAAATAACCTCGAACGAGATAGGTCATTTTGTGAAGATTTTTTTGAGACACAATCAATATACCAAGTTTTATATTTTTCCTTCTAACTATGTCACATAATATGACACCACGCGAAGGTTTCACGTTGTTTGGATCGTTTTTGAATTTATAATGCCCGTTTTAAACTATCGTTAAACTTTGTCGAAGGGCGGGCATGAAGATTCTTAGCTCGGGACTGAGACTCGCTAAACTTGAAGTGGATCTATGATGAAATAACATATTTTGAACCTAAAAATGATTTTTGTAAAAAAATCATAAACATCCGATCATGTACCTGTAGTTTATATCTGACCCACTTCCTACTGATTCAGCAGGAATTTGTCTTTTTCACCAGGGATAGACGGAAATGTTTGAGATTCCCCTATTATGACATTATCCATGTAAGGTGGTCTAGTATTTTTTAAAAATGTGACGGTAGTATTTTGAATTAGCCATTTGGTGGTTGCTTCACAAAACCGTTCGTTTTTTGCACTCGGAAAATGGAAAACGGCTTTTTGGTACGACGAAAAGAAAAACTTCCTCCTGAAACATTGTTTGCCATCCCATGATACACACTTATGCACAATATGGACACATTATCACAAACTATGCCTTCATGCTAGCCATAACTTTGGTCATTTGACCCGAAAGCCAAGAAACCTCGAACGAGATAGATCATTTTGTGAAGGTTTTTTGAGACATAATCAATATACCAAGTTTGATATTTTTTCTTCTAACTATGTCACATAATATGACACCACGCGAAGGTTTCACGTTGTTTGGATCGTTTTTGAATTTATAATGCCCGTTTTAAACTATATATAATGTTTTATGTTTCACTTATTTTTTTATAAATGTGTAATATTTGAGTGTAGATAGATAGCTCTTATTTTTCTGCAAATTTTGATATATTATTTGTATTTTTTCTGAACTAGAATGATTTAGTTATGATTTTTCAAAAAATAATGAGATAAAAGAAAAAAAATCTGGAGGCCTACGCCGACAGCCGTCGGCACAGACCAAACAAAAAATTTCAAAGAGCTAGGCCTTCGGCACAGCCTGTCTGCCTAACGCCGTTTCCATCGCCGTGTCTAAACTAGGCTACGCCGAGGGCTGTACCTATGCCGAGAGCCACCGTCGGCACAACCCTCTGTACTACGCCGACGGCCACGCTACGCCGACGGCTACCCTCGGCATCGTCCCTACGCCGACGGCCAGGCTGATCAGCTGACCAGGGAAGTTAGCTACGCCGACGGCCCCGATATTTGGCCGTCGGTGTAGCCGGCCGGCCGTCGGCACATTTGTTCTTTCCTGTAGTGCAACTCCAGTTCTTAAGAAGATCTTTCTAGTGACACTAACAATGTAGCTCTCCTGCTTTATATTCATGCCACAAGAGACACGCTATGGCACTACAGTATTGACTACGTTAACTACCGTAGCTTGCAATGGACCTTGAGTCAAGAAAGAAAGATACAAGTCGTTGTTTAAACGTCAAATTAGTCCAAATCTCTTTAAGACAATGAAACATGCATATGTGGAGTGCAGCAACCAGTTGTGTGTACATCAGGAGGTGCCTTGCCGTATAGCACAGGGAGTAACGTTGGCCACATAATGGTATTACACAAGCTTTCATCTTGGACTAATAGCTGAGATTTCTATATCTCTACGCTGTAATATATATTACCTTGAGCAGCAGGTGGAAGTTGCAAAGCAGATAACAAGTAGAAAGATGAGCTCCAGGCGCTCACCGCTTCACTTCATCCTACTACTACTACTACTACTCGCCTACTACTGCTCCACCCACGCCGCTGCCAATGGCGGCATCACAGTCCAGTGCCTTCCTGGTGAGGCTGCGTCTCTGCTCCAGCTGAAGCGCTCCTTCCACAACCCCAACCTCTCGTCGTGGCAACAAGGCACAAACTGTTGCCACTGGGAGGCTGTGACAGGGCCTCTGGTCAGGTGATCACTTTGGACCTCGGTGATTTTAACCTGCAGAGCAAGGGTGGTCTTAGTCCAGCACTCTTCAACCTCACCTCTCTCACAAACCTCAGCCTCGCTGGTAACGACGTTTTCGTCGAGCCACTGTTGTCGGCTTTATTTTCTCTTCTTTTTTCTTTTTTATTTTTTTTGTCTTTCTTTGGGCGATGTGCTGTCTGGCCCAGCAGCGGTTTCAAACGGTTGCTATATTTATATAGCTGGGCGAAAGCCTGATTCGAGATAACGACTTTTACGATGCCAGACTTCCCAATTCCGGGTTTGAGCAGCTGACAAATCTTCTCAGCCTCAATTTGTCTTCTATGATCTTGGCTGGTCAGATACCCATTGGAATTTCCCACCTCAAGAGTTTGCGTACACTTGATTTTTCCTACAATGAAGAACTGTATTTCAGTGAACAAGGCTTCCAAATGGTTATAGGAAATATGAGTAATCTGAGGGAGCTCTATCTTGATGAAGTGGATATCTCCAGCGATGGAATAACTTGGTCTTCTTCTTTAGCAAACTCTGTTCCTAGATTGCAGTACCTTAGTTTGTCCGCATGCATTCTATCGGGTCATATACATAGTTCCTTCTCGAGACTGCAATACCTAGAGAGTATCACACTTTCATGGAATAGTATCTCTGGCAAGGTTCCTCAGTTCTTTGCCAACTTCTCTTCATTGAGCACTCTTGACCTATATTATAATGACTTTGAAGGACAGTTTCCCACAAAGATATTCCAGCTAAAAAAGTTAAGGTCGATTGACTTGTCTCGAAACGCTGGGCTTTCTGGGCACCTACCAAGTTTCCCAGTTGAAAATAGTTTGGAATTTCTTAAGCTAATGGAGACTAATTTTACTGTGGTGATACCAACCTCGTTTGTCAACCTCAGGTTCTTGACATTCTTGGGACTAAGCATGGCTGAAGTTACCGAGGGAGATATCTCTTTAATATCCAAGCTTCCTAGCTTGCAGTCGTTGTGGCTCCACGGGTCAGGCTTGGACAAGCAAAATTTCTCTTGGATTGCCAATATTGAGAGCTTAATAGAATTGTACCTGGGATCCTACAACTTCTCTACTCCGATACCTTCTTGGATTGCCAACCTTACAAGCTTGAAAGTTTTAGGGCTTGAAGATTGCAGCTTATATGGGAAGATACCCACCTGGATTGGCAACTTGACTAATCTTTCTTCATTATATCTTGGCATCAATAACCTCCAAGGTGAGATACCAACCCTGAATTTATTATGTAGGTAAAAGAGAACTTTGTTTGACTTTTTTTATGAAAGAGAATTGAAGCCCATTTTCATTACCAAAAAGTTAAATAGTCTAGCAAAAATGAAGGAAAAGTTAACTGGAACCAGTACAGATCGGGTCTTCGCACACACTGAAAAGAGACTCATCACACATGGTGAAACGAACCGTCACCATCGAGGATGTGCGATAAACATCTAAAACACAAACTGTTGTCGAAACCATGTGCGAAGGGGCACTCGCTTCCTGGAATACAAGCCGCTATTTCTGTTTTTTTTTTCTATGATTATGGATGCAAATGAATTTTTTGTTTCATCAGATGTGTTAGGTTCTTTTAGCAAATGTTTTAATTTAAATAAACCAGCCGCATGCTGATAGGTTTTATTGTACACGTTCTCACTCTACAGATTTATGTCTAGCTTATGCAGAAATATATAATGGTATGATATGTTGATATTTGTTTGCATAATTTATACACCTTAGATACATGCATTTCGATAGGAATTCATTACTTTCTATACAAATGACACACATAGACAAGGTAGATAATCTAGTTTCCTTGGTTGTGTCTCTATCTTTGTCTTCGTGACATGACGAGAATCCTAAGGGATAATCTAGCCCTTACTATACCTCGTTCGTCTCAACAAGAACGCTGAAGAATTAAGTGAAGTTCTTGATTTCTCAAGAGAGGTGTAGTTCTTAACTTCCTCAAGTGAGGTCCGTGCAGTTCTTGACTTTCAGCTACACCGAGAAGTAGAAGAGAAAGATAACCTTTCCCAACTCGGGTGCGAGGAGTCAACGAGACCTTCCTATGCAGTGACACCAAAATAGTATCGCTATTATACAAAAATAATAATGTCAAGATGTAACCATGGATTTGGTATAACCATTATAACATAGTTATTAATAATTAAATACACACTAGCTAATTAATTAGGAACTGCTCATTACACACTAAACATCCTCGTCATCCTTTTCGGACCCTGATGCCGTGTCCTCTAATGCCTTGCACCTTGCCACGACAACTTTCCAAATCTTCGCAATCTCGTCGAACCTTTCGATGGGAAATCCGGACAGCGCAATGCTCAGACAGGTCCACGCGGAGAGGCCTCTACGCTTATGACCTCCTTCTTGGCGGGTAGCTGGTCCTCGCAGAGAGACTTGTAGTACTACTCCACCACAATATGCTCTCGGATCTGCTTCGCCATCCTATATAGGTGATCTGCCGCGTCCTCGTACTCCTTGTCCGAGGAGGACCAGCTAGAGTACGAGGGGGATGAGCCTCTATCGTGGTCCGACGGTGGGAGAGGGTGCTCGTCCTCCCCAACCGGAGATTCTTGCTCCTCCTCCTCCACCACCACATGAGATGCATGCTCAACAGAATGATGATGTGCCGCCGGTCACTTCTAAATGCAAGAGAGGCGAGCGGTATTATTGGTGCGAGCCATATCGAAGTGTGTGCCTACCGCAGAGCTGGTGGTTGGCCAAGAGAACGACGGTGCGGGGCTGTATGGTAAGGCACGAGGAAGAAAAACAACAATTTCTAGATAGGGGCAGTTGGGGTTTTTAAGGAAGTCATGCCATCGAGAACTCACTACATATTATGATTTATGAATCACTATGTGAGAAGGGGGGCCCGTCTACAAGCACGCGCGGGCTGTGCGATGGCACCCCTAAAAATTTGGGGCCCCTAATTCCCAGATGCCCAAATAACAGGCCTAAATCTCCTGCAACACTGGCCGAATCTCCCGAGTTTGACGGTAGTCCAAACTCTAGAGCAGACACCGATCGACTGCCTATCCATGAATTGATCTATCGGTTGATTGCGCCGAGGGTCGAAAGGTCTAACCTTGGTGGGCGGAGGCCTCTAGTCTATGGTGCTTGTTCGTATACATGGCAGATAGATGGGTTCTAGGCGCAGGGATAGGGATAGGCGGCGGTAGGAGAGGCTGACATGTACTGTCCTCGTTTTACGGTTTTGTCTTGTGCACCTTTGATTGTCGTTGATTTAGATAGATTTTTCCTTAGTTGTGTTAGAAATCTATATAATTCACATCAGAAATCTATGCGTTCGGTTACTCTCAACATCAGAAAGTATTAGTTGTACATATATATGAAGTACATACACTGATTTTCGTTTTTGCCAACAAAGCCCCAAAAGACATATCGATCCATGAATTGAGTTCAGTCCGCCTAGAGATGAAAGTTTGGAACCTATATAATATATATATATATAAAGTTTTATTTTATTATACTAGAAACAGTACTCTAAAGGTTACCCATTTGCACCCTTCGGTCCGAGCCCTGACCTTGGATGTGGCCAGCCCTATTTCGGCTCGCGTTCCTCATGCTCGTATCAATAGCTGACCTTCTAAATCCTTATAAATTCGTCAATAGATTCATGATGTTACGTCTTGGAGAAAATTAATTTTATATATTTATAGATATTGTACAAACTAACACCAAAATAAATTTTTAACTCAATGAAAGTATCCTTTAATTATACTGGTTACATATATTTCGTTAAAAAATATTAGGGCCCCTTGTGCATCTCGCACCAGGGCCCCAAATTTCTGGAGAAGGCAAGGGACACACAAAAAGAAACGGTAAAAGATAGACAAAACATAGCAATTAAAAAGCAAACGATTCTTTTAGGATATGAATACACTAAGCAGATGGTGCACGAATAGATGGGCGTGTGCAACACAATGTTATGGTGCGAGAAAAAAAATTCGTGTGTGATGTCTCCGTGAAGGAGCCTGTCTGAGCTACAGGCACACGGTCAAAATTTTGCGGCGTCAGTGATCTTCCACAACACAAATGGAAATGATCTTCTCTATGTGACAGGCGGTCTCAATAGACCTGATCTATACTAGTGCGGCATATCGAGGATTAAAGACTTGGTGCTCAACAAGCAATGGGTAGGTGCGATGAGGTATGTGGTAAGATGAGATATGTGTTCTAAGAGAATACATCGGCTCACAATCTAGAGTTTTTGGGGGCACTAGCTATACTAATGCTAGTATCACGGAAAAATATATATGTTTTACACGTTTTTGTCATGTGAATAGCTAGATGCAAAGCATGTACATTATGCTTTTATAGATAAGTAGATTATCCATTCATTTCTGGAAGTAAACAATACCAGTTTATCCTTTTGATACTCTCTCTGCCAAATTAATGTACTCATATTTTTCTAGATTCGGACGTATTTAGCACTAAAACATGACCATATACGTATCAAATTCGAATCCATTAATTTGGATAAAAGGGAATACCATATTATGTTAATGTTTATATCAAGTGAATTTTAACCCTTTTTTGCTAGTAGGAAAACACCAATACCTATTTTGCTTATCGTTCACTTTTTTAATGCAGGCGAGATTCCAAATACCGTGTTGGCTCTTCCGGCTTTGCAAGATCTTTTTCTAAGTAATAATAAACTTTCTGGTCCCATAGGAGACATTCCCACCCCATTATCCTCGCCTCTTTCTTCTATTGATTTAAGCATGAACCAACTATCTGGCCCATTACCCAGATCATTCTTTCAGCTAAAACATCTTGCAAGTCTTCGGATTGACTCAAATAGATTATCAGACACAATTGACCTTAGCGTATTCTGGAGAATCAAAAGCCTCACTTCATTGATTCTCTCGAACAACATGCTATCAATCACGGACATAGAAGGTGATAACATCTTACACTCTCCTTCTAAATTCTACTACTTAGGCCTTGCATCCTGCAACCTCACAAAACTCCCAGGTTCTTTGAGATATCTAGAGAAAGTAACCAAATTAGTGGGATAATGCCGAGTTGGATATGGGATAATTGGAAGGGGCAGCTTGACTATTTGAACCTCTCATATAACATGTTTACTACGTTAGAGAACTCACCTTCTCTTGTTCATCTTCCACAGTTAAATGTCCTTGATCTCAGTTCTAATAGACTTCAAGGAAGCATACCAGTACCTGTAACATCATTCCTTAGGGGTTCGTTGGATTACTCAAACAATAATTTTTCTTCCATCATATCTAACTTTGGAAGATATATTAAAAGCTCATATCTCAATTTGTCCAACAACAAGTTAAATGGCCTTGTACCCTATTCCATTTGTAGCACAAGTGAACTTGATATCTTGGACATATCGTATAATAGCTTTAGTGGATTGGTACCATCATGCCTAATAGAATCTGGAAAACTGAGTGTGTTGAAGTTGAGAGAAAATCATTTCGAGGGCATGCTGCCTAACAATATTAGACAAGGATGTATGTTGCAAACAATAGATTTGAATGGAAATAAATTTGTTGGTGAACTACCAAGATCACTATTGCACTGCCAATACCTTAAGCTCCTTGATGTCGGTAACAATCAAATTGCCGATTCTTTTCCATATTGGTTGGGGGCTCTTGTACGGCTTCGAGTTCTTATCTTAGGATCAAACCAACTCAGCGGCACAATAAGGGATATTAAAAGAGATGATGCTCTTAGTAACCACTTCACGAGTTTGCATATACTTGATTTGGCATCCAATAACTTCTCTGGAAACCTGCCAGAAAGATTCTTTAATGAACTGAAAGCAATGATGGTTCATGTCAATGATGGGGGACAAGTCCTAGGACATGAAACACACTCACAAGAAGGATTTTATCGAGATACTATCACAGTGACATTCAAAGGGTTCGAGCTTATTTTCACTAAGATATTTACCGCTTTCAAAGTGATCGATTTTTCAAACAACTCATTTGATGGCCCTATTCCAGAGTCAATGGGGAGGCTTGTCTCATTGCACGGACTTAACATGTCACACAACAACTTCACAGGACAAATCCCATATCAGTTTAGTGAGTTGTCTCAGCTGGAGTCACTGGATCTATCTTGGAACCAATTTTCAGGGGAAATCCCACGAGAGTTAACCTCTCTTACCTCTCTTGAGTGGGTAAACGTTTCATACAACAACTTGTCTGGAAGAATTCCGCAAGGCGACCAGTTCTTAACATTTTCCGACAGTTCATTTGAAGGCAATATGGGACTCTGTGGACCGCCACTCTCTAGGCAATGTGACACCCCAGACTCGATTGCTCCAACAACTGCAGTGTCTCGTACAGAGTCAGACGGTTTGTGGGAAGACAAACTCGGGGTTATCCTCCTGTTCGCCTTTGTTGGCTTGGGGTTTGGAGTGGGCTTTGCATTGTCATTCTTGTTACGGCTGTTTTTCCGCATAGAAGGATTGGCTCGCAAGCCCCGCTGAGCATTTTTTATGCCATTGCGCACAATATGTATTGTATTAATTTTTCTTCCTGGAAAACGATGTGTCGATTGTGTATAGGTTGTACTTGTTAGACGAGATGCCTTAAATAATCCCCTAGCCCTTCGGTTTCATCTCGAACAGAAGGATGGGTTGGCAAGCCCTGATGAGCTTACGTGATACTATTGTGCACATTATGTATTGTAATTTTGTTCCTGGGAAAGAGCATGTCGGGTGTGTAATGTGTATAAGTTGTACTAGTACTTGTTAGATGAGACAGCTTAACCAGTCCACTCTTCCATCGCAGAAACTACTCATCTGTTTTGTCTGGATTGCATGAAGGTGATGAAACCTTATGTTATATACAATGCAGTGTGTTGATCGTTTTCCTGAAAATAAGATGTGCCGAATGTTTATGTGATGCGGCTGTCAGACAGGAGTAGGGGGCAGTCTAGTAAGTTCACTTTGTTTGGTACTCTCTCTGTTACACAATATAAGCCTTTTTTAGCAAGCTCTAACGGAGGGAGTAGATAATAATTGCCTGCTTTATTCAAAGGGTTCGAGCTTATTTTTACTCTCTGTTTGAGAAGCCGTCAAAAGAACTGGGCCTTAAACTCTCTGAAGTCTCATCTCAAACAGAGGAAGCAGTCAGTCAGAGTAAGGTTGCTCGGACCCTGAACGTGGCAGCAGACAGTCCGATCGGTGGCTCTAATTCACTGGAGTCGGTCGAATGGTGGATGACTTCCTATGCATCGATCATGGGCTTCCTCCCCGCCCGGTGCTATGGAAGCGCGTATCGCTATCTCCTCCCCGATGATGACGCCCTTGAACCGCCGTAGATGACTCGGGACGCCCACGCGTGCACTCTAGGACTGACACCGCTGCCTCCAACATCATCGAGGAGCAGCAACGCACAAGGACGTGGTGGCCCCACCAGGCCATGGAGGCCCAGATCTATACATCAACGACCTGAACTACTGAACAGCCACCAACAGGTCCCAGGTACTACTACATTAAAAACAGAAGCAAAACGACTCCAAAGGATGCCGGCAGAAGTGTAGATAGGTAATGTAGATAGTTAATGTAGATAGGTAATTTGGTCTAGTTTATAATAAAATTAACAAACATCAATTTTGACTTTTTTGCAAAAAAAAAGTTATGGCACGGTAAAACGGCTATAACTTTTGCATACGATATCGAAAAAAATCTATAATATATCAAAACGACGCGCACGAAATTTTCTATCCGCTCGCAACGGTTGGAGACTGTTTACCAACTAGGTAGGAAACGCGGCTTGCCGCTCGCTTGCCCGCAAGGCGGCATAAATAATTATTCTGAAAGAAAACGTAGCAAGGACAGTATACAAAGGTAATTTTATCAGACAGAGAGCTATTCTGTATGATAAGTATAAGATAATAATGCTTCTGAGTCGACCTTACAATCAAAGAGGAAAATCTAAAGGAGCCACGCTTTACAATCACAGTCTAAGAATCAACCACAGAAGGAATGGTTAAAAATGCTGGAAGCATTAAAACAGTAAGATACTTAATGGCATGTTTGTTTCAGGCAGAATTGAAGTGGATTGGAAGGGTTTGAGAGAGATTAAATTCCTAGTAAGTCAAAATCCCCCTTATTTGACTCCAATCCACTTTAATCCTCTTGGATAGGGGATTAACCGAACATAGCGTAAAGGAGCAGCATATAAAATCCGCAGCGAGAGTACAATTCTTGGAGGATTTATAGCTGTAAACCAACGACGATTATATAATAAATGTAGCTGTTCGTGCAAGCTTTAGATAACATACATCTAAGAAGCAAGGTAGATTATAAAGTCTGGTGGTTTAGCAAGAACAAAAGAAAGGCGGTGTGATTACAGAGCAGACAAATTGAACTGTCCATACATGATCTAGAGAAACAACTTCTAAGATCATAGGCAGAACAAAAGTCAGATATCTTAACCAGAAGTAAGAACATGGTAGTGATAGCATATATGTCCTAAGTTACATTAATAGAGTCCTTTCTAAGCTTGGCAGTCCTAGGGAGCTGGTTTTCAAGACCAGCACAGAGCAGCCACAGGATACCGTCAAGGAGACAATACTATAGGGTGACGAGAACGTGTTTCGGTTGTAGTGACAGAGCACGACCTGGTTACAAAAAAAAGACACGGCACACAGCCGTACCTGGCAAGGAGGGCGTCGTCGCTCCGTACCAGGCGACGAACCACGGCGCACCACCTCGATCCATTCGTACTGAAATCTCGCAGTTACCCTTCGACGAAGCAGAAATTCACACAGCATGGCAAAATCGTCTCTCACTGCCCTTCCTGAATAAGAGATGGGACCAGCCACGGTTGCCGACGGGGAGAATCCCGTACCTGCCGCCGAACCCTTGTGGGGCACGCACGTACGGGGGGAACCTCCCTTCTTTCCAACGGTCTTAGTCAGGGTCGACCCTGAGGAGGGTTTGGAGGGGCGGCCGCCCCGGGCCCCGGAAGCCAAGGAGGCCTTGGCTAGGTAAGCAGCAAGGGAGTAGCTCTGGCGTGTCCATTAAAGCAGTCCTGACACGTCGCGCGTCTAGGCAGAGGAAGGACGAAGCTTCACATACTCTGCTCCCTAGTGGGCTGACCATTGAGCCCATTTATCTTTTTATTAGCCCTGAACGTTTTCTCCTTTGCTTTTGAGAGAACCATTTTTCCGTTGTTTGACTACAAAAGATTTAAGAGCGATTGGATTAGACCACGGGCAGATCGATCCCTGTATAAGTAGCATACGATCATCTTCTAAAAAACAAAAGAAAAAGCAGCACACACACCACGATCAACTCATTTTCAAGTCTCATTTTTCTATGCGTGAAAATACATTGAGGGCCTGATTCTAAGTACGTTAAAAAACAACACAATATGAATAGATTGTTTGATATAAATTCTGTTTTCTGTATGCACTTTTAATGGCTTAACATTGTGGTGGTTCGATCAGGATGCAGGGCTGCTCCGTAATCACAAAGAAATCACATGAATCTAGCAGGAGTGTGCGGGCATAGCAAACCGATCCTGACAATTCCAGGGAAAAAATGACACCTGCCGTGGATATGGTCTCACAATTCATGTTTAGAATATACGACATGATGAAGAGTTGATGTCTTTCAACCATCAATTTCGTGGTGCTGCAACTGCCCTGTCACTTCGAGCAGGTAATTTCATCTAACATGCTATACGCAATAACCTTTTACAAAATTCGTGTTTGATCAGCCCGTGACAACTGAAAACCCAAACGACCCTGGCTCATATAACATGCTATACGCTAGTAATTTGATGATAACGATTGATTCCACATGATAATCTTTTTCTCAGACACTGGTTCATAGAGGAGAAGACCACAACTTTGCACATGATAGGAAGGAACCCTTTGTAAACAGAACAGAGACATACAAAAGTTCATGTGTTCCAAAACAAACATCACAGAACAGCGGTCTAAACACGAGCACATGCACGACAGAAACATAGAGCAAGCACACGGCGTATATATATATAGCAATCGTCTTAGTAAGTCCAGTGATACCATAGGGAAACATCATCATACATAACTAACTCACGGCAATTCGATCTAAGTTTAGTAGTGCAAGGGGCATAATTTAAAACTAAAGGCCAGTCAGACAGCCGAGGTTGCAACCCGCTTTAAACCAGAGCGAGACAACAGGGTCAATCAGCCATGTGCCTACAACAAGTTGAGAAAAAATAAGTTAACATGTATAGACCAACAAAACTGAACCGTCCACAACAATAGAAATTGCATACCAACCTGGCAAACGATTATCCGAAGCACACGCAAGCATGAGCACAATCGCGTGTAAGCGGAACCGGCAAAATACCATGCGAAGATCGCTACGAAGCAACCACTTAACATTATGGCAATCAATTAAGACTGCAGTAGTAGAAACGCGAGCCAAAGCTACAAGCACCTGGCTGTTCGACGTAGCAATGGTCCAAACATTAATAGGTAATAGACCTCTCCAAAAGATATGTACACCAACCTATAGGACCCTGCTTAGCGAATAAATCAGATCGCTTAACAACGGTATAATATCATGGCCAGAAGAACAAAGCATTTATCTGTAAGTTTCACTACCTTCAACGGTCCTACTTCCTCTGCTTCTTGATCTGTGAAAGTGGAAGGTCATCCGCAGCAACCTGCGGGTTCCTGCAAATAATTTGCAACAAGCGAAACACTAATCACCGATCATGATTCAAGACATGGAAAAGCGGAAACATGGAAATGCTAAATAGAGATGCCTTACTTATTCTTCTTTGCCAGCCTTGCTAGATCAACCTTTGACATAGGTGGTTCCGCACTAGGCAAACAACACACAAAAATAGAAAATACCATATTTATATCGCACGGAGAAAAGTCTACAGTATATAAATGCAGCAAGCCGATATCTGAAGCATGAATCACCTCTCAGCAGACTCGTCAACGTCAACTACATTCTGATGCTCCTCTGTATTTACCAGCTTGTTCTCAACAGTTGGATTACCACCAGCAGCCTGTATAGTAGCAGGAAAGCACAAGTAAAAAAACATATTCATAGAAATAGGCCAAATCAGCTTAGGAGATCACCTTATCAGTGCCGAACAGGCTGCGTCGGACAGTGTTTGAAGCCCCGACTCTTGGAACAGTAGGCAGAGGCGTCTTCATAACAGAAGGAGGAGTGTTCTGCAAGGGCACGGGGTGACGGTCCTGATCAGTAGATACAACCAACATCAGGGTCTATAGCAAAGGATAGCGAACATATGAACCTAGTGACTGTTAAATATGACAGAAGAGGCATTTTAATATATTACCCATGTAAAAGACAGAATACCTAGTTCTAACCGAGCATAGAGAAACAAGAAATCTCTATCATAAATTAAGAAGCAAGAGGAAAACGCACCTCCGGAGAGAGCGTCTCACCACATGTGAGGTCAGGAGAACTCCCCATGGGAACTTCACCTTCACCATAAAAGCTGGCCAGTGCAGAACCACTTGTAGAACCAGAGCCACGGTAACAAACAGAGGACTGCGCTTGCCTGGCAGTAACAGCATCAATTCTATGCACCTGGAAAGACATGCCAACTTCCTCGCCGGTATTCTGATAAATCTTGTTAGAAATGGAGACAACGAATCGAAACTTCCGTGAGATAACCGCGGTTAGTTCCTTGGGAACAGAACTATCCCTACGTACAGACTCAAGAATCCGAGCAAGTTCCACACCAGACGGATGTCCATGACGTAAGAGACTCAACAAGGGTAACCCAAGGAGCTCTCTCCCAACCCTATCAAAGAAGACAAACTCGGTTTCAGCACCATCATCCGCAGCCACGAAACAAATTTTGTACCTGAAGTAACCAAACAACAAGTTAACGAAGATCATAGCATAATAAATCAGGGAAAGGCAAGATCCGGTAGAAGCACATGTACCTTGGAAGGGCATCTGTACCAAGACAGGCAGGATCAGAGCATCTATAGGCAGCGCCTTCCGGAATAGAAGTTTTATGACAGAGAGTACAGGAAGAAAACCACCAGCGTTGTCCAGGGCTTAACCTGGTGTGGCATCCCGCAAAATCACTACTAGAAAATCGCGTTGTTTTTGTGCATTGCATCGTCATCATCATGCATTTGTTTGTCTGAAAACTATTTCCAATAAGCCTATTTTGGCTTTCTAAAAATGCCCTTCTCTTAATTCAAAATAAGTCTTATAATTATCTGTCAAATTATTTGCCTACAAGTTATTTGCTAAAAAGATTTGAAACAAAAACAACACCGTAAATATTTACAAACTAACACAAAACCCCAAACCCTAAACCTATCCCCACCCAATCCTATTCTACCCACCACTCACAGCTCGCCACCTCACCCTCCCCCCAAATCCCTACCCACCCCGCCACCTCATCAATCCCAGACTTTTCTCCCTCTCTCTCTCTCACCCAGCCCCCAACTACCCTCTCTCCCTTACACCCCAGCCCCACTCTCCATCTCCTGTTCCGGCCCCACCCAACACACCCACACTCACCCACAGCCTCCCTCACCCTCCCCCTGGACCCGGTCCTCCCTCCACCGCGCGGCCCACCCTGCGACCCCACGCCCGGCCCCACCCCCGCGGCCCCGCTCGCTCCTCTTCCTCTCTCTTCTTCCTCCTCTAGCCCGCAGCCGCCCCCCGACAACCTCGCCTCACCCCGCCGCCTCTCCTCCTCCCTCCGGCCACCGCCTCTCCCCTCCCCGCTCGGCGTTTCTCTCCGCTTGCCGGCCGCAGCACCACCCCGCCTCGCCGGAGCCGGCCCGCTCCTCTCCCCCACCTCCCTACCCGACGCGCCTCGCCTCCTCCCTCCTCCAGCGCCGCCGCAGCCCCTCCGGCGCATCCCTCCTCTCTCCCCGCAACGCCTCGCTCCCGCACCCTTCCCCCGTCCTCTCCTCGCCGGCCGACGACAACCTCCCTCACCCCCGCGCCTCTCTCCTTCTCCCTCCCCTCCGGCCGCCGCTCGCCGGCTCCCCTCGTCCCTCCTCGCCGGCCACCGCCTCCGTCCGCTGCCGCGTCCTCCTCCACTCCCCGAGGCTGCTCTTCCCTCGTCGGAGCTCCTCCTCGCTCCGCCGCCTCCGGCCCGCTCGCCTCCGCTCGCCCCGCCTCCCCCTCAGGCGCCCGTCTCGCCGCCGGCGACCACCGCCCCCAGCCCGTCCGCCTTCGGCCTCCGCCCACCAGCGCCTCCTGCCGCTGGCCTCGCCGTCATCACCCTCCCCCGAGCCCGCGAGGCCTCCTCGCCGGCCCCGCGCCAGCGTCGCCCGCCTCTCCCCGTCTGCCCCGCCGCGCGCCCCGTCGGCCGCCCTTTGTCTTCCTCGCCGTCCTGAGCTCCTCCTGTCGGTGTCGTCCGCGTCGCGCCCTCATCCCGTCAACCGCCTCGTCGTCGCCTCGTCGGCATCGTCCCTGCGGGGCTCTGCTGCATCGCGCGGCCTCGGCCTCCCGACAGTGCCCCGAGCCCGCGTGTGCTGTCCCGCGCTAAGCCGCCTCCGCGTCATGGCGTCGTCGCAAGCCGCGTGTCCTCTGGCACGGTGTGTGCTCGTGGGGCGTGTTTGAGCAAGAACTGGCGTTATCCAAGAGGTGCAAACCAAGATCGACCCCGAACCCCCTCAAACCCCAAGGTCTTCACAATCGGTGCCGCAACCATGTACCTAGAAGCTCTCAAAATCTTTGGGGCGACAAGATCGACGCCGTGTCAAGTACGTTCTCGACATTGGAGTCGGCATGCCAAGATCACCCACACGGATCCGAAGACCAAAACCGAGCCTGATCCCGGCGCCGGACCCGAAAACCGAACCCTCGGACGCCAAGTTCTCCCTCTCGGACCCGAAGGCGCCAAGACCCCGGACCCCAAGATCTCCGCCGTGAGACGACAAGACCGTCGGCACGAACCGACGACCGCGGATGCGACAGGATCTTCCCCGGAACGCCAAGTACTTCCTCTCGGACGCCAAAGCCCGAACCCGAAGACCGCCAAGATCGTCTCCCGAACGCCATGACCGTCGACATGACCCGAAGACCACGGATGCGCCAAGATCTACCCCAGTAACCCGAGAACGATCCCGCCGAGACCGAACCCAGATCCGGACCCTGAGACCGACCCCGAACCCCTCGAACCCCAAGCTCGCCAAACCTCCATGTGTGACCCTTATCCGAGAACCCTATTTTATAAATTGCCAACTATATGTCCTGTTGCATATTAAATTGTTCATGCATGCATATTTGTCTGTGGTTTGGGGGCCTTATGCCGATTCACCATATAATTAAATATGAGGCCCATATGCGGGCAAATCTAGTCTCATATTGGCCTCATTTAAATTTGTGTAGCGAACCGGTGCTATCTTTTGTCTTGATAATGCAACATTTAAATTGCGGGGTAGCTAAATAACTTGAACCGTTTAATTAATTGTCGGGACCCCCGGTTCCGCTTAATCTTGCCTAATTGCATCGCACCTTTGCCATGCCATGCATCATATCATAAGCATGCCGATCTTTTGCCGTAGTATTAAATAGTGCATCCGGTGTTTGTGTTAGTGTTTTGCTTCTTCGCGGATAAGGCCGTTGAGTTGATGCGGGTGTCGACCCGATCTTCGGTTGAACCTTCGGCAATGTTTTCAGGCGAGCATCTCCCCCCTTTCTACCTATCTTACTTTTATAGTATTTATTCCCTCCTGTTAATCTATTGCTATCTGTGTTGCGTTGCTCTAGTTTTCGTACCCGTGATATCCCTTGCAGCCCTATATTGCCATGGCCACCTCCTATTACCTGTTGTTTGGTAGATAGTTGGACTTGCGCGTCGTAGTCGCTTGCTCAAGTGCTGTTGCGTGTCGCCATGTACCACAGTTGTTGGAGTATTGCCACATGTTTGATGTTGGAGATGATCTCGGCTTTACTTATCGTTCACTTTAATTATTGTTTAACAACTAAAATTGAAGTAAGTAAGCAGAGGCACAGGTGGACAATAGATGTTATTTGGTTGTTAACCGTCCACTTGTGTCCCGTAGGACCCCGAGTGCTTGATACCTGTTCCTTGAATATTCGCGCTATCCACATCCGGGAGGATTATGGGACCCCCCTGAGCCAGAGCTTGATTCCGTCTTATTTCTTGGGGCCACAAACTAGTTTGAGGTTTTATTTACGATCCTGTACTTATGCCATGCTTTACTGTTTTATTTACGATTGTGCGAGGAGCACACTATACTGTTTAGAATCGTGGCACGATTCCGCGGTGTCGACAAGCCCAGTTTTGGGTTCCCAGTCGTTCACAGCCGTCCCCACAACCTTGAGTACGTCTCGGAGCCGGCCGGCTTCGTTGCGGGTCTACTTTAAGGGGTGGCCCCCTGAAATATTTCTGAATCCTGTGATTGCTTTGTCGTGAAGGCCTTGTTGGGTTTTGATTTGGTTTTTCCGAGGTTGATCGAGTGTGTGTTGCTATTGGTGCACCCCGGCCGGGTAAAACTTTCTGAAAGCCGTGTCCGCGGTTATGGACGACTTGGAGCACAGTATCTCGATCATAGACAACTATAACTAAAGTAGTGCTATAAATTTGACTTTATAATGACTAGTAATCAGCTTCACTATAATGGAATGGCTAAATAAAACTAGCCACAATTGCTTGCTTGGGTTGTCGTTTGCGACCATTGTACCTGACTGGTAAATATTGCAACTACAATGGAATGGCTAAATAAAAGTACCAACAACTGCTGGGTTTTTGGGTTATCTCATGCTAAATGTATTTGACTAGTAAGTGTCGCAACTACAACGGAATGGCTAACTAAAAGTGTCCACTGCTTATTTTATCAGGATGATTACCTATACTTGACTAGTAATTGCTGCAACGAGAACTAAATAAATAAAACTGCCAACGGTGTGTGTTCCTCGGTTGACTTCCTCGTTTGGTCTCGAGGGGGAAACACCAGGATGGGTTTGTCTGATGGTAGCATCAGGTTGGCTCCGAGTAGGTCTTTCTTACCCCACTCTGATAGCCGACAGTTGTATCGAGTCTCTATAGGTTGATTAGTGCATGCTGTCGCTGCCGCTTCAGTCCACCATACCTTTGTAGGCGAGGACCGCCGAATTCTAGCCTCGCCGTGTACTGGCCTCAGTACTGACGCTCCTCTTTTTCATTTGCCCTTTGTCGGCACCCCTTTTGTTTAAGCAGGTTTTGAGATCGACGTCGTTAGCAGGATTACCCTTCCGACTTGGCCTGGGCAGGGTTATGGACGCCATTGGTTATTCTTCAGGGCTCTTAGCCCCATTTGCATCTTGTCCGTAGAAGGACGCTCTATCGTTTTCAAGGTGATTTGGATCTTTGTTCTGTATATTTGTATTCTTGACTCATGGAGTCGTGTTGTATATATATCTGTTGTGTGGGTCCCATCGAGGACTGTTGTGTAATGTTATTACTTCGTTTTCCACCCGCACGAAAGTGCCTGGTGGGCACCTTTGAATCGTCTCTATGCGGGTTTGGCGGGAAGCGCTGAAACTTGCATAGGGTCGATTCTGAGGGTGTTACAGAGTGGTATCAGAGCTCAGCAGTTGCGATACCCCACAAGTCCAGCCTGTAGGATAACCTAGCTAACGGCCGAAGTAGAGTGTCAAAACTATTTTTTGCAAAATCGGTTGGATAGTTCTGATTAGGTCTGATTTTACTCCTTACCCTCTGCTATTCTCCTCTTACCTCCGCGTGTTTTTAAGCTACTCTCTTATCTTTCGTCGAGTCCAGGATTTCTCGTGGTTGGGTTCCGTCGTACCTTCAGGTTTTCGCTTCCTCCTTTGGTAACGGTGTTGCTACATCCGGTCTTCATACTATCCGAGGAATCCTTCGTCTGGTGGACTTCTCTTTGTTCCTTCTCGTGCCTTCCGGTGTTTTTCGACGCGACGACATCATCTACGCCAGATCCGATGCAGGGTCTGCATCACTCCTTTGTTTCCGAACCTCGCTTGTCGAGATCTTCAGTCTGATTCCGAGAGTTGGTTGCATAATCCGCCTATTCGGGTGCCGAGTAATGGTTTGGGTGCGCGATGGACTGATCACCATCCGACTACTCTTATCATTCGCTCTTGTACATCGCATCAGGGGATCCAGCAATTTTACTCCGTCCATAGAAGCTAGAGGTGGCTTTATTTGTTGATACCTCTACCTTCGACCTTTTGTTCCCGGAGTGTTCTCTCGACAATCACGGATAACGACCTCTTGTTAGTGGTGTCGCGAGGATCTACACGATGCGAGAAGATTCAGATCGCCGCCCTTCTTCCCGGTACCATGAGGCGGATCTCGAGGGCGAGATCCATTGTTAGTGGTGTCGAATTGTGGCATCCCGGAAAACCACTACTAGAAAATCACGTTGTTTTTGTGCATTGCATCGTCATCATCATGCATTTGTTTGTCTGAAAACTATTTCCAATAAGCCTATTTTGGTTTTCTAAAAATGCCCTTCTCTTAATTCAAAATAAGTCTTATAATTATCTGTCAAATTATTTGCCTACAAGTTATTTGCTAAAAAGATTTGAAACAAAAACAACACCGTAAATATTTACAAACTAACACAAAGCCCCAAACCCTAAACCTATCCCCACCCAATCCTATTCTACCCACCACTCACAGCTCGCCACCTCACCCTCCCCCCAAATCCCTACCCACCCCGCCACCTCATCAATCCCAGACTTTTCTCCCTCTCTCTCTCACCCAGCCCCCAACTACCCTCTCTCCCTTACACCCCAGCCCCACTCTCCATCTACTGTTCCGGCCCCACCCAACACACCCACACTCACCCACAGCCTCCCTCACCCTCCCCCTGGACCCGGTCCTCCCTCCACCGCGCGTCCCACCCTGCGACCCCACGCCCGGCCCTACCCCCGCGGCCCCGCTCGCTCCCCTTCCTCTCTCTTCTTCCTCCTCTAGCCCGCAGCCGCCCCCCGACAACCTCGCCTCACCCCGCCGCCTCTCCTCCTCCCTCCGGCCACCGCCTCTCCCCTCCCCGCTCGCCGTTTCTCTCCGCTTGCCGGCCGCAGCACCACCCCGCCTCGCCGGAGTCGGCCCGCTCCTCTCCCCCACCTCCCTACCCGACGAGCCTCGCCTCCTCCCTCCTCCAGCGCCGCCGTAGCCCCTCCGGCGCCTCCCTCCTCTCTCCCCGCAACGCCTCGCTCCCGCACCCTTCCCCCGTCCTCTCCTCGCCGGCCGACGACGACCTCCCTCACCCCCGCGCCTCTCTCCTTCTCCCTCCCGTCCGACCGCCGCTCGCCGGCTCCCCTCGTCCCTCCTCGCCGGCCACCGCCTCCGTCCGCGGCCGCGTCCCCCTCCGCTCCCTGAGGCTCCTCTTCCCTCGTCGGAGCTCCTTCTCGCTCCGCCGCCTCCGGCCCGCTCGCCTCCGCTCGCCCCGCCTCCCCCTCAGGCGCCCGTCTCGCCGCCGGCGACCACCGCCCCCAGCCCGTCCGCCTTCGGCCTCCGCCCACCAGCCTCCCGCCGCTGGCCTCGCCATCATCACCCTCCCCCGAGCCCGCGAGGCCTCCTCGCCGGCCCCGCGCCGCCGTCGCCCGCCTCTCCCCGTCTGCCCCGCCGCGCGCCCCGTCGGCCGCCCTTTGTCTTCCTCGCCGTCCTGAGCTCCTCCTGTCGGTGTCGTCCGCGTCGCGCCCTCATCCCGTCAACCGCCTCGTCGCCGCCTCGTCGGCATCGTCCCTGCGGGGCTCTGTTGCATCGCGCGGCCTCGGCCTCCCGACAGTGCCCCGATTCCGCGTGTGCTGTCCCGCGCTAAGCCGCCTCCGCGTCATGGCGTCGTCGCAAGCCGCGTGTCCTCTGGCACAGTGTGTGCTCGTGGGGCGTGTTTGAGCAAGAACTGGCGTTATCCAAGAGGTGCAAACCAAGATCGACCCCGAACCCCCTCAAACCCCAAGGTCTTCACAATCGGTGCCGCAACCATGTACCTAGAAGCTCTCAAAATCTTTGGGGCGACAAGATCGACGCCGTGTCAAGTACGTCCTCGACATTGGAGTCGGCATGCCAAGATCACCCACACGGATCCGAATACCAAAACCGAGACTGATCCCGGCGCCGGACCCGAAAACCTAACCCTCGGACGCCAAGTTCTCCCTCTCGGACCCGAAGGCGCCAAGACCCCGGACCCCAAGATCTCCGCCGTGAGACGACAAGACCGTCGGCACGAACCGACGACCGCGGATGCGACAGGATCGTCCCCGGAACGCCAAGTACTTCCTCTCGGACGCCAAAGCCCGAACCCGAAGACCGCCAAGATCGTCCCCCGAACGCCATGACCGTCGACATGACCCGAAGACCACGGATGCGCCAAGATCTACCCCAGTAACCCGAGAACGATCCCGCCGAGACCAAACCCCAGATCTGGACCCTGAGACCGACCCCGAACCCCTCGAACCCCAAGCTCGCCAAACCTCCATGTGTGACCCTTATCCGAGAACCCTATTTTATAAATTGCCAACTATATGTTCTGTTGCATATTAAATTGTTCATGCATGCATATTTGTCTGTGGTTTGGGGGCCTTATACCGATTCACCATATAATTAAATATGAGGCCCATATGCGGGCAAATCTAGTCTCATATTGGCCTTATTTAAATTTGTGTAGCGAACCGGTGCTATCTTTTGTCTTGATAATGCAACATTTAAATTGCGGGGTAGCTAAATAACTTGAACCGTTTAATTAATTGTCGGGACCCCCGGTTCCGCTTAATCTTGCCTAATTGCATCGCACCTTTGCCATGCCATGCATCATATCATAAGCATGCCGATCTTTTGCCGTAGTATTAAATAGTGCATCCGGTGTTTGTGCTAGTGTTTTGCTTCTTCGCGGATAAGGCCGTTGAGTTGATGCGGGTGTCGACCCGATCTTCGGTTGAACCTTCGGCAATGTTTTCAGGCGAGCATCTCCCCCCTTTCTACCTATCCTACTTTTATAGTATTTATTCCCTCCTGTTGATCTATTGCTATCTGTGTTGCGTTGCTCTAGTTTTCGTACCCGTGATATCCCTTGCAGCCCTATATTGCCATGGCCACCTCCTATTACCTGTTGTTTGGTAGATAGTTGGACTTGCGCGTCGTAGTCGCTTGCTCAAGTGTTGTTGCGTGTCGCCATGTACCACAGTTGTTGGAGTATTGCCACATGTTTGATGTTGGAGATGATCTCGGCTTTACTTATCGTTCACTTTAATTATTGTTTAACAACTAAAATTGAAGTAAGCAGAGGCACAGGTGGGCAATAGATGTTATTTGGTTGTTAACCGTCCACTTGTGTCCCGTAGGACCCCGAGTGCTTGATACCTGTTCCTTGAATATTCGCGCTATCCACATCCGGGAGGTTTATGGGACCCCCCCTGAGCCAGAGCTTGATTCCGTCTTATTTCTTGGGGCCACAAACTAGTTTGAGGTTTTATTTACGATCCTGTACTTATGCCATGCTTTACTGCTTTATTTACGATTGTGCGAGGAGCACACTGTACTGTTTAGAATCGTGGCACGATTCCGCGGTGTCGACAAGCCCAGTTTTGGGTTCCCAGTCGTTCACAGCCGTCCCCACAACCTTGAGTCCGTCTCGGAGCCGGCCGGCTTCGTTGCGGGTCTACTTTAAGGGGTGGCCCCCTGAAATATTTCTGAATCCTGTGATTGCATTGTCGTGAAGGCCTCGTTGGGTTTTGATTTGGTTTTTCCGAGGTTGATCGAGTGTGTGTTTCTATTGGTGCACCCCGGCCGGGTAAAACTTTCTGAAAGCCGTGTCCGCGGTTATGGACGACTTGGAGCACAGTATCTCGATCATAGACAACTATAACTAAAGTAGTGCTATAAATTTGACTTTATAATGACTAGTAATCAGCTTCACTATAATGGAATGGCTAAATAAAACTAGCCACAATTGCTTGCTTGGGTTGTCGTTTGCGACCATTGTACCTGACTGGTAAATATTGCAACTACAATGGAATGGCTAAATAAAAGTACCAACAACTGCTGGGTTTTTGGGTTATCTCATGCTAAATGTATTTTACTAGTAAGTGTCGCAACTACAACGGAATGGCTAACTAAAAGTGCCCACTGCTTATTTTATCAGGATGATTACCTATACTTGACTAGTAATTGCTGCAACGAGAACTAAATAAATAAAACTGCCAACGGTGTGTGTTCCTCGGTTGACTTCCTCGTTTGGTCTCGAGGGGGAAACACCAGGATGGGTTTGTCTGATGGTAGCATCAGGTTGGATCCGAGTAGGTCTTTCTTACCCCTCTCTGATAGCCGACAGTTGTATCGAGTCTCTATAGGTTGTTTAGTGCATGCTGCCGCTGCCGCTTCAGTCCACCATACCTTTGTAGGCGAGGACCGCCGAATTCTAGCCTCGCTGTGTACTGGCCTCAGTACTGACGCTCCTCTTTTTCCTTTGCCCTTTGTCGGCACCCCTTTTGTTTAAGCAGGTTTTGAGATCGACGTCGTTAGCAGGGTTACCCTTCCGGCTTGGCCTGGGCAGGGTTATGGACGCCATTGGTTATTCTTCAGGGCTCTTAGCCCCATTTGCATCTTGTCCGTAGACGAACGCTCTATCGTTTTCAAGGTGATTTGGATCTTTGTTCTGTATATTTGTATTCTTGACTCATGGAGTCGTGTTGTATATATATTTGTTCTATGGGTCCCATCGAGGACTGTTGTGTAATGTTATTACTTTGTTTTCCACCCGCACGAAAGTGCCTGGTGGGCACCTTTGAATCGTCTCTATGCGGGTTTGGCAGGAAGCGCTGAAACTTGCATAGGGTCGATTCTGAGGGTGTTACACCTGGCAAGGGTAGCCGTGCAATAGAAACGTGCCTCCTAAAAAAATGCACTTAGAACCCATAAGAAAGTTACAAACATGTACTAAACAAAGGCTATCCCAACAGTGATAATTACCCTATAATCAAATTTGTCAAAATCAGTCAACTCTTTCACAGTTTTTGTCTCCAGATTGACCTGTGCCGCGACCTCAGCATCAGTTTGACCAGCCAACCGAATATACTCAATAACAGGGACCTGACCATGCAATCTGGAAAACAAAACAGACAACCCACCATCAACATCCCGATGTGAGAGACAACGTTGTTGTCCTATTAAGATGGTTAATAGTAAATGAACATACCCTCGACGGAAGTTGTTGATATCAGGAAGATCTTCATTAATGTACCAACGGCATGCGGCACTACCACTTACACCTCTACGACCTGTAATAGAAATAACACAATCAGTTTCCCACAAAGCTAAATATTTTAGAACCCAGTCAAAGAAATCAGCAACCACACAAACGGAGCGATAGTCCTGATGTGGATACCTTCAAACGTCTTAACCAGCGCCCCAACAAAGATGATTATGACCGGTTCAGTCTTTCCAAGTTCCATAACCTCGGCACCATCAAAATCTGTAGCCCTGCTTCCCCACAAATTGACAGTGATCTGGCTCCCACTACACAGGTAAAACATGTCAAATGAGAGAATATGGAAAAGAGAAAGGAGAAATAACAGGAACTTGCAGAATAACTTAGAAAAGCACTAACGTTTGGTCCTTGATGTAAACTATCCTTTTAACGGAAGGTTCAGCCCTGCTTGCACTATGGTACTGCACAGCATCAGAGACACCAGACACAACCCCAAGCACATCTATTGACAATTGAAAAGAAGAAAATGGTCAGCATAGAAGCTAATGTCAAGGCAGAAGGGATGCTGGAAAACCCCGTAGAAGAAATACCTGTGAATTGCTCGGGCATGTCCGAGGGCCTAGGAAGCTGAGCAAAAGGAGTCAGCTCATAGGTACAGAAAGGAAACAGTGATTCCAAGCCTAGCCTCTCAACCACGGTAGTGTATTTTGTAAACCTGATCATTGCGTCTACATCTACTGGACGGAAGACATATTTCTTGGGGAAAACAAAGAACTTCCGAATGTCATAGATCTTCCCCTCTTCAATCAGGTTAATAAAGTCATTAACCAACTTTTCAGAAATCTCTGAATACATATGGTTCCCCTAGAATAAAACAAACAATCGACATGTCAAGAAAGGATAGGAGAACCTGCAGTGTAACAAACAGATATGAAAAGCAAAGAATGATATTAGAGGACCGGTACCTCAGCATCAAGGAGAACCATGTCCGTGTGCTTGATAGGTCCACTGTCAGTAGCACCACGGTGATGCCATAACCGTGACACGTACACACGGATAGAAAAACGAGTGTTGCCCGGACGAATCACAGACAGCGAGTCAAAGTTCTGCTGGTTTGCCATCTGCATAAGAAACCGAAAAACATCAGAACATATCAAAGACAGTAAACAAACAATATGCAAATAAAGCAACATCATGATAGTAGCTACATATAAAAGGGGAATGACTAAACCACTCACACAAATCAGAAATAAAGAAGAGACGCAAGGCGTATCTCCGAAAACCAGCACATTATTAGAGCGGTCACACGAGCACAGCGGCCAGCAGACACAAGAATCAAAAAGTGCCAGCGAAGCATGATCAACGGTTTCACCCCAAAAAGATGCAAAAGATTTCTACAAGACCGAAACCTCAACCAAACATAAAAACGAAAAGCGAATACGGAGAAGCAATCAGAGCTTAATCGACCATCCCTAGAAAACACCTGAGAAGCCCTTAACTAAACCATAACCCAGGCAAACTATTGTAGGACTAAGCAAAACCGCAAATCAAAGGTAAGCATAGCACAACACTATTAATGTACATGGATACAAAGCTGACAACGTATAAACCTTGGTTTTCTAAAAAAGAGGATCATCTTAGCTAAACACAATTAATAGACAAAATATAGAACAAATAGGCATCTCAGGACATGCCAGCAGAAGCATATATCTCAGGGAACACAATATTCTGAGTTTCTGATCCACAAGACCCATCGGAATTTACAATAAGGATCTTCAAACAAGCTCTAGACGTGACTCGGGATACAGCAACATATAACTGACCATGGCTAAAAACAGGTTGTTTAAGATATATACCAACAAAAGAAAGAGTTTGACCCTGACTCTTATTAATTGTCATTGCATAGCACACATGAACAGGAAACTGACGCCTTTTCAACAGAAAAGGATATCTTGTTTTATTAGAGATTAATTCAATCCTTGGAATATATACAACATGTAGGGTTCGCAGCATAGAAAACAAAAATTTTCCTACGATGTGAACTATATACCAAGATCTATCTACTAGATACAAATAACGGGCGGATGTATATCCGTAGAGAAAATACCCTTGAAGACCGACAAAGCTTAACGAGTTCAACTCGTGGTTGATGTAGACGATCTCTTGCCGATCTCAAGATCGAGAGGAAGTCCTAGCGCCGCAAATCAGCAGCGCATCCGTGCTCGCACACACGTTCGAGGCACCGAGCAACCTCCGCCTCCTCGCTCCAGCGATGCAGCGGAAGCACAACTCTTTCTTGCCGAATACCACCGGGAACATGTATCTCGCTAGTCCGAGACCATGGGGGATAAATTCTAGAGGGGGAGAGAGATCCTTCACGAGGAGGTGTGAGAGACAAGTGAGGAGGGGGGCTCCTTTTATAGGAGGAGGGGGGCACCCAAGGGGGTGGCCGCCGGCCATGGGGGCTGCCCCCTCCCCTCCTTCATTCATGTGGGTGGACACTCCACTCACAAAATGCCCTTTAAAATCCCTCCACTCAAAAGTCCACTCAAATTCCCATGAAATTTCCACCAAATTTAATGCAAACTCTCATTAAATAAAACTCTTTTATTTTATTCAGAATTTTGTCAATTACTTTAATGACAAACATTCACAAATAACCCCTTGCTAGAATTCTATTTCACATGCATAACCACTTTATGCAATTTCACCCGAAAACCTGTTTCGGTATCTAGTGAAATAAATTCCTGCGCTTGTTCATTCTTTCGGCATGAAACATTTGCTCCAATTGGATGTCGGTGTCTCTTAAGTGTGTCACCCTACGGTTCATGAATAATGTGGACATGATTGAGACCCCTCTCGGATCAATAATCAAAAGCGGGATCTGGAGACCCATACTGACTCCCACACATTCAACGATGACTTTCTTGTGATCATCGGAACCTTTTACGCTAGTATCTTAACCCCTTTGTTTCACGATATATTACATGTCCGAGATTCGATCATCGGTATCTCCATACCTAGTTTGATCTCGTTACCGACATGCACTCTTTTCTCGTTCCTGTGATATAACATTCTAGTGATCAAATCACTTGCTTGCAAGCTAATCAATGTGATATCACCGAGAGGGCCCAGAGTATATCTATCCGTCATCGGGATGAACAAATTCCACTCTCGATCCATGAGCCTCAACATAACACTTTATTACTTCTAAATCTATCTTTATAATCACCCTGTTACGGTGTGACGTTTGATGTTATCAAGAAACTCTTCCGGTGTTAGTGATTGACATGATCTCATGGTCTAAGGATTAGGATCACTTCGTAAGTTGTTATAGCAATATAAACACAATGACTTTGATCGTAATGCTATACTTCGGATGAATGTTCATCACACCATTACACTAATGTTGTGATCCCGTTATTAACAACATCCAATGTCCATGATCAAGAAACCTTGATCATCTTGTTAATCAACGAGCTAGTTTATGAGAGAGGCATAACTAGGAACTTTCTGTTTGTTTATTAAACACACATGTATTAACGTTTCCGTATTAATACAATTATAGCGTGCAAAATAAACATCTATCATATACTTGGAATACACATAATAAACACTTTATTATTGCCTCTCAGGGCATATTCCCTTCACAACATGTCCTACATGGGAACCCGTCATGATAACAGCTTGTATAACTCGATCAGCAAGGTCCTTAACAATTAGACGTGTACCATTACACAAACCATCTGCTTGACTCAAGTTTCTTAACAGCATTATAGGAACACCAATTTTCAATACAAGCCTATGCTGTGGATAGTTGATCAGATCAATACCATTCAGAACCAGCGGGATAAAACAAATCAGCCTCATGCACAGCATCAGAATCATTGGCTATGGAATCGAAACTCAAATACTCCCTACCAGTTTCAAGCACCAGAGATAACATATGATCATTGATTTCAAAGGCAAAATCATTTATCGGTGCTAAAATGGCTCGCTCGCATAGATACGACATATTTCGGTAGTTAATATCAAAGTCCACGTATGTGGAGGAAACTATAGCAGCAATCTTATCACCGTCCGTACGAATTAGCAAGTCCTCAGGTATTTTTATCCAAGTTCGTTCAGTCTCGCCTTCTCTTGCAGTCATTGGCAACTTTCCATCTCCAAGGTCTAAAACCCACTTACTAAAGATAGCTATACCTTCCTGGATAGAAGAATCTGCATTGGGCATGGACAGACACATGTTTTGGGACAAGGTTAAGGGTACGACAGCTTTCCATAAGGGAGACTGAGTTATAGCAGCATCAACAATCTGTGGCCTAGATCCACCTTCAATAACAGGAAGTATCTGCCTCAGGTCACCACCTAGGACAACAACCTTACCACCAAACGGGACATCGGCAAGCAAAGGATCATCTACAGAAAGAACATCACGCAACGACCTATCCAATGCTTCAAAGCATTTTCTGCTTGTCATAAGCGCTTCATCCCATATTATAAGCACGGTTTCTTTCAGCAGCTTTGCCAGATTGGTACCTCTCTTTATATCACAGAAACTATTATCCTCAATCTGAAGAGGTATCTTAAACCGCGAATGTGCAGTTCATCCACCAACAAGTAATAGCGCCGCAACACCAGACGAGACAACAGTCAGCACAATTTTTTTCTGCCCTCTAAGAAAAGCAATGATAGTATTCCACAGGAAAGTTTTCCCAGCCCCCCAAACCCAGATACAAAGTAAAATCCAGGTTTTTCCTTTAAAACAGCATCAACAATAGTATTGTACGCAACGGTTTGACCAACATTTAGGCTACGAAGGAAAACAACTGCTTCAGTAGCAAGCTTGTCAGCATCGTAAGACAATTCCTCACGGATTAGCCTATTATCATAGTAAACTGTCTGGCATGATGTTTTAAGCGGTAGGCAAAAATTAGCAATTGAAGACCCAGCCTTAATAAACAGCTCAGTCAAACTGTCAAGCAACATGTCTCTAAGATCTGCATCAGGAATCATATAGTCCATATTGCCTAACCGAACCCTCGCATTATACTGGATATCATCAGCCAGATGTACCTAGTATCTATTAAAAAAGTCCTTCTCGTTCTTCACACCGCAATGTATAAGCATCGTGACAAACAAACGCCGGAGCCTAGGGCCAAAACCCCAGACCACGGCCTCATCAAACGCTCGGTACCACTCAAGATCATCACCTAGCAGCCCCCGAGCATTACAGGCAGCTTTGAAACTATCGTATACAGTATTTTCGAAAGTTCTAATATCAGTATAGCTTGTAGCGCCTTTAACAACCATGAGTAACATCCGCATGTAGTACAGTTCACCAGCGTTGGGATTAACATAGTACACACGGCCAATCTTCCTGCCACCACGCCTTGGGTGCCAACTTCTACTCGGACTATCCCACGTGAACTCAGTTGGGAAATCATAATAGGTCAGGTCTCTACCTTCCTCATAGGTGTCATTTGCCACAAACCATTCAGTTAGAGTTGTTTTTCTTAAGAAGTCACAATCAGCAATGTTAGCAAGATTAGCAGACGCGCTAAAACTAATCCAGTTCATATTAGGAAGATGCACAACCAAACGCTCAACGGATGGGATTTTACCATGTATAGTGTACCCAAATATACGCCAAAAAGCATCCTGCTCACAAATGTAACGCGCCTCCATATACTCCGTGACCTCATCTGACACAACACCACGGGTACCATCAGCACAAGAATTACTTAGTTTTGACTTTGCCAAGTAAATTTTCGAACGATCAGGACCCTTAGTCACATATTTGAACAAATATTTCATAACCTGACTCTTATTACACCACTCAACATTAATGTGGGCTTGATATTTTTTAAGCATCGCCATATTGTACGGGACAGCCCACCTATTATCAAGATAATGACCATTCTTATAAACCGTACGTCCATCATCACGGCGTCTATATAAAGCGAACCCCTGGTCATCAAAAGTAGTCCTATCCTGGAATTTTTTTGGAAAGTGTTTGGAACAGGCATTTTCTTTCATGCACACACACTTATCATTTAGCTCGCCACAGGGGCCATGCATCATGAATTCAGACACAAGTATATAACCTAGAGGATCACGAACACGATCCGGTATTTCAGCACATATGACGCTATCAATTTTTTCTATTGTTTCATCAGTAATCTCACGTTTATCCCCCTGCACCCAGATAAGAATGTGTGCATGTGGCAGTCCTCTCTTTTGAAATTCGACAGTGTGCAGAACTGAGAAGAAAAAAACAGTCAATGAAAACGGCAACCTAGACCAGCAACTAAAAAAGGAGCATAACAAACAACAAGGAAAAACAAAGCCAAAAGAAATTTAGTACCTGCATCCATAGGCCCGTATACCTTGCCAGACTTAATGTCACCTAGGTGTTCATCTAACTTCATATTATACACTCTTACAATAAGATCAGCCCTATCATGAGGCTTTTGCCCAGGTTCCAGCAGCAATGCATCTCTAATCTCAGGCCACTTTGGATTGCAAGTAAATGTTGTGAAGAAAGTAGGCGCGCCATAAACACGACAGATCACCAGGCCATCCTGAAAGTTCTCCACAAAATACCGTCTACCCCCGGTATGGCTAGAAGGCAAGATACTTTTTCTACCTACAGACGCAACATCAGTACTACCATCGTCAACCGCATCCGTAATACCCTGGACATTTTCAGATCTAAAGTCATCCTGATGCTTAAGTATGTAGTAAAGCCGATTCTCATCTATACAGGCCCGAGCATCAACAACTACTTGGGAAGAGAGAAGCCCATAGCAAAAGTACGGATTCGGCTGACCTAGTCTATAGTGGCACAAGAAACAGTAGTAGTCCTGCATAGTCATGTTAACCCGAGACTGACGAGAAGCATTTCTATAAGGAATATCAAGTTGGAAACCCCTCTCAGCATATGGAAACAAAAGCGGGTACTGCAGAGACATGAAAGCCGGATGCAAGAAAGATATATGCTGCAGCCTATCCGCAGTTTCATGTATAACAATATCTCGGCAAGGTGCTTCGGCAGTAAAATCACCAACAACAAGAGCAGCAAGTTCATGAGACGAAGGCAAACTAAACTGCGGATCATCACCTGCTTTCGGGGCAATAAGCCTGATAGATATCTTCTCTACAGTTCGACCCTCAAGAAGCTCCCTCGCCTGACGAAACTGCCTAACCATTGGATTATGTTCGTTGAACATGTCTATTAAAGCAGCCACGACATCTCTGTCTAAACCACTGTCAGTACTATCATCCAGATACAGTGCCCGGATTCTATTGTCCACTTCATTAGTAGTATCATAGATATATAACTGGGCATATTTAGGAGGCTTATACTTAGTTGGGTCCGAATCATCTACATCAGGTAAAAGCGAACCCATACGATGGTGAGTCTGACCAGATATCTTGAAATAGTCAGGACCCCTCTGGGATTTTACTGACCTGTCAACCTTTGCACCCATGGACGTAAAAGCAAACAAACAATTGTACATCCGGATTTTCTTGATGAATTGTTTAGAAGCACGATCACCATCAAAATTTAATAAACGACTCAATAAAGGCGGGGGACTTTTGAACGGATCTATGAAAACCCTGCCACCTTTGCAGCAAAGGTTATAAACAATCCTATGCTTCCTCCAGCTATTTGAATCCTCAATGCTCTCTTGATACCAGAACAACGCCTTGCAGTGCGGACAAACATATTCAAGAGGGCCATAATAGCACCGATCTGCATAGTTAGCTGACCAGCACAAAAATTAAGCCCCCCGTACATAGCAAACAGGAAGAGCTACAGCCGAAAGGCTATGGAAAATTCTAAAAAAGGTTCCCCAATACCTTTGAGAGACTCAGCAAACTGGGCAGGAAATCCTGTCCAATCAGGCGGGAACGGGCCTCTGACTCTATGCGCTTTATTCATAGAAGGGAACTAAAGATATCAATAGCAGACAAACAAGCAAAACATACAAACACACAGAGTAAAGAATGCATAGAACCTCTAAAATCAGTGTGCCGGAGCTTCTTGGTTAGCCTACGGCGCTTACGATTCTGAGTTGCTATGGATGGATCAACATTAGGGAAGATTCCATCCCCTATCAAACAAAGAAGGAAGACCAGAGTAAAAAACAATCCAGAAAGGAGGAAAGAAAAAACATGGCACAAAGCAAAACACACTCTTCCTCTTCCAGCGGCCCCAATCTATGGGAGAATTAGGATCAATAACAGTAGGCACACGGGGACGCCTGCCTCGCCTTGGCCTAGAAGGGACATTAACAGGAGCAAACCGAGCGTCAGGCACGCGCATGACCGGTGGCCCAGGCAGCGGTCGACTGGAGCCACGAGGCATCCTGAACTCGAAACATAGACAAAGACAGACTCACACGGTAAAAATAAGCAGGGAAAAGAAAAGTCAAGAACAATAGGCAGAAGCCTTTATAGTAGCAGTAAGGAGAACAGAAACGCAAATTCATAGGAAAACATTGGGAGCAAACCATTAACATTTATTCACACACAACAGAAACGTAAATTCATAGGAAAACATTGAGAGCAAACCATTAAAATTTATTCAGACATAGGGACATTATCCATTACAACAAACTCTGCAACAACAAGCCAATGACACTCACCGACGGGCCTAAATCTTATGGACAGACGAAACAAGCTGAGAACAAAACACCTGCAAATGTGCACCAGGACACACAGGCATACCAACAGCTAACTCACTAACAGAACCAGAATCATGACCTAACCGACCAACCGCCGCAACAAGGAGGGCAGCGGACCGAGCAAGGGACCTATAACCAAGCATACCCTCATAGTTGTAATCAGCAACAACAAATCCATACAGACCCTGCAAAAACCTAATTGCTTTAAAAGCAGCCTGCTCATACAGGAGAGGCAATTCCACAGAGCCAGAACCCCAAAAAAATGTGTACGAAACTCTGTTGGCCTGTTACTAACCACAACCCCAATCTCAACACCTCCAACAACAGAACCATCATCGGCTACCTCTCGCAAGAAGGAATGAAACGGCAACCGGCATTGGAAAGCAACAATGTCCAACAAAGGGACATAAGACATTCTCAGGAGAAACATGCCTGTAACTGTACACAACATAAGCAAAACGGAAGGAACCCACCCACACACATACCTTTGTAAATTAGCATTAACAACATGGGCTAAGTAAGAAAGCAAAAGATAAAAACAAGAAGAGGAAGAAATCACACCTGCCAGGCTGCGCGAAGAAACCACAACTAATACAAATCTCTCGCCCAGACAACGGATCAACACCTGCAACACTGACAATACACCTATAAGGAGAAAGTAAAACCTCTGGCAACACCAGGAGAACGCAATCTATTATAGCCAAATTACGCAAGCAAAAATAAGACAAACCTAACAATAAATCACACCTGACAATCAATCACAGGAACCACACCTTAACAACAGCAATCCTCGTGCTAAAGAAGCCAAGCCTCCGCAAGACAAGAAAGAAATAGATCAGGAACAGTCACGTACTCCCAGGACAGAAAGGACCAGATAACCTTATAAGAGACTTAAGCCATCCCTGGAAGATGCCACAGTCACAAACATGATTTTGCAGGCCTAACAACCACCTCCTAGAGGTACGAACCACCCGAACAAAGATCCAGGCCATGCAAACGGCACCTCATCTAAAGCCGCAAGCAGGCTCGGTAAAGCCTCAAGAGAGCACCACCGAGTCCACAAGTAAATAGATGATCTAAATAAGATTCTAAGAACCTAGATGGAAGACGAAACCGAGGGCCAAAACAAAAAAACGCAGCAGGACAGAAACCTAAGCTGCATGAAAATCCAAACCAAGCATAACCTGAAAATTACCACAGGCACAAGAACATGCCATACCTGTCAACTAACCAACATACCACAGCCTGAAGACAACAATCCTCGTATCAAACAGACCGAACCCCTGCAAGACAAAGAAGAAGAAATAGATCAGGAACAGCCAGAACCTACCAGGACATAATCTATATCTAAGACCAAAACAAAAACCTGCTGACAACTGCATGCAAGCAGCCTCTCTATTAGCTAGATTGGAAGCTCCCATGAGGAGGGCACAACACCCCCTTGAGGCCCGCAGCATCCTAACAGAGCGACCAAAAACCCGCATCTAAAACTAAAAGCAAAACCTGCTGGCAGCCGCACGTAAAACCACAAACAAAATCTTCATAATCCTAACAGAGCAAAGCAGAAGACATAAGCAAGCAGGTGGTTAAAATGGGACCCCGCAAACCGCAATAAACACCATATCAAGCATGCGATTGAATAAGAGGCCACCCGTAACCTTAGCCTAGATCAAACCAACAAAGAAACCAGCACGAACCTACAAAATAAACTAAAACAAGGGATACAATAAACCAAGAAGGCACCTGTAATCTTAACCTAGATCAAACCAAGGGAAAAAACACCCCAAACCTAAGAACAGAAGTAACCTACAAAAAGAAGTAAAACAAGGGACATAATAAAGTAGCAAACCACAACAGACCTGTGTTGAACTAAAGCCTAAGTTTTTTTAGAAAGGGGATATCCCTGGCCTATGCATCGATTTATGAACGCAGCTGAACTAAAATCAAGCGTTCACGTGCCACCTACACACCGTGTGATTTAAACACTGAAAATGCCTGTACTGAAGCCTATCGTAGCACGGGCACCTACACACCGTGTGGTTTAAACACCAAAAATGTCTATAGTGAAGCCTATCGTAGCACCGGTCTAGGAATATCAAACTGCACTACTCTACCCTGGCCTAAAATTTCAGTACCTCCATGTTACATGATGAATATCAGGCGCCACGTACCACAATGAGAAGGAGGCGAAGCACTAAGCGTATTTTTTCTATCCTAATATATATGGCAATGAGCTATGTACTTGCAAACACCTGTAAAAGATAATCTGATATGTGATACGCACCAGAAAAATAAACGGAGGACAAAACCGAGTATATCGTTTCTATGCGTGAGTTTTTTGGGATTTCTTAAAAGGAATATAGCCAGATTTCTCTTAAACAGAATGGCTATGAACGACGAAGAATATTTATAGTCAGCTTGATATCTAAAATAAACAGTCAGAATGACGCTGAATACATGCATATAGATTCATACAAGAATATTTATAGAACAAACAGAGCACGAACAGATCTACGCAAACAAACCTAGACAGAAGTTACCAGAAGATAAAAGCTAGACCTACCCAAGCAAGCACGACAGATCTACCCAAATAAACCTAGACCTACCCAAGCAAGCACAACAGATCTACCCGAGCACAGAGCACGTACCGGACAGATAAACATAGGACGAGATCGGCTCCTCAGTTCATCAGACGAGCTATAAAAATCCCTGCACACGACACAGAGGAGAACGAAAAAATCACCACCATTAGATCACGTCAACACGGGTGAACGAAGCAAGTAAAAAAAGAAAAATAGAGAAAGAACACAGGTCCAGGCCTAGGTCACCTCAACCAGCTTCAGCACCGACGAACGCCATGGCACCGGGAAGAGAAAAAGAAGATAGATCTGGCGCAGAATAGGAAGCAGAAGGATTCGGTAAGGGAGAAGGAAGACTGGGAGGGAGGAAGAAGGAAGAGAGCAGGCGAGGATTAAAAGGGGAAACCAGGGGCAAGCAACTTTCCTCGTTTGCTGTAGAAGAGTACCCTCCGACGAACCAACCCACGGCACGTCGACGGCGGCCGGTGCACGATCCCATCAAGATGGCGCTTATAGCCCCGGACGCAGGGGACGCAGGGCCACCATCCACGCCCTCCTCTCGGCGGCATGGGGCGGCATGGCACGGCATGGGGCGGTGCTATTCGCCGTACCCGCCGCCCAGGGCGAAGCTGCCACGGGCATACCCTCCACAGGGGGAAAACTGTACATGCCTCAGAAAAGACCTAACCGCCCCTCCCCTGCCGAAGAAAATCACGAACGAGCCACCGCGAAGGCCGTCCCCTCGCACCGTTCGGTCCAGACGAACGCACGGCCAACCAACCGCCACGCTCACACGCTGCCTGACGAGCGGGCCTCGCGAAACGCAGGCCCCCACCCTTCAGGGATGGTAGCTAGCAGGTGTAGCTGTGCAAGTGCAAAGGAGTGGACGAAGCAGACGGTCAGGATCGTTTTGGAAGCCTAATCGGACGGTTCACAATGCTTGTGGCCTCTAAAAGCCTCCTTAGGGGGCTAGAATATTTCTCCCTGATTTTTTAGATTCTCAAAATTCGAAAAGTAAAAAAGATATCGAAAAAAAAATTCTCCTATTTTGACTTTTCTGCAGAAAAAATTGAGCACACTTATTTGTGGCGCATCCTATTGTGGTGCGCCACGAATAAGCATGGTTGGATTTCAAATTCGAGCCTTCCCTCCCCTTCTCCTTCTTCTCTTCTACTCCTCTCATTCCCTTCTCCTATCCTTCCTTTCTCCTTCTCTCCTTCCCTTCTCCTTCTCCTCCTATCATTCCCTTCTCCTCTCCTTCTCCTTATCTCCTCCTCCTTCCCTTCTCCTCTTATTCACCTTCTACTTCCCTTCTCCTTATCTCCTCCCCTTCTTCTCCTCTCCTTATCTTTCACCTCTACTTCTCCTTCTTCACCTCTACTTCTCCTAGTTTGCACCCTCCTAGAGATCCACCCCGACCCAACCCCCGACGACGCCCTCCTCGAGCTTCTTCCCGACCCAACCTCCAATGGCACCCTCCTCGAGCTCCTCCTCGACCAGACCCCCGACGACGCCCTCCTCGAGCTCCTCCCCGAGCACGGCCACGACCTCCCGCGCCTCCATGTGGTGGTAGGTGGTCACCACGGTGAGGCAACGGTGACGAGATCTAGATCCCATTTTTTTTGGAATTTGAAAATTTTATCAGTGGCGCACCATTCCAACATGCGCCACAGATAACTTTTCATTTCCCGCCATTGGTAGGCCGAGCTGCTCCCACCACAAAGCGCATCGCCCGCTCCATCTGCGCCATCACTGACGAGGTGGGAAAGCACTAGGACGACGTCACCACTAGATCAACATAGTTTTTTTAATAGTACACTTTTTTAATCATTTTCATATGTATTGCATGATTTTAGCTATTTACAAATCTAGCATTTTGTCGGTCTTAGTCAAGCTAACTGGGTCAGTCCCTGACCGACTGCACCATTCGGTCAGGGCCTGACCTGATGCAGTCGGTCAGGGACTGACCGATTGGTCCAGTCGGCCAGGCCTAGGCCGACTGAATGGTCACTAGTAGGAAAAGTCCTATCCGTGGCACACCTAAAATAGGGTCAGTGGCGCACGTCCCGTGCGCCACTGATATTACGCCACTGATATTTTTTATCCGTGGAGGTGCGTCACGGATAAGCCACTTATCCGTGGCGCACAGTGATACGGTGTGCCATTGATATCGATTTCAAAATTTTAGAAAAGGCGGGATATCTCAAAATTATCGGTGGCGCATGTGAATATGGTGCGCCACTAATAAAATTTTCAAATTTCAAAAAAAGTGGATCTAGATCTGCCGTGTCGTCGTCTCATCGTTGCCACGTGTACCGCGTCGCGTCGTCGGGAAGGAGGTCGAGGACAGCGCGGCAGGAGGTGGCGCCTCCCGTGGTCTGTCGGAGAAGACTGGTTTGGTCATAGGAGAGGTGAAGGAGGAAAGGAGAAGATGATTCAGAGAAGGAGGAGGAGGAGGAGAAGGAGGTGGAAGAGGAAGAAGAAAGGATGAGGAAGAATAGAAGAAGAGGAGGGGAGAAGGAGGAGAAGGAAGAAGCAGAGAGGAGGGGGAGGAATAAGAGAGGAGTATGAAGAGGAAGAAGAGAGGAGAAGGAGGAGGAGGAGGAGGAGGAGAAGGGGAATAAGAGGGGAAGGTGGAGGATAAGATAAGGAGAAGGGGGTTGGTGGCCGGCCGAATTTAAATTTCAAATCCGCCAAACTTATCCGTGGCGCACCATATTTTAGTGCACCATAGACCCGTTGCCTCAATTTTTTTCTGCAGGAAAAATCTTGTTTTTGCCATAATTTTTTACTCTTTTCGAATTCTGAGATTCTAAAAAATCGCTAAACGAGCTAAGGTGATTGCGAGCGGATGTAAAATTTTGTTCTCGTCATTTTTGTATATTAAACGTTTTTTTACATCATATGCAAAATTTATGACCATTGTATCATGCCATAATGTTTTTTTTAGAAAATGTCGAAATTCATATTTCTTAATTTTCCTACAAACTAGACCACATAACCTACCTATATATGAAAGGATTCTATTTTTTGAAATATTTTTCATTTTTTTAATTATTTGCAAAACAAAAAAGGCGATCCAAGGGGGTGAAGCCAGATTTTTCAAAAATTATCTATAGCACACCCCTGTTTGCTGCCCCACTGATATTCTAGGTCAGTTGCACATACCTATATGGTGCGTCATTGATAAGTTTCCACCTTTACTGCGCCATTGATGTCGCTGTTATGCGTGGCGCACACGTATCCCGTGCGCCATGGATATGTCGTCCATGGACTTGGTCGGCCACCAGCGCTGGGCTCACATATGCGTGGCGCACTGTTCCGAGCGTGCGCCACGGATAAGTGCAGGTATATGGCGCACCATTTCCCGCGTGCGCCATGGATAAATATCGGTGGGGCATCCTTTAGAGGTACGCCACTGATATATAAGCCTTTTCCTACTAATGGGTGGTCCCCAAACCGAACGCCCATTTGGCTTGGCCAAAGCTGATTGAAATCTATTCGGCTTGACCGAGGCCGACAAAGTGCTAGATTTGTACATAGCTAAAATCGTGCAATACATCTAGAAATAATTAAAAAAATATTATTTAAAAAATCGCCGATCAACACAACTTAAAAATACATGGGTATAGCCGTTAGAGATAATACACATCATCTCGTATATATATAGTCTATAGATAGTTCAACAAAACACACTTAAGGTCTGAAAAGTTTTAGCGACAGTATATCATTTCTACCAATGCCTTTTTTTTCGAAATGGAGAACTTAGGCCCAGCCTTTGTAACAAGTAATGCACATAGCCGACTTATTGCAATATTCAATATTTAGTTTATTACAATCATGGGTGTGACATAGTACATCATTCACGTCGTGAATCCTTTTTAACGCTCGTTTTGCGTCTATTAGGGATGCAACACACTTTACCCGTGCTGGGTCTTTAAGTGGGCCGACCCACCGAGGTTCTCTCATGCCGGTTTTACGAAGCTTCTAGAAAAAAATGGTTTAATGGTGTCTATTTTTGGTCTTTCCTATTAGTGATTTCTTTTTTGTTGTTCCTCTCATTTTTTTTATTTTAAAATGCACGAGAATTATTTTAGTTTTGTGAACATTTTCAAATATGTGAATATTTTTCTAAGTTTGTAAATATTTTTCAAATGCATGAAGAATTTAGAATTCATGAATATCTTTCAAATTCCTGAATAATTAACAAGTATTTTATTCAATTAATGAACAATTTTAAATTTGCTATTATTTTTTAAAATTTGAGTTTTTTTCAAATCGGTATTTTTTAAATTTACAAACATTCATTTTAAAAGTCATGAACATTTTTTAAAGAATTGCAATTATCTTCAAATTCATGATCTTTCAAAAAAATTGCAATTATCTTCAAGATCCTTTCTTCAATTTATGAACATTTTCAAATACGTGAATTTTTAAATTCGTTAATATTTTTTAAATGCACGAAGAATTTTGAATTCATAAATCTAGTTTGGTTATACTATGTTGATGTAAAACCATGGATATCCATGGATACACAGGGTTTGGATTTGGGGCGATATATAGGCCCATGAATATATTAGTGGACGAGCTAGAGTGAAGCCGATGGATCTAGATTTGGATATGGTTTGGTATATCCATCCAAACACGTCACATTGCCATCCCTAGCTGCTGGGAAGCACTAGGGAACTTAGTTGTTCACTCATTTCATGTAAATGTAAAGACATTTTCTCAAGATCCATTGTGTTGGCTTATGCCTATCTTTTCAAGCCTTGTGTGTGTATAGGCATCTTGGTCTATAGACATGCAGTGGTTGTCATTTTCCTAGGCCCGGTCTCTCGGTGTGACATAGTACATCATCGACGTCTGCGGTGAATCCTCTTGAATGCTCGTTGCCTCTGTTAGGGATGCAAAACACTTTGCCCCCGCTGGAACTTTAAGTGGGCCAACCCACACCGATTCTCTCATACCTGTTTTAGGAAGCTTCTAGAATATTATGGTTGGGTTTCTAGTTTAGCTTCTAGAATATTCCCCATAGCTAGTAATTTTTCTACACAACTTTTCAGCCGTAGTTTTCCTAAGTAGTATCCATACTATCACTTTTGACCACACATACCTTTCCGTCATCAAGTAAATTTCCATGTTACTATAGATATCCGAAAATATGCGTTGGCTTATGCAGATCAGTCTGAACATATATACTACTCCCTCCGTTATAAAATATATGTATCAAATTTATTAAAATTTGAATAAATCTAAACACTATTGAATATATAGATTTATCCAAATTTTAATAAATCTGAAACATCTATTTTAGGACGGAAGGAGTACTTCTTTCATATAGTATCAGTGTGAATATATCTACTACTTCTCTTATATTATGCATATTGGCTAACATCTAACAAAATCCAAAATCATTTCGATGCCAAATCTAGCCTTATACACAACCCCACAAAGCAATGGACGCGGAGTATCGCCGCGCCAATTTCCCTAGTCTTATGTACGTGGATAAAGATGTCGTCATTCGAATATAAGGCTAGACTAGTGGATGGGAAGCACTAGAGAAATTAGTTGTTCATTCATCTATGTAAATGTACATATAGCTGTAATTTAATTTATTTGAGTTTTTCGAGATCTATTGTGTTGGTTTATGCCTGCTTTTTCAAGCCTTGTACTCCCTCCATTTAGGATTATAGATCATGCATGGTTAACTAAGTTACCAATTTGATCAACAAATATAAATACAATAACACAAAAATTATACAATTAGAAACTTTAGATGTTATATTTTTTAACGGGATAATTTTTATTCTATATAACTTATATTTTATTGATTAAATTAACGACCTAGATATACGCGTAGGATCTACAATTCTAATAAGAGGAAGTATGTGTGTATATGCCTCTTGGTCTATAAAAGGGGAATGGTTGTCATTCTTCTAGGCCTGTCTTAGGGTGTGACATAGTACATCATCCACGCCGCGGTGAATCATTTTTAACGCTCGTTGCGTCTATTAGGATGCAACACACTTCATCCACGATGGGTCTTTAAGTGGGCCGACTCACAGAGGTTCTCTCATACCTGTTTTACGAAGCTTCTAGAAAATTTTGGTTGGGTTTCTAGTTCAATGGTGTCCTTTTTAGGGTTTTCCTATTAGTTTTTTCTTTTTTCGTTGTTCTTCTCATTTTTTATTTTTAAATTCACGAGCATTCTTCCTTTAATTTTGTGAACATTTTCAAATATGAGAATATGTTTTTTTAATTCATGAATATTTTTTATTCAATTAATGACAATTTAAAATTTTCTATTATTTTTTAAAGAGTAAATTCTATTTTTTACCCCCTAGTTCGCCATTTGTGACAGTAATTACTCCATTTAGTAGAAATTCTTTCTGTTTACCCCATTTAGCTAAACTTGTGCTAATTATTACCTCATTTAGCAAAACTTGTGCCAGTTCTTACTCCATTCAAACTTTAGCATGGTTTTGCTGTCCATTGACGAAATAATTCGACTCATGTAGTTTGCTTGTGTGACGACTGACAAGATCATTGGTACCATCACTTCCATTGACAGTGGTTGCACCATGGCATTAGCAGTGTTCTCCCATCCATTAACGAATTAATATGCGGATTGATGTACTGTTCTTGTGTGATGAGCTTGAAGGGGCCATCAATTGTGTCGACAGCGGCTGCAGCCTGCAAGACCGTCGTCTTCTATCTTCTGGACACAGCTAAACACTGATTAGTTAGCTAGCTAGCTAGAGAATGCTATAGTAGTAATCAAATGAAGTATACGTTGGTTATACTCGATCCTGTACAAACTTACGGTTCTTATTTGTGTACTAGCAGTCTAGCATATAGCAGCGTTACAGGCTAGCTGCTCCGCATGTTTCAGCCGAGTGACACTACGATAAACTATTGTATCACTAACTAGCGCTAGGGGACAGGTACAAAGCCATGCCACCAACGGAAGATGTTACCAAGAGGGCGACAGTAACGCAATAGAGCCCAATGAGTACTAGGAAGAGAAATCGCCATGGATGAAATATGTGAGGAAAAAAACGCTTGAGATGCGAGAAGGTATATCGCCATGATGACTCGGTCTCACCAGGCAGAGCTGCGTAAAAGTTTAAATGGGGTAAAAAGTGGCACGAGTTTTGCTAAATGGGGTAAACTGAAGGAATTTTTACTAAATAGGGTCACAAATGATAAACTAGGGGGTAAATATGAAATTTACTCTTTTTTAAAATTCTGAGTTTTTTCAAATCCGTATTTTTTTGTAAATGATGAGTATTTTCTAAAATTTGCAAATATTTGTTTTAAAAGTCATGAACATTTTTTTAAATGGTTTTGCTAATTCTCAGGCGCCTGAGAACTTCTTAGGTCTCAGTCATCTCTTTGACTCTTCGATTTACCTCGTGATTCGTACAAAGTGAAAGTTACATATGAGTTGACAACTAGAGTATAACCGGGAATTTAATGAGTTGCAACTAGGTTGCAATTGAGAATTAATACAAATATTATGAGTTACAACTAGGTTGCAACTGAGATTTTAGCAGAAATATTAGGATGACATCAGCGACTTAGACATAAAAAGTTCTTAGGCGCCTGAGATCTAGACACTCCCTTTTTAAAAATTGCAATTATCTTCAAATTTATGATCTTTTAAGAATTTTAAAATACTCTAGTATTTTTATTTTTCAAGTTTGTTCACAATTATCTCGTATTCTTGATTGATGACTTTGAATAAACCAACGCGAACAAAAATCGTGAAACAGACCGAAAACGAGAATGAAAAGCAGATAAACGGTAAATGGGCCGGACCACAATGTAGAGAAAGTGTCGAAGGGGAGCTCCTGGTGTGCGCCCGCATTACCTCCTGATATTGCAGTCCATTTTATTTTTTTTGCGAATTGCAGTCCATTGGTTGAAGCGAGCAATTCCGAGTCGTGACGTACACGAAGTCCAGGGCCAAGCTCGACTCGGACCTGAATTGTATTAGTCTATCTACTAATTTACAGACGGGTAGGTTCGTCCTGCCAGTTTTTCGTTCCGATTTTTCGTTGAACGATTTTGCCCCTGACGGTTTAGTGATATTACACCACCTGCCACCGCCAAGTGGAGTATCCTGAAAAATAGAAAAAACACCCGCCGTCGCCTGTCTTCCTCTCCATCCCCGAGCGCAGCTTTCCTCCACAATCCTACGCCCCCAATCCAGGCGGGCGCCGCCCCATGGGGGCCGACGCCGTCGTCGTTCGAGAGGGGCGGCGAGGAGGGGGTCGTCGAGGACGAGGAATCCTCGATGGGTGGCGCACCCCTCTGCGCCGGGGGCCATGGTCGGCGGTGTCCTTTCCCTCCTACGGGAGGTCTGGCTCGGGGTGCATACGCGTGCTGTAGGCAACAGGGTCATCGTCGGAAGCTCGAGGTAGAGGGGTGCCGTTCCTCCCCGGTTCGCCGCCCATCCTGGTCCACTTCCGCGCTGAGCAGATAGAGGGCGGGAGGAGGCAGCACCGGAGTCCACATCACTACCGCCCAGCTTGCCGCCGTCCCTGGCTCGCCTCCGTCCCTACCATCGCGACAGCTCGGGGGTCGGCGTCGTGGCCTAAAGCCCGGAGTTCTTCGCCGCTGGCCGCCTCCATTAACGGGGATACTCCCCTTTCTTCCCCACCACTCGAAGCTTCAAGCGCCGTCGTGGCCTGCCGCACTCCTCGCGTGGGTACCGGTACCGCTCGATGTTGGAGGCCGCAGCCCGGGAGGCACGAAGGAAAGGAAAGAGGAGCGCGACCAGTTTCTCCTCGGGCAGGACGTACAGGGGCAGCGAGCTTCAGGGCAGGGGCCAGGCAAGGCAGCTCAGGGGCGGTGTCGGCCTGGGCTGCGGCCGTCGCGACTCAGGCAAGCGCGGAGCGGATCGAGGCGACGGGCAGGTGACCCAACCAGTGCTCGTCGTCCACTTCCGACTTCTTCCGAGGATCCAGTGAAGATAAAAAAAGTCCTTGCCTTTTCTAGATCGGTTTTAGTTGAGATTCGATTTTCCCAAAGCTCCATGGCTACTCCCAATTTCTCCCGGTGTGAATTGCTTCCATGGATTCTTCATGGTATTTCTTCTGATGTGATTTTCCCGTTTGGCAACCTCCCTAGGAGGTCGTGATCCCCTCCATCTCCAGATTTGGCCTGCCATTTTGTTCGCTGTTAAAACAATCGTGTCCTTTTTTCTTTGTTTGGCACAGTATTAATATTTTATTTTTTTAAGGTACGACGAAATCGAAGTTTTAAGCAAAAGCCAGTTTATTTAGCTGTCATTTTGAACATCCTACTTGGTCTCAGAGCGTACTCGATCCATAGCAATGACAACACTGAACTATAGTCCGCATTCTGCTGTATCTGCTTGTTCTGATAATGGACCTAAAAAACAGTCCTACGGCAGTGGTGGCGGTGCCTGGTCGCCAAAGGCGGAGGGCGTGGAGAGCGCGACCCCACTGCCCCTCTTCGCGCGGAGAGGCAGCGGACCGGTTGTTGGCGCGGCACAGCATGGCGGAGCTGCCCATCGTCTTGGGTGGAAGGCGGGGCGGAGGGTACTGCAGGATGTGCTGTCGGCGGCTATGCGGGCCCGTTTCGGGCCGTCGCGGCGGCAACGCTGGCCAGCGGGGGAGCATGCGTGGAGGAGGACAGAGGGAGAATCCCTGGGAGATGCTGCCTGGGCGAGGGGCGAAGGCGCAAGGCACAGGAGGCGTGGCTGCTCTGCGGGCCCGATCTAGGCCTATGTTGGGCTGCTAGGGCCGCACCACGGACGAGCTCGGGATGGCAGGGCAGCGCGCTCGCGTGGTGATGGCGGCGATCGGCCTACTGGCTGTGGAAGAGATGATTGCATTCATTATTTGTGTTTTGGAATCATTTTGGTTTCCGGATTCCAAGTCAATACACCGATTTGTTACTGATTCAGGTATAGTGAGAAGTACAGCTGGTTTACTGAAGATAAACTCAATATAAATCATCTGTATTATGGTATAAGTCGATGATAATTCATATGACATTTAATTTTAGATTAGTAGCATCGATTTTTCTGAAGAAATATATTGTATGAGTAGTTTCAGAGTTATGTGATGCATGTGAGCTTTTTAGATGGTCACACGCACCCAGAGTAAAATGATCATTTCATGTTTTTCCTCCACATTTGTGATTTTGATTCGGATTCGGACGGGATCGAGGAGTTCATCCACTTGGTATTAGAGTCTCAAGCAAGATTTATGATTTTCACTATTACACGTTTAAAGTTTGTGTTATGTTATTTTTACTATTGCACGGTACAAAAGACATGGTCGATCAAGAACTGAATGCCATTTCGATTCATTCAGATATGGATTTGAACATATGAAACGTTCCGTTCTTCATTTGATTTAGTGTTGCCCGTGGCAACGCACGGGCTTTGTGCTAGTACATAATTAATATATGGAAGGACCGGGGCGGAGAAAACCTAGTTCATCGATCAGAACCCGTCGTCGTTACTCGTTGGCTTTGGGGATAGTCGATGGAGGAGAAGTGCTACTACTCCTACGACTATTCTGCGTACGCGGGCGATCCAGTATGGGTGGGGATGAAGCGAGGCCACGAGCGGCGGTCGGAGGGCAAGCTCGACGCGGCGGTGATGGAGAAGCGGTATAGGTGCGCCGTCGACGAGAAGGACGACTCGCAGTCGCAGCAGCCCCGCTGGAAGCACGTCGCTGCATACGCGCCGTCGGCGGGGGCGAAGCGAGGCTACGAGCAATCCGAATTGGAGATCGTGATCGAGGCCGAGCAGGTAGACAAGCGGTACAAGGGCAACTACTGGGAGGACCCTGCTTATGCGAAGCTGCTGCAGGCCCGCGGGGGGAGACTGGCCAAGCACGACGCTGGAACTAACCAGACGCACCGCCTCATTAAGGAGATCGAGGACGCGTACGGCGTATATGGCCAAAACTTGACGCAGTAAGTAGGGACAATTGTGATCGAGACAATCGTGCATGCACTTCAAGACAATCGTGTATGTATGGAGATTAGTTACAGCGAGATGCTAGTAGTACTTCCTTCGTTTTGGATTATAAGGGCACGTACAATACGGTGACGTCAGCCTTTCCTTATATTCGCCATGTTGGATTTTTGCTTAGTTAAAGGAGAGAGAAACAAGAGAGAGGGGTTGTCTTCCCTTAGCTAAGGGATGATCTCTTACCAATAAGAGAAGACTATTTTTCTTCATTATACCATATGCCTTCTCTTAGTCAACAATTTTTTTACTAAAAATAGTTAATTCTATTAATTGCTAGAAATAGCAATAAGAGATAATGCATTGTACAAGTTATATATTGTGTCTTCTCTAAATGATGTGGAGAGCTAAGAGAAGGCATGCCTTCTCTACCATTGTACGTGTCATAAGTCCCGCGCGGATAATTAGGTTGTCAATTTAAACAACAAAATATAAATAGTATAGCATAAAAATTAGAAACTTTAGAGGTTATATTTTTAATCGTATAATTTTTGTAATATATAAGTTATATTTTGTTAGTCAAATTAACAACCTAGGTATACGCATAGGACCTATAATTCCAAACACCTATAATTCCAAACAGAGGGAGGAGTACGTATGTAGTAGCCCCGCGCGCTCTTCTGGCCTTCAATGTAAAGCTTTTATTATGATTCTGGCCTTCACGTCTATAATTTCATCCCTTGAAATCCATATATACAAGAAGGTAGAACTTAAAACCAATCAATGCTTTGGCAAGTTCAAGTGTTGCTTATTCAAATGTTGCTTCCTGAATGTTTTTATTACGGAACGGACATATCATATCATCAATCTTTGTGATATTGCTCAGATCATAGAATTGATCACTGGCCAACAGTGATCTTATATTATTTACACCATCAGTTAGTTTCACAACATAGGCCTCTGAGTGTGGTTCAACTCTAGAAGAAGTGAGAGAAGGCTTGATCTTCTCGATCCCCTCTCATAGATCATGGAAATCCCTTCTTTTCTTCCCCAGTAGTAGTCTCAACTCTCGGGTGATCCCTCTTATAAGAACCAATTGCACTCTAGCCGAGTAAGAGTCAAGGGTTGCTAGTATTGCACACTACTAACTAAAAAACAAGTACTTTAGTGAAAAAAGTTAATAAGTATATAATATGCAAACAATCCCTCACTTGAAGTGAAGAGAGAAGATCGAGTGGAGGATACGGTATAGGGAGTAGAAGCTCGAGAAAAAAGAGAGATGCTAGCATTTCAGAATGACCAACTTTTATATGAATTTTCAAGTAGATGAGATCGGTCGAGTGGTCTCAGTTAGAGATGGGATTGTATGTGTTTATGGATTGAACGCTTCAAATTGGATAAATGGTGAAATTTTCCACCGGTGTGAAGGAATAACCTTGAATCTTTAGAATGAGAATGTAGGTATTGTTCTGTTTGTCTTAAAAACTCTTATCTAAATCTAATAATAAAGCACAAAGTGTTTCTCCCAGTCCAATATTTTTTTGGACGACTTTGCCCTCTCACAAAAATATATTATACCCACCGTGACACCGATCTATACCTAATAATAAAACACGAAGTATTTCTTTCGGTCCAACATTTTTTTGGACGACTTTGTCTTCACACAAAAATACATTATACCCACCGTGCCACCGATAAGTAATAAAACGTTAATTTCCAAATAACTTCGTATTTTACATACGCTTGAGCTCGAGCTAACAAAGATCGGATCCTGATTGTTTCTGGTTTTTCTCGCTCCCGGGACGTGGGAGAAAAGGAAACTGCTTCAAACACGTAGGGACTAGACTCCTATTCACGTACGGACTAGACACTAGTGGAAAAAGGACCATCCGTTCGTGACACGGGGTCAGGGGGCATGCGTCCTGGTTGGTAAGGGGGAATACGTCCCGGTTGGAGCCACCAACCGGGACTAAAGGTTTGGCCACAGCCACGTGGCATGGCACGCACCTTTAGTCCCGGTTGCTGGCTCCAACCGGGACGTATTCTCCTGCCCTCTATAAATGCAACGCCTCAGCCCCCTCTGCCTCCACTCTGTTTTTTCGAATGGTGGAAGGTGTGAGGGGTGTGCTAGTTTTTTCTCTTCTATGCATGCATTGAAGGTGTTTGATGAAATGTTTGAGTGAAAAATCCCGTTGAATTTCTCATAGAACAAAAATATAGAAGGTGTCCGAGACGCACTTGAGCTTTCTCCTCTTTATTTCCCTCGATCGAGGTTAGAAATCTTATCTTTTCTAGGTCATTGATACAATTCATGTGTCGGTGTGAATTGGTTATTTCACTATTTATGATGTCCTGTTTTTGATAAACTTACTTATATGATGCAGATGAACGGTCGGGAATGGATGTACGGTGACCGGCGCGTAGCCGGGTATATCAATGGCGTGGATAAATTTATCGATGTGGCTACGGCAAACAAAGTGAATGGATTTATACATTGTCCATGTGTTCAATGTCGTAACAACAAGGAGTACTCTTCCTCGAAAATCATTCGCGGTCACCTGATTATGAAAGGTTTCATGCCCAACTATAATTGCTGGACCAAGCACGGGGAAAGAGGGGTTATGATGGAAGATGGTGAAGAAGAAGATGATGATAACAACTATCATCATATGTTTCCTGAATACAGTGATACTGCAATGGAAGACAATGGAGAGGAAAGAGGTGAAGAAGGGGCAACAGATGAGCCGACTGATGAACTTGGTAGGGTCATTTCTGATGCAAAGCGAGACTGTGAAACAGAAAATGAGAAGTTGAAGTTAGAGGGCATGTTAGAAGATCACAAGAAATTGTTGTACCCAAATTGTGAATATGGCAACACAAAGCTCGGTACCACACTGGAATTGTTGCGATGGAAGGCAGAGTGTGGTCTAACTGACTCCTCATTTGAAAAGATGCTGAAAATAATGAAGCCGAAGTTTCCAAAACATAACGAACTTCCCGAGAGTACCTACGAAGCAAAGAAGACTCTCTGTCCTCTGGGATTAGATGTGCAAAAGATACGTGCATGCATTAATGACTGCATCCTCTACCGTGGTAAGGAGTATGAGAATTTAGATAAATGCCCGTATGCAATGCGTTGCGGTATAAGATCAGACGAGATGACCCTGGTGATGTTGAGGGAGAGCCCCTCGGGAAGAGGGTTCCTGCTAAGGTTATGTGGTATGCTCCTATAATACCAAGGTTGAAACGCATGTTCAGAAACAAAGAGCATGCCAGGTTGTTGCGGTGGCACAAAGAAGACCATAAGAAAGACGGGAAGTTGAGACACCCTGCTGATGGGTCACAGTGGAGAAAAATCGAGAGAGACTTCCCAGACTTTGCAGGTGACACAAGGAACTTATGGTTTGGTATAAGTACGGATGGCATGAATCCTTTTGGGGAGCAGAGCTGCAGTCACAGCACCTGGCCCATGACTCTATGTATCTACAACCTGCCTCCTTGGTTGTGCATGAAGCATAAGTTCATTATGATGCCAGTGCTCATCCAAGGCCCGAAGCAACCGGGCAATGACATTGATGTGTACCTTAGGCCATTAGTTGAAGAACTCTTACAGTTGTGGGGCAAACCAGGTGTACGTGCGTGCGATGAGAACAAACATGAGCCATTTGATCTACGAGGGTTGTTATTCGTAACCATCAATGATTGGCCTGCTCTTAGTAACCTTTCAGGACAGACAAACAAGGGATATAAGGCATGCACCCACTGTTTAGATAAGACCGAAGGTACATATTTGCATAAATGCAAGAAGGTTGTGTACCTGGCGAATCGATGATTTCTTCCGACCAATCATCCCGTAAGAAAGAAAGGCAAGCATTTCAAAGGTGAGGCAGATCACCGGAAGAAGCCTGAACTCCCTGCTGGTGATGATGTATTTGGTATGGTCAAGGACATAGAAGTAATCTTTGGAAAGGGTCCCGACGGTCAATCAGTTCCGAACGATGTCGCTACAGGACACGCATCCATGTGGAAGAAGAAATCTATATTTTGGGAGCTGCCATATTGGAAAGTCCTGCGTGTCCGCTCTTCAATCGACGTGATGCACGTGACGAAGAATCTCTGCGTGAACCTGCTAGGATTCCTAGGCGTGTATGGGAAGACAAAAGATACACCTGAAGCACGGGAGGACCAACAAATTATGAAAGACCCAAAGAACATGCATACACATAACAAGACGGATAAAGGGCGTCACTTAAGTCGTGCCAGCTATGCTCTTACCAAAGCAGAGAAGGAAATCTTTTTTGAAGTCCTTTACAGTATCAAGGTGCCGTCGGGCTTCTCATCTAATATAAAGGGGATAATAAATATGGCAGAGAAAAAGTTCCAAAACCTGAAGTCTCATGACTGTCACGTGATTATGACGCAGTTGCTTCCGATTGCATTGAGGGGGCTTCTACCGGAAAATGTTCGAGTACCCATTGTGAAGCTATGTTCATTCCTCAATGCAATATCTCAGAAGGTAATCAATCCAGATATTCTGCCAAGGTTACAGAAGGATGTGGTACAATGTCTTGTTAGTTTTGAATTGGTGTTCCCACCATCCTTCTTCAATATTATGACGCATCTCCTGGTTCATCTAGTGGAAGAGATTGCCATTCTCGGTCCGGTATTTCTGCACAATATGTTCCCCTTTGAGAGGTTCATGGGAGTCTTAAAGAAATATGTTCATAACCGTGCTAGACCAGAAGGAAGCATCTCCAAGGGATATGGAACAGAGGAGGTCATTGAGTTTTGTGTTGACTTTATTCCTGACCTTAAGCCGATTGGTGTTTCTGACTCGCGGCATGAGGGAAGACTAAGTGGAAAAGGCACGCTGGAAAAGAAAGCAATGATATGTAGGGATGGGGATTCTTTCACTAAAGCACACTACACAGTTCTACATAATTCCACCTTGGCAGCTCCGTATATCGAGGAACACAAGAATATTGTGCGCTCCAAAAACCCGGGGAAGCCTGAATCATGGATTACAGATGAACACATGAAGTCTTTCGGTGGTTGGATGCGGACACATCTCTTGAATGACACCACTGTTGGAGATCAGCTATACTTGTTGGCCGCGTCACCATCTTCTACTGTATTGAATTTCCAAGGGCACGAAATAAATGGGAATACATTCTACACGATCGCCCAAGATAAAAAGAGCACCAACCAAAATAGTGGTGTCCGCTTTGATGCAATAGACGATAATGGACAAAAGAACACATATTATGGTTACATAGAGGAGATATGGGAACTAGACTATGGAGTCTCTTTTAAGGTCCCTTTGTTTCGCTGCAAATGGGTCAACCTGAATGGGGAAGGGGTAAAGATAGACCAGTTGTACAGAATGACAGTGGATCTCAACAATCTTGGTTATAGAGATGAACCATTCGTCCTAGCCAATGATGTGTGTCAGGTTTTCTATGTGAAGGACATGTCCTCCAGACCGAAAAAAAGAAAAAATATGCAAACGAATACATCATATGATGAGCCAAAGCGTCACATAGTTCTTTCAGGGAAAAGAAACATCGTGGGAATCGAGGACAAGACAGACATGTCAGAAGATTATAATAAGTTTGATGAAATTCCGCCCTTCACAGTGAAAACTAACCCAAGCATTCCGCTAAGTAAAGAAGATGCTCCATGGTTACGTCTGAAGCGATCATAAGGAAGGACATATGCCAAGAAGTTCATGCTCATATATGTAACTCTAGTTCATGTCCTTCACGGTTTGTGGCTTGACCGAAGGATATCTTTCGCGGTTTGTGGCCTTTAGTCCCGGTTTTGTAGTCTCAGTTTTTAATATTAATAAATGTCTTGAGTGTTAGTCCTGTTTTGTGGATGGACCGGGACTATGAAGAAGTTGTCCCGATTCGTACTTACCATTAAGATCTTATCTCCAAACGCGCGCAGTCACATATTAGGGAGTGCCTCTATGACCAGTTTCTTGGAGATGCCGGAGGACTGGGATCCGGCGGCATCTCCCTGAAACTGGTCGTAGTGGTGTCCCTGCTCTCGAAAACCATCTTGCAGCTTGTACCTTCTCTAACTAGATCAATACGCCTCGGAGCTAACTAATTTCACATATTAGGGAGTGCCTCTATGACCAGTTTCTCGGAGATGCCGGAGGACTGGGCTCCGTCGGCATCTCCCTGAAATTGGCCGCAGTGGTGTCCCTGCTCTCGAAAACCATCTTGGAGATGCCTCAACCTGGCTGGAGGACTGGACTCGCAAGGATGCCTATTTATAGTACAAGCAGCTCGGCATAGTGTCGACACTTACGAAATAATGTCGACACTCACCCCTATCATTAGTGCTGACTCGTGTTTTGTCCCGGTTGGTGTCTCCAACCGGGACTACAGGTTGATCTTTAGTCCCGGTTGGTGACACCATCCGGGACAAGGTATACGCCGCACGACATAATGTCGACATAATGTTGTGCCCATATTATGCATGTGTCCCACGACATAATGTCCCGGTTGGTGACACCAACCTTTTTGTCGCACGGAAAAGCCCTTTTCCATTTTCCGAGCGCAAAAACGGGTCGTTTTGTGAAGTAACCACCAAAATGCCGTTTCAGAATGCTACTGTCCCATTTTCCTAAAATACTAGACCACCTTACATGGACTATCTCCCAACAGGGACATCTCAAACCTTTTCGTCCATCCCGGGTAAAAAGGACAAATGTCTGCCGAATCGGTAGGAAGTGGGTCCAGTTTGTACTACAGGTACATGATGTATCGCCCGTGATTTTTTGTAAAAATCATTTTTAGACTCGCAATATGTGGTTTCTTTAGAGATCCAATGCAAGTTCTAACGATGCTCGTCCCCTATCTTCATGCACACCGGTTCGACCATAGTTAGAAATTCAGATAATTCAAAACGGGCATAATAAATTCAAAAAAATCCGAACAATGAAAATCCTTCGCGTGGTGTCATATTATGTTACATAGTTGAAAGGAAAAAATACTAGACTTGGTATATTGATCATGTTTCGAAAAAACCTTCACAAAATGACCTATCATGTTCGAGGTTTCATGGCTTTCGGTCCAAATGACCGATGTTATGTGCTGAATCACGGCATAGTTTGTGATGTTATGCCCATATTATGCATGTGTGTGGACATTGGTATGGAGAACAATGTTGCAGGAGGAAGTTTTCCTTTTTGTCGCACGGAAAAGCCCTTTTCCATTTTCCGAGTGCAAAAAACAGGTCGTTTTGTGAAGTAACCACCAAAATGCCGTTTCAGAATGCTACCGTCCCATTTTCCTAAAATACTAGACCACCTTACATGGACTATATCCCAACAGGGACATCTCAAACCTTTTCGTCCATCCCGGGTAAAAAGGACAAATGTCTGCCGAATCGGCAAGAAGTGGGTCCGGTTTGTACATACGAAATAATATCGACACTCACCCCTATCATTAGTGCTGACTCGTGTTTTGTCCCGGTTGGTGTCTGCAACCGGGACTAAAGGTTCATCTTTAGTCCCGGTTGGTGACACCATCCGGGACAAGGTACACGACGCACGACATAATGTCGACACGCCATTTTTCCCGCCAGTTCTTCCCTCCAGTTCTTCCCGCCAGTTCTTCACTATATATATGTAGGGTTGGCCTCCATTGTCATTGCACATCTCTAGACTCATATCTGCAACCTCATCACTCTTTCCCATGGCTTCCACCGTAGCACTAACTCCCAGGGAGGCGGAGGCGCTTTGCGCCTCAAACTACCCCTGCCCGCCGGGCTACTGTGTCCCCGTCGGCTGGATGCTGAGCGCCGGAGGCGTGCCGGTTCCTCCTGTCCCTCTAGGTGTGGCGGGTCAGATGGCCATCACGAACCACTACTACTTCGAGCTCACGCCGGAGCAGCGGAGGAATCCCAGATGGCATCCCGACTATTTCCCGACTTGGGAAGCCTTCTTCGTGGATCGGCGTGAGAGGGCACTCGCCAGGCACGAGGAGGAGGGCCCACCTCCTCCGAACTTCAACGAGGTCGGCCGTCGGCTGTGGTGGCGTGACCGGACTCACCAGAGCGTCATGGCCTACGACACGGCCGCCGACTCTAGCCCCCGCCTACGCTACCCTCAAGTCCAGCCCACTCGTACTCAACCTTCAAGGTTCAACTACGGCGACCCCGACGACGATAGCGACGACGTCCGTGGCGAGTACGACGACTACAGTGGCGAGTATTACAGGTTTAGGCAGGAGCATGACTGAATTATTCCAACATTGCAAAACAAGTTCGGCCGATTGTGGCTTAATCTGGCCATGTATCTTAATTTTCAGTTCTTCTATGTAACTTTGTGTTAGTTGCGTTATGTACTTTAATTCCAGTTCTATCCTAATCAAATTTTCTTTCCATAGTTAGAAATTCAGATAATTCAAATAACCAGACTTTCCATAGTTATGTACTTTAATTCCAGTTCTTCTATGTAACAAGTTCGACCATAGTTAGAAATTCAGATAATTCAAAACGGGCATAATAAATTTAAAACAAATCCGAACAATGAAAATCCTTCGCGTGGTGTCATATTATGTTACATAGTTGAAAGGAAAAATACCAGACTTGGTATATTGACCATGTTTCGAAAAAACCTTCACAAAATGACCTATCATGTTCGAGGTTTCATGGCTTTCGGTCCAAATGACCGATGTTATGTGCTGAATCACGGCATAGTTTGTGATGTTGTGCCCATATTCATTTTTCTAAATTACAAATTAATATTTAAAAATATAAGTTAATTCATTTTTAATTTTAAATGGTTACATTAATTATTTTTTAAAAATACAAAATGGTTTTGGATTATTTATTCAAATCCATAAACTTTTTATATTTAAAGTTTTTCTAAATTCCAAATTAATATTTAAAAAATATAAGTTAATTCATTTTTAATTTTAAATGGTTACATTAATTATTTTTTAAAAATAGAAAATGGTTTTGGATTATTTATTCAAATCCATACACTTTTTATGTTTAAAGTTTTTCTAAATTCCAAATTAATGTTTAAAAAATATAAGTTAATTCATTTTTAATTTTAAATGGTTACATTAATTATTTTTTTAAAATAGAAAATGGTTTTGGATTATTTATTCAAATTATACACTTTTTATGTTTAAAGTTTTTCTAAATTCCAAATTAATATTTAAAAAATATAAGTTATTTCATTATTAATTTGGAATGGTTCATAGTTTAAATGGTTACATTAATTATTTTTCAAAATAGAAAATGGTTTTGAATTAGTTATTCAAATTCAAACACTTTTTATGTTTTAAGTTTTTCTAAATTCCAAAGTAATTATCATTTAAAAAACATTACAAATTTAAACCCCAAAATAAAAAATAAGGCGGGAACAGAGAGAAAATAGCTGAAAAAATTTAAAACAGGGGAATATGTCCCGGTTGGAGCCACCAACCGGGACTAAAGAGCCCATTGCGCGCGCGCCCCTTCAGCTGCTGAAAATTGGACTATACGTCCCGGTTGGTGGCTCCAACCGGGACGTATGCGCTTTTAGTCCCGGTTGGGGCCACCAACCGGGACGTATACTCCCTCCCCTTTATATAACTTCTCTTCTTCTTCTCCGCTTCTCTTCTCTGCTTCTCATCAATGACGCCGCCAGGCTGCCCGCGCCTCCGCCTCCGCCTCCGTCGTCGTCAACGCCTCCGCCTCGCGCCGGCCGCCACCGCCGCGTCTCCTTCCCCGACGACCGCCGCCTGCGTCTCTTCCCGCCGACGACCGCGCCGCCCGCGCCCTTCCCCCACCGCCGCGCGTCAGGTACGGCGCCCCTCCCTGCCTCTGTCCTCCCTCTCCCTCTGCTGCTGCTGGTGGGCGGCGGCGGCTGCTGCTGGTGGGCTTCGGGTGGTGGGCGGCGGCTGCTGCTGGTGGGCTTCGATCGGGTGGTGCACCGTTGCCGGCGCCGTTTCCTCCACCGCCGCGTCCTCCTTGTCCACGACCATGGCCTCCATCGCCGTTGTCGCGTCCTCCTGGTTGGCCGCTATGGCCACTTTGTCCACCTTGGCCGCCTCCGCGGCCCTGGTTGCTGCGGCGGGTGAAGTTCACCGAAGAGCCGCCTCCGATGCCGTACTCCGAATCCTGGACATCATGGCGATGCTCATCAGCAAGCAGATGGTAGTATACCTCGTCGAGGGTGATGTCGTCCTTGATGCTGAGCGAGGTGACGAGGGAGTCGTAGTTCGGCCCGAGCCCAGCGAGGATGTAGGTGATGATCTCATCGTCGCGGAGCGGCTGCCCGCGTGGACGTGTGGTTAGTCATATGATTATTAGGGACAGGATTAAGGCTTAAAGCGGGTTTGCGGGTCTGCGGGTATGGGTTTGCCACCCCCATACCCGCCCTATTAAACTTGGAGGGTCTAACTTTTTACCAAACCCTCCCCATTTAAGGCGGGTATCCATCGGGTTTGTGGGTTTCGGGGCCCCCATCCCTAATCGCATCCTTATCATCGGACTATCCTCGTTTGCTATAGGAGTATCACATTTACTCAATGATAGATTTATACTCCCTCATTTCGGGTTTGTAAGGCTCGGGAAAAGGGGATGTCGGTGGCCGGTTCCGCAGGACATGGGAGGCGTGCAGGGACACGTGGGGCGGGTGTATGTGGCAAGAGAGAGGCAGAAGCTCTGTTTGCTCGGGGAAGGTGAGGAGAGGGGGAGGAGGCGGCGCCGATGGGAGTTCCCCTGTTTGCTCACGCGTGGGCGAGACATGGGCGAAGGGGTCGCGCAGTCAAAACCATTGTGTTCGACGTAGGAAAGCTCGGTCTGGCTCGGTCGCGCGTAAATCTTCCCATGAAATTGCATGCCCCTTAGGTGCATGTGGGTTCGACGATGTGCCTTCGCCAGGGCATTCCGAACCCTCTTAAATCGATTCCAATATGGTATTTTGTTAGTATCTAGTGTTACCTATCTGCTGGATAGTTTCCCTTTTGTAGCCTTATACTCATGTTCCCCTCTCATATGCATCCGAGGTTTCTCCGAACTAGTTTTTACACCCCTCGGAACTCCGGAATATTGATTTTAGTTGATTTTAGCTAGAGTTACCTATCTACTACACGGTTTCCTTTTTGTATCTAGGTTTTGGGTTTAGGGTTTCTCTTCATTTTTATTATTGTGTATGTATATATTAGGGTTTCTCTAAATTAGGGTTTATATCTCTCAACACCGTACCTAACTTTCTCCTTTAGCCGCTTTGACTTATTCGTTTTTCCACCTATGCAGAAAATATGGACCCACACATCAGAGACGAAGAAAAGGAAGAGTTGATCCAATGTGTGATCCGTGGGGAAGAAAATTTAGACGTATCAACGTTTCTGAACAACTCCGGTGAGGGTGATCCTCTTTTTACCGGAATAGACGACTTGTTTGAGGTTGAAGGTGTTGCCTTCCGCGAGGGAGAAGGCGATGCCTTGTGTAATCGAGAAGACGACCGCTCCGGCGAGGTGCATGTAATACGATCAATTCATTAATTAATCATCTGCTATCTATATAGAAATAGTAACGACGATTTTTCTTCTTTTAGCCCTCCGGGTCGAAGGAATCTACTGAAAAGAGCACACGAGGCCCAACCAAAAAGTTGCAAGACCATGAGAGGTTCAGGATCGAAGATGTCGCTGAAGACGGCAAACCGACGGCTCCCGAAGTTGTCGCAAACAAATTTGTGGCACAATGCGGAGTAATCGTTAGGGACTTAATCCCGATCACCATTAGAAATTGGAATAGGCCTGCTAATGCGGATGAAGAGGGAACATGTTTATATGTCCCTAACCTCGCCAAAGATTTACTGTGGAAGAGGCTCATGGTTAATTTCAAACTACCGAAGATAGAGCCGGGTCCAAATACGGAGAATCCAGTTGAGGACGCCTTAGAACATGGGAGAGCCATGGAGGCTAAGGTCAGGGAGTGGGCTTTGAAGAAGATGGCCCAGTGTTTCACCAACTGGAAGAAAAGATTGCACCTTGACTATGTCGTGAAAGGGAAGATTCCGGATTTCAAGAAGACTCAGTTTCAAAAGATAAAACCATTCTGGGCTGAGTTTGTGGAATACAAGACATCAGAAAAAGCTAAGGAAATGTCTGCAAAGAATAAGCTGAATGCTGCTAACAAGAAGTATCACCATACTATGGGGCAAGGTGGCTACAGGGCTGGCATTCCTAAGTGGGAGAAACTTGAGAAAGAACTGCGTGCTAAAAATATCACCCCAGAGACAGACGATTGGGTAGAACGTGCAAGGAATTGGTTTTTACGGGCATGGGGGCACGTTGGACTCGGAAGGGAGGTGTATATATAACATACGACATAAAGAAGACCCCTTGCCAATCGAGAGGATGAGAAAAGAAGTAAAGGCTGTTAAAGATGGGGACTTCATTCCCGATAGAGAGAATGATGAGCTCACACTCGCCCTTGGAAATAAGGAACATGATGGACGAACACGAGGCACAAGAGGCTCCCAACCATGGAGGACTGGGTTTCCCGAAGAGAGGAAGAAATATCCTGATAGAAGCCGTCAGAGGAGAAAGGACAGGGAGGAAGTTGAAGCAGATAGTCAGAAAGAGCGAATGCGTTTAATTGAAGAACGATTAAAGCAACAACAAGATGAAATTAACGCACTTAAAGAGCAAAGTACTATCGTCCCATCTCAGCAGCACACTGCATTCGATTCTATCGGCCTATCGAATAATCGAAAAAGCAGTGTGGCTTCCACCGAGGTCCCGGGTGATGACAATGGCGATGACGATGATGCACCGACGATGGCTCCTGTTTGCTACCCAGTGGATGATATCACAGAGATGACACACTGCGAGCTACATGTCAAAGTTGTGAACATATCAATGAAGGTGGCGGTCGGCTATGCCTTACCAATTGGACCCACACCAACTTACCACTGTCGTCCGATTCCAGAGGGCTACGCTGTTGTCGGAGTGGATGAAATCATGCCCACCTTTGAAGTTTTGGATCTTCACTACCCTGCAGGTGAAGGGGATGTGACTGTACTGGGAGACGCAAAAAACGTCACCATTCTATGGCCGAAGGAATGTATCGTGCTTCGAAATCACACGCCAAGGCCATCTTCGCCGCCGCCTCACCCGTCTCCAGCGAGGTCGTCGCCGCCGCGGCAGCCGTCTTCGCCGCCGCCTCACCCGTCTCCAGCGAGGTCGTCGCCGCTGTGGCAGCCATCTTCGTCGCCTCACCCGGCTCCATCGCCTCACCAATCTCCGGTGCAGCCATCGCCGCGGGAGCCATCGCCGGCGCCTCTGGATAAAAAGCGTAAGCGTACCGCTACTGTGCGTCGTGGTAAGCGATCGCCGAAACGTAAACAAGAGCCTCTTCCAAAAGTACCAAAGGTTCCTCCCAAGAGAGCTTATGACTGTACTGAAGAGGAGACTGCGGCGATCGTTGATGCGGAAACGACAGCGTTTTTCGCTAAGCTGAGGCGGCCGAAAGAGCCAGAGTTCCCCAGCACCAAAGAAGAAAAGGCCAAAGTGTTGAAAATGCTAAAAGACTCTTCATCAACCCGAGCCAAAGCTGTCATCAAACTATGAGCGTTCTATTCTCAAGTCACATGCGGCACAAAAAGCCTCGAAGAGCAGTACTGATGCAAGCGAGAAATCTATTGCCCAGCTCGGAGAACAAGCAAAACAGACTTGCACCCCTCTCAAGGTGATTTCCCAAACCAATGTGGGGTCGAGCAAATATGGGGCCGAAGAGCAGTATGATCCAGAGGTAGTTGCACAATACGGAGAAGCTGCCGCTGCTCAAGGTATGAGTATTGCCCAGTACTTATCCCAGTTAGAGTTCTTCCCCGTGAGTGAAGTAGCATACAAATACCAGTACGGCAAACCTCTCGTCAAACCTAAGGAGGTAAACAATCTTCCAACAAAAATGCGAAGATTGCATAACTGGTACATGCATGCCACAAAGGCCGGGGCTAACTGGATAGTGCTGAGGGTTACAAAAAAACATCATGGGAAAGAAAAGGATGACATGATATCCATTGAATTTGATGAACTATTTCAATTATTCAATCAAGACGCCTTGGACAAATCGATCATCAGTGCCTATTGTCTGTAAGTACTAATTCTGTAATTAATTTAGTCTCCAGCTATCTCACTTTGTTTATTGCACGTATATAATCATACTGTAATATGCAGAATGAAGATTCTCGAATGCAGCAGAGGAAAAATCTATGACATTGGCTTCATTGACCCATATTGGGTTCATGAAGCTAATCTCAAAATAAGCCTCCAGGATACGGAGGATAATATAGTACACGCGTTAAGGTTTCAAGAAACCAAAAGGGAAATACTTTTTCCTTACAACTTCGAGTGAGTGTTATTGTCTTGTAAACACTTTCTATTTCGCTTACTCGATGTTAAGTATATAATTGATTAGTTATGCATTCGCAGCTTCTACTATATTCTGTTAATCATTCAACTTGACAAAGGGCGTGTACTAGTCATGGACTCGAAACATAAACCCCTTAAGACGTGGAAGGACATGCAGATGCTTCTCCAGAGGTAATTATAATCATTATGACACTATATCGGCAACATTCGTGAATTTTATGATATCAAGTAATTAATAACTTCTTTTATTCGTTTTCTTCGCCGGGCAGCGCTTGAAAACGGTTCACCAACAAGGTTAGGGGTGTTTGGAAAGAGGAGCTTATATTTCAACCACTAGATGTAAGCACCACTAGCTATATCCGCGCATCTCTTTGATTCTAGTTTTGATACAGTTATTATCATGCTTGATTATTATTTTGATTGAACTATGTTCTCGTAAAGTGCCTGACGCAGGGACCAGGTAACAATCTATGTGGATACTATGTTTGCGAGTTCATCCGACAGACGTGCGATGAGAAGGGCAGAAATTTAGAGCAACTCCACGTGCGTAAACAATTTCTATAGTTTTTAATTTTAAACAAATTGTGTTTAGTTTCATTCATATAGACTGACTCCTTTATTAAATCAGATCGAACGTCTACGGGACGGTCTTCTGCCAAAGGATCGCGTACGAGCAATTCAGGAGGAATTGGCGGGATTCTTGGATGCAGAAGTCCTAAACCCGAAAAGGGAATACTATTCTGCTGTGTATGGACAATAGAGATTGTAAAAATAGCAACTCGATCCGTGTATAGACAAGGGGAATACTTTTGTATGTAGTGCATGAACTCGATCCGTGTATTGAATGTAATATTATCATGATGATCTTGTGTAATATAAGGTTCCTTCATTGATAAGTGAAAAACACTAAATAAACAATAAAACAACCTAAATGAATTCTCTGCCGCGGCACAAAAAGTGGCAAAAATGCTGCCGCAGCAACAAAATATGCCAAAATGAATTCTCTGCCGCGGCAGAAGGTTATTAGTCCCGGTTCGTATTACGAACCGGGACTAAAGCTCCTCGCACGGAGCAGCGGCCACGTGTGCACCTTTTTGTCCTAGTTGGTGGGGCAATCGGGATAAAGGTTAGGGCTTTAGTCCCGATTGCCCCGTCCTGGTTGGGCAACCTGGACTGAAGCCCCGTACCAACCGGGATGCATGGAGCTAATTGCACTAGTGAGACTTCTATTGGGTCCCGGCATGTTTCTACTAATATGTATACGCACCCCAATAGAGATAGAGCGACGCAAATCAGATCGATTGTCATCATGTGGTAATAGCTAACTGCCCGGAGCGTCGTTGGCGGAGGAGCGCAAGAAAGCACACGACGACCGTGCTGCAAGCCTTCCTGTTGGCGGCGGCGTTGAGCCCGGTCGAGCTGGCGGCCACGGCTTAGACGAACATGGTCATAACAAAGTGCAGTCCCGAGAAGGGAACGCCAACGGCCCAGGGGATAGTCCGACTGACGGACGACGTGAGGAGGCGGCAACTAGACCAGCAGTCGAGTGCAAGGGATGTTACGAGGAGCATCGCCGGCAGGAGGCGAGGGAAGGCGGCGCATCGGGCAGGAACGGTGTTGCTAACGTCAGCTCGCAAGCCCACCGCGAGCCTCTCGGATCCTCCCACGACGAGCCTCCACAGCGGCGACAACTATATAACCTGAGGCTGGCGCTCGCTCCCGACTCCACGTCTCCACGACCCCTTGGTCCGATCCCATACAAAACAAAAATTGTTCCCTCGTGCCGATCACAAACCAAAAAAGGTGGATGGAAAAACACAACGAGGAAACCATGCAGCCCTCAACGTCTTAGACTGCGTCCTACTTAAATTGTAGAAGGACTATACCGAGTCATCATCACGCTAAACGGCACGTGACATCCATGCACGGTTGTCGATGGGGCTCTACCACCCTGACGGTGTCCGGGCTACCAGTGTGTGTTTCTGCACTACCACATCGATAAGAAGGGCCCAAAATCCAGACCATGCACCACCCATCCGAGTAGGTTAACGTGATCTACAACACAAGGTAGGATCATGTTTTTTGTTGTTTGAGCTTTACATGATATTTTTTCATTGACCTGAGATGAGATCCTAACTGACTCAATATATTTTTCTGGCTCATCTTTACATTTGGTTTCGCTCTTATTTCAGAGCATTATCAAATACTCCAGGTATATCTTGAAGTTACATGATTAGGTTAGTTTGCTTGATGCCTTGACTCTTAATCTATTTTTGTTCAAGTGATGCTAAAAATATCCAAATGTTCCTAACTTTATTTAGGTGACACTAAAGTTCGGAATAATCAATTAATCACATTAATTAAACTCTGTATGAGATATGTCTAATTTGTACTGGTGGTTGCCGACAGACAAGTTGAAGGAATATGATTCCATGTTTGTTCTACGTTAAGATTTTGCTCTCATGTTGCAACATACAGGTATGTTTTCTATCTATACCTAATAATAAGTTCTATACTTCACTCGATTACCCAAGAAATTTGATCTTTTTGGTCCGAAAATTGATTATTTTTTCAGAGATATTGTTTTGAAACAACACGAAAATCAAATTCTTGTGGTCCGAAGAATATGCAATTGATTCCCTGGTCAACAAAATTACCAACATTGCTCTTGTCGCAGCAACGCGTGGGCATTGTACTAGTAATTAATTAATGTCTGTGTGTGCCTACATTGTTTATCTTTTTCTGCTCCATTATAGAGATAGTTGGAGAGAGCGAGGGACATAACTTACATGTTTTCTTAATAGAACCTTCCTGACAGGCTTACTACTACAACTACAGAGCTATAACCATTGGACTGAAATGATTCTCAGTCTTCCTTCCTTAGGAGATATCCTGGTTCTTTTTGTATATTAATCCACTAATAAGACTCCAAATCCTTGGGTTGAGCATCACTCTATTTATAAGGTAGAACAAGTCCAAATAAAAGTGGTCTGCATTAGTGCCCCTACTCAATACTCGCTAGATTCTCTGGTATCATGTAATTCCCGAATATAGCGCTCATTAACATGTGGAAGGATAGCAAAGGTCTCATCTGATGAATTGAAACTTGCTCGATGTGCTTCTTTAATAAGAACATAACATGTCAGGCGATCCTCGGTCAAAAGATACTCAAGAGGCGCGGGAAAGCAAGTAAATAGTCGAGTTTATACTCGAAAGTACTATTAGATGGAGTGCATGCCTATTAGTTACCTAACTTGGGTGGAGATTTCTTTGAGCTAGAGCTACTACTTCCAATTCTCAATAATAGATTAGATTGCACCAAGTATAGATATTAGTAGCTGATGTCATGTCAATGATCAGATGTTAGTGAATAGATTCAGATGCATATTTGTAAACTAGAGAATTGTTAATAGGATCTGTTGCTCAAACTAAATCACACAAATGTTATGGAAGTTCTGATGTAGCCTAACCCAAGTACCTTGTCAAGCTCGCCAACATATACCAAGTCATCATGGACCTCAAAGGTGAAGTCCTTCCTCTATGTGTGTCGACTTCCTACCCAATTGAATTGTATATTACTTCATACCCCTTGTCGTGGATATTCTAGGTTGATGACAAAGAGTATGGGAGCATGGGAGGAAGAAGCAAGCGCTCGTGGACTCAAACCCAACAAGACGGAAGCTTGGAAGAGTAATATATTGAGTTTCCCCCCTAAAAAAAATCTATAAACAAATTTATGACAAATCAAGTAAAGTAACACATAATTACACAAATGCCAGATGGCAGAACCACGCGCTTCAAGTATGGCAGTATAAAATAAGTCCTTTAGTTGCATAGTATCAAACATCTGCAAGACACAAACCACAAAGAGCATACCATGCCTACATTTTTATTTCAGAAAGTGTTTGCTTCCAATGAGTTGTACAGATCACAGCATATGACTATTCAGAAAAGAGAATATTTCAACACAACTAGTAGGAAAATAGTACATAACAAGATCGGCTGATGCAAGATTCATGTAAATATTCACGTAAATAATGTATTAAAAAATAGTGTAGGTGCAAGATGGATCAGCGTGTGATTTCTTATAGAAACCAAACCGATTGCAAATAAAAATCAAAGTAGCATAATACAGGCAGATAGTTGCACCATTCAACTGCATATAAGCAAAATCTAGTCAACCTCAATTCTCATGTTTACAAAATCCCCTTTCACCCTTTTCTAGAAATATTGTCAATCTTAATTCTCATGTGAACGAACAAGTTATAGTCAGTTAGATGTATCTTTTTGATCTCTATATGCATTGTCATTAATCTATTGTGTTTTAAGTTCCAACATGTTAGATTGCATTTGATGTCTATCATAACAACCAAGAATACCAAAAACAGACGAAGACACGCTCTACTTTCATCTATATGGTGTATGCTAAAATGAGGTGTCACCACCCAATTGGTTTCTGCTAAAAATTAATATTTTTCTGACGATTAGCTATTGATTTAGATTATTATATCTGATAAGGCCCAGCAAGTTTTTGGTTCAATATTGTATCTGCAAAGTGTATCATCCTCTCTTTTTTTCAACTACAGAATATATGAAAATCAATGCCAGCTGATACGCCATGGGAAGCAAGACGTTGCTCTAGTAGATCGGTTCACCATGCCAACCCTGGAACTGCACAAAAACACGGCGTGCATATATAGAGTGGAGATTGGTGGCGGCGGCGCGAGTGCTGGAAGGGGCGGCAGCGTGCAGAGAGTGGAGGGGGGAGACTGGCGGCAGCGCGAGTTAAGGGGGGAGCGGCGGCGCCTTGTTCACGGAGAAACGGTGGCGTCGTTTCTGTTCCAAACTTTGTTAGCTTAATCTTGGTAAGAGAGTTCGAGTGGTACTAGTCTATGTCCGAGTAGCACTACGACTATGTGTCTGTGGTATGTGTGGTGTGTACGTGTCTTAGTCTAGGGAGGTTTCCTAGTTAGGCAAGAGTATGTGTGTACGTGATGATTTAGGTTTAATATTAGTCAGGTCTAGCTTGCATATATAAGCAAGGGTAGACCGTGAGTCTTGTAACACATTGAGTGAGTTGAGAAGAAAATAAAAGAACGGGCACGACACGTGCCCATGGCCATAAGATTTTTTAAGCGTGTTTGTTTGTCTAGTTTGATGTAGTCGATCTGTGGGCAAATTCCAACAATTGGTATCACAGCGAGGTCAAAGATTTGAAGTCACGCTTGCCCCGGGGAGGCGATCCGACTAGCGCCTCGGGGCGGGCGACCAGGTGGAGGCGGCAAACATGCCGTCATCGGTGAGGCGGCGAGCGATCATCGTTCGGAGGAGCGACAATGAGGAAGACGGCGGGCGAGGCGTTGTCGGCAAGGTGGTGGACGGGGATGATCGTTGATAAGGACGGGGGTACCGGGGTGCGGTGCTGGAGAATCTTGTCAAGATCGTCGTCTGGAAGAGTATGAGTCATGGTCGTGCGGGTTAGCACATTAAGTCGGCATCATGTTTGTGAGTCGCTGTCGTGTCCAAGTGCTTGTCTCTGTGAGGATCCATTGCAGCTGAAGCGAATGAAGGTTGAGGGACTGTCCATTGTATGGACGAAGACGCAATTTGCATGCCTCGATCAGGTCGTCTATGTGTCTCGACGAGAGGATCAAGTTCAAGTGTGAAGGGAACGGTAAACCAGTGAAGGTGAGTCTCTTCAATGAGGCCATGTCTCTACATGAGGCCGAAGTGGACGGTCTAGTCCACACCAGGAGGTCGGCATGTATTGTGCTAGGGTGGACGGTGTGTTCCACGGGTGGTGCGATTTCACAAGGTTTGCTAGCGTGGCTGGGTAGTCCGGATTATACTTGAGTTGTTCCGTAAATTAGCCAAGTCGAAATTGGGGAGAGCCAATTAGATTTGTCGTGGTGAGAGACCTAGACAAGACGCAGATCTACAAGGATTCAAGATCAGAGAAGCATGGAAGACGAAGAGTAGTCAATCAAGATTAGGGAGAGATTGTTAGCTTAATCTTGGTAAGAGAGTTCAAGTGGTACTAGTCTATGTCAGAGTAGCACTAGGACTATGTGTGTCTGTGGTATGTGTGGTGTGTACGTGTCTTAGTGTAGGGAGGTTTTCTAGTTAGGCAAGAGTATGTGTGAGTCCTAGTACTAGTAGTATCCGTACGTGTACGTGATGGTTTAGGTATAGTATTAGTCAGGTCTAGCTTGCGTATATAAGCAATGGTAGACCGTGAGTCTTGTAACATATTGAGTGAGTTGAGAAAAAAATAAAGAAAAAGAACGGGCACGACACATGCCCTTGGTCATAAGATTTTTTAAGCGTGTTTGTTTGTTTAGTTTGATGTAGTCGATATGTGGGCAAATTCCAACAAACTTGACCGTAAAGTTTCAAACTATGCCGTCAAAATATGCCGCCATTATACTCCTTTCTTCTGGCTTGAAATTCTTTCATTATTACAACTTGTGGGACAAATTTCTACTACCAAATACACCAATTTATTACAAGCAAGATAAATGTATATATGAAAATCGTATGGAGAGTACATATTGCACTTGTTTATCTGTTCTGTTTGACATAAGATTATTCAAAAAGATTGTCTACCGACGAAAGAAAAGAAGAAGAAACATATCGATAGATCCTATAATTCTCCGGGCATTCAGAAGGTCCATCCTTTGCTGGCCATGTACGCGTCGATCTCCTTGATGAAGCGGTACAACCGGTTCGTTTCAGCGGCGGCCTTGGCTTTTCTTCCCCCTTGATCCTCCAGCAGCATCGCGCAAGCAGGGTCCTCCCAGTAGTTGCACTTGTACCGCTTGTCTACCTGCTCGGCCTCGATCTCGGATTGCTCGTAGCCTCGCTTCGCCCCGGCCGACGGCGCGTATGCAGCGACGTGCTTCCAGCGGGGCTGCTGCGACTGCGAGTCGTCGTCCTTCTCGTCGACGGCGCACCTATACCGCTTCTCCATCACCGCCGCGTCGAGCTTGCCCTCCGACCGCTCGTGGCCTCTCTTCGTCCCCACCCATACTGGATCGCTTGCGTACGCAGCATAGTCGTAGGAGTAGTAGTAGTTCTCCTCCATCGACTATCCAAAGCCAACGACGACGACGACGACGGGTTCTGAATTCTGATCGATGAACTAGGTTTTCTCGTCGAGGCCGCACCGCGGCACTGGTCCTTCCTTATATTACAGTATGTAATCCAATTCAGGCCCGAGTCGAACTGTGGGCCTAGCTTGGGCCCTGGACTCCGTGTATGATACGACTAGAAATTGCTCGCTTCAACCCATTTAGCGTTCATCTGCTTTTCATTATCGTTTTCGGTCTGTTTCACGATTTTCGCTTCAACCTCGACTGGACTCCGCTTGAAGTCAACGCCCTTAGTAGGCAGGCTATCTTAGGTAGATGTGAGAAAATACGAGTCCCCTCCCTCCCGCGTCGCTCCCTCCTGCGAGCGACCGGGGGAAAACCCTAGGTCCTTCTCAGGCCGCCGCCCTCTCCTCTCCTCCCCTCGCCGGCGTGTGAAGCCCCGGCGTCGGCGGCGGCGGGGCCTCTTCTCCCTCTCCTCGGCGGCGGGTCGTGCGGGAAGGCCGGGCTGGGCGGAGCGGCACGCTGGTGCGGGGCATGGTGGCGTGGAAGCGGGCGGGCGGCGGCAGGGGTCGAGGCGGCTGGTCTTCGGCGTGGAGGGCTGCAAGGCAGGGCGTGGATGGTGGCTCGCCCCGCGTGGCCCGGGATGCTCGCATCTAGCGTCGGTGGCGGGTTGGGCGGGGCTGCTCGGCGTCCTCTGCTGGGGGGCGGCGGCAGGGCCCTTGGACGGGGGGCGATGCGGTGATGCCGGCGGTGGCCGGCAGGGAGGTGCCCGACTGGCCCTTTCCCTTGCAGCTCTTGCTGGCCCAGATCTGGGACCTCTTGGGCCCAATCTAGGTTTGGGGCAGTCCTAGCGCGGGGCGGTCTCTCGCTGGAGGTGGTGGGGCGGGGGTGGAGCGCGTAGGAGGGTGGTGACGACTGCGGTGGCGCTGCTCCAGCGTGGCGGCGGGGTCTTTACGGGCCTTACGAGGCTCGGCTGGGCTGAGTGCCTGGTTTGCCCCTGCGGTCGCGTCCGGACGGCAACCGCCATTGTCAGTGGAGGTCGGGCTCCTCCGCGCGGCCGTGCTGGTACCACCAACCTGGGCCGGCCAGCCCTATTCCATCCGCCTCGTAGGTCACGCAAAGCACATGTCTTGGGTGCGAGCCCATGGACGCCGGGGCGGCGGCCCCCGATGGTGGTCCGCAAGGCGTCGCTTCGGTGGAGGTGGCTTCAGAAGGTGCCTTGTGTTCTTCGGCAGGCGGCGTTCCGGCGGTGTTCTGGATGGCGGCAGGGCGAGGGCGCTGCTGCTTGGCGGCGGTGGTGGCCGAGACGAGCTTGGCCTGGCTCCGAACCCTAGGTTGGGTTTGGGCGGCCTGGCTTGCTCTCTGGTCGCTTCCATGGTTGGTTTGGGGTACGCCTCGAGACAGGAGGAGCGACGTTGCCAATGCGTCTGCTGCAGCGTGGCGGTGGGGGCTTCACGAGCCCGAGATGGTCTCGGCCGGGCCTTGTTGGCCTGGTATGCTCATGCTGCTGCGTCCGGTCTGCTATCGCCCTGGCGGTGGAGGTTGCTCCCTCCCACGCGGCACCAACGCTGCTGTTCTGTAACACCCTCAGAATCAGACCTATGCAAGTTTCAGCGCTTCCCGCCAAACCCGCATAGAAATGATTCAAAGGTGCCCACCAGGCACTTTCGTGCGGGTGGAAAACGAAGTAATAACATTACACAACAGTCCTCGATGGGACCCATAGAACAGATATATATACAACAGCGACTCACTGAGTCAAGAATACAGATATAATATTCAAAGATCCAAATCACCTTGAAAATGATAGAGCGTCCGACTACGAACAAGATGCAAATGGGGCTAAGAGCCCTGAAGAATAACCAATGGCGTCCATAACCCTGCCCAGGCCAAGCCGGAAGGGTAACCCTGCTAACGACGTCGAGCTCAAAACCTGCTTAAACAAAAGGGGTGCCGACAAAGGGCAAAGGAAAAAGAGGAGCGTCAGTACTGAGGCCAGTACACGGCGAGGCTAGAATTCGGCGGTCCTCGCCTACATAGGTATGGTGGACTGAAGCGGCAGCGGCAGCATGCACTGAGCAACCTATAGAGACTCGATACTACTGGCGGCTATCAGAGAGGGGTAAGGAAGACCTATTCGGATCCAACCTGATACTATCATCAAACAAACCCATCCTGGCGTTTCCCCCTCGAGACCAAACGAGGAAGTCAACCGAGGAACTCACACAGTTCGCAGTTTTACTTATTCAGTTATAGTTGCGGCAATTTACTAGTCAGGTATAGATAATCATCCTGATAAAATAAGCAGTGGGCACTTTTAGTTAACCATTCCGTTGTAGTTGCGACACTTACTAGTCAAATACAATTAGCATGAGATATCCTGAAACCCAGCAGTTGTTGGTACTTTTATTTAGCCATTCCGTTGTAGTTGCGATACTTACTAGTGAGATACAATTGTCGCAAGCGACAAACCAAACAAGCACTTGTAGGCAGTTTTATGTAGCCATTCCATTATAGTGAAGCTGATTACTAGTCATTATAAAGTCAGGTTTATAGCACTACTTTAGTTATGGTTGTCTATGATCGAGATACTGTGCTCCAAGTCGTCCATAACCGCGGACACGGCATTCAGAAAGTTTTAACCCGGACGGGGTGCACAAATAGCAACACACACACGATCGACCTCGGAAAAACCAAATCAAAACCCAACGAGGCTTTCACGATGTAACACCCTCAGAATCGGCCCTATGCAAGTTTCAGCGTTTCCCGCCAAACCCGCATAGAAACGACTCGAAGGTGCCCACCAGGCACTTTCGTGCGGGTGGAAAACAAAGTAATAACATTACACAACAGTCCTCGATGGGACCCACAGAACAGATATATATACAACAGCGACTCAACGAGTCAAGATTATAGATACAATATACAAAGATCCAAATCACCTTGAAAACGATAGAGCGTCCGACTACGGACAAGATGCAAATGGGGCTAAGATCCCTGAAGAATAACCAATGGCGTCCATAACCCTGCCCAGGCCAAGCCGGAAGGGTAACCCTGCTAACGACGTCGACCGCAAACCTGCTTAAACAAAAGGGGTGCCGACAAAGGGCAAAGGAAAAAGAGGAGCGTCAGTACTGAGGCCAGTACACGGCGAGGCTAGAATTCGGCGGTCCTCGCCTACATAGGTATGGTGGACTGAAGCGGCAGCGGCAGCATGCACTAAACAACCTATAGAGACTCGATACAACAGGCGACTATCAGAGAGAGGTAAGAAAGACCTACTCGGAACCAACCTGATACAACACCAAGCAAACCCATCCTGGCGTTTCCCCCTCGATACCGATCGAGGAAGTCAACCGAGGAACTCACACCGTTGGCATTTTTATTTATTTGGTTATCGTTGCAGCAATTACTAGTCAAGTATAGATAATCATCCTGATAAATTAAGCAGTGGGCACTTTTAATTAACCATTCCGTTGTAGTTGCGACACTTACTAATCAGATACAATTAGCATGAGATAACCCAAAACCCAACAGTTGTTGGTACTTTTATTTAGCCATTCCGTTGTAGTGAAGCTGATTACTAGTCATATCGGATACAAGTCAATTCAGAACAATAAACTTTAGTTATAGTTGTCTATGATCAAGCACTGTGCTCCAAGTCGTCCATAACCGCGGACACGGCTTCTCTAAAAGATTTAACCCTGCAGGGGTGCACCAAAGTATCCACAAGCACTTCGACCCTTTTTGCCAGATAAGTTAACATACACCCATCGGTATGTCGGCGGGGCCTAAGTCACGACGTTCCCAGACCCAAAGCAAGTACATGGGGGCCACCCCACCAAGTAGAACCCGCAACGAAGTCGGCCGGTCTCCGAGACGGACTTAGGGTTGGGTAGACGGCTGTGAACGACAGCAAATCCCAAAACTGGGACTGTTGACACCGCGAAAACGTGTCCCGATCCTAAACAGTACAGTGTGCTCCTCGCACAAACGTAAATAAAGCAGTAAAGCATGGCATAAGTACAGGATAGTAAATAAAACCTCAAACTAGTTTGTGGCCCCCAGTACAATACTTTGAAATCAGGTAATAATCAATGGGGGGCCCATATCTCCCCACCTGTGGTTAGCGCGCTCGATCTCGGAACAGGTGTCAAGAACTCGGGGTCCTACGGGACACAAGTGGGCGGTCGGAAACCAAATATTATCTATCACCCACCGATGCCTCTGCTTACTTCAATTTTAGTTGTTAAACAGTAATTAAAGTGAACAATAAGTAAAGCCATGATCATCTCCAACATCAAACAGGCGGCAAGGCTCCAACAACTGTGGCACTTGACGACACGCAACAGCACTTGAGCAAGCGACTACGACGCGTGGGTCCAACTATCTACCAAACAACAGGTAATAGGATGTGTCCAAGGCTATATATGGCTGCAAGGGGATATCACGGGTACGGAAACTAGAGCATCGCAACACAGATAGCAATAGATCAACAGGAGGGAATAAATACTATAAAGGTAAGATAGGTAGAAAGGGGGAGATGCTCGCCTGAAAACATTGCCGAAGGTTCATCCGAAGATCGGGTCGACACTCGCATCAACTCAACGGCCTTATCCGCGAAGAAGCAAAACACTAGAATAAACACCGGATGCACTATTTAATACAACGGCAGAAGATCGGCATGATGCATGTATGATGTATGACATGGCAGAAGTGCGATGCAATTAGGCCAGGTTAAGCGGAACCGGGGTCCCGACAATTAATTAAACGGTTCAAGTTATTTAGATACCCCGCATCTTAAATGTTGTTTTAACAAGGCAAGATATGACAACGGTTCGATGCACAAATTTAAATGAGGCCAATATAAGGCTAGATTTGCCCGCATATGGGCCCCATATTTAATTATAAGTGAATCGGCATAAGGCCCCCAAACCAATGATATGCATGCGAGATGAATGAGTTAATGCAACAAGTTTTATATATAGCATTTATAAAATAGGGCTCGGGAAAAGATTCACACATTAGGGGGTCTCGACGAACTTGGGGTTCCGGGGTTCGGGGTCCGACAGGGTCCAGGGTTCGACGGGTTCGGTCTCGGCGGGATCATTCTCGGGTAACGGAGGTAGGTCTTGTCGCATCCGGGAAGAAGGACTTGGTTGGCGTCGGGGCGCATCGGATTCTTCCGGGTCGGTGTCGTTCTTGTCGTCGTGCAGATCTTGTCGGCCGCGTATCGGGTCGGTCTTGGCGTTCGGGAAGAAGAACTAGGCGTGCGACGTCGTCGGCATCGGTGCGGAAGGAGATCTTGTCGTTCCGCGTTGGTGACCTTGGCGTCCGAGTCCTCGGACATCGGATCTGGGAAGAAGTACTTGTCGCATCTACCGTCTTCGGGTTTACTTCAATCGGGTCCACGACGGAGTACTTGTCGTCCCATGTGGAAATCCTTGTCGATTTGTGGCGATGATCTCAGGTTCGGTGGCGTTCCGAGGGGTTCAGTCTCGTGAGGCAGATCTTGGGGTTCGGCCTTTAAACGCCGGGATCGGTCTTCGGACGTCGGGATCAGGCTTCGGTTTCCATGAAGGGGAGCGTAGGACTCCGAATTGTGGTCGATGGAGAACTCGGATGGCGCCGGGGGTTCACCGGATCTGCCTGCTCGATGTCGATCTTGGCGGCCACTTGTCCATGTTGTTGTTCTCGGTCTTTACCTCAACCAACACACTAGCAAGGACACGGAGCCAGCAGAAAAGTGGCCTCACGCCCAGGTTCTCGCAACTTGACAACATCCAGAGACAACACGGGCAGGGACCCCATAGGCGCACAGGGCAGGCCACACGGAACGATGCGGGCGACTGCGCCATCGCGGTACCGAGGTCACGCTCGAACGCCGGTACTGGCCGAAGGTGGGAGGCTGCGGGAGCGGCGACGCTAGGGCCGGCTCGCCAGGCGGCGACGACGGCGCCTTGGAGGAGCGGAGGAGCAGGGGCCGGTGGTGGAGGGGCTGTGGGGCTGCAGGAGGGCGGCGCTGCAGAGGAGGGGCATGGGGCCGGGCAGAGGGCGGCGAGAGGATGCCGGCGAGGCGCGGCAGGAGAGCAGGGCGACGAAGGAGGGGCCGCTGGCCCGGTGGCCAGAGAAGGGCCACGAGGCGGCCGGGCGCACTCGCGGACGCGCGGTGCAGAGAGGCGAGCACGGGGCTGCGCGCGCTCGGCCTGCGACGGCGGGGCGAACGGCGAGGCGGGGAGGGAGGCCGGAGGAGAGGGACCAGGGCGGCGGGGATGTGGCGAGGCAGAGGGAGGCGCGGTGGCGACGAAGCGGGGCCGGCCAGAGGCGGCGCCCGTTCGCGGCGTGCTCGCGCGCAGCGAGGCCGGACGCAGGAGAGGCGGTGGAGAGGCGGCGGTGGCGTCGGGGGAGGCCGGCGGAGCTCCTGGCGGCGATGGGGCCCCGGTGGCGCGGGAGGACGGGGTGGGAAGAAGGCGACGGGGAGGCGGCCTCCGGCGGCGGGGAGGCTCGGGGGTAGGCCGGAGGAGCGGCGACGCGGGAGAGGGTAGGAGGCGGGCGCGCGGTGTCGTCGGGAGGAGAGGAGGCGTCGGTGAGGGAGAGGGTCGCGAGGGAAGAAGAGCCTCGGGGAAGAGAGGACGCGGGGCAGGTGGGGTGGGACCGGGGTGGCCAGGAGGGCTGAGGCGTGGGTGGCGTGTTGGTCGGGTGGGGCCCAGGCGGACAGGGAGTGGGGGAGGCTGCAGGCAGGTGGGACCTGGGGAGGTTGACCAGGGAGGATGGGCGCGTGGGGGGGGGTGTTGTGTGGGGAGGAGAGAGAGAGGAAGGTGAGGTGGCAGAGTCTAGTTGGGTGGGGGTTTGGGGTAGGCTGATGTGGCGAGAGCCGATTGGAGGGAGTGATGTGGCTGGGGGTGGGTAGAATTAGGATAGGTAGGAAAAGAATAACGGGGTGGACCGATTTATATTCTGGGGGTGGTCGTTCGGGTCGAATCGGCCCGTTCGACTGCCCCCTAAAATATTATAACTTTTTATTTAAATTTAAAATAACTTTTGTAAATAGTTTTTAGGCAAATTAATATGCATGATGATGACGATGCTCAAATGCAATGTGGCATGATGACATGAGAATGCGGTCATGATGATACAATGCACAAAATCAACGCGATTTTCTAGTAGTGGTTTTGCGGGATGCCACACACGACAAAGCAATCACAGGATTCAGAAATATTTCAGGGGGCCACCCCTTGGAGTACACCCGCAACGAAGTAAGCTAGCTTCGAGACGGACCCGAGGTTTGGGTGGACGGCTGTGAACGACTGGGAACCCAAAACTGAGCTTGTCGACACCGCGGAATCGTGTCCCGATCCTAAACAGTACAGTGTGCTCCTCGCACAATCGTAAATAAAGCAGTAGCATGGCATAAGTACAGGATCGTAAATAAAACCTCAAACTAGTTTGTGGCCCCAAGAAATAAGACTGAATCAAGCTCTGACTAAGGGGGGCCCATAATTCCCCATATGTGGATAGCGCGATAAATCAAGGAACAGGTATCAAGTACTCGGGGTCCTACGGGACACAAGTGGGCGGTCGGAAACCAAATATTATCTATCACCCACCGATGCCTCTGCTTACTTACTTCAATTTTAGTTGTTAAACAGGAATTAAAGTGAACGATAAATAAAACCGAGATCATCTCCAACATCAAACAGGTGGCAATACTCCAACAACTGTGGTACATGGCGACACGCGACATCACTTGAGCAAGCGACTACGACGCGCAAGTCCAACTATCTACCAAACAACAGGTAATAGGATGTGGCCAAGGCAATATATGGCTGCAAGGGGATATCACGGGTACGGAAACTAGAGCAGCGCAACACAGATAGCAATAGATCAACAGGAGGGAATAAATACTATAAAAGTAAGATAGGTAGAAAGGGGGAGATGCTCGCCTGAAAACATTGCCGAAGGTTCACCCGTAGATCGGGGCGAAGCTCACATCAACTCATCGATCTTATCCGCGAAGAAGCAAAACACTAGAAGAAACACCGGATGCAATATTTAATACTACGGCAAAATATCGGCATGATGCATGTATGATGTATGACATGGCAAGAGTGCAATGCAAATTAGGCAAGATTAAGCGGAACCGGGGTCCCGACAATTAATTAAATGGTTCAATTTATTTAGCTACCCCGCAATTTAAATGTTGTAATAGCAAGGTAAAAGATAGCACCGGTTCGCTACACAAATTTTAAATGGGACCAATATAAGACTAGATTTGCCCGCATATGGGCCCCATATTTAATTAGGTGAATCGGCATAAGGCCCCCAAACCACACAAATATGCATGCGAGATGAATGATTATTATGCAACAGGTTTTATATTTAGCATTTATAAAATAGGGGCTCGGGAAAAGGTTCACACATTAGGGTTCGACGATCTTGGTCCGAGGGTTCGGGGTTCGGTCTCAGGGTTCGGGGTTCGACGGCCTCAGCGGGATCGTTCTCGGATATCTGAGGTCGATCTTGTCGCATCCGGGAGGAAGAACTTGGTTCGGTGTCGGGGCGCATCGGATTTGCCCTGGTCGGTGTCGATCTTGTCGGGCCCGCGTATCAGATCGGTCCTGGCGTCCGGGATGAAGGACTTGGCGTTCTGCATCGGTGACCTTGGCATCCGGGTACTTGGCGAGCTCGGCGTCCGGGAAGGAGTACTTGTCGCACCGGGGTCTTCGGGTCCGGGGTCCCAGGGCTTCGGACGCCGGGATCGGTCTTCGATTTCCACGGGTTCGAGCTCGACAGTCGGACTCCGGGAACGGGGCCTTTGGTCCGTGAAGTTCTTGTTGTTCCCGCTTCGAGAAGATCTTGTCGGTGCCGGTACGGGGTCTCTGCATCGAAGATCTTGACGGCCTTGGGGTGCCAACTGGTACACGCAGCGGAACAGCATTAGACTCGCGGTGGCGGCCGGGCTCCCTGGCGGTGTCGGAAAAGAGGAGGCAGCCGGCGCTGATGGGCAGAGGCAGGACCCACAGCGAGGAAGGGTCAAGGAGGGCGGCCGAGCTCGCAGCAGCGAGGCAGAGGATGGAGGGACCGGCATGGAGGCGAGGAGGTCGAGCTCACGGGAAGGCAGAGGCGTCCGAAGCGGTGGCGAGCGGGGCTCGTCGACGTCCGGGCTCGCTGGCGGCCGGCGAGGATCTTGGCGAGCTCCGGCAGCGCTGGCGGGAGGGGAAGGTCAGAGAGGGGGCCGCGGCGGCGGGAGGCAGAGCGAGGAGGCGGCGGAGGTTAGAGGGGCGGGGCTCGGGCGACGGAGGTCGGGGTCGAGGAGGAAGGCCCGACGGCGCAGAGCGAGCTCGAGGGAGAGGGAGATGGCGACGCCAGCGGCGAGCGGAGGAGGGAGGGCGCGGCGGCGCTTGGGAGGCGGCAGCGCTGGCTCGGGAGGGGGACCGGCGGCGGCGGGCGCTGGAGCTTGCGGAAGGAGGAGGCGCGCGGGGTGGGCCGCGGCTGCGGGCTGCGCGGCGGCGCCGGAGAGCGGGGCGGAGCGGCGAGGCGAGCAGGGAGAGAGAGGGCCGGAGGTGGAAGAAGGGGAGGAAGGAGAGATGTGGGGTGCGGGGGGGCTGGTGGGGCGGGTCCCGCGGTGGGCCAGGGGGCAGGTGCGGGGGCGGACGCGGTCTGCCCGCGTGGGGAGGGGGCTAGGCAGTTGCGGGTGGGCCAGGGAGAGGTGGGGCCAGGGGGTGAGGATCGGGTGTGGGGAGGCTGCAGCGTGCGTGTGTGCGTCGTGTGGGGTGTGTGTGTGTGTACCAGGTGGAGTGGAGGTGAGGGAGTGGGGTGAGGTGGCGGCGTGGGAGTGGGTGGGGGAAGGGAGAGGGTGAGGTGTCAGGTGGGGATTGGGTGGGATGAGGTGGCCGAAGGGGTGGGTAGATTAGGACTGGGTAGGTTAGGGATTTAGGTAGACCGTTTGTTTGTACTGGGGGTGGTGGTTCGGGTCGAATCGGACCGTTCGACTGCCCCCACTAAAATAATTTAACATTTTATTTGATTAAAACGAAGCCTCTGCAAACCGATAGCAGACAAAACAAAATAATCCGGAGACCCGGTTTTGGTGTTTGAATAAAGATGGGGCGTTTAGAAAACAAAACCAGACTTTTCAAAAGTAGTTTTATGCGAACAATTGCAAGATGATGACGATGCGCAAATGCAATGTGGCATGATGACATGAGCATGCGGTCGTGATGATGCAATGCACAAAAACAACGCGATTTTCTAGTAGTGGTTTTTGCGGGATGCCACAATTCGACACCACTAACAATGGATCTCGCCCTCGAGATCCGCCTTATGGTACCGGAAAGAAAGGCGGCGATCTGAATCTTCTCGCATCGTGTAGATCCTCGCGACACCACTAACAAGAGGTCGTTGTCCGTGATCGTCGAGAGAACACTCCGGAACAAAAGGTCGAAGGTAGAGGTATCAACAATTAAAGCCACCTCTAGCTTCCGTGGACGGAGTAAAACTGCTGGATCCACTGATTCGACGTACAAGAGCGAATGATAAGAGTAGTGGTATGGTAGCTACTCCATCCCGGACTCAAACCATTACTCTGCACACGAATAGGCGGATTATGCAACCAACTCTCGGAATCAGACTAAAGATCTCGACAATCGAGGTTCGGAAACAAAGGAGTGATGCAGACTCTGCATCGGAGCTGGCGTAGATGATGTCGTCGCGTCGGAAAACACCGGAAGGCACAACAAGGAATAACGAATGGTAACACCGTAGATGGATTCCTCAGGCAGCATGAACACCGGATGGTAGGACACCGTTGCCAAAGGAGGAAGCGAAACCCTGAAGGTACGACGGAAACCCAACCACGAGAAATCCTGGACTCGAAGAATATATAAGAGAGCAGGTTCAAAACACGTCGAGATAAGAGGAGAATAGCAGAGGGGTAAGGAGTAAAATCAGACCTAATCAGAACTATCCAACCGATTTTGCAAAAATAGTTTTGACACTCTACTTCGGCCGTTAGCTAGGTTATCCTACAGGCTGGACTTGTGGGGTATCGCAACTGCTGAGCTCTGATACCACTCTGTAACACCCTCAGAATCAGACCTATGCAAGTTTCAGCGCTTCCCGCCAAACCCGCATAGAAATGATTCAAAGGTGCCCACCAGGCACTTTCGTGCGGGTGGAAAACGAAGTAATAACATTACACAACAGTCCTCGATGGGACCCACAGAACAGATATATATACAACAGCGACTCACTGAGTCAAGAATACAGATATAATATTCAAAGATCCAAATCACCTTGAAAATGATAGAGCGTCCGACTACGGACAAGATGCAAATGGGGCTAAGAGCCCTGAAGAATAACCAATGGCGTCCATAACCCTTCCCAGGCCAAGCCGGAAGGGTAACCCTGCTAACGACGTCGAGCTCAAAACCTGCTTAAACAAAAGGGGTGCCGACAAAGGGCAAAGGAAAAAGAGGAGCGTCAGTACTGAGGCCAGTACACGGCGAGGCTAGAATTCGGCGGTCCTCGCCTACATAGGTATGGTGGACTGAAGCGGCAGCGGCAGCATGCACTGAGCAACCTATAGAGACTCGATACTACTGGCGGCTATCAGAGAGGGGTAAGGAAGACCTATTCGGATCCAACCTGATACTATCATCAAACAAACCCATCCTGGCGTTTCCCCCTCGAGACCAAACGAGGAAGTCAACCGAGGAACTCACACAGTTGGCAGTTTTACTTATTCAGTTATAGTTGCGGCAATTTACTAGTCAGGTATAGATAATCATCCTGATAAAATAAGCAGTGGGCACTTTTACTTAACCATTCCGTTGTAGTTGCGACACTTACTAGTCAAATACAATTAGCATGAGATATCCCGAAACCCAGCAGTTGTTGGTACTTTTATTTAGCCATTCCGTTGTAGTTGCAATACTTAATAGTCAGATACAATTGTCGCAAGCGACAAACCAAACAAGCACTTGTGGGCAGTTTTATGTAGCCATTCCATTATAGTGAAGCTGATTACTAGTCATTATAAAGTCAGGTTTATAGCACTACTTTAGTTATGGTTGTCTATGATCGAGATACTGTGCTCCAAGTCGTCCATAACCGCGGACACGGCTTTCAGAAAGTTTTAACCCGACCGGGGTGCACAAATAGCAACACACACACGATCGACCTCGGAAAAACCAAATCAAAACCCAACGAGGCTTTCACGACAAAGCAATCACAGGATTCAGAAATATTTCAGGGGGCCACCCCTTGGAGTACACCCGCAACGAAGTAAGCTAGCTCCGAGACGGACCCGAGGTTTGGGTGGACGGCTGTGAACGACTGGGAACCCAAAACTGAGCTTGTCGACACCGCGGAATCGTGTCCCGATCCTAAACAGTACAGTGTGCTCCTCGCACAATCGTAAATAAAGCAGTAGCATGGCATAAGTACAGGATCGTAAATAAAACCTCAAACTAGTTTGTGGCCCCAAGAAAGACTGAATCAAGCTCTGGCTAAGGGGGGCCCATAATTCCCCATATGTGGATAGCGCGATAAATCAAGGAACAGGTATCAAGTACTCGGGGTCCTACGGGACACAAGTGGGCGGTCGGAAACCAAATATTATCTATCACCCACCGATGCCTCTGCTTACTTACTTCAATTTTAGTTGTTAAACAGGAATTAAAGTGAACGATAAATAAAACCGAGATCATCTCCAACATCAAACAGGTGGCAATACTCCAACAACTGTGGTACATGGCGACACGCGACAGCACTTGAGCAAGCGACTACGACGCGCAAGTCCAACTATCTACCAAACAACAGGTAATAGGATGTGGCCAAGGCAATATATGGCTGCAAGGGGATATCACGGGTACGGAAACTAGAGCATCGCAACACAGATAGCAATAGATCAACAGGAGGGAATAAATACTATAAAAGTAAGATAGGTAGAAAGGGGGAGATGCTCACCTGAAAACATTGCCGAAGGTTCACCCGTAGATCGGGGCGAAGCTCACATCAACTCATCGATCTTATCCGCGAAGAAGCAAAACACTAGAAGAAACACCGGATGCAATATTTAATACTACGGCAAAAGATCGGCATGATGCATGTATGATGTATGACATGGCAAGGGTGCAATGCAAATTAGGCAAGATTAAGCGGAACCGGGGTCCCGACAATTAATTAAATGGTTCAAGTTATTTAGCTACCCCGCAATTTAAATGTTGTAATAGCAAGGTAAAAGATAGCACCGGTTCGCTACACAAATTTTAAATGGGACCAATATAAGACTAGATTTGCCCGCATATGGGCCCCATATTTAATTAGGTGAATCGGCATAAGGCCCCCAAACCACACAAATATGCATGCGAGATGAATGATTATTATGCAACACGTTTTATATTTAGCATTTATAAAATAGGGGCTCGGGAAAAGGTTCACACATTAGGGTTCGACGATCTTGGTCCGAGGGTTCGGGGTTCGGTCTCAGGGTTCGGGGTTCGACGGCCTCGGCGGGATCGTTCTCGGATATCTGAGGTCGATCTTGTCGCATCCGGGAGGAAGAACTTGGTTCGGTGTCGGGGCGCATCGGATTTGCCCTGGTCGGTGTCGATCTTGTCGGGCCCGCGTATCAGATCGGTCCTGGCGTCCGGGATGAAGGACTTGGCGTTCTGCGTCGGTGACCTTGGCATCCGGGTACTTGGCGAGCTCGGCGTCCGGGAAGGAGTACTTGTCGCACCGGGGTCTTCGGGTCCGGGGTCCCAGGGCTTCGGACGCCGGGATCGGTCTTCGATTTCCATGGGTTCGGGCTCGACAGTCGGACTCCGGGAACGGGGCCTTTGGTCCGTGAAGTTCTTGTTGTTCCCGCTTCGAGAAGATCTTGTCGGTGCCGGTACGGGGTCTGTGCATCGAAGATCTTGACGGCCTTGGGGTGCCAACTGGTACACGCAGCGGAACAGCATTGGACTCGCGGTGGCGGCCGGGCTCCCTGGCGGTGTCGGAAAAGAGGAGGCAGCCGGCGCTGATGGGCAGAGGCAAGACCCACAGCGAGGAAGGGTCAAGGAGGGCGGCCGAGCTCGCTGCAGCGAGGCAGAGGATGGAGGGACCGGCACGGAGGCGAGGAGGTCGAGCTCACGGGGAGGCAGAGGCGAGGATCTTGGCGAGCTCCGGCAGCGCTGGCGGGAGGGGAAGGTCAGAGAGGGGGCCGCGGCGGCGGGAGGCAGAGCGAGGAGGCGGCGGAGGTTGGAGGGGCGGGGCTCGGGCGACGGAGGTCGGGGTCGAGGAGGAAGGCCCGACGGTGCAGAGCGAGCTCGAGGGAGAGGGAGATGGCGACGCCGGCGGCGAGCGGAGGAGGGAGGGCGCGGCGGCCCTTGGGAGGCTGCGGCGCTGGCTCGGGAGGGGGACCGGCGGCGGCGGGCGCTGGAGCTTGCGGAAGGAGGAGGCGCGCGGGGTGGGCCGCGGCTGCGGGCTGCGCGGCGGCGCCGGAGAGCGGGGCGGAGCGGCGAGGCGAGCAGGGAGAGAGAGGGCCGGAGGTGGAAGAAGGGGAGGAAGGAGAGACGTGGGGCGCGGGGGGGGGCTGGTGGGGAGGGTCCCGCGGTGGGCCAGGGGGCAGGTGCGGGGGCGGACGCGGTCTGCCCGCGTGGGGAGGGGGCTAGGCAGCTGCGGGTGGGCCAGGGAGAGGTGGGGCCAGGGGGTGAGGATCGGGTGTGGGGAGGCTGCAGCGTGCGTGTGTGCATCGTGTGGGGTGTGTGTGTGTGTACCAGGTGGAGTGGAGGTGAGGGAGTGGGGTGAGGTGGCGGCGTGGGAGTGGGTGGGGGAAGGGAGAGGGTGAGGTGTCAGGTGGGGATTGGGTGGGATGAGGTGGCCGGAGGGGTGGGTAGATTAGGACTGGGTAGGTTAGGGATTTAGGTAGACCGTTTGTTTGTACTGGGGGTGGTCGTTCGGGTCGAATCGGCCCGTTCGACTGCCCCCACTAAAATAATTTAACATTTTATTTGATTAAAACGAAGCCTCTGCAAACCGATAGCAGACAAAACAAAATAATCCGGAGACCCGGTTTTGGTGTTTGAATAAAGATGGGGCGTTTAGAAAACAAAACCAGACTTTTCAAAAGTAGTTTTATGCGAACAATTGCAAGATGATGACGATGCGCAAATGCAATGTGGCATGATGACATGAGCATGCGGTCGTGATGATGCAATGCACAAAAACAACGCGATTTTCTAGTAGTGGTTTTTGCGGGATGCCACATGTTCCTTGTCTTCGGGGGGTCCCTCACGCCGGCCAACCTCATGGTGTTTGCCATGGAGAGACTCCGATGATGACGGCGAGACTGTTTTGGCGCATGTTGGTGGTCGGCTTGTTGGTGGAGTGCCAGGATTAACTGGGGTTTGAGTTTTGGGGGGTTGGGAGAAATTCTTGTCGGCTGGGCTGGCTCCGGCGTGGCGACATCTGCGGGTGCAGCCGTCCTTCTTTAAGGGCACCGGTTGTACCCTCCTCTCACTCCCCGGCGTGTACCGGGAGAAATCCTAGTAGTCTGGGCAGCAGCGTCGTCATCGTCGCCCCCCTTCTTGAAGGTGTTGCTTGGTACACGGCAATTCAGCGGCATAGGAGCGTGGTGGGATTTTCTCGGAGGGCATCTCTGAGGAGAGAGCTATCGACGCCTTCAAGGACGGTGTCAAACGCCAGGACTTCAAAGAAGAACTTGGGCGCATTAAGCCCAAGACACTCGACCACCTCATGGACATCGCCAACAGGTGGGCTGATGGCGAGGACTCCATCCATCGGGCGCACTCGAAGGAGGAAGACGACTACGGCCGGCGACGTGAGCGCCGTAGCAAGAGGAGATCGCGCGTCTACGACGATCGCGATGGACCCGACATGGTCGCGGCTGGCTACGCCGACCGCCGCAGCGACGGCAACCGCAGCATCGGCGGATACCGCGAAAGAAACTTCCGCAATGGAGGGCGCCCAACGCAGTCATGGAAACGCCGTGGCCGTGACGACGGACCCTCAGCATACGACAAACTATCAGGTCCATGCACCATCCACTTCTACATCCACAAGCAGGATGGCAAGAAGAAGGCAAGCCACATGCTCACGGACTGTCGCGAGTTCCAGAAACTCAGCGAAAGTATGGCCCGGATGAGGCAGCAAGCCCCGAACCCTGGATACGGGAACACACCCGCACCAGGTGAGATCGCACATGGAGCTCCTCCACCACCACCTGCGGTACCTTCAAACCATCCAATCGCACCCGCGCAGAACAACGGTGGGCATGGGTACCCCGCGCCGAAAGGATCGCTGATGATCCAAAAAGGGCGCCCAACAAACAGGGTGCAGAAGAAGATCACCCGCCAGATCAATCTGGCCATGACCGCTCCACCTACCATCCCTGAGTACCTTAGAGGATCGGAATCCTGCATCACCTTCAGCCGTTCGGATCAGCCTTGCCAGGTACTTCGCCCAGGTCATGCTGCCCTGGTGCTCGAGGCGCAGATCAGCGGGTTCGACATGAGCCGCGTCTTCATGGACGGCGATAGCGGCATCAACCTAATCTTCGTTAGCACCTTGGCAGCAATGCGGATCCCGCTGTGCAGCCTGGAACAATCTGATACAACGTTCCACGACATCGTCCCAGGGAAGGGTGTATTCCCCCTAGGAAAGATATGGCTCGACGTCATCTCCGGCAAGCCGAACAACTTCCGATGCGAACGACTCAAGTTCGAAGTGGTGGACTGGCCATCACAATACCATGCCATCCTCGGGCGTGTGGCATTCACACGATTCCTGGCGGTACCGCACTATGAGTGCCTGCTACTCAAGATGCCAGGACCCAGGGGCGTCATCACGGTCCACAGGAGCTTCACCCGATCGGACCACTGCGACAGGGACTTCAAAGGAATCTCCCAGTCCTTCGGCATGCAGGAGGATCTCGTAAGGCTCCACGAGGTGACAGACAACGGTGCACCACCAATCGCAAGACAGAATGCACCAGATATGTCCTTCGACTCCACCGTCAACACAGAGAAGGTGCAGTTCCATCCCACGGATGCCTCCAAGACGGCACTGATCGCCAACGACCTCAGCCCCGCATAGGAAAGCGCGCTGGTCGAATTCCTCCGTGAGCGCTGGGAAATCTTCGCCTGGTGTCCTGCGGACATGCCAGGAGTTCCCAGGGAATTCGCTGAGAATGCACTCAATGTCTTTCTAGACGCCAAGCCCGTCAAACAGTCCATCCGACGACTGTCCGAACCACGGGCCGAAGCAATCGGAGTCGAAGTCAACAGACTACTCGACGCAGACTTCATCAGGGAGATCAAGGAGAGCGAATGGCTCGCCAACACCGTGATGGTCCCCAAAAAGGACACGGACATCCTGTGGATGTGCGTGGACTTTACATCGCTGAACAAGCACTGCCCGGAGGATCACTTCCCCCTACCTCGGATCGATTAGATCATCGATTCGACTGCAGGATGCGAGAAACTCTCCTTCCTTGACGCCTGCTCAGGCTACAACCAGATTCGACTGAAGGTCGAAGATTAGGAGAAAACAGCATTCATCATGCCGTTCGGAGTGTTTTGCTACAACACAATGCCTTTCGGGCTGAAGAACGCAGGGGCCACGTACCAACGGTGCATGCAGGCCTGTCTGAAGGACCAGATCGGCCGCAACATACTGAAGGGTTTCGCGGCATAGTAAATCAAAATTTTCTACGGATGCGAACAGAGGGAAAGCCAAGATCTAATCTAGGAGATGCAATCAACGAGAGAGATTGTATTAGATCTTCATACCCTTGAAGATTCGCACAGCGGAACGTTCGTCGGAACGTGGGTGATGTAGTCGTACTCGCTTCTCCTCCTCGCGATCCGATCCGATCTAGCACCACAAGTGGCGGTGCCTCCGTGAGATGCACACGTGCAGCACCTCGACGTCTCCTCCTTCCTCGGACCAGCAAGTATGGTGGAGAGATAGATTGGATCTACAACACGACGGCGTGGTGTATATGGTGGAGAATTTCTGCAGCAGGGCTTCGCCTACGAACAGTCGGGAGGGAGAGAGGAAAGCTAGCAAGGCGGCTAGGGTTTGGAGGAGAGGTGTGGGGGGTTGGTGCGCCCCCACCCCTCTTTATATAGAGGGGGGGGCGCAGCCCTAGCCCCTCCCCCAAGCCCAAAGGATAAGGAGTGGGGGGCATGGACTCTCCCCTCTTCTAGAAACCCTATCTCTAGTTTAAACGATTTAAACTCTCTAGGATCGGCTGGGCCCTATGGGGCCTTGTGCCCCTGGCCCAACGCAGCCAGGACACTCCCTCATAGGCCCATGCCCCCTCCGGGAAGGTGGGGCCACGTTGGTCCCCTTCCGGAAGGTTCTAAAAGCTTCCGGTACAATACCGATTAACCCGGAACAATTCCGAACTCCAAAAACTGCACTGCCTTATATGAATCTTATTCTCCGGACCATTCCGGAACCTCTCGTGATGTCCCGGATCCCATCCGAGACTCAGAACAAAAATTCATAAACCAATTATCCAATCTATCCTAGCGTCGAGATACGTTAAGTGTGTGACCCTGCGGGTTCGAGAATATGCAGACATGATCTTCTATCAATAATCAACAGCGGGGTCTGGGCACCCATATTGACTCCCACACATTCATCGATGATCATATCGGATGAACCACGATGCCAGGATTCAATCAATCCCATATATATATTCCCTTCATCTCGCGATATTTTACTTGCCCGAGATTCGATCGTCGGTACCGTCATACCTAGTTCAATCTCGTTCACAACAAGTACTTTACTCGTTCCGTAATCCGATATCACTTTGTGATTAACTCCTTAACCACATGCTTGCAAGCGGTGTTGATATCGATTACCGAGTGGGCCCGAAGTATATCTCTCCGACTTGGGAGGGACAAATTCCATCTCGATACATACAACCCAACAGATACTTTCCGATCACCTGAGAGACACATTTATGATCACCCTCTCATAGGATGACGTTTGATGACCTCAAAGCTTTCTTCCGATACCAGGGAGTTGTATTATCTCATGGTCTAAGGAATACAATATTTGACATAGGAAAAGCTTCGCAAAGATGAACAGGATGATACGATCTAATTGCTTCGCTTAGTTTGGGTCTGTCCATCATATCATTCTCCAATGATATGATCTCATTATCAATTGACAACTCATGTCTATGGTTAGGAAACCTTAACCATCATTGATCAATGAGCTAGTCCTTAGAGGCGTACCAGGGACACGGTGTTGTTCACAAACCACACAAGTATTAATGTTTCCGCTTAATACAATTCTAGCATGGAATATAAACTTTATCATGAACAAGAATTATAATAATAACATCTTTATTATTGCCTCTAGGGCATAATTCCAACACATACAAGTCTATGTCGACGACATAGTCATCAAAACAAGGGAGGCCAAGACGCTCATCGACGATCTCCGCGAGACGTTCGATAACCTTGATCGATACAAGATCAAGTTAAACCCAGAAAAAGGCGCTTTCGGCGTCCCATATGGTCAGCTGCTAGGCTACTTCATCTCCCAGCAAGGGATCGAAGCGAACCCGAAGAAAATCCGGGCCATAATGGCCATGGAGAATCCGAAGAACCTCAAGGGCGTCCAGCAACTTGCCGGACGAATCGCGGCATTGAGCAGGTTTATCAGCCGCATGGGCGAAAAAGATCTGCTGTTCTATCAGCTGCTGCGCAAGGCAGACAAATTCGAATGGACGCCCGAGGCGGACGACGCATTCGAAGATTTAAAGCGGCTGCTCTCTACCTCGCCCGTCTTGGTCACACCAAAGGAGCGCGAGCCTTTACTACTGTACATAGCAGCCACACACCAGGTGGTAAGCACCGTACTGGTGGTCGAGCGACCCGAAGAAGGCAAGACCCATGGGGTCCAACGCCCAATCTACTACCTTAGCGAGGTATTGACGCCGACAAAGCAGAGGTACCCTCACTACCAGAAACTCGCCTACGGCGTGTTCATGACGGCTCGTCGGCTGAGCCACTACTTCCAGGAGCATCAGGTGATGGTCGTCAACGAGGCACCCCTGAACAGCATACTGAACAACCCGGACGCCACAGGGGGCGTGGCCTTGTGGGGCATCGAGCTGTCACCTCTAGACATCTTCTACGAGAAGCGCCATGCGATCAAGTCCCAGGTCCTTCCGGACTTCCTCGTCCACTGGATGGAACTGCAGCTGCCAGACACGCCGAACATGACACAGTCATGGACGATGCACTTCGACGGCTCCAAGCGCGAAGCTGGAGCAGGAGCTGGGGTCATACTGACCTCCCCGCAGGGCGACAAGATGAAGTATGTCCTCCAGATGAAGTTTCGAGCTTCCAACAACGAAGCCGAATACGAGGCCCTCATCCACGGCATGCGGATGGCCAAGATCTGCGGTGCAACGCGCCTCGTCATCTACGGTGACTCCAACCTCGTCGTCCAGCAGACAATGAACGAGTGCGACGCGCACGCCGCCGACATGATCGTGTACCGCACACTCTACAACGCACTCGAAGGAGACTTCGACGGCTGCGAGCTTCGGCACATTGGGAGAGAAAGCAACGAAGAGGCCGGCACACTCGCCAACATCGGCTCCACCTGTGCGCGGGTGCCACCAGGTGTGTTCCTCGAACAGATCTGCGTGCCATCCATCAAAAGGAAGTTCCCCAATGGATCACCCGAAGAAGCAGAACACTCGGGGGCTGCGCTGCCCAAAGGACAGGAAGGACCCGAAAAGCTCGATACAGAGGTCACGTCGGTCAACCTAATGCAGGTCATGGCAGTCGAATAAACTTTGACACGGCCATACCTTCGATATCTGATAGACAGGGAACTGCCTGACAGCCCGACAGATGCCCGACGCATATCTCGCCGGTCCAAGACCTTCACCATCATCAATGGCGAGTTGTACAAGCGCAGCATTTCGGGTGTACTCCAAGGGTGCATCACCATCGGTGATGGCAAAACCATCCTCCAAGACATCCACGAGGGCATCTATGGCCATCATGCGGGCAGCCGCGCCCTTGTCGCCAAAGCTCTACGAGCTGGATTCTACTGGCCAACGGCCATGAACGACACCAAGGACATCGTCCAAAGATGCAACGGGTGCCAAAGGTTCGCAGATAAACCACACGCACCCGGATCAGAGCTCAGGCCCATACCTTTGGCCTAGCCCTTTGCCCAATAGGGCCTCGACATGATCGGCAAACTGCCAAGGTCCTCGAAAGGAGGTCACGTCTACCTCCTGGTCGCAGTCGACAAATTCACCAAGTGGATTGAGGCCATGCCCGTCACTAACCAAAAGGGCAAAACTGCCATCAAGTTCTTTGAATCCATTGTCTACAGGTTTGGCGTGCCGCATAGCATCATCACCGACAATGGGCCGAACTTCATCTCCAAAGAATTTCAGGACTTCTGCGAAGACCTCGGAATAAACATCACATATGCCTCCGTGGCGCACCCTCAAATGAACGGGCAGGTCGAGACAGCCAACGGCCTCGTCGGCGCTGGCGTCAAGAAGCGCCTAACGAGCCCGCTCGAGCGGCTCGCCGGAGCCTGGACGCAAGAGCTTCCCTCTGTCCTGTGGAGCTTGCGCACAACGCCAAACAGCTCAACTGGCTACACGCCTTTCTTCATGGTGCACGGAGCCGAAGCCGTGATGCTATTCTTCAGATCCGTATGTACTTTGCTACACGCCTTTCTTCATGCTACAACGCCAAACAGATCCGTATGTACTTTGCTAATCTTCAGATCTCCATCTGCTATATAATCTCGGATTATATGAAACTTGCGGTTGATATGCTTGGTCTTTGGATGATATCTTGGTTCCTTAGCGAGTGTTATGGCGCCAGTGTTGTCACACAATATCTCCAGTGGGTCCAATGCACTTGGAACCACGCCAAGCTCAGTGATGAAGTTTCTGATCCAAACTCCTTCACTTGACGCTTCTGCAGCAGCCATGTATTCCGCTTCCACTATAGATCCCGCGATCACGCTTTGCTTGCAGCTTCTCCAGCTCACAGCTCCTCCATTCAAAATATAAACATATCCTGTCTGAGATTTGGAATCATCCTTGCGGTGTCGAAACTAGCATCGACGTAACCTTTTACGACAAGCTGTTCATCACCCCCATAGACTAAAAACATTTCTTTAGTTCTATTTAGGTACTTTAGGATGTTCTTCATGGCTGTCCAGTGTTCCACTCCTAGATCACTTTGATATCTGCTCGTCAAACTAAGAGCATTGGACACATCCGGTCTAGTACACAGCATGGCATACATGATGGAACCTATGGCCGAGGCATAAGGCACTTTGCTCATAGCTTCCCTATCATTTACCGTAGCTGGACACTGAGCCTTGCTCAATATCTTACCTGACAACATAGGCACTGAACCTTTCTTTGCCTTATCCATTCTGAACCTTTTCAGAACTTTGTCTAGGTATGTACTCTGGCTTAAAGCTATCAGGCGTCTTTGTCTATCTCTAGATTTTGATGCCCAATATATAAGCAGCTTCACCTAGGTCTTTCATTGAAAAACACTTGTTCAAATAACTCTTCACATCGTTAAGCATGTTGATGTCATCCACATACAGTACCAGAAACGTCACCGAGCTCCCACTCACTTTCCTGTAGATACAAGCTTCGTAGCAATTTGGAACAAATCCAAAACTCTTGATCACTTGATCAAAACGAAGGTTCCAACTCCGAGATGCTTGCTTCAGTCCATAAATGGAACGCTGAAGTTTGCATACTTTACTAGCATCCTTAGGATCGACAAAACCTTCGGGTTGCATCATATACAACTCTTCATCAATGTTCCCATTGAGGAAAGCAGTCTTGACATCCATCTGCCATATTTCATAATCATGAAACGCAACAATTGCTAATAAAATCCGAATGGACTTAAACATCGCTACGGGAGAGAAAGTCTCATCGTAGTCAACACCTTGAACTTGTCGAAAACCTTTTGCGACAAGCCATGCTTTATAGACGGTAACATTACCATCCGCGTCCGTTTTCTTCTTGAATATCCATTTGCACTCAACGGTCTTTCGGTCGCTAGGAGGATCCACCAAAGTCCATACTTGGTTTTCGCTCATGGATCCCAATTCGGATTTCATGGCTTCCAGCCATTTCTCAGAGTCTGGGCTCATCATCGCTTCCTCATAGTTCGTAGGTTCACTGTCTTCTACCAACAAGACAGTCAAGACAGGGTTGCCGTACCACTCAGGAGGGGCACGCGACCTTGTCGACCTGCGACGTTCAGTAGCAGCATCGTTCGAAGCTTCATGATCCTTGTCATTAGCTTCCTCTATTGTTGGTGCAGGCGGCACTGGAACAATTTCAGGTGCTGCGCTACTCTCCAATTCAAGAGAAGGTTCAATAACCTCGTCTAGCTCTACTTTCCTCCCACTCACTTCTTTCGAGAGAAACTCCTTCTCAAGAAAGGAACCGTTCTTTGCGACAAACACTTTGCCTTCGGTTCTGTGATAGAAGGTATACCCAATAGTTTCCTTAGGGTATCCTATGAAGACGCATTTCTCCGCTTTGGGTTCGAGCTTGTCCGGCATCAACTTCTTGACGTAAGCTTCGCATCCCCAAACTTTAAGAAACGACAACTTAGGTTTAGCACCAAACCACTGTTCATACGGTGTCGTCTCAACGGATTTAGATGGAGCCCTATTTAAAGTGAATGCATCGGTTTCTAATGCATAACCCCAAAATGATAACGGCAAATCAATAAGAGACATCATTGATCGGACCATATCTAATAGGGTTCGATTCCGGCGTTCAGACACACCATTGCGCTGTGGTGTTCCGGGTGGCGTGAGTTGTGAAACGATTCCACTTGCTTTAAGATGCGTGAGAAAATCATAACTCAAATATTCACCTCCACGATCGGATCGTAGAAACTTAATCTTTCTGTTACGATGGTTCTCCACTTCATTCTGAAATTCCTTGAACTTTTCAAATGTTTCAGATTTATGTTTCATTAAATAGATATACCCATATCTACTTAAGTCATCGGTAAAATTGAGGAAATAGCGATATCCACCGCGCGTCGAAACACTCATCGGTCCGCATACATCGGTATGTATGATTTCCAACAAGTCCGTTGCTCGCTCCATCATACCGGAGAACGGGGTTTTGATCATCTTGCCCATGAGGCATGGTTCGCATGTGTCAAATGATTCAAAATCAAGAGACTCCAAAAGTCCATCAGAATGGAGTTTCTTCATGCGCTTTACACCAATATGACCTAGACGACAGTGCCACAAATAAGTAGTATTATCACTATCTACTTTGCATCTCTTAGCCTCAATGTTATGGATGTGTGTTTCATCCCTTTCGAGATTTAGAAGAAATAAACCATTCACAAGAGGTGCATGACCATAAAAGATGTTACTCATATAAATAGAACAACCATTATTCTCCGATTTAAATGAATAACCGTCTTGCAATAAACACGATCCAGAAATAATGTTCATGCTCAACGCAGGCACATAATAACACTTATTAAGGTTTAAAACTAATCCCGAAGGTAAAACTAAGGAGATCGTGCCGACGGCCATCACATCAACTCTTGATCCGTTGCCAACGCGCATCGTCACCTCATCCCTCGCAAGCTGCCGTCTATTCCGTAGCTCCTGTTTCGAGTTACAAATATTAGCAACTGAACCGGTATCAAATACCCAGGCACTACAACGAGGGCTAGTAAGGAAAACATCAATAACATGTATATCAAATATACCTTTGATGGTGCCAGCCTTCTTGTCCGCTAAGTACTTCGGACAGTTGCGCTTCCAGTGACCCTTGTCCTTGCAATAGAAGCACTCAGTGTCGGGCTTAGGACCAGACTTGAGCTTCTTCTCAGCAGGGGCATTGCGCTTGCCGCCGCCCTTCTTGAAGGGTTTCTTTGATCCCTTACCTTTCTTAAAGGAGGGCTTGTTGACCATCAACACATGATTATCCTTCTTGATGTCCACCTCTGCAGCCTTCAGTTTTGCGAAGAGCTCGGTGATCGTATCAGTGGAACCAATCTGATTATGAGTCACTACAAAACTTTTGTAGCTGGGAGGGAGTGATTGCAGAACCCTGTCAATCTTGAGCTCCTCTGGAATCGTGCATTCCAGTTGCTCAAGACGTTGAGTGTAGCCCGACATCTTTATGGCGTGCTCACTAACGGAACTCCCTTCCTCCATCTTGCAGTTAAAGAACTTCTCGGAGATCTCATATCTCTCAGAACGGGCCTGAGTCTAAAACATGGTTTTCAGCTCCTCGAGAATCTCGAAGGGCCCGGGATACTCTTCAAAACGATTTTGAAGCTCCGGTTCCATAGCAAACAACATGGTGCTCTTAATCACACCATAATCATCTTTGCGCGACTGATAGACATCTTTCTCATCAGCCGGCGCAGTTGCAGCAGGGGGGTCACCTAACGCTTTCCCAAGGACATAGTCCTTTTGTCCGCCAGACAGAATGATTCTTAGATTGCGGAACCAATTGGTGAAGTTAGACCCATTGTTTGTAAGCTTTTCCTTCTCAGCAAAAACGTTGAAGTTGAAGTTGGACTTGGCCATGTGATCTACAGTATTTGCAAGTACAATTTAGACTATGTTCATGATAAATAGTTCAATTTAATCAAATTACTAGATGAACTCCCACTAAATTCAACATCCCTCAAGTTGTTTAGTGAACACGATCCAAATTCACCACACCTAATCCGATCATCACGAGAAGAGATGTGGTTTCAATGGTGGACAACAAAGTGTCGATCATATCACTCATATGACTCATGCTTAACCTTTCGGTTCTTGTGTTCCGAGGCCATGTCTGTACATGCTAGGCTCGTCAAGCTAGACCCAAGTATTTCTGCGTGTGCAAAACTGGCTTGCACCCGTTGTATGTGAGCGTAGAGTCTATAGCACCCGATCATCACGTGATGCTTGGACACGACGAACTTTCGCAACAGTGCATACTTGGGGAGAACACAGTTTTTATCTTGATCTTTAAGTGAGGAATCATCTTATAATGCTACCGTCGCGATCTAAGCATAATAAGATACATAAAGGGATAAACATCACATGCATATAACTTTATGTGACATGGTATAGCCAATCCTCGCGCAATGATCTCCATCTTGTGCGTTCCGGCATGATCTCCATCACTCCACCATGATTGCCTCCACCACGAATAGCAACTACAACTATTGCTAACTACTTAGCGATAAAGTAAAGCTATTACATGGCGTATAAGAAGTTGACTCGCAGGTCATACACAATTATAAAGACAACCATATGGCTCCTGCCGGTTGTGTACTCATCGACATGCAAGTCGTGAAACATTACAAAACATGATCATCGCATACAATATACACATCACATCTTGGGCCATACCATATCACAGAAAACACTCCCTGCAAAAACAAGTTAGACGCCTCTACTTTGTTGTTGCATGTTTTACGTGGCTTATGGGAGTAGATGCTAAGAACGATTCTTACCTACGGAAAGCCACAACGGTGATATTATGGTTGCCAAACTCCGGTGTTAATCCCATGACAACAATAGTGAGAGAAACTGACATCCACCAGCCGCATGTGTGGAACAAGCCACACGTCAAGTGCGGAGCCGGTCTCGCGAACGACGTCGCGTAAGGTTGGCCTGGACCGCTTCAATCTCACTATCCCGCGTCATAAGAAGAACACAAACAAGAGGCTTGCAACAGAAAACATCAACGCCCGCAACAACCATGTTGCGTTCTACTCGTGAAACACATCTACGCATAGATCTAGCTCTGATACCACTGAAGGGTTTCGCGGCATAGTAAATCACAATTTTCTACGGATGCGAACAGAGGGAAAGCCAAGATCTAATCTAGGAGATGCAATCAACGAGAGAGATTGGATTATATCTTCATACCCTTGAAGATTCGCACAGCGGAACGTTCGTCGAAACGTGGGTGATGTAGTCGTACTCGCTTCTCCTCCTCGCGATCCGATCCGATCTAGCACCACTAGTGGCGGTGCCTCCGTGAGATGCACACGTGCAGCACCTCGACGTCTCCTCCTTCCTCGGACCAGCAAGTATGGTGGAGAGATAGATTGGATCTACAACACGACGGCGTGGTGTATATGGTGGAGAATTTCTGCAGCAGGGCTTCGCCTACAAACAGTCGGGAGGGAGAGAGGAAAGCTAGCAAGGCGGCTAGGGTTTGGAGGAGAGGTGTGGGGGGTTGGTGCGCCCCCACCCCTCTTTACAAAGAGGGGGGCGCAGCCCTAGCCCCTCCCCTAAGCCCAAAGGATAAGGAGTGGGGGGCATGGACTCTCCCCTCTTCTAGAAACCCTATCTCTAGTTTAAACGATTTAAACTCTCTAGGATCGGCTGGGCCCTATGGGGCCTTGTGCCCCTGGCCCAACGCGGCCAGGACACTCCCCCATAGGCCCATGCCCCCTCCCGGAAGGTGGGGCCACGTTGGTCCCCTTCCGGAAGGTTCTAGAAGCTTCCGGTACAATACCGATTAACCCGGAACAATTCCGAACTCCAAAAACTGCACTGCCTTATATGAATCTTATTTTCCGGACCATTCCGGAACCTCTCGTGATGTCCCGGATCCCATCTGAGACTCCGAACAAAAATTCATAAACCAATTATCCAATCTATCCTAGCGTCGAGATACGTTAAGTGTGTGACCCTGCGGGTTCGAGAATATGCAGACATGATCTTCTATCAATAATCAACAGCGGGGTCTGGGCACCCATATTGACTCCCACACATTCATCGATGATCATATCGGATGAACCACGATGCCAGGATTCAATCAATCCCATATATATATTCCCTTCGTCTCGCGATATTTTACTTGCCCGAGATTCGATCGTCGGTACCGTCATACCTAGTTCAATCTCGTTCACAGCAAGTACTTTACTCGTTCCGTAATCCGATATCACTTTGTGATTAACTCCTTAACCACATGCTTGCAAGCGGTGTTGATATCGATTACCGAGTGGGCCCGAAGTATATCTCTCCGACTTGGGAGGGACAAATTCCATCTCGATACATACAACCCAACAGATACTTTCCGATCACCTGAGAGACACCTTTATGATCACCCTCTCATAGGATGACGTTTGATGACCTCAAAGATTTCTTCCGATACCAGGGAGTTGTATTATCTCATGGTCTAAGGAATACAATATTTGACATAGGAAAAGCTTCGCAAAGATGCACACGATGATACGATCTAATTGCTTCGCTTAGTTTGGGTTTGTCCATCATATCATTCTCCAATGATATGATCTCATTATCAATTGACAACTCATGTCTATGGTTAGGAAACCTTAACCATCATTGATCAATGAGCTAGTCCTTAGAGGCGTACCAGGGACACGGTGTTGTTCACAAACCACACAAGTATTAATGTTTCCGCTTAATAAAATTCTAGCATGGAATATAAACTTTATCATGAACAAGAATTATAATAATAACATCTTTATTATTGCCTCTAGGGCATAATTCCAACACATACAAGTCTATGTCGACGACATAGTCATCAAAACAAGGGAGGCCAAGACGCTCATCGACGATCTCTGCGAGACGTTCGATAACCTTGCTCGATACAAGATCAAGTTAAACCCAGAAAAAGGCGCTTTCGGCGTCCCATCTGGTCAGCTGCTAGGCTACTTCATCTCCCAGCAAGGGATCGAAGCGAACCCGAAGAAAATCCGGGCCATAATGGCCATTGTGGCATCCCGCAAAACCACTACTAGAAAATCGCGTTGATTTGTGCATTGCATCGTCATCATCATGTGTTGTTTGTCTAAAACTATTTTTCGCAAAGCCCGCTTTGTTTTATAAAACGCCCCATCTTTAATCAAATATCAAACCCCGGGTCTCCGGATGATTTTTGTTTGTCTGCTGTCGGTTTGCAAACGGTGTTTGTAAAACAAATAAAAATATTTATTATTTTTAGTGGGGGCAGCCGAACGGGCCAAATCGACCCGAACGACCACCCCCGTGCAAAACAGATTGGTCCGCCCTTAATCCTACAGCTACCCAGAAAACCTACCCACCCTTGCCTCCACATCACTCCACCCAATCACCGGACGCCACATCAGCCACCCCCAGCTCCCCACCAATCCTTGGCTGCCACATCACTCCCTCTCTCCACCTCTCTCTCTCAACCACACAAACCCACACCCAGCCACGCTACACGCACGCACGCCAGACACACACTTCCCTGCCCCAGTCCCCACTCCCTACCCGTGGACCCCGTTCCCCCCGTGGCCCACCTGTCATACTCATACCCCCACCAGCTCACACACCCACCCCGACCTGGCCCCGCCTGGACCCCACCCGCGCGACCCCGTCCCTCACCTCTCGCTCGCTCACCTGCCCCACCCCGCCCGTCTCTCTCCTCCAGCCGACCCTCCTCTCTCCCCCTAGCGACCTCGCTCCCCTCCGGCTTTCTCCCCCTCGAGCTCGCTTGAGCCCGGCCCTCTCCGGCCCTCACCGCCGCCCGCTCCCCGCCTGTCGCCCACTCACCCCGCTCCCCACCCCCTCGCACCCGGCGCGCCCCCACCTCCTCTGCTTCCTCTCAGGCGTGCGCCGCCTCCGGCCATCCCCCTCGCCGGCGCCCTTCCTCCTCCTGTGCGCGTCGCCTCCTCCGCCCCTGTTCTCCGGCCTGCTGCTCGCCGCCGCCGGCCTCCACCTCCACCGCCAGCCCCGTCTCCGGCCATCCTCGCCTCCACCGCCCTCCGTCTCCGCTTCGGCCACCGCCTCCCCGCCCCGCGACGCGCCACCCGCCTGCGCCTCGCCGGCACGCCGTACCTCGCCGCCGCGCCCCTGCACCGTTCGCCCCCGCCTCCGCACCTCCTTCCCTGGCGCCCCGCGGCCCTCGTCGCCGGCGGCCGCTCCGCCTGCGAGCTCCCCGGTCGCCGCCGCTGCAGGGCCGAGCCGCGCCGCCCCGGCCGAGCCCGACCCCGACGCGCCCGTCTCCGCCGCCGCCCAGTACCACCCCGTGCCCGCTCTCCCCGCCGGCCCCAGCAGCTCGCCGGGCCCGTCCAGAGCGCCGCCGCCAGCGGCCTCCTCGCCCCCGTCCGCCGACGCCAGGATCCGCAAGGGCCTCCTCCGCATCGCGGCCGGTCAGAACCACCCCAGGGTCGTCGGGGTGAACGCCAAGACCTACCTCGTAGACGCCAAGAATGCCCGAACCCGAGACCGATCCCGCCGTATGTCAAGATCTTCGATGCAAAGCACACCGCAGACCGGTACCGATGCAAGAGGCCGGAACCCCAAGGTCTTCTCCGGGAGCGACGAGCTCTTCTACCTGGACCCGAAGACCGCAGACGCGACAAGTACTGCTCCCTGGATCAGATGCCCGAGAACCCAGACGCCCAGGTCATCGACTCGAATAAGACAAGTGCTCCTCGAGGATGCCAAGTTCCTCACCCCGTAGGTCAAGGCCGACTCGATGGCACGGACCCGACAAGACCCTCGCGACGACAAGAATGGCACCGACCGGAAGGACCCGATGCGCCCCCGACGCCGACCAAGTGCTCCTTTCCGGACGCCGAGCTCGCCGAGAATCCTGATGCGACAAGACCTACCCCTTTTATCCGAGAACGATCCCGTCGAGACCGATCCGTCGAACCCTGGACCCTGAGACCTACCCCGAACACCCCGGAACCCCAAGATCGTCGAGACCCTCAATGTGTGAACCCCTTCCCGCAAACCCTATTTTATAAATAAAATATAACATTGTTGCATATTTAATTGACATCTCGCATGCATATCTGTGGTTTGGGGCCTTATGCCGATTCACCTAATAATTAAATATGGGGCCCATATGCGGGCAAATCTAGCCTTATATTGGCCTCATTTCAACTTGTGTAGCGAACCCGTATCATCTTTTGCCATGTAATCCAACATTTAATTTGTGGGGGTTCTAAATAACTCGAACCATCTAATTAATTGTCGGAACCCCGGTTCCGCCTAACCTGACCTAATTGCATCGCACCTTACCATGCCATGCATCATACATGCATCATGCCGATCTTCTGCCGTTGTATTAAATATAGCATCCGGTGTTTCTTCTAGTGTTTTGCTTCTTCGCGGATAAGGCCGTTGAGTTGATGCGAGTGTCGACCCGATCCTCGGTTGAACCTTCGACAATGTTTTCAGGCGAGCATCTCCCCCTTTCTTCCTATCTTACTTTTATAGTATTTATTCCCTCCTGTTGATCTATTGCTATCTGTGTTGCGATGCTTTAGTTTCCGTACCTGTGATATACCGTGCAGCCCTATATTGCCTTGGACACACCCTATTACCTGTTGTTTGGTAGATAGTTGGACTTGCGCGTCGTAGTCGCTTGCTCTAGTGCTGTTGCGTGTCGTCAAGTGCCACAGTTGTTGATGTATTGCCGCATGTTGATGTTGGAGATGGTCATAGTTTTACTTACCGTCCACTTTATTTCCTGTTTAACAACTAAAATTGAAGTAAGCAGAGGCATCGGTGGGTGATAGATAATATTTGGTTTCCGAACGCCCACTTGTGTCCCGTAGGACCCCGAGTACTTGGTACCTGTTCCTTGATTTATCGCGCTATCCACATATGGTGAGTATGGGCCCCCCTTAGCCAGAGCTTGATTCCGTCTTATTTCTTGGGGCCACAAACTAGTTTGAGGTTTTATTTACGATCCTGTACTTATGCCATGCTATTGCTTTATTTAATTTGTGCGAGGAGCACACTGTACTGTTTAGGTAAGCGGAGTGATTACGCGGTATCGACAAGCCCAGCCACACTTTCGGGTTCCCAGTCGCTTACAGCCATTGTCGCAAACCTTGAGTCCATCTCGGAGCTTGCTTACTTCGTTGCGGTTCTACTCAATGGGGTGGCCCCCTGAAATATTTCTGAATCTTGTGATTGCTCTGTCGTGAAGACCTCGTTGGGTTTTGATTTGGTTTTTCCGAGGTTGATCGTGTGTGTGTTGCTATTTATGCACCCCGGCCGGGTTAAAACTTTCTGAAAGCCGTGTCCGCGGTTATGGACGACTTGGAGCACAGTATCTCGACCATAGACAAGCATAACTAAAGTTTATTGCTATAAATTTGACTTTATAATGACTAGTAATCAGCTTCACTATAATGGAATGGCTAATTAATACTGCCCACAATTGCTTGTTTGGAGTGTCGCTTGCGACCATTGTACCTGACTAGTAAGTATGGCAACTACAACGGAATGGCTGAATAAAAGTACCAACAACTGCTGGGTTTTGGGGTTATCTCATGCTAATTGTATCTGATTAGTAAGTGTTGCAACTATCATGGAATGGTTAACTAAAAGTGCCCACTGCTTACTTTATCAGGATGAATATCTAAACCTGACTAGTAAAGTGTCACAACTATAACTGATTAAGTAAAACTGCCAACTGTGTGAGTTCCTCGGTTGACTTCCTCGTTTGGTCTCGAGGGGAAACGCCAGGATGGGTTTGTTTGATGCTAGTATCAGGTTGGATCCGAATAGATCTTTCTTACCCCTCTCTGATAGCCGCCAGTTGTATCGAGTCTCTATAGGTTGTTTAGTGCTTGCTGCCGCTGCCGCTTCAGTCCACCATACCTATGTAGGCGAGGACCGCCGAATTCTAGCCTCGCCGTGTACTGGCCTCAGTACTGACGCTCCTTCTTTTCCCTTTGCCCTTTGTCGGCACCCCTTTGTTTAAGCAGGTTTGAGATCGACGTCGTTAGCAGGGTTACCCTTCCGGCTTGGCCTGGGCAGGGTTATGGACGCCATTGGTTATTCTTCAGGGCTCTTAGCCCCATTTGCATCTTGTCCGTAGCTGGACGCTCTATCGTTTTCAAGGTGATTTGAATCTTTGTATATTATATCTGTATTCTTGACTCTCTGAGTCGCTGTTATATATATCTGTTCTGTGGGTCCCATCGAGGACTGTTGTGTAATGTTATTACTTCATTTTCCACCCGCACGAAAGTGCCTGGTGGGCACCTTTGAATCGTTTCTATGCGGGTTTGGCGAATTTTGCTAAAACTTGCATAGGTCCGATTCTGAGGGTGTTACAGAGTGGTATCAGAGCTCAGCAGTTGCGATACCCCACAAGTCCAGCCCGTAGGATAACCTAGCTAACGGCCGAAGTAGAGTGTCCAAAACTATTTTGAAAGATCGGTTGGATAGTTCTGATTAGGTCTGATTTTACTCCTTACCCCTCTGCTATTCTCTTCTTACCTCTACGTGTTTTGAATCCGCTCTCTTCCCTTTCTTCGAGTCCAGGATTTCTCGTGGTTGGGTTTCCGTCGTACCTTCAGGGCTTCGCTTTCTCCCTTTTGTAACGGAGGTGCTACGATCATCAATCTGCAACTTGTCTGTTGCACCCTTCCTCCAATCTTTTGTTCTTGAGCTCCTTATCCATATGTGTTCCTTGCTAGATATCAGTGTCATTGAAAAACATATGAGAAGGACGAGCTTTGGTGAAGTTGGAGTTAACCTTGAGCATGTGTTGTTCATGCCAATGGAACCATCGCGGGACCTAATCATTGTGTCTTTCATACGATTTCTGTTGTCTCTTCCGGTGTTTCCGACGCGGCGGCATAATCTACGCCAGATCCGATGCAGAGTCCGCATCACCCCTTTGTTTCCGAACCTCACTTGTCGAGATCTTCAGTCTAATTCCGAGAGTTGGTTGCAGAATCCGCCTATTTGTGTGCAGAGTAATGGTTTGAGTGCGGGATGGAGTAGCTACCATACCACTACTCTTATCATTCGCTCTGGTACATCGAATCAGTGGACCCAGCGATTTTACTCCGTCCACGGAAGTTAGGGGTGGCTTTATTGGTTGATACCTCTACCTTCGCCTTTGTTTCCCGGAGTGTTCTCTCGACGATCGCGGACAACGACCTCTTGTTAGTGGTGTCGCGAGGATCTACACGAAGCGAGAAGACGCAGATCGCCGACCTTCCTTCCGGTACCATGAGGCGGATCTCGAGGACGAGATCCATTGTTAGTGGTGTCGAATTGTGGCATCCCGCAAAACCACTACTAGAAAATCGCGTTGATTTGTGCATTGCATCGTCATCATCATGTGTTGTTTGTCTAAAACTATTTTTCGCAAAGCCCGCTTTGTTTTATAAAACGCCCCATCTTTAATCAAATATCAAACCCCGGGTCTCCGGATGATTTTTGTTTGTCTGCAGTCGGTTTGCAAACGGTGTTTGTAAAACAAATAAAAATATTTATTATTTTTAGTGGGGGCAGCCGAACGGGCCAAATCGACCCGAACGACCACCCTCGTGCAAAACAGATCGGTCCGCCCTTAATCCTACAGCTACCCAGAAAACCTACCCACCCTTGCCTCCACATCACTCCACCCAATCACCGGACGCCACATCAGCCACCCCCAGCTCCCCACCAATCCTTGGCTGCCACATCACTCCCTCTCTCCACCTCTCTCTCTCAACCACACAAACCCACACCCAGCCACGCTACACGCACGCACGCCAGACACACACTTCCCTGCCCCAGTCCCCACTCCCTGCCCGTGGACCCTGTTCCCCCCCGTGGCCCACCTGTCATACTCATACCCCCACCAGCTCACACACCCACCCCGACCTGGCCCCGCCTGGACCCCACCCGCGCGACCCCGTCCCTCACCTCTCGCTCGCTCACCTGCCCCACCCCGCCCGTCTCTCTCCTCCAGCCGACCCTCCTCTCTCCCCCTAGCGACCTCGCTCCCCTCCGGCTTTCTCCCCCTCGAGCTCGCCTGAGCCCGGCCCTCTCCGGCCCTCACCGCCGCCCGCTCCCCGCCTGTCGCCCACTCACCCCGCTCCCCACCCCCTCGCACCCGGCGCGCCCCCACCTCCTCTGCTTCCTCTCAGGCGTGCGCCGCCTCCGGCCATCCCCCTCGCCGGCGCCCTTCCTCCTCCTGTGCGCGTCGCCTCCTCCGCCCCTGTTCTCCGGCCTGCTGCTCGCCGCCGCCGGCCTCCACCTCCACCGCCAGCCCCGTCTCCGGCCATCCTCGCCTCCACCGCCCTCCGTCTCCGCTTCGGCCACCGCCTCCCCACCCCGCGACGCGCCGCCCGCCTGCGCCTCGCCGGCACGCCGTACCTCGCCGCCGCGCCCCTGCACCGTTCGCCCCCGCCTCCGCACCTCCTTCCCTGGCGCCCCGCGGCCCTCGTCGCCGGCGGACGCTCCGCCTGCGAGCTCCCCGGTCGCCGCCGCTGCAGGGCCGAGCCGCGCCGCCCCGGCCGAGCCCGACCCCGACGCGCCCGTCTCCGCCGCCGCCCAGTACCACCCCGTGCCCGCTCTCCCCGCCGGCCCCAGCAGCTCGCCGGGCCCGTCCAGAGCGCCGCCGCCAGCGGCCTCCTCGCCCCCGTCCGCCGACGCCAGGATCCGCAAGGGCCTCCTCCGCATCGCGGCCGGTCAGAACCACCCCAGGGTCGTCGGGGTGAACGCCAAGACCTACCTCGTAGACGCCAAGAACGCCCGAACCCGAGACCGATCCCGCCGTATGTCAAGATCTTCGATGCAAAGCACACCGCAGACCGGTACCGATGCAAGAGGCCGGAACCCCAAGGTCTTCTCCGGGAGCGACGAGCTCTTCTACCTGGACCCGGAGACCGCAGACGCGACAAGTACTGCTCCCTGGATCAGATGCCCGAGAACCCAGACACCCAGGTCATCGACTCGAATAAGACAAGTGCTCCTCGAGGATGCCAAGTTCCTCACCCCGTAGGTCAAGGCCGACTCGATGGCACGGACCCGACAAGACCCTCGCGATGACAAGAACGGCACCGACCGGAAGGACCCGATGCGCCCCCGACGCCGACCAAGTGCTCCTTTCCGGACGCCGAGCTCGCCGAGAATCCTGATGCGACAAGACCTACCCCTTTTATCCGAGAACGATCCCGTCGAGACCGATCCGTCGAACCCTGGACCCTGAGACCTACCCCGAACACCCCGGAACCCCAAGATCGTCGAGACCCTCAATGTGTGAACCCCTTCCCGCAAACCCTATTTTATAAATAAAATATAACATTGTTGCATATTTAATTGACATCTCGCATGCATATCTGTGGTTTGGGGCCTTATGCCGATTCACCTAATAATTAAATATGGGGCCCATATGCGGGCAAATCTAGCCTTATATTGGCCTCATTTCAACTTGTGTAGTGAACCCGTATCATCTTTTGCCATGTAATCCAACATTTAATTTGCGGGGGTTCTAAATAACTCGAACCATCTAATTAATTGTCGGAACCCCGGTTCCGCCTAACCTGACCTAATTGCATCGCACCTTACCATGCCATGCATCATACATGCATCATGCCGATCTTCTGCCGTTGTATTAAATATAGCATCCGGTGTTTCTTCTAGTGTTTTGCTTCTTCGCGGATAAGGCCGTTGAGTTGATGCGAGTGTCGACCCGATCCTCGGTTGAACCTTCGACAATGTTTTCAGGCGAGCATCTCCCCCTTTCTTCCTATCTTACTTTTATAGTATTTATTCCCTCCTGTTGATCTATTGCTATCTGTGTTGCGATGCTTTAGTTTCCGTACCTGTGATATACCGTGCAGCCCTATATTGCCTTGGACACACCCTATTACCTGTTGTTTGGTAGATAGTTGGACTTGCGCGTCGTAGTCGCTTGCTCTAGTGCTGTTGTGTGTCGTCAAGTGCCACAGTTGTTGATGTATTGCCGCATGTTGATGTTGGAGATGGTCATAGTTTTACTTACCGTCCACTTTATTTCCTGTTTAACAACTAAAATTGAAGTAAGCAGAGGCATCGGTGGGTGATAGATAATATTTGGTTTCCGAACGCCCACTTGTGTCCCGTAGGACCCCGAGTACTTGGTACCTGTTCCTTGATTTATCGCGCTATCCACATATGGGGAGTATGGGCCCCCCTTAGCCAGAGCTTGATTCCGTCTTATTTCTTGGGGCCACAAACTAGTTTGAGGTTTTATTTACGATCCTGTACTTATGCCATGCTATTGCTTTATTTAATTTGTGCGAGGAGCACACTGTACTGTTTAGGTAAGCGGAGTGATTACGCGGTATCGACAAGCCCAGCCACACTTTCGGGTTCCCAGTCGCTTACAGCCATTGTCGCAAACCTTGAGTCCATCTCGGAGCTTGCTTACTTCGTTGCGGTTCTACTCAATGGGGTGGCCCCCTGAAATATTTCTGAATCTTGTGATTGCTCTGTCGTGAAGACCTCGTTGGGTTTTGATTTGGTTTTTCCGAGGTTGATCGTGTGTGTGTTGCTATTTATGCACCCCGGCCGGGTTAAAACTTTCTGAAAGCCGTGTCCGCGGTTATGGACGACTTGGAGCACAGTATCTCGACCATAGACAAGCATAACTAAAGTTTATTGCTATAAATTTGACTTTATAATGACTAGTAATCAGCTTCACTATAATGGAATGGCTAATTAATACTGCCCACAATTGCTTGTTTGGAGTGTCGCTTGCGACCATTGTACCTGACTAGTAAGTATGGCAACTACAACGGAATGGCTGAATAAAAGTACCAACAACTGCTGGGTTTTGGGGTTATCTCATGCTAATTGTATCTGATTAGTAAGAGTTGCAACTATCATGGAATGGTTAACTAAAAGTGCCCACTGCTTACTTTATCAGGATGAATATCTAAACCTGACTAGTAAAGTGTCACAACTATAACTGATTAAGTAAAACTGCCAACTGTGTGAGTTCCTCGGTTGACTTCCTCGTTTGGTCTCGAGGGGAAACGCCAGGATGGGTTTGTTTGATGCTAGTATCAGGTTGGATCCGAATAGATCTTTCTTACCCCTCTCTGATAGCCGCCAGTTGTATCGAGTCTCTATAGGTTGTTTAGTGCTTGCTGCCGCTGCCGCTTCAGTCCACCATACCTATGTAGGCGAGGACCGCCGAATTCTAGCCTCGCCGTGTACTGGCCTCAGTACTGACGCTCCTTCTTTTCCCTTTGCCCTTTGTCGGCACCCCTTTGTTTAAGCAGGTTTGAGATCGACGTCGTTAGCAGGGTTACCCTTCCGGCTTGGCCTGGGCAGGGTTATGGACGCGATTGGTTATTCTTCAGGGCTCTTAGCCCCATTTGCATCTTGTCTGTAGCTGGACGCTCTATCGTTTTCAAGGTGATTTGAATCTTTGTATATTATATCTGTATTCTTGACTCTCTGAGTCGCTGTTATATATATCTGTTCTGTGGGTCCCATCGAGGACTGTTGTGTAATGTTATTACTTCGTTTTCCACCCGCACGAAAGTGCCTGGTGGGCACCTTTGAATCGTTTCTATGCGGGTTTGGCGAATTTTGCTAAAACTTGCATAGGTCCGATTCTGAGGGTGTTACAGCCATGGAGAAGCCGAAGAACCTTAAGGGCGTCCAGCAACTTGCCGGACGAATCGCGGCATTGAGCAGGTTCATCAGCCGCATGGGCGAAAAAGCTCTGCCGTTCTATCAGCTGCTGCGCAAGGCAGACAAATTCGAATGGACGCCCGAGGCGGACGACGCATTCGAAGATTTAAAGCGGCTGCTCTCTACCTCGCCCGTCTTGGTCACACCAAAGGAGCGCGAGCCTTTACTGTTGTACATAGCAGCCACACACCAGGTGGTAAGCACCGTACTGGTGGTCGAGCGACCCGAAGAAGGCAAGACCCATGGGGTCCAACACCCAATCTACTACCTTAGCGAGGTATTGACGCCGACAAAGCAGAGGTACCCTCACTACCAGAAACTCGCCTACGGCGTGTTCATGACGGCTCGTTGGCTGAGCCACTACTTCCAGGAGCATCAGGTGATGGTCGTCAACGAGGCACCCCTGAACAGCATACTGAACAACCCGGAGGCCACAGGGGGCGTGGCCCTGTGGGGCATCGAGCTGTCACCTCTAGACGTCGTCTACGAGAAGCGCCATGCGATCAAGTCCCAGGTCCTTCCGGACTTCCTCGTCCACTGGATGGAACTACAGCTGCCAGACACGCCGAACATGACACAGTGATGGACGATGCACTTCGACGGCTCCAAGCGCGAAGCTGGAGCAGGAGCTGGGGTCATACTGACCTCCCCGCAGGGCGACAAGATGAAGTATGTCCTCGTCATCTACGGTGACTCCAACAACGAAGCCGAATACGAGGCCCTCATCCACGGCATGCGGATGGCCAAGATCTGCGGTGCAACGCGCCTCGTCATCTACGGTGACTCCAACCTCGTCGTCCAGCAGACAATGAACGAGTGCGACGCGCACGCTGCCAACATGATCGTGTACCGCGCACTCTACAACGCACTCGAAGGAGACTTTGACGGCTGCGAGCTTCGGCACATTGGGAGAGAAAGCAACGAAGAGGCCGACAGACTCACCAATATAGGCTCCACCTGTACGCGGGTGCCACCAGGTGTGTTCCTCGAACAGATCTGCGTGCCATCCATCAAAAGGAAGTTCCCCAATGGATCACCCGAAGAAGCAGAACACTCGGGGGCTGCGCTGCCCAAAGGACAGGAAGGACCCAAAAACCTCGATACAGAGGTCACGTCGGTCAACCTAATGCAGGTCATGGCAGTCGAATAAACTTTGACACGGCCATACCTTCGATATCTGATAGACAGGGAACTGCCTGACAGCCCGACAAATGCCCGACGCATATCTCGCCGGTCCAAGACCTTCACCATCATCAATGGCGAGCTGTACAAGCGCAACATTTCGGGTGTACTCCAATGGTGCATCACCATCGGTGATGGCAAAACCATCCTCCAAGACATCCACGAGGGCATCTGTGGCCATCATGCGGGCAGCCGCGCCCTTGTCGCCAAAGCTCTACGAGCTGGATTCTACTGGCCAACGGCCATGAACGACACCAAGGACATCGTCCAAAGATGCTACGGGTGCCAAAGGTTCGTAGATAAACCACACGCACCCGGATCAGAGCTCAGGCCCATACCTTTGGCCTAGCCCTTTGCCCAATAGGGCCTCCACATGATCGGCAAACTGCCAAGGTCCTCGAAAGGAGGTCACGTCTACCTCCTGGTCACAGTCGACAAATTCACCAAGTGGATTGAGGCCATGCCCTTCACTAACCAAAAGGGAAAAACTGCCATCAAGTTCTTTGAATCCATTGTCTACAGGTTTGGCGTGCCGCATAGCATCATCACCGACAATGGGCCGAACTTCATCTCCAAAGAATTTCAGGACTTCTGCGAAGACCTCGGAATAAACATCACATATGCCTCCGTGGCGCACCCTCAAACGAACGGGCAGGTCGATACGGCCAACGGCCTCGTCGGCGCTGGCGTCAAGAAGCGCCTAACGAGCCCGCTCGAGCGGCTCGCCGGAGCCTGGACGCAAGAGCTTCCCTCTGTCCTGTGGAGCTTGCGCACAACGCCAAACAGCTCAACTGGCTACACGCCTTTCTTTATGGTGCACGGAGCCGAAGCCGTGATGCCAGCAGAGGTACGCCGCAAGGCCCCATGGGCGTCGCTTACAGCAAAGCCGAATCGACGGCCACACTCGACGAGGCGCGTGACATAGCAGCAGCGCGGTCAGCGGTATTACCGATAGAGTCCCCGCAACTACCACAGCCGACGGCTATGCCCAAGGTCCTTCGTCGAAGGAGACCTAGTCTTGCGACTCAAGAAGAGCGACCGAAGAAATTCGAGTCACCAAGGGAAGGACCCTACATCGTCACTGAAGTCATCCCAGGTGGCGCCTATCGCCTCAAGCACGTGGAGTCTGGAGTCGCATACTCCAACCCATGGAACGTCGCACAGCTGCGACGCTTCTACCCCTAGCTACCTCCCTCTGTTACTTTCAATAAGGCTACTCAGCCAAGGCTACTCAGCCGAACAATGTACCTCCTCCTTACGATATGAATAAAGCTAAGTGTCTCGCCCCAAAAAATTTCACCTATTATCTGCATTTTACTCCATATTACAACACACTCGGGGGCTCCCCCTACCTCACGGCTTCGTCGACTGAGGATAGCGCGTGTACACCTGAGTAGCTGACCACGTCTGGCTCACGAAAAGGACACGTATACAAATAAAGCACCACATGCTGCACAACAATAAACCTTCAGAATATAATAGAGGGCAAAACACGCCCAGTCGAATATATATAAATTTTACATCTATCTCTTTTACAGGTCCTACCTATTCTGAAGAATAGCATGCGCACGCTGCTCAAACAGATCTACAATTTGTTCGGCATACTTCCTTACAGCCGCATAGTGTGGACGCATATCCCACTCGCCACCATCCGGCCGACGAGGCGGCCCATCCGCTACAGTAGACAGATCTACGTCGGGACGATGCAACCGCACAAGGGAGAGCACAGCCTTCACCCCCGTGACAAGCTGATGCCGAACCAGTTCCCGGACACGATGCACACTTCGAAGCCTCGACAGCAGGCCACCGAGGGTCGATGGCGCCTCATCCAGCGGAAACATCACATGCAGAACTGACGCCAACGAAGACTGCGCCTTACGAAGCACCCGCGATACCTGGTGAACACGATCCTGCACCGTCGCAAGAACCATGGCACGATCACGGTCCATACAGAAGAACCTGCTGGCCTCCATGTCCTGCTGGGTCAGGCAGTTGATCCGAACAGCAACACGCTCCTTTTCCTCCCTCGGAGCAAGGTTTGCACCTGCAATACTTGCAAAAAGTAAGACAAAAGACCAACAGGCGCATACGAAACAATGAGCAGCAGCTGTGGGAACCGGGGGCGCTGATTTCTTGAAAATCCATTATGAATAGCAAAAAGCCACTATATGGCACAAGGATCGTTCATAGAGATAATTACAACAAAAGAAACAAAGGCTATCCTACAACTACAAGGCCTACGAAGCTGCATCCTGAGTAGCCTCGGAGCCGGACTGCCTCCCCTTGGCCTCTCCCTGCTTCCTCAACGCATACTCAGCCAGCAGGTCGATCAACTTCGGCCCATAACGCTTACAACGAGCAACATAGATGGCGAAGGCTACCTCGGATCCGTCAGCAGCCGTTGGCATCCGGGAGGTGACCTGATGAAGATCCAGCTCCACTCCGGAGGCCAGGGCCATCGCCAGCCCGACGGACGCCCCGATACCTTTCTGCTTGCGCTTGTAAGCCACAGGAGCTTCGGCTGGGCATCAACATCTTCGAGGGCGACGCCCTTGGGGACGAGCTCCTTATAGAAGTGCCCAAGAACCTCCTTGGCCTTAGCAAGCGAGCCGACCACGGTACCACAACGGTCTTCGACAGCCGCGGTGGCATCATCTAGAGCACTTCCGTGCTCCAGGACACCACGGTCAAACTCGATGCTCGTGGCATCTAAAAAAAAGAACAAGAAATAACAACATAAATACAAGCACAACAAGAAAAGGGCAAGGAAACTGAAAAAGGGAAGACGAAGCAACTCACACGAAATAGCCTTGGCAGCCTCCATTAGCTTGTTGGCTGCCTCCTTCTCGCGTGAAGTCGTGGCAGCAGCAAGCTACTCCTTGCGGTCTGTAGCCTCCTGCTGCAGGCGCTCCTTGGCCGCAGCCGCGTTGGCCAGCTCCAGCTCAAGACGCTCCTTCGCACCAATGGCGACCTCGGCCTTCTTCTCTGCTTGCCCAAGGCTCTTTTTGAGAGCATCAAGTTCACGAAGGGAGGTATTGTGGTCCTCTGCAGTCTGCAAAACACCCATCAGATCGCAGGACAAAGAAACACAACAAGAAGCAAAAAGTTCAACTTGCGAACATACCTTTAAGCTGTTTGAAACTGGCATCCAATGCCAGGTGCTGCTGCACCAGCTGGCTGACGCCTTGCACCAAAGGCTGCGAGAAGGCATTACTCGTTAAAAGAAGGGCTCGGGGGCTACGTCCAAAGAAAGAGCAGAGGAAGTTGAACACACGAAAAATGCTCGGGGGCTCCCCCCGAGACAAGAAGCAAACACAACACAATCAGATGATCACCCGAAAAACTCCCGGGGGCTCCCCAGGCGACAAGAGCAAAGAAAACTTACGTGATTTGACGGTGACTCCGAAGGTCCAGCCGAAGTCTTCTGAGGGACAACCACCCGAGCCTCCTGCGGAGGGGGGTTCGGAGCAGCGCCCTCAGAGGTGGCCACCGTCTGAGGAGGAGGAGGAGCAACCTTCGACCCCCCCACCATCTCCCGAGCGCCGTCACCGGAGCAGCCGTCGGAGGAGTGGCTACAAAAGAAAAATCAGCCCAACACAAGACGAACAGACAAGAACAAGCATAAAAGGAACTGATGAAACTTACGAGTCGAGCGGGATCAAGTTGAAGACATGAGGGGTTTTCCTGCCTTTCTTCTCTTCCTTCTTTTCTTCCTTATTCCGCTTCGCCGGCGGGTGCGGTGCCACAGCCCGCACGGGCACGGCCGGAATAGGAGAGGAAGAGCCCCTGTTATCCTCACTGTGACGCTCGAGACCCAGTGGATTCCTAGGCGTCGGCGGAGTCAAGGCATCTGACGACTCGCTGGAACTCCGTGTCCGCTTGTGAGTGTCATCCTCGCTCGACTCATTGGCCTCCTCGACCGGCGATCGCACTGATGGAAGTTCAGACATGGAGTCCACCACCTCATTGTCCGGAGCATCCGGAAACACTTTGGGCATCGGAGGCGAAATTCCTGGAACCTTGAACTCCTGCACAAAACAACAAAATTTTCAGCACAAAAGATGCAAAGATCATGCAGTGGAAAATAAGCGCTACGTGCACGTCCCAAGTCTAGATCTACGGAACCGGATGAAAAGCGGAGAACGGGGGATTCAGCGACTTCCCCGGAATATCCTCTCCAACCTTGAACTTCAACAGCGGGCGAAGAGCCCCGTCGAGATCCCCCTTGGAGAACTCTTCAGCTGAAACCCTAGTCGAATCACGACGACCGGAATAAAGAAACATCGGGTGTGCCCTAGCCTGGAGAGGCTGCACCCGACGCTTGAGAAAGGTGCGGATGATATCCACACCGTTCACCTCCTTCTCCGGAATCAACTGGAGATCCTCCACTCGACGATAGAGCCCCTCTATCTCCGCCACCTCGCCATCCAAGATCTGGTTCTTCCAGGACTTCTTTGGCTCGATCTTTTGGGAGGGGTCGAAAGAAGCAAGACCAAAATCCTGCCCAGGTACCGTGGAGTCGCGGATGTAAAACCATCGCCTCCGCCAGTACTGGACAAATTCGGACATCGAAAAGGAGAAGAAAATAAGATTGGATTTGAGGGAGATGATGCAACCCCCAATGGGATAAACACCATCGGAGCCAGATTGCCTCTTCACGGAATAGAGTTTCCGGAAGAGGCCAAAATGCGGGTCGATGCCGAGCCAGCACTCGCAGAAAGTAATGAAATAGGCGACGTGAAGAAGAGATTTGGGAGAAAGATGATGCAGCTGAATGCCATAAAGAAAAAGCAATCCACGAAGGAAATCGTGGACTGGGAAGGAAAAGCCCCGAAGGACAAAAGCGAGGAACATAACCCGAAACCCGGCGGGGGTACGGGGAATTAACTCAGTGCCGGGAAGTTTGACGGCCTCCCTATCTTGCGGGATCAGGCCCCGCTCACGGAGCTTGCGGATATCACTCTCGCGCGTCTCCGATCGTCGCCAGCCACCATCGGTGACACAGGTGGTGGTGGAACCTTTTTTGCCGCCGCCGGCCGCACTGGTACCAACCGCAGAGGAGGATTTCTTGGGGTACCCCATTGCAGGGCGGCGGTGACGGCGTTGAGGACGCAGAATCAAGGAAGGAAAAGCTCGAGGAAATTCTAGTGTGCAGTAAGAACACGCAGAGAAGGAGGGCGAAGTGAAACAAGAATGGCTGCGGTGAAAACAAACTCACCTTTTCCCCAATGATTATAAGGACGAGAACAATGCACGACGACCGTCCATCCGGAAGACCTGGAGCCAACCTCAAGATCTGGCCGTCCACGTGTCAGCACAGCAGCGAACCGTCGCCCACACGCCATCCACTACGCACGGAAATCGAGGCGACACCGTATTATCTCCACGTCGCGCATGACTAGTCAACTCAAAGTCAGAAGGTGGGACCAACGTTCGTCCAGTCAAGTCATCTCTGGCGCCGCAGACGCTTGAGGTCACCGATCGTCAGCACTGACGTCATCAAAAGCTATACTAGCAACGGTTACAATTATTCGGCTACATCAGCTAAGAGTACTCACTCGAATCTACGATTCGATTAAATACTTGGGGGCTACTCCTATCAGGAGCGCTGGCCGCGCACCCGAAAAACGATCAAAGTACTACACCATCGAACTGTTTCTTCGAGTCCTACGTCGAGTCTACGACTCCACTACGAACTCGGGGGCTACTCCCATAGGGAGAATGGATTCGAGCAACCGAAAAATTTGTGTCCTACGGACCTAAAAGTCAACAAAGATCGAATTAAAGTCTCTGCTCGAGTCTGCGACTCGAACAGACACTCGGGGGCTACTCCCATAGGGAGCGCTGGTCGCGCACCCTATGAATTCTTCAACTGCGATCCTTCGGATCAGCACGCACAAACTTTTTGGCAACTTTGCCCCAACAAACGCTAAGTGCGTAAAACATCCTCCTTGGCCACCCGAAACACCTCCGCGGTGATAAGATTTCGGATGCTATGTCTGCGACACAAAGGTAAGACCTACAGATATCATTTGATGGCCTGGAAATGCACACGACTGCGCTCTACTAGTGAGAACCCGTGCCAGCAGGCGCGATGAAAAATCCCGACGGACGCGTTGGTATATCACTTAAAATTTACTGGAATTCCACTCCTGTAAGTCCTCCGCGGCCTGAGTCGAATTATGCCAGCATATGTTCCGGGTTTGAGTTGAGGGACTCGAATCTGAACAAGATCGTGTTGTTTTTTCTTAAGACAGTTAACTGACCCTGATCCATCGGAAGAGTCAGGCACACACATCAACAATCCCTACACACTCAAATCATTCTCTAGCAAATAGAGATAGTCGCACCCGAAAGAATGAGGAGTCCTCAGCCGAATCTACGATTCGACTGAACACTCGGGGGCTACTGACATGGTTATACCCTACGGGTACATGACCTTAGCATATCTGGTCTAGCCCAAGGAAGGCCCACAACAAATATGCGCTAGCCCATGAAGATTTTCGGGTGGCCAAAGCCATGACGCCTTCGGATCCTTGGAGAGCAAGACTAGAGTAGATAGAAAATTCAAAGGGGTAAACCCTAAAACCTCACTAGTGGAAACGAGGTCTTTTGTTGATCCCGAAAAGGGGCTTTAACACCGGTTCTTCTACGAACCGGTGTTAAAGGGGGGGCCGATGACGATGTTTGTGTATAATAATAGTTGCTTAATTATTCATGTACTCGTATGTACCGATGACGATGTTTGTGTATACCGCTCCCGATCGATTCCCCCTCGCCCCCCCCCCTCCCGCAGAAATACGCCCAGAACGGGGCAGAGGCAGAAGTCTGCCGCGGCAGGAAAACGGCCTAAATCTCTGCCGCGGCAGACTAACCTTTAACACCGGTTCCAGATACGAACCGGTGTTAAAGGGGGGGGCTGAGGCCTGCGGCAGCCCCACGTGCGCCACCCTTTAACACCGGTTCGTATAAGAATCGGTGTTAAAGGCCCCCCCCTCTAACACCGAACCCTCAACAGCGGTTGGGGAACCGCTGTTAGAGGGCCCTCCCAACCGGAGTTTAAGGGGGGGGGGGCTCTACACTAGTGCCTGTAACCAACTCGATCTGTGCCTGGGACTTGTCTGCCTCTATATGATGGCCAGGAGGGCACGACGAGGAGGGTCTCTTACAATCTCTCGCACACCACCGCATACACACCTCCACGCCAGATTGCATCTGTGCACCTTGTAACCTTCGGTTTCACCATAATTAGAGCAGACAAGCAGGAGTAGGGTTTTCCCCCCGGGGGCCTGAACCTGGGTAAACCTTGTGTCCCCGTGTTGCTTGTTTGCTAACCGTTCTGTGATCTCCAGCATCCCCGTCTTCTCCAAAATTCAAGTCCATAACAATGGGCATTGACGAGAATAAACCTCGTCAGCAGTGGTCGCGCGTCTTCGTCGGTGGTCGACCCGATGCTGTTGTGCATTTCTTTCTTTTTTTTCTTCTTTTGTCTGTTTTTTTTTTTGGCTTTTGCTTGTGCTGTTTCGGCCCCAGCAGTGTTTGGTCCTTTCTTTGAGTGTTGTGATGTCTGGCCCAGCAGCGGTCTCACCTGTGTGCTTTATTTATAAAACGGGACGAAAGCCTATTTCGAGAGAAAACATGGGGCCATCTGAACGGAGTAGTAGTGTCGAACGTTTCCGGCTCCGCTGGAGTCCCTGCGAGAAGCCGGATTGAAGGAGTTCTGCGAATCTAGACCGCTACAAATAAGATCAAACAACTTATGAGGGGAACTTCCCAAAAAATTGAAATCTTTTATTTTATTCCAATTTAGAGTACGATGCATGCAAGTCTTCTTCTTGTTCAAAAGAAAAGGACCGAGATGTAGTGCAAAATGGCTAAGACGGGCGCTCCTAGAAGTGATAAGAATTTCTGTTTGTGTCGGTGAGTTACGCAATGAGGCATATACTCCAGCGCGCGTGTGTTTTCTACCTGGACAGGTCTAGCTGGACCTGTTTTATATACCGGAGTCTTTCCTTTTTTTTTTGGACAGAGCCGGCCGGTAGAGTCCTATCAATTTACATGTTGATATGCAAACATGAGCGTGTCGAACGGACTACACAGTTATGTTAGGCTATTCTCTTATCAAATCAAATCCTAGCCACGGACGGTCCAGCAACACAACCTCCCAAGCACAGACCACAACCAATCTCACTGCCGGCAGGAGCCGACAGGCCAGATCTGGCACCTCGGGACACCACCACATTGAGGCAACTGCCAGCATCCGACAGGCCATCACCCGCGCAGGAGGAAGAAAGTATACAAGAGGGGCCGCCACCCCACCCTACCACGTCGAATGAGAGCAGGAGCCGCCGTCGATGCTGTCACATCAGGAAAGAGTCACCGCTCCGCCCGCCGCCGCGCTGCTTAGACCATGAGAGCGCTCCCGATGACATCGAGCCGGTCAGATTCTTCGCCGGATGGAGGCGCCGAGGTCGATCCCCCCACCACCATGAACTCACATCGCCGACCGAAGCCGCCGCACGCGAGGAGAGCTCCGCCGTCGTCGTCCTCCAACGTGGGCTTTGCCCGACGGGACTCATCCGGCGGCGGCGGGAGGAAGAGAACATGGCTGGAGGTGGCGGGGTGGCGGTGGCGCTACGGTTCCCTCGAGCCACCCTAGGGATGATGCGGGGCCGGGGGGGAGGGGGGGGGGGATTTTAGACCGTCAACTTAAACTTCTTAATCAGCCAACTGAATAACATTTTATCATATATACCATCTGTCCGATGTCATCAGTCAAGTTATGATGATCAATTTATCTACTCCTTCTATCCGAAAACACAAATCCGAGTCACTTATTTCCAGATAAGAAAGTAGTAAATAAATACACAGATCATGTTCCTAAACATTATCTGTTGCATTTCACTATCAGTGTGTCACCCAGGATAATCCTCAAAGCATAAACACACACTGTTTGTTTAGAACTAAGGGCATTAATTCCAGTTCTTAAGGGCTATCCTGGATGGCAAACTGACGGTAAGGCATAAGCCATAGTTACTACTCCCTCCGTTTCAAAATATAAGATGTTTTAGGTTTGTGAAGAAGATGAATCTAGACTTCTTTTAGTATGTAGATTCATCCCAAAGTTGAGTGAACCTATATACTAAAACAAGTCTAGATTCATTTTCTTCACAAACCTAAAACATCTTATATTTTAAAACGGAGGGAGTATGTTTCTATTCTTGTTAACTGTCCTAGTTAGTACTATATGTTTCTATTCTTGTTAACTGTCAACGACCAAGCCCCACCTGGGACTCTTTCTCCCACACCTTCTCCTAGCTCCCACCCTCTTCCCTTCCGAGCGCCGTCAGGCTCAGCGGGGCCATTCCTGAGGTCCCTTCGCCGGCGGCGCCGGTTGGAGGTGGCGGAGGGATGGTCCTGGAGTAAATAGGCTAGTGAGGGGTAGTGGTCAATGTTAGAGTACGTATATGTATATAGACTAGAGATAGACTAGGACTCTCTAAGTCTTCGCCTACCCCGTGTACGTTTATATATACTTCCCATGAGGGTCAAATCAAAATATTAGGAATTCAATATTTTCTACATGGTAACAGAGCGGTTAGCCTCACGGTGCCGATCCTAGTTTCTTCCATCACTTCCGCAACGCGCCGCCCCCGGGGAGATTACTACTCGGGGGCGCGGCACCCGTTTTCGATCAAAGGTCGGATCGGTTCTTTAAATTAGATCAAATTTTCAAGATTTTTAAATTTTCAATAGATTAGATCCAGTTAGCCAAATAATTCCCTAATCTCGATCCTCAAATCCGGTGAGAAATCAGAAGTCATCGGCGGTTCTCAAGCTGCGTCCAGATTGTGCATCTCCGATGATACGCGGCGATGGTCCGTGCGGCCCTAGGTTGGCAAGATTCGATCTTCATCGAGCTCATCGAGAAGACCCACACGAACCCCGCTCATGGGCCAGCTGCACAGAGCCCCGGAGGGCTGCGCACGCGCGCGTGTCGCCCGTGCTGTTTAGGAGCGCGACTGCAGATTCCACATCGCTGCATGCCGACGAACATGCTGCCTATCCAATCTGATACGGCCATGTAAAAGGCTTCTTCCAGGACGTGCATGCAGGTTGAATCTAAGCTAGCAAAGAAGAGAGAGGAAAAAAGTGCACGCATACGCTGCGTGCATGATTATTCTCCATGAGGACATGAGCAGGGGATCGACGCCGGTTTTTGAATCGATTGCACGCCTTCGCTGCGACGAAGAAGCCGGCGTACCTACACCGAGCAACATGCATGACCAAGCCATCTACACCAAGCAGCGCCAACGACCTGTATGATCCGGATAACTCCTCCGACCGATCCATCTACTTTAGCCGAGCCGAGCTACATGCCAAGAGCTGTACGACTACACATCTATGTATTCATCGAGCACATCTACGGAGAAGCGACATCGACATCATCCGCACGTCAAGCCGGTGTGGAACATGACTTCGCCGACATCAAGGATTTGATATTATCGTCGCCACAAGGGATGCCTTCGAGCGACGATCATCGCCGACACGCCTACTCCATCATCGTCGACACATCATCGCCAAGGTCGACATCTACGTGGTCTTCATCAACATCTTCGTCGACATATCGCCGCCGCCGCTATACCCGTCTACATGATGGACATACAACCACAATGCCCTCTGACAGTTCAACTGCAAGGCACGACGACGGCATCGCCGCGTCCACGACCCTGACGACTGCATCAACAAACCGACATCACAATTGTGACGCTCCTACGACCGCGCATATGGTTCTAGCAAAACCTTGTGTGCTTGGTGACTTCCTCCAGTTCTGGCAAAACTGGTGATCTCACTTATGACCGTGTCCAAGAGACGCCCCGACGTTACGTCTACAAGGTGCAAAACGTCCACAACTGCAGCTTCATCAACACGAACAACAACAACAAAAAATGTGCAAATTTTTTTTTGCGCCTCCGGCAATGGTGGCCACACCACTACAACGACTACGACATCGACCACACCTATATCGACCACGGCTACATCACGATCGGCTATCTCGACATCGACATCAAGAACAACGTCTACAGCAACTCAAGAACTCCAGTCAACAGCGTCCGCGTCGTCACTTGCGTCCACGCCACTCCCGCTGTGACTGCGGGAGGGAAGAGAGGCACTAGAAGGGGACGCAGTCACCATCCCTAGGTGTCAGCCATGATCATGTTCACGCAGGTAATGATGACAAAGAGGTGAAGACGATGGAAGCGCAAGACTTCAAATCCAGTCGCAAGCGTTCGCTTTACTTCAGCTCCGACTGAGGGGGGATGTTAGAGTACGTATATGTGTATAGACTAGAGATAGACTAGGACTCTACATCTTGTACTCCAAGTCTCCGCCTACCCCGTGTACGTTTATATATACTTCTCATGAGGGTCAAATCAATACACATATTAGGAATTCAATATTTTCCATAGTCAAGTGCCGGTCGTGGGCTATTTGCCCGTAGAAGGAAGCGGTGGCATGGATCTCTGCAGCAAGATTCGATGCTATCTAGGGTTCCTCATATGTGTTCTCCTGGTTCGTGGTGGACAGGAGACGATCGCGGTGACCATCGCTTTGGACAATAAAGCTGCTCTGGGTGCCGATGTTGAGCTGCGGATGCAAGATTTATTCCATCTTCTGGCCGGCCATGGTGGCAGGTGGAGTTGGGCGGGGCCTGGCCCTCGGTATCAAGACTTGGTGCCCCCTATTTTCTGTGCGACGCAGGTGAGCCGTGCCAGGAGGTTGTGGGAAGGCTTCTCTCATAGTGTTCCTCTTGTTGGAACCTGTGTGGAGTGTGGCGACTCTCACGGCTCGGGAATAATAAAGCTCTATCCAGGCTATTAGTGTCCCTCTGTTCTTCGGATGCTCCTCATCCTCCTGGCCGACCGTGGCTGTGAGGGTGAGGATGGTGGCGTCTGGATGTGGCATTCCGGGCGCTGGTGGCTCTCTGCTGCGGCGAGCGGAACACACGGTTGGCACTGAGGCGGCTGTGATCTTTGGCCGGCATGGCGGCTATACCTGGACCTCTAGCCCGAGTTCTTGGGCTCGCCCCGAGCTTTCAGAGCTCGTGCCGAGTTGGGCTCGGCCCGCTAGGTACTCCGGACCGAGCCGAGCTAGTGTTCCTGGACCGCGGCAACCTCGGGCCGAGCCTGGCTCAGCTTGGTCCAGCTTGTTGGCCGTGATATTTTTTTTTTGAATTAATAGAAGGATGACTGGGAGAGGAGATGGGCTGTAACGTCATGGCCAGTTCGAAATAGATAACCTAGCGCTAGGGCTCTTCTTCCCGTACGTGTCGGAACAGACACCACACACGAAGTCGTGCCCCGCCGCCACCAGCGCGCAGGATGCCGCTGTCATGCTAGCCACGCCGACCTGCCGCGCCGCCCCGCCACAACACCGTCGTTGCATCCTCCGTGCCATGCTAGCAGCGCCGCCCCGCCGCGCCGCCTAGACGCCGCCAATGCTGTCTCTGACGCCGCCATGGAAGAAGGCCCCACCGTCAGTGACACACCACCGCCCAGCTCGCGAGCCGCACCGAGCCGCACCGAATTGGAGGCAAGCTTGGGCCGAGCTCCGTTTCATGGCAAGCAAATGATCGAATCCCACACAACGAGCTTTTTGCAGCTCGCCGGCGAGCTGGCTCGGTCCAACTCATGTCCAGGTATAAATTGGCGGCCCATCTTGTTCCTCCACGATGGAGGTCAATCGAATCCTGCGCCGGAACTCATCCCCTTCTTGTCACCAAGTGGTTCGTCTCCGGGGGCATAGATGTGGCCTGCGGCAGTGGTTCTTCGTCGGAAGAGAGTTTTCGAGCGTCTTCTCGGAACTCGGTGGAAACACCTTGAGGTCGCCGGCGACCAGTGTTGGAGAATTTTCCCAGGCACATGATTGCTTTTCTTTTTCTTGTGTTGGGGGGCTTCTTGTAAGAAAAGAGGCCTTATATTCAACGTTTAGGTTACTTAGTGTGATGGTTGAAAACGTGCCTCTTTGTAATTTTATATCTGCCACGGATCAGTCAACGCAGCTCAGGTCCTTCAGGACTGTTCCTCGTTCTAAAAAAAAGCCCCAGGAACCGATGAACCGAACGACCCGTATCTCGTTGAACTAGTACGGGAGTTGGTTGGTTGGACTCGAGCGACCAAAATTAATCACTAAATCCAAAGATATTTTCCATATTCTAGTCGACTTCCAGCGTAGATTAGTAGTGCTTCAGCCTTTGGTTTTCCTTGAGTAAGCTCTAGTCGACTTCCTATCGAGTAAGCTCTTACTGTGAACCTTAGTTTTCCTTGAGTAGCCCAACCAATGGGAAGAGGATCCAAGCTAATCCAAGAATTAGCGCTATAAACAGCATGCCCAAACATATCACAGGGAACCCAAAGTAAATATGGCTTTAGCATATGTGCCACGTCGGCTGGACAGAGAGGAACACATGCACGCATATCTACAGCTTTGTAGAAAATGAACGGAATACTCGTCTCTCTCCCTTCCGTAGTACTACGAGAACTGTCAGCTCACCAGGTCCGGAACTTTCTATCCACATTAGAGTGGATTTTTTCTTTCGAAATGGCGGAAGATCACTGATGAGGGTCCCTTGGTGTATATGCTATAGCTAGCTACTGAGAGAGGCATGAAGTGGTCAAAACCCACCAACTAAAAAAGGCACGTTGTAAATCCTCGTAGATTTCACTAGGTCGTTTACCTGAACTGTTACGACATTGGCGGAGCCAGCGGTTGTGCTAGTTGTACCCTGGCACACCTAAAGTTTCCATGATTTTTTTTTGGATCAGTTCAGTTGTAGCTAGCCCACACGAAATTCCACAAGAAAAAAGGGAACACCAGAAAAAAGGTCAAATGACCCGGCCCACTAGTGACGGTATCCAATAGTCATGGTTTTCAACCAAACTGGCATTTTTATTATGGACTCTTATTGTGTGCTCACATGAACTTTAGTGTTTTCTCTTTTATCTCTGCCATTGAAATGGTTTTTTTTTTTTGGAAATGGACGTATTTATCTCTACTATATAATAAGTGTAGAGGTGGTTTTCGTTTGTGCGCCTTCGTCCGTCTGTTTTACGTTTTCTACCTCCCGCGGTACACTATCCACGCAGCTCGCTCTCCCGGACGCGACACACTCGCTCGCGCTCCTGGACCCCCACCTTCCCCGTTTTGGATCAGACTGCAGTGGCTGAGGAAATGGCGTCGGTGGCGTAGGGGATGGCCGCTCGGTGGCGAAGGGGATGGAGTGGCGGATGGGATGGCGTCGGTGGCGGAGGGGATGGCATCGTTCCTGGACCCCCACCTTCCCCGTTTCAAATCAGACTGGAGGGGATGGCCGCTCGGTGGCGGAGGGGATGGTGTGGCGGAGGGGATGGCCGCTCGGTGGCGGAGGGGATGGTGTGGCGGAGGGGATGGCCGCTCGGTGGCCGCTCGGTGGCGGAGGGGATCGCATCCGATTCCTATAGGAATCGGATCGGACTGGAGTGGCGGAGGGGATGGCGTCGGTGGCCGAGGTGATGGCGTCCAATTCCAATAGGAACCGTGCTTCCACAACTCATCAAGTCTCTGCTCCGATTTCTACACTGCTCCAAGTCTCTGGTCCGATTTCTACACCGCTTGAACTCTTCTCCACCAAGCGTCTATGGGATATCAAAGGATTGAGGTGTCAAGGCAGAAAACATCGAGTTGCAGAAAGTCAGATCAGAGTCTAGATGCGGGAAGTCGAGGAAAGCATCGATATGCACGAAGTCGAGGACAACGTCAAAGTCGAGATGCCGAAAGTCGAGGACAACATCGAGACGGAAGATGTCCAAGGCGTTGAGGCGGAAGACGTCCAAGGGGTCGAGACGGTCCAAGCGGACAGCGGCAGCGCCGGCACACCATCCTCTGCCATGCTTTCTACGATTGGAGCAGAGGTAATAACACTTTCTACAGTAGTTTTTTTTCTGTCAGTTCTATCTACGTCCAGATGTGTAGTCTCTGTAGCTCAGATTGGTTGCATTATTTGTAGCAGAAGATGCATATTACCTTTGGTTTGGCGTGGCGTGTTCTTAATCTAGCGCCCAGGTTGTCACTTTAATTATGTGTTTAAAAAGTAGTTCTGTCTGGGGTTCTGCTTCTTTTGTTTGGTAGTAGCGCCCAGGTTGCAACTTGGACTGTACTACTACCTGAATACAGTTTGGTGTTTGAATTTATTGAGTTGTACAAAATCATGAATTCATAGACACTATAGTTGCGTCACTTGATCAAATCATGTCTGTGTCTATCATAATCCCCCTTGTATATGTAAGAATCCATGTGTATTTGGTCAAAAATTAGTACCCATTACCCTATACAGAGCAGGTATACAATATTGACCATCACTGTTGGGCTCAAAAGAGTGTAGTTCATTATATATGGAGTAATTATATCAGAATTAGGAGTGCTGTGGCATTACTTTTTATGTATCACATGCTTGCATAAAAGGATTCATTTGTGCGAAGAGTTTAATCCTCTAGGTGGCAAATGTTAATGACTGATAAGACCATCCTGGTTGGGGTAATTTACTGGAAAAAGGTTGATGCAATTGCAAGTGATGCTTCTTTGCCGGGATCTTGACAGTACCTAAAGAGTTAGTCCATTCTTCAGATTTAAATTCAAGCTATCCTGGAGAACTGAAGCAACCAATGTTGTTTTCTGAATCTGTCTGTGGTCTAGCATGAATCCATCCATGGCAACGATGGATACCAAGCTGCATATGGTTGTCTATCTGCAAGGGTGATGTTTACTCCTGCACTTGGTTTCATGTGCTGGTGCATCAATTGTGCTGGTACATGTGTAATTTTGAATCTGATTGGCAAGAAAATATATTGGGTTTAATTTGTATAAGAGTTTCTTAATTCATTAGATGTATCATCTGTAACTTTTGGCTTTGAATACAAAGTTTGAGTTGGGCAAAAATCTGTTCCCACTCTTCTTTTTTATAGGAAATATCCCAGTTTTAAAATCAATTTTGCATTATGTTCTGTAGATTTATTCCACATGTTCTCCTGTAAAAAGGAACAATTGAGAGAACGATTTTTCTTTGGTTCCTACATCCGACGCGCTAACAGTGCACATATAAATGCACTATCCGGTTTGGTGTGCTCTTTCTTGAGAATGGATCCAGAGTTTAGATTGAAGAGAAATTAAGCATTATGCTTGTGGATTTGGCAGTAAACATGAAGACAGAGCTAACACTTTGTTGTGCTTGTGATTGCAGAGAATGGATCACAAAGATGAGGATATTGATAGCCGTCCTTTAAAAAAGGCAAAATGTTCTGAATCAAATATTATAGATGATCCATTGCCATCACCTACCATCTCGACATCATCTTTGATTTCTGAATGTTCTGAGTCGGATGGTTCAGAATCAGATAATGAGACAAATGGTGAGCTACGGCCAACACCTCCAACAACAACCAAATCGATATTATCTCCGGTTTCTGAATTGATGAATGAAGAAACTTCGATGTTATCTCCAGTTTCTGAATCGATGAATAAAGAAACAGTTTCAACTGATGATGATAAGCAACCCGATGAACCTAAATATATAATAAATAATCCAACCTATGACTATCTCCCACAAGGTAAAATACTCACTTTTATTTTATATTCACTTATTTATGTATGTTTGATTTTCTTCAACATATACTTGCTTAATTGTTTTAAATTTTGCAGATTATACATTAACCGATATGGATGGGTCTGCTCAGTGTGTTATACTAGATGCGAAAGAAGAAGAAATATTGGTGAAGATAGATGAGATAACAGTCAAACAACGTTATTTGGTTTCCCTTCTAGATGAAAGCAAATGGGTAGAAGATGAAGTAAGTAACCTTACTCATAATATAATGAAATAATTTCTGATTTTTAGTACCCATTGGTAATGTATTTCTTTAATCTTCATAGGTAATCAGCGCATATATATGTTGTATGAAGGACAAACTACATGTGCATGTGCAAAATCAAAATTCTGCTAAAGTATATTTTGAGAATCCTTTTGTTACCAGTCTATTAAAACGGGATGGTGAAATTGGAATACAGCGAGCTACCGGTATGACAACTATTGTCAAAGAATATCTGAATCATGACATGGTAATATCAGTACCCATAATCGTAAAGTTTTAGGTTTATTTTTTAAAAAATTTGTAAATTACATGACTACTACAAGTAACTCTTTGTCTTTATTACAGATCCTTCTTCCAATAAATATAACGAACTCACATTGGTATTTAGCTTGCATCAATTTTGAAAAGTATGAAATACAAGTACTCGACTCATTGTGTTGGAAGTTCAACCGAGGTGACCTGACTACTACGGTTAGTTACTATCTCATTTATAACCCTTTAAATAAATTGTGTAAACTTATCCATCGCTTATGTGTATCGTTTATTGATTAATAATCATTCTTACAGTTGCAAGGACTGCAATATCATTTGGACATGCTTAAAAGTCAAGAAAATTTGAATGATGATAAATGGAAAGATCTTGATTTTACTAATTGGCCGATTACAGAACAACTACAAAGCCCAATCCAGCAAGACAGGTATATAAAGCAAATATGTTTTATAATAAAAACAATATAAGAAATATTGTGATTCATGTGAAGTACTCAGTTTATTTTAATTATGCAGTTCATCTTGTGGTCTATTTATGCTTAAATTCATGGAATATTGGACTGGACATACACTATCCCATCCAATTACACAGGTAAATAACTATTTTGTTTGCTAAGCACATATAGTTGGCGCAATTTTAATTGTTATCTATGCTAATATATATATTTTGATGATGCACAGGAAATTATTACTTCTTTTAGATTTAAGTTAGCTGCCGTACTATTATGTTGGGAAAAAAACACGGCACAACCAACTACAATCTTTGAAGAAAGTGACATTGAGGGAGATCCAAACGATCTTATGATGTCGGACACTCCTTTTGATAAAAACCAATCAAAAGACAACAATTCATTATCTTTTCAAAACAAATACATATCGCTGATGTTTGTTCTTTCTAATTTGAGCGTACATGAGTTAGTAGGTGGACTTTGTAACTACATCAAATCAATCAATTCTGCAGAAACTTTAGAGTAAGCTATTTTTTCCATATAATAGTTTTATTAGTTGAATACAATTGACAACATAAATTATCTTACTCTTCTAGTGATAATAATTTACAGGAAAGTTTGGGTACAAAGCTCTAATCCATATCCCATTAGCTTGACTCTCAAAAAATGCAAGAAATGCTAAATGATGAGATGCACATGGATCGTGACTGTTTCAACTTGGTTGTACGGAAGATTATGTTTGACGACATCCAAACTGCAAAGAAAAAGAGAGGGTTCATATCAAAACATTATCTTGACATGCAATTCTGGGTATGCTCTTACATTAACTATATAATTTGTGTCAGAAATGTACTAATTCTTTTTTATCTAATTTCTAAACACTTACTTTATAATATTCTAGATGATTACTGATTTTGGACGACATCCAAACTTCCGAAAAAAGTTAGATGTGGAAAAGCTAGCATATTCTGTTAGTAGCTGGCCTGGTATCAACTATAATGTTTCATCCTGCAAATCGGTAAGACAAATTCACTATAAGTGTCACTACAATTATTATTTATGATATGTTCTAATATCTAGCCTATTTCAGATTCATATTCCAATACTATCTGGCTCTGAATTTATTCTATTCATATTGGACAAAGATTCGAGAACTGTCTACATTTTGGACACTAATCCTTACCAATGCAACCCACACACAAAATATGTGCACAGACTTTTATGGATTGCTGAATACTTACCGAAAGCCATGTCAAAGCATGCCCTGGGTCTACATGGAACGAGAATATTTCCCTATGGCACCAAAAAATAGTACATGATATTTCAGTGCAAAAAAGGTAATAGCTTTAAGAGATAAATAATGTATGCTTAGCTTCTGATGTTCTGAATATGTATTTTTGGCATTGATTAGTAATCTATATATCTTATATTGATTACTTATCTATATATCTTATATAGGGAATTGTCTGGTTTTCTTGTTACATTCTTCATGTCCACATGGGATGAAGGAAAAGTGCATTTGCCATATTTAAAGGTTAGAATTATAATCATTTAAATCATTATCTTCATTTCACATGAGATGCTGATCTTATTGGTTTACAATGTGTAGGATGGGCACGAACTGAGAAAACAAAATTTGGGACAGCTACTAACATTTAAAGGGAATGAATGTGAAAAAAACATGCCTACCGGAGTCCTAGATTTCATCAGCTATATTAGGAAATCAAAAGCAATACAAAAGACCTGAGGACGGTGAATATGAAGACTTGAGAATCAAAAGGCAACCAAGAACAATACAGAAGCTACCTCTTAAACTCCATCTCCACCAGTTGCTGCTCCTTGAGTGCCTCCACGCTACTGCCTCCATGCTTTTAGAGCATGACACACACTTTTATAGTTTGTCCAACTTTTGAGGAACAATATAGGCTTAGTCAATGTTGATGTTTTACTTTGTATATATATCCAAAACATGGTATTTTCCTGTAAGTGAGTTATTGTGGCATGAAGATAAATTTAAGTTCAGAGATAATGGTTCATGTAAGCCAATATTTAGTTTGAACAGAGCGTGATTTATGTTCAGAGATTTTGCTAAATGTAAGCAAATTAAAGTAGTGTTTATGATGCTGTTAAAAAAAGTTTGTATTTTGGATTTATGTTCAGAGATTTTGCTAAATGTAAGCCAATTAAGGTTGTATTTCAGATGATAGCTGCATATACTGTAGGGGCCAGGTATCTCATGTAATTTTTTTCTGTAAAAATAAGTTGAATAGTATGCATCTTTCTAACTAACATACGATCCTGGAAGATGTTTCTCTGCATGGGGAATGATGATAAAAATGTTTTCCTTGAGAAATTAGTCATCTCTTAACAAAACCAATATTTACAGCTATCTTATTTCGAAAATCAGAGGTCTCACAAGGTTGAATTCTTATGGCTGCTTCCAGATGATAATACAGTAATCAGAGCTGCTACTATTATTTTGCTTAGAGTGGTGAAGGAGCGGCCTGTTCAGCTGCTCGCGATCACGCCCTCTCCAAGAACGTGAAAGCCTGACTGGAGTTGGTTGTCTCTTAGTGCCAAGACATATGATGGAGCCAAGCTGTCTTAGTGGTCAATTCTTATCTGATGTATTTAGAATCTAGACGTAGCGCTATTTGTGACTATTATCGGTTACTACATTGAACTTTTCTTTTTTCTTTTTCTTAGGTGTTAGCCTAAAAAAGTTTGAGACTAGAAAAAAGAGGGAACAGAGAGTGATGGGTCGTAGCAACGAGGGGAGCTCTTCAACAATGTAATCCTTAACAGACTGAGGCAACAATTTAAAGAAAGCTACATATAATCACGCTCGAAGAGCTCAAGAACGGGCTAGCAAAGCATAGCACAAAGATGAAAGACAATGAGATTGAGCAACTGACCCGTACAAAGTGAGCCTTAAATCATAGGAGTCCTAATCGGAATCAGCTTGGTGCAGTTATTTGCAAAAAATAAAACAGCTACTGGAGAAGTCCAAATACTACTTGAATAAGGAATTCTAATCCGACTCAGCCTAGAGCAAATACAACTACCGGAGAAGTCCAAATACTACTTAAATAGAAAATCCTAATCCGACTCAGCCTAGAGCAAATTCTTCTCATATAAATATACATGAAGACAGGGCATCGGTGAATCAATTGAATCAACAACAAAGCAGTTTTCGGGTCTGCTCAAGCTCCAGCATTGCTATTGTTCTTGCATCCTCTAAAGGATTATGTACTGATTGCTCTAGCAACAATCACTCTTGGTACTGCAGCTACCTTTTGCTCGAGTAACCTGCTTACCAAGTTACTTTCCACCTTGCCGATATCAGCGCTGACAAAAAAAGTTAGAGATATTAGGTATTTTCATAATCTCCTTAAACACAACATCCTTTGAAATATACCAGTGAGTGAATAGAAGTGCTATAAATGCAATATCTTTGTCTCCAGAAAATATATATACTACTCCCTCCATACCAAAATAGATGTCTCAAGTTTTTCAAAATTTGAATGAATCTATATACTAAATAGAGTCTAGATTCATCCAAATTTTGACAAATCTGAGACATCTATTTTGAGACGGAGGGAGTATTAAATTTGAAATACAGTAGTTGATTTAGTGTGAACCAACAAGATTAGCTCAATTACAATTTCGTTTATATTATCCAGGTTTCATATTTACAGTATACTAAATCTAATGCAGGCCAAGCCGTTTTGGGTCATTGTTGTCATTAATGGATGCCAAGGAACAGAGAAGGAAAACAGACAGAGATCGGTATGCACGGATGACCGATGAAGAAAAGCAGGAGAAACTGAAAAAGCGGCGTGAAGCCTATCAGCGAAACAAAAATAAGAAATATACAGATTCAGGAAATGAAGTTGTTGCATCTAATTTACATGCAAGAAACAGAAAGCCTGTGACAGTGGGAGAAAGACAAACATTGCTACACCGCCGTAATGAAGAATTCTCGGCAAGACAAAGGAACAATGCTTCCGTGATGAAAAACGACAAAGTAAACACAGAACCTATAAAGCAGCAACAAGTCATGATTAACGGTAAGACTTACATTTTATATAATACTGAAACTTTCCAAAAAAATATAGTATGTACAACTAACCATCTTTCATGGACAGGCATAGGCCATCCATTGTATCCACCCACTGAAGAAGCAAATGCACCACAATCATTCTGTAATGATGATGAACATGGTAAAACTGTCGATGTCTTAATGTCCATGATAAAAAATGGCGACGGTGACATAAAAACTCTAAACCAGCCAGAAATCAAGATTAAAGGTAACACTCTAAATTTTACACAATACTCATACTCATACATTAAAAATATATACACAGTATGAACAACTAACCATCTTTTATTTTTGAACAGACAACCCCTCTTCAGCGTGTCAAACCAAAATACACTTAGATGCAGAACAAAGGCAACAGAATGTAAACATTGCAGAAGATACTAATAGAGCTATGAGAAATATTTTGATGGTGGAGAAAAGGGAGGTTATTAATGCATGTAGAAGAGCAGCCTGGCAAAACAAATCGCTCAATGAAAGGAACATGCGACAAAGAGCTAGCTGGCAAAATATATCCAAGGAAGAACGACAGGAGGAGAATGCACGACGACGCACATCTAGGCAAAGCAAACCTGAAGAGAAGAAGGCTGCACTTCTAGCTAAGCGCAGGTCAAGCGCCGCGGCTAGGAGGAACACCCCGTGCAAAGAATCAATCGCAATGCCGTGCCCAATTGCAACATCGTTGCCAACAATAAACCTGGCATCGAGCACACATGGCTCACCCACCAAAGAGGGAACTGCTTCACATCCCGCCTCCCCTTCAACAAGCACGCCAGAGTATAATATCAGGACCGACGGTACCACACGCATCTTTACTCCCCTTATTTATGTCATAGCCCATTAAAACACCATACTAATCAGATCGTGAATTTTGTAGGAGAAATGGAGGCATTCCTTAGCAGTATCATGGACGAAAATGCAAACTCCGACGACCTCATGGACGAGGAGTGCTACATGTATACCCGCGAAGGTAATTATACCATCCTTCCCATATGCCCTCTCTGTTACGAGTTAATACAAACATTTTGATGTGACACACAATGAATGTAGGTTTTGATGCTGATGACATGGATCTAGATACAACAATAGGCTCATCCAGCCAGGAATATATCGATCCTTTCGACTTTGTGTACTCTAACCTACCAGACAACACACATATCCTGAAGCAAGTACCAAACTGCCAAGACTGTCATGCCAAGAAGTTTGAGCGTGAGACCGACGGCTTCTGCTGTAGAAAGGGAAAGATCGAGCTAGCTGATCAACAACCAGAACCTATCCCGGAGCTGAGGAGACTATGGTCTAGCCAGGATGCGGACTCACGTCATTTTCGGGAGAGCATCCGATTCTTCAACGGCCACTTCTCCTTCACGACCCTTGGTGTCAGCCTCGACAACGAATGCACAAACATGAGGTCCGGAGTGTACACATTCCGGGCGCAAGGCTCATTGTACCACAATGTGCATTCATTCGGGCCAAATTCAAAGCCAGAACACCTACAACTATACTTCTATGATGATGATCCAAACATGATCCATCGCAAGGAAGCCACCAAAGACCTTGACCAAGAGGTAGTCCGGAAGGTTGCAGACATACTGAGAGGAAACCCTTACTCCGAGCAGTTTAGGTGTTTGGGCGCCCACAAGGACAACCTCGAGGACTGCCGTATAGAACTAAACGCTGATCAGAAGAAAGACCAACGGGTATTCAATCTACCAGCATCGTCTGAGGTGGCCGCGATCTGGGTCGAGGGCAGCGACCTGGCAAATAGGTTCAAGCGCAGCATTACCCTCTACGGTAATAACAACGAGAGGCATAGTATACAGGCAACACAAGGATGCTATGACCCACTCTCATACCCACTATTCTTCCCAAAGGGGGAGCTCGGTTGGCATCCAAATATCCCTAAACATAATGTGCCTTGGTACCTTGCGCAACTACCAAGAGCAAGAAGCGACGATGATCCAGGTCCGTCTATTCAAAATACTTCTGCACTTATTATCTATATATATACTTCTCGGATGTTTCCTAACCTTACTTTTTCTTTCATTCACGCAGAGGGAGGTGGAAATTTATGTGTCTCTGTCAGGGACTACTACTGTTACCGACTACAGACGCGCCCTGCTATATTCAACCCCATACTACATGGAGGGCGTCTGTTCCAACAGTTTGCGGTCGACATGTACATAAAGATCGAGGGCTGCAGGTTGAATTGGGTCAGGAGACACCAGCCGGAGATACGTGCTGATCTATATAAAGGCATTATGGATAGCATCACAGCCGGAGAGACTCAAGCAAGCGCCGTTGGCACAAGGATTGTTCTACCCTACACATTTAAGGGGGGTTTCCGAGACATGAAACGGAGGCATATGGATGCCATGGCGTTGGTGCAAACGTACGGCAAGCCTGACATCTTCCTGACAATGACCTGCAACCCAAACTGGCAGGAGATACAGGATGCGCTGCTTCCAGGACAAACCGCACAAGACCGACCAGACATTGTGGTCCGAGTGTTTAGGGCCAAGCTAGAGACGATGAAAGAGATGTTAATCAAGAAGAATATCCTAGGCGTTGTGAAGGCATACGTTTACGTGGTAGAGTTCCAAAAGAGGGGTCTCCCACATGCCCATTTCCTGTTGATCATGGATTCAAGATATAAGCTCCTTGTGCCAGAGCAATACGACCATGTTATATCTGCCGAACTCCCGGACAAGAATAAGTACCCAGAGCTATACACCATGGTCGTGAAGCATATGATGCACGGCCCATGCGGTGTCCTCAAGCCAAACAACGTGTGCATGAAAGACGGGTCGTGCAAGTGTAGGTATCCACGAACATTCAACGAGACCACTGTACAGGGGAAGGACTCATATCCAGTCTATCGGAGACGGAAGGACGGCTGTTGCGCGAAGGTCCGCGGTCAGATGCTAGACAATAGATGGGTTGTGCCTTACAACCCTTACCTCTTGCGGATGTTTGACTGCCACATCAACGTGGAGGTGTGCTCGAGCATAAAGACCGTCAAGTACCTATATAAGTACATATACAAGGGCCACGATCAGACTTCATTCAATATCGAGACGCCCGACGATAAAGGTAACATAGACGAGATCAAGAGATATGTTGACGCAAGGTGGATTACTCCACCGGAGGCCATGTGGAGGATATTTGGCTTCAAGCTCTGTGAAAACCACCCAGCGGTCTTACAGCTCCCGCTTCATCTCCCAGATATGCAAAGGGTCACCTTCAAAGCGGGAGACAACCTGAACGACGTCGCCGCCAGGGACAGCACATCTATGCTGATAGAATATTTCAAAGCTAACAAAAACTACGTGTGGGCTCAAGATATTCTTTACAAAGATTTCCCGGAGAGGTTCACGTGGCAAATTACAGGAAAGTACTGGAAGATAAGGACCAGGGATCAACAAGTAGGACGAATCGTGACAGCCCATCCTGCTGAGGGCGAAAGGTACTTTCTAAGGGTGATTCTAAACCACGTACCCGGCTCGAAGTCCTTCGAAGATCTGAAAACCGTGGATGGTGTGCTATGTGATACATTTCGTGAGGCCGCGGAGAGGAGAGGTCTCATCGAGGCCGACAACACACTAGACGAGTGTCTTACTGAGTCAGAGCAGTTTGCCATGCCAGCCTCACTCAGGAGGCTCTTTGCAACAATCTTGGTATTCTGTGAGCCTGGAGATGTGCGCGGTCTTTGGGATAGGCACCTTGAGGCGATGTCTGACGACTATCGACGGGAATACATGTGTCCAAAAGCTGTGGAGCAGAAGGTATTGCTTGATATTAGGGGCATGCTACAGTCCATGGGCAAAGACATTAAGTCATTCCCTCTCCCAGACATCGACGAGACGTATGACAACACAGAAGGCGAGGCTAGGGAGGTCATCGAGGAAATGAATATCACGGTAGAGAAGGAAGACGAATCACTGGCAGCATTTCTAAACGCCGAGAAACGGCTTGCCTACGACGAGATACTTGCAGCAGTCGATGGCGGCAATGGGGGTGTATTCTTCGTCGATGGTCCAGGAGGAACAGGGAAGACATACCTTTATAGAGCACTGCTCGCTAGGGTTCGAGGTGATAAAAAAATCGCGGTGGCCACAGCGACATCGGGTGTCGCCGCTTCCATCATGCCAGGAGGAAGAACAGCCCACTCGAGGTTCAAGATCCCGCTAAACCTTGAAGAAGGGGCATCATGCAACTTCAGTAAGCAGAGTGGGACAGCCAAACTACTAAGGATGGCTTCACTCGTACTATGGGACGAGGCAACCATGACAAAACGACAAGCGGTTGAAGCACTGGATAGAAGCATGCGGGACATAATGGGCTGTTCGGACAAACCTTTTGGTGGCAAGACTATCGTGTTCGGAGGAGACTTCAGGCAGGTGCTTCCGGTAGTGAGAAAAGGGTCACGAGGTCAAATAATCGACGCATGTCTGCGAAGATCCAACCTATGGAAGGGCATGCGCCAGCTAAAGCTCATCAAGAACATGAGGGCAAAAGAAGACCAATGGTTCGCAGATTACCTACTGAGAATAGGTAACGGAAATGAAGAAACCGACGAGGAAGGAAACATCCGACTTCCTGAAGATATCTGCGTATCATCTACAGGAGACGACATGGCTGACATAATGAAGCTGATCAACCATGTGTTTCCTGACCTAGACCACAACATGAACAACCCGCATTACATGACTTCTAGAGCGATCCTCTCCACAAAGAACAACAACGTAGATGGAATAAACATGCACATGATTGAGCGTTTTCAGGGGGAGGAGATGATCTACTATAGCTTCGATAGTGCGGAGGACGATCCACATGGCTACTACCCTTCTGAGTTTCGCAACTCGCTGACTCCTAACGGGATGCCCCCACACGCGCTTAAACTGAAGATCAATTGCCCAGTTATACTACTAAGGAACATTGACCCAGCTAACGGGTTATGTAACGGCACAAGGCTTGTGGTCCGTGGGTTCCAGAGGAACGTCATCGATGCAGAAATCGTCGTGGGGCAGCACACAGGGGAGAGGGTTTTTCTTCCTCGGATACCTCTATGCCAATCCGACGATGACATGTTCCCATTCAAATTCAAAAGAAAGCAATTCCCGATCAGGCTAAGCTTTGCAATGACGATCAACAAAGCACAAGGACAGACTATCCCGATTGTCGGTGTGTACCTACCGGAGCCGGTTTTCTCTCATGGTCAGCTGTACGTCGCGTTGTCCCGTGCCACCGCGAAAAGCAACATCAAAATCCTCGCCATCAAGGATGACAAGACAAAGAATTCAAAGAAACGGAAAAGAACCGAGTCCTTAGTCACGACCACGCCAAACATAGTCTATAAGGAGGTTCTCACCACTTGAACTCATTGGACCAGCGAGAAAATTTGAAGGTGTAATGGTTGAAAAATATTTGATATATGTGTATCTTAAATGTGTCGCTAAATACTATAATACTTTTTATGTCACTTGAAATTCCATCAAATAAATATCTCTTCATAAACTTTTACCAAATTTAAACATGGCATATAGAACTCCTATATTCAAAAACATAAGCAGCTTTCATATGAACAATAAAAGAGAAGAAAAGAGGTGTGAAAGATGCAAATAACATACTTCTCTGTAGGTGAAGAAATAGTTGTATGATCTACCAGTATATTCAACTATAGGACATCACCATCAACAGTTAATGCCAGTTTTGTATTCCCGGTACATACGTAAAACATGAATCTGACACAATAAGATGAACAAGGTAAGAAAAAAGATGAGTGTTGAATACAGTCCTAATATTGAAAAATATTACACGTGAGATATTTGTGATGAAAGAAAAAAATAATGTTTAGTATTCAATTTATCATGTAGCATTTTAGAACCACGGGCTATACATATTCTTATTATTAATGGCCTAACTACTAATTCATTTAGGTACAGGTTCAAAAATGCATATTCATCTACTCAGCAGTCAATGAGGAGAAAATGTCCTCTGATAGACTGGTAGTCTTAAGCAAACATAGCGTCTTGACAATTTTTAAATTGCATGATCTAATATAAGTTACCAGGGAGAGCTTGGATAATTCACCTCTGCTTCTTCCATGGAGATTTAGAGATGTAGAATTTTACTTATGATTCATGCGCTACAGCAAGGGAGCAAAATTTTTACCGTATTATTTTGTTCCCTCTTGGTCCAATCCTAAGTTTCTGGATTCAAAGCGGAATCAGCTTGTCCGTCCCCTTCTCCATCACCCAAACCTGCTACTACTTCAACGATGCTCATCACGGATCGATCCGGATCAACTGACCCGACATGGCTTCGTGCACCGTCTTCCACCGATGCTGCACCATTTACGGTTCCCTCCGGTGTCTCCTAATAGATTTCCACACTGCAATCAAAGACACAAGATGTCCTGGTTATAATATCAGGAAACAACAAGTAAACTGGCATCCAAATGGAGAAGAAAAACTAGCAACCAACCAGATTAGAGGATTTCACTACCTTGCGAGCCTTGCCTTCCTTGGCAGCTACCTCCTTGGCCTTGCGCTGACCATTCTCCAACTTTAATCTAGCATCATCCTCCACCTTCTTCTTCTCCAAGAGTGTGCCACCAACAATTTCTAGGGGAACAGTCTTCTTCGCGTCCTCAGGTTTGGAGGGCTCCGAAGACTTCTTCTTTCCAAGCTTCTTCTCATATTCTTCAAGGGTCATCTCCTGTTAAAAATTTGCTAATCAGCAAAGGAACTTGGAAAACAAAACAATAAGGGTTTGTAGGTGAGAATAATGGGAGAAGTGCAGGCAAGTACTTGTTTCTCCTCAGCAATGACCTCTGGCACATTGTCAGTGGGTTTCTTAGAAGCATCCCCATCATTAGAGTCCTCCTTCTTGGGGTTTTTCTTCTTCAGTTTCCTCTTTGCAGAGCCACTGAGACCCTTGACATTGGGATTCTTCTTTTTCTTTTCAGCGCCTTCCCCCGCTTCCTTCTTAGGCTCATCTTTTGCAGTGTCCCTGCATCAGTGGAAAACATTGTTAAGGTTTGACAGATAAAGTTACAACTTTCAATACAAGAATGAAGAAACTGAAGTAATAATTACAATCAAGATTTTATGTCTTAGCAAAACATACCCTGCAGACTTTTCTGATTCAGAAGCTGGGACTGCGTCGACATTCTCAGCAGTGGCTTCCTTCTGTGGTGCCTCAGCAGCAGGCTCAGCCTTGCCTTCAGACTTCTGATCAGCTTCAGAAGCAGCCTCAAATGCTGGCTTACTTTTAGGCCTGTACTCTTTCCTGGTCTGCCCATCGTCTCTTCTGTACCTTTGCCTCTCACCATTATAGTAGTTGTTATGGTAGTCGCCGCCTTGCTGGTACTGGCCATTGTTCTCATTGGAGACTTGGTTGTCACCACCGTTGGCATTGCTGTAGCCATTGTTGTTGCCACGGTTGCCATTGCTGTATCCATTGTTGTAGCCACGGTTGCCACCATTGCTGTAGCCATTGTTGTAGCTGCGGTTGGCATTGTAGTTGCCATTGTAATTATTACCATTGTAGCCACGGTTGCCAGCGTAGTCAATGTGAGTATTGCCATCAGAATCTAGAAGGAGACGGCCGTTTCCCCGTCCCCTGCCTCCTCGGAAGGGAGCACCTTGGCCAACAGGCCCCTGTCCTCTGCCATGGCCTCCTCCTCTGTAATTGTCCTCCCCTCTATACTCCTCCCCCTCTGAAAGATAACACGAGCAAGGCACTGTCAGGTCAGCTTCAAGTTTACTAATTCACAACAAATCTTCATCCAAAGCATGCGCATTACGAAATCAAGTTTCATGTCACTAACTAACAACAACTCTTCATCTAAAGCATGTACATTACGAAATTGGAATTACATGTAGGCAGTTCCTTAAAAACAGAAGATTATACTGCAAGCATTACTATACAACGATCACAATTATATAAAGCAAACAGACCAATTTACATCACATGATTTGGTGGCACAATAAATCTAACTAACATAGGCAAGATGGACATGCTTGAACCCACAAGATACTGGGTCTAATAAGGTAGTAAAGGTAATTAAATGAACAAAAAGAAATACTAGATGCAACTAGACGAGAATTAATTAAGATGAATAACTGCAACGCTCGATATGGCATAAACGAGGTTCCATCCCTAAAGAATCGCAATAACTCCCAAAAATCGCCACCTTTACCAAACCGAGGAGACACCGCAAGAAATCGCTGCATAGATCAATCGAGAACGAATCTACAACTGCGCCGCAGCCAATCGATCTAACAGCACGACCAACCCATCGGCCCCAAATTTTAGACGCGGACATCGATCGATTCGACACAATGCAAGAGCCAGATCGAGCGATCGGGACAGAGAAAGTAATCTAGAGACAGATCGGGGGGAGGAGATCGAGGCGCGTACCAGCATACTGCTGCTGCTGTTGGGGCTGCTGCTGGGGCTGGTCGTCGGGGGCCCCCTCCTTGGGCTGCCTGGGCTCCTTGGGCGGCTTGGGCTTGACGACCTTGGCGGCGACCATTCCACAACTACATGGCAATAATTAATCTTGTCTTCAAATTTCATCAGTCACTAGCACCAGAAAGAATAGCGTAAGCAGAAATAGAATTCTCATGGGCAGCTTTCTTGCAGTTATTCTGTCGAACGCCCTCAGGGCGCTGACCGGAACGGGGTGGTTGAGGTCCTACGGAGCTGCTCCTCCTTTCTATTACGCGGGTCTGGACGTCGTTGTGAGACTCTAGGGACTCATGGGATTAGTTTTAACCGTGTTGATTCGATTAGTTACTATGTATAAGAGCTTAGTTGGTTAAATTTATAATAAATATGCGCTATAAAAATCACAGAAAAGCCTCCCGCGCTTCTCCAGCGGACGCGTCAAACATATCCATGATCTAAAATATTTGCCCACACACTATTGCGCTATCTTGAGCGTCAAAGTTTGGGCGCCATTTCAGACGCGTGCCGCAAAAATGTTATTGAAAATTCCTCTCATCTCCACGCGACCGCTCCTCACCTCTCCTCACTCGCCACATGCTCTGTCTTCTCTTTGCGCACCACGCACTGCCGCGCCCCGATGGGATGCCGCCATGCCGCAGTGGATCGTCGGGCTTCCGCGGCGTTCGCATGCGCCCCGGCAGGACGTTTTATGCCGAGATACGCACCGGTGGTTTTCGCCTCACCCTCGGCACGTAAGACACACGGGAGTTGGCCACGTGCAAGTACAACGCGGCGGCGTGGCGACTCTGGCTCCCGCGGTGCAACCTCGGCGTCACCGACGTTCTGTCCCTCGAGGAGGCGGAGTTTCTCGCCCCCCCCCCCTCTGCGCCTTGTCACCGACAAGAACCGCCATCGCCAGGCGCAACGCCGGATGCTCATCGCCAAGCGCGACGAGCACATCATACAACAGTAAAGGGAGTCGACGAGGAAGAATTCATACTTTTTACTCACACCGTTATTTACTGTCATTTTATTTGACCAACGATAACATAATTTTTGCTAATTAGATCTGATAAAGAAATTTGAAAAATCTTGATGTGACTTTGTTGTTTAAATATGAAGAAAAAAATTAAAAACCCGTAGCAACGCACGGGCACTCAACTATATTATATAATTTGTGTAGAGGTGGTTTTCGTCTGTTTTTCGTCCGTCGGACATTTTGCACTTTAGCCCCTCAAAAATTAGAGCATCAACCCGCGGTACATACACCACATGACACGCTCGCTCTCCCGGACCTCGACCTTCCCCGTTTCAGATCGGACTGGAGTGGCGGAGGAGATGGCGTCGGTGGCGGAGGGGATGGCGTTCGATTCTCCCGGACCCCCACCTTCCCCGATCGGATCGGACTGGAGTGGCGGAGGGGATGGCGTCGGTGGTGGAGGGGATAGCGTCGGATCGGACTGGAGGGACGGAGATGATGGCGTCGGTGACGGAGGTGATGACGTCCGATTCCTATATGAATAGGATCGGACTGGAGGGCAGAGAGGATGGCGTCGGTGGCGGAATTGGATAATTACCAGTGAGAGATTGGATAACATACTTCTATGTACGTGAAGAAATAGTACCAGGGAGAGATTGGATAATTCATCTTCCATGGTGATTTCGAGGACTACTCTCTGAACGACAGGAAATTGTTCTTGCCTCCCTGGCAGGATCAAAAGTTCAAGCTAAATTTGGAAATACAGCCTTGAGTGCGCATAGTTTCCTGCAGCATATTGGTTGGCACGGCTCTTCTCAGTGAGTTTGGAAATAAAATCTGATGTCCTAGGTTTCTCACAACATACAAGCCACTATATAGAGTACCGTAAATTGCAGTAATCAAACGAATGAAAAAGAAACCTGAACAAAGCGAGAGAAATCTGCAGGTAGCTGACCGTCTTGGTCCTAGAGACTGCAGACGACACATGAGAAGGTCCTTTGGGAGAAAGGGAAGGAGACGGGAGGATTTACTGTCGGCCTGAAGTGCTTCGGCATGGCGGCCGTGGCCCTGCTTCTCCGGCTACCCGATGGATATGAGGAGAAGGAGTCACTCCGAGGAGATGCCAGAATGTGGAGATGAACTCCTCCGCGCATGTCCATGAGGCCGCTCAGTCAGAGGCAATGTCCGCCGGTCCCGCATCCCACTCGACACGCTCGGTGGAGCGAAGCTATGGAGGAGGGGTGGGCGTGGAAAAGCGTCCTGCCGAGCCTGAGCCACGAGCATCGGAGCGGGAGAGTCCGCCGGAGTCAAGCGCCACGGTGTGGAATTTAGGAAGAGGAAACGAGATTGGGGAAATGGGTAAGGGGGAATAGAAGACAGGAAGAAAGAGTAGTAAGTTGTCTTTGCATTTTTTTTGAACTGTCATCTTAGCCTGTTTTTTTTTGCGGGTGTCATCTTAGCCTGTTGACCAGGGAGTATGATCTTTTTACGTGGTATAGTCCGGCCCCGACAAAAGTGCAAGACATCTCTTCACCTCATGTGTATACACGTACTATTACAACAATTCAGATCTATATTTTTTAGAAAAAGAGAATTGTTTTTATGTGCGTTCTATATAGTCAAATTTAAATTTTATATTGATATATAAAAAAGATAATTGTTTTTATATGCATTCTATATGGTCAAATTTAAATTTTATATTGATATACTCCCTCTAACCCATATTAGTTGATTCAAGTTTGTTAAAATTTAGATGAATCTAGACGCTATTTAGAGTATGTAGGTTTATGCAAATTTTGAAAAATCTAAGTCAACTAATATAGATCGGAGGAAGTATATGTTTTATTTTGCGTTCTGCATAAATGACATTTAATTATTCAAAGTAAATAGTTAACATTGTCACTTAAATGACGAATCAAAAACAGTCCATAGACAACCCACTGTTTTTCTTATATTTATAGGTGAAACATGAGTAACAATAAAAAATGGATTATGACAAACTGGCAGATATATAAAAATAATTCACCATTTGTGGGAAAACAAAATAAGTGACGACATAACAACTTAAGGGCCATGGCAACACATGGTAATTGTTAGTTTTTCTCTATGCATATGATGTAGAATTTTGGCTTTTTATTCAAGTATGTTTTAATAAACTAAAATCTTATTATTTTCGGAATGTTACATGGCTGTCATTTTCTATGAATACGAGTTTAATGTCCATTTGGTTAAATTAACACCCGTAGCAACGCACGGGCATTCAACTAGTTAACATAAACTGTTTAATGTTTACACCCGGCCTCTGCATAACCAAGATGCACACAGCCATACGAACGACAGAACTAGTGTAAAATGTAGACAAGCGTTACAAAAAGGCACTATCGAGATAATTTCTTGAATCTAAGGTAGATCAGTCCTCAAATCACGCGGCCATCTATGTCGGAAGAAAATATCCCTCGTCGTGTCCTCCAAAATCGCGTACATCCCTCCACAAATAAGTCGTAAAACTCCATGTATTGGAGAATAGTCCATGATCGAAGGATATCCGTGGCTCGATAGATAACCTGTAGAGGAGAAGACACAATGTTATTAAAAATCTTGTCATTTCTACAAAGCCATAGCGACCATATAATGGCAAGCGCTTCCACCCTAAACAAAGTTCTGTACTTATCAACAATTCCATGCAACCAATTACCAAAAAAATTGGTTACAGAACGTGGAGGAGATAAACCAGAAGCTATTTGGATGAATGACCATATAGAGCGAGCAAATTTGCATTGGAAGAATAAATGACGAATTGTCTCATCTTGATGACAAAAAACACATTGTGTACTTTCATGTCAATTCCTCTTTGCAAGATTATCTTTTGTTAGAATTACCCCTTTTCATAGATACCATGCAAATATCTTTGTCTTAAGGGGTATTTTCATTTCCAAATTTTACTATTATCATCGACCGGGATATCAGCTTGGATCAGAGCTCTATATAGTGACCCAACAGAAAATTTTACCACTTTCTAGTAATTTCCATTTGAACACGTCAACACCGTCCAACAATTGTATCGTGGATAATCATACAAGTAGATTGTTCCAAGATACCAGTCAAGGCCCAATGAGACTTCTTCTGAAAGACACATTAGGAGGATAGTCTTCCATCACTGTGGAAATTGTATCCCCTTTGTGTCTAACAATCGAATATAGAGCTGGATATTGTTCGTGAAGAGTAGTTTCACCAAGCCACTTATCTTCCCAAAACCTAATCTGTGATCCATCATTAATCTCGAAATCACCAAAACGAAAGAAATGTTTTTTGGTGGCCATCAGACCCGCCCAAAAAATGTGAATCACCGGGTTTCCAAACCACCCGAGACACATCTTTGGACCCCACATATTTCCTCCATAACATGGTTTGCCAAATACCATCTTCTGTAAGTAGTTTAAAAAGCCATTTACCTAGAAGCGCGGTGTTTTTGACTTGCAAATCGTGTATGCCTAGTCCACCAAACTGCTTCGGGCGGCAAACCACATTCCATATGGCCAGTCGATACTTCTTTTTCTCACTATCCCCTTGCCAAAAGAATCTTGAACGGAAATAATCCACTTTGTTCAGGACCTCTTTTGGTAATTGGAAAAACGAGATCATATACAGTACCATATTAGTAAGTACTGAATTTATGAGTACTAGTCTTCCACCAAGGGATAACAATTTACCTTTCCAACTATTAAGAAGTTTTTATAGCCTTTCCTCAACAAGTTTCCATTCAGCAATTGTGACACGCCGATAATGAATCAGTATTTCCAAATAGTTGATTGAAAAATGCCCCTGACTACAGCCGAAAAGCTCAGCATATAGGTGGGACTCGTTTTGGGCCTCGCCGAAACAATACAAATCACTCTTATGGAAGTTTATTTTAAGCCCAGATAGCTGCTCGAATACTGATAAAATTAATTTCATATTCTTAGCCTTCTCTAGATCATGTTCCATAAATAGGATTGCGTCATCAGTGTATTGAAGAATAGATAGTCCACCATCAATAAGATGTGGAACTAATCCTTCAATTTGACCATCAGCCTTTGCTCTCTCAATAAGGATAGACAACATATCAGCCACTATATTAAATAGTAAAGGTGATAATGGATCCCCTTGTCTCAGTCCTTTCTTGGTCTGGAAGTATTTGTCAGTACCTTAATTTACTTTAATGGCAACACTACCCCCAGACACAACGACCGAATAAGAGTGCGCCACTTCTCAGAAAAACCTTTCATGCGGAGTGTTTGCTGGAGGAAAGACTAATTAACTTTGTCGTATGCCTTCTCAAATTCAATCTTGAACAGTACACCATTTAATTTTTTTAGTGTAGTTCATGGATTGTTTCATGCAGAATTACAACACCATCTAGGATATTTCTTTTTTGCATGAAACGCAGTTTGAGACGGACTAACAGCATTTTCAGCAACTGAGTTTAGTCTAATCGTGGCAACTTTAGTAAAAATATTAAAGCTAACGTTAAGCAAGCAGGTTGGACGATACTGTTGTATACGTTCTGCATTGTTAACCTTAGGCAGCAAAATTATATTGCCAAAGTTTAGTCTAAAGAGATCCAATTGACCGACTTGTAAAAACCCAAACAAATTCATCATATCCTCCTTGATAACTTCCCAGAAATTTTGGTAAAATTCCGCTGGGAAGCCATCAGGCCCTGGCGCTTTGTTGTGTTCAATTGAAAAACCGCTTTCTTTACCTCTTCCTCGGTATATGAGGCGGTTAGAAAGTTGTTTCCTTCATCAGAAACCTAGGGAATACCTGTCGTTTGGGACTCATCCAGAGAGAGTGAATTTTCCGCTGGGGCCCCAAATAAGGATTTATAATAAACTGTGATATATGACTTCAGTTGCTCTTGTCCCTCAATCATACCTTCATCTTGAATCAGAGAGTGAATAAGTTTCTTCTTATGCTTGCCATTGGCAACAGCATGGAAGTACCTTGTATTCGCATCTCCTTCCAGAATGAATTTTGCTTTAGAGCATTGATACCATTTGAGTTCCTCCTCGCGCAGAAGTCGGGCTATCTCCGCATTTGATTGGCTTTTAAGCTCAATATTTTGTGCATTTAATGGCCTGACCTCCGCGGAAGCCTCTAAGTCATCAATTATAGATGTTAGGCATAGTTTTTCGTTTTTCAGGATCCCAGTTGTGTGCCTGGCTCAGCCACGAAGGAACTTGCGTAAAGCACGCATTTTGTTATTCCATCGTAGGATAGACGTTTGGCCACAGACCGGTTTCTCCCAAATAGCCTTAACCATCTCGTAAAAACCATCACGGCTCATCCATCCGAGTTCAAATTTAAACTCATTCGTAGACTTCCGTGGTGGTGATACAAAAGATAAAAGTAAAGGAGCATGATCCGACAAAGCCTCAATACGCTCTAGAGCACGAACAGTTACCATAGGGAACTTATGTTCCCAGTCAGTATCCATAAGCACTCTATCTAGTTTTTCGTATGTTGGCTCCAGAAGACTATTAGCCCATGTAAATTGCCTTCCTAACATTGTAACCTCTCTTAAGTCCAGACTGTCTATAACAGCATTGAACAGAAAAGGCCAATGTTCATCAAACCGGCCCCGACTTTTCTCATGAGGAAATCTAAGCAAATTAAAATCCCCTCCTATAAGAATAGGATATGGGTTGTCCTTTGCCAAATTGGCAAGCTCGCGTAAAAAGTCAGCTTTATAAACATCCTGGGCGGCCCCATATACGGCGACTAAAGACCATGTGAAATTGTCAGCCTTATTATGGATATGGAGTTTTATAAAAAAATCATCCACCGAACTAGCTAAAACTTCCATAGTCTCATCTCGAACGCCTAACAGGATCCTCCCAGATCGACCACGCGGCGGACATGATATCCACGTAAAGTCCACTCCACCAGAAAGGCGATTGAGTAGAGCTTGTGAAAAATCTCGTCTACAAGTCTCAGAAATACCCAAAAAATCCAAATTATGGTCTCTCACACAATTAGCAAAGAATAAATGTTTAGCCAAGTCCCGAAGACCTCTAATATTTGAAAACATTCCATTCATTGAGAAACTATAGGAGATTTGGATACATGAGATCTCTTGCGCGTCTGCTGGCTCTTTGATTTCCGACCAGAATCTTTCAACTCATACATAGAGGCAAGCCCAGTCTCATCAAAGTCCACCTCCGACACTTCACCAACTAAGTGATAAAGGAGTTGACCATCTACTATGACATGCAACTCCTCCTCCTCGATTAGTGGAGCATCAGGAACAACACCGACCTTAGGAGTAACCGTTAGACGGTCAACCTCCATGCGTCACAAAACATTAGAAGAAAAAGAAACCTCCTGTACAGAGCTACCCAAACTAATGCCAACCTTGGCTAGTTTAGAAGAAATAACAGGAGTAGAAAAGGACAAAAATAATTTTGAAGAACTTATTATACTTGTCGAATCTAAGTTCTTCTCCTCCTTACGCCGCATGGCCTTGACCATGGAGTCCTCATCAGTCGCGGACGCCCCAGAGGCATCGACTCCATGGCGCGTGCTTTGCCTGAAGAGAGTACCACTCCCCTGCGCAGCAACTAGCGAAGCATCACCAGGAGAAGAAACCCGTGCTGGGGACCGAGGTAACCCAGACCCCTCCTGGTTTTGGTCTCCCCCATCGACCACCGAGGTCTCATGACCCACCAAGGTAGGTCCTCCCTGACCAGGGATACGCGGTCACACACCACGTCGCGGCCGGCCAACCCCTCCTGGATCGGACCAAGCACAACATCATCATCCAGCTGGTCACGAACGACGCGGTCAGCCGACCCCTCCTGGGTCAGCTTCTGCGATCTCTCCGACGAAACAACCTCCTAAAGTACCGGTCGATAACCATCAACAAGAATGGATCTACCCAAAATATGTTGGATATATGCCCTAGAGGCAATAATAAAAGTGGTTTTTATTATATCTTTGTGTTTATGATAAATGTTTACATTCATGCTATAATAGTATTAAACGGTAACATTAATAATTGTGTGATTTGTAAACTAAATTAGAGTCCCTGGTAAAGCGTCTTTATAATACTAGCTTGTTGATTAATAGATGATCGTGGTTTCTCGATCATGAACATTGAGATGTTATTAATAACAAGATCATATCATTAGGAGAATGGTATGATGGACATACTCTTATAGATAAGCGTAGCATAAAGATCAAGTCATTTTAATAATTCGTTTGCTATAAGCTTTCTGATACATAGTAACCTAATTCCTTCGACCATGAGATCATGCTAATCACCATCACCGGAAGGATGCTTTGATGACATCAAACACCACACCGTAACTGGGTGGCTATAAAGGTGGAATTGAGTGTTCGGAAAGTATGGGTTGAGGCAAAGTAATCGTAGAAATATGTGGGAGCCATATGAATTTCCAGATTCCTCTATTGTTTATTCATTGGAGAAGTGTCTCGGTCATGTCCGCATAATTCACGAACCGTAGGGAGACACACTTAAGGATTCGATGTTGTTTAGTAGATATGGAATGTTATTAGGGATACTGAATGTTGTTCGGAGTCTCGGATGGGATCCGGGATATCACGAGGAGATCCGGAATGGTCCGGAGAATAATATTCATATAAGGAAAGTCCTATTTCGGAGTTCGGGAAAGTTTCTGATGTTTACATCGGAGAGGTTCTAGAAGGGTCTAGAAGGTTCACCGGACCGTAAGGGTAATGGTCCATGAATGTGTCATGGATATGTGGAATGATTTGATCATATCCTAGGTCACTTGGTATTGGCATTTGCAAGAGAGAAATAAAGCTCTAAATTGAAAGTCAAACGAGAAGTTTGAAAAGTCAAACTGGAACAATGGTTTCCTAGTGGGAGAAGAAACAAGTCCTTCTCTCAATCCAACTTGGGTTTGGGTTTGGATTCAAACCCACCCCTCGCTGCCCCTCCCTCTCATAAATAGAAGGGGAGGGTTGCCCCAACACCACAAGATCCAAGCCCTCCCCACACATCCGCGCCGCCGCCGCCGGTTCGTCGCCGCCGCCCTAGCCGCCGCCGACACCTCCTCCTCCTCTCGGTCATCTAAACCCTAGATCTCCGGGAAACCCTAATCCACCATAACTCGCATCTGGCTTAGGCGAAGCCCTGCGGGATCTTCCCTCTACTTCCTACACCACGCCGTCGTGCTGCCAGAATCGCGAGGGGAGAACTACAACCTCCGCTGCCTGCTGTAACAAGGGAGAGGAAGGTCTTCATCGAGTACCGAACGTGTGACCGACTGCGGAAGCGCTGCCGAAACGCAGCGCCGGAAGGATCGTCTACGCGATCTTGAGATCGGCAAGTGTACGACTACATCACCCACAAGAATCTGGTCTTGTTAACCGCTTTGGAATCTTCGAGGATGAGTTCTTCTATCGACTCGTTGCTACACATTAGTAGATAGATCTTGGCTTGTTTGTGTGCATGCGGTAGAATTTTTTTGTTTTCCATGCTACAAACCCCTATAGTGGTATCAGAGCCGTGTCTATATGTAGATCTGTTGCACGAGTAGAACACAATGGTTATTGTGGGCGGTGGTGCTTTTATTATCAATTGCTTTTTGTGTACTTTGCATCTTGCGGTATGATGGGATGAAGCGGCCCGGGCTAACCTTATATGACATCGTTCATGAGACTTGCTCCACGCTAAACATGCAACTTGTATTGCATAAGTGGCTTTGCGGGTGTTTGTCTCTCCCATCATAGTATAGATTCAATTTACAACGGGCACTTGATAGTTCAAGCATCAACGTTGTGGTTCTTGTTCGTAAGTTAGAACGACACTTATTGAAAGCCCCAAACCACGTAAAATATGCAAAGAAAATGAGAGGTGTCTAACTTTGTTTTGCAGGGGTGTGTTGTGATGTGATATGGCCATGATTGTGATTCTATATGATGTATGCAATGTTTCTTATTGTAAGTTGGCAACCGGCAGGAGCCATATGGTTGTCTTTAAATTCCGTTAAGACCTACGTGTCTATCCAAAGTAGTTGTAATAGTTGAAGCTGGTGGACGACGACCATGAAACAACGCCATTGACCTTGACGCCATACCGGTGATGATGGAGATCATGTTCATGCTTGAAGATGGAGATCGAAAGCACAAGAAGAAAGGCCATATCATATCACATATTATGAATTGCATGTGATGTTAATCCTTTATGCATCTTGTATTGCTTAGTTTGCGACAGTAGCATTATAAGATGATCCCTCATGCACACAATTTCAAGTTTTAAAGTGTTCATCATTAGTAAGCACTATTTCTAAAGCTCGTTGTTTCGAAGCACCACGTGATGATCGGGCGTGTTAGATTCTGCGAGCGTATACAACATGAGCAAGCCAGATTTGCTCATGCGGAAGCTAAGGTTTGATCTTGACGAGCCTAGCATGTACAGACATGGTATAGGAACACGGATCATCGAAAGGTAAAGCATGAGTCATATAGTAGATATGATTAACATGTTGATTGTTCACCATTGAAGCTACATCAACTCTCGTGATGATCGGTTTTGATGTGATGGATTTGGTTCGTGTGATCACTAAAACAATTTGAGGGATATTGTTTTGAGTGGGAGTTCACCTAGATTAATTTAACTATTAATTAGAACTCAATTTGTCATAAACTTAGTCTAAACTATTGCAAATATGTTTTAGATCAATGGCAGCCCCTACCATCAATTTTAATGCGTTCCTAGAGAAAGAAATGTTGAAAAACAATGGAAGCAACTTCGCGGATTGGTTCTGCAATTTGAGGATTGTCCTCAATGCTGGTAATTTGACCTATGTGCTAGATGCACCGCTGGGTGACCCGCCTGCAGCTACTGCTACCGATGAGGTAAAGAATGTTTTCCTCGCTCGAAAGAATCAATACTCCATAGTTCAGTGTGCTATCTTGTATGGTTTGTAATCGGAGCTTCAGAAAAGGTTTGAGAACCATGACCCACATGATATTGTCCGTGAACTCAAAATGATATTTGAGGCTCACGCGGCAGTTGAGAGTTATGAGGCTTCTGAAAAGTTCTTTAACTGCAAGATGGAAGAGGGCAGCTCCGTCAGTGAGCACATTCTTAAGATGTCTGGGCATGCAAGCAAGCTTCAAAGCTTGGGTATAGTGATTCCTAATGCTTTGGGGATTCACCGTGTCCTACAATCACTACCACCAAGTTACAAGAACTTTGTGATGAACTACAATATGCAAAACATGGACAAGTCGTTACCAGAACTCTTCTCCATGTTGAAATCTGCAGAAGTGGAGATCAAGAAAGAGCACCAAGTGTTGTTGGTCAATAAGACCACCAAATTTAAGAAGCAAGGCAAGTCTAAGAAAAAGGGAAACTTCAAGAAGGGCGGTAAGAAAGTTACCACGCCGGCGAAGAAGACCAAGGCTGGGCCTAAGCCTGATACTGTGTGCTTTTACTACAAGGGAGAAGGTCAGTGGAAGCGGAATTGCCCAAAGTACTTGGCGGATTTGAAGAACGGCAACATCAATAAGAAAGGTATATACGATATACATGTTATTGATGTGTATCTCACTAGTACTCGTAGTAGTGCCTGGGTATTAGATACTGGTTCGGTTGCTCATATTTGTAACTCGAAACAGGTGATGTAGAATAAACGGAAGCTAGCGAAGAACGAGGTGACGATGCGCGTTGGAAATGGATCAAAGGTTGATGTGATCGTGGTCGGCACGCTACCTCTTCATCTACCATCGGGATTAGTTTTATACTTAAATAATTGTTATTTGGTGCCTGCGTTGAGCATGAACATTATATATGGATCATGTTTATTGCGAGACGGTTACTTGTTTAAGTCCGAGAATAATGGTTGTTCGATTTATATGAGTAATATGTTTTATGCACATGCACCATTGATAGATGGTCTATACTTATTGAATCTCGATTGTGGAAATACACACATTAATAACATTGAAGCTAAACGTTTGAAATTGAGGGATAACTCGACCTATATGTGGCACTGTCGTCTTGGTCACATTGGAGTGAAGCGTATGAAGAAACTCCATTCCGATGGACTTCTTGAATCACTTGATTTTGAATCACTTGAAAGATGCGAAGCATGTCTGATGGGTAAAATGACTAAGACTCCATTTTCTGGTATGATGGAGCGAGCTACGGACTTATTGGAAATCATACATACCGATGTGTGTGGCCCAATGAGTGTAGCGTCACGCGGTGGTTATCGTTATGTTCTTACCTTCATGGATGACTTGAGTAGATATGGGTATATCTATTTCATGAAACATAAGTCCGAAACTTTCGAGAAGTTTAAGGAATTTCAAAGTGAGGTAGAGAATCAACGTAACAATAAGATTAAATTTCTACGATCTGATCGTGGAGGTGAATATCTAAGTTACGAGTTTGGCGAGCATTTGAAGAAATGCGGAATACTTTCACAATTGACACCGCCAGGAACACCACAGCGTAATGGTGTGTCCGAACATCATAATCGAACTCTCTTAGATATGGTTCGTTCTATGATGTCACTTACATATTTACCGCTATCATTTTAGGGTTATGCATTAGAAACAGCCGCATTCACTTTAAATAGGGCACCATCTAAATCCGTTGAAATGACACCGTATGAATTTGGGTTTGGGAAGAAACCTAAATTGTCGTTCCTTAAAGTTTGGGGTTGCAAAGCTTATGTAAAGAAGTTACAGCCATACAAGCTTGAACCCAAAGCGGAAAAATGTGTCTTCATAGGATACCCGGAGGAAACTATTTGGTATACCTTCTATCATAGATCCGAGGGCAAAATCTTCGTTGCCAAGAATGGATCCTTTCTAGAGAAGGAGTTTCTCTCGAAAGAAGTGACTGGAAGGAAATTAGAACTCGACGAGGTTGTTGAACCTTCTCTCGAACTTGCGAGTAGCGCAACAACGTAAGTAGTTCCTATGGCGCCTGCACCAATAAGAGAGGGAGCTAATGATGTTGATCATGAAACTTCGGTTGAATTTACTACAGAACCTCGCAGGTCAACGAGAACTCGTACCACTCCTGATTGGTATGATCCCGTTATGAATGTCATGTTGGTGGACAACACCGATGACCCTGCGACATATGAGGAAGCGATGATGAGCCCAGATTCCAATAAATGGCAAGAGTCCATGAAATCCAAGATTGGATCCATGTACGAAAACCAGGTATGGACTTTGGTGGACTTACCGGATGGCCGGAAGGCTATCGAGAATAAATGGATTTTCAAGAAGAAAACAGATGATGATGGTAATGTTACTATATATAAAGCTCGACTTGTCGCAAAAGGGTTTCGACAAATTCAAGGAGTTGACTACGATGAGACTTTCTCACCAGTAGCGAAGCTAAAGTCTGTGAGGATTATGTTAGCAATCGCTGCATATTATGATTATGAGATATGGCAGATGGATGTCAAAACAGCATTCCTCAATGGAGACATTGATGAAGAATTGTATATGATGCAACCCAAAGGTTTTGTCGATCCTAAATATGCTAACAAGGTATGCAAACTTCAACGGTCCATCTATGGATTGAAGCAAGCATCCCGAAGTTGAAATCAACGTTTTGATAAGGTGATCAAAAGTTTTGGTTTTACACAAACTTATGGAGAAGCCTGTATTTACAAGAAAGTGAGTGGGAGCTCTGTGGCATTCTTAATACTATATGTAGATGACATATTGTTGATTGGGAATGATGTATACCTTCTTAATAGTGTCAAGGATTATTTGAATAATAGTTTTTCAATGAAACATCTTGGAGAAGCAGCTTACATATTAGGCATAAAGATTTATGGAGATAGATCGAGCCGCCTAATATCATTGTCACAGAGTACATATTTGGACAAAGTTCTAAAGAGGTTTGGAATGGAAGATAGAAAGAAAGGGTTCTTGCCCATGTTGCCCAATACGACCTTGAGTAAAACTCAAAGTCCAGCAATGGCAGAAGATAGATAAAGGATGAGTAAGACTCCCTATGCCTCAGCCATAGGATCTCTTATGTATGCCATGCTATGTACTTGAGAAGAACTAAGGATATGGTTCTTTCTTATGGAGGTGATGAACAGCTCGTCGTTAATGCTTACACCGATGCTAGTTGGAACACTGATCTGGATGATTCTAAATCTCAATCTGGATACGTATTTACTTTGAATGGTGCAGCAGTGAGCTGGAGGAGTGCAAAGCAAAGCGTTGTGGCGAGATCTTCAACTGAATCGGATACATAGCTGCTTTGGAGGCTTCACAAGAGGCGATATGGATGAAGGAGTTCATTAGAGAGCTCGGTGTGGTTCCAAGTGCGCTGGACCCAATGTCTATCTACTGTGATAACATGGGTGCCATAGCCAATGCGCAAGAACCAAGGTCACACAAGAAGCTGAAGCACATCAAGCTACGTTTTCATGCTATCCGAGAGCATGTACAAGATGGTGACATAAAGATTTGCAAAGTACACACAAATCTGAATGTGGCGGATCCGTTGACTAAACCTCTCCCGAGGGCAAAACATGACCAGCACCAAACCGCCATGGGTGTTCGGTATATTACCATGTAATATAGATTAGTTGACTCTAGTGCAAGTTGGAGACTGTTGGAGATATGCCCTAGAGGCAATAATAAAAGTGGTTACTATTATATCTTTGTGTTTATGATAAATGTTTACATTCATTATATAGTAGTATTAAATGGAAACATTAATACTTGTGTGATTTGTAAACTAAATTAGAGTCCCTGGTAAAGCCTCTTTAAAATGCTAGCTTGTTGATTAATAGATGATCGAGGTTTCTCGATCATGAACATTGAGATGTTATTAATAACAAGATCATATCATTAGGAGAATGGTATGATGGACATACTCCTATAGATAAGCGTAGCATAAAGATCAAGTCATTTTAATAGTTCGTTTGCTATAAGCTTTCTGATACATAGTAACCTAATTCCTTCGACCATGAGATCATGCTAATCACCATCACCAGAAGGATGCTTTGATGACATCAAACACCACACCGTAACTGGGTGGATATAAAGGTGACATTGAGTATTCGGAAAGTATGGGTTGAGGCACATGGATCAAGAGTGGGATTTGTCCATCCATATGACGGATAGATATACTCTGGGCCCTCTCGGTGGAATGTCATCCAATTGGCTTGCAAGCATGTGACTGGATCACAAGGGATAACATATCATGGGAATGAGAAAAGAGTACTTATCGGTAATGTGGCATCCCGCAAAACCACTACTAGAAAATCGCGTTGAATTTGTGCATTGCATCGTCATCATCATGCATTGCTTGCCAAAACTATGTTTGCAAAGCCCGTGTTGTTTTCTAAACGCCCCTCTTTATTCAAACCTCAAAACCCGGTCCCCGGAATATTTTGGTTTGCCCGATATCGGTTTGCAAAACTTTGTTTGAAATAAATAAAATATTTAATTTATTTTAGCGGGGCAGTCGAACGGGCCGATAGACCCGAACGACCGCCCCAGAAACTAATCGGTCCAACTAGCCTGGCCCTCTAAATCCTAGAGCTACCCAGTCCTACACCCACCCTTCCCAGCCACCTCACTCCCACCATTCAGAGCCCGCCATGTCACCCTGCTAACTCCCTCTACCTATCCCACGCCGCCACCTAGCCCCTCTCTCTCTCTCTCAGCAAACTCACCCAGCCCACATGACCCACACGCACACACCTGCCCGCGCGGGACCCACCCGGGACCCGCCTGTCCCCGCGCCAGGCCTGTCCCCGCGTCAACCCCGACCCCACCGGACCCGCGCACCCCACCAACCCCGTCTCCTCCCTCACCCCACCAACCGCCTGGCACGCACCCCGATCCCCGCGTGAGCCCGCACGCGCCCGAGCTCGCCGGCCCTCCTCCTCACCTGCGCTCTCCCCAGCGACCTCGCCTACCCCTGTCGCTCCGCTCTCTCTCCCTCCGCCGGCGCCGCGCCAGCAGCCTCCGGCCCAGCGACGCGCCCCCCCCCCCCCCCCCCGCGCGTGCGGCTCACCCCGCCGGCTGGCCTCTTCAGGCCGCCGCCGCTGCCCCTCCGCGTCCCCAGCAGGCCGCCCTCGACCGCTCGCCGGAGCCCGCGACCGCGCCCTCGCCTCCGTGCCTCGTCCGCCGCCCTGCGCCCCCAAGCTCTGCTCAGCGACGACCACCGCCACCGCCCCCTCGTCGCCCGGCCGCGGCCGAGCCCGCCGCCGCCCTGCACGCCGTTCCCCTCCGCCTCTTTCCCCCCCGCCTCCGAGCGACCCCAGCAGGACCCCCGCAGCGCCGCCCGAGCCCCTCCTCCACCTCCGGCGGACCCCCTCGCCGGCGCGCCGCCCGCTCGCTACCGTCGCCGCCGCGCGTAGCTCCTTCCCCAGGCCGCCCGCGCTCGAGGCCGCCGCCGCCGTCGCCGGACCCGCTCTTCCCGCTCCCGTCCGCCAGTTGTCATCCCGCGCCGTTCCCCGCGAGTTCCGCCGGTCGCCGCCGCTGCGGGGCCGAGCCGCGCCTCCCCGAAGGCCGAGCCCGACCCCGACGCGCTCGACCCCGCCGCCTGCAGACTCCTCTGCGCGTCCCCGAGCCGAGCCGCGTCCTCTGCCCCGCCGTCCGGTCCCGTCCAACCGCGCCCCGGCCATCTTCCGAGCTCGTCCGAGCCCCTGCACCGCCTCGTGTTCCGCCTCCAGCGAGGGCCCGCCGCCCTGCAGTGTTCGTCGCCCCGTCCAGCCCTGCGTGGTGCTCCTGCGTGGATGCGTGGGTGCTTGAGCGTGTTGTACCAGGAACCGTCCCCGCAGGCCTCCAACAGGGACCCACAAGATCTGCTTCCCGGACGCGCCATGGTGGAACCCTCAAACGCCAAGTCCGCCTCACGAACCCCGGAGACCAAGCCTCGACACCCCGAACCCGGTACCGCGTCAAGATCGCCTTCTCGGACCCCGTTGACGCCAAGTTCTTCGCCGATGCGACAAGGCCTTCGACAAGACAAGGAACGCCAAGTGTTTCATCCCGGACACCGAGACCCTGAATGACAAGTACCCCGACCCGGACACCAAGTTCTGCATCCCGATCGCCAAGACCGACCGGCACACGGTACCGACAAGATCTGCATGCGACAAGTGCTTCGTCCCGAACGCCATGACCGACAACGTGACTCGAAGACCCCCGGACGCGCCAAGACCTACCCCTGAGTCCGAGAACGACCCCGTCGAACCCTAAACCCTGAGACCGACCCGGACCCCGGAACCCTCGGAACCCCAAGTTCGTCGAGACCCCTCAATGTGTGAACTCTTTCCGAAACCCTATTTGATAAGATAATAACAACTTGTTGCATATTTAATCATTCATCTCGCATGCATATCTGTGGTTTGGGGGCCTTATGCCGATTCACCTAATAATTAAATATGGGGCCCATATGCGGGCAAATTCAGTCTCATATTGGTCTCATTTAAACTTGTGTAGCGAACCCGGTACTATCTTCTGCCTGTTAAACAACATTTAAATTGCGGGGGTTCTAAATAACATGAACCATTCAATTAATTGTCGGGACCCCGGTTCCGCCTAATCTGATCTAATTGCACCGCACCTTGCCATGTCATTCATCATGCATGCATCATGCCGATCTTTTGCCTCAGTATTAAATAGTGCATCCGGTGTTTCTTCTAGTGTTTTGCTTCTTCGCGGATAAGGCCGTTGAGTCGATGTGAGCTTCGCCCCGATCTTCGGTTGAACCTTCGACAATGTTTTCAGGCGAGCATCTCCCCCTTTCTACCTATCTTACTTTGCTAGTATTTACTTCCCTCCTGTTGATCTTTGCTATCTGTGTTGCGATGCTCTAGATTTCGTACCCGTGATATCCCTTGCAGCCATATATAGCCTTGGACACATCCTATTACCTGTTGTTTGATAGCTAGTTGGACCCGCGTGTCGTAGTCGCTTACTCAAGTGTTTGCTTGTCGTCAAGTACCACCTTTGTTGGAGGAATTGCCGCATGTTGACGTTGGAGATGATCATGGCTTTAATTATTGTTTCACTTTACTTCCTGTTTAACAACTAAAATTGAATTAAGCAGAGGCATCGGTGGGTGATAGGTAAGATTTGGTTTCCACCGCCCACTTGTGTCCCGTAGGACCCGAGTTCTTGACACCTGTTCCGAGATCGAGCGCGCTAACCACAGGTGGGGAGATATGGGCCCCCCATTGATAATTACCTGATTTCAAAGTATTGTACTGGGGGCCACAAGTAGTTTGGGGCTTTATTACTATCCTGTACTTATGCCATGCTTTACCGCTTTATTTACGATTGTGCGAGGTACTGCACACTGTACTGTTTTGGAAGCGGAATGTTTTCGCGGTATCGACAGTCCCCGTTTGGGGATCTGCTGTCGTTTACAGCCATTGACGCAAACCCTGAGTCCGTCTCGGAGACCGGCCGACTTCGTTGCGGGTGTACTTAGTGGGGTGCCCCCCCGTGCTTGCTTTGGGTCTGGGAACGTCGTGACTTAGGCCCCGCCGACATACCGATGGGTGTATGTTAACTGATCTGGCAAAAAGGGTCGAAGTGCTTGTGGATACTTTGGTGCACCCCTGCAGGGTTAAATATTTTCGAGAAGCCGTGTCCGCGGTTATGGACGACTTGGAGCACAGTGCTTGATCATAGACAACTATAACTAAAGTTTACTGTTATAAATTGATTTGTATCTGATTTGACTAGTAATCAGCTCCACTACAACGGAATGGCTATCTAAAAGTACCAACAACTGCTGGGTATTGGGTTTATCTCATGCTAATTGTATCTGACTAGTAAGTGTTGCCACTATAACGGAATGGTTAACTAAAAGTGCCCACTGCTTACTTTATCAGGACGATTACCTAAACCTGACTAGTAAAGTGCCGCAACTATAACTGAATAAATAAAACTGCCAACTGTGTGAGTTCCTCGGTTGACTTCCTCGTTTGGTTTCGAGGGGGAAACACCAGGATGGGTTTGTTTGGTGTTAGCTTCAGGTTGGATCCGGTTAGGTCATTCTTACCCCTCTCTGATAACCGCCAGTTGTATCGAGTCTCTATAGGTTGTTTAGTGCATGCTGCCGCTGCCGCTCAGTCCACCATACCTATGTAGGCGAGGACCGCCGAATTCTAGCCTCGCCGTGTACTGGCCTCAGTACTGACGCTCCTTCTTTTTCCTTCGCCCTTTGTCGGCACCCCTTTTGTTTAAGCAGGTTTTGAGATCGACGTCGTTAGCAGGGTTACTCTTCCGGCTTGGCCTGGGCAGGGTTATGGACGCCATTGGTTATTCTTCAGGGCTCTTAGCCCCATTTGCATCTTGTCCGTAGCTGGACGCTCTATCGTTTTCAAGGTGATTTGGATCTTTGTATATTATATCTGTATTCTTGACTCTTTGAGTCGCTGTTGTATATATATATCTGTTCTGTGGGTCCCATCGAGGACTGTTGTGTAATGTTATTACTTTGTTTTTCCACCCGCACGAAAGTGCCTGGTGGGCACCTTCGAATCGTTTCTATGCGGGTTTGGCGAGTTTTGCTAAAACTTGCATAGGGCCGATTCTGAGGGTGTTACAGAGTGGTATCAGAGCTCAGCAGTTGCGATACCCCACAAGTCCAGCCTGTAGGATAACCTAGCTAACGGCCGAAGTAGAGTGTCGAAACTATTTTTGAAAATCGGTTGGATAGTTCTGATTAGGTCTGATTTTACTCCTTACCCCTCTGCTATTCTCCTCTTACCCTACGTGTTTTGAATCCGCTCTCGTCTCTTTCTTCGAGTCCAGGAATTCTCGTGGTTGGGTTTCCGTCGTACCTTTAGGGTTTCGCTTCCTCCTTTGGTAACGGTGTCCCACCATCCGGTGTTCAAGCTGCCTGATGAATCCGTCTGCGGTGTTACCATTCTTTGTTCCTTGTTTGTGCCTTCCGGTGTTTTCCGACGCGACAACATCATCCACGCCAGCTCCGATGCAGAGTCTGCATCGCTCCTTTGATCCGAACCTCGCTTGTCGAGATCTTCAGTCTGAATCCGAGGGTTGATTGCATAATCTGTCTATTCGTGTACAGGGTAATGCTTTGAGTGCGGGATGGAGTCGCGACCATACCACTACTCTTATCATTCGCTTATGTACATTGAATGGTGGATCGATGCAATTTTACTCCTTCCATGGAAGTTAGAGGTGGCCTTACCTTTAACTTCGTCCGTTGTTTATCCGGAGTGTTCTCTTGACGAACAGGGACAACGACCTCTTGTTAGTGGTGTCGCGAAGATCTACACGAAGCGAGAAGATGCAGATCGCCGGTCTTCTTTCCGGTACCATGAGGCGGATCTCGAGGGCGAGATCCATTGTTAGTGGTGTCGAATTGTGGCATCCCGCAAAACCACTACTAGAAAATCGCGTTGAATTTGTGCATTGCATCGTCATCATCATGCATTGCTTGCCAAAACTATGTTTGCAAAGCCCGTGTTGTTTTCTAAACGCCCCTCTTTATTCAAACCTCAAAACCCGGTCCCCGGAATATTTTGGTTTGCCCGATATCGGTTTGCAAAACTTTGTTTGAAATAAATAAAATATTTAATTTATTTTAGCGGGGCAGTCGAACGGGCCGATAGACCCGAACGACCGCCCCAGAAACTAATCGGTCCAACTAGCCTGGCCCTCTAAATCCTAGAGCTACCCAGTCCTACACCCACCCTTCCCAGCCACCTCACTCCCACCATTCAGAGCCCGCCACGTCACCCTGCTAACTCCCTCTACCTATCCCACGCCGCCACCTAGCCCCTCTCTCTCTCCTTTCCCTCTCTCTCTCAGCAAACTCACCCAGCCCACATGACCCACACGCACACACCTGCCCGCGCGGGACCCACCCGGGACCCGCCTGTCCCCGCGCCAGGCCTGTCCCCGCGTCAACCCCGACCCCACCGGACCCGCGCACCCCACCAACCCCGTCTCCTCCCTTACCCCACCAACCGCCTGGCACGCACCCCGATCCCCGCGTGAGCCCGCACGCGCCCGAGCTCGCCGGCCCTCCTCCTCACCTGCGCTCTCCCCAGCGACCTCGCCTACCCCCGTCGCTCCGCTCTCTCTCCCTCCGCCGGCGCCGCGCCAGCAGCCTCCGGCCCAGCGACGCCCCCCCCCCTGCGCGTGCGGCTCACCCCGCCGGCTGGCCTCTTCAGGCCGCCGCCGCTGCCCCTCCGCGTCCCCAGCAGGCCGCCCTCGACCGCTCGCCGGAGCCCGCGACCGCGCCCTCGCCTCCGTGCCTCGTCCGCCGCCCTGCGCCCCCAAGCTCTGCTCAGCGACGACCACCGCCACCGCCCCCTTGTCGCCCGGCCGCGGCCGAGCCCGCCGCCGCCCTGCACGCCGTTCCCCTCCGCCTCTTTCCCCCCCGCCTCCGAGCGACCCCAGCAGGACCCCCGCAGCGCCGCCCGAGCCCCTCCTCCACCTCCGGCGGACCCCCTCGCCGGCGCGCCGCCCGCTCGCTACCGTCGCCGCCGCGCGTAGCTCCTTCCCCAGGCCGCCCGCGCTCGAGGCCGCCGCCGCCGTCGCCGGACCCGCTCTTCCCGCTCCCGTCCGCCAGTCGTCATCCCGCGCCGTTCCCCGCGAGTTCCGCCGGTCGCCGCCGCTGCGGGGCCGAGCCGCGCCTCCCCGAAGGCCGAGCCCGACCCCGACGCGCTCGACCCCGCCGCCTGCAGACTCCTCTGCGCGTCCCCGAGCCGAGCCGCGTCCTCTGCCCCGCCGTCCGGTCCCGTCCAACCGTGCCCCGGCCATCTTCCGAGCTCGTCCGAGCCCCTGCACCGCCTCGTGTTCCGCCTCCAGCGAGGGCCCGCCGCCCTGCAGTGTTCGTCGCCCCGTCCAGCCCTGCGTGGTGCTCCTGCGTGGATGCGTGGGTGCTTGAGCGTGTTGTACCAGGAACCGTCCCCGCAGGCCTCCAACAGGGACCCACAAGATCTGCTTCCCGGACGCGCCATGGTGGAACCCTCAAACGCCAAGTCCGCCTCACGAACCCCAGAGACCAAGCCTCGACACCCCGAACCCGGTACCGCGTCAAGATCGCCTTCTCGGACCCCGTTGACGCCAAGTTCTTCGCTGATGCGACAAGGCCTTCGACAAGACAAGGAACGCCAAGTGTTTCATCCCGGACACCGAGACCCTGAATGACAAGTACCCCGACCCGGACACCAAGTTCTGCATCCCGATCGCCAAGACCGACCGGCACACGGTACCGACAAGATCTGCATGCGACAAGTGCTTCGTCCCGAACGCCATGACCGACAACGTGACTCGAAGACCCCCGGACGCGCCAAGACCTACCCCTGAGTCCGAGAACGACCCCGTCGAACCCTAAACCCTGAGACCGACCCGGACCCCGGAACCCTCGGAACCCCAAGTTCGTCGAGACCCCTCAATGTGTGAACTCTTTCCGAAACCCTATTTGATAACATAATAACAACTTGTTGCATATTTAATCATTCATCTCGCATGCATATCTGTGGTTTGGGGGCCTTATGCCGATTCACCGAATAATTAAATATGGGGCCCATATGCGGGCAAATTCAGTCTCATATTGGTCTCATTTAAACTTGTGTAGCGAACCCGGTACTATCTTCTGCCTGTTAAACAACATTTAAATTGCGGGGGTTCTAAATAACATGAACCATTCAATTAATTGTCGGGACCCCGGTTCCGCCTAATCTGATCTAATTGCACCGCACCTTGCCATGTCATTCATCATGCATGCATCATGCCGATCTTTTGCCTCAGTATTAAATAGTGCATCCGGTGTTTCTTCTAGTGTTTTGCTTCTTCGCGGATAAGGCCGTTGAGTCGATGTGAGCTTCGCCCCGATCTTCGGTTGAACCTTCGACAATGTTTTCAGGCGAGCATCTCCCCCTTTCTACCTATCTTACTTTGCTAGTATTTACTTCCCTCCTGTTGATCTTTGCTATCTGTGTTGCGATGCTCTAGATTTCGTACCCGTGATATCCCTTGCAGCCATATATAGCCTTGGACACATCCTATTACCTGTTGTTTGATAGCTAGTTGGACCCGCGTGTCGTAGTCGCTTACTCAAGTGTTTGCTTGTCGTCAAGTACCACCTTTGTTGGAGGAATTGCCGCATGTTGACGTTGGAGATGATCATGGCTTTAATTATTGTTTCACTTTACTTCCTGTTTAACAACTAAAATTGAATTAAGCAGAGGCATCGGTGGGTGATAGGTAAGATTTGGTTTCCGACCGCCCACTTGAGTCCCGTAGGACCCGAGTTCTTGACACCTGTTCCGAGATCGAGCGCGCTAACCACAGGTGGGGAGATATGGGCCCCCCATTGATAATTACCTGATTTCAAAGTATTGTACTGGGGGTCACAAGTAGTTTGGGGCTTTATTACTATCCTGTACTTATGCCATGCTTTACCGCTTTATTTACGATTGTGCGAGGTACTGCACACTGTACTGTTTTGGAAGCGGAATGTTTTCGCGGTATCGACAGTCCCCGTTTGGGGATCTCTGTCGTTTACAGCCATTGACACAAACCCTGAGTCCGTCTCGGAGACCGGCCGACTTCGTTGCGGGTGTACTTAGTGGGGTGGCCCCCCGTGCTTGCTTTGGGTCTGGGAACGTCGTGACTTAGGCCCCGCCGACATACCGATGGGTGTATGTTAACTGATCTGGCAAAAAGGGTCGAAGTGCTTGTGGATACTTTGGTGCACCCCTGCAGGGTTAAATATTTTCGAGAAGCCGTGTCCGCGGTTATGGACGACTTGGAGCACAGTGCTTGATCATAGACAACTATAACTAAAGTTTACTGTTATAAATTGATTTGTATCTGATTTGACTAGTAATCAGCTCCACTACAACGGAATGGCTATCTAAAAGTACCAACAACTGCTGGGTATTGGGTTTATCTCATGCTAATTGTATCTGACTAGTAAGTGTTGCCACTATAACGGAATGGTTAACTAAAAGTGCCCACTGCTTACTTTATCAGGACGATTACCTAAACCTGACTAGTAAAGTGCCGCAACTATAACTGAATAAATAAAACTGCCAACTGTGTGAGTTCCTCGGTTGACTTCCTCGTTTGGTTTCGAGGGGGAAACACCAGGATGGGTTTGTTTGGTGTTAGCTTCAGGTTGGATCCGGTTAGGTCATTCTTACCCCTCTCTGATAACCGCCAGTTGTATCGAGTCTCTATAGGTTGTTTAGTGCATGCTGCCGCTGCCGCTCAGTCCACCATACCTATGTAGGCGAGGACCGCCGAATTCTAGCCTCGCCGTGTACTGGCCTCAGTACTGACGCTCCTTCTTTTTCCTTCGCCCTTTGTCGGCACCCCTTTTGTTTAAGCAGGTTTTGAGATCGACGTCGTTAGCAGGGTTACTCTTCCGGCTTGGCCTGGGCAGGGTTATGGACGCCATTGGTTATTCTTCAGGGCTCTTAGCCCCATTTGCATCTTGTCCGTAGCTGGACGCTCTATCGTTTTCAAGGTGATTTGGATCTTTGTATATTATATCTGTATTCTTGACTCTTTGAGTCGCTGTTGTATATATATATCTGTTCTGTGGGTCCCATCGAGGACTGTTGTGTAATGTTATTACTTTGTTTTTCCACCCGCACGAAAGTGCCTGGTGGGCACCTTCGAATCGTTTCTATGCGGGTTTGGCGAGTTTTGCTAAAACTTGCATAGGGCCGATTCTGAGGGTGTTACAGGTAACGAGGTTGAACTAGGTATGCAGAGATACCGACGATCAAAACCTTGGATAAGTAAACTATCGTGAGACAAAGGGAAATTGGTATCATATGTAAGTGGTTCATTCGATCGCAAAGTAATCGTAGAAATATGTGGGATCCATATGAATTTCCAGATTCCTCTATTGGTTATTGATTGGAGAAGTGTCTCGGTCATGTCCGCATAATTCACGAACCGTAGGGAGACACACTTAAGGATTCGATGTTGTTTAGTAGATATGGAATGTTAGTAGGGATACCGAATGTTGTTTGGAGTCTCGGATGGGATCCAGGATATCACAAGGAGATCCGAAGAATAAGATTCATATAAGGAAAGTCCTATTTCAGAGTTCGGGAAAGTTTCTGATGTTTTCATCGGAGAGGTTCTAGAAGGGTCTAGAAGGTTCACCGGACCGGAAGGGGAATGGTCCATGAATGTGTCATGGATATGTGGAATGATTGGATCATATCCTAGGTCACTTGGTGTTGGCATTTGCAAGAGAGAAATAAAGCTCTAAATTGAAAGTCAAACGAGAAGTTTGAAAAGTCAAACTGGAACAATGGTTTCCTAGTGGGAGAAGAAACAAGTCCTTCTCTCAATCCAACTTGGGTTTGGGTTTGGATTCAAACCCACCCCTCCCAAGGCTGCCCCTCCCTCTCATAAATAGAAGGGGAGGGCTGCCCCAACACCACAAGATCCAAGCCCTCCCCACATACCCGCGCCGCCGCCGCCTCGCGCCGCCGCCCTAGACACCGCTGACACCTCCTCCTCCTCCCGGTCATCTAAACCCTAGATCTTAGGGAAACCCTAATCCACCATAACTCGCATCCGGCTTAGGCGAAGCCCTGCGGGATCTTCCCTCTACTTCCGACACCACGCCGCCGTGCTGCCGGAATCGCGAGGGAAGAACTACAACCTCCGCTGCCTACTGAAACAAGGGAGAGGAAGGTCTTCATTGAGTACCGAACGTGTGACGGACTGCGGAAGAGCTGCCGAAACGCAGCGCCGGGAGGATCGTCTATGCGATCTTGAGATCGGCAAGTGTACGACTACATCATCCACGAGAATCTGCTCTCGTTAACCGCTTTGGAATCTTCGAGGGTGAGTGCTTCTATCGACTCGTTGCTACAATCTAGTAGATAGATCTTGGCTTGTTTGTGTGCATGCGGTAATTTTTTTTCCATGCTACGAACCCCTACAAAATATGCGTTATGGACCTCGCTGGCGAAGCTGAGCATGATCGCAGCGCAGGAGTGGAAACAGAACGAAGAGCCTCATGTAGCTGAGCCGGAGAAACACGAGTCGCCGAAAGAGAACCCTTCCCGCGGAGAGGGGAATCCAAAGGAAGTGCGTCCAGAAGTTGTCGTCCCCGCGGAGTAACCGAATTAGCATTAAAAGGGGTGATAGCAAACACCCTCTGCACCCCCTGACTGGAAGATGCAGGCGCAGAAGTACCCTGCACAGCCGAGGAAGAACCAGAACCGGCCCCTGAGTGGCAGTAGCAGCCTCAGAAGTATCCATAGCATCCTCAGAAGGCTTCCCATTGGCATCATCATCCGCGTCATCATCTCCTTCCTCCACAAGAAAGGGACAAACTCTGGTTCCAGAATATAACCCTCGGGTTCAATCCGGAAATGAAACTCAAATAACTTATGCTTGACCACAGCATCAGACACAATATAGTGGCCAAGGGAATCCTTCAGCTTGAGAAAAACCTTCGTATCAAACATCTCCACAAGAATACGGACCACCCCCGCTTCCGCAAACTGAATAAATCCACATCAAGAGTGTTCCCCATGAGTCCTCCAACACCCCACAAGCCCTGAAAAGAACGCAATATATGGGGTACCCCCTCAACATTGAGCCAAACCTGCTGCATCTCAAACTTGTGTGGCACCTACTCCATCCTGTAAACCGAGAAGGTAAGCTGAGCGGTACTGAGCGGTACAGTCATCAGGATTCCAACCACCCTGTCCAAATCCTCAAACGCCGGGAAGCTCACTAAGAACACAGTATCTCCATAAGGCAACGCCTCCCACTTCCACTGAACATGCATCTGGCACCGCCTGGCAATCTGCCTCTGAACGACCTCCGCTGAAACCATCGGGCCAGTAACTCGTACCAGAGCAATAGGGGTCTGATTGCGCGCCAGATGATCCCGAGTCACCGCATCCAGGATCTGAGTGAACAGAGTCTGCTCGCCACCAATACCAGCCATATACGGAGTCAAGCACGTCTGCTTCAGCACCGAACACCTCAAGGTGGGATGTGCAACGGAATCACAAATGTAGCAATAGTGGACCGCCTTACAATCCTTGGTCGCATGTGTATTAACCGCACACTTCAAACAACGAACAAATTTTTTACTCTTATTACCGACATCAGCCACAGCCGGTCCCTTAGAAGCCTGTGAAGTGACCACCGGCGGCTGGTTCAGCTGCTGATCATGCGTGGTGTACTGCTGCGAGAAAGGAGGTACAAAAGTCCCGGGCACCTGCATCTGCGGAACCCCATATTGTTGGAAACCCTGCTGCTGAGGATGAAGATGCTGATCCGACTGGGCTTGATTGACCTGTGGCTGAACCACTCGTGTTTGTGGCTTCTTCTTATTCTTTTTCCTCTTCGGAACAGCAGACGCCGCAGCGCCCACTCCCACAGAAAACTGCTGCGACGGAACCACACCCGACCGATCACCGGTGTAGCCACCCTAGAACAAAAGGACCAGATGTTGCCCACTGCATATATGTCGCGGTGGGATGACCGGCGATTGGAGTCGGCGTCCGGCGATATGTCTGCTCCAGAGGATGAGGCGGGACAGCATGTAGTGCATTGAAGTAGGCCGCGGGGGACCTGAACTGAACCCCCGGCGGAAACTGTGGAGGAGCCGACGCCGGCTGGTACGTGATCGCCGAACTAGGAGCATGCACCGCGCCAATCCCGGGCGCAGCTGCCTGCGGCGAACGAGCCGACGCCGGCGTGGGAGGCCTCATCGCAGCAGGAGGCATCACCCCGGCTAGACGCACCGGAGCCGCGCACGTCGCAGGCGCAGAGGGCGGTCCCCTAGGGTTAGGGCAATGACCCTGTCCCGCCATCTTAGTAGCGGAGACAACCGATGCAAAAGATCTACCCGGCGCTTGCAGAGTACCAGGGAGTGACGACGGAGAAGGATGTCGATCCGACACTAGTGGAGACATGGCCTCTAGTCCCGGGCCGTAAGGGCCTTTAGTCCCGGTTTTTGAACTGGGACTAATCAAGCGGGACTACAGGCCCAACACTAGTCCCGGCCAAGTTACTAGCCGGGACTAGTGGGTGTCCACATGGTTGCCCCTGCACGCTCAGGGTGCACCCCCCACTAGTCCCGGTTGGTGTATGGACCGGGACTAGTGGGTCTCTGTCGCGGCAACATTTTGCCCCTTTTCTCTGTTGCGACAGAGATTTCATTTTTTATTGTTTTATTTACTTATTTTTTCATTTGAACATATAGTTTTTGAATATATCTACGCCACCACATATCATACACATTAGTGCATATATAAGATAACTTGTATTACGATATCGAGATACAAATATATACAATTTACATAGTTACATGGAGATCGCAAAATCTTGGGCCTAGAGCACGTCTGTTCGATTACATGGAGATCAGTAGCGCCTATTCACACTAAATTCTCCGGCATCGTCTACGATCTCTTTGACAATAAATCCCGCCAGCTCCTCCGCAATTGCTAGTACGCGTTGCGTTGGTAGTAGTTGATCCCGCATTCTCTCGAACTATATATAAGAAAAAGGAGATCAATATGAATATCAATCATGATAACAAAATGTGACGGCAATAAAATGATGGTGTGAATGCATTGCTTACATCGACTCTATAATCATTGTGTTCGGTGGTAAACGTGCGAATAAACTCGCATATGTAGAATCCACATAGATTCGACCCCTGTGGCTGCCTCACGCACTTTACAAGAATAGAATTCAATCAAAATAATAATCTAGCATTATTATTGTATTGAACTAGAAGTAAAGAGATGCGTGGACATATCACGTGCTACTTACCGAGACCGTCCTAAACGTCAGCTTCTCACTAAATACACCGGCAACCTCGCACTTGAACCGGATCCAAACCCTGCCCGACGAAGAAAATGAATGAATGAGTTATTCATTACCTGATATATCAGGAAATCAACGAAAGAGACCGATATAGCGCGAAACTTACTTCTGTAGCATGTCCTGCATGCTGCGAAAATCTTCCAGGTTTCTCTTTGATGGGTCCATGACACCAACTCTTCCCTTATCAAGCTGAATGTCTAGCAGAACCCAGTGGAAGCTGCAAACGTTTATATATACATCAGTAAATCATCAGCTACACTTATTATCGACTAATCAAAAGTGAATGTGTGCAACAGAGTAAGACCCTCACCTGAAATTGTAAGGAAACAATATGTGGTCGGAGAAATTTTGCTCCATTAGAAACCTTAGAAGGTTTTCCTCCGTCTCCTCGGGGTTATCCGTTAGCGTGGTTATATGCACTTTATTTGGGTCAATGAACCCAATATTGTAGATTCTTTTTCTTTTACATTCCAGGATTTCCATTCCGCATAATAAGGATAATCACATGTTCCGAACTAAACAACTGAAAACTGAACATGTAGACAATGAATTCAACAACTTACAGAAAATAGCAGCTAAGGATGGATTTGTCCAGGGCGTCGAGATGGTATAACTGGAACAGTTCTGAAAACTCAATATGTACCTCTTCGGGGCTGAAGTAGTACACAGGTGGGACTTTGGCTACGATCATTATTCTCCCCTGCTTAATGACCGCCGAGTACCATTGATGGAGATTCCACATTTGTGTTGGCAGTTCTCTCAGCCTCTCTTTGCTGACCAAATCCTCACCTGCGAAATATTTAGGGGATAGTGGCATATTGGGTAGATGGTCGAGTTGGGGGCCTAACAGTTCATCAAGAGTAATTTCCATGCTGGCCTCCAACTCCGCAGCTATTGACATATCTACTGGCTATTGTGCGAGGAGTAGAACGTTTTGTGAAACCACCTTGAGGGGTGCGATCGTTTGTTTTGCTTGTTGTCCGAGAAGGGGAACGTCTGATTTTTTACTGATTGCAGTTTTAGTCCCGCTTGCACCTTTGCTTGCTGATTTTTTTACCACTTGCACTTGATTTGCTTGATTTTCTCTTCGCCACTTCTTTCTGAAGTGTGCGTAGATAGTCATCTGGCTTATGGTGCAACTCATATTGCAATGGTGTGTTCAAAAAATCAAGTGCATATGCCTTTTGTTTCTCGGTGTATACCGGAGCGGGCTCGGGTTTCTTCTTCTCAAAATGCGCCGCCACTTCGGCCTTTCATATCGCTGCAGATTCCGCATCAGTACGATCGCAAGGTTTGATGGGAAGATTCTGATGAGGCACTGTTGGGAGGGGCGACATTTTCCGTTTTGGGTTGCCGCGTCCTTTAGTACTCACTAACGGAGCACGCTTCCGATTATTGTTCTTAGAGGGCGGCGAAGACTGCTGAGCCTGCGGCGAAGATCGAGATGGACTCGGGATGTGGTGGTCGTAGTCATCATCGGGTGGGCTTCTTGGAGGTGATGGAGGTGGAGGTGAAGGAGACCTGCGACGACTCGGAGGCGGTAGTGTTATCCTTGGAGCCGAGCCTGGAAACCGTATGTTGTTCTTTTCCCAGAGAATGATCCCACCAAGTACTTCTCCCAGTGTGATCTCACCTTCAGGTCTAGGGATGTCAAGATCCATTGACTCCCACTCCTTTACGATTTGATCCACCCGACTTTAGCATAGCCAGGTGGAATCTCACGGCCATGCCGACGTGCGTCATGTGGACAACGCAAATCCAATCTGATCGCCACCTTCACAGATACGTTCTTCAATTTTTTATGGAGCTCACAAGGTATCTGCTCCTTAATTCCATCCACGGGGTAGCCGGGACCGCCATCTGTAGTATAGGATGCATCGTTAGACGGGACCTCCGATTCAGCGACGCTGCTTCTCCGTTGAGATGGGTTGGCGGTAATATCGAGTGGAGGATCTTGCTGCAAGCGTGCTATTCCTCTAAGTTCGTCGATCTGCTACTACTTCTTGTCAAGTCTTCCTAGCAGCTGCTTGAACTTGTCTGCCTCCTCCTCCTCCCGTTGTTTCTTTGCTCTTGCTCGGCTTCTATAGGTACCTTGGTCCTTAGGAAACCCAGTCTCCCACGTGAAACTCCCGTCAAGACCTCGGACTCGTCCTGTATGTTCGTGATTCCCGAGGACCAAGGTCAGCAAGTCATTCTCTCTATCGGGATGAAACTGTTTTATTTCATCTTTAATATCTTTGACCACTTTTATCCATGTAGTCCTGGGTACCTTTATCCCGTCACTGCAAACAAGGTCCCATGTAAGTTCGTCATATGTACTCCCATGCCCAAGGAACCAATTTCTTGCCCTCAAATCCCATTCTTCGTGAATTAGTTCTGGAATGATCCCTTTATTATGAAGTTCTTTTTATTTTGCATCACACTTAGGCATGGCAGCCGCGTAGCCCCCTGGCCCCAAGTTATGGTGATATTTCTTCTTCGCAGCATTTATCTTGTTTTTTTCTGACTTTTCCTCTGCAACTCCTGACCTCCTATACAGCACAAATGCATCCCAGTAAGGCTGCTCCTTCGCTAGATAGCCTTCGAATAATGGGGTTTTCTTGTCCTTCTGATATTTTTGCCATAATGACTTCTTCCAGTTCTTGAATAGTTCGGCCATCTTCTTTAGTGCGAACTGCTTGACTTTCTTTCTCATTTCAGCAGTCTCGTCCTCAGTGTCACATTCTGGCAGCTTGAAATGTCCCATTAGGTCATTAAAAAGTTCATCTTTGAACCTATCATCGATATACACATCACTCCATTCCGCCTCTTTGGGCTTATTCCACTCCCGAACAGTGATCGGGGTGCGATCTCTAGCAAAAACTCTGCATTGTTGTACAAATAGTTGTTTTCTTTTCTTTGGTTCCAATGGTTCGCCGTCTCCTAAAACCTCTGTAATTTCATAAACAGTACCCAGGGGCAACTTTTTGGCTGGGCTGCGCTTGGTTTTCTTGCTCGATGTAGAGGCCTAAGAGAAGAAACATTCGTCAACATTATATATATACAACTAGGTACATCTAGTGACGATCATCGGACATCATATATATATACCTCATTGGTCTGCGTTACGCGTCCATGGGCTTCTTCCTCTTGTCTGTTGGTCTCCTCTCCCTCACCGGATGAGTTCAGATACCTCGAGGGAGATCCCTCATCGGCATCAATCATATCCTCGAGCAAGTGTTCCGAATCTAGGTCTCTGCGGACTGGGGGACTAGGTGGACCCATAGTTCCTTCAAAATGCACACAATATTTATTTGAACTTAACAAAATAAAACCTAAACCCCTAAACCCGAAGGTGCAGTGGACGGTGGCCGGTGATGGTGGCCGCGGAAGAGGCGGGCGACTAAGCGGCTTCCCGCGAGAACCACCACCCTAACCCTAACTCCGGTCACCACTCTGAACCCTAAACCCGGAGGTGCGGTGGCGGTGGCCGGTGATGGTCGCTGCAGGAGAGGCGAGCGACTAAGAGGCTTCCCGCGAGAACCACCATCCTAACCCTAACTCCGGTCACCACCGAGCACCAACACCCTAACCCTAACTCTAACTCTGGTTACAAAGAGGGTCTTACAATAAAAATACTATATTACATTATTATATTATCATAAAAAACCCTATAATAAACATAACTTACAATATTAAACTATAATCCTAAACTATACATTAAACTAAAAAATCCTAAGCTATAATCCTAAACTATACACTAAACTATAATCCTAAACTATGCATTAAACTAAAAAATCCTAAACTATAATCCTAAACTATACACAAAACTATAATCCTAAACTATACATTAAACTAAAAAATCCTGAACTATAATACTAATTAATTAAACTAAAAAATCCTAAGTACTAATCCTAACCCTAACACTCACCGGCGGTGGCGGCGGCCGGCGGGAGCGGGCACGGGAGTTGGCGGTGGGCAGCCTCGTAGCCGGCGCTTCGTCGGAGTGGCGCGGTGCGCGGCCGAGCTCGAGGGCGGGCGCGCGGGGCGCGGCGGCAAGGGCGCGGCTGGCTCGGCGGTAGCACGGCGGCCGGCGGAGAGAGGGAGGCGCGACGGGCGTGGAGGTTCGTCGGAGTTGGCGGCGGGGCAGCCTGGCGGCGCTTCGTCGTCTCTCTGGACTCCACTTCTCCCGGTGCGTGGAACGCACCGGGGGAGAAGGCCTCAATTTATACCCCCCCCTTTAGTCCCGGCTAGTGCCCCCTTTAGTCCCGGTGCGTGGCACCAGCCGGGACTAAAGGGGGGTCTCTAGTCCCGGCTAGTGCCACGCACCGGGACTAGAGGGGGGCGTTTCGATTTTCATGCACTGGGGCCAGACCTTTAGTCCCGGCTGGTAAACTGGGCCGGGACTAAAGGCCCAAATTTGCGCGTGCTGGGCCAAAAAAACCCAGCGTGCGTGTGCTTTTTTTTCAAATTTTCAAAAATATCATTTAAAACATTTAAGTTATATTTTTTGCATACTTGTGAATTTGACAAAACTTTCAACATCGAAAGTTCTTGAATTTGAATAATTAATCCAAATCAATTTTCTGTTTTATCAAATAATTATTTTAAATAGTCAAACTATTAACCATTTTGCCATTATAAATTTAAAAATGCATTAACTATTATTTTTTGCATATTTTTGAATTAGACAAAACTTTGAACATGAAGTTATTAAATTTGAATAATTAATCCAAATCCATTTTCTGTTTTATCAAATAATTATTTTAAATAGTCAAATTATTAACCATTTTGCCATTATCAATTTAAAAATGCATTAACTATTATTTTTTGCATATTTTTGAATTTGACAAAACTTTCAACATGAAAAGTTCTTGAATTTGAATAATTAATCCAAATAAATTTCTTGTTTTATCAAATAATTATTTTTAAAAGTTCAAATTATTAACATTTTGCCATTATCAATTTAAAAATGCATCAACTATTATTTTTTGCTTATTTTTGAATCTCACTAAACTTTCAACATGAAAAGTTCTTGAATTTGAATAATTAATACAAATCCATTTTCTGAATAAGCTTTAGTCCCAATTGTATCCACTAACAGAGACTAAAGATTTTTCCCGCCATTTCTCACCGCTTCCCACCAAGTTTTTCCGCCCTTTCCTCTGAACCGAGCTTTTAGTCCCGGTTGTAGCCACTAACAGGGACTAAAGATATTTCCCGCCATTTCCCACTGCATCCCGCCATGTTTTACCACCTTTCCATCTATATATAGGTCGATCGCACCATGGTTATGCACACATCCACACCTTCCTCTCTCACAGAAATGGACAGCGCCTACTAGGCCATTCTGACCCTCGAGGAGACGGAGGCGCTGTGCGCCTCAAGCTACCCTTGTCCACCAGGCTATCGGCCGCCCACCGGCTAGATGCTGAGTGCTGGAGGTGTTCCTGTCCCTCCCGTGCCTCAAGGCTCCGCCCGACAGGCGGCCATAACGAACCACTTCTACCACGAGCTCACGCCGGAGCAGCGGATGGATCCCGACAACTACGACACCTGGAATGCCTTCTTCGCTAACCGACAGGAAAGGGAGCTCGCCAGGTACGATAGTGATGGCCCGCCCCCGGTGAACCACAATGAAGCCGGCCGCAGTCTGTGGTGGGTGAACCATAATATCATAGGCGTGATGCGCTACATCGCCGGGGGAGACCATCCTTGCCTGTGGTGCCCACAAGTCCACCCGCTCGCCATGAATCCGAGGCCGGAGTGGAAGGTGCCCCCGGTATATGTCATGGCTGGGCTCAGGATCCCCGGAGTGGCAGGTGACGATGACAATGATGATGACAATGACGAATAAGACCCTGAAGATGTGTACTATAGGACTAGGCATGATTATGACTAAAGGGGCGGCTTTAGTCCTGAGTGTTAGCTAGTCCCGGTTTGTCTCGGTTTTTAATATTAATAAATGTATTGAGTGTTAGTCCCGATTTGTGGCTGGACCGGGACTAAAGGGGTCCTTTAGTCCGATTTTGTAGTCTCGGTTTTTAAATATTAATAATTGTCTTAAGTGTTAGTCTCGTTTTATTGTTGGACCGGGACTAAAGGGGGACCTTTAGTTCCGATTCGTACTACGACTTTCCCAAACTATGAATATGTTGTCCCGATTCGTACTTACCATGAAGATCTGATCTCCAAACACGTGCGGTCACATATTATGGAGTGCTTCTATGACCAGTTTCTTGGAGATGCCGGAGGAATGGGCTCCGGCGGCATCTCCCTGAAACTGGCCGTAGTGGTGTCCCTGCTCTCGAAGACCATCTTGCAGCTTTTAACTTCTCTAACTAGATCAATATGCCTGGGAGCTAACCTAATTTCACATATTAGGGAGTGCCTCTATGACCAGTTTCTTGGAGATGCCAGAGGACTGGGCTCCGGCGGCATCTCCCTGAAACTGGCTATAGTGGTGTCCCTTCTCTCAAAAACCATCAATCTTGGAGATGCCTCAAACTGGCTGGAGGACTGGCCTATTTATAGTACAAGCAGCTCGGCATAGTGTCGACACTCACGACATAATGTCGACATTCACCCCTATTATTAGAGCTCACTCGTGTTTTGTCCCGTTTGATGTCTCCAACCGGGACTAAAGGTTCATCCAACCGGGACTAAAGGCTCAACCCCTATTATTAGTGCTACCTGGCCCAGCCTGCCGCAATCCCTTTAGTCGCGGTTGGTTTCTCCAACCGGGACTAAAGGTTCAACCCCTATTATTGGTGCTGCCTGGCCCAGCCTGCCCTGCCCTTTCCCTCTATTTATAGTGCGGCCGTCATGGCCATGGAGAATCTTCATCATTTAACAATATGATTACATAAAAGGTTTAATATATTACACCAACATCCCTATCTAGTGTTGTTGTTTTCTTCTGCGCCGTAGCCATGGAGAATCTTCATCATTTAACAGGAGGCTTGGGTTAGTTTTCACTTTGAAGGGCGGGATTTCATTAAAATTATTATAATCTTCTGTCATATCTGTCTTGTCATCCACTCCCATGATGTTTATTTTCCCTGAAAGAACTATGTGGCGCTTTGGCTCATCAGACGATGTATTCTTTTATTGATTTCTTTTTATCGGTTTCGTAGACATGTCCTTCACATAGAAAACCTGAGCCACATCGTTGGCTAGGACGAATGGTTCGTCCATGTACGCAAGATTGTTGAGATCCACTGTTGTCATGCCATACTTTTCGTCTACATGTACTCCTCCTCCTGTCATCTTGACCCATTTGCACCGAAACAAAGGGACCTTAAAAGTAGGTCCATACTCAAGTTCCCATATCTCCTCTATGTACCCCATAATATGTGTCCTTATGCCCATTGTCATCTGTTGCATCAAAGCGGACACCACTGTTTTGGTTGGTGCTCTTTTTATCTTGGACGATCATGTAAAATGCATTACCATTTATCTCGTACCCTTGGAAAGTACATATAGTCGAAGATGGTAACCATGCCAACAAGTACGGCTGATCTTCAACAGTGTTGTTATTCATGAGATGCTTCTGCAACCAACTGCCAAAAGTGTCCCCGTGTCCCACTTTAATCGAGGAGTCAGGCATCCCCGGGTTTTCCGAGCGTACAATAATCTTGTGTTTCTCGATATACGGAGCCACCAAGGTGCAATTGTGTAGAACTGTGTAGTGTTCTTTATTGAAAGAATCCCTGTCTATACATACCATTGTTTTCCTTCCGAGTGTTCCTTTTCCAGTCAGCCTCCTCTCATACCGAGATTTAGGAAGACCAATCGGCTTAAGGTTAGGAAGAAAGTCAACACAAAACTCAATGACCTCCTCTATTCCATAGCCCTTGGAGATGCTTCCTTATGGTCTAGCACGGTTATGAACATATTTCTTTAAGACTCCCATGAACCTTTCTAAGGGGAACATATTGTGTAGAAACACAGGACCGAGAATTCTAATCTCTTCGACTAGGTGAACTAGAAGGTGTGTCATAATATTGAAGAAAGATGGAGGGTACAACAACTCGAAGCTGACCAGACATTGGACCACATCAATATGTAACCCTGATACACTTTCTGGATCGATTACCTTTTAAGAAATTGCATTGAGGAATGCACATACCTTCACAATGGTCAGCCGAACATTTTCCGGTAGAATCCCTCTCAATGCAACCGGAAGCAATTGCGTCATAAGCACGTGGCAGTCATGGGACTTTAGGTTTTGGTATTTTTTATCTTTCATATTTATTGTTCCCTTTATGTTAGACGAGAAGCCAGACGGGACCTTGATACTAAAAAGGACTTCAAAAAATATTTCCTTCTCTTTCTTGGTAAGAGCGTAGCTGGCAGGCCCTTGAAACTGCCCTGGATGCTTGTCGTCTCGTCCTTTATGACGTTGCTGGTCCTCCCGTGCTTCCGGTGTATCTTTTGACTTCCCATACAAGCCCAAGAAGCCTAGAATATTCATACAAAGATTCTTCGTCAGGTGCATCACGTCGATTGCAGAGCGGACGTCATGGACTTCCCAATAGGGTAGCTCCCAAAATATAGATTTCTTCTTCCACATGGGTGCGCGTCCATCGGCGTCTTTCAGAATAGGTTGTCCTCCAGGACCCTTTCCAAATATTATATTTAAATCCTTGACCATACCAAACACATCAGCACCAGTACGGGGGGCAGGCTTCTTACGGTGATCTGCCTCGCCATCGAAATGCTTGCCTTTTTTTTCCTTAAGGGGTGTCTGGGCGGAATAAAACGACGATTGTACGGGTACACATTCTTCCTAGATTTATCCAGATATATACTTTCAGTCTCATCTAAACAGTGTGTGCATGCATTATATCCCTTGTTCGTATGTCCTGAGATATTACTAAGAGCAGACCAATCATTGATGGTTACGAATAGCAACGCTCGTAGGTCGAATGGCTCCTGTTTGTGCTCATCCCACACACGTAAACCTGGTTCCGCCCACAACTGTAAAAGTTCATCAACTAATGGCCTTAGGTACACATCAATATCGTTGTCGGGTTGCTTCGGGCCTTGGATGAGCACTGGCATCAAAATGAACTTGCGCTTCATGCACAACCAAGGAGGAGGGTTGTAGATACATAGAGTGATGGGCCAGGTGTTGTGACTGCAGATCTGCTCCCCAAAAGGATTCATGCCATCTGTACTTAGACCAAACCATAAGTTTCTTGCTTCACCAGCAAAGTCCGGGAAGTCTCTCTCGATTTTTCTCCATTGTCGACCATCAGCGGGGTGTCTCAACATCCCGTCTTTCTTACGTTCTTCCATGTGTCATCGCAACAACTTGGCATGATCTTTGTTTTTGAACAAACTTTTCAATCGTGGTATTATAGGAGCATACCACATCACCTTGGCAGGAACCCTCTTCCTGGGTGGATCTCCATCAACATCACCAGGGTCATATTTTCTGATCTTATACCGCAATGCAGTGCATACCGGGCATTTATCCAAATTCTTATACTTCTCACCGCGTATAGGATGCAGTCATTAGGGCACGCATATATCTTCTGCACATCTAATCCTAGAGGGCAGACGAGCTTCTTTGCTTCGTATGTACTTGCGGGCAATTCGTTATTTCTTGGAAGCAACCTCTTCATGAGTACCAGCAACTTCTCAAATCCCGAGTCAGTTACACCGGTCTCTGCCTTCCACTTCAGCAATTCCAGTGTGCTACCCAGCTTCTTCTGGCCATCTTCACAAGTTGGGTACAACAATTTGTTGTGGCCCTGTAACATCTGCTCAAACTGCAACCTCTCCTTTTATGTGTCGCTGTATCGCTTTGCATCAGAAATGACCCGACCAAGATTATCAGCGGGCCGGTCTGGTTCCCATTCTTCACCTCCTTCTTCTTCATGCGGTATCAGCGTATTCAGGGAATATAGATCGGTAGTTGTCATCATCGTTCTCTTCTTCATCGTCGTCTTCCATCACAACCCCTCTTTCTCCGTGTTTGGTCCAAACATTATAGCCGGATATAAAACCAGACCGAAGCAGGTGGCTCCGAATGACTCTTGCGAAAGTGTGAACCTTCTTATTCCTACAGTCAACACATGGACAAGACATAAAACCATCCTGTCGCTTGTTCTCCTCGGCCACAACTCGAAAAGAACACACGCCTTCTCTGAAAGCGGCAGAGCGTCGGTCACCATACATCCATGGATGGCTCATCTGTATCATACAAATATATGTCAAACGTAATCACTATGCTAAAATTAGTACCGCACGACGGTCTTAACGAAAAAATAGTTGCTAACCTTTTATTACACTTGGAAACAAAGATGAGAAAACTTAAGTGTGGCTCGGGCACCTCATATCATGTATGTCTTGTGTGACCTAAACTTACATCACTCTAATGGACATTTCACCGAACACCTCTAGTGCATATGTATGAACAAGAAAAAAAATAGCACAACAACACTTTCTTCCACCAGGAAAAAAACAGTTGGGAGGAGGAGGGGGTTGTACGTATATATAGGGTCAGACCACTAGTTCCGATTGGAGATACAACCGGGACTAAAGGTGGTGCCCAGCTAGCGGCAGGGTCAGAGCCCTTTAATCCCGATTTGAGTTTCAGATCGAGACTAATGGGGTCTAACGGCCGGGACATTTGGTTCTAGATGGCTTGGGCAGTCCGGCCAGGGCCATTAGTCCCGATCCCTGAACGAAAGGCCTGTTTCTACTAGTGCGAAACGAAGCAGCTTGGCGATGCATACGGCGGCTCGGCGGAAGACAGAAGCTGCGCTGAAATTAGCGACGGCCAAGAGTCCAAACAAAACCGTGTGGCAAACCTCCTCGCGATCGCGGTCCAGGAAAAGATACGTACAGACTCAATCGGACTAGGTCCCACAAAACTTGCCAGCTCAGCCTCCACCTCTTCCGTACGTACACGATCAGTTGAGAGCATGAAAACCAGATCACATGACCTGCCGGCCTGAACGCGATCCGCCGCCACCGCGAAGTCAGCAAAGACCGGAGGTGCAGAGAGCCGCCGAGGCGGCAGTGGACCTCGCCAAGGCTTGACCTTCGCGCCCCTGGCCAGCCTCAAACCCGACGCAGAAGCAGCCGCCCCAAGGCATCCTGGCGACGACGACCTACGACGCTGGACGGGGGACTTCGGCGACGTGCACCACACGACGGCTACTACGATCTCCTCTCCCAGAAACGCGACACTGGTGTGGGAAAACCAATCTCTTCCCAGAAATCCTGTTTGAGCTCGTCGTCTGTCTTCCGTCGACGGCGCGCCACCGCAAGTGTGATCAACTATACCGTTTTTATTAAAAATTCGAATTCTTACGTAGTGCATTATTTCCTTGATCAACTACCACGATAGTCTTTTGTGGAGCTAAACTTGGTTCCTTTCTTCATGTGCTCTTTTTGTTTAGTGGATTAACCACTAATTTCTACTTTGATTCATATGTTTCGAATGCGAGCACTAAGAGAATTTTCCATTTATCTATCTATATCTGTCTATCTATCTATCTATCTATCTATCTATCTATCTATCTATCTATCTATCTTCTATCTCTATCTATCTATATATCTATATCTATATCTATATCTATATCTATATCTATACCTAATAATAAAGCACGAAGTGTTTCTCCCGGTCCAACACTTTTTTGGACCAGTTTACCCTCCCACCAAACCACATATTACCACCAACGCCACCGGTAAGTAAAATAACTATTTAATTCTTTTAATATTTTTTCAGTCGCACTTAACCCCTATTTCCAAACATAATTAAGGCCACCTAGGGTTTCGATATGCCCTTCGTCCGTTGCCGCACAAAAAACCAGTCTGATCCCATAGATTAAAACGTTAGATCGAATCCCTAAAAAAACGTCACATCGAATCCCATCAAAGATCAGACGAAACCATCCCCTACATCCCGCACCTCGATTCCCAACAGAAAACCCCAGGGTAGCAGCAGGCACCGACATGTCCGACAACGGGTCTTCTACACACCTCCGCGCGCGCTATGGATGCATGCACGCCATTTGCTCGCCTGAATCGTCTGACTTCGTTTGTTCTCCGTTCAACCCCCAAAAAACCAGTCATCGAGCGTCGCCGGGAGAGTACAGTCGCCCGAGGGCTTCTCCATGTTGTGTGCTGGCCATCAGGCACTCTTGCCATTGAGCGTGACCCGTCATTGCCTCGACTCTTCGTACAGCTGTTTCAGGTGTTCTGCAAATGCTACGCAACGGATATAGCCCGGTATTGCGGAGTACTGAGAAGTGAGCGATAGACGGCTTGAGAAGGTGATCTTCATCATAAACCAGGAGGTCCTGCATGATCCGGCAAAGAACGGCCGGAAGCGACCTGGGTTCTTTGGGTATCCGTTCACGGCAGCGGAGCGAGAGGCCAGCTTGGTTGACGCTATCGTGGAGCTGTCCAGCCTGCCGTATCTGAGGAGTCTGGAGGTGGACATGGAGAACATGGCGGGCGCCCAAGATGGTGGTGAAGCTGGACGGGATCGTGGAGAACAACCTGTGATTGCAAATACAGAGTTCTCGCTCGTTTGCCAAATCGATGACACAAGTTAAGACGATGGCTAGAAAACAAACACTGCCATGCATACGATGTGGTCCACGTCTGCTGGTGTGTGGATTGAATCAAGCAAAGTTAATTACAGTGCGTCCAATTGTAATATAATGATGTCGTAAACATGTCTTCTATTTCTGCTGCTTGTCGGAGTTCCGTACCAGTCGTGAGGAGCAAGGATATATCAATATGAGCACCAAGGATTACACGATATGCTTCGGTTAGAGTTTATGTATTTCTCATTTTGATATCAATCCGTCTGTTTCGTTGGAAGGCGCCATGGAGGCGGATGTTGAGTGTGATTAAAATGTTATTCAGGCCCTTGATTTCCTGTCCAGTTATCTGCGATTTTTGGCCAGCTGATATTTTGCTATTTTTTCTATGTTTCTTTTGCAGTTATTCAACCGGTTTTACGTCCATCTGTTGGGGATGCATCCTACTTCTTCCGTTTTAAAACTAAAACATCTTGTATTTTTAAACGGAGGAAGTACAACAGTGGTGTTGCCTGATGACTTATGTCTAATGCGAGTCCATTTCTTTTGTAATCTTCCTAGAAGACAGGTAAATATAGTCTTTTTATCTTGTCACTTCTCTTCATAATGTAGAGATCATGCATCTCCGACGAGATTGGCGAAGATTACTACACTCAGAGCAGATTAAACATGACGGCGATCTGGTGGAGCCCCACTGGACCAAAAGAGAACGAGCTCTGTAGAAGAAGTCAGGTAGCAGGTTTACTATGTTTCTTTTCCTTGGGTGCTCGACGAATTTTCCACCAAAATATCTATGTCTGTTGTACCAGAAATTCTAGGTGAATTTGAATAAGAAGTTTTCTTTGTCGCGTGAACAAAAACTGATAACGAGTAGTGAAATTCGCCATAGTCTACAAAGTACACCGGTGCAACGCACGGGCATTTTTCTAGTATCTCTATCTCTACTATATAATTTACATTACGGTGGTTTTCGTCCTACTAAATTTTCGTCCGTCGTCCACTTTTGCACATTAGCCCTCCGCAAATTTCTAATTTAACCCGCACTCTATACCATCATCCAGCACGGTGAAAAGAAGGGGAGAGAATCTACTGGTCGCTACACGCCGCTCGCATCTCGGCCTCTCCCACATCGCAGAGATCCGCGTGAAGGGCGCGCCAGACAAATCCTCCTCCTCCTCCAAATTATCGTCCTGGATCGATGCTCCAGCACCACCCCCCAGGATTAGCTCACGGTGTATTATCTGTAGGCCATGATTCGGCTTCACCCGAACGGCGCCGGTGCCGCCGCAGAGGTCCGCGTGAACATCGCGCCAGCCAAGGCGGAGATGAGCCTAGATGTCGGCGCGCTCGGCCTCGAGAGGAACGGGAAGAAGGTCGTTGGCAGGGCCAAACCGAAGTAGTGTTGCACGGGCGCGTTCGAGATGGCCGACGATGAACACGCGGACGGTGCGTGGGGCCACATGTTGCGAAGCTGATTAGACTTGTTCGGTGCGGCAGTGCTGCAGCCGAAGGACGGCGAGGTCGTGCGGCACACTGCAAGGGCGGTGGTGGTTGAACTCCCCCATGGAGAGGCGGCGGCCATGGTTGTATGCGGGCGGAGAGGCGCGCAGGGAGGGGCACATCGGGGCCTCGGGCTGGAGCGGGTGCGCGCGCCGTCGGGGAAGGAGGCGGGATTGAGGGGAATCGAGCAGCATGGTGCTCTCGATCGGGAGGAAGGAAATGGGGGATTGGGACATGCGCGGGATGGAGATGGGGATTGGTGGAGAGCAGGGGAGATGGGTGGTGTGCGTAGTGCGCGCGTGTGAGTTCTGCGGTGTCCTGTGCGTGTGCATTGTGTGTGGTGGCTGGTGCCTCCGTCAGCCGTGCTGATCAGTACACGATCGGTGCTGAACATCAAAAAGCCTCCGCTCCAACGGATCCCCAAGGACAGCTACAGTTTAGCATCAATTTTTGATATACCGGATGAGTACATCGTGTGATGGTTCCTGCAGCAGAGATGGAGGCATATCGACCGCAATTAGTTTGAGATAAATCAGTAAGTCGCCACAATCGCCGAGGCAGTGGCTGGGTTATTTACTTATTCAACCAATTTAACATTATTTCTATTTGCCTGTAGCTTCTGAACCAACCCATTGAATAGATGGTTAGGAACTACATCCTTTTTTTACTTATATACTTAAACTTTACCTCTAATACCAGGCCGTATGTATCAATTGATACAAAGGCCGGGGTACGACCCTATTTCGGAAAAAATGTCCAAATAATTTTGGAACCAATTTTGGAACCGGCGTGTTGCCTGAAAATGTACATTGGGCTTGACTTATCATTGTGGACAGGTCATGTACCGCTGATATAGTTGGTATCATGCTGGTGTTATGCTTCACAAAGGTATGTTCCCCATTTTGTACTTTACAAACACATCTTAAGCCAGTACAGAAAATATAATTTATCTTTATTACCAAGATTATGAGCTAGCAGAACATTTAGGCTTTTAGCATATATTCAGTTATGATTTCAAGGGTCGTGGACATGAAAATACAAAGAAAAAGCCATATAGAATACTAATGTTTATATCCTTGAAGTATGCAGAATTAATTTGCTCTCATGAATGAATCATTCATCAATTAGCTAGATGAAGAAGACAACAGATGACAAGGAACCAACAAATCAAGTTGAATAGTATGAGTTAGCAAGGGTAGGCCATACAGTGGCGTGTGGCGTTTGTTGCTTGAGTATTTTACTTCCGGCATGTTGGATTGCATCAAAAGTGATTGTAACTTCAAATTTTCTTTACAAATGCAATAAGTCCAAGTTAAAATAAATCCAACACAATTTCCTGAGAAAAAGCTAGGCTTGATCACATTTTAACTGTGGTATGTAGCATGAACTTTAGAGTATTTTGAACGACAATAACAAATAATAATCGATTCACCCTTAGATCCGTTTCAAAATAAAAAATAGCCTTTAAACAGATAAGCGACTACCATTTATAAAAATTAACCTGATACACATGGAGCTGATGACTTTGGTTCGGGTTATGAAAAGCCTTGATGATGTAAATGGCAAGACAACCGGTGAGGTCCAATCCAACATAAGAGAAGAGGAAAAAATAGGAATCGCTCATGTGAAAGTGAGGAGGACGAAGGAAATGGAGTTTCCAACAAAAAAACCTGCATGCCCTTACTAATAAGGGGCATTGATGATGACAAGTAAGGAGGAATAGAAGCCTGTGATGTGGACTATGAAACTGAGTCGGGTATGCTAATCAAATATTAACAATAACCATTAACACTTGATAATAATTAAATTTGCCCACCTTTATTCAGTATAGGACATGCTAATTACTGAAGGAGCTATTTCATTTAATATTTTACTTTGATGTATTGTGTAATGACATTTCTATAAAAATTATGAACATTCATCGTACTATTATAATTTCGTGGCAACGCACGGGCATTCAGCTAGTCTCTACTATATAATTTGTCTAGAGGTGGTTTTGGTCGTCCTCAATTTCGTCCGTCGTTGGTCCGTCGTAACTCGTCCTTCCGCAGTGGACTCCTTCGTCGTATCTGACACAAACCAGCTAAAAAGAATCGGACGACACAAGAACTCCTCCTGGTCCCGGCAAAATAAAAAAAAAGGAAGAGACGGAGCTCGAACCGAGCCTCTCTTCTGCGGTCGGTCTTGGCCACCCGGCCCTCCCATCCCAACCCGCGTCCTGGGTGCTACGCAGTAACATTGCCGGCAAGATCGGCGCAAGCCGCCGCCGCCATATCATGGGTCCATAGGCGGCCTCACCCGTCCTGGATGTGTGCGTGCTCCGGCCACTGGGCTCGCCGGGCTCGCGACGGCCCTGGGTTGCACAAGTAAGAATCATCTCCGCTTTCTCGTTCGGTTCAGCGCTTCTACGCCTGCTAGCTTCGGCCTGGACGCGAGATCGAGCTGATGAAGGAGTGGCGGTGCAGGAAAGGGGTGAGCAGCCTGGTGCTGGAGTCGTCGACGATGTTGCGCGTGTTGGGGTACGCCTTCACCACATGGACCAACGCCTTCCGCGAGCTGGATGCCCTTGGCGTTGGGGATAAGATCAGAAAGCACCACCTGCTCTACGAGAGGTGAGCTACCCACCAATCTTGGATGGAATCATCTCCATACATGAATAGGAGATGCGTCCTGGATGCGGCGGAGCACGCGGTGGCCATCCGGCCAGAGCAGAGAGGGAGAGGCGGCCGTGTGTGAGAAGCGAGAGATTGAGCGGAGCTCTGTCGGGCGCACATCCTCTCGGATTATACATCCCCGCCCCTTAGGTCCGTCATCGCCGATGGCCCCTACAACAGCAGTCAGAGCCCAGGCGCCGCTGCTTCTCGCGTGAGAGCCGCCGCACCGGAGATCTTTCTCTACATATGGCGATGCGGGACCGTCAGACCAATCGAGTATCCGTTGTTGACCATGCGCTCAAATCTGCACGCGTTGTCTAGGCATGTGCGTATGCACGGTACAGAATGCCCGGACTGGTTCCTTGTCGTTCTCCCACTCAAGGGTACAATCTAGGTGCTCTTTGTGTTTTGAATGCTTAGGATCATGTCCTTCTCACGTCGACTTGAGTTTGTGTTAAAGCCTGTTAGAACCAACGATAATGATTCGACCGTGAGGCATTTCTTGTTCCTCTCTCTCACTATTTTGATCAATTTTCTTGGAGCAACAATGAACCAAGTTCAGTCTTTGCAAAAAAATTCAGTTTCTTATTTCTTTTTCTTCTTGTTTACTGGGATGGTTGGGATTAATTAATATTACCTTGTGTGTAATTATATTATTTGACAGCAAGAGGATCATATGTTGGCAGGACTCTCCTCAATGTCTGTCTCAACATGAATGAGCCCGTGCACTAGGAAGCATCACCGTTGCAGTTTTTTTGCTGGAATAACAACCTGATACTTCTGCTGTTGGAACCGTGTTGCTCGCTGTTGCTATGACGAATGAGAGGTGCGGCCACATCCTACTGATGATCAGCGGTTCAGGTCTCCTCTCTGACTTGAATTTGTTCCAGACTGGAAGTAGTTCCACGTCAGTCTTTTTCGAATGATGCAGCCTATTTTTTTTTTAAGGCAATTGGTTATTGGTCATTGGAAGTATTCAACCTATGATTGATTTAGTATACAAGTAGGATTTAGTTTACATGCTTCGCAACATATGCTTATTTTTGGTTCTTGAACGAGGTATATGTAGCAAGTAGCACTTTAATTTACTTACGGGTACAATTGGCTACCAAAAAGTTCTTTTTGTTCTTGAACAAGGTATATGTAGCAAGTACCACTTTAATTTATTTACGGGTACAATTGGCTACTGAAATGTTCTACTTATGAGTTACTTCCTATGTACCTAATTATAAGATGTTTTAGCAAACTATATTTAGTGCACAATAATTTTCCAAGATCTGCATATATAATCTTAATCTTGTTCTTAGATGCCGAGCTAAAATTCCAGAAAACTTAGAAACGACACCATATATATGCGGTGTACGACTTCAATGATTATCATGTTCTTCCGTGTATTTCAGATTTCACTATAAAGCCAACAAGTGGAGCGATATCGAAATTGTTAGCCTACCTACTATAAACATGTGACCCTTCTTGGTTACATTGTGTGCTGACCTTGAACATCCGCTTCTCTCTAACAGTGCTCAGATTTGACACGTCCATTTGAACATTAAACTTAAACCTGCTCACATAGCTAGCAGAGCCCATGAATCGATGATTCACACACTGATCAACAAAGAGGCAGGATGCGGGAGAGGAAAATTTACCGCCAACTGCGACACACTTGGAGAACATTCATCGTACTATTATAATTTCGTGGCAACGCACGGGCATTCAGCTAGTATATACTATAATTTGTGTTAAGGTGGTTTTCGTCTGCCACAGATTTTCGTCCGTCGTCCAACTTCTGCCCGACAACCGGGTATTGAACAGAGTTCATACCGAACTTGGTTAGTTACTACCGAAGTGCCAATCCAACTCAATTTCTGTTTAATCTCTTGCCCTCTCCCCATAAAATCCATCCATATGTAGCCCTTCTCCTTCGCATATGATTCCCAGATAAATCTCATGAGATCTCCACGAGACGATCGCTGCGTCCGGGGACACACATCGTCGGAAGGTTTCGTCGAGCGCAACCAGTGAGGCATCGCGGTCGCCGTTCGTACGAAGAGTTGCGCTGCGTCGGCGAGAAATTCCAGAGACACGCACGGTCGAGTAGGCGGGGTCGATCTCGGAGGCAAATAGGCGCACATCGTCCTCCTAGGCAGAAGCGGCGATGCTCAGGGAGGGAAGAGACGGCTACTTGGAGTCCGCCGTTCACCTATAGGTTGACCGGGCGAAGCGGGCGGTCGCAAAGCTTGCCCCTTCTGGAGCTTGAAGAGGCCGGTGCGCAGGCGGCCACATACGCATGACGCGAGGGCGGCGGCGGCTGAGGTTCAAACAAGAACAAGGCATGCTAAAGCAGAGGAGCGACGGTTGCTTGGCAGGCGGAGGAAGGTGAGGCGGCCGGCCGGAACGACGCGCTCTCATCTGATCCGGCCGAAGGTGAGAGGGATGGAGGTCCGGCCATCTCTCATTTGTTTTTCAGCAGTTCCAGGTTTTCCTTATTAATTAGATCTGAGAAAGTTTTGTATAAGTCAAGGTGTCCTTATTTTCATCGGCAAGAAGACGACTGGCTCGTCAATGGAGGGTCCCTATGGTAGCTGCCCTGGAGCGGTTCTTCCTGATAGTCATGTAGGCTTACCCTCAAACCAGGTTGCAGGCGGTCAGGCGCCCGGAGCGACGAGCTGTGTCATGGCGGCGGTGATGGCGTTGGCGTCCCGCTCGCTCGTGTGGGTGCACGCCACACTTCCGTCTGACGTCCTGCGACGTTTTGGTTGAGGATTAGCCCATCACGTCTTCTTGACCGTGCAGGGTGGCTTCACGAGTTTATTTTTCTTCATCATTTAGTAGATTCACATGGAGGACCAGAAGGACATCGCAACGCAATGTTCAGAAACTCTAGCAGATATTTTTCCTAAAAAATAAATTTTAGGAACATGGTGGTTATAATATAATTTTAAAGAATTTTTGCAAAAAATAGAGTAAACAGAAACACAGAAATATAGTAAAATAACACATAACCATGTCGTCATGATTATTATGTAGAAACTTTTTCTTTTGAAAAGGGGAGAAGAACCCCGGCCTCGGCATCCACTGATGCACATAGCCTTTATTTTTTAAAATACCTGTTAAATTAAATTTCTAATCTAGCATTAATCGTCCGAACTCTTCTTCTGAACTCTTACCAACTGGCCGGTTCCTCTCACCGTTCTCACTGGCAAGTCTCACACCGCCACCATTGCGGCTACAATCTTCTCACATGTTGACATGTTCCTACTGAGCCTCTACTTGACACTATATATCGTGATATTTATGTTAGTGTGGTCCTTCTATACATGCTATAGCATGCTAAATAGTGTGAAATAGTGTGCTTTTTTTTTATTGCTACATACTCCAATTCTGTTTGACACGATATGATTTATCTCATATGTCAAGTTATCATCCGTCGTGTTGGCGAGTTCAGGTGGTGCGCGCGTAAGGCCGAGCATAAAAGGGGTGGTAGAGGTGCAGGCAACATGGATGGGCAGGATTTAAGACATCACGTGACTCATTCTGACTAATAAATTTATTTATGCTTAATGATTAATTATTTATATTTATTTCTTTGGATGTTTAATTTTTATAAGACGAGAGGTGAAAGTCAAAGGCATTTTAAAATAAAATGATAATCCATATAATTGTACGTCCGTGGCAACGCACGGACCATTCAACTAGTATGCTTAATTCCAGGATTTCTTCTCACTTGCGTATTGTGATGCCTCTAGTTTAGAAGAAACTTATATATTTCAGTATCGACCCTGATCCATTTTCTATTAAAAGTTGTCATCGACTACTCAAACAAGAAGTACCAATATATTCTCTCTTTTTTCTTGGTCAAAGAAGTTCCATAATCGCCTATTAGGATTATCTAGGCAAGAGATAATTGGTTCGATCCCGTTCATTGTGTCATGCAATGATAGCTGGTAGGACATTAAGTTATGGAAGAAGACTCTTGAATTTGGGGGAACATAAGTGAGGGGTATGCAAATAGCAGAGGAAATAGTAGCATGCATAAGTTACTATGAAGTGCATTTATCCACAAGATTGTAGGACATTCAGAAGGAGCAGACGAGAGTAAACTTAATGCAGTTCTGTAGAGTTTTGGATAATATGAAATTGATATTTTCATGTCCATTCCAGCTGGAACGAGCTAGAACATGACGAGGAAATTGCATACTTTTGTTTGTTACTCGGTGCTAATTTATTGCCATTGTTTTTTATTTTCCTGTTATCTTATTGTGAGCTTTGCTCCAGTACCCTCCTCTTCAAACTCAGAAGGGTAATCTGGTCCTTTACATTAATTGGTTAATTATCGATTTAATTAGGCCGGCTCTTCTAAATCTAGAACCAAACTATACGCCCGCGTAGGCAACCCTGCCGTCTCCGGCTGCCGGCGTTTCCAAGACGCCGCCATGCATGCAAGTTCTTGAACCTCGCACATGTCTGCTCTTTGATCGTTGTTGGGAGATCTCCGTGCATGCTCCTCCTATGGATGATCCTAGTACTACCTAGGATCCCGATCTGGACAAAGCTTCAGCACCCACACGGATGCTGGATGCAGATGATGAATCACCGTGTCGTACTATCGTGCAACGCAACTTTGCACTCGATATCAAAAGGAAATTTTCGTCAGCATGGAGGCGTCTTGGAAATGCGGCAGCATGGAGGTCGTTGTATAGGATACGTGGATGTACGGGTTATTAGCATATATAGATCTAAAAGTGGCAGCTTAACTAAAACTGATAATAATTAACTAATTAGTGCAAAAGACCAAATTACCCTTCTGAGTTTGGAGAGGGGGTTGTACTGGAGCAAAGCTCTTTTACTGTTCATATTAGGATTCCAACCCCTCCCCCTCCCCCCACACATAACCACCCCCCGAGGCATGACGCCTCATACCTTCATTATTACGTGGTGATTCACCTTGCGAATGTCCAGTCAGTTTGCTCCTACTGCCGCTTATCAGAGCTCTTCCCACTACTCAAATTCCTCTATCAAAAAATCATGCACACCATGTTTTCCCTCCTGAGTGACCCTTCAATCCTGAACTCCACCCTGGCCATAGTTAAATAGAGATCCTAGTAGTAATGTGTTGTTGTATAATTTACTGAATGGCACGTTTGATTCATGTTTGTTGCCCAACACTTCCCCTTTTTTATTATATATAAAACGTGATTATCTTCTCAAAGTCTTTTTACTCTTTTTTTTTGCGAAAACAAAGTCTTTTACTCTCTGGAACAATAGTTGCAGCTAGATCATCCTAATGATTTCTTTACCTACAAGAAGCTTGCAGAAGTCCTAACTCTGGCTGAAGGAACTAAACCACAGAGTCACATTTTCCTAACCAAGACATGATATAAGTGTGCTTTAAGTGATGATGGAATTATTTTTTATCATATTTTCCAAGCTTGCATGCACCAAGGGGATCCTTATGTGTTCAAGACTTCACCTAGTATATGGCCTACATATTACATTTTCTCAAGCTTACTTATTTCCACCTAAGTAAAAGGCTTTACCTTACAAGGTGGATGTCCAAGACAAGTGTCACTTGAATAAACAAGATGTCATTATAGCAAGACGCTGACTTCAATTTCTTTATTCTTGCAGAAAACCCCTGAATTTCATCTACATCAAAGTCAGGCTGGCTCAAGCACAAGAAATAAAGTACTTACATCGTTGAAACGATTAGCTTACATCAAAGTAACTGTTCTTTGAACTCCTTTCATCAGAAATAGTATGTATGATATTATTAGCTTATCTGCCGCTATCAAGCACGGACACTCGACATGCTATAATATGGAGTACATGTGTATCCATGTTTAATTATTTCACTTATTCTATTTGTCAATGACTAGAGTTGTGATATCTCTGCATAATCACAACAACTATTACCTTCCGTGTTCTTTTCATTCTCGCACATTAGGCTGATGGTGATTCAATATTATTTAAAATTATGAACACCAGATGTACGCCCAACTACATATCAGTAAACCATACGGATGCATTATTTACTATCCAAGCAAACAATTTACCACGTTATACAATATAGGATTGTTAGGAAGATACCGGCATGGCCACTATGGATCAACCCCCGGTTAGACACCGTTTGTTTCTCACTAAGAAGATTTTTTTTTAATTGGAGGCCATATATGTTCCGTTGATAGTGAGGCACATGTGGTATTTTTTATTAACATTCAAACTACAAACTCTAGTCCTTGGTAGGTATTGTGTCTGTGGTAGTGGTGGCCGCATCTGTTTATTTGTTGTATTGTGACATTCTCAAAAACACTTTATATACAAAAGGTTTTCAGTTTGTTTAAACATCTATTCCTAAGCTTGGCCTAGAATACTCTATGAAGATATTAGTTATACCATACTCTTTAGAGATCTACACTAAGATATTAAATGGTATTGAAATATACAGGAACACACATGCATATGTACACATTTTGTACATTAATTTCTAGAGGCATGCGATTTGGTTTTATCTCATAGAAAATAATCAAATTTCAAATATTTTTTACCGGCAAAATTTCAAAATTTCAAAAAAAAGTAAATATTTTTTCTACCATGTATTGTTTAGCATGTCAAAAGTGCATAATTGTAGTAAGATGTGGTTAAATAGTCTAACTAAGAATATAAATAGCATATGTAAGTATAGAAGTTCAATATAAAGTGTATCCACGACACTGATAGATGTACTAGTCATAGTAGATGCACGGAGCACGCGGAGCTCCACGGCGGATGTCCATGGGGGTGGATGGGTTGGTTGGAGAAGCGGTTACAGCGGTCTTCATGGCAGTCTTATATGCGGGAACAAAGAGGAGGACGGGCAGCGGAAAGCTTGCGGTGCAAGCTGCGTAGGCCTTAGACGCGTACCGCAACAGAAGGGCGAGCTGCGCGTGAACCTGTTTTATTCGCACCGCGCCGCGACTTGCTGTGCCGAACATGGACAAAACGGAGGGGCGGAGCCATGCTCTTGCTCTGCGCTGGAATTGGGAATTGGGGATTTGGGAGGAATCTCTACGGAAGGGGAAGGAGAAGAGGGGTTTTTTTCTTAGGGAAAGGGGAAGAGCGGGTTATCTATCTGTATCGGCAGGTTCAGTCGACAGCTACCATTTCGGCTCATTGTCAAAGATCAACTACCCAAAGCGATTCAGATGAATCAACGGTCAAGATGAAGCCGCGTGAAGACCACGAGGAGTTACCGTTTAAACTTATTTTCTATAACTAAATAAAAAACCATGGTGAATGACTGGTGGCACATGTGTAACTAATTACATGCAATGCCATCGAAAAACTAATTACTACATCTGATTGCTATTTTTTCCCACTTGATAGGACTCCAGTGTAAAAATGAAACAGACTCCTTCAAATTCTCAACCAATACAGGGACGGGGCAGGCCTCTGACACGAGGCGCGGGAGGGGCGTGCTGTCATGGAGTGGTAGGGTCATGCGTGAGCGCCTTCTAGCGTCGGGGAGGATCACACGGAGTTCCGGGGCAGAGGTCCATGGGGGTGGGCGGGGGAGCAGGAGGGAAGGTTGGGTGGGGAGAGAAGCTGTTATGTCTAACATAATATGCCAGTCCTTATATGGGAGAAGGGGGACGAAGACGAGGAGGGGCAACAGAAAGCTTGTGGTGCAAGCCGTCGTTGGCCTTGGGCACGCGCCGAAGTGGCAGGGCGAGCTGCGCATGGATCGGTGTGTCTGTGCCACACCGCGCCGTGCCAAAAATGATCCAAGCCTAGACGAGCCATACTCTCTTAGTTATGGTTCCGGTCTGAATTGCGTATTTGGGGAGAAGAAGTCACGGAGGACGGAAGAGGAGGAGGGATATATTGCAATTTAGTCCTAAACTTGGTTGCATTTGTTGGAACAGGGCAAGTTCATTGTAACAGGACAAGTTTGTTGCAATCGATCATACTAGATGACCAGTTGCACCCGTGCCACAAGGCCTAAAGCAAGACAATATTTTGAACATAAGTTTTATCTATCATGTACCCCCTCCCCTCTATTTCATAATATAAATCTTTTTAGCAAGCTAAAACAGAGAGAGTACTTTCGGTACTTTCAGCTGGAAACACTATATATATTATAATCCTAAATCAAATCGTATTTATTTACATGAAGGTAACCTACACGGACAACTGTAGTTGTAAAAGAACTTATTATCATTGATACATGTAGCCTTAATTTGTTATTTTGGAATGAAAGGAAATATTACACATCATGTCTCAGAAGGATAGGTCTTAACTCATACTTGTACTTAACTCATACTTCATCCAAACAACCTTGATCCATTATTCAACCACACACGTCATGATAGGTCTTAACTACCATAGGTAGCATAAACAACATAGAAGTTCGATAGATATTATTACAGAGCTTAGTATTTGTTTCTAAAGTAAGAAAACTGAATACTCGCTACTGAAAATATAGATTCAGCATGGCTCGTCCAAGCGATCACATGAACTTGCTGCAGCTCATGTCTTAGGAGGCCAATTCTCAGACAAGGGGAATACACGCCCCATTTTTCCATACTACGAAATGTTTGGAACCTCTTTAAGCTTTCTTTTCAAGCATGTCCACCACAAACAAACCTTGGATCACTCCGACAGAGATAAGCATATACTGAGCATTGGGAGATGCAAATCGCACTTGGACAGAGTGCCAATCTAACGGCTTAACTACAAATGCCGTCGAACGGGATTTGTTGATCACGCATCGGAATGCGTCAACCAGATCAATGCTTGTCTCACGATACCAATCCACCATATCTCTCTTACGAAAAAGCACCCATCTAACGATCGTTCACTGTCCAGGTGAACCACTGCAAAATCCCCTTCAGTGTGCGGTCCAATAATATATTGGAGCTAGCATTTAACTGTGATTGTCATTTGACCAGGAAGATCCAGCACTCCAAACGTCCCTTTTTCCACATCGAAACAAACTATGAACCTAAACCTACCAGGTACATCATGTAGATCACATACTACAGATTTCTATGGAACATCGTTATTCAAGTGCTGTTTTGAGCAGCTGCAACCTGCAGATGCCATGGGAACAGCACTAAGAACCATAACATATCCTAAAAAAATTCCCTAAGCATGGAAACATAAAAAAATATGAGTTCATTTTTAGATTTGAAAGCAATCTGATGGCGTCCTGCTCTGGGCGCACTCGCTGATTTTATGTTTCCTTTTGTTTGCTAATGAGAAGACCTTGCACTCAATATAGCACAATAAGAGGCATATGATTTCCCTATCGCACGTGCCCTGATGACAGAGAAACCGAACATAGCAGGAATGACCAATGATATAGCATTCTCAAGTCTCTGATGTTACCGTTGAATAAAATGATTACACCTGCATCCACAGCTATTGCAACTGAAACATGGAACTGATGTATTTGTACTTGCATCCATAGGTACTGCAACTGAAACATGGAACCACTGTCATGCAAACGTTATTTACAAAGTGCACAAGTAAACATGGAACCACTGTCATGGAACCACTGTCATGCAAACGTTATTGACATCCACAAATAATACATCTGTCATTTTTCTGCAGCGCGCAAAACAAACAAATTGCTGTAACAGGCAACAAAATGACCGTCTGGAGCAACAAACACATGCAAAATACATTGGCAGAAACAAATAACCGTAGCCGTAGGCAATAGTAAGTTCCATCCACAGAAGCAGATAACGTGCAGGTCTGGACAATAGTCCGAGCTAGGCATGTACGTAGATACTAGAGTTTTGAGTTGATAGCACAAAACTACCACTTTGTATATCGATTTTACTAATACATACCACTCGCCTTCAAAATCACATAAAACTATCACATTAGATCTTAATTGTCGCAAAAAGGACTGAGCGTTGTCTAAACACGAATTGACACGGTTTAAGACGGGTCTGCCCGTCAGGCTGACGTGGCAGCGCGGGACGGCGTACCGTCTGCCGTTTTGCACGCAGGTCCTCAAGTTTCGACAGAAAATTGTGCAGAAGTCCCTGGCACTATTAAAACATTCATAACTTTTGAATACGAATTTGAATGGAAAACATTTAAATACGAAAAGTGCTTAGCATTGTTTGAAACTTTTTTACAAACTTTATTTATTATTGTATATAATTAAAATATGAAAAAATATAAAAATTATTTTATTAATTATACAAAAACTTTGGAAATTCATAACTTTAACTATATAACTCCAAATAATATAAATAATATGTCTAAATTTATTAGAAAAATCCAAGGGGTCCATTTTTTATATTTATAATGCATTAATCATATCCGTTCCTCTCGGATATTTTGATTATGCAAGTAATCATAATAATAAATGTGTGTCGTTTTATTTATTCTTGCATATTTAGATGCACTAGACATATGCAAATATGCACTAGAAATATACAAACCAAAAGGCAACGACACGTCGTGCTCAAGTTGAATCGGGCGGTTGCTCACTCGGGTCGCTTGGAATTTTTTATACAAACCAAACGCAACAAATGACAGATGGCGGTCAGATTGGTCTCTAGATCTTGTTATCTGCTTGCAACCACAACACGAAGCCCCAGAATTAATTAAATCTATCCAAATTTAAAAAAACTTTCGACATCTATCTTAAGGCAGAGGGAGTAGTTTTCTTTTAGAAAAATTATGCTTGTTTTTCAGACAATGATCTTCATCTATTCCACTAGTTTACTAGAAGTATAAAGCATCCCAAACATAATAAAACTTTTTTTCGAAAAAGAGAATAAGACACCGGCAAACATAATAAAAGTTACATTGAGATTTTTAAACCACCTAACAACCACTATTGTCGCCAGAGCGAGTCGCTGGCGGGCCATTCTCGCCGCTCCCCTATCGGAGATGGCCTAACGTTATTATGACAGTCATGAAGTCTTCGTACACGTGTCCCTAAGGACCGAATCTTTAATTGATCTGAATCTTTCGACACCAAACCTGCAAGACACATGGAATGAACATGGTCCACCACTCCATGGATGTGGTGACCAAACGAATCTCCGTCCTCCTCAATGCCATGGGCGAGATTGCCGCCGACGGATGGACGAGGAGGCGAGTATAGCTTATTCATGCCCCCACACAACGCCAACATAGCCACAATAAAGTCAATATTGGTTGACCAAACTCTAAATTTAGATACCTTACTACAACACCGAGCGTAGGTTCAAGGTCCGACAAGATGGACGAGGAGGCGAGCATAGCTTATTCATGTCCCACACAACGCCACCATAGCCACCATAAAGTCAGTACTGGTTGACAAAACTCTAACTTTAGATACCTTACTACAACACCGAGCGTAGGTTCAAGGTCCCACCCCCTCCCGATGTCGGAGCGGCAACCAGAGCAGGCGAGGGCCAGTTGGAGACGGCAAAGACAAGGCTGATGGCGGCGGCCAGGGTGGAACTCTAGGTTGCTGCCTTCTTATCACGGGAGGTAAATGTTTCATGACCTGCTCGAAAAATTATGCTTAATACTAATATACTTCAATCTCACCTCAAATGGACATTGAAGAATATTCTTTTTGTCTCCCTTCCCGTGCCTTGAAGCTCAATCCCAGCCTGCACGCTCGCTCACAACCGTGAGAGTCCCATTAAGAAACAGTAAAATAGAACTACCATGGTCTTTTCACAGCGATTTAGACTTAGCAGCTGTTGGATCAAGCGTACGAGTGTGCGGGATCGTTCCGTCGTTGCACAGCTTTGCTTGGGCCTTCGTTTCTGTGTGACTTCGTTCCAGGTGCCTTTACAGCATAACAGGGCTGCTGCTCCGCGAATCGAGCGACATGATTTTCCATGAACCGGGCCAATATGAGGTAGGCAGCCCATACATTTCCTTTTGTCTCGGTGTGATGGCTGTGGCGCTTTGCGGTAGAGTCAGTATGGGCCTCGATATCCTGGCTACTCCCTCCATACCAGTTTATTGGGTGGAGTCTAAAAAATATGTTAATTTGATCAACAAAATATAAATCATATGTCACAAAAATTATATTATTGGAAAGAGCTTTTAAATATCAATCTAATAGTAAAAAAAATTATAACATATAACTCATGGGCCGACTCTACACAGATGCCCCCTTCCACTCTCTTTGTGTCGAGCTCCGGTTGCTACACCATCTCGCTAGGAGCCCGCCGCCACCTTGTCGGCCGTCCAAGGCTTCCTCATGCGCATTCACCCATCGTTGATAGAAGCCGCCTCTCCGACCATCTCAGTCTGGCCAAAACCAAAAATGTCCGGCTCACTTGGCTGTGATGGTGTGCGTGCACAGAGCGTGCCCTTTTGCCGCACGAAGTGGCTTGACGAAGAAGAAGAAGAAGAAGAAGAAGAAAAAAAAAAGAACGAATAGTCGAGTGGTATGCAAGTTGTCATTTATCAACAAATATAAAGAGAGAAAGTGTCTGATCTCCTCTCAAAATCAATGATTTATAAAATGAAGGATAAATCTAAAGTATCGTTGCACCATATACTGGTCAAAAAAAATTCCTTGACATCTAGTATTTTTTAAAGGAAAATCAGATTATTCTCCACCACATACAACTTCTTCCTTATCATCTTCTTTTTCCCCCACTTTTAGCCACCGCGTATGATGTAGTGACCGCAAACATAGAAGCAACAACACTTGAATGGATTAAGGAGTGACAGAGCCGGGAGCGAGAGTGTTAACTGGCCAGCCAGGACCATGACCTGGGATGCCGATTCTTGATCGCAACAGTCCCAATTCACGAGCTTGTTGACAACAACACCAGACGGCTCGAGCAATTCGGCAAGAGGACCTCAGGGACGGAGGCGGAGTGTTGAAGCATGGATGTGTGTGGACACGCACGGGAAGGTTAATTCGAGAGGCATTCAGTGTGCGAGGCCAGCTCTACGAGCCGGAAAACAAACCAGATGTGGCATCTCAGCAGGGCTCTCTCCTCTCGGCTATGTGTTGCCTGCCAAAACCCACCGGCGAGCAGCGACGGGCAACACGGAGAGCCGGGAGGCTCCCAGAACTGCTGGTGGGCCCTGGTCCCTCGGGCAACGGCCCGCAAAACTCCGGCACACGTCCTGGCTTGGTTTGAGGGCGTGCCACCTGACCTATACCTGGTCAGGAAGGTGAAGGATTGCTTCGATTGGTTTCCTGCATGGTAAACAAGTATACGTAAAATTCGAGCCGTGACCGGCTCCCAGGTTTCCCTGCGAATCGGCTCCTAGAGCCGATTAACCCATGGTTCTGCATTAGATCTACGATAACATGGGGTTTTGCTTCATCAATACAAGTTAAATCGATCTACGACAGTTTAACGTTTTCACCACATAATTGGAACATCCTACACGTAATTGAGCCTGGTAGATACAAAAGATAATAGAAAACCAACCCTAGAGAAGGCCTAAAAACCAACGTAAAGTCAATTCCCGGAACAACTCCTCTCGGATCGGCAAACCATATCTTACATATTACTGGATCGTTCAACCCGTTTGCAAGGCCTGATCATGTGGATATCAAACTAAAACTTGGAGAACAAGGCATAACTATAACAGATCAAATCGTCTTAAATAAAGATCAAGCAAGATACCACCCTTACACCCGGGAAAAGGTGCAAAGGCGGCGAGATAGCTAGAGGCAGCATAACTAAACGATCATAGCAAAAAGGTACCGATTCTAGCCTAAACAAATCTAAGATAATAGTGTTACTCGCCATCAACAAGGCTTTAGTACGAGTAACACCAAATAACGCAAACCCTAGAAACAAGGGGTGGCGATGCGCCGAGATTGTGTTTGTTGTGAACGTGATTGTCCTTCTTTTCTCGATAACCTTAGGTATATATTTATAGTCCGGAGACTTTCTATCTTTGGAATAACTCTACAACTCTATCTCTTACCTAAATCAAAACGGAACCTATTACAATATAAGATACACGGGCAATTTAGCCCAAATCAATGCACGAGGCCAATTCAACAACACGTTGCATATACGTATCTTCTAAGCCCATCTTGATTACGGCCCATCTCCTCCTTTGGCCAAAATATGGCGATAACACATGCCCCCCTGGTTTTGGCAATAATAATTCCAAAATCACTCTGTTTTTTCCTTCTCCTATTTTTTCTGTATCGGGTTACGCGTTGCAGAGCAGAATCGTCACGCCACCCCCTCATCATGATGCCCTGTCTTCTCAACTCCTTCGCAGTGCATGATTTGACGATTTTGGCAGCACATTCTGGGAAACCGCTATGGCATTGAACCGCCTCCCACTATTCCCCTTATTTAAATTCATCTAAGCAGTTTGCAGTCCCCATCTTCCTCCAGTAGCCAAAAAACCCTCTTCCTCCGCCGAAAAAACCCTCTTCCTCCGCCATGGCCTCCTCTTCTTCCGCCCGTTCCTCCCAGTCTTCCAACACCATTAGCAACCGGGAGCCAACGCCGGAGCACCCGCCCACGGCGGCGTACGAGACTCTCGCCCCACAATGGTGGGACGAGAGGGATTGGGATTTCGCCGCTTGGTCGGAGGACGACGCGTCCCTGACTGACGGCGAGGAGGGCCTGCAGTTCCTCGTCGACGGGGAACTGGAGGCGAAGAGCAGCGACGACGCCTGGTCCTGGGACGGCGTCGAATCCTCCGACGAGGAGGAGGAGTCGGAGGAGGACACCTCCTCCGATGAGTATCCACCGGTGAAGCGCTTCCGCGCCGGGTCCAGCGAGGACACCGAAGACGACGACGAGGACGAGGAGGCCCTCGCTGGCATCTTCAGCAGCAGCAGCGAAGACGACGCCGGCAGTAGCGCTGATGACAGCGAACAAGACGACGGCGAAGACAGCAGCGACGACCTCGGCCTCTAGATTAGGAACTAGTAGTAGTAGTAGTAGACTTCCTTTTGTAAGCAATCAGCTCCACTGTAAATAATCGTCTTTTGAATGAACGAAGATTGCTTTTCCAACTCGAAGATTGCTTTTCCGACCCAATTTCGCCGATAGTCAAAATAGGTCGATGCTCCAGAAGCCGATAGTACTGTATCGGCTTTCACCACACTGTGCTCATACAGTCAAACAAATCAAATCTCAAAGAGCCGATGGTAAAGCATCGGCTTTCAAAAAACGTTGACAAGGTCAATTTTGGTCGTGTATTTAAACAAATCTGAGCGGCCAATTTCCAGTTTCAAACGGTAACCTGCGACCCTCCTCAAAAAGGGGTGACCCAGATCTCCAATTGCCCACCGACCGGATCGAGCTCACAGTCGACAAGAACCCTCGATCTCCAACTGCATAGATCCATCTCCGCCGGCAAACTAGATGGCGGAATCGTCCAACACCAACCCAGAGGTCTCCGGTCTGAAGGTACGCCTACTCCTCGCAGTCTGAACGCGATGCTAGAATTAATGGCGAACACCTGAATTAATGCCTTATTCGACCATTAAATTTTCTAGGTTTCAGACATTCTGCTGCCGCACCCTTCTCTCCCAAATTCTCTCTGTCTTGGCCCTCGTACAGAATCTAGTCTTGCCCACCTGATTTCTTGCGAAGCAAACAGAATCCCCTTCGTAAGCCAAGACCTAGATTTAAACTCTTGGGCCGACTGCTTGCGAGCCTGGCCTAATCCTTCTGAACATTGGGTCTCTTGGTTCAGCAGGGTAGCTAGAGCTTACCAATCCTAATGGGAAACCACGGGAATAGCCGATGCCTTGCATTTGTCATTGTCTCCTCTTGAGAAACATGAGAATCTTCTAAAAACCATCGGCTACTTCTGGTCTGACGCTCTGAACTGCTTCATGTTCGGTCATGGCCCTATGTCACCAACTCTGTTAGATGTGGTGATGATTACTGGTCTGGATGTTACATCACCCAGCCCCTCTGCTTTTAAACTGACCAAAGTCCCTTACAAACTGTCTTCTAAAACAGACTGCACGAACTGGGGTGCCTACCTCCAACGCCATATGAAAACAAAGGGTTCTGTCACAGAGAAATAACACACAGACTTTCTCAACTTCTGGCTAGAACATTTCATATTTTATGGCCCTTCCCTTGCTCCAACCAAGAATTACCTCTCCTTAGCCCACGAACTGGCCAAAGGCACTCAACTTGGCATCGGCAAACTGTTCCTTGGAGAGGTCTATCGATATCTCCAGTTGATGTCTGTCAAGCTGTTCTCCGGCATAGCAGTCAAAACAGGTGGTCCTTGGTGGTTCATTCAGCTATGGGCTCAGCTGTATTTTCAAAACCACGTCCCAAACTTCCCCCTTTTGGCGAGTTGCACCTTTCCAGATGTCAAAGGGAAGCAGATCCGATGCACCAGCTATGGCCAAGCTTTGTATAGACTGCCAGGTAGCAAACTATCCCCTCAGGAAGCATCCAAGTGGTTAAGTATTTTCTTCCAAGGCCTGGATAATCCTATCTTCTTTCCTTACACGGAAGAATCGGAACATTTTGAAAATCCACTCTCCTTCAGGCTAGACAATTTTGCCGATGACACTAGCACTCGGCAGCTCTTTTCCATCGTGATCCGTCCCTGTTTCCTTCCAGTTGGCATAAGTACATCTAACAGAATAATCAAGCCTGGGTATGAATTCTACCAGCCGGTCGTAGTGGCTCGGCAATTTGGCCTTGGACAAGTACCTCCCCATCTCTTTCTCCACCATCTTACGGAGAGCAGAGCCGACCTGCCTGATCCTCTCACCAGTCAAAGGTGTTACTCCTTCTTTGATGCTCTGACCATCCCTATTCCCAATGACCTCACCTTTGCCTCATCAACTGATGGCTTTGAAGACTGGTGGTCGATGTGGAAGACTCATGCCTTCAGGAGAGCTCTGGGACCGTTGCTGAAGCAGCTCGATGCTGACTATGACATCCCCGTGGAACAGGTACCACTACTTGTAAATTTCCTTGATGCAGCTCACAAATGATTCTTCTACTAACCCACTCTTTCTCTTTGCAGCAACAAGATGTCCCTGAACCTACGCACAGTGATGGCTCCCCCTTCGAGTTCTTTCCGCCAGCTCCTGTGGTTCTTTTCTGCAAAAACTCGCCACCTTTGAAAAAGGTCATGATGCAGAACCAGCCGATCACACCACAATCGGCTTCTAAGAAGCAAGTAACTTCAAGGTCAGGGGCCCCTCAAGTTCCAACTAAAACAAGAACGGTGGTGAAAAAGGTAGCTGCCAGGAAGACCTTGAGGCGCCGGAGCCCTTCTCCAGAAAGCTCGCATGTAGGCTGATCCAAGCCTTGGTTGATCCTTCTCATTCTTCCATTCTTGCAGACATGCTCGTGCTTACTGGTTCTCCTTTTTTACAGGCTTCCGTCGAAGACACCTCCAGCGAGGACACTCAGACCAATCGAGGAGAACTGGGCCCAACAGATTCTGAGAGGACCATCACACCGAGCCAGCCAGATTCACCACCATCGGATTCCAGGAAAAGGTCGGTTCCTGAACCTACTGCCCCCCGAGCACCAGTCGAGGCGGGGCCAGCTGTGGGTCCCAAGAGAGCTCGCAAAGGACTGCAAGCTTCTTCGTCGAGCCAGGAGGTTTCATCCTTCATGCTCTTACCACTTACTTCTTTTTATCTGCCGATTCATCATCATTTACATCGGTTAAACACCTTCAATGCAGACGACTGACGTTTCTAGTGGGAAAGCTGGGGCAGTGCCGATGCCTTTAGCCAAGCCGGATTCAGCAATCCCCGAAGGTGCAGATGAAACGGCTACCACTTTGGCCAAGCCCCCAGCAACCACACACAAACCGATCGTCTCCTCATCTGCTGTCCCCTCGATCTTAGGAGAGGTATGTTAGCTTCTTTCGGCTCATCCTTACACGTTGGACGCGTACTGACGCTTTTTTCGGGCTGCCAGAGTTGTGATATTTCAGGCTTGCTGACGTTCGACCCTGAATCCATCGAACCAACTCCCTCTGTTGCCGATGATGAACCACGAGCCAGGGCTGTTCCACCTCAGTTCCAGCGTCTTAAAACCCTGCTATCCTCCCCGATCGAAGAGTTGATCGAGGGTTCTGAGGAGGTGAAGAGCGTTCTTGCTGAAATAAAAGACCAACTCCCAGTAGCATTGCAGGTGAAGCTTTGGCCAGTTGTAACTCTGTCTTTCTTCGGGTCAAGGGTGAAGTTAGCTCGTGAGAGGATCAGTCTGCGCCGCGCCCAACTTCCACTGAAGGCCAATATCGCAGACAGATGTCAGCAGCTCAACGAGAAAAAGGCGTCTCTTGATGCCAAAACTGACACCTCTGTCAGTACCGCCGAGCTCGCATCCTTGAAAAGGGAGCTGGAAGATCTTGAAGAGAAGGTCCGGGCGACTAAACAGCTCATTCGCGACAAGGAAGAATCCATCGCCCGATCCCAAGACGAAGCAGAAAGCCTCAAAGCTCAACTGAAGACCGATCTGGCAGAAATACGTGCCCTGAACAAGCAGCTAGTGACGGGCAAGGACGAAGATGACGAAGCCGAGATCGCCGAGGTGGACCGTGTCCGTGCTGATGCCCTCCACGCCTTCGAGGCATTTCTTCAGTAGCTCGTTTATGTAAACTGGCATCTGCTTGTAGCAGTTTGAACCTCTAGAGTCGATGGCTGTGCATCGGCTGTATGTTTTTTATTGGCCGATTTCATGTATCGGCCCCCATATTTCAGTGTCCATCATCCCACATGCTTGGGAAATATTTCTTGAGGTGTTGCCCGTTGACAACCACTGGGAATTTTACGCCATCCAGTTCCTCAAGCATGTACGCGTTTCCCCTTAAAACTTGATCGACCCTGTATGGCCCGTGCCAATTTGGAGACCATTTACCATATGCTGCATCCTTGGTTCCTAATGGTAATACAGCTTCCCATACGAGATCGCCAACGTGGAACTCCTTTGGTCTCACCTTCTTATTATATGCACGAGCTACCTTGGCCTTGTTCTCTTTATCCGTTTAGGTGCCCCCCGAGCCGAATCCTTCAAGTAATTGAAGATATCGGCTCTCCAGTCGTCCGTCTCCAGGAACTGAACCTGAACATCAGTTCCTTCTGCTACGTCCTTGTAGCCTGAAGCCATTTGTGCGAGATCATTTGCCTCTGTATTCTGCGATCGCGGGATCCAGTTAAAGTTTATGTACCGGAACTGTGCCATGAGCTCACGGCATTGCAACCATAATGGGAAGAGAGACTCGCTCTCACACTTGTATTCCTCCGTGAGCTGGGAAATCACCAATTTGGAGTCTCCAAAAATTTCCACTGCTTCTGCTCCAGCTTCGATGAGCAACTCCATTCCCTTGCGTATCGCCTCATACTCAGCGACGTTGTTGGTGCGAGGGGCAGATAACCTGATGGAGAAGGAAAATGTCGCCCCCCGGGGCGACACGAGTAGCATGCCGATGCCGCACCCATCGTCACAAACCGATCCATCGAAAAACATAGCCCACGCTCGTATAGACAGTGCTGCTATATTAGTGTTGATCCTTTCAGCGATAAGGTCGGCCAATGCCTGTCCCTTAACTGCTTTCGCGGGTTAATACCGGATGTCAAACTCCGATAATGCAAACATCCATTTGCCCAGTCGGCCTTTCAACATAGGAGCCGACAGCATGTGCTTTATGACATCTGATTTGCATATGATGACAATCTCCGCTGATAGCAAAATGTGGCGCAGCTTGGTGCAGGTGAAAAACAGGCAGAGGCACAACTTGTCGATCTCAGGATACCTTGTCTCTGCATCCAGCATCCTTCTGCTGATGTAAAATACAACTCGCTCCAGCCCATCATAAACTTGCACCACCACTGAGGCGATGGACGTGTCAGCTACTGATAAGTAAATGTAGAATGGCCTATCCGGCTGGGGCGGCACCAATACTGGCGGCTTCGTCAGATATTCTTTGATCTCGTCGAAGGCTCGTTGTTGTTCTGCCCCCCAGCTGAACTCCTCGTCAGACTTAATCTTCACCAGTCCCATGAAAGGCTCTATTCTTCCTGACAGATTGGAGATGAATCTTCTGACGAAGTTGATCTTGCCGATGAGAGACTGCAGTTCTTTCTTCGTGGTAGGTGGCTTCATTGTTCGCACTGCCTCTTGACTTTTCAGGCCGATCTCAATTCCGCGTTCATGGACCAAGAAACCCAAGAACTGACCGGCCGTTACACCGAAGGCACACTTCTTTGTATTCATTCGTAGGCCGAATTTTCTTGTTCGGTCCAGGACGCGCTGCAGATCGCCCAAGTGTCCTTCTACTGAGGCAGACTTGACCACTACGTCATCGATATAAATTTCCACCAGCTTGCCGATCAGATCATAGAAAATGTAATTCATGGCTCTTTGGTACGTGGCGCCGGCATTCTTCAGTCCAAACGTCATGACTACGTATTCAAACAACCCCACCGAGCCTGGTACTCTGAATACAGTCTTGTGTATATCTTCCGGAGCCATAAAAATTTGGTTGTAACGGGCATTGCCATCCATGAAGCTCAAGACTTTATGACCAGCAGCTGCGTTGATTAATGTCTTTGCTACCGGCATCGGATATTCATCCTTTGGAGTGGCTCTATTGAGATCCCGAAAATCTATGGCAACACGCCAGCGGCCATCTTTTTTCTCTACAGGTACGATACTAGAAATCCACTCAGCATACCTGCATGGCCTGATTAACTTGGCTGTCAACATTTTCTCGATCTCCTTCTTGACTTCTTTCAAAATTTCGGCCTTCATCTGTCGTGCTCGCTGCTGGAATGGCCGAAATCCTTTTTTAAGCGGGAGTCGATGCTCAATGATGCTCCTGTCTAATCCAGGCATCTCTGTATAGTCCCAGGCGAAGCAGTCTGGATATTCTTTCAACAGAGCTATCATCGGACCCCGCAGACTCGGATCTAACTTGTTGCTGATAAATGTTGGTCGTGGCTTATCCCCAGGACCGATGTCGATTTCCTCTAGTTCATCAGCGGATGTAAACCCATACCCTAGTTTTCCGTCACATGTTAAATCGATGCTAAACACAGGGCAAACAGTAGGTGAGGATGACAAAAATAATTTGGGCCGATTGCCTGGATCGGCCCCCTTTTTGATTGCATTAGTCAAGGACGGTTTACACCTTATTTGTGTTTTACAATGGCAGGGAATCTCCCTGCCACGACTACATGATCTGCTTGTCGTAAGATTGCTGCTTTTTGTTTTTTGTGGCCGATCGCAGGGATCGACCGTACCACGTGCGATCGTGGACTTTGCTACTCTGTCAGGCCAGTGGATAAGACCAGCCTCACCCCGTTTTTTGTAGCTTCAATGCGCTCACAGCCGTCTAGACTGATTCCAGAGATCGGCTCTTGGTCTTCTGCTTCCCAGATGTTCATGCCAGCTATGGAGATCTCGATAGAATCGTCTGCATGAATGACCTCCACCTCATCTCCATCCCACTGTATTAGGCACTGGTGCATCGTGGATGAAATGCAACAGTTAGCATGAATCCAATCTCTCCCTAGCAAGACAGCGTAGGTGCTTTTGCTGTCCACGACGAAGAATGACGTAGGGATGGTTTTTCTGCCCACGGTCAGATCCACGTTCAGTACGCCTTGCGTTTCTGAAGTTTGGCCGTTGAAGTCGCTTAACGTGACGTTGGTTTTGATCAGATCTGCAGTGGAGCGTCCCAAACGCCGTAGCATGGAGTATGGCATTATATTGACTGCCGCTCCGGTGTCCACCAACATCTTGCTGACAGGCTGCCCATTGATGTAACCTCGTAGGTACAGGGCTTTCAGATGTTTGTAGCCCTTCTCACGTGGCTTCTCAAAGATGACCGGCCGTGGGCCGCAGTCAAACTGTGCCACTGGTAGCTCGTTGGTTCTTGGCGCGCAGAACTCTGACGGAAGTATGAATACCATGTTTGTGCCAGCCGATGTCTTTGCATCGGCTTTTACCGGTTTGGGGCGCCACTCTCTCCTTTTCGGGCGATCTTCCGTTTCCAAGGTCTGCCGAATCTTAATGGCCAGATCGGGCCGTGCTTTCTTTAAAGCGTGGAGATACTGCGCTTCGGCTTCCTCCAAGTTACGCAGCCGCTGCACTCTACGCTTTTGGGTGTGTCTGAGTCCGTCGGGACACCACCTTGGACGGTGATATCTGTCTTTTTCTTTGTCATCCATTGGCTCTTCGAGATCTTTTGCTCGAGCGGACTCCCTGTATCGGCTCTGAGATGGGAGAGGCCCTAGACGCTTGAACACTAACACTGGCCCCGTGTCCTCCTTCTGTTGTCCGCATTTCGGGCAGTTATCGATTGTAGGCAATCGGCTCATTCCCGCATCCCAGCAATACTTGAAGAAAGGACAATCCCAATGTTTGTCTGCGCCTTCCTTTTCTTTTGACGGTCCCCTCGCGAGGTGCTCATATCCTTCATCGTCTCCATCGCGCCGGCGACGTTGGTCATACTGGCGCTCATACTTGTTAAGGAGATGTGTGGAATGTGGCTTCTGATATCGCACGCTCCTCACCTGTTCCTCAGTTAAATACCGCCTGTCATCGTAGCTGGGCCGGTCGCGTGGACCAGCCTCCTCTCTTTCTTTGCCCCGAGAGCGACCGCCTTCCTCCTTGTACGTGCCATGGTGGTACACAGGCCCTGCCATGTTGACATCGAACGAGAAATCCAACTGGCGCCTCGTGGAGTGGCTGTGTTCTACCATGTTGACGCCGGGAAACGGGTTGGTGTCTACTTTCATGGCGAATTGTCCCAGGATCAGACGGCCCTGTTCTATCGTCGTTTGGATCTGGCGACGTAGCTCTTTGCAGTCATTGGTGGTGTGGGTGAAGGAGTGATGCCACCTGCAGTAAGGTCTCCCGTTCATCTCTTGAGCCGTAGGGATTTTGTGGCCTTCGGGTAACTTCAGCTGCTTTTCTTTCAGCAGTAAATCGAATATCTGCTCAGCTTTGCTCACATCGAAGTCGAACCCTTTTGCAGGCCCTTGCTGTTTCACCCATTTGCAGGATACAAGATCTGCCCCCCGAGCCCATTCAGCCACGACCACCTCCTGGTCTTGCGTAGGATCTTCTTCTTCTGTATCGACCAGGCCTATCGGACGTTTGAACTTGTCTTGGTACAACTCAGGGTGGCGCTGTTCATACATCGTCAGCTTCTGGGCCATGTGCGCCAATGAGTTGTACTCTACTTGGAAAGCCAGATCCTTGATAGGTGCTGAGAGACCCAACACTGCCAGCTCGACTGCTTCTTTTTCAGTTAAACGAGCTGAGTAACATCGGTTCTTGACAGTCCTGAAGCGCTGGATGTACTCGGCTACAGTTTCTCCCCGCTTTTGCCGCACCTGTGCCAGGTCTGCAATGCCAGCCTCGCTAGCCTCTGAATGATACTGAATGTGGAACTGCTCTTCTAGTTGCTTCCAGGTCTGGATCGAATCAGGTGGCAGCGAGGTGTACCACCCAAAAGCTGGTCCTGTCAGAGATTGCGCAAAGAACCTTACGCGCAACTGATCCGATGATGAAATCATGCCTAACTGTGCCAGGTATCGGCTCACGTGCTCGATCGAGCTCGACCCTTCTGACCCGCTAAACCTTGAGAACTCAGGGAGCCGATACTTGGGTGGCAGCGGAATCAGGTCAAACTCGTTGGGGTACGGCTTTGAATAGCCGATTGTCCTTCTCTTCGGCACGAAGCCGAACTGGTCTCTCAAGATGGTACGGATTTGATCCACTGTTTGGGCTGCAGGGGCTAGATTCTTATGACTCGTTCCAGTGGCATACTTGGCTAGCCACGCCTGTTTGTCGGCGTCCATCCCAGACATCGCTGCTCCAGAAACGCCTACTCCTGAAACCCCTGCTCCAGGAACTCCTGCCGCAGAAACGCCTGCGGTCGCGATCTGGTTGGTGCGTGTCAGGTTATTGCAGTCCGGCACGTAGGTGCACACATATCCATGTGGGACTTCCTTAGGTGGCTCAAACAGGAACTGGCAATCGCCTGGGTCGCCTCCGACCTTATAGACGACGTACGCCGCTGCCCCTGGTGGCTCCGGAGCTGCAAGTGTGAATGGCAGCGGTGGCCTGGCCTGGAGCGGTCTTTCTCCCTGGTGAGTCCCCAGAGTAGGCCCCGACGGAGAGTACTGATGTTTCATGATCTCCTGAACTACGCGAACTGCAATCCGCTCGAAAGCGTTCACCAGGCTCTCAGAATGGCGGTGAAGAGAATGAGCCACCATGTAGTTGACTTCCTGTCGCAGAGCTCTGGTGCGTTCCTCTGAAGGAACAGACAGATCCACCTCATCAAGAGCACCCTCGGGTGAGAACCCTTTCCACCTGATGCCATGCTTACGAGTCCTCTCAAAAGAGCCGATGAGATCGGCTTCGAAGAGAGCTTTGATATCATCATACTTCGCCTTATGCTCCTCAGGCAGATCGTCGTACGTGACCGGTCTGTTCTCCATCGCAGCGTCGGATGTTGATGTAGACGTTGATGAAGGTCCCACCGGGCGTGCCAGAATGTGTTGCCTGCCAAAACCCACCGGCGAGCAGCGACGGCCAACACGGAGAGCCGGGAGGCTCCCAAAACTGCTGGTGGGCCCTGGTCCCTCGGGCAACGGCCCGCAAAACTCCGGCACACGTCCTGGCTTGGTTCGAGGGCGTGCCACCTGACCTATACCTGGTCAGGAAGGTGAAGGATTGCTTCGATTGGTTTCCTGCATGGTAAACAAGTATACGTAAAATTCGAGCCGTGACCGGCTCCCAGGTTTCCCTGCGAATCGGCTCCTAGAGCCGATTAACCCATGGTTCTGCATTAGATCTACGATAACATGGGGTTTTGCTTCATCAATACAAGTTAAATCGATCTACGACAGTTTAACGTTTTCGCCACATAATTGGAACATCCTACACGTAATTGAGCCTGGTAGATACAAAAGATAATAGAAAACCAACCCTAGAGAAGGCCTAAAAACCAACGTAAAGTCAATTCCCGGAACAACTCCTCTCGGATCGGCAAACCATATCTTACATATTACTGGATCGTTCAACCCGTTTGCAAGGCCTGATCATGTGGATATCAAACTAAAACTTGGAGAACAAGGCACAACTATAACAGATCAAATCGTCTTAAATAAAGATCAAGCAAGATACCACCCTTACACCCGGGAAAAGGTGCAAAGGCGGCGAGATAGCTAGAGGCAGCATAACTAAACGATCATAGCAAAAAGGTACCGATGCTAGCCTAAACAAATCTAAGATAATAGTGTTACTCGCCATCAACAAGGCTTCAGTACGAGTAACACCAAATAACGCATAAGTAAATACTGCCTAGATCGCAAGATGCGATCTAGGCAGCATGACACTTACCCGAAAGAAACCCTAAAAACAAGGGGTGGCGATGCGCCGAGATTGTGTTTGTTGTGAACGTGATTGTCCTTCTTTTCTCGATAACCTTAGGTACATATTTATAGTCCGGAGACTTTCTATCTTTGGAATAACTCTACAACTCTATCTCTTACCTAAATCGAAACGGAACCTATTACAATATAAGATACACGGGCAATTTAGCCCAAATCAATGCACGAGGCCGATTCAACAACACGTTGCATATACGTATCTTCTAAGCCCATCTTGATTACGGCCCATCTCCTTCTTTGGCCAAAATATGACGATAACACATTGTCATGCTCGAGTTTGGACGATCTGGATGTTCCGCTGAGAGCGGACGAAGATGGACTCTGCTCGTTGCTTCACAAAACCTCAGGTTGCAAGCGGGGCGGGACTACCCGCAATGCCGCTACGCCGCCCCGCAAAAATGGTTCGAGTGATGCAGCTAGGCTGACCTCTTCATTCATAGAGGGCCGAAGCGGCACGCCGCATTGCCCACCAGGGACCCCACATGGCCGCATAGCCCGCAACTTGCGCAAGGCATGTATTCTCCTTTCTCCCGGTGCTCGTCAACTCTGTTAGAAATAAGCCAAGTCGGCAACGACCAATGCGTGCAGGGCGTGCATGTGAGGCCCGTTGGTGTAGGCGCGTAGGTAGTGGAAGCAGTAGTGGAGGCCGTTGGACGCCGGCCAGGTCATGCGTGCATGAGCGCGTCGTGCGCAGCGGCCTGGGCGAACGGATCGCAAGCTAGGTGGGCAGTCGTGTGTGCGTGTGCAAGTCTCCGTGCGCGCCTCTGCCTGTGCTCCTCTCCGCGCGCGCCTTTTCCTCGACATGCTGCCGAGCTTGGCTTGCCGGCGTACGTCTATAGCAGCGCCAGCAGCCTCGTGTGTACGGCGTACGTCTACAAGCTCACCGGCGCACCGCGGAGCCGGACCCTGCGAGAGAGGTTTCGTGAGTCGTGGACAGACCTGATGTACATGTGCTGGCGTGTTTTGCTTTGCACGTCCTCACGGACTAATATCGCCAAGCAGGATAAAGCGGCAGATGCGGGCGCCGCTGTGTTACGCGCTAATTCCAGCGGCTTATCGCGGCAAGCTGCGGGTGCGGCGGATCGATTTAAAGACGCAAGGTATAAAGCCGGCGAGCGATCGATCGGGAAAAAATCATTATTTGATTTATGGGTGATATGGTGGGTAATTATTCCTATCTGGTAGGGGTAAAGTCGTCCAAAAAAGTGTAGATACTACAAGAAACACCTCTTCCTTTATTATTAGGTATAGATATAGATTTTATGATTAAACTTTTTTTTATGGAAAATGATATACATCCCCCGGACGATGGAATCGTCCGGGTCGTTCGTACGTCCACGCGTCGCTCCGGGGCCCACCCACCTTATCGCTCGTACCACGTGTCCTGCTCGTCGCTCGTATGCCCACGCCTTATCTCTTCTGACGGATGGGAACAGTCCTTCGTCCTCATCCCCGCCTCATCCCCAACGCAACCTTCCTGCATTTCTCCTCCTCTAGCTCCCTCCACATCATAGCAGGCATGCCTCTCGGAGGTCGTCGGCGGCAGCCCGACCTCGCAGCACCGCAGCCGTCTCCGACGGTGCGCTGAGATCTCATCCCTCCTGCACTAGGTCGCCGTCGTTTGACCTTCGGCCTGAGCTACGCGTCTGCGTGCGAGGTGCGGCCATGGCTGTTGCTATAGTGGACGTCGGGCCTTGCTACCGGCAGTGGGCGGCGCTGCTGCGAGCGGTGGGAGGTTTTGCTTCAAGGGGCCGAAGCGAAAGGTCTCGCTACATGCGGCGTCGAGCGTTTCTACCATGGGTGGCAGGCGTTGCTACCGGCGGCGGCGGATTTTGCTACCGACGGGCCGGTGAGCTTGCTACAGAGGCACGGCGGCCCTGCTACTAGGGGTTGTCGGTCCTGCTACAGAGGCTCGGGGGTCCTGCTACAGAGGTCTGCTGCTACAATGGCGCGGCGGTCTTGCTACAGAAGCGCGGCGGCGCTGCTACAATGGCGCGGCGGTCTTGCTACAGAGGAGCGGCGACGCTGCTACAATGGGCGAGCGACGCTGCTACATAGGCGCAGTGGTGCTGCTACAACAAGCAGGCGACTTTGCTACAAGGGGCGAGCGGCATCTCCGGCGACATCGTCTTCTCTGGCGGCGGCGTCATCTCCGGCGACGGTTGGGAGAGTGAGAGGCGATAGGGATAGGTGGACTTTTTTTTCTCCTTGAGACTGTGGGGTTTTTCATGGGAGAGGGGAGAGGTGCGTTCTGTGGGGAAGAGAAAGGAGTGCGATGTTGACCAGGTACGGAGACACGTGTCGCCTTCTGGACCAGGACGATGGGAGCACCCGATCGTCCGGGGGACGCTCAGTGCTTGCCTTTTTTTATTCCGTGTTAGCCCAATAAACCGGTATGGACATAATACCAAGGTTCGTCTGGAAGCCGTGTTTTTCCTTGAGTTAGTTTCTGATCATTCATTGTCTGCTTCCTCCTTGTTCTCTCATCGGCGCACCCATAAGGCTTTCAGCACGAAAATTTTGCTGTTTTTTTGGTAAAGGGTGCTCGCTGGTTCGGATATCACTGTTGGTGCTGGAAGCGGAGATGATCTGAGAGAAGAGTGTAGAGGAGCTTGTGTTGGGGACAGTGGCGGCTGCTCCCTTCTTCTCACGGGCTCGCTTCTCCCTTCACAGGAACGCATCAGCCTCCATGGGGGTCGAGTCGTGGAGTCCGTGCAGGAGCTGTCACCAGTGCAGGTTTATTTCAACGGACGGCAAGTGGTGGGGAGGAAATTTTCGCAGCAGTCAACGTTGCCAAGGGTGACCGCCGGGTCACTTGAATCCGCATGTGAACAATGAGGAGCCCGATCTTAGGAAGGAAATCTCCATATTTCCTGGATCAAATCCGATTGCCTCTTGATTGAACAGTTTTCTATACGCACATGATAAGGTAAGAATTCTTCAAAAGAATTGACGATTTGTGTCATTATCTGGAGGAAAAATTCAGAATACGAATAGTGCACTATTTAAATGTTGTTATTTGTATAGCACCTAGACATGATTGAGGGACTCAAGGAGGGTGTTATCAAGCCTGAGCAGGTTGCATCAACTGAGATAGAACATTTGCCAGTAAAAAAAACTAAACGTATAGTTGCAGGGTGTGTATTTCATTTGGTCCAATAGCTTTGCTAACACTGTCGGTGATCATAAATCATGTCTTACTCATGAGCCTATTACCAGCCTTGAAGGATGTGTCTTTTTCTTGTAGACGACTAAACAATTAGTTTTTCCTTGCAAAGGTTATTTTTCTTGGTAACATGCTCCTGTTTTTATTTTTTTTAGAAATAGGAGCTTTATTACTTAACGGTAAGTTTACAACCGCCCTCTGCATAGCTAGGATCACACAGCCGATCAACCACACAACTCGAGACGAAAGCAAAAGTTCCAGAATTACAAATAATGATAAAAAATCAAGTCTTCTAAACTCGCCATAGCTAATCTATCCGTAGATCACGCTGCCATCCATGTCGGGAGAAGATATCCCTCGCCGTGTCCTCCAATCGCGTATAGCCCTCCACAAACAAGTCGCGGAACTCCATACGTTGGAGATCGGAGGATAGATGTGGCTTGATAGATAACCTGTAGGGGAGAAGACACAATGTTATTAAAAATCTTTTCATTTCTACATTGACAAAACGACCAAATAATGGCAAGCGCTCCCATTCTAAATAAAGTTTCATATTTATCCTCAATCCCAGACAACCAGTTGCCAAATACATTGACTAGAGGAGATAAATCAAAGGCTACTTGAATGATTGACCATATACCACGAGAAAATTTATATTGGAAGAATAAATGTCGTATTGTCTCATTATGGTGACAAAAAACGCATTGTGTACTTCTGTGCCAATTCCTTCTAACAAGATTATCTTTTGTGAGAATGGCCCATTTACGTAGATACTAAGCGAAAATCTTCCTTTTAAGGGGTATTTTCATTTTCCAAATTTTACTATTATCATCGACTGGAATATGAGGTTGGATCAAAACTCTATACATTGAATCAACAGAAAATCTGGGGTATTCTCATTTTCCAAATTTACCACTCTGTAGTAATTTCTATTTGAATCCGTCTGATGAGGCTTCGTCTGAAACACACATTAGGAGGATTGGTTTCCATTACCGTGAAAAGTGTATCCCCTTTGTGTCTAACAATCGAATATAGAGCCGGATATTGTTCACGAAGAGAAGTTTAGCCAAGCCATCTATCTTCCCAGAACCTAATCTGTGATTTGTCATGGTGGTGGCACGGTAGATGCCATGAGTAGACTTAAGTTGGGGGCCGAATGGGTGCTTCTGGTCACTGGGAAGGGAGTGCACGGTCGAGCCATGCACGAAGAACAAGAAGAACTCTCCATACTTAGCAATTCGATTGATACCCCAAAGATTACAAGTGCTCCTTGAGCTGTATAAGCTAGGGTTCTGTGCACTAGTTCTCTACTTGGTCCAACCTCCCTCTACTACAGCTATGCCCTCCCTTATATAGGTAGTGCTAGCTAGCTAATACCCCTTTGGGTTCTATCAGCAACCCGTTCCAAATGTGGGAACCACCCTAAAAATGGGTCAAATTCTCACTCGGACGCTCAGTGGCAAGAGCCTTGGTTCGGCTGAGCCTTATGCTGTGGCATGGAATGCAGCTGGCGAGCAGGAGGTCAGCACCCGTGCCGGCAAAAAACTGAAGCTGGGCCCTAAGGCCGTCTCTGACATGACCCAGCAGGCCATTACTCTGATGGACCGCGCCGACGAAGTGAACGAGGTAAAGTAACTTCTTACTCTTTTGTATTGTTGAGTATTTCCTTTATACATACCACCTAGTCCCTGAGGTTACGACCGAGTAAGGAACTTACTCGGCCGTAAGCTCCCACTATTGACTTTAGTCTTCAAATCCTTCACCCCAAGCTTGCACGTTAGAGCTTCGATCCCTAGACAACGAGGTTACTGTTGAGTAAGGAACTTACTCGGCTGTAAGCTCTTAAGCTTTTTGATTTCCTTATGCCAAACTCATGTTAGAGCTTCAATTCCTAGCCCTCGAGGTTACTATCGAGTAAGTGAAAGGGCATGTATGCCCCCATGTGTGGTTTTGGTAATTAATGACAATCTCTATGGACTAATGTGTAAATTGAGTTTCACTTGTAGGTTTGTTCATTGGCATTGCTTGGGCCATGTGTTGGTCTCAAGGTTGGAAGATGAAGAAATGTCCAAGGGCTTTGTGCCCATTGGAATCATGAAGAAAGAAGGAGCTTGAAGGTCGATCAAGGCATGTGCAAAGAGTTGCATCAAGATGGATCAACCTCAAGTAAGGATGAAGAAGGACGAGCTCAAGATGTGCCATCTCTAGAAGATCGCATGCTTGAAGCTTGCCATCCTCGTGCTCATGGAATGATGAAGACAAGTTCAAAGAAGAGGTTTCCCCATGGAATATGGGGGAGCATTTTGCAAGTCTTCATCAAGAAAGAGCGAGCAAGAGCAAACAAGAAAGGTGTTCCCACTATAGAAGAACAAGACGGTCTACATCAAGTTCAAGTGGGATGCTCAAGGCAAAGGTATGTTGATAGGGCTTCTCTTTTGCCGGTCTCGTGTTGTTAGTTGGGAGACCGGGTTTAGGATAGATAGTCGTACTATCAAGAGGGGCTCTCAAGCGGGTGTCTCGTTTGCATCGTTCAGAGAGAGCTCAAACCTTTGCATTCATAGCATCATCTTTCTTGGTTGTTATTTGGTTCTTGTCCATGGGAGGATCTAGAGCTTGTGGTCATCATCATAACAAGCTCTAGTTCATCATCTAAGGATTTCACTTGCATATCTTATTGTGGTTTTTGATCTTGCGAGTTTTCTGGCTCCACACCTTGGGGGATAGATCACATATATATTCATGATATTTTCTCCCAAGGTGATACCCAATATTTCAACAAAATTGGTTTCATCCCATTTGGAGTTCGGATGCAAAAGTTATTGCGTTTCTGGTTTTCTGGTTTCTGGAATTTCTCTGACCGGAAGTTCCGGCTTCCCACCGAAAGTTCCGCTAGGGCATCTTTGCCGCCGAAAGTTCCGGTGGAAGTTCCGGGTCTTCTTTCGCTCACGCTCAGTAACCTTCTGTTTTGAAGCGTTCTATTTGCCGGAACTTTGTCGGAACTTGCTCGGAAGTTCACCGGAACTTCCGGTCTGTTTTGACCGGAACTTCTGGTTGCGCTTCTGGAGCGGGCGTCAACGGTCTGATGACCGTTGGAGCCAGGCTGGGCGGAACTTCCGCCCCAGAGCCGGAAGTTCCGGCCATGTTTCGTTTTTTCAGTTTCTCGCTCCGCAGTTTTCGTCCGTTGGCTGGGTGCCATCGGAACTTCCGGCCTCCCACCGGAAGTTCCGCCCAGGTGTCGCGAATGCCCATAACGGGCAGATCTGGGAGCCCTTTAAAAGGGGCTCCTCTTCCCCTTCGTGGGCACTAGCTTTTCTTCTTGGTTCTTGGCTTTCTCTCTCTCCTCCATTGTCAACCTTGAAGAAGCTTTCCCTCTCCCTTTCCCCTCCTATGATTCTTGCATATTTTTGAGGGATTTGAGAGAGGAGATCTAGATCTACAATCCCCCCAAGTCAAATCCCTTCTTTGTGAAGGAATCATTGGGATCTAGATCTTGGAGAGTTTTGTGTTCTCCTCTTGTGTTCTTCCTCCCTTATTCCCCCAATAGCTTTTGTAGCTTTGTTGGAATTTGGGAGAGAAGGACTTGCCCTTGCATTTGGTGCATAGGTTTGAGTTCTACTCTTGTGTTCTTCCTCCCTTATTCCCCCAATAGCCTTTGTAGCTTTGTTGGAATTTGGGGGAGAAGGACTTGCCCTTGCATTTGGTGCATAGGTTTGAGTTCTCCTCGGAGATTCGGCGAGTTCAAGCTTGTGAGCTTGTTTCTCTTGGGTTCCTTGGAACCCTAGAAGGTTGTGTGGTTGGATTGTTGACCTTTTGTGGTCTTGTTGACCTTTTGTGGTCTTGTAGCCTTTTGTGGCATTGTTGGCCTTTTGTGGCATTGTTGGCCTTTTGTGGCTTTGTTGTTGGGAGCCTCCAAATGAGTTGTGGAGTTAGCCCCAATCTTGTACGGGTTCGGTGACCGCCCTCAAGCGTCCCATAGTGCATCAAGTGCCCGCCTTTTGTGTCATCGTGTTCGTCTTTGCGAAGCTTTTCTTATGTCAAATATTGTATTCCTTAGACCATGAGATAATACAACTCCCTGGTATCGGAAGAAAGCTTTGAGGTCATCAAACGTCATCCTATGAGAGGGTGATCATAAAGGTGTCTCTCAGGTGATCGGAAAGTATCTGTTGGGTTGTATGTATCGAGATGGGATTTGTCCCTCCCAAGTCGGAGAGATATACTTCGGGGCCACTCGGTAATCGATATCAACTTGCAAGCATGTGGTTAAGGAGTTAATCACAAAGTGATATCGGATTACGGAACGAGTAAAGTACTTGCTGTGAACGAGATTGAACTAGGTATGATGGTACCGACGATCAAATCTCGGGCAAGTAAAATATCGCGAGACGAAGGGAATATATATGGGATTGATTGAATCCTGGCATCGTGGTTCATCCGATATGATCATCGATGAATGTGTGGGAGTCAATATGGGTTTCCAGACCCCGCTGTTGATTATTGATAGAAGATCATGTCTGCATATTCTCGAACCCGCAGGGTCACACACTTAACGTGTCTCGACGCTAGGATAGATTGGATAATTGGTTTATGAGTTTTTTGTTCGGAGTCTCGGATGGGATCCGGGACATCACGAGAGGTTCCGCAGTGGTCCGGAGAATAAGATTCATATAAGGCAGTGCAGTTTTTGGAGTTCGGAATTGTTCCGGATTAATCGGTATTGCACCGGAAGCTTATAGAACCTTCCGGAAGGGGACCAACGTGGCCCCACCTTCCGGGAGGGGGCATGGGCCTATGAGGGAGTGCCCTGGCCACATTGGGCCAGGGGCACAAGGCCCCATAGGGCCCAGCCGGCCAAGAGAGGTTTAAACTCGAGATAGACCTTCTAGAAGGGGGGGGGGGTTTCCTTGCCCCCCACTCCTTATCCTTTGGGGCCGCCGGTTTGGGCTTGGGGGAGGGGCTAGGGCTGCGCCCCCTCTATATAAAGAGGGGTGGGGGCGCACCAACCCCTTACACCTTCCCCTCCAACCCCAGCCGCCCTGCTGCCCTCCTCTCTCCCTCCCGACTGCTTGTAGGCGAAGCCCTGCTGCAGAAATTCTCCACCATATACACCACGCCGTCGTGTTGTAGAAACAATCCATCTCTCCACTATACTTGCTGGTCCGAGGAAGGAGGAGACGTCGAGGTGCTGCACGTGTGCATCTCACGGAGGCACCGCCACTTGTGGTGCTAGATCGGATCGGATCGCGAGGAGGAGAAGCGAGTACGACTACATCACCCACGTTCCGACGAACGTTCCGCTGTGCGAATCTTCAAGGGTATGAATATCTAATCCAATCTCTCTCGTTGTTTGCATCTCCTAGATTAGATCTTGGCTTTCCCTCTGTTCGCATCCGTAGAAAATTTTGATTTACTATGCCGCGAAACCCTTCAGTGGTATCAGAGCTAGATCTATGCGTAGTTGTGTTTCACGAGTAGAACGCAACATGGTTGTTGCGGGCGTTGATGTTTTCTGTTGCAAGCCTCTTGTTTGTGTTCTTCTTATGACGCGGGATAGTGAGATTGAAGCGGTCCAGGCCAACCTTACGCGACGTCGTTCGCGAGACTGGCTCCGCACTTGACGTGTGGCTTGTTCCACACATGCGGCTGGTGGATGTCAGTTTCTCTCACTATAGTTGTCATGGGATTAACACCGGAGTTTGGCAACCATAATATCACCGTTGTGGCTTTCCGTAGGTAAGAATCGTTCTTAGCATCTACTCCCATAAGCCACGTAAAACATGCAACAACAAAGTAGAGGCGTCTAACTTGTTTTTGCAGGGAGTGTTTTCTGTGATATGGTATGGCCCAAGATGTGATGTGTATAATGTATGCGATGATCATGTTTTGTAATGTTTCACGACTTGCATGTCGATGAGTACACAACCGGCAGGAGCCATATGGTTGTCTTTATAATTGTGTATGACCTGTGTGTCAACTTCTTATGCGCCATGTAATGGTTTCACTTTATCGCTAAGTAGTTAGCAATAGTTGTAGTTGCTATTCGTGGTGGAGGCAATCATGGTGGAATGATGGAGATCATGCCGGAACGCACAAGATGGAGATCATTGCGCGAAGATTGGCTATACCATGTCACATAAAGTTATATGCATGTGATGTTTATCCTTTTATGTATCTTATTATGCTTAGATCGCGACGGTAGCATTATAAGATGATTCCTCACTTAAAGATCAAGATAAAAACTGTGTTCTCCCCAAGTATGCACCGTTGCGAAAGTTCGTCGTGTCCAAGCATCACGTGATGATCGGTTGCTATAGACTCTACGCTCACATACAACGGGTGCAAGCCAGTTTTGCACACGCGGAAATACTTGGGTCTAACTTGACGAGCCTAGCATGTACAGACATGGCCTCGGAACACAAGAACCGAAAGGTTAAGCATGAATCATATGAATGATATGATCGACACTTCGTTGTCCACCATTGAAACCACATCTCTTCTCGTGAAGATCGGATTAGGTGTGGTGAATTTGGATCATGTTCACTAAACAACTTGAGGGATGTTGAATTTAGTGGGAGTTCATCTAGTAATTTGATTAAAAGTTGAACTAGTTATCATGAACATACTCTAATTTGTACTTGGAATACTATAGATCAAATGGCTAAGTCCAACTTCAACTTCAACGTTTTCGCTGAGAAGGAAAAGCTTAGAAACAATGGGTCTAACTTCAACAATTGGTTCCGCAATCTAAGAATCATTCTCTTTGGCGGTCAAAAGGACTATGTCCTTGGGAAAGCGTTAGGTGACCCCCCTGCTGCAACTGCGCCGGCTGATGAGAAAGTTGTCTATCAGTCGCGCAAAGATGATTATGGTGTGATTAAGAGCACCATGTTGTTTGCTATGGAACCGGAACTTCAAAATCGTTTTGAAGACTATCCCGGGCCCTTTGAGATTCTCGAATAGCTGAAAACCATGTTTCAGACTCAGGCCCGTTCTGAGAGATATGAGATCTCTGAGAAGTTCTTTAACTGCAAGATGGAGGAAGGGAGTCCCGTTAGTGAGCACGCCATTAAGATGACGGGCTACACTCAACACCTTGAGCAACTGGAATGCACGATTCCAGAGGAGCTCAAGATTGACAGGGTTCTGCAATCACTCCCTCCCAGCTACAAAAGTTTTGTAGTGACTCATAATCAGATTGGTTCCACTGATACGATCACCGAGCTCTTCGCAAAGCTGAAGGCCGCGGAAGTGGACATCAAAAAGGATAATCATGTGTTGATGGTCAACAACCCCACCTTTAAGAAAGGTAAGGATGCAAAGAAGCCCTTCAAGAAAGGCGGCGGCAAGCGCGTTGCCCCTGCTGAGAAGAAGCTCAGGTCTGGTCCTAAGCCGGACACTGAGTGCTTCTATTGCAAGGACAAGGGTCACTGGAAGCGCAACTGTCCGAAGTACTTAGCGGACAAGAAGGCTGGCACCATCAAAGGTATATTTGATATACATGTTATTGATGTTTTCCTTACTAGCCCTCGTTGTAGTGCCTGGGTATTTGATACCGGTTCAGTTGCTAATATTTGTAACTCGAAACAGGAGCTACGGAATAGACGGCGGCTTGCGAGGGATGAGGTGACGATGCGCGTTGGCAACGGATCAAGAGTTGATGTGATGGCCGTCGGCACGCTCTCCTTAGTTTTACCTTCGGGATTAGTTTTAAACCTTAATAAATGTTATTATGTGCCTGCGTTGAGCATGAACATTATTTCTGGATCATGTTTATTGCAAGACGGTTATTCATTTAAATCGTAGAATAATGGTTGTTCTATTTATATGAGTAACATCTTTTATGGTCATGCACCTCTTGTGAATGGTTTATTTCTTCTAAATCTCGAAAGGGATGAAACACACATCCATAACATTGAGGCTAAGAGATGCAAAGTAGATAGTGATAATACTACTTATTTGTGGCACTGTCGTCTAGGTCATATTGGTGTAAAGCGCATGAAGAAACTCCATTCTGATGGACTTTTGGAGTCTCTTGATTTTGAATCATTTGACACATGCGAACCATGCCTCATGGGCAAGATGATCAAAACCCCGTTCTCCGGTATGATGGAGCGAGCAACGGACTTGTTGGAAATCATACATACCGATGTATGCGGACCGATGAGTGTTTCGACGCGCGGTGGATATCGCTATTTTCTCACTTTTACCGATGACTTAAGTATATATGGGTATATCTATTTAATGAAACATAAATCTAAAACGTTTGAAAAGTTCAAAGAATTTCAGAATGAAGTGGAGAACCATCATAATAGAAAGATTAAGTTTCTATGATCCGATCGTGGAGGTGAATATTTGAGTTATGATTTTCTCACGCATCTTAAAGCAAGCGGAATCGCTTCGCAACTCACGCCACCCGGAACACCACAGCGCAATGGTGTGTCTGAACGCCGGAATCGAACCTTATTAGATATGGTCCGATCAATGATGTCTCTTACTGATTTGCCGTTATCATTTTGGGGTTATGCATTAGAAACCGCTGCATTCACTTTAAATAGGGCTCCATCTAAATCCGTTGAGACGACACCGTATGAACTGTGGTTTGGTGCTAAACCTAAGTTGTCGTTTCTTAAAGTTTGGAGATGCGAAGCTTACGTCAAGAAGTTGATGCCGGACAAGCTCGAACCCAAAGCGGAGAAATGCGTCTTCATAGGATACCCTAAGGAAACTATTGGGTATACCTTCTATCACAGAACCGAAGGCAAAGTGTTTGTCGCAAAGAACGGTTCCTTTCTTGAGAAGGAGTTTCTCTCGAAAGAAGTGAGTGGGAGGAAAGTAGAGCTAGACGAAGTTACTGAACCTTCTCTTGAATTGGAGAGTAGCGCAGCACCTGAAATTGTTCCAGTGCCGCCTGCACCAACAATAGAGGAAGCTAATGACAAGGATCATGAAGCTTCAGACGATGCTGCTACTAAACGTCGCAGGTCGACAAGGTCGCGTGCCCCTCCTGAGTGGTACGGCAACCCTGTCTTAACTGTCTTGTTAGTAGAAGACAGTGAACCTACGAACTATGAGGAAGCGATGATGAGCCCAGACTTTGAGAAATGGCTAGAAGCCATGAAATCCGAATTGGGATCCATGAGCGAAAACCAAGTATGGACTTTGGTGGACCCTCCTAGCGACCGAAAGGCCGTTGAGTGCAAGTGGATCTTCAAGAAGAAAACGGAAGCGGATGGTAATGTTACCGTCTATAAAGCACGGCTTGTCGCGAAAGGTTTTCGACAAGTTCAAGGTGTTGACTACGATGAGACTTTCTCTCCCGTAGCGATGTTTAAGTCCGTTCGGATTTTATTAGCAATTGCTGCGTTTCATGATTATGAAATATGGCAGATGGATGTCAAGACTGTGTTCCTCAATGGAAACATTGATGAAGAGTTGTATATGATGCAACCCGAAGATTTTGTTGATCCTAAGGATGCTGATAAAGTATGCAAACTTCAGCGTTCTATTTATGGACTGAAGCAAGCATCTCGGAGTTGGAACCTTCGTTTTGATCAAGTGATCAAGAGCTTTGGATTTGTTCCAAATTGCTACGAAGCTTGTATCTACAAGAAAGTGAGTGGGAGCTCGGTGACGTTTCTGGTACTATATGTGGATGACATATTGATTATTGGAAATGACATTAACATGCTTAACGATGTGAAGAGTTATTTGAACAAGTGTTTTTCAATGAAAGACCTAGGTGAAGCTGCTTATATATTGGGCATCAAGATCTATAGAGATAGACAAAGACGCCTGATAGCTTTAAGCCAGAGTACATACCTAGAAAAAGTTCTGAAAAGGTTCAGAATGGATAAGGCAAAGAAAGGTTCAGTCCCTATGTTGTCAGGTAAGATATTGAGCAAGGCTCAGTGTCCAGCTACGGTAAATGATAGGGAAGCTATGAGCAAAGTGCCTTATGCCTCGGCTATAGGTTCTATCATGTATGCCATGTTGTGTACTAGACCGGATGTGTCCAATGCTCTTAGTTTGACGAGCAGGTATCAAAGTGATCCAGGAGTGGAACACTGGACAGCCGTGAAGAACATCCTAAAGTACCTAAATAGGACTAAAGAAATGTTCTTAGTCTATGGGGGTGATGAACAGCTTGTCGTAAAAGGTTACATCGACGCTAGTTTCGACACCGACAAGGATGATTCTAAATCTCAGACAGGATACGTGTATATTTTGAATGGAGGAGCTGTGAGCTGGAGAAGCTGCAAGCAAAGAGTGATCGCGAGATCTATAGTAGAAGCGGAATACATGGCTGCTGCAGAAGCGTCAAGTGAAGGAGTTTGGATCAGGAACTTCACTGAGCTTGGCGTGGTTCCATGTGCATTGGACCCACTGGAGATATTGTGTGACAACACTGGCGCCATAGCACTCGCTAAGGAACCAAGATATCATCCAAAGACCAAGCATATCAACCGCAAGTTTCATATAATCCGAGATTATATAGCAGATGGAGATCTGAAGATTAGCAAAGTACATACAGATCTGAATGTCGCGGATCCATTGACTAAACCTCTTCCACGTGTAAAACATGATCAGCACCTCAGTGCCATGGGTGTGAGATTGTTGCCAGATGTAAACTAGATTATTGACTCTAGTGCAAGTGGGAGACTGTTGGAATTATGCCCTAGAGGCAATAATAAAGATGTTATTATTATAATTCTTGTTCATGATAATGTTTATATTCCATGCTAGAATTGTATTAAGCGGAAACAATACTTGTGTGGTTTGTGAACAACACCGTGTCCCTAGTACGCCTCTAAGGACTAGCTCATTGATTAATGATGGTTAAGGTTTCCTAACCATGGACATGAGTTGTCAATTAATAATGAGATCATATCATTGGGGAATGATATGATGGACAGACCCAAACTAAGCGAAGCAATTAGATCGTGTCATCTGTTCGTCTTTGCGAAGCTTTTCTTATGTCAAATATTGTATTCCTTAGACCATGAGATAATACAACTCCCTGGTATCGGAAGAAAGCTTTGAGGTCATCAAACGTCATCCTATGAGAGGGTGATCATAAAGGTGTCTCTCAGGTGATCGGAAAGTATCTGTTGGGTTGTATGTATCGAGATGGGATTTGTCCCTCCCAAGTCGGAGAGATATACTTCGGGCCAACTCGGTAATCGATATCAACACCGCTTGCAAGCATGTGGTTAAGGAGTTAATCACAAAGTGATATCGGATTACGGAACGAGTAAAGTACTTGCTGTGAACGAGATTGAACTAGGTATGACGGTACCGACGATCAAATCTCGGGCAAGTAAAATATCGCGAGACAAAGGGAATATATATATGGGATTGATTGAATCCTGGCATCGTGGTTCATCCGATATGATCATCGATGAATGTGTGGGAGTCAATATGGGTTTCCAGACCCCGCTGTTGATTATTGATAGAAGATCATGTCTGTATATTCTCGAACCCGCAGGGTCACACACTTAACGTGTCTCGACGCTAGGATAGATTGGATAATTGGTTTATGAGTTTTTTGTTAGGAGTCTCGGATGGGATCCGGGACATCACGAGAGGTTCCGCAGTGGTCCGGAGAATAAGATTCATATAAGGCAGTGCAGTTTTTGGAGTTCGGAATTGTTCCGGATTAATCGGTATTGTACCGGAAGCTTCTAGAACCTTCCGGAAGGGGACCAACGTGGCCCCACCTTTCGGGAGGGGGCATGGGCCTATGAGGGAGTGCCCTGGCCGCATTGGGCCAGGGGCACAAGGTCCCATAGGGCCCAGCCGGCCAAGAGAGGTTTAAACTCGAGATAGACCTTCTAGAAGGGGGGGTTTCCTTGCCCCCCACTCCTTATCCTTTGGGGTCGCCGGTTTGGGCTTGGGGGAGGGGCTAGGACTGTGCCCCCCCCTCTATATAAAGAGGGGTGGGGGCACACCAACCCCTTACACCTTCCCCTCCACCTAGCCGCCCTGCTGCCCTCCTCTCTCCCTCCCGAATGCTTGTAGGCGAAGCCCTGCTATAGAAATTCTCCACCATATACACCACGCCGTCGTGTTGTAGATCCAATCCATATCTCCACTATACTTGCTGGTCCGAGGAAGGAGGATATGTCGAGGTGCTGCACGTGTGCATCTCACGGAGGCACCGCCACTTGTGGTGCTAGATCGGATCGGATCGCGAGGAGGAGAAGCGAGTACGACTACATCACCCACGTTCCGACGAATGTTCCGCTGTGCGAATCTTCAAGGGTATGAAGATCTAATCCAATCTCTCTCGTTGTTTGCATCTCCTAGATTAGATCTTGGCTTTCCCTCTGTTCGCATCCGTAGAAAATTTTGATTTACTATGCCGCGAAACCCTTCAGAAATGACACACTGCCATGCGGGTTGGTGAGTGCCGGCATGGACATTTGTGCTGCTTTGGCCAATGCTTCCACTTCCAACATTTGACTTTTTCTTGTGCTATGACGAGTGACTCGGCCAGTGAAGATCCGGCTGAGGCACAAGAAATAGATCTTTTGTAGTCCCCTTTCAACTGTAATCACCGCACATGGGCCTAGCAGCTTCATCTTTAAGTAAGCCATGTGGGTAGTAGCCATGAATCTTGCCATAGTCGGCCTGCCTAGTAAGGCGTGATATGAGCTGACCAAGTCCACTACCTCGAACTCTATGGCCTCAGTGTGACAGTTCTCTCTGTTGCCAAATAAGACGTCGACCTAGATCTTGCCAATTGGCTCACGGGACAATCCCGACACAATACCGTGGAAAGTGGTCTTAGTCGGCTCCAGCATGTTCATGGTAATGCCTAACTTGAGCATTGTATCCTTGTACATGATGTTGATGCTACTGCCACCATCAATCGGCACTTTCAAAAACTTGGCATTGATATCTGGGCCCATGAACGTTGGATCCAAAACCAGAGCATATCCTCCTGGGGTTGGCATGATCTTGGGATGATCCTTTATACTCCAAGTTATCTCTTGCTCAGACCAATGCATGTACTTGGGGATTGCAGGCATCGTGGCATTCACCTCCATCATTCGTCGCTGCTGGCTCTTTTTGTCATTTGGCTCTGTGACAAATACAACATAGCTCCGGTGATGTTCTCTGTAATCATTTCTAGTTCCATGACCGACATGAGCGTCGTCACCTCTTGGATTGTGCACCTGGTGCACAACTTCTCTTCTTTCTTGATTCTGATACCTTGGCTGCCTGTTTTCGTATCTGTTATCTGCTCCCACTGCCTGAGCATTTCCTCCTGTAAGTGGTGGAGGGGGAGGTGGTGGAAGCTGCTTATTCAGCGAATCCACTCTATCTCCTTTCTAAAACCACGTGCATTGCCTTGTTGTGTGATTGGCCGGTTTACTAGGACTAGGCGTGTGAAACTTACACGGATGATCCACCATCATCTCATAGGTGTATTTCTGTTGGTCCTGATATTGCTTCATTTGATCATATGGCCTTTTGCCGTCATTCTTTGGCACCCATTGTTGTTGTCCACTTGTCCTTTGACGCTAACTGCTTCCAGCATCTGGATGATCCTGACTCACAACCACAACCTGAGTTGAACCATACCTGTAATCTGGCCTTTCGTCTCTTCTCTTGCTTCTGTATTCAGATCTTTCCTGACGCCTTTGCGATCCGGCAGCGTCATAGATCTAAGTCTCAGTCATCCCGTCTGCCGACATGAGCAGCGGCTGGGTCGGATCTCCTAACACGTACGAATCAGCGATTCTTATCGTCTCTGCCAGGCTTGCCGGCATATCTCTTTGTAACCTTTGCCACAACACACTTCCATGTCTACATCCTTGTGCAAACCATGCGATTGTCTGTGACTCGATTACACCTTCACAAGAGTTACGCATCGTACACCACCTCGTGAGGAATTCCATGTATGTTTCATTCGGTCTTTGCTTGCACATCGCCAGTTGTTGTGGGCGATTCGGCCTCTTGTAAGTGCTCGTGAAATTTCTCACAAAAGCGTCGTGAAAATCGATCCAACTATTAATGCTTCTGGGTGGCAAATTGTTCAACCATACCCGAGCTGGTCCTTCCAGCATCTGCGACACATAACGTACTGCCCATCTCAAATTTCCCTGTGCGATCTTCACTGCAGTTCCATAATCTATGAGCCAGTCCTCTGGCTTTGTGCTTCCATCGTACGTTTTTGTCCCTCTAGCCAGCTGGAAATTTGGCACCGGTGGCTCCTTCATGATCCTTGGGCCAAAGCATAGTGGACCTTGCGGACCTTGCGATTCAATTATCTCTGCCATTTTTATTCGGTCAAGCTTCAGCCTTGCATCATCCGGCGGAAGGTTCCTGCCTCCAAATCATGCTCCCATTGCTTGATATGCGTGATCCGACAGTTCATATCCGTCATTTACCATAGTCGAGTAACCATCATTATACTTATTTGCGTTCGGGTCAAATGGCTGTTGAACTGCCTTTCCCGCGCTTTGTTGTCTTCTCTCTGGCTCAGCAGGTGCATTATTCGGCCCTGGATTTCCTCCTCCTGCCGAGTGAGTTCCACGCCTAGCATGAGGCGCAAAATTCTGCCCTCCGTTGTCATTTCTTTGCCCTGCTTGCCTTTCTCGGCCTGCATTCTCCTGGTTTTCATTTCCTTGGGCATTATTCCTTCTCGCCCCTTGCGCATGCGCCGGGTTTCCTTGAACCACTGCCGGATCATAGGCGACCATCTACTTGTTTCTTCCAGAATCCACACTTTTTTCTTTTCTCGGCCTAGGCACCGCTCCGGGTGATGATGCCGTGTGCCCGGCCGATCTCGCCGGGACAGGAGTCGCCGAGTGAACCAGCTGTGACCTTCCTGCTATACCCGGATTTGCTCTGTAATACGCCTCATTCAGCATGCAAGCGACTTTCACTAGTTCATTGACTCGTTCTTGTTGCCTTTTCTTTGCTTCTCCCCCCAAGCGGGGTAATTCTGCCATTGCTGCTTCTGTTGCTCTCAGATTAGCTGTTGCTGTGTTTTATGTTGGCTGCATGGCTGTCTCGTTGCTGTTCTCTGGTGTTATTTTCGATGTCGCATCTGCCAGCTCCTCGTTGAGGTTCCTTCCTCTCAATCTCGTTGCATCAAGCCGGGTCTTTGCGCCCTTGACTCGATTTGCCGAGTTAAGTTCTCGGATGGTGATATCCACATCCAGTTGTAACTGTGTTAATTCCTTTGCTTTCTCCAAAACCTTGATCCTGGCTTCCTCCAACTCGGCTTGCACACGTGCCGGATCAGTTGCATGTGCCACTGGCTCTGCCAACTTGTCTATCTCTTCCTGCAGCTCCTTATCCCTCTTGCTCCTAGCTATGTTCTCTGGTTTTTCCAGTGGTGCCTTTGTTGTTCTTGCAGCCCTTGGCATTTCCTCATGATTTCCTCCTTTTGCGTTCTCATTCACTACTGGAACTATTGGGGGAGCTGCGGGGTTTGGGGCTCTCATCATTACCTCCATGGAGACGAGTTGGTGAAGCTTTCCAGCGACAAGAACCGCTGGAGGATCCGGCGCCAGGACGACGCGCTTAGGATATGCGCTCTCCACGCGCACCGCGACATAGACCTGATGCTCGCCGAACTTGATGAAGTGACCGCCCCTAGGGAATGGCTAGGTCTCGAAGCAGCCCGCGTTGTCGCTGACGAAGTTGAGCGCTCCAAACCTCTGGATGAGGCCGGAGTAGACGCGCTCGCCGGTCTTGGCGATGATGTTGCCCGTCTGGATGAAGACTCCATCAAGCACCTGCTTCTGCCCCATGGTGGGCGCCAACTGTCGTTGTGGTGGCACGGTAGATGTCATGGGTAGGCTTAAGTTGGGGGACGAATGGGTGCTTGTGGTCACCGGGGAGGGAGTGCACGGTCAAGCCATGCATGAAGAACAAGAAGAACTCTCTAGACTTAGCAATTCGATTGATACCCCAAAGATTACAAGTGCTCCTTGAGTTGTATAAGCTAGGGTTCTGTGCACTAGTTCTCTACTTGGTCCAACCTCCCTCTACTACAACTATGCCCTCCCTTATATAGGCAGTGCTAGCTAGCTAATACCCCTTTGGGTTCTAGGGTTTACTGTTTGGATCTTGGTCCCTACGATATGGGTCGGGTCATGGGCTTTCCCTAAGCCCAATGGCCCAGTCCATAAAGCTTGAAAGCTAACGGTCTTCTGGTACGCTGCTTCCTGTTCCTTTTGGCGTAATGCTATTACTTTGTACGTCAGCGTATGCTTTGGGCGTCACACGGCTCCTTTTGTGTCACCCAGCGTCGCCCTTCTCTTTTGACCATGCTTTACCATGGTCCCTCCTGAACCTTACTCGAAAAGGTGCCACGCGTCCTTCTTGACTTGGCCCTTTCTCGGTGGCTCGTCGGTTCCTGCAAGGATTACAATTTTGTCTTATGCGGGCCGACATAATTTATATGTCGTCAGCTCATGCTTATATTACCCGAACGTTCTTACCCGGTCTGGTTCTTTCTTTACTCGAAGCCAACCTAGCTGCGCTATGTTTCCCCTCTCGTGACCCTGCCGGGGGTTATCCCCCCGACATGATTCGTCCTTAATATTGAAAGCACCAAATCGGAAGAAATATTTTTTGGATTCCATTAGTCCAACCCAAAAGTGTGAATCACCATGTTTCAAACCACTTGAGACACAGCTTTGGAGCCAACATATTTTCTTTATAGAATGGTTTGCCAGACCCCTTCTTCTGTAAGAAGTTTGAAAAGCCATTTATCCAAGAGCGCGGTATTTTTTACTTGCAATTCATGTAAGCCCAGTCCATCGTATTCTTTAGGTAGGCAAACCAAATTCCATCTCTTCAGTCGATATTTCTTTTTCTCACTATCCCCTTGCCAAAAAAAAATCTTAAGTGAAAATAATCCACTTTTGTCAAGACACCTTTTGGTAGCTGGAAAACGTGATGTGCTTCGACATGACGTTTAGTTCTTTAATTGCATATTTCCTGATTTTGGATCTCAGTCATGGGAGGTAAGCTCTCATATGCAATTCCTTTAAACCAAATTGGTATATGATGGACATACATCACCTTTTTTACGTCAAATCTGTTCATTTTGGACCTCAGTCCAGTAGGCAGGGTGCTTGTTATGATGGCTCAACTAAGAAGATGAAGATGGAAGATCATATGGGTCAGAATTCCTGAATTCTACAATGATTGATATAAAAGATGAATATTATAGTTGGCAGCTTTTCCCTTGCCACCGCACAAGAAAGATCTTTTTTTTACACAAAGGTCTTATCCCTGGCCCCTAGGTAAGAAAAACAGGTTCAATCTTTCACTTGATGTAAATCCTTGCCTTCAGCCTTCAAGTTGGTCTATAATATGAATATCTGATATGACTTATATTTGGAATCTATTGTTTATACATTAAAGATAAGATGGCTCATTTTCCTGCAAACTGCTATTACTGGAAAACCAATACGGAGCCTCCTGTAAGCATATTGTTCAATATTGGGTGTACCTTTCCCATTTTCTTGTTATTTGTTCGTTTTTCCGTGTGAAATCTGGCAGGCATCAAAGTTATCTTTTACCCATGCAATGATATGTGTTGGCACTGATACTGTACAAAGTCTCTCTGGTTGGAACTAGTGATGTGAGTACTTAGTAGCATGGTCATCTAGAATTATCTTCCTCGGAAAAAAAGGTGTGCTTTACCGCCGAAGAATTATAGAACCAAAATAATTATCTACTTTATTTTTTTATGGACTTTAGATTCTCTTGTGCAAAGAATTTTCTATTTATCATATGAATTTCTTTGTGTAACCGTATGCTCTCATGTGGTAGAAATAGACCCCCGAATTTACTCTTATTTTCATAAACAGTTTTACCCCTTGTGATAAGGTGTACAATCACATGGGAGTAAACATGAGAACTAACTTGAAAAGGCAGTACGTAGAGGAGCCGGAAGGATCTCATCAAGTCAGTCCTTAGGGATCTAACACAAAGTCGCATCATGGCATGTATAACGTTGTGTTAGTGAAGTAAGAAAATCTAATAGTTGTACGGAAATTTTGTGAGATGTCGTGCTATCATTAGTTTTGGAATAGTTTTGAGTAATAGTTATAAACATTGTGAGCAGTTGTAGTATCGGTTTGATCCCTTTGAATCGCCCCACGAAAAAAAATTCAAGTTAGACTAAAATATGGAATTTTCTTACAGAACTCGTGTCACTCATGTTATCTAGATTTCTTTAGGTTTTATCTTTCACAACTCTCATATACTCTATCATTTTTTTTGTCCAGATGGATGGGCGTGGCAAGGCGCGCTTCCATGATCTAGTATCCCCTGTGGTACGCCTAGCACTCCCCGCATATGTTCCACGTCGGCTGGACAGAAAGTAACACCGGTACGCATATCTACAGCTTAGTCGAAAATGCACGTAATACTCATCTCCCCCTTCCGTAGTACTCCCTCTGTTTCAAAATATAAGATGTTTTAGATTTGTGAAGCAAATGTATCTAGACTTGTTTTAGTTTGTACATTCACTCCAAACTTGAATGAACCTATACACTAAAACAAGTCTAGATATATTTCCTTCACAAAGCTAAAACATCTTATATTTTGAAACGGAAGGAGTATACAAGAACAATCAGCTCACCCGGCCAGGAACTTGCTATCCAGAGTAGAGCGAATTTTCATAATCGGGTCACTTATGTTTGTAAGATCTCGGTCATGTACCAGACTGTGTGAGGAAGGAGAGATTTACTAGGTATATGGTCGAACTAAGGTCGCATCGGGATCTTCCCTCGAAAAAAATGTGGCATTGGGATCTTCATGTAAAACTTGACTAGAAACTTAGAAAAAAGCAGAGCAAGATTTGGAACTTGAACAATAGCATTAGCGCTCATTTTGTCACTTCCGGGAATCTTCGCAATTGATCATATTCTTTGATAAAAAAATTGATTGTGATTTTTTACAATATTTCAGAAGACTTAAAATAATTTTGTGCTAAGTTTTAGAAAGCATGTGCACCAAATACTATCTTTGTTTTTTCCCATGGATCGTATTGTCTGTTTTCCCAAGATTATCTCTAATGTGTTATGTGTATTATCCTAATACTGAATTTGTTCTGGCACTATAGTAGCTTTCTGAATCTTATCACAAAGTGATAATACTAGGCAAGTCAGTAAGTTACAAACCGGAACTGTGAGGAGAAACTTGAAATGACCATGTCACAAGTTATCTCGACTACTCTTTTGGAACTCAATTCAACCTAAATATTTTCAATACATTAAAATACATCGGAAAGATATCACATTTTCAATAAATTAAAATACATCATATCACACTTTGTTAACAGATGTGGAATTGCACTAAAAACATTGATGCCCCGTCCGATGGAGGGACATTGTTACTCTAGCTAGAGATGGACAAAGTTTCCCGAGAGGTTCTCCTCTAGAAACTATGGTTTGTGATACCTCATGTTCTCCCCGCGCATGACACCATGTTTGATTGATTCTCATCTGCTGGTCGCATCAAAAGTGATGAAGCATCACGCGAAGGTCGTGACCATCACCCTTAGCGTGAAGTTGATGACCATAATTGGCTAATGGGCCATGGTGACCGAAGAAAAGTGAGGAGAGGGAAGGAGAGTAGAGGAGAGTGAGGAAAGGGGGATAGGATAGTGAGGTGGCAAACAAGAGGAGATTGTGGTGAGGCAACTTACAACTATTTACCTTGGACAAGCCATTGAGTATTAGGTCGATGACCTCCAAAACCTTGTCGTGGGGCTTCATTGGGGCCAACCAAGGTGGTGTTTAGTCTTCATGACCGTTAAGGTGATCGCCCCTTGTCCATGGTGGTCTGAGTAGGACATCAACGGTTCAACCACTGTCGTGCTCTCACTGATGCAAACGGTGTAGATTTTGCACCGCATCCACACTAGCTTGTGTCACCGTTGGATGGTCTGGTATGACGAACTGTTTAGCGCTGTAACTATAAGCTATTGCCTGAATTTTTTTTAATGCAACATCTCTGCATTTGCTACTCCAGTTACAATCCAAGGAAAGTTACACAGCATGAGTTCCTTTTTTTTTGAGAAAAACACAATATGTTCCATTGCACCAGAAGAACTCACGCAGAAAAGACAAGATCAACAATGTTTGTTCCATTTTATTAGGAGAACGCTCAGAGCATAGATCAAAGTAAAATATGTGAAAAATGTTCTAATATTTGGATTGTTGGTCAATTCTAAGAGCGAAAACACCTACAGCTTCACAACGCCTTCACATTACATGAATTGCCTAGCAGTAGGATTACTCATAGCAGTCACGAAACGGTTCAACCCAGGAAGTGCCCTAGGTCTAGGTGGCTTCTCAGCAGGGCTGGCGGCGAGATGGCTTCGGCGCGAGCATTGGTGAGGAACAGGCGTAGGCATGTTGCGTCCTCGACAAGATGGTCGTACCATGTCACGATCACAAGCCGCAGGCTCCAAAGCTTGTCGGCATCCCGGCTCGCCTTGGCCCTGTCACGGTCGATGCGCGCAGCCTCCTGGACCGCTAGCTTGCGGCAGCCGAGATCCTATGCAGCCAGTCAGTTGGCCTCCATTAACTCGTATACCCGGATAAGCTCTTGTCGGGCCTCCTCGACGCCTGGTGGAGTTGGTTGGATAAGTGGTTACGATAGTCTTCATCGCAGTCTTATATGCAAGGCCGGCCCAAACAAAAATTGGGCCCAAGGCAAATAAATACATTTTATACTAAACTTTTATACTTATTTATACATATACTTATGTTTCCTACTCTACCATTGATAAGCACAATTTTATTTAGTTAGATGCATAATTAATCATATAACAATGTTTGTGAAAAATAGTTGTAGTATTGTTTGTTATTAAGTTGTAGTATATCACTCAATAGTTTCCTTGAGCAATTTAAATTCTATGTTGTAATAAAAATTCTCTTTTAGTTAATTATCTGTGGTGTATTAAATCATGAGATGCATGTCTTTGTATGTGTTTGTCTGTCAATATATATATTTTAATATCATTAAATATAAAGATAGAGATCTTTAAATATCCTAACTAGGGGTGGTTCTCGTGTATTATTTGAATATATATATATATATCTAACAATTATCTTGCTAAGGTTTAAACCATGCTTAAGTTTCTATAAACTTTTCGAAAATTCTCACAAACCTAAAGGTTTCAAAATTACAAAAATCTCAGGTATCAGATAGTGAATTTAAGAATTACAACACCATTATAGAATGATTTTTAAACAAATAGAGAAACTTTCCAAAATTTAACTTTAAGAAAAAATAATAATAACATATGAGTACATATGAACGTAGTTCTAAAAAAATAAATAAATATATCATGTGTCTAGATATTGAGTGGAAACTTAGTGTTTAGAATTTTCTTAAAAGATATGGCTATCAATGATCTGTGTAAAAATCTCAAAATAAGTTACCATACAAAAGGCTAAATAGTTACGATTTTGGTTTGATTTTTATATTTTTGTACAAACTCTCTCGCTTATTTGTGCCTTGAACCTTCCGATATCCACTTACATAGTCAAAATTTAGGAAAATACTTTCAAGCCAAAAATAAATAAGAGAATAGTGAACTTATTTAATAGGTTTCATGTATGCTATTTAAGTAGTATTAAGAAGTAAAAAACACATTCAACCCAAACGAGGGCATGCTAAGTTGAAGAATTAATTGTGAATAATTAGAAATTTACTTAATAGAGCAAGATACACACTAGCCTACTATCCCATCAATATAGTACATGGTTTGGGGACCTTGTTTCCGAAGGGTGAGGGCCTAGGGCAGCTACCCCTATGTCCCATGCTATGGACCGGCCCTGGTTATATGAGGGCGAAGAGGAGGACGGGCAGCGGCAAGCTTGCGATGCAAGCTGTTGTAGGCCTAGGGTGCACACCATAGCGGCAGGGCGAGTTGAGCGTGAACCGGTTTTCTCCGCGCCACGCCGCGATGCGACTTGTTGTGCCGAACACGGCCGAAGCGAAGGGTGGAGCCATGATTTTGCTCTATGCTAGAATTGGGGATTGGGGATTTGGAAGGAATCTCTACGGAGGCCGAAGGGGAAGGAGAAGAGGTTTTTAGGGAAAAGTGAAGAGCGGGTTATGTCTTTGTATCTGCAGCTTCAGTCAACAACTACTATGTCTGTATTTGAAAAATCAACCACCAAGTGTGATTCAGATGAATCGACGGTCAAGACGAAGCCTTATGAAGACCAAAAGGAGTTATTGTTGCCTTATTACCGTTTAAACTTATTTGCTATAACTAAATCAAAAACTATGGTGAATGTAACTAATTATATGCAATGCCATTGAAAAACTAATTACATATGGTTTCTATTTTTTCGCACTTGGATAGGAATCCCGTGTAAAAATGAAACAGACTCCTTCAAATTCTCAACCAATGGAGGGACGGGCGGGCCTCTGACGCAGGGCGCGGGAGGGGAGTGCTGTCAGGGAGTGGGAGGGTCGTGCGTGAGCGCCTGCTAGCATCGGGGAGGAGGAGGTCCATAGGGGTGGACGGGGGAGCGGGGGGGAAGGTTGGGTGGGGAGAGAAGCCGTTACGCCGGACTTGGAATGTCATTCCTTGTATGGGAGAAGGGGCGAAGAGGAGGAGGTGTAGTGGCAAGCTTGCGGTGCAAGCCGACGTAGGCCTTGGGCACGCGTCGCAGCGGCAGGGAGAGCTACGCATGGATCGGTGTGTCTGCACCACATCGTGTCGTGCCGAACACGACCCAAGCCTAGACGAGCCATACTCGCTTGGTTCTTGTTCCGGTCTGAATTGGGGATTTTGGGAGAAGAAGTCGTGGAGGCCGGAAGAGAAGAACAAGGGATATTTTGCAATTTAGTCTTGAACTTGGTTGCATTTGCTGGAGTGGGAGAAGTTCAGGACAAGTTCAATGTACCAAGACAAGTTTGTTGCAATTGATCATGCTAGATGACATGTTGCGCCCTGCCACAAGGTCGAAAGCAAGACAATATTTTGGACATAAGTTTTATCTATCATGTACCCCCTCTATTTCATAATATAAATCATTTTAGCAAGCTAAAATAGAGAGAGTACTTAGGTAGTTTCGGCTATAAACACTATATATATTATAAATTTATAATCCTAAATCAAATCGTATTTCTTTACATGAAGGTAACCTGCACGCACAACAACTATAATTGTAAAAGAATTTATTATCATCGATACTTATAGCCTTAATTTGTTATTTTGGAAAGAAAGGAAATATTACACATCATGTCTCAGAAGGATAGGTCTTAACTCATACTTGTACTTAACTCATGCATCAACCAAACAACCCTGATTCATTATTCAAGCACACATAACAGGATAGGTCTTAACTACCATAGGTAGCATAAACAACATAGAACTTCGATAATATATTAGTACAAAGCTTAGTCTTTGTTTCTGAAGTAAGAAAAACCGAATACTCGTTGCTGAAAATATAAATTCAGCATGGCTCGTCGAAGCGGTCACATGAACTTGCTGCAGCTCATGGCTTAGGCAGCTAATTCTCAGACAAGGGGAATGCACGCCCCATTTTGCCAAATTGTGAAACGTTTGGAACCTCTTTAGCTTTCTTTTCAAACATATCCACCACAAACATACTTTGGTTAACCCGGGAAAGATAAGCACATACCGAGCATCCGGAGATACAAATCGCACTTGGACAGAGTTGAAAGGGCATTGATCTCTCTATGTGTTTTGGTGTTGATGACAAATCCTCTTGTGGTTTAATCATGTGCCTAAGTTGCAGGAGTTATATATGTGCACATCATGATTGGTGGACCCTTCTCGTGAAGACTCTTGAAGACATCGTTCCTTATTTTGCATTTCTCTCTGTTTTATTGTTTTAGGAGCCCGTACTATCAAAAAGGGGCCAACACGGAAGGATGAGGGGATCATGTTTCTTGCACAAACCATACTTGCACCCCCATAGCCTTCCCAGTTTTCAGCGAGGGAGCGATCTTCTGGAGGTTTTGCGTTGTTTCCTATTATGGCCGGAAGTACCGGTAAAGCACCGGTAGTTTCGCTCGCAGTTTTTCTGCGGGGCGGCGTCACCGGAAGTACTGGTCTAGTACAGGTGAGCACTGGTTTGCTTACGGTAACCTTTGGGGCTGCAAATCATTATAACCAGAACTAGCGCCGGAAGTTGACCGGTAGTACCGGTCGGAAGTTCCGATTGTTCTTGAACAATTGGATAGATTGTTTTCAATACACTAGCATACATCGGAAAGATATCACACTTTGTTAAAAATTGTGGAATATCACTAAAACCAATAGCTCACACAAATGTGCGCACATGTGTTAAATACACACCTGCGCATCGAGAGGGGGAACAATAAAAACAGGATGCCCCGTCCGATTGAGGGACGATGTTACTATAGCTAGAGATGGACAAAGTTTCCCGAGAGGTTATCCTCTAGAAAGTGCGGTTTGTGATACCTCATGTCCTCCCTGTGCATGACGACCATCTTTGCTTCATTTCCATCCATTGGCCACATCAAAAGTGATGTAGCATCACGTCGAGGGTCATGACCATCACCATTAGCGTGATGTTGATGACCATAATCCACCGATGGTCATCCATATGGAATAGGGGTACCCATGGGCCATGCTGATCGAAGAAAAGAGAGGCAAGGAAAGGAGAGTAGATCAAAGTGAGAAAAGGAGCATAGGATAGTGAGGTGACAAACAAGATGAGATTGAGGTGAGGCAACTTAAAACTTTTGAATGAACAAGCCATCCAATATTTGGTTGATGGCCTCCAGAACCTTACCGCAGGGCTTCATTAGAGCCAACCAAGGTAGACCAAGGACCCTGCATTTTTGCATTTGTATAAGATTAGTAATGATATATCTAGGGCGCTATCATGGTAGCCCGTGCCTTAATGGTGTAAATTTTATGTTGTATACCTTTCTTATATTTATGTGATTTGTACCACTGTATCATCATAAATAAAAGTTATATGCATTAGTCAATGCAGAGGTCGAGGGTCTTTCCCCTTTTTGAAAAAATACCATTCTGTCATCAAAATTTAGGGGCACAACAATGCAAGTCACACCTTGATATAATACTACTCTATTCCAAAATAAATGTCTCAACTTTGCGTAGATACACATGTATCTAAACATGGTTTTAGTGGGTAGATACATGAGAATGTAAACAATGTTAAGACTTATTTTGAAACGGAGGTAACATATGCTTATCTAGCTACTTAGAGAAGCATGAAGTGGTCAAAACCCACCCATTGAAAATGCATGTTGTAAATCTCATAGGTTTCATTAGGTCATCAACCTGAAGTGGAAGGATACAATGTGACCTAGGCACCCCAGCATTGGCTAGAGCACGATTATGCAATCATAAACCCGACAAGAATGAAAATGGCGAAGTGTGTGCATACCTCATGAATAGCAATAAATAGATACTAAGCACATGATGTTAGCACCTCTCGCACGGTCACGACATAAAAGACCCGATGTTGATGGATTATTTTTCTCACTACGTATGTTCCTCTTTCATGAGTACCGTGGGACTTATGTTTGTCGATGGCACATCCAATGATGGGGTAGAGCGCGTCAGAATATGCAGAATTTCCTTTGTCCTTCGTTGTCGTGCGATGGTGTATGCACGTGAGGCCCAAATGGAAGAGGTTCTTGGTGGTGTTGATGTTGTTGTTGTTGACAAGGCGTCGAGCGTTGGGTAGATGCCCTCTAAGACCCTGCCGCATCAAGCAGTGGGTGATGGGGCTTCAGTGGGACTAAGGGGGCCAATCCCCCCCCCCCCCCCCTCTCTCTTTAATTTTATTTAGATAACTTAAATGTTGAGTGTGACCGACAAAGTCACCAAGCCATGCGTTGAGTGCAATATTATGTGGTATTTGATTAGTTTTATTAATATTGACAATTTCTCAAAATATATGTGTTACAAAAATGTAGTGTGCTTCTTAAGGTTGGTGCCACCACCAAAATGCGTAATGGAAGCTTGGACCAGTAAATTACTAAGGCCTAATTTGGCAACAAAGTTTTTCTAAAACTTAAATATATTAATACCATAGTATTTTAGTGCCTAGCAAAGCAATACTTCAATTTTCTTTTTTTTTTTGTGTTAGAATTCAAAAAAAAACATAGTTTTGGAGGATACTTCAGTTTTAAAATTATACTAGAATACAAGAACTCATAGGGTGTGCTTAGCCATGTGTTTGGAAAACATTGATAACTTCTACAGAAACTAATTGCCTTTATGTTGCCATGGTGAGTATATGAAAAGAAGAATCATCTATTTCCCCTAAATTACTTGCGACAATGCATTACATTTTTTCCTGAATAAGGATGTATTGCATGTCTCTTTATTCTATTCCAATAATAATGATGATAAAGATGACAAATAAGTTGTTTAGTTATGTGTTCAACAATCTAGCAATGGCAAATAAAATACATGGTAGGAAATAACAGATGAAATTTAATGAATATGTTCATAACCTTCTGTTATTCCCATAAAAGAGCATTACATGCTTCCGTTTCTATCTTACTCAAGAAGTCTATAAAAGGGGGCAATCGGTTCCATCCATCACACCACACAACATTGTTTCCCAGCCACGCAAAACAAAGACCACCGCAAGAAAGAGGCATCGTTGTGTTAGCACAACATCTCCTAATGGATACACGGGCCGTGGGTGTTTGTTTCGTCCTGCTGCTTCTGTTCTTAGGAAATCCAACTTTGGCAGGTGTGTATTTTTCTTTTGTTCTCTTCCCAAGTATATATATATATATATATATATATATATATATATATATATATATATATATATATATATATATATGCTATGTGATTTTGAGATGATTGTATCCATTTATATAGATTATACGCATTAAGATTTCACGCTCGTTTACGGGCACATATATAACCTTCTCAAAAGTTTTGTGCTTATATTTTCTACAGAGCGTTTGTGTCATCGATGGTGAGGATGATTTGATCCTCTGCACCAAAATTATTTGCAAGTTGACTTGTGCTTCCATCGCGAGAGATCGAGGTGGCTATTATAAGGTTGCTCACTGTGACAAACGCAGTTGTGGGTGCACGATTTGCTTCAATAACTAAATTGTTATACAATACTAGCTAAGTGATCGCGCGCTGTCACGGGTCTTGTATCCTCGTCACTCAAGTTTTACCATAATCTATGTATTTTGTACCGTCTGCTATGCCACTATCGATGGAACTTTCTAGTAATAAGGCATAAATAATTTATAGAAGACAAGAGTTGTTCATCTTCTCTTCTCCACCATCTTATTGATCTTGCATTTGTCTATGTTATAAGGTCATATTGGACTCCCGTTTTCTACCGGTTCTCAAAAAATAGAAGCATATCAATACTTAACAATAAAATCCTGATTATTCCACAACGCTCCCTTGTACACCCCGGTCATGCCATGCATACCAAAGTAAAGCTCCGCTAATAAACTAATATTGCGGAACGTTAACACCATTCCATTAGTTTACCACTGACATATAAAAGTATATTGAAGACTGACGGTCAAAAGGACACCGTTGTAAGAGCAGGCAAAATCACCAGCATAAGAAGGATGTAGACAAACCAAGGTCCGCTAATAAATAATTATAGATAAATCCACTGGGAAAGAAATATATTGAAGCATAACTATCCAAGGAGGTCACTGTAAGAAGATACAAAACCAATAACTTAAGGGGCATTATGTGCGCAATCACACATAATACAACAAATGTATGTCTTCAGAATTATAAACTACATGTACGGAATGGTGAAAAATAAACCGAAGTATTGAACTTTGCTCAGAGAAGAACAAACCCAACAACTAAAAAAAGTATGAAGGAGACATTCTGAATGATATTTTGATATGTATCAATTGGCACATGGTTCTCCCAAAAATCAAATAAAATAGTTACAAGCTCTGCTTACTGGTTTCATTTATACTTGTACTTTTGGTGGATAAATTTATACCGCGGCGACCTTTGTCAGGACCAAATTTCTACCACTCTTTTGTTTTTCTTCTTGAAGATGCTTTTGAGGTCACCTAGTCAACTAAAACAATAGATAATATCCATGGAAAGGATACTTAGAAGTAGAATTTGAAGCTATGCTATATACCCGAAGTGCATAAGTATGCTATCAAATAAATATAAGCAAATATAGGATCGTAGGTGAACATACCGGAAAGAGTAGCAAAAGTGCACATTAATTTAGATGCATGGTTATACACAGCCTAGGACTATGGAAGAACAAAAATCATATGAATTATGGGTTCTGCTTCAATACACCCCCTCCCCAAACTCAAACTGAACAAATGGCTGAGATCACCCCCCCCCCCCCCCCCCCACGACGGGCGACGGGGGCGAGCCCACCGCCCAGCCGACTCCAACCCCTCCCTAGCTTCCTCCCCCGGTGTCGATGCTGGCAGAGGCCACCGGGCTCCTCCTGGGTGGTGCCGGCAGCGGCGGCTCTCCTCTCCCCGCGTCTCGGTGTTGGGGTCGGGGTCCGATCCCCATGGCGGCGGTAATCCCTAGGGCGGTGGCAGTCTAGCTCCCGCTGGGAGGTGACGACACGGTTGCATGGCAGGCTTCCTGCGGGGCGGACGCGGTAGGCAGTGGCGGTGCGGCACCGACCAGATCCCTGCGGTGCAGATCAGGGTAAAATAACGGACCCAATTTTTGTGTGGCCTAATGTAGATTTCATATAATTTCCGTTAATCTCAAATGTCATATGTTTATGGCATCTCACATTTGTAGCAAGGAGTTAGTGATAATTTTAGTACCATATGAAAAGTTGGGAATTGCACCATCTTATAAGGAGCAGTATTCCATCGCTTGATAAGTGAGTGGGAAAAAATGTGACATGCTTATCACGACCCATGTGCACCCTGTCAGGTTTGGCGAACGAGTCAAGTTTACTTTTGAATCTATGGTTTAGACAAACGCGTAAACCGGTTTCGTCGCTCCCAAATCGTGGGCTATGGTAACCGAGGCAAACGTAATGTGCGATGTGTACTCGGCCCACGTTGTACCCATCAAGGTATCCTGAGCTGCTCTATAAAAAGTCTTGCACGATTTGCGCAATAAAAACACACCGTTAGGGTTTGTCACCTCTCTGCTTGCGTTTTCATCGTATACTACTCCATCCCGAGCGCTGATATACACCATCGAATGCAGAGTAGATACCTGAAACTACTCGTCTTTGTGATCTTGTATGGGAGAGGATGAATTAAGTTTCTAGGAAGGGCTCCACAATAATGCTCGCGATCTTCATGACGTCTTAGCTACCCAAGTTGGTCGTGATTTTGCCGTTATCAACCCTCCGCTGTAACAATGGATACTTCATCTGCAAATGATTAGTACGTGTGTCGTGGTCATGTTTACGGTTCAAACATGTTTTGCTACTACATATTTCTGGTCATCATGTTGTCAAACACATATAATATGTAACTCATATATGCGATAGTACTTGGTTTGTCATGCTTTATATTCTAAAATTAATCATAAAATTGTTGCCTGGTTATCCAACAACACCGAACCTAGACGCCTGGTAGAACATTTTGAATGGCGCGATGGGCGGTGCGCCCGCGATGCTACTCGTAGCCTTGTTGAATGTGTCGTGGACCTCGTCGCCCGTGTCGCTGTGTAGGTCGAGGTCGAAGGCTCGCCACGGGATGGGCACCTTCTCCTGGTTCATGGCGACACCGGTGATCCAGCAGTAGTAGGCACCATTTTTTACCTTGTGGTTCCTAAGCAGCAGGGGCTGGTTCTGGTGGAGGCAGGCGGCGAGATTGACTGGCAGCGCCGCAAGGAACTGGAACGGGCCGCCGAATTCGGCAGCCACTAGTCGATTGGACTACTAGTGCGTCGCGAGGAGATGGAACCGGCCGATGCTAGAAGCTTCGCCCCTCGTGCGCACTACCCGATCGATTACTAGTCGATTTGTTCTTCAATGACGCGGAATTTGTGCAATAATGTGATCTGTTAGTTAGTTTCAATTTGCGGTGTTAATCTTATGTGTTAAATATTATTTGTTTGCAAAAAAATTAGCTAAAATCATACAAGTTCGTGTGCAAATGGTTTGGTTTGCTCCGTTGTGTACTTTGGGACTTTGGGTGCACCGAAGGACAAGAGACGGACATTGCCATACATTTTTTTCCGCAAGACGACCTAAACGGACGAAAACATACGTGTTTTTTGTGTCTGATGATTTGGTTCTCCCCGTTAGAGATGTCTAAAACAACAAGGATTTTGATTAAGAGGCAAGGCTAGAGGGAGGCCACTCGATCATCTTAGTAACATCACGAGCAAAGTTTGAGGGACAATGCGCGCCGTGAAAACCGGGCGATTAGGGAATATGATAAGAAGGGTGGCATATCTTTACTAGTATTATAAATTGTAATTGGTGATATGGTGTCACTTTCGTCATCAAACATTAAGAGTTATATGAACCAGTAAACACAATCATCAAATATTTGGAGAATCATAACCCTCGGATCATCCACTGCCCTCCACCATCTGTGGGCATCCAAAATTTTGATAATTGATAATTACTAGAAGGACCTGGCGCGCTTTTTTGCGCCCTTTTACTTCGTGGCATTTACGACCGGCAAACTTTACCACAGAATCATGTTCCTGAACTTCCCCATAAGCGAACCTAACATATGTAGCACAGTAAGAGGCAATAAGAATTCCTCACAAAACATTCTCACTTAGGGTATTGTTCAGAGTACTATTATTTCTGGTTCACTGCAGTTCCAACGGTCTAGGTTTTGACATGTGATCAGTCTCAACTTTTCCTTTCCTATAAGAATGCTAAACATATTTTAAACGGGCATATAAATGGTGTATACTCATCATACCACCAGTATTGTGAGATTCGTTTTAGCATATAATTCAACATCCGTCCAACACCGCCTGTGTAGGAGATTCAGTATGAGAAAGTGATGGTAAATATGGACGACATTGCAAGGATAAGAATTCTGCAATAAAACAGATCCACTAAGAAAACCCTAGATGCTTCATTCGTATGTCTTATAAGTTATATCACTAAAACATATTGAATTAAACAAACATAATTCAATTTTTATATCGGCTTCTTAATTATTCATTGATAAGAATGTAAGACAATCTGTTTTTCTTACAGCTGAATTTAGTACGATTATCAAGATTTTTCTTCAAATTGAGGAGCTCGCTATACCGATTTCATTAAGATGAAACTACAACGTCACATGGTTTGTTACAATCATCCAGCTTCAGGACTCCATTCAGGATAGCCACAACACACAGGGTTTGTTACAAAGCAAAGCTCTTGCATATTCATCATACTGTTATAAAGATCGTACATACGTTCTATCAGTCACCTCCTATATAATGAACATGTTAGGATCAGCCTAGGATGTAAGGCTAGCACATTGGATCTGCACAAAAAAAGAGAAACCATATCCTTGTATTCTATGCAAAATTAATCCTCTTTGCACTTCCTGTTCTACAACATAATCTTCTGTATTTGAGCAATGTCTAAATCTGATGCAGAGGAGAAGTTCTTAATATGGATTTTTTTTATGTGTGTTATTGTCAACTAAATCAGATAAGTCACCTAAGATTGAAAACAATGGCACTCAAAATCACTCAAAGAAAATCCAAGTTGCTTAATAAAATCAAATCGTTGAGTCATGTGTGTATTGAAATAGCATTACCTATATAGCAAAGTAACCTAGGAGCTTTTGCATTTCATGATACAAGCACCATTTTTCATCCTAATCAAAGAGGATTCTCAAATGCACTGAACAACATGCTATAATAATAAATAGATACTTTTGTGTAGAGCATATCTTCTGAAATTTGAACCTGCAGAAAAGTTAGAATGTGTTACTTAAGGCATAAGAATATAAGAGAACTTACTCTCCCATAGTGCCAATCCGGAGACAATTGTAGCTAACTACCATCCTGACTGGCATATACTCCTTTTTGATAATGCAGCACCTCTTTCATTGCATGGCTGAACAATTATAATGTGGAGTAAATTTTATTAACATCAGAGGCAAATGAATTGTGGATGGTTTAAAAATGAACATGTAGTAAGAAAATCGTGCATAGCATCAAAACTATAGAAACCAACAACTGACTGCGGGTAGAAAGCGTGTCCCAAAATGACATTAAATAACTTTAGGTTTGGAAAAATTTCAGTAAGACTCTATACACAAAACTATCCTCATAAATGATTCCTATACTCTAGATTTCTCAAGGAGTGCCATACCTGCCACAATTGTCCATGTGAGGCTGGGTAAGCTTAAGAATTTGGAAAAGATTTGATATAAAGGTGTTGGTGAATACATGTAAATGAGCAAAAGAGCATTGACACTGTAGAACTTCATCATAGAAACTTTGGTGGTCCTTACACTTCTGTACTACTCCCTCCGCTCGATCAGTTCCTCCCTCATAGCTCAAACGCATTCTCGGGGTAGACAGGCGTAGGTGAGGCTCCTCCTGTCTTCCTCTCCCCTTCAGCCTTGAGAGTCGACCTCCGCCTGCGAGCTCTTCTCCGACCCAAATCCGGCGGAGCTTCCGTCTGGAGGAGGGGTGGGGAAGATGCTCGCCGTGTATAGAGTAGTAGTAGGTTTGGCCGTGTGCTGTGGTTGGGCTCTTTGCCCGTAGTTTGGAGCAGCACCTTCGGTCTATGCTGTCAGATCTGGAAGGTTCTAGGGTCGTTCTTTCCTTTTCTTCTGCTTGAGAGGTTCGAGCCGAAGAAGTTGGGGAGAACCACTGTCTCCATGAATAAAACCGCATCCTTTGCTGTGCTCATGCTTCTGATGCAGGTGCTCCTTTCTCTGGTCGGCCATGGTGGCGGGGGGAGAGTAGGTGGTGCCTTGATCTGTCGCTCTATTCTCTGGCCGGCCGTGGCGGCGGGGGGAGGACGAGGACTGTGGCAAGAGGAAGCATGGTGGAAACAAGGAATATCTAGTGGAGTTGGCGGCGATTTTGTTGCCTCTGATTCGTGTCGATCTACTCGTCTTGGTGATGAGAGAGAGTGGATCAGGTGGTGGCCGTTCTTTGCGGCTAACTCTATAGCATGGGAGAAGCACTGCTTCTCTTGGGAGTTCTTTCACGCAAGCGAGAGTTTCGCCGGCGTATCTTACGGCTGGTTGGCAGCTACTCCCTCCCCTTGCGTCAGCGAAGGTTATCTCCGGTCGGCGTCTGATGGGCAACTTCAACCTCGAGGCTTTGATGCCGCTACGGAGGCCTTTGGATGGCATTACAGCAGGCTCCCCCCTCACCGTCCCAAGTGGTCTAGTCCCCGGCAACGATGAAGTTGGCTGTGCTACGGCTTCGAATCGCGGTGGAGAAGGAGCTGGCCTCGATTGCGTTTTCAGTTTTCTTCTTGAGGTCTTGTGTGCAAAGTGTAGGGGCTTGTTTGTATTTCTTTATTTCTTTGAGTCCCTTTCTGTAATATGTACTTCCACCGCTGAGAATTAATGGATGCTCTGGGTCCTTCGGGACCACCCCTGTTTCAAAAAAACTACTCCCTCCACTCCATAATAATATAAAGTGTAATAAGAAGCACCTAGATTAGTTGTTAAACTAGAGAGACTGTTGTATGATGCACCCTCGATATTAACTATTCTGTACTACTCCTTCCGCTCCATAATAATATAACTAAGACGTTTTCCAAGCTAAAATAGCTTGCCAAAACATTGTGAAACAGAGGGAGTGTATGATTTCAATTGCCAAAACAATAGTGCAAAATCATTGTACAATTCAGGCATATCTAAAAGTGATAAAAACGCTAGATGGTTTGTGACCATTGTGTTTTTCTCAGCTGCTTCTTATCTAGTTTATTCAGTTGCACACGTCTTTCTCTCCGATTGAGCATTGACAGGAAGTTTTATCTATTGGCTGAGACCCTCATCTACCAATTATGTTTGGATGATCCCAAAGAGGTGGGAGGGAGTATACATGATGATCGCCCAAATGGAATAAAATTGACATCAGAATATTACTTCATGTGGTCTACACCTTTCTTCTTGATCAGTCCATTTGAAAGTGATAGATGTTGGCACTTTGACCTTTGGTATATGACCTGAGATTTTGTTTCCTCATGTTGATTATCATCACATACTGGCATGCTCTCTCGGCCATCATTATAAAGTAACCTGTTTTCTCATGGACGTGCATCCATCCATCTCTCTACGCACTTCAATCCCCGGTAGTTATCATTCCGTTTCCTTGATCCAGCTCGCCGTTGCCTAAGAGAAAATTAGATCTTACTGACTTCAGAGAGGTTAACCGTTAACAAATGTCAAACTTAGTACAGAATATTCAGCTTGAGCACTAATTTTCATCTACATCTTAAGATCATTCACAAATGCCGAGTTTAAACAACGATTTAGCACCCCACATCACCACATATGTATGAGACTCCAATAAATTTGGTTGCATACATAACACTTCTATCTCGATACTGCTAGCTGCAACAGTATAAATAAAATCCCCCAAATGGGTTCGCAACACATAGTGCGATGTAACAAAAAGGGAAACCAGAGCTAGTAGTTAGTTCAAACAAATGGCATGTCATCAGATCAAGAGATGTAAAAAAACCTAGATTATTTGTGACTCGTCGCATACAAAATTCCATACAAAAAAACCTAGGTTGCGGACACAACACCGCTGGCCTGTGACATCTGAGCCAGCCGATGCGGAGGAACACAATAATATTTGGCCCACAAACAAAAGTCGGATTTAGTTCTTCTCACCATAAAAAACTATTACCATGATCGTAAAAGCAACAATAGATGAAATATCTAGAGTAATATCACAGTGAAATTCCATTCTTCATGTATCAGCATCTCTATTTGTCTCAATCACAAACTCGGCTCCATCTGTATCTCTGTCATAAACATACAACACCACCATCAAATACACCATCTTCTTCCTCCCTTAGTAGCCGCATGTCATCAATTCCTCTCTCTTGCACTTATTAATTAGCAGCAAGCAGCAACAACATGCTTCTCTCAAGCAACGGCGGCAAGCAGCGATAATTTCGCAAACAACATAGAGGAAGAACGGAAGGAAAATCCTACTGAGACAATTGTATTCCTTTTGGTAGATATGCTCTCAAGCACTAGAACCTGCTTGGATCATGGCAAGACAGATAAAAGCAGGACAAAAAGCAATAACATGATAAACTAATCTAATTTTTGTTATTATAATCATTTATAAACCATGATGTGTTACATTCTGCCAAATAATATCCTTATGTGCAAATCATTAGCCTCTTCATCTCTCCTCTTTTTCTCTAGGTCCATTGCTAGTCTTTGTGTGTGTTTTTCTGATAAAAGGGATTTCTCCACAATATATGTTGATAGTGATGTACAATTCTTTTGTCTAGCTCTGACCAACAATATTTAAATTCCAAGATTCATATATATTTTCATTTAGCTCAAACAACATCATTGGCCTCTAGAACAACAGACCAAAGGGGCACTCCTTGCTGCTTGCATGAATATGTCATTTGCACGGGATCGAACTGGGCCATACCTGAGTGTTGCTGCCCTAGCTGCAAATCTTTACTTTGGGCTACAGAAAGTTCAAGATTCAAATTCCCAGCAGTAAATTTGGTTCTTTATGCTGCCAAAACAGAGGTTAGAGTTTGGCAGATAGGAACATACCAACACATTGATTAAGTATGGAAAGGCCAGTACTCTATAGAAGACTTCCGGATTAACCATGCCTAATTAGTGGGTAAAGTAACAAACTGTTATACCAAAGCATAGGTCAATGAAAGTGCCAGAGTATAAAGAATTAAGGATCAAGTTTCAAAGTTTTCTTAGAGATGGTCGTCGCCTGTGGGCTTAGTCAGGTTGTAAAGATAATCACCACTTATCGAATTTCTCCACCGAGCTAGGTGAAAAGCAATGTGAGATGGCCCTGGTAGTAGCAGGTCGGTGAAGTTGTACCTCAGTATGAGCTTTTCCTGCTCATCGAACCCTTGCTTCTTGAGATTGCCCACAGTGACACCCTCCTGACCATCGCCCCGCCCGCTGAGCAGGAAAGTCTTGAACCCAGCTCGCACACCTCCTTGTACAACGGCGCGATCAACGGCGACTCTCCCATCTCCACGAACTCGCACTGGTCGAACAATTCGATCCTGCCATTTTCAAACCGAACAAAGAACGCGTGTGAGCAATCTCAACTCATAAATCAATTGATTTTTTTGATTTCGGGGTGAGGAACTGAGGGTCTGGCTCACCCGTATCTATGATGGCGTAGTAGGGGAGTTTGGAGAGCAGCGTCTTGTCGACGTCGAACACCCACCGGTTGGCGCGTCGGCTGCGGTAGCACGGGCGTAGGCGGAGGCTCCCACGCGACAAACTTCGAGTAGAAGCACTAGACGGCCACGCGTCGGCAGCATGGTCCCCAACTCACACGAGTGGACACAGGCGGCGCGGGCGTAGGCGCAACCCTAGCGCGACAAGCTCCAGGTCAGAGGGGTAGCCGGTGCCAGCGGAAATCAAAGGCGGCGACCGCAAGGATTTGGGAAGAGAAAGGGTGAGGGACGGGGACGGCTCGTCGGGGGGTGGGGGCTCGAGACGGTGCAAAAAGATAAAACATACCGAGACGGAAAGCTTACAGACATACGAGACCAGTCATTGTGGTCCACATGAGTTACCACGCGGTAGCAAACTGCTTTCACACCTTCCACACCGACAACTAGGGCCAATCAGGCTAAAGCGGCCGGAGCAACCACAAGGCTTTAAAACAAGGGAGCTTAGAGCTCTTCTCATATTATTTGTTGGATCCAAACACCTCAAAGTATTTAATACTTTAGTTTTTTCAAAAACCAAAGCATTTTTTTGATAATTTAAAAATACTTTGATGCCAAACCGAGCCTAAGGCCTCCTTCTTTTCAGCTTCTTGGCAAAAAAGCTACCCTCGACCAGCTTTTCCCGGAATCTCATCTGCCAAAATCCTTTATACTTTTAAATTAACATTAAAACTACTAGTTAAGAAGTTTGAACGAATTTTAAAGATGAGATTCTGAGAGAAGCTAGTCGAGGATAGCTTTTGGGAGAAGCTGGCCAAGAAACTGAAAAGAAGGAGGCCTAAATTGTGACAGCAAGGTAATTTACTGAGAGCAGCGCTACCTATCGTCGATGGTGTGCATAAAGGAAGCCTACTTAACTAAGAGCAGTGCTACCACATCGTCGGTGTTGTCACGCCAGCGCTCGTCTAACTTCTCAACGAGCATTGCATATTTGTGATCCACTCACGTTAATACAGGCTTGCAACTACACGTATTTTTGTCGAACCCATGAAACTCCTGCGCTTGCCAAATCACATTGTTCTTGTTTAGTAGGGGGGCTTCAACTTTCAAGGGAGGAGTAGCATTTATCCATCTATGGCGGGAGTTGTTAGTATAAAACCAACTCAAATTCCTATTTTAGTACACCACTTTACGTGTGGAAGCAAACTTCTATCATATTTCGACGAGGTTTTCTCATAAAGCACTAAACCCGAATTGGTCGCAAATTAACGGCTATTCTAAGATAGCCACATGTAAGACGGACGTGGCAACATCCTGAGCAAATTTTTAAGATAGAAATATCTAAATCTCTAAAGTAAAACAAAATAATATTAAAAAAATAAAAAAAATGTGCCCATGCCCTTTCCACCGCACGCTGGTCGCTGCGTCCTTGATGGTGCTCGACAGGGAGGAAAAGGTCGAAGCTGTGTCCCCGGCAACAGCGCCAGAAATCTTGATGCGTGCGCCCGGTGTTGACGTGAGACACTTCGTTGAAACCCCAAGAGTAAGGTGTGATGAGCACAGCAGCAAATTTCCCTCAGTAAAGACCGAGGTTATCGAACCAGAAGGAGGAAGGAAACGTCTTAAAGGTGTTGCAAGCAACGTAGAAACCTGGACAACACAAACCCAAGACATTGTCCCAACGAATCAATGAGGTTGTCAAGCTCACCGGTTTGCTGTAACAAAGGATTAACTCTATGGTGTGAAAGGTAATGGTTTGCAGCAAGTAAACAAGTAACAGTGGAAGACGTATCAATGATAAAGATTGGACCGGGGTCCATAGTTCACTAGAGGTGCTCTCCTTAGATAAACAACATGGCATGAAGGGTAAACAAATTACAGCAGGGCAATTGACAGGAACTGAGCAAGACATAACAATGCAAATACTAGTTAGAAAGATCCTATGAGATTTGATTGGACAGTACAACAAGATACATAGACCGCCATCCAACTTCATCTATGAGTAGAAGTCCACCTTCAGGTTATAATCCGAACCCCCTCCAGTATTAAGTTGCAAGCAACAGACAACTGTTTTAAGCAAAGTGTGTAAGGTAAACAGTCCACATGTTCCATGAACAAGAGACCGTTGTTTTCTCCCTAGTGGCAACAGCACATCTACAACCGAAGAGATTTCTGTCACTTCCCTTGGAAACTAGAGGCATGAACCCACTATCGAGCATAAATACTCCCTCTTGGAGTCACTAGCAACTACTTGGCCAAGATATCCACTAACAACGGAGAGCGTGCAAGATCACAAACAACACAGACATGATAGAATCATAAATACAAAACCATTAATCAATCTAACATAATAATCTCAATATCCATCGGATCCCCACAAACACAACATGCATGATTACAAATAGATTAGATCTTGATCATGAATGGAGCTCACAAGATCTATATATGAAAGAACAAAGGAGGAGATACAACCATCTAGCTACTACATGGACCCATAGTCCAAGGTGGAACTACTCACGAATCATACCGGAGAAGAAGGCCTCCGGGATGATCTCCCCTCCGGCAGGGTGCCGGGAAGAACTTCAGATCCCCGGTCTAGGGATGATTGTGGCGGCGGCTACAGACGGTTTCGTGGAATTTTGATCGGGTGCTTAGGGTTTAGGCATCGGGGGCTTCTTATAGGCGAAGGGGGAGGCCGAGGAGGTGGCCAGGGGGGCCACACCTGTGTAGGCGTGGGCCCACCCCTGACCGCGCCTAGGGGGTGTGGCCGCCCTGGCATGCCTCTCCGTCTCCCCTCTGGACTTCTTGTTCCCCACAGAAAGTTATTGACTTTGACGTTTGTCCCGTCCAATTCCGAGAATATTTCTTTACTAGCTTTTCTGAAACCAAAAACTGCAGAAAATGGGCAACTGGCACTATGGCAACTTGTTAATAGGTTAGTACTAGAAAAGATATAAAAAGCACCTCAAAGTGTGGACAAAGCAAAGCAAAGTAGATACTAAACAAGCATGGAATATCAAAAATTATAGATACGTTTCCGACGTATCAAACATCCCCAAGCTTAAATCCTGCTCGTCCTCGAGTAGGTAAGTGATAGAAATAATAATTTTTGAGGTGACATGCACCCTTACAATAAAGATCTAACCATTTGCAAGCATTGAAAGCTGGGATCAAAAAACTCTACACATGAACATGAAAGAATGGAGTTCTAACAGTAAGACAAAGCAACTACTGTCATGACAAGATACAAATAAAGATCATGAATAACATGCATTAAAAAATGTTTGTTTGTTTCACATACAAAAAACATAGCATAGTGGCACTCAGCTTGTCCCTCATAGAGTAGAAATTAGATGCATAGGATACCTTCAAAGTTCACAAGGGTGACTAGAAACAAGTAGCACAAGAACAAGTAATAACACAATATGCATCAATCAATAAGCTTTGGGACACTACACATAAAACTAAGAATGGCAACTATGCTCTCTTAATGGTGCCTAAAGGTAGAAGGTGGAGACTCAATAGTGGTGGAAGAAAAGCCTTTTCATAAAGGAAGCGGGGATTTCAAGTTTCAAAAAGAGATTCCAAAAATTATGGTACTTGTTAGCTTTTAGCCCTCGTTGCCCCTATCATAAGCATCTTGAAGTGATTAAAGTTAAAGTGAACAAACTAGGAAGTATATGCTTGACGAAGTATAAGATGGCAATCTCAAGTCCCTTGAATATGAGGGCCACACCACATGCTACTCAACTTCAAGCCCAGGTAAGTTCTTGTCATTGTAAGTATTTGCATATCATTGAGAACCGCCAACGGGGTACCCCTTGCACATGGTACAGGAGTTTTCCCATAACCACAATGATAAGGCAAGCAGACAATGAGCATCTCAGCAATCTTTTTATTTACTATATGCATAGTTTTTTATTGAGGATGCTTCATAGATAGCTCACTATGGTGATGCTGCAAGTTTTCACCATGATTAGGCATGGCTTAGGCTAGCGGCCCATGCGTTTCTTTAACACATAATACAAACTCCATGGACTTACTAGTTCCCTTTTTATTTCACACCAGTGACATCCACAGACAAAAGAGCATGATATCAACTGAGTACAGAGTACAAGTGCAATGTTGAAAACGTTCCCCATGACAGCATGGTTCTGCTTAGGGATGGGCGTTCGGTCATGGCCGAAAATTCGGTTTTTGCATATCGGTTTATTTTAAAATCGGTCTTTAAAAAATAAAGACCGAAATTTACTTGTTAATTTTACTAACCGACAATTTCGGTTACCCGATAATTCGGGTTCAGGTTCGGTCATGATCGAATTGTGTGGTAGACATTTTCAAATACCAAAGTTGGATAATATTTGGTAAACCATTTGGTACTATTTCATTTATAATTTGAATATAAAATACACTTTATATAGTCATATTAATTGGCGGAAACTAACATTCAATAATACTAAATTTGTCTTAGTCGAGGAACATAAATCTATAGTTATGAGCAACTAGGGCTTTTAAACTAGGCCACTCTCACCTAAAGTTCGGTAAGTTCGGTCCATTCGGTTAGCAAGAACTAATGACCGAATTAACCGAACTAAGTTCGGTCTACAAAATTTGCTACCCAATATTTTGATCGGTCCTTTCGGTCTCGGTCTATTCGGTTTCAGTTTCGGTCTTTTCGGGTTCGGTTTTCGGTTTTTCTGCCCACCCCTAGTTCTGCTAATTCCAGCGTATAAGTGCAAGCATATACAACATAGCGCCACAATGTTTCAAGTTTATTAGGGGCAAAGAATATAAAGTGTGTCATCAAGTTCGTGAGAGATTTAATCACCAAGTTTTCACATAGTAGTTGGAAGATAGTTGAAAACAAGAGTATACTTGGAATGGTGTAAAACACCATGCATAGGAGTTTATAGTGGACACTTTGGAAAAACTTGGTTTTCTGGGAGTTGGAGGCATGAGTAGAGCTTACTCATACAAGTGGAGGCTAGCAAAAGACTGGGAGCAACCAAATAAGAGAGCAATAGCGGCTATAATCATGTAGAGCGACAAAACATTACTAACCAAGGCATAGAGTGGTACTACAAGTCAAAGACTAAATGATCATAGAGGCTAATGGTGACTTGTGAGAGTAATAACATGGTGTGAGCATGTGCCAAGTCAACCCAAACAAACCTCAGAGGAGAATACCACAATACTATGCTTTTGCATGCTAAAACAATGCATAATTTCTTCAAGGCACACTAAGCAATCCCAATAACTTGGAGCAAGCTTGATACAGCAATAACTACTAAGCATAAGGTCAAAACAACACCTACCATGGCATGATAAATTCTAAGTCGCAATCAATGCAAGCTCCTCTTGCACTTCCAAGCAAGAACTTTCTACTCCTTTCCAACACCAAGCAACTTATTTGTAACAACACAGCGAAAGCGAGGGTCCAAACTACTCAAGAAAACTAAACAACTAATAAAATCAAACGAAAACTAGACTCTCCAAGAACAACATAATTGTGCATGAAGCAATAAAAGTGAAGTGTCTAGACAGACTTGAGCTTTTTATTGATGAAGAAGGGAATGCCCAAGGCATCCCCAAGCTTTGACGCTTGTACCTCTTGGATATTTCTTAGGGTGACACCACGGTGGCATCCCCAAACTTGAGCTTTTGTCCATTCTTCATCTCATTGCATCATTCTCTCTCTACATCTGAAAATTTTCCTTTCATACAAAACTTCACACAATCTTCATTAGCAACTTTAGTTTATTCAAAAGATATTAAACCTTATGAAAAGCTTTGGAACAGCAAGGCTTTTCACTAAAAACAAAAGCTACTGTAGTAACTCCTTTAAAAATCTCAATTCCCCAAAAGAGAACTCAAAAAGGAACCAATAAGAAGCAAATGCAAATAATGGCAGAAATCTGTCAAAACTGACTAGCAGGCAGAAACCGATTTTTTCGAAAATATTCTGTTGCTCAAATCAAAAAGTGTTAAACTAAATAAAGTTAGCTAACATACTGGGGGATTTACTCGTAAAATATCAGCTCAATCCGACATACAGATACTCCTCACGAATTTTTATGGTGGAGGACAGAAATCTGTTTCGGGACATCAACTCCCCAAATCTTACTTCCCTCTCATTAGAGGTCATTCTTGGCACAAAAAGCAAACAAAAAGGATAAGGAGAGTTCATTACTGAAGTAATAACTTCCAAGACTCAAGGAAACTCTTGGGTTATCTCCCAACAAGTACTTTTCTTTAACGCCTTTAAGTTAGGCGCAAGAAGTTTGAGAATATGCTCTCATAAGAATTATGAATTGAAGTCAAAGAGAGCATCAAAAAGCAAATTCAAAACACATATAAGTCTAACCCACTTCCTATGCATAGGAATATTGTAAGAAAATAAATCAAAGAAGCACATATTAACAAGAATGGGAAAACAAAACCAGTGCAACTTCAATATTTTCAACATAAAGAGGGGAAACTTAATATTATTGAGATACATAAGACCATGTTTCCCTCTCTCATAATAACTTTCAGTAGCATCATGAATAAACTCAACAATATATCTATCACATAAAGCAGGCTTTTCATGATCTTCAAACACATAATTTTTATCAAGCTCAAAAATAGTGGGATTAAAACCTTCAAACCCACTTTTAACAATTTTATAATGAGGTAACTGATCATTCAACATAGGACCATCATCTAGAGCTTTATCATTAACATTTTCTAAGCAAAACTCTTTAGTACCATGCATTTCTAAGTTAGGCACAAATATAGGATTATCATAGATAACAGGAGCATAACTATCATCACAAGTTTTACCCATAGCAAATATTTCAAAAGAATCCACAGGAACATAACCTTCATCCTCCTTTGGTAAACAAGGGGCACAATCAAATAATGTAAGAGGTAAAGAGTTACTCTCATTAGAAGGTAGACATGGGTAGATCCATTCTTCCTCCTCTTGACCATCACTCTCCTCCTCTTTTTAATCTAATGAGCTTTCAGTTTCAGCAATTTCTTCTTCCATAGGCTCCTGCAAGGCATTAGTCCCTTCCATTTGTGGAAAGCGCCTATTAAAATATTCAAGAATATAGCCATTTTCTTCCTTGTAATTATCAAAGCAAAATTTAAGTATCTCATAAACCTCAGATTCATAAGGTGCATCATTAGTATTTTCAAGTAAACTGGCAAGTTCAAAAGCACCCTTGAAAGAAATAAATTCTTCAATTTGCTCCACATCATAAAAGTCATAATTTCCTTTAATATAAGAGGATATGATAACATTATCATTATACTCACATTGAAAAGGCAGGTGTTTATACCTCCTACAGCAACAAGATTTATCAAAGCAATAAGTAACATTATAGGTAGAGCACACGTCTCTAGCAATAGTATTCAACTTATCAATTTGTTCCCATACATGTTTCCCTTTTTGTGACAAACGGTGCTTCTTATAATAATACTTTTGTTCTTCCGTGAACCCACCTTGCCAATAATAACTAGTTTCAAAGAAACCGTCCATTTATAGAAAGCATGACCAAGCAAGGCAATAGCAGACCAGCAACTAGAGCAGGAACTAATTTTTTTGTGTTTTTTGAAAAGAGGCAAACAAAACCAAGCAAAAGAAACCAGCAAACTAAAAACAAAGTAAAGAGAAAGGAAGTGGAGGACTCCACTTGTGAAGACGTCCATAGCCTCCCCGGCAACGGCCCCAGAAATCTTGATGGTGCTCGACGGGGAGGAAAAGGTCGAAGTTGTGTCCCCGGCAATGGCGCCAGAAATATTGATGCGTGCGCCCGGTGTTGACGTGGGACACTTCGTTGGAACCTCAAGAGCAAGGTGTGATGAGCGCAGCAGCAAGTTTCCCTCAGTAGAGACCGAGGTTATCGAACCAGAAGGAGGAAGGAAACGTCTCAAAGGTGTTGCAGCCAACATGGAAACCTGCACAACACAAATTCAAGACTTTGTCCCAACGATTCAGTGAGGTTGTCAAGCTCACCTTGTAACAAAGGATTAACTGTATGGTGTGGAAGGTAATGGTTTGCAGCAAGTAAACAAGTAATAGTGGAAGAAGTATCATTGGTAAAGATTGGACCGGGGTCCATAGTTCACTAGAGGTGCTCTCCTTAGATAAACAACATTGCATGAAGGGTAAACAAATTACAGCAAGGCAATTGACAGGAACTAAGCAAGGCATAACAATGCAAATACTAGTCAGAAAGATCCTACGAGATTCGATTGGGCAATACACCAAGATACATAGACCGCCATCCAACTTCATCTATGACTAGAAGTCTACCTTCAGGTTATCATCCGAACCCCCTCCAGTATTAAGTAGCAAGCAACAGACAACTGCTTTAAGCAAAGTGTGTAAGGTAAACAGTCCACATGTTCCATGAACAAGATGTGACACCCCCGGGATCAGGGCTATACAAATCCCAGACCTCCGTCTGAAATAATCTTAACCTTGAGCTCGAGAATATATAGTGAAGAATCGGTAACACAACAGTGACCCTACGACAAAAAATTATTACAGCAAGCTCATAATTGAGCGAAGAGCCAAAATATTACAAGCAGAGGTCACTGACCACAAACATTAAACAACGGAAGGCAAATTATGCTATTAAGTATAGCAAACTTAACAAATGGCCTAAGAGGCCTGAAGCATAACGATGACGTCCCGGCCCATAGATTCCAGGCTGCCGGCCGGGAACCCCAAGCTACTTGTCGATGTTGATGAAGTATGAAACTGATCTTCAGGTAACACTTACTCTACCAAAAGTATCAAAAAAGCAAGGGTGAGTACATGGTGTACTCCTCAAGACTTATGGCTGGTGGAGTTGTTTTGCATAAAGCCATCTTTGTTTATAAAACAAGAGAGAGAAGAAGCTCATCTAGTCAAAGTATTTTAAAAGGGGATAACAGAGCGACATTTCCAAAATATTGATCATCATATTTTGATATCCACCAATCATCATCATTTGAACCCTATCTAGGATCACCCCCTCGTACCCATGAGGAAGCATCCTTAAGCACACGTTGATCTGCCAAGTTTTACAATTAGGTTATAGTCTCTATGATCTTTGAATCTGGTCACCAAACGTTCATAACCGTGAACACGGCTTTTCAAAAAGATTTAACCCTGCAGGGGTGTACAACTTTACCCACACGTACCAACTGACTCTTAATGCCAATGTGTTAGCCCTTTTCCTTCGAAGGCCGACAGAGGGTGGTTGGCCACGACCTTTACCTTGCTTTCACCGAGACCATGAGTCACGCAATAAGTATGGTTCCACCGTAAAGGGTCAAATCCCGAAGTCGGTACTTAAAGATGTGAGGCGAGGTTTGTTTACCAGGGGTGCTATCTACCCCAATCAACCCGGTCCACGCTTCCCTACCTGTTATGAATACACCTCCTTCACCACCTTCGAGAAGATCCAGAATGCATGTCGAATGGAAGGTCCAAACTATGTGACTCATGGAATCTACTAGGAAAGTTAATCAGGCGAGGGTTTCCCAAGCCCCGTGTGGTTATACGATCATCTCGGTTCCAAAGGCAAGAACTCGATTCCTAGTGGTGGCGAGCATGGGACTAGAAAAACCACATCCCACCGTGGCCTCCCATACAAGCCTTAGCATGTTTAATATCATATCACCTCTGATCTCATCTCATCACGTTCTCCTGTCATACTAGATTCTCTGCATCTAATACATCATCTGGATAAACCAGAACTGACAGCTATGCAGGGCTAAGCAAGACACAAATATAAGCTCTAGCAGTGCACACAAGCCAAACCTAGTTATGCTAGGAGGAGTGGATCAGGTAATATAAGCTCAAAGGGAGTAATGAAATAGATAGGATACTCTATCTATCGATAAAAGACCACAGTAGAATCGTATGCATCATGGCAGTAACTGAAATACTTTCGAAATCATAGGATTATATCATGGTGGGGCTATGCTTGCCTTTTCCTGTTGATAACCAGAATGCAGATCTTCGGACATCTGGTACTTGACTTGGTTACAGTTGGTCAAGTATTGATCATCGATCTTCGATGGTCTTGATCTCAGTCTTCGATCTTGATCTCGATATCGTATTCTACCAAAAGAACCAAATACCAGAAAGAAAGGGAAACAATCAACACATGGCATCGATGCAATGCTCTAGCAATGATGATGATATGACAAGTTGAAATGTACTTAAGTATAACCCTAAGGCATGCTTGACCATTTAATCGGGGTTCCGAGGGGCGCAAACCCTAACTCGGGGAAACTCCGGATGTATATGAGAGGGGTTGGTTTGTTCTTTTAATTAAAATTTCCATGTAAGTTGATTATCAATGCATGATTATAGTGTAAATAGATATATCTCATTTTTCTGAACATTTTGATATATTATACATATTTTTCTGACTTATAAATAATAAGATATGAATTTTACAACTTTTATTCAATTTCTGGAATTATTAAAACAATTGGTTTATTGCATCATTATGACATCAGCTAGGGGTCAGGGTTTTTTTACACCGGGGCAGAAGCTACCCACAGCAGCTGACAGTGGGACCCAAGGCCACCTCAGCCTCCACGTGGGCAGGTGGGACCCAGAGGGGGTTTGACCGAGGACTGACCGCGACTGCTGACATCACGATGTCGTCGACATGGCGTCATACCGGCGGTTGCTCTCAGATCGGTGATGGTGAGGGCTACTGGGTGCAAGCGGGCAAGCGTGAGCGGGTGCGCTGGATGCGGGCTAGCGCACTGAGTCGTTTAGTGGCGGCACCGCTCCGGATTGGTCGCTGGAACTGTGTCGGAGGCGAGGTGCTGCGGCGGCGGCCATGAGCGCGTGGTGAGGGGGAGATACAAGGGGAGGGAAAGAGAATGAAGGGTACTAGGAGAATAACCATCTCACCGTGAAGCTCATAGAGCGGTCGTCGAGTACGGGGGCGGCCGGAATCACCCATGGAGACGATGGCCGGAGTTCGGACAGGAGGTACCAATTGAGGCGCCTGAAAGCCTCCCGACTTGCGATTCTTGGGCAAACGATATAGGAGGTCAAGGCGGTCACAGGAGCATGCTCTATGGAGCTCGGGTCGACCAGTAATGGCGAGGCACCGGCGAGGTTGGAGTCTAGGGTTCGGGCTCTGCGTGGGCGAACGCTAGAGAGAGAGAGAGGCCGAGAGAAGAGGATAGGTAAAGAGAGGAGAGATGTGCGGTATTCTGCGCATCCTCGCGTAGTCATCCAGTCCAGGGCAGCGACGGCGACGTGGCGATCGGCGAACTGGAAGAAGGCACGTAGCTGCCTCCTCGCTGTCCTTCTGTCTCGAGGAGGAAGAAAACAAAAGAGGGGCGAAGGGGTATGCGGGCCAGGGTTGGGTCGCTGTTGGTCCGAGCTGTTCTGCAGGGAGCTGCACGCGGCGGCAGGGAGAGAAGGGGAGAGGGAGAGAGGTGAGCTGGGATGGGCCTGCAATGGTTTGGCTCTGTTTTTTTAACAAACCCTTTTTACTTTTCAGTTTTCTCATTTTTCATTTGCAAAACTATTTGAAATCTGTTTTAAATAGTTTCAAAATACAAGAGGCCTTGTAAAAATATCTAAAAACACTAAGGGGCCTTTATAACAATTTGGCTTCACATATTTTGATAGTTCTCGAAATTCAAACCATTTGAATGTGTTTCAAAGAGAGGAGAGATTAGGGTTTTAGGGTTTTGATTTATTTATTCAATGCACAATTTAAAATATGATGCTCATGAATGTGGAAACAAAACCCTAGTTAGACATTAGCTAAAACTGGGGTGTTACAATTCTATCCCCCTTACGAGAATCTCGACCCGAGATTCCAAAGGTAGGAAGAGAGATAGAGAGAGAAAGAAATAGGGTCACTCTAAGGATAAGAGGGAAACACACCTAACAACACACAGAGTATGTCATAGTCAACTCATGCATGGAGTGTTCAGAAACAACTCTGAGATGACGAACAAAAAACACGACAAGGTAAAGGAGGAAAACAAGAGGAGAAGGGTTTTGTTGGATAGATGGTCTTAATAAGGATTGAGACCATGGAGCTCATAGAAGAGTTTTAAAGCTTCTGGAAAAGAAAGCTTCCAACAGAAATATCATGACCATAGACTTCGAAAGGGAACCTCTACTAAATGGCTTAAGTAGAGATTTCATATTGCAGAGATTTGGATCAACAAAACCAAGTTGTTGAACTACTTTTGAAACAGAAGGTTCACTTTTTCATTCAACAGAAGGCCAAGACAGAAAGTTGTTTTGTGAAGAGGACTCATAATAATTACAAGGAACATGTAACAAGAGAAACTGTTGATTACCAAAATCATGGTCGCTCTTCGAACATGTTTAAGAAAGCGGAAAGGAAACTCTTTATTCATGCAGGTTTATCAACATCTTTGCCAAAGATCTTGATATCACTTTACACCACCAGGATGAATAGTTAATAAGATTCTTGATAACACGAGAAGAAAGAAAAATCATTCTCATACTTCAATTAGTTGACACAACAAAATGATTGCCAACATAAAATGGTCTAGAGGATTGACCGAGAGACATTTAGCAACACTACTTTAAGTGTTCTCCTTGATGTTTGAGAAATCAAACATCAAGTAAATGTCGGGCTTCGGATACGAAGGAAACCATAAGAATAACTCCTATATTAAATGGTAGAAGATGCCTCATGAAGAGTGATCGATATTGCTGAATCAAGGGAATATGATAGAGGGTCTTTCCGGCTAAGTGTGTCAACCATTACATCAACCTTGCCAGATTTACAAAGAGACCTATGTCAAAACCTTGAGGAGAACCAACCATATTTGTTGCTTGAGATTCAGCTTTTGTTAGGTGGAATGATATTTCAGATTCAGCATGTCCGAATAGAAAGTTTGCAATATTTACCGCAAGGGTAAAGTCACTAGATTCTCAAGATATATACTATAGTGTCAAGCTCCAAAAGATGAACTAGATTTATATACCCATGTGTTAGCAACTTGTCGAAAGGAAAATACACACACATAAGGTACTTACAATCAAACACACATGTGTCCTTAAGGATTGGAGATAACTCTACTCAAATCCATGGCGACCTCTTTCAACATTTTCACATGAACCAGAGAAGGTTACTTCTAGCATCCAGAACACATACTTTGAGATGACTCAAAGATGGTTCTCAAAAGTTTCCAACATTAATGCCAAATGTTCCACATGAATCTAATCTAACATGTAGAAGATAAGAATGTCATCGATGGGCTCAACTACAACCCTATCAGGACACTCCAATAATATGGACTCATATGTTTCTTGAACGAGGCAAACATATTGGTCAGACCAAAGTGCATGAAGATGTACCCAAGTGAAACATCACAAGTAGAAACACCATCAAGATAGTCCTTGGAACTGAGTTTGATTTTACGATAACCCAAATCATATCAAAGGTGGGGGAAAATAATATATCCACAAAGGAAATACTATCTTTCTTCAACATAAACAAAACTAGACATCCCTTTACGAAGGAACTGAGTTGATTAGAACTTTTGTCTTACAACTCTCCAAGTTGTTGTTTAATCTCAACCAACTAGTTCAGGGGTATCCAATTACGGATCCTTGGATATAGGAGCAGTTCGGGGAACTTGCTTGCTCAAGAACTTGACAACACGATCACGTGGCAACATGGCAACACTTCTAGTAGACAAGTAGAATATCACGAACCACCGTTATGTCACTTAGTTCGAGAGGGAACTTGCTTTGTAAGGCAAGAATACGTAGTCTTAGAGTTTCGGCACAAGCCTAACTCTTTGACCGAAGAGAGTGTACCAGAATAACGGACTTGGTAGCACAATCATCCTTTGCTTAGTGACAGGGTTAACCAATCACACTAAGAATGACACAGATGTCCTTAGAGTTCAAAACAATAATAATTGCTAAGAATCTCAGATGGCCACATTATTATGCACACGCATCACTCACGATCACGAAAGCTCGAGGAAGGGTGGATAAAGATGTGTGAAAGCATCACTTCATTAAGGGGTCATGAAACTCAGCACGAACTCTTAGTATAAAAGAGGGTGATACTTTAAGGTAGGACAGATAGAAGCTAATCAATGCCTCTTAATCTGCGGATTACAACACTTTGACCTGGTCCTAGATATGACGAGGTACTGGATTTTGTTTCTCCTAGACATCCCGAAATGGTTTGTCTAGATGGACCACAAGAGTATCTTGCATCGGAAGACACCAATGCATGTTTACTACTTGGTTACCAACTGGTAGACAAAGGTCAGAAAACAACAAGGGGAAGGAAGACCATGCTCAGGATAGAATCCCGAGATGTGGATGCATAAGTCAACAATATCCCGAAGACCAATGCATAGAAGAGGTAAGGTGTGGTAGAGTCACGAATGTAGATACGGTACTCTCGAGGAGTACTCTTATCGTGATCTATTTGGTTCCATTAAAGAACATCTGCCATAGCATGTGGTAGGGGAAGTCCTTAATTATCACAATTCAATCGCGACAAAGACCACAAGATTGAAGGCTGGAATTGTATTACCAGCCATCCTGAGGTAATGTTTGAACATTATCAACAGGGTTCAAAGGAGTGGATCTTGGAATAAAGATCAGCTTCATGTATAAGATTCACAACACCAGAATCCAGCACAATCAGGGATCTTCGGTTCGAGTCGAAGGGTTAAAACCCAAAGAAAGAAGTAACTACTACTTGAGTGACATAGCGTACTCTACAAAGTAATAATCACGAGGTAGCTTCCAAAAGAAGAAATGACTTCTGAAGTACCCAACAAACGAAAAGGAGGCACATGAGGCGAAAGGAAACCTCAAAGAGGCAGAACAGAACACTGCAGATCCGACAATATAATATTGTGGGTCCGAAAGATACAGAGATCATGACATAAAGGAATCTCTCGGATGAACAAGAGCAAAGGGTAACAAGGGATACACAACACACACAACTCTAGAGAACTCAACACTAGGTCAACTGGCTTATGCCAAGAAGGCACCTAAGCTTTGAAAGACTAGAAGAGATCTCAAAACTTTTAAAAAATCAACACCAGATAAGATAACCCAGAGTTAGAGCAAAACTGTATAAGGAGAAAAAGAAGAATACAAGAGTTTTCGCAAATATTTTTTAGCTTTTAAAATATTTTTCACAAACACTAGACTCAACATCGACCAATAGCAAGGTTTTCCTACGGTCGGTACTGCTCTGATACCAAGAACTGTGACACCCCCGGGATCAGGGCTAAACAAATCCCAGACCTCCGTCTGACATAAGCTTAACCTTGAGCTCGAGAATATCCAGTGAAGAATCGGTAACACAATAGTGACCCTACGACACAAAATTATTATAGCAAGCTCATAACTGAGCGAAGAGCCAAAATATTACAAACAGAGGTCACTGACCACAAACATCAAAATGTAAGTCAAATTATGCTATTAAGTATAGCAAACTTAACAAATGGCCTAAGAGGCCTGAAGCATAACGATGACGTCCCAGCCCATAGATTCTAGGCTGTCGGCCGGAAACCCCAAGCTACTCGTCGATGTTGATGAAGTACGAAACTAATCTTCAGGGAACACTTACTCTGCCAAAAGTATCAACAAAGCAAGGGTGAGTACAGGGTGTACTCCGCAATACTTATGGCTGGTGGAGTTGTTTTGCATAAAGCCATCTTTGTTTATAAAACAAGAGAGAGAAGAAGCTCGTCTAGTTAGAGTATTTTAAAAGGGGATAAGAGAGCGACATTTCCGAAATATTGAACATCATCTTTTGATATCCACCAATCATCATTTGCCCTATCTAGGATCACCCCCTCGTACCCATGAGGAAGCATCCTTAAGCACACATTGATCTGCCAAGTTTTACAATTAGGTTATAGTTCTCTATGATCTTTGAATCTGGTCACCAAGCGTTCATAACCGTGAACACGGCTTTTCGAAAAGATTTAACCCTATAGGGGTGTACAACTTTACCCACACGTACCAACCGACTCTTAATGCCAACGTGTTAGCCCTCTTCCTTAGAAGGCCGACAGAGGGTGGTTGGCCACAACCTTTACCTTGCTTTCGCCGAGACCATGAGTCACGCAATAAGTATGGTTCCGCCGTAACGGATCAAATCCCGAAGCCGGTACTTAAAGATGTGAGGCGAGGTTGGTTTACCAGGGGCGCTATCTACCCCAAGCAACCCGGTCCATGCTTCCCTACCTGTTATGAATGCACCTCCTTCACCGCCTTCGAGAAGATCCAGAATGCATGTCGAATGGAAGGCCCGAACTATGTGACTCATGGAATCTACTAGGCAAGTTAATCAGGCGAGGGGTTCCCAAGCCCCGTGTGGTTGTACGATCATCTCGGTTCCAAAGGCAAGAAGTCGGTTCCTAGTGGTGGCGAGCATGGGACTAGAAAAAACGCATCCCACTGTGGCCTCCCATACAAGCCTTAGCATGTTTAATATCATATCACCTCTGATCTCATCTCATCACGTTCTCCTGTCATACTAGATTCTGTGCATCTAATACATCATCTGGATAAACCAGAACTGACAGCTATGCAGGGCTAAATAAGACACAAATATAAGCTCTAGCAGTGCACACAAGCCAAACCTACTTATGCTAGGAGTAGTGGATCAGGTAATATAAGCTCAAAGGGAGTAATGCAATAGATAGGATACTCTATATATCGATAAAAGACCACGGTAGAATCGTATGCATCATGGCAGGAATTGAAATACTTTCGAAATCATAGGATTATATAATGGTGGGGCTATGCTTGCCTTTGCCTGTTGATAACCAGAATGCAGAGCTTCGGACATCTGGTACTTGGCTTGGTTATAGTTGGTCAAGTATTGATCATCGATCTTTGGTGGTCTTGATCTCAGTCTTCGATCTCGATCTCGATATCGTATTCTACCGGAAAGAAAGGGAAACAATCAACACATGGCATCGATGCAATGCTCAATCAATGATGATGATATGACATGTTGAAATGTGCTTAAGTATAACCCTAAGGCATGCTTGACCATTTAATCGGGGTTCTGAGGGGCGCAAACCCTAACTCGGGGAAACTCCGGATGTATATGAGAGGGGTTGGTTTGTTCTTATAATTAAACTTGTCATGTAAGTTGATTATCAATGCATGATTATAGTGTAAATAGATAGATCTCATTTTTCTGAATATTTTGATATATTATACATATTTTCCTGACTTATAAATAATAAGATATGAATTTTACAACTTTTATTCAATTTCTGGAATTATTAAAATAATTGGTTTATTGCATCATTATGACATCAGCTAGGGGTCAGGGTTGTTTTACACCGGGGCAGAAGCTACCCACAGCAGCTGATAGTGGGACCCTAGGCCACCTCAGCCTCCACGTGGGCAGGTGGGACACAGAGGGGGTTTGACCGAGGATTGACCGTGACTGCTGACATCACGATGACATCGACATGGCATCATACTGGCGGTTGCTCTTAGATCGGTGGCGGGGAGGGCGACTGGTTGCAGGCGAACAAGCAGGAGAGGGTGCGCTGGATGCGGGCTAGTGCACTAAGTCGTTTAGTGGCGGTGCCGCTCCGGATTGGTCGCCGGAACTGCGTCGGCGGCGAGGTGCTGTGGCGGCGTCCATGAGCGCGTGGTGAGGGGGAGCTACAAGGGAAGGGAGAGAGAATGAAGGGTACTAGGAGAATAACCAGCTCACCGTGAAGCTCATGGAGCGGTCGTCAAGTACGGGGGCGGCCGGAATCACCCGTGGAGACGATGGTCGGAGTTCGGACAGGAGGTACCAATTGAGGCGCCTGAAAGCCTCCTGGCTTGCGATTCTTGGGAAAACGATATAGGAGGTCAAGGCGGTCACAGGAGCATGCGCTATGGAGCTCGGGGTGACCAGTAATGGCGAGGCACCGGCGAGGTTGGAGCCTAGGGTTCGGGCTCTGCGTGGGCGAACGAGAGAGAGAGAGAGAGAGAGAGAGAGAGAGAGAGAGAGAGAGAGAGAGAGAGAGAGAGAGAGAGAGAGAGAGAGAGAGAGAATAGGATAGGGAAAGAGAGGAGAGACATGCGGTCTTCTGTGCATCCTCGCGTAGTCATTCGATACAGGGGCGGCGACGGTGACGCGGCGGTCGACGAACCGGAAGAAGGCACGCAGCTGCCTCCTCGCTGTCCTTCTATCTCGAGGAGGAAGAAAATAAAAGAGGGGCGAAGGGGTGTGCGGGCCAGGGTTGGGCCGCTGCTGGGCCGAGCTGGTCTGCAGGGAGCTGCGCGCGGCGGCAAGGAGAGAAGGGGAGAGGGAGAGAGGCGAGCTGGGCTGGGCCTGGAATGGTCTGGCTCTGTTTTTTTTAACAACCCCTTTTTTCTTTTCAATTTTCTCATTTTTCATTTGCAAAACTATTTGAAATCTGTTTTAAATAGTTTCAAAATACAAGAGGCCTTGTAAAAATATCTGAAAACACTAAGGGGCCTTTATAACAATTTGGCTTCACATATTTTGATAGTTCTCGAAATTCAAACCATTTGAATGTGTTTCAAAGAGAGGAGAGATTAGGGTTTTAGGGTTTTGATTTATTTATTCAATGCACAATTTAAAATATGATGCTTATGAATGCGCAAACAAAACCCTAGTTAGACATTAGCTAAAACTAGGGTGTTACACAAGAGACCGTTGTTTTCTTCCTATGGCAACAACACATCTACAACCGAAGAGATTTCTGTCACTTCCCTTGGAAACTAGAGGCGTGAACCCACTATCGAGCATAAATACTCCCTCTTGGAGTCACTAGCAACTAGTTGGCCAAGATAGCCACTAACAACGGAGAGCATGCAAGATCACAAATAACACAGACATGATAGAATCATAAAGACAAAACCATTAATCAATCCAACATAATAATCTCAATATCCATCGGATCTCCACAAACATAACATGCATGATTACAAATAGATTAGATCTTGATCATGAGCAGAGCTCACAAGATCTATACATTAAAGCACAAAGGAGGAGATACAACCATCTAGCTACTACATGGACCCATAGTCCAAGGTGGAAGTACTCACGAATCATATGGGAGAAGAAGGCCTCCGGGATAATCTCCCCTCCGGCAGGGTGCCGGGAAGAACTTCAGATCCCCCCCGATCTAGGGATGATTGTGGCGGCGGCTACAGACAGTTTCGTGGAATTTTGATCGGGTGCTTAGGGTTTAGGAATCGGGGGCTTCTTATAGGCAAAGGGGGAGGCCGAGGAGGTGGTCAGGGGGCCTACACTGTGGCAACTTGTTAATAGGTTAGTACCAGAAAAGATATAAAAAGCACCTCAAAGTGTGGACAAAGTAAAGCAAAGTAGATACTAAACAAGCATGGAATATCAAAAATTATAGATACGTTTCCAACGTATCAGTACTCCACCGCGCCACCGTCGGCCGCCCTCCTCCTAGATAGCCCATGCTTCGCTCGCCAGCTGTCGGCCCGATGCTCCAACCCGCCACCGTCGGCCGCCATTTTCAAAGTCGCCCCCTTCTCCACCCGCCCACCTTTGGCCCTGTGCTCCACCGCCAGCTGATCCACCCGTCCACCATCGGGATGGCACAGCTCCTTTCGTCGGATGCCTAGTCACGCAGGCGAGCATGGGGCCACCGCCCATCGGAGCCGCCACACAAAGCACAACAAGGCTCGAATTTGGCGTGGTTGATGCTCGAATTAGACGCCGAATCTCGGGTTGGGGTTGCGTTGAGGTTGCCTGGACGCCGGAGGCATGGATTGGAGGGAGGGAGGCGGCGACCTGCCTCACCGGACTGTGTGGTTCGGCCCCCAGGCAGCAGCGGCTCGAGGTTTGGCCAGCAGCGATGCCCCACCACAGTCGTCAACCTAGTGCTCAGGGAGACGACACGAGTTCGCTGGAGCAGCGCTGGAGAGGCGGTGGTTGTGACCACCGGGTCAACGGGGAAGGAAGAGGGATAATGGAGAATTTTTTATTGAGCTGACAAGTGGGCCCAAGCCATGTCATCAATTTGGTCCTGACAAATAGGCCCACCCGTCAGAATTGGCATTAATTCGTGATCGATTCGGAATTAGTGTTTTTTTAGACAACCCAATCGGAATGCGGTAGATTTTTGCTCCTAGCTAAAATGTAATGGTGATAAACCAAATTTAAATCATAATATGGCAGTTTTATGCTAACAACTCGATGACATGTCCAAGCATCCGCGGGCGAGACTTGTATCCTTCCTACCCAAGCATCCACCCCACCACTCGTCTTGGGCTAACGTAATTGCTGGCCGTGTGCTTCACCGGTCACCGTGGTCCATGGCAGGGAGTATGTCGTGGGCGACGACGAGCGCTGGAGCTTCGGCGTTTCGGCTGGGAATAAGGCGAAAAACTTCAAGACAAACGGCGCGCTTGCTGAAAATGCCTCAACGTTGATTTAACTTGGGCTTCTATTAAATCAGGACGATGGAGTTTGGTTACATTCGCGATTAATTGATCAGTTGCACAACGCAGGGAGGAACTGCCCCACTCGACACGTACCTGGCCACTCAATACGTACTCTACGATCTAAGCAGCTAATTCACTATTGGTAACCTTTTATGAAACTTGTGAATGTGATCTTAAATTTGCCAACTGGGTAAGACTTTATCTTTTTTGCAAATATGGACTTTGGCATTAAAAGAAACAGCGAACAGTACAAAACACCTTAACAAAAACGAAATTGCATCGAAATTAATGAGATGCCCTTCATCTTCAACCTCCAGACCGTGTCGATGGAGCGCCGCTGATGCCGCTCCTCCTAGAGCCGGCCTGACGTTGTTGGTTGCAGACTGAAAGTCACCGAACGGGCCTAGAAGACCACATCCATCCGAGAGACGAAAAAGAAGGATGAACCGTCGATGAAGCTCCTTGACGATCCAATTATCCCCACAGCCAGAAGAATTCCTTGGAGATCACACCACTCCCACAAGCTTCTCGACGTTGCCGTCGAGATAGGGCTGAAGCCGAGGAGACTTTATTGGAGAAGACGCCACCTAATCGCCTCCTCGGGCTCCTTGGAGGCGAAGGGGTACGTTGGTCTGAGGTTTTGTGGGTAAGACTTTATCAGACGAGCCATTTGTCAGATGTGGGACATGCCTTCCGGATAAGAAATCTCAATCCGACTCACATGAGTCATTTTTTCACCCTATATTAATATAGCAACCACAAGATACAACCAACGAGACACGAAATGGAAGGTAATGCTAGGGTAACCGCAAACACACGCTCAAAAGTGAAAAGAATAAATAAAACGGAAACATAGGCGGACTAAACGACGGAGACCCGAAACCGTTGCGTCTAGAGAAAAAATTTCCACCACGCTCCTAACACCGAATCGTCAAATATCAAGCAGTACCTTCAACAAGGAGAGCGAGGGCGCTGCTGCTCGGAGCAGAGCGTTGGTCTTAGGGTTTCCCCCGATATGCAGAGGGGAGTGGACATAGGTAGCCACGACGCCCTCCAAAAATTAATGTAACCACCCTAGGGCGGCACCGTGTTGGTGTCGAGCTTTCCCCCGGAAAACCCTATCCATGCACCTTGGGCTATCCGTTGCATAGGAGCCCCGCGAGGTCGAGGCCTCGACATCACCCTGCTCGCCACCCGCCAACATACGCCACCATGGTCATGAAACCACCATCGCCGTCTCATTGAAGCTACGAGGCCTGCACAACAGAGACGAAGAGTAGTTTGAAGCACGGTCAGTAGTAACACAGTTGCACGGGAGGGAACCGCTGTAGGGGTTCGTAGCATGGAAAACAAAATTTTCTACCACATGCAAACAAACAAGACAAGATCTATCTACTAGATTGTAGCAACGAGTCGATAGAGGAACTCACCCTCGAAGATTCCAAAGCGGTTTAACGAGAGCAGATTCTCGTGGGTGATGTAGTCGTACTCTTGCCAATCTCAAGATTGCGTAGACGATCCTTCCGGCAACGCTTCCGCAGTCGGTCACACGTTCGGTACTCGATGAAGACCTTCCTCTCCCTTGTTCCAGCAGGCAGCGGAGGTTGTAGCACTCTCCTCGTGATTCCAGCAGCACGACGGCGTGGTTTCGGACGTAGAGGGGAGATCTCGCAGGGCTTCGCCTTAAGCCGGAGCGAGTATGGTGGAGTATGAGAGAGGCCTTGGTGATCTAGGGTTTAGAGGGCACCAAGGGGAGAGTGTAGCCGGCGGCTAGGGTTTGGGGATCACCCCAACTCGGCGAGTTGGTGGTGCCCTAGGCGGCGGCAGCACAAGGTGGTGGTGGCGCCGGCGACTTGGAGGAGAGGGCTAGGGTTTTGGGTGTGAGAGGTGTAGGGAAGAGGGGCAGCCCTGCCCCTCCTTTTATAGGTGGGAGGGCGCGGCTTGGAAGGAGGGATTCCTCCCCCAAGTCGGCCTCCTTGTCCGGCGGGTGGAGGGAGAGGAACTCCTCCCCAAGTAGGTTTCCTACTCTCCCTCCACCAAGCAAACTTATCGTTTGACTTTTCAAATTGGCGTTTGACTTTCAAACTAGGATTTGAATTCTTCCTTTATTTTGCCTAGCCAAGTGACCTAGTACATGATGCAACCATTTCATATTGTCATGACACATTTATGTACCCTTCCCCTCCGGAGTGCCGGACCTTCCGGACCCTTCTAGAACATTCCCGGTGAAAACACCAGAATCATTCCCCAACTCCGAAACAGGACTTTCCTTATATGAATCTTATTCTCCGGACCATTCCGGATCTCCTCGTGATATCCTCGATCTCATCCGAGACTCCGAACAACATTCAGTCTCTTACTCATCATTCCATAACTACTCAACAACATCGAATCCTTAAGTGTGTCTCCCTACGGTTCGTGAATTATGCGGACATGATCGAGACACTTCTCCGATCAATAACCAATAGAGGAATCTGGAAATTCATATGGCTCCCACATGTTTCTACGATTACTTTGTGATCGAAGGAACCACTTACATACGATACCAATTTCCCTTTGTCTCACGATATTTTACTTATCCGAGGTTTTGATCGTCGGTATCTTTGCATACCTAGTTCAACCTCGTTACCGATAAGTACTCTTTTCTCGTTCCCGTGATATGTGATCCCTTGTGAGCTAGTCACATGCTTGCAAGCCAATTGGATGACATTCCACCGAGAGGGCCCAGAGTATATCTATCCGTCATATGGATGGACAAATCTCACTCTTGATCCATGTGCCTCAACCCATACTTTCCGAATACTCAATGCCACCTTTATAGCCACCCTGTTACGGTGTGGTGTTTGATGTCATCAAAGCATCCTTCCGGTGATGGTGATTAACATGATCTCATGGTCGAAGGAATTAGGTTACTATGTATCAGAAAGCTTATAGCAAATGAACTATATTAAATGACTTGATCTTTATGCTACGCTTAACTATAGGAGTATGTCCATCACATCATTCTCCTAATGATATGACCCTGTTGTTAATAACATCTCTATGTTCATGATCAGGAAACCATGATCATATATTAACCAACAAGCTAGTTTAACAAGAGGCTTTACTAGGGACTCTTTTATGTTTACAAATCCCACAAGTATTAATGTTTCTGGTTAATACAATTATAGCATGGTATGTAAACATTTATCATAAGTATGAAGATATGATAATAACCACTTTATTATTGCCTCTTGAGCATATCTCCAACAACCGCTTCCACCACCAAGGGCGGTAGTCGACCGGACGCGACAGCAGGACACACCAGTCACAATTGGGTCCGGCCGGCCGGGCCGTAAAGCACCCTAAGAGGGGCACACCAGTCCCAAGAGGGTCCGCAGAATTGGGCCTGTGAAGTCCGTTGCCCCGCTACAACAGGCCCGCCTGCCCTTGCTACCCCGTCGCCATCTGCAGTACGAGATGCGCATCAAGCAGACCCGCATGGCCCATGTGGGACCCTAAGGTCCCAGATCTGGGTTGTATGAGCCTGGTCGACGCCATGCTGCCTCAGCCCGCCGCCCCGCAGCACCAAGGACTCGTCGCCGCGCCATCACCATCCAGCCATGGCTGAACTGCCGTCACCTTGAGCGCACCGCTTTCGGAAAAAAGGGCCCTGACCCTTGCCTCCTTGCTCGTGGGAAGAAGCCACCCGTCGGCGCCGGTGCCTCTTGGGCAACGCCCGACGGCCTCTGCCGGTGGCGGCGGCGGGGGGGAGGAGGAGGAAGGGGGATGCTAGTCGAAGAAGGGGAGGAGCGGCGCTCTCCCGCCTCAGGGAGCCAGAGGAGCGCGAGAAAGGGAAGTTTTTTTTTTGGTGGTGCGGCCACTTTGTTTCTTCTCTAGATTAGTTTTCAACTCTGGAGTCTACCTCCATGGATGCCATATTGCCATGAAATCACCTTAACGAAGGCATTTTTTCTGCTAAACTGTTAGGCACACACAGGGTACACGATGTCAGGCGTGTCTTTGTCCAAGTAATTAAGAGGCCAGAGAAAAAATAAAAATTCACGAAACGATTACATACTGACGAAAATTACTCTGTAGATCATAAAACAGAAGCGAAAAAAGTCGCATGAATACATCCTTCAAAGTTCAAACTACACACACTTTTCTTTTCTCAAAATCCAAATCAAGCGCGCGTCACCAGATGAATCCCTCCCGTACACGCACGGACCAGCCGGAGATATCTATCACCCAACCACCATCGACGCGCACGTGCGTCCGCACGCTGCTTGGTCGATCAGTACCGGCGCGTGGGCGCGCACTTCCTGGGCCTGAACGCGAGCGGGCCGGCGGCGTAGACCACGTAGCCCTGGGCGGGGGACCCCTTCCCCTCGTGGCGGAGCGACGCGCCCGCGATGCCGTGGTTGACGGTGGTGAGGTCGTCGCACTTCCTGTCCGGTGAGGCCAGGAGGCGGACGAAGCAGGCCTTGGCGGGGTCCCCCCTGAAGTACGCGGCCGCGGGCGGGCCCTCGCCGAAGTCCGCGAGGAAGTAGCCGTTGCGGTCGGCCTTGGCCGCGCGCCACGCCATGACGCGGTTCTTGCGGTCGCGGCAGGTCACCGTCACCTTGGCCCCCGGCAGCGGCGGGGCGCCGTCCAGGCGCCACGTGTTGCGGTGCGCGCAGCTCTGCCGGTACACCATGCCTTCCACCTTCACCGCCAGCTTCTTGCCGCCGCCGCCGCTGTGGGGATGGGATGACACGGAGTAGTCGCCGTGGTCCGAGGCGGCGGCCGCGGCGAGGAGGGACATGAGGATGGCTAGCGGAAGGTAGGACGCCATTGCTCCAGCAAGACCGGCACGTGCTCGATCGAGGGAGATGATCGGGGCTTGCTTTGGTTTGCGTGTGGAAATGGCGGGAGGCGTCGGGTTCGTATATAAACGCGGCAAGCTAGGTGACCAGGCGAGGGATTAATGAGTTAAAATAAGGTTTAGACGTGCGGCCATGTAGGTGGCCGGCCGGCATACCAGGCTACGTGAGGGCCAGTTTGTCTCGGACATTGTCGGCCTTGGAACAAAGGAGACTATGTTATTGCTAGTAGTTTATTATTACCAAAGATTGGATATGATGATTGGTATGTGTAGCATTCAGGAGCGAAAGATTGCGTGCGTGCTCATCATGATTCTTCTTTGATTATGCTCGACACGTACCGTACATGTTTGCCGGCATCCATATAACCAGTTTGAGTAGAGCTACATGGACTAGTAAATAATGCATTATGGCGGAACCTCAAAGCGTGTATGCAGTAAACTGTAAACGAGTTTTTGCTAAAAAAAAACAACGGCACGAAACAAAACCCGTATATGAACAATTATTTTGTGGGTCTGAACACTTTTACATTATCTGTTATAGATGTTCTTAGAAGAGATGTTGGTGGGGGCGTGTGTGTGTGTGGGGTGGTGGGGGGGGAGGTAACAAGAATGAAACTAAAAAGGGACGCCGATGTAGCAGGAGCGGAGAGGAGGAGAGGGCACAAAGGAGAAAGAGGTGAATGACAGTGGTGCAGGTGGCAAGAGGAGGAGATGCCCTAAAGACACTGAGTACGGCGATTTGGAGGATGGGCTTTATGTAGGACTTTAATTTATTTATTTTGATTGAAAATTTCAAAATTTAAATATTAAAAAATTCAGAAAAAAATATAGGAAGATAGGTAATGATTTATAATACGTGTTTGCAAATGATTATGTAAAAATACTTTGTATTCTTGTCTCGGTAAAAAATATAACAATTCGGATCTGAGTGTGAACAGTGCAAACTTGAATGGGGCCCTGTTTTCACAGAATTTGTCAAATTTTTCTTTTTTGCTGCGTCATAAATACAAGGTATTTTCCATTAAAAATTACATAATTGTATTCCATATCTACGCATAGGTATTTTAAAAAAATATTTGATGTTTTTTTAAAGTCCTCCACGGAGGACAAGACCTAAATCGATTTTCCATAAAGACAATAGGCTATTTCACTTTAGAGGCATGGCCCACGGATCATGCGATCATTTACCTGCCCATGTTAAATTCAGGGTATATGTATCCTAATGTGGATCGCCGATTTTATCTGCTGGGAACTGATCTCCAACCATGGGTTGTTTGTCTCTCCACCGCACGGCGTGGATCAAGGTCATCACTGTATACTATTGTAGGCATCTCCATGTATAATCAGATGCACCAACAGAGCCATGGCCTTCATAATAATCTTATCTGTACCATTCGATTGTTTGTAGAATGAAAATTCTAATTTATCGTATTCATGGTGCAGGCCACTCGCCACTGTCAGGGCAGGAAACACATTATTTAATGTCACATACAAGTAATTTTGAATTATATGTGGATTTTTCTCGAGGACCAATCTTATGGAGTATTTTACAATTGATTTAAGAATCTCATCCGGTCATCATCCCTAGCTTTTTTTTGGTCCAGCCAGAAAATGAAAAGTTGTTTGTAAGCTTTTGAAACAGTATATCATCATTTTCGGTAATTTCTTTTATCAAAACGCTCGGTGCGTACGGTTGTCTTTCAAGAGGTCAACACTGAACCAAAATCGAAATAAAATTGTGTCTTAGTATTTTACTCAGATTCCTCAATTTCCACTGTTTTTTCTTTCTGTCCCTTCTACATCAATATAGACCATATCTTCGTACCGATGTTTCTTTGGGCCTTGGTATGATTTGTATAGTTCTACTAAAATATGATAATTCATTTCATCTTCCGGTTTGGAACGGTTAATATTTCCACATGTTTTGTCAGTACGGTTGGTTGCAGTAAAGCAAGCGAGATGGAAGTAGTCCTGATGGATATGTTTCCAGCAGGAATCATGTCATGTGTTGATGATTTATTATCTGTCGATGACTGCGGTATTTAAATTTTGACATGGGCTTCAAATGCTCAACCCCAGGCTAAATAACTAATCTATTTTAGGTGCCTCAATAGTTCTATGGTAACCTTTACCGCTGCATTGCATATTTTTTATTTTGTGAGGATGGAACATGTTAATCATCAAAAATTTAAGTTCTCATAGAGGTTAACTATTATCCCCGCAAAAGGTTACCCATTTATATTAGACCATTATGTTTCTTGCTGTTTTAACCCATGGACCAAACTTTCATTCGAATAGCTTGGCCTTTTTGCAGTGTACATTTATATATAATATAATTTAGGAGCTTTATTGCTCTTAGGAAACAAATTATTGGTCAATGTTATTTTTTTACAGATTTCCGCAGCAACACGCGGGGTATCATCTAGTATTATCAAAACAAGATCACCACAAAGATATAATAATAATTGATATTATATACACATTTTACGAATCATTGTACAAACGGTTGTTGATGCGGTAGCCGAGTGATGGGCGGACCCTCGAGAAAAATTAAATGGACAGTGTTTTCGATAACCAAAAGAAATATAATAGCTCCCATGTAAATACAAAATAAATAGAACAACTATCATAAAATTGCCCATTTTATAGAACATCAAACAAGTAGAGAGTTCAGTGCCCCAGAAAAACATATTCCTATTGTGCTATATTTTCAGAAACGACACATCTTGATCACCTCACATGTCAAGTCTTGACAAGTGGAGAATGCATTTGAACTCCACTTGAAAACTTTAAAATATGTGTTATTTTTAAAGATGGCATAAATAGAATATAGTCTGTGTAAAAAATCTCTTAAAAAGGTATAGTGCTTTGAATTTTATTTTAGGGTTTTAGTATATAGTGAGAAATTTATTTTATCTTCCCAAAAAAAGAAATTCATTTATTTAGGGCATTAAAAAAAGTCTTCATAGAGAACTAAGAGTATTTTTTAAAGTTAAAAAAGACATTTTGTTTCTTTTTAACCATCCTAAGACTATTTTCTTAGAGCATCTCCAACAAGTGTTGTATAAAGCGTCTGCGTGGTAAAAAAACGTCGGTTTCGTGACCAATACGCGATTATGGTGCTTCAGCAGCCGTTGCAAATACGCATGCGTGGTAAAAAAATTGGGCGCGCGTCATATTTTTGGTGCGTCCGCTATAGCGTGCTCGAAATCGTGAGCTCGCGCGTGCAGGGCGAACTATCCTCCTAGTTCTTCTGTGCACTCGCGTCGCCGGCCCCTTCATTTTCACCCGAAGCTCGTCCGACGTCAGCTCGGTGAAATAGTCGTTGATGTTCCCCAACGCCCTGTCGCCGCCTTAGCTCGCGCGATCATCTGGCAGACTTGTATTTGACGAGCTTTTTTGGGAATGCCCAGTTCTTGCAATGATGTTAATGTTCTTCAACGGTCACCACTCATGACAAGGATTGCAATGGGTGAAGGTCCACCGGTTGAGTTTGTAGCAAACAACCACACATACATGTATGACTACTACCTTGCCGATGGCATCTATCTAATGTGGTAAACATTTATGAAGCCGGTACGTAAACCGCAAGGTAAGAAGAAACTTGGTTTCCATAATGCTCAAGTCGCGATTAGGAAAAGTATGAACAGAGCATTTGAGATTTTGCAAGCCAATTTGCTATTGTGATAGGGCTGGCTAGAATTTGGGATCAAAAGATCCTTTGGTATATCATGCGTGGCCTTGATTTAGACTACTCGTACTATAATTTGATGGAACAACCCGTGAGTGCATATGAGAGAAGAGATGGTGTCCCGCTTCATTGCCTCGGAACATTTGATTCAACAAATCTATGTGCATGATGATCTTCAAAAAGATCTCAACAAGGAGTGGTGGTCATGGAACGGCCACCAAAGCAATTAGTTTCATTTTTTATTTGTTTGATATATGGTTATAGAACTGTTTGTTGTATTTTTTCTGAGAGGAAGTTTGTTGTATTTGTTGTATAGAGAAACTATTTGTTTGTGTTATAAAAATAACAAAATTACTTATCGATGATATTTTTAGGTGTGTTTGATCCAAAGTTGTTGTATATTTGTGTGTGTTTGGTGTTTACACCGCAGCACGCGCTTCTATACAACGTCTGACAAAGCCTTGGTTCCTCACACGCGTCATTGTACACTGTCCGGAAAAGCTGATTTAGACGTGCGCGCTAAATCAATAAAAGTGATGCTGCAAACAAGTTTTAGCGCACGCGATTTTAAGACGCAATGTTGAAGATGCTATTAGAACCAAGATATCTTGCAATGTTAGACATATGTGGGCTGGGCCAGGCGGTGCATCAGCGAGTTCCATCTGCATTCAGAAGGCCGAATGGGAAAGAAAGGATGACAAAGTCTCGAAAGCAACTGGGCCCAGATACCGTGGCCGCAAACGAACCAAACAAAACCGCTTAATAGAATTCGGCCCATGTTCGAGAGATTTCCCTCTCCCAATCGCCTGTCGCGTCTGTTTTTGCCCTAATCCACGGGCACCTCACCCGCACATCGCGAATACTCTGTTCCGGTTCCGCCCCCGCGGCCTCTCGAACCCTCCCAAACCCTAGCAAGGCGTGAACCCCATGTCGGGGTCGTACGGATCCGACGACTACCGCGGCGGCGGCGGCTACGCCGGCCGAGGTCGTCACTGGATCCTCAGAATTTGTTTGCGCTCTTTTCGTGGTTCGTTTTTTCTGACTGATTCGTGTTTGCGCAGATGGCGGCGGTGGCGGCCGTGGGCGCGGAGGCGGTGGAGGATACGGCGGCAGTGGTGGCGGCGGAGGGGGCTATGGAGGTGGCGGCGGTGGGGGAGGGTACGGCGGTGGTGGGAGAGGAGGTGGGGGAGGGGGAGGCTACGGCGGTGGCGGCGGAGGCGGCGGGAGAGGTGGCGGGCGTGGGGGAGGACGCGAAGGCGACTGGGTTTGCCCTGACGCGAGGTGCGTGTCGATTTCTCTCTAGGATTTGCCGTTGGATTTCCACTGATCCAGCCGTGATCTTCTGAACTGTGGTGGGAATTTAGATGTATAGACTCGTGATAAGTCAACCCTAGCGTAGGGGCTCTGTTTAGCTGGTTCAGTTGTTGGCTTGTTCGACTTAAGGTTTATTGCGGCATGCTATGAAGTAGTAATGTTCTACTTATGGTTTACTTAGTTCAATTTGCACAAACTCAATAGGTAGAATCTGTCTTAACATTTATGATGTTGTTCTTTGGATGTAGCGCTGTGGTTGGAATTGCAAACGTCATTTAATTCCCATGGCTTGATCTTAACTTTTGCTAAATGCCCAATATTTAAATTATAAGTTGTGATGTAATGATATTCAGATGTGAATTTACATTCAAATATATATGGTTGGACTATGCATTCCTATAGTATATTTCCTCGTGCACTCGTGTTGCTATTGCACCCCCTTGTATTATCTTGTATGTTGTTATACCAAAGCACATGCTTAATTTACATGTGTATATCTAAAGTTTATGTTTTGATGTTATTTGAAACATCGTGGACTATATATTTTCTTAAATTCTGTCAGCTGTTTCCATCCTGTGTTGATTATCTTTAGTGGAATTTGTATCTGTAAGACTAAAGAAATGAACTCCTGTTACAGCTGCGGTAATGTGAACTTCGCGAGGAGGACTGAGTGCAATAAGTGTGGGGCAGCTAACCCAAGTGGAGGTGGAGGTGGTGGTGGTGGTGGTGGGTATGATAGGTCTGGTGGAGGAGGTGGAGGCTACAATCGTGGTGGTGGTGATCATGGTTCAGGAGGTGGCGGTGGCTACAGCAGAGGTGACGGAGGAGGAAGAGGAGGATATAATCGTGATGGTGGTAGCGGTCGTGGTTTTGATGACTACCGCGGTGGCAGTGGTGGTGGTGGTTACGGGGGAAGAGACCAAGAGAACAACCAAAGGGTGGAAAAAAATACTTATAATGATGGTGGCTATGGACAAGCTCCTCCTAAAGGTCCTCCTTCCTATGGTGGGCCTGCAGGTGACTACGCACCGCCCCCGAGTTCTTATGGAGGCAATAACGTATACGGTTCAGATGCTGCAGTGCCACCCCCTAACAGCTACGGTGGTGGTCGAGGCTCTTACCCACCTAGCTATGGTGCCCCACCTCCAAACCCATATAGTGGCGGTGCCCCAGGTGGGCAAGGAGGTCTGCCGCCTACATATGATGGTGGTTATGGTGGTCGTTCTGCGCCTGGGAGTGGAGGCGCAGGTGGTGCACCGCCACCTTATCATGGTGGTGGTGGTGGCGGCGGTGGTTACACTGGAAATGCTACCCCTGAACCAGCTACAAAGGTTAAGCAGTGTGATGCAAACTGCGGTGATTCCTGTGACAATCCAAGGATTTACATCTCAAACCTTCCTCCTGATGTGACTGTTGAGGAACTGCAAGAGCTTTTTGGAGGAATTGGCCAGGTATAATTTCCTTGAATTCCTTATATTATATAATAGTCGAAGACTGCATATATTTTTGTGAATGTGCCATTTGATGATGGGTTGTTTATGTATTGTGCTCCTTAAATTGAACTGCATGTATTAGTTCTTTGTTGTCTGTCATGGGTTCCTCTTGAAATCATCTATGGTTCCACTTTTACTTAATCTTTGGTGTGTGGCAATACTTTGTTAACAGGAAATGTAATTTGTGTTGGAGCATACCAATGATTATACATTGTTAGAACAAAAATAATCCTTTTCTACAATCCCTACATTGGTTGGGCACCACACCTGCAATGTATGTTAACACAATGTGCTTACATATTATAAGCTAAATGTTAAGCATATGCGGTGAGATTGTAGTAATGGTTTATACATATGACTTGTTTGCTGACTATGCACTATGAAAAGTAGGAGCTTCATCAGATTTCATGTATAATATCGGATATTTGTTTTGACATAGTCATAATCTACACTCAGTTTGATGTTCTCCTCATGAAGTCCTAAACCCAAATAATGTATTTTTCTATTTTATAGCCTAATATATGTTCTACTAGTCTACCCTGACTTGCTTGGGACAAAAGGGTTTGTTATTATTTGGCAAATAACTCTTGGCATGGCACCCTCTGTTAATGGAAATCTTAGGGAATAGAACGCATTTGGTTCATAATGCAATCATGCTCTCGAAGTTACTGTTATCTGTAATTCAGAGCATTTTATTCTGTTGTTTTTACTAATCGTTTTTGTACCACACCTGCTATGTATTTTAACACAATGTGCTTATGTTTTTATATAAGCTAAATGTAAGCATATCTGGTGAGATTGTAGTGAGGGTTATACCACATGAACTTGTTTGCTGCCTATGAATTATGAAAAGTCGGAGCTTCATCAAATTTCATAAGTAACTTTGCATATTTGTTTTGACATAGTCAATAATATATCTTCAGTATGATGTTCTGCTGATGAAATTTACACCTAATATTTTTGATTTTTATAGCCTAATATGCTTGTTACTAGTCTACCTTTCTACCCCAACTTGCTTGGGACAAAAGGGTTTGCTCTTTTTGTACTCCCTCCGGTCCATATTAATGGCCTCAACTTTGTCTAGGTTCGTATGTATCTAGTTAAGTATTTAGACTAGATGCGTTCGTGTCTAGAAAAAGTTGAGTACATTAATATGGACCGGAGGGAGTAATATATTGTTTTACTCCCTCCGTCCAAAAAAGGATGTTGGAGATTTGACTAGATACATGCGAATCTAGACAAATCTTCGACATCTTTTTTTGGACGGAGTAAGTAGTATTTTTTTACTTTATAGCTGTAGCAGTATTGCCATGTCCAGTCGTGCCTGGTGTAAGATATTATTTAACTCTTTGCATGGACACCCTCTGTTAATGGAAATCTTCGAGAATAGAATACAGTTGGTTCATAATGCTGAGCTCTTCTATGTCAATCATGCTCTTGAAGTTACTGTTCTTAGCTGTACTACAGAGCATTTTATTCTGTTGTTTTTCCTATTTGTTTGGCTTGCGTGACTGTGTTTTTAATAATTGCAACTACTTTTTTTTAAAAAGGTTGGAAGGATCAAGCAGAAGCGTGGGTACAAAGACCAGTGGCCCTGGAACATCAAAATCTACGCTGATGATTCTGGAAAAAACAAAGGGGACGCTTGCCTTGCTTATGAAGATCCTTCTGCTGCTCATGCAGCTGGTGGATTCTACAACAGTATGTTTAGTGCTGAGTTTGCACTGATTCATAATACTCCCTTCGATACATATTAATTGTCGGTGAAGTGGATGTATCTAGACATTAGAGACAATTAATATGGATCGGAGGGAGTACATGATATGTTTCCACTTAATATATAGTGTTCCGCAGTTCATAATGCATATATTATTTCCATTTTACAGATTATGACATGAGAGGCCATAAAATTAGCGTTGTGATGGCTGAGAAATCGGCACCCAGGGCTCCCACATCTGGTCATGGGTAAGTACTTGTTTGTTTATCTGATAAATGCAAATTATGCAATGTAATGTCACTCCAAGCTAGGTAGTACCTTGTATTCCAGTTTGATGGCTCAGTTTTGCAGTCGCCCTGCATTATACTCCCTCCTTTTCAAAATATAAGATGTTTTAGCTTTTGTGAAGCTAATCTATCTAGACGCCTTCTAGTGTGAAGGTTCGGAGTGAACCTACACACTAAAATGGGTCTAGATACATTCGTTTCACAAAACCTAAAATGTTTTATATTTTGAAACAGAGGGAGTAATATTCTGTAGTTCTGCTTCCATGTATGATTGCAAGCTTGGTAGACCATTTTGTGGATATTAGAATATGTGGCATGCACAGTCAGATTATGTCATGGCATGGCTTTTTTTTCAAACTTTGGATGGAGAGTACACAGTGTAACGAAAGCAAGTTAGACATGAAGCAAATTTTGATTTGACTAGATTCATGGAGAGATTGTTACAAAAATTTGCGGTTTTTCTTTTCAATATATGATCCTTTAGATCGGCATATATCATGCGATGGTGTATTACAAATTAAGTATATATATATAAGTAAAATTATGATTCTCATTTGTATGACATTTATTTATGTATAATGTGTTTGCTGCATGACATGGTGCGCAGAGGTGGGCGCGGTGGTGGTGGTGGCTATGGAGGGGACCGGCGCAGAGACGGAGGAGGCCATGGGCCTAACAGAAACCAGGGTGGCGGTTCACGTTCCCGGCCATACTGAAAACACATATATAAATTACCTAAGATTGTCATCTGTGAGAAACATTTTCTATTCGTGTTCTTCGGACTTGTACTCATACAGGAGCTTAAGGTAGGTTGTCTGATTTCCCTGGATTTCTGTTCCATTGTCATACACCAGTGTTGGTCGGATGTTTGTTTTGCCAAATGTGATTGATCTATGTTATGTGAATTTTTCCTCTCCTTAGACACAGCTGGATAAGCTCCAAATGCTGGTAGGGTTTGAGATGTTATTACAGGTGAGTGCCGATTTATAATGATTACGCAATGTTTTGCCCTCTTGGAGATAAGTTGCATCTTTTTATTTCATTTCCTTTTTTATCTAATGCTTACATTCCACATGGTACTCAGCCGGTGGATCACTGCTGTAAGCTTTGGATTACGCTGGGAGGACAGGCTGGTTGGCGTTTTTGTTCTGTGATCGATTTACAAGCTTAGGAGTGGTTTTTTCAACTGTTTGTGAAATCAATATTTTTCATATTTTGGCTCAGTCATCGTTGGCCTATGATTAGTTCTGGCCCAGATGAAAATATCGATAGTGTTAGTTCAGATGAGCCCATCTATTCAGACAAGCACTCAATCAGTCAGCACTTGCATTACAGAAATTCCCTTCTGTTACTCCGAGTTTCAAGCGACTAATTGGAGCTTCAGTTCAATTGGCACCCAGTTTCTTCAATTCATTCATTTCTTCGTTCTTTTCTGACATACAGTATTCACATATATGACATTCTTGAATATTCCAAGCAACCTGTGTTCATCCGTAACTATTTGATGGTCTGTGATATGTTTTCTGAGCATGTAGAGTTTGTTTGAAGCAGTTTATTCGTTGCCAATAGCATTGTGCCGAAGTTAAAAAAAAAGACCGATGTGCTGATATATGGTGTATTCGTTCCAATAGCATTATCCGAGGAACACTTAATTTAAACATAAAAGGCCGATGTGTCTCAATCTATGCCCATCTGGATACCCCGAACAAAGATGTATGAATGACATCCTCTATTTCCAGCGGTTAGCCATCCAAAGAACATGACTTGGAAAACACCTTATACTTACACTAGTTGAATGCCCGTGCGTTGCCACGGTACACATCGTTTAATGCTATCACGTGTTTATCATCACCGCGCATGTATTGTGTGTAAAACATATCCTATGTCGGTGGATTATCTTGCGGGGTCTATAGAGTCCATTTATGTTTCGTCCGTGATCAATATGTGTCATGCATACAAAATCATCTCTCTACATGTACCTCAATTGGTCGTGTACACTCGGTATGCTGCTGAATATATTTATCCATCACTTCCGCTCCATTTTAATATTATATGTTAAAGAAAGGACATTAATCAGTTCAATTGAATAATCAACAATGAAAAAGGTGAATGCAAAAGTACTAAGACTATGAACACTTCTTATTTCTTTCCAAATATAATAACAGATAGGCCATGCTTCGTTTACATGTTTTAGAAAAAGAATTCGTAAACATGCATAGAAATTAGGTTTCCAGAACAAGGCAAATCGCTGATTAGGAAAAACAACACAGAATTAAAAAGACACTTTCGGTTTATAGAGAGAGTTGGTCTTGGTCGTTCCACACTCCACAGGAAGATGTTGTGTGTTCTCTCCACACAGTAACTCACGGTCTCTCTTTTTCTCACACGCACACCGTCACTCCTCCCCTAAATGCACACCCTGCTATCATGCTGCAACATTACTTCACAGCTCCGCATGCATTGCATGGCTCGCGCTGGTCGCCGCCTAGATCGTGCGAAAGTTGTCGGCTCATTCATCTTGGTCGCTTGCCGTGAAGCCCGGCATCTCGCCCCCTTTTCCCATGCCTCCTCTCTCCATCTCCCCTCCCCAAGTATGCCATCGACCCACCTTCGCTCAACTCCCCTCTCCTCTCTTGGTCAGGGGATCATAGCGTCCTCTCCTCCTCTCTTTACGGCGCCGGCAACTCGAGTGGAATGGGAGATAAGTGATAGCTTGATTAACCAAGCGTATCTAGAAGGTAAAATCGTGGGTTTTTCATACCATCTATATGCATTTGTTCAGGTAAAATGCTGGTAGTAATTTATGATTACTAATGGGAAATATATATAGTAAATGTAACTCACTGACTATAGTTATGTACGTTCATCCCAATTTATAAAACACATAGTATTTTATCTGGTGATTACTCATCCTTTTGCATTTTGTATACTTGAATACCTTGAAACAAAGCAAAAATCAGAATCACCTAGATGGAAGATACACACATTATTATGTTATTGTGAGGTAACTAAAGGACCTGATTTTATAGCATGCAAAACAGGTGAAATTCCAGAATTACCTTCAGTTTCTAGCGCTCATGTAGTTATTTCCACTTCTTTGCACATAACCACTTCAATAATCAAATCATATGTAAATCTCTTCCTAAATGCAAGTAATCTAACAGTAAATACGGAACTCTAAAAATCTTCTACTCGTGAGGCAAACAACGAATGAAGCTTGAAGAATATTTTGTATAGTTTGGACAACAATTAAAAGTGTTACTCTATCTCAGTGTTAGTGAACAACCTAATCATATCAAAGACTCAAACTATTTATAGGAGGTTACTATGATCACGTCTATTTGCGGTCGCATATTCCTAACGAAATGGTCCATCAAATTCTTTTAGGAGGTAACGATCAGGTCCATCACGCGAGGCTTGTCTGCTCCTCAAATTTGCTCCCATCCGTGCTCCCTGCGACGTGGAAAGCAGTCAGGCTCGCTCCACCTCTCCCGATTTTTCTAGAGAAAAACCAAAAAAAGAAAAGAAAAAACCAGCCGCTCGACAGCTTGGTCTCATCGTCCTGCGCATCCTATCGAGAAACGCCAACGATTTTCCCTCATCCGAAACAGCATGAGATGCATGCCACTGGACGGAGTTGCGCTGTCCGGGAGGAGGTAGCTACGGAACACGATCCGGGTTTGGCGAGATTTTGTGGCGACGCACCGGTCTGGACGATCGGAAAATCGACTGAATGCATGGCTAAGGTGGTTGGACAGTTCGGCCACGGCGGAGCAAGAGGAGGTCTTACGAGCGGCGCTCACTTGCCGCAGGAATGCACTCTGGCCTGACCTACGGTCTCACAATTCACGAAGGCGTTCGGCCTGCACGACTCAAAGAACAGTCCTACAAGCTGGTTGTGCAGCGCGCCATCACCAGCGGCAAGCGTCTTCTTGGATTTGTTAATTATTATGTTCAATGGAAGAGAAAAGGATTTGACCAGAGAAAACCGGAGCATCCATTTTTGCGATTTTTTTCATGTGAGAAAAGGAGCAGTGGGCCCAGCTGAAAGGGAGGATCGGATCCCCGTATTCCTAGCAGTTTGGCTTTTTTTTGTTGCGGTAGGAAAAGTTTGTTAGTCAATTAGTTATATTGTTGAGTAGATATGTGCTAAAAAATAGAGATAACTCTAGTTTATTGTTGCGGTGGCATTCTTCTAGTAAATATGTCGAAGTGTGACACCGTGTGACACCACCGTTTTGCGAAATGGGGCAGGGGATGCAGAGCGCGCCAAGATGTCCATACCAGTACTCCTGCCGCGAAGGCCGTGCAGTCGAAAAGATCCGTGCGCGAGGCGAATCGCTCCACGGGGCCTGTTGACGCACACTGACACGTGCCTCTGTGACAGTGGCATGTCGTCGCAGACGTCGTAGTCATCGAACTCGAGCTCCCTGGGCCGCCCTCAGCGGTGCCACCGGTGTCCCCGGATACGGCGCTGAGTCGCGGAACTCCGTGAAAGCACTGCTCACGGCCACTGATGAGGGGACTCGTCCACCGCCCAAGTCACTGCCCACTGATAGGGAAAGGGAGTCTCTGCGTCTTTATTTGCGTTGTTTTTGTTGCTTTGCCTTTTTTATGCAGGGTCGTTACCATAGAGGGCATGGGAAGCGGGGAGAGATTGCAAGAAGGACCGGTGAAACTCTCGTATGCATGTAAACTTAAATTATTTATAGGAGGTTACTATGATCACGTCTATTTGCGGTCGCATATTCCTAACGAAATGGTCCATCAAATTCTTTTAGGAGGTAACGATCAGGTCCATCACGAAATGGTCCATCAAATTCTTTTAGGAGGTAACGATCAGGTCCATCACGCGAGGCTTGCCTGCTCCTCAAATTTGCTCCCATCCGTGCTCCCTGCGACGTGGAAAGCAGTCAGGCTCGCTCCACCTCTCCCGATTTTTCTGGAGAAAAACCAAAAAAAGAAAAGAAAAAACCAGCCGCTCGACAGCTTGGTCTCATCGTCCTGCGCATCCTATCGAGAAACGCCAACGATTTTCCCTCATCCGAAACAGCATGAGATGCATGCCACTGGACGGAGTTGCGCTGTCCGGGAGGAGGTAGCTACGGAACACGATCCGGGTTTGGCGAGATTTTGTGGCGACGCACCGGTCTGGACGATCGGAAAATCGACTGAATGCATGGCTAAGGTGGTTGGACAGTTCGGCCACGGCGGAGCAAGAGGAGGTCTTACCAGCGGCGCTCACTTGCCGCAGGAATGCACTCTGACCTGACCTACGGTCTCACAATTCACGAAGGCGTTCGGCCTGCACAACTCAAAGAACAGTCCTACAAGCTGGTTGTGCAGCGCGCCATCACCAGCGGCAAGCGTCTTCTTGGATTTGTTAATTATTATGTTCGATGGAAGAGAAAAGGATTTGACCAGAGAAAACCGGAGCATCCATTTTTGCGATATTTTTCATGTGAGAAAAGGAGCAGTGGGCCCAGCTGAAAGGGAGGATCGGATCCCCGTATTCCTATCAGTTTGGCTTTTTTTTGTTGCGGTAGGAAAAGTTTGTTAGTCAATTAGTTATATTGTTGAGTAGATATGTGCTAAAAAATAGAGATAACTCTAGTTTATTGTTGCGGTGGCATTCTTCTAGTAAATATGTCGAAGTATGACACCGTGTGACACCACCGTTTTGCTTTTAATAGTAAAGATAAAAACTGAAAAAAAAAACGTTGAGTACAATCTAGATGTACAATAGCTAAATTCTAGCGTTTCATCCAATCACAATTAAGGAAGTGTTTTGTTCAGAAGTGGCCGGAACAGTAATGTAAAGAGGTCCCTGTGGTACTATGGGTGTAATAATGGGATCTGGTTACTTTGGAGCGTTTGGGTGAGCCTAGAAATCTGGATAAAAAGGAATTCAGCAACATTTCAAGACCAGTTGCTAACCTAATCAAGAATCAATCAGCATAGGCTCAGCATTAGCCTATGAACCGTCAAGTTGAACGAGAACCGAAGAAGGCCATGTGGATGACACGCAGCTCCTCGCTGGTGTCATTGCTACTTGCTAGCATACGCCCACAGGTAAAAACCCAGGCCTAGGCCCGACCCAGCACGGACGTCGGGCCGAATCTTAGTCCCGGGCCGAATCTTAGTCCTGAGCCTGGCCTGTCGCTGTTGTTTTCCACCGGGCCGTCGATCCATCGGGTTGGGCCTTCCTTAATTCAACGATTTTCTCAGTCTGATCCTAGCTCGTGCATCTGTCGGGCCTCAGATCTGGAGCCCAGGCCTGGCCCGATGGGCTTTTTCGGGCCGGTCCGGGCTGCCCATGGCCAGATATATTGCTAGGGCAGTGGTGGAATGGAAGGCCACAATGGTGTTGGTGTCTTGGCAGGGGCCAGGCAAGGACACCCATAGTTGCTGCTACAGGTACTGCAATAACCTTGTTGTTGATCGCAGGAACCCAAACATCTTGCATTTAGTGATAAATTCATGGCTTAATCCCTAAGAATAGATATTGTTGTTGCACGGTATAAAGAGTTTCTTTGTGCAATGGTTGCACCTCGTGTTCCCCAACAACCAGGACTTAAACCATGTCAATGCAACCCAAAATCACAAGAGCGATATGCAGAGATGGTGACAAGCACGACCGATGGTGCTACATGAATAAATGTGGCATGTGGTGGCATTCATGACAAGCTAAAGTTGCATAGGAACATCTATTTTGTTGCAATAGGATTAGTTTGGGAAATATTACTACTCTTAGACCATTTTCAAAAAGACAAAATCAGATTTAGTTTGGACGATCAACATCTCACCTATGGTTCCGATCGGTACTGATGAGTCTACCAGTCCAACTAACTTATAACACATTTCTTGTGGCCTGAAGTACATGGAGTGTGGGGAACGTGATAATCCACGTTAAACCCTGAAAGGGCATGTATGCCCCCATGTATGGTTTTGGTAATTAATGACAATCTCTTTGGACTAACGTGTAAATTGAGTTTCACTTGTAGGTTTGTCCATTGGCATCGGTTGGGCCATGTGTTGGTCTCAAGGTTGAAAGATGAAGAAAGAAGGAGCTTTATGGTTGATCAATACAAGTGCAAAGAGTTGCATCAAGATGGATCAACCTCAAGAAGGGCGAGCTCAAGATGCGCCATCTCTAGAAGATCTCATGCTTGAAGCTTGTCATCCTTGTTGTCATGGGGTGATGAAGACAAGTTCGAAGAAGAGGTTTCCCCATAGAGTATGGGGGAGCAATTTGCAAGTCTTCATCTTCATCAAGCAAGAGCAAGCAAGAGCAATCAAGAAAGGTGTCCACACTTGAGAAGAACAAGACGGTCTTCATCAAGTTCAAGTGGAATGCTTAAGGCAAAGGTATGATCTTGATAGGGCTTCTCTTTTGTTGGTCTCGTGTTGTTAGTTGGGAGACCGGGTTTAGGATAAATAGCCGTACTATCAAGGTGGGCTCTCAAGCAGGTGTCTCGATCGCATCGTTCGGAGAGAGCTCAAACCTTTGCATTCATAGCATCATCTTTCTTGGTTGTTATTTGGTTCTTGTCCATGAGTGGATCTAGATCTTGTGGTTATCATCATAACAAGCTATAGTTCATCATCTAAGGATTTCCCTTGCATATCTTATTGCGGATTTTGATCTTGCGAATTTTCCGGCTCCATACCTTGGGAGATACATCACATATATATTCATGGTATTTTCTCCCTAGGTGATACCCAATATTTCGAAGGCTTGGATTCTATTCGTCATTACCTTTACAACAAAATTGGTTTCATCTCGTTTGGAGTTCGGATGCGAAAGTTATTACATTTCTGGGTTCTAGAATTTCTCTGACCGGAAGTTCCGGCTACCCATCGAAAGTTCCGCTAGGGCATTTTTCAGCCGGAAGTTCCGGTTCTTCTTCCGCTCATGTTTAGTATATTGTCTGTCCGGTTTGTTGTATTTGACGGAATTTGGGTCGGAAGTTTCGGCGGTAATTCTGCCCCCGCCGGAAGTTCCGGCCAGGGAACGGAAGTTCCGCTCGGGCCTAGTTGCCGCCGGAAGTTCCGATTGAAAATCCGGCTCTCGTTCCGCTCACGATCAGTAAACTTCTGTTTTGGAAGTGTCATATTTGACGGAACTTTAGTCGGAATTTCCACCAGAAGTTCCGCTCCCACCGGAACTTCTGGTGGACCGGAGGAAGTTCCGACCAGGCTCGTGTTTCCAGTCTTTCGCATCACAATTTGTTGACCGTTGGCTGAGTGCCACCGAAAGTTCCAGCCTTCCACCGGAAGTTCCGGCCAGGGTCGTGAATTCCCATAACGGGCAGATCTGGGAGCCCTTTAAAAGGGGCTCCTCTTCCCCTTCATGGGTACTAGCTCTTTTCTTGGTTCTTGGCTTTCTCTCTCTCCTCCATTGTTGACCTTGAAGAGCTTGTTCCTCTCCCTTTCCCCTTCTATGATTCTTGCATCTTTTTGAGGGATTTGAGAGAGGAGATCTAGATCTACAATCCCCCCAAGCCAGATCCCTTCTTTGTGAAGGAATCATTGGGATGTAGATCTTGGAGAGTTTTGTGTTCTCCTCTTGTGTTCTTCCTCTCTTATTCCCCCAATAGCTTTTGTAGCTTTGGTGGAATTTGAGAGAGAAGGACTTGCCTCTTGCATTTGTTGCATAGGTTTGAGTTCTCCTCGGGGATTCGGCGAGTACAACCTTGTGGGCTTGTTACTCTTGGGTTCTTGGAACCCTAGACGGTTGTGTGGTTGGATTGTTGACATTTTGTGGTCTTGTAGCCTTTTGTGGCTTTGTTAGCCTTTTGTGGCTTTGTTGGCCTTTTATGGCGTTGTAGCCTTTCGTGGCTTTGTTGTTGGGAGCCTCCAATTGAGTTGTGGAGATAGCCCCAATCTTGTATAGGTTAGGTGACCGCCCTCAAGTGTCCCACAGTGGAGCGAGTGCCCGCCTTTTGTGGTGCGCACTTGGGAGAATAGGGTGAGCCTTTTGTGGCGTTGGTGAGTTGCGTGCTTCCGCATCCGAGGTGAGGCCTTGTATGGCGTTGGGTGAGCATCGAGCCACCACACCTCGAGGTGAGCCATTTGTGGCGTTCGAAAAGCATTGCGCCATCGCACCTCTCCAACAGAGACGTAGCTTATTTGGAAGTGAACTTTGGGAAACAAATTTTCATCTCCGCGTCCATAGGTTATCTCTAAACCGAGCCCTTTACTTATGCACTTTACATTGTGATATCCATCGTGCTTGAAGTATTTATATCTTGCTATCACCTTGTTGCTTGTATTGCTTAGCATAGGTTGTTGGTGCACTTAGGTGAACCTAGTGGCTAGGTTTTGTGCTCATTAAATTAAACATTAGTTTTATTCCGCATTTCCTTGATCCTAAACCGTAATAATTTTAAAAGCCTATTCACCCCACTCTAGGCAACGTCCATTGCACTTTCAAACCCATTCCCCTTGCGGAGGGCTCGAAGCGCTTCCTTTACAACTATGCAAGGCTTCTTGGCACCACAAGGCACACCGACTGATCAAGTTTTGAAAGAAAACAAATAGCAGTCGACCCTGGTAGTCATGTTGTTAAGGTGGGAAGAACAAATAACCACCTAGTATACCCTGAGATAAATCCCCAACGGTTTGGGTGAAACTCGCGATTAATGGATCATACACAAGGGAGGATGGAATGGTCGGTGTCGATATGATTCTTGGCTGGATCATATAAAGGGGAAGATGGCATGGTCGGTGTTGGTATGATTCTTGGCGATGAAACACAAAATATTATCTTCTCGGTGTGTCGGTCATTGCAATCATGTGGGGAATCTTTGGAAGGGGAATTGAGATTTTGCTTGGAAGACCTAGAACTTGCTCTTCAAGCAGAATTGAGATTCTCGTAGTTGGCCTTGGCTATTCTAGACAAAGCACATGATCATTTGCCACATATGCGTATTATCTATGATATTAAATTACTATCAGGTACTGGTAGAGAGTGCAACTTTGTAAAAATAGTTTATCTCCAAGTGAGTGATAGCCATTGTTTTGCCAATTAGGCGAGGAAAGAGAATAGAACTTTGTTTTGGTTTCGTTCCGTCTGTCAGGAATTGTAAGCTAAACTTTATCTAACACTTGCTATTTAATGATGGGATTCACGACATGGAAAACAAAAATTCCTACGAGTTAACGAATAAAACCAAGACCCAATCTATGATACTTGTAGAACATGAGCGGAAATGATCCAGAGATCATGGTTGATGTAGTCATACTTCTTTGCGATCGAAACCGATTCTACATCGCACGAACGACACCTCCGAGTTACGCACATGTATGGCTCGATGACGTCTCATCCTCCTTGATCCAACAAGATGAGGTGGAGATATAGAAGAGATCAATACCGATAGCATGACAGCGTGGTGGTGGAATATGGTGTATCCCGGCAAGGCTTCGCCAAGCGATCCGGGATGGAGAAGTGATACGCCCAATTTGCATCACCATTCTATATCATAATTTACCTCTATTCATTGATATTTGTCTTATTATGAGGTATTACTTATGGCTTTTCATCTGTTTATGCATGTTGGATGATTCTTGGAGGATGAGCTGCCGGAGTCTGGATTCTGATGGAAAAGAAGGCGTTTTGGTGCAATTTCGCGAATCAGAAAAATACCAGAAAAATATGGAAACATATTATTTTACAAGAAGATGGAGGGAGCCAGAAGGAGGAGCGAAGGGGGGCCACAGGGGGCCCACACCCCTAGGCACGGGCCCACCTGAGGCCGCGCCTAGGGCAGGTGTGGCCCACCTGCCCGGCCTCCAACTCTCCCCCTTCGCCTATAACTTCCTCTCGGAACCCTAATACATAGGGAGCGACCACAGATAGATTTCCGCCGCCTCTAGGGTGTGTAAAACACCGAGAGAGAAAGATCTCTCCGGCAGACAGATTTCTGCCAGGGAAATTCCTTCCTGGAGAGGGGAGACCGTCGCCATCAACACCATCTTCAAGCTAGGCTTCATCGGGATCAGCATCATCATGATCATCCACACCATCATCTCCATCAGCACCATCAGCACCACTCCATCTCGCTGTAACAATTGTGTTGGATATTGCTTTAATTCGTAGGGAAAACTTTCCCGGTGTTAATTACTATTGTAGTTGATGCTTGTGAGTGGAACCATTGGATTATTGTTTATGTCCAGATTGTTATCCATTACCATATCATCTTTGATCTTGATCCATATGATGTCTTGTGAGTAGTTCGTTGTGTTCTTGAGGACATGGGAGAAGTCATGTTGTTAGTAGTGAATCTGTGATGTTTATTATTCAATGGTTTAGTATTTAAGTTGTGGTGCTATTCTTCTACTGGTGTCATGTGAACGTCGACTACATGACACTTCACAATTTATGGGCCTAGGGGGATGCATTGTGTATTTGGCTACTAATCGCGGGGTTGCCTGAGTGACAGAAACCTGAACCCCCGTTAGGACACATTTGCACAAGGGAGTGTAGGATCTCGGAGTTTAAGGCTGTGGTTAGATTTATATCTTAATTACTTTCCTGTAGTTACGGATGTTTGCAGGGGGTTTAATCACAAGTATGTATTATGTAACACCCTCAGAATCGACCCTATGCAAGTTTTAGCGAAACCCGCCAAACCCGCATAGAAACGATTCAAAGGTGCCCACCAGGCACTTTCGTGCGGGTGGAAAACGAAGTAATAACATTACACAACAGTCCTCGATGGGACCCACAGAACAGATATATATACAACGGCGACTCAAAGAGTCAAGAATACAAATATAATATACAAAGATCCAAATCACCTTGAAATGATAGAGCGTCCGACTACGGACAAGATGCAAATGGGGCTAAGAGCCCTGAAGAATAACCAATGGCGTCCATAACCCTGCCCAGGCCAAGCCGGAAGGGTAACCTGCTAACGACGTCGATCTCAAAACCTGCTTAAACAAAAGGGGTGCCGACAAAGGGCAAAGGAAAAAGAGGAGCGTCAGTACTGAGGCCAGTACACGGCGAGGCTAGAATTCGGCGGTCCTCGCCTACACAGGTATGGTGGACTGAAGCGGCAGCGGCAGCATGCACTGAACACCCTATAGAGACTCGATATAACTGTCGTCTATCAGAGAGGGATAAGAAAGACCTATCCGGGTCCAACCTGAATCTTACACCAAACAATCCCATCCTGGTTTTTCCCCCTCGAGACCAATCGAGGAAGTCCACCGAGGAACTCACACAGTTGGCAGTTTTATTTATTCAGTTATCGTTGCAGCAATTACTAGTCAAGTATAGATAGTCATCCTGATAAAATAAGCAGTGGGCACTTTTAGTTAACCATTCCGTTGTAGTTGCAACGCTTACTAGTCAGATACAAATAGCATGAGAAAAACCCAAACCCAGCAGTTGTTGGTACTTTTATTTAGCCATTCCGTTATAGTTGCAATACTTACTAGTCATGTACAATGGTCGCAAGCGACAACCCAAACAAGCAATTGTTGGCAGTTTTATTTAGCCATTCCATTATAGTGAAGCTAATTACTAGTCATTATAAAGTCAAATTTATAGCACTACTTTAGTTATAGTTGTCTATGATCGAGATACTGTGCTCCAAGTCGTCCATAACCGCGGACACGGCTTTCAGAAAGTTTTACCCTGCAGGGGTGCACAAATAGCAACACACACTCGATCAACCTCGGAAAAACCAAATCAAAACCCAACGAGGCTTTCACGACAAAGCAATCACAGGATTCAGAAATATTTCAGGGGGCCACCCCATTGAGTACACCCTCAACGAAGCTAGCTGACTCCGAGACGGACTCAAGGTTTGCGTCAATGGCTGTAAACGACTGGGAACCCAAAACTGGGCTTGTCGATACCGCGAAAACACTCCGCTTACCTAAACAGTACAGTGTGCTCCTCGCACAATCGTAAATAAAGCAGTAAAGCATGGCATAAGTACAGGATAGTAAATAAAACCTCAAACTAGTTTGTGGCCCCAAGAAATAAGAATGAATCAAGCTCTGGCTCAGGGGGTCCCATAATTCCCCCGTATGTGGATAGCGCGAATATTCAAGGAACAGGTATCAAGTACTCGTGGTCCTACGGGACACAAGTGGACGGTTAACAACCAAGTAACATCTATTGCCCACCTGTGCCTCTGCTTACCTACTTCAATTTTAGTTGTTAAACAGTAATTAAAGTTATGATCAACTCCAACAATAAACATGCGGCAAATACTCCAACAACTGTGGTACTTGGCGACACGCAACAGCACTTGAGCAAGCGACTACGACGCGCAGGTCCAACTATCTACCAAACATCAGGTAATAGGAGGTGTCCAAGGCAATATAAGGCTGCAAGGAATATCACGGGTACGAAAACTAGAGCATTGCAACACAGATAGCAATAGATCAACAGGCGGAAACAAAGACTACAAAAGTAAGATAGGTAGAAAGGGGGAGATGCTCGCCTGAAAACATTGCCGAAGGTTCATCCGAAGATCGGGCGAAGCTCACATCAACTCAACGGCCTTATCCGCGAAGAAGCAAAACACTAGAAGAAACACCGGATGCACTATTTAACACTACTACAAAAGATCGGGCATGATGCATGTATGATGCATGGCATGGTAAATATGCGGTGCAATTAGGCCATATTAAGCGGAACCGAGGTCCCGACAATTAATATATGGTTCTAGTTGTTTAGCTACCCCAAAATTTAAATGTTGTATTAACATGGCAAAAGATAGCACCGGTTCGCTACACAAATTTAAATGGAACCAATATGAGACTAGAAATGTCCGCATATGGCCTCCATGTTTAATTTAGGTGAATCGGCATAAGGACCCAAACCACATGACAAAAGTGCATGCAAGATGAATGATTTAATGCAACAAGTTATATATTTCATTTATAAAATAGGGGCTCGGAGAAAGGTCACACATTAGGGGTCGAAGATCTTGGTTCCGGGGGTCCGGGGTCGTTCTCAGGGTTCAGGGTTCGACGGGATCGGTCTCGGGGTTCAGGGTTCGGACTCCGGGATCGGCCTCGGATGACAGAGTAGATCTTGTCGCACGGTGTCCGGGGTAGACGATCTTGGCGTATCGAACTTCTCGCGTCCTCGGTAGATCTTGTTGACTCCACTCCGAAGACCTTGTCGTTCTGCAGCGGAGATCATGGGGTCATCGGGGTCCGGGTTTTGGTCGAGTCGCCGGTAGTTCTTGGTGTCCAGGGATGCTCCGGGTCCGGGGTTCGCCGCTCCGTGAGGTGGATCTTGTCGATTCGGCGTCATCGCCCCTAGTTTCCACGACGAAGTACTCGGGGTTCCACTCGATTGTCGGTGTAGAACTTGATTATGTAGTCTCCAACTACCATATTCCATCTACAAACGGCTTCTGCTGACCCGGAACAACACAAGGCAGGGACCCACTGCCTGCTACAGAGAGCCAGGAGGCAGCCCGCGTGGCTCGTCGATGGGCGGGCCCGGCGGCTGCAGGGAGAGGCTTGGCAACGGCGGCGGGTGGAGGACGGGTGGAGGCGGCCGGCGAAGAGGGCGCCGTCGACGAGCACCCGAGAGGCGGCGGCGCACTGGCCGGAGGACGCCGACGGCCCGGCGGGGTCGCGGGGAGGGCAGGGCGGTGCCGGCGAGGAGAGGGAAGAGCTCGGCGAGGCGAGGGGGTAGCGGCGGCGATGCGGACCGGAGCGGAGGAGAGCGGTGGGGCTGGGGAGGTCGCACGGCGAGGGCGGGCCGAGGAGGCGCGCCGGCGGCGGGAGGCGGTTGTTGGCGAGGCCGGGGACGCGCGAGGCGGTCGGGATCGGATCGAGGCGAAGCGGGGCGGCGCGGGTCCGGGCGACGGCTTGGCCGGGAGCTCCGTGCGGTGGCGGCGTCTGTCGGGGTGGAGGCGGAGCGAGGGGTGATGCAGGCGGGGAGGGAGCTCGGGGAGGGAGAGGAGGCTGCGGAAGGGAGGGCCCTAGCGGCGGCTCGCGAGGAGAGCGGCGGCTGCCGAGGAGGGAGAACGGCGGCGAGAGGGGAGGCGCTCGGGGGCGAGCTCGGGCTTGCAGGGAGAAGAGAGGAGGCGGTGAGCGGCGCGCGGGGAGAGAAGAGTGGGGTGGACAGAGGGTGGAGATGGTGGTTCGGTGTGGGGCCAGGAGGTGGGGAGCGGTGGGTCGGCGAGGGCGTTTGGGGGGTGGGACCCGGAAGGCAGGGAGGTTGGGAGAGGCAGGCGGGGTGGTGTTTGCGTGGGTGGTGTGGGTCGGTCCAGGAGAGATAGAGAGAGGTGAGGGAGTGGGGTGAGGTGGCGGTGTCTGGTTGGGTGGGGATTGGGATGAGGGTGAGGTGGCGAGAGAGGATTGGGTGGGGTGAGGTGGAGGGGGTTTGGGTAGATTAGGTTGGGTAGTTTTAGGATTCGGGTGGACCGTTTTGAACTGGGGGTGGCCGACTGGGTCGGATCGGCCCGGTTCGGCTGCCCCCTAAAAATAATTAAACAATTTATTTATTCCAGACGGGGCTTTTGCAAATCGTTGGCCGACAAAACAAAATAATCCGGAGACCCGGGTTTGCGTTTGAACAAAGACGGGGCGTTTGGAAAACAAAACTAGGTTTTTCCAAAAATAGTTTTATGCAAGCAAATGCAAGATGATGACGATGCTCAAATGCAATGCGGCATGATGACATGAGCATGCGGTCATGATGATGCAATGCACAAAAACAACGCGATTTTCTAGTAGTGGTTTTGCAGGATGCCACAATTCGACACCACTAACAATGGATCTCGCTCTCGAGATCCGCCTCATGGTACCGGGAAGACGGACGGTGATCTGAATCTTCTCGCTTCATGTAGACCCTCGCGACACCACTAGCAATGGATCCTTCTTCGTCTTGAAATCGGCGACACCACCAACAAAGGGTCGTTGTTCACGTCCGTCGAGGGAAACACTCCGGAAACAAAAGGTCGAAGGTAGAGGTATCAACAAATAAAGCCACCTCTAGCTTCCGTGGACGGAGTAAGAATTGCATCGATCCACCATTCAATATACAAAAGCAAATGATAAGAGTAGTGGTATGGTCGCGACTCCATCCCGCACTCAAAGCATTACTATGTACACGAATAACAGATTATGCAACCAACTTTCAGAATTCAGACTGAAGATCTCGACAAGCGAGGTTCGGAAACAAAGGAGTGATGCAGACTCTGCATCGGATCTGGCGTAGATGATGTCGTCGCGTCGGAAAACACCGGAAGGCACGAGAAGGAACAAAGAGAAGTCCACTAGACGAAGGATTCCTCGGATAACATGAAGACCAGATGTAGCAACACCGTTACCAAAGGAGGAGGCGAAACCCTAAAGATACGACGGAAAACCCAACCACGAGAAGTCCTGGACTCGAAGAGAGAGAAGAGAGCGGATTCAAAACACGCAGAGGTAAGAGGGGAACAACAGAGGGTAAGGAGTAAAGGCAGACCTAATCAGATTTATCCAATCGATTTTGCAAAATAGTTTTGACACTCTACTTCGGCCGTTAGATAGGTTATCCTACAGGCTAGACTTGTGGGGTATCGCAACTGCTGAGCTCTGATACCACTCTGTAACACCCTCAGAATCGACCCTATGCAAGTTTTAGCGAAACCCGCCAAACCCGCATAGAAATGATTCAAAGGTGCCCACCAGGCACTTTCGTGCGGGTGGAAAACGAAGTAATAACATTACACAACAGTCCTCGATGGGACCCACAGAACAGATATATATACAAAGGCGACTCAAAGAGTCAAGAATACAGATATAATATACAAAGATCCAAATCACCTTGAAATGATAGAGCGTACGACTACGGACAAGATGCAAATGGGGCTAAGAGCCCTGAAGAATAACCAATGGCGTCCATAACCCTGCCCAGGCCAAGCCGGAAGGGTAACCTGCTAACGACGTCGATCTCAAAACCTGCTTAAACAAAAGGGGTGCCGACAAAGGGCAAAGGAAAAAGAGGAGCGTCAGTACTGAGGCCAGTACACGGCGAGGTTAGAATTCGGCGGTCCTCGCCTACACAGGTATGGTGGACTGAAGCGGCAGCGGCAGCATGCACTGAACACCCTATAGAGACTCGATATAACTGTCGTCTATCAGAGAGGGATAAGAAAGACCTATCCGGGTCCAACCTGAATCTTACACCAAACAATCCCGTCCTGGTATTTCCCCCTCGAGACCAATCGAGGAAGTCCACCGAGGAACTCACACAGTTGGCAGTTTTATTTATTCAGTTATCGTTGCAGCAATTACTAGTCAAGTATAGATAGTCATCCTGATAAAATAAGCAGTGGACACTTTTAGTTAACCATTCCGTTGTAGTTGCAACGCTTACTAGTCAGATACAAATAGCATGAGAAAAACCCAAACCCAGCAGTTGTTGGTACTTTTATTTAGCCATTCCGTTATAGTTGCAATACTTACTAGTCAGGTACAATGGTCGCAAGCGACAACCCAAACAAGCAATTGTTGGCAGTTTTATTTAGCCATTCCATTATAGTGAAGCTGATTACTAGTCATTATAAAGTCAAATTTATAGCACTACTTTAGTTATAGTTGTCTATGATCGAGATACTGTGCTCCAAGTCGTCCATAACCTCGGACACGGCTTTTCAGAAAGTTTTACCCTGCAGGGGTGTACAAATAGCAACACACACTCGATCAACCTCGGAAAAACCAAATCAAAACCCAACGAGGCTTTCACGACAAAGCAATCACAGGATTCAGAAATATTTCAGGGGGACACCCCATTGAGTACACCCGCAACGAAGCTAGCTGACTCCGAGACGGACTCAAGGTTTGCGTCAATGGCTGTAAACAACTGGGAACCCAAAACTGGGCTTGTCGATACCGCGAAAACACTCCGCTTACCTAAACAGTACAGTGTGCTCCTCGCACAATCGTAAATAAGCAGTAAAGCATGGCATAAGTACAGGATAGTAAATAAAACCTCAAACTAGTTTGTGGCCCTAAGAAATAAGAATGAATCAAGCTCTGTCTCAGGAGGGTCCCATAATTCCCCCGTATGTGGATAGCGCGAATATTCAAGGAACAGGTATCAAGTACTCGGGGTCCTACGGGACACAAGTGGACGGTTAACAACCAAATAACATCTATTGCCCACCTGTGCCTCTGCTTACCTACTTCAATTTTAGTTGTTAAACAGTAATTAAAGTTATGATCAACTCCAACCATAAACATGCGGCAAATACTCCAACAACTGTGGTACTTGGCGACACGCAACAGCACTTGAGCAAGCTACTACGACGCGCAGGTCCAACTATCTACCAAACATCAGGTAATAGGAGGTGTCCAAGGCAATATAAGGCTGCAAGGAATATCACGGGTACGAAAACTAGAGCATCGCAACACAAATAGCAATAGATCAACAGGCGGAAACAAAGACTACAAAAGTAAGATAGGTAGAAAGGGGGAGATGCTCGCCTGAAAACATTGCCGAAGGTTCATCCGAAGATCGGGCGAAGCTCACATCAACTCAACGGCCTTATCCGCGAAGAAGCAAAACACTAGAAGATACACCGGATGCACTATTTAACACTACGGCAAAAGATCGGGCATGATGCATGTATGATGCATGGCATGGTAAATATGCGGTGCAATTAGGCCATATTAAGCGGAACCGAGGTCCTGACAATTAATATATGGTTCTAGTTGTTTAGCTACCCCACAATTTAAATGTTGTATTAACATGGCAAAAGATAGCACCGGTTCGCTACACAAATTTAAATGGAACCAATATGAGACTAGAAATGTCCGCATATGGCCTCCATGTTTAATTTAGGTGAATCGGCATAAGGACCCAAACCACATGACAAAAGTGCATGCAAGATGAATGATTTAATGCAACAAGTTATATATTTCATTTATAAAATAGGGGCTCGGAGAAAGGTCACACATTAGGGGTTGAAGATCTTGGTTCTGGGGGTCCGGGGTCAGTCTCAGGGTTCAGGGTTCGACGGGATCGGTCTCGGGGTTCAGGGTTCGGACTCCGGGATTGGCCTCGGATGACAGAGTAGATCTTGTCGCACGGTGTCCGGGGTAGACGATCTTGGCGTATCGAACTTCTCGCGTCCTCGGTAGATCTTGTTGACTCCACTCCGAAGACCTTGTCGTTCTGCAGCGGAGATCATGGGGTCATCGGGGTCCGGGTTTTGGTCGAGTCGCCGGTAGTTCTTGGTGTCCAGGGATGCTCCGGGTCCGGGGTTCGCCGCTCCATGAGGTGGATCTTGTCGATTCGGCGTCATCGCCCCTAGTTTCCACGACGAAGTACTCGGGGTTCCACTCGATTGTCGGTGTAGAACTTGATTATGTAGTCTCCAACTACCATATTCCATCTACAAACGGCTTCTGCTGACCCGAAACAACACAAGGCAGGGACCCACTGCCTGCTACAGAGAGCCAGGAGGCAGCCCGCGTGGCTCGTTGATGGGCGGGCCCGGCAGCTGCAGGGAGAGGCTTGGCAACGGCGGCGGGTGGAGGACGGGTGGAGGCGGCCGGCGAAGAGGGCGCCGTTGACGAGCACCCGAGAGGCGGCGGCGCACTGGCCGGAGGACGCCGACGGCCCGGCGGGGTCACGGGGAGGGCAGGGCGGTGCCGGCGAGGAGAGGGAAGAGCTCGGCGAGGCGAGGGGGTAGCGGCGGCGATGCGGACCGGAGCGGAGGAGAGTGGTGGGGCTGGGGAGGTCGCACGGTGAGGGCGGGCCGAGGAGGCGCGCCGGCGGCGGGAGGCGGTTGTTGGCGAGGCCGGGGACGCGCGAGGCGGTCGGGCTCGGATCGAGGTGACGCGGGGCGGCGCGGGTCCGGGCGACGGCTTGGCCGGGAGCTCCGTGCAGCGGCGGCGTCTGTCGGGGTGGAGGCGGAGCGAGGGGTGATGCAGGCGGGGAGGGAGCTCGGGGAGGGAGAGGAGGCTGCGGAGGGGAGGGCCCTGGCGGCGGCTCGCGAGGAGAGCGGCGGCTGCCGAGGAGGGAGAACGGCGGCGAGAGGGGAGGCGCTGGGGGGCGAGCTCGGGCTTGCAGGGAGAAGAGAGGAGGCGGTGAGCGGCGCGCAGGGAGAGAAGAGTAGGGTGGACAGAGGGTGGAGATGGTGGTTCGGTGTGGGGCCAGGAGGTGGGGAGCGGTGGGTCGGCGAAGGCGTTTGGGGGGTGGGACCCGGAAGGCAGGGAGGTTGGGAGAGGCAGGCGGGGTGGTGTTTGCGTGGGTGGTGTGGGTCGGTCCAGGAGAGATAGAGAGAGGGGAGGGAGTGGGGTGAGGTGGCGGTGTCTGGTTGGGTGGGGATTGGGATGAGGGTGAGGTGGCGAGAGAGGATTGGGTGGGGTGAGGTGGAGGGGGTTTGGGTAGATTAGGTTGGGTAGTTTTAGGATTCGGGTGGACCGTTTTGAACTGGGGGTGGCCGACTGGGTCGGATCGGCCCGGTTCGGCTGCCCCCTAAAAATAATTAAACAATTTATTTATTCCAGACGGGGCTTTTGCAAATCGTTGGCCGACAAAACAAAATAATCCGGAGACCCGGGTTTGCGTTTGAACAAAGACGGGGCGTTTGGAAAACAAAACTAGGTTTTTCCGAAAATAGTTTTATGCAAGCAAATGCAAGATGATGACGATGCTCAAATGCAATGCGGCATGATGACATGAGCATGCGGTCATGATGATGCAATGCACAAAAACAACGCGATTTTCTAGTAGTGGTTTTGCGGGATGCCACATATTAGTCCTAGAAAGGGCGGTATGTTAGCACAGGTTCACCCACACAACACTTACAAACACCAGAGAAGAGTACTCAGCTATTTGCAGCGAAAGCACTTGACGGAATTCCCATGTGTCCTCGAGAACATTTGGTCCTTATAAGTATTTCCACCGGCCTGTCCTTTGCTAAGAAAGGATTGGGCCACTTGCTCCGTTTGGTTGTTACTTTTGTTACTTGCTCTTTGTTTTGTTGCCTTATCATAAAATCACTAAAAATCCGTTTGCTAAGTATTCACAAGGATTTCCTGCTCCATACCACTGTTCAGCACCTTCTGCTCCTCGTCGGGATCGACACTCCTATTTATCGGAAGTACTACGATACACCCCCTATACGTGTGGGTCATCAAGACTATTTTCTGGCGCCGTTGCCAGGGGGTGAAGCGCCATTGAAGAGTGGAACTAGTAAAGGAAACTTTTACTGTGAGTATTGCTTTTGTTACTGCTTGTTACTTTGTTTCCAATATGGACAACCCACTTGGTTTTCTGTTTGGGAAAACTACTACCACTGCTAGGGTAGTAGATGAACCACCTCCTGTTGAGATAGATCCTTTTAAGATACCTACAAGTATTGTTGATCGTGTTATAGATACTTATTATTTAGGGGATGGAACTGTCCATCCCGGTGATCACTTGCTTTTTATCCATGAATTATACGGGTTGTTTAAGTGTGCAGGTATCACAACTGAACAGGTGAAGAAGAAGTTACTCTCCATATCCTTGAAAGGGAGAGCTGAAGAATGGTATAAGTTGCTGAAGAATGGACAATCCATGGAATGGGAGGAGATGGCATCTCTCTTTTACTCTAAATTTTGATATGGGATCCCTTGTGGGATTGACCCTAGGGTGGCCCGATCTTCATGGATTTGATGCGGGGAGGGAGGGGATACCCGATGAATGCAACACAAACGCAAGGTAAAGATACAAACACACGCAATCACAACCCGATTCGATTTGCTCCCGTTGGCTCGAACAACCAATCCAATAGAATCCTCGGCGAGAGACCGTTAGGTAGAATCACCAAAGGAGAGATCGGCAAGCGTATGATAGAATCCAAATCAAAGGAGAGAGTAGCAACCAAGTAGAATCCCAAGGGGAGAGACCTAGCACTACTAGAATCCTTGATGAGGAGAGACCAAGCACTTGAGGAGGGTCTTGACGACTTGGAGACGAACAACCGAACTCCAAGGCCTTGTACAACTCATAGATTAACTATAGAGAGGGGTTCCCATCTAGGGTTAGGCACAAGCCTTCATTCATCTTCAACTCTAGGGTTTCAAGGAGGGGTGGGGGCTTATATATAGGCCAGCCACGAGCTCAGGGTAAAATAGGCATAGATAGGAAGTTCTGGGCGTTACATGGGCTAGGCCCAACCCGAGGCGCGCAGGCCCGGTACACTTGGTCCGGAGACTCCGGTGTGATGGCCGGAGACTCCGGTCTAGACCGGAGACTCCAGTCAATCTCCGATGTCGTCTTCGGAGGGGTATTCTGACTGTCCTGGGCGCTGGTTTGGGGGTCGATCCGGAGATGGACCGGAGACTCCGGTGTGGTAGACCGGATACTCCGGTTTGGACCGGATACTCCGGTCTAGCTTCAGGAGCTTCTTGCGTCTTCTCTTCCAGGCCTCTTGCTTGGGGGTCTTGGTTTCTGGGGTCCTCTTGTCATCTCCTCTCGGTGTCATGGTCATGGGCCTGGTCATAGCATGGGCACGTGTCTCAAGTAGGATTCCATTCACATGATAACCAAAGGAGGATGGGATATGGAATGGGTTCACCTTTGAGGGTGTGGTTGATGTAGCATGGTGTGGACCAATGGTGAATGCCATGTGTTGGGCTCCAACATATCCCCCCGCTTCAAAACGAGTCGTCCTCGACGAAGTTCCATCATCATATAGGGAGGAAGGTGTGCGCAAGGTCTTGAGCTTGTATGTTGTGGGATCTCCGGTGTCGTAGCCTTGTTCAAATTGGTCGAAGATCTTGAAGTTGAGCTTGTCATCAAGGTGTGGTTGGAGATCTTGTAGCGTGTTCCTTGTAGATGGTAGGTGAGGTTGGGTATCCTGCAAAACCGACAACAAGGAGAAAGAGTTGTATGATGGATTGTTAGTATTGGGCACGCTCAAATCACTCTTGTCACGTGTGGTGGCTTGCGACGTGGCACTCATGATTTTCCACTCATTTGGGGCTTGTAGCACTCACTCACGTGTTGGTGGATCACTCTCTCACCACTCATCTCACAAGGGTCCTTAGCTTGTTTTATCTTGGGCAGCGACGTCATGTTGGAAGTGATAATTTGGCTTGGTGTCATAGGTTGTAGCACCAATGTCTTGTCATTCCACTTAAAGGAGTATTGGTTGGAGGTACCATCATGTAGTGCACCCTTGTCGTATTGCCATGGTCTTCCAAGGAGCATGTGACACACGGTCATAGGCACGGCATCACACTCGACGGTGTCTTGATATGGACCAATCTTGAAGGAGACGTTGACCTTGTGTTTTATTTGAATGGTGCCATTGTCATCAATCCACTTTACATGATAGGGCTGAGGGTGCTCCATGTATGGTAACTTGAGTTTCTCACAAAGTTCGATGCTCGCAAGGTTGTGACAACTTCCTCCATCAATGATAACTTTTATGGACTTGCCATCAATTCCGGCTCGGGTTTGGAAGATGTTGAGGCGTTGATCCTCTCTAGGGATGGAGTTAGTCGTCAAAACATGGGCGATGACGAGTGAGGGGCTTGAATCATGTTCACATAGAAGCGTGTCCTCATCTTGCATTGTGGAATCCTTTGTGATAGCGGCTTGGGTCATAGCTTCAAATTCATCTTCGCTCACGGAGTATGTTGCGCCGTTCTCATCCGTTAGCATGACTCTTGTGTTGATGCACTCATAAGACTTGTGGCCCTTTCCCCCACACTTGTAGCAAACTACTTGACTTTCCGTTGTTGTGTTGGAGGAGGATGCCATAGGTGTCTTGGATTGCTTGGAGGAGCTTGTTGTTTGGTTTGTTGGCTTGGCGGGGCTACTCGAGTTGATTTAAGCGTAGTACGCCCTTTGCTTCTCATAAGCATGTTCCTTTTGCAAGTGGCGCTCGGCCTTGGTTGCTTGGTGAAGAAGGTTCACGAGAGTCTTGTAAGGTTGGAAATCGACTATCTTGCGTATTGGGCGGCTCAAACCATTGAGGAACCGTGCGATCGTTTGCTCCTCAAGCTCCTTCACATAGGCTCTCATCATAGTCATCTCCATCTCCTTATATAACTCTTCAATTGTCTTTGTGCCTTGCTTCAAGTTTTGTAGCTTGTCGAAGAGGTCTTGGCGATAGTGCTCGGGGACAAATCTTGCATACATCACATTCTTCATCTCGGTCCAAGTGGTGACCGATGGTTCTTCTTGCTTCTCACGATTGCTCTGGTAGTCTTCCCACCAAACATTGGCGTAGTCCTCAAACTCAAGAGATGCCATTTCCACTTTCTTCTCTTCGAAAAAGTTGTGGACTCGGAAGATCTTGTCGACTTTGAGCTCCCATTCAAGGTATGCATCGGCATTTTATTCTCCTTTGAACTTGGGCATAACGAACTTGAGCTTCCCAAACTTTCCATCATCACGCTCATGGTGGTTGTTGCGACGTTCTTGGTAAATACTTGCGTCACTTGGCGGGCGTGGAGGCGGAGGAGAAGGCTCTTGATTGCCTTGAGGTTGTTGTGGAGGGTGAGCTTGATGATGCTCGAAGTCTCTTCTTCGCCGTTGGTCGGAATCATTGACGTTCATAGCTTGACGGTGTCGGTGGTGGTGTTGTGCATGTCGGTTATTGCGTCGAGCTTGGCGTGCATCCTCATCATCATCACTTGCGTTCCATACCGGTTCTTGATTTTGTTGACGTTGCTCGTGGTGGTCATGAGGAGGATGGCGACACCGATCATTATGGTTAGCTTCATCTTGGCGTTCTTGAGGTTGGTGCACGTCGATGATTGCTTGGTGTGGTGGTGGACCATGCTCTTGTCGTTGTTGTTGAGGTTGGGGAGCATTTGGGTCCACCGCTTGAGGGCGACGATGACGAGCTTGTGGGTCCCCATTATGGTGGTGGGGTTCTCCGCGGCGGGAGTGTGACCTTGAAGACTCGCCATGTCGACTTGAGGAGCGCGTGCGGGAGGAACTTGACGAGCTTGAGCGATGACCGTGTCGGTTGCCAAGGTTGGCAATAGCTTGGTGAAGAGCTTGGAATTGAGCATGGTGCTCCTCTTGACGTTGCCGCTCACGATACTCAAATTCTCGAAAATTATCATCAAGACAGTGCTCAAGTCGCTCAAATTGATTGTTGAATTCTTGGCGTTGCGCCCATAAGTTGTGGCGCGTGGCAAAGCCATCTTGGTTGTTGAAATTGCTATCTCCACTAGCTTCACTTTCCCTAGACATGGTGCACGAACACACTTGATAGATATGGTGAGATTGGTGGAATGGTAATTGCTACCTTGCCTCACCGGAGTCAACAATTGGAAAGATTGTTGTTGCCGAGAGCAAAGCGAATAGCGGGTACACAAGACACACACACACACACAAAAGGCCTATGGTGGTAGGTTAGAAAGGTGGATAGCAAATGGAACAACCAAAAGAAAGGGATATTGTCAAAAGTGGGTACAATCCAACAAAAACAAAGTCAAAGGAAAAGGTCAAAAAGTGTGACGAGAACCTACGACTATACACACACGATGGAGATTAATGTGGCTAGCACGACTATGAAAAATTAGCAACGAACAAAATTGGACCTAACAAAGACTAATGCTCGGTGTCGTGCCAACACTAGGAGAGACCGTAGCCTGTTCGCACAAGGTTGAGAAGCAACGGATTTGTACGCTTGCCTTGCTCTTGCTCGCACTCTTGCTTAGAAGCTTTGGACTCTCTTTAGCTATTGGTATCTTTCTTTGTTTCTTTTGCTTAGAAGCTTTTTTTTATCTATGGAGTCAATTTTGTTATTGCCTCTATATCATGACTATGCAAGAGCAAGCGCACAATGCTTCGTCAAACATAGGAGGGCTACTCTCGATAGATTAGGTAACACACAGGAAGAAGGGGGTTAACTATGGTTGTGCAAGTTATACCTTTTGGTGATGTTGAACTTACAATCGTTGGTGAAGGGATGGTTCGAGTTCCGCGGTGTCGATGTCGAGCACGAGGTGTTGTTGGCGTTGCGGAAGCTTGTTAGTTGATAGACACTCAGGCGAAACAAAAACACACAAAGGAAATTAGTCGAAAAAGGAAAAGGGGTCAAAATTTTGTTCAGGGCCGGAGACTCCGGTGTGTTGGGGCCGGAGATTCCGGTGTGGTCCGGAGACTCCGGTGTGATGACCGAAGACTCTGGTCTGGTTCCAGCACGACGAATAGCTTGAGTTCGTGAGCGGAAATTCGGCCCTTTAACCCTCAAATCTAGAAAATTTCGACCAAATTGGGCTAGGAAACGCAGGGCAAAAGTAGACCAAATCCAAGGACAAGTTTCTAATGGATCAAAACCACAATCAACTCACCAAATCAAGAGATTGATCCAAAAACAAATTGGGGCTAAAATTTTTGGTATTTTTTTTCGAATTTATGGTGGATATGGGGGAACGAAGTCAAATCTGTGGCAACCAAAACCTGCTGATACCATTTGATATGGGATCACTTGTGGGATTGACCCTAGGGTGGCCCGATATTCACGGATTTGATGCGGGGAGGGAGGGGATACCCGATGAACGCAACACAAACGCAAGGTAAAGATACAAACACACGCAATCACAACCCGATTCGATTTGCTCCCGTTGGCTCGAACAACCAATCCAATAGAATCCTCGGCGAGAGACCGTTAGGTAGAATCACCAAAGGATAGATCGGCAAGCGGATGATAGAATCCAAATCAAAGGAGAGAGTAGCAACCAAGTAGAATCCCAAGGGGAGAGACCTAGCACTACTAGAATCCTTGATGAGGAGAGACCAAACACTTGAGGAGGGTCTTGACGACTTGGAGACGAACAACCGAACTCCAAGGCCTTGTACAACTCATAGATTAACTATAGAGAGGGGTTCCCATCTAGGGTTAGGCACAAGCCTTCATTCATCTTCAACTCTAGGGTTTCAAGGAGGGGGTGGGGGCTTATATATAGGCCTGCCACGAGCTAAGGGTAAAACATGCATAAATAGGAAGTTCTGGGTGTTACATGGGCCAGGCCCAACCCGAGGCGCGCAGGCCCGATACACTTGGTCCGGAGACTCCGGTGTGATGGCCGGAGACTCCGGTCTGGACCGGAGACTCCGGTCAATCTCCGGTGTCGTCTCCGGAGGGGTATTCTGACTGTCCTGGGCGCTGGTTTGGGGGTCGGTCCGGAGATGGACCGGAGACTCCGGTGTGGTAGACCGGAGACTCCGGTCTGGACCGGATACTCCGGTCTAGCTTCAGCAGCTTCTTGCATCTTCTCTTCCAGACCTCTTGCTTGGGGGTCTTGGTTTCTGGGGTCCTCTTGTCATCTCCTCTCGGTGTCATGGTCATGGGCATGGTCATAGCATGGGCACGTGTCTCAAGTAGGATTCCATTCACATGATAACCAAAGGAGGATGGGATATGGAATGAGTTCACCTTTGAGGGTGTGGTTGATGTAGCATGGTGTGGACCAATGGTGAATGCCATGTGTTGGGCTGCAACAAATTTTATCCTCCCAGTGAAATTCATAAAGATAGAAATATTATATATAACTTTTGGCCTTTTTATGGAGAAAGTACAGCTCAAGCTTGGGGGAGATTGAAGTTACTAATGCTTAAATGTCATATTCATGAACTCCCTAACGATATTATTATCAATAACTTTTATGCTAGGCTTTCTCTTCATGATAAGATTTACTAGATGCTTCTTGTGCCGGATCATTGAAACATTTGAAGGAATAAGCTAAATGGGATCTCTTAGACCGTATTCAAGATAACACTAAAGCATGGGAGAATGATAAAGGAAGAAAGTCAGGTATAAACTATGATTATGAATGCATTAAATAATTTATGGGAACTGATGACTTCCGTGATATTAGCAATGAGTTTGGTCTTGATTCCCAAAGTATTGCCAACTGTTTTAAAGCCTTTGCCTCTTACATAGAAATTCCAAAGAAGAAGTGGAATAAGTACCATGCTCCTTATAAAGATGTTGTTAATCATGTTCCTGTTAGAAGTACTCAAGTTTGTACTACTAGTCATATTGTGCCTGAGCCTCATGTTGAGAAAATGCCTTTCCTAGCTAAGGTAAAGGAATATTCTATGATTATTAATGCAAATAACAAAGGTACAATGAAAACTATGGAGCCTCGTAAGCAATGAGTGATGAACCCGTGGTAGCTATTGTAAAAGACACTGTCACTAGAAATATAGAGGATGAGCATATTGTCTTCTGTGAAGACGCTACTAATATTATTTCTCATCCTAGTAAGGCTAGAAAAGCTAGTGTTCCTATACTTTCTGTTAAAATTGGTGATCATTGCTACTATGGTTTATGTGATATTGGTGCTAGTTCTAGTGCTATTCCTTATGAGATCTACAGGGAAATTATGCATGAGATTGGTCCTTGTGATCTTGAGGACATAGATGTGGTTATTTACCTTGCTAATAAAGAAACCATTTGCCCCATTGGCATTGTAAGATATGTGGAGGTTCTCTGCGGTAAGATTAAATATCCTGCTGATTTTCTAGTTCTTAATTCAGCAGCTAGCAAAACTTGTCCTATCATTTTTGGTAGACCTTTCTTGAACACTTGTGGAGCTATTATTGATTGTAAGAAGGAAAAAAATTTAACTAAGTTTGATGGAGATTCTTATGAGTTTCACTTTTCTAAATTTGCTAAAGCTCCTTGTGAAAATAGCTTGCCTAATGAAGATTTCAGGATGAAACAACTTGCCTCTATTGATCCAGTCTATGACCTTGGACCTATTTTTTATGACTGTAAGTATGCTTATTCTCATGACAAAGTTGTTTCCAGTGATAGCTATATTGTCAACTTTATTCAAAGTGTTACTGAAAGTTATTACGAGAGAGGGAAACGTGGTTTTATGCATCTCAATGATGTTAAGTTTCCCCGTTTTATTTTGAAAGCTTTAAAGTTGCATCTGCTTTGCCTTCCTATGCTTTTGGATTTTTGTTTCAACAATTCATTTTCTCATGATACTCCCATGCATAGGAAGTGGGTAAGACTCAAGTGTGTTGGTTATTTGCTTCTTGATGCTCTCTTTCACTTCAGATGTATATATCCTATGTGAGCATCTTTGAAAGTTTCAAGCCTAACTTAAAGGCATTAAAGAAAAGTACTTGTTGGGAGATAACCCAAGAGTTTTGTCGTGTCTTGGAAGTTATTACCTCAGTAATAACCGCTCCTTATCCTTTTTGTTTTGGTTTTTGTGTCAAGTCCAACTACTATTGTGAAGTAGAGGAGTTGTGAAAAGTTGCTGTCCTAGGACAGATTTTTGTGCTGTATTGTAAAAATTCATGAGGGAGCTCAGTACTTACGATTGCGCTGCATTTTTTAGCTCGTTCTCTAGGTTGTTACCAAACTTTCATTAGTTCTGCACTTTTTGATTTGAGCAACAAAAGGTCTTCGAAAAAATCAATCTTTACCTGCTGGTCTGTTTTGACAGATTTCTGCCTTCATTTGCATTTGCCTCTTATAGAAGCTTTTGTTTTGATGGTTTTTCAGTTGAAGTGTGATCTTAAAGGTTATTGTTTTTGCTTATACTAATGTTGTCATTGAGTTTGTGCAAGGGTTTTGTATGAAGGAAATTCTCAGGAGAAGGAGGAAAAGAATCTGCAGAGTTCGTCTTTGAATAGGTAAGAGTGGTGAAAATGGAAGGTTCGTGAAACTCCAATCTTTTTATATTTTTGATGTTTTTAATACATAAGGGAAGTTATGATACGAAACTTAAGATGAAACAGAGCCCGGGGTGGACAAACCCACCCCAGGCGCGGGCCCCAGCCTGGACGCATCTAAGGGGGGTGTCCCCTCCCCGAAGTTCGTCTCCGCCTTGTTTCCGTGTCAAAACCTTCCTTATGCATTGAAACTTTGTAATATATAACCCCCCGGATCCCCCCGAGGTTCATGCATTGTGTTCTCGCCGTATTTTCGTTTCAATCTGTTTCTCTCAGGAAATCTTCTCAAGCTTAGAGCGCCATGGCCTCCGCCGACGACAAAGGCAAGAAGCTCGTGGAGATAGAGTTGGAAGAACAAACCGCCGCAAGAACAAGGGGGAGGAAACCTACTTCTGTAGGAGCAATTAACACTGCGGATGCTTTTTCTCGTAACATGCAGGGAATCATAGCCTTCGGTCCATAACTCATATACTGCCCTGAGGCAGCGGAAGCCCTTCGAACCACCAACGAGTTCTGTGATAAGTACTGTGCTTTGAGGATGAAGGTGGATATGCTTCAAGAGGAGAATAACAGGCTTCGTAAGATGCTGGAAGATTTCCTGACCCATGACAAGAGAACACCACCACCACCAAAGGAGTAATTCGTCATCAGGTTTGGCATCCCCTTAGCTTGTTCCAAGCTTGGGGGAGTGTCGCGGTATCACCACCATTATCTTTCATATTTTACCTTTTTAGTGTATTCATAACTATGGTAGAGAAGTTATCTTATAGTTTGGTTTGCATGTGGAAGTATCTCTCCTTTAGTTGATTATCTATGTATCCCTTGGTGTGAGTGCCTTTATTGAATATTAATGAGAAGTCTCATCTTTTACTTTTTGCACTTCTTATTTTAGTTTGCAATCTCTATTATATGATGGATCTTGTTGACCAGTATTGGCACCACTTTGGGATCATCAAGTGGATCTAAATTCGTTTTAGCAAACCGAGTTCTGGTCAGTAGCAACAAACTTTGAGGTTTGAAAGAAAGAAAAAAAGAGAAAGAAAAAGCTTACTGGTATTTTGTATCATTTGTTTTCTTTCATGTTGGCTCATAAGCTTAGTATTATTTATTTAAGATATTTTGTGTCTTCGAGGAATATTGCATGTTTGGCTTTATTATTTGTATGTTTGCTTGTTTCTTTCAACTCTCTTGCTTGCTACCTAGACTTGCTAGCCAAAAACCTGTTTTGAGAAGGCATACTTCTCATGTTTCCAAACTCCTTTGAACCAAACTTTTGCCACTTGTGTCCACCATATATACCTAGTAGCTATTGCTATTCCAAGAAAATTCTCAAGCTTCATCTATCTTCCGAATTAAAAAGTATTTTGTTATGTGAAAACTAGTTAGTAAAGCTCTCACGAACTTGATGGCACACTTTATTTTCTTGGCCCTAATAAACTTGAACCATTGTGGACATCGAAGTTGTGTATACTTGCATCTATACGTTGGGATTAGCACAACCGTGCTGTCACGGGTAATGTTTTCAACATAGCACTTGTACTCTGTACATCGTTGGTATCGTGCTCTTTTGTCTATGGATGTCAACGGTGTGAAATGAGAGGGGAACTTGTGAGTCCATGGAGTTTGTACTTTGTGTTACAGAAACGCCTAGGCCTCTAGCCTAAGCCATGCCTAATCATGGTGGAAACTTGCAGCACCACCATAGTGAGCAATCTGTGAAGCATCCTCAATAAAAACCTATGCATATGGTAAATAAAAAGATCGTTGAGATGCTTACTGTCTGTTTGCCTTGTCATTTTGGTTATGGGAAAGCTCCTGTACCATGTGCAAGGGGTACCCCGTTGGCGGTTCTCGATAATATACAAGTATTTACAATGACAAGAACTTGCCTGGGCCCAAAAATTGAGTAGCATGAGGAGTGGACCTCATATTCAAGGGACATGAGATTGCCAACTTATATTTCACCAAGCATATACTCCATCTTTGTTCACTTTAACCTTAACCATCTCAAGATGCTTATGATAGGGGCAATGAGGGCTCAAAGCTAGTAAGTACCATAATCTTTTGGAAGCTCTTTATGACTTGTAATACATGCTTCCCTCTATGAAGGGACCTTTCTTCCACTTCCAAGTTGAGTCAGTAAACCTATTTTCTCTCTATATCCAGCAAGCATTTGAGTTCTTGTGTTTCAAGCATTTATATGGTGATTTATTCAATCATGTTCTTTATCTTCCTTGTTTGCACAAAACTCTTATCTATTGAGTATTACTTTGAAAGCCTTCACTTGTGAAAAACCTTTTTGAGCAAAGAGTGCTCCTGTTTTGAAACTTCTACAAAAATCTTGTTGTGAAACTGTTTGCCAGGTGTTCTCTGACCAAGAACAAGTTTGCCGATTCAAATTATGATTTATCTTTATGCATCTCTATTGTGACTGTTGTGCTTGGTTGCAAACTAAATTATATAATGGTGAGTTGCTTTCTTCTATGAGTTGTGCAATGGTAAGTGTGATGCCTTGTGGCATCCCGCTAAAACCACTACTAGAAAATCGTTGTGTTTTTTTGTTTTGTGCATCATCATGACCGCATGCTCATGTCATCATGCCACATTGCATTTGAGCATCGTCATCATCATGCATTTGTTTGTCTGAAACTATTTTCGAAAAAGCCTGATTTTGTTATCTAAACGCCCCGTCTTGATTTCAAATTAAAACCCGGGTCTCCGGAATATTTTGTTTTGACTAACCACGGTTTGAAAAAAACCCGTTTTAAATAAATACAATGTTTAATTATATTTAGGGGGCAGCCGTACCGGGCCGATCCGACCCAGTCGGCCACCCCCAAAATTACCCAGACCTTTTCCTGCCTAAACCCTTTTCCAACCCCAACCTATTCTACCCACCCTTCCTCCACCTCACCCCACCCAATCGGTGCTCGCCACCTCAGCTATCCCTCCTTCATCCACCCAATCCCCTCCCTCCACCTCACCAACCCCACCCCCACTCCTTCTCTCCTCCTGGTCCCACCTTCCCTCACCACACACGCGTCCCACCTCCTGCCACTTACCCTGGCCCCACCACCCGACCCCGTCGCTCTCCCATCCCACGCGCCCTCCCGAACCCGCCCTGGCCCACCCCGACCGCGTCCTCTCCCTCCTGCCTCGCTTCTCCCCTTCTCGCGATCCTCTCCGCCGCCGCCACCTCTGTTCGCCCCGCTAGTGCTCCGCCGGCCTCTCCCCTCCCTCGCCTCTGCCCCAACTTGATTGCCCCCGACCCCGCCGCCAACCACCTCCAGCACCGATGCCCTCCCCGTCGTCTACCTCTGCTTCCACCCTCTGCGACCAAGCTCGCCCCGGCCGCGTTGCCTCTGTCGACGACCCGCCTCCTCCTCCGCAGGACCACGCTGCTGTTGCTCGCCGCGGCGCCGCTCCTCCCGCCGTTCGCCGGCCTCCCGCGCATCCTCGGGCCACGCCCCCGCTGCGGCCTCGCAGGTCCCACCTCGCCGAGCCCCGCGTCCTCCTGCGCTCACCCGGCCGCCGCATGTGGGCTCGTGTAACACCCTCAGAATCGACCCTATGCAAGTTTCAGCGATTCCCGCCAAACCCGCATAGAAACGATTCAAAGGTGCCCACCAGGCACTTTCGTGCGGGTGGAAAATGAAGTAATAACATTACACAACAGTCCTCGATGGGACCCACAGAACAGATATATATACAACAGCGACTCAATGAGTCAAGAATACAGATATAATATACAAAGATCCAAATCACCTTGAAAATGATAGAGCGTCCGACTACGGACAAGATGCAAATGGGGCTAAGAGCCCTGAAGAATAACCAATGGCGTCCATAACCCTGCCCAGGCCAAGACGGAAGGGTAACCCTGCTAACGACGTCGAAACTTGCTAAAACAAAAGGGGTGCCGACAAAGGGCAAAGGAAAAAGAGGAGCGTCAGTACTGAGGCCAGTACACGGCGAGGCTAGAATTCGGCGGTCCTCGCCTACATAGGTATGGTGGACTGAAGCGGCAGCGCAACATGCACTAAACAACCTATAGAGACTCGAGTTGACTGTCGGCTATCAGAGAGGGATAAGAAAGACCTATTCGGAACCAACCTAATTCTATCACCAAGCATACCCATCCTGGTATTTCCCCCTCGAGACCAAACGAGGAAGTCAACCGAGGAACTCACACAGTTGGCAGTTTTATTTATTCAGTTATCGTTGCAGCAATTACTAGTCAAATATAGATAGTCATCCTGATAAAATAAGCAGTGGGCACTTTTATTTAACCATTCCATTGTAGTTGCAACACTTACTAGTCAGATACAATTAGCATGAGATATCCCAAGACCCAGCAGTTGTTGGTACTTTTATTTAGTCATTCCGTGGTAGTTGCAATACTTACTAGTCAGATACAATGGTCGCAAGCGACAACCCAAACAAGCAATTGTTGGCAGTTTTATTTAGCCATTCCGTTGTAGTGAAGCTGATTACTAGTCATTATAAAGTCAAATTTATAGCACTACTTTAGTTATAGTTGTCTATGATCGAGATACTGTGCTCCAAGTCGTCCATAACCGCGGACACGGCTTTCCGAAAGTTTTACCCTGCAGGGGTGCACAAATAGCAACACAGGGGGCCACAGGGGGCCCACACCCCCTAGGCGCGGTCCCACCTACCCGGACTCCGACTCTCCCCCTTCGCCTATAACGTCCTCCCGGAACCCTAATACACAGGGAGCAACCACAGATAGATTTCCGCCGCCTCTAGGGGGCGGAAAACACCGAGAGAGAAAGATCTCTCCGGCAGACAGATTTCTGCCGGGGGAATTCCTTCCCGGAGAGGGGAGACCGTCGCCATCAACACCATCATCAAGCTAGGATTCATCGGGATCAGCATCATCATCATCCACACCATCATCTCCATCAGCACCATCATCACCACTCCATCTCGCTATAACAATTGTGTTGGATATTGCTTTAGTTCGTAGGGGAAACTTTCCCGGTGTTAATTACTATTGTAGTTGATGCTTGTGAGTGGAACCATTGGATTATTTTTTATGTTCAGATTGTTATCCATTACCATATCATCTTTGATCTTGATCCGTATGATGTCTTGTGAGTAGTTCGTTGTGTTCTTGAGGACATGGGAGAAGTCATGTTGTTAGTAGTGAATCTGTGATGAGTTATTATTCAATGGTTTAGTATTTAAGTTGTGGTGCTATTCTTCTAGTGGTGTCATGTGAACATCGACTACATGACACTTCAACATTTATGGGCCTAGGGGGATGCATTGTGTATTTGGCTACTAATCGCGGGGTTGCCGGAGTGACAGAAACCTGAACCCCCGTTAGGACACCTTTGCAAAAGGGAGTGTAGGATCTCAGAGTTTAAGGCTGTGGTTAGATTTATATCTTAATTACTTTCCTGTAGTTATGGATGTTTGCAGGGGGTTTAATCACAAGTATGTATTAGTCCTAGGAACGGCGGTATGTTAGCATAGGTTCACCCACACAACACTTACAAACACCAGAGAAGAGTACTCAGATATTTGCAGCGAAAGCACTTGAAATAATTCCCATGTGTCCTCGAGAACGTTTGGTCCTTATAAGTATTTCCATCGGCATGTCCTTTGCTAAGAAAGTATTGGGCCACTTGCTCCATTTGTTCGTTACTTCTGTTACTTGCTATTTTGTTGCCTTATCAGAAAGTCACTAAAAATCCGTTTGCTAAGTATTCACAGGGATTTCCTGCTCCATACCACTGTTCAGCACCTTCTGCTCCTCGTTGGGATCGACACTCCTATTTATCAAAAATACTACGATACACCCCCTATACTTGTGGGTCATCAAGAAGGAAGAATAGAGGGAGAGATAGGCGGCTAGGGCTCAGGGGTGAGGCTCCCATCCCCTTCCATCTCACTTTTATAGGTGTGGAGGGGATGCCTTGATTTCCCTCCTCCAAGATGGTGTCATGCGGCCCAGAGGGGGCCAACTTGCCCCTCCAAGTTGGTCCCCTCCCTTGGTGTCTAGGTATTCCCTAGGGGTGCGCATAGGCCTTGGGGTTATGCGCCTTGTCCCATGTAGGCCAGCATGCCACCCCTTCTAACCACATGGGCTTATTGTGATAGGTAGGCCCCACCATGGAGCCCTCTAGAAATTTCTATAAATCCCGATACAATATCGGCAAATTTCCAAACTTCTTCTAAAACCATAAAAACGCCTTCATATATGTTTTTCTTCATATATGGACCATTCTGAATCTCCTCGTGATGTACAGGATCTCATCTAAGGCTCTAAATCAAAATTTGATATCACCATCTTAATATCCCATTACTATCCTAGCAACATAGAGTGTTAACTATGTGCCCCTATGGGTTTGAAAACATATGTACATGATCGAGACACCTCTCTGATCAATAGCCAGTAATGGGACCATGAGGGCGCATAATGATTCCCACATATCTACGAAGACCTTCCATCGGTCGAACCATGATATTGAGGATTCAAATATTCCTGTATACAATTCCCTTTGTGTCGTGATAAGTAACTTGCCCAAGATTCAGTTGTGGGTATCACCATACCTAGTTCGATATCGGTACCGACAAGCTCTATTTACTCCTTTCGTAATATAATATCCCTGTGACTAAACTCATTAGACACATGCTTGCAAATTACTTTGGATGTTGTGTTACTAAGAGGGTCCAATGATACCTCCCCATCACGTGGAGTGACAAATATCAGTCTTGATCCATGTAACCCCAAAAAGTACCTTTCGAGATACCTCAAGAACGCCTTCATGATCACCTAATTATGAAGTGACGGTTGATGCCCACAAAGTATTCTTTCAGTACTAGATAAGTAACATGATCTCATGGTCTAAGGAACTTGATACTTGACATTAGAAAGCTACAATAATTAGAACTTAGTTTTGGGCATGCCCATCATATCATTCTTCTAATGATATGACCTCGTTATTAAATGACATTACATATGAAACCTTAACCATCATTTAATCAACGAGCTAGTTTTATATAGGTTTACTAGGACACAATGTTATTTATGTATCCACACATATTTAGTTTCCTCTTTATACAGTTATAGCATGGAGAAGAAACGCTTATCATGAACACGAAATATGACAATAACAACTTTATTATTACTGTTTGGATATATTTTCACATTTTAGTGTCGAAAATGTTGTAACATATGTTTAAAATTGAACCGTGTCCCTAGAGCATCTCCAAAAATGACTTAAAATATACTACATGGAAAGTAGAATAGGACACCACTTTTGCAATTTTAGGACAAAATATAGGACATATGTTCCAGATGATGTATAACAGGATACTAGCAAACTTTCAAATGACCTAAAGTAGGGAAGGTACACATAGAAACATGTCACACATATGAATTAAAATATATGCATACAACCTTAGCATAGAAAATGAAATATTTGTAAAATTGAAAAAATACATTTTTATATCTTCATTACCCATAAAGTTCAAATGTAGATAGTTTGATACTTCAAATTCTCAGCTAAGATCATCGACACTAAACCTATATACCATCGTTGCTACTAGTGTAGAAGATGCCCAACCATTTGTCAGAGTTGGGGTCAATCGTCGAGGGACCAACTAGCCACCTCTCCATCTCGACCATCGGTCCTCTTCTCCTTCATCCGTGCATACCTAGTAGCTTAGAAGTCTAGTAGCCTAGAAGTCCAACTCCAATCTGACATCTTTGGTACGTTCCTTGGTGTGATTCTTCATGTGTCGCTCATTGGCCTCGGCGACTGCAATCTTCCAACATCGCCCGTTCATGCTTCTTCTGCCCCGCACGCAATGCAATCCATGGCTAGGGCGCGAGCATATCCGCGTACTCGGGGGTATCGATCCTCGATAAGTTGAGGTTGGACCTCCGACGGTTGAACCTCTACGTAATGGCGTCGAAGGCGCAGACGACTCGCCCGCCGACTCGAACGTGCCGAGCCACAACCGCTCGCTTAGTGACGGTGATTTTGGCCATGAAGTATCCGGGCTATCGCTTGCTTATGATGAAGAAATCGGTGGAGCTACGGGGACGCGACGACAACGACTATAGTTGGGTCGTAGAGGCCAAAATCGGTGGGGCTCAACTACGGCGCGAATCAGGCGGATCGACGACACGGCAACACATAAGGCCTGTGGTGGTAGGAATCAGCGATGGGACGGCGCGGTTGCACGCGGAGGAAGGCATGGAAGTTTCAGTACACAGTTGTGGCTCGCGCAAGAGAGAAATTATAGAACAACCCTAGCACGTGATGCAAATTTACATCACATACGCGAAAATATTGGGCATGCCCATGGGCCACGGGATATGAATACATCATCTATTGAAGACGTGTTTTTTGCCACCGGTACCTAAGAGCATCCCCACTCGTTGGTCATTCCCGGGCCGAAATTCAGACCTAAATATGGCCAGACAAAACACGTTTTCGGCATGAGGGTGCCGAGTTTCCCACTCGCGTTTCCAGGACGGGTTCCCGGGACGGCTTTTTCCGCCCAAATTCGGCTCAAATTCGTACAGGTTTTGGCGTATATCAGCATAATATGAATACAGAGCGTTGTTAGGCCTAGTTCGGTGTAAATTCAAACATAGTTCGACATACAATGAAAATACAACATATTTCGGCCTAGTTCGGTCAGTTCATGCTCGGCATCTATGTGTTTTCCCTGCGTATCTATAGGTGCTCAACCAGATCATCCTGCAGTTGTTGAGGCACTACCGGATATCGGATCTCCTGACGCATGGTGATGAAGGCAACCTAGGTTGGAGGCACCTGGTGATTAGGCTCGGCAAGAGGTCCCTGTCTGTAGCATGGCTCGTTCTGCTTGACCAAACTCACTAGGTCCTTACTCTCATCCTTAATAATCATGTTGTGAAAGATCACACAACAGTTCATCATTTACCACATCTGATCTTTCGACCAGGTCATAGCAGCGGACAACTGCAAACCTCTGTTGGAGCACACCAAATACCCTCTCCACGTCCTTCCTGCAAGCTTCCTGTTCCTTGGCAAACTGAGCATGCTTGGGGAGTGGGTTTGAGATAGTCTTTACAAATGTTGGCCATCTTGGATAGATGCCATCCGCTAGATAGTATCCCTTGTTGTAGTGGTGTCCGTTGATCTCAAAGTCCATAGGGAGAGCATAACCCTCAACAAGCTTGGCAAAGACATTTGAGGAGTTAGGACATTGATGTCGTTGTTCGATCCTACCATGCCAAAAAAGGAGTGCTAGATCCAAAGATCATGTGTAGCAACTGCCTCGAGTATCACGGTGCAACTTCCTTTGTGTCATTTGTACATTTTCTGCCATGCAAATGGATAGTTCTTCCACTGCCAATGCATGTAATCTATGCTTCCAAGCATCCCAGGAAATCCTCTACTTTCATTGGCTGCCATGATCCGAGCAGTGTCTTCAGCAGTGGGTGTTATCAAGTTCTGTTTCCCAAACACTGCAATCACTGCCCTGCATAACCTATACAAACAATCGATAGCGGTGGACTCGGCCATGCGAAGATAGTCATCGACACTGTCACCCGACGCTCCATATGCAAGCAACCTCATTGCCACTGTGCACTTCTATAGTGAGGAAAACCTAACCATGCTGATGCAGTCCTTCTTGCCACGAAATAGGGGTCGAATTTACAGATGGCATGCACGATCTTGAGGAAGAGCTTCCGGCTCATCCTGAAACGACGCCGAAACACGGCCTCTTCGTGCAACGGCTCATCGGCGAAGTAGTCGACGTACAACATGCAGTAGCCCTCCATCCTCGGCCTTGCCTTGCACTTTCGACGACCCTTCGCCGGACCTCCATGCTTCTGTGTCGTTGTCTGCACGTATAGCTGGGCGAGGGAGGCGAGGATCTGCATGTGCTCTGCATCTTCGGCGGCAACGGCGTTCTCCTCCTCCATCAACACGGCGAACATCTCCTTGTCGTTGGAGTCCATGGCCGAATTGGCAAAATGCCGAACACTTGGCGGACGAGGTGATGGGATCTCTTAGCGAAGCCGAGCTACGGCGAAGTTTGGGCGGCAAAAGCGGCGGTGGAGGGGGTGTCGTCTACGGCGAGTCTATTTAGAGGCATGGATAGGGCTCAGCGTGGTGGAGCTTCACCGATGAAGACATGGCGACAGAGGCAGCTAAGGAGCTCTTCACCGCGGTCTCGGCGAGTGGGTGAGGGGAAATGGGACTGTCTCGCCGACAGAGCTGGCCCACCGTCGTTTTCGCTTCGTCCGACATTTCTAGGACGTTTCCGGGATGCTGGCAATGGTCTGGGATGTTCGGACCAAAGTTGACCCAAATTCGGACGAAACTGAGGTCTTGGAACACGACTGGGCCGATCTCCGGCGTCCGGACCAAAAAAGTCCTGGGATCGGCGTCCTAGAAAGTCGAGTGAAGATGCTCTAAAAGAGGATTTTTGGCAGGAGCTGTATTTTAGAGCATCTCCACTTGTTGGGAGAACCGAGGCCGAAATCCGGACCAAATTTTGGCCGGACAAAACTCGTTTTCGTCCTGGGAACGCCGAGTTTCCCACTCGCTTTTCCAGGCCGAGTTCCTAGACGAACAGAAAACAACAATATATTTGAATTTTTATTGTTCCCGCCGGCGAGAGCTCGGCCAAAAGGTGTTCGACAAAATTAACGCCTACAAGTTCAGCAACTGATTATTACAGAACAGGGAAAATGACTCGGCCATCTCTAAGTCGTCGATGGGGATTGGCTCCTGCGTGGTGGTCGACGCGGCGGGGCCGGCCGTCTCGCCGGCGGGTTGGAGGAGGTGGAAGTAGAGCTCGGTGTAGGTGCGTTCGGTGCAGCGGAAGGCGTGATCTCGCCCTGGAGGATGGCCTGACGTTGCGCCATGTACCAGGACTTGACCGGCGAGCTCATCTTCGACATGTCCTCGCAGCCCATCCGGAACTTGAGATTCGTGTTCTGCTTCTTGGCGGCGTAGTTGGCCTTGAGGAGGGCCACCTTTTCCCCTTGGGTCTTGAAAGGATAGAGATGTCACCTAGAGGGGGGGTGAATAGGCAATTTCAAAACTATTACGGTTTTGGCTTAATAGAATGCGGAATTAAACTAACGTTTATTTTACAAGCACAAAACCTAAATACACTAGGCTCAACTAAGTGCACCAACAACAATTCAAACTAAGCAATAGCACATAATAAATATACCACAAGTGATAGGCAAGATATAATTACTTCAGGCTCGGTGGCTATCACAAGGAAAGTAAGCTCGGATATAGAGATAATCGAGGCACGCGGAGATGAAGATGTGTTCTCGTGTTCCCTTACAAGTAAGGTACGTCACGTTGGAGGGGTGTGGGGTTCCACGAAGGATTTCCCAAGGCCACAAAGGCTCAGCTTCTTCTACGAGTCCATCCCACGAAGGAATAGGCCCTTTCCGTATGGCTAGATTTTCCTCCACTCCGGAGATGGCAAGCTCCACAACCACTTCACAAGCTCCACGAAGGAGAAGCTCGAGTCTCTTCACAATCTTCCACGAAGAGGACACCGTGGCACCAACCGCCAAGCCAACTAGGAGGTCACCCTCCAAGAGTAACAAGCTCATGGTCTCTCACTCGAACAAATCGTAATGGAGAGCTCAACACTTATGCAAGAATGCAAAGCAAGACCACCAAGGATGCTCAAATCCTTCACTCTCAAATCCCACCAAAGCAAAAAGTGCTAGGGAGGAATTAGAGAGGAAGAACAATGGTGGAAGTCAACCAATGACTCCAAGATCTAGATCCAATGGGTTCCCCTCACTTAGAAGATGAATTGATTGGTGGGGATTATAGATCTAGATCTCCTCTTCCAAAGCCATCAAAAAGATGCAAGAATCATAGAAGGGAAGGGGAGGAAGCAAGCTCAAGAGGTTCAACAATGGAGGTCAAATTCGTGGTCAAGAACACTCTAAAACATTGGGGGAAGAACCCCCTTTTATAATGGAAAGCAAATATGGCCATTAGGAGAAAATTGTGCGAATCCGGCTGAAAGTTCGGTTGGACCGGCTCCAGAACCGGATGGTTCGGTTCCTGGACCGGAAAACCGGATTTCAATCGGGACTAGGGTCAGTACACAATCTCGGATAGACTCAGTATAGCAAAACCAAAAATCCCGGTTTAAGATCCGGTTTTCTGGTCCTGGCACCGGACCACCCGGTCTGGGAGCCAGTTGAACCGAATCCACAACCAGGATGAAACAGGCTTCACGAAAAACGCAATAACTTTTGCATCCGGACTTCGATTTCGATGATCTTGGGCCTGTTTTGACAAGGAAAACAAGCTCTACAAGATTGTGCAGAGAAACATCATAGCCCAATAAATGAGGATAAAACAAAATGAAGAAAGGTAAGAAGCCTCCCTAAATAAGAACCGATAAAACCTTCAAACTCGAAAACGCCATAGAAGATGCATACGAATTCCGTTTTCGATGAACTTGGGCTTGTTGAAGAGCTAGCAAAAAGATCAAGAACCTCACATGGAGAAACACCAAGAAGCAACAAAATAGGAAGATTCAAAGTATGCAAAGGATTGAGCTCCCTATGACGATGTGATCAAGTTACACAACCGAAATCCCCTCTTGATAGTGCGGCTATCTATCCTATAACCCGGTCTCCCAACAACCACCTTGAGACCGGTAAAAGGAAAACCTAGAAAGGCCATACCTGCCTTGCACATCCCGCTTGATCTTGATGACAACGCTTCAAGCTCCACGCAAGCCGGAATGCAATACTTGATCATTGTTGCTTCGTGAAGACTCCTAATTTGCTCCCCATACACCACTATGGGATAACTTCATCAATACATGTATTCACATGTCCATTATCACCAATATGGATGGCAAGATGCAAGCAAATGATCTTCTTGAGATGCTTATCTTGAACTTTCCCTTCTCAACCTTGATGACGATCACCAGTTGATGTCATCCTCTCATGGGCTATATAATATCTTCATTTTTGAAGCATGCCCATGGAAAGATATTTGTCCCATATAGAAAAAGCAAAGACAAATATAAAATGGGTTAGTTCATGATGCATAATTGACAAAGCTTACCATACCACAAGACCATGTGGTACATTCTTTATGCTTCATGTGTTGACCAACTTGAAATCACTCTTCACTCTTTGTATTGGTCAATGACAACACTGGATTTGCAAAATACTTTACAGAAAATAAACAAAGGACATGAGCGAGTGTGAACTTGCCTTTTGTGATTGCAAGATTATGCACTCACGGTCTTCAAGATAATATAAGATCCAATATCTGAAATCAGCATCATTGGTCCGGTAAGGACTAATGTTTAAAGAAGCAATCAAAAAGATGCAAGAATCATAGAAGGGAAGGAGGAGGAAGCAAGCTCAAGAGGTTCAACAATGGAGGTCAAATTCGTGGTCAAGAACACTCTAAAACATTGGGGGAAGAACCCCCTTTTATAATGGAAAGCAAATATGGCCATTAGGAGAAAATTGTGCGAATCCGGCTGAAAGTTCGGTTGGACCGGCTCTAGAACCGGATGGTTCGGTTCCTGGACCGGAAAACCGGATTTCAATCGGGACTAGGGTCAGTACACAATCTCGGATAGACTCAGTATAGCAAAACCAAAAATCCTGGTTTAAGATCCGGTTTTCTGGTCCTGGCACCGGACCACCCGGTCTGGGAGCTGGTTGAACCGAATCCACAACCAGGATGAAACAGGCTTCACGAAAAACGCAATAACTTTTGCATCCGGACTTCGATTTCGATGATCTTGGGCTTGTTTTGACAAGGAAAACAAGCTCTACAAGATTGTGTAGAGAAACATCATAGCCCAATAAATGAGGATAAAACAAAATGAAGAAAGGTAAGAATCCTCCCTAAATAAGAACCGATAAAACCTTCAAACTCGAAAACGCCATAGAAGATGCATACGAATTCCGTTTTCGATGAACTTGGGCTTGTTGAAGAGCTAGCAAAAAGATCAAGAACCTCACATGGAGAAACACCAAGAAGCAACAAAATAGGAAGATGCAAAGTATGCAAAGGATTGAGCTCCCTATGACGATGTGATCAAGTTACACAACCGAAATCCCCTCTTGATAGTGCGGCTATATATCCTATAACCCGGTCTCCCAACAACCACCTTGAGACCGGTAAAAGGAAAACCTAGCAAGGCCATACCTGCCTTGCGCATCCCGCTTGATCTTGATGACAACGCTTCAAGCTCCACGCAAGCCGGAATGCAATACTTGATCATTGTGGCTTCGTGAAGACTCCTAATTTGCTCCCCATACACCACTATGGGATAACTTCATCAATACATGTATTCACATGTCCATTATCACCAATATGGATGGCAAGCTGCAAGCAAATGATCTTCTTGAGATGCTTATCTTGAACTTGCCCTTCTCAACCTTGATGACGATCACCAGTTGATGTCATCCTCTCATGGGCTATATAATATCTTCATTTTTGAAGCATGCCCATGGAAAGATATTTGTCCCATATAGAAAACGCAAAGACAAATATATAATGGGTTAGTTCATGATGCATAATTGACAAAGCTTACCATACCACAAGACCACGTGGTACATTCTTTATGCTTCATGTGTTGACCAACTTGAAATCACTCTTCACTCTTTGTATTGGTCAACCAAGTATCTTCTCGTGCTCCATCTTAATATCTTGAGGTACATAAGGAACTCTTCATTTGATTACATGCTCTAAATCTTAGTCAACCATAGCTCAACTAATGAGGCTATCATGACACTGACTTAGAGCCATATCTTGAATTCTTCTATTGAGATCACACTCTCAAGATCTTGATCATATCATATTCTTCTCTTCAACTCGATTATTTTGATGCCAATACTCAAGGTATATCTTTATCTTCATGGCATCCATACTTGAATCCAACACATGGACTACAAGCATGACCTATGGAATATACCTTCATATAAAACTCAGTGAAAATATTAGTCCATAGGGATTGTCATTAATCACCAAAACCATACATAGGGGCAATTACCCTTTCAGGTCTCAATCAACTACTTCCACCGCTCGTCGGTCTTCTTGGCCCTCTTCTCGGCGTGCGCCCTTGTGTCGGCGATGCATTTCTTGATCGAAGCCTGGATACGCTTGGCGGGAGGTCCGGCGGCTTTGAGCATCTTCGCCTTCTTCTAGCCGATCTCTGGCCTTCCTTCGCCGGCAGCAGCTGGAGGGGCCTCCGGGTTGTACACGTCGTCCTTGGGCTTGGAGAGGCTCAGGCGAAGTTCCCACCATTTTTCGCAGATCTCGATCTCCTAGAAGACATGGTGAAACTTGAACTCCGTCTTCATGTCCTCTCGAAACAAAGCGAGTGCACGATGAAGCTGCAAAATGGAAGTATGTCTAGTGTGTCAAAATGGAAGCGAGTGCACGACGAAGCTAGTGTTCGCAAATACCTTGTTGTCGATGTTTTTCCTGCTGGCTTGTGTGCCTTCCACCTTTTCCACGCAGTTGTTCCACTTGCTGCATGTAGTCTGGATGATCGCCCAATGGTTGGTGAAAGGATCGTATGGGCACCTAGAGGGGGGGTGAATAGGTGCTACTTCAAATTTTATTCTTTTTCAAGTTAGGGTTTGACAAGAAAGGTAAATTCTCTAGAATATGCAACTATGGTGAATTTACCTATATGTCAACCATGCATAAACTAGCACAACACAAAGCAAGAACAAGTAAGTAAAGTGCGGTAAAGGATAGAAGTAACCAAAGGAGCGGACGCGGAGACACAAGGATTTGTTTTCCGTAGTTCCTTCCTTTTGAGGGGAAGTACGTCTACGTTTGGAGAGGGGGTGGTTTCAAACCACCAACGCCACGAGAGGCCTCCCTTGTTCTCCGATGAACCTCACCCCAACGGGCTCGATTCACCTTCCACTATATCGGCAACCTTCGAGGTGGAAGTCGGCACCTTTACAACAAGTTTGGGGTACGCATCCACAACTGAATTGGAGGCTCCCAAATACAAGCAAGCTGTCAAGACAAATCAAAGACAAGCTTGTAAGAACCAAATCAAAGTTAGGGTTTCCAATGAAACACTAGAGCTTGGGGGCCCTCAAGTGAATGAGGGGGAAATGAAGATCTCTCTTGGTGAAGATGTAAATCAAGGCCTCCTCCTTCGATTCTCCAAAGATCAATGACTTTGGATGGTTGGATTAGGAGATCTTGTAGATTTGGTGGCTCTAATGGGGTTGGTGTTCTTGAGCAGCTCGAGCAACTGGAGGAATAAGATAAGGGTCCCTTTTTATAGGCAACCCCCTCCACGAACCGTTTTCTGACCGTTGTAGAAAAGTCAGACCGGAGACTCCCGCCAATCTCCGGACTAGCCTCCGGACTGCCCTTCTGACTGACCCAGGGCAAACCTGCCCCTGCAACACCGGAGACTCCGGTCTTCCAGCACCGTACACTCCGGACTGGACAAAGCACGGAGACTCCGGAGTAAGCTCCGGTGCAGCCTCCGGACCCCTAGTTAGAATGTCCCAGCCAGATCCTGGGAGGCACCACCGGAGACTGAATCGGAAACTCCGGACCACACCGGAGACTCCGGTCTTGGCAGACCGGAGACTCCAGTCTGGAGTTTCCAGAACAGTGGCATATGAATGTGGTCTTTTCCCAAGAGTGTGGGTGCAGTTTATCAATGATAATACCAACCTGTGGACAATAACAAACTGTAAAATGATCTACTTGTTGTTAATGAACACCAAAAGTGATTATGACAATAAATGCCCTTTCAATCTCCCCCTTTTTGGTGTTCGATGACAACAAGTGATTTCCATGGAATAACATATAAATGTGGCTCCCCCTAACTATGTGCAGCAAGATAATGAAGTAAATCATGTAAGGAAGATAATATCAACGATAGCACAATAGCACACATAGATCTCACATGGGTTACAATAGGTGTTGCACACAAGCACATAGTCATAGACACACATAAAAACAGTAGATAACACACATAAAGTTCAAGTTTGAATATCCAAATAAAAGGCAAATAAAGGCAGATAGTCGCAAATCCCAAATCCCATGCAAACCGATGAGAATGTCTTCTCCCCCTTTGGCATCGAAACGCCGAAAAAGGGAAAGACCTACACTAGCGCCCCAACAACTCAGTAGTCATCGTCATCCTCGGCATCCTCATCCTCCTCCTGGTCACCATCATCCTGATCATAGTCATCATCATCGTCTTCAGGGACATCAGGCCCTTTGCCGTGAGGGCGAGAAGAGGAAGAACCCTGGTATCCAAACCCTGAGGTGACATCAGCAAACGTCTTCCAGTCCACCAGACTATCCTGTTGGGCATTCCATGCCCCAAATGAGAGGGTATGATCAGACTCTGTGGACGGCTGAGCCCCATGCTCATCATTGTATTCATCCTCACCTTCCTCGGCCCCATGTTCCTTGATCTCTTTGAGGAGCTTATCAATGCGGCGGTTGCTTTGATAGGATGCATGCTGTTGCTTGCGTATGTCGACATTCATGCAACAAAGGGTCCTCTCCCAAAAGCTGGCCTTCTTGACCCTCTCATGCATATAATCACGAGTCATAGAAGGCAAAGGGGCATTGGAGGCATTCTTCCTCCGAACTCCAGGTGGAGAGGGATCCCTTTCTGTCTCAATCTCCTCCTCATCATCATCCCCATAGCGACGCCTTGGAGCAGGCCCCATGCGCCCCTTCTGCTGTAGAGAGACCAGGGTGTGCTCAGTGATGTGTGGTGGTATGCCAAGTGGAGAATCATGCTCCTGAGAGTTGATGAGCCTCATCACCAAGGGTGCATATGGAGAAGTTTTTTGTACAGAATGGCATGGAACATATCCTCGAAAATGAAGTCCATCACATCAATAGGTGCAACCTCAGCCTCAGGTCCAGCATTGAAGGTCCGGTGAGTATGGTACAGGAGGTTGACAAGCCCACCCCTAATAGCATCATCATTGCCAGCACTGGGAGCAATAGTGTGATGGAAGATCCTCAGCATAAGGTTGTAGAGGGTTTTGAGTCCCTTGGAACCCCCCACAACACCTTCATCATACAGAGGTGACAACTTCAACTTGTTCTCACCCAAAGCAGCTGAGTGCATGCGCAGTCCCACAGAAGTGGATACTCCATGGAAGGTCTCAAAGATGACATTGGCAGAGTCATGAAAGGTAGCCGTGCAGCGAGTAGTGCCAGTCATCCACACCATGGTCCTTTCAAGATCAGACCCAAACACAACTGTGGCATAAAACTGCTGGACAAGGTGCACACTGTAGTCTTCGCGCAGCTCCTTCAAGTTGTAGAGACCCAGCTTCTCATAGATCCACAGGGCGTCATTGAAGTAAGGGCTCTGGCGCATTTTCTCAACACTCATGAACTTCTAGGGGCAGACAGGTGATCTGGTGAGTACACCATACACATCCTTCATGAATACAACTTGTTCTTTCCTCCAGTAACGAGGGTCCTCACTGGTACGAGGCAGCGCATAGAAATCTGTCTTCCTCAGCTCACGTGTGGCATCCCGCAAAACCACTACTAGAAAATCGCGTTGAATTTGTGCATTGCATCGTCATAATCATGCATTGTTTGTCTGCATTATTTGAAAAGCCCAATTTTGATTATACAAATACCCCTCTTTATTTTAAAAGGCAAAACCCCGAGTGTATCGGATATTTTGTTTCACCTAAAAACCATTTGCAAAATGGTTCTTTTTCAAATTAAAGAGGACCAAACAAACACAAAACTAAAACTGCCCAACCCTAAATCTTTTTCCACCCAAATCCTATCTACCCTCCAACCAAAACGTGCCACCTCCCCCTCTCACCCAAAACCTACCCCCTGCCACCTCAACAATCCACCATCCCACCTCTCCCCTTTTCTCACCTAGCCCCCTCTTACCCTCTCTTTCCACCAGCCTCGCGCGGGACCCAACCCACCCCGCGGGCCCCGCTCGCCCCACCTGTTCCCCAGCCTCCCCCGGTCAACCCACCCGCGCCTGGGACCCACCCCCCCCACTCACGTCGCCGCCTGGCCCCACACCAACCGCGTCCCACGCGGCTGCCCCACTCCCTCACCTCACTCAACCGCCCCACCCATGCCACTGACGCCCTGGCCCGCGCCTGCTAGCCCGGCCCCACCCCCTGCCCCTGTTTCTCTTCCTCCTACCCTCCCTCTTCTTCCCACCAACCGCGCGCAGGCCACCCCGCACCCAGCGCCCCGTCGCCCCCCACGCGAGCAGCCCCGGCCTCCTCTGCCTCGCATCCCCGGCGCGTCTCGCCGCCTCGCCTGGCCGCTCTGCCACCGCCACCGGAACCCCGCCCCTAGTCCTCCGAGCGCCGCCCTTCCCCGCCTGCTCCGCCCCGCAGCGAGCCGCCTCCGCCGCGCGCGAGCCGCTCCGGCCGGCCCCGCCTGCTCCACCCCCCGCCGTCGCGCGCCTTTTCCCTCGCCCCTCCGCCGCCCGCGGCTGGCGTCGCCTCGACCTCCCTCACCGTCGCCCCAAGCCACCGCGACCGCGCCCTCCGTCGGATCCCCGCCGCACCCCTGCAGGCCCGCGACCCCGCCGTCGGCCACGCGCCCCGCCAGGCCCGCCGCCGCCGGTCCCGTCGGCGCCTCCCCTCGAACCCGCTGCCCCGAGCACGCCGCCAGCGAGCCCCCTCCAGCGGCCCGCGTCGACCATCTCTGCTCCAGCGCGCGCCGCCTGGCCGTGGCCTCGCCCCGAGCTGACACGTGGACCCCTCCGCTCCGACCCCAAGCGTGTGTGGCCGTTCGATGCCCGGTGACGTGGTGTTGGATTGATGACACGCGCGTGCGAAGTCGCTGCTCCATGGCGATACCCAAGTCCCCGAGAGGAGAACTACGTACCCCGAGACCGTTCCAACATCGCCAAGATCTTCCGGACTCGTACCGATGCGGAGCCAAGAACATCGCGCCCCGTCAATATCGCAACCAACAACGGTACTACAAGGTCTACCTCACGGAACCCCCGGAAGACCCCGGTGACGAGCCCCAGGTTCGCCGCTGAGGATCAAGATGGTACCCAAGGTCTCCATCAGACCGAGAACCCGGATGCCCAGATCCTCGACTCGGGGATGCCGGAAACACCAAGTTTGTCGAGACCCTGAAGACCGTTCCCGAAGGCGAAGGCCGAACCCGACGCCGAACCAAGTACTCCCTCGCGGACGTCAAGTACTCCGTCCCGGACACCAAGTGCTGCATCCCGGACGACAAGTCCGACCCGAACCACAGACCCGACAAGGTCCTCGTGACGACAAGAACGACCTCGACCCGGAAGAATCCGATGCGCCCCGACGCCGAACCAAGTCCAGCTTCCCGGAACGCCAAGAACTACCCCGGAGCCCGAGAACGTTCCGTCGAACCCTGGACCCGAGACCGACCCCGAACCCCGAACCCCGGAAGCCCAAGACCGTCGAGACCCCTCAATGTGTGAACCTTCCCGAAACCCTAATTTCATAATATAATACAATTGTTGCACATCTAATCATTCATCTCGCATGCATATCATGTGGTTCGGGGGCCTTATGCCGATTCACCTAATAATTAAATATGGGGCCCATATGCGGGCAAATCTGGTCTCATATTGGCCTCATTTAAATTTGTGTAGCGAACCCGGTGCTATCTTTTGCCATGCTAAAACAACATTTAATTGCGGGGTAGCTAAACAACATGAACCATTCAATTAAATTGTCGGGACCCCCGGTTCCGCTTAATATGACCTAATCGCATCGCATCTTTGCCATGCCATACATCATACATGCATCATGCCGATCTTCTGCCGTTGTATTAAATAGTGCATCCGGTGTTTATTCTAGTGTTTTGCTTCTTCGCGGATAAGGCCGTTGAGTTGATGTGAGCTTCGCCCCGATCTTCGGTTGAACCTTCGACAATGTTTTCAGGCGAGCATCTCCCTCTTTCTACCTATCTTATTTTTATAGTATTTACTCCCTCCTGTTGATCTATTGCTATCTGTGTTGCGATGCTTTAGTTTCCGTACTTGTGATATACCGTGCAGCCCTATATTGCCTTGGACACATCCTATTACCTGTTGTTTGGTAGATAGTTGGACTTGCGCGCCGTAGTCGCGTGCTCTAGTGCTGTTGTGTGTCGTCATATGCCACAGTTGCTGATGTATTGCCGCATGTTGATGTTGGAAATGATTCTAGTTTTACTTACTGTTCACTTTAAATTCCTGTTTAACAACTAAAATTGAAATAAGCAGAGGCATCGGTGGGTGATAGAAAATATTTGGTTTCCGAACGCCCACTTGTGTCCCGTAAGACCCCGAGTACTTGATACCTGTTCCTTGTTTTATCGCGCTATCCACATCCGGGAGGTATATGGGACCCCCCTGAGCCAGAGCTTGATTCAGTCTTATTTCTTGGGGCCACGAACTAGTTTGGGGCTTTATTACTATCCTGTACTTATGCCATGTTTTACTGCTTTATTTACGATTGTGCGAGGTACTGCACACTGTACTGTTTAGGATCGGGACACGATTCCGCGGTGTCGACAAGCCCCGTTTGGGGTTCCCAGTCGTTCACAGCCGTCTACCCAGACCTTGAGTCCGTCTCGGAGCTAGCTTACTTCGTTGCGGGTAGCTTAATGGGGTGGCCCCCTGAAATATTTCTGAATCCTGTGATTGCTTTGTCGTGAAGGCCTCGTTGGGTTTTGATTTGGTTTTTCCGAGGTTGATCGAGTGTGTGTTGCTATTGGTGCACCCCGGCCGGGTAAAACTTTCTGAAAGCCGTGTCCGCGGTTATGGACGACTTGGAGCACAGTATCTCGATCATAGACAAGCATAACTAAAGTTTATTGTTATAAATTTGACTTATAATGACTAGTAATCAGCTTCACTATAATGGAATGGCTAATTAATACTGCCCACAACTGCTTGTTTGGTTGTCGCTCGCGACAATTGTACCTGACTAGTAAATCTTGCAACTACAACGGAATGGCTGAATAAAAGTACCAACAACTGCTGGGTTTTTGGGTTATCTCATGACATATGTATCTGACTAGTAAATGTTGCCACTATCACGGAATGGATAACTAAAAGTGCCCACTGTTTACTTTATCAGGACGATTATCTAAACCTGACTAGTAAAGTGCCGCAACTATAACTGAATAAGTAAAACTGCCAACTGTGTGAGTTCCTCGGTTGACTTCCTCGTTTGGTCTCGAGGGGGAAACACCAGGATGGGTTTGTTTGGTGTTAGCTTCAGGTTGGATCCGGATAGGTCATTCTTACCCCTCTCTGATAATCGCCAGTTGTATCGAGTCTCTATAGGTTGTTTAGTGCATGCTGCCGCTGCCGCTCAGTCCACCATACCTATGTAGGCGAGGACCGCCGAATTCTAGTCTCGCCGTGTACTGGCCTCAGTACTGACGCTCCTTCTTTGTTCTTCTGCTTTGCCCTTTGTCGGCACCCCTTTTGTTAAGCAGGTTTTGAGATCGACGCCGTTAGCAGGGTTACCCTTCCGGCTTGGCCTGGGCAGGGTTATGGACGCCATTGGTTATTCTTCAGGGCTCTTAGCCCCATTTGCATCTTGTCCGTAGTCGGACGCTCGATCATTTTCAAGGTGATTTGGATCTTTGTACATTATTTTTGTATTCTTGACTCATGGAGTCGCCGTTATATATATCTGTTCTGTGGGTCCCATCGAGGACTGTTGTGTAATGTTATTACTTCGTTTTCCACCCGCACGAAAGTGCCTGGTGGGCACCTTTGAATCGTTTCTATGCGGGTTTGGCGAATTTTGCTCAAACTTGCATAGGTCCGATTCTGAGGGTGTTACAGAGTGGTATCAGAGCGCAGCAGTTGCGATACCCCACAAGTCCAGCCTGTAGGATAACCTAGCTAACGGCCGAAGTAGAGTGTCAAAACTATTTTTGAAAAATCGGTTGGATAGTTCTGATTAGGTCTGATTTTACTCCTTACCCTCTGCTATTCTCCTCTTACCTCTACGTGTTTTGAATCCGCTCTCCTCTTCCTCTTCGAGTCCAGGATTTCTCGTGGTTGGGTTCCGTCGTACCTTCAGGGTTTCGCTTTCTTCCTTTTGTGACGGAGGTGCTACGATCATCAATCTGCAATTTGTCTGTTGTACCCTTCCTCCAATCTTTTGTTCTTGAGCTCTTGATCCATATGTGTTCCTTGCTGGATATCCGTGTCGTTGAAAAACATATGAGAAGCACGAGCATTGGTGAAGTTGGAGTATACCTTGAGCATGTGTTGTTCATGCCAATGGAACCATCACGAAACCTAATCAGTGTGTCTTTCATACGATTTCTGTTGTATCTTCCGGTGTTTCCCGATGTGATGACATCATCTACGCCAGATCCGATGCAGAGTCTGCATCACTCCCTTGTTTCCGAACCTCGCTTGTCGAGATCTTCAGTCTAATTCCGAGAGTCGGTTGCATAATCCGTCTATTCGCGTGCAGAGTAATGGTTTGAGTGCGGGATGGAGTAGCTACCCTACCACTGCTCTTATCATTCGCTCTTGTACGTCGAATCAGTGGATCCAGCAATTTTACTCCGTCCACGGAAGTTAGGGGTGGCTTTATTTGCGATACCTCTACCTTCGACCTTTTTGTTCCCGGAGTGTTCTCTCGACGATCAGGAGCAACGACCCTTTGTTGGTGGTGTCGCCGTTTTCAAGATGAAGAAGGAACCATCGTTAGTGGTGTCACGAAGGTCTACACGAAGCGAGAAGACGCAGATCGCCGACCTTCCTTCCGGTACCATGAGGCGGATCTCGAGGGCGAGATCCATTGTTAGTGGTGTCGAATTGTGGCATCCCGCAAAACCACTACTAGAAAATCGCGTTGAATTTGTGCATTGCATCGTCATAATCATGCATTGTTTGTCTGCATTATTTGAAAAGCCCAATTTTGATTATACAAATACCCCTCTTTATTTTAAAAGGCAAAACCCCGAGTGTATCGGATATTTTGTTTCACCTAAAAACCATTTGCAAAATGGTTCTTTTTCAAATTAAAGAGGACCAAACAAACACAAAACTAAAACTGCCCAACCCTAAATCTTTTTCCACCCAAATCCTATCTACCCTCCAACCAAAACGTGCCACCTCCCCCTCTCACCCAAAACCTACCCCCTGCCACCTCAGCAATCCACCATCCCACCTCTCCCCTTTTCTCACCTAGCCCCCTCTTACCCTCTCTTTCCACCAGCCTCGCGCGGGACCCAACCCACCCCGCGGGCCCCGCTCGCCCCACCTGTTCCCCAGCCTCCCCCGGTCAACCCACCCGCGCCTGGGACCCACCCCCCCCACTCACGTCGCCGCCTGGCCCCACACCAACCGCGTCCCACGCGGCTGCCCCACTCCCTCACCTCACTCAACCGCCCCACCCATGCCACTGACGCCCTGGCCCGCGCCTGCTAGCCCGGCCCCACCCCCTGCCCCTGTTTCTCTTCCTCCTCCCCTCCCTCTTCTTCCCACCAACCGCGCGCAGGCCACCCCGCACCCAGTGCCCCGTCGCCCCCCCCCCCCACGCGAGCAGCCCCGGCCTCCTCTGCCTCGCATCCCCGGCGCGTCTTGCCGCCTCGCCTGGCCGCTCCGCCACCGCCACCGGAACCCCGCCCCTAGTCCTCCGAGCGCCGCCCTTCCCCGCCTGCTCCTCCCTGCAGCGAGCCGCCTCCGCCGCGCGCGAGCCGCTCCGGCCGGCCCCGCCTGCTCCGCCCCCCGCCGTCGCGCGCCTTTTCCCTCGCCCCTCCACCGCCCGCGGCCGGCATCGCCTCGACCTCCCTCACCGTCGCCCCAAGCCACCGCGACCGCGCCCTCCGTCGGATCCCCGCCGCACCCCTGCAGGCCCGCGACCCCGCCGCCGGCCACGCGCCCCGCCAGGCCCGCCGCCGCCGGTCCCGTCGGCGCCTCCCCTCGACCCCGCTGCCCCGAGCACGCCGCCAGCGAGCCCCCTCCAGCGGCCCGCGTCGACCATCTCTGCTCCGGCGCGCGCCGCCTGGCCGTGGCCTCGCCCCGAGCTGACACGTGGACCCCTCCGCTCCGACCCCAAGCGTGTGTGGCCGTTCGATGCCCGGTGACGTGGTGTTGGATTGATGACACGCGCGTGCGAAGTCGCTGCTCCATGGCGATACCCAAGTCCCCGAGAGGAGAACTACGTACCCCGAGACCGTTCCAACATCGCCAAGATCTTCCGGACTCGTACCGATGCGGAGCCAAGAACATCGCGCCCCGTCAATATCGCAACCAACAACGGTACTACAAGGTCTACCTCACGGAACCCCCGGAAGACCCCGGTGACGAGCCCCAGGTTCGCCGCTGAGGATCAAGATGGTACCCAAGGTCTCCATCAGACCGAGAACCCGGATGCCCAGATCCTCGACTCGGGGATGCCGAAAACACCAAGTTTGTCGAGACCCTGAAGACCGTTCCCGAAGGCGAAGGCCGAACCCGACGCCGAACCAAGTACTCCCTCGCGGACGTCAAGTACTCCGTCCCGGACACCAAGTGCTGCATCCCGGACGACAAGTCCGACCCGAACCACAGACCCGACAAGGTCCTCGTGACGACAAGAACGACCTCGACCCGGAAGAATCCGATGCGCCCCGACGCCGAACCAAGTCCAGCTTCCCGGAACGCCAAGAACTACCCCGGAGCCCGAGAACGTTCCGTCGAACCCTGGACCCGAGACCGACCCCGAACCCCGAACCCCGGAAGCCCAAGACCGTCGAGACCCCTCAATGTGTGAACCTTCCCGAAACCCTAATTTCATAATATAATACAATTGTTGCACATCTAATCATTCATCTCGCATGCATATCATGTGGTTCGGGGGCCTTATGCCGATTCACCTAATAATTAAATATGGGGCCCATATGCGGGCAAATCTGGTCTCATATTGGCCTCATTTAAATTTGTGTAGCGAACCCGGTGCTATCTTTTGCCATGCTAAAACAACATTTAATTGCGGGGTAGCTAAACAACATGAACCATTCAATTAAATTGTCGGGACCCCCGGTTCCGCTTAATATGACCTAATCGCATCGCATCTTTGCCATGCCATACATCATACATGCATCATGCCGATCTTCTGCCGTTGTATTAAATAGTGCATCCGGTGTTTATTCTAGTGTTTTGCTTCTTCGCGGATAAGGCCGTTGAGTTGATGTGAGCTTCGCCCCGATCTTCGGTTGAACCTTCGACAATGTTTTCAGGCGAGCATCTCCCTCTTTCTACCTATCTTATTTTTATAGTATTTACTCCCTCCTGTTGATCTATTGCTATCTGTGTTGCGATGCTTTAGTTTCCGTACTTGTGATATACCGTGCAGCCCTATATTGCCTTGGACACATCCTATTACCTGTTGTTTGGTAGATAGTTGGACTTGCGCGCCGTAGTCGCGTGCTCTAGTGCTGTTGTGTGTCGTCATATGCCACAGTTGCTGATGTATTGCCGCATGTTGATGTTGGAAATGATTCTAGTTTTACTTACTGTTCACTTTAAATTCCTGTTTAACAACTAAAATTGAAATAAGCAGAGGCATCGGTGGGTGATAGAAAATATTTGGTTTCCGAACGCCCACTTGTGTCCCGTAAGACCCCGAGTACTTGATACCTGTTCCTTGTTTTATCGCGCTATCCACATCCGGGAGGTATATGGGACCCCCCTGAGCCAGAGCTTGATTCAGTCTTATTTCTTGGGGCCACGAACTAGTTTGGGGCTTTATTACTATCCTGTACTTATGCCATGTTTTATTGCTTTATTTACGATTGTGCGAGGTACTGCACACTGTACTGTTTAGGATCGGGACACGATTCCGCGGTGTCGACAAGCCCCGTTTGGGGTTCCCAGTCGTTCACAGCCGTCTACCCAGACCTTGAGTCCGTCTCGGAGCTAGCTTACTTCGTTGCGGGTAGCTTAATGGGGTGGCCCCCTGAAATATTTCTGAATCCTGTGATTGCTTTGTCGTGAAGGCCTCGTTGGGTTTTGATTTGGTTTTTCCGAGGTTGATCGAGTGTGTGTTGCTATTGGTGCACCCCGGCCGGGTAAAACTTTCTGAAAGCCGTGTCCGCGGTTATGGACGACTTGGAGCACAGTATCTCGATCATAGACAAGCATAACTAAAGTTTATTGTTATAAATTTGACTTATAATGACTAGTAATCAGCTTCACTATAATGGAATGGCTAATTAATACTGCCCACAACTGCTTGTTTGGTTGTCGCTCGCGACAATTGTACCTGACTAGTAAATCTTGCAACTACAACGGAATGGCTGAATAAAAGTACCAACAACTGCTGGGTTTTTGGGTTATCTCATGACATATGTATCTGACTAGTAAATGTTGCCACTATCACGGAATGGATAACTAAAAGTGCCCACTGTTTACTTTATCAGGACGATTATCTAAACCTGACTAGTAAAGTGCCGCAACTATAACTGAATAAGTAAAACTGCCAACTGTGTGAGTTCCTCGGTTGACTTCCTCGTTTGGTCTCGAGGGGGAAACACCAGGATGGGTTTGTTTGGTATTAGCTTCAGGTTGGATCCGGATAGGTCATTCTTACCCCTCTCTGATAATCGCCAGTTGTATCGAGTCTCTATAGGTTGTTTAGTGCATGCTGCCGCTGCCGCTCAGTCCACCATACCTATGTAGGCGAGGACCGCCGAATTCTAGTCTCGCCGTGTACTGGCTTCAGTACTGACGCTCCTTCTTTGTTCTTCTGCTTTGCCCTTTGTCGGCACCCCTTTTGTTAAGCAGGTTTTGAGATCGACGCCGTTAGCAGGGTTACCCTTCCGGCTTGGCCTGGGCAGGGTTATGGACGCCATTGGTTATTCTTCAGGGCTCTTAGCCCCATTTGCATCTTGTCCGTAGTCGGACGCTCGATCATTTTCAAGGTGATTTGGATCTTTGTACATTATTTTTGTATTCTTGACTCATGGAGTCGCCGTTATATATATCTGTTCTGTGGGTCCCATCGAGGACTGTTGTGTAATGTTATTACTTCGTTTTCCACCCGCACGAAAGTGCCTGGTGGGCACCTTTGAATCGTTTCTATGCGGGTTTGGCGAATTTTGCTCAAACTTGCATAGGTCCGATTCTGAGGGTGTTACATCACGGTACTCCTCTTTGGACATTTTGGCTAAGGACTGCAGGTTGTCATACTTGGCCCTCTTGGCACGGTCCTCCCGTTCAGCCCTCTCCTGGTCCCTCTTCATGTAAGTTGCATCACGTGCCCGCTGTTTCCGGTTGGACGGAGGCACAATGAACTGACCCTGAGCTTCATCATAGCGAGGATTGCCCCTTTGGGACTTGGCCTTGGTACGACGAGGACGACTAGAACCATCACCTGTGAACAACAGTGAGATAGCATGGAGATGAGTATATATGTCCCAATGATGCAGTACAAGATCTTTGATGCATTTCTGGACTATTTTGATTCACCCAACACCGGAGTCTCCGCACCTTATACCGGAGTCTCCGGCTCAGACCGGAGTCTTCGGACCTAAGTCCGGAATCTCCGGTCAGGAGCCTCGGGTATGAGATGGGGAGATGCTGGTGAGGGTAAATCTAGTAGATCGGGTGACATGGATATGCCCTACGGGTACCCGATGTTAGTATACCTGGTCCATCCCGACGGAAGGCCCACTCGACGACCTGCCAGGGTCCCTGACGCCTATGACGTTTCGGCTGCTATGAAGCCCATATGGACACGGACTCCCAAGCGCACAAGACAAGGAAACCTCAAGACTAGAGTTTGAATACAACTTGTAACCTACTCGTATTGGCACCCGAGACCTAGTCTCCCCATATATAAAGGCTAGGAGGTTCCAACGAGGAGGGCACGACCTACAGACGCCATAACCCCCCAATAGACTAGACCACAACAGATCTACAGATCCGGCACCTCATACTTTCGCATAGACACCTCCACGCCAAATTGCATCTGCGCACCCCTGTAACCTTCGGTTTCGCCGTAATCAAGAGCAGACAAGCAGGAGTAGGGTTTTCCCTCCGGGGGCCTGAACCTGGGTAAACCTCGTGTTCCCGTGTTGCTTGTTTGTTAACCGTTCCGCGATCTCCAGCATCCCCATCTTCTCCAAAACCCAAGTCCATAACAATGGGCATTGACGAGATTAAACTTCGTCAATTGGCGCCGTCTGTGGGAACTAGGGACGCTGATTGTGCGATCGTGACGGTCCCATCACCTGCGATCTACAACTCATCCATGGAGAAAATCTGCGCCTAAGATCAAGATCCTGACAGGATCCCTCGTCATCGTCGTACAGATTGCATCTGGCTCACATCCTTTTTGGCATCATCTTCCATCAGCCTTTGGGTTGGCTGGCGGAATCACCATCTGTGCACGCTCTTTGAAGATCCGATCTGCATACCTCAGTTGCAGCATGTCCTTGCCATGATTCAACAAAAAAAAGTGCGCAGGGGCTAGACGGCCGGAGCAATAAAGCTGATGGAATCATCAAGAGCCCTGTTTGATAAAGATTGAATATTTGGCCTGATTTCCCAAGAAGAAAACCAGTTTGACTATGACCAAATCAATCAGGAAGAAAGAAGTACGGCCAGAAAAAATAAAAGCAACAGCGAGGAAGTGTGGTTGATTGACCGAATCAATTCCCGAGAAGCTGGATAGCCATATCGGATTATTCGCGTCAAGTTGCATCCTTCCATATGCTTAATTAAGTTAAGTGCTGAGATTTTTACGTACAAACTTTGCGTAAATTTCTTGAAAGAGCAACCAAGCTGCAGAACCTGCATAAATTTCCCGACGGCATACAAGCTGCATCGCGGTTCAATGGCACTACCTCCACCGTCAATGGCCTAAAAACATTTTTTTTACTCTGTTCGCTGCGCAACTTAGAAGAAATCCGTCGTGCCGACTCCGAATGGCAAAAAATCAGACGACCCTGCTGCAACGATTGCACCCGATAGCATGGATTCTATACTCCGATAGCATGGATTCTATACTTGAGGGCTGCACTGACTCCGCTGAGTGACCTTCCACAATCTTTGGCTACGACGACCCGCCGTGGTCTTGACTCCGGCGATACTGTACAATCTTCGGCTCCAACGACTCGGGAGCTCGGAGGCTCCCTTCGCTCCGGCGACCAGCTGTGGCCTCCGGTTCCAGCAAACCTGTTGCGGTCTTCAACTTCGACGAACCATGTGGCCTTCGGCTGCGGTGACCCGCTGCATTCTTCGGATGCGGCGACCCAGTATGGTCTTCGATTGCGACAATCTTCGGATGTGAAACTCGCTGCCGCCATCGATCCTAGGAACACGTTGCTGCTATGACTATGGTCCGCCGCGTCGACTACGTCCGTCGCATGACCCGCTACCGCGTCAACTTCGCCACGACAACCAATAAAGCTAAGTTTCCCTCTACTTAGAGTTGATTTTCTTATTAACTCGCACTCGAAACACTCGGGGCTGCGCCCTCTTCGAGTAACCTAATGTGCCATCGGCTCCACGCACTCGAGCACCTCAAACACGACAGCCAGAGTAGCTGATTCTGCTTGACCGTCGAATCCTTAAACTCTGAGTGCCTCGGCAAGGTACTGAGACTAAGGGTAACCAGGCTAACGAAAAGGCCTAGCATACAGTGCAAAAGTGTCGACTCGATCGGTACCAGCATCTTACTATACAAGCCGACAGGCAAATATTTCTTACAAGATACAAGTACTTCACAATTATTCATGTTTTCTGCAGCTTACAAAGACGCCGACTGTGCCGAGCTATTCTATCTAGTCCTCCAACAGGAGTCGACGAAATAACTGGCTACGCCATAAACTCAAGACCCGAGTCGTGTCCCTCCTCGGATGATTGCATCGCTTGATGCTACAAAGGCGCAGCGCTGGTCGCGCACCCGACAGAAGCAACAGCGTCGACTTCATCCGCAACGTTGAGTCCTTCCGGCTAAACGCCGCAACTCCGCCACGTCAACTCCGACTGCATCATCGATTCTTGGCTTCTTATGCGTGACACGCTGACTCGATGCACTTCCGGGTCAGTGGTTTCTCCTCGGATGAGTCTCCACTCGAGTCTGCGACTCGACTAGACACTCGGGGGCTACTCCTATCAGGAACGCTGGTCGCGTACCCGATGTACTTCCGGGTCAGCGGTACGCCCACGAGATTTTCGGCTACAACTGCACGATACAAGACTCGAGTATCTGCCCGATTCTACGACTCCGCCAGACACTCGGGGGCTACTCCAAACTGGAGCGCTGGTCACGCACACACAAGATCTTCGAGTCCTACGCCGAGTCTACGACTCCACTACGGACTCGGGGGCTACTCCCATAGGGAGGATTGATTCAAGCATCCGAAAAAATTGTGTCCTACGGATCTGAAGCAAACAATGGCTGAATTAAAGTCTCTGCTCGAGTCTACGACTCGAATAGACACTCGGGGGCTACTCCCATAGAGAGCGCTGGTCACGCACCCTATAGTCCATTGTGTTGACTACGTCCACGATGTCTATTCCTTTACAACAGCCGAACAAATTCAGCTGACCCGATGAACTTCCGGGTGAAGTGCTTCGCACTCGACACAACTTTCGACTCCGACATCCAAATACAAGGTTCAAGACAACTAAGTCTCCATCCGAATCTACGTTTCGGATGGAGACTCGGGGGCTTCTGACATGGATATGCCCTAAGGGTACCCGATGTTAGTATACCTGGTCCAGCCCGACGGAAGGCCCACTCGACGACCTGCCAGGGTCCATGACGCCTATGACGTTTCGGCTGCTATGAAGCCCATATGAACACGGACTCCCAAGCGCACAAGACAAGGAAACCTCAAAACTAGAGTTTGAATACAACTTGTAACCTACTCGTATTGGCACCCGAGACCTAGCCTCCCCATATATAAAGGCTAGGAGGTCCAACGAGGAGGGCACGACCTACAGACGCCATAACCCCCGATAGACTAGACCACAACAGATCTACAGATCCGGCACCTCATACTTTCACATAGACACCTCCACGCCAGATTGCATCTGCGCACCCCTGTAACCTTCGGTTTCGCCGTAATCAAGAGCAGACAAGCAGGAGTAGGGTTTTCCCTCCGAGGGCCTGAACCTGGGTAAACCTCGTGTCCCCGTGTTGCTTGTTTGTTAACCGTTCCGCGATCTCCAGCATCCCCATCTTCTCCAAAACCCAAGTCCATAACAATGGGCATTGACGAGATTAAACCTCGTCATCGGGCAATGCAGCAAGGCTAAAGTACCAGAGTGCACGCAAACAAGTGATTCCAATGGACAAATCAGCAACAATCCTCAAAAACACATCTAGGTATGAACCCTAGGAGAAAAAGGAGAGGAGAGGTACCAGATCTGTCCATGGGATCAATTCCTTCGGTGGGAATGACCCAATGGAGGAGAGGGGAAGGTTGGCCGGCGGCACGGCGGATCCCGGGGGCTTCTTGACCTCTGGGGAGGATTTTTGGAGGAGGAGGCGACGGGTTTGGAGGTAGGGGACGGGGTGAAGAATGAGGAATTGCTGTACCAGTTCACCCCGTCCCCCCTTCTTTAAGTGACAGAAACCGTCCAGACCGGAGACTCCGGTCTACACCGGAGACTCCGGTGTGTGTACACCGGAGACCCCGGTCCTCCTCGAACAAAAGTTCCAGGAAAGGTGTTTGGGGACATATATGAGAGATAGATGGTCTTTTAAGATAGGGATAGGGCTTGGGTTGAGACATCAAACTGTGAAGAACCAACAAGAGCCATAGAAGTTCGAAAATAATCAGAAAATCCCCAAGAGACTAAAATCAAGCAAATGACAAACATGAGTAAGTTCCAACCTCTCAAATGAGAGAGGGCGGTGGCCTAGGCCACCATATTTGAGTATACTTGGCTTGGCAGCACGAAGATATATCTTGGGTCCATTACCAAAACTCATCATTAAGCTCAAATATCACTGAATGATATTAAGAGGAATGATTTTGATTGCTTTGAGCATAATGGGGGGAGGGATGGTCCAATCAATTAGGACCGCACTCCCCCTATATCCATGCCTGCACCTAAACCGAATATGAGATGAAACATAGGTGAGAATGCAAGAAAATCAAGTCAAGCTCCTTGAATCTACGACATTTAGTTCATTCCTCAAGTAGCAAAACCTTGCTTCATCAAGTGGCTTTGTGAAGATATCGGCAAGTTGATCTTTGGTTGATACATATGATAGATCAATATCACCTCGAGCAACATGATCTCTAATGAAGTGATGGCGAATCTCAATATGCTTTGTCCTTGTGTGATCCACCGGGTTGTAGGCAATCTTGATGGCACTTTCATTGTCACATAGAAGAGGCACTTTGTCACAATGGACACCGTATTCCTTTAAAGTTTGCCTCATCCATAGCAATTGGGTGCAAGCACTAGCAGCAGCCACATACTCGGCTTCGGCGGTGGAGAGAGATATGCAATTTTGCTTCTTGGAAGACCAACATACCAAGGACCTACCAAGGAATTGGCAAGCCCCGGATGTTGATTTTCTATCATCCTTGTCCCCCGCCCAATCCTAACCTGTGTATCCACAAAGAGCAAATGTTGAGCCTCGAGGATACCAAAGACCATAAAATGGGGTATGAACTAAATATCGAAAGATTCTCTTGACCGCCATTAAATGGATTTCCTTAGGAGCCGCTTGATATCTTGCACACACACCTACACTCAACACAATATCGGGTCTAGATGCACAAAGGTAAAGCAAAGAACCAATCATAGACCGGTATACCTTTTGATCCACATCTTTACCATTTGGATTTTGTTCTAGATGAGTCTTTGTAGCCATGGGAGTAGGTGCTCCATTCAAATATTGTATTTTGAATCTCTTGAGCATATCTTGAGTATACTTGGATTGATTCAAGAATGTCCCTCCTCTAACTTGCTTGATCTCAAAGCCAAGAAATACTCTCAACTCTCCCATCAAAGACATCTGGAACCTACTAGTCATAAGCTTTGAGAATTCATCATTAAAAGCTTTGTTAGATGAGCCAAAGATAATATCATCAACATATATTTGGCATACAAAAAGCTCCCCGTTGACCCTCTTAGTAAAAAGTGTGGGATCGATTTTCCCAACCTCAAAGCCACGGTCAAACAATAACTTTCTAAGGTGCTCATTGCGTGGGGCTTGCTTGAGCCCATAGAGCGCCTTATCAAGTTTGTAGACATGGTTTGGGAAGTTGGGGTCCTCAAATCCCGGGGGTTGCTTAACATATACCAACTCATTTAATGGACCATAAAGAAATGCACTTTCTACATCCATTTGTTGCAACTTAAAGTTATGATGTGCCGCATAAGCAAGAAGGATACGAATGGACTCAAGACGAGCCACATGTGCATATGTCTCTCCATAGTCAATGCCTTCAATTTGAGAGAACCCTTATGCAACCAACCTAGCCTTGTTCCTTACTATGATTCCATGCTCATCTTGCTTGTTCTTGAATATCCACTTTGTTCCAATAACATTGCGGCAATCCTTTGGCTTCTCTACTAACTTCCACACTTTGTTTCTCTCAAAGTTGTTGAGTTCTTTGTGCATAGCTTCTAACCAATCCGAATCTTCAAGAGCTTCCCACACTTTCTTTGGTTCAATCATGGAGATGTGTGCTTGGTGTTCACTGAACCTCTTCAATTGTGCTCTTGTGGAAATACCTTTCCTTAGATCACCAACCACATTTTGTAGAGAGAGGTCTCTTAATTCCAACATTCTTTCCTTTCTAGCTTCGCGGCGAGCATGGATCTCCGTGTTGTTTCTTGGAGGACCCTCTTCATCATTTTGATCCTCGTCTTGACCATCATCTTGACCTTGATCATCATTAGAATCATCCTCTACATTGGGAGGCAAGGATTGACCTTGGTCTTGATCAAGTGCTCTTCTAGCGTCAATTTGATCTTGTCTCAAAACAGTTTGTATGGATCTTCCTTGACAAATTGAATTGGCACCACTTGACAAACCGTCAAACGGACCAAGCACCCTTTGACTAGAGTTGTCACATTGATCATCATGTTGAGGTTCCACATCTTGTCTTTGTCTTGAGTCAATGTCCTCTTCGGTGGATGGAGCATGTTGAGGTTGTGAAGATGAGGGCTCCACATGAGTGGAGCATAGTTCTTCTCGATCCGCCATAAGGGGTTCCTCAACGGGGCGGATATATCCCACACCCATTCTTCCTATGGCATCCTGAGGCATTTCATCATCTGCATCACAAGCATCAACACGCCCCCCTTGGGGACCATCATATTCTTCAAAGGTCACACTACAAGATTCTATGACGGCTCCGGAGAGCTTATCATAGATTCTATAAGTGTGAGATTCGAGACCATAGCCAACAAAAATACCCTCTAATGCTTTAGACTCGAATTTAGACAAACGAACACCTTTTATGAGATAGAAACACTTACAACCGAACACCCGGAAGTAAGATACGTTGGGCTTGTTACCGGTAAGTATTTCATATGGAGTCTTGTTGATTTGTTTGCGGAGGTAGAGCCGGTTTGAAGCATGGCAAGCGGTGGAGATGGCTTCGGCCCAGAAGTTGTATGGAGATTTAAACTCCGCCAACATGGTCCTAGCCATCTCAATAAGAGTCCGGTTCTTTCTTTCAGCCACACCATTTTGTTGAGGGGTGTATGCAGCGGAATATTGATGTTTAATCCCCTCATCACTAAGGAAATCATTCAAGGTGTAGTTCTTAAACTTATGCCGTTGTCACTTCTTATAATCAGCACGGGAACATTTTATTGTCGTTGAACCAAGTTGATGAAGTCGATAAAAGTCTTTTGAGTCTCACTCTTCAACTTGAAGAAATATACCCAAGAGTATCTTGAAAAGTCGTCAACAATCACTAAACAATATTTCTTCCCACCAAGACTTGCATGAGATGGAGGACCAAATAGGTCCACATGGAGAAGTTCCAAGATATTGGTAGACTTGATTCGGTTGTTAGGCTTGTGAGGAGCGTCATGCATCTTCCCTAGAACACATGCCCTGCAAACACGATCCTTGGCAAAGGAAATATTTTCTTTTAGTCCCACAATATGGCCCTCTTTATGGAGACTTTGCAAAGTTCTCATATTGACGTGGGCTAGTCGGCGATGCCATAGCCAACCCACAACAGCCTTTCCGAATAAGCACATCGGACCTGTAGTGGTTTGCTCCGAAAAGTCCACCACATACAAGTCATGTTCGACATTCCCAACAAAAGCGACCTTGAGATACTTGCTCCACAAGAGGACCACAATATCAACATCAATAAAGATGGCAAAGCCTATCTTTCCAAGAGCAAGGACTGAAAGTAGGTTGTATCCAAGGGTCTCAACAAGCATGACGTTCACGAGTGTAATGTCGTGAGCAACCACAACCTTTCCGAAACCCATTACCTTAGATTTTGATTTGTCGGCATATGTCACAGTGATTTTATCATCATTTGGCTTTAACTCCTTGACAATAGACGAGCTTCCGGTCATATGACTTGTGCAACCACTATCAAGCACCCACTTTGACCCTCCGGAAGCATAAGTCTACAAAAGATCAAGCTAATTTTTAGGTACCCATTTTTCAATGGGTCCTCTTTTGTTAGCAACAAGGGTCTTGGGAACCCAAATAGACCAAGCAATGTAACCATCATAAGGGCCAACATATTGTGCATAAACATCACCATAATAATCACGCATTAGAACATAGTGAGGGTTAGCACTTCCCTCAAAGTCATCATGAGACATAGTTTTACCACTTGTGGTCTTACTCTCCACAATGGTCTTGTTGGTCTCTTGTGCGGGCTTGGCCTTCTTCTTCTTATTGTTCTTCTTCTTAGTTTTGGAAATAAAACCAATGCCCCCTTTATCACCACTACGCCTTTGCTTGCTCAATAGATCATCAATGGACTTGTTGCCTTGTGGAAATGTGGCCTTAGCAAGCTCCCCCTTCAACCTAGCATTCTCTTCAAGAATAGTTGTGCTAATAGATGGAATGAAGTTACTAGGTGAAGGTATATTGGACAATTGAGTTTGAAGCGTTTCATGGGACTTTGTGAGAGACAAGAGTTCACTTTCCAAGGCCCTGTGAGCCTTGTTAAGCAAACTAAAGTCCTCGGCAATTTTTTCATGAACCACCCTAAACTCAATCTTGTCCTTTTTAGCCCTTTTATATTTAGCAATAGCCTGATCACGCTCTTTGATGAGTTTGTTAACAATAATGTCATTGGCCTCATCAAGCCCTTCAAGTTTTAATTCAAGTGACAACCTAGTTTCTTGTTCTTCTTCTAGAACATTGTTTAAAGCCTCTAGCTCAATCATATGTTCATGCCCAAGTACATCTTACATCTAGAAGCTCTTGAGTATGTGAGAGTTGATCTAAGATGTTTCCAAAATGTAGCTTAGCATCACCTTCTAGGTTAGTCATAAACTCATCGAAGGCAATTAATTCCTTTTTAACATCAAGAGACATTTCATCATCAATTTCATCATTATCTAAGTGAGTAGAGCGAGATGATGAGGATACCTCTGTTCCTCTTGCCATATGCAAGTGACATTCTTGGTGGAAGTGTTCTCATTTGGAGAATCGAAGAGTGAGAATGTCGGAGTAGAGGTAGTGGCTAGAGCAGCCACACCATGAGAAGTTTCTTCTTCCTCATCTTCATCATCTTCATTGTCGGAGGAGTATTCTTCATGAGTGATCAAGACAATTTCTCCCGACTTCTTGTTGACGGGATTCCTTTTGATGAAAGGTTTCTTGTAAGGTTCCTTGGGAGTCTTATTCAACACAAGCTTACCACCATGATCTTCTCTCTTCTCATAGGGACAGCTTGCCACAAAGTGATAGCGGTCACCACAATTGAAGCAAGTTCTCAACCTAGTGGTATTCTCTCTTTTCCCATTTGGATTGCTTTTTCGTTGCATTTCCATCTTGTCCTTGGCGGGGTTCTTCCAAAAGTTCTTTGCATAGAAAGCCATATATTGACCATGAGCAATCTTGACTTCATCGGGATGGTCCATGGAGAGTCCTTCATCACTATCATCTTCATCCCCAAAGTCCACAACTTTGTCCTTCAAAGCAACATTGAACACATTGCTCATACCAAGGGCACGAGCACGGGCATCTTTGGCATTCTTGGCGGCAACCTTGAAAGCGGCCATCTCTTGCATAACTTCATTTGAGGTCATGAGATGGTAGTTGTGTCTTCCTTGAAGGCTCTTCAAGTCGGTGGGCTCAAAAGGCATGAGTGCACTCACATATTTCCTTTTTATCCATGCATCATCCACATGTGAGGCACCCACATTTCTAAAAGCGGTGGCGGTGGTCTTGAGCCTTCGATACATGTCTTCGTGATCTTCACCTTCTTTCATGTAGAAGCCTTCGGCTTCATTGCTTAGAGCATCATATAGGTTCCTCCTCATACTCTCATTTCCAACAAACAACACAATGAGAGCATCCTAAAGTGCTCAATGTGTGGATAATCCTATGTCCCCAAACCTTGTTGAATCATATGCAAAGCAGTGGCATTGAGTTGACTATTGACAACCTCTCTTCTTGTCAAGTTGTTTGGATCCCCAATAAAGATTCCATGCTCGATGATGTTCCATAGTTCAATGCAAGAGCTGCACACATGAGTTCTCATTAGTGATTGCCATTGAGCAAAAGTAGCCGACTCTTCAAGCTTAGGTGGGTCACCCCTATTGTACACATGAGGGTGTGGGATGGGAGGATCGGGAGAGTACCAAGAATCACGGTGCTCACCCTTCCCCCCATCAAGTTGTGTGGAGGAATTAGCGTTGTCTAGTTTACCCCCACCATCATACCCTCGGGGGATACTGACGTATTCCCCTTAGGTAAAATGGATGGTTGATCCTCTTGAGGAGATGGGGGTGATGAGCCTTCTTTGTCTTTAAGAAGTTGCTCAAGCATCTTCTTGACTTTGTTGACCAAGGAAGAGCTCAATCTTGTTTCCAAGTTTTTGAGATCTTCCATGGTCACCGGGGTCGGCTCACTACCACCATCCCCTTCTTTTCTACCCATATTCTCTTAGGCGGTAAAGCCCAAATAAAGAGCCGAGGCTCTGATACCAATTGAAAGGATCGTATGGGCACCTAGAGGGGGGGTGAATAGGTGCTACTTCAAATTTTATTCTTTTTCAAGTTAGGGTTTGACAAGAAAGGTAAATTCTCTAGAATATGCAACTATGGTGAATTTACCTATATGTCAACCATGCACAAACTAGCACAACACAAAGCAAGAACAAGTAAGTAAAGTGCGGTAAAGGATAAAAGTAACCAAAGGAGTGTACGCGGAGACACAAGGATTTGTTTCCCGTAGTTCCTTCCTTTTGAGGGGAAGTACGCCTACGTTTGGAGAGGGGGTGGTTTCAAACCACCAACGCCACGAGAGGCCTCCCTTGTTCTCCGATGAACCTCACCCCAACGGGCTCAGTTCACCTTCCACTATATCGGCAACCTTCGAGGTGTAAGTCGGCACCTTTACAACAAGTTTGGGGCACGCATCCACAACTGAATTGGAGGCTCCCAAATACAAGCAAGCTGTCAAGACAAATCAAAGACAAGCTTGTAAGAACCAAATCAAAGTTAGGGTTTCCAATGAAACACTAGAGCTTGGGGGCCCTCAAGTGAATGAGGGGGAAATGAAGATCTCTCTTGGTGAAGATGTAAATCAAGGCCTCCTCCTTCGATTATCCAAAGATCAATGACTTTGGATGGTTGGATGAAGAAATCTTATAGATTTGGTGGCTCTAATGGGGTTGGTGTTCTTGAGCAGCTCGAGCAACTGGAGGAAGAAGATAAGGGCCCCTTTTTATAGGCAGCCCCCTCCACGAACCGTTTTCTGACCGTTGTAGAAAATTCAGACCGGAGACTCCCGCCAATCTCCGGACTAGCCTCCGGACTGCCCTTCTGACTGACCCAGGGCAAACTTGCCCCTGCAACACCGGAGACTCCGGTCTTCTAGCACCGGAGACTCCGGACTGGACAAAGTCCGGAGACTCCGAAGTAAGCTCCGGTGCAGCCTCGAGACCCCTAGTCAGATCCTGGGAGGCACCACCGGAGACTGAACCGGAAACTCCGGACCACACCGGAGACTCCGGTCTTGGCAGACCGGAGACTCCGGTCTGGAGTTTCCAGAACAGTGGCATATGAATGTGGTCTTTTCCCAAGAGTGTGGGTGCAGTTTATCAAAAATAATACCAACCTGTGGACAATAACAATCTGTAAAATGATCTACTTGTTGTTAACGAACACCAAAAGTGATTATGACAATAAATGCCCTTTCAGTTGGTAATAGCCTTCTCCCCTCGCTCCATATGAATTTTGCTATACTTCGGGTCGCAAATGCTACGCTCATCGAACGCTAGCTTCACGCGCCTCCAATAGTTGTCAGAATTCTGGTTGGCACCGGTGATCGGATCCATGCTCACTATTTTCCATGCTTCGGCGAGACAGGTGTCCTCGGCCACGGTCCACTTGATTCGCGCGTCCGACGCTGAAGTGCCCGGCTTCTTCTTCCCCTTCTTGCCTTTCGCCAGCATTACAGCTTCACCCTCGGCATCCTCTGCCTACGTCGGCTCGGCCTGTGTCTCCTCGGCGTCGAGGTCGGCAAAATCCTGAGACTCGATGCCGTGTTCGGCGTTGGACCGGGACTGCTCTTCCATGAAGAAGGAGGGGGCGAAGGCCGAGCCTTGGGCGATCATGTCCTACATGTATGTCTCGGCCGACATGCCAGCCCATAGGCCGACCGGCATTCCGCCGAACATGTTGCGCGCGTCGGCCTCGCCGTAGGTTGCTTGCGCCGAGCTTGCGCCGAAAGGCAGTGGGCCGGCGCAGCGCGGGGCCTGCGTACGCCGAAGAGGTGGAGTAGGGTGTAACACCCTCAGAATCGGACCTATGCAAGTTTGAGCAAAATTCGCCAAACCCGCATAGAAACGATTCAAAGGTGCCCACCAGGCACTTTCGTGCGGGTGGAAAACGAAGTAATAACATTACACAACAGTCCTCGATGGGACCCACAGAACAGATATATATAACAGCGACTCAAAGAGTCAAGAATACAGATATAATATACAAGATCCAAATCACCTTGAAAACGATATGGCGTCCAGCTACGGACAAGATGCAAATGGGGCTAAGAGCCCTGAAGAATAACCAATGGCGTCCATAACCCTGCCCAGGCCAAGCCAGAAGGGTAAACCTGCTAACGGCGTCGATCTCAAAACCTGCTTAACAAAAGGGGTGCCGACAAAGGGCAAAGCAGAAAAACAAAGAAGGAGCGTCAGTACTGAGGCCAGTACACGGCGAGGCTAGAATTCGGCGGTCCTCGCCTACATAGGTATGGTGGACTGAAGCGGCAGCGGCAGCATGCACTAAACAACCTATAGAGACTCGATACAACTGGCGGTGATCAGAGAGGGGTAAGATGGACCTATGCGGATCCTAACAGGATACTACCACCAAACAAACCCATCCTGGCGTTTCCCCCTCGAGACCAAACGAGGAAGTCAACCGAGGAACTCACACAGTTGGCAGTTTTACTTATTCAGTTTTTGTTGCAGCACTTACTAGTCAGGTAGAGATAATCATCCTGATAAAATAAGCAGTGGGCCCTTTTAGTTAATCATTCCGTTGTAGTTGCAGTAATTACTAATCAGATACAGATAGCATGATGTAATTCCAAAACCCAGCAGTTGTTGGTACTTTTATTCAGCCATTTCGTTGTAGTTGCAATACTTATTAGTCAGGTACAATGGTCGCAAGCGACAATCCAAACAAGCAATTGTGGGCAGTATTATTAGCCATTCCGTTATAGTGAAGCTGATTACTAGTCATTATAGGTCAAATTTATAGCAATAAACTTTAGTTATGCTTGTCTATGATCGAGATACTGTGCTCCAAGTCGTCCATATCCGCGGACACGGCTTTCAGAAAGTTTTAACCCGGCCGGGGTGCACAAATAGCAACACACACACGATCAACCTCGGAAAAACCAAATCAAAACCCAACGAGGTCTCACGACAGAGCAATCACAAGATTCAGAAATATTTCAGGGGGCCACCCCTTAAGTAGAATCCGCAACGGAGTAAGCAAGCTCCGAGACGGCCTCAAGGTTTGGGTGGACGGCTGTGAACGACTGGGAACCCGAAAGTGTGGCTGGGCTTGTCGACACCGCGGAATCGTGTCCCGCTCCTAAACAGTACAGTGTGCTCCTCGCACAATCGTAAATAAAGCAGTAAAGCATGGCATAAGTACAGGATAGTAATAAAGCCCCAAACTACTTTGTGGCCCCAAGAAATAAGACGGAATCAAGCTCTGGCTAAGGGGGGCCCATACTCCCCATATGTGGATAGCGCGATAAATCAAGGAACAGGTATCAAGTACTCGGGGTCTTACGGGACACAAGTGGGCGTTCGGAAACCAAATATTATCTATCACCCACCGATGCCTCTGCTTATTTCAATTTTAGTTGTTAAACAGGAATTAAAGTGAACAATAAGTAAAACTAGGGCCATCTCCAACAACAACATGCGGCAATACATCAGCAACTGTGGCACTTGACGACACGCAACAGCACTTGAGCAAGCGACTACGACGCGCAAGTCCAACTATCTACCAAACAACAGGTAATAGGATGTGTCCAAGGCAATATAGGGCTGCACGGTATATCACAGGTACGGAAACTAAAGCATCGCAACACAGATAGCAATAGATCAACAGGAGGGAAGTAAATACTATAAAAGTAAGATAGGTAGAAAGGGGGAGATGCTCGCCTGAAAACATTGTCGAAGGGTTCAACCGAAGATCGGGGCGAAGCTCACATCAACTCAACGGCCTTATCCGCGAAGAAGCAAAACACTAGAAGAAACACCGGATGCACTATTTAATACACGGCAGAAGATCGGCATGATGCATGTATGGTGCATGGCATGGCAAGGTGCGATGCAATTAGGTCATGTTAAGCGGAACCGGGGTCCCGACAATTAGTTAGGTGGTTCAAGTTGTTTAGAAACCCCGCATTTTAAATGTTGTATTAACATGGCAAGATAAGATACCGGTTCGCTACACAAGTTTAAATGAGGCCAATATAAGGCTAGATTTGCCCGCATATGGGCCCCATATTTAATTATTAGGTGAATCAGCATAAGGCCCCCAAACCACATGATTATGCATGCAAGTATGGCGGTTAATATGCAACAAGTTGTTATGTTATAAAATAGGGTTCGAGGAAAAAGGGTCACACATTTAGGGGTCGCGACGATCTTGGGGTTCCGGGGTCCGGGGTCGGTCTCAGGGTTCGACGGATCTGGGTTCGGGGTTCGACGGACGCGTTCTCGGATAGCGGGGTAGATCTTGTTGTCCCGTGTCGGTGACCTCGGCATCCGGGAAGCAGGACTTGGTTCGGTGCCGGGACGCAATGCTTGGCGTCCGGCGGTCGATCTTGTTGGTACCGGCCCCATCGGGTTCCACCTCGCTTATTGGTCGACGAACATGCAGCGATGCAGATCTTGGTTACAACGGTCATCGGGGCTCTTGTGACGAGACGGCCTTGTCGAGGGACCCTCGGGTTCGGGAAGAAGGTCTTGCGGTTTCCGGTCCTCTTTGGGGTTGGGGTTCTCGGCATCCGAGGCAGATCTTGTCGTTCGAGGGTTCGGCAACTCGTGGTAGCCCGCACGCTTCTCAAAGCAGAAGACAGTCCGAGCCCCACTGTGCAAGCACGCACACAAGCACACAGGCGGCTTCGGCGACGGCTGCACGGGGCGATGGCGACGGGAACACGGGCCGGCTCGGGCCCGGGGCGCGCTGGGGCGGAGGAGGGGCTCGCTGGCGCGCGGGCGACGCGGAGCGGGGAGGCGCAGGTGGCGGTGGACGGCTGCAGGGACCGGCGGTGGCGACCAGCGCTGCGGAGGCGGGGTCCGGCGAGGCGGTCCGGCTAGCTGGGGGCCGGGGCGGTGGCTGTGGGGGCCGGAGGCGGCCAGGGGAGCGGCGGACGGCGCGCGGGCCGCGGGAGGCGCGCGGCGCCGGCGGACGCGCGGAGGTCGGGCCGGGGCCGAGGGGAGCGGGGCGGCTTGGGGGTTGCAGCGCCGGTGGGGGCTCGCTGGCGGGGACGGAGAGGCTCGGCGGCGACGTCGGGGTGGAGGGTGGCCGGAGGCGGGGACGTGGAGCGGCGGCCGGGCCGGAGGCGGGCTCGGGAGGTGGAGGGGAGGTGCGGCGAGGGGGCGACCGGCGGCGACGGACGCGACGAGGCGGAGACAGAGACGAGCGGGCGGCGTCGGTGGACCGGACGCGGGCGCGCGCGGCGGCGCGGCCGCGGGGCGGACGGTGGCACGGCGAGCCGGGGGTCGCGGCGGTCGCCGGAGGAAGGGACGGAGGCGGGGGAGACGCTCGTGCTGGGGGAGAAGGAACGCGGGGGGAGAGGGAGAAGAGAGGATGAGGGCGCCGGTGGGGGTGGGTCCCACGGCGGGGCCCGCGTGGCAGGGACGGTTCGTGTCCAGGGGATGGCCAGGGGGTGTGGGCGCGTGCGTGTAGCGGGTTGGCGTGTGTGTGGGGCCAGGGGGGAAAAGCTGAGAGAGAGAGAGGGATGAGGGAGGACGTGGCAGGGAGGGATTGGAGGGTGGGAGTGGGTCAGCTGAGGTGGCATGATGTGATTGGGGGGAGTGATGTGGCTGCTAGGTGTGGGTAGGAAGTTTGGTGACTGCAGGAATTAGGTGGACCGTTTTAAAAATCTGGGGCGGTCGTTCGGGTCGGTCGGCCCGTTCGACTGCTCCGGCCAAAATAAATAAATATTTTATTTGATTTAAACGGGCCGTCTGCAACCCGATAGCGGCCAAAACAAAATATTCCGGGGACCCGGTTTTGGCGTTTGAATAAAAGACGGGGCGTTTTAGAAAACAAAACGGCTTTGCGAAAATAGTTTTATGCCGACAATGCATGATAATGACGATGCAATGCACAAATTCAACGCGATTTTCTAGTAGTGGTTTTGCGGGATGCCACAATTCGACACCACTAACAATGGATCTCGCCCTCGAGATCCGCCTCATGGTACCGGAAGGAAGGTCGGCGTTCTCCGTCTTCTCGCATCATGTAGATCTTCGCGACACCACTAACAAGAGGTCGTTGATCCCGATCATCAAGAGAACACTCCGGAAAACAACGGACGAAGTTAAAGGTAAGGCCACCTCTAACTCCCATGGACGAGGTAAAATTGCATCGACCCACCATTCAATGTACATAAGCGAATGATAAGAGTAGTGGTATGGTCGCGACTCCATCCCGCACTCAAAGCATTACTATGTACACGAATAGACAGATTATGCAACCATCCCTCAAGATTCAGACTGAAGATCTCGACAAGCGAGGTTCGGATCAAAGGAGTGATGCAGTCTCTGCATCGGATCTGGCGTAGAGGATGCCGTCGCGTCAGAAACACCGAAAGGCACAAACAAGGAACAGAGAAGGGTAACACCGTAGACGGATTCATCAGGCAGCTTGAACACCGGACGGTAGAACACCATTACCGAAGAAGGAAGCGAAACCCTGAAGGTACGACGGAAACCCAACCACGAGAAATCCTGGACTCGAAGAGAGAGAAGAGAGTGGATTCAAAACACGTAGAGGTAAGAGGAGAACAGCAGAGGGGTAAGAAGTAAAATCAGACCTAACCAGAACTATCCAACCATTTTTGCAAAATAGTTTTGACACTCTACTTCGGCCGTTAGCTAGGTTATCCTACAGGCTGGACTTGTGGGGTATCGCAACTGCTGAGCTCTGATACCACTCTGTAACACCCTCAGAATCGGACCTATGCAAGTTTGAGCAAAATTCGCCAAACCCGCATAGAAACGATTCAAAGGTGCCCACCAGGCACTTTCGTGCGGGTGGAAAACGAAGTAATAACATTACACAACAGTCCTCGATGGGACCCACAGAACAGATATATATAACAGCGACTCAAAGAGTCAAGAATACAGATATAATATACAAGATCCAAATCACCTTGAAAACGATATGGCGTCCAGCTACGGACAAGATGCAAATGGGGCTAAGAGCCCTGAAGAATAACCAATGGCGTCCATAACCCTGCCCAGGCCAAGCCGGAAGGGTAACCCTGCTAACGGCGTCGATCTCAAAACCTGCTTAACAAAAGGGGTGCCGACAAAGGGCAAAGCAGAAAAACAAAGAAGGAGCGTCAGTACTGAGGCCAGTACACGGCGAGGCTAGAATTCGGCGGTCCTCGCCTACATAGGTATGGTGGACTGAAGCGGCAGCGGCAGCATGCACTAAACAACCTATAGAGACTCGATACAACTGGCGGTGATCAGAGAGGGGTAAGATGGACCTATGCGGATCCTAACAGGATACTACCACCAAACAAACCCATCCTGGCGTTTCCCCCTCGAGACCAAACGAGGAAGTCAACCGAGGAACTCACACAGTTGGCAGTTTTACTTATTCAGTTTTTGTTGCAGCACTTACTAGTCAGGTAGAGATAATCATCCTGATAAAATAAGCAGTGGGCCCTTTTAGTTAATCATTCCGTTGTAGTTGCAGTAATTACTAATCAGATACAGATAGCATGATGTAATTCCAAAACCCAGCAGTTGTTGGTACTTTTATTCAGCCATTTCGTTGTAGTTGCAATACTTATTAGTCAGGTACAATGGTCGCAAGCGACAATCCAAACAAGCAATTGTGGGCAGTATTATTAGCCATTCCGTTATAGTGAAGCTGATTACTAGTCATTATAGGTCAAATTTATAGCAATAAACTTTAGTTATGCTTGTCTATGATCGAGATACTGTGCTCCAAGTCGTCCATATCCGCGGACACGGCTTTCAGAAAGTTTTAACCCGGCCGGGGTGCACAAATAGCAACACACACACGATCAACCTCGGAAAAACCAAATCAAAACCCAACGAGGTCTCACGACAGAGCAATCACAAGATTCAGAAATATTTCAGGGGGCCACCCCTTAAGTAGAATCCGCAACGGAGTAAGCAAGCTCCGAGACGGCCTCAAGGTTTGGGTGGACGACTGTGAACGACTGGGAACCCGAAAGTGTGGCTGGGCTTGTCGACACCGCGGAATCGTGTCCCGCTCCTAAACAGTACAGTGTGCTCCTCGCACAATCGTAATAAAGCAGTAAAGCATGGCATAAGTACAGGATAGTAATAAAGCCCCAAACTACTTTGTGGCCCCAAGAAATAAGACGGAATCAAGCTCTGGCTAAGGGGGGCCCATACTCCCCATATGTGGATAGCGCGATAAATCAAGGAACAGGTATCAAGTACTCGGGGTCTTACGGGACACAAGTGGGCGTTCGGAAACCAAATATTATCTATCACCCACCGATGCCTCTGCTTATTTCAATTTTAGTTGTTAAACAGGAATTAAAGTGAACAATAAGTAAAACTAGGGCCATCTCCAACAACAACATGCGGCAATACATCAGCAACTGTGGCACTTGACGACACGCAACAGCACTTGAGCAAGCGACTACGACGCGCAAGTCCAACTATCTACCAAACAACAGGTAATAGGATGTGTCCAAGGCAATATAGGGCTGCACGGTATATCACAGGTACGGAAACTAAAGCATCGCAACACAGATAGCAATAGATCAACAGGAGGGAAGTAAATACTATAAAAGTAAGATAGGTAGAAAGGGGGAGATGCTCGCCTGAAAACATTGTCGAAGGGTTCAACCGAAGATCGGGGCGAAGCTCACATCAACTCAACGGCCTTATCCGCGAAGAAGCAAAACACTAGAAGAAACATCGGATGCACTATTTAATACACGGCAGAAGATCGGCATGATGCATGTATGGTGCATGGCATGGCAAGGTGCGATGCAATTAGGTCATGTTAAGCGGAACCGGGGTCCCGACAATTAGTTAGGTGGTTCAAGTTGTTTAGAAACCCCGCATTTTAAATGTTGTATTAACATGGCAAGATAAGATACCGGTTCGCTACACAAGTTTAAATGAGGCCAATATAAGGCTAGATTTGCCCGCATATGGGCCCCATATTTAATTATTAGGTGAATCAGCATAAGGCCCCCAAACCACATGATTATGCATGCAAGTATGGCGGTTAATATGCAACAAGTTGTTATGTTATAAAATAGGGTTCGAGGAAAAAGGGTCACACATTTAGGGGTCGCGACGATCTTGGGGTTCCGGGGTCCGGGGTCGGTCTCAGGGTTCGACGGATCTGGGTTCGGGGTTCGACGGACGCGTTCTCGGATAGCGGGGTAGATCTTGTTGTCCCGTGTCGGTGACCTCGACATCCGGGAAGCAGGACTTGGTTCGGTGCCGGGACGCAATGCTTGGCGTCCGGCGGTCGATCTTGTTGGTACCGGCCCCATCGGGTTCCACCTCGCTTATTGGTCGACGAACATGCAGCGATGCAGATCTTGGTTACAACGGTCATCGGGGCTCTTGTGACGAGACGGCCTTGTCGAGGGACCCTCGGGTTCGGGAAGAAGGTCTTGCGGTTTCCGGTCCTCTTTGGGGTTGGGGTTCTCGGCATCCGAGGCAGATCTTGTCGTTCGAGGGTTCGGCAACTCGTGGTAGCCCGCACGCTTCTCAAAGCAGAAGACAGTCCGAGCCCCACTGTGCAAGCACGCACACAAGCACACAGGCGGCTTCGGCGACGGCTGCACGGGGCGATGGCGACGGGAACACGGGCCGGCTCGGGCCCGGGGCGCGCTGGGGCGGAGGAGGGGCTCGCTGGCGCGCGGGCGGCGCGGAGCGGGGAGGCGCAGGTGGCGGTGGACGGCTGCAGGGACCGGCGGTGGCGACCAGCGCTGCGGAGGCGGGGTCCGACGAGGCGGTCCGGCTAGCTGGGGGCCGGGGCGGTGGCTGTGGGGGCCGGAGGCGGCCAGGGGAGCGGCGGACGGCGCGCGGGCCGCGGGAGGCGCGCGGCGCCGGCGGACGCGCGGAGGTCGGGCCGGGGCCGAGGGGAGCGGGGCGGCTTGGGGGTTGCAGCGCCGGTGGGGGCTCGCTGGCGGGGACGGAGAGGCTCGGCGGCGACGTCGGGGTGGAGGGTGGCCGGAGGCGGGGACGTGGAGCGGCGGCCGGGCCGGAGACGGGCTCGGGAGGTGGAGGGGAGGTGCGGCGAGGGGGCGACCGGCGGCGACGGACGCGACGAGGCGGAGACAGAGACGAGCGAGCGGCGTCGGTGGACCGGACGCGGGCGCGCGCGGCGGCGCGGCCGCGGGGCGGACGGTGGCACGGCGAGCCGGGGGTCGCGGCGGTCGCCGGAGGAAGGGACGGAGGCGGGGGAGACGCTCGTGCTGGGGGAGAAGGAACGCGGGGGGAGAGGGAGAAGAGAGGATGAGGGCGCCGGTGGGGGGTGGGTCCCGCGGCGGGGCCCGCGTGGCAGGGACGGTTCGTGTCCAGGGGATGGCCAGGGGGTGTGGGCGCGTGCGTGTAGCGGGTTGGCGTGTGTGTGGGGCCAGGGGGGAAAAGCTGAGAGAGAGAGAGGGATGAGGGAGGACGTGGCAGGGAGGGATTGGAGGGTGGGAGTGGGTCAGCTGAGGTGGCATGATGTGATTGGGGGGAGTGATGTGGCTGCTAGGTGTGGGTAGGAAGTTTGGTGGCTGCAGGAATTAGGTGGACCGTTTTAAAAATCTGGGGCGGTCGTTCGGGTCGGTCGGCCCGTTCGACTGCTCCGGCCAAAATAAATAAATATTTTATTTGATTTAAACGGGCCGTCTGCAACCCGATAGCGGCCAAAACAAAATATTCCGGGGACCCGGTTTTGGCGTTTGAATAAAAGACGGGGCGTTTTAGAAAACAAAACGGCTTTGCGAAAATAGTTTTATGCCGACAATGCATGATAATGACGATGCAATGCACAAATTCAACGCGATTTTCTAGTAGTGGTTTTGCGGGATGCCACATAGGGGATGTTGATGTCCACATTGAAGGCCGAAGGAGGGGCGGCGCCAGGCAGGGGAAGACCACGTTGGGGTTGAACCCGTCGTCGAACTCGGGGGACGAGGAGTATCTCTGCCGAGCAATCGCCTGGCTCTCCTGGAAGCCGGCCGGAGAGATCGGCAAGAATCCGGTCGGTGAACCGACGCTTGCCTGGATTCCCTAGTGTGGGGTAGGGGGAAGGGACGGCGCCGCCATCAACGCCGACCTTATCGCCGCTGCCTGTTTCGCCCTCACGGTCGCCTGCTCTTCCGCTGCCGCCGCCTCTTGTTCTTGCCGGAGCTTCGCCCTCTCCTTTTTTCCCTTTCGGTTGTCCGACACGATCTTCCGACTCTGCTCCTTGGCCGCCCACTCGGCGGAGGACATGCCTTCCTGCTTCTTCGGCGATGCTCTCGGCTTCCTCGCCTTCTTCTCCGTCGGAGCCTCGCCGAGGATCGATCTGGGTTGAACGAAACTCTTGGGCGACATGGTGGGCGGGAGCTCGACGGAGTGGGGGGGGGGATGGGGAATAAAGGCGGGAGGGGAGAAAGAAGAGAGCGGAAGCTCGGTGAAGTGGCGGGAGTTCAGCCTTGTCTCGCCGACAGAGCTGGCCCACGACCATTTTCGCCGCGTCCGGCGTCCCTAGGGTGTACCCGGGAACCTGAATACGGTCTAGGAAGCCCGGACAAAGTTTGCCTAAATCCGGACGAAAACAAGTTCCTGGATATGCGACTGGACCGATTTTCAGCGTCTGGACCTAAATTCGGCGTCCGGATCGGCGTACTGGGGAGTGGAGACGCTCTTATACTGTTTCTTGGAGATGAAAAAAAATATAAAGGAGACGAGGGGTGGTGGAAAAAATCCGAAGCAACGTCAAATCGAATCTCTCGATTCCCCATCCACCGCAGGTCACGAAACAGCGGGGCGATCTGGACCGTCCAGACCCACCACCAGCGGCCAGCCAGACTGCCAGAGACTCCTCTCCAGCCTCCAGTCCTCCACCACCCCGTACCGTGCCTGACCTAAAAAAGATCCGCAATCCGACCCAGTGCGGCTCTAAAATCTCCCCCCAGTAGCCTCGCCACCGATGTGCCCTAGAGGAGCTGCCGCCGCGCCCGCCGTAGCTTAGCGTCGCCGCCGGCGCCCCACCCCCTATCCCGAACCCCCAAAACCCTCGCGCGTCGGCGCCGACGCCGACGCCTTACCCCCGCAAACCCCAGGCCACTCAACCCCCCAAACCCTACGCCTCGCGCACGTCGCTGCGGACGCCGGAAGCCGTCGCGCTTCTCACGCGCGCCGCCGCCGCTCCCGTTCCGCCTCATTGCTCCCTTGCTGTATCCGCTCCGTCAGCCCCCTCAATCTCGGTCATTGGGTTATAAGGTATCAGCTCTTACTCATCCAGTAGTTCGATTGTCCTTGATTGTTTCATCCCAAGCTAACCATCAGAAATTTTGGGCGGTGGACCGTCTAGATCCGCAGCTGGACATGGCGGGCGTGGAGCCTGCCGCGGATACATCCGGCCCGCGGTTCGCCCCTGATGACCCGACGCTGCCAGCGCCCTGGAAAGCGCTAATCGACGGCGCCACTCTCTACTACTGGAACCCTGAGACGAACGTGACTCAGTATGACAAGCCTGGTGCGCCAGCACCAGCACCTGTACCCGGGGCTTTTGCGCAGCAGCCTGGTCAGGCTGCACAGCAGCAGCAGCAGCAGCAGCCCCAACAGGCGGCACAGCAGCAGCAGCAGCCCCAACAGGCGGCACAGCAACCGCCGTTTCAGTATCAACCTCAGCAAGCACAACAGGTGCCCTATCAGCAGCAACAGCAGCCGCCGCAGCAGGAGCAGATACCGAACCAGCAGGCCTCACAGCAGCCACTGGCTCCTCAGTATCCACACATGCATATGCAGCAGCCGATGCCATACCAGCATGGTCCTTATATGCAACCCCTTCAGCAGCAGCAGCAATATTCATATCAGGTAGGCCAGCAGCCACAAATGCAGCAAAATCCCTATAATCAAGGTCAGCAGCAGCCAATTCCACAAGCTGCCAACCAAGGTCAGCAGCCAACGATGCCACCTGGCGCCTACAATCAAGGTCAGCGTCCGCCGATGCCTCAAGGTGCCTACGGTCAAGGTCCACGGCCGCCCATGCCACAATCTGCCTACAATCAAGGCCAGCAGCCACAAATGCCGCCACAATCTGCCTACAATCAAGGCCAGCAGCCACAAATGCCGCCACATGCCTCCTACAATCAAGGTCAGCAGTTGCAGGGAATAAGGATCCCTCAGAGTCAGCCACAACACACACAACAATCACCAGGCTTTCATCAACCTGTCCAGCCTCCGCAGGTGCTGCAACCTCCACAGTCTCAAGGCCTTCAAGCGTCCCCTCCACCGGGCCAACTCCAGCATGGCTTCCAGTTCACCCATCAGCAGGGAAAACAGCCACAGCATGGCCATGCTCACATCAGCCAATTGTCACATGGGCAACAGAGTATTGATGCAGGAGGTCATGATGGAAAGCAGACTGGCTTTCCGTTACCACAGAGTCAGCAGCGTGGCCAAGCTCCTCTTCCGAACCAGCAGTTGCCTTCTAATCATCAACGTCCTGAAGCCCATAATCAACTAAATAGTCATGGAGTTGGAGGACCAGCATATCCTGCAAAACATCATCTTGGTGTGCTATCCCCACGTGAGACTAACAACACAACTTTTCTGAGTTCGCCTGCTCAAATACATCAAGGTGGAGTGGATACAAACTACCGGCAACAACTGGCTAGCAACCATGTAGTTCCCAATCATATTGCTCCTTCACCAGGTCGACCTCCAGTGGGTTTCAAGAGAGGCAATAGTGAAGATCAGTTTGAAAAACATGAGGCTCACTCTTCTGGGAGGTTTGATGGAATAAATGTTCCCCATCAACAGCCAAAACTTGCTGCTCTTCCACATTCCCAAAATCACCTGGTAATATACTATATGATACTGTTAGGTGTCGATGAGTTCAGCGTTTATTTTTTTCTATACTATACTTCCATATAAATCATAAAGGTCCCTGCTGTGTTATTTATCTTTTCTCATGAAATGACATCTCTTTCTATCAGAAATTCAGAATATTATGATTGGTATGAAAATTCTATGTAAAGGAACATAAAAAGTCTTGCAATTGTGTATGTGTTGTATACTTCAAATTACAGTCATTATTGCTTGAATACTTTCTATCAATCCAATGCAAATTTGCCTCTGCTTCTGAAGCTGTCATCATTAACTCTATTGTTCATAATATTGCAACAGGATATGAGGAACGGAGCACCATATCCTCAGCCCGATAACTTTGGTGGTTATAACATGGCACCTCCACATTTAGTACAAAACCCACTTAACCATGGTCCGTTTCCTACTGGAGCTGTAACGAGGCCACCATCCGGAATGTTTTCTCCTCCAGATTTCCCGAGCGTTGCTTCAGTTGATGCATATCGTCAACACCATGAAGTCACTGCAGTGGTATGACTCAATTGTATGGCTGTATTAATTAACTATACGTTTCACATCTTAAAATATCTCAATATGATGACAATGCTCTTTCTCTTTGTCCTGTTGCCTTTTGAACTATTGTTGACATGCTGTTCTGAATGCAACTAACATATATTTCAGTGATTTGACAACATGGTAACATCACTTAATGTTTAAGATATACTAGCATATGCATAAATCTGACATTTTAAATGTGAGACATCTTAATCACAGCAAAATGCATGTCAATACAGAAAACATAGATGCGAATATTTCTATCGCCCTATCTTGATATGTTAGTATGTTCCTGCATAGATACTATTTGAAATACCATTAGGCCAATGAATGATTTTTATTCGACTTCTCTTTATTTATAACTCATGATATCTGCAGTTGTGTGACATGTTGCTTTATGTGAAGTTCAGTAAAATTTAAGGAAATGGGAGCATAAAGTCTATATGTGACTTACAGATGCATCTTTACTCTAATGTCTACTGTTGATTCCGTGTTGAACAACAAATGTTCTATGTTCTTTTTCATTTTCTATAAAGCTTTGTCACATGTTATTCTGTTTCTTAAAATATTCAGGGTGAGAATGTTCCTCCTCCGTTTATGACATTTGAGGCTACCGGATTCCCTCCAGAGATACTTAGAGAGGTATGATTTCTCTTGAGTTGTACTTGAGTACTGGCGCTTGGATTGTTATGTTGTTTGTCTCTTATATTTTCTCATCTATAAGTTCTTGTCAGCATGTGCCATAAAAAGATTCCTTAGAATTCAAAATTATAATTTGCGGTAGTAAACACATCACGTGGTATTGCTTATTACTGCAGTGCATGCCGTATGCTGTCAGGGTGGATACCATAATTTAATTAGTCCCATTATCTGGCCCGTGTAGTAGCATACTTGTGGCTATTTTCTGCTGACAAGTATCAGAAGAATTGATGTTCTTTCAGAATATAAAATGTGGCTGAGGTTTCCTGCTTCTTGCCTCGCCTCTGAATCAACCAAGAGCCTCTTCTTCATGCCTTGAGCTGCTTAAGTAAGCAGCCATAATCATTTAGGATAGCATTTAGCTTTTTTTTTAACATAGATAGTGTCTTGCTGCAGATGCGCATGTCCTTATGATTCTTTGTTTTGCCATTCAGGTCCACGCAGCTGGCTTCTTAAACCCCACTCCAATTCAGGCTCAAACATGGCCCGTGGCACTTCAAAACCGGGATATAGTAGCTATTGCCAAGACAGGATCAGGGAAGACACTGGGATACCTTATTCCTGCTTTTGTACATCTGAGTAGATGCCAAAACAACCCAATTCCGGGTCCTACAGTATTAGTTTTGGCCCCTACTCGTGAGCTTGCTTCACAAATACAGGATGAAGCAATTAAGTTTGGTCGATCATCTAGAGTATCATGCACAGTAAGTTCTGACCTGTTCTTTTGTATGAATGCACATGCTTTCATTTATCTTGTAGAGACACTGGATGCCAGCTTATCATAATCACAGGGATTTGCATTTAGAAGTGTTAATAGATACTGGATGCCAACTGATCATAATCATGGGATTACATTTACAAGTGTTGCCTTGTAAGAATAGCATAATTGTTAAAAGACGGCTGATACTAGTATGATTCTGGACAAAAGGGGCTTTCATTATCGAAACAAGTCTTATCTTGGAATGACCTTCCATGAACCATTGTGCCTCTTTTTTGTCCTGTAGACAAAGTGCTGTATTTCCCAACTTCTGCTACTAGATGATGTATCACAATCGTTAAATGTATGTTCATTCTTTATTTGTTTTCCCAGTGCCTGTATGGTGGAGCTCCAAAGGGCCCTCAGCTTAGAGAACTTGAGCGTGGAGCAGATATTGTGGTCGCTACACCTGGACGACTTAATGATATTCTGGAGATGAAGAAGATAAGCCTCCATCAGATTTCATTACTTGTGCTTGATGAAGCTGACCGCATGCTTGACATGGGTTTTGAGCCACAAATACGGAAGATTGTGGACGAGATTCCTCGTAGTAGACAGACTCTGATGTACACTGCCACTTGGCCAAAGGAGGTTACAAAAATAGCTGGTGATTTATTGAGAGATCCTGTCCAGATCAATATTGGAAGCATTGATGAACTTGTTGCTAACAAATCCATCACACAGGTAATCCTAATGGCCATATTCTTGTTTGTTTGCCATATTGGATGCTTTGCCTTGGTGTATTATCTCTTATAGTGGCTACTACCACTTGGTGCTCAGTACGGTAATAATGTTAAGTTGCTTGGAAATGGAATCTAGAGCACCCAACTTCTGTATAATGCATTTGATATATCATATTATTTGGCTATTTCTTCTGTATGGTCCATTTCTAAGTTTATCCGTTATGTGTGGATGCAGTATGTAGAGATGGTTCCACCAATGGATAAGCAACGACGTTTGGAGCAGATTCTTAGAGCTGAAGAAAGGGGTTCAAAGATCATCATATTTTGCTCAACGAAGAAGATGTGTGACCAGCTTGCTCGTGGCATTGGTCGTAGTTTTGGTGCTGCAAGCATTCACGGTGATAAATCGCAGGGTGAAAGGGATCATATTCTCAATCAATTTCGGACTGGTCGTGTTCCAGTGTTAGTAGCCACTGATGTGGCCGCTCGTGGACTTGACATCAAAGACATTCGGTGAGGCGATTTGTTTTTACATGTTAAAATCTTCTGGTGTTTGATATCTCTTCACATTAAGCCTAATGATGTTTATTAATTGTCTTTCTGTTTCTCACTGTTCTCGCATGTTTGTTTTTTAAGAGTGGTGATCAATTATGACTTCCCAACTGGGATTGAAGACTATGTGCATCGCATAGGGCGCACAGGAAGGGCTGGGGCTACTGGGGTCGCATACACATTCTTCTCGGAGCAAGATTGGAAATATGCTGGTGATTTGGTCAAAGTCTTGGAGGGTACTAGTCAGGATGTACCTCCAGCGCTGCAACAGATGGCTGCACGGGGTGTGCCTGGAGGTCCAAGAAACCAGGCTGGTGGCATGAGCCGTTGGGATGGTCCTGGTGGTGGTAATCGTTTTGAATCTTCTGCTGGCGGCCCTGGTGGTTACGGTGGAGTTAGGGAGGTTCAAGGGGCCTTTGGTGGTCGCGATGGCCCAGGTGGATTTGTTGATCGGGATGGCCCAGGTGGATTTGTTGACCGAGATGGCCCCGGACGATTCACTGGCAGGGAGGGCCCTGATGGCTTTGGTGGTCGGGATGGCCCTGGTGGCTTTGGTGGACGTATGGGTCCTGGTGGCTTCGCTGGACGGGAGGGTCCTGGTGGATTTGGCGGACGGGATGGTCCTGGTGGATTTGGTGGACGGGATGGTCCTGGAGGATTTGGTGGACGGGAGGGCCCTGGAGGTTTTGGTGGACGGGAGGGTCCTGGACCCAGTGGCTTCAGCGGGAGAGGGGGGCGTGGGCCTGATGGCTTTAGCAGGCGAGGTGGAGGAAGTCCTGGTAGATTTGGGGGTAGCGGTGGCAGGGGTGATTCTCCTGGTTTTGGTGGACGTGGTAGGGGTGATTCTTCTGGTTTTGGTGGAAGAGGCAGGGGTGATTTCTCTGGTGGGCGTGGTGGAAGAGGGCGTGGATTTGGAGGGCGGGGACGTTCTGACCGCGGCCCACATGATCGTTTCATCTCAGATGGACGTGGAAGATATGACGATCGTCGAGGATTTGGTGACAAGGGTCGGGGCAGGAGCTACAGCCGTAGCCCGGATAGAGGCCGCTCGCGAGGCTATGATAGAAGAAGTGATAGCAGGAGCCTAAGTAGTAGGAGCAGAAGCCGTAGCAGAAGCTGGTCACGCAGCAGGAGCCGCAGCAGGAGTTGGTCACGTAGCCGCAGCCGGAGTCGCAGTAGGAGCAGAAGCCGTGATCAGGGTGCAGGATCAGAACGCAGGCCACGGGCAAGATCTGGCTTTGATGTGCCACCACCTGTAACTGAAGCTGGACCTGTTTTAACTGTGCCCACGCCTGCATCTGGACCAGTAGCTGAGGTTGCTGCACTCAAACCTGGACAATTGCTTGCCGACGCATCTGATATGTCACCTATGTCACCTGGTGGCTTGGTCCAGGTCCAGGAGGGTGGACTGTTCAAGGGCGGGGACGATGCCAACATCAGCAGCTCACAAGCTGACCAGCCACCCCATGGGAAAGATCTTGTAGTACCAGCAAGCTTTTCTGCAGCTGAAAATTTTGCAGGTCCTGCAGTTCAGCAGGATGCCCCATGATGATGTAAGCTGGTAATCATCTGTACAATTTTTTGTTTTACGAGTTTCTTTATATTTCCTGTCCATTCTCTATTTTATTTTCATACCCAAAAACGCCCCAAGCCCTGCTGCTTTTACAATTGATGTATAGGAGTTAACTTTTAGATGGATAACTTATGCACTGTCAGATTATTACATTTTCCTAGGTTTCACTTCAACTTTTAGGTGGTGCAATGAACATAACTCAACCAAGTTGAGGTTAAGCAAACTGAGATATCGTACTCCCTCTGTCCCGAATTGCTTGTCACAGATTTTCTAGATATGTATCTAGAAGTGTTTGTGTATAGATACATGCAAATCTAGACAATTCTGCGACATGTATTTCAGGACAGAGGGAGTATTAAAAGTCATGCTACCTTGTCACTTTTTCTTATGATGCTTGATGCAAGGAAGGGTGGTAGTTTATGGGACAATTGTCTGTTCTTTGTACGTGGAATATGACAAACTGGACAAAGCAATCTGTAAGTACATTGGGACTTTGGAATACATGAATACTCCCACCGTTCCTAAATATAAGATATTTTGGCAAGTCAATTTGGCTTACCAAAACATCTGATATTTAGCAAGAGAGGAGTATTAAATTAACTTCCAGGAATGGCGAACATTGTGAATATGTGTGTACCGAAAGGTGACAAACTGAAGTAGCTTAGGTACATGACGGTGTACACTTGTGCTACTGCATCTGCATTGAAATCATGAAAATTCTCAATCTAAAATTATTATTTGCAAACCATGTTTTATACTACTACATGTGTATTGAATATATGCAATGTCTTCGCACTTCTCTTTGATTAGCTGTAGCTTCAGTTTTAGATAGCGAATATCTCGTGTTCTGTACTCCAATCTTGTATAAACTGACATCATTGCTGATGCGGATGATGCTCATATATTAATATCATCATTGCATTTTAGGTGGTGCGCTGTTCTTGATGTGACGCAGTGCCTATGGCGGGGATAGACGCCGTGGCGCCTATGGTTCGCTTTGACAGCCATACCGGAAACACTGGTGTAATTACAAAGGCTGTCATTTGTGAAACTTGTTCTATTTCATGCTCTCCGGACTTGTACTTATATGCAGGTGCCTGATTATCCCGGACTCCTGTTTGATTGTCACAACCCATGTTGGCCGGATGCTTGTTTTTTCTTCTCCAATAGCGATGATTGATCTATGTTATGTAAATTTTACCCTAGAGGCAGCTGGATAATGCTGGTAGTTTTGAGATGTTATTTCCGATATGTGCTGTGCTGTTGTGATTTTGCAATTCTTTGCTCTCCGTCATTGCTTTTGCCGGTTTCTTTCTAAATTTCTAGTACTCCCTTTAACCCATATTAGTTGACTTAGATTCATTTAGATAAAATGTATCTTGTCAAGTTTTAATGCTAGGTACATCCGTATCTAGATAAATTTGACTCAACTAATATGAGTTGGAGGGAGTATAATGATCCTAATGCACTATTGTCATTTGACATCTTTATCTCTTAATACCTATCAAAAGTTAAATTTCATCCGTCAACTTCTGTGAGTCTGTAAAACGATCTTCGTCAACTTCTGTGAGTTTGTAAAATGATCTTCAGCTGCCTTTGTAGCCATTTCGATCTTCGATCATTTGTTTTCTCATTACTTCCGCTGGTCCGGTTTATTAGGTGTGTACGTAGTTTAAAAAAATCTTTGACCGTCAATTTTGATCAATAAAATATGCAATATATGTTTTAAAAAATATACCATTGGAAACTAATTTTGAAGATGAATCCAATGATATAATTTTTATTTTTATCATATATTATGTAAAATTTATTGATTAAAATTGTTTTTAAACTACGTGCCCCGCATAATAAATTGGACCGGAGGGAGTAGTTAACTTCTGTGGGAGCTTGAAGACGCCTGTAATGGCGTCACATTTCATTTTTTCTGAGCACGAAACTGTAACTCTTATATCCTACTTCCTTCGTTTTAAAATATAAGGTGTTTTAGTTTGTGAAGAAAATGTATCTAGACTTGTTTTAGTGTCCAGATTAGTGAACCTACATATTAAAAGTAGTCTAAATACATTTGCTTCACAAATCTAAAATATCTTATATTTTGAAACGGAGGAAGTACAACTCAAACCAATCCGTGAACATTCACGGTGAGACCATTTTTATACTACCCGATGAGACTAATTCATTTTCAGGAACACAAACAGATGGTGTCAAATTTCATTTCCGTGTGAGCCCGAAAGTTGTTCAGAACACTCACTACATGAATTGGATTCCTCACCCGCTAAGAAAAAAACTGGCAAAAATTCTTTAATATACAAGTTCATTTCCTCCTACTCTTCAGTTTACTCTTCCCTTCAAATTTCCTGGTAGACCCTCCTCTCGTCTTTCCTCCTTTCTGCTTGAGTTTCTTCCGCTCCTTGCTGCGCTTCTTCTTTTCTTTGTCTTCCCCGTCTGAAGAACCCCCGCCGTCCGACTCTCTGAAACCGGTGAGCTTCTCGTACTCGTTTTCATCAATCACTCCCCGCTTCAGCTTCTTCAGGAGTCGGTACTCATTCGTCAGCTCGTCCATGTCCTCCTTGCTCTGGATTGTCTGCCGCTGCTTACCCGTCTGCTTGCGCTTTGGTTTCAGAGGCTTCTCCCTAACTCTCCTCTCTGGCTCTGGCGGCTCTTGAGCTAGTTCTTCCGCTTTTCTTTTCAATGCCTTCTGGCGTTGTTTCTCTCGAGTTTTATCCCTGCAGTGAACCAAGACAGGGAGCCTGTCAATCTATGCAGCTGAGTGTTCAGTTAGGATGTTCTATACCAACACTAACACAACTGTTCACATTGTTGTTTACTGAAATACTATTAAAAGAAACTGGGTCAGCAGAAACTACACATATAATGTTGTGTTTGTGGTCACAGTTCTTACTTGAACTTGATTTGTGAAAAATTGACGTTGCTGACAGGCATAAATCCCTTCAGTGAAAGATTATTGTGCTTCACTTCTGGCATGGATGGGATCTGGAGTAAGCCATACTCCATGGCCAGCTTTCCTACTTCAAGCCCTTTCCAATTGAAAATGTATGAGCAGTGATGCTCCTTGTATGATCGAACAAATGAGACGAAAGCTCGAAGCCCCTTTTCCATGATATTACGATCTTCTGATGCAGCTGCTCTAATCTGCAGCACAAAAGTAAGATATTAGTCTGTAATCAGCACGCCAGACTGGTATTTAAGAGATATCTAGACTCACGTGAGAAACCTTAATTACCAAAACGATACAAAACATACTAACCTGTGGCACAATATCTACAATATCCGTGGAACACTCCCTTTCCATGAGAGGAACACCTCGAAGCTTTAAGAATTCAACATAAGTATCCTCCTGCAGAGGAAGTAAGTTCAAATGTCTTTCTCAGTAAAGACAACCAACATACATACACAAATTACTGCAGAGACGAATAAATACTTTTAACTAATATATCTTGAAATTAGGAAAAATGAGAATACATTACCGTCGGTAAGAGAAATACGATCGCATCTCCTTCTTGATCATAGCGGGCAGTACGACCTGCTCTATGTATGAAAACATTGGGATCTTGAGGTGGATCATACTGGAAAACAACCAGACAAATATTTTTTATCAAAAGATGAGTCAGCGTAAAGAAACCAGTCCAGAGGGTAAGAACATAACACAGATGTAACCTGCACAATTAGATCAACATGTGGTATGTCAAGACCCCTTGCTGCAACATCAGTGCAGACTAAAATACCACTTGAAAGAGCAGAAAATGATGCCAGAGCTTTCTCACGAGGGCCCTACATACCAGAAGAACAACATGGTGGCAATCAATACAAATAATAATACGAAAGTATGTCAGTATAAAGGCCCCATAACTGGCCATTCGATAGTAGAACAGAACACATATTTTGCTATAACCTGTTTCATCTTCCCATGGTAAGGTATTACCGGAGAACCTTTAAGTAGGTTCAGCATCGGAAGAACAACAGACCAATAATCTACACAGGCGCATGTTGCAAAGTAGCTGCATCCGAGTAAGATCAAGGTGCACAGATTAGCACAATGCTACACTAAAAACAAAATACATTTGACAAACATAAATTTCCACGCATCATGTACTTACACCATGATTTTCTTTCCGTTGTTGTGCACAAGGAAATCAACAAGCTGGGACGACTTCTTTGATGGTTCACATATCATATACTGCAGAGAAAACAAGATCGCGGTTCACATTTGGTACATATTCACAAAATCATGATAAAACATAATGGTTCTACTACAATAGCAAAACAGCTGTACAAAATCATCTCGTCATATACCTCCAGTCGGAGCCCCAACGGCGTCTTGGATGGACCAACGTCTTGCTGAGCAGCATCCTTCGCCTCCGTCTTAACCTGGACCCTCACAGGATTCCTCAACCCTGCTTTTGCCAGCTCCTCGACAGCCTCCGTCTGGGTAGCCGAGAACAGACCGGTTCTCCTCAGCTTCGGCAACTTTGAAATGATGGAGGTAACCTGCTTCTGAAAGCCCATATCCAAGAGCCGATCAGCCTCATCCAGGATCAGAATCTGCTTCCAAAGGCACAACAAAAATCGAAACAACATGAGCATACGTCACATCTGCGTGAAATGCAGATACCAACTAAAGACAGATGATTCCATTGTTTGTACCCCCTAATAACAACCTCGAGATTCTTGTACTCCAGAGTGTCCAGACGCTCCATTATGTCGAAGAGCTTCCCGGGGGTGCCCACCAGTATGTTCGCGCCCTCTTCCTCCACCTTCTTGAGCTCCGCCTTGATGTCCAGCCCGCCGACCAGGAGGATGGACGAGACGCCCTTGAGCGTCGCGAAAAAGGGCTGCGCCACGTTGTATATCTGCGACGACAGTTCCCTCGTCGGGGAGATGATGATGCCGAGAACCTGTGGAAATTCGGCTCGGCTGTTGATCAGAACTGAAACACTACACTGGGTTCTGTAAGCAAAACAAGTATACACAGTAATAGCAGAGGAGAAGGCGTGTGGTGGTGACCTGGTGGGGCTTGGGAGGCGAGGGGAGGCGGCGGAGCATCTCTACGACGGGGACGACGAAGGCGAGGGTCTTGCCGGAGCCGGTGGCGGCGTCTACGGCCACGTCCTTGTGCGAGAGCAGCAGCGGGATGGTCGCCGCCTGCACCGGCGTGCACCGCCGGAAGCCGCCGAGTTTCAGGGCCTCCACCACCTCCGGGGAAAGGGCCGGGGACAGGTCCGAGAACCTCTGCTCCGTCAGCGCGCGATTCTTCCTGGCGGCCGCCGTCGCCGACGAGAAGGAGGAGGAGGAGGCCATGGGGAAGCGCTGCTTGCGGCGGTCGGGGTCGGTTCGAGGGTTTAGCTGGCGGTTTAGGTCATGTATTCTGGGTCGCACGCGAACGGCCCAAGTAGGCGGTTTGGAAGAAATACGTGACCCGAGCCAAGAGGCGTATCTATTAATTATTTTGCTGATCTAAGTGAGATCACACGAACACCGCAAGCATTTGGTATTTCGGGGGACAAGTTCCTTCCATCGGTTTACACAGGGTTTGTCTTTCAATCTTCTGATGGTGCATCTGCCAGTACACTTTTTGCTTGGAAAATATGTCATGTCACATAAGGAATAGCTCGGCTGGTTAACAGCGTGTCTCCGCTGACAACGTAAATTTTGAAAGTGGAGTTTCTCAGAATTCAATTCAGAATCTACTAGCACTGAATTTGGAATGCAAATGAATGAATTGCAGACAGAAGCGGTTTAACATCGTTTTCCCGGCTGACATGAACAAAACCCATCGGAAGATCCATAGATGTGATCATTCTGAAACTCAAACAGTATATTTTTCGATACTAAACCTAATCCGCAGGAACTATACACGGACGGGTGTTCACAAGTTCATCTCTCTTTGATTTGTTTGCACCATGGTATAATACAGCATTGACAAAAGGGGAGAAAAGGAATTATGTTCAATATGTATACAGTTCTCATTCATTCTGTTCAGCTGATGCAGTTGCAGTTGCAGCGACAGTGACTTGTTCACCCCCTTTCTCCTGTTCAGCTCCGGTACCCTGCAAAAATATCACACAGCATAAAGAATCTCAGGGTTAAAAATGTTAGCAATAACTTAGTATCAGAACCAAGTGAATTTACAGGTCTACCTCGTCATCAGGGACCGCCACTGTCTTCACTTGCGCGACAATCACCGTAATGTCATCCATCTTACCGCCTGCATCAATAAAAAGACGGGACCATGAGCTTGCTGATTTTACTGGTTGGAACAGAGCATGACATAGGTTGTAGCTGGATCATGACTGCATACCTGTTAACTTGGCTCCAAGTAGCTTCTTCCACCAAGGAACGTCAAAACCCTGCATGTAAGTAACAGGAATGAACCATGTGATATCATTTTGTTTTAGAAAACAAGTGGTAGTAACTTGTGAAGAGTAACAAGAGAAACAGAGGAGATGTGTTTGTTTCGCACCCTACTCCGCGCCTCTATCGAATAGGGTGAATCGAATCTCACGTCCACTGAATGTTTCCTCGCAAGCTCCGCCAAAGCTTTTGCTGTGGAAAACATCAACATTTTTCAGAACATGTGTTTTACGTCTGCAGTTTCAAGAGGGAGAGAAGAGATTTACCAGCTTCATCTATACCCGGAGACTCAGAAATGACTGCAAGGATCTCTTGATCAAAGATATTGTCGAAAAATCCATCTGAGCCACTGACTATCATGTCACCTTCCATAAGATTTACAGTGCAAACCTGGTAGATAAACAAAAAGAGATCAAGATCAGAATTCAGAAAGGCACAATCTTCAGACACTTAAATCTTGTTTGGCTCTACAGACTACTGTCGCGAAGCAAAAAATGACCAACAATACAACAGCCCTGTCATATCGCTGGTGCTTCAACAGCAACAAAAAGAATGGCTGATTCGATTTTATAAGAAAGTAAATACCAGTGCATCCTGATATGTTTGACCAATTGCTTCAGAGCTTATCTGATATGGACAGTCAAAGTAATGTTCTTGAGGGTACGTAGAGAACATCACCTGGCCTATATGTTAATGAAGAAAAGATTAAAATTGGTATGAAGTATGTATGTTAATAACCTTAAGATAAATACAAGTTCATTCATAATCACCTTTTCGAATAACTTTCAAACCACAATCTCCAACACTTGCAATTTTCAGAGTCCCAGTCTTTTCTAGCATTGCGATGATTCTGTTACCATCACAAATAATTGAATAAGTTTTGACACATCTACTAGGAAAATGAGTGATCTGTAAGTCTGTAAACACTGTAAGGGTAATTCTTACACTGTTGCAGATCCAATGGAAGAAGTTGCAGCATGAGCTTTCATTAGAAGAATCTGAGGATCATTACTGGCCTGAAGAGGACAGAAACTTCTCAGCGATATTTAGTTTGTCACAATAGTAGCACATGACATGGTACTTGAACATATTTCATTTAGTAGTAGTACTAACATAGAAAAATACCTCCTCATCCTTGACAAAAGTAGAACTGTTTGCCATAACCTCTCGAGAGAACAGAGCTGGATTGACATTCTTTTCTGCCCATCTGTCAGTAGATAAGAGAATGACTAGCTGGATAAAAGCCATGTGTCAATGCAAATTGGTAAAAGCAATACATCTCTTGCAAAGTACTGAAAGCAATCCAAAATACATGAGACAAGAGCAAAAGCATTGATCACAGTTCGTTGCACAGATTATCGAAATAAATAGTTCACTGAGGTGAAGATGGCATACCCTGAAACGCCATCAGCAATTGCGAAAACTCCACCACCATCACCGCCCACAAAGAAAGCATCTTCACCTCCGGTCTCAACCTTGACAGTGTGAACAAGTTCAGTAACAAACATCGGCGTCTCTTTTCGGTATTATATTATTTGACATAGATGGCTAACCTTTCTTGGGTGTGGGATTACATGAGTTCCAATAGATAGCACAGCTTCCATCCTGCAATAATAGATTCACATGACCACATGTTGACAGATGTACAGCAAGTAAGTTGAGAACCATAATTAGTAGTGCTAACGATTGCTCAACCATTAAATTGGGGCAAGCAACTTAGTTTTGCACCTTGCCAGAAATATGAGTTGATGATATGCAAGAATCCATCAGCGCTAATCCACTGATGCGGATAGATAGAAAAGAGCATTTTTAATAAAGCATCGGCCCTTCGATAGATTAGAAAAGAAGATTACCAAACATGCAGAATTACCATTACACATGCGTAAGATGGTAGACACTCGACCAAATTTGGACAAGCATGGTCCACTGTTCTGCAAATCTGTCCAGTAACAGTGTAACACCCTAAAACTGTGTGTAAATTAGTAATGCTACATGATCCATCTAGGTTGTTCTTCAAGTCACACAGAAATCCCCACAAATAAAGAAAAGTATAAAAAACAAATCATGTTTGATTAAGTACGATGCACCCAAATTCCAAGCATAACCATTGTTGGGAACTATCATCTGATACAAACATCGGGCAAAAAGAGAAAAGGAAAGGGGCATATACTGTACTTGGCAGCGCGGAGAGAGGAGAATCGCGACAGTCGAGGCGGAGGGCGATGATACGGGGAAGATGCGGTGGGACGCGAGGGCGAGAGTCGGGAAGCGGTGGAGGCCGCCATTGCTGCTCCGGATGCTGCTGCTGCTATCTCCTCCCTCCCTCCCGTCGCCCGCTGCGAGTGGAGGCGCTGCTCGCAATGGATAGTGGAGTCGGGCAGGCCACGCCAGCTTGCGTCTCTTCCAGTTTGGTCCCTGGATTTGTTCTAATTCATTCAGAGCATGTAAAAACTCAATGGACAACGAACCACAAATAACTTAAGATACAAAATTCAGACAAATTCCTCCCTAAAAAAAACCTAGCCGCCGCCTCCTCCCCCGCCGGTGACCGACGGGTCCTCGCCTCCTCCGCTTCCGCTCACGCGGGCGGGAGGGGGTGGGGACCCAGGACCTACGCTCGGCGTTCAACAAGGTCCTTAAAGTTAGTGTTTCTGTGGTGTCGTGGTGGCGCAACTCAGATGGTGGTGGATGCGCTACATCGAATAAAGGTACCCCGGCTTCAACCCCATCTCAGCGACGTTTGCGGCATCGAGAAGCTTGTGGGATTTGGTCTTCCTCGGGCGTGTGCTTCGGCTTTGTGTGGTGTTGATCTTGCCGCCGACCTGGTCCTGGTGGCCTTGGAGTGCGGCGGTGCGGTTTGTTGTTGGTTTGTGGTGGATGGTGGAGGATCCGGCCGCTTGATAGGCGGGGTGGCATTGGCCCTGGATCCGGCGTTGAAGATGCTTGGAGGGCTCCTCCGGCTGATGTTTCTTAGCAGCAGGCTAGATCCAGTCTTATGGGGCTAATGGTTATTGCGGCTCTTTAAAACCTCATGGCTAGGGGTTTTTTCAGTGCCAAAGTGTGGACCAGCTGCTGTTGATCTTCTTCTTCTCTGGCGACGGCGAAGGATTTGGGTTCTTAGTAGTTGTGGCGAGGACGGTTTGCAGTTGTTCAACCGTTTGTTTTCTCCTTGTTTTCTTTTGCTTGTATTGGTTTCATCCTTGTATCATTACAGTTATAAATACAAGTAATGTATGCCTATGGGCGTACAAAGTAAAAAAAGAACATCTTAGAGGTCCGACGCTCGATAGACTTACAAACTGAAACAAACATCGCACTGGTACAGGACACATGCTTAGTAGATTTATTCGTTCAAACATAGTCGAACCATGAACACCGAAGGGAATATGCACGGGAGGTAATAATAAAATGTATCTTGTATTTCTTGTTTCATATTTATGATAGATGTTTATTTCTCATGCTAAAATTTTATTAACCGAAAACGTTAATACATGTTTGTTTGTCTAATAAACAACTAGCTCGTTGATGAACCGATGATCAAGGTTTCCTAATTATGAGCATTAAATGTTTTAATAACGAGATAATACCATTAGGAGAATGATGTGATGAACATACATTCAAATTAAGTATAGCTATACGATCAAGTCATTAAGTTTATATTGTTGTATCAAACACATACGAAGTAACACTAATCCTCATACCATGAGATCATGTCAATCACTAGCACGAAAGGGTATTTTAATAACATCAAACGTCACACCGTATTTGGGTGACTCTAAAATTGGGTTTGGATACTCTGAAAGTATTAGTTAAGTCTAATGGATCAAGAGTGAGATTTGTCCATCCAGATAAATGAGAGATATACTCTAGGACCACTCGGTGATATCATGTCGGCACAGATTGCAAGCACGTGACTAGGTCACAAATGATGTCATATCATGGAACGAGTAAAGAGTACTTGTCAGTAATGAGATCAAACTAGGAATGGTTGATACCGATGATCGGATCTCGGACAAATAAAGTATCGCGAGAGATAAGGAATTGGTTACGACGTTTATGGTTTACACGATCACAAGATTCATGGTTTAATGTGTGGGAGTCATTACGGATCTCCAGATTCCGTTGTTGACTATTGATCGGAGAGGTGTCTCGATCATGTCTGCATTATTCATGAACTGTAGGATGACACACTTAAGGTTTGTCGACGCTTTTGAGCAGGGGCTAAGCTAGGATGTTTTTGAATGGGGCCAAACCCATTTTTCTCTACTTGACTGGGGTCATCTTCTATAAATATTCATTAGCTAATGCTAAATAGTGAAGGTTTTTGTGTTTTCCATTGGGGTCAGCTGACCCCAACGCCTCTAAAGCAGCTTCATCCCTGCTTTTGAGTAGATATATTGTATCAGAGAAAATTTGGAAATCACCAGAATTATTTTGATGAGTACCAGAACTGTTTTGGGGGAAATCGCCGGAATTGTTTCAGGAGTAATATCAGAAAAATTAAAGGGGGTATATGTTGATGTTTGTTAGCTAATGTAATTGAAAAAATAAAAATAAATAAAATTTGTTTTTATTCATTTAATGAGAATTTTGAGTGGAGAGTCCACTTGAATAAATAAGAGATGAGTGGGCATGAGTGGAGGGAGAGGCGTGGCACCTATGATGGCTATCGGCCATCCCTTGGGGTCTGGCCCCTCCTCTATATAAGTAGGGGTTGGAGCACTCCTTCCCTCCTCCCATTGGCTTTCGGGTTAGCGGAAACCATGGACAAATAGTTTTCTCTGGTGGATCAACTACTTTCGCCGCCCCACTAGATCGAGAGAACGGGTGTCAGTCGCCAAGCCATACATGTGACCAGTACATAGATGTTGCCGGATTGCAGCGCTCGTCAACATGATCTTGAGATCGAAAAGTGTTCATCTACATTACCCATGAGATCCGATCTCGATAAAAACTTTTGGTCTTCGAAGGTAAATTTTTCTAGATGATGAACTACTCGTTACATGCATCTTTTAGATTAGATCTTGGCACCTTTGATGTTATTATTGTAGAAAAAAATGTTTTCTATGCTGCAAACCCTTTACACTAAATACCGATTCACTCTGACTCTAGGAAAACACTAGTTTAAGGTGCTGCAACTATGACCTCTATATACACACCAATGTTGAGGTACCGGAGAGCAGCATCCATTGAATTGAACATGACAATTTTGAGATCAATTCCTAACATACATAAATAACAAAATAATTTGATAGAAAGAAGAATAAATGAACAAACTTTCATCTCGTGACAAGAGATGAGACTCTTGATATCTAAATCCCACAAAATTTATATGTGCATGCAAACAAATCAATTGAGCTCATGTATTTAACTCGTGAAACTAGTCAGACCAGTCCATTCAATTTTTGGAACCAATGCTCACTAAAATAAAAGCAATTTATATTGAACTTTTATATTTCTACATAACTTACGTTTAGCATTCTACCGTATTAGTGACTATAATCTCATGTTACTCATTTGCCATACTTAACCAAATATCTAGATATTAGTTGTAGTGTTCTTTGGTATAAGATTGTAGTGTATTATTTAGAAATACTTGTTCATTGTGCTAAATTTAAAATTTATTTAATAACCCAAGCTCCTTCTTGAATCAATTTTTGGCAAAAGCATAATCTATATAGTGTATACTTATTTAGAGAAAGGATCTCTCAAAGCGTACGATCTAAGATTCTAACAAATATGTTAATAGCAGTTTCTAGTGTGTGATAAGGTAAACATAGTCATTAAAGTATTTTTGTGGTCCGGATGTGTCTTGCAAGATACATGGATTGACTAATAAGTCGACACCACGCACATGCTTTGCACTTGTATTGAAATAGCATGGTTTTGAATAATCGTTGACCAACATAAAAATAAAATGTCGTGGATTCTATCAAGTTTGTATAGAGTGCATTTGTTATCATCTAGTAGTGTATATGAGTGCTCCCGCTAAGTTTTGAAATATAAATTCTTGCACATAATTAAACATGAAACTTCAGTGAACTAGAATTACGTATAACAAGTAGGCACGGGTAAAAATCCAAGGTCTGATCTTCATTGGTTGTACTTCACAATAACATTGTTGTATGTATTGTTTGGAGAACTCGGACTTTCTCGAGTGTGAAAATCCAAAATCTTTTATCGGGCGATGACAACGTTTGTGCATTGTTTTTGTTGAGGCATTTTTTAAAGAATCTCGTTTGTAGTCCAGGTGTTATATTCGTTGGTGATTTAAGTGATACTGTTTCGAGTGATTCATCACCCCAATAGGGTTTTTGTTTTCTTTTCTCCCTTTTTAATTTTTTCCTTATTTGTGTGCAGTCCTGATGTTTTTGGATATGTTATTGGTGCAAAGGCTAAGTATAATTAATATATTCATGATATTAATACATTACTTTATTGAAAAAAGTACAACACGTAGAAATTTCACCTGACTGATACTGTCGGGTTCAATTTTCAGCATACGATCAACTTGGTTTGTTCCTACGCGATACTCGCTCATGTGGACTTGCTCATGCAAATTGAGAAATTTATTATTTTCAAATATTCATTAGTATCTTGAGCATAGAGGGTAATAGTATAGCGGTTACTTATAATTTTTTATTTGGGGCACATGGCACTCGTCCTGTTTGCACAACCTATGGGTCCACCAGGAGGGAGGGGCTCCACTACCCAACATGCCATCGTGCTCACATCGCTAAGGAGTCGCCCATGATGACCCCGTGTTCTACCGTAGATTTCCATCATTGATGCCGGTAGCGTTGTGGAGGACAATCGAGACCGGTCCCCCAGCGCTCCCAGCCTATGTCTTGGAAGTCCAAGTCGAGTTGCATAGCGACACACCCATGAGCCAAGATGGCCTCCTGACACTCCATGGTAGTTGTCGGAGCCGGCAGACTAGAGGATGCCCAAAGTGGTGTACCATCCATGCCGCTTAGAGCAAATCACGGGTCGGGTGAAGGAATTCCACACCGTCCTCGTCCACATGGGGGTAGACGCCCCTGTCGACGCTTCGCAACCGAAGGTGGTTCCCGTCGACAATGGCCTGTAGGGTTCGCAGCATAGAAAACAAAAAATTTCCTACGATGGGAACAACTATGTACCAAGATCTATCTACTAGATACAAACAATGGGCGGATGTATATCCGTAGAGAACATACCCTTGAAGACCGACAAAGCTTAACGAGTCCAAACTCGTGGTTGATGTAGACGATCTCTTGCCGATCTCAAGATCGAGAGGAAGTCCTAGCGCCGCAAAACAGCAGCGCATCCGTGCTCGCACACACGTTCGAGGCACCGAGCAACCTCCGCCTCCTCGCTCCAGCGATGCAGCGGAAGCACAACTCTTTCTTGCCGAAAAGCCACCGGGAACATGTATCTCGCTAGTCCGAGACCATGGGGAATAAATTCTAGAGGGGGAGAGAGATCCTTCACGAGGAGGTGTGATGTGAGAGGAGGAGAGGGGGCCTTTTATAGGGGAGAGGGGGGGCACCCAAGGGGCATGGCGCCCAGCCATGGGGCTGCCCCCACCTCTTCCACATTCATGTGGGTGGAGCTCCCACTCAAAATGAAAAGCCTCCACTCCCATTAAAAAGCCTCCACTCAAAAATCCACTCACATGCATTAAATTTCCACCAAATTTAATGCAAGCTCTCATTTAAATAAAACTCTTTTATTTATTTATTCAGAATTTTGTTAATTACTTTAATTAACAAACATTCACATAAAACCCCTTGCTAGTATTCCATTTCACATGCAGAACCAGTTTCAGCAATTTCAACCGAAACAGTTTCGGTGTCTAGTGAAATAAATTCCTGCGCTTTCCTTTTCTTTTCGGCATGAAACTTTTGCTCCAAATGGATGTCGGTGTCTCTTAAGTGTGTCACCCTACGGTTCGCGAATAATGCGGACATGATCGAGACCCCTCTCGGATCAATAATCAGAAGCGGGATCTGGAGACCCATACTGACTCCCACACATTCAACGATGACTTTCTTGTGATCGTCGGAACCTTTTACGCTAGTATCTTCATCCCTTTGTTTCGCGATATATTACATGTCCGAGATTCGATCATCGGTATCTCCATACCTAGTTTGATCTCGTTACCGACATGCACTCTTTTCTCGTTCCCGTGATATAACATTCTAGTGATCAAATCACTTGCTTGCAAGCTAATCAATGTGATATCACCGAGAGGGCCCAGAGCATATCTATCCGTCATCGGGATGAACAAATTCCACTCTCGATCCATGGGCCTCAACATAACACTTTATTAGTTCTGAATCCATCTTTATAATCACCCTGTTACGGTGTGACGTTTGATGTTATCAAGAAACTCTTCCGGTGTTAGTGATTGACATGATCTCATGGTCTAAGGATTAGGATCACTTCGTAAGTTGTTATAGCAATATAAACTCAATGACTTTGATCGTAATGCTATACTTCGGATGAATGTTCATCACACCATTACACTAATGTTGTGATCCCGTTATTAACAACATCCAATGTCCATGATCAGGAAACTTTGATCATCTTGTTAATCAACGAGCTAGTTTATGAGAGAGGCATAACTAGGAACTTCCTTTTTGTTTATTAAACACACATGTATTAACGTTTCCGTATTAATACAATTATAGCATGTAAAATAAACATTTATCATAAATAGGAATACGATAATAACCACTTTATTATTGCCTCTCGGGCATATTCCCTTCAGTCTCCCACTTGCACTAGAGACAATAATCTAGTTTGAAAACTTTGTGTATTGAACACCTATGGCTTTCTGGTGTTCCATATATGCAATTGCAAGTGGTTAACATAATCTACGGATCTGACGCTTCAGGTCCGTGTGTATTTGCATGTCTTTGCGTCTCCACGCATTACTCATTATCCAATGAGATGGCATTGTATAAATTTGGTCTTTCGGTGAGACCTTTAGTTCCTTGGGGTTAAATCATGTCGATACTATTGTCATACAATATATCTTTAGTATTAGCCCGTTGCGAACCACACCTTAGTTTGATAACAAACTTCTTGACACAAATTCCCTCCTTTGCTGCTACTATAGCAGTCATATACTTAGCCTTTTTGTTGTAGTATTCGTCACAATGTCTTAACTATGGAACTCTTCCAAATCCATCATGGAATCTCCTTTCCATTACATTGTGCCACTCATAGTTTAAATTGAGATAAACTTAATTTGTATCTTGTGACAAAACTAGTATCAATGTAACGCTTTACAATGAACTATTTGTAATTGTTTGTCACCTCTACACAAATATATTCTTAGTTCTTCCAAAAGATCATAAGAATATCCTTACTATAGTCCAATGATCATTTTATGATTCATTCTGGTATATGCTCATAACACTTAGAGCATAGGACATATCTGGATGTGTACATATCATGGTATGATTGATCAAAACATTCTTGTGATTTCACTCATCAAGTGTCAAAACACTTGAATCTTGTTTCACTTATCAAGTGTCGATACACTTGAATCTTGATTCAATTCCTTTCCAGGCGACAAGAACTGTTTCTTGTCGTTTCTATATTGAACTCCTTCAATATCTCATATATGTACGTTTGGCATAAACATATTAGCGTTGCAGTCTATCCACTATAGACATTCATGCTAAATATTCGGGTTTTGCCTAAGTCTTTCATCGAAATGAAATTCTTAATATTTGTCAATAAAAGATACATCATTTCTAATCAACAAGATGTCCTTCACATAATGTATTAGAAATATGTCTCAGCGCTCCCACTTAATTTCTTGCAAATGCAAGCATCTTCATCGTCTCCAGATGAAAAACTCATTTTTCATCATGGTGAAGATTCCAACTCCGCGATGCTTACTTCAACCATTGAAGTTTGCATGCCCTTTTAGCATCCTTTGAATTTAACAAAACCCTTTGGACCGTGTCATGTACACGTCCTAGGTAACCATTCTATTAGAAGAACTTTGTTTTGTTTATTCATCTACCATATACCAAATTATATGTAGTGGTTGCTACTTTAATCCGTTCAGACTAAATATCGCTATGAAAGATCAAATCTTGTCATAGTCAACTCTTTGAACATTGTCATAAAATACTTTACGACATGTCGACTATTTCATAGATGTGAAACATCCATGTCTGTTTCTTTATAGATCCAAATACGACCGATAGGTTTTTACACCTATCCGGAGGGTCTTCCAAGTTCAAAACTTGATTTCTCGTGTATGGAACTATCACGGATTTTATGGCTTCAAGCCATTTGACGGAGTCAGGGCCCATCATCGCTTCTTTGCATATAGTCGGTTCATCATTGTCAAACAATAATGATTTACTCTCAAATCTTAGTATTTGATTGTTTATTCGACCGACTTGGTTCAATAAGAACTTAGATCTCCGTGACCACAACCTTTGAGGAACATAAGCTATAAGCATTATGGCAGCCTCCAGAACGATTTCCGGCGCTGCGCAACTCAGCACATTTAGCTAAGGTTCGTTAACCTTATCAAAGTTCTATTGTCCTCCCACTTAACATTTATGAAAAATTCCTTCTTCAAGAAACTTCACGTTTCAAGCGACAAACCCTTTTGTCCTTGGTGTTATGAAGGAATAACCAATTGTTATTCGAAATAACCTACAAAGACATGCTCATCCGACTTCAGTTGTAAACATCTTACTTATGTTTAGCATACCAAAATTTAAGAAATGACAACTTGGGTTTTACCCCAAACCATAACTTCCATGGTGTCATTTCAACGGATCTAGACGGAGCTCTTTTCAGTGTAAAAGCGGTAGTCTCTAAAGCTTTAATCTTTTAAAACATAATGGCAGTTTTATAAATAACACCTTTGATCCAACCATGTCTCACAAAGTTTCATTACAAATCTCAAACACTCCATACTCCTATGGTGTTTCGGGATATGTAAATCTAGGTGTTTTGCTAAACTTGCAACTCAAATAAATCCCTTTATGATAAAATCATAATTCATTTATTTTCTTGTTACACTTGTAACTCAAATAAATCCCTTTATGATCAAATCATAATTTATTTATTTTTTTCTTGTTACAATGATTTTCCACTTCATCTTGAAAGTCTTTGAAACATTTTCAAATATTTCATACTTCTTTCTCATTAAGTGAACATTCACTCAAAAAACCGGAGAAAGCATATGAAGTTGAAACCCATCGCTTACGACTGCACATAATGGACTACATACATCGATATGTATAAATTCCAATAATTTAGTCGTTCGTTCTTCTTTGGCCTTTGAACGAAGTTTTAATTATCACTTGGAAAGTCTCACAAGCGTCACTTGATCAAATCAAAGACTCCAAAAATCCATGAATATGGAGATTCTTCATGTTTTCTTTCCAATATAATTTAAACAGCGATGTCACTTCATAAGTGATCTTTTCAATCATTTGTCTTGCAACATTTTAGCATTAGGTTTTATGGATGTGATTTCTTCAACTAGATTTGTAAATCATCCATCTTATATGGAATACGGTAATTATTTGAACAACCTTTGTTCTTACAATACCTGATTCAAATAACAATTATTAAAACAAATCTTGAAGTCAAGCTTTGATGTCAACGAGAAATACAAACAACGGTTTGTTTGTTTTCGATGAACATCATCACATATTCTCTTGCTAGTTACTTATGCCATTGTGGTTCATGAATTGCATTGTTCCGTATGAAATTTCATACCAACCAATTCGGTATCTAATACCCAAGAACCACATTGTTTAACAAGCAAAGAATACAACCATAACATGTATATCATATATATACCTAAATTGGATATTTCCAATCTTTTCTTTTCTGCCAAATATATTTTATAGATTCTCTTTCAGCATTTCCTTTTCCTTTTAAAAGAATTTATCAACATCAACAGTGGCGCCATATACATGACACATAGTCTGAAGCGTGTATATTCAAATAATAATACCTTTGGACTTGCACTTTGAAGTAGATCACCATCATCAAAATGATCGGTATTCTTTCAAAATTCATTCTTTAGTAATCTTTTAGTGTAGTAAACATTTTACATACATATTCTATTCACCCTTATCATGACGACTTTCATGATCAAGCTACTTTAGCTTATAAAGGCGAATCGTGAGTATAACATTACTTTCCAAAACCCTTTTGGATGATTAGGATGTCTAGCATCTCCTAACCTTCGTAAATTCTCATCCAATATGAGAACATATATTATACTCTATCATATTGCAACCAAAACATTGTTTCAGATATCGTTATATCTGCCACACATGATGGTTTCTGAAACAATTCTTTCAGCTCCTAGATAAACTTGATATTAAAACAATCAAGAATCGTGGAGGCAAACATGATACTTAAGATACTAACACTGGAATTGTTACTCTCGATTTAATACCAATTATTAAATTTCACGGAGTAAATAGAGTTTGCTAAAAGTTTGCAATAGGACTTTAAACTTTGATTGACACTCAACACAATACGATACCAGTTCGTAAAGTATATATCCAGAATTCTATAGTTCTATTATCTCAATTACAACTATGCATATGGTGGTGAACGAATGCCAATGACTACAACAAATTATGCAAATTCACTTTGATTTAATTTATGATAAATTGAGTTCTACTAATCCAAATTAGAAATGAACTCCCACTCAAAAACGACATCCCTCGTGCCTTTTTGGTGATTACATGAACCAAATCCACTACACCAAGTCCGATCATCACGTGAGTCGGTGTAGCTTCAAAGGCGAGCATCAAATGGGCATCATATCTACTATATGACTCATGCTTAACCTTTCGGTCCGTGTTCCGAGGCCATGTCTGTACATGCTAGGCTCGCCAAGTAAGAACCTTAGTATTCGCGTGTGTAACTGTCTTACACCCGAAATATGGTCGTGGATCCAAAAACACCCGATCATCACGTGATGTCTTGGAGCGACGAGAACATAATCGGTGCATACTAAAGGAAGAACACATTCTTATCTTGATATTTAAATGAGGGATCATCTTATTATGCTAATAAAACGCCAAACAAGCAATATAAGATGCTATCAAACATCACATGTTTATTAGTGGAATGATATGGTTCCCGCATATGATCTCTATCATGTGCACCGTGGTATGATCACTATCATACCTTTATGTGTAAATCCAAGGTCTATGGAGTTTACACGTTATGTATGTTGTAAGAGTATCATCTCATACTTCTACTTACAATACTACCATATCATAACACTAGCCCAGCAACAATCTAAACTAGACGCCTCTAATTTATCCATTGCAAATTTTACGTGGCTTAGGGCTTTCGAAGATAGAACCGTTCTTACCTACGAACATGAACCACAACGAGGATAACCAAATTGTTGACAACTCGTTGCAAATTAGATATTGACTATAGTAGGAGAGACAGACACCCGCTAGCCACTTATGCAAAACTAGTTGCATGTCAAGCGTGGAACAGGTCTCATGTGCGAGGACATGTAAAGTTTGTCCGGGCCGCTTCATCCCACTATGCCACCAATATCCAAAGTACAACTAAGAAGTAATAAAATGATCATCATCGCCCACATACTCATATGTGTACTACCCGTGCAAAGTATCTACGCATAGATCCGGCTCTGATACCACTGTAGGGTTCGCAGCATAGAAAACAAAATTTTCCTACGATGGGAACAACTATGTACCAAGATCTATCTACTAGATACAAACAACGGGCGGATGTATATCCGTAGAGAACATACCCTTGAAGACCGACAAAGCTTAACGAGTCCAAACTCGTGGTTGATGTAGACGATCTCTTGCCGATCTCAAGATCGAGAGGAAGTCCTAGCGCCGCAAAACAGCAGCGCATCCGTGCTCGCACACACGTTCGAGGCACCGAGCAACCTCCGCCTCCTCGCTCCAGCGATGCAGCGGAAGCACAACTCTTTCTTGCCGAAAAGCCACCGGGAACATGTATCTCGCTAGTCCGAGACCATGGGGAATAAATTCTAGAGGGGGAGAGAGATCCTTCACGAGGAGGTGTGATGTGAGAGGAGGAGAGGGGGGCCTTTTATAGGGGAGAGGGGGGGCACCCAAGGGGCATGGCGCCCAGCCATGGGGCTGCCCCCACCTCTTCCACATTCATGTGGGTGGAGCTCCCACTCAAAATGAAAAGCCTCCACTCCCATTAAAAAGCCTCCACTCAAAAATCCACTCACATGCATTAAGTTTCCACCAAATTTAATGCAAGCTCTCATTTAAATAAAACTCTTTTATTTATTTATTCAGAATTTTGTTAATTACTTTAATTAACAAACATTCACATAAAACCCCTTGCTAGTATTCCATTTCACATGCAGAACCAGTTTCAGCAATTTCAACCGAAACAGTTTCGGTGTCTAGTGAAATAAATTCCTGCGCTTTCCTTTTCTTTTCGGCATGAAACTTTTGCTCCAAATGGATGTCGGTGTCTCTTAAGTGTGTCACCCTACGGTTCGCGAATAATGCGGACATGATCGAGACCCCTCTCGGATCAATAATCAGAAGCGGGATCTGGAGACCCATACTGACTCCCACACATTCAACGATGACTTTCTTGTGATCGTCGGAACCTTTTACGCTAGTATCTTAATCCCTTTGTTTCGCGATATATTACATGTCCGAGATTCGATCATCGGTATCTCCATACCTAGTTTGATCTCGTTACCGACATGCACTCTTTTCTCGTTCCCGTGATATAACATTCTAGTGATCAAATCACTTGCTTGCAAGCTAATCAATGTGATATCACCGAGAGGGCCCAGAGCATATCTATCCGTCATCGGGATGAACAAATTCCACTCTCGATCCATGGGCCTCAACATAACACTTTATTAGTTCTGAATCCATCTTTATAATCACCCTGTTACGGTGTGACGTTTGATGTTATCAAGAAACTCTTCCGGTGTTAGTGATTGACATGATCTCATGGTCTAAGGATTAGGATCACTTCGTAAGTTGTTATAGCAATATAAACTCAATGACTTTGATCGTAATGCTATACTTCGGATGAATGTTCATCACACCATTACACTAATGTTGTGATCCCGTTATTAACAACATCCAATGTCCATGATCAGGAAACTTTGATCATCTTGTTAATCAACGAGCTAGTTTCTGAGAGAGGCATAACTAGGAACTTCCTTTTTGTTTATTAAACACACATGTATTAACGTTTCCGTATTAATACAATTATAGCATGTAAAATAAACATTTATCATAAATAGGAATACGATAATAACCACTTTATTATTGCCTCTCGGGCATATTCCCTTCATGGCCTCCATGGCAAAGCGACCATCTTGTGTAGTGAATTTGTGACAAGGGAGAGCATATAAACCACCTAGATAGTTTGCTTTGGCCTACAGGCTATCCCGTTAAAGTTGCCCGATTTTCAAAAGAAGATTGGAAAATATAAATTTTGCTTGTCACCCTTCTCTCACAATAGACAGCTGGAGCTACGAGATAGTGCCTCTACCCAACACTACCGTCTCAAATTCTAAAATACAACAGGATTCAAAAAGGAAGTTTCAGGATATTATTTTGTCTAGAAATGTTTTGTTGTATCACAACTTTTAATAAAAAGTTCAAACATAAGACTATCGCTCTATCACAATTTACATCTAAAATACGTGACTTGCTAGAGATATATGATGTGTCGTTATCCTCGTTTTACGCTACAAAGTTAACGATACTAAAATAGTGGTACATTAATTAATGATACTAACATACACAATTTATTATGAAAATACTGGTGATTTATCATACTAACAGTGGCAAGTTCATGACCATGTCTGGTACCACTAGAGTATGTGGAAGACCGGGGTCATCATTGATGGCTCTATTTTATATCGATTTTTTTCTTTCCAACTAAGAAAACTATTTCAAAAATAGAGTGACCTTGTATTTTCGTGTGACTTTTAGATACTACACATTTTAGAAAGGAACTGAAGTCACAAATGGGTGATTTGGAGTAAATCAAGTAACTTCCCAGTTAGTGGAAATTACATTTGATCCAAATGAAGACTTAGCGAGTTGTGGTACAATCGTAACTGATTGTACTACCCCGCCATACTAGGAACCGCCACCTTCCCCTGGTCAAATGAAACAACTTTCATGAAGGACTAAGAAGAATACCATTCAAAGCGCTACCAAACAGAACCATAACAGATGAGATTCGAAGGAGATCAGGAGAAGAACCCATCTTTGATCAACTATGAGATTCTCACCAGTGAGATCATTCACTCTGCAATCACCATCATCACTGAGAGACGAATTCTTTCTTGTAAGGCTAGGGCAGTAACTCTATTCATACTTGGACCTAAAGACTAGATTTGGTGACCTTTATTTCTATTGCGGCTTGCTATGATAACACCAAGAGGAACCATATTTATATAACCATTATGTCTCTATGTTATTTTTTCTCATGTGCGAGTAAATCCCCCTAAACGTGGGAGATGTAGGGGATTGACGATATGTGTTATTCCAAACATTCCTTCATCCATTTTGTGAGAAGTATTATTATTGATTATTATAGGGTTGAATATCCACATGTTATGCATAATGCTTGTTGTCTAATTTAAGGTCCTAGAAAACATGATCTAGAGACCTACATGGGTAAGCACTTGTTGTTTACCAAATATGTGACCTCCAAGTGTCTGAGTTTTGATATGAACGAGGAGCGAAGACAACTTGAGGAGAACGGTAAACCATCAATTAGTTCGGTATCATGACCTTAATTGTTGCAACGGACTATTATTCGTGGTATCAGGGAACGTGACAATAGTGTCAAACAATTCCAACATGAGGAAAGTTTGGTTATCCTATGGTGACTCGCCTACCCATCATTCAATATGAATAATCATTATGACATACTTCCAGTTGGCACGTTAACTATCAATTTGAACCGAATCTCTCTGCGCCTAATCTCTCATCTGTAGAAAACCCTCTTTTACGTTCAACAAATTTTACTTTTATGTTATTTACTTTCGAGCAGTGTTCAACCATTCTTTCATCACACAAATCACTTTCACCCTTTTTAATTACAATTACTGCATTCAATTCACTCAAGACCGATGTTAAAAGTGGCTGAAATCGAAACACGCATGAAAGGCACTCATCGAAGCTCTTTGTCAGGAACGATAAACAACCGAAAGAATATTTTCATAAAAGTGTGCTTCAACGAACTTGTACTTTTGCAGTCATTGGACTATTTTCTGACGCCGTTGTTGTGGAGGTAAGTGCCGAGTGTTTGTTTCTTGAAAATTACGGGTATTAATATTAGACTAGACCCCTTTTGCGCCCCCGGATGCAGAAGTTAGAGAAACCACTTGATTATTAAACCCAAAAAATTGTTAGGAATGACATAAGAGAGCTTCCACAAGCATGTGTAGACTTGCATTCCATACGCTACGATACATTTATGACTAAATAAGACAAGTGAACATTTGGTCACATGACTGATTTTAATTCAAAAACTTTGACCTAGATTTTAATTCAAATTTTTGGCAAAACTTCCTATAAGTCGATGCCATATTTGGTCAAGGTTATTAACTGATGATTATTAGTAAATCGGTGAATATTTTGAAAAAAAAAGTTTATACATGTATTATATTTTACATATTAATATGTACCAGGCTATAAATATTCATCAGTAAACATTGATAACATTGACGGCTACACATGTACCAGGTCTGATGCACGCAAGGAGCACCATGACGTCCACCATCTTGCAATCACATATGGATGCGGCTGCAGCCGACCTTGTTTGGTGGTGGTGTATGGACAACCGAGTGGGGCGGGAGTGTTGCTTCGTGCCGCCAATACATGTGGCAGTCGGTGAATTACCTCTCAATGAAGACCACACTTGGCTAGATTTGCGATGTGATGCCTCTGGCCACCTGCTCATGAATAGATTCAGATCAAACCAGATCAACATATGCACCTTCTCCTTCCGTCGCGGCGCCTTTCGCCGCCGTGCATGGGTCGCTATCTAGATCCCCAGCTTGACCGCCCTCTGCCTCCATTTCTGGGCCGACCTGCATAGCCTCGCCGCCCTCTGCTCCCGTAGTTAGCCACCCCCTGCCGTTGCTAGGGGCTCCCATAGTGAAGGATACTGAGAGAGACGGGCCGGCCTAGGATATTTTTTTCCCACTTTCTCTCCTTCACTAGGCAAGCCAAGATAGGCCTAGACTTATTTTAATGCTAGATATATCCAAATCAATTGATTTGGATCAAAGGGAGTAACGGAATTGACGAGAGTGTCAAATAAATAATCAACAAAGATGTTGTAAGATTCCCGACTATGAACTCTTAGATCACACTTATAGAGTCGGATTTGTTTGGGGTTTAGCCCGATCCTTCCTTCCACCCCCGAGCTAGTTCGTTTATCCACGGCAACCGCCGTCATGTTCTTCCTAATCCTCGCCGAGTCCCATGCTAGTCGGTCAGAGAATACTTATAGGATATATTACATGGCCTATTTATGGCCCAATTCGTGGCCTATAAGCCAGCCCGGTTGTCAAGTCTTTGGGCCTCGCCTTCTTGTCCTTCGGGTCAGCTGGTACAATGGAACATGGTACTTGGTCGTTGACAATCCCCTCGTCTTGAAATTCTACTTGTCCCCAAGCAAATGCTCGCATGAACTGTTGACGTAGCAACTCGAGATTTTCCTAGGTCACCATTTCTTCAGTGCGGCCACTCCACTGCACAAGAACTTGAATCACTATACGTAGGCCTTGCTGTCGAACTCGTCGCTGGAGGATGTAGACTGGTACCTGGAACAAGGTATCAGTGGAAGGTAACTTAGATAGCACCTGGTGTCCTGGTCCAATGCAAGGCTTTAATTGCGACACATGGAAGATGGGATGAATGTGACTGGTGATCAACAACTCCAGCTTGTATGCAACCTCGCCAATGCGCTCCAGCACCGAGAACGGACCAAAGAACTTGAAAGCCAACTTGTGATTAGTGCATCGCACCACCAAAGATTGCATGTATGGTTGTAATTTGAGAAATACATGATCCCCAACCGAGAAAACCCGCTCAGAGCGACGCTTGTCATCATGGGACTTCATGCGCTATTGCATGCACAAGAGGTGCTATCTGACAGAAGTAATAATCAGAGAGCGTTTATTGAGCCATGCTTGAATATCACCAGCAACCACCTTATCTAAAGCCGTAATACCAAAGTAACAAGTTTGCGTGCCATAAATCACTTCAAATGGGGACTTTTCTAGGGAAGAATACCAATTAGAATTGTACCATAGCTAGCAAAGAGATAACCACTTGGACCAATGAGCTGGGTGTGCACTGATGAAACACCGAAGGAAACATTCAACAGATTGGTTCACCCATCCAGTTTATCTGTCAGTCTCTGGATGATTCGCCGTGCTCATCCTAAGTTGTGTTCCCGTAGCTTTAAACACCGTCTCACAGAAATGCTGGTAAAAATAGTGTCGCGGTCTGAAACCAGCGACGGTGGCAAGTCATGGTCCTTATAGACATGATCCAGAAATTCCAAATCAGATCGAAACCTCTATGATAGGATCATAGACCATAGGATCATAACTTTTAGAATCGTGAAATTATAGATTCTACTTATTAGAATCGTAGAATTGATCCACTCAATTTGGGTCGTAAAGTCATAGAATCGCATGGTAGAATCATGATTCTGACAACTCTCTGCTACCCGTGGTGGCAGTATAGGGATGCCGCAAGGGAATGAATACTGCATACTTGGACAGTTTGTCAACCACCACCATGATGCAATTGAGTCGACGAGAAGGAGGTAGACCATCGATGAAATCCATTGAAGCCATCTCCTAGGGTTCAGAAGGAACAACCAAAGGTTGAAATAGCCCGGCTGGCAAGGTGCGCTCTAGTTTGGCTTGCTAACAAACTTGACAGGATTTAACGAAGTCTCTTACCATGTTTTTCCATACATGACCACTTAAATAATGAAACCAACTGACAATAATTTACAGGGAACTAGGAATGGCTACCAATTGGGCTAGCATGGAAGGAAGACACAGTCAATTTTGGATCAGCTCTAATCCAAATTAGCCCATCATAACGCAACAATCCATCCAGAAAACTGTAATGAGGTTCAGCTACAGCGTCAATAGCCAGTTATTGTAAATTATCCTAAAAAAACATCCTAAGTGTAACTGTTGATGACACGTTCCAACCACACAGGTTTCAGAGTTGATACTAACATCGGAGGAGAAGCTTCCACCGGCTTCTGAGACAATGCGTTCGCTGACCCATTGTGAATCCCTTTTTTGTACTACACTACATACTGTAAACCCATGAGTTTGGTAAGAGACTTCTGCTGCCAGTTAGTGTGTAAACGCTGATTAGTCAAGTGCTTGAGACTCTTGTGATTTGTCTTAATCACGAGTTCACACAACTGCAAATACGGTCACTGCTAGAAGGATGGCGAGGTACTCCTTTTCATATACAGAGAGTCCCCTGTTGCGAGGACCCAAAGCCCGACTCACGAATGCAATAGGATGCCCCTTCTGAGAGAGCACTGGGCCACCTCCAAAGTCGCAAGCATCTATTTCAACAACGAAGGGTAGCGCAAAATCTGGTAGGGCGAGTGCCGGAGCAGAGTACAAGGCTTCCTTCAATACCTGGAAGGCTTTCTCCTGTGCATCAGTCCAAACGAACACCGCCCCTTTTTTTGAGCAAGGAAGTAAGGGGGTTGTTGATGATCGCATAGTGGCGGATGAATTTGCGATAGTAACCGCTAATACCAAGGAATCCTCGCAACTCTCTGAGATTGGATGGTCAGGGCCAAGAGCGAACCGAATCAATCTTGGTTTCATCTGTGGTGACACCATGAAATCACATGCCCTAGGTAAGCAATCTTCCAATAGGCAAAAGCACATTTAGAAAGTTTAACTTGCAATTGCTCCCGTTACAGAATCTCCAAAACTTGTTGTATATGTTGCAAATGATCCTCATAACTAACACTGTAGATGAGGATATCGTCAAAGAATACCAACACAAACTTGCGTAGAACTGGTGCGAGAGCAGCATTCATTGAAAATTGGAATGTTACGGGGGCACCAGTTAATTCGAAGGCCATCACACGGAATTCATAGTGCCCGTTATGGGTTTGAAAGGTCGTCTTGTTCTCTTCTTCAGGTGCAAGCCGGATGATGATAGCCCGCGCGCAAGTGCAGTTTGGAAAATCATTGGGAGCAAGATAACTCATCAAGGAGTTCATCGATTACTAGAAGAGGATATTTGCCCTTGACTGTAAGTGCATTAAGCTGTCGGTAATCTAGTACCACCCCCACGTCTTGTCAGTGATTTCCCATTTTTTTACAAGAATAACAGATGACACAAATGCACTGTTGCTGTGGGTAATAACACCCAGGTCTAGCATCTCCTAAACTGGCCATTCCAGTTCAGACTTAAGTTCTGGAGCAACTATGTATGAGTGCATAGACACTGGCCGAGCGCCTGAAACTAAAGGAATATGATGATCATATTGCCTGCGGGGAGGCAAAATTTTTGGAGTGTCAAAGACCATAGCAAACTTATCCAAAATGGACTGAAGTTCAGGACTATACTACTGGTTTTCAATATTGTCAGAATCCTGAACTAGGTGCAGTTTTATGAGTGCATGAGTGGCCTCTACAGTTGTCTCTCCATGCAACATAACTAGATTGCCCTCTTTCTCAATAGCTAACCATTGCTGAGACTAGTGGGTGAGCATAGTGCTATGCTTAGCTAGCAAATCATGGCCAGTAATCCCATCATAACTATTGAGAGTCAAAATTCTGAATGAGTCAACAAAGTCATGCCCGACTGCAATCCAGGCGAGAGCAGGAAAATATTCAGTAGATTGGAGAATATCCCCTCCGACTACCTTCACACTTACAAGTTTCTACAACTATTCCCTGCCACTGATTAAGGAAGCCTTGTGCAGGTCGATGAAACAAGAGGAACTCCCTAAATCCACTAAGAACAACATAGACTGTCCTTGAATCATAACACGAAGCTACATAGTTCTAGGGCCATGAATTGCTGCATTTACAGTTGACATAGAGAGCATCATCAATTGTTGGGTAGGTAAAGGAGCGTCTTCTTCATCCCCTGACTCGGATTCTTTAGATTGCATGCGGTTGATCAATTCTTGTACCATATTGAAAGGAACTACATTCTTGAACTGGTGGTATTTACCCCATTTCTCACCACAAACATAATACAACCTTCTAGCTCGATGGTAAGCTTTTAAACTAGTCCACCTATCATTAGAGCCAGCACGAGCCACTTCCATTTGTTTCTTCTCCTCAACTGTTTTGGAAATCCACTTTGCAGGAGGTTGTGGTGGTGGCAGAGGGGGCAGACGCCTAGCGGAAAAGGCAGTACTAGGGAGACTGCTGAAAGGATTGTCGCCCTCACCCAATTCTTCAAAGAGCAACGCCATTGTAAAAGTTGTATCCAAATCCGCAGGCTGCTGGATAGCGACTAAGACACACACAACTGGGGACAAACCATCCAGGAACCAAGTAAGATAGTGAACCGACTCAAGTTGGGAATCATAAGGTGCTAACTGATCAACCAAATCAGAAAAGCGTTGCACATAATCAGCTATTGTGCTAGTTTGTGGAATGTGGAATAATCGCCTGAGCAAAACTTGATGATGGTTGCGCATGAATATCGCATGAACAGCCTGCACAAACTCAGACCAATCCGCTTGCGGGTGCTTCATCAGAATGCTTCAAGCCAAGTAGCAGGAGGGCAAGTAAATGATGCAGCCCGTCCTACGAACGCTACTACATCTACTCCTACGAGCTCCCCAAGTGGACCCATGACTCGCGCCCGAGCCAAACTCCTACAAGCCAAGGTTAACTCGCTCCTTTCCTTGTGTGATTTCGATACGCCCCTGGATGGCTTGCTACTTCATACGCATACACTGTGCATCATCAGGTACGAAGAGAAGGACCCATGGAACAGAGAAACCACAGCGGAAGCGACCAACCGCTTTCAGACTCCAGCGGTACTACCGGATCCTACGACCGGTACTACCGGTTCAAGCGGCACAACCTGTAGGGTTCGCAGCATAGAAAAAACAAAAAATTTCCTACGATGTGAACTATATACCAAGATCTATCTACTAGATACAAACAACGGGCGGATGTATATCCGTAGAGAACATACCCTTGAAGACCGACAAAGCTTAACGAGTTCAACTCGTGGTTGATGTAGACGATCTCTTGCCGATCTCAAGATCGAGAGGAAGTCCTAGCGCCGCAAATCAGCAGCGCATCCGTGCTCGCACGCACGTTCGAGGCACCGAGCAACCTCCGCCTCCTTGCTCCAGCGATGCAGCGGAAGCACAACTCTTTCTTGCCAAATAGCCACCGGGAACATGTATCTCGCTAGTCCGAGACCATGGGGGATAAATTCTAGAGGGGGAGAGAGATCCTTCACGAGGAGGTGTGTGAGACAAGTGAGGAGGGGGGCTCCTTTTATAGGAGGAGGGGGGAACCCCAAGGGGGTGGCCGGCGCATGGGGCTGCCCCCATGCCCTCCCCTCTTCATGTGGGTGGACACTCCACTCACAAATCTCCTTTAAATTCCCTCCACTCAAAAGTCCACTCAAATTCCCATTAAATTTCTACCAAATTTAATGCAAACTCTCATTAAATAAAACTCTTTTATTTTATTCAGAATTTTGTCAATTACTTTAATGACAAACATTCACAAATAACCCCTTGCTAGAATTCTATTTCACATGCATAACCACTTTATGCAATTTCACCCAAAAACCTGTTTCGGTATCTAGTGAAATAAATTCCTGCGCTTGTTCATTCTTTCGGCATGAAACATTTTCTCCAATTGGATGTCGGTGTCTCTTAAGTGTGTCACCCTACGGTTCGTGAATAATGCGGACATGATCGAGACCCCTCTCGGATCAATAATCAGAAGCGAGATCTGGAGACCCATACTGACTCCCACACATTCAACGATGACTTTCTTGTGATCGTCGGAACCTTTTACGCTAGTATCTTAATCCCTTTGTTTCACGATATATTACATGTCCGAGATTCGATCATCGGTATCTCCATACCTAGTTTGATCTCGTTACCAACATGCACTCTTTTCTCGTTCCTGTGATATAACATTCTAGTGATCAAATCACTTGCGTGCAAGCTAATCAATGTGATATCACCGAGAGGGCCCAGAGTATATCTATCCGTCATAGGGATGAACAAATTCCACTCTCGATCCATGAGCCTCAACATAACACTTTATTAGTTCTGAATCCATCTTTATAATCACCCTGTTATGGTGTGACGTTTGATGTTATCAAGAAACTCTTCCGGTGTTAGTGATTGACATGATCTCATGGTCTAAGGATTAGGATCACTTCGTAAGTTGTTATAGCAATATAAACTCAATGACTTTGATCGTAATGCTATACTTCAGATGAATGTTCATCACACCATTACACTAATGTTGTGATCCCGTTATTAACAACATCCAATGTCCATGATCAGGAAACCTTGATCATCTTGTTAATCAACGAGCTAGTTTATGAGAGAGGCATAACTAGGAACTTTCTGTTTGTTTATTAAACACACATGTATTAACGTTTCCGTATTAATACAATTATAGCATGCAAAATAAACATCTATCATATACTTGGAATACATATAATAAACACTTTATTATTGCCTCTCAGGGCATATTCCCTTCAGTCTCCCACTTGCACTAGAGACAATAATCTAGTTACATAGTGATAAATCTAACACCCATTGAGTTCTGGTGTTGATCATGTTTTGCTCTAGGGAGAGTTTTAGTCAACGGATCTGCTACATTGAGATCCGTATGTACTTTACAAATCTTTATATCTCCATCCTTGACATGCTCGCGGATCGAGTGAAACCGGCGCTTAATATGCTTGGAATACTTGTGAGACCTTGGCTCTTTGGCATTGGCAATGGCACCATTGTTGTCACAATAGATCACCATTGGTTCCAACGCGTTTGCCACCACTCCTAGTTCGGATATGAACTCCTTCATCCAAACTGCTTCCTGAGCCGCTTCTGAAGCAGCAACATATTCGGCCTCCGTTGTTGATCCCGCTACCACAGGTTGTTTGGAGCTCCTCCAACTAACCGCTCCGCCATTCATGAGAAATACGTATCCGGATTGAGACTTAGAGTCGTCCGGATCGGTGTCAAAGCTAGCGTCGACATAACACTTAGCGACGAGCTCTTCTTCACCTCCGTATACAAGAAACATATCCTTAGTTCTTCGTAAGTACTTAAGGATATTCTTGACCGCTATCCAGTGTTCCGAACCTGGATCCGATTGGTACCTACTAGTCAAACTAATAGCATGTGCCACATCCGGTCTTGTACATAGCATGGCGTACATTATAGAGCCTATGGCTGAAGCATAGGGGACTTTGTCCATTATCTCTCTTTCTTCCGCCGAAGCCGGACTTTGAGTCTTACTCAATGTCTTGCCTTGCAACATAGGTAAAAACCCCTTCTTACTTCCGTCCATTTTAAACTTCTTTAAAATCTTATCAAGGTATGTACTTTGCGATAGCCCTATTAGGCGCCTAGATCTATCTCTATATATCTTTATGCCTAATATGTATGACGCTTCACCTAGGTCCTTCATTGAAAATTTGCTGTTTAGATAACTTTTAACACTGTTTAAAAGATCTATATCATTTCCGATCAATAATATGTCATCCACATATAATATTAGAAATGCCACATTGCTCCCACTCACTTTCTTGTAAATACAAGCTTCTCCATAAGTTTGGACAAATCCAAACTCTTTGATCACCTCATCAAAGCGGAGATTCCAACTTCGTGATGCTTGCTTCAATCCATAGATGGATCGCTGAAGCTTGCACACCTTGTTAGCATCCTTAGGATCGACAAAACCCTTTGGTTGTATCATATACAACTCTTCTTCAATATTACCATTGAGAAACGCGGTTTTGACATCCATCTGCCATATCTCATAATCGAAATATGCAGCAATTGCTAACATAATCCTAACTGACTTTAGCATCGCTACGGGAGAGAAAGTCTCATCGTAGTCAACTCCTTGAATTTGTCGAAACCCCTTTGCGACAAGTTGAGATTTATAGACGGTCACATTACCATCAGCATCAGTTTTCCTTTTGAAAATCCATTTGTTCTCCACGGCCTTTCGGTCGTGAGGTAATTCCACCAAGTTCCAAACTTGATTTTCATACATGGATTCCATCTCGGATTTCATGGCTTCTAACCATTTGTTGGAATCCGGGCTCATCATCGCTTCTTCATACGTCGCAGGGTCATCATTTTCATCAACCATGAAATTCATGACAGGATTTCCGTACAGCTCGGGAGCTGCACGCGTCCTGTTTGACCTGCGAGGTTCGGTAGTACTCTCTTTTGGAGTTTCATGATCATTATCATTAGTTCCCTCTTCAACAGGTGGAGCCAACTCCGGAACAACTTCCGGCGCTGCGCTACTCGCCATACTTTGAAGAGAAGGTTCCACAACCTCTTCAAGTTCTACCTTCCGACTACTCACACCTTTCCCGAGAAACTCTTTCTCTAGAAAGGATCCATTCTTGGCAACAAAAACCTTGCCCTCGGATCTGTGATAGAAGGAATACACAATAGTTTCTTTAGGGTATCCTATGAAGACGCATTTTTCCGCTTTGGGTTCGAGTTTATCCGGTTGAAGTTTCTTCACATAAACATCGCATCCCCAAACTTTAAGAAATGACAACTTAGGTTTGTTTCCAAACCATAATTCATACGGTGTCTTTTCAACGGATTTAGATGGTGCCCGATTTAAAGTGAATGCAGCAGTTTCTAGTGCATAACCCCAAAATGACAACGGCAAGTCCGTTAGAGACATCATAGATCGAACCATATCTAATAAAGTACGATTACGACGTTCCGACACACCATTTCGCTGTGGTGTTCCGGCAGGTGTGAGTTGTGAAACAATTCCACACTCTTTCATGTGAGTGCTAAACTCGTAACTTAGATACTCACCTCCACGGTCGGACCATAGAAATTTGATCTTTCTATTACGATGATTTTCCACTTCATTCTGAAATTCCTTGAACTTTTCAAAGGTTTCAGACTTGTGTTTCATCAAGTAGATATAACCGTATCTACTCAAATCATCCGTGAAAGTAACAAAATAACGATATCCACCTCGCGCCGACACACTCATTGGACCACATACATCAGAATGTATGATTTCCAATAAATCTGTCGCCCGTTCCATTGAACCGGAAAACGGCGTTCTAGTCATCTTGCCCATAAGGCATGGCTCACATGTATCAAATGATTCATAATCAAGTGATTCCAAAAGTCCATCCGAATGGAGCTTCTTCATGCGTTTAACGCCAATATGACCTAGACGGCAGTGCCACATATATGCGGATATATCATCATTAAGTTTAATCCTTTTAGCATCAACATTATGAATATGTGTAACATTATCATCGAGATCTAATAGAAATAAACCATTCATCATCGGTGCATGACCATAAAAGATTTCATTCATATAAATGGAACAACCATTGTTCTCAGATTTAAATGAATAACCACTTCGCATCAAACACGATCCAGATACAATGTTCATGCTCAGTGCAGGCACCAGATAACATTTATTCAAGTTTATAACTAATCCCGACGGTAAGTGGAGAGGCAGCGTTCTGACGGCGATCACATCAACGCTTGATCCATTGCCGACACGCATCTTGACCTCACCCCTTGCTAGCGGTAGCTTGTTCCGCAGCCCCTGATTCGAGTTACAAATATTAGCAACTGAACCGGTATAAAATACCCAGGTGCTACTGCGAGCACTAGTCAAGTACACATCAATAACATGTATATCATATATACCTTTGTTTGCCTTGCCGGCCTTCTTGTCTGCCAGATACTTGTGGCAATTGCGCTTCCAGTGGCCAGTCCCCTTACAATAGTAGCACTCGGAATCAGATTTAGGTCCAACTCGGGGTTTCTTTTCAGGCGCGGCAACAGGCTTGCCGCCCTTACTTCCCTTCCGTTTTCCCTTCTTGTCTTTCTTGAAACCAGTGTTCCTATTGATCATCAACACTTGATGTTCCTTTTTGATCTCCACTTCTGCAGTTTTAAGCATTGACAGAAGCTCGGGGAGAGACTTCTTCATGCCTTGCATATTATAGTTCATCACGAAGCTCTTATAGCTAGGTGGCAGAGACTGCAGAACACGATGGATGCCTAAGTCAATGGGAATCGATATTCCCAAGGACACAAGCTTATCGGCGTAACCCGACATCCTGAGTACATGCTCACTAACGGAGTTGTGCTCTTCCATCATGCAGCTAAAGAACTTTTCTGAAGCGTTGTAGCTCTCTACAGCAGCATGTGTGTCGAAAATCATTTTCAACTCACCCATTGTATCAAATGCATTGCCGTTTTCGAAACGCTTTCGAAGTTCCAGCTCTAGCCCATACAATATGCCGCAATGAACTAAGTTGTGGTCCTCCTGACGAGTCTGATAGACATTCTTCTTCTCGTTAGGGGCATCATTTAAAGGTGGGGGGCCTAACGGCGCTTCTAGCACATATTGCTTTTGTGCAGCAGAGAGGAGAATCCTCAAATTCATGGCCCATTCGGTAAAGTTGTTACCGTTCGTTGCTAGTTTCTCTTTCTCCATGAACACATTGAAATTAAAAGCAGGTGGTGCCATCTACAACAGAATTTGTAAAGTTTAGACTAAGTGTATGATAGATTGAGTTCATCTAATCTATATTACGAATGAACTCCCACTCAAAAACGACATCCCTCGTGCCTTTTTGGTGATTACATGAACCAAATCCACTATACCAAGTCCGATCATCACGTGAGTCAGTATAGCTTCAAAGGCGAGCATCAAATGGGCATCATATCAACTATATGACTCATGCTTAACCTTTCGGTCCGTGTTCCGAGGCCATGTCTGTACATGCTAGGCTCGCCAAGTTAGAACCTTAGTATTCGCGTGTGTAACTGTTTTACACCCGAAATATGGTCGTGGATCCAAGAACACCCGATCATCACGTGATGTCTTGGAGCGACAAAAACATAATAGGTGCATACTAAAGGAAGAACACATTCTTATCTTGATATTTAAATGAGGGATCATCTTATTATGCTAACAAAGCGCTAAACAAGCAATATAAGATGCTATCAAACATCATATGTTTATTAGTGAAATGATATGGTTCCCGCAGATGATCTCTATCATGTGCATCGTGGTATGATCACTATCATATCTATATGTGTAAATCCAAGGTCTATGGATTATACACGCTATGTGTGTTGTAAGAGTATCATCTCATACTTCTACTTACAACACTACCATATCATAACACTAGCTCAGCAACAATCTAAACTAGACGCCTCTAATTTATCCATTGCAAGTTTTACGTGGCTTAGGGCTTTCGAGATAGAACCGTTCTTACCTACGAACATGAACCACAACGAGGATAATCAAATTGTTGACAACTCGCTTGCAAAATAGATATTGACTATAGTAGGAGAGACAGACACCCGCTAGCCACTTATGCAAACTAGTTGCATGTCAAGCGTGGAACAGGTCTCATGTGCGAGGACATGTAAAGTTTGTCCGGGCCGCTTCATCCCACTATGCCACCAATATCCAAAATTACAACAAAGGAGCAACAACATGATCATCATCGCCCACATACTCATATGTGTACTACCCGTGTAAAGTATCTACGCATAGATCCGGCTCTGATACCACTGTAGGGTTCGCAGCATAGAAAACAAAAATTTTCCTACGATGTGAACTATATACCAAGATCTATCTACTAGATACAAACAACGGGCGGATGTATATCCGTAGAGAACATACCCTTGAAGACCGACAAAGCTTAACGAGTTCAACTCGTGGTTGATGTAGACGATCTCTTGCCGATCTCAAGATCGAGAGGAAGTCCTAGCGCCGCAAATCAGCAGCGCATCCGTGCTCGCACACACGTTCGAGACACCGAGCAACCTCCGCCTCCTTGCTCCAGCGATGCAGCGGAAGCACAACTCTTTCTTGCCGAATAGCCACCGGGAACATGTATCTCGCTAGTCCGAGACCATGGGGGATAAATTCTAGAGGGGGAGAGAGATCCTTCATGAGGAGGTGTGTGAGACAAGTGAGGAGGGGGGCTCCTTTTATAGGAGGAGGGGGGGACCCCAAGGGGGTGGCCGGCGCATGGGGCTGCCCCCTTTCCCTCCCCTCTTCATGTGGGTGGACACTCCACTCACAAATCTCCTTTAAATTCCCTCCACTCAAAAGTCCACTCAAATTCCCATTAAATTTCCACCAAATTTAATGCAAACTCTCATTAAATAAAACTCTTTTATTTTATTCAGAATTTTGTCAATTACTTTAATGAAAAACATTCACAAATAACCCCTTGCTAGAATTCTATTTCACATGCATAACCACTTTATGCAATTTCACCCGAAAACCTGTTTCGGTATCTAGTGAAATAAATTCCTGCGCTTGTTCATTCTTTCGGCATGAAACATTTGCTCCAATTGGATGTCGGTGTCTCTTAAGTGTGTCACCCTACGGTTCGCGAATAATGCGGACATGATCGAGACCCCTCTCGGATCAATAATCAGAAGCGGGATCAGGAGACCCATACTGACTCCCACACATTCAACGATGACTTTCTTGTGATCGTCGGAACCTTTTACGCTAGTATCTTCATCCCTTTGTTTCGCGATATATTACATGTCCGAGATTCGATCATCGGTATCTCCATACCTAGTTTGATCTCGTTACCAACATGCACTCTTTTCTCGTTCCTGTGATATAACATTCTAGTGATCAAATCACTTGCTTGCAAGCTAATCAATGTGATATCACCGAGAGGGCCCAGAGTATATATATCCGTCATCGGGGTGAACAAATTCCACTCTCGGTCCATGAGCCTCAACATAACACTTTATTAGTTCTGAATCCATCTTTATAATCACCCTGTTACGGTGTGACGTTTGATGTTATCAAGAAACTCTTCCGGTGTTAGTGATTGACATGATCTCATGGTCTAAGGATTAGGATCACTTCGTAAGTTGTTATAGCAATATAAACTCAATGACTTTGATCGTAATGCTATACTTCGGATGAATGTTCATCACACCATTACACTAATGTTGTGATCCCGTTATTAACAACATCCAATATCCATGATCAGGAAACCTTGATCATCTTTTTAATCAACGAGCTAGTTTATGAGAGAGGCATAACTAGGAACTTTTTGTTTGTTTATTAAACACACATGTATTAACGTTTCCGTATTAATACAATTATAGCATGCAAAATAAACATCTATCATATACTTGGAATACACATAATAAACACTTTATTATTGCCTCTCAGGGCATATTCCCTTCACAACCGGCCCCAGCTACCGGACGCTCCAGGAGGAACCCAACCAAGGCCCAGACGCCAGCGATACTACCGGTTCGGAAACCGGTACTATCGGTCAGCGGCACTACCGCCCTCTACTACCGCTCGCTATAGGCGACTCCGACGGAAGCCCCAGGACCGCCAGCGGTACTACCGGACCCTGAGCGGTACTACCGGTTGCGACTGGTACTACCGGTCGCCCGTTCGTTACTACCGGTCTTGACTGAACCTTTTCGCGTCAGTTCAGCCCAACGCCCTGTACCCCTCTCTATATTTTCCCATTTCGTTCCTAAACTACCCTTGTTTATGTGGTTGGCCTATATATAGCCCTACCCTCTATTGTAAACCCTAGACTTGGATAATTATAGTTCAGGACACCCCTTTGAGGATCTATCAACTATTTGTCTCATGCTCCTTACCAAGGAGCACCAAATTATCCACAACCTCTTGGATTTTGCCTAGTGCGTTCAAGTTGTACAAGTCCTTGGGATCTTGGTGTCTCGTGCCCAAGTAGTCAAGATCTCACCAAGCCTCTCACCCCCGTTGTTGGTCGTGGAGAGAGTGTTTCGCCCAACACCGATCTTAGGGATTATGTTGGACCGGTTGCCACCGGCGTGAGCTATCAGTTTGTATCGTGTTTTCGTGTGTGTGTGTTCATCGAGTTCTTCGCGTGTGTGTTCGTGGATTTCATCCCCTTCCCCCTTCCACCATTTTTTCCCTCAATTCCCATGGAATTCGTGAAAGATCGGGCCACCCCAAGGGGTCACCCCTAACATATTGGTATCAGAGCAAGGTTGATCACGAATTTCCCCTCAATTTTTCTTCTATCCACCATAAAATCGAAAATTCCCCCAAAAGAGCCCCAAATTGCCTTCGGATCGATCTTTGGATTTGGTGAGTTTTTCGTGGTTTTGGTCCATAGATCTGTCGATCTACAGCCTTTTTATGTTCCTAGCCCAGCCTTTCGGTCAGATTACCATGAATTTGAGGATGTTTTCAGGTTGATCGCGTGCAAGTTCCGCGCCAGGCGGTACTACCGGTCGTATGAGCGGTACTACTGCAAGTCACCGGTACTACCGCAAGTCACCGGTACTACCGCCCGCAACTGACAATTTTTCTTTTTCTTTTGACACCTCAACTTCGTTTGCTGATTGTCCTCTTTAGCTTGTTCGTGTTTCGCGTGTTTGTCGCCATTCTAACAAAAGCTTTCGCAACAAAGTCACCACGCTCTCAACGACACCACGACACTCGAATATCATCCACAACAATGGTTGTAAGTTGTCAACAATACCAAAGGTATAACTTGTGCCACTTTGACAGCCCCATATCTTCCTTTGTGTGTATCTATCCTATGAGAGCAACTCATTTTGTGTTTGTCTCAGCATTGTGCACTTGCCCTTGGAAAAGTGAGAGTGTGAGGGCAAATACAAAAGTTAACATAGTAGTATAGAAAGGGAGAAAAAGAATCAAAAAAAGAGAAAAATCAAAAGAAAAAATAGAAAGATACATAGTCTCCCAATACAAAGAGAATATCAAGCTTGTAAGCAAAAGAGAGAGGAAAAAGCGCACCAATGCAAGTGCACAAATCCATTGCTTATCCTCTTTAGGCAAACGAGTTGTGGTCTCTCCTTGAGTTGGCACGACATCCGAGCGTAGTCTTCGTTAGGACCTTTTGTGCTCATTTTCATAGTCATGCTAACCCCTTTAATATCCACGTGTGCGTTCTCCCGTGTTTTTGTAGATCTTATCCTCTTGCTTTTGATCTTTGGTTCTTTACCACTTAGAACAATAACCTTTTGCTTGGATTGTTTCGTTTGGTTTTCCACAATCCTAACCTTCCACCAAAAGCTTTTGAGAGTTGTAGCTTATTTGTGTGTGAGTTTCTTTGTGATTTCACTTTGCAAGCTATTAGCTCTCTTGTGTGGCAATTGGTTTGATATAATCTCCAAGGTGAGGTAAAAGGCTAACTCCCCGTATTCTTCTTCTCCATATACAACCCTTGTTGGCTTTGCATCATGGACAGGAATGGCGAGTCGTCCCAACCACCACCACCTCCGGAGGACGACACACAATACATGACAAGATGGGATCATTGGAAGGTCCGAGGAGAATTCAACTACCATTGTGAAGCCCTTGAGCGGCGCCAAGATGAACAATTTAGCGAAGCCTGAGTGGAATTCAAAAACATCGACAACCACTTCGAAAAACTCCGGGGACAAATGCATGCCATGCAACACAACCTCGACCATAAAAATGAAGCTCTTGGTCGCGCCCTCGCCGCAATGGATGAGAAGCTTCAACGCCTCATTGATGGGCTAGCAAGGCCACGATCGCGCGACTCAAGCTCATCACGACACTCCTCAAGTGAATCAAGTGCACCTCACCGTCACGCTTCAAGGCACCGGGATGGACCCGTCCTCCACTCCATGAGCTCTTCTCAAGTGGTACCGTCTCCGCGACACGCCGCGACATCAAGCTATGATGGTGACCTCTCCACAAGACCTCCAAGACGTGAAGCGAACCGTCCACAACCAGGGGCACTTGTGATTCAACAAGAGCAACCTCACGTGGACAACCAAGCCCATCGCCAACGACATGTTCCTTCAACAACAAGTGAAGCATCCGAAGTGGACGAACAAGATCGTCGTCGGCGTGAAGCACTCGAAGATCCACCAAGGCATCATCATCGACATGAACGTCAACTTCTACAACATGATCATCATGACGAGCCTCCTCCACATCAAGAAGAAAGGGAGCATCCCATTGCGCATGCGGCTTGTCGTCCTCCTCGCCACATGGCACAAGACAATGCTCATCGGCATCAACCACGACAAGAACAAGAGCAAGCTCCCCAAGCTCGTCATGAGGACCAACAACCTCCTCCTCGTCCTCAACCACGCCAACAACACGAGCAAGCTCCCCAAGCTCGTCGTCAAAATCAAGTTCCACCACCAAACGCGGCACCTCAACAACCGCAAGGGCAACACAACCATCACCAAGCAAGACATGAGAGCTCGGATGATGAAGATGGCCGCCAATCATGGCAACCGCCGCCACCGGAACCGCAATGAAGAAGAAACTTTCTACAAGCTCAAACTCACCATGCCCAAGTTCACCGGTTCCAATGAACCCGAAGAATATCTCTCGTGGGAACTCAAGGTTGACAAGATCTTCCGCATGCACAACTATAGCAATGAGAATATGATGGCCATGGAATCCCTCGAGTTTGATGAGTATGCCAACCTTTGGTGGGAACAAGTCCAACTCGCTCGTGAAGCAAAAGAAGAGCCTCCAATCTCAACTTGGCAAGATATGAAGGCTCATATGAGATCCCGCTTTGTTCCTTCGCACTACACGCGTGACCTTTTCAACAAGCTTCAAACGCTTAGTCAAGGGACAAAGACCGTGGAAGAGTACTTCAAGCAAATGGAGCTCAACATGATCCGTGCCAACATTGAAGAGCGTGATGAACAAACAATGGAACGTTTCCTCAATGGCTTGATGTGGCATCCCGCAAAACCACTACTAGAAAATCACGTTGAATTTGTGCATTGCATCGTCATCATCATGCATTGTTTGCCAAAAACTATGTTCGCAAAGCCCGATTTGTTTTCCAAACGCCTCGTCTTTATTCAAACGCCAAACCCGGGTCTCCGGATTATTTTTGTTTTGTCCGATATCGGTTTGCAAACGGCCGTTTAAAACAAATAAAAGATTTAATTATTTTTAATAGGGGCAGTCGAACGGGCCGATTGACCCGAACGACCACCCCCAGAAAACTAAATCGGTCCAACCTAAATCCTATTCCTACCAACCTATCTACCCAGCCGCGTTCCCACCCACCTAACCAATCTCAGCACACAGCCACCGGCCGTTTTCCCGCTCCTCCCGCGCCCCGGCCCCACCGATCCCTGGCACACACACCCACACACGCTGCAGCTCCACTCTCCCTGCCCGTCCGACCCCACCCTGGGGGTTGACCCGATCCACTCCCCACCAACTTCCATCTCCCTAGACCCACATCCACCCAGCATGCAGCCAGCACACCAGCCCCGCGGACCCCACCCGCGTCCCAGCCCCCACGCGCGCGGCGCCAGCACCCCCGGCCCCACGCGGGACCCGCCTGTCCCCTGGCCACCACGACCGCCCCCGGTACCTGCCTTCTTCCTCCTCCCGCACCCCGTCTCCCTCCCTCAGTGCCGCCGCCGCTCCTCTCCTCGCTCTCCCTCTCTCCCGCCGGCGCGCGCCGCCGCCGCCGAGCGCCCCGCCCCAGGCGCGCCTCCCCAGGCCGCCCCCGCTACAACCGCTCCGCGCCCCGCCGCGCTCGCGGGCCCGCTCCGGCCAGGCCCGCCGGCCCGCCTGCTCCACCCCGCCCGCGACGCCTGGGCCGCCCCGTGCGCGCAGCCCCGACCCGCCCCCTCTGTCGACAGCCGTCGCCGCACGCCTCCTACCCGCTCCGCCGCCGCCGCGACCGAGGCCGAGCTCGCCTCCACCCGCCGCCAGCGCCCCAGGGTCCCCGTCGCCTCCGCCGGTCCTCCCTGCAACGCTCCCGCTCCCCACCTCCGCTCATCCCCGCCACCAGCAGCAGGGCGTCGCCTTCGGCCCTCGCGCCGGCCAGCAGCGTCACGAGCCGCCGCGGCCTCGTGCCCGTCTGTCCGCTGCCAGCCCTGCTATCCTCCCCCCCCCGGTTCCCGAGCTCGGCCGCAACCTCCTCGGACTCCCCACTCCGGCCCAGAGTCGCGGCAGGCCCTGTCTTCCCGACCGCGTGGAGGCAAGCTCGCCAAGGACGCCATCGGGCGCCTCCTCCGCCCGCGTGTGTGCAGCTGCTGCTACCGGATGACCAAGAGCACTACCCGAAGATTGACTGCATCGAAACTCAAGTTCGACATCAACATCGATGGCGTACCCCCGAGAACCCTGACGCCGTTTCCAAGTTCTGCAGTGGCTCTCGTGCCCACTTTTCTTCTCGACAAGATCTTCAGTAACACACGGAGCACAAGACCGATATAAAGGGACCCGAAGGACTGAAGACCGCGGACGCCAAGTTTCCGGATTCAAAGGCGTCGAGACTCAGATTCCGAAGACCAATCCCGTACCAGGTGCCGCGCCAAGATCTCCTTCCCAGACGCGGGATCGAAGCCCCGTTCACGGAGTCCGAAGACCGATCCCGCCGAACGCCAAGATCTCCTATCGGAACCCAAGAACGCCGAGACCCCGGTACGACAAGAACGCCTTCCCGCACCGATGCCCGAGGACCGAACGCCAAGGTCGCCTACACGGAACGACAAGCACTTCGCCCCGGATGCCGAGACCGACTCGATGGCGCGGACCCGACAAGATCTTCAAGACGATAAAATCGCCACCGGAACGACAAGTACTTCCTCCCGGATACGCCAAGATCTACTCTGCACCGATCCCGCTGATCCCGCCGAACCCCGATCCGAAGACCCTAACCCCGGAACCCCGAGCCGTCGAACCCTGAACCCGGAGACCGACCCCGAACCCCTCGGACCCCAAGATCGTCGAGACCCTAATGTGTGAACCCCTTCCCGAAACCCTATTTTATAATATAATACAACTTGTCGCATAATAATTGTCTTGCATGCATACATTCATGTGGTTTGGGGGCCTTATGCCGATTCACCTCTAATTAAATATGGGGCCCATATGCGGGCAAATCTAGTCTCATATCGGCCTCATTTAAACTTGTGTAGCGAACCCGTATCATTTTTTGCCATGTAATACAACATTTAAATTGCGGGGGTTCTAAACAACATGAACCATTCAATTAAATTGTCGGGGCCCCGGTTCCGCTTAATATGACCTAATTGCATTGCACCTTGCCATGCCATGCATCATACAAGCATCATGCCGATCTTCTGCCGTTGTATTAAATATTGCATCCGGTGTTATTCTAGTGTTTTGCTTCTTCGCGGATAAGGCCGTTGAGTTGATGTGAGCTTCGCCCCGATCTTCGGTTGAGTCTTCGACAATGTTTTCAGGTGAGCATCTCCCTCTTTCTACCTATCTTATTTTTATAGTATTTACTCCCTCCTGTTGATCTATTGCTATCTGTGTTGCGATGCTTTAGTTTCCGTACCTGTGATATACCGTGCAGCCCTATATTGCCTTGGGCACATCCTATTACCTGTTGTTTGGTAGATAGTTGGACTTGCGCGTCGTAGTCGCGTGCTCTAGTGCTGTTGTGTGTCGTCATATGCCGCAGTTGCTGATGTATTGCCGCATGTTGATGTTGGAGCTGATCATAGTTTTACTTATTGTTCACTTTAATTTCTGTTTAACAACTAAAATTGAAATAAGCAGAGGCATCGGTGGGTGATAGATTATATTTGGTTTCCGAACGCCCACTTGTGTCCCGTAAGACCCCGAGTACTTGATACCTGTTCCTTGATTTATCGCGCTATCCACATCCGGGAGGTATATGGGACCCCCCTGAGCCAGAGCTTGATTCAGTCTTATTTCTTGGGGCCACAAACTAGTTTGGGGCTTTATTACTATCCTGTACTTATGCCATGTTTTACTGCTTTATTTACGATTGTGCGAGGTACTGCACACTGTACTGTTTAGGATCGGGACACGTTTACGCGGTGTCGACAAGCCCCGTTTGGGGTTCCCAGTCGCTCACAGCCGTCCACCCAGACCTTGAGGCCGTCTCGGAGCTTGCTTACTCCGTTGCGGGATCTACTTAAGGGGTGGCCCCCTGAAATATTTCTGAATCCTGTGATTGTTCAGTCGTGAAAGCCTCGTTGGGTTTTGATTTGGTTTTTCCGAGGTTGATCGAGTGTGTGTTGCTATTGGTGCACCCCGGCCGGGTAAAACTTTCTGAAAGCCGTGTCCGCGGATATGGGCGACTTGGAGCACAGTTTCTCGATCATAGACAAGCATAACTAAAGTTTACTGCTATAAATTTGACTTATAATGACTAGTAATCAGCTTCACTATAATGGAATGGCTAATTAATACTGCCCACAATTGCTTGTTTGGTTGTCGCTTGCGACAAATGTATCTGACTAGTAAGTATTGCAACTACAACGGAATGGCTGAATAAAAGTACCAACAACTGCTGGGTTTTGGGTTTATCTCATGCTATCTGTATCGGATTAGTAATTGTTGCCACTATAACGGAATGGTCAATTAAAAGTGCCCACTGTTTACTTTATCAGGATGATTATCTAAACCTGACTAGTAATTGCTGCAACGATAACTGAATAAGTAAAACTGCCAACGGTGTGAGTTCCTCGGTTGACTTCCTCGTTTGGTCTCGAGGGGAAACACCAGGATGGGTTTGTTTGGTGTTAGCTTCAGGTTGGATCCGAATAGGTCTCTCTCACCCCTCTCTGATAAACGCCAGTTGTATCGAGTCTCTATAGGTTGTTCAGTGCATGCTGCCGCTGCCGCTCGGTCCACCATACCTATGTAGGCGAGGACCGCCGAATTCTAGCCTCGCCGTGTACTGGCCTTAGTACTGACGCTCCTCTTTTTCCTTTGCCCTTTGTCGGCACCCCTTTTGTTTAAGCAGGTTTGAGATCGACGCCGTTAGCAGGGTTACCCTTCCGGCTTGGCCTGGGCAGGGTTATGGACGCCATTGGTTATTCTTCAGGGCTCTTAGCCCCATTTGCATCTTGTCCGTAGTCGGACGCTCGATCATTTTCAAGGTGATTTGGATCTTCGTACATTATATCTGTATTCTTGACTCTTTGAGTCGCTGTTATATATATATCTGTTTTGTGGGTCCCATCGAGGACTGTTGTGTAATGTTATTACTTCGTTTTCCACCCGCACGAAAGTGCCTGGTGGGCACCTTTGAATCGTTTCTATGCGGGTATGGTGAATTTTGCCCAAACTTGCATAGGTCCGATTCTGAGGGTGTTACAGAGTGGTATCAGAGCTCAGCAGTTGCGATACCCCACAAGTCCAGCCTGTAGGATAACCTAGCTAACGGCCGAAGTGGAGTGTCAAAACTATTTTGCAAAATCGGTTGGATAGTTCTGATTAGGTCTGATTTTACTCCTTACCCTCTGCTGTTCTCCTCTTACCTCTGCGCGATTTGAATCCGCTCTCATCTCTTTCTTCGAGTCCAGGAATTCTCGTGGTTGGGTTTCCGTCGTACCTTCAGGGTTTCGCTTTTCTCCCTTTTGTAACGGAGGTGCTACGATCATCAATCTGCAACTTGTCTGTTGAACCTTCCTCCAATCTTTGGATCTTGAGCTCTTTATCCCTATGTGTTCCTTGCTGGATATCAGTGTCGTTGAAAAACATATGAGAAGGACGAGCTTTGGTGAAGTTGGAGTCGACCTTGAGCATGTGTTGTTCATGCCAATGGAACCATCGCGAAACCTAATCAGTGTGTCTTTCATACGATTTCTGCTGTCTCTTCCGGTGTTTCCCGATGTGATGACATCATCTACGCAAGATCCGAAGCAGAGTCTGCATCACACCTTTGTTCCGAACCTCGTTTGTCGAGATCTTCAGTCTGATTCCGAGAGTTGGTTGCTTAATCCGCCTATTCGTGTGCAGAGTAATGGTTTGAGTGCGGGATGGAGTAGCTACCCTACCACTGCTCTTATCATTCGCTCTTGTACGTCGGATCAGCGGATCCAGCAGTTTTACTCCGTCCACGGAAGCTAGAGGTGGCTTAATTTGCTGATGCCTCTACCTTCGACCTTTTTGTTTCCGGAGTGCTCTCTCGACGAACGCGAACAACGACCTCTTGTTAGTGGTGTCGCGAGGATCTACACGAAGCGAGAAGACGCAGATCGCCGACCTTCCTTCCGGTACCATGAGGCGGATCTCGAGGGCGAGATCCATTGTTAGTGGTGTCGAATTGTGGCATCCCGCAAAACCACTACTAGAAAATCGCGTTGAATTTGTGCATTGCATCGTCATCATCATGCATTGTTTGCCAAAAACTATGTTCGCAAAGCCCGATTTGTTTTCCAAACGCCTCGTCTTTATTCAAACGCCAAACCCGGGTCTCCGGATTATTTTTGTTTTGTCCAATATCGGTTTGCAAACGGCCGTTTAAAACAAATAAAAGATTTAATTATTTTTAATAGGGGCAGTCGAACGGGCCGATTGACCCGAACGACCACCCCCAGAAAACTAAATCGGTCCAACCTAAATCCTATTCCTACCAACCTATCTACCCAGCCGCGTTCCCACCCACCTAACCAATCTCAGCACACAGCCACCGGCCGTTTTCCCGCTCCTCCCGCGCCCCGGCCCCACCGATCCCTGGCACACACACCCACACACGCTGCAGCTCCACTCTCCCTGCCCGTCCGACCCCACCCTGGGGGTTGACCCGATCCACTCCCCACCAACTTCCATCTCCCTAGACCCACATCCACCCAGCATGCAGCCAGCACACCAGCCCCGCGGACCCCACCCGCGTCCCAGCCCCCACGCGCGCGGCGCCAGCACCCCCGGCCCCACGCGGGACCCGCCTGTCCCCTGGCCACCACGACCGCCCCCGGTACCTGCCTTCTTCCTCCTCCCGCACCCCGTCTCCCTCCCTCAGTGCCGCCGCCGCTCCTCTCCTCGCTCTCCCTCTCTCCCGCCGGCGCGCGCCGCCGCCGCCGAGCGCCCCGCCCCAGGCGCGCCTCCCCAGGCCGCCCCCGCTACAACCGCTCCGCGCCCCGCCGCGCTCGCGGGCCCGCTCCGGCCAGGCCCGCCGGCCCGCCTGCTCCACCCCGCCCGCGACGCCTGGGCCGCCCCGTGCGCGCAGCCCCGACCCGCCCCCTCTGTCGACAGCCGTCGCCGCACGCCTCCTACCCGCTCCGCCGCCGCCGCGACCGAGGCCGAGCTCGCCTCCACCCGCCGCCAGCGCCCCAGGGTCCCCGTCGCCTCCGCCGGTCCTCCCTGCAACGCTCCCGCTCCCCACCTCCGCTCATCCCCGCCACCAGCAGCAGGGCGTCGCCTTCGGCCCTCGCGCCGGCCAGCAGCGTCACGAGCCGCCGCGGCCTCGTGCCCGTCTGTCCGCTGCCAGCCCTGCTATCCTCCCCCCCCCCGGTTCCCGAGCTCGGCCGCAACCTCCTCGGACTCCCCACTCCGGCCCAGAGTCGCGGCAGGCCCTGTCTTCCCGACCGCGTGGAGGCAAGCTCGCCAAGGACGCCATCGGGCGCCTCCTCCGCCCGCGTGTGTGCAGCTGCTGCTACCGGATGACCAAGAGCACTACCCGAAGATTGACTGCATCGAAACTCAAGTTCGACATCAACATCGATGGCGTACCCCCGAGAACCCTGACGCCGTTTCCAAGTTCTGCAGTGGCTCTCGTGCCCACTTTTCTTCTCGACAAGATCTTCAGTAACACACGGAGCACAAGACCGATATAAAGGGACCCGAAGGACTGAAGACCGCGGACGCCAAGTTTCCGGATTCAAAGGCGTCGAGACTCAGATTCCGAAGACCAATCCCGTACCAGGTGCCGCGCCAAGATCTCCTTCCCAGACGCGGGATCGAAGCCCCGTTCACGGAGTCCGAAGACCGATCCCGCCGAACGCCAAGATCTCCTATCGGAACCCAAGAACGCCGAGACCCCGGTACGATAAGAACGCCTTCCCGCACCGATGCCCGAGGACCGAACGCCAAGGTCGCCTACACGGAACGACAAGCACTTCGCCCCGGATGCCGAGACCGACTCGATGGCGCGGACCCGACAAGATCTTCAAGACGACAAAATCGCCACCGGAACGACAAGTACTTCCTCCCGGATACGCCAAGATCTACTCTGCACCGATCCCGCTGATCCCGCCGAACCCCGATCCGAAGACCCTAACCCCGGAACCCCGAGCCGTCGAACCCTGAACCCGGAGACCGACCCCGAACCCCTCGGACCCCAAGATCGTCGAGACCCTAATGTGTGAACCCCTTCCCGAAACCCTATTTTATAATATAATACAACTTGTCGCATAATAATTGTCTTGCATGCATACATTCATGTGGTTTGGGGGCCTTATGCCGATTCACCTCTAATTAAATATGGGGCCCATATGCGGGCAAATCTAGTCTCATATCGGCCTCATTTAAACTTGTGTAGCGAACCCGTATCATTTTTTGCCATGTAATACAACATTTAAATTGCGGGGGTTCTAAACAACATGAACCATTCAATTAAATTGTCGGGGCCCCGGTTCCGCTTAATATGACCTAATTGCATTGCACCTTGCCATGCCATGCATCATACAAGCATCATGCCGATCTTCTGCCGTTGTATTAAATATTGCATCCGGTGTTATTCTAGTGTTTTGCTTCTTCGCGGATAAGGCCGTTGAGTTGATGTGAGCTTCGCCCCGATCTTCGGTTGAGTCTTCGACAATGTTTTCAGGCGAGCATCTCCCTCTTTCTACCTATCTTATTTTTATAGTATTTACTCCCTCCTGTTGATCTATTGCTATCTGTGTTGCGATGCTTTAGTTTCCGTACCTGTGATATACCGTGCAGCCCTATATTGCCTTGGGCACATCCTATTACCTGTTGTTTGGTAGATAGTTGGACTTGCGCGTCGTAGTCGCGTGCTCTAGTGCTGTTGTGTGTCGTCATATGCCGCAGTTGCTGATGTATTGTCGCATGTTGATGTTGGAGCTGATCATAGTTTTACTTATTGTTCACTTTAATTTCTGTTTAACAACTAAAATTGAAATAAGCAGAGGCATCGGTGGGTGATAGATTATATTTGGTTTCCGAACGCCCACTTGTGTCCCGTAAGACCCCGAGTACTTGATACCTGTTCCTTGATTTATCGCGCTATCCACATCCCGGAGGTATATGGGACCCCCCTGAGCCAGAGCTTGATTCAGTCTTATTTCTTGGGGCCACAAACTAGTTTGGGGCTTTATTACTATCCTGTACTTATGCCATGTTTTACTGCTTTATTTACGATTGTGCGAGGTACTGCACACTGTACTGTTTAGGATCGGGACACGTTTACGCGGTGTCGACAAGCCCCGTTTGGGCTTCCCAGTCGCTCACAGCCGTCCACCCAGACCTTGAGGCCGTCTCGGAGCTTGCTTACTCCGTTGCGGGATCTACTTAAGGGGTGGCCCCCTGAAATATTTCTGAATCCTGTGATTGTTCAGTCGTGAAAGCCTCGTTGGGTTTTGATTTGGTTTTTCCGAGGTTGATCGAGTGTGTGTTGCTATTGGTGCACCCCGGCCGGGTAAAACTTTCTGAAAGCCGTGTCCGCGGATATGGACGACTTGGAGCACAGTTTCTCGATCATAGACAAGCATAACTAAAGTTTACTGCTATAAATTTGACTTATAATGACTAGTAATCAGCTTCACTATAATGGAATGGCTAATTAATACTGCCCACAATTGCTTGTTTGGTTGTCGCTTGCGACAAATGTATCTGACTAGTAAGTATTGCAACTACAACGGAATGGCTGAATAAAAGTACCAACAACTGCTGGGTTTTGGGTTTATCTCATGCTATCTGTATCGGATTAGTAATTGTTGCCACTATAACGGAATGGTCAATTAAAAGTGCCCACTGTTTACTTTATCAGGATGATTATCTAAACCTGACTAGTAATTGCTGCAACGATAACTGAATAAGTAAAACTGCCAACGGTGTGAGTTCCTCGGTTGACTTCCTCGTTTGGTCTCGAGGGGAAACACCAGGATGGGTTTGTTTGGTGTTAGCTTCAGGTTGGATCCGAATAGGTCTCTCTCACCCCTCTCTGATAAACGCCAGTTGTATCGAGTCTCTATAGGTTGTTCAGTGCATGCTGCCGCTCAGTCCACCATACCTATGTAGGCGAGGACCGCCGAATTCTAGCCTCGCCGTGTACTGGCCTCAGTACTGACGCTCCTCTTTTTCCTTTGCCCTTTGTCGGCACCCCTTTTGTTTAAGCAGGTTTGAGATCGACGCCGTTAGCAGGGTTACCCTTCCGGCTTGGCCTGGGCAGGGTTATGGACGCCATTGGTTATTCTTCAGGGCTCTTAGCCCCATTTGCATCTTGTCCGTAGTCGGACGCTCGATCATTTTCAAGGTGATTTGGATCTTCGTACATTATATCTGTATTCTTGACTCTTTGAGTCGCTGTTATATATATCTGTTTTGTGGGTCCCATCGAGGACTGTTGTGTAATGTTATTACTTCGTTTTCCACCCGCACGAAAGTGCCTGGTGGGCACCTTTGAATCGTTTCTATGCGGGTATGGTGAATTTTGCCCAAACTTGCATAGGTCCGATTCTGAGGGTGTTACACTTGAACCATCCAATCAAGCGCATCACCGAGTTCCAAAAGTACAAGAACATGGTTGAGCTTGTACACATAGCATCAAAAGCCGAACGTCAAGTGCAAGAGGACATCAAGTACAACAAGCCAAAGACGTACTTCACCTACAAGCAAGCACCAACCACTACTCCAACAACACCAAGTGGAAGCTCATAAAGTACCACCAAGCTTCCCTTCAAGCCAACACTTTCTCAAGGAAAACCGCCCCCAAGTGGCAAATACACAAAGGATGATCAACCATTCAATGGTGAATGCTACAAGTGTGGAGGCAAAGGACACAAGTCGGCCGCATGTGGAAACAAGAAAGTTTTGTTCATCCACGACAATGGCAATGAAGAATACTTGAGCGAAGATGAGTTTGATGCAAGGGTCAAGGAAGCATTGGCTAGGAAACATTTGGAAGATGACCAAGACCTACTTGTGTGTGAGCATGACGCAAGTCCATCGCTTGTGGTCACAAGGGTCTTAACTACTCAAGCCAATGAGAATGAAGATCAAAGATCAAACATCTTCCAAACTCGAGCTGGTATCAATGGAAAGTCCACCAAAGTTGTCATCGATGGAGGGAGTTGCCACAATCTTGCAAGCACAGAATTGTGTGAAAAACTCAACCTCACCCTCCATCCGCACAAGCATCCCTACCATATACAATGGCTAAGTGACCACGGGTCCGTTAAGATCAAGCACACCTTCTCGGTAACATTCTCAATTGGACCATACAAAGACACGGTGGAATGTGATGTGGTCCCCATGAAGGTTTGCCATATGTTGCTAGGAAGGCCATGGCAATATGACAAGCGTGCTTTGCATGATGGTCACACAAACACTTATACCTTCAAATGGCTTGAAAAGACTTGTGTTTTGCAACCAATGACTCCTAGCCAAATAATTGCGGACAATGCAAAGACTTTAGCGAGGGCGCAAAGCACAAAACCATATTGTGAGAAGAGTGGTGAGCGAGAGAACCACACTATAGTGAGTGAGAGCCACAAGCCAAACTTGAGTGGAAAGACTAAGAGTGTTCTTCTTGCCACCAAAAGTGAGATGAGAGAAGTGCGGAACAACCCATCCATCTTGCACTATGTCCTTGTATGCAAGGGACTAGCGCAAGGAACTAATGACTTGACAAATGTCCCTCCTTCTTTGATGGCTATTTTGCAGGAATTCCAAGATGTTTTCCCCGAAGAGCTTCTTCATGGACTACCTCCTCTTCGCGGAATCGAGCACCGCATCGACCTCATACCCGGAGCTCCACTCCCAAACTGCGTCGCGTATCGCACGAACCCGGAAGAGACGAAGAAGATAGAACGACAAATCAACCAACTCGTCTCCAAAGGTTTGATCCAAGTAAGCACTAGCCCAAGCGCGGTACCCGTGATTCTAGTTCCAAAAACGGATGATACGTTGCGGTTATGCATGGACTTCCGTCCAATCAATGCTATCACCGTGCGTTATCGACATCCTATACCGCGTCTTGATGACATGCTTGATGAATTATTTGGAGCCACTATATTTTCGAAAATTGATCTTCGTATTGGTTACCATCAAATTCGCATGGCCGAAGGTGATGAGTGGAAAACCGCCTTCAAGACCAAGCTTGGCCTCTATGAATGGTTGCTTATGCCCTTTGGCTTATCAAATGCCCCATCTACCTTCATGCGCCTCATGAACCATATTTTGAGATCTCTCATTGGGAAGAGTGTCGTTGTTTACTTTGATGACATCCTTGTCTATAGCAAGTCACTAGAGGAGCATGTTACTCATGTTAAGGAGGTCCTTCAAATCCTTCGTCATGAAAAGCTTTATGCTAATCTCCCAAAGTGCACTTTTGCAAAAGACAAACTAATTTTCCTTGGTTTTGTTGTGTCTTCTAATGGCATTGAAGTTGATGTCTCTAAAGTTAATGACATAAGAGATTGGCCCATACCTACCAATGTTAGTGAACTCCGCAGTTTTCATGGGTTGGCCGGATTATACCGTCGCTTTGTGAAAGACTTTTCTACCATTGCTTGCCCTCTCAACGAGTTGACCAAGAAAAATGTCACTTTTTTTGGGGCAAAGCACAACAAAACGCATTTGATGAGCTCAAAAAGAGGCTCACCGAAGCACCACTCCTCGCTTTACCGGATTTCACAAAAACTTTTGAGATCGAATGTGACGCTAGTGGTATTGGCATTGGAGGCGTCCTTATGCAAAATGGGCGCCCTATCGCATACCATAGTGAGAAACTTGACGGCGCACGCCTTAACTATCCAATTTATGACAAAGAGCTTTTTTCCTTGGTTCGTGTCCTTCAAGTGTGGCAACATTACCTTTAGCCCAAAGAATTTATCATCCATTCCGACCATGAGTCGTTGAAATATCTTAAGGGCCAAGCCAATTTGAGTAAAAGACACGCCAAATGGGTTGAATTCATGGAATCCTTTCCTTATATTGTCAAGTACAAGAAGGGTAAAGAAAATGTAGTAGCGGACGCCTTGTCTCGCAAAAACACAAACCTTCTTACGCGACTTGAAGTAAATGTCTTGGGTCTTGATGACATCAAACCTTTGTACGCGTCCGACCCATTCTTTGGATCAATTTTTGCAAAGTGTTCAATAGACAAAGGGGTTGATGATTTCTATTTGCATAAGGGTTTTCTTTTCAAATAAAACAAGCTTTGCATTTCGAAGTCGTCTCTCCAAATTTTGCTTCTTCAAGAGTCCCATGGTGGAGGACTTATGGGTCACTTTGGCCGTGACAAGACATATGACATGCTCTCCACTCACTACTATTGGCCCAAGATGAAGCGCGACATGGAGCGCCACGTCCAACGATGCACTACTTGTGTCCAAGCTAAGTCCAAGTCTAACCCTTTTGGTCTTTATATGCCATTGCCTATTCCTCATGCACCTTGGTCGGACATTAGCATGGACTTTGTGTTAGGATTGCCTAGATCTAAACATGGACATGACTCTATATTTGTGGTAGTGGATCACTTTTCCAAAATGGCACACTTCATTCCGTGCCATAAGACCGATGATGCTTCACATGTAGCAAATTTGTTTTTTAGGGAAATAATTCGGCTACGCGGTGTACCAAGAACAATCGTCTTCGACCGCGACGTCAAATTCATGAGCTACTTTTGGAAGAAACTCATGGCCAAGCTCAGCGTCAAGCTCCTATTCTCGTTCGCCTCGCATCCCCAGACCGATGGACAAACCGAGGTCGTCAATCGAAGCCTTGGCACACTTCTACGTGTGTTGATAAAGAAGAATCTTAAAGATTGGGAGGAATGCATACCACACGCCGAGTTCGCCTACAATCGCGCTAAGCACTCCACCACCATGATGAGCCCGTTCATGATCGTCTATGGATTCGAGCCTCTCACCGCGCTCGACATATTACCTCTTCCTCTACACAACCGCACCAACATGGACGTTGACAAGCGTGCCCAAGCAATGAAACAGCTACATGAAGACACAAGAGCTACGATCGAGAAACAAGTCCTTCGCCAAGCATCAAGGCTAAACAAGAACAAGAAATAGATGATCTTCGAAGAAGGCGACCTTGTGTGGATACACTTGAGTAAAGACCGCTTCCCCAAGGATCGCGACTCCAAACTCAAGCCAAGAGGTGATGGACCGTTCAAAGTACTCAAGAGGATCAACAACAACGCCTACATCATCGATATCCCAACATCGAAGTACCTTGTGAGCCCAACGTTCAATGTTAAGGACCTTTCACCCTTCCATGGAGATAATGATGTTGAGAAGGTTGAAGAGTCGAGGACGACTCTTTCCCAAGGGGGGAGCTGATGTAGCCCGTCCTACGAACGCTACTACATCTACTCCTACGAGCTCCCCAAGTGGACCCATGACTCGCGCCCGAGCCAAACTCCTACAAGCCAAGGTTAACTCGATCCTTTCCTTGTGTGATTTCGATATGCCCCTGGATGGCTTGCTACTTCATACGCATACACTGTGCATCATCAGGTACGAAGAGAAGGACCCATGGAACGGAGAAACCACAGTGAAAGCGACCAACCGCTTTCAGACTCCAGCAGTACTACCGGATCCTACGATCGGTACTACCGGTTCAAGCGGCACAACCGGCCCCAGCTACCGGACGCTCCAGGAGGAACCCAACCAAGGCCCAGACGCCAGCGGTACTACCGGTTCGGAAACCGGTACTACCGGTCAGCGGCACTACCGCCCTCTACTACCGCTCGCTACAGGCGACTCCGACGGAAGCCCCAGGACCGCCAGCGGTACTACCGGCCCCTGAGCGGTACTATCGGTTGCGACCGGTACTACCGGTCGCCCGTCCGGTACTATCGGTCTTGACTGAACCTTTTCGCGTCAGTTCGGCCTAGCGCCCTGTACCCCTCTCTATATTTTCCCATTTCGTTCCTAAACTACCCATGTTTATGTGGCTGGCATATATATATCCCCCACCCTCTATTGTAAACCCTAGACTTGGATAATTATAGTTGAGGACACCCCTTTGAGGATCTATCAACTATTTGTCTCATGCTCCTTACCAAGGAGCACCAAATTATCCACAACCTTTTGGATTTTTCCTAGTGCGTTCAAGTTGTACAAGTCCTTGGGATCTCGGTGTCTCGTGTCCAAATAGTCAAGATCTCACCAAGCCTCTCACCCCTGTTGTTGGTCGTGGAGAGAGTGTTTCGCCCAACACCGATCCTAGGGATTATGTTGGACCGGTTGCCACCGGCGTGAGCTATCGGTTTGTATCGTGTTTTCGTGTGTGTGTGTGTTCATCGAGTTCTTCGCGTGTGTGTTCGTGGATTTCATCCCCTTCCCCCTTCCACCGTTTTTTCCCTCGATTCCCACGGAATTCGTGAAAGATCGGGCCACCCCAAGGGGTCACCCCTAACAGTAAACTATGAGTTACTATATGAAACCCAATAACTCGCTGGCGTGTTCCAATGCTGAAAATAATCTTCACATCACCGCTACCATAGCCTTGAGTTGGCTCCCTCAAATTGGGGTAATTCGACGTGGGGAGCCGAAGCAAATGGGTCAGTGACTGATGAACTATTCCCCAAATTCAGCATAGAAGAAAAATTTGGGCATAATCCGTACCTGCTGCTGGAGGTGGCTGGTGATTCACACAAGCCAACCCCCGTGTAGTATGATCACCACGGTGCCCAACTAGGCCGTCAGCTCGATCTAAAGATCCGCCCAATGAAGAGTTTGGAATCAACTGGATAGCACGGTCCATGGAGGAAGTAAGTTGCGATATCTTAGCTCTTAGCTTGCCCTTGACAGACTCCAGATCAGCGCTAATGGCGGCCTTGACTGCCTCGAGCTCATATCCCATGGTGGCATGGACGGAGTTAATCGAACCATTGACGTTCATAAGTTGTTTGCTGGCGTCGTCGACGAAGATCCGCACTGCATCAAGAACATCTTTCTTATGGTCGAGGAAACGGATCTCATAGGCCTCCCACGTCTCCGCCGTCAGGATCTCGTAGAGGGCCTTGGACTCCGGCGACCAATCCTCCATGATTGCTAGTCGCTGCCATGATCTGTAGCGGGTGTGGTGGGAGTGCTTGGAAATTTCCAGATTTGGGGGATCATGTGGCTCTGGTACCACTTGTAAGATTCCCGACTATGAACTCTTAGATCACACTTTTAGGGTCGAATTTGTTTTGGGTTTAGCTCGATCCTCCCTTCCACCCTCGAGCTAGTCCGTTTATCCACGAAAATCGTTGTCCTGTTCTTCCTAATCCTCGTCGAGTCCCACGCTAGTCGGTTAGAGAATACATATAGGAAATATTACAGGGCCTATTTATGGCCCAATTCGTGGCCTGCAAGCCAGCCCGGTTATCGAGTCTTCCTTGTGGGCCTCGCATTCTTGTCCTCCGGGTCAGCTGGTACACTGAAACATGGTACTTGGTCGTTGACAGATGCAATGTCAAAAAGGATAAGAAAACCTTTTCAATGCCAAGAAAGAACTGAAACTTTTCATAGGACCAAGTAAGGAATTCTCTTATAATTAATGCGGCATATATCAGGGTTTTCATGCGATATAGTAAGAGTATCTCTAACCAGGCTCCCATATGTTGGTGTCGTGTCCATATGGATAGAAAATGCCTCTAATGAGCCTCCCTAATAAACGAATAAATCACCTTGTTAGTGAAAAACTACGCTTTCTGTTTTCTTAGTAACCGCCCTAACTCATACTGCACAAACATTTTCTCTCCTCCTCATCTCCCTTGTCTCTGTCCCCACGACGTACTCGTCTCGAAGGCCCCTTTGAGATGCCCTAACACATTCATAAACTTTCAAAGAATGTTCCATGTAAAGATATTTCTTATTACAAATATAAGATGTTTCGATAGACTATTTTAGCCTACGAAAACGTCTTATATTTTAAAACGATGATAGAGTTTTTTTTCTTTATGCAGGAATCTAGGCACACGTGCTAAGCCACGTCGGACCAAGCCGCAACGGTCACACGTGGTTAATTCCGGATGGGGTACGGTTACGAAGACAAAAACGGAGAGTAAAACGGAGACGCGCTTTAAGATACGCGCTAGCACGATAGGCGCCCACCCACCTATTCTGTTCTGTTTCTGACGCCGGACCCGGAACCCAGCTCGTGCCGGGGTCGATCGAATTCGGCGATTCCGACCACCGCCGCGCTCGCCGGAGAGAGAGAGAGAGAGAGCCATGTCGCGGTCCCTGAGCCTGAACATGAGGTCGGCCTCGCGCCGGGACCTGCCGCCTCCCCAGAAGGTGACGGATCCCTCCCTCCCCGTTCCCCAACGCCCCTCTTCTGCTTCTGCCCGCGCGGGCGCTCGTGCGCGTCCTGTGTCCGCGCGTGCATTGGGGCGTGCGCGCGCCTTGCGGGAGTCTTTCGCATAGCCCGGATTGGATCTCGGTTGCAGCACCCGGGAGGAGTCGCCTCCCCATTGTCAAATTTGTTCAAATTAGGGTTCAGCAGCGATTCGTGTTCGATTGCTCGGTTACATCCGAGGATAGACTTTCGTTGTTGATGGTTAAATTAGCTCGGTGAAATTTATCCGTGGAATAATCCCAAAAGTTTTTTGTAATCATGCGTTGTGTTTTATCTTCCCAGACAATTGAAAAGCTTGAGAACATGGTGGAGGGGGAAAATTACTACGAAGCCCAGCAGATGTACAAGTCTACCAGTGCAAGGTATGTAATTCCACGGAAGCCACGGTGGTCGGCTCCCTTCCTTGCATTCAACCTTTCACAAGTTCTCACATATTTCTGATTCAATTAACATTTCAACAAAAACCAACCATTACTTCTTCACATTACTTTAATTGGATCCACTAGATATGTTCAGCGTGACATCGTTGTTGTGTAACTATGGCACTGGCAGCTAATGTAACATCTTAAAATAAGCTCAGTAGCTCATGCCAGGACATACTGAAAGAATATTCAGAGTAAAACAGAGGCTAGACTCTTTGCATCTGGATATAGCATTACATGAATATACTAGTGTTATGTTGACATGACCACAATGGCTAGTGCCCTTGACACACGGAATGTGCACGGAGCGGAAAGTTTCTGACTTTTCCGCAGAAAACGGAAACGGAGAGGAAATACTGAAACAGAAACTCAACTTTGCGGAATGAAAAAGGAATATTTTAAGCGGAAACGGAAATGGCATGGTGTTTTATGGCGGAATAGCCATTTCCGTTTCCCACAAATACAGAATTTCCCTTTTAGTGTGGTTGCCATGGCTGTGTTGGGCCCAGTCCAGCTGGCCCTTACCAGTATCTCCGAAAGAGGCACATACCGACCTATTTTCTACTACTTAATCACTAATCCCTTAGGCCTTCTCTTCTAATCAAGCAGGCGTGACCACGGAGCCTAGGGTTAGGGACACCAGTCCGCCACCATGGTGCCGCCTTGTCGCCCTCCGCCTCCGCTTTTGTATCCATAACCGCACCGTATTCGGTCCGTATCTGTTTCCATATTTGTTTGCAGGGTTTATGTATACGTTTCCACTTCCAAAAAAATATTTGAAAGCAGACGTGGCAGCACTTAGTTCCCTCCGTTTCCACTCCGTTTTCATCCCTATGTGCATGTATGTCTTAGGCTAAGAACACACTGAGTATTTCCCCAAGTAATCACAGTAACTGTTGCTTCAGGATTCATATTGTGGATAAAGTAAACAATTTTTTTTTATGTGTGCGTTTCGTAACCAAGGACTAAAGATCAAGTCGCTGTTTTAACTTGTTTTTGGGTCATTACATGCAGGTACATAACTTGTCAAAAGTATAAAGAAGGCTTGGACATCCTTCAGTCAGGAGCTTCTGTCCAATTGAAGCATGGGCAGGTTAAGTCTTTGCCTTATTGGCACCTGCCAAGTTAACACTTTTTGTCAACAGCTAATTTGGTAGATCACTAAATGGAAAGATGTTTATTAATTCAATGTCAACCTTTTCTTTCATCTTTTCTTTGTGATATTATTCAAGGCTATACAACGAGCAAAAAAAATAAAAACATGGTAACTGTTGATTATTTTAAGGCATGCAATTTCTCCCACCATAGTACTCCCTCCGTTTCAAAATATAAGATGTTTTAGCTTTGTGGAGCAAATGTATCTAGACTTCTTTTAGTGTGTAGATTCACTCCAAAGCTAAATGAACCTACACACTAAAAGAAGTCTAGATACATTTGCTTCATAAAGCTTAAACATCTTATATTTTGAAACGGAGGGAGTATGTCTCTATGGTTATAGGGTAGAGGCTTGAGGAACCACTCGCTAGTTCTTTTTTCCTATTTACTGCCGGATGTGTGGGGCAGGGGAGGGGTTGCCTAATAGGTTAGTATGTCGTAGTCTATCAAATTAACTAGTACGATGACGCTTCAAATGTTAATTAATTTATTTATTGGTCGAAGATGTCGATCTTAGTTTTGTCATTACCAATTTCAGGTAACTTGCGGTGCTGAACTCGCTGTGCTGTTCGTGGATACTCTTGTCAAAGGACAATTTCCTTATAATGAGGAAACATTTGGTAAGTTTTTTCTTACTTTGCATCTGTAATTCTCCTAATGAGTTAATTACTGTCACTACTTTGCCTTCAGAAAACATTTCTTTCTTTTGCGGCTCAAAGTCATCTGATTGAAGCATTATTCTTTTTTGTAATTTCTTTTTGTCACGTTCTAATTTTGGGTGTTAGATGCCACTTCTGTGATTGTAAATTCGTAACTGTATTGCATTGCATCAACTGTAGGTCGTATCAGAAAGATATATGAGGCGTTCCCCAGGATAAGTATGCCCCACTTCCTTGGAGATGATTATGATGATGACGGGCAGAAATTATCTGAAGCTATTTCTGCTGCGAAAGTGCGTGCTGAGGGTTGTTCGTCATTTCTGAAAGCAGCTCTCAGGTAAGGTATACTGATTTTTAATAAATCCAATGGTCAATCCAAGCATCAAATTTCATCCAAACTGGCAGTGTTTGTCAGCACAATTATTTCCGGTAGTTAAATATATGAAATTATCGAACAACACAGATAATTTGACCTGCAGTTGTAAATTTGATTCTTGAGCACTCGTGACGAATGCGCTTAACATGATAGGAACATGCATGGTTCTGAACATCTGGTTCCTTTTGATTTTCTCTCAGTGCTGATTGGATGTTGAAGCAAAAAAAGAACATTAAAATACTTATCCTCTAAATAATTGCCTCATCACTTGTTCTGATACCTATTTTGTATCTTTGTTGTCATTAGCCTTCAGTAAATTGAACAAGATTAACATGATATTGGTGAACTAATTGTACACAATTATTTGTGAGCTGCAATGCAAGACTCATTCCATAAGACCCTTAGATCTTTTTTGTGTTCTGTTGTTAGATAAGGTGTTTTTCTTCTCCCCTTTCTGTCTGTTATGCACTAATAATGAATCATCTCGGTATTAAGGTGGTCTGTTGAGTTTGGGTCATCAAGAAATGGAGCTCCTGAGCTGCATGTTATGTTGGCTGAATACATTTATTCCGAATCTCCAGAAACGGTACACTGTCCATAACTCTCTGGCTTACTGTGGATATCTTCTACTCCCTGCATTCCTGAATACGCAACATTTTAGGAATTTGCATATTAACCAAGGCACACCTAGAAAAGATCGCATTAACCCTCTTCATTAGGCCACTCATTGCTCTTAGGTGATGTGGGTGCTGCTTTAGTCCTAGACTGTTCAAAGCTATCTCTAAATTGAAGAATGGTGTCTGTGTATGTAGGAATAAATTTTAAAAGCTAGAATGCCTTGTGTTAAGAAACAGAGAGAGCTTGTTAGAGCTGCGATTTTTATCTGTTATTGCTGCTGTAGTGCCGTTACTATTTTTTGTACTTCTGTAATTATGCTTACAGTTTAACATGGAGTAACTTTGATTGCAGGACATGACCAAAGTATCAAGTCATTTTGTGCGCGGAAATGATCCTAAAAAATTTGCTTCTATGCTGGTAAACTTTATGGGCAAGGTAATTTTTTTGTTGTCAGTAGTAGCAATTCTGTTTGAAATGCTATATATATTTTTCTCAGCAGTAGTAATTCATATACCCAGTCTGTTTGTGGGTTGGATCCCACTTCAATTCATGTCCAACTTTTGTTAGGCATTAAACCTGTTCATATATGCTCTTGGAAGTATCTTATATAATCATATTGATCTTTTTCTTCTTTATTGCACAGTGCTACCCTGGTGAAGATGATACTGCAATTGCACGTAGTGTCTTAATGTAAGATTTCCTTCCTTGATTTCTTGTTTACTCTGGAGATGTTATGTGCTAAGGACTAAGGTAAGGGAGAATAGTTGGGATAGAGAAGAAGCAATTGGTAGATGGAGACAACAGAAAGGCTAAAGTAATAGAGATAGAAGTAGGTAGATGGAGACACGAAAGAGATGGAGAGATAGTTTGGTTGAATGCTTGCTTAATTGAAAAAAAGGAACGTCGCAGCCCATCATATAGATGGATCTCATCCTTGCAATTGGTAACTTCCTTTCCAAAAAGAATATCAATGAACCTTTCATACAGACATTAAATTAGTTTATGCTTATTTCAGTATCTTAACTTGAACCAAGCTAATACATCTTCATTTTCTTGGCAAGATAATCTCTATCTTAATTTGGAACCATGACCCATAGTAGAGGGGAGATTCCTTGTACTATGAGAGGAAAGTCTGAGAAAACCATTAAAGAAGGGTGCACTTTGCACTGTAGAGACTGATTTTCGCAGGGAATTGTCTAGTATTTGTTCTGTTCACGACAATAGATATAGGTTAGTTAGCAGTGTGTTAGGGATGCATGCAATATGATATTACTGCCTGTACTCAGTATCCTCCATGTGATTTATTGAAATGTATACAGGAGGACACTACACTGTAAATTAAATCGTCTCATTGTTGGGATAGAATTTGATTGGCATATTTGGAGACAGAGATGTTGATTTTCTAATCTATTATTCTTCCTTTTAGGTACTTATCACTAGGAAATCTCAGAGACGCAAATTTACTTATGGATGCGATGAAGGAGCAACTAAAATCTGCTGACTTACAATTTCCAACAACAGATTTGATTCAGTTTATTATGTATCTTCTACAAACGTAAGTCTCATATTTTATGGTTTGCATTGTCTTTCATGTGTATTTTTGGCATCTGCATATTTGTTCCATGAGGTTCTCATACACCCGCATGTGAATTATTGTGGAATGAATGCTACAATTTGCATGGTAGCTAGCAGATAGTCAGCTGCATTGTTTTTATACTTCTATCACTAGAAAGATAAAATTACTGTGTGTAGGTATCGCAAATGCTCCTGTTCCATACCTTAACACCTGACATGTTTGTCACATTTTAACAGTTTCTCATGTACTTGATTTGTCACTATACGTAAATCCAGATTTGCTATGTAGCTTTCTTTTCGTATTTTAAGTGTAGAATTAAGAGCTATTTTATCATTGTTTTGTCTTGTCATAGGCATCACTGTTTCTGGGTATTGCAAATGCTCCTGTTCCATACCTTTCCGCTTGATATGTTCAAATGCCATGTCAGAAATGATTCAATGACTAATATCACATTTTAACTGTTTCATGTACTTGATTTGTCACCATATGTGAATCCAGATCTGCTATGTATAGCTTTCTTTTGTTATTGTAATTGTAGAATTAAGAGCTATTTCATCATTGTTTTCTCTTGTTGTAGCAATTACTAACCAGGTGTTGTTTACAGGCTTGAAAGAGATGCTTACCCTCTGTTTAAGACACTTCGACAAAAGTACAAGACAAGTACAGATCGAGACGCTGTATTTGAGGAGGTATGGCCACTGCCAAATGTTGCAGCTCTATACGAACAGACAATCTGTATTTTTTTCAGAAAACAATATATATTGTTATGAAACAATGTCAACGTGGAGGATGATTCTAGATCATTTACAAATCGGTGAGAGACATGTTAAACATAAAATATCTGCACAAACATTTGGCCTTGTTTAACAGCTGTCCATCTGGGAATCTATGAACAGCTGACACACGTTCTTACAAAATGTTTGTTAGATTCTATGTTAGTGGCCTCATAAAAAGGAACAGAAAATGGGTGGAAAATCCTAAGTCCATTGTTGCTTAATGTTGGAGACTTGGAGCTAACTAGTTATCATATGAAAAAAAGGGAATGCAAACCTGAACAGAGCTCATGATGGTATTGGTTACCTTTTGCAGGTATTGGATGAAATAGCTGCAAAATTTTATGGCGTACGGCAACAGAACCCTCTGGAAGGACTTTTTGGTGAAATGTTCAAGGTAAACACTTTCTGTTAATGCGTTCATGGTACTCACAATATTGAATTGTTTCCTTTTGAAGTTTTCTAAATTACAAGCTGGGTTTTGCTCTAACTAGCTCCATGTGTGGATGTACCTTGGGTTTTGATTTTTTTTTTTTGTCATCGCAGTATGACCCAGTGAAACAAACATCCCTTGGAAAAATAACCTTACAGTTGTCCAAATCATCTAAAAATCTGAAATGCAAGAGTTCCATTAATGTTTCAACTTCGCAACATACAAACTTGTCAGTAACTGACCTGCATCACTAATAACAGAGAAATATACAATGAGCATTGAAGGTTTCCTGTATCTATGTTTTCTGTTTCCTTCTGTTCCTAATCTAATCATTTTCACATTTACTTCTCAAACTCTTGTAATCGCCTAACTATAATGGAATGAGTAATCCAAACTTAGTCAGCTGTTACCTATCAAAATAAGTTTACACTTTACTGTTCACACTGCAATAATGTAATATTAGATAGTACAATTATGTATAGGAAGCTAGGAACCAAAAATTGATGACCAAAATCCATACACCTCATTACTGATCACATTCTATGTTTGTGCATGCAGATGTAATAGACGAGGAAAGAACTTGATCATTATGCCCTTGCCTTCAATTCAATCATTGGCTTCCAGCTAAAAAAAATGCAACCATTGGCAGAAATAATACATTTGTCATGACTGGGAGATCGACAGTGGGCCACCGAGGAAATACACACAAGAAGCTCTCCTCACTTATAGTCAACTGAGGCAGTACATTTAACATCAAACTGCATGAAGATGCACCGCTGATCTGTTGTAAAATCATTGTGTTGGTTTTTTTTTTTCTGCTTCTGAAAGGTTTTGATGGTTTCATGTTATGTAACAGAATTTTTATTTTGAGATTGTTTTAAGATGATATGGCATATCGTTACTTTTGCCTTCACACATTCTGTGCTAAATTTGTTCTGTCGGTTCAAACAAAGATAATAAGTATGTACTACATGCAGTTCTGGTTTTGTTAAACCAAGATATTCCTTCATCAAACCAGTTTATTTTCTGTTCTGCGCCATGTTGCCCAACTGAAAGTTAAGCTATTTAATCAATTGTGATTTGCATACATGGTGTACATGAGCTTTATTTGGTCATATGAGCCAAGTCAATAATGAAGTAGCATGCCGGGGGATTGTAGTTAATAAACCAGACCCAGCCAAGACCATAAAAGAACTTTGGTCAGCACCATACAACTTGATATAGGACATGTCTACTGTCGCTACCATGAATTATTTGTGATTTGTGCATTTCGGTCAGGACTTTAGTGAGCTGTGGACTGCCCTGATGAGTGCAGCTGTGGACACTACTATCACCAAATTGGCAGGAACAGATAAAATTTCAGAAGAAGAGAACTCTGCAATTCGATTCAATTTTTCTCAGTTGGACGAGGGATCATCAGGCCAGACCCACTACATGGAGCATTGAAACTTACATGTCCAATTGCGCTTGCCACCAACTAGTGTGACGAAACCAAAATGGCATTTCCCTCAAATTTTTTTTTGGCAATTCAGCATATTGATCATTCTGCTTGAGCAACATTACATGAACTTCCAGAATGCCCAATGGAAGCTTGGTAATAACTGTCGGGTTGCCCAATGGAATAACCGTTGCACAAGAGCAACCTCATGTTCAGTTCCCCTCATGTCAGTGGATTTTCTATTTCTTCAAGGCAATTCAGCGCAAGCTCCTCCGTTCTCCAGTTGGGTGGCTCATCACAGATGCAACCTGATGGGCACAGAGTTTGTTCCTGAAGCAAGGGTTATATCGCATAACTGATGAGATTCACTGTAAAGTCTGCCTATCATCTGAAGATGGAGCTGTTGAAAGTTGCTGCTGGCAAAGCCGAGAGTTCGTCATCTAGTGCTAGCAGTCACAAAGGCTGGCTGGATATTTGGGACACGGATGTCTCGGGTAAGATGAAAATTCACTCATGGAGGGTAGCTAAGAATGGGCTTGTTGCGGGGACGGAGCTACAGAGGAGAAACATAAAACATGGAGTCGTTTGTGCTGCTTGCGGCAGGGAGGAGACGGCGATTCATCGCCTTCTGGCACTGCCCGCATTCTGTTCAGGCCTGGGCTGTCCTCAAACAGGTTTCGGGGCTGTTTTCTCCTAAACCACTGAGTCGGTTCTTGAACCACTTTGATTTCCAGAATTGGCTGCTGGACTGGTACGGCAAGTTGGGATCGAGTGAACTGATCTATCAGATATGGCTAGCGCGAAATGAAGCCAGAGACCACGCTCTAATTGAGGATCCAACTGCGGTTGCTCGCAGAGTTGTTGCGCTGAATGAAGAATGGGTGACGGTTCAAACCAAGGCGACGGAAGCTCTAATTCTGCAGCGCATAAGCTTGCTAGGGAAAGCTGCGTGAATAAGCTTTGTAAAACTTGGTTTAGGGAGGCACCCGACTTTATTGTGTCGGCCCTGTCTGCAGACATTTGTGATATTTAAATAAAGCAGCAATTTCAACTAAAAAAATAAGATTAACTTATATATGGTTTTACGACATAAATCTGACAAATTCAAAGTCACTTATTTTTAGGACTGAGGGAGTATTATCTTTCTTCAAATCATGATCACAGAATAAAAAAAAAGGAACTTTAGTCAACAAAACACAGAGTTAACTTTAAATTCTTAAAGATTAGCTTGCAATTTGGAGCTGACGAGGTAACAATCCTGTTGCATAGATATGCGCGGTCCATACATCAGCGCCATTCCTCATTCGAAAACCCAGTACAAAATGATAATGATTCGGCAATTATAAATACACCAGATAATTACAAGCAATCCTGGGTTGCCAGCCCTGCCTCACAACATTGCCTATGTACCAGTGTACCACCAATGATCATGACACAAGCAAACAAGAGAGAAGCTCTCAGTCTAGCTCGGGAAGCACAAGACATGCCATTCCCCAGATGCCACGCGAGCCATTTGTTAGCAGTTGTGTTGAAATGGATTAGCAGCAAGGGCTCGTAGGAAAGACATCAGATGGGTTGCGCTCAAACTCCAGAAGGATGCCGTCATATTGAGTATCCAACATGTGCTTGGCAGTCGAGGGAAATCGTTTTCTTCTGCAAGCATCAGATCAATGGCTCTCCGCAGCGCAACCCCTGCACATACATAAGTATTAATTTGTAGAATAACTTGGGGGAATGAATAACTAGTTGTGGAGAGTTTAAAAGTCCCCAGCTAAGAATAATGTGACCTAAACCACTCTACCTGCGCCATAATATATAGATCTTGTAACTAGGCATCCATCATGATTATCACTGCCCAGATACCGTTTTTACCAATGGGCATCCCATTGCCACAAAGTCCATCATGGACCAATCCTGGAAGCCCAGAATACACCACCTCCAGTTTGGACAGTGAATCTGTAGAACTTCATAGTACTTCAGCCACCACTATCACCAATTGTGCAGGCAACTCTTTCCTTTAGCTGCTGAATTTTCTGAAAGGGGTCATTCATATTGCAACACAACAGTCAGTTACAGCAGGACCAGAACTTGTCACGGTAAAATGTTACTTCCTCCAATTCAAATTAATTACGCAGATTCATTAAACCTAGACAGATTTAGCCAAAGTTTTTCCTAAATCTGCATCAATTAATTCGGATCAGAGGGATAATCTCTCTAATCTAATGTAGTAATGTGAAGAAACTTACATGATAAGAACTTGAAGCCCATTTCTCAGCACAAATGGCAGCTTCCTTAAGATGTGATTTTTTAGAGATCTCATGAGAAAGAGTAAAGGTAGAGCTCTCTGTTGCCTCGGCTACCCATATGCGCCTAGTCTGGTCTTTCTGCCGCTTGACCAAATTACTGAAACCAACCTGGGCAACAGAGATACAGTAAGCTAAAGCTGCACTTGCTTTATAAATATATAAAGTTGAACAATGAAGTATAGATCACTGCAAACATTTTTGCTGGCAATATAGTACTCTCTCCGTCCGGAAATAAGTGAATTGAATTTGTCTAGATTCACATGTATCTAGACACGTTTCAGTGTATATATACATGTCAATCTAGACATAATACAAGTCACTTATTTCTGGACAGAGGGAGTACAGTCCTCAAATGTCTACACAGTTAATTTATAAGATATTGCTTAGCGCAAAAGTTTCAATATTATGATGGTGACATTAGGGATCAATAGAAGTCAAAACTTTAAAGAACCATCAACTTGAAAATATAGACAACACAATCTGAGATGACATACGGTATTTCCAGAAAGGGCATGACTGAAAAAAGCACAGTCGTCGCCAGCAATTCGGCAAGAGAAGCTAACTGCTAGAAGACAATCATCTTGCTCTGTGGACTGCTGTGCTGAGGTAAATTTAGATCCATCAGTCAAAAAGAGCCACTGTCTTTTCTGGCTGCTACACAAATAAACATCGCCAACATGCAAAACGACACCTGCAATGTCAAATTCACTGCAACAAACAATGGTTAATTAGGAGGTTTTAATACAGGACACCAGATTGACAGGTTTAACATATTAACTTTCCACAGGATAACTAGACTGACCTTGCCAGCGGTACCTCACCAAACAATGACAGTTCAACCGCCTTGCGTGGAGTGAAAAATGGTCTGCAATAAGAAGCATGGTTAACTTTGAACAATACAGTCTGAGCATACTAGCAGTGGACTCTTACTCAAAATCTGCAGCCCATGCTGATGTTAATGGCTTCCACATGGTAGATGATCCTCTAGCATGCAAGTAAAGACTGCCAGTACAGTAGGTAGAAGGCACCAGTCCTGTGACGAAGTAAATTTGTCCCTCCACCAGGTCGGCTTTCTGTCAATAGAAATAATTAAATTAATAGGATTTAAGCTAACTTCCTGTACTCCCTCCGTCCAGAAATAAGTGATCTGGGTTTGTCTAGATTCACATGTATCTAGACATGTTTTAGTGTATAAATACATGCGAATCTATACAAATCTAAGTCACTTATTTCAGGACAGAGGGAGTAGATTGTATGTACATTATTGGGGAATACTCAAAAGCAAATAAACATTTGTCCTGTTGTCAAGAAAGACATACATCAGCATAACCGTAAAGAAATCTTTTGCGTTTTCTCGAAAAAAGAAAAGAAGAGGCAACATGTGTAGCTTGTTTCAATGATATAACACCAAATAATCTGTCTTCTCTTTTTGACAGAATAAAATTGATTACAACATGCATGTGCTGATAGATGAGTGTACCGTACTTGCTTCTCAGTAGGGTTCCAAATTGTTATTAGCCCTTCCTTGTTGGTTTTTGAAGCAGAGATTTTTTGAATAAGGCTCGTCACCCTCACTTTCACAAATGGTGTAACATCTCTTGAACCAAGGCCAGCAACTTCCAGAGCGTTTTCAACCTTCTTAGCTACTTCGTTTTGCCTAGTTTCCTGCAATATATGACATGAATTTCGCAACTTTCAAGTACAATTTGATAGATGAGGGGGGTATTTATGCATACCTTTTGCTTTGCTTGATAAGATGAAAAAGATATCCTCTGCTCTGATGTCATGCCTGCCATCATAACTTCAGGCTCAGCTGCCCGCTCTAGCATTTTGCAAATTTTTGCCCCTTCCTGACTATCATCAGAATTGCCACAGTTTTCCTCTTGTTCAGACATAATATCTTCTGCGATCTTAGATACTCTACATGACAAGGTAATAATTATTGCAGTGGCAATAAAAAGGGGCAATGTCAGCTTATAAAAACAAAAGGAGCCATAAAACTAATACCCTGTTTTTACTTCCACAAATCCAGGGCTCTAGCCTAAATGCATTCAACTGATCGTATGTAACATGGGTATATATATACGATATTTCTTAACAGGAAAATGCTGCCCACAAGTTAAATGGTATTGACAGATTACCATAGCCATCACCAGCATGGCTGTCAGCATCGTGATATAGATGACAGCATAGCACAATCCTAGGACCCTAACGAGGGGAAACGATACACACCATAAGCAGGATGATAATCCAACTCGTAAAATAGCTGGAATCGCCCTCCAAGGAAAAAAGAACCAGAATTTGCACAACGTAAACCAAGTTGTGCCTTTGTCCAAATCACCTGTGCATGCAGATTGCGTACACAAGCGAGCGCATGCTTATAGACAACTTGATGTCCCATCTTACTATGATTTGATCCTAAGATCCAATAATGTTGACAAGAAAAGGATACTACCATGTATCCGATTCGGACAATCTTGATCACCAGTAGACCATAATGTCTACATGTATTTCAGAATACTTCTGTGCGTGGCTTCTTCAAGATTCTGACATATTGATATTTCTTCAATACCTTGGCATTTATTATCAGTGAAAATATAATGCATGAAAATACACGCAGTGTTCATGGATAGTAGCTGGGAACACTTAAAATGGATCTAACTGACAGTAATAACATTTTTTTAGAGAAAGGTTCCAGTGGTAGAGGATGTTGAAGTATATGCGGATTGCCAAACCTTCTACATCAGTTAGGACTTTTGGTTCTACTGGTTGGTGCATGAAACTTATTATGGTATCAGTGCAAAGGTCTTTGGTTAAAATCTCAGCTTTCACAAGTGAGAAAAAAAATGATTGCCCTCTTTCTATCCATGTTTAGGCCTTATCGAGCCATATGTGAAAGGGGGTGTTGAAGTATATGTGGATTGTCCAACCTTCGCCATCATTTCAGACTTTTGGTTCTACTAGTTGGTGCATGAAACCTACTAGAGGAAAAGCCAGCTTTTAGCAATAGAGGGACAGAGGCAACTGAAAACAATCTCTAAACGCATAGGAGAAAACAGTATAGTCCAATTGTTTATTGAAAAGATATATGCTTTAACACACTGGGCACATAGCAGTATTTGTACAGGTAACTTCTCGAGAACATTGTCCACTTGATAGATAATCTATTTCAATTCAAGGTGCGATCAACATACAGTGTATTCAGTTGAATAATATTGCCTACAGTTTCAGTGACATAAATAAGTACCTCTGGTGGTACAGTTGTAGGGCTTTCCTTTCCATCCTTTCAGATCTCACAACAGAACGACCATCAGGCAACCTGAATTATGCAATTAAATATGGACCAGTGGAACAAATCGGTAATTTTTTATTGTTTTTAGTTTGCATACCTCTCCTTATACAGAATAGGATATATCCTTGCAACTCCAACTAGTGTCCTAGGGACTCGGCCGCCAGAAGGTTTTATGCAATTGAACGCCAGTGGGGGTCCAACATGCTTGCCTGAGATGTGTACAATGTCATCAATAGAATCTATTAGTTTGAAAAGGGATAAGCAGAACAATACAAAATAAATATTCAGTCTTGTAGTAAAGTACATACAGAATCCCAAAGGATCATCCCATCTTGCACGATAACAGCCATTTACATGGACCATCAATTTGACAGTGCCAGATATCTGGAAAAAATAGTCATGAGAAAATTGACTATATGGTTGTCATTTTGTGGCCTATAAAGGTCAAGGAGCAGGCGAACCTCATGAAATGACACAGGCCCAGTCCAACCACACAAGGAAGCACCCCATATCTACCAAAATGAAAACACATATTGAGCCATATAATCTCCCCATGTCTCCATGACAACAAGGTGAAAACAGAATAGTACCCGAAGCTTTTGTCCTATAAAAAGCTTTCTTTTCTGTAGTTGTTCTGAAAGCGGGACATCCAATGACGCTTCTACTGCATACCTGTGAAAAGGCAAACACTAGAAGTTGCTGATATCTTTCAGTTTAATCTCATAGCAATAAAGATAATGCAACCACGTACCATCCATCAGTTAATTCAATGTGTGCGGGGATATTTTTTTTAGTAGCTAACAAGCTTTTATTGTCAATGTTGTTCTCATTTTCATCTCTCATGCCGGCCTCCAACTTGGGGTTATTTACGTCAGGATGGGAGTAAACAGCTGAAATGCACAGCACCATCATCAAAGATGGCAAAGCATTTCCTTCTAAAATTTTCTTAATTGCTGATCGGTGGCCATTGTACACTTCTCGGTCGTACCTAAAATGCACAAGTTTTCGTGAATTAAATCATATGCATCAATATAATTGGAACGGCAGAAAAGGCATGCCCATCATCTCACCTATATTTCAGCTCATCAAAAACATTAGCAACTGTCAAGAATTTGCCTGCGGCTTTAGTTGGATAGCATCTCTCAAGTGAAGCAAGTTTCCACACGATCCATTTATAGTGATTGTTCACCCATCTAAAACAGAAAGATCAAGTGATTTGATGTTTAGGATGTATAAATATTATTTGGAGCATCTCCAGCCAAATTCAGTATGTCCAAGGAACATGTAACATTATAGTTTAATCTTAATGCGATGCAGCAACAGAAAGAGAGCAGAGGAGACCATAAGAAGCAGTTTCAAAAAACTATTATGGACTTATAAAAACACAAGTCATGAAACAATAAAGGTAATGGTCAGACATTTCTTAAGAAAAAAAAGCAAAAGGGTGTTATTTCTGACCACAAAAGGTCAATTGACTAGTGAAATATATGTCATTCAGTTCAAGAATGATGCCTACTCTTTAGTTGTGTATGTCAATGATGCACCACAGGCAAGCAGCATCTTCTGAAATTCTTCTGCACCAGTATCTGTATTATGAAACTTGTACTTCTCAGCTCCTTTAGCATCCATGAGCTTCACTTCATCTGTTGGATGTTCGGTCTGGTCACAAAATTTAAGTTAATATTTAAGTGGGAATATGGGTTACCTGCAGAAATGATATACGTACATCGCATTGTACCAAAAAACTGAAGCAGGGAGGACCGCCGAAAAACTCTTTCCAAGTTTTCCTGTTATGTTGAAAAGGATAAGATGCAGACAGCTTTCTTTGACAGGAAGTGATCTGAGTTGGTAGTAGCTTGGGTACTCCTGTGAACAATAGTTCGACCAATCAAGTAGGACTTAGTTTCAAATGAGCTTATCTGTGTATCAGCAATCAGCTTACCAGCAGAGGATTGTTTGTTGGTGCTTATAGGTGGGACGAACCTAATCATTTTCAGCAAGAGCATATAAGAAGCATGACATCAAGCAGTTTACAACTTGCTAACAGGGATGCAGATCAAAGGACCTGGATGAGCGGGGCCGTTTAAACGGAGATGGGGAGTTTCTTCCCCCAATTCTTCTCTTCTCATTAGCAATATGGTCAACATTTCCAGAATGTGTACCCATGAAGTTAGTAATGTTCACCAACGCTCCAGCTGGCATATGGAGTCGCCGTGTCTTATCTTTACTGCCGTCCGTATAGTCAGTTTCAGATAAAAACCTCGAAGGGTTCGGGATCTTTGGAATTTCACCGATTGAATGACTCCCCACATGAAACCCGTCAGCATGTTCATTAGTTGCAGGGGTATCAGGTACAACATGTCCAAAGGATCTACTGTGCTTCCTATCAGACATTGCTTGGCGGGAAAATGTTGCTATTTCGGGTTTTCCACTAGCCCTACTTTTTTTTGGTAAATCAGATCCACCTCCTTTTGCGCCAACAGTTGAATTTGATATCTCATCTTTACAACCAGATGCCAAAGAGTAATCCGCTGACTTATTTGTTGATGAAACCATATCCGATTCACCCAGAAGGTTTTTCGCACGTTGAAGTGCATCACTGGAAATAGCCATTGATCTGCCTCCCGCGGTACTGAATCTGATTGGATGCTCACTGGAATCAAAGACTCTGCTATTAGAAAGTTCAAATGGCTGATGTGATTCCTTGTGCACTTGATTTTCTGTTGTACAAGATGCAAGATCAAGCCGCTGGTCTGGATTTTCCCGCTCAACAGTTATTTTTGTGCCTAGTTTTTCCCCCACATGTCCAAAAAATTGTGTTGAAAGGGTATTCTCCTCCAAGCCCAACAAAGTAGCAGCTCGAGACACGCCAACTGAAGATATATTTACTGTTCTTGCACAGCTTGTCTTGAGAGGTGAAGTAAAGACAGGAAACTTTTGGTCCATGTTAAGGAGCTTATGATTATCTGACAAAAAAATAATCAAGATCAAGAACTCTTTAAACGGCAAATGTGTACAAACGGAAACACAAAAAACACATATTACTTATGCTTTTGAAACAACCTTTGCCAATATTAAATTCCATGAATCAACATGTCACTCCATTGCCTGACTAAATCATTAGACTGCTCACCCTGACCTTACATCGTATGCTTAAAATTTGTAATACTGAAAACATATATTCTGTAAACTATAAAGAATGATACATTCTAGAGTCAAAAGCAATGAATAAGTGTATCACTGTATCATTCAAATGAAAGCTGCAGCCTAATCAGGTTACACATTGGTGGTTCATTGTTAGCTTTTTAAATTTGTAAACTTGGTCTAATTATCAAGTAAAAAGCATTGCGATCCTTGGATTAGCAGTTTAGCACAGCAGTCAGGTAATTCATATAATAGACTCTTTGATAGTTAGCTAACCTATCAATGACACTTAGTACTCCATAAATGAACTACATGACTACAGACTGATATTAGACACTACACATGCATGCTAAATGTTTATACTACAATCTTCTCTTGAAAATAAAGTAACAGTTGCTGCATCAGCGAAATAGTCCAAGAAAAGTTTGGTAAGCTGTTATACCTTTGTTTATATTGCTTTCTTCCTCCAGAACAGCCCTTGCCTTCTGCACTGAACTTTCTCTAATCAAAACCGACTTTCCAGATCCAGTTCGAAACACTGGCAGTTGACTTCCACACTCTCCATATCCTTCATAATAATATTGTATATGTCAGAGGCATGGGAAAAGGAGTCTAAGTTACTTTCCATTTTTTTTAAATGTAAAAACCTCTACTGTGTAACCCCGTGATTGCAAAAGCTACCTTTCTCTGCGAAGTTTTGTTGCTCCAACAGAATACTGGCCTTATGGCTTGAACTTCTACTCTGGGGAACAAACATCTGCATTCCAGTTTGTAATGCCGTGTCTTCAACAAAGGCTTCTCCGTTGCCATTATTCACTGGTTAGCACATATGAGGCAAATATTTAATATAGTATAGACTAAAAACGTTCTTTATATCTACTGTTTCAATCTATATCAAGGAGCTCTTAATTCAGAACATGAAATTATCACCTTTTACTTCTTCAGCCTCTAAGATAACCGGTACTTTCTTTCCAGAGTTCTCACTTGCTAAGATAGATCTTCCTATTCCAGTTTTGAACACTGGAGTATCATTGCCACCATCTAAATGAGCTTCATCTTATAGAATGGAAATTTAACTGTCAGTAAATATGAATGCTCATTTATCACAAATGGAGTTACAAAACCAACGGTGTGCATTTAGATAGCAATTTACCTTCCAATTCCTTTGCAATATTCCTTGGCTCCAGAACTGCGCTTGCCCTTTTAACTGAGCTCTTACTTATAGCAATTGATCTCCCTAACCCAGTTTGAAACAACGGCAAGTGGTTGCCATCCTCCTGATTTTTCTCTACTCGATTGGACAAAAATGATTAACCGGTAAAAAAAGATTATTTGGTATAAGGGAAATCAAAGATGTGTTGCATCAGTAATATTATTTTCATGCTGTTCAAATTATGAATAGATGGTAACACACAGGCACAAAACAATTTCAGTCAACGTCAGAAACTCAAGTACCTTGCATTGCACTATCTCCGTACGGTGTAACAGTTCTATCACTCATGATCGAACTTCTACTCATCAAAACAGACCTCGGCGTTTCAGTTTGAAAAGTTGGGGTAGTGACACTATTATCTCCATGTCCTGAATCTCAAAGAAAACAAAGCAAATGCTGATCCTCTGAACTAATTTTAAACAAATAATGAGCACATATGTTTATTTACCGGTTGTATTGTTTTTCTCTCCCTCCAATACTGCCCTTGCCTTCTGAACTGAGCTCCGGCTCATGGCAACAGGCTTTCCTAATCCTGTTTGGAACATTGGGATCTGGCAGTCAGTATCCGAATGTCCTACACAAAGAAGTAACCACTTATAAATAATATTTATAGCTGAATTTTGATAAATCAAAAGACAGATGGTTCAAGCTTTTTTCTGAAGGAACACAGGTAGTTCAATCTTACCACTCTTTTCTGTATCTTCCTCCTTCGCCGCACCTCTATATCTCTCAATGGACCTTCCGCTGATCATGAATGGTCTTCTGGAATCAGTTTGGAACATCATAGGCTGGTCAGGCCTACCAAAACTCTCCGCATTTTCTAATAGGAGAGGAATCCCATCAGTACACCAAAACAGGCGTGTGTGTCGCAATAATTGGGCAAAAGAGTCAGCTCTGAATTCAAATAGAAGAATAATCAAAACTCACCACCGCTTGTATTATTATCCTTCAAAACAGACTTAGCTTTCTGAAGAGATGCCACATTGACTGATACAACTCTACCTGAACCAGTTTGGAACAATGGAAACTGTTCCATGCCATCCACACCTGCTGACAGAAGGGCCAGTTACAAAAAAAAGGTAAAGGCATGCTTGTTTGTTTGTACCAGACTATCCAAAACGTTTATCATACTCTTATCAAAATGACCTTGTTCTGCGATTGTTTGTCCCTCCAAAACAGCCTTTGCTTTCTGAAGAGATGCCACATTGACTGATACAACTCTACCTGAACCAGTTTGGAACAATGGAAACTGTTCCATGCCATCCACACCTGCTGACAGAAGGGCCAGTTACAAAAAAAGGTAAAGGCGTGCTTGTTTGTTTGTACCAGACTATCCAAAACGTTTATCATACTCTTATCAAAATGACCTTGTTCTGCGATTGTTTGTCCCTCCAAAACAGCCTTTGCCTTATCAATGGAGGTCCTGCTCACAGGAACCGGCCTACCCCTTCCAGTACGGAACATCGGTTGTACAACACCAGGGGCACTATCATCATCTATTGTGCAATAAAAGTGACAGATTTTTAAAAAATGCTAAGAGAAAAGGAGAATACTAGAAATTCTCACAAAGAAAAAAAACACAAACAACACTTTTGGTGGACCCTACTCAGTATAAAACTATGGTAGGTCATTGTATATTACTATGGAGTAGAAATGCTCAACAGCCTGACCATATCCAAAAATATTTTTAGTTGTAGGTATAACAAATAGTCAGGCAATTGCGAAAAATCTGGCTAGTTCTATACATACTATATATTGTCTCGTTATTTGTGAATTGTGACATGTTTTCTAACAGTACAGGGGATGGACAGATCCTAAATTACTCTGAGGTCATTGTATATTACTATGGAGTAGGCTCAACAGGCTGACCATATCCAAACATATTTTTAGTTGTAGGTATAACAAATAATCAGGCAATTGCGAAAAATCTGGCTACTTCTATACATATTATATTTGTCTCATTATTTGTGAATTGTGACATGTTTTCTAACAGTACAGGGGATGGACAGATCCTAAATTACTCTGAGGTCATTGTATATTACTATGGAGTAGAAATGCTCAACAGGCTGACCATATCCAAACATGTTTTTAGTTGTAGGTATAACAAATAGCCAGGCATTTGCGAAAAATCTGGCTATTTCTATACATATTATATTTTTTCTCGTTATTTGTGAGTTGGGACATGTTTTCTAACAGTACAGGGGATGGACAGATCCTAAATTACTCTGAGGCATATGTATGTCATCGTGCACAAGTAAGTGATAACAAAGCACTTGCAGCAATTAGATAGAAAGTAAGCAGGAGTTGAACTTCCTACCTTCTAAAATAGCTCTTGCCTTCTGGATTGAGTCCTTGCCCAGCAAGACCGCTTTTCCTGATCCAGTTTGGAACACCGGGAGTATGCTATCGTTTTGCATCATACCTAAATTTGACAAGATAGAAGACTAAATTCCTACTGCAAAGTCTCCATAAAATACAGTTCCTACATTTTCTGGCTCTGGTTCCAACATCAGATTTTATGTTTACGCTGAAAAAAAGGTGAAGGCAAGTCTAACCTTTAAATGAAACATCCATTTCACCCTCTACATCAGCTCCATCGCCAAACGGTTGCTCTGAAACAGAGAAACTGGTCAACCCAGACAATACATGCAGAAAGATAGCCAGCTGATGCTACCGAACACAATAACAAAAGTTGAACAGCTTGACCAAAGCAAACAAAACGACGGGCACATAAGCTCTTACTTCTCTTCTTAATACTAGCCTCCTTGACCTCATCCCCGACCAACGCCCTGGCTCTCCTTATAGCACTCTCGCTGACAGACACTGACCTCCCCGATCCAGTGCAGAAGAGCTCACCCTTTCCTGCGTCTTCAGTTACTCCGGCCACCCCGTCACCTTCGAGCAGCTTGCTCCGGGCTGCAGATTCCATCAGTACCAACAGGCCGACAAGCAGTTAAACAGAATCATGTGCACTCATTCAAGCGCCGAGACGGTACACAGGGAAGAATACGCGTGCAGCCATTTCAGTACGCTGGGCAGCGTCGCAGGGATGCACACGCTTACACGCCTGCCCACACCGATTAACCGGATCGGATGGGTAAGGGATGAAGGGACGAGGCGGTACCTCGGACGAGGAGGTCGGCCATGGACTCGAGACGGCACCCGTCGGCGGCGGCCCGGCCTAGGTTTCCGCATCGGAGAAACGCGGAGGCGGGAGAGGGGCCAGTCAGTACTGAATACCATTTCTACGACGGAATCGGAGAGGGGATGAGAGAGCGGTGTGCCGTACCTTCGACCGGCGCGTCCACGGACGAGGCGGCGGCGGCTGCCACCTTGGCGCGCGGCAGCGGAGGGAGAGGCGCGGCCACGGCGGTCGGCGGCGGAGCGTCGGGGTTGGGGGCGGGGATCCAGACGAGGCGGCCGTCGGGCCCGCCCCAGACCTGCCACCTCCTCGGCATCGTGGCGGGGATCTCGGCGGGGATCGGTCGCTGGCGGGCGGTGAGCTGCGCGAGGATTCCGGGGAGAGGATTGGGGACGAGGCTAATAATTTCGAAAGGTGGAGTAGGATTATTGATTTCGAAATTGGCGAGGGAAGGAAGATGGCCGGACGGCGCGCTCGTGCCTCTTTTTCAGTTTCGCCCTCCGCGGCGGGCCCGAGCGAGATGGGCCTGGATCTGCCGTACCCTGGACGGGCTGGATGGCCCAAGGATGCCCACCCAGCCCGGCTGGGTCGTGGCGGTGGCGGTGGCTGTGGCTGTGGAGGCGGCAACGGGTGTCGGTTCGTCGGGATCCTCCTGTCCACACCTGTACGCACGCACCAACCACACGCCAGCTTTAGGGTAGGTACCGATGATGGCGGCGGAAATGCCAAAGTAGAGGGCAAGATAAACAATGGTTGATGCAGATCTTCTGGCATGGTTTTGAAATGGTGCACCGTGGTACTCCATCTGTAGTTTTATGTGAGAGTTAAATGTATCCAAATTCATCGAATTTAGCATGCAAAGGAAGTTCCAATGTTGACCGTTCATTATGGATGACAACATATGTCGGTTGCATGGGACTACCTTGAGGTGAGATATTAGTGCACCAATACGTAGTGTCATCCTATTTTCTTCAAAAAGCGCGAGGGATATTGAAATATGCAAAATCATACATTAGTATATCTTACATTCCAAACCTTATCTACTCTATCCGGTCCAGTTTATTAGACACGCACGTAGTTTAAGAAAATATTTGACCATCAATTTTGATCAATAAAATATAAAATATATATCCTCAAAAATATATCATTAGAAACTATTTTTAAAGATGAATCCAATGGTATAATTTTTATGACATATTATGTAAAATTTATTGACTAAAATTAATGGTCAAATTTGTTCTTAAACTAAGTATATGACTAATAAACCGGACCGAAGGGAGTATATTTTATTATTAACTTATATAGCAAAGAGGACGATTTAATGTGAGCACAAAATACTAAGAGGCATAAAAATAATAGAAAAACTATGTATAAAGATCGATGGATGACATGACAGGTAGAGAGATAGACAAAATGAATGTTAGATTGACAACTTAACGGTCTGAAAAACTATTAGAGTGTTGGCTGTTGGAATTTTTGTCTAGGCCCAGTCCATTTATTATATACCAATAGATTTCTGAAATTTTAGAAGTCCATTTGATCATTCATGCAAGGCAAGAGTTGGGACAAATATTTAGTCCCACATTGTTAGTTGAGTAGAAGTTCGACCAGCTTACAAAGAAAGCTCTTCCACCACATGTACGAGCTTGAGAATAGAAGACATATACACGTGCGCTCATCCTCCTTTATTTGCCACGCATGAATGATATATGAATAGTTGTACAGAAGCTGAAACATTTTGCTGGAGTGCACTTTTAATACGAGCTAAGTGGAAATGAATATAAACTGAGTGAAGGTTGTCCGATTGGCTGCCGCTTGTTCGCTTCAACTTTTTTGTCCATTCGTTTCATGTATGTCTTCCCTCTGTGCCTATAAGAGAGAGGTCGCGCCTCCTCTCAGACACACAGTTCCACATCCCTTTGCGTCTCCAGTTTCAGAGCACTGCGCTACCTAGTCTTTCTCATCCCGTCTTGCGGCGTGCATCGCGAGCCGGGACAGTAGGACTCCGAGATCCCGCTGCTTCGAGTCCTGTACGGGAGAAGGGCGATAAGGTTTTTGGCGAGCGCTATTGACGCGACTACGGGCTCCATCACGGACTCCTTCACGGATAGCGATAGCGCCGACGTCTTCCCCAACGAGAACTTCTTCCCCGACATCAGCAACCTCTTCCTCCATGACATGGCTGACGATGGTGCCAACGCGAACGCTGGAGGTTCCTCTGCTGCTGTTGTGATGTACATCCTCTTTCTCAACTTTGTTCTGATTGTATCTCAAGTTCTATGTCTTGCAATTATCTGTCTTAATTTATATTCGCTATTTCACATGATTAATATAATTTCTATTATTATATTCATGTTTTATCTAGCATTTATTTTGGTTAATTCGCTTGATAAATTTCTCTTTTATTCAACAATCTAAAAACTTTACTTTAGGCAATTTTCCCCAAGTGCCTTTGTTGCTTCTATGAAGCCACCTGTGTTTGAAGCTATCAATTACAAACAATGGCATGCGAGAGCAGTGCTCTGGTTTCAGACCATGAGCTGCTATAACGTCATCTATGGCGCACCTGGGAGAGATCTTAATCCTGCTCAGGAAGATGTGTTCCAAAAACTTGATACCACTTTCAAGGCTGTCTTGATCAGTATTTTTGGCGACAATATTGTCAATTCATATTTGTCATTTAGCAATGGCAAGGATATGTGGGATGCGCTCGAGAGAAAAATTGGAGTCTCTAATGCTGGCAGTGAACTGTATGTCATGGAACAATTTTATGACTATAAGATGGTTGATAACAGCCCCATTGTGGAGCAGGCTCATGAAATACAGTCACTTGCCAGGGAACTTGAGCACTTCACTTGTGCGTTACCGAACAAGTTTGTTGTCGGAGTCATTATTGCCAAGCTTCCCCAGTCATGGAGGAATTTTGCTACTTCTCTAAAGCACAAGAGACAAGAGTTCTCCGTGACGGATCTTGTTGGGACTCTTGCTGTGGAAGAGAAGGCGAGAGCAAAAGACACACGTGCTCGAGGTATCGAGGGAGGTTCTAATGCCAATCTGATACAGAAAAGGAACTTCCAGCCTCACAAGTTCAAGAACAAAGGCGAGTTTGATGGCAAAGGAAAGTTCGATGGAAATAACAAGGTCTCACAGACTACTAGCTTCAAGAAGAAGACTGATAAGAAGAAATGTGCTTGTCATGTGTGCGGTGATCCTGATCATTAGGCTCATGCTTGTCCCAACCGCTTTGACAAGCGCCGGCATGAAAAAGGCAGCAAGACTACTAATATTGTCATGAGAGACGTTGAGATGAAAGATGTTGGGTATGGTATATTACCTATTGTTTTTTATTATGTCATTCTCCTGATTGGTGGATTGACACGGGTGCTAATGTACATGTCTGTTCTGATATTTCCATGTTTTCTTCATATCAGGTCAGAGAGACTCAAACCATGCTGATGGGGAACGGCTCGCATGCTTCAGTTCATGGTGTTGGTACGGTTAATCTGAAGTTCACTTCGGAAAAGACCGTACGCCTGAAGAACGTGCATCATGTTTTCTCAATAAATAAAAATCTTGTTAGCGGATCTCTTATATGTTGAGATGGCTACAAGATTGCATTAGAGTCTAATAAATTTGTAATTTCTAAGCATGAAACCTTTGTTGGTAAAGGCTATGAGTGCGGAGGCTTGTTCTGCTTATCTTTGTCAGATATTTGTAATAAAGTTGTTAATCATATTTACACGAATTTTAAATCAAATGTCTGGCACTCTCGTCTTTGTCATATTAATTTTGGTTGTATGACGCGGCTAGACAAAATGAATTTAATCTCTGATTTCACAACTGTTAAGGGATCTAAGTGCTAAGTCTGCGTGCAAGCTAAACAACCTCGCAAGTCACATACGACTACAGAAGTAAGAAATTTAACACCACTATAGCTCATACATTCTGATCTTTGTGAGATGAATGATGTGTTGACAAAGGGTGGAAATAAATATTTCATGACTTTGATCAATGACTCTACGAGATATTGTCATGTGTATCTTCTGAAATCAAAAGATGAGGCTTTGAGTTTCTTCAAAATCTATAAATCTGAAGCAGAAAATCAACTTAATCGAAAGATTAAGAGGCTTAGGTCTGATTGTGGTGGAGAGTATTTTTTCAACGAGTTTGATTCCTTCTGTGAGGAACATGGCATAATTCATGAGAGGACACCTCCTACTCACCCCAGTCAAATGGAGTAGCCGAAAGAAAGAACCATACTCTAATAGATTTGGTTAACGCCATGTTAGACACATCGGGTCTCTTCAAGAAATGGTAGGGGGAGGCACTATTGACTGTGTGTCATGTCCTAAACCTAGTTCCCACAAAGAACAAAGAAATTAATCCATTTGAAGAATGGGAGAAGAAAAGATTAAAACTCTCTTACTTAATGTACCAATCCCCAAGAAGCGCAAGCTTGGACCAAAAACCATTGATTGTGTTTTTCTGGACTATGCTTTCCATAGCATTGGTTATAGATTCTTGATAGTAAAATCTGAAGTACCTGACATTCATATCGATGCAATCATGGAGGCGACTGATGCGACTTTCTTTGAGGATGTCTTTCCTATGAAGGATAAACCTAACTCATCAAATCTAGAGATACCTAGTTCATCTAATCAGGAATTTGCTACATTTTCTGAACCTACCATTCCAATTGAACACTCTGAAAGTCCTAAGGAGGATGATAATAAAATTCCTAAAAGGAGCAAGAGACAGAGGACTGCAAAGTCCTTTGGTGATGATTTCATTGTGTACCTTGTGGATGACACTCCCACTTCCATTTCAGAAGCATATGCATCTCCTGATGCTAATTACTGGAAGGAAGTCGTTCATAGTGAGATGGATTCCATCTTAGCTAATGGAACATGGGAGATCACTGATCGCCCTTTTGGGTGCAAACTTGTAGGATGCAAGTGGGTGTTTGAGAAAAAGCTTAGACCTGATGGTACTATTGAAAAGTACAAGGCACAACTTGTGGCCAAGGGATATACTCAAAAAGAAGGTGAAGACTTCTTTGACACTTATTCACCTATTGCCAGATTAACCACCATTCGAGTATTACTCTCATTGGATGCCTCTCATGGTCTTCTCGTTCATCAAATGGACGTTAAGACAGCTTTCCTTAATAGAGAGTTGGATGAGGAAATTTACATGGATAAGCCAGATGGTTTTGTGATAAATGGTCAAGAAGGAAATGTGTGCAAGTTGTTGAAGTCTTTATATGGCCTAAAACAAGCCCCTAAGCAGTGGCATGAGAAGTTTGAAAGAACTTTAACTGCTACAGGCTTTGTTGTAAATGAAGTTGATAAATGTGTGTACCATCGCCATGGTGGGGGTGAGGGATTCGTCCTTTGTTTGTATGTTGATGACATACCGATTTTTGGAACCAACCTTAATGAAATTAAGGAGGTCAAAGATTTCATATCTCGTTCCTTTGAGATGAAGGATCTGGGAGTAGCTGATGTTATCCAAAACATCAAGCTATTGAGAGATGACGATGGTGGGATTACATTGCTTCAGTCTCACTATGTGGAAAAGGTCTTGAGTCGTTTCGGGTATAGCGAATGCAAGTCTTCTCCTACACCGTATGATCCTAGTGTGTTGCTTCAAAAGAATCGAGGAAATGCTAGAGACCAACTAAGATACTCTCAAATTATTGTCTCGCTTATGTATTTAGTTAGTGCCACGAGGTTTAACATCACATTTGCTGTAAGCAAACCCAGTCGATTTGTTTCAAATCCAGGAGATGATCATTGACATACTCTTGAGAGAGTTATGCGCTATCTAAAAGGCATTGCGAGTTATGACATTAACTATACCGGGTATCCGAGTGTACTAGAGGGTTATAGTGATTCAAATTGGATACCTGATGATGACGAGATAAAGGCCACGAGTGGGTATGTATTCACACTTCCTGATGGCGCTGTTTCTTGGAAGTCTTGCAAGCAGACCATCTTAACGAGGTCAACTATGGAAGTAGAACTCACAGCATTAGACACATCCACTACTGAAGCAGAGTGGCTTCGTGAAATCTTGATGAACTTACGTGTGGTTGAAAAACAATGCCCGCAATCCTTATGAACTACGATAATCAAACTATAATTTTCAAGGTAAATAGTTCTAAGGATAATATGAAGTCATCAAGACATGTAAAGAGGAGACTGAAATCTGTCAGAAAAATGAGAAACTCCGGAGTTATTGTATTGGATTATATCCAAACATCTAAAAACTTGGCAGATCCCTTCACAAAGGGTCTATCACGCAACGTGATAGAAAATGCATCGAAGGAGATGAGTATGAGACCCACATTTTGAGCTTTCCATAGTGGTAAACCACTCTATGTGATCGGAGATCCCGTGAATTAGAATTGGGAGACAAGCTGTTGGTTAGCTAAGAGGAAAGTATCCCTACTTTAATAAACACCACTCCATAAATATGCAATACTTTCCTATTCTGCACGGCATGTTGATTTATTATCTTAATATGTTCTAAGTGGCTTACCTTAAGCAAAGATGTTGTCCTGTAGAACATCTTTAAAAAAAACACCTATGAGTCTGACCGTTAAAACGTCGCAATCTATGAGAGTAGGGTGTTCTCTAATAAACTCATGAAAGGTCATAGAGTATGACGCATAAGCTCCACCCGCGGGGAAATCCCACGGTAACCTAGTATCGGTCAAGACTTTTTGTGAAGTTAGGTTCGCAGCAAACTTGCAGTTCAAGGCATAGTCCACTATACAAGTTGCAGCATAGTATAACATAAAGCTCTAGGTGGAAGATCAACTTAACAGTCTCCACTACAGTACTGATATATAAACAATGTTTTGGAACCAAAGGCAAACTTCATGTGCCTCTGGGATCTGGTGTGGGATAGTTGGAATTTTTGCCTAAAAGGCCCAGACCATTTATTATATGCCAATAAATTCCTAAATTCCGAGAGACCCATTTTGCCCATTCATGCAAGGCAAGATATGAGACAAATGTTTAGTCCCACACTGCTAGTTGAGTGGAAGTTTGACCAGCTTATAAGAAGAACTCTTCCACCACTTGTACGAGCTTGAGAAGAGAAGACATATACACGCATGCTCCTCCTCCTCGCTCACCTCACCAAGCCTCGCCTCGCCTCGCCACTGTTGGAGATATGCCCTAGAGGCAATAATAAAAGTGGCTATCATTATATATTTGTGTTTATGATAAATGTTTACATTCATGCTATAATAGTATTAACCGGAAACATTAATACTTGTGTGATTTGTAAACTAATTTAGAGTCCCTAGTAAAGCCTCTTTGTAATACTAGCTTGTTGGTTAATAGATGATCGTGGTTTCCCGATCATGAACATTGAGATGTTGTTAACAACAAGATCATATCATTAGGAGAATGGTATGATGGACATACTCCTATAGATAAGCGTAGCATTAAGATCAAGTCATTTCAATAGTTTGTTTGCTATAAGCTTTCTGATACATAGTAACCTAATTCCTTCGACCATGACATGCTAATCACCATCACCGGAAGGATGCTTTGATGACATCAAACACCACACCGTAACTGGGTGGCTATAAAGGTGGCATTGAGTGTTCGGAAAGTATGTGTTGAGACACATGGATCAAGAGTGGGATTTGTCCATCCATATGACAGATAGATATACTCTGGCCCTCTCGGTGGAATGTCATCCAATTAGCTTGCAAGCATGTGACTATCTCACAAGGGATCACATATCACGGGAACGAGAAAAGAGTACTTATCGGTAACGAGGTTGAACTAGGTATGCAGAGATACCGACGATCAAACCTTGGATAAGTAAACTATCGTGAGACAAAGGGAATTTGGTATCGTATGTAAGTGGTTCATTCGATCACAAAGTAATCGTAGAAATATGTGGGAGCCATATGAATTTCTAGATTCCTCTATTGGTTATTAATCGGAGAAGTGTCTCGGTCATGTCCGCATAATTCACGAACCGTAGGGATACACACTTAAGGATTCGATGTTGTTTAGTAGATATGGAATGTAAGTAGGGCTACCAAATGTTGTTCAGAGTCTCGAATAGGATCCGAGATATCACGAGGAGATCTGGAATGGTCCGGAGAATAAGTTCATATAAGGAAAGTCTGATTTCGGAGTTCGGGAATGATTTCGATGTTTTCATCGGAGAGGTTCTAGAAGGTTCACCGTACCGGAAGGGGAATGGTCCATGAATGTGTCATGGGTAAGTGGAATGATTGGATCATGTCCTAGGTCACTTGGTTGGGCATTTGCGAGAGAGAATTAAAGCTCTAAATTGAAAGTCAAAAGGGAGGTTTGAAAAGTCAAACTGGAACAATAGTTTCCTAGTTGAAGAAGGAAAGAGTCCTTCCTTTTATCCAACTTGGGTTTGGGCATGGATTCAAACTCCCCTCTCCCAAGGTTGTCCCCCTCTCATAAATAGAGGGGGAGGGCTGCCCCAAGACCACAAGCCCTAGCCCTCCCCACCGTGCGTCACCGTCGCCGAGCGTCGCCGCTGGCCTGTCGTCATCGCCCTAGCTGCCGCCAACACCTCCTCCTCCTCTCCGGCCTTCTAAACCTAGATTGCCGGAAACCCTAGATCCACCATAACTCGCACCGGCTTAGGCGAAGCCCTGCGGGATCTTCCCTCTACTTCTGACACCACGCCGTCGTGCTGCCGGAATCACGAGGGGAGAACTAAAACCTCCGCTGCCTGCTGGAACAAGGGAGAGGATGGTCTTCATCGAGTACCGAACGTGTGACCGACTGCGGAAGCGTTGCCGGAACGCAGCACCGGAAGGATCGTCAACGCGATCTTGAGATTGGCAAGTGTACGACTACATCACCCACAAGAATCTGCTCTCGTTAACCAATTTGGAATCTTCGAGGGTGAGTACTCTAATCGACTCGTTGCTACAATCTAGTAGATATATCTTGGCTTGTTTGTGTGCATGCGGTAGAAAATTTTGTTTTCCATGTTATGAACCCCTACAGTGGTATCAGAGCCGTGTTTATATGTAGATCTGTTGCACGAGTAGAACACAATGGTCATTGTGGGTGTTGATGTTTTTGTTGTCGATTGCTTCTTGTGTACTTTGCATCTTGCGGGATGGTGGGATGAAGCGGCTCAGGCTAACCTTACATGACATCGTTCATGAGACTTGCTCCACGCTTGACATGCAACTTGTATTGCATAAGTGGCTTTGTGGGTGCTTGTTTCTCTGTTGTGGTTCTTGTTTGTAAGTTAGATCAACACTTATTGAAAGCCCCAAACCACGTAAAACATGCAAAGAAAATTAGAGGCGTCTAACTTTGTTTTGCAGGGGTGTGTTGTGATGTGATATGGCCATGATTGTGATTATATATGATGTATGCAATGTTCCTTATTATAAGTTGGCAATCGACAGGAGCCATATGGTTGTCCTTTAATTTCGTTAAGACCTGCGTGTCAGCGGTGCCATTGACCTTGACGCCATGCCGGTGATGATGGAGATCATGTTCGTGCTTGAAGATGGAGATCGGAAGCACAAGAAGAAAGGCCATGTCATATCACATATTATGAATTGCATGTGATGTTAATCCTTTTATGCATCTTGTATTGCTTAGTTCGTGACGGTAGCATTATAATATGATCCCTCTAGCACAAAATTTCAAGTTATAAAGTGTTCATCCTTAGTAAGCACCGTTGCTAAAGCTCGTGGTTTCGAAGCACCATGTGATGATCGTGTGTGTTAGATTCTGCGAGTGTATACAACGGGAGCAAGCCAGATTTGCTCATGCGGAAGCTAAGGTTTGATCTTGATGAGCCTAGCATGTACAGACATGGTCTCGGAACACGGATCACCGAAAGGTAAAACATGAGTCATATAGTAGCTATGATGAACATGTTGATTGTTCGCCATTGAAGCTACATCAACTCTCATGATGATCGGTTTTGATGTGTTGGATTTGGTTCGTGTGATCACTAAAACAATATGAGGGATATTGTTTTGAGTGGGAGTTCACCTAGATTAATTTAACTATTAATTAGAACTCAATTTGTCATAAACTCAGTATAAACTATTGCAAATATGTTGTAGATCAATGGAGGCCCCTACCATCAATTTTAATGCATTCCTAGAGAAAGAAAAGTTGAAAAACAATGGAAGCAACTTCGCGGGTTGGTTCCGCAACTTGTGGATTATCCTCAATGCTGGTAATTTGACCTATGTGCTGGATGCACCGTTGGGTGACCCACCTGCAGTTGATGCTACCGATGAGGTAAATAATGTTTTCCTCGCTCGGAAGAATCAGTATCCACAGTTTAGTGTGCTATCTTGTATGGTTTGGAATCAGATCTTCATAAAAGGTTTGAGAACCATGACCGACACGATATTGTTCGTGAACTCAAAATGATATTTGAGGCTCACGCGACAGTTGAGAGTTATGAGGCTTCTGAAAAGTTCTTTAACTGCAAGATGGAAGAGGGCAACTCCGTTAGTGAGCACGTGCTTAAGATGTCTGGGCACGCAAGCAAGCTTCAAAGCTTGGGTATAGTGATTCCTAATGCTTTGGGAATTCACCGTGTCCTCCAATCACTATTACCAAGTTACAAGAACTTTGTGATGAACTACAATATGTAAAACATGGACAAGTCGTTGCCCAAACTCTTCTCCATGTTAAAGTCTGTGGAAGTGGAGATCAAGAAAGAGCACCAAGTGTTGATGGTCAATAAGACCACCAAATTCAAGAAGTAAGGCAAGTCTAAGAAAAAGGGAAACTTCAAGAAGGGCGGTAAGAAAGTTACCGCGTTGACGAAGAAGACCAAGGCTGGGCCTAAGCCTGATACTTTACTGAAGGGAATATGCCCGAGAGGCAATAATAAAGTGGTTATTATCGTATTACTTATTTATGATAAATGTTTATTTTACATGCTAGAATTGTATTAATACGGAAACGTTAATACATGTGTGTTTAATAAACAAAAAGGAAGTTCCTAGTTATGCCTCTCTTATAAACTAGTTCGTTGATTAACAAGATGATCAAAGGTTTCCTGATCATGGACATTGGATGTTGATAATAACGAGGTCACAACATTGTTGGAATGATGTGATGAACATTCATATGAAGTATAGCAATATGATCAAGGTCATTGTGTTTATATTGCTATAACATCATATGAAGTAATCTTAGTCCTTAGACCATGAGATCATGCCAATCACTAACACCGGAAGAGTATCTTGATAACATCAAACGTCACACCGTAATAGGGTGATTATAAAGATGGGTTCAGTGCTATGAAGGTGTTATGTTGAGGCTCATGGATCAAGAGTGGAATTTGTCCATCCCGATGACAGAGAGATATACTCTGGGCCCTCTCGGTGATATCACATTAGTTAGCTTGCAAGCAAGTGATTTGATCACTAGAATGTTATATCACGGGAACGAGAAAAGAGTACATGTCGGTAACAAGATCAAACTAGGTATGGGGATACCGATGATCGAATCTCGGATATGTAATATATCGCGAGACAAAGGGATTGAGTTACATGCGTATAAGGTTCACACGACCACAGAAGTCATCGTTGAATATGTGGGAGTCAGTACAGATCTCCAGGTCCCGCTGTTGATTATTGATCGAAGAGGGGTCTCTATCATGTCTGCATTATTCGCGAACAATAGGGTGACACACTTAAGGGATATCGACACCATTCGGAGAAAATGATATGTCAGAGAAAGAAAAGGAAAGCGCGGGAATTTATTTCACTAGACACCGAAACGTTTTGGTTGAAATTGCTGAAACTGGTTCTGCATGTGAAATGGAATACTAGCAAGGGGTTATGTGAATGTTTGTTAATTAAAGTAATTAACAAAATTTTGAAAAAATAAATAAAAGAGTTTTATTTAAATGAGAGATTGCATTAATTTTGGTGGAAAATTAATGCATGTGAGTGGAATTGTGAGTGGGGATGTTTTTATGTGAGTGGAGCTTCCACCACATGAATGAGAGAGAGGTGGGGGCACCCTCCTTGGCCGGCGGCCATGCCCCCTTGGGCTGCCCCCTCACCTATAAAAGTACCCCCTCGTCTCACTTGTCACTCACACCTCCTCACGAAGGATCTCTCTCCCCCCTTTAGAATTTCCCCATGGTCTCGGATCAACGAGATACATGTTCCCGGTGGTTTTTTCTGGAAGGGTTTGTTGCTTCCGCTGGAGCGAGGGCACGGAGGTTGTAGGGGTACCCGGACGTGTGTGCGATCACAGATGCACCGTTGCTTTGCGGTGCTGGACTTGATGGTGCTGGACCAGATGGACTTCATCACGATCTTGAGATCGACAAGTGTTTGTCTACATCATCCACGAGTACAACCTCGTTAACACTATTCGGTCTTCGAGGGTATGTATTCTATGGATGTATATCCACCTGTTGCTTGTATCTAGTAGATAGATCTTGGTACTTAGATGTTCCCATCGTAGGATTTTTTTGTTTTCTATGCTGCGAACCCTGCAGTGGTATCAGAGCCGGATCTATGCGTAGATGCTTTGTACGGGTAGTACACATATGAGTATGTGGGCGATGATGATCATTTTATTGCTTCTTAGTTGTACTTTGGATATTAGTGGCATAGTGGGATGAAGCGGCCCGGACAAACTTTACATGTCCTCGCACATGAGACCTGTTCCACGCTTAACATGCAACTAGTTTTGCATAAGTGGCTAGTGGGTGTCTGTCTCTCCTACTATAGTTAATATCTAATTTGCAATGAGTTGTCGACAATCTGGTTATCCTCGTTGTGGTTCATGTTCGTAGGTAAGAACGGTTCTATCTTCGAAAGCCCTAAGCCACGTAAAACTTGCAATGAATTAATTAGAGGCGTCTAGTTTAGATTGTTGCTGGGCTAGTGTCATGATATGGTGGTGTTGTAAGTAGAAGTATAAGTCGATACTCTTACAACACACATAACATGTAAGTTACATAGACCTTGGCCTTACACATAGAGGTATGATAGTGATCATACCATAATGCACATGATGGAGATCAAGTCCAAGAACCATATCATTTCACTTGTTAACATGAGATGTTCATTGCATCTTATATTGCTTGTTTAGCGTTTTATTAGCATAATAAGATGATCCCTCATTTAGATATCAATATAAAAATGTGTTCTTCCTTAAGTATGCACCGACAATGTTTCGTCGCTTCAAGACATCACATGATGATCGGGTGTACTTGAATCCACGAGCATATCTCGGGTGTAAGACAGTTACACACACGAATACTAAGGTTCTTACTTAGCGAGCCTAGCATGTACATACATGGCCTTGGAACACGGACCGAAAGGTTAAGAATGAGTCATATGTTTTGATATGATGACCATATGGATGCTCGCCTTTGAAGCTACACCGACTCACGTGATGATCAGACTTGGTGTAGTGGATTTGGTTCATGTAATCACCAAAAAGACACGAGGGATGTCGTTTTTGAGTGGGAGTTCATTTCTAATTTGGATTACTAGAACTCAATTTATCATAAATTAAATCAAAGTGAATTTGCATAATTTGTTGTAGTCATTGGCATTCATTCACCACCTTATGCTTAGTTGTAATTGAGATAATAGAACTATAGAATTCTGGATATTTACTTTACGAACTGGTATCGTATTGTGTTGAGTGCCAATCTAAAGTTTAAAGTCCTATTGCAAACTTTCAGCAAACTCTGTTTACTCCGTAAAATTTAATAATTGGTATTAAATCGAGAGTAACAATTCCAGTGTTAGTATCTTAAGTATCATGTTTGCCTCCATGATTCTTGATTATTTTAATATCAAGTTTATCTAGGAGCTAAAAGAATTGTTTCAGAAACCATCATGTGTGACAAATATAACGATATCTGAAACAATGTTTTGGTTGCAATATGATAGAGTATAATGTATGTTCTCATATTGGATGAGAATTTACAAAGGTTGGAGATGTTAGACATCCTAATCATCCAAAAGGGCTTTGGAAAGTAATGTTATACTCACGATTCGTCTTTATAAGCTACATTAGCTTGATTATGAAAGTCGTCATGATAAGGATGAATAGAAGATGTATGTAAAGTGTTTAGTACACTAAAAGATTACTAAAGAATGGATTTTGAAGAATGTCGATCATTTGATGATGGTGATCTACTTCAAAGTGCAAGTCCAACGGTATTATTATTTGAATATACACGCTTTGGACTATGTGTCATGTATATGGCGTCACTTTTGATGTTGATAGATTCTTTTAAAAGTAAAAAGGAAATGCTGAAAGAGAATCTATAAAATATATTTGGCAGAAAAGAAAAGACTGGAAGTATCCAGTTTAGGTATATAGATGATATACATGTTATGGTTGTATTCTTTGCTTGTTAAATAATGTGGTTCTTGGGTATTGGATACCGAATTGGTTGTTATGAAATTTCATACAGAACAACGCAATTCATGAACCACAATGGCCTAAGTAATTAGCAAGAGAATATGTGATGATGTTCATCAAAAACAAACAAACTGTTGTTTGTATTTCTCGTTGACATCAAAGCTTGACTTAAAGATTTTTTTTAATAATTGTTATTTAAATCAGGTATTATGAGAACAAAGGCTGTTCAAATAATTACCGTATTCCATATAAGATGGATGATTTACAAATCTAGTTGGAGAAATCACATCCATAAAACCTAATGCCAAAATGTCGCAGGACAAATGATTGAAAGATCACTTACGAAGTGGCATCGCCGTTTAAATTATATTAGAAAGAAAACATGAAGAATATCCATTTTCATGGATTTTTGGAGTCTTTTGATTTGATCAAGTGACGCTTGTGATACTTTCCTCAGGATAATTGAAACTTCGTTCAAAGGCCAAAGAAGAACGAACGACTAAATATTGGAATTTATACATATCGATGTATGTAGTCCATTATGTATAGTCGTAAGCGATGGATTTCAACTTCATATGCTTTCTTCAGAAATTTGAGTGAATGTTCACTTAATGAGAAAGAAGTATGAAATATTTGAAAACGTTCAAATGAAGGGAATATGCCCTGAGAGGCAATAATAAAGTGTTTATTATGTGTATTCCAAGTATATGATAGATGTTTATTTTGCATGCTATAATTATATTAATACGGAAACGTTAATACATGTGTGTTTAATAAACAAACAGAAAGTTCCTAGTTATGCCTCTCTCATAAACTAGCTCGTTGATTAACAAGATGATCAAGGTTTCCTGATCATGGACATTGGATGTTGTTAATAACGGGATCACAACATTAGTGTAATGATGTGATGAACACTCATCCGAAGTATAGCATTACGATCAAAGTCATTGAGTTTATATTGCTATAACAACTTACGAAGTGATCCTAATCCTTAGACCATGAGATCATGTCAATCACTAACACCGGAAGAGTTTCTTGATAACATCAAACGTCACACCGTAACAGGGTGATTATAAAGATGGATTCAGAACTAATAAAGTGTTATGTTGAGGCTCATGGATCAAGAGTGGAATTTGTTCATCCCGATGACGGATAGATATACTCTGGGCCCTCTCGGTGATATCACATTGATTAGCTTGCAAGCAAGTGATTTGATCACTAGAATGTTATATCACGGGAACGAGAAAAGAGTGCATGTCGGTAACGAGATCAAACTAGGTATGGAGATACCGATGATCGAATCTCGGACATGTAATATATCGTGAAACAAAGGGATTAAGATACTAGCGTAAAAGGTTCCGACGATCACAAGAAAGTCATCGTTGAATGTGTGGGAGTCAGTATGGGTCTCCAGATCCCGCTTCTGATTATTGATCCGAGAGGGGTCTCGATCATGTCCGCATTATTCACGAACCGTAGGGTGACACACTTAAGAGACACCGACATCCAATTGGAGCAAAAGTTTCATGCCGAAAAGAAAAGGAAAGCGCAGGAATTTATTTCACTAGACACCGAAACTGTTTCGGTTGAAATTGCTGAAACTGGTTCTGCATGTGAAATGGAATACTAGCAAGGGGTTTTATGTGAATGTTTGTTAATTAAAGTAATTAACAAAATTCTGAATAAATAAATAAAAGAGTTTTATTTAAATGAGAGCTTGCATTAAATTTGGTGGAAATTTAATGCATGTGAGTGGATTTTTGAGTGGAGGCTTTTTAATGGGAGTGGAGGCTTTTCATTTTGAGTGGGAGCTCCACCCACATGAATGTGGAAGAGGTGGGGGCAGCCCCATGGCTGGGCGCCATGCCCCTTGGGTGCCCCCCCTCTCCCCTATAAAAGGCCCCCCTCTCCTCCTCTCACACCACACCTCCTCGTGAAGGATCTCTCTCCCCCTCTAGAATTTATCCCCCATGGTCTCGGACTAGCGAGATACATGTTCCCGGTGGCTATTCGGCAAGAAAGAGTTGTGCTTCCGCTGCATCGCTGGAGCGAGGAGGCGGAGGTTGCTCGGTGCCTCGAACGTGTGTGCGAGCACGGATGCGCTGCTGATTTGCGGCGCTAGGACTTCCTCTCGATCTTGAGATCGGCAAGAGATCGTCTACATCAACCACGAGTTGAACTCGTTAAGCTTTGTCGGTCTTCAAGGGTATGTTCTCTACGGATATACATCCGCCCGTTGTTTGTATCTAGTAGATGGATCTTGGTATATAGTTCACATCGTAGGAAAATTTTTGTTTTCTATGCTGTGAACCCTACAGTGGTATCAGAGCCGGATCTATGCGGAGATACTTTACACGGGTAGTACACATATGAGTATGTGGGCGATGATGATCATGTTGTTGCTCCTTTGTTGTAATTTTGGATATTGGTGGCATAGTGGGATGAAGCGGCCCGGACAAACTTTACATGTCCTCGCACATGAGACCTGTTCCACGCTTGACATGCAACTAGTTTGCATAAGTGGCTAGCGGGTGTCTGTCTCCCCTACTATAGTCAATATCTATTTTGCAAGCGAGTTATCAACAATTTGATTATCCTCGTTGTGGTTCATGTTCGTAGGTAAGAACGGTTCTATCTCGAAAGCCCTAAGCCACGTAAAACTTGCAATGGATAAATTAGAGGCGTCTAGTTTAGATTGTTGCTGGGCTAGTGTTATGATATGGTAGTGTTGTAAGTAGAAGTATGAGATGATACTCTTACAACACACATAGCGTGTAAAATCCATAGACCTTGGATTTACACATATAGGTATGATAGTGATCATACCACGATGCACATGATAGAGATCATCTGCGGGAACCATATAATTTCACTAATAAACATATGATGTTTGATTACATCTTATATTGCTTGTTTAGCGCTTTGTTAAGCATAATAAGATGATCCCTCATTTAAATATCAAGATAAGAATGTGTTCTTCCTTTAGTATGCACCGATTATGTTTTCGTCGCTCCAAGACATCACGTGATGATCGGGTGTTCTTGGATCCACGACCATATTTCGGGTGTAAAACAGTTACACACGCAAATACTAAGGTTCTAACTTGGAGAGCCTAGCATGTACAGACATGGCCTCGGAACACAGACCGAAAGGTTAAGCATGAGTCATATAGTTGATATGATGCCCATTTGATGCTCGCCTTTGAAGCTATACCGACTCACGTGATGATCGGACTTGGTGTAGTGGATTTGGTTCATGTGATCACCAAAAGGACACGAGGGATGTCGCTTTTGAGTGGGAGTTCATTCGTAATATAGATTAGTTGAACTCGATCTATCATACACTTAGTCTAAACTTTACAAATTCTGTTGTAGATGGCACCACCTGCTTTTAATTTCAATGCGTTCATGGAGAAAGAGAAACTAGCAACGAACGGTAGCAACTTTACTGAATGGGCCATGAATTTGAGGATTCTCCTCTCTGCTGCACAAAAGCAATATGTGCTAGAAGCGCCGTTAGGCCCCCCACCTTTTGATGATGCCCCTGACGAGGAGAAGAATGTCTATCAGACTCGTCAGGAGGACCACAACTTAGTTCATTGCGGCATATTGTATGGGCTAGAGCCGGAACTTCGAAAGCGTTTCGAAAACGGCAATGCATTTGATACAATGGGTGAGTTGAAAATGATTTTCGACACACATGCTGCTGTAGAGAGCTACGATGCTTCAGAAAAGTTCTTTAGCTGCATGATGGAAGAGCACAGCTCCGTTAGTGAGCATGTACTCAAGATGTCGGGTTACGCCGATAAGCTTGTGTCCTTGGGAATATCGATTCCCATTGACTTAGGCATCCATCGTGTTCTGCAGTCTCTGCCACCTAGCTATAAGAGCTTTGTGATGAACTATAATATGCAAGGCATGAAGAAGTCTCTCCCCGAGCTTCTGTCAATGCTTAAAACTGCAGAAGTGGAGATCAAAAAGGAACATCAAGTGTTGATGATCAATAGGAACACTGGTTTCAAGAAAGACAAGAAGGGAAAACGGAAGGGAAGTAAGGGCGGCAAGCCGGTTGCCGCGCCTGAAAAGAAACCCCGAGTTGGACCTAAGTCTGATTCCGAGTGCTACTATTGTAAGGGGACTGGCCATTGGAAGCGCAACTGCCCCAAGTATCTGGCAGACAAGAAGGCCGGCAAGGCAAACAAAGGTATATATGATATACATGTTATTGATGTGTACTTGACTAGTGCTCGCAGTAGCACCTGGGTATTTGATACCGGTTCAGTTGCTAATATTTGTAACTCGAATCAGGGGCTGCGGAACAAGCGACCGCTAGCAAGGGGTGAGGTCAAGATGCGTGTCGGCAATGGATCAAGTGTTGATGTGATCGCCGTCGGAATGCTGCCTCTCCACTTACCGTCGGGATTAGTTATAAACTTGAATAAATGTTATCTGGTGCCTGCACTGAGCATGACCATTGTATCTGGATCGTGTTTGATGCGAAGTGGTTATTCATTTAAATCCGAGAACAATGGTTGTTCCATTTATATGAATGAAATCTTTTATGGTCATGCACCGATGATGAATGGTTTATTTCTATTAGATCTCGATGATAATGTTACACATATTCATAATGTTGATGCTAAAAGGATTAAACTTAATGATGATATATCCGCATATATGTGGCACTGCCGTCTAGGTCATATTGGCGTTAAACGCATGAAGAAGCTCCATTCGGATGGACTTTTGGAATCACTTGATTATGAATCATTTGATACATGTGAGCCATGCCTTATGGGCAAGATGACTAGAACGCCGTTTTCCGGTTCAATGGAACGGGCGACAGATTTATTGGAAATCATACATTCTGATGTATGTGGTCCAATGAGTGTGTCGGCGCGAGGTGGATATCGTTATTTTGTTACTTTCACGGATGATTTGAGTAGATACGGTTATATCTACTTGATGAAACACAAGTCTGAAACCTTTGAAAAGTTCAAGGAATTTCAGAATGAAGTGGAAAATCATCGTAATAGAAAGATCAAATTTCTACGGTCCGACCGTGGAGGTGAGTATCTAAGTTATGAGTTTAGCACTCACATGAAAGAGTGTGGAATTGTTTCACAACTCACACCTGCCGGAACACCACAGCGAAATGGTGTGTCGGAACGTCGTAATCGTACTTTATTAGATATGGTTCGATCTATGATGTCTCTGACAGACTTGCCGTTGTCATTTTGGGGTTATGCACTAGAAACTGCTGCATTCACTTTAAATCGGGCACCATCTAAATCCGTTGAAAAGACACCGTATGAATTGTGGTTTGGAAACAAACCTAAGCTGTCATTTCTTAAAGTTTGGGGATGCGATGTTTATGTGAAGAAACTTCAACCGGATAAACTCGAACCCAAAGCGGAAAAATGCGTCTTCATAGGATACCCTAAAGAAACTATTGGGTATTCCTTCTATCACAGATCCGAGGGCAAGGTTTTTGTTGCCAAGAATGGATCCTTTCTAAAGAAAGAGTTTCTCGCGAAAGGTGTGAGTAGTCGGAAGGTAGAACTCGAAGAGGTTGTGGAACCTTCTCTTCAAAGTATGGCGAGTAGCGCAGCGCCGGAAGTTGTTCCGGAGTTGGCTCCACCTGTTGAAGAGGGAACTAATGATAATGATCATGAAACTCCAAAAGAGAGTACTACCGAACCTCGCAGGTCAAACAGGACGCGTGCAGCTCCCGAGCTGTATGGAAATCCTGTCATGAATTTCATGGTTGATGAAAATGATGACCCTGTGACGTATGAAGAAGCGATGATGAGCCCAGATTCCAACAAATGGTTAGAAGCCATGAAATCCGAGATGGAATCCATGTATGAAAATCAAGTTTGGAACTTGGTGGAATTACCTCACGACCGAAAGGCCGTGGAGAACAAGTGGATTTTCAAAAGGAAAACTGATGCTGATGGTAATGTGACCATCTATAAAGCTCGACTTGTCGCAAAGGGGTTTCGACAAATTCAAGGAGTTGACTACGATGAGACTTTCTCTCCCGTAGCGATGCTAAAGTCAGTTAGGATTATGTTAGCAATTGCTGCATATTTCGATTATGAAATATGGTAGATGGATGTCAAAACCGCGTTTCTCAATGGTAATATTGAAGAAGAGTTGTATATGATACAACCAAAGGGTTTTGTCGATCCTAAGGATGCTAACAAGGTGTGCAAGCTTCAGCGATCCATCTATGGATTGAAGCAAGCATCACGAAGTTGGAATCTCCACTTTGATGAGGTGATCAAAGAGTTTGGATTTGTCCAAACTTATGGAGAAGCTTGTATTTACAAGAAAGTGAGTGGGAGCAATGTGGCATTTCTGATATTATATGTGGATGACATATTATTGATCGGAAATGATAAAGAACTTTTAAACAGTGTTAAAAGTTATCTAAACAGCAAATTTTCAATGAAGGACCTAGGTGAAGCGTCATACATATTAGGCATAAAGATCTATAGAGATAGATCTAGGCGCCTAATAGGGCTATCGCAAAGTACATACCTTGATAAGATTTTAAAGAAGTTTAAAATGGACGGAAGTAAGAAGGGGTTCTTACCTATGTTGCAAGGAAAGACATTGAGTAAGACTCAAAGTCCGGCTTCGGCGGAAGAAAGAGAGATAATGGACAAAGTCCCCTATGCTTCAGCCATAGACTCTATAATGTACGCCATGCTATGTACAAGACCGGATGTGGCACATGCTATTAGTTTGACTAGTAGGTACCAATCGGATCCAGGTTCGGAACACTGGATAGTGGTCAAGAATATCCTTAAGTACTTACGAAGAACTAAGGATATGTTTCTTGTATACGGAGGTGAAGAAGAGCTCGTCGCTAAGTGTTATGTCGATGCTAGCTTTGACACCGATCCGGATGACTCTAAGTCTCAATCCGGATACGTATTTCTCATGAATGGCGGAGCGGTTAGTTGGAGGAGTTCCAAACAACCTGTGGTAGCGGGATCAACAACGGAGGCCGAATATGTTGCTGCTTCAGAAGCGGCTCAGGAAGCAGTTTGGATGAAGGAGTTCATATCCGAACTAGGAGTTGTGGCAAACGCGTTGGACCCAATGGTGATCTATTGTGACAACAATGGTGCCATTGCCAATGCCAAAGAGCCAAGGTCTCACAAGCATTCCAAGCATATTAAGCGCCGGTTTCACTCCATCCGCGAGCATGTCAAGGATGGAGATATAAAGATTTGTAAAGTACATACGGATCTCAATGTAGCAGATCCGTTGACTAAAACTCTCCCTAGAGCAAAACATGATCAACACCAGAACACAATGGGTGTTAGATTTATCACTATGTAACTAGATTATTGTCTCTAGTGCAAGTGGGAGACTGAAGGGAATATGCCCTGAGAGGCAATAATAAAGTGTTTATTATGTGTATTCCAAGTATATGATAGATGTTTATTTTGCATGCTATAATTGTATTAATACGGAAACGTTAATACATGTGTGTTTAATAAACAAACAGAAAGTTCCTAGTTATGCCTCTCTCATAAACTAGCTCGTTGATTAACAAGATGATCAAGGTTTCCTGATCATGGACATTGGATGTTGTTAATAACGGGATCACAACATTAGTGTAATGATGTGATGAACACTCATCCGAAGTATAGCATTACGATCAAAGTCATTGAGTTTATATTGCTATAACAACTTACGAAGTGATCCTAATCCTTAGACCATGAGATCATGTCAATCACTAACACCGGAAGAGTTTCTTGATAACATCAAACGTCACACCGTAACAGGGTGATTATAAAGATGGATTCAGAACTAATAAAGTGTTATGTTGAGGCTCATGGATCAAGAGTGGAATTTGTTCATCCCGATGACGGATAGATATACTCTGGGCCCTCTCGGTGATATCACATTGATTAGCTTGCAAGCAAGTGATTTGATCACTAGAATGTTATATCACGGGAACGAGAAAAGAGTGCATGTCGGTAACGAGATCAAACTAGGTATGGAGATACCGATGATCGAATCTCGGACATGTAATATATCGTGAAACAAAGGGATTAAGATACTAGCGTAAAAGGTTCCGACGATCACAAGAAAGTCATCGTTGAATGTGTGGGAGTCAGTATGGGTCTCCAGATCCCGCTTCTGATTATTGATCCGAGAGGGGTCTCGATCATGTCCGCATTATTCACGAACCGTAGGGTGACACACTTAAGAGACACCGACATCCAATTGGAGCAAAAGTTTCATGCCGAAAATAAAAGGAAAGCGCAGGAATTTATTTCACTAGACACCGAAACTGTTTCGGTTGAAATTGCTGAAACTGGTTCTGCATGTGAAATGGAATACTAGCAAGGGGTTTTATGTGAATGTTTGTTAATTAAAGTAATTAACAAAATTCTGAATAAATAAATAAAAGAGTTTTATTTAAATGAGAGCTTGCATTAAATTTGGTGGAAATTTAATGCATGTGAGTGGATTTTTGAGTGGAGGCTTTTTAATGGGAGTGGAGGCTTTTCATTTTGAGTGGGAGCTCCACCCACATGAATGTGGAAGAGGTGGGGGCAGCCCCATGGCTGGGCGCCATGCCCCTTGGGTGCCCCCCCTCTCCCCTATAAAAGGCCCCCCTCTCCTCCTCTCACACCACACCTCCTCGTGAAGGATCTCTCTCCCCCTCTAGAATTTATCCCCCATGGTGTCGGACTAGCGAGATACATGTTCCCGGTGGCTATTCGGCAAGAAAGAGTTGTGCTTCCGCTGCATCGCTGGAGCGAGGAGGCGGAGGTTGCTCGGTGCCTCGAACGTGTGTGCGAGCACGGATGCGCTGCTGATTTGCGGCGCTAGGACTTCCTATCGATCTTGAGATCGGCAAGAGATCGTCTACATAAACCACGAGTTGAACTCGTTAAGCTTTGTCGGTCTTCAAGGGTATGTTCTCTACGGATATACATCCGCCCGTTGTTTGTATCTAGTAGATGGATCTTGGTATATAGTTCACATCGTAGGAAAATTTTTGTTTTCTATGCTGCGAACCCTACATCAAAGACTTTCAAGATGAAGTGGAAAATCATTGTAACAAGAAAATAAATGGTTTATGATTTTATCATAAGGGATTTATTTGAGTTACAAGTGTAACAAGAAAAATAAATGAATTATCATTTATCGTAAAGGGATTTATTTGAGTTGCAAGTTTAGCAAAACACCTAGATTTACATCTCCCGAAACACCATAGGAGTATGGAGTGTTTGAGATTTGTAATGAAACCTTGTGTGACATGGTTGGATCAAAGGTGTTATTTATAAAACTGCCATTATGTTTTAAAAGATTAAAAGCTTTAGAGACTACCGCTTTTACACTGAAAAGAGCTCCATCTTGATCCGTTGAAATGACACCATGGAAGTTGTGGTTTGGGGACAAAACCCAAATTGTCATTTCTTAAATTTCGGTATGCTAAGCATAAGTAAGATGTTTACAACCAAAGTCGGATGAACATGTCTTTGTAGGTTATTTAGAATAACAAATGGTTATTCCTCCATAACACCAAGGACAAAAGGATTTGTCGCTTGAAATGTGAAGTTTCTTGAAAAAGGAATTTTTCGCAAAAGTTAAGTGGGAGGACAATAGAACTTTAATAAGGTTAACGAACCTTAGCTATATGTGTTGAGTTGCGCAGCGCCGAAAAATGTTCCGGAGGCAGCCAGAATGCTCACGTGCCTCAAACGTTGCGGTCACGAAGGTCTAAAGTTCCTATTGAACCAAGAAGGTCGGATAAACAATCAAATGATTGAGATCTGAGAATAAATCATTATTGTTTGACAATGATGAACCGACTATAAAGAAGCAGTGATTGGCCCTGACTCCGTCAAATGGCTTGAAGCCATAAAATCTGTGATAGTTCCATACACGAGAAATCAAGTTTTGAACTTGGAATACCCTCCGAAAAGGTGTAAAAACCTATCAGTCGTATTTGGATCTATAAAGAAACAGACATGGATGTTTCATATCTATGAAATAGTCGACAGGTCGTAAAGTATTTTATGACAATGTGCAAGGAGTTGACTATGACAAGATTTGATCTTTCATAGCGATATTTAGTCTGGACGGATTGAAATAGCAACCACTAATATAATTTGGTATATGGTAGATGAATAAACAAAACAAAGTTCTTTTAATAGAATGGTTACCTAGGACATGTACATGACACGGTCCAAAGGGTTTTGTTAATACAAAGGATGCTAAAAGGGCATGCAAACTTCAATGGTTGAAGTAAGCATCGCGGAGTTGGAATCTTCACCGTGATAAAAAAAGAGTTTTCATCAGAAGACGATGAAGATGCTTGCATTTGCAAGAAATTAAGTGGGAGCACTGAGACATATTTCTAATACATTATGTGGAGGATATCTTGTTGATTAGAAATGATGTATCTTTTATTGACAAAGGTTAAGAATTTCATTTTGATGAAAGACTTAGGCAAAACCCGAATATTTAGCATGAATGTCTATAGTGGATAGACTATGACGCTAATATGGTTGTGCCAAACGTACATATATGAGATATTGTAGGAGTTCAATATAGAAACGAAAAAAAACGGTTCTTGTCGCATGGAAAGGAATTGAATCAAGATTCAAGTGTATCGACACTTGATAAGTGAAACAAGATTCAAGTGCTTTGACACTTGATGAGTGAAATCACAAGGATGTTTTGATCAATCATACCATGATATGTACACATCCAGATATGTCCTATGCTCTAAGTGTTATGAGCATATACCAGAATGAATCATAAAATGATCATTGGACGATAGTGAGGATATTATTATGATATTTTGGAAGAACTAAGAATATATTTGTGTAGAGGTGACAAACAATTACAAATAGTTCACTGTAAAGCGTTACATTGATACTAGTTTTGTCACAAGATACAAATTAAGTTTATCTCAATTTAAACTATGTGTGGCACAATGTAATGGAAAAGGAGATATCATGATGGATTTGGATGAATTCCAAAGTTAAGACATTATGATGGATACTACAATAAAAGGCTAAGTATATGACTGCTATAGTAGCAGCAAAGGAGGGAATTTGTGTCAAGTAGTTTGTTATCAAACTAAGGTGTGGTTCGCAACGGGCTAACACTAAAGATATATTGTACAACAATAGTATCGACATGAGTTAACCCCAAAGAACTAAAGGTCTCATCAAAAGACCAAATTTATACAATGTCATCTCATTTGGAGAATGAGTGATGTGTGGAGACGCAAAGACATGCAAATACACACGGACCTGAAAGCGTCAGATCCGTATATTATGTTAACCACTTGCAGTTGCATATATGGAACACCAGAAAGCCATAGGTGTTCAATACGCAAGGTTTCTTAACTAGATTATTGTCTCTAGTGCAAGTGGGAGACTGAAGGGAATATGCCCGAGAGGCAATAATAAAGTGGTTATTATTGTATTCCTTATTTATGATAAATGTTTATTTTACATGCTATAATTGTATTAATACGGAAACGTTAATACATGTGTGTTTAATAAACAAAAAAGAAGTTCCTAGTCATGCCTCTCTTATAAACTAGCTCGTTGATTAACAAGATGATCAAAGGTTTCCTAATCATGGACATTGGATGTTGTTAATAACGAGGTCACAACATTGTTGGAATGATGTGATGAACATTCATCTGAAGTATAGCATTACGATCAAGGTCATTATGTTTATATTGCTATAACATCATACGAAGTAATCTTAGTCCTTAGACCATGAGATCATGTCAATCACTAACACCGAAAGAGTATCTTGATAACATCAAACGTCACACCATAACAGGGTGATTATAAAGATGGGTTCAGTGCTACGAAGGTGTTATGTTGAGGCTCATGGATCAAGAGTGGAATTTGTCCATCCCGATGACGGAGAGATATACTCTGGGCCCTCTCGGTGATATCACATTAGTTAGCTTGCAAGCAAGTGATTTGATCACTAGAATGTTATATCACGGGAACGAGAAAAGAGTACATGTCGGTAACAAGATCAAACTAGGTATGGGGATACCGATGATCGAATCTCGGACATGTAATATATCGCGAGACAAAGGGATTGAGTTACATGCGTATAAGGTTCACACGATCATAGAAGTCATCGTTGAATATGTGGGAGTCAATACGGATCTCCAGGTCCCGCTGCTGATTATTGATCGGAGAGGGGTCTCGATCATGTTTGCATTATTCGCGAACAATAGGGTGACACACTTAAGGGATACTGACACCATTCTGAGCAAATGAAATGTCAGAGAAAGAAAAGGAAAGTGCAGGAATTTATTTCACTAGACACCAAAACTGTTTCAGTTGAAATTGTTGAAACTGGTTCTGCATGTGATATGGAATACTAGCAAGGGGTTATGTGAATGTTTGTTAATTAAAGTAATTAACAAAATTCTGAAAAAATAAATAAAAGAGTTTTATTTAAATGAGAGATTGCATTAATTTTGGTGGAAAATTAATGCATGTGAGTGGAATTGTGAGTGGAGATGTTTTTATGTGAGTGGAGCTTCCACCACATGAATGAGAGAGAGGTGGGGGCACCCTCCTTGGCCGGCTTCCATGCCCCCTTGGGCTGCCCCCTCCCCTGTAAAAGTACCCCCTCCTCTCACTTGTCACTCACACCTCCTCGCGAAGGATCTCTCTCCCCCCTTTAGAATTTCCCCATGGTCTCGGATCAGCGAGATACATGTTCCCGGTGGCTTTTTCTGGAAGGATTTTTTGCTTCCGCTGCTTCGCTGGACTTGATGGTGTGTGCGATCACGGATGCACCATTGCTTTGCGGTGCTGGACTTGATGGTGCTGGACCGGCTGGACCAGATGGACTTCATCACGATCTTGAGATCGACAAGTGTTTGTCTACATCATCCACGAGTACAACCTCGTTAACGCTATTCGGTCTTCGAGTGTATGTATTCTATGGATGTATATCCACCCGTTGCTTGTATATAGTAGATATATCTTGGTACTTAGATGTTCCCATCGTAGGAATTTTTTGTTTTCTATGCTACAAACCCTGCATTTACTACAAGGGAGAAGGTCACTAGAAACGGAATTGCCCTAAGTACTTGGCAGATTTGAAGAACGACAACATCAAGAAGAAAGGTATATCAGATATACATGTTATTGATGTGTATCTCACTAGTACTCGTAGTAGTGCTTGGATATTTGATACTGGTTCGATTGCTCATATTTGTAACTCGAAACAGGTGTTGTAGAATAGATAGAAACTAGCGAAGAACAAGGTAATGATGCGCATTGGAAATGGATCAAAGGTTGATGTGATCGCGGTCGGCACGCTACCTCTTCATCTACCATCGGTATTAGTTTTATACTTAAATAATTGTTATTTGGTGCCTGCGTTGAGCATGAACATTATATCAGGATCATGTTTATTGAGAGACGGTTACTTGTTTAAATCCGGGAATAATGGTTGTTCGATTTATACGAGTAATATGTTTTATGAACATGCACCTTTGATAGATGGTCTATTCTTATTGACTCTCGGTTGTAGAAATACACATATTAATAACATTGAAGCTAAACGTTTGAAATCGAGCGACAACTCGACCTATATGTGGCACTGTCGTCTTGGTCATATTAGAGTGAAGCGTATGAAGAAACTCCATTCCGATGGACTTCTTGAATCACTTGAAAGATGCGAAGCATGTCGGATGGGTAAAATGACTAAGACTCCATTTTCTGGTATGATGGAGCGAGCTACGAACTTATTGGAAATCATACATACCGATGTGTGTGGCCCAATGAGTGTAGCATCACGCGGTGGTTATCGTTATGTTCTTACCTTCATGGATGACTTGAGTAGATATGGGTATATCTATTTCATGAAACATAAGTCCGAAACTTTCGAGAAGTTTAAGGAATTTCAAAGTGAGGTAGAGAATCAACGTATCAAAAAGATTAAATTTCTACGATCTGATCGTGGAGGTGAATATCTAAGTTACGAGTTTGGCGAGCATTTGAAGAAATGCGGAATACTTTCACAATTGACACCGCCGGGAACACCACAACGTAATGGTGTGTCTGAACATCGTAATCGAACTCTCTTAGATATGGTTCGTTCTATGATGTCACTTATAGATTTACCGCTATCGTTTTGGGGTTATGCATTAGAAACAGTCGCATTCACTTTAAATAGGGAACCATCTAAATCCGTTATAACGACACCGTATGAATTATGGTTTAGGAAGAAACCTAAATTGTCGCTCCATAAAGTTTGGGGTTGCGAAGCTTATGTAAAGAAGTTATAGCCCGACAAGCTTGAACCCAAAGCGGAAAAATGCGTCTTCATAGGATACCCGAAGGAAACTATTGGGTATACCTTCTATCATAGATCCGGGGGCAAAATCTTCGTTGCCAAGAATGGATCCTTTCTAGAGAAGGAGTTTCTCTCGAAAGAAGTGACTGGAAGGAAAGTATAACTCGACGAGGTTGTTGAACCTTCTCTCGAACTTGCGAGTAGCGCAACACCGGAAGTAGTTCCTGTGGCGCCTACACCAACAAGAGAGGAAGCTAATGATGTTGATCATGAAACTTCAGTTGAAGTTACTACGGAACCTCGCAGGTCAATGAGAACTCGTACCACTCCTGATTGGTATGATCCCATTATGAGTGTCATGTTGGTGGATAACACCGATGACCCTGCGACATATGAGGAAGCGACGATGAGCCCAGATTCCAATAAATGGCAAGAAGCCATAAAATCCAAGATTGGATCCATGTACGAAAACCAAGTATGGACTTTGGTGGACTTATCGGATGGCCGGAAGGCTATCGAGAACAAATGGATTTTCAAGAAGAAAACAAATGCTGATGGTAATGTTACTGTCTATAAAGCTCGACTTGTCGCAAAAGGGTTTCGACAAATTCAAGGAGTTGACTACAATGAGACTTTCTCACCGGTAGAGAAGTTGAAGTCTATGAGGAATTTGTTAGCAATCGCTGCATATTATGATTATGAGATATGGCAGATGGATGTCAAAACGACATTCCTCAATGGTGACATTGATGAAGAGTTGTATATGGTACAACCCAAAGGTTTTGTAGATCCTAAAGATGCTAACAAGGTATGCAAACTTCAACGGTCCATTTATGGATTGAAGCAAGCATCCCCGGAGTTGGAATCAACGCTTTGATAAGGTAATCAAAAGTTTTGGTTTTATACAAACTTATGGAGAAGCTTATATTTACAAGAAAGTGAGTGGGAGCTCTGTAGCATTCTTAATACTATATGTAGATGACATATTGTTGATTGGGAATGATGTAGACCTTCTTAATAGTGTCAAGGATTATTTGAATAATAGTTTTTCAATGAAAGATCTTGGTGAAGCAGCTTACATATTAGGCATAAATATTTATAGAGATAGATCGAGACGCCTAATATCATTGTCACAAAGTACATATTTAGACAAAGTTCTAAATAGGTTTGGAATGGAAGATAGCAAAAAAGGCTTCTTGCCCATGTTGCCCAATACGAACTTGAGTAAAACTCAAAGTCCTGCAACGGCAGAAGATAGAAAAAGGATGAGTAAGACTCCCTATGCCTCAGCCATAGGATCTCTAATGTATGCCATGCTATGTACTAGACCCGACATTGCATATGCTGTTAGTTTAACTAGCAGATATCAAAGTGATCCAGGAGTGGATCATTGGACAGCGGTCAAAAACATCCTTAAGTACTTGAGAAGAACTAAGGATATGGTTCTTTCTTATGGAGGTGATGAACAGCTCGTTGTTAATGGTTACACCGATGCTAGTTGGAACACAGATCCGGATGATTCTAAATCACAATCCGGATACGTATTTATTTTGAATGGTGCAGCAGTTAGCTGGAGGAGTGCAAAGCAAAGCGTTGTGGCGAGATCTTCAACTGAATCGGAATACATGGCTGCTTCGGAGGCTTCGCAAGAAGCGATATGGATGAAAGAGTTCATTACAGAGCTGGGTGTGGTTCCTAGTGCGCTGGACCCAATGTCTATCTACTGTGATAACATGGGCGCCATAGCCAATGCGCAAGAACCAAGGTCACACAAGAAGCTGAAGCACATCAAGCTACGTTTTCACGCTATTCGAGAACATATCCAGGATGGGGATATAAAGATTTGCAAAGTACACACAGATCTGAATGTGGCGGATCCGTTGACTAAACTTCTCCCGAGGGCAAAACATGACCAGCACCAAACTGCCATGGGTGTTCGGTATATTACCATGTAATCTAGATTAGATGACTCTAGTGCAAGTGGGAGACTGTTGAAGATATGCCCTAGAGGCAATAATAAAAGTGGTTATTATTATATCTTTGTGTTTATGATAAATGTTTACATTCATGCTATAATAGTATTAATCGGAAACATTAATACTTGTGTGATTTGTAAACTAATTTAGAGTCCCTAGTAAAGCCTCTTTGTAATACTAACTTGTTGGTTAATAGATGATCGTCGTTTCTCGATCATGAACATTGAGATGTTGTTAACAACAAGATCATATCATTAGGAGAATGGTATGATGGACATACTCCTATAGATAAGCGTAGCATTAAGATCAAGTCATTTCAATAGTTTGTTTGCTATAAGCTTTTTGATACGTAGTAACCTAATTCCTTCGACCATGAGATCATGCTAATCACCATCACCGGAAGGATGCTTTGATGACATCAAACACCACACCGTAACTGGGTGGCTATAAAGGTGGCATTGAGTGTTCAGAAAGCATGTGTTGAGGCACATGGATCAAGAGTGGGATTTGTCCATCCATATGATGGATAGATATACTCTGGGCCCTCTCGGTGGAATGTCATCCAATTAGCTTGCAAGCATGTGACTGGCTCACAAGGGATCACATATCACGGGAACGAGAAAAGAGTACTTATCGGTAACGAGGTTGAACTAGGTATGAAGAGATACCGACGATCAAACCTCAGATAAGTAAACTATCGTGAGACAAAGGGAAATTGGTATCGTATGTAAGTGGTTCATTTGATCGTAAAGTAATTGTAGAAATATGTGGGAGCCATATGAATTTCCAGATTCCTCTATTGGTTATTGATCAGAGAAGTGTCTCGGTCATGTCCGCATAATTCACGAACTGTAGGGAGACACACTTAAGGATTCGATGTTGTTTAGTAGATATGGAATGTAAGTAGGGATACCGAATGTTGTTCGGAGTCTCGGATGGGATCCGGGATATCACGAGGAGATCCGGAATGGTCCGGAGAATAAGATTCATATAAGGAAAGTCCGAATTCGGAGTTCGGGAATGATTTTGATGTTTTCATCAGAGAGGTTCTATAGGTTCACCGGACCAGAAGGGGAATGGTCCATGAATGTGTCATGGGTAAGTGGAATTATTGGATCATGTCCTAGGTCACTTGGCTGGGCTCTAAATTGAAAGTTAAAAGGGAGGTTTGAAAAGTCAAACTGGAACAATAGTTTCCTAGTTGAAGAAGGAAAGAGTCCTTCCTTTTATCCAACTTGGGTTTGGGCATGGATTCAAACTCCCCTCTCCCAAGGTTGTCCCCCTCTCATAAATAGAGGGGGAGGGCTGCCCCAAGACCACAAGCCCTAGCCCTCCCCACCGTGCGTCGCCGCCGCTGGCCTGTCGCCGTTACCCTAGCCGCCGCCGACACCTCCTCCTCCTCTTCGGCCTTCTAAAACTAGATCGCCGGAAACCCTAGATCCACCATAACTCGCACCGGCTTAGGCGAAGCCCTGCGAGATCTTCCCTCTACTTCCGACACCACGCCGTCGTGCTGCCGGAATCACGAGGGGAGAACTACAACCTCTGCTGCCTGCTAGAACAAGGGAGAGGAAGGTCTTCATCAAGTACCGAACGTGTGACCGACTGCGGAAGCGCTGCCGAAACGCAGCGTCGGAAGGATCGTCAACGCGATCTTGAGATCAACAAGTGTACGACTACATCACCCACGAGAATCTGATCTCGTTAACCGCTTTGGAATCTTCGAGAGGGAGTATTCTAATCGACTCGTTGCTACAATCTAGTAGATAGATCTTGGCTTGTTTGTGTGCATGCGGTAGAAAATTTTGTTTTCCATGCTACGAACCCCTACAGCCACGCCACGCCACGACGCGCGCGCCGCGGGTTGCGAGAATCTCGCCGAGGCGAGCTTTATTTTGCCACGCATGAATGATATATGAATAGTTGTATAAACGTTGTCTCCTCACAGACACACAATTCCACATCCCTTTGTGTCTCCAGTTCCAAAGCACTGTATGGGAGAAGGGCGATAAGGTTTTTGGAGTGTGCTATTGGCGCGACTACTGGCTTCATCACGGACTCCTTCACGGATAGCGATAGCGCCGACGTCTTCCCCAACGAGGACTTCAACCTCTTCCTCCATGACATGGCTGACGATGGTGCCAACGTGAACGCTGGAGGTTCCTCTGTTGCTGCTGTGATGCACATCCTCTTTCTCAACTTTGTTCTGATCGTATCTCAAGTTTTATGCCTTGCAATCCGTTTGGTTATCTGCCTTAATCTATATTTGCTATTTCATATGATTAGTATAATTTTTATTATTATATTCTTGTTTTATCTAGCGTTTATTTTGGTTAATTTGCTTGGTAAATTGCTCTTTTATTCAACATTGGTGATACCTTGATCCGCTCGGTCAGAGGAATACGTTATTAGCATGCCAACTTAGTGTGAATTTACACCGTAGCTTCATTACAAGATACAAATATGATATATAGTATGCATGCATAAGCTCGAGGATGCAATGAAGCTCTATTATAGTAAGATACAAAATTGAGGATATTAAGTGGTTCTATTGGAAGGGTTTAACATATACTCCCTCTTTTTTAAAAATATAAGATGTTTTAGGTTTATGAAGAAAATGTAGGGAGTACAATGTAATATCTAGTATGCATAAGCTCGAGGATGCAATGAAGCTCTATTACAAGATACAAAATGCGGATGTGATACATCTGAATCGTCAAATGATTTGAGTACTGGAGTGCAACATCACTTGCAATTCTTTAATCCTTCAGACGATTCGTGTGAGGTCTTAATATGCCCCTTTTAGAATATAACTACGAAGCTTAAAACCTTATAAAAATCACATGTATTTATGTGTTTGGTGGCATACACCATTGTAATTTCGTCATGACTCATCCACTTCTTACCATAAAACTAGCCATGAACAAGACGAATCAACCGAAGCATCGATCACACCTATCAACACCAATTCAGCGCGACAGTCTCTCGTGCCCTATCTCCTTCAATGGCATAATGGCCACAACAATTACTCTTCTCTATCTCCAACGCGGCGCCATCTCTATCTCCGTTGTTCGTCAGATAACGAGAGGAGGATCTACAATAGTACATTTATTTATTACGCTTAAATTACCACTTAAATGAAAATATTTTTATTTGATTCACTTTTAGCATATAGTAGTAGAGTGTAATATCTAATATGCATAAGCTCGAGGATGCAATAAATATCTATTACAAGATATGCATATTGCAGATGTGATAATGCGCAAGCACTGATCGAGTATCAGAGTGCAACAACACTTGCAACCGAGGTCTTGGGATGCCCCTTTTGGAATATAACTCTGAAGCTTATAAACTTATAAAAATCACATGTATTTATGTGTTTGATGACATACACCGTTGTAATTTCGTCACGACTCATCCACTTTTTATCATGAACAAGACAGATCAACCGAAGCATCGATCACACCTATCAACACCAATTCAACGCGACAGTCTCTCGTGCCCTATCTCCTTCAATGGCATAATGGACACAACAATTACTCTTCTCTATCTCCAACACGGCGCCAACTCTATCTCTGTTGTCCGTCGGATAGCGGGAGGGGGATCTACAATAGTACAATTATTTTACTACGCTTAAATTACCACTTAAATGAAAATATTTTTTGTTTGATTCACTTTTAGCATATTAGAATGTAATATCTAATATGCATAGGCTCGAGGATGCAATGAAGCTCTATTACAAGATATGCATATTGCGGATGTGATAATGCGCAAGCACCGATTGAGTACCGGAGTGCAACAACACTTGCAACCGAGGTCTTAGGATGCCCTTTTTGGAATATAACTCTGAAGCTTATAACCTTATAAAAATCACATGTATTTATGTGTTTGGTGACATACACCGTTGTAATTTTGTCACGACTCATCCACTGTTTACCATAGAACTAACCATAAACAAGATGGATCAACCGAAGCATCGATCATACCTATCAACACCAATTCAGCGCGACAGTCTCTCGTGCCCTATCTCCTTCAACGGCACAACGGGCACAACAATTACTCTTCTCTATCTCCAACGCGGCGCCAACTCTATCTCCGTTGTTTGTCGATAGCGGGAGTAGGATCTACAATAGTATAATTATTTATTACGCTTAAATTACAACTTAAATGAAAATATTTTTATTTGATTCACTTTTAGCATATAGTAGTAGAATGCAATATGTAATATGCATAAGCTCGAGGATGCAATGAAGCTCTATTACAAGATATGCATATTGCGGATGTGATAATGCGCAAGCACCGATCGAGTACCAGAGTGCAACAACACTTGCAACTGAGGTCTCGTGAGGCCCCTTTTGGAATATAACTTCGAAGCTTATATAACCTTATAAAACACATTTATTCCCGTGTTTGGTGACATACACCATTGTAATTTCGCCACGACTTATCAACTTTTTTTACCATAGAACTAGCCATGAACAAGATGGATCAACCGAAGCATTGACCACACCTATCAACACCAATTCAGCGCGACAATCTCTCGTGCCCTATCTCCTTCAACGACATACGACCACAACAATTACTCTTCTCTATCTCCAACGCGGCGCCAACTCTATCTCCGTTGTTTGTCGGATAACGGTAGGAGGATCTACAATAGTATAGTTATTTATTACGCTTAAATTACCACTTAAATAAAAATATTTTTATTTGATTCACTTTTAGCATACAGTAGTAGAATGCAATATGTAATATGCATAAGCTCGAGGATGCAATGAAGCTCTATTACAAGATATGCATATTGGGGATGTGATAATGGGCAAGCACCGATCGAGTACCGGAGTGCAACAACACTTGCAATCGAGGTCTCATGAGGCCCCTTTTGGAATATAACTTCAAAGCTTATAACCTTATAAAAAACATTTATTCCTATGTTTTGTGATATATACCGTTGTAATTTCGCCACGACTCATCCACTTTTTTACCATAGAACTAGCCATGAACGAGACGAATCAACCGAAGCATCGATAGCACCTATCAACACCAATTCAGCGTGACGGTCTCTCGTGCCCTATCTCCTTCAACGGCATACGGCCACAACAATTACTTTTCTCTATCTCCAACGCGGCGCCAACTCTATCTCCGCTGTTCGTCGGATAGCGGAAGGAGGATCTACAATAGTACGCTTATTTATTACACTTAAATGAAAATATTTTTATTTGATTCACTTTTACGAAAATGTGGAATATATTTGAACATCTTCGTTTGAAATACGCACACCGGTGTCAACTTCTTCAAAACTGGATACGAGTCACGACTTACAAATAGCGGTGGCCTGCGCTGTACAGTACAGGGTACAGCCAGCACGGCACGACACAGAGCAGTTAAAAACGGGAGAGGTGGAAGCGGGGCGGGTGACCGCCGTGCCACTCGTGTTGACCCGCGCCTCGGCCCCAGCCCCCGGCCCCCGCAGCTGGAGCACTCCACGTCAAAACCGAAGGAGGGCGGCGGCAGCGGGAGGGGGACACCGACACCCGCGCCTGCCTCTCACAAGGCGACGCGCAGAGCTGGGGCGAGGCGAAGGAGGGAGAGGGAGAGATCCGGTACGGTTGCCACCGCCGGCCGCGAGAGATCTGGCGGGGAGAGCGCGCGGCAGGAGGGAATTGAAGGCGGCGGCGGAGGAGATCTCTGCTGCCTCAATGGAGCCGGGGGCGGCCAAGCGAGGCGCAGAGTGCTCCGTGCCGGAGAGGTGAGCGGAACCAGCTGACTCTATCTCTTTCTCTCGTGCTCGAATCTGTGTGGGCATTGCTGAGGCGGCGGACGCTAAGGCGGCGCGCTCTCGACATGGGAATTGGTGCGATTTTCTGCGCTTGGTTGCCTGGTGCTGCTCGTGTGTAAAGCTAGAGCTGCCTGCGTCCTCTTACTGCGTCACGTGTCGGATTAGTTTGGGCTGCGTCGCGCTATATCTACGCGGCTGTTCTTCAGTTCAGTTCGCCCGCTATCCTCTGTTTTTTTTTAGAGAAAGATTGCTCAGGTGTTTCGTAGCGTCCTGGGTTGGGGGATTAGAATCCGATGAGATTTAGAGCAGTGAATAGCGAACTGTTGGTGTTAAATGGGGCAAGGCGATGCCGTCCTCAGAATTGGATGCGGAAGTTCCTGTTCATGGGATGGCGATGCCGTCCTCAGAACTGGATGTGGAAGTCCCTCCCGGTGGGCGGCAATTTGCTCATGCCATGGCCGAACAACTGTTGGTGCATAGCATCAGAAACCATCTTTTTGGGGGGTTTGGTTGCTGCTGGTCCCTGAGTACAGTCCCCTTGAGGGAATAGTCCTACTTTGACTTTCTTTGAGATTTACATGACTGATAATATGGTTTTAGTTTCTACTGTTCAGTGTTTGGCTTTGTGACATGAATTGCTTTGATGTCCAGGAAGAAGAAAGTGCGCAGGAGAAGCACTGGTCCCGATTCGGTCTCTGAAATCATCAAGAAGTGGAAGGAGCAGAATCAGAAGCTCCAGGAAGAGAATGGATCCCGGAAAGCGCCGGCCAAGGGTTCCAAGAAAGGGTGCATGGCAGGGAAAGGAGGTCCGGAAAATTCAAATTGCAAATACCGTGGTGTGAGGCAGCGCACATGGGGCAAGTGGGTGGCTGAGATCCGTGAGCCCAACCGTGGCAACCGGCTATGGCTTGGCTCATTCCCTAATGCGGTGGAAGCTGCACATGCGTATGATGAGGCCGCAAGGGCAATGTATGGCGCCACAGCACGTGTCAACTTCTCAGAGCATTCACCGGATGGCAACTCTGGCTACACATCGGCACCTCCAGTGCTGATGTCGAACGGGCCAACTGCCCCGTCACATCCATCTGATGAGAGGGATGAATCGGAATCTCCTCCTTCTCGTATCTCGGATGAGCCGACCGCTGCGTTGCAGCGGTCTGATGCGAAGGATGAGCCTGAATCTGTAGGGACTGTGGTGCATGAGGTGAAAAAAGAAGTGAGCACTGACTCAAAAAGTATCTGTGAGGAGCGCAAGACTGCGGAAGTATTCCAACCAGAAGGGAAAGCTTTACATAAAGAAGTGAAAGTAAGTTACGATTACTTCAACGTCGAAGAAGTTCTCGACATGATAATTGTGGAATTGAGTGCTGATAGAAAAATGGAAGTACATGAAGAGTACCAAGATGGCGATGATGGGTTTAGTCTTTTCTCATATTAGGGTTTAGTTATCAGGGTTGTAGTCACGCGGAGCAATAGGAATAACTTCATTCTAGCTGCTAGGAAATACTTCAAATTATCTGCAACCTGAAGCTTTGTAGTCACTTATGGTCTTTATCTTACTGGAGAGGATAGCTTTATACCATAAGCCAACGGGTGCAAGAAGTTGTCCTGTGTGTTGAGTTCATGTACTATGGTAAAAATCGAGTCCATATTGAATGAGCTTACTTTGTTGATAATTTTGCTTATTTGCTCGGTTGAACTCAAGTTAGCTCTTGAAAATGGTTGGTAGATACTCAGAATTTCGCTTATGGTTGCATTCAATTTATGCATATTAGGAAGTCATGTTTCTTCAGGTGTTACTTTTTGTATAAATTTGCTCCAGAAAAACTGGATACTTTATAGCTCTTACACATGCATGGATATGTAACTATTTTAACATACCACTACACCGCCATACGATCATTGGAAGTAGTATTATGGAACTTCGCAAAGGAAAGCTGCATGCATCTGCATTGAAGCCACCTTATTTCACTGTGGGAGGTCCTTTGCTTGTTAGGCCAGTATATTAACCAAATCCAGCCTGGGATATACCAGTCCATATTCAATAAAAGCGCCCCTTACGGAAAAAAAAACCAGTCCGTAGTATTTCCGATTGCTTCACAGCAGACTTTTCACGGGTAACTGTCTCCGCACTCATCACGGTCAATCATGACGCCATCCTGTGAATCGGCGGTACATATCTGAGTATCTGTCATGGAAAGCAGCGAAAGCCTGGATATTATAGAGGCACTACAACAGCCACTACAGAACAGTCAGGACCCTTATCCTCTACACTCTACAGAACCATTTAGAAACAATTGTAAGGACTAATTTTCTCTTCGATTATTGCAGGTACAGCCATATAAACGTATTGATTCATGCCCACGAAACAGAGTGGCTAAAATCATCAATCCACTGGCATACATGGTGCTTTATTTGTCATTGCAACATTGTTATTCTCAACTCAGCTGTTGCTGCTTCTTTGATATTGGACTTGCATTTGGAATACATGTTGATTCTGTGTCCTTACCATTTTGCAGACAAAGTTGTCTATCATCACCATTCCGAACAGGTACCACTCTAAAGTATATATATATAGTTAGATGTTGTTTCCTTTAGCAATTTCATTTTATATGTTTGCTCCCTTCTCCCTTATCCATCATGTGCTTTCTCATTTTTATGCATCAATTGGGGTTGGGTTTGTGGTTGTGTCATTCTCCGGATTACAGTGGCCAGAGATGAGAGATGTATCTTGTCCAAATGGTAGTGGGGTTTTACAGTTTCTATTGTAATACTGTTTTGATGTTGTGTTAGCCCTAGACCATGCTTGGAGATGGTGAACCCATTAGCATTCAGAAAGAAGATCGATCTTGTAGACAATTAAAGGTGTTCCAATCCGATGAAACATCACCCTGTTCATATATATTTGAGGCTGATGAACTTAAAAGGAGTTGTGGGAACAGCTGTGAAGCGGCAAGCTAACGTCTATTCCCACTAAAACAAAGGTGTGATGAGAAATAGTAACTTTAATTACATATGCATGTACTGTTATTATTATTTTTAACTCATTACTTGAACTGCAATCTTTGTGATATGCTATGAATTTTGTATATTGTGATATTTCTGTTCACTACGTTAGTACGTTGTCTTATGACATTTAGATTCCTTGTCGGTTTAAGATGTCTGGTCAGACTTGCCATTAGAACATTTGAAAACATAAAATTGGTTAACTGATCTGCTAAGTGCTAAGTACACATTTGCTGCACCATATTTTTTTCTTCTACACTTGCTTTTCTCGATTGTTGTTGAATTATCACAACATTGACATTATATTATCTCCTATTGCTTTCCTATGAGTTTGTTTTGATTCTGGATGTTATATATGCATGGTTGATGCAGTTCTGTGGAACTGCCTTTTTTTTGCCTGAAACATAATCTGCAAATCAAGACCTTTCCCTACATATATTTACTGTCCTGTAAATGCCACTTCAGAAACTTCAAAGACTGTTAGCCAGGTGCCATCCTGATTGTGACAATTATATAAAGAAAAGCAGGTTCACGTTAGCCTTCAGGACTGTCCAATGCACGGACCCGCCCATATTGTAGACGGTGAGGCTTGGATGTACCAACGGAATTTTATTTTAGTTTTGTTTGTTTTTGGAGAGGATTTTTTAGAGTGGAATGGATCACATGTGTCAAATTTTGTTGAGACTTGGTGATACGGAGGGTTGCCCTGATCTCAACATTCTTCAACCAGCTCCTGGTCCAAATCTCATGCGGGCTGTTCTTGTTGATAATAAGGAGAACTCTGCAGTCTTACACAGAAAAGTAGTTTCCACAAAAAGAGGAGGGGTTTTCTCCTTTTTTTCAGACCTTCTGGTGCAGTGGTGCCCACACAAACACGTACTTGAACGTGTGCAGGCAGTACTTGCACTTGAACGTTGCCTCGGGGATCATCTCCTGTACCTCGTTGGAAGCTACCCTGTGCGAGACGACATTGGGCTCTGCTGCGCTAGCTTGTTTTCCTCGTCACGGATGGCTAGCGACTGCAGGGAGGTGTCAGCGGGTGCATGAGCCGTTGGATTCCATTTGGAGATGGAGATCGAGAGACCTTGGATGGATCTGGAAGCTTTGGAGATCTTGTGTGCTTGGTTGAAACCTATGATGGCCAGGGTTTTAATAGCTACAGAGCGCAGGAAGGGATGGGTTATATGCAGCGGCAGACTTGCTAGAACAGAAAGTAAAGTATTATATGCGGGGTATTGTTGTTTGGAAAGGTTGGGCAAGGCGAGTTTTTTTGTCGTGTGCTTGTTGTGGGAGTGTATTGTAAGCCAAAAGCGTGGTGTGGGTGTGTGTAACCATTCATGGCATTGTCCCACCCATTGTGGTAGTGCGTTGTCAGCCAAAAGGTGTTGAAAGCCACATAATGTCATCCTGATGCAGGTGCTAAGAGTCCTCCACTATTCTTAGCACACGTAGATGCTGCTTCACATTAAGATCACAAAAACTGCACCTTCATATCATATTTATTTTGTTCGCCATGGCACCTCTAGGCCCTAGCCTCAGCTCTTAAGTTTATGCCTTTTTATTTATTGTGATCTCTCTGCCATGACGCAGGACACTGAATTGATTATTATCAACACTCAGCTCTAACATATCTGGGACAGCTCAAGTAACTTTCTACCAACTTCGGGGTGTTGCTCGTGAGCTTCCCAATTCAGGTACCAATCAACACCTCTGCCCTGTACGGTTTGCTTCTGGACCACAAATAAGTCATGGCAAATCTTGCTATTTTGCAGGATAATATGTCCCTGAGCCAATTCATACTTAAACACCTAAATCCTAGTGATGGGATGGCCTGTCAAAATGTAAATCGATCAGAGAAGAAGAAAAATGGAGCAAGTTAAGTAGCCAGCGCTTGCTAATCTCCAATCAATCGGCCCTGTGGCGCCTTTAATTCATTGATCCTCCATTAATCATCCTTACCTTCTTCGTGAATGTCGAAACTTCACTTGTGAAGAACCCCGATCTGACTGAAACTAAAGATACCATAGTGCATGCAAGCAGCAAACTACCGCTTCTTGACTAAATTCTCAAAGAGATCAGCAACAAGAGGTTAAGAGTCATTGTTCTCTTTCATGCGAGATACTCATGGTGTTTCCCTCTTTACTTATGTCCTATGTGATGTGATTCTCAGTTTTAGTGGTCATTGGACTTTTACCTGTGCATAATGCACTATTTTGTCTTAGTATAGAGGGCTATATGTTAGGTGCACCAAAGCAGTTGACCATATCAACCGAGGATAATTTTTACTCTCTACCACCTATTGGATATTAATTGCCAAGTAATTAATGTTTAAAAGTCATAATGTTTTTACACGTTTGAATCATTTTATCCCCCTAGCGCATAATCACTCTCTCACTTACTTGTCTAAACATGCTCCCTCAAGTATTGATTAACGGTCTCTGTTCCTTTTCATTTACTATCTTGATCTTATTTAATCAGTGACTTTGAGGACATACTCTTTTTTCTTAGCTCAACAGGACTGAAAGGACATAGATGGCTCCTAGAGGATGGGGGGAGGGGGTAGGCGGTTTAAAAGTTTTACGAGATGTGTGCTTAATAAATACAGAATAAATAGTGTTTACTTTGTCAAGCACAAAACCTGTATATATATATTATGATTTACCTATGTGCATCAACAACTCATGCTAAGCAAGATAAATAACAAGATAATAAGCATAAAAGAGAAGGAAGAAGAGATCTTATTAGTTTAGTTAACCCTTTGGTCAGCCCTTAGCATCTTAAGAATGTGCTCTTCTCAAGTGAATCCAAATAGGTATTGGTTTACGCACAGGAAGCTGAAGTGGATGTAGGGTAAAAACAAAGCAAAAGGAGAAGAAGCAGATAAATAAATTGTGGAAAAGTAGAAACTAGCACTAGCATTTCGAGTTGCAGCGCAAGACTATGTACAATTCATTTCGTATAGAAGAATCCAACTCGAACGAAGATACCAACCAAGACTTCCCATTTTTTGACGAGATGATCAGATTTTGATCCCCCAGCCGAATAACCTCTTCCTTAAAAAATTCCATTCATCTACGAATATAGATAAAACGAGCCCTTGTATTCAGTGTGAAAAGTTTCCTTGTCTTCTGATGCTAGAGTAGAGTGAGGGAGCTCCGGGTGGGGTTTCCCAAAAGGTAGTTTTGCCGCCATGTTCACCTTATCTTTATTAATAGAAAATGTAAGGTAGATTACTTTAAACATGAAGCTATCACAATATAAAGTGCATAAGTAACTCGGGTATAGAGATAACCAAGACACGCTGAGACGACGATGTATCCCGAAGTTTCCTCAATTTTTTTGAGGCAAAGTACATATTCATTGGAGGGGTGGGTGGTACTAAGACCACCAACATTACAAGAGGCCTCACCCTATTCTCCCGAGCACGACAAGCACCATATCCACTATGGGACACTTGAGGGCGGTCACCAAACTCGTACAAGATTGAGACAATCCCCACAACTTAATTGGAGGCTCCAAAAATCACCACCAAGGCCACTAACTTGGGGAGAGATCCACACTTTAATTGAAAGCCCCAAGACTCACCATAAAAGGCCACTTAACCGTCTAGGGTTTTAAGAACCCAAGAGTAACAAGCTTCTTGATTTCACCAACCAAATCCTCCGAAGGAACTCAAACCGATGCACCTAATGCAATGTCAATTCCTTCACTCCCAAATTTCACCAAAGCTACAAAATATATTGGGGGAATAAGAGAGAAAGAACACATGAGGAAAACCACAAAAGTCTCTAAGATGTTCCCCTCACTTAGATGAGAGATTGATTGGTGGGGTTGTAGATCTAGATCTCCTTGCTCTTTTTCCTTAAATAGATGCAAGAATTATGGGAGGAGGAAAGAGTAGGCAAGCTCAAGAGGGTCAACAATGAAGAAGGGAAATATGCTCAAGAACTTGAGAACCAATGGGTAAAAAGAGCCCCTTAAATAAGTCCCCTAAAATCCAACCGTTGAAGCCCAAAATCTCGATTCCCAGTAATACTGGACATTTTGCCAGAACTACCGAAGTCCCGGGGGTTCCCGGGTCACCCGACGCACTCTTGTAGGTAATCCCGGTACCAAAATATGGTACTACCAGATTTTCGGTACTACAGGACACCTGGTACGAAAACGGCAATAACTTTTACATCCGGATCCGATCTCGATGTTTGACTCATTTTGAAGAGGACAACAAGATCTACAAGATCATGTGGAGAAACATAATTCTACAACCACAAAAATAAAACCATAAGATTAAATATTTGAGCTCTCTAAAAGATATGAAATGGCAAACCCTTCAAAACGCAAAATGCAAAACGCAATAACTTGAAATTGGGAACTCCGATTATGATGAACCCAATTTTGTTGGACAGATAAATACAATTAGCATACAAATAAGTACTAAGTAGATAGAGGTGTGTAACCTACCTCATAAAAGAACAAGTAAATACTTTAACATAAAAAACGCAACAAGGTTTTCATATGAAATCCGCTTTTGATAAAATAGAGCTTGCCATGAGAATAGACACAAGCTTTAAAATTTCAAATGAGTAAGATCCAAATAAGAATCAAGAAGGATGATGCTAATGTAACACCCCAAGCCAAAAAGCACTTGAGATGTTACCACATACATTACACAAATAAAAAATAACACATACCTTTTAGGAAAAAATTGACAGAGTCTCCTCTAACTATAAGGACATCCACGACACACATATTATAGGAATACTAGTATGCATGAATATATCACCATATAAAACCGATTCGTAACCCAAATAATAAACCAAAACTCTGTAAACTACTAGGAAATAAGAATTTAATGACCATTCACAAGAAGATAACGAATACTGTTTTAAGATACTACTCAACAAACTCCAAAGCCCAACTAGACGAGGTAATCTTATAATTTAGAAAGGTATAATTCCAAGATTAGTGTGAGGTCGTGACGTGGAGTAGGTGGTGGCTCTACTCCCATATTCCCCATGCATGACATCCTCAAGGTTTACCTAAAACATGCAAGCAACAAGGGTGAGTACAAAGACTCAAACAAGTTCACAGACAAATAGTAATTTTACATAAATCAAAACACAAGACATCATTAAACATCATTCATCCATTAGAACATAAAATATTATGTCCTATATGCCTATATGCTCATCTCATCTCATCGCGAATACCGGTATCGCTCGAGTGAACACCCGTCGGCATCCACTCATTTCAACTCGTGGAGGGTGCCTCCAAAGTGGGTCACAACCCATCAATGAAGGTCGCATTGTGCCCACCGAAGTAGGTCACACTATCATCATTGTCATCATGAGTATGTAAAAATGCATAATATGCGCATGTCATTGTCATTATCATTATCCTTGTCACCATGGAAATATCATAGACATAAAAACATGCACTTTAAGTAAAATCAAGTGAAGAGGTATATGCAGAATTACTATCCGCCATGAACTTGCCTCAATCGCAGGGCACAACTATGATTTGTATTCTCTGCGAATCGAAAATACCGATACCAAAAGGGAGTTGGGTATCTTGCTAGAGCCAGCCGTGACGGAACTTGACGACGAAGTTGGCCGTGGAGAACAACCTTGCAGCCTTGCAATCTCACGACCCCACTACGGCAGAGGCGGCGACGATCCAACAACAGTGGTGGTGGCGATCAGCAGCAGCAGCGGCGACAAAATCTAGCGGCGGCGTCACAGAACAGGGGTGACGAAGAGGTGCTGACCTCGAGGGCTCTAGGGATGGGAAATCTTAGGGCGGATCCTTGGAGCGTCTAACCATACTCTTGGTACAAGGAACAAAACAGCATGGTAAGGGCCCAACTCGAATACAAGAAGTCCAGTCCAGGCCGTCTCTTTCTCAATGTTGCCAGGTTAAATAAAGTGGGACTAAGATTGTACACCAATTCTCCAAAGAGCAACCGGTTACTACTACAAAAATATCTTGAGTTCAAGAACAAGACACGCTATTCTTCTTTCTTTAGTTCTTCCTTTTCGTTTTCCTAACTCTCTATTTCCGAAACGAAATTTAAATACTCTCAAGGTCCCAATTACTTCATATAAGATAAGTAAGCACATATAGCTACCATAAAATTTAGGGTATTACATTCTCACCCCCTTAAACAGAATTCGACCCGAATTCTTTCACACTTCAATACTAGCAAGACCTAACATAACAAGTAAAAACATAATCAGACACCACATATCAACCACGAGTAATTCTAAATCTTTCTACGCATGGACTAAAGCTTTACAATGCTGAGTTGCGACCTAAATAACCTTCACATATTTTAATGCCATAAGTTTCGTCCCTCTCTCGGATTCTTCCAATATTCTCACTAGACAGCCTCCAAAGACTAAATCTCGTCAATGGTAACTGAATCCATGAGAATATGCCATTTTGGATCATGAAAATGCTTCCGCAACAAAGACAAAGCGAATACATTATGGACATCTTTCGTCGACTCGGGTAACTCAAGTAGAAAGGCTATCTTTGGATTGTGGCCATTGTCTAAGGAAGTGACGTCATCCTAAGTCTCAACTGCGTACCAAGGCACTCTAGAAGCTCTCCATATCTTTGATACAAACTTACCATCCCTATTAGAAGTTATGGTTTAACTCATGTAACCTTACTATTTCACAAAATTAGTGGTGCAGATAGGTACAAAATGAGCAACTCTGATAGGACGATCCATGACCATCCCAATTGCATCCTTCCATTGGTAGGACATCAACAAAATACATTGTAATGTCATCTCACGACCATACTAGAACTACCAAGGATCGCAACACCCCCATTAGCCTATTATTCTAAACCACATTTGGGCACCTCAACTTTCATTCTCTCCCACCAATATATATTATTTTAGGTCTTGAAACACCTTTGACTCCCTGGGATGAACGGTATATGGGGTACGATCTTCCTCCCACACAATGTCCTACTTCACCTAAGACTTTGTTGGCAGACAAAGACATGCACAAAACTAAACAATTGTGGTTTAGTCTAGAGTGAACTTTCTAGTTATACCTTTGAAAATGTTCTCCCGCAATTGTCGTAACCATCAATCATTATGTCGCTCCTCTATCAATTTAGAACAGATAAGTTGTGTCTCAAATTCTACTCGAGTGAAACAATATGACATGCCTAGCCAGTCAAAGTCAACAACGAGACAATCTAAAGTAGGAGGCACATACTAGTGACTAAGAGCGTCTGAAATAAAGCTTGCCATGGCTATCTAGGTTGTACTGGATACATATGTCATAGTCATTTATATATTCTAGTCATCGTATTTGCATAAGTTTCAACTCCTTCAGTGTGATCAAGAGGCAATTGAGACTCTTGTAATGCCCGAAAACATCACAAGATTCACCATAAAGAGAATGCATGAAAATCTAGAGTGCAAAGACTACAATTGTGATATCTAGCTCACGACTAGGATCTTTATCTTGTTTTTCTTTTTACTTGCCTAGAAGCATAAGAAAAATTCTTGTCATTTTTCATGAGAACCCACACAAGTCCATCAGATGAAGTAACAGAGTGAACTAAAAAGCAAGCACTTCCCTAGCTTGGAACAAGAGCAGACATCAGACTATTCTTGCTGAGTGGACCTCCTATTCTCACAGTCATCACTCAACCGTAAATGAACACTCTTTTGGGTTAATATGGTCACTAGCTTGGTGATAATGGAAAAAAATCTGTCAAAATCTTCCGATAGCAACCATTCAAGCCAAAGAAGCTTCTTACTTTCGTGAGACCTCATAGTCCTTGTCAGTCCAATTTTAGAAACGATACTATGGTCAACCAAGATGCTATGTTAGTAATAAGATGACCTAGAAAATCCACTTCCAAAAGTAAAAACTTACATTTCTTAGTTTGCATAAAATTTATTTGTTTCTTAAAGTCTCAAGCACAAACCTCAAATGACGATCATGTTTTTTTTCTTAGAATGTAGGAGGATGAGGGTATCCTCAATGAATAATCCCACGAAGTTATCAGGGAACCTATGTAGCATATTATTTATCACCGCCATAAAGACAATAAGGAAATTGGTTAGTACAATAAACATAACTTAATGTTATGATGCCCATAACTAGAGAAAGCACTTATTGTGTTTCTGCACATGAATTTGATTATAGACAAACCAGGTATAAATCTTGGAGGACAAGACTCCATTGAATTGATAAAATGAAGTCCTCTATGTAGGGAAATGGATGATGGTTACCACACAAGAGCTCGACGATCCACACACATTTTATGCAGGAAGTCCTCTATGTAGGAAGTCCCCTACTACCATCTTTGTTGGTTGTAACAAAAATTGGCGTTCCACTAAGTGAGACACTATCGATGAAACCTTTGAAGAACATCTCATCAAACTTCTTTAATTATTCTTGGAATTGTAATCAAAACGAGAAGGAAGAGAGATAGCTTGAGTACCCATAATAAGAACAACATGAAACTCAATGTGCCGCACTTGAAGAACTTGGAAACAAACATGGTATCTTGGTCACAGACAACCGTCTTGTCCTAGGTAAATCATGAATCCTTGATGTTACAAGACCATAACTAGCGAACACCAAAACCTATCAAAACTCTCATGGTAGTCTAGAAGGGTGTATTTATGGAAGTAACCATAAAACAATAAGGTTTATCCTCACATCACCTCTGACCCTTGGCAGCGATTACCTCTTACATGTGGAACGTTATACCTATCATTTTGGATGACACAACGTCATCTCTTGACTAACTAAAGGAAAAGTCACACGGTGATTCAGCACTCCAGCGTATGAGAGAGAATAATAAGGGTAATAGGTACGGGGGCCAATCCATCCTGCACCCAAATTATTAACTCTGTAAACTGAAATGATGAATCGTGCAACACTAACACTCAAAAATCCTCACTTGTATGCAAACTGATGTCATGGGCATGAACCATAGGTTCAAGGTCGACTCCCATCTATCGTTCTTGCATAGCCACTACAAAAATCTGACATATAGATCTTTAAACAACACTTAGGATCGTGTCTACTAGAGACAATTTTAAAAGAACAAAAGGTCACATCATGGTCTAGCGACTTGAGCTAGAAAGCAAACACTTAGATAAGATATAGGAATGGTAAGATTTTCATCTAGACTAGCAACCAAGGAAAAGGATTTTAGAAACAGAACATGTTTTTAAAGCACAACTAGGTTGCCTCGAAGCAGAATAGCGCATTCACCATTGTTTATACTCTAAGGCGGAGGAACAGGTACTAACAAATGTTAATGAAGAATACAACATACAGAGAATAGGACAAATAGAAGGTGTTAATTCTGGAAGACTAATGTTCAGTAATCACATTTGAAGTAGACGATTGATTATACTTCATGATCCTTAAACAATAAAACAATACTGATATTTCGGTACTAGATGACGCTCCTTTGACCAAGACAGTGCATGTGATGCACTAGAAGGATAGGTGACTTGGAATAAGGAAGACATGTCAAACTTGTGGTTTAGCAGACATTGGTAAAGGAGTGCTTCTCATACTGATTTAGATCTGGATAATTCTTCGTATCGTTATATTATATACTCTACTATTACTACTACTAGGTTAATCTAGCTTACTCTTTTGTAATCACTCACCTTATCAAGTGCATCATCAGGATTAGCAAATTATTATCTCAAATTCCGTTGATATCGGATCTTCAAACAATCCAGGCAAACAAAAATTTAGTCTTCCATGCTAATATTATATTAACTCAAACTTTCATGCATAAACACTTCAACTATACCCTCGCCGAGTCTAACAAAGTAACATAAATATCTAAACATATCAATCTGATACCTTTATCCTAATATTCACACATTTATTAAACTAGCATAGACGATCAAGTATTTCCTTTCAGTGTTGAATTAATCAACCATAAAGATTGTTTTCTTCTCTATCATCAACTACCAACATAGAGACAATGGTAACTAAAGCAGGTCTAGCAAGCCTCTCGCAGCAATACAATTGCAACATGTTCAACAACAAATATGGATAACAGAGATCAACAGTAAAATATAGCTAGCGAAAGCTAGCGCAAATGCAATGCATGACCCAAACCCATCCTATTGTGCACCAGTGTGTCAAGTCTTAAGTTGTTAGAATTTTGGATTAAGTGATTAGTTGTATAGGATAAATAAAGACATTCGTCGTTAAAGACCTTAGCAAAATATCCTATTTACTATTAACCTACTCCAGAGACCTAAAGCCTAGGCTCTGATACCAACTGTAACACCCCAAGCCAAAAAGCACTTGAGATGTTACCACATACATTACACAAATAAAAAATAACACATACCTTTTAGGAAAAAATTGATAGAGTCTCCTCTAACTATAAGGACATCCACGACACACATATTATAGGAATACTAGTATGCATGAATATATCACCATATAAAACCGATTCGTAACCCAAATAATAAACCAAAACTCTGTAAACTACTAGGAAATAAGAATTTAATGACCATTCACAAGAAGATAATGAATACTGTTTTAAGATACTACTCAACAGACTCCAAAGCCCAACTAGACGAGGTAATCTTATAGTTTAGAAAGGTATAATTCCAAGATTAGTGTGAGGTCGTGACGTGGAGTAGGTGGTGGCTCTACTCCCATATTCCCCATGCATGACATCCTCAAGGTTTACCTAAAACATGCAAGCAACAAGGGTGAGTACAAAGACTCAAACAAGTTCACACACAAATAGTAATTTTACATAAATCAAAACACAATACATCATTAAACATCATTCATCCATTAGAACATAAAATATTATGTCCTATATGCCTATATGCTCATCTCATCTCATCTCATCGCGAATACCGGTATCGCTCGAGTGAACACCCGTCGGCATCCACTCATTCCAACTCGTGGAGGGTGCCTCCAAAGTGGGTCACAACCCATCAATGAAGGTCGCATTGTGCCCACCGAAGTAGGTCACACTATCATCATTGTCATCATGAGTATGTAAAAATGCATAGTATGCGCATGTCATTGTCATTATCATTATCCTTGTCACCATGGACATATCATAGACATAAAAACATGCACTTTAAGTAAAATCAAGTGAAGAGGTATATGCAGAATTACTATCCGCCATGAACTTGCCTCAATCGCAGGGCACAACTGTGATTTGTATTCTTTGCGAATCGAAAATACCGATACCAAAAGGGAGTTGGGTATCTTGCTAGAGCCAGCCGTGACGGAACTTGACGACGAAGATGGCCGTGGAGAACAACGTTGCAGCCTTGCAATCTCACGGCCCCACTACGGCAGAGGCGGCGACGATCCAGCAATAGTGGTGGTGGCGATCAGCAGCAGCAGCGGCGACAAAATCTAGCGGCGGCGTCACAGAACAGGGGTGACGAAGAGGTGCTGACCTCGAGGGCTCTAGGGATGGGAAATCTTAGGGCGGATCCTTGGAGCGTCTAACCAGACTCTTGGTACAAGGAACAAACAGCATGGTAAGGGCCCAACTCGAATACAAGAAGTCCAGTCTAGGCCGTCTCTTTCTCAATGTTGCCAGGTTAAATAAAGTGGGACTAAGATTGTACACCAATTCTCCAAAGAGCAACCAGTTACTACTACAAAAATATCTTGAGTTCAAGAACAAGACACGCTATTCTTCTTTCTTTAGTTCTTCCTTTTCTTTTTCCTAACTCTCTATTTCCGAAACAAAATTTAAATACTCTCAAGGTCCCAATTACTTCATATAAGATAAGTAAGCACATATAGCTACCATCAAATTTGGGGTATTACAACTAAGTAGGCAAAGGTTTGAGCTCTTTTTGAAAGATACGACCGAGTTACTCATTTGAGAGCCTCTCTTGATAGTACGACTGTCTATCATAAACCCGTTCTCCAAACTACTGTGGTGGCCCAGCATACCACTGCATGTGTAGTACACTATAGTCATTGACATGACATCCACAGAACACCGTTCCGTAAATATCACATCCCTCAGAGTGGTACAACAGAAACATTGCGGGTCCATATTACAAAGGTACACACATTATTATTATTATTACAATACCGGAAGTTCAAGACTTCCAAAAGATCCAACTTACAAACCAAAATATAAGATGTTCAGCGGAAACTTAAAAGTAACAACTCCGACTAGGAGTGGGGCTCAACAGCTTATTTTATAGAGCTCATGCTGCTCGGCTCCATTAGTTACTACTAACTAGACCCTTAAGTGGACTCGTACTCATCGACACCGTAGCGGATCTCGTAGTCCACGCCTTCAACTCCTCCGGATAGATCAGGTTCCTTGTAGAACACGTCTTCTTGGCATTCGGCTGCATATATTGGCACGTCTTCGGAATCCTCAGAGTCTAAGCAAGGGATCAAAGGAAAGAATGAGTAACAACGTTACCCAACAAGTTCAATATATGCAAGGTGGGAAGTTTGATGCTCTAACTACCACCTCGGATTATAAATCCTTGTCACTATGCAGTTTTTGTAAATCTTTCTTCAAAGATTGATTTTATTCTGAAAGACTATGACAATCAGCCTTCACAGGTTGACTAGAACTTTCATGGAGTTCCTTTCCTGTTGCGTTCGTAGCTCCTTCCCGGAATAGGGAGTAACAAGTTACAATTCTTACACTCTGCAGAGGTGCGTTACTTTACCCATGAGAGATCAACTCCTTGTTGCACAACCAGACGTACTTTCCCGTCCACAATTCCATGATGTGGGGCCTAGTAGTTGGTCCAAGCCAATCACTGCCCCCTTCGCGACCCCGCATGCCTCCTTGGTGTACACCATGCCCACATAATGAATTACGGCAATGGCTTGTACAAACCGTTAGATGCCAGAACTATCGTGGGACGTTGAGGGTTCCCACCCATATGCTGCATATCCTCTATGAATTACCAATTAATATGCACACTACAAGGATAACAGCCACGACCTGCACATCCGGCTTCATGCGAGAGGAAGAAGATATAACTGACTTCTCTGACCCATTCCAAATCTCATGGCTAACGCGTATTATACGGCGCTAGAATCACTGATGTCAGGGGTTATTAAGTCCCTACTTGATCATCATTGTTGCAATAGAACTCTAAGTTCTATTGCTCCATCCTATCACCACTTAGGATGATATCTATAATTTCTTTATTTGTGAAAATAATATTTTCTTTCTTTATAGCATATATGATAACACACAATTTGCAAATACTTTGATAAAGACTCTTCAAAGGACATGAGCAAGTGATGAACTTGCCTTGTGATGGCAAGGTAGTGAAGTCTGATGCTTGCATTGGCCCTTGAGCTTCTAGTTCTACAAAAACATCATTATTGCCCGGTAAGGACAATATTTAAAGAAGCAAAAATGATTATGCAAGTAATGTCATCCATTATTTAATTTTTATATGCATTTACCCCAAAAAGTCCCTTTTTAGTAATAAAGGATTTATATATATTTTTAAATATTTTATAACATATATTGAATTATTTTATTTCCCTTTTATTTGATTTTTATTGATTTAATAATCCTTTTAGGAATTATCAATTATACATTAAAAATGGTGATTAAATATTTATTTAGTATTTTTATAAAATACTACCATAGTAATACATAATGAAAGTGAATTTTAATTAATTTTATCACCTTTCCATAATTTTGTTAAATTCCATAAGGAATATATAATTTACAAAATTCCTAATAAAATTTAAATGTCTAAAATTTTATACTTTTAATTTATTTTGGTAGTTTGGATTTTTGTGAATCCAAAAATATTTTATTTATAATTTTTGGATTTTTATTTTATTTTCTAGAATTTTATTAAGTCCAGGGGTATTTTGGTCTTTTTCTTTTTATTAAAACAGGCCTAAAATTGTTTCTGGGCTGGTTATTCTTATTGGGCCCTGTTGGCCCACTAGTTCTAGACAAAAGAGCCACCCCGAAGGGTCTGGCCCAGCTCAGCCCACTCCTCACTGTCTCTCTCTCTCGAGTTCGTCTTCTCCTCCTCTGACCCCGACCCTATGGCCGGCGATGCCGCCACCGGCGATTCCTGCCATCATCGGCCGTTCTGTTCGCCACCATGGTGTATTAGGGGGTTGTCGACAACGCCCGTTCGTTCTATCCAATTGGACTCGAGCCTAGGGATCTCCTGCGATGGATCGATGCCGTCCCGAACCCTAGGGTTTGGGGATTGGCATGGATTCAAGTACGACCGTGGTCGTCGTGCGTTGAGGTGATGCTCTGCCCCTCCAGGCGTGATCAGGGTCATTGCCGTGGCGCCGTGCGGGTTGCAGCGCCCCCTCTGGGGTGCTCCCCATGCCGCCATGGCCGTCAGCCCCCTGCTTCCTCTTCTATCCTTTAGCGAGGACCTACGGTGAGCTTGATTCCCCTCTCCTGGTGCTCTCTGTGTTTGCTGTTTCGATACTAGGTGTTAGCAGTGTCCTCTCTGGCTACTGTCTGATTCAGATTAGGATGATTATCCCTTTTGGGTTCCTATGATGTGCTTGTTCATGTACTGGATGAACTGATTCATGTTTAGATGATCTGTACACATGCTAAATGCTTATTGGCATGAGGATTATTGCTTAAAATGATATATGATGTTTTTGGTGGCTTACTAGATGATTTGATGCTTGAATTGCATCTGATTCAGATGATGTGGTTGTATGGGAAACATGCTTGGTAAAGCCAATGATTTGATAGCTTCCTACTGTTTATTGGATTCATGGTCCTGATTATGGTAGGATACAGCTACTGTCCTAGTGCTGTTAGTTTGGGAATTAACATGTCGTCTGAGATCATCATGATCTCAAACAGTGAAGTGTAACATAGAAATATCCTAATTATGGTTCCTGTGTTAACAGGAAAATGATTAGTCAGTTGATTGTCTGAATCTATGATGATTTACTATCTTTCCTGATTCATAATGGATTGTTCTTGTGACACCATCATGTATGGCACACAAGTTTGATTCTAAACCATGGATTTGGTTAGTTTATGTTTAAAATAATCTTGGCTTTGAAACATAAATAGAGATGCTCTTGTCTGAATTCCCTATGACCAATGATGTTGGTCTGAGGCTTAGGGATTCAAATCTTATCTAATTGGTTCATCTAGATAGTCCTGGTAGTGGTACCAGCTATTCTTTATTGAACCATAGCTTGGAAAAATGATAGTGAGCTTGATCAATCTATGGATCCCAAAGATTTGTTTCTAAGGTGCTACCCTTCTTTTAGGGATGTGCCTAGAAATAGATCATAGGTATATGTATGATTGAATTGTAGAATATTGTTTGACAACCAGAGCAAGGATGTTGCTCTGAGCTCTGGTTGGATTCTGGTGCTTTGCTGTTTGCCTTTAGATTTTCAGAAATCCCTATGATGGATTCACCCCACTTGGGTGTCTTCTGAGGGTTTGTTTTACAAAACAACACATGCCTTTCTATAAATAAGATGATTAGATCATGTGAAGGTTTTATGGAACTCACCACAAAAGATGATATTTGTGGAGTAAGTTGGTGATGATCTTGATCTGGTTTTGCTGGACTCCTGTGCTTGATCTGGAGCTAGCCTCCTCCTAGCTCCTGGGCTTGGCCTTGCTGTCCACCTGGTTCATCCCCTTCCTTATGTCACCATCCTGGTGATGTTTGGGTTAATCTGGTGGTTGGTTTGGCTGTTGTTCTTGGTTTACTTGCTGTTCGCCCTGGCTGTGGTGTGGTGTGGTGTGGTGTTGCACTGAGGTGCTTCCCCACGGCTGTGCTCTGGTTTTGTTTGATCTGGCTGTGCTTTTGAAGTCGACAGCACACCCTTTGCATGCTTGTGTGTGTGCAGCCTGTGTGCCTGCTCTGCACATATGGATAGGTTCAGAAAATTTGAACTTACTATTACCAATCTACTTTTACCTTGGCTGGTGAATTGGACCCTTTTTGGCTGTCATTTGTATTCTGGCTGGGAATTTATGAAAGATGAAATCTTTCATATTGGTGAAACTTGCCCCTCCTTAACATTTCTCAATGATGAGATTGTCAAGTGCACCTCACTGACATATCTGAGAGAAATATCTACTAACACTAATCTTGTTTTTATTTCTGTTTAATCTTTGTTTTGCAGGTTCAAAGATAAAGATGAAGATGTAGTTCAGGTTTTAGATATAGGATAGTTAGTAGATGTAATTTTCTTAGTCCTTTGTAATTTTTCTTTTATAGTTTTTGTAATCTTTATTTTAGTCAATTGTAATAAAGATTATATTATTATTAATAAAGAATATCCTTACTCTTTATTCTGTTGTAATTTGTTTATGTCTTTATTATATGAAAATGAATTTCATAATTTCTATTGTTTTGAGATTTAAGTTATACTACCTATATCTTAATTAATTTAAGATTCAAATCTTATATCTAAATCTTTTAAATTATTATTCAAACACTTAAGTTTTTTAAATTCAAACCCATTTCAAAACACACATACTTATTTTAAGATCACATCAAAGTTTATAACAATCCTCCTTTAAGTCTAAATCTAATCCTAATGTAAGAAAGAAACATTGATCACTTAAAGTTTTATTTGGCAAAAATTTTACCCACCTTTTCACAAATAGATGCATGCAACAATACATAATCCTAAATCTACCCTTCGTTAGGTTCCTAAATGCTGGGATGTTATAGACTTCCCCCCTTAAATTAAACTTCGTCCCGAAGTTTGTTAGAGATGTACCTGAATAGTTCTGGATAAGTCTTTCTTAAATCCTCTTCCTTCTCCCATGTGGCTTCCCTTTCAGGGTGATGTTCCCATTGTACCTTGCAATATTTGATTGCCCTATTCCTCAATCTTTTCCAATTTTCTTCCAGAACCTTGTAGGGTTTTTCAATATAAGTCAGATCTTCTTGTAGTTCTATCTCTTGATGTGTTATTGCATCCTCTGGAACTTTCAAACATTTGCGAAGTTGTGACACATGAAAAACATTATGCACTTGAGCCAGTCTTGATGGTAATTCTAAAGCATAAGCTATAGTTTTGTTTTGACTCAGTATCTTGAATGGTTCGATATATCTTGGACTTAATTTTCCTTTTACTCCGAACCTTTTTACTCCTTTCATTGGACTTACTTTCAAATAGACCATATACCCTACTTCTGGATGCCATGATCTTCGGCTTTGATCTGCATAACTTTTCTGCCTGCTCTGGGCTATTTTCAGTCTATCCCTGATCTTATCAATGATGACTTGTCTCTCCTTGATATAATCTGGCGCAAATTCTTTGCTGCTTCTAGGTTCATACCAACATATTGGTGATCTACACTTCCTTCCATACAGAACCTCACATGGAGCTGCCTTCAGACTACTCTGATAGCTATTGTTATAAGAAAATTCTGCCAATGGTAAGTGATCCTCCCATGTTCCTCCAAAATCTAGTGCACAAGCCCTCAACATGTCTTCTAGTATTTGATTTGTTCTTTCAGTTTGACCTCCTGTCTCAGGATGATATGCCGTGTTGAAATCTAACTTTGAACCAAGTGCTTCATGCAATTGCTTCCAAAATGCTGAAAGTAAACACTGATCCCCTATCAATTACGATCTTCTTGGGGTACTCCATGCTTACTTACTATATCTTTAACATATACTTCAACTAACTTCTCGGCATTATCCTTTTGATTCACTGGAATAAAATGTGCACTCTTAGTGAGTCTGTTCACTATTACCCATATCATATCCTTCTTTTTTGGTGTCATAGGTAATCCTGTGATAAAATCCATGCCTATTTCCTCCCATTTCCATTCAGGAATTTCTAAGGGTTGTAATGGTCCTACTGGATTTTGATGTTCAGCTTTCACTCTTTGACAAGTATGGCATTTAGATACATATTTAGCAATATATCTTTTCATGTTATTCCACCAGAATAGTTCCTTTAAATCCATATACATCTTAGTACTCCCTGGATGTATAGAATATGGGGTAGCATGTGCTTCTTTGAGTATGACATTTCTGATCTCAGTCACATATGGAACAATAAACGATCTTGGAACCATAAAGATCCATAATCTCCAAGGCGAAAAACTGATTTTTGCCCTTGAGATATCCTCCGAATTTCCTCCGCAATAAAAGGGTCTTCTTCTTGACGTCTAAAAATTTCTTGCTTAAGATCACTGTCATGTTCTGCAACTACATGCATAGTCGCTAATCCTCCAAGAACCTCTGTTATGATGAATTGGAGTTCTAATCTTTCCAAGTCCATTTGTAACTCTTTTGGTAACTCTCTGTTGCTAGGATGAATATCTGCACTCTTTCTTCTTAAAGCATCTGCTACAACATTTGCTTTTCCGGGGGTGTAATTGATTGTTAGATCATAATATTTGATTAATTCCAACCAACGCTTCTGTCTCATGTTCAATTCCTTTTGAGTGAAGAAATATTTGAGACTTTTATGGTCAGTGTATAACTCACATCTGGCTCCATAAAGAAAATGCCTCCATCCTTTCAGTGCAAAAACTACTGCTGCTAACTCTAAATCATGAGTTGGATAGTTGAATTCATGTGGTTTCAATTGTCTTGAACCATAAGCAATTACTTTCCGATCTTGCATTAATACACAACCCAAACCTTCTTTAGATGCATCACAGTATACGGTGAAATCCTTCCCTGTTTCAGGAACTCCTAAGATTGGAGCTGTGGTTAATCTTGTTTTCAACTCTTGGAAACTTGCTTCACACTTCTCCTCCCACTTAAATGGTGTATTTTTCCTTAATAATTTGGTCATTGGTCCGGCTATTTTGGAGAAACCCTCAATGAATCTCCGATAGTAACCTGCCATTCCTAGGAAACCTCGAATTTGTTTCACATTGGTTGGTGCAGTCCACTCTAGTACCGACTAAACTTTAGATGGATTCACAGCAATCCCATCTTTACTGCTTACATGACCGAGGAATTCTACCTCATATAACCAGATCTCACACTTACTGAACTTAGCATAAAGCTTATGTTCTCTTAAAGTCTGCAATGTTATTCTCAAATGGTCAGCATGCTCTTCTTTATCCTTGGAATATATCAGAATATCATCAATAAATACGATGACAAACTTATCCAAATATGGCATGAAGATCTTATTCATCAGATTCATGAATATTGTCGGTGCATTGGTCAAACCAAATGGTACCACCAGATACTCATGGTGTTCATATCTTGAGACAAATGCTATTTTTGGAACATCTTCCGGCTTGATTTTTATTTGATGGTATCCAGATCTTAAATCGATCTTTGAAAATACTCTAGATCCTTTCACTTGATCAAACAAATCTTGAATTCTTGGTAAAGGATACTTGTTCTTGATCGTCATGTTGTTCAGATTTCTATAATCGCCACACATTCGTCTTCCACCATCTCTCTTATCCACAAAAATCACTGGTGTTCCCCATGGAGATACACTTTCCTGAATAAATCCTTTTCTTGCTAACTCAATAATTTGCTACTTGAGTTCTTTCAACTCCTTGGGTCCCATTTTATATGGTGCCTGAGCTATGCTGTACCAGGTATTAGGTCAATGGTGAACTCTGTCTCCCGGTCTGGTGGCATTCCTGGTAATTCCGTTGGGAAAACATCTTGGAATTCATTAACTACATGAATTTCTTCTAATTTAACTTCCTTCATTGAATTCAACTGCAGATCCACCATGATATGACTATGTTTATCTGCCTGGTAAACTATCCTTGCTCCACTTGGAGTTTTGATTGAGACAGTTTTCTCCTCACAATTAATCTGAGCTCCGTATTCCATCATCCAATCCATCCCCAGCACTACTGCAATTCCCTTCAAAGGAATCACATAAAGGTCTGTGAAATATGTACAACCACAGATCGAGATAACCTGATCTTGTTTTATGTGGCGTACAATCACATTCCCTCCTACCGTAACTACGGTCATAGGACGTTCTAACGTTGCCCTTCTAATCCCGAATTTATCACATAATTCTTCAGAAATGAATGAAGTAGTTGCACCAGTATCGAATAGAACTTTGCCGGGATTGGTAAGGATATCGATCATACCTATTACTGCATGATCCGAATTATCCACCTCCTCGAGGGTTGCACAGTTCAGTTTTCCGGTAGGTCGGTTTCTCTTGCCATTATTGTTCTTACCATTGTTTCCTCCTTTATTGGGCTTTCCATTTCCTCCACTGGCTTGTCCTCCTCCCTTGGTAGGCCATCCTCCTGGTGGTTTGCTCGGACAATCCGGCTTGATATGCCCCTTCTTACCACAACCGTAACAGATCACAACAGGCTTCTTGCACTCCCTCTGGAAATGCCCTGGAATTCCACAGTTGTTACAAATAACATTCCTTATCGGATTAGATTGATTTCCACCACTGCCCTTGTTATTGTTATTGTTGTTGTTGCCATTGAAGGGAATATGCCCGAGAGGCAATAATAAAGTGGTTATTATCGTATTCCTTGTTTATGATAAATGTTTATTTTGCATGCTATAATTGTATTAATACGGAAACGTTAATACATGTGTGTTTAATAAACAAACAGAAAGTTCCTAGTTATGCCTCTCTCATAAACTAGCTCGTTGATTAACAAGATGATCAAGGTTTCCTGATCCTGGACATTGGATGTTGTTAATAACGGGATCATAACATTAGTGTAATGGTGTGATGAACATTCATCCGAAGTATAGCATTACGATCAAAGTCATTGAGTTTATATTGCTATAACAACTTACGAAGTGATCCTAATCCTTAGACCATGAGATCATGTCAATCTCTAACACCCGAAGAGTTTCTTGATAACATCAAACATCACACCGTAACAGGGTGATTATAAAGATGGATTCAAAACTAATAAAGTGTTATGTTGAGGCCCATGGATCGAGAGTGGAATTTGTTCATCCCGATGACGGATAGATATACTCTGGGCCCTCTCGGTGATATCACATTGGTTAGCTTGCAAGCAAGTGATTTGATCACTAGAATGTTATATCACGGGAACGAGAAACGAGTGCATGTCAGTAATGATATCAAACTAGGTATGGAGATACCGATGATCGAATCTCGGACATGTAATATATCGCGAAACAAAGGGATTAAGATACTAGCGTAAAAGGTTCCGACGATCACAAGAAAGTCATCGTTGAATGTGTGGGAGTCAGTATGGGTCTCCAGATCCCGCTTCTGATTATTGATCTGAGAGGGGTATCGATCATGTCCGCATTATTCGCGAACCGTAGGGTGACACACTTAAGAGACACCGACATCCATTTGGAGCAAAACTTTCATGCCGAAAAGAATAACAAGCGCATGAATTTATTTCACTAGATACCGAAACGGGTTTTCAGGTGAAATTGCAGAAAGTGTTTCTGCATGTGAAATGAAATACTAGCAAGGGGTTATATGTGAATGTTTGTCATTAAAGTAATTGACAAAATTCTGAATAAATAAAAGGAGTTTTATTTAATGAGAGTTTGCATTAAATTTGGTGGAAATTTAATGGGAATTTGAGTGGGTTTTTGAGTGGAGGGAATTGAAAGGCATTTGAGTGAGTGGAGTGTCCACCCACATGAATGTGGAAGAGGTGGGGGCAGCCCCATGGCTAGGCGCATGGACCCTTGGGTACCCACCCTCTCCCTATAAAAGGAGCCCCCCTCCCTCTCTCTCACACACACCTCCTCGTGAAGGATCTCTCTCCCCCTCTAGAATTTATCCCCCATGGTCTCGGACTAGCGAGATACATGTTCCCGGTGGCTATTCGGCAAGAAAGAGTTGTGCTTCTGCTGCATCGCTGGAGCGAGGAGCTGGAGGTTGCTCGGTGCCTCGAACGTGTGTGCGAGCACGGATGCGCTGCTGTTTTGCGGCGCTAGGACTTCCTCTCGATCTTGAGATCGGCAAGAGATCGTCTACATCAACCACGGGTTTGGACTCGTTAAGCTTTGTCGGTCTTCAAGGGTATGTTCTCTACGTATATACATCCGCCCATTGTTTGTATCTAGTAGATAGATCTTGGTACATAGTTGTTCCCATCGTAGGAATTTTTTTGTTCTCTATGCTGCGAACCCTACAGTGGTATCAGAGCCGGATCTATGCGTAGATACTTTGCACGGGTAGTACACATATGAGTATGTGAGCGATGATGATCATTTTATTGCTTCTTAGTTGTACTTTGGATATTGGTATGAAGCGGCCCGGACAAACTTTACATGTCCTCGCACATGAGACCTGTTCCACGCTTGACATGCAACTAGTTTTGCATAAGTGGCTAGCGGGTGTCTGTCTCTCCTACTATAGTCAATATCTAATTTGCAACGAGTTGTCAACAATTTGGTTATCCTCGTTGTGGTTCATGTTCGTAGGTAAGAACGGTTCTATCATCGAAAGCCCTAATCCACGTAAAACTTGCAATGGATAAATTAGAGGCGTCTAGTTTAGATTGTTGCTGGGCTAGTGTTATGATATGGTGATGTTGTAAGTAGAAGCATGAGATGATACTCTTACAACACACACAGCGTGTAAGTTCCATATACCTTGGCCTTACACATAAAGGTATGATAGAGATCATACCACGGTGCACATGATGGAGATCATATGCAGGAACCATATCATTTCACTAATAAACATGTGATGTTTTGATTGCATCTTATATTGCTTGTTTGGCGTTTTATTAGCATAATAAGATGATCCCTCATTTAGATATCAAGATAAGAATGTGTTCTTCCTTAAGTATGCACCGACAATGTTTTGTCGCTTCAATACATCACGTGATGATCGGGTGTACTTGAATCCACGAGCATATCTCGGGTGTAAGACAGTTATACACGCAAATACTAAGGTTCTTACTTGACGAGCCTAGCATGTACAGACATGGCCTCGGAACACGGACCGAAAGGTTAAGCATGAGTCATATGTTTTGATATGATGACCATATGGATGCTCGCCTTTGAAGCTATACCGACTCACGTGATGATCGGACTTGCTGTAGTGGATTTGGTTCATGTAATCACCAAAAAGACACGAGGGATGTCATTTTTGAGTGGGAGTTTATTTCTAATTTGGATTAGTAGAACTCAATTTATCATAAATTAAATCAAAGTGAATTTGCATAATTTGTTGTAGTCATTGGCATTCGTTCACCACCTTATGCTTAGTTATAATTGAGATAATAGAACTATAGAATTCTGGATATATACTTTACGAACTAGTATCGTCTTGTGTTGAGTGTCAATCTAAAGTTTAAAGTCCTATTGCAAACTTTCAGCAAACTCTGTTTACTCCGTGAAATTTAATAATTGGTATTAAATTGAGAGTAACAGTTCCAGTGTTAGTTTCTTAAGTATCATGTTTGCCTCCATGATTCTTGATTGTTTTAATATCAAGTTTATCGAGGAGCTGAAAGAATTATTTCAGAAATCATCATGTGTGGCAGATATAATGATATCTGAAACAATGTTTTGGTTGCAATATGATAGAGTATAATATATGTTCTCATATTGGATGAGAATTTATGAAGGTTGGAGATGCTAGACATCCTAATCATCCAAAAGGGTTTTGGAAAGTAATGTTATACTCATGATTCGCCTTTATAAGATACAGTAGCTTGATCATGAATGTCATCATGATAAGGGTGAATAGAATATATATATAAAATGTTTACTACACTAAAAGATTACTAAAGAATATATTTTGAAAGAATACCGATCATTTTGATGATGGTGATCTACTTCAAAGTGCAAGTCCAAAGGTATTATTATTTGAATATACACGCTTTGGACTATGTGTCATGTATATGGCGCCACTGTTGATGTTGATAGATTCTTTTAAAAGGAAAAGGAAATGCTGGAAGAGAATCTATAAAATATACTTGGCAGAAAAGAAAAGATTGGAAATATCCAATTTAGGTATATGGATCATATACATGTTATGGTTGTATTCTTTGCTTGTTAAACAATGTGGTTCTTGGGTATTAGATACCGAATTGGTTGGTATGAAATTTCATACGGAACGACGCAATTCATGAACCACAATGGCCTAAGTAACTAGCAAGAGAATATGTGATGATGTTCATCGAAAACAAACAAACTGTTGTTTGTATTTCTCGTTGATATCAAAACTTGACTTCAAGATTTGTTTTAATAATTTTTATTTAAATCAGGTATTATGAGAACAAAGGTTGTTCAAATAATTACCGTATTCCATATAAGATGGATGATTTACAAATCTAGTTGGATAAATCACATTCATACAACCTAATGCTAAAATGTCGCCAGACAAATGATTGAAAGATCACTTACGAAGTGACATCGCTGTTTAAATTATATTGGAAAGAAAACATGAAGAATCTCCATATTCATGGATTTTTGGAGTCTTTGATTTGATCAAGTGACGCTTGTGAGACTTTCCACGTGATAATTAAAACTTCGTTCAAAGGCCAAAGAAGAACGGACGACTAAATTATTGGAATTTATACATATCGATGTATGTAGTCCATTAAGTATAGTCGTAAGCGATGGATTTCAACTTCATATGCTTTCTCCAGAAATTTGAGTGAATGTTCACTTAATGAGAAAGAAGTATGAAATATTTGAAAACGTTCAAAGAATTTCAAGATGAAGTGAAAATCATTGTGACAAGAAAATAAATGGTTTATGATTTTATCGGAAGGGGTTTATTTGAGTTACATGTGTAATAAGAAAATAAATGAATTATGATTTTATCATAAAGGGATTTATTTGAGTTACAAGTTTAGCAAAACACCTAGATTTACATCTCCCGAAACACCATATGAACATGGAATGTTTGAGATTTGTAATGAAACCTTGTTTGACATGGTTGGATCAAAGGTGTTATTTATAAAACTGCCATTATGTTTTAAAAGATTAAAGCTTTAGAGACTTCCGCTTTTACACTGAAAAGAGCTCCATCTTGATCCGGTGAAATGACACCATGGAAGTTATGGTTTGGGGTAAAACTCAAGTTGTCATTTCTTAAATTTTGGTATGCTAAACATAAGTAAGATGTTTACAACCGAAGTCGGATGAGCATGTCTTTATAGGTTATTTCGAATAACAATTGGTTATTCCTCCATAACACCAAGGACAAAAGGGTTTGTCGCTTGAAACGTGAAGTTTCTTGAAGAAGGAATTTTTCATAAATGTTAAGTGGGAGGACAATAGAACTTTGATAAGGTTAACGAACCTTAGCTATATGTGCCGAGTTGCGCAGCACCGAAAAATGTTCCGGAGGCAGCCAAAATGCTCATGGATTACGTGCCTGAAAGCTTGCGGTCACGAAGGTCTAAAGTTCCTATTGAACCAAGAAGGTCAGATAAACAATCAAATGATTAAGATTTGAGAGTAAATCATTATTGTTTGACAATGATGAACCAACTATATGCAAAGAAGCGATGATGGGCCCTGACTCCGTCAAATGGCTTGAAGCCATAAAATCCGTGATAGTTCCATACACGAGAAATCAAGTTTTGAACTTGGAAGACCCTCCGAAAAGGTGTAAAAACCTATCGGTCGTATTTGGATCTATAAAGAAACAGACATGGATGTTTCACATATATGAAATAGTCGACATGTCGTAAAGTATTTTACCACAATGTTCAAGGAGTTGACTATGACAAGATTTGATCTTTCATAGCGATATTTAGTCTGGACGGATTAAAGTAGCAACCACTACATATAATTTGTTTATGGTAGATGAATAAACAAAACAAAGTTCTTCTAATAGAATGGTTACCTAGGACGTGTACATGACACGATCCAAAGGGTTTTGTTAATTCAAAGGATGCTAAAACGGCATGCAAACTTCAATGGTTCAAGTAAGCATCGCGGAGTTGGAATCTTCACCGTGATGAAAAGAGTTTTCATCAGGAGACGATGAAGATGCTTGCATTTGCAAGAAATTAAGTGGGAGCGCTGAGACATATTTCTAATACATTATGTGGAGGACATCTTGTTGATTAGAAATGATGTAATTTTTATTGACAAAGGTTAAGAATTTCATTTCGATGAAAAACTTAGGCAAAACCCGAATATTTAGCATGAATGTCTATAGTGGATAGACTGTGACGCTAATATGGTTGTGCCAAACGTACATATATGAGATATTGAAGGAGTTTAATATAGAAACAACAAGAAATGGTTCTTGTCGCATGGAAAGGAATTGAATCAAGATTCAAGTGTATTGACACTTGATAAGTGCAACAAGATTCAAGTGCTTTGACACTTGATGAGTGAAATCACAAGGATGTTTTGATCAATCATACCATGATATGTACACATCTAGATATGTCCTATGCTCTAAGTGTTATGTGAAGGGAATATGCCCTGAGAGGCAATAATAAAGTGTTTATTATGTGTATTCCAAGTATATGATAGATGTTTATTTTGCATGCTATAATTGTATTAATACGGAATCATTAATACATGTGTGTTTAATAAACAAACAGAAATTTCCTAGTTATGCCTCTCTCATAAACTAGCTCGTTGATTAACAAGATGATCAAGGTTTCCTGATCATGGACATTGGATGTTGTTAATAACGGGATCACAACATTAGTGTAATGGTGTGATGAACATTCATTCGAAGTATAGCATTACGATCAAAGTCATTGAGTTTATATTGCTATAACAACTTACGAAGTGATCCTAATCCTTAGACCATGAGATCATGTCAATCACTAACACCGGAAGAGTTTCTTGATAACATCAAATGTCACACCGTAACAAGGTGATTATAAAGATGGATTCAGAACTAATAAAGTGTTATGTTGAGGCTCATGGATCAAGAGTGGAATTTGTTCATCCCGATGACGGATAGATATACTCTGGGCCCTCTCGGTGATATCACATTGATTAGCTTGCAAGCAAGTGATTTGATCACTAGAATGTTATATCACAGGAACGAGAAAAGAGTGCATGTCAGTAACGAGATAAAACTAGGTATGGAGATACCGATGATCGAATATCGGACATGTAATATATCGTGAAACAAAGGGATTAAGATACTAGCATAAAAGGTTCCGACGATCACAAGAAAGTCATCGTTGAATGTGTGGGAGTCAGTATGGGTCTCCAGATACCGCTTCTGATTTTTGATCCGAGAGGGGTCTCGATCATGTCCGCATTATTCACGAACCATAGGGTGACACACTTAAGAGACACCGACATCCAATTGGAGCAAAAGTTTCATGCCGAAAGAATGAACAACCGCAGGAATTTATTTTACTAGATACCGAAACAGGTTTTCGGGTGAAATTGCATAAATTGGTTATGCATGTGAATAGAATTCTAGCAAGGGGTTATTTGTGAATGTTTGTCATTAAAGTAATTGACAAAATTCTGAATAAAATAAAAGAGTTTTATTTAATGAGAGTTTGCATTAAATTTGGTGGAAATTTAATGGCATGTTTGAGTGGGATTTTGAGTGGAGGGAATTTAAAGGAATTTTGTGAGTGGAGTGTCCACCCACATGAAGAGGGGAGGGCAAGGGGGCAGCCCCCATGCGCCGGCCACCCCCTTGGTGTTCCCCCCTCCTCCTATAAAAGGCACCCCTCTCCTCACTTCTCACTCACACCTCCTCGTGAAGGATCTCTCCCCCCCTCTAGAATTTATCCCCCATGGTCTCGGACTAGCGAGATACATGTTCCCGGTGGCTATTCGGCAAGAAAGAGTTGTGCTTCTGCTGCATCGCTGGAGCGAGGAGGCGGAGGTTGCTCGGTGCCTCGAACGTGTGTGCGAGCACGGATGCACTGCTGATTTGCGGCGCTAGGACTTCCTCTCGATCTTGAGATCGGCAAGAGATCGTCTACATCAACCACGAGTTGAACTCGTTAAGCTTTGTCGGTCTTCAAGGGTATGTTCTCTACGGATATACATCCGCCCGTTGTTTGTATCTAATAGATAGATCTTGGTACATAGTTCACATCGTAGGAAATTTTTTGTTTTCTATGTTGCGAACCCTACAGTGGTATCAGAGCCAGATCTATGCGTAGATGCTTTACACGGGTAGTACACATATGAGTATGTGGGCGATGATGATCATGTTGTTGCTCCTTAGTTGTAATTTTGGATATTGGTGGCATAGTGGGATGAAACGGCCCGGACAAACTTTACATGTCCTCGCACATGAGACCTGTTCCACGCTTGACATGCAACTAGTTTGCATAAGTGGCTAGCGGGTGTCTGTCTCTCCTACTATAGTCAATATCTATTCTGCAATGAGTTGTCAACAATTTGGTTATCCTCGTTGTGGTTCATGTTCGTAGGTAAGAACGGTTCTATCTCGAAAGCCCTAAGCCACGTAAAACTTGCAATGGATAAATTAGAGGCGTCTAGTTTAGATTGTTGCTGGGCTAGTGTTATGATATGGTGATGTTGTAAGTAGAAGTATGAGATGATACTCTTACAACATACATAACGTGTAATCTCCATAGACCTTGGACTTACACATATAGGTATGATAGTGATCATACCATGATGCACATGATAGAGATCATATGTGGGAACCATATCATTTCACTAATAAACATGTGATGTTTGATAGCATCTTATATTGCTTGTTTAGCGCTTTGTTAGCATAATAAGATGATCCCTCATTTAAATATCAAGATAAGAATGTGTTCTTCCTTTAGTATGCACCGATTATGTTTTCGTTGCTCCAAGACATCACGTGATGACCGGGTGTTCTTGGATCCACGACCATATTTCGGGTGTAAGACAGTTACACACGCGAATACTAAGGTTCTAACTTGGTGAGCCTAGCATGTATAGACATGGCCTCGGAACACGGACCGAGGTTAAGCATGAGTCATATAGTAGATAGGATGCCCATTTGATGCTCGCCTTTGAAGCTATACCGACTCACGTGATGATCGGACTTGGTATAGTGGATTTGGTTCATGTAATCACCAAAAAGGCACGAGGGATGTCGTTTTTGAGTGGGAGTTCATTCGTAATATGGATTAGTTAAACACAATCTATCATACACTTAGTATAAACTTTACAAATTCTGTTGTAGATGGAACCACCTGCTTTTAATTTCAATGTGTTCATGGAGAAAGAGAAACTTGCAACGAACGGTAGCAACTTTACCGAATGGGCCATGAATTTGAGGATTCTCCTCTCTGCTGCACAAAAGCAATACATGCTATAAGCTCCACTAGGCCCCCCACCTTTTGAGGATGCCCCTAACGAGGAGAAGAATGTCTATCAGACTCGTCAGGAGGACCACAACTTAGTTCATTGCGGCATTTTTGTATGGGCTAGAGCCGAAACTTCGAAAGTGTTTCGAAAACGGCAATGCTTTTGATACAATGGGTGAGTTGAAAATGATTTTCGACACACATGCTGATGTAGAGAGCTACAACGCTTCAGAAAAGTTCTTTAGCTGCATGATGGAAGAGCATAACTCCGTTAGTGAGCATGTACTCAAGATGTCGGGTTACGCTGATAAGCTTGTGTCCTTGGGAATAACGATTCCCATTGACTTAGGCATCCATCGTGTTCTGCAGTCTCTGCCACCTAGCTATAAGATCTTTGTGATGAACTATAATATGCAAGGCATGAAGAAGTCTCTCCTCGAGCTTCTGTCAATGCTTAAAACCGCAGAAGTGGAGATAAAAAAAGGAACATCAAGCGTTGATGATCAATAGGAACACTGGTTTCAAGAAAGACAAGAAGGGAAAACGGAAGGGAAGTAAGGGCGGCAAGCCAGTTGCCGTGCCTGAAAACAAACCCCGAGTTGGACCTAAGTCTGATACCGAGTGCTACTATTGTAAGGGGACTGGCCACTGGAAGCGCAACTGCCCCAAGTATTTGGCAGAAAAGAAGGCCGGCAAGGCAAACAAAGGTGTATATGATATACATGTTATTGATGTGTACTTGACTAGTGCTCGCAGTATCACCTGGGTATTTGATACCAGTTCAGTTGCTAATATTTGTAACTCGAATCAGGGGCTGCGGAACAAGCGACCGCTAGCAAGGGGTGAGGTCAAGATGCGTGTCGGCAATGGATCAAGCGTTGATGTGATCGCCGTCGGAACGCTGCCTCTCCATTTGCCGTCGGGATTAGTTATAAACTTGAATAATTGTTATCTAGTGCGTACACTGAGCATGAACATTTTATCTGGATCGTGTTTGATGAGAAGTGGTTATTCATTTAAATCCGAGAACGATGGTTGTTCTATTTATATGAATGAAATATTTTATGGTCATGCACCGATGATGAATGGTTTATTTCTATTAGATCTCGATGATAATGTTACACATATTCATAATGTTGATGCTAAAAGGATTAAACTTAATGATGATATATCCGCATATATGTGGCACTGCCGTCTAGGTCATATTGGCGTTAAACGCATGAAGAAGCTCCATTCGGATGGACTTTTGGAATCACTTGATTTTGAATCATTTGATACATGTGAGCCATGCCTTATGGGCAATATGACTAGAACGCCGTTTTCCGGTTCAATGGAACGGGCGACAGATTTATTGGAAATCATACATTCTGATGTATGTGGTCCAATGAGTGTGTCAGCGCGAGGTGGATATCGTTATTTTGTTACTTTCACGGATGATTTTAGTAGATATGGTTATATCTACTTAATGAAACACAAGTCTGAAACCTTTGAAAAGTTCAAGGAATTTCAGAATGAAGTGGAAAATCATCGTAATAGAAAGATCAAATGATCAAATTTCTACGGTCCGACCGTGGATGTGAGTATCTAAGTTACGAGTTTAGCACTCACATGAAAGAGTGTGGAATTGTTTCACAACTCACACCTGCCGGAACACCACAGCGAAATGGTGTGTCGGAACGTCGTAATCGTACTTTATTAGACATGGTTCGATCTATGATGTCTCTGACGGACTTGCCGTTGTCATTTTGGGGTTATGCACTAGAAACTGCTGCATTCACTTTAAATCGGGCACCATCTAAATCCGTTGAAAAGACACCGTATGAATTGTGGTTTGGAAACAAACCTAAGCTGTCATTTATTAAAGTTTGGGGATGCGATGTTTATGTGAAGAAACTTCAACCGGATAAACTCGAACCCAAAGCGGAAAATTATGTCTTCATAGGATACCCTAAGGAAACTATTGGGTATTCCTTCTATCACAGATCCGAGGGCAAGGTTTTTGTTGCCAAGAATGGATCCTTTCTAGAGAAAGAGTTTCTCGCGAAAGGTGTGAGTAGTCGGAAGGTAGAACTCGAAGAGGTTATTTAACCTTCTCTTCAAAGTATGGCGAGTAGCGCAGCGCCGGAAGTTGTTCCGGAGTTGGCTTCACCTGTTGAAGAGGGAACTAATGATAATGATCATGAAACTCCGAAAGAGAGTACTACCAAACCTCGCAGGTCTATCAGGACGCGTGCAGCTCCCGAGTTGTACAGAAATCCTGTCATGAATTTCATGGTTGATGAAAATGATGACCCTGCGACGTATGAAGAAGCGATGATGAGCCCGGATTCCAACAAATGGTTAGAAGCCATGAAATCCGAGATGGAATCCATGTATGAAAATCAAGTTTGGAACTTGGTGGAATTACCTCACGACCGAAAGGCCGTGGAGAACAACTGGATTTTCAAAATAAAAACTGATGCTGATGGTAATGTGACCGTCTATAAAGCTCGACTTGTCGCAAAGGGGTTTCGACAAATTCAAGGAGTTGACTACGATGAGACATTCTCTCCCATAGCGATGCTAAAGTCAGTTAGGATTATGTTAGCAATTGCTGCATATTTCGATTATGAGATATGGCATATGGATGTCAAAACCGCGTTTCTCAATGGTAATATTGAAGAAGAGTTGTATATGATACAACCAAAGGGTTTTGTCGATCCTAAGGATGCTAACAAGGTGTGCAAGCTTCAGCGATCCATCTATGGATTGAAGCAAGCATCACGAAGTTGGAATCTATGCTTTGATGAGGTGATCAAAGAGTTTGGTTTTGTCCAAACTTATGGAGAAGCTTGTATTTACAAGAAAGTGAGTGGGAGCAATGTGGCATTTATGATATTATATGCGAATGACATATTATTGATCAGAAATGATATAGATCTTTTAAACAGTGTTAAAAGTTATCTAAACAGCAAATTTTCAATGAAGGACCTAGGTGAAGCGTCATACATATTAGGCATAAAGTGAAGGGTTTCGCGGCATAGTAAATCAAAATTTTCTACGGATGCGAACAGAGGGAAAGCCAAGATCTAATCTAGGAGATGCAAACAACGAGAGAGATTGGATTAGATCTTCATACCCTTGAAGATTCGCACAGCGGAACGTTCGTCGGAACGTGGGTGATGTAGTCGTACTCGCTTCTCCTCCTGCGATCCGATCCGATCTAGCACCACAAGTGGCGGTGCCTCCGTGAGATGCACACGTTCAGCACCTCGACGTCTCCTCCTTCCTTGGTCCAGCAAGTATGGTGGAGAGATGGGTTGGATCTACAACGCGACGGCGCGGTGCAATTGGTGGAGAATTTCTGCAGCAGGGCTTCGCCTACAAGCAGTCGGGAGGAAGAGAGGAGGGCAGCAGGGCGGCTAGGGTTGGAGGGGAAGGTGTAGGGGGTTGGTGTGCTCCCAGACCTCTATATATAGAGGGGTGGGTGCATCCCTAGCCCCTCCCCCAAGCCAAGGCCGGCGGCCCCAAGGAGGAAGAGTGGGGGGGAAGGAAACCCCCCCTTCTAGAAGCTCTATCTAGAGTTTAAACCTCTCTTGGCCGGCTGGGCCCTATGGGGCCTTGTGCCCCTGGCCCAATGCGGCCAGGGCACTCCCTCATAGGCCCATACCGCCTCCCGTAAGGTGGGGCCACGTTGGTCCCCTTCCGGAAAGTTCTAGAAACTTTCGGTACAATACCGATTAACCAGGAACAATTCCGAACTCCAAAAACTGCACTGCCTTATATGAATCTTATTCTCCGGACCACTCCGGAACCTCTCGTGATGTCCCGGATCCCATCCGAGACTCCGAACAAAAAACTCATAAACCAATTATCCAATCTATCCTAGTGTCGAGACACGTTAAGTGTGTGACACTGCGGGTTCGAGAATATGCAGACATGATCTTCTATCAATAATCAACAGCGGGGTCTGGAAACCCATATTGACTCCCACACATTTATCGATGATCATATCGGATGAACCACGATGCCAGGATTCAATCAATCCCATATATATATTCCCTTCGTCTCGCGATATTTTACTTGCCCGAGATTCGATCGTCGGTACCGTCATACCTAGTTCAATCTCGTTCATAGCAAGTACTTTACTCGTTCCGTAATCCGATATCACTTTGTGATTAACTCCTTAACCACATGCTTGCAAGCGGTGTTGATATCGATTACCGAGTGGGCCCGAAGTATATCTCTCCGACTTGGGAGGGACAAATCCCATCTCGATACATACAACCCAACAGATACTTTCCGATCACCTGAGAGACACCTTTATGATCACCCTCTCATAGGATGACGTTTGATGACCTCAAAGCTTTCTTCCGATACCAGGGAGTTGTATTATCTCATGGTCTAAGGAATACAATATTTGACATAAGAAAAGCTTCGCAAAGACGAACACGATGACACGATCTAATTGCTTCGCTTAGTTTGGGTCTGTCCACCATATCATTCTCCCAATGATATGATCTCATTATCAATTGACAACTCAAGTCTATGGTTAGGAAACCTTAACCATCATTGATCAATGAGCTAGTCCATAGAGGCGTACTAGGGACACGGTGTTGTTCACAAACCACACAAGTATTAAAGTTTCCGCTTAATACAATTCTAGCATGGAATATAAACATTATCATGAACAAGAATTATAATAATAACATCTTTATTATTGCCTCTAGGGCATAATCCCAACATAAATATCTATAGAGATAGATCTAGACGCCTAATAGGGCTATCGCAAAGTACATACCTTGATAAGATTTTAAAGAAGTTTAAAATGGACGGAAGTAAGAAGGGGTTCTTACCTATGTTCCAAGGCAAGACATTGAGTAAGACTCAAAGTCCGGCTTCGGCGGAAGAAAGAGAGATAATGGACAAGGTCCCCTATGCTTCAGCCATAGGCTCTATAATGTACGCCATGCTATGTACAAGACCGGATGTGTCACATGCTATTAGTTTGACTAGTAGGTACCAATCGGATCCAGGTTTGGAACACTGGATAGCGGTCAAGAATATCCTTAAGTACTTACGAATAACTAAGGATATGTTTCTTTTATACGGAGGTGAAGAAGAGCTCGTCGCTAAGTGTTATGTTGACGCTAGCTTTGGCACCGATCCGAATGACTCTAAGTCTCAATCCGGATATGTATTTCTCATGAATGGTGGAGCGGTTAGTTGGAGGAGCTCCAAACAACCTGTGGTGGCGGGATCAACAACAGAGGCCGAATATGTTGCTGCTTCAGAAGCGGCTCAGGAAGCAGTTTGGATGAAGGAGTTCATATCCGAACTAGGAGTGGTTGCAAACGCGTTGGACCCAACGGTGATCTATTGTGACAACAATGGTGCCATTGACAATGCCAAAAAGCCAAGGTCTCACAAGCATTCCAAGCATATTAAGCGCCGGTTTCTCTCTATCTGCGAGCATGCCAAGGATGGAGATATAAAGATTTGTAAAGTACATACGGATCTCAATGTAGCAGATCCGTTGACTAAAACTCTCCCTAGAGCAAAACATGATCAACACCAGAACTCGATGGGTGTTAGATTTATCACTATGTAACTAGATTATTGTCTCTAGTGCAAGTGGGAGACTGAAGGGAATATGCCCTGAGAGGCAATAATAAAGTGTTTATTATGTGTATTCCAAGTATACGATAGATGTTTATTTTGCATTCTATAATTGTATTAATATGGAAACATTAATACATGTGTGTTTAATAAACAAACATAAAGTTCCTAGTTATGCCTCTCTCATAAACTAGCTCGTTGATTAACAAGATGATCAAGGTTTCCTGATCATGGACATTGGATGTTGTTAATAACGGGATCACAACATTAGTGTAATGGTGTGATGAACATTCATCCGAAGTATAGCATTACGATCAAAGTCATTGAGTTTATATTGCTATAACAACTTACGAAGTGATCCTAATCCTTAGACCATGAGATCATTTCAATCACTAACACCGGAAGAGTTTCTTGATAACATCAAACGTCACACCGTAACAGGGTGATTATAAAGATGGATTCAGAACTAATAAAGTTTTATGTTGAGGCTCATGGATCGAGAGTGGAATTTTTTCATCCCGATGACGGATAGATATACTCTGGGCCCTCTCGGTGATATCACATTGATTAGCTTGCAAGCAAGTGATTTGATCACTAGAATGTTATATCACGGGAACGAGAAAAGAGTGCATGTCAGTAACGAGATCAAACTAGGTATGGAGATACCGATGATCGAATCTCGGACATGTAATATATCGTGAAACAAAGGGATTAAGATACTAGCATAAAAGGTTCCGACGATCACAAGAAAGTCATCGTTGAATGTGTGGGAGTCATTATGGGTCTCCAGATACCGCTTCTGATTATTGATCCGAGAGGGGTCTCGATCATGTCCGCATTATTCATGAACCGTAGGGTGACACACTTAAGAGACACCGACATCCAATTGGAGCAAAAGTTTCATGCCGAAAGAATGAACAAGCCCAGGAATTTATTTCACTAGATACCGAAACAGGTTTTCGGGTGAAATTGCATAAATTGGTTATGCATGTGAAATAGAATTCTAGTAAGGGGTTATTTGTGAATGTTTGTCATTAAATTAATTGACAAAATTCTGAATAAAATAAAAGAGTTTTATTTAATGAGAGTTTGCATTAAATTTGGTGGAAATTTAATGGCATGTTTGAGTGGGATTTTGAGTGGAGGGAATTTAAAGGAATTTTGTTAGTGGAGTGTCCACCCACATGAAGAGGGGAGGGCAAGGGGGCAGCCCCCATGCGCCGGCCACCCCCTTGGGGTTCCCCCTCCTCCTATAAAAGGCACCCCTCTCCTCACTTCTCACTCACACCTCCTCGTGAAGGGTCTCTCTCCCCCTCTAGAATTTATCCCCCATGGTCTCAGACTAGCGAGATACATGTTCCCGGTGGCTATTCAGAAAGAAAGAGTTGTGCTTCTGCTGCGTCGCTGGAGCGAGGAGGCGGAGGTTGCTCGGTGCCTCGAACGTGTGTGCGAGCACGGATGCGCTGCTGATTTGCGGCGCTAGGAATTCCTCTCGATCTTGAGATCGGCAAGAGGTTGTCTACATCAACCACGAGTTGAACTCGTTAAGCTTTGTCGGTCTTCAAGGGTATGTTCTCTATGGATATACATCCACCCGTTGTTTGTATCTAATAGATAGATCTTGGTACATAGTTCACATCGTAGGAAATTTTTTGTTTTCTATGCTGCGAACCCTACATTATGAGCATATACCAGAATGAATCATAAAATCATCATTGGACGATAGTGAGGATATTCTTATGATCTTTTGGAAGAACTAAGAATATATTTGTGTAGAGGTGACAAACAATTACAAATAGTTCATTGTAAAGCGTTATATTGATACTAGTTTTGTCACAAGATACAAATTAAGTTTATCTCAATTTAAATTATGGGTGGCACAATGTAATGGAAAGAAGATTCCATGATGGATTTGGATGAAATCCATAGTTAAGACATTGTGACGAATACTACAACAAAAAGGCTAAGTATATGACTGCTATAGTAGTAGCAAAGGAGGGAATTTGTGTCAAGAAGTTTGTTATGAAACTAAGGTGTGGTTCGCAACGGGCTAACACTAAAGATATATTGTCTGACAATAGTATCGACATGATTTTACCCCAAGGAACTAAAGGTCACACCAAAAGACCAAATTTATACAATGCCATCTCATTGGAGAATAAGTGATGCGTGAAGACGCAAAGACATGCAAATACACACGGACCTGAAGCGTCAGATCCGTAGATTATGTTAACCACTTGCAATTGCATATACGGAACACCAGAAAGCCATAGGTGTTCAATACGCAAAGTTTTCAAACTAGATTATTGTCTCTAGTGCAAGTGGGAGACTGAAGGGAATATGCCCGAGAGGCAATAATAAAGTGGTTATTATCGTATTCCTTGTTTAAGATAAATGTTTATTTTGCATGCTATAATTATATTAATACGGAAACGTTAATACATGTGTGTTTAATAAACAAACAGAAAGTTCCTAGTTATGCCTCTCTCATAAACTAGCTCGTTGATTAACAAGATGATCAAGGTTTCCCGATCATGGACATTGGATGTTGTTAATAATGGGATCACAACATTAGTGTAATGGTGTGATGAACATTCATCCAAAGTATAGCATTACGATCAAAGTCATTGAGTTTATATTGCTATAACAACTTACGAAGTGATCCTAATCCTTAGACCATGAGATCATGTCAATCACTAACACCGGAAGAGTTTCTTGATAACATCAAACGTCACACCGTAACAAGGTAATTATAAAGATGGATTCAAAACTAATAAAGTGTTATGTTGAGGCTGATGGATCGAGAGTGGAATTTGTTCATCCCGATGACGGATAGATATACTCTGGGCCCTCTCGGTGATATCACATTGGTTAGCTTGCAAGCAAGTGATTTGATCACTAGAATGTTATATCACGGGAACGAGAAAAGAGTGCATGTCAGTAACGATATCAAACTAGGTATGGAGATACCGATGATCGAATCTCGGACATGTAATATATCGCGAAACAAAGGGATTAAGATACTAGCATAAAAGGTTCCGACGATCACAAGAAAGTCATCGTTGAATGTGTGGGAGTCAGTATGGGTCTCCAGATCCCGCTTCTGATTATTGATCTGAGAGGGGTCTCGATCATTTCCGCATTATTCGCGAACTATAGGGTGAGACACTTGAGAGACACCGACATCCATTTGGAGCAAAAGTTTCATGCCGAAAAGAATAACAAGCGCAGGAATTTATTTCACTAGATACCGAAATGGGTTTTCGGGTGAAATTGCAGAAAGTGTTTCTACATGTGAAATGAAATACTAGCAAGGGGTTATATGTGAATGTTTGTCATTAAAGTAATTGACAAAATTCTGAATAAATAAAAGGAATTTTATTTAATGAGAGTTTGCATTAAATTTGGTGGAAATTTAATGGGAATTTGAGTGGAGGGAATTGAAAGGCATTTGAGTGAGTGGAGTGTCCACCCACATGAATGTGGAAGAGGTGGGGTCAGCCCCATGGCTGGGCGTATGGCCCCTTGGGTGCCCCCTCTCCCTAAAAAAGGAGCCCCCTCCCTCTCTCTCACACACACCTCCTCGTGAAGGATCTCTCTCCCCCTCTAGAATTTATCCCCCATGGTCTCGGACTAGCGAGATACATGTTCCCGGTGGCTATTCGGCAAGAAAGAGTTGTGCTTCCGCTGCATCGCTGGAGCGAGGAGGCGGAGGTTGCTCGGTGCCTCGAACATGTGTGTGAGCACGGATGCGCTGCTGTTTTGCGACGCTAGGACTTCCTCTCGATCTTGAGATCGGCAAGAGATCATCTACATCAAGCACAAGTTTGGACTCTTTAAGCTTTGTCGGTATTCAAGGGTATGTTCTCTACAGAACTATATCCGCTCGTTGTTTGTATCTAGTAGATAGATCTTGGTACATAGTTGTTCCCATCGTAGGAAATTTTTTGTTTTCTATGCTGCGAACCCTACAACCATAATTCCTATTCCGGGGTTTGAACTCCAGGTTAGGTTTAGGTTTGTTTGCCTGAATTCTCTTGGTTTCCTTCTTGGCTCTCTTCCTCCGGTCCTCTTGGACATTCTTGTAATCATCCTCAAAAGTAATGGCTGCATCCAACAACTGCTGATAAGTTTGCTTAGTGGCTAACCTTAGCTGCATCTTTACAAACGGATTTAATCCACGCAAGAAACGTTTCTTCCTTTTCTCTTCAGTGTTAACATCGTCCTCAGCATAACAAGACAGTTGGCTAAACTCCCGGATGTACTTCATGACACTAGTATATCCTTGCTGAAGCTCCTCAAATTCTCTCCTCTTTAACTCCATGACACTTTCCGGAACATGATATTCACGGAATCTCTGCTTGAACTCCTCCCAGGTAAACTCCCTTCCTGGTGGTTGCATGGCTAATTGATTTTCCCACCATGATGCTATAGGTCCGGTCAGCAGATGAGTTGCGTACCTTAATTTTTCCTCATCATTGCAACCTACAGTTTTCAGCTTCCTTTCTGTATCTGCTAGCCAGTCTTTTGCATCCATTGGTTCAGGAGCTGATGCAAAAGGTAACGATCTTGCATTCTGGAAATCAGATAAACTCACTCCTCCACCTTCAGGTGCCCTCTGATTTGCTCTACCCAGCAATTCTTCCATGAACTTGTTCTGGGTCTCTTGCATCATTTGCATACATTGCATAAAGTTCTGCTCCATTAACGGCCTCATTGGTGGTGGTAATGCTCCTTGATTTACTGTATCGGCATCGGCTTTTTCCTTGGCCTCACGCTCCATCCGCTGCTGCTCAGTTTCCATTTCTAACCCCATATCCATGACCCCCTAGTCCTACATCATAAAGCGAATACTCATAATTACATCATGCACATGTGTTCTGATCTTGACTTTATGCACATAACTAGTCACACAATAAATATCCAAAGAAATCCAAATATGCATTTTACATATAATATCATAATGATATAAAGTCATTACAATATATACCATATTGGTATTTTACAAAACTACCTTATTTCTAGAGTACAATACACAGTACTTGATACTACTGTCTAATTGTCTCTTTCTAATAGTAACTACGCTCATCATACATGCCTGAGGTCCAACCGTGATGACGTGTTGACCGTCGCACAGTTTGTGGAACAAATGGCCTTCCAGAAGGAACACACTCTGTATCTAAAGTATCAGGACTTGAGTCATTACTCAACCTCCAGCTCAGCTGAAAAGTCTTCAGAAACATATTCAACATTATCTCCAGCCTGTATCTCCTGAGCTTCATCTCTAGAGTTGTCAATAGGATACACAGATCCTGCTGCTCCCCAGGTGCTCTCGTGGACCAGATAATTGAATACTGGATAATGTATATTCCCTGGGCTTTGAGAAGATGTTGCTGATTCAAACACTCTTTCCTTAGGATCTTCTTCTTCATCCTGATCATCTATTGACATGGTATTCCTACTTCTGTTATTAGGATTCATCCTTGCACCCATCCAACTAGATTGTCCAACATTTCTGTCAGAACCATCTATGGACATCTGGTGTTCATGAGATCCATTATATGATCCCATTCTCCATCCATCCGAGTTATCAATAGGAAGTTCCGAGTCAGAACCATCCTCCGAGCCCTGTGGTACTGCATACCGCATATCTATAGTAGGATCATGTGTAGGTTCAGGTATTGGTGAGTAAGGATATGGTGTAAAAGATTCCGGATCTATAGGTATATCCTTAAAGATAGGTGTTGCACTACTATTTGCTTCTCTCTCTCTAACTGGGATGCTAACTGCTTCCTCCTTTCCGGATCAGTTAGATCCTCTAACATGTCATTTTTGTCTTCAACAATCACTTGATGAGTCTTATAAAAAGACGCAACGAGTGTCTGGTATCTGTCCATAAACTTGGAAGCTAACTTAGGATGCTTCTTAACTAAATTAAGATGATCCGGTATTGGCTCCGAGTCTATAGAATCATGAGGTATCACAGAACATGTGCTACCTTCTAGCTCCTTGGTTTTCTGCTCCCGGATATTAGCTATTGCCTCCACAACAACAACATGATAGGCTGCTAAATGACTCCTACCTTATCCTATAGGTAGATCGTGGTACAGTCCAAGCTTCTCTGGAATTTGGATACTCACACGATACTTGGATAACATCCGGCCATCAAGATAAGTGATAGTGTTCACTGGAATTCTAGTTAGACAATTAAAAAGCTTTAGAAGTTGACGAAGTTGGTCTGTAAATGATCCTTGATAATCACCAAGAGTCTCCTCTTTTCTTACCAAAGTCTGTTTTGGAAACTTTGGTGCCATATCTCTGTATATCAGAAAAATAGTTTTGATTAGTATCCCCTAATATATTGCATCATAACAAAGAATTATCGCACTAAAATATATAACGGAATATTCTCATTTGAATACCCATTATAATACTTTTAGAGAATTCTTTATCGTTGCCAAATCTCCTACATCTAATACCCTTAACTAGGTTTCCAACCTAAGGTCAAAGCTGTAGGGTTCGCAGCATAGAAAACAAAAATTTTCCTACGATGTGAACTATATACCAAGATCCATCTACTAGATACAAACAACGGGCGGATGTATATCCGTAGAGAACATACCCTTGAAGACCGACAAAGCTTAACGAGTTCAACTCGTGGTTGATGTAGACGATCTCTTGCCGATCTCAAGATCGAGAGGAAGTCCTAGCGCCGCAAATCAGCAGCGCATCCGTGCTCGCACACACGTTCGAGGCACCGAGCAACCTCCGCCTCCTCGCTCCAGCGATGCAGCGGAAGCACAACTCTTTCTTGCCGAATAGCCACCGGGAACATGTATCTCGCTAGTCCGAGACCATGGGGGATAAATTCTAGAGGGGGAGAGAGATCCTTCACGAGGAGGTGTGGTGTGAGAGGAGGAGAGGGGGGCCTTTTATAGGGGAGAGGGGGGGCACCCAAGGGGCATGGCGCCCAGCCATGGGGCTGCCCCCACCTCTTCCACATTCATGTGGGTGGAGCTCCCACTCAAAATGAAAAGCCTCCACTCCCATTAAAAAGCCTCCACTCAAAAATCCACTCACATGCATTAAATTTCCACCAAATTTAATGCAAGCTCTCATTTAAATAAAACTCTTTTATTTATTTATTCAGAATTTTGTTAATTACTTTAATTAACAAACATTCACATAAAACCCCTTGCTAGTATTCCATTTCACATGCAGAACCAGTTTCAGCAATTTCAACCGAAACAGTTTCGGTGTCTAGTGAAATAAATTCCTGCGCTTTCCTTTTCTTTTCGGCATGAAACTTTTGCTCCAATTGGATGTCGGTGTCTCTTAAGTGTGTCACCCTACGGTTCGTGAATAATGCGGACATGATCGAGACCCCTCTCGGATCAATAATCAGAAGCGGGATCTGGAGACCCATACTGACTCCCACACATTCAACGATGACTTTCTTGTGATCGTCGGAACCTTTTACGCTAGTATCTTAATCCCTTTGTTTCACGATATATTACATGTCTGAGATTCGATCATCGGTATCTCCATACCTAGTTTGATCTCGTTACCGACATGCACTCTTTTCTCGTTCCCGTGATATAACATTCTAGTGATCAAATCACTTGCTTGCAAGCTAATCAATGTGATATCACCGAGAGGGCCCAGAGTATATCTATCCGTCATCGGGATGAACAAATTCCACTTCTTGATCCATGAGCCTCAACATAACACTTTATTAGTTCTGAATCCATCTTTATAATCACCCTGTTACGGTGTGACGTTTGATGTTATCAAGAAACTCTTCCGGTGTTAGTGATTGACATTATCTTATGGTCTAAGGATTAGGATCACTTCGTAAGTTGTTATAGCAATATAAACTCAATGACTTTGATCGTAATGCTATACTTCGGATGAGTGTTCATCACATCATTACACTAATGTTGTGATCCCGTTATTAACAACATCCAATGTCCATGATCAGGAAACCTTGATCATCTTGTTAATCAACGAGCTAGTTTATGAGAGAGGCATAACTAGGAACTTTCTGTTTGTTTATTAAACACACATGTATTAACGTTTCCATATTAATACAATTATAGCATGCAAAATAAACATCTATCATATACTTGGAATACACATAATAAACACTTTATTATTGCCTCTCAGGGCATATTCCCTTCAGTCTCCCACTTGCACTAGAGACAATAATCTAGTTACATAGTGATAAATCTAACACCCATTGAGTTCTGGTGTTGATCATGTTTTGCTCTAGGGAGAGTTTTAGTCAACGGATCTGCTACATTGAGATCCGTATGTACTTTACAAATCTTTATATCTCCATCCTTGACATGCTCGCGGATGGAGTGAAACCGGCGCTTAATATGCTTGGAATGCTTGTGAGACCTTGGCTCTTTGGCATTGGCAATGGCACCATTGTTGTCACAATAGATCACCATTGGGTCCAACGCGTTTGCCACAACTCCTAGTTCGGATATGAACTCCTTCATCCAAACTGCTTCCTGAGCCGCTTCTGAAGCAGCAACATATTCGGCCTCCGTTGTTGATCCCGCTACCACAGGTTGTTTGGAACTCCTCCAACTAACCGCTCCGCCATTCATGAGAAATACGTATCCGGATTGAGACTTAGAGTCATCCGGATCGGTGTCAAAGCTAACATCGACATAACACTTAGCGACGAGCTCTTCTTCACCTCCGTATACAAGAAACATATCCTTAGTTCTTCGTAAGTACTTAAGGATATTCTTGACCGCTATCCAGTGTTTCGAACCTGGATCCGATTGGTACCTACTAGTCAAACTAATAGCATGTGCCACATCCGGTCTTGTACATAGCATGGCGTACATTATAGAGCCTATGGCTGAAGCATAGGGGACTTTGTCCATTATCTCTCTTTCTTCCGCCGAAGCCGGACTTTGAGTCTTACTCAATGTCTTGCCTTGCAACATAGGTAAGAACCCCTTCTTACTTCCGTCCATTTTAAACTTCTTTAAAATCTTATCAAGGTATGTACTTTGCGATAGCCCTATTAGGCGCCTAGATCTATCTCTATAGATCTTTATGCCTAATATGTATGACGCTTCACCTAGGTCCTTCATTGAAAATTTGCTGTTTAGATAACTTTTAACACTGTTTAAAAGTTCTTTATCATTTCCGATCAATAATATGTCATCCACATATAATATCAGAAATGCCACATTGCTCCCACTCACTTTCTTGTAAATACAAGCTTCTCCATAAGTTTGGACAAATCCAAACTCTTTGATCACCTCATCAAAGCGGAGATTCCAACTTCGTGATGCTTGCTTCAATCCATAGATGGATCGCTGAAGCTTGCACACCTTGTTAGCATCCTTAGGATCGACAAAACCCTTTGGTTGTATCATATACAACTCTTCCTCAATATTACCATTGAGAAACGCGGTTTTGACATCCATCTGCCATATTTCATAATCGAAATATGCAGCAATTGCTAACATAATCCTAACTGACTTTAGCATCGCTACGGGAGAGAAAGTCTCATCGTAGTCAACTCCTTGAATTTGTCGAAACCCCTTTGCGACAAGTCGAGCTTTATAGATGGTTACATTACCATCAGCATCAGTTTTCCTTTTGAAAATCCATTTGTTCTCCACGGCCTTTCGGTCGTGAGGTAATTCCACCAAGTTCCAAACTTGATTTTCATACATGGATTCCATCTCGGATTTCATGGCTTCTAACCATTTGTTGGAATCTGGGCTCATCATCGCTTCTTCATACGTCACAGGGTCATCATTTTCATCAACCATGAAATTCATGACAGGATTTCCGTACAGGTCGGGAGCTGCACGCGTCCTGTTTGACCTGCGAGGTTCGGTAGTACTCTCTTTTGGAGTTTCATGATCATTATCATTAGTTCCCTCTTCAACAGGTGGAGCCAACTCCGGAACAACTTCTGGCGCTGCGCTACTCGCCATACTTTGAAGAGAAGGTTCCACAACCTCTTCGAGTTCTACCTTCCGACTACTCACACCTTTCGCGAGAAACTCTTTCTCTAGAAAGGATCCATTCTTGGCAACAAAAACCTTGCCCTCGGATCTGTGATAGAAGGAATACCCAATAGTTTCTTTAGGGTATCCTATGAAGACGCATTTTTCCGCTTTGGGTTCGAGTTTATCCGGTTGAAGTTTCTTCACATAAACATCGCATCCCCAAACTTTAAGAAATGACAGCTTAGGTTTGTTTCCAAACCACAATTCATACGGTGTCTTTTCAACGGATTTAGATGGTGCCCGATTTAAAGTGAATGCAGCAGTTTCTAGTGCATAACCCCAAAATGACAACGGCAAGTCTGTCAGAGACATCATAGATCGAACCATATCTAATAAAGTACGATTACGACGTTCCGACACACCATTTCGCTGTGGTGTTCCGGCAGGTGTGAGTTGTGAAACAATTCCACACTCTTTCATGTGAGTGCTAAACTCGTAACTTAGATACTCACCTCCACGGTCGGACCGTAGAAATTTGATCTTTCTATTACGATGATTTTCCACTTCATTCTGAAATTCCTTGAACTTTTCAAAGGTTTCAGACTTGTGTTTCATCAAGTAGATATAACCGTATCTACTCAAATCATCCGTGAAAGTAACAAAATAACGATATCCACCTCGCGCCGACACACTCATTGGACCACATACATCAGAATGTATGATTTCCAATAAATCTGTCGCCCGTTCCATTGAACCGGAAAACGGCGTTCTAGTCATCTTGCCCATAAGGCATGGCTCACATGTATCAAATGATTCATAATCAAGTGATTCCAAAAGTCCATCCGAATGGAGCTTCTTCATGCGTTTAACGCCAATATGACCTAGACGGCAGTGCCACATATATGCGGATATATCATCATTAAGTTTAATCCTTTTAGCATCAACATTATGAATATGTGTAACATTATCATCGAGATCTAATAGAAATAAACCATTCATCATCGGTGCATGACCATAAAAGATTTCATTCATATAAATGGAACAACCATTGTTCTCGGATTTAAATGAATAACCACTTCGCATCAAACACGATCCAGATACAATGTTCATGCTCAGTGCAGGCACCAGATAACATTTATTCAAGTTTATAACTAATCCCGACGGTAAGTGGAGAGGCAGCGTTCCGACGGCGATCACATCAACACTTGATCCATTGCCGACACGCATCTTGACCTCACCCCTTGCTAGCGGTCGCTTGTTCCGCAGCCCCTGATTCGAGTTACAAATATTAGCAACTGAACCGGTATCAAATACCCAGGTGCTACTGCGAGCACTAGTCAAGTACACATCAATAACATGTATATCATATATACCTTTGTTTGCCTTGCCGGCCTTCTTGTCTGCCAGATACTTGGGGCAGTTGCGCTTCCAATGGCCAGTCCCCTTACAATAGTAGCACTCGGAATCAGACTTAGGTCCAACTCGGGGTTTCTTTTCAGGCGCGGCAACCGGCTTGCCGCCCTTACTTCCCTTCCGTTTTCCCTTCTTGTCTTTCTTGAAACCAGTGTTCCTATTGATCATCAACACTTGATGTTCCTTTTTGATCTCCACTTCTGCAGTTTTAAGCATTGACAGAAGCTCGGGGAGAGACTTCTTCATGCCTTGCATATTATAGTTCATCACAAAGCTCTTATAGCTAGGTGGCAGAGACTGCAGAACACGATGGATGCCTAAGTCAATGGGAATCGATATTCCCAAGGACACAAGCTTATCGGCATAACCCGACATCTTGAGTACATGCTCACTAACGGAGCTGTGCTCTTCCATCATGCAGCTAAAGAACTTTTCTGAAGCGTTGTAGCTCTCTACAGCAGCATGTGTGTCGAAAATCATTTTCAACTCACCCATTGTATCAAATGCATTGCCGTTTTCGAAACGCTTTCGAAGTTCTGGCTCTAGCCCATACAATATGCCGCAATGAACTAAGTTGTGGTCCTCCTGACGAGTCTGATAGACATTCTTCTCCTCGTCAGGGGCATCATCAAAAGGTGGGGGGCCTAACGGCGCTTCTAGCACATATTGCTTTTGTGCAGCAGAGAGGAGAATCCTCAAATTCATGGCCCATTCAGTAAAGTTGCTACCGTTCGTTGCTAGTTTCTCTTTCTCCATGAACGCATTGAAATTAAAAGCAGGTGGTGCCATCTACAACAGAATTTGTAAAGTTTAGACTAAGTGTATGATAGATCGAGTTCAACTAATCTATATTACGAATGAACTCCCACTCAAAAGCGACATCCCTCGTGTCCTTTTGGTGATTACATGAACCAAATCCACTACACCAAGTCCGATCATCACGTGAGTCGGTATAGCTTCAAAGGCGAGCATCAAATGGGCATCATATCAACTATATGACTCATGCTTAACCTTTCGGTCTGTGTTCCGAGGCCATGTCTGTACATGCTAGGCTCGCCAAGTTAGAACCTTAGTATTTGCGTGTGTAACTGTTTTACACCCGAAATATGGTCGTGGATCCAAGAACACCCGATCATCACGTGATGTCTTGGAGCGACGAAAACATAATCGGTGCATACTAAAGGAAGAACACATTCTTATCTTGATATTTAAATGAGGGATCATCTTATTATGCTTAACAAAGCGCTAAACAAGCAATATAAGATGTAATCAAACATCATATGTTTATTAGTGAAATTATATGGTTCCCGCAGATGATCTCTATCATGTGCATCGTGGTATGATCACTATCATACCTATATGTGTAAATCCAAGGTCTATGGAGTTTACACGCTATGTGTGTTGTAAGAGTATCATCTCATACTTCTACTTACAACACTACCATATCATAACACTAGCCCAGCAACAATCTAAACTAGACGCCTCTAATTTATCCATTGCAAGTTTTACGTGGCTTAGGGCTTTCGAGATAGAACCGTTCTTACCTACGAACATGAACCACAACAAGGATAATCAAATTGTTGACAACTCGCTTGCAAAATAGATATTGACTATAGTAGGAGAGACAGACACCCGCTAGCCACTTATGCAAACTAGTTGCATGTCAAGCGTGGAACAGGTCTCATGTGCGAGGACATGTAAAGTTTGTCCGGGCCGCTTCATCCCACTATGCCACCAATATCCAAAATTACAACAAAGGAGCAACAACATGATCATCATCGCCCACATACTCATATGTGTACTACCCGTGTAAAGTATCTACGCATAGATCCGGCTCTGATACCACTGTAGGGTTCGCAGCATAGAAAACAAAAATTTTCCTACGATGTGAACTATATACCAAGATCCATCTACTAGATACAAACAACGGGCGGATGTATATCCGTAGAGAACATACCCTTGAAGACCGACAAAGCTTAACGAGTTCAACTCGTGGTTGATGTAGACGATCTCTTGCCGATCTCAAGATCGAGAGGAAGTCCTAGCGCCGCAAATCAGCAGCGCATCCGTGCTCGCACACACGTTCGAGGCACCGAGCAACCTCCGCCTCCTCGCTCCAGCGATGCAGCGGAAGCACAACTCTTTCTTGCCGAATAGCCACCGGGAACATGTATCTCGCTAGTCCGAGACCATGGGGGATAAATTCTAGAGGGGGAGAGAGATCCTTCACGAGGAGGTGTGGTGTGAGAGGAGGAGAGGGGGGCCTTTTATAGGGGAGAGGGGGGAACCCAAGGGGCATGGCGCCCAGCCATGGGGCTGCCCCCACCTCTTCCACATTCATGTGGGTGGAGCTCCCACTCAAAATGAAAAGCCTCCACTCCCATTAAAAAGCCTCCACTCAAAAATCCACTCACATGCATTAAATTTCCACCAAATTTAATGCAAGCTCTCATTTAAATAAAACTCTTTTATTTATTTATTCAGAATTTTGTTAATTACTTTAATTAACAAACATTTACATAAAACCCCTTGCTAGTATTCCATTTCACATGCAGAACCAGTTTCAGCAATTTCAACCGAAACAGTTTCGGTGTCTAGTGAAATAAATTCCTGCGCTTTCCTTTTCTTTTCGGCATGAAACTTTTGCTCCAATTGGATGTCTGTGTCTCTTAAGTGTGTCACCCTACGGTTCGTGAATAATGTGGACATGATCGAGACCCCTCTCGGATCAATAATCAGAAGCGGGATCTGGAGACCCATACTGACTCCCACACATTCAACGATGACTTTCTTGTGATCGTCGGAACCTTTTACGCTAGTATCTTAATCCCTTTATTTCACGATATATTACATGTCCGAGATTCGATCATCGGTATCTCCATACCTAGTTTGATCTCGTTACCGACATGCACTCTTTTCTCGTTCCCGTGATATAACATTCTAGTGATCAAATCACTTGCTTGCAAGCTAATCAATGTGATATCACCGAGAGGGCCCAGAGTATATCTATCCGTCATCGGGATGAACAAATTCCACTTCTTGATCCATGAGCCTCAACATAACACTTTATTAGTTCTGAATCCATCTTTATAATCACCCTGTTACGGTGTGACGTTTGATGTTATCAAGAAACTCTTCCGGTGTTAGTGATTGACATTATCTTATGGTCTAAGGATTAGGATCACTTCGTAGGTTGTTATAGCAATATAAACTCAATGACTTTGATCGTAATGCTATACTTCGGATGAGTGTTCATCACATCATTACACTAATGTTGTGATCCCGTTATTAACAACATCCAATGTCCATGATCAGGAAACCTTGATCATCTTGTTAATCAACGAGCTAGTTTATGAGAGAGGCATAACTAGGAACTTTCTGTTTGTTTATTAAACACACATGTATTAACGTTTCCGTATTAATACAATTATAGCATGCAAAATAAACATCTATCATATACTTGGAATACACATAACAAACACTTTATTATTGCCTCTCAGGGCATATTCCCTTCAAAAGCAATTTGCTCTGATACCAACTGCGGTGACCCAACATACCACTGCATGTGTAGTACACTATAGTCGTTGACATGACATCCACAAAACTCCGTTCCGTAAATATCACATCCCTAAGAGTGGTACAAAAAAAATATTGCGGGTCCATATTACAAAGGTACACACATTATTATTATTACAATACCGGAAGTTCAAGACTTCCAAAAGATCCAACTTACAAACCAAAATATAAGATGTTCAGCGGAAATTTAAAAGTAACAACTCCGACTAGGAGTGGGGCTCAACATCTTATTTTATAGAGCTCATGCTGCTCGGCTCCATTAGTTACTACTAACTAGACCCTTAAGTGGACTCGTTCTCATCGACACCGTAGCGGATCTCGTAGTCCATGCCTTCAACTCCTCCGGATAGATCAGGTTCCTCGTAGAACACGTCTTCTTGGCATTCGGCTGCATACATTGGCACGTCTTCGGAATCCTCAGAGTCTAAGCAAGGGATCAAAGGAAAGAATGAGTAACAGCGTTACCCAACAAGTTCATTATATGCAAGGTGGGAAGTTTGATGCTCTAACTACCACCTCGGATTATAAATCCTTGGCACTATGCAGTTTTTGTAAATCTTTCTTCAAAGATTGATTTTATTCTGAAAGACTGACAATCAGCCTTGACAGGTTGACTAGAACTTTCATGGAGTTCCTTTCCTGCTGCGTTCGTAGCTCCTTCCCGGAATAGGGAGTAACAAGTTACAATTCTTACACTCTACAGAGGTGCGTTACTTTACCCATGAGAGATCAACTCCTTGTTGCACAACCGGGCGTACTTTCCCGTCCACAATTCCATGATGTGGCGCCCAGTAGTTGGTCCAAGCCAATCACTGCCCCCTTCGCGACCCCGCATGCCTCCTTGGTGTACACCATGCCCACATAATGAATTACGGCATTGGCTTGTACAAACTGTTAGATGCCAGAACTATTGTGGGACGTTGAGGGTTCCCACCCATATGCTGCATATCCTCTACGAATTACCAATTAATATGCACGCTACGAGGATAACAGCCACGACCTGCACATCCGGCTTCATGCGAGAGGAATAAGATACAGCTGACTTCTCTGTCCCATTCCAAATCTCATGGATAACGTGTATTATACGGTGCTAGAATCACTGATGTCAGGGGTTATTAAGTCCCTACTTGATCATCATTGTTGCAATTAGAACTCTAAGTTCTATTGCTCCATCCTATCACCACTTAGGATGATATCGATAATTTCTTTATTTGTGAAAATAATATTTTATTTCTTTATAGCATATATGATAACACACAATTTGCAAATACTTTGATAAAGACTCTTCAAAGGACATGAGCAAGTGATGAACTTGCCTTGTGATGGCAAGGTAGTGAAGTCTGATGCTTCCACTGGACCTTGAGCTTCTAGTTCTACAAAAACCTCATTATTGCCCGGCAAGGACAATATTTAAAGAAAAAAAAATGATTATGCAAGTAATGTCATGCATTATTTAATTTTTATATGCATTTACCCCAAAAAGTCCCTTTTTAGTAATAAAGGATTTATAATTTTTTTTAATATTTTATAACATATATTGAATTATTTTATTTTATTTTATTTCCCTTTTATTTGATTTTTATTGATTTAATAATCCTTTTAGGAATTATCAATTATACATTAAAAATGGTGATTAAATATTTATTTAGTATTTTTCTAAAATACTACCATATTAATACATAATTAAAGTGAATTTTAATTAATTTTATCACCTTTCAATAATTTTGTAAATTTCCATAAGGAATATATAATTTACAAAATTCCTAATAAAATTTAAATGTCTAAAATTTTATACTTTTAATTTATTTGGGTAGTTTGGATTTTTCCGAATCCAAAAATATTTTATTTATAATTTTTGGATTTTTATTTTATTTTCTAGAATTTTATTAAGTCCAGGGGTATTTTGGTCTTTTTCTTTTTATTAAAACAGGCCTGAAATTGTTTCTGGGCTGGTTATTCTTATTGGGCCCTGTTGGCCCACTAGTTCTAGACAAAAGAGCCACCCCAAAGGGTCTGGCCCAGCTCGGCCCACTCCTCACTGCCTCTCTCTCTCTCGAGTTCATCTTCTCCTCCTCTGACCCCGACCCTGTGGCCGGCGATGCCGCCACCGGCGATTCCTGCCGCCGTCGGCCATTCTGGTCGCCGCCATGGTGTATTAGGGGGTTGTCGATGACGCCCGTTCGTTCTATCCAATTGGATTCGAGCCTAGGGCTCTCCTGCGATGGATCGATGTCGTCCCGAACCCTAGGGTTTGGGGATTGGCATGGATTCAAGTACGACCGTGGTCGTCGTGCGTTGAGGTGATGCTCTACCCCTCCAGGCGTGATCAGGGTCGTTGCCGTGGCGCTGTGCGGGTTGCAGCGCCCCCTCTGGGGTGCTCCCCGTGCCGCCATGGCCGTCGGCCCCCTGCTTCCTCTTCTATCCTTCAGCGAGGACCTACGGTAAGTTTGATTCCCCTCTCCTGGTGCTCTATATGTTTGCTGATTCGATACTAGATGTTAGAAGTGTCCTCTCTGGCTACTGTCTGATTCAGATTAGGATGATTATCCCTTTTGGGTTCCTGTGATGTGCTTGTTCATGTACTGGATGAATTGATTCATGTTTAGATGATCTATACACATGCTAAATGCTTATTGGCCTGAGGATTATTGCTTAAAATGATATATGATGTTTCTGGTGGCTTACTAGATGATTTGATGCTTGAATTGCATCTGATTCAGATGATGTGGTTGTATGGGACACATGGTTGGTAAAGACAATAATTTGATAGCTTCCTACTGTTTATTGGATTCATGGTCCTGATTATGGTAGGATACAACTACTGTCCTAGTGCTGTTAGTTTGGGAATTAACATTTGGTATAAGATCATCATGATCACAAACAGTGCAGTGTAACATAAAAATATCCTAGTTATGATTCCTGTGTTAAAAGGAAAATGATTAGTTAGTTGATTGTCTGAATCTATGATGATTTACTATCTTTCCTGATTCATTCTGGTGACACCATCATGTATGGCACACAAGTTTGATTCTAAACCATGGATTTGGTTAGTTTATGTTTAAAATAATCTTGGCTTTGAAACATAAATAGAGATGCTCTTCTCTGAATTCCCTATGACCAATGATGTTGGTCTGAGGCTTAGGGATTCAAATCTTATCTAATTGGTTCATCTAGATAGTCCTGGTAGTTGTACCAGCTATTCTTTATTGAATCATAGCTTGGAAAAATGATAGTGAGCTTGATCAAACTATGGATCCCAAAGATTTGTTTCTAAGGTGCTACCCTTCTTTTAGGGATGTGCCTAGAAATAGATCATAGGTATATGTATGATTGAATTGTAGAATATTGTTTGACAACCAGAGCAAGGATGTTGCTCTGAGCTCTGGTTGGATTCTAGTGCTTTGCTGTTTGCCTTTAGATTTTCAGAAATCCCTATGATGGATTCACCCCACTTGGGTGTCTTCTGAGGGTTTGTTTTGTAAAACAACACATGCCTTTCTCTAAATAAGATGATTAGATCATGTGAAGGTTTTATGGAACTCACCACAAAAGTTGATATTTGTGGAGTAAGTTGGTGATGATCTTGATCTGGTTTTGCTGGACTCCTATGCTTGATCTGGAGCTAGCCTCCTCCTAGCTCCTGGGCTTGGCCTTGCTGTCCACCTGGTTCATGCCCCTCCTTATGTCACCATCCTGGTGATGTTTGGGTTAATCTGGTGGTTGGTTTGGCTGCTATTCTTGGTTTACTTGCTATTCACCTGGCTGTGCTGTGGTGTGGTGTGGTGTTGCACTGAGGTGCTTCCCCACGGCTGTACTCTGGTTTTGTTTGATCTGGCTGTGCTTGTGAAGTCGACAACACACCCTTTGCATGCTTGTGTGTGTGCAGCCTGTGTGCCTGCTCTGCACATATGGATAGGTTCAGAAAATTTGAACTTACTATTACCAATCTACTTTTACCTTGGCTGGTGAATTGGTCCCTTTTTGGCTGTCATTTGTATTCTGGCTGGGAATTTATGAAAGATGAAATCTTTCATATTGGTGAAACTTGCCCCTCCTTAACATTGCTCAATGATGAGATTGTAAAGTGCCCCTCACTGACATATCTGAGAGAAATATCTACTAACACTAATCTTGTTTTTATTTCTGTTTAATCTTTGTTTTGCAGGTTCAAAGATAAAGATGAAGATGTAGTTCAGGTTTTAGATATAGGATAGTTAGTAGATGTAATTTTCTTAGTCCTTTGTAATTTTTCTTTTATAGTTTTTGTAATCTTTATTTTAGTCAATTGTAATAAAGATTATATTATTATTAATAAAGAATATCCTTACTCTTTATTCTGTTGTAATTTGTTTATGTCTTTTTAATATGAAAATGAATTTCATAATTTCTATTGTTTTGAGATTTAAGTTATACTACCTATATCTTAATTAATTTAAGATTCAAATATTATATCTAAATCTTTTAAATTATTATTCAAACACTTAAGTTTTTTTAAATTCAAACCCATTTCAAAACACACATACTTCTTTTAAGATCACATCAAAGTTTATAACAATCCTCCTTGAAGTCTAAATCTAATCTTAAAGTAAGAAAGAAACATTGATCACTTAAAGTTTTATTTGGCAAAAATTTTACCCACCTTTTCACAAATAGATGCATGCAACAATACATAATCCTAAATCTACCCTTCGTTAGGTTCCTATATGCTGGGATGTTACAACTACTAACATGAGACCGACAAAAAAACTTATCTATATCAAACCTTTGCCTTGAGCATTCGAACTAATCTTAATGTAGACAATCTTGTCCTTCTCAAGATGGAACACCTTTATTGATTGCTCTTGATCACGCTTGCTTGATGAAGACTTGTGAATTTATCCCCCGTACACCATGGGGAAACCTCTTTTTTGAACTTTTGTTCATTGATCCATGATCACCGAGGATGTCAAGCTTCAAGCATGTGATATTCTAGAGATGGCGCATCTTGAACTTGCACAACTTCATTTCTTCTTGAGTGTTGATCCATTGTTCGTCTTGGACAACCTTGAATCATCTTATTTCTTCAACGTGATTCCAATAGGCTCAAAGCCCTTGGAAATTGTTTATTGTTCTTATTTTCTTTATCTTTCAACCTTGAAGCCAACACATGGTCCAATCGATGCCAATGGAAAATTCCTACAAGTGTAACCCAATGCAAACATTAGTCCGTAGATATTTTCATTAATTACCAGAACCACACATGCCCTTTCAAAGACTTTAAACCTTTTTTGTACCACAAAAGTATAGTGGAGCAGGTGCAAAGCCAGTTGGTGATATTATGGAAGGTGTCACACGTCATAAATGTTTCCTTGTGTCATATGAATGTTTCAAATGTGGTGCGGTGATGGAGAGTAAACTTGTCCGCAAGGTCACTATCAAGACTAATGGGGATTTGTTAAACTAATTAACTCTCTGAAATGGCAAAAAATTTGCACTAGAGATTATTCTAGTGTTTGGTTTGCTTTCGTTTATTATTTTCAGCATAAAAGATGAAGAGGTCAAAGAGATTTTCATTCAATTAGCTCCTTGAGAGGAAGATGTCGATGGTATTTTAATTCGATTGTCTCCTAAAAATGGATACTAAAGACTACCTAGTTGTTGAGCACCCGTTGTTAACCTGTTTAACTAGGTTAGTATAGTCATTCATATGTAATATGTGCATTCATACACATATTATATTTGCTGATTAGTTCAATTATCGGTTGTCAGGAACCAACTTTATTCAGGATGGAATTAATTAGGTGATCACTCGCCACCACCACTAACCATCAACTCATGGACCGCAGGCATACTACTTCTAAGGGGTGGTGATAGTGGAAGAATTCGATGTGCCAGCAACTCCAAAGCTCTCGTCTCAGAGCGAGTGTACTGCTAAAGTTTGAGGTGCAAGAAGACGTCGCCCTGGGTGGTGGGATACGACGATGCTGATTGCCTCGATACAGAACACCTTGATTCATGTAGTGCTGACGTGGTGGGTGATACGTCGGAAACGTATCTATAATTTTTGATGTTCCATGCTTGTTTACTATCTACTTTGCTTTGCTTCGTCCACACTTTGAGGTGTTCCTATTAACAAGTTGCCACAGTGCCAGTTGCCTGTTTTCTTCTGTTTTTGGTTCTAGAAAGGCAGAAAATCAATATTTTCGGAATTGGACGGGACAAAAGCCAAAGTTAATATTTTACCATGGGGAACACTAGGGGGCCACACCCCCTGGCCACGCGGGTGGGCCCACCCCACGCCTGGGGGGGGGGGTGCAGCCGCCCTAGTGGCCCTCCAGCCTCTCCTCTTCGTCTATAAGAATCCCCCGATGCAGAAGCCCTAGGCACCCAATCAAAATTCCACGAAGCCGTCTGTAGCCGCCGCCACCATCGTCCCTAGATCAGGGGGATTTGAAGATCTTTCCGGCACCCTGCCGGAGGGGAGATCATCCCGGAGGCCTTCTTCTTCATCATGCCAGCCTCCGGTATGAGGCGTGAGTAGTTCCACCTTGGACTATGGGTCCATGTAGTAGCTAGATGGTTGTATCTCCTCCTTGTACTTTCATGTATAGATCTTGTGAGATCCGTTCATGATCAAGATATCATCTATTTGTAATCATGCATGTTGTGTTTGCGGGGATCCGATGGATATTGAGATTACTATGTCAGATTGATTAATGGTTTTGTCTTATTGATTCTATCATGTCTGTGTTGTTTGTGATCTTGCATGATCTCCGTTGTTAGTAGCTATCTTGGCCAAGTAGTTGCTAGTGACTTCAAGAGGGAGTATTTATGCTCGATAGTGGGTTCATGCCTCTACTTAATCAAGGGAAGTGACGGAAATATCTACGGTTGTAGACGTGTTGTTGCCACTAGGGAGAAAACAATGGTCTCTTGTTCATGGAACAAGTGGATTGTTTACCTTAGACACTTTGCTTAAAGCAGTTGTCTGTTGCTTGCAACTTAATACTGGAGGGGGTTCGGATGATAACCCAAAGGTGGACTTCTAGTCATAGATGCAGTTGGATGGTAGTCTATGTATCTTGTTGTATTGCCCAATCGAATCTCATAGGATCTTTTTGTCTAGTATTGCATTGTTATTCCTTGCTCAGTCCTGTCAATTGCCTTGCTGTAATTTGTTTACCTAGCATTCCATGTTTGTTATCTAAGGAGAACACCTCTAGTGAACTATGGACCCCGGTCCAATCTTTACCATTGATACATCTTCCACTTTTACTGTTTACTTGCTGCAAACCATCATCACCTTACACACCATACAGTTAATCATTTGTTATAGCAACCGGTGAGATTGACAACCTCACTGTTAGTTGGGGCAAAGTCTTGAGTTTGTGTTGTGCAGGTTTCCACATTGCTTGCAACACCTTTGAGACGTTTCATTCCTCCTACTGGTTCGATAACCTCGGTTTCTTACTGAGGGAAGACTTGCTGCTATGCTGCATCACACCTTGCTCTTGGGGTTTCCCGATGAAGCGCTCCACGTTGACGCAACGCCAACAAGATTTTTTGGCGCCGTTGTCGTGGAGGCTAAGGACGTCTTCACAAGAGGAGTCCTCCTCAACCTTTCTCTTTACTTTGTTTTTAGTTTGATTAGTTTCTTTTGCTTGGTTTTGTTTGCCTCTTTTTATCAAAAACTCCAAAAAAATTAGGTTAGTTTGGTTTGCTTTCTCTTATAAAAAACACACAAAAATTAGTTCCCGCTCTAGCTGTGACTGCTGTTTTTGGCTTGCTCCACTTTGGTCAAAATGAACTCTACTGAGAACACCAAGCTGTGTGACTTCACTAGCACAAACAACAATGATTTCCTTAGCACTCCTATTGCTCCACCTTCTCCTGATGCTACCTTTTATGAAATTAAGCCTGCTTTGTTGAATCTTGTGATGATAGAGCAATTTTCTGGTGCTAGTTCTGATGATGCTGCTGTAGAGGTCCCAACCTTTAATAAGGTAGAGATCCCTGTGTTTACAATGCTAGTCCCTGGATCAATAGCTAGCATCCACAGTTAAGATGTAACAACAAGAAACAAAGGTCATAATACAACTTTATAACCAGGAATAAAATAATTCATTACATCTTACATAGCTCATTTGGCTATTACATTACATTGCAGCAGAATATCTATAAGCATGGGGTCCTTTTCCTTCAAAGTGCCACATGTAGACATGTTGATTGTAGACTTTGTAATCCTAAACAACACACCTTTCACTAAATCAATCAAACCTGCAACATAACAAGTTACAGCCACAAGGGTCAATACATTTGAATTGTATTGGCAAGTTTCACTACTATGTAGAATATAAGTGGATCCTATCATTACATGCATATTTGGCTAAGTAGGGTTTTAGGCTCATTTGCAGAAAGCAATAATGTTTATCCTATCTTTTCAAAATAGTTTTGATCTTTTGTCAAATCTTTCTGAACTCCTTGGTACACCCCAAGTGCTTCAAGTCTCCTTGGTAAATCCCCAAGTGCTTCAAGTCTCCTTGGTAAATACCCAAGTGCTTCAAGTCTCCTTGGTAAATCCCCAAGTGCTTCAAGTCTCTTGTTGTCATTTTCAAGTTTTGATTTTAGAAATTGGAATGTCGAGATTTCCCATAGCTTCAGGCCTTAGTTGCTCAGTATTGTCCATAACCGGGGACACGGCTAAGTACTTAGAATTTTGATCTTCTGCAGAAGTTGTACACTTTACCCACATGACACAATCTCATCTTGTTGCCACCAGTGGCCGCTGGATAAGTACTCACCAAGATGGAGTACTGGCAGATTGAGAATGTGACGAAGTCTTTCCATAGGGTCCTCCCAATACACAATGCTAGCTTGTCTTCAGGCACCAATGTAGGGTTCCTAGTTCCCTCATTTCCAATTAACCTGAAGAGGCCAATGCATGGGTCTTCCCAATGTAGTTGACTAAGCCAGTGCCCATTTAGAATGTGGCTGTACACGGAAGCCACTGTACGAGAAACATGTTCAATCTCTAAGTCCCTGGGTGGTTTTCTTCTGGTGCACAACACAAAGAGATTGCCATATAAACATGGTTCCTTCTGTTGCCACCTTGTCCAAAACTTGAGTATCCTTGTCCACCCAGGTGGTTCATTGAGTACTTGTTTTATTATATAAAACATAAGTCTTTTCTCAACTTCATATAATCTCAACATGTATCTCTTCTCAATATATATAGCATGGCTAAGAATTTTACAACTACATTGTTTTCACTAAGGAATATATATAAGGGTATCCTAATAGGATTTAGCATAGCAAAATATAGTAGTCCTTGTCATGCATGTTGCAAAATCCACTAAGTGTAATGAAAATAGTAGGACTTGGATGATAGTGTCACTTGCCTTTTTGGTAGGGAATGTTGGTTCACTTCTTGATCTTGCTAATATCACACTCTTCTAACTTCACTACAATTCAATCAAGCAAACATAGATTCAACTAGCATTCCATCCATTATTCAATCAAATTAATCACACATAAAATAATAGAATCAAGGTCATGCATGCAAACATGCAAAAGATAGTTTTATTTGCAAAAGTGGTTTCTACTAGGCTCTAAACATTGTAAGGTTCAAAGTGTTCATTTTCTAAAGTGGCAAAGTCATTTGCAAAAGGGTTTTATCTATAAACCATTTTTAAATCAAATCATTATTTTATGTGGTGAAAAATGCTTTTGGTAAGGCAATAATTTTTATATTGTTCACCAATAAGTTGTTAATTCACAAAACTTGGTGTTTTGGGTCAGTAGGTTTGAATCAAAACATTTTCCAAAGGTTTTTCTCAAAAATCATTTCCATATCAAAATCAATATTTTTATTTGACTAGAAATGAGCTAATTCAATTATTCAATCCTAATCTTCAAAAAATACATTTTTAAATCCATAAGTTGGTTCCTAGGGTCAGTAAGTTCACAACAAACCAATTTGCAAAGATTTCATCCTCAAAAACTTTTTGGAATATTTTTTTTAACCTAAACAAGCATACGCAAGTTTCTGCAAAAACAAACAATTTAACAGAATCTTTTTACTAAACAAATGGCATGGTTGGCTAGGGCTTGCTTTTATGAATCCATTGATATAAAGTTTGCAAATTTTGGACGTGTGGATCAAAAGTTATGCAATTTACAAATTCAAACCACTAATAGAAATGTTTCTGTCTTTTAAATCAACTACAAGTCACGTGTCTTGTTCCTACTGGCGCGTACCGGTTCGCACGGATCGGGCTCGCTGGATCGTTGGATCTAACTAAGATCGAGTGGCGCAGAGGCACCCATACCTCTTTGTTTAATGAATCTATCTAAGCCGCCAGATGGAGATCTAACGGTGTGAATCGACTTGACCAAACACGAGCGGCGCCGACGGTGGCTGGCGGCGATGCACGGTCAGGCGGTGGCGTTGCGGCGGCTACAGGAAGCAAGGGAAGAAAGGGGGGTGCTCACCGTGCTCGCGAGGTCGAGGTGATGCTCAACGCGTGGTCGGCTTGACAAGGGGCGCTCAGACGCGACGGGGGTTCCTCGCCGGAGTGGGTGGCGGCGTCAGGCAGCTCTGGAGGTCGTCGAGGGCGACGCTGCGGTTCACCCCGAGGGAAAACAAGGGCACGGTTAGATGCGGCCGAGTGTGGCGAGTGCAGGAGCATCATCGGGAAGGAGAGGGGCGGTCAGGTGCTTACCAGAAGAGTCGCCGGAGTAGCAAACAGATGGTGGCGCTCGGGTTGTTGTCGTTGCCGACTATTCTGAGCGCGCGCGTGCGAGTGGAGTACAGGGCAGGTGCGCCTGGAGGGGGAGATCATGGCTGTGTGCTCGAGGAGGCAAGGGGCGGCAGGGTTCGGCCGGAATCGTCGCCGGAGTTTTTCGGGGACAGTGGAAGTTGAGGTTGCAATTTGGGCAGCCTAGTGGCTCTGGTCGAGTGGGATATGAGGGGAAAAGAAGAGGAGAGCGTGGTGATTAATACCGCAGGGTCACGGCGAGGATTAAGCGTGGCATTGAAGCGAATTCAATCGCGGCATCAACGGCAGGAAACGGCCGGCGAGTTCAACGCGGGGAAGACGACACTGAGCTGGCGTGGGGCCGCGCTGTCTGCGAGAGAGAGGAAGAGGGAGTGAGGTCCACCGGTCAGTGACTGCGTGGGTGGGTCTTTCGGTGGGAAAACGATTCACGCGTGGGGGGGTTTAGTTGGGCTGGAGCTGGGCTGCTGGGCCTGCTTAGTTGGGTCGAGTGTGATTCCATTCTTTTTTTATTCAGTAATCTTTTTCTTTTTCTATTTGATTTTCTGTTTTGAATTTCAAACAACAATTCAAACAACCAAATCAAATCAAGCTTCCACCAAACTTCGTATTGTGTTTAGTTCTGTTTAACAACACAAATCAAAGTCCAAAACAAAATAATATTTTAATTCTTTTTAGGATCCCTTTATTAATTAAATAAAATAGTCCTTAGTTATTAAATCAAATAGGATTTGATTTATTTAAAACTCCATTTGAAATCTAAATATTATCAAAACCAAATCAGTAGGTTTTATTTGAAAATATAGAATACTTGGAAAACTTGTTTAAAATAATTTTAACAAGTTTTGATGTTTTTAATTAAAATGGGAAAAACCTTTACTTTAATAAAATTGGTTTATTAATAAACTCTCATTATTTTATTTAAATAAACCTTTAATCTTTTAATCAAAGCAAACATTTTATTTCAAAATGTTGGCCAAGGTTTAATTTGGCTCTATAAAATAATCCTTATTTATATTTCTACCTTTTCATTTGAAAACCAAATCTTTTTATTAAAATATCCAAAAATAGTAATTCCAAATATTTTTAACTTTATTGTTTATTTATCTTTTTAAATCCCTTTAGGATTTTATTTGATCCAAATAGGTTTTGAAAGTTTCCAATTGGATTCAAAAAGTTTCTTCTCACCCTGAAAATCAACAAAGTTTTATTTTATTCATTATTTTTCACATAACAAGATTTGGAAAATTTTGGGATGTGACAGCTGCTGCCCATCTCAATAGCTTTGTTGAACTTTGTGAGATGCAAAAGTATAAGAATGTATATGGAGATATTATTAAGCTCAAGTTGTTTCTTTTCTCCTTGAGAGGAAAAGCTAAAGAATGGTTGCTATCCTTGCCTAGAAATATTATCGATTCTTGGATTAAGTGCAAATATGCTTTTATTGGAAGGTACTACCCTCCTACTAAGATTATATCTATGAGAAGTGATATTATGAAATTTAAACAACTTGATAATGAACATGTTGCTCAAGCTTGGGAAAGAATGAAATCTTTGGTTAAGAATTGTCCTACTCATGGACTTACTGCTTGGATGATTATCTAGACTTTTTATGCAGGTTTGAACTTCTCTTCAAGAAACCTGTTGGATTCAGCTTCTGGAGGTACCTTTATGACTGTCACCTTGGGTGCTGCAACAAAGCTCCTTGATAATATGATGGTTAATTACTCTGAATGGCACACTGAGAGAGCTCCACACGGTAAGAAGGTAAATTCTATTGAAGAAACCTCTTCTTTGAGTGATAGTATTGATGTTATTATGGCTATGCTTGTTAATGGGAAAGCTCCTTTAGATCCAAATAATGTTCCCTTAGCCTCTTTGGTTGCTCAAGAAGAGCAAGTTGATGTAAACTTCATTAGAAATAACAATTTTGGCAACAATACTTATGGTAATAACTATAGGCCTTACCCTCCTAATAATGGAAATACTTATCGTGGTAGATCTGGAATGCCTAGTGAAGATAGGATTCTAGAAGTTGAAAGATCCACTAAGAACTTTATGTAGATGCAATATGAGCAAAACAAGATATTCACTAAAACTATGGAAGAACAATCTATTATCTTAAAAAATATTAGTCATCAGCTTGAGAATCTGAATAGAGAAATTCCTAGTTTACAGTCAAAAATTTTGAGTGGTGAGATAAATATTTCCTCTTTGTCTCAAGCACAGTCCTCCTTGATTAATAAAATGGCTGCTAAACCCGAAACCATGGAAAGCAACTTTGCTGCTAATCATGCCATACAAGTTACTATTGATGAAAATGTTAGACTGTTAGCCCAACTTCATGCTAAGTGGGAAAGGGAAGCTGAAATTGATAGAAAGAATAGTGTGTGCACCATCACCACTAAACCACAAGAAGTCCCTATTCCTCCTCCTACAATGCCTAAGGCTAATGAGTCTACTACTAGTGATGCTAAGTTTGATTTTGATCTTGATGGTTGCAATATTTCTGAAGTGGTTTTGTTCCTGCAAAAACTTGCTAGAAGTCCCGATGCTAGTGATATGCATGTTGCTTTCACCAAACATATTACATATACTCTTGTTAAGATTAAGGAAGAGAAGTTAAAACACAAAGCTTCTATTCCTAGGAAAGTAGAATATAGTTGGGAACTCATTATTAATATGCAAGTGAATGACTTTGATCTCAAAGCTTCACGTGATCTTGGTTCTAGTGTCTCTATTATGCCTAGGAAGATTTATGAAATGCTTGATTTGCCACCTTTGGAAGATTGTTATTTGGATGTCCCACTCAATGATAATTCTAAGAAGAAACTCACGGGGAGTATTAATGATGTTCTCATTATGGTTAACAATGCTTATGTCCCTGTTGATTTCTATGTTTTGGATGTTGAATACAATGCTTCTTGTCCTATTACTTTGGGAAGACGTTTTCTTAGAACTGTTGGTGCCATCATTGATATGAAAGAAGGCACCATTAAATATCAATTTCCATTCAAGAAAGGTATTGAATATTTCCCTATGAGGAGAGATAAGTTGCTTTTTGCTCCTCTTTTGAAAGCAAGGTGGTTTGATGTTAATGCTTCCTCATTTGAAAATACTTGATTTCTTGCTTCTTGTGCCTAACTTAAAGTCGTTAAAGAAAAGTACTTGTTGGAAGATAACCCAAGAGTTTCCTTGAGTCTTGGAAGTTATTACTTCAGTAATGACCTCACCATATCCTTTTTGTTTGCTAATAATGACCTCTAATGAGAGGGAAGTAAGGTTTGGGGAGTTGCTGTCCCGAAACAGATTTCTGTCCTCCACCATAAAAATTCGTGAGGAGTCTATGTAAGTCGGATTGAGATGATATTTTGTGAATAAATCTCCCAGTATGTTAGATAACTTTCGTTAGTTCAACACTTTTTGATTTGAGCAACAGAAGGTCTTCAAAACAATTGGTTTCTACCTGCTGGTCTGTTTTGACAGATTTCTGCCATTATTTGCATTTGCTTCTTATTGATTCCTTTTTGGGTTCTTTTTGGGGGAATTGAGCCTTTTTGAAGGAATTTCTACAGTAGTTTTTGTTTTTAGTGAAAGTTTTGCTGTTCTAAAGCTAAACCCAAGGGTCTATTATCTTTTGAATACACTAATGTTGCTAATGAAGATTGTGTGAAATTTTGTATGAAGGAAAAATTTCAGGTGTAGAGAGAGAATGATGTAATGAGATGAAGAATGGACAAAAGCTCAAGCTTGGGGATGCCACCCTAGTGTCACCCCAAGAAATATCCAAGAGGTACAAGCGTCAAAGCTTGGGGATGCCTAAGGCATACCCTTCTTCATCAATAAAAAGCTTAGGTCTTTCTAGACACTTCGTTTTTATTGTTTCATGCACTGTTGTGTTGTTCTTGGAGCATCTTAGTTTTCGTTTGCTTTGCTTAGTTTGCTTGAATAAAGTAGTTGGACCCCTGTTCTCGCTGTGTTGTTTAAAATAAGTCGATTGGTGTTGGAAAAGAGTAGAAATCTCTTGCTTGAAAGTGCAAGAGGAGATTGCATTGACCGTGAATTAGACTTTAGCATGTCATGCTAGGTGTTATTTTGACCTTATGCTTAGTGATTATTGCTGTAGCATGACTTTTTCCAAACAATTGGGATTGCTTAGTGTTCCTTGAAGGAATCATGCGTTGCTTTAGCATACAAAAGCATAGTATTGTGGTATTCTCCTTTGATGCTTTGTTTGGGTTGACTTGGCACATGCTCACACCATGTTATGACTATTAACAAGTCACCATAGCCTCTAGATCAATTAGTCCTTGACTTGTAGTAACACTATATGCTTTGATTAGTAATGTTTTGTCGCTTTGCATGATTATGGCCATTATTGCTCTCTTAGTTTGTTGCTCCCAGTCTTTTGCTAGCCTCCACTTGTATGAGTAAGCTCTACTCATGCTTCCAACTCCCAAGAAACCAAGTTATTCCAAAGTGTCCAGTATAAACTCCTATGCATGGTGTGTTACACCATTCCAAGTATATTCCTCTTTTCATCTATCTTCCAATTTAAAAGTATTTTGTTATGTGAAAACTTAGTGACTAAAGCTCTCACGAACTTGATGGCACACTTTATATTCCTTGCCCTAATAAACTTAAACCATTCGGTAATCTATGTTGTATATGCTTGCACTTATACGTTGGAATTAGCAGAACCATGCTGTCATGGGGAACGTTTTCAATATTGCACTTGTACTTTGTACATAGTTGATATCATGCTCTTTTGTCTATGGACGTCGTCAGTGTGAAATAAAGAGGGATCTTGTAAGTCCATGGAGTTATTTATTTTGTGTTAGAGAAACGCCTGGGCCGCTAGCCTAAGCGATGCCTAATCATGGTTGAAACTTGCAGAAACACCATAATGAGCAATCTGTGAAGCATCCTCAATAAAAACCTATGCAAATAGCAAATAAAAAAATCGCTGAGATGCTCATTGTCTGCTTGCCTTGTCATTTTGGTTATGAGATAGCTCCTGTACCATGTGCAAGGGGTACCCCATTGGCAGTTCTCTATGATACACATGTACTTACTATGACAAGAACTTACATGTGACTAAAGTTAAGTAGCATCAGGTGCTGATACGTTGGAAACGTATCTGTAATTTTTGATGTTCCATGCTTGTTTTGTATCATTTGTCTTATGTTTTGTCTACACTTTGAGGTATTTTTATTCTGGGACTAACGTATTGATAAGATGCCACAGTGCCAGTTGCATGTTTTCTGCTGTTTTTGGTCCTCAGAAAGCTAGAAAATCAATATTCTTGGAATTGGACTGGACAAAAGCCAAAGTCATTGTTTTTCCCGGAGCAACACGGAACCACGAAGCAGAGTCATAGTAGGGCACCAAGGTGGACGCACCCCCCAGGCGTAGGCCAGCCCTGGTGGCGCCTACAGGGGTGTGCCCCCTTGGCCCTCCACCGACCTTGCCTCCTTCGCCTATAAGAAGCCCCCGACTCAGAAACCCTAAATAATCGACCAGAAAGCCACGAAAAGTTCCGCAGCATCGCCGCCACCGAAGGGGAGATTCGGGGGACAGAAAGTCTCTGTTCTGGCACCCTGCCGGGATGGGGAAGTGCCCCCGGAGCCATCTCCTTCGATCTCCACCACCATCTCCATCGATATCCATCGCCATATTCATCACCATTGCTGATTCCCATGATGAGGAGAGAGTAGTACTCTCTCGAGGCTAAGGGCTCTACCGGTAGCTATGTGTTCATCTCTTTCTCTATGCATGATCTTGTTGTGGTCATGAGCTTTGTAATCAAGTAGATCTACCTTGCTACTCAAGTGCTTCAATAGATATCTGCTCTCCCCATGTGTGTGAAAGTGACAGCGTGCACGCCATGGTGGCACTTAGGCTCGAGTCTACATAAATACTCATCGTGCTTTAATAGATCTATGCTTTTCCCCACGTGTGTGAAAGTGCTAGCGTGCGCACCGTGTGTGGCACTTAAGCTAGGTTACATATATATTTATCATGAGTATATTTGGAGTTGGATGTCTCTATGAAATTGTGGTGTTTGTTGGAACCATCTAGTGCTCAAGGTGACAGTATGGGGTTATCTAGATGGGGAAGGCAGACTTTGAGGAGTGCTATTATAGCCCTACCAAGGATTAGGGTGTCCAACCGGAGAGTAGTTAAGAGTAGTATCATGAAGATAGTATATTTATATGAGAGTGTTCACTAGTGAAAGTATGATCCCTAGGCCTTGTTTCTAAACATTGAAACACCGTTTGCTACTAGATCTATTGCATGTTTGCTTGATTTAGTCTTTACCTCACTGTTCTTGTATCTTGATTGCAGGGTTGCTTGAGAGGGATAACTTTGGCCACTTCCTCCCTGAGTTCGATAAACCTTGGGTAATCCACTTAAGAGAAACTTGCCGCTGTTCTACAAACCTCTGCACTTGGAGGCCCAACAACCGTCTACAAGAATAGAAGTGCGTCGACATCAAGCTATTTTCTGGCGCCGTTGCCGGGGAGGTAAGGTAAAAGGTACTCATATCCTCCAGTGTGAGTGCTCGAAGTTATTTCCTTTAGACTCTACAATTTTGTCTTTTTGTTTCTTGTTTTCACTAGTTAGGCTTAATGGAAAACAACAACAAAATTAGAGAGCTTTATAGTATTTATCTTGAGTTAGGACATGATGTGTTTGAAGAGAAAATTAAAAAACCTATGGAAATTCATTTGCATGCTAATAGCAATGTTATTAGTATGAATTCTTTGAACACCATTATTGCTAAAGCTATGGAAACGTCTAAGCTTGGCGAAGCTAGTTTTTATGAAAATGATCTTTTTAGTTCCCCAGCTTTGGAAGATAGCCATTCTATTGCTTATGATGATTCCAAACCTCCAATATATGAGATTACAATGATGAATATGATATTTTCAGTCCACCTACTATTGAGGAGGAAATTAATTGTGATTATAATGTGCCTCCTATATTTGCTGATTATGGTGATGAGAATAATAATGATAGCTATTTTATTGAATTTGCTCCCACTTCGATTAATAAGAATGACTATGCTTATGTGGAGAGTAATAATTATTTTATGCATGTGGCTCATGATAAGAATGTTTTATGTGATAGTTATTTTGTTAATTTTATTCATGTTTCTACTGAAAGTTATTATGAGAGAGGGAAACATGGTCTTATGTATCTCAACAATATTAAGTTTCCCCTCTTTATGTTGAAAATTTTGAAGTTGCACTTGTTTTTATTTCCTATGCTTGTTGCTTTGTGCTTTCATGACTTGTTTCTTTACAAGATTCCTATGCATAGGAAGTGGGTTAGACTTAAATGTGTTTTGAATTTTCTTCTTGATGCTCTCTTTTACTTCAATTCATATTTCTTATGTGAGCATCTTCTCAAACTATCATGCCTAACTTAAAGGCGTTAAAGAAAAGTACTTGTTGGGAGATAACACAAGAGTTTTCTTGAGTCTTGGAAGTTATTACTTCAGTAATTACCTCTCCTTATCCTTTTTGTTTGCTTTTTGTGCCAAGAATGACCTCTAATGAGAGGGAAGTAAGATTTGAGGAGTTCCTCTCCTGAAACAGATTTTTTTGCTCCACCGTAAACATTCGTGAGGAATATCTGTAAGTAGGATTGAGCTGATATTTTGTGAATAAATCCACCATTATGTTAGCTAACTTTAGTTAGTTCAACACTTTTTGATTTGAGCAACATAAGATCTTTGAAAAAATCGGTTTCTACCTTCTGGTCTGTTTTGACAGATTTCTGCCATTATTTGCATTTGCTTCTTATTGATTCCTTTTTGGGTTATTTTTGGGAAATTGAGATTTTTGAGGGAATTGCTACAGTATATTGTGTTTTTAGTGAAAGTTTTGCTATTATAAAGCTAATCCCAAAGGTTTATTATCTTTTGAATACACTAATGTTGCTAATGAAGATTGTGTGAAGTTTTGTATGATGGAAAATTTTCAGGTGCAGAGGAAGAATGATGTAATGAGATGAATAATGGACAAAAGCTCAAGCTTGGGGATGCCACCCCGTGTCAACTCAAGAAATATTCAAGAGGTACAAGCGTCAAAGCTTGGGGATGCCCAAGGCATCCCCTTCTTCATCAATAAAATCTCAGGTCTTTCTAGACACTTCGTTTTTATTATTTCATGCATAGCTGTGTTGTTCTTGGAGCGTCTTAGTTTTTGTTTTTGGGTTTTGTTTGCTTGGTTTGCAGCAATAAGTTGGTTGATCATGGAACACTCTTTTTGAGAGAGAGACACTCTGTTTTCATTGCTTAGAGCACTCTAGTTTTCATTCTTATTGTTTTGTGAGTGTTCACTTTTGCTAGCACTGTGTTTAGCCTTAGTTTTCTCGTGATTTCAGCTTAGAACTTTTTATTTATTCTTTGTGGATTTGTGAGACAAGCTCACTGGTCTTTATTGATTATTATCTTTGTGAGTTGTTTCAAATAAGTCGATTGGTGTTGGAAAAGAGTAGAAAGTTTCATGCTTATAGTGGTACAAAAGGAAGCTTGTTTTGACTGTGGCTTAGACTCTATCATGTCATGCTATATGTTTCTTTGACCTTATGCTTAGTGATTATTGCTGTAGCATGACTTGTTCCAAAAAATTGAGATTTCTTAATGTGCCTTGAAAGAATCATGCGCTGTTTTAGCATACAAAAGCATAGTATTGTGGTATTCTCCTTTGATGCTTTGTTTGGGTTGACTTGGCACATGCTCACACCATGTTATGACTATGAACCAGTCACCTTAGCCTCTATGATCATTTAGTTTTTGACTTGTGGTACCAATTTATGCTTTGATTAGTAATGTTTTGTCACTCTGCATGATTATGGCCATTATTGCTCTCTTAGTTGGTTGCTCCCAGTCTTTTGCTAGCCTCCAATTGTATGAGTAAGCTCTACTCATGCTTCCAACTCCCAAGAAACTAAGTTATTTCAAAGTGTCCACTATAAATTCCTATGCATGGTGTGTTACACCATTCCAAGTATATTCTTGTTTTCAGCTATCTTCCAATTAAAAATTATTTTGTTATGTGAAACTTAGTGATTAAAGCTCTCACAAACTTGATGGCACACTTTATTTTTCTTGCCCCTAATAAACTTGAACCATTGTGCCATCTATGTTGTATATGCTTGCACTTATACGTTGGAATTAGGAGAACGTGCTATCACGGGGAACGCTTTCAACATTGCACTTGTACTTTGTACACAGTTGATATCATGATGACTGGGAGAACTGCAAGTTTTCGCTGAGTAGGATTCGACAATGGGCCTGAGTCAGTGATTCTCTTCAAATAGGTCTAATGGATAAGCTACATAACAGATCCATTGGTTGTCTTCCCCAGCAACAGGCTCGATGTGATAGCATCGTCCTTTGTAACGATCAAGACTGGTAAGTCCATCAGTCCAAACTTGTCTATGAATGTTGCCGGTGTGAAATAAAAGGGGAGCTTGTAAGTCCATGTAGTTATGTATATGTGTTAGAGAAACGCCTGGGCCGCTAGCCTAAGCCATGCCTAATCATGGTGGAAACTTGCAGCATCACCATAATGACATCTACGAAGCTTTCTTCTTATAAAAAAGAGACATATTGAAAAGAGGAAAGAGAGAAAAAAGCACCATATTCCCATGGTAAATAAGAAGATCGTTGAGATGCTCATTGTCTGCTTGCCTTGTCATTTTGATCATGGGATAGCTCCTGTATCATGTGCCAGGGGTACCCCGTTGGTGGTTCTCTATGATACACATGTACTTACTATGACAAGAACTTACAGGTGACTAAAGTTGAGTAGCATGAGGAGCGACCCTCATATTCAAGGGACATGAGATTGCCAACTTATACTTTGTCAAGCATATACTCCATAGTTTGTTCACTTTAACCTTAATCACTTCAAGATGGTTATGATAGGGGCAATGAGAGCTGAAAGCTAACAAGTACCATAATTTTTGGAAGCTCTTTATGAAACTTAAAATCCCTGCTTCCCTTTGAAGGGCCTTTCTTCCACTATTATATTGAGTCTCCACCTTATACCTTTAGGCACCAGTTAAGAGAGCATAGTTGCCATTCTTAGTTCTATTTGCATTGTCCCAAAACTTATTGATTGATGCATATTGTTGATATTGCTTGTTCTTGTACTATTTGTATCTAGTCACTCTTATGAACTTTGAAGGTGTCCTATGCATCTATTTGCTACTCCACGAGAGACAAGCTGATTGCTACTATGCCATGTTTTCTATATGTGAAACAAACAAACGTTTTTCAATGCATGTTATTCATGATCTTTGTTTGTAGACTTTCATGTTGCATGCATAGTTACTTTTATTACTGTTAGAATTCCATCTTTCATGCTCATGTTTAGAGTACTTTGATCCCAGATTTCAATGCTTTGCAAATGGTTTGATCTTGATTTTGATGGTGCATGTCACCTCAAAAATTATTCTTTTTATCACTTACCTACTCGAGGACGAGCAGGAGTTAAGCTTGGGGATGCTCGATATGTCGGAAACGTATCTATAATTTTTGATGTTCCATGCTTGTTTTGTATCATTTGTCTTATGTTTTGTCTACAGTTTGAGGTATTTTTATACACTTTCTAGGACTAACTATTGACAAGATGCCACAGTGTCAGTTGCCTGTTTTCTGCTGTTTTTTGTTTCAGAAAGCTAGAAAATCAATATTCTCGGAATTGTACGGGACAAATGCCAAAGTCATTATTTTCCCGGAGAAACACGGAACCACGAAGCAGAGACAGAGTAGGGCACCAGGGTGGACGCACCCCCAGACGCGGGCCATCCCTAGTGGCGCCTACAGGGATGTGGTTCCCTGGCCCTCCACTGACCTTGCCTCCTTCGCCTATAAGAAGCCTCCGACTCAGAAACCCTAAAGAATCGACTAGAAAGCCACGAAAAGTTCCGCAGCGCCGCCGCCACCGAAGGGGAGATTCGGGGGACAAAAATTCTCTGTTCTGGCACCCTACCGAGACGGGGAAGTGCCTTCTGAGCCATCTCCTTCGATCTCCACCACCATCTCCATCGATCTCCATCGCCATCTTCATCACCGTTGCTGATTCCCATGATGAGGAGGGAGTAGTTCTCTCTCGAGGCTAAGGGCTCTACCGGTAGGTATGTGTTCATCTCTTTCTCTATGCATGATCTTGTTGTAGTCATGAGCTTTATAATCAAGTAGATCTACCTTGCTACTCAAGTGCTTCAATAGATCTCTGCTCTCCCCATGTGTGTGAAAGTGACAGCATGCACGCCATGGTGGCACTTAGGCTTGAGTCTACATAAATACTCATCATGCTTTAATAGATCTATGCTTTTCCCCACGTGTGTGAAAGTGACAGCATGCGCACCGTGTGTGGCACTTAAGCTAGGCTACATATATATTTATCATGAGTATATTTTGAGTTGGATGTCTCTATGAAATTGTGGTGTTTGTTGGACTTTCTTCCACAATCTCGAGGTAAACTGAGTTCCTCGATCTGACACAATGTTCTTGGGGACTCCATGCAAACTGCCGATTCTAGCGATGTACAACTTTGCTAGCTTCGAACTCTGGTAAGTGGTCTTGATAGGTAAGAAATGTGCTACCTTGGACAATCTATCAACTATGACCCAAATAGAGTCATTTCCCCTACTAGATGTAGGCAAACCGGTGATAAAATCCATTCCAACTGAATCCCATTTCCATTCCGGAATCTGCAATGGTTGCAACAGTCATGCGGGTCTCTGATGTCCCGCCTTAACTCTGACAGATATCACACTTGGCTATGTAGATTCCGATTTCTCTCTTCATCTTATGCCACCAAAATTGCTCCTTCAAATCCTGATACATCTTTGTTCCTCCGGGGTGGATAGAATAAAGAGTATCATGGGCTTCTTTCAAAATAGCTTGCTTCAACTCGGAATCTGCTGGCACACAGATACGTCCTTTGTACCACAAAACTCCTTCTTCATCTTCGGTGAATCCAGGTACTTTTCCTATACCAATACGACGTTTAATTCCATCGATACTAGCATTTCCTTTTTGTGCCTCCTTGATCTGACTGATCAAAGTGGGTTGAAGTTCTATGCTAGCCAAAAATCCTTCACTTACTAATTCCATTCTGAAATCTTCCAACTCCTTGTGCAAACTTGGTTGCTCTTTTAGAATCATAGAGTTCAAGCGACACGGCAATCTACTAAGGGCATCTGCTACCACATTGGCTTTACCGGGGTGATACTGAATGTCCAGATCATAGTCCTTGATTAACTCTATCCATCTCCTTTACCTCATATTCATCTCCTTCTGAGTGAAAATATACTTCAGGATTTTGTGATCCGAATAAATCTCACAACGGTTTCCCATAAGGTAATGCCTCCATGTATTCAGGGCTAGAACTACGTCTGCTAGTTCAAGGTCATGGGTAGGATAATTCTGCTCATGCTGCTTCAGTTTTCGGGATAGATAAGATATGACCTTGCCTTCTTGCATAAGCACACATCCGATACCGATCTTGGATGCGTCACAATATACATCAAAAGGCTTCGTGATATCCGGCATGATCAAGATTGAGGCTGAAATCAATCTCTTCTCGAGTTCTTGAAAACTCGCTTCACATTTGTTCGTCCTTTCAAACTTCTTATCCTTCTTCAACAATTGGGTCATGGGTCTTGCGATGCTCGAGAATCCTTCTATGAACTTTCGGTAATATCGTGCTAATCCGAGAAATGCACGAACTTGGGTTTGAGTGGTTGGGGCTTGCCATTCTTCAACATCCTTCACCTTCGCGGGGTCAACTGCAATTCCTCCGGCTGACACAATATGTCTGAGGAATCCTACTTCCTGTAACCAGAATTCACATTTGCTAAACTTGGCATACAATGATGCTCCCTAAGGGTTCCAAGGATGGTCCTTAGGTGTAGCTCATGTTCTTCTTCTGATTTGGAATAGATCAGAATGTCATCGATGAAAACAACGATAAACTTATCCAGGAAGTTCATAAAAATCTTATTCATGAGGTTCATGAAATAAGCGGGGGCATTGGTTAATCCAAAAGACATGACAGTGTACTCATACAATCCATATCTAGTGGTAAAGGCAGTCTTTGGAATATCCTCTGCGCGAATCTTGAGTTGATGATAACCAGTTCTAAGATCAATCTTAGAAAACACTTTGGCACTGGTCAACTGGTCAAACAGGTCTTCTATCTTCGGCAGTGGGTACTTGTTCTTGATGGTGACATCATTCAGCTTCCGATAATCCGTACATAAACGGTTACCTCCATCTTTCTTGTTCACAAATAAAACAGGTGATCTCCATGACGAAGCACTTGGTTGAATCAGGCTTATCTCTAGCATAGCATCCAGTTGCTTCTTCAGCTCCACTAATTCAGATGGGTTCATACTATACGGTCTCTGGGATATGGGTCCGGTTCCATGGATTAGTTCAATGATAAACTCGATATCCCGATCTGGGGGCATATCGGGCAAAACATATGGAAATACGTCGGGGTATTCATAGACTATTCTGACTTGGTCAATGTTTGGTTGGGCTAACCTCTTGTTGCACTTGAATTAACGGGGCAAGGTTTCAAATACATGCTCTACTGATATTCCGACTGTACTGGTCATGGTTATGGCTTTCTTGGCACAGTCGGTTAATCCTTTATGTTTCGACATCCAATCCATTCCTAGTACTACTTCCAAACCTTTTGTTCCAAGTACTATTAGATTAGCATAAAAATCTATGCCATGGATTCGGATAGGTACGACCTTGCAAATTTGTCTAGCTTTGGTGGTTGAACCAGGTATTTGAACTATCATAACATGCTTCAGTTTTGTTGGTTGAATCTTACTAGTGCATGCAAATTCTTCGTTAACAAATGAGTGCGATGCTCCAGAATCAAACAACATTCTTGCAAGTACTGAGTTAACAGAAAACATACCCAGCACGACATCTGGTTCTTCTTGGGCTTCTTCAGCATTCATGAGAAACAGACGACCGTTGCAGTTGAGCGAATTCCCTGGGGCGGATCTTCTTCCAGGCTGAACACGACGCTTTTGTTGAGCTGGGGCATTCACATTGGGGGCTGCGGCAATCTTCTTGGGGCACTCATTGGAATAGTGACCCTTGGTTCCACATTCATAACAAGTCACTTGGGACTTGTCCTTTGCTGCAACAGGCACAACATTGCTTCCAGTTATCGGGGTAGTATTGGTGTTGGTGGTGACATTGTTGTTGTTGAACTTGGGCGGTGCACGATTGAAGTTGCTAGGGTTGCCGGGGTTGTTTTTGTGGTTTCCTCCGGGCCTTGGGTTTCCTCCTCCATGGTTGGGGTAGGTCGGACGGTCATCGGGAGTATATTGGTTCTCGGGGCAAATCCTGGAGACGGGTTGGGGCGATACTTTGGGGTGGTATGGTGGGTTCCTGGTTGATGCATCATTCTACGCTTGTGGTTCTCATTGGCTTGGTTGATCTTGCCTTCCATCTGAATGTCAGAATCCACTAAGGCTTCAATGTCATCAAATGGAATGTTGACTAACACTGTCTGCATCTTATCATGCAGACCATTCAAGAATCTCTCCTTCTTGGCTTCGGTGTCAATCTCATTTGGTGCATACCTAGCCAATGACAAATTTTTTTCACGATACTCAACTACTGCCATCCTCCCTTGCTTAAGTTCTCTAATTCATCTCTCATCCTCTTGATCAAACCCGGTGGCACATGGGTTCTGCTGAACTTTAGCTTGAAGTCATCCCAAGTCATCATCTGTCCTCCATTCATGGCGCGAACGCTGTTCCACCAAGCTCTTACATCTCCTTCCAGATAGTGGGTAGCGAACAGTACCTTCTCGTTCGATTCCACTCCTGCAGCTTCTAAGTTGTTCTCCATGGTTTGCAGCTAATCATCGACATCTAAGGGCTCTTCAGACTTAGTAAAGATGGGTGGATTGGTGTTCGGAAAGTTCTTGAGCTTGGATCCATGGTTGTCCTGGTTTCCATGGCCTTGATTGTTGTTGGCCATCTGAGCTATGTGTTGGAGGGTGGCTAAGTTGGCTTGACGTTCGGCTCTTTCAGCTTCGCGGCCAGAAACCAACATTTGCAAGATTTGCAACATTGGGTCCGGGGATGAACTGCTTCCTCCGCGAGGCATCTGAAGATTGAGATAGATCATGAGACAAGAGGGAAATTTCTAAGGTTCAGGGGTTTTGTTTTTGAAAAGTTTTCAAAGTTTGACCCAGATTTTTTTTGCAAATTGCTTTTCATTCATTCATTCATAGCACACGATACAAACACACACCACAACAAGGAAAACAGATGGTTTTAAGAACCATTATGTGAAACTATGATACCGTGGGACCGGATACAACTCACTAACGCTAGTGCTCAAGTGCTACTACTCCTTGGAATCGGTATCTTCATCATCATCCTCATCATCAATGAAGGCAAAGTCATCCTCATCGGTGAAGAAGTCCATGGCTTGATCCTCGAGAAAGTCATCATCATCACTAAGGTAAGAGTAGGGGTCTCCACGAATATCCTCCCCTGCATTCTCCCTCTCCGCAAGCTGCATGTCCCTCTCGTGGATGGTCTCCTCCAAGTATGTGATCCTGTGGCGAAGACGGGCAATGATGCGCTCCTTCTTGTCAAGCTGACGGCGACGAGACTGGCGATCCTTCACTAGCATGGCAATGGTCTGGTCCTTCTTGACAGCGCTGTCATAGTTGTGGTTAGCATACGAACGGGCATTGTCTAACTCCTTCTGCTGGTCATACATCATGAAGCTGAGGTGGTCCACTTGATTCTTCAGCTCGAGGTGATATGGTGCCTCCAGTGGTTGTCCCATAACGTCATGCCTTGGGCAGAACTCAAAGCGGGTACCCTTGATCTAATTGATACTGTGCCCATATAGACGGTCAAGAGCTTCCTGCATGGCCCTGACAAGTCCATCTAGCCAGTTGTTCTCTCTTAAGGTGAACTGGATTCCCTCTGAGGTGGGGGCTTCAATCTTTCCTCGAAGACTTGCAACAATCAGCCATTGTAATTCCTCTCCTTCCTGATCGTTGAGCTGAGCTCCAAAGAACTTGGGGTGCGGGCGCTCCAGAAGTTCCGAAAGCTGGTCCAAGTCACGCTCAAAGATGAGATCTCCTCCATTTCCCAACTGATAGAACTTGCTGTACTTCACATCCATCTATAAGAATATAGGATGAGTAAGTTAGTAGAGTGATCAAGTGCGTCAAATTTTATGTAAGTTTGCAAGGATTTTTTTTGAGGAACATGAATTTTCATGAAAGAATCTAAGTGATAAGAACGAGAATAGGTTTTCATAAATACTCACTTCCTTGGTTTTGAAACTAAGTTTTTGATTCAAACGTCCATTCTAAACTAGGGTCTCCTATGGTCAGGATGGCTTTGATACCAACTTGTCAACACCCGGAATTTTAATCCCAGATGCCTGTTATGCCATACATCGCAATCCTAGGATTACCATTTTTGCGAGACATGACAGATTGGATATCACAGTACATCATCCATTACAAACCATACATAAGGTCTTACAACAAATAAAGGATCTCATGATCCAGTCTTAATACAATCATAGCAGCGGAATAACATAATAATAACGGTAGCATGGGCGAAGCTCCATCTTCATGGTCACATGCAATGCTGACGATGGAATATGATCCTAGTTGTCGTAACCTTCCCGCGGTCCATCCTCCTGATAGTCCTCTTCATAGTTTGGCCACGGGAATAGCTAGGGAAAAATTCATGAGTACTCTTTAAGTACTCGCAAAATAATACTAACAGGTAAAGGGGTTTGAGTAGGAATACTAAGCTCTAGGTTGTTTTGCAAAAATCCAGGTTTACCTTAACTAAGTTCAGAAGCAAAGAAAGCTAGCTGAAAGTTTTGTAACACCTAAGTAGGAACTTGAGTTTTCATGTTCACAACCCTGTTATGGTCAAGTCAAAGTCATGATTCATTTCAAAAGTCATTTTGAAAACATCTAACGGCGGAACAATATGGACACTCCAAATATCCATAACCGCGGACGCGGCTATTCGAATAGTTTGACACTCTGCAGAGGTGGTACACTTTCACCACAATATTCGATACATCCGTCAGGAACAATCCTGAATTCACCATACTCAGTATGCAGATAATCAATCCTAACCTTTCAATTACACGCCCTAGTATAGGCACCTCTCCTATGATTTTGGCCTCCCAACCATGACCAACTGTCATCTTGGGACTGCACAGGTGGAAAATATTCACAAGGTAGCCTCAACTCAAACCTTGGCCGCAAGGGAACCCATACTAAGGTATATAAACTTCCAGTCAAGCCCTACCCAAATTTCGGGTATTGTGGTTGTACGGTAAAATTGGAATGGTATCGTATCCAGACAACCATCAGTTTTATTAAGGGCTAAGGCTCATGCCTCAACATTTTCATCATCAAAATCATCTGGTTTTCAAGAACACATGTCAAAACATTTCAGTAGAATGACTCATCATTCTAAGGTTTTCATAACCATTTTCACCAAGTATTCCCATCTAAAGTGATCAAGTTTTATGCTCAGCACTAGCATATACAAGTGGGGGTAAACACTAACGAGGGGTGGTAAACAAGTGTGAATGACCTAAGTTCAATCTCAAGCCTTAGGATGACATCAATATTATCTAACTTAGGCCAAATTTTATGCTCTTTATGCAACCTTTAAACATCTTTCTAAAATCAACAAATCACTAAGTAAACACAAATAAAAGCTTTGATAAAGAAATAAAATAACTAAGCTTGCAAGTAAAACTGGGACTTGGTATCATTCATTGGTATAATTAAGGCATGCCTAATGCATTTCATATGTTATCTAACTTTCACAGTTGCAAGTGTTAGCTTGCCTTGTGCAGTGCAGTGGTTGAAGTTCTCCTCGGCTTCTTCTTCGTAGTAATATCCTTCCTCCTCGTATCCTTGGTCGGTACTAGCGTCTATAAATAAATACGAGATACACAATCACCAAACAATACTTAACTAATTCTATTTATCACACCAAGGTTCACACAAGTTGATCTAGCATCATCACTATTATCACATGGATTAAAGCACTTGTTTTATTTATTTTATTTTAGAAAAGTAATTTATACTAATTGAAAAACTACTTAAGATTTAATATTATCCAACTAAAATAGGGGATCATGTTGACACATGTCATCACTACATATTTCAGTACTTGGGAATGTGATTTAAAGTGGTGTCACAATTTAATAAGGTTTAACCTTTTTATTTGAATTAATTAACTTAACTAGAAATGCCTATGGGGCATTCTTTTATTACTTGTCCATCATTTTTCAAGTAAACCAAGATATTTTTATATATTCAGAAAGGTCTTGTCAAATGCGATTTTTGAGAGTTGGAATCAACTCAAAAGCTTTTGTGGTTGAATTTTGAAAAATAATTGAATGCATAAAAGTCTCTGCCTTGTTATTTTTACTATAGGTGATCTAGAATTCCAAATGATTTGAATCCAACGGGCTTGTATTAAGAATTTTATTACCTTTATAGCAAAATTATTTTCATGCAATTTTGTTTAGTGAATCTCCCTGGATTGATTTTTGAATCTAGAGACAGAACTAAGTTTGAAACTAAATGGAAAAACCTAAGTTTGAATTACTGGGTCGCGCGGGAGTGTAACTGGGCCGGCCCACTGCACACAGCGCGCGCGGGCGGGTTTAAGTGGCTGTCCCCACCAGTCAGCGAGACAGGGGGTGCGAAGGGGTACGTGGTGGTTTGGGCCGTAGGATTAGAAGCTAGATCTACGACTGAGGTTCATCGTCCACGTCTGAACAGAACGCGGCGAGGTCGAACCCTAGCACAGCCAGTGGGGGTTAGTGGCGGCTCACCGGGGCTCCGACGATGGGGGTGAACGACGAAGTCGATGACGGCGATCCTCCTGGTACCGGTGGCTCCTCTTGGGGTGGCTCCAATCAACGGTGCCCTTCTCCTCCAGCAGCGGCAAGCTCCGGCAAAATTCCGGCCACCTGGTGCTTGCCTTGCTCCGAGGATGAGTGGGTACTATCAATGAGAGGTGGGGAGTGAGATGGTTTGTTGAATTCGAACGGGGGAGGCCTCTATTTATAGTGCTAAGAGGGGACCGAAGGGTGCGGGTGGAGCTCGTCGTGGTCGTCTGCACAGCGAGCTAACGACATGGTTGGGGGTAGGGGACGGTATGATGCCTCCTGGCGAAGCTCAACAGCATGGTGGCGAGGCGTGGGGTGGTGCGAATTGGTCGGAACACGGGCTCTCCAGGTCACGCGGCGACGAACGGGCATGTCCGGGAAGTTCCTGGGGCGGTGGTGATCACGCACGCGAGCAGCGAAGGCGGGGCATGGTCTGTGCGAGCGTGTCGAGCACGGCGCGCTGCCGCGCTCTCGGCGTGGTCACAGAGAGACTGGGCGTGCTCGTTCTGAGTGGTCCAGTGGCTGGCAAGGCTTGGGCACTGGAGAGGGGGTGGCGGTGGACGGTGGCTTGTGTCCCAGACAAGGTGGCTAGGCTTGGTGAGGCTCCTAGCTTGCTGTCGAGATTGGGGTGGCAAGTTGGACACGGCCATGGTCACCATTGATGGCATTTCCAAGTTTACAGTGAGATAGGGCTAGTTAAATAAGTTAGATCATCTACTGAGAGTGTAGTGTGAGCTAGAGAGGAGACAAGTTAGGCACAACACTGCTCACTATAGTGTTTGTTGTTTATTTCGATTTGTGTTTACAAGGTGTTTGATTAAATGGCCGCAAGAGATTTGAATTTGAATTTTTAAGTGAAACTTGGTGGGTGTACTAGTCACATACTATGTAGTCTCTGGTTTCTTGGAATGGTCAAGGTGCACTGGTTTGGTGGGGTTTTGAGAAATGATGATCTTCACATATGATATAGATTCAATTTTGAATTGTCATTTGAATCAAGTTGGCAAAAGTTTTTATGGGTTTGAAAGGTGGGCTTGGGTTCAATTTCACTTGGTCTAGCAAGGGGTGGAAAGAAATGAATTTGTGTCTGTTTGAAATCTTTGACTAGAAACACTCAAAGTGGTCTAGTGAGCAAGATTGGCAAAAATGACCATTTGCTTGTTTTGTTTGTTTTTGAATTCCTCTTGATTTGTTTCTGCTTGGAAATGATTTAGATGATGTTGTTTTCATATTTAAACCATTCCTTGCTATTCACTACAATAAAACAAGTCCATTCATGCATTCATATATTCATCACATACACACATGCATTCATAATGATTTTAATTAACAAAAGTTTTTGGTAACCCTAATTTTGGTGATTGGAATTTGATAACCTTGATCAATATTTTTGGGATGTTATAGGTGGACTTCTAGTCATAGATGTAGTTGGATGGAGGTCTATGTATCTTGTTGTATTGCCCAATCGAATCTCGTAGGATCTTTTTGTCTAGTATTGCATTGTTATGCCTTGTTCAGTCCTGTCAATTGCCCTGCTGTAATTTGTTTACCCAGCATGCCATGTTTGTTATCTAAGGAGAACACCTCTAGTGAACTATGGACCCCGGTCCAATCTTTACCATTGATACATCTTCCACTGTTACCGTTTACTTGCTGCAAACCATCATCACCTTCCACACCATACAGTTAATCCTTTGTTACAGCAACCAGTGAGATTGACAACCTCACTCTTAGTTGGGGAAAAGTCTTAAGTTTGTGTTGTGCAGGTTTCCACGTTGCTTGCAACACCTTTGAGACGTTTTCTTCCTCCTACTGGTTCGATAACCTCGGTTTTTTACTGAGGGAAGACTTGCTGCTGTGCTGCATCACACCTTGCTCTTGGGGTTTCTTGACGAAGCACTCCACGTTGACGTAGCGCCAACAGTGGGGATGGTGGAAAACGACATTACTATAGGGATTTTTATAGGGGTGACTCCACTTGTGACCTAATCTACCCTGAGTCTAGCAATGCCTTTCTATCCGACAAGGCCATGTATAACCACCTGACATGCCACCTGATGAGGGGTATACTAGCAGGTGTCACACCAATAGACACCCTCCGCCTCCGCTTCTATGGGTGCTAGAAGGTTTTGTTTATCGCATCAATAAGGCAGCCACTCGGCAAAATCCTGTTGGCCATGTATTGGTGGCATGCCACCACTGTCTCTCCCAAAAAGTCCACCGACGGACACATCCACCTCACTGCTTGTAGAGAGATTATGTCTCAATTTGCTTTCATTTTATTTTTTTCTAGCATAAAATAGGAAGTGCTCGATGTTTTTTTAATTCGATTGACACCTTGAAGCGGACACCAGAGACCACTTAGCTATTAAGCACCGGCCTCATTAATCTTAGTAAAATTATTGTCCACCCGACTTAATTAAAAGGAATTAGGACGCTCATTCTGTGGTGGAAGGGGGCGTGGTTGTGGCGTTGTACGTTCTTGTTCAGGACAAATGTATTGTCGTGTCGAGTTCAAGGTGCAACAAGGTGTCAGTCAGCATGGGTGGTGGGATGCGGTGAGCCGGTGACACCAGCTTCCATGACATGGAAACACCTTGATCATCGACGGTGTTAGGAATGGTGGACAACAACACAGGGCATGTGATGGAGGGGACGTCACATGTGACCTGATTTTCCCTGAGTTTATATGGATAAGACCATGGCCTACAAGGGTAGCACCTTAGAGAGGGGATACAAAGGGGGCATCACGTTAGTCATCTCCATTTTTTATATGGCTTCTGGAGATGGTAAGTCGAGGAAAATGTCTCTGCGGAAGGATGCTATTGAGCTCTAGCAAGATAAGTATGCTAAAAGGCATCTTAAAACTAGACACCATCTTTATGAATTAAGTGGCTTCAGATTTCATAACAAAGTTCCCAAGAAATCTAGAATAAATAATGTGTCCTTATCAACAACTAATAATTGTCAGATTTTATTTGAAATGAATTACTCTCAAAGGTGAAAAGGAGGCAATGTCCATGCTGGATGGGGATACATATATATTTTGGTTAAATTTACTAGATGAAAAATCTCCTCATAGAGATATATAGTTGAACAACCATAATTAGTCGGGCAATAGAATGCTACCGAACGTGGGAAAACCAACCCAAATTTCCACCAAAGAAAACGATGCAACCACACATGTGTAAATCACATACCAAAGAGAATGTTTGTGTGTCTGTCTCAAACCAAAGAAAATGTATGAGTGTCAATCACACAACTTAAAATGTCTTTTGTCAGCCATGATTTGATGAACTTTCTAACATGTGGTGAAGAAATTAAATGATTTAGTTAATGTTGTTTTTAAGATTTTAGAGAAAAGGGACATGCTTCATAAACAAAACTGGATATATAATATTCAGAGGCGTGCACATGCAGAATAAAATAATCCAAATAATTTTAGTAACTCGATCTATGAAATAAATATGCACTAGCTTGTTTTTCTTGTTACAGATGGTGAGAGACTACATGGAGGTATCGGGTGGGAGGGGGAAGTGTAGAGGGTGGATGGTACAATGGAATCCATTTCGAGATGGAGGTCAAGATAAGAGGTTCCTTGATGGAATTTGATGATTTGGAGATCTTGTGTCTTGGTCAAAGTTTATGGTGACATGATCTTAACAATTGTGGAGCGTGGCGAGGGATGGGTCATGTATAACAAAAAATTAGGTAGAAATATAAGCAAGTAATATAAGTTAGATAATATTGTTTTCTAGTAGGGAAAGGTTGGCCAAGTCGAGTATTTTCTGTCCTTGTTGTGAGAGTGTATTGTAAGCCACAAAGTATTGTGTTGGTATTTCTAGAAAAATGTTCAGTGTGATGTAATTCTTAGTTTTAGTATTCACTAGAATTTTACTTCTAGAAGCATAATGTACTCATCTGTATTTAATTATTTTATATAAGATACAACTTGAATCATTTCCTCTCGATGGTGTATAATCAACCTTTCACAAACTAGTTCAAACATGCTCTCACAAGTAATAATTAATGTTCTCATTCCTTTTAGGTGATTCTTTTTATACTCTTATTTAATCGTTTACTTTGAGGGCATACCTTAAGTTGTTTTCTCAACTCAGCATGGCTTTAGTTTATATGAAAGTTTGATAGTAGTTGTTTGGATGCACCGTGTTCGTCTCCCACTTTGCTGTGTTAAGAAATAGAGAACGTCCAAGGTTGTGTCGAGGTTACTCTAAACATCAGAAATAGTATATATGAAGTACATACGCTCATTTTCATTTTTTGCCAATAGAGTCTCCAAAGACGAATTGATCGATGAATCGAGTCTATTGCGCTGGTTGCCCCGAGTCCCTGACCCTTCACGTGGCCTGCCCCATTTCAGCTCCCATTCCTCCTCATGCTTGCATCGATGACTGAAATCGTGAGTCTCGATAAATTCGTCTATGGATTATTCTATTATGGATTTTAGAAAAATAATTTGAGATATTTATAAATAGTATGTGAATAATACATAAGAAAATTGTACCTGAAAGTTTGCTTTAGCTATATTTATTACATTTATTTTGTTAAAACAAACTAGGGCCCCATTTGCCTCTCACAGAAAGGCCACATTTGTATCTCGCACAGGGGTCCGAAATTTCTGGAGACGCCCTGCTATACAATATGAGACACTTATACAGTGACAATTTATATGATGGTTGTAGTACAGTATAGAAGCTTAGTACATGTCTGAACTTTCTAAATTTCATAGTCTAATGTCTGAACTTTTCGATTGGATCAAGCATTGATATGTTTGTTATTTACGATGGTTGGTTTTTTTGTAAGTTAAAATCACTACATTTTACTAAAGAAACAACTTAGATGTCAACTTTCTAGATTTAGATATCGGAGTTTTAGTCTGTTATAGTATCTGAACTTGATGCATTACGATTATATATGATCAGGTTAGTGAAAAATAATTTTAGTAACTCGAACTATGAAATAAATATGCACTAGCTTGTTTTTCTTGTTATAGAAGGTGAGAGACTACATGGAGGTATCGGGTGGAGGGGGAAGTGTAGAGGGTGCATGGTACAATGGACTCCATTTCGAGATGGAGGTAAAGATAAGAGGTTCCTTGATGGAATTCGATGATTTGGAGATCTTATGTCTTGGTCAAAGTTTATGGTTACATGATCTTAACAATTGTGGAGCGTGGCGAGGGATGGATCATTTATAACAAAAAATTAGGTAGAAATAGAAGTAAGTAATATAAGTTAGTTAATATTGTTTTCTAGTAGGGAAAGGTTGGTCAAGTCGAGTATTTTATGTCCTTGTTGTGGGAGTGTATTGTAAGCCACAAATTATTGTGTTGGTATTTCTAAAAAAATGTTCCGTGTGATGTAATTCTTAGTTTTAGTATTCACTAGAATTTTACTTTTAGAAGCATAATATACTCATCTGTATTTAATTATTTTATATATGATACACACTTGAATCATTTCCTCTCGATGGTTTATAATCAACGTATCACAAACTAGTTCAAACATGCTCTCACAAGTATTAATTAATGTTCTCATTCCTTTTAGGTGATTCTTTTTATACTCTTATTTAATCATTTACTTCGAGGGCATACCTTAAGTTGTTTTCTCAACTCAGCATGGCTTTATTTTTTTTGTACTAGAGAAGTATGGTGGAGAAGTTGAAACCTAACTGGTGATATTATGGAAGGTGTTGCAGATTTTACATGGACTCAAATGAATGTGTGGAACGAGGACAATGGGGTTTAAATTTGATGGATCCTTAAAATCGATAGAAGAGACCACCCACCAACTGAGCACCATCCACTGACCTTACTTAATTCCTAATCTTGGTCTAATAGAGCGGAATTAGCTATGATAACCATACCACCAACCATCACCTCATGGACCTGTGGGCATTCTACTTGTAAGTAACTGACACAATGGTGGTTCGTGTCGTAGCGGAAGATGATGTGGCGGAAATTCCAAAGGTCTCATCTAAGGTTGTACTACTCAAATACGATGTGTAACAAGGCGTTGTCTTGGGTGGTGCTACAACATGGTAAGAGCTTGAGAGCCTCGACGCTAATGCGGTGATGGGGATGGTGGACAATGACACCATTGGTGCTTGAAAGGGTGGTCACATCGCACATGACCTGATCTATTTTGAGTTGAGTATGGCCTTTCTATTATATAAATCCATGTACAACAACCTAAAATTCCACCCTAAGAGGAGATATGTGTGGCCGCATGGGTGTCACGCTCGTCATCTTTATTTTGTGTAGCCATCGGAGGCGTCAAGGCAAGGAAGGCGCCACTATATAAGGATGTTGATGAGCTCTTGCAACATGATAGAATGAAGATCGTCTATTTTCTCCTTTTATAAGTTGGCTTCATTAAAATTATCTGATGCACGAATTTAAATAAGTGTGCACACTAATTTATATTTAGTTTCAGAAGTGAGCAATTGTTTTACTAGGGCTATGTATATATATATAATGTGCAATATTAATTATGATGTTTATATGTATTCAATAGTAAGATATTAGTCCTTACTATACAATATGAGACACATGGTATAATGAAAATTTATATGATGGCTGTAGTGTAGTATAGAAGCTTAGTACATGCTTGAACTTTCTGAATATTTTGAACCAGGATTCATCTTAACAGATGGGATCTAACAAATACGATGCTATCATCGTTGATTGTGATGACAATGTTGAAAAGTATGATTACATGTACCACACTGACGAGTATGTCAATGAAGAAGAGATTCCAAGGTACAAGTTCGCCAAGCTGAAGGCAAGAGGTATGAAGAACATCATCACTTTTTAGTAGAATAGTGTAGTAGTTTAGGATAAACAGACATAACATTTGCATTTGTTGCATCTAGGACCTCTCTATGGGAAATATTCCATTTGATCGACATTGTTATTTTGTAAATGAGATGACACTTAGAGAGGGTCAACAAAGGTTCCTTGTAGTATTTGTTAATGATTCTCTAGGACAATCTATAAAGAAATATGTCTATGGCATGACTAATTCATCTGCCATCCCAAATAAATGCAAAATGTTATGATGATATATACTAATTTGCACAAGTACCAGTTTTGTTGTTTACAATCAAGTATATGCTAATTGTTCTAATTAATCTTTCTATTTTGTCAGCAATTTTTATTCAAGTCACCAAAACATACATGGAAAGGTACCTTACATAACCTACCTAGGTAGATGTAGAGTGCATTATCAGCAGGAAAGACTTAAAAATTATAATGAAGCTGGAACATGGGTCAAATTAGGAAATCATGACAAGTGGATGGGAATGTGTTGAAAAGAGGTAGATGATAGAATATGAAGATATGTGCATCTTCATCTTCCAATCAAAAAGGTACGACAGGTCTACATCTTCTCATCATGCATCTTGACCCATGAGGTTGTTTGAGATGTTGGAATCCTACTACTATAATAACTGCTAAGTATTATCTATGTAGTGGTTGTCATGTGAATCATTTCATGGTAATATGTGTTATGAACTGATATAATTAGATGTTAAGTAATGCTTTTCGATGGAAAAATAGTAGGGAAAACTCCCCATTGAGTCATTTTTCATTTATATAAAAATATATACAAGAAAGAATAATAATTTGAAGTGAATAGTTTACAAATTATATCCATCCATTGCTACGTTGCTTATTCAAGCTAGGTTTGGCTCGATGCATAATGAGAAAGACATCCTCCTTAAAGAATCTCACACATTCTAGGAGGTTTATATACTGGCTATAAAATATATGTTTCTTCCTATGATACCATAAAGCCCAACACCCACAAATCATAATTTCCTTAAAGCGGATGTTTGTGTATCTCCTATTTCCATCAATGAGCATCCCTATGATATTCAGGTTTGTGTTCCATTCAATATTGAGACTCCACTAGAAGCACACGATGAAATCACATAAAAAATAAATAAGTGCATCATGCATTTATTGACATAATCCTGGCATAGTACACAACTTGTACTTTTGACATGGAATTTTTTCCTTGTGAGTAGGTTCATGATATTGAGTCTGTCTTGATGAAGCGACTAGAAGAAACATTTGTGTTTAGGAAGCACACATGATTTCCACACCCATAGCATAGGTTTGGTTGCTAGCTCGGCTGGGGCTTGAGCTATATATACATTTTGCTATAGTATCTATCATATTTACCTGTGAATACACATTTATCTCTCAAATTAGTGCCCATATATGGTTGGATCAAATCCTGCAGCTCATTGAATTGCCGAGATGCATTAGTAGATAGAGGGGGTGAAAAGTGATCATATATGTACTCATATGCTAATGCGCATGCTTATTTAATGGTAATATTATAATTAGAAGAACAAAGAGAATAGGCATGAGATTTTTCCATAGCTTATATATATTTTCCTTCCACAATTAATAGTGCTACCATCACTAGGTTTGTAAGTGGTAAGATTCTAGAAACTGTCCCATAAAGATACGGTGTCTTTTCACTCAAATGTGCCAATTGGAGCTATGTTATGTGGTGTGTAATGTGTCTTATAGTCAACATTCCAAATAAGCTACACCTAGGGTATATCATGGTGATACATGAATTTATATAAGTTTTTTATCAGAAGAGAAGAGTTTTGCAATCGCAGGTTCAAGACACATAGTCCTCCAACAACCTTAGGATTGCAAAAAATTTCCCACTTGACAAGAAATTTACCGTTTTTAATATCTTTCCTACACTCCAGAGAAATCCACTTGCTCATTTCCACATGGTTATTTATTCCAATAGGAACTTTAAGAAAGCACATAGAAAAATTTAGCATACCGGTAAATATGGATTTAACCAAAATAAGCTTTCCATCGTTGGATACTTTTGTGGCAATTCACGATAGACGTTTTTAAAATATGTCAATAATGCCAACAAAGTGCTTAATTTTTTTGGATTGGTAGTACCCATAGAGAGGCCTAGATATTAAAATGATAGAGTCTTTATCTTGAACCCAAATTGATTGGCCAATTATTGACACTTGTTAGGGTAATGTTAATGGGGACTATAGATGTTTTGTTGTAATTTACATTTAGCCTAGTGGATAAAGACAACCGTTGCAGCATTTCCTTCGGGTTTAGAAGTTGAGATTCATTAGCTAGCATAATGATGAGGGTATCATAAGCGTATTGGATAACAAGAAAATCGATTCTGGTTACATGTACGACACTGATGAGGATTTAAGTGAAGAAGAGATTCCAAGGTACAACTTCTCCAAGCTGATGGTAAGAGGTATGAAGAACATCATCACTTTTTAGTAGAATAGTATAGAAGTTTAGGAGAAACGGACATAACATTTGCATTGTTGCATCTAGGATCTCTCTATGAGTGAATATGTCATTTGATCCGTATTGCTATTTTGGAAGTGAGATGACACTCATAGAGGATCAACAAAGGTTCCTTGTGGTATTTGTTAATGATTCTATAGGACAACGTATAAAGTAATATGTCCACAGGATGGCCAATTCATCTATCATCCCTAATAAATGCAAAATGGTAAGATGATATTTACTAATTGTACATAAGTACTAGTTTTGTTGTTGATAATCCAATTATATGCTAATTGTTCTCTTTAATCTTTCTACTTTGATAGGAATTTTTACTTCACTTCACCAACATGTACCTAAAAAGGTAACTTGTAGAACCTATTGAGGTAGATGTTGAGTGCATTACAAGCAGGAAATACTTGAAAATTAGAATGAAGCTGGGACATGGGTCAAATAAGGAAATCATGGCAAGATGACGGGCAAGTGTTGTCAAGAGGTACATGATAGAAGAGGAAGATATATGCATCTTCATATTATAGTAAAAAAGGTATGATGGTCTGCATCTTCTCATCATGCATCTTGACCCATGAGGTAAATGATTTTATCATGCAATCATACATCGAGAAATTTTACCAAATACATTTTGAACCGCATTTATCGATAAGCACATACTGAAATATGGTACGATTCCCAGTAATACTGGACATTTTCCCATAACTACCGAAGTCCCGGGGGTTCCCGGGTCGCCCAACGCACTCTTGTAGGTAATCCCGGTACCAAAGTATGGTACTACCAGATTTTCGGTACTATAGGACACCCGGTATGAAAACGACAATAACTTTTACATCCAGACTTCGATATCGATGATCTTGGACTCATTTCAAAGAGGACAACAAGATCTACAAGATCATGTGGATAAACATAATTCTACAACCACAGAAATAAAACCACAAGATTAAATATTTGAGTTCTCTAAAAGATACGAAATGGTAAAACCTTCAAACGCAAAACGCAAAACAAAATAACTTGAGATTGGGAACTCCGATTATGATGAAACCAATTTTGTTGTACAGATAAATACAAGTAGCTTACAAATAAATACCAAGTATATAGAGTTGTATAACCTACCTCATAAAAGAACAAGTAAATACTTTAACAAAAACACGCAACAAGGTTTTCATATGAAATCCGTTTTTGATAAAATAGAGCTCGCCATGAGAACGGACACAAGCTTTAAAAGTTCAAATGAGTAAGATACAAATAAGAACCAAGAAGGATGATGCTAAGTAGGCAAAGGTTTGATCTCTCTTTGAAAGATATGACTGAGTTACTCACTAGAGAGCCCCTCTTGATAGTATGGCTATCTATGATAAACCCGGTCTCCTAACTACTAACATGAGAACAACAAAAAACCCTATCTATATCAAACTTTGCCTTAAGAATTCGACCTAATGACGAGTTCACAACCGGCAGGAGCCGTATGGTTGTCCTTATAATTGTGTATGACCTGCGTGTCAACTTCTTATATGCTATGTAATAGCTTTACTTCGTCGCTAAGTAGTTAGCAATAGTTGTAGTTGCTATTCGTGGTGGAGGCAATCACGGTGGAGTGATGGAGATCATGCTGGCGCGCACAAGATGGAGATCATGTCGCGGAGATTGGCTATACCATGTCACATAAAATTATATGCATGTGATGTTTATCCTTTTATGTATCTTATTATGCTTAGATCGCGACGGTAGCATTATAAGATGATTGCTCACTTAAAGATCAAGATAAAATTGTGTTCTCCCCATGCATGCACTGTTGCGAAAGTTCGTCGTGTTAAAGCACCTCGTGATGATCGGGTTCTATAAACTCTACGTTCACATACAACGGGTGCAAGCCAGTTTTGCACAGCGAAAATACTTGGGTTTGACTTGACGAGCCTAGCATGTACATACATGGCCTCGGAACACACGAACCGAAAGGTTAAACATGAGTCATATGAATGATATGATCGACACTTTGTTGTCCACCATTGAAACCACATCTCTTCTCGTGAAGATCGGATTAGGTGTGGTGAATTTGGATCATGTTCACTAAACAACTTGAGGGATGTTGAATTTAGTGGGAGTTCATCTAGTAATTTGATTAAGTTGAACTAGTTATCATGAACATAGTCTAAACTATATTTGCAAATTTTGTAGATCAAATGGCTAAGTACAACTTCAACTTCAACGTTTTTGCTGAGAAAGAAAAGCTTAAGAACAATGGGTCTAACTTCACCAACTGGTTCCGCAATCTGAGAATCATTCTCGCTGGCGGACAGGACTATGTACTTGAGAAAGCGCTAGGTGACGCCCCTGCTACTGATGCGCCAACTGATGAAAAAGCTATTTATCAGTCACACAAAGATGATTATGGAGTGATTAAGAGTACCATGTTGTTTGCTATGGAACCGGAACTTCAAAATCGTTTTGAGGAGTTCGCTGGGCCCTTTGAGATACTTGAGGAACTGAAAACCATGTTTCAGACTCAGGCCCGTTCTGAGAGACATGAGATCTCTGAGAAGTTCTTTAACTGCAAGATGGAGGAAGGGACTTCCGTTAGTGAGCACGCCATTAAGATGTCGAGCTACACTCAACGTCTTGAGCAACTGGACTACAAGATTCCAGAAGAGCTCAAGATTGACATAGTTCTGCAATCACTCCCTCCTAGCAACAAAGGTTTTGTAGTTACTCATAATCAAATTGGTTCCACTGATACGATCATTGAGCTCTTCGCTAAGCTGAAAGCTGCGGAGGTGTATATCAAGAAAGATAATCATGTGTTGATGGTCAACAAGACCCCTAGCTTTAAGAAAGCTAAGGGTGCAAAGAAATCCTTCAAGAAAGGCAGCGGGAAGCGCGTTGCCCTTGCTGAGAAGAAGCTCAAGTCTGGACCTAAGCCGGACACTGAGTGCTTCTATTGCAAGGACAAGGGTCACTAGAAGCGCAACTGTCCGAAGTACTTAGCAAACAAGAAGGCTGGCACCATTAAAGGTATATTTGATATACATGTTATTGATGTTTACCTTACTAGCGCTCGTTGTAGTGCCTGGGTATATGATACTGGTTCAGTTGCTAATATTTGTAACTCAAAACAGGAGCTACGGAACAGACGGCGGCTAGCAAGGGATGAGGTGACGATGCGCGTTGGCAATGGATCAAAAGTTGATGTGATGGCCGTCGGCACGCTCTCCTTAGTTTTACCTTCAGGATTAGTTTTAAACCTTAATAAGTGTTATTATGTGCTTGCGTTGAGCATGAACATTATATCTGGATCGTGTTTATTGCAAGACGGTTATTCATTTAAATCGGAGAATAATGGTTGTTCTATTTATATGAATAACATCTTTTATGGTCATGCACCTGTTGTGAATGGTTTATTTCTTCTGAATGTCGAAAGCAATGAAACGCACATCCATAACATTGAGGCTAAGAGATGCAAAGTAGATAGTAATAATCCAACTTATTTGTGGCACTGCCGTCTAGGTCATATTGGTGTAAAATGCATGAAGAAACTCCATTCTGATGGACTTTTGGAGTCTCTTGATTTTGAATCATTTGACACGTGCGAGCCGTGCCTCATGGGCAAGATGATCAAAACCCCGTTCTCCAGAATAATAGAGCGAGCAATGAACTTATTGGAAATCATACATACCGATGTATGCGGACCAATGAGTGTTTCGACGCGCGGTGGATATCGCTATTTTCTCACTTTTACTGATGACTTAAGTAGATATGGGTATATCTATTTAATGAAACATAAATCTGAAACGTTTGAAAAGTTCAAAGAATTTCAGAACGAAGTGGAAAACCATCGTAACAGGAAAATTAAATTTCTACTATCCGATCTTGGAGGTGAATATTTGAGTTATGATTTTCTCACGCATCTTAAAGCAAGCGGAATCGTTTCGCAACTCACGCCACCCGGAACACCACATCCCAATGGTGTGTCTGAATGCCGGAATCGAACTCTATTAGATATGGTGCGATCAATGATGTCTCTTACAGATTTGCCGTTATCATTTTGGGGTTATGCATTAGAAACCACTACATTCACTTTAAATAGGGCACCATCTAAATCCGTTGAGACAACACCGTATGAACTATGGTTTGGTGCTAAACCTAAGTTGTCGTTTCTTAAAGTTTGGGGATGCGAAGCTTACGTCAAGAAGTTGATGCCGGACAAGCTTGAACCCAAAGCGGAGAAATGCGTCTTCATAGGATACCCTAAGGAAACCATTGGGTATACCTTCTACCACATATCCGAAGGCAAATTGTTTGTTGCAAAGAACGAATCCTTTCTTGAGAAGGAGTTTCTCTCGAAAGAAGTGAGTGGGAGGAAGGTAGAGCTAGACGAGGTTATTGAACCTTCTCTCGAGTTGGAGAGTAGCGCAACACCTGAAATTGTTCTAGTGCCGTCTGCACCAAAAAGAGAGGAAGCTAATGATGAGGATCATGAAACTTTGAACGATGCTACTACTGAACTTCGCAGGTCGACAAGGTCACGTGCCACTCCTGAATGGTACGGCAACCCTGTCTTAATCGTCTTGTTGTTAGACAACAGTGAACCTGCGAACTATGAGGAAGCAATGATGAGCCCAGACTCTGAGAAATGGCTAGAGGCCATGAAATCCGAATTGGGATCCATGAGCGAAAACTAAGTATGGACTTTGGTGGACCCTCCTAGCGACCGTAAGGCCGTTGAGTACAAATGGATTTTCAAGAAGAAAACGGACGCGGATGGTAATGTTACTGTCTATAAAGCTCGGCTTGTCACAAAAGGGTTTCGGCAAGTTCAAGGTGTTGACTACGATGAGACTTTCTCTCCCGTAGCTATGTTTAAGTCCATTTGGATTTTATTAGCAATTGCTGCATTTCATGATTATGAAATATGGCAGATGGATGTCAAGACTGCGTTTCTCAATGGCAACATTGATGAAGAGTTGTATATGATGCAACTCGAAGGTTTTGTCGATCCGAAGGATGATAATAAGGTGTGCACACTTCAGCGTTCCATTTATGGACTGAAACAAGCATCTCGGAGTTGGAACCTTCGTTTTGATCAAGTGATCAAGTGTTTTGGATTTGTTCCAAATTGCTACGAATCTTGTATCTACAAGAAAGTGAGTGGGAGCTCGGTGACATTTTTAGTACTATATGTGGATGACATATTGATTATTGGAAATGACATTGGTATGCTTAACGATGTGAAGAGTTATTTGAATAAATGTTTTTCAATGAAAGACCTAGGATAAGCTGCTTATATATTAGGCATCAAAATCTATAGAGATAGACAAAGACGCCTAATAGCTTTAAGCCAAAGTACATACCTAGACAAAGTTCTGAAAAGGTTCAGAATGGATAAATCAAAGAAAGGTTCATTGCCCATGTTGTCAGGTAAGATATTGAGCAAGGCTCAGTGTCCAGCTACGGTAAAGGATAGAGATACTATGAGCTAAGTGCCATATGCCTCGGCCATAAGTTCTATCATGTATGCCATGCTATGTACTAGACCGGATGTGTCCAATGCTCTTAGTTTGACGAGCAGATACCAAAGTGATCCAGGAGTGGAACACTGGACAGCCGTAAATAACATCCTAAAGTATTTAAATAGGACTAAAGAAATGTTCTTGGTCTATGGAGGTGATGGGCAACTCCTCGTAAAAGGTTACGTCGACGCTAGTTTCGACACCGACCCGGATGATTCTAAATCTCAGACATGATACGTTTATATTTTGAATGGAGGAGCTGTGAGCTGGAGAAGCTGCAAGCAAAGCGTGATCGCGAGATCTACAACAGAAGCGGAATACATGGCTGCTTCAGAAGCGTCAAGTGAAGGAGTTTGGATCAGGAACTTCATCACTGAGCTTGGTGTGGTTCCAAGTGCCTTGGACCCACTGGAGATATTGTGCGACAACACTGGCGCCATAGCACTGGCTAAGGAACCAAGATATCATCCAAAGACCAAGCACATCAACCGCCGTTTTCATATAATTCGAGATTATATAGCAGATGGAGATCTGAATATTAGCAAAGTACATACGGATCTGAATGTCACAGATCCGTTGACTAAACCTCTTCCACGAGCAAAACATGATCAGCACCTTAATGCCATGGGTGTTAGATTGTTTCCAGATGTAAACTAGATTATTGACTCTAGTGCAAGTGGGAGACTCTTGGAATTATGCCCTAGAGGCAATAATAAAGATGTTATTATTATAATTCTTGTTCATGATAAAGTATATATTCCATGCTAGAATTGTATTAAGCGGAAACTTTGATACTTGTGTGGTTTATAGACAACACCGTGTCCCTAGTACGCCTCTATGGACTAGCTCATTGATTAATGATGGTTAGTTTCCTAACCATAGACATGAGTTGTCGATTAATAATGAGATCATGTCATTAGGAGAATGATATGATGGACAGACCCAAATTAAGCAGAACAATTAGATCGTGTCATCGTGTTCATCTTTGCGAAGCTTTTTCCTATGTCAAGTATTGTATTCCTTAGACCATGAGATGATACAACTCCCTGGTATAGGAAGAAAGCTTTGAGGTCATCAAACATCATCCTATGTGAGGGTGATCATAAAGGTGTCTCTCAGGTAATCGGAAAGTACTTGTTGGGTTGTATGTATCGAGATGGAATTTGTCCCTCCCGAGTCGGAGAGATATACTTCGGGCCCACTCGGTAATCGATATAAACACCGCTTGCAAGCACGTGGTTAAGGAGTTAATCACAAAGTGATATCGGATTACGGAACGAGTAAAGTACTTGCTGTGAACGAGATTGAACTAGGTATGCCGATACCAACGATCGAATCTCGGGCAAGTAAAATATCGCGTGACGAAGATGGGATTAATTGAATCCTGGCATCGTGGTTCATCCGATATGATCATCGATGAATATATGGGAGTCAATATGGGTTTCCAGATCCCGCTATTGATTATTGATAGAAGATCATGTCTGCATATTCTCGAACCCGTAGGGTCACACACTTAACGTGCATCGACGCTAGGATAGAATGGATAATTGGTTTATGACTTTTTGTTCGGAGTCTCGGATGAGATCTAGTACATCACGAGAGGTTCCAGAATGGTCCGGAGAATAAGATTCATATAAAGGAAAGCAGTTTTTGGATTTCGGAATCGTTTCGAAGTTTATCAGCATTGTATCGGAAGGTTCTAGAAGCTTCCGGAGTGGGACCAACGTGGGCCCACTTGTCGGAGACCTACGTGGGCCTAAGGGGAAGTGCCCTGGCCACTTTGGGCTAGGGGCACAAGGCCCCTAAGGCCTAGCCGGCCAGCCCTAGGGGAAACCCTAGGGAAACCTTCTAGAAGGGGGGGGGGATGACTTGCCCCCCACTCCACCCCTTGGGCCGCCGCCTTAGGGCTTGGAGGAGGGGTCAAGGGGGGGCGGCCAGCCCCCTATATAAGGAGGGCAGGGTCCCAACCTCCCCTACTCCTCCAACCATAGCCGCCAACTGCTGCCCCTCCTCCTCTCTCTCTCCCGACTGCGCGTAGGCGAAGCCCTGCCGCAGAAACTCACCACCATAAGCACCACGCCGTCGTGCTGCAGATCCAATCTATCTCTCCACCATACTTGCTGGACCAAGGAAGGAGGAGACGTCCCTGCACCGTACGTGTGCATCTCTCGGAGGCGCCGCCACTTGCGGCGTAGGATTGGATCGCGAGGAGGAGACAACGAGTACGACTACGTCAACCACGTTCTGTTGAACATTTCTGCTGTGCGATTTGTTCAAGGGTATGAAGATCTCATCAATCTCTCTCGTTGATTGCATCTCCTAGATTAGATCTTGGCTTTCTTGTTCGCATCCGTAGAATTTTTTTGATTTACTATGCTGCGAAACCCTTCAAGCATGGCTTTAGTTTTTCTTGTACTAGAGAAGTATGGTGGAGCTTGAAACCCAACTGGTGATATTATGGAAGGTGTTGCAGATTTGACATGGACTCAAATGAATGTGTGCAAAGAGAACAATGGGGTTCAAATTTGATGGATCCTTGAAATGGATAGAAGAGACCACCCACCAACTGAGCACCATCCACCGACCTTATTTAATTCCTCATCTTGGTCTAATAGAGCGGAATTAGCTATGATGAACACACCACCAACCATCACCTCATTGACCTGTGGGCATTCTACTTGTAAGTAACGACCACAATGGTGGTTCATGTCGTAGCGGAAGGTGATGTGGCGGAAACGCCAATGGTATCATCTAGGGGGGTTGTACTACTCAAATACGATGTGTAACAAGATGTTCTCTTGGGTGGTGCCACAACATGGGAAGAGCTTGAGAGCCTCGGTGCTAATGCGGTGATGGGGATGGTGGACAATGACACCATTGGGGCTTGAAAGGGTGGTCACATCACGCATGACCTGATCTACTCTGAGTTGATTAAGGCCTTTCTATTATATAAAGCCATGTACAACAACCTAAAATTCCACCCTAAGAGGAGATATGTGTGGCTGTGTGGGTGTCACGCCCGTCATCTTTATTTTATGTAGCCATCGAAGGCGTCAAGGTGAGGAAGAGGCTACTATAGAAGGATGCTGATGAGATCGTCTATTTTATCCTTTTATAAGTTGGTTTCATTAAAATTATCTCATGCACGAAATTAATTAAGTGTGCACACTAATTTATATTTAGTTTCAGAAGTGAGAAATTGTTTTACTTGGGCTATGTATATATATAACGTGCAATATTAATTATGATGTTTATATGTATTCAGTAGTAAGATATTAGTCCTTACTGTACAATAGGCCCATCGACAAGCCTGTGCGAGCTGTGCAACGGCACAGGGCCCCAAAAAAATTTAGGGCACCTGAATCGTAGGAATTACATTGGACATCTCAATCCCAAGGTCGAGCCGTCCAAGACTCAGTGTGCGCAGCACTGGCCTAATCTCTCCAAGTCCAACCATGAGTAAAATTTTCAATTGTCCACACCAAATCGCTCGAGGGTCTATCCAAAAATTGATCGAACGATGGATTGCGGTGAGGGCCAAAGGGTCTAACCTTGGCAGGCGGGGGCCTCCTAGTCGGTGGTGGTGGTTCTTCCAAGGTAGAGAGGTGATATTAGTCTCATGGATGGGGATAGGGCAGCGGTGGCAGGCAAATCTAGCAAGAGCTGGAGGCCACCGCGCTCTCAATCTCACTCACGGTGTGTCCAGATCCGTCCTCGTATTTTGTTGTTGTCTTGTCTGTTTATATGCAAGTTTGATAGCAGTTGTTTGGATGCACTGTTTTCGTCTCCCACTTTGTTGTGTTAAGAAATGGAGAACGTCCAAGGTTGTGTTGAGGCTACTCTAAACGTCAGAAATAGTATATATGAAGTACATACGCTCATTTTCATTTTTTGCCAAAAAAGTATCCAAAGACGAATTGATCGATGAATAGAGTCTATTGTGCTGGTTGCTCCGAGTCCTCGACCCTTCCCGTGGCCTGCCCCATTTCAGATCCCATTCCTCCTCATGCTTGCATCGATGACCGAAATCATGAGTATTAATAAATTTGTCTGTGGATTATTCCATTATGGATTTTGGAAAACTAATTTGACATATTTATAAATAGTATGTGAATAATACATAAGAAAATTGTACCTGAAAGTATGATTTAGCTATATTAATTACATTTATTTTGTTAAAACAAACTAGTGCCCCATTTGCCTCTCACACCGCGATGCCACATTTGCATCTCGCACAGGGCCCCAAATTTCTGGAGACGACACTGCTATACAATATGAGACAGTGATACAGTGACAATTTATATGATGATTGTAGTGCAGTATAGAAGCTTAGTACATGCCTGAACTTTCTAAATTTTATAGTCTAATGTATGAACTTTTCGAATTGGATCAAGCATTGATATGTTTGTTATTTATGATGGTTGATTTTCTAGAGCAACAACTTAGATGTTGACTTTCTAGATTTAGATATCGGAGTTTTAGTCTGTTATAGTATCTGAACTTTATGGATTAAATTATATATGCTCAAGTTAGTGAAAAATTAGATGGTAGTGTAGATGCCAAGTGTACTGACTACTGACAATTTCTGAACTCTCTGATTTTTTATAGTATTTTCTACTTCTCTGAATATTTTGAACCAGAATTCATCTTAAGAGATGGGATCTTACAAATATGATGCTATCATCATTGATTGTGATGACAATGTTGAATAGTCTGACTACATGTGCCACACTAACGAGGATGTCAACGAAGAAGAGATTCCAAGGTACAAGTTTGCCAAGCTGACGGTAAGAGGTATGAAGAACATCATCACTTTTTAGTAGAATAGTGTAGTAGTTTTGGATAAACGGACATAACATTTGCATTTGTTGCATCTAGGACCTCTTTGATCGGAATTGCTATTTTGTAAATGAGATGACACTTACAGAGGATCAACAAAGGTTACTTGTAATATTTGTTAATGATTCTCTAGGATAACCTATAAAGTAATATGTCTATGGGATGACTAATTCATCTGTCATCCCAAATAAATGCAAAATTTTAATATGATATATACTAATTTGCACAAGTACCAATTTTGTTGTGTACTATCAAGTATATGCTAATTTTTATAATTAATATTTCTATTTTGACATGATTTTTTACTTCACTTCACCAACACGTACCTGAAAAGGTACCTTACCGAACATATTGAGGTAGATGTTGACTGCATTACAAGTAGGAAAGACTTCAAAATTAGAATAAAGCTTGGACATGGATCAAATAAATAAATCATGATAGGCGGACGGGGAGATATATAGTTGAGAAACCATAATCAGTCAGTCAATAGAATGCTACCAAACATGGAAAAACCAACCCAAAATGGCACTAAAGAAAACAATGCAGCCACACATGTGTTAATCACACACCAAAGAGAATGTTTGTGTATCTCTCACAAACCAAAGAAAATGTCTAAGTGTCAATCACATGACTTAAATTGTCTTTTTTCAGCCATGATTTGATGAACTTCCTAACATGGTGGTGAATAAAGTAGATGATTTAGTTAATGTTGTTCTTAAGATTTTAGAGAAAAGGGATATGCTTCATAAACGACAACTGGATATATAATATTTAGAGGTGTGGACATGCAGAATAAACTAATCCCAATAATTTTAGTACCTCAAACTATGAAACAAATATGCAATGCAACAATTATGACATGCAAGACGACGTTGGGATCAGCTGAACTAGCTTGTTTTCTCGTTACAGTTGGCGAGCGACTGCATGGAAGTATTGGGTGGGAGGGGGTAGTGTAGAGGGCACATGGTCCTATGGATTCCATTTTAGATGGAGGTCAAGATAAGAGTTTCCTTGATGGAATTTCATGATTTGGAGATCTTGTGTCTTGGTCAAAATTTATGGTGATAGGATCTTAACAATTGTGGAGCATGGAGAGGGATGGGTCATGTATAACAAAAAATTCGGTAGAAATGGAAGTAAGTAATATAAGCTAGATAATTTTTTTTCTAGTAGGGAAAGGTTGGTCTAGTCGAGTTTTTATGTCCTTGTTGTGGGAATGTATTGTAAGCCACAAAGTATTGTGTTGGTATTTGTAAAAAATGTTCTATGTGATGTAATTCTAAGTTTTAGTATTCATTAGAATTTTACTTCTAGAAGCATAATGTACTCGGTATTTAATTATTTTATATATGATACACACTTGAATCATTTTGTCCTCTCGATGGTGTATAATCAATCTTTCACATACTAGTTCAAACATTCTCTCATAAGTATTAATTAATGTTCTTATTCCTTTTAGGTGATTCTTTTGATGCTCTTATTTAATCGTTTACTTTGAGGGCATACCTTAAGTTGTTTTCTCAACTTAGAATGGATTTAGGTTTTTTGTACTAGAGAAGTTTGGTAGAGCAGGTGAAACCCAACTAGTGATATTCTGGAAGATGTTGCATATTTGACATGGAATCAAATGAATGTATGGAAATAGGACAATGGGGTTTAAATTCGATGGCTCCTTAAACTAGATAGAAGAGACCACCCACCAACTAAGCACCATCCACCGACCTTACTTAATTCCTCATATTAGTCTAATAGAGAAGCATTAGCTATGATGACCACACCACCAACCATCACATCATGGACATGTGGGCATTCTACTTGTAAGTAACGGCCACAATGGTGGTTCGTGTTGTAGCGGAAGGTGACGTGGCAGCAACGGTAAAAGTCTCATCTAGGGTGGTTGTACTACTCAAATACGATGTGTAACAATGCATTGTCTTGGGTGGTGCCGTGACATAACGTCAACTGACCCCCTATGACTATCTTATTCTTCCCGGGATTCACTGCCTTCCCTACCGAGACAAGGGACACTCTCAACGGATCCTCCACGTGCTGGGCATACCATAGTTCTTCCGTGCGTCTTTGTCGTGGCGGAAACAGAACAAGAGGGAACCAAAAAGTCGAGAAAAGGATCAGGTAATATCTTGAGAGCCTCTGCGCTAATGCGGTGATGGGGATGGTGGACAATGACACCATTGGGGCTTGAAAGGGTGGTCACATCGCACATGACCTAATCTAATTTGAGTTGAGTAAGGCCCTTCTATTGTATAAATCCATGTACAACAACCTAAAATTCCATCCTGAGAGGAGATATGTTTGGCCTTGTGGGTGTTAGGCCCGTCATCTTTATTTTATGCAGCCATCGGAGATGTTAAGGCGAGGAAGGCGCCACTATATAAGGATGCTGATGAGCTCTAGCAACATGATAGAATGAAGATTTTTTATTTTCTCATTTTATAAGTTGTCTTCATTAGAATTATCCGGTGCACGAATTTCATTAAGTGTACACACTAATTTATATTTAGTTTCATAAGTGAGCAATTGTTTTACTAGGGCTATGTGTATATATATATAATGTGCAATATTAATTATGTTGTTTCTATATATTTAGTAGTAACATATTAGTTCTTAATATACAATATGATACACATGGTATAGTGAAAATTTATATGATGGTTGTAGTGCAGTAAGCTTAGTACATGCATGAACTTTCTAAATTTTATAGTCTAATTTCTGAACTTTTCGAATTGGATCAAGCATTGATATGTTTGTTATTTATGATGGTTGATTTTTTTGTAAGTTAAAATCACTATATTTTACTAAAGCAATAACTTAGATGTCGACTTTCTAGATTTAGATATCGGAGTTTTAGTCTATTATAGTATCTGAACTTGCCGTATTAAGATTATATATGCTAAGGTTAGTGAAAAATTAGACGATAGTGTAGATGCCAAGTGTACTGACTACTGACAATTTCTGAACTCTCTGAATTTTTATAGTATTATCTACTTCTCTGAATATTTTGAACAAGAATTCATCTTAAAATGATGCTATCATCGTTGATTGTGATGACAATGTTGAATAGTCTGACTACACGTACCACACTAACGAGGATGTAAACAAAGAAGAGATTCCAAGGTACAAGTTCGCCAAGCTGACGGTAAGAGGTATAAAGAACATCATCACTTTTTAGTAGAATAGTGTAGTAGTTTTGGATAAACGGACATACCATTTGCATTTGTTGCATCTAGGACCTCTCTAATGGGAAAATGCTATTTGACCGGCATTGCTATTTGGTAAATGATATGACACTTAGAGAGGATCAACAAAGGTTCCTTGTAGTATTTGTTAATGATTCTCCAGGACAACCTATAAATTAATATATCTACGGATGACTAATTTATCTGTCATCCCAAATAAATGAAAATTGTTAAGATGATATATACTAATTTTCACAAGTACCAATTTTGTTGTTTACTATCAAGTATATGCTAATTTCTCTAATTGATATTTATATTTTGACAAGAATTTTTACTTCACTTCACCAACACGTATCTGAAAAGTTACCTTACAGAACCTATCGAGGTAGATGTTGACTTCATTAAAAGTAGGAAAGACTTGAAAATTAAAATGAAGCTGGAACATCGTTCAAATAAGGAAATCATGACAAGTGTATGGGGAGATATATAGTTGAGCAACCATAATCGGTCGGTCAATAGAATGCTACCGAAAATGAAAAAAAAAATTGCCACCAAATAAAACAATGCAGCCACACATGTGTTAATCACATACCAAAGAGAATGTTTGTATGTCTGTCACAAACCAAAGAAAATGTCTGAGTGTCAATCACACAACTTAAACTGTATTTTGTCAGCCATGATTTGATGAACTTCCTACATGGTGGTGCATAAAGTAGATGATAGTTAATGTTGTTTTTAAGATGTTAGAGAAAAGGGACATGCTTCATAAACGACAACTGGATATAAAATATTTTGAGGTGTGCATGTACAGAATAAACTAATCCTAATAATTTTAGTAACTCGAACTATGAAACAAATATGCAGTGCAACAATTATGATGTGCAAGACGATGTTAGGATCTGCTGCACTAGCTTGTTTTTCTCGTTACAGATGGCGAACGACTGCATGGAAGTATCGGCTGGGAAGGGCAGTGTAGAGGCCGCATGGTTCAGTGGACTCCATTTGGAGATGGACGTCAAAGGAAGAGGTTCCTTGATGGATTTTGATGATTTGGAGATCTTGTGTCTTGGTCAAATTTTATGGTGACAGGGTCTAAACAGTTGTGGAGAGTGGCTATGGATGGGTCATGTATAAAAAAAATTAGATAGAAATGGAAGTAAGTAATATAAGTTAGATAATGTTGTTTTCTAATAGGGAAAGGTCGGTCAAGTTTGAGTGTTTTATGTCCTTGTTGTGGGAGTGTATTGTGAGCCACAAATTGTTGTGTTGGTATTTGTTGCAAAATTTTATATGTGATGTATTTTTAAGTTTTAATATTCATTATAATTTTAGATCTAGAAGCATAATGTACTTATCTGTATTTAATTATTTTATATATGATACACACTTGAATCATTTCCTCTCGATGGTGTATAATCAACCTTTCACATACTAGTTCGAACATGCTCTCACAAGTATTAATTAATTTTCTCATTCATTTTTGGTGATTTTTTGATGCTCTTATTTAATCGTTTACTTTGAGGGCATACCTTAAGTTGTTTTCTCAACTCAGCATGGCTTTAGTATTTTTGTACTAGAGAAGTCCGATGGAGCAGGTGAAACCCAACCGGTGATATTCTGAAAGGTGTTGCAGTTTCGTCATGTACTCAAATGAATGTGTGAAAACAGGACAATGGGGGTTTAAATTTGATGGATCCTTGCAATGGATAGAAGAGACCACCCACCAACTGAGCACCATCCACCGACCTTACACTAGTAGAAAAAGAGGCTTCAGTTCGATTTAGAGTCTGACACTAGTCCCGAATTATTACCGGCCGGGACTAGTATGAGCACTAGTCCCGGTTCGTACCGTTTTTAGTGGCCAGGAGACTGAAAAAACTCTAGTCCCGGGTCTTGATACGGTCCGGGACAAAAGGTGTGCAGGCGAGGGCAACACCCTTTAGTCCCGGGCCATGATACAGTCCGGGACTAAAGGGGCCCTTTAGTCCCGGGTCGTGATACGGCCCTGGACTAAAGGGGTGCGACGCGGGCAACTTAAAATTGCTATAACTTTTGCGTACGATGTCGAAAAAAAAGTACAACCTATCAAAATGTGTGGAAAAAAATTTGAGTTTGATTTTAATAGCCTTATTTGGATTGCTCACATTTTTAGATTTTTAAAATTATAAATAATGGATTCCTCACATTTTTCTGATTCTTTTACATTTTTAAAATTTGAAAAGGGAAAAAAGTTATTTAATTTATTTATTATTTAGCAAGTTTTTATTCCATATTTTGATTCCTCACATTTTTCTGATAATAATGAATATATTATTTGTCGAATTTCGATTTACAGATTTAAAGATATTATTTATACCATATTAAATGAATAATGGCAAAAAATGAATAAAATATTATTTTATTTAGTTTTTTTACTTTCATTATATTAAAATATTATTATTACTTATTTATTATTGTTTACTAAAATAGTTGTTTGTAGTTTTAATAAATAAAGATGTATGACATATTGATATGGGCTAATAGGATTGATACGATAGTGTTGACAACAAGGTACAAAAGGGCTTCGCGCAAGGACATCCGGATGGAACAGAGAAGTTAAGCGTGCTAAGTGTGAAGTAGTGCTAGGATGGGTGACCGAATGGGAAGTTTGACCACAAGTGTAATTTGACCTAAGATTAAATATACTTAGTGCTAAAAATGTTCCAAGTGAGATGATTACGAGTCAAACAATTCAAAAGTTTAAGAAAAAATTCGAAAAAAAAATAAAAAAAATCGAAAAAAAATCTTTAGTCCAGGATCGTATTACGACCCGGGACTAAAGGTCCTTCATCCCCCTGCAGCAAAAGACGCCCATATGGTGGCCCTCTAGTCCCGGTTTGTAACAAACCAGGACTAGAAATAGGGGCCTTTAGTCCTGATTTCGCAGTCCCGGGTGCAAAACCGGGACTAAAGGCCCTTGCAAACCGGGACTATAGGCCCTTTTTCCACTAGTGTTACTTAATTCCTCATCTTGGTCTAATAGAGCGGCATTAGCTATAATGACCACAACACCAACCATCACCTCATGGACATGTGGACATTCTACTTGTAAGTAACGGCCACAATGCTAGTTCATGTCGTAGCGGAATGTGATATGGCGGAAATGCTAAAGGTCTCATATAGGGTGGTTGTACTACTCAAATATGATGTGTAACAAGGTGTTGTCTTGGGTGGTGCCGCGACATGGAAAGAGCTAGAGAGCCTCGGTGCTAATGTAGTGATGGGGATGGTGGACAATGACACCATTGGGGTTTGAAAGGGTGGTCACATCGCGCATGACCTAATCTACTCTTAGTTGAGTAAGGCCTTTCTATTGTATAAAGCGATGTACAACAACATAAAATTCCACCCTGAGAGGAGATACGTGTGGTCGCGTGGGTGTCACGCCCATCATCTTTATTTTATGCTGCCATCATAGGTGTCAAGGCGAGGAAAGCGCAACTATAGAAGGATGCTGATGAGCTCTAGCAACATGATAGAATGAAGATTGATTATTTTCTCCTTTTATAAGTTGGCTTCATTAAAATGATCTGATGCACGAACTTAATTAAGTGTGCACACTAATTTATATTTAGTTTCAGAAGTGAGCAATTTTTTTACTAGGGCTATGTATATATAACGTGCAATATTAATTATGATGTTTATATGTATTCAGTAGTAAGATATTAGTCCTTACTATACAACAGGCCCATCGACAAGCCCGTGCGAGCTGTGCAACGACACAGGCCCCCCAAAAAAAATTAGGGCACCTAAATCGTAGGAATTACATTGGACATCTCAATCCCAAGGTCGAGCCGTCCTAGCCTCAGTGTGCGTAGCACTGGCCTAATCTCTCCAAGTCCAACCGTGAGTAAATTTGACGGTAGTCCACACCAAATCGCTCGAGGGTCTATCCAGAAATTGATCGAACGATGGATTGCGGTGAGGGACAAAGGGTCTAACCTTGTCATGCGGGGGCCTCCTAGTCAGTGGTGGTGGTTCTTCCATGGTAGAGAGGTGAACTTAGTCTCATGGATGGGGATAGGGCTGTGGCGGCGACAGGCGAATATAGCAAGAACTGGAGGCCACCGCGCTCTCATTCTCACTCACGGTGTGTCCAGATCCGTCCTCGTATTTTGTTGTTGTCTTGTCGGTTTATATGAAAGTTTGATAGCAGTTGTTTGGATGCACCGTGTTCGTCTCCCACTTTGCTGTGTTAAGAAATAGAGAACGTCCAAGGTTGTGACGAGGTTACTCTAAACATCAGAAATAGTATATATGAAGTACATACGCTCATTTTCATTTTTTGCCAATAGAGTCTCCAAAGACGAATTGATCGATGAATCGAGTCTATTGTGCTGGTTGCCCCGAGTCCCTGACCCTTCACGTGGCCTGCCCCATTTCAGCTCCCATTCCTCCTCATGCTTGCATTGATGACTGAAATCGTGAGTCTCGATAAATTCGTCTGTGGATTATTCCATTATGGATTTTGGAAAACTAGTTTGAGATATTTATAACTAGTTTGCTTTAGCTATATTAATTACATTTATTTTGTTAAAACAAACTAGGGCCCCATTTGCCTCTCACAGAAAGGCCACATTTGCATCTCGCACAGGGGCCCCAAATTTCTGGAGACGCCCTGCTATACAATATGAGACACTTATACAGTGACAATTTATATGATGGTTGTAGTGCAGTATAGAAGCTTAGTACATGCCTGAATTTTCTAAATTTCATAGTCTAATGTCTGAACTTTTCGATTGGATCAAGCATTGATATGTTTGTTATTTACGATGGTTGATTTTTTTGTAAGTTAAAATCACTACATTTTACTAAAGAAACAACTTAGATGTCAATTTTCTAGATTTAGATATCGGAGTTTTAGTCTGTTATAGTATCTGAACTTGATGCATTAAGATTATATATGATCAGGTTAGTGAAAAATAATTTTAGTAACTCGAACTATGAAATAAATATGCACTAGCTTGTTTTTGTTGTTACAGATGGTGAGAGACTACATGGAGGTATCGGGTGGAGGGGGGAGTGTAGAGGGTGCATGGTACAATGGACTCCATTTCGAGATGGAGGTAAAGATAAGAGGTTCCTTGATGGAATTTGATGATTTGGAGATCTTGTGTCTTAGTCAAAGTTTATGGTTACATGATCTTAACAATTGTGGAGCGTGGAGAGGGATCGGTCATGTATAACAAAAAATTAGGTACAAATAGAAGTAAGTAATATAAGTTAGATAATATTGTTTTCTAGTAGGGAAAGGTTGGTCAAGTCGAGTATTTTGTGTCCTTGTTGTGGGAGTGTATTGGAAGCCACAAAGTATTGTGTTGGTATTTCTAGAAAAATGTTCAGTGTGATGTAATTCTTAGTTTTAGTATTCACTAGAATTTTACTTCTAGAAGCATAATGTACTCATCTGTATTTAATTATTTTATATATGATACACACTTGAATCATTTCCTCTCGATGGTGTATAATCAACCGATCACAAACTAGTTCAAACATGCTCTCACAAGTATTAATTAATGTTCTCATTCCTTTTAGGTGATTCTTTTTATACTCTTATTTAATCGTTTACTTTGAGGGCATACCTTAAGTTGTTTTCTCAACTCAGCATGGCTTTAGTTTTTTTTGTACTAGAGAAGTATGGTGGAGAAGTTGAAACCTAACTGGTGATATTATGGAAGGTGTTGCATATTTGACATGGACAATGGGTTTTAAATTTGATGGATCCTTAAAATGGATAGAAGAGACCATCCACCAACTGAGCATCATCCACTGACCTTACTTAATTCCTAATCTTGGTCTAATAGAGCGGAATTAGCTATGATAACCACACCACCAACCATCACCTCATGGACTTGTGGGCATTCTACTTGTAAGTAACTGACACAATGGTGGTTCATGTCGTAGCGGAAGGTGATGTGGCGGAAATTCCAACGGTCTCATCTAAGGTTGTACTACTCAAATACGATATGTAACAAGGAGTTATCTTGGGTGGTGCTACAACATGGTAGGAGCTTGAGAGCCTCGACGCTAATGCGGTGATGGGGATGGTGGACAATGACACCATTGGTACTTGAAAGGGTGGTCACATCGCGCATGACCTGATCTAATCTGAGTTGAGTAAGGCCTTTCTATTATATAAAGCCATGTACAACAACCTAAAATTCCACCCTAAGAGGAGATATGTGTGGCTGCATGGGTGTCACGCTCGTCATCTTTATTTTGTGTAGCCATCGGAAGCGTCAAGGCGAGGAAGGCGCCACTATAGAAGGATGTTGATGAGCTCTTGCAACATGATAGAATGAAGATCGTCTATTTTCTCCTTTTATAACTTGGCTTCATTAAAATTATCTGATGCATGAATTTAAATAAGTGTGCACACTAATTTATATTTATTTTCAGAAGTGAGAAATTGTTTTACTAGGGCTATGTATATATATAATGTGCAATATTAATTATGATATTTATATGTATTCAGTAGTAAGATATTAGTCCTTACTATACAATATGAGACACATGGTACATTGACAATTTATATGACGGCTGTAGTGTAGTATAGAATCTTAGTACATGCTTGAACTTTCTAAATTTTATAGTATAATGTCTGAACTTTTCGAATTGGATCAAGCATTGATATATTTGTTATTTATAATGGTTGATTTTTTCGTAAGTTAAAATCACCACATTTTACTAAAGCAACAACTTCGATGACGACTTTCTAGATTTAGATGTTGGAGTTTAATTCTGTTATATTATATGACCTTGTTGCATTAAGATTGTATATGCTCAGGTTAGTGAAAAATAGGACGATAGTGTAGATGCCAAGTGTACTGGATACTGGAAATTTCTAAACTTTTTGAATTTTTATAGTATTGCTACTTCTCTGAATATTTTGAACCAGGATTCATCTTAACAGATGGGATCTAACAAGATTTGCTATCATCGTTGATTGTGATGACAATGTTGAAAAGTCTGATTACGTGTACCACACTGACAAGTTTGTCAATGAAGAAGAGATTCCAAGGTACAAGTTCGCCAAGCTGAAGGCAAGAGGTATGGAGAACATCATCACTTTTTAGTAGAATAGTGTAGTAGTTTAGGAGAAACGGACATAACACATTTGCATTTGTTGCATCTTGGACCTCTCTATGGGAAATATTCCATTTGGTCGACATTGTTATTTTGTAAATGAGATGACACTTAGAGAGGATCAACAAAGGTTCCTTGTAGTATTTGTTAATGATTCTCTAGGACAACCTATAAAGTAATATGTCTATGGCATGACTAATTCATCTGCCATCCTAAATAAATGCAAAATGTTATGATGATATATACTAATTTGCACAAGTACCAGTTTTGTTGTTTACAATCAAGTATATGCTAATTGTTTTAATTAATCTTTCTATTTTGTCAGCAATTTTTATTCAAGTCACCAAAACGTACCTGGAAAGGTACCTTACAGAACCTACCTGGGTAGATGTAGAGTGCATTATCAGCAGGAAAGACTTAAAAATTATAATGAAGCTGGAGCATGTGTCAAATTAGGAAATCATGACAAGTGGATGGGAAAGTGTTGAAAAGAGGTACATGATAGAATATGAAGATATGCGCATCTTCATCTTCCAATAAAAAAGGTACGACAGGTCTACATCTTCTCATCATGCATCTTGACCCATGAGGTTGTTTGTGATGTTGGAATCCTACTACTATAATAACTGCTAAGTATTATCTATGTAGTGGTTGTCATGCGAATCATGTCATGGTAATATGTGTTATGAACTGATATAAGTAGATGTTAAGTAATGCTTTTCGATGGAAAAATAGTTGGGAAAACTCCCCATTGAGTCATTTTTCATTTATATAAAAATATTTACAAGAAAGAATAATTATTTGGAGTGAATAGTTTACAAATTATATCCATCCATTGCTATGTTGCTTATTCAAGCTAGGTTTGGCTCGATGCATAATGAGAAAGACATCCTCCTTAAAGAATCTCACACATTCTAGGAGGTTTATATACTGGCTATAAAATATATGTTTCTTCCTATGATACCGTAAAGGCCAACACCCACAAATCATACTTTCCTTAAAGCGGATGTTTGTGTATCTCCTATTTCCATCAATGAGCATCCCTATGATATTCAGGTTTGTGTTCCATTCAATATTGAGACTCCACTAGAAGCACAGGATGAAATCTCTATCTCTATCTCTACTATCTAAAAAGAACTTTCATGCTCCGTTTTCTGCCGGACGCACTGCGTCGTTGCTTTTGTCGCGTCTCCAGCTCCGCTCACCCCGGCCCCTTGGTCCATCGCATTTTGCAATTAAGCCGCAGTCAACATCCCGTAAATCAAGCCGAAATCCACACCCTGCGGCCTGATGGCATCATGCAGTCGTGCCTCAACGCCTATCCTCACGATCAAATCGCGTCGCCGCCGCCTCTGCCACCCACCTCGTCGGCCACCCAACAAGACTGCCGGCCGGCCGACGACTTGCTTGCCGTCCCTCCCGTGGACGCCCGTGCTATGGCGAGCAATCGAGGGCAAGGGGAGAACAATCCAAGGGTTGGGTAGGCGTGGCCCTGGTGGCCGACGGGGACTACTAAGCCTGTCCCGCGTCCTCACGGTCGATTCCATTCGCCGGTACTTGGGAATTGAGCTCCTGGTCGTCCTCCACGAGAGAGGCGGCTGGCCACCCGAGGTGCCCAATGGCGGCGAAGCGGACCAAGAGCAAGGAGAAGGTCGGCGACGGAGCGACCGCCGATGTGGCAGGGCCTGCAGCTGGTGCTGTTATTGCTCGCGGCCAAGGAGATGCATGCGTTCAGCAACCACCGGTACAACTCCACCTACGGAAGGACGGAATGAAGATCAGGGGGCACTCAAAACATCGCCTAAATCTGCGGGAGGTGACGGATAATTGTTCACCAGACAGTGTGTTACCTTAGCTGGTGGGCGTCAGGACATGGATGGTTGCTTCGTACATTGCACTGTAGGATTCCAAGTTTCTCGTAGACTCAGTACCATCGGTTATCATAAGGTTGTATTCTGCATTTATCTTTGTTGTTTATACAGTTAACTAGCTCGTTGATTATATCAGAACTGACAAGGTGTTAAATGAATTTAGGGAAATAAGGCGGACTCAAGGATACCTTCCCAAAAGCGGTGGATTCAGGATCATTGGCATTATTTGCTTTCCTCCCTTGATCATACATGTATATCTTTGGCTATTCCTACTCTTAAGGTTTATCGTCTTACCCCTGACATACAGTTAATTACACTGGAAACAAAAGTTGTCCTTGTGAACACGAGAACAGCCTTAGTTTTGTTCCTGCTTTTTTCCGCATATAATGAATTTGTGATACAGTATGTTCCACACCATCTTTATATTTTGGAAATCCCTTTGCCTGTACCACTTCACCAAATGCAGTATTTTCTTGGCAAAATGCCGAGCTCCTTGCTTATTTAATTCAGGAACCTGTGTGGTTAACAATGTCTAAAAGTGCGATTTGTCTCTATAGATTACAAACTCTTTATTTCTTGGATTCCTTATAGGGCACGTTTAGTATACACTGATATATGAAGAAGCTTATCTGAATTTATCATCACTATCCCTGATGTTATTTGATTTGATAATATGCTTGTGATTGATTGATCAAGAATAGCAGTAATCTAGATTTTTCTTCGCAAACAGATCTTCACACAATTTATAGTTCATAGCCCATCTTAGGATCTAGAGTTATGTAACTCTCTGCTCCAGGCACGAGAATAGTGGAAGATTGCAAGTTCTTAAGAAATATAGTTTTTTATTTCATTCATGTTAGAAGCTGTATAATATGAGCAACCTTGCAAGGCAGTAGTGGTTATGGAAGAGATGAACCTGCGGTAATATGCTTGTTGGGAATAGCTAAGGCCATTGCTTGAACTTGGCATGCCTAAGGATGGATTGCAGCATCCTCAACGGTGGAATGATGTTTGATGTATTGTGCAGTAGTTAGAAAGACTTTAGCTCCAGGTGCTATTTAATAATATGGGTTTTTGACAGCATCAACATTTACAAAACTTGTGTTCTTGCAGGTACCAGTGCAACGTTCCTCTCCATGATGGATTGATGTGCTTGTCGGCCTCACCCATCAAAAAAATTAACTGAAATATGAGTGCGTACCTAAACTGGAGACTTGGTGTGGTGGCCCTGGACCTGCGCACCTGGAGCTCACTCGCTGATTGTTGTCGACTAATAGGCGGAGACAATGAACCTTGCACAGCAACCACACGACATGCCGACTACAATGTTACCAACAGGCTGCAGGTGATCTATCAAGTCAACATTGTAATTTGTAAGTATGTAATTGCCATACAATTTGACACCTTTTCCCTACTCACATGTCTAATAGGTGTTTCAATCCAATGCTTAAATAGCAGGTTAATAGGTGCACGGGCCAGGAACAACAGTATTGATTATTTTGGTGTGTATTGGTGAAAAGATTCATTGTGTTAGTTTTCTTCCAATATTGCCAAGTCGTAGATATTAGATTCTACACCCTTCAAAGAAGTATAAATGGCTCTTATTTACTTTCCTGTTCATTTAATTTGTTAAAGTACATTGATTGTAAGTATGCTATGTTTATTGGTTAGTACCTATAGATGAAGTTGGAGTTGTGTGTGCTCATGTTGTTGTGGACAAGGGTTGGTCCAACAAACTGAAGAACTTGATCCATGGTCCTTGTAAATTGGGTACTTCACCTAATAAAAGCCCGAGGTATGTAAGCGAAACTATCTCCATAAGTCAATTTACATGTTCTCGGTCTTGATGAAGCTGCCATACCTACATGTAAGATTCATATTCATATCTTGTAGAGCACTTGTAATGAAAATAGTGCCTGAGCTTCAATTACCGCAGGTTCAAAATTCCACACTTTTTTGACAACTTTGTATGGTTAAATAATAAACTTCTGCAATTGTTTCCACTTTTGCAAGAGATGGATTTGGATCACTTACGATAATATGCGCTGGTGGTAAATTTCTCGTCTGTTTACTGTACCAAGAAAATGAATTCTTCTGGCAACATCAATTCACGTAATTTGGCATAGCTATACATGCTCAAGAATCTTGATAAAGCTAAAGTTGAGCTTGAGGAATTAGTTCATTCCTACTAGATCCCAAGGTGAAGTTATATCAAATTAGCTTCAATCTACATCTATGCTACCTATACTCTATAGTTGTTACTTAACTTGGGTTGATTACAAACTGGACATCATGTCTCATTAGTGTTTTTTTGGAATAATTATGCCACAGAAGGAGAAGCCACCACAGGGCTCGACCAACCATGACACCAGCTTCTCCCGCCTGCAGCGGCCCTGGAACATCTGTCTGCTCAACCATGAAGCCATGGCACCGTTCATCCTAGCTTGAGATCAGGAGGGGCGGCACGAGTGCGTAGATTTCCTACCATAGGAGCAACCAATTGAGATGTAAGCATTGAAGCCTCAATCGTGCTTCATCTTTCTTCCTCGTGCTTGAATTCTGGTCTCTGTGCTTACAATTTCAGGATCCATTGACCACGGGTGCTTTTCTGGACCCTCACCCCAACCTCATGTTACTATTTGTTTTTTCTATCCATGAGAAAAAGGATGCACGAAACCCAAACAACGTCGATTCAGATTCCCTCAGGTAAAGTCTTCATGAAACAAGGTAGTCTGGATCACCACCCTCATGTCATTTATCTTGCATGGTATTGTAACCAACATTTTCTTCTAGGATATTTAATTGCCAGCGTATGTATCACAAATAAATTGTGAATTTGAAATATGTTTGTACATCAATAAATGATGGAGAGCTCCTGATGTGAGATGGATTAAACTTAACACTAATGCAAGTGCTAACCCTTTCTATGGAGAAGCTGGATCTGTGAGTGATACCAAGAAGCAACAATGGCACCGTGGTCTTTTTTGCTTGGAAGCATATTCACAATTTCCCCGACTTTGATACAATTGAAGCCTTGGTGACTGAATTTGGTATGCGCCTACTGTCTCAAACTGATTATGTCTCCCTACTATGTTAAGGAAAAAAGGAGTAATTATTTTGTTCATATTTTTATAAATACAGATAAAATACTTGCTGCATTAGATTTCCTACTGATGCTAATCATCCTAGCGTAAGCCTCTTAAAATTGTTTATTTTCTTTGTAGAGGCTAGAATTTCAATATCTATCCACAAGATTTGGTTGGAAGAACCAACGATTACTGATCCATCCTAAAATTTACTGTTTTCAAAATATTTAAAGAATATATGATGCATGTCGGATGTAGTTTAATCTAAATTTAAATTTCTTTATTTTCAGTGATATATATTTATGATGAATAACTCAATTCATGGGCAATCCAATTTTGTCATAGTTTTTGGACTGGTGGCAAAGATGGAGTTTCCCTTAAATTGAAGTCGCTTTTGAAATATTTTTGGTGGCTACTAATATATATTATTCTGCTTGCACTATAATTTCTCCAAAGTTACTGAATTTTCATTGTACTGAACTCTCCTACTTATATTTCAGAGATGAGGGTTTTCAAATTTAAGTAGAGAAAAGGAAGAAGGCAGTTCGGTAGGAAGACGAAAATGAGGGAGTAGAGATCAGTGGTTTGATGCGATTAACATGTCTGCTGAGGTAAGTTGTGGCCCCGGCAATGGCCATGTTCCATGTGAGCGATGGAACAGGGCCCCAATTTCCTAGGGCCCCTGAATTACTACAGCCCAATAGTGCTTTCTCGTGCGGCCCAGCTTACTTGTTCTAGCTATTCATCGCCCATCTGATCCTGATCGTCTCCTTCGACAGTTGCTCGCTCGAGGCTCGACCACCGCGTTCTGCTCGCCAGTCGCCATCGCACTCGCACATCGATCAGATCATAGTAATTCACTCTTGAATCAGCATCCACTTTTAATCCCCTGCAGCCCCGCCCCAGATGATGGTTGTTCTTTTTTTCTTGAACCTCACGATGTTGTCCGTGGTCAAATCGATTGACGCTCTTGCTTGATTGTTGTGCCCTTGCTGCTCTGAAATCGATTGCATAGTAGGGAGTATTTGGGAGCAGCGAATTACCGATTGATCGAGCCTCTCTAAAGTCTTGCTACATATAATAGGGTGATGTCTAGGTCTAATCAAAGTTAGAAAGTAGCCTCTCTACCTCCTGGGGTAATTTAAGTTGTCCATGTATTAATTTTTCCATGTGAAGTAAAACTGGAAAATACAATTTATGATTTTTTAAAGATAATTTGCTCTACTATCTGTTTAGGGTGTTGTCCAGGTCCAGCCAAAGTTAGCAAGTAACCTCTCTACCTCTTGGGTTAATTCAAGGTGCCCATGTATTACCTTTTCTGCATGAAATAAAATTGAAAATACAATTTATGCTTTTCTAAAAGTTAGTTTGCTCTACGGTTTTTTCTTCTTGAAATATGTATATTTTGTGTTTCAGACTTATGTTTGATGTCATTTTCTTGATCAACAGCGTTGTTGCATAAATGTTGGCTGATAGGTTTTTTTAATTTTCATACTTATCTTCAAAGGAAAGAGAATGATGAATGATTGGACTAGAAGTTACTAACTAGATCCGATCCGTCTTATGTTACTATTTGGGTGAGTGGATCCGATCCGTCTTATATTACTATTTGGGTGAGTGCTTAATTGTGCAGATGTTTGTTTGTTTTGGACAAGACCTATACTTACATACATGAAGAACATGATCTAAAAGAAGTCTTGATAACATATATGAATCAGTATACATTTGAATACTTGATTACAGAAATCTAAATATAGAATGTCTTGACTCATTTCTGGACCAATTTCCATTGTTTATATTCCGATCGCTATGTTGTTTTGGATTTTTGCTAGGGACGAGGAAAACAATTATTGACTGGTATTCAAAGCTTTGATCATAGAAGATTCTGAACGTATTTCATTCTAATATTTGATTGAAACACAAGTCATGATGGTGTATGCAATGTGAAATAAGAAATTAGTACGTAGTTTTTGTTAGGGAGAATATTGTATAAAAAGATGTACCTGCATCATAGTTGTGTTTGTACCGTGAAATAAGAAATTGCTTGCGGTTTGTGCTTAAGTTTGATAAGAATCGGTATGTTTTTTTTTGTTTTTATCTATGTAACACATAATATATATATAAACCAGGTTTCTGTTTTGCGTATGTATGCCCGTTGCAACGCACGGGCATTTCACTAGTCACATAAAAAATAAATAAGTGCATCATGCATTTATTGACATAATCCTGGCATAGTACACAACTTGTAATTTTGACATGGAATTTTTTCCTTGGGTGTAGGTTCATGATATTGAGTCTGTCTTGATGAAGCGACCAGAAGAAACATTTGTGTTTAGGAAGCACACATGATTTACACACCCATAGCATAGGTTTGGTTGCTAGCTCGGCTGGGGCTCGAGCTATATATACACATTTACCCGTGAATACACATTTCTACAGTATCTATCATATTTACCCGTGAATACACATTTATCTCTCAAATTAGTGCTCATATATGGTTTGATCAAATCCTGCAGCTCATTGAATTGCCGAGATGCATTAGTAGATAGAGGGGGTGAAAAGTGATCATATATGTCCTCATATGCTAATGCACATGCTTATTTAATGGTAATATTCTAATTAGAAGAACAAAGAGAATAGTCATGAGAATTTTCCATAGCTTATATATATTTTACTTCCACAATTAATAGTGCTACCATCACTAGGTTTGCAAGTGGTAAGATTCTAGAAACTGTCCCATAAAGATACGGTGTATTTTCACTCAAATGGGCCAATTGGAGCTATGTTATGTGGTGTGTAATGTGGCCTATAGTCAACATTCCAAATAAGCTACACCTAGGGTATATCATGGTGATACATGAATTTATATAAGTTTTTTATGAGAAGAGTTTTGCAATCTCAGGTTCAACACACATAGTCCTCCAACAACCTTAGGGTTGCAGACATTTTCCCACTTGACAAGAAATTTACCCTTTTTTTAATATCTTTCCTACACTCCAGAGAAATCCCCTTGCTCATTTCCACATGGTTATTTATTCCAATAGGAACTTTAAGAAAGCACATAGAAAAATTTAGCATACCGGTAAACATGGATTTAACCAAAATGAGCTTTCCATCATTGGATAATTTTGTGGCAATTCATGATAGACGTTTTTAAAATATGTCAATAAAGCCAACAAAGTGCTTAATTTTTTTGGATTGGTAGTACCCATAGAGAGGCTTAGATATTAAAAGAACAAGTAGCATACAAATAAATACCAAGGAGATAGAGGTGTGTAACCTACCTCATAAAAGAACAAGTAAATACTTTAACAAAAAAATGCAACAAGGTTTTCATATGAAATCCGTTTTTGATAAAATAGAGCTTGCCATGAGAATAGACACAAGCTTTAAAACTTCAAATGAGTAAGATACAAATAAGAACCAAGAAGGATGATGATAAGTAGGCAAAGGTTTAAGCTCTCTTTGAAAGATATGACCGAGTTACTCACTGGACAGCCCCTCTTGATAGTATGGCTATCTATCATAAACCCGGTCTCCCAACTACTAACATGAGAACAACAAAAAACCCTATCTATATCAAACCTTTGAATTGAGCATTCGACCTAATCTTGTCCTTCTCAAGATGGAACACCTTTCTTGATTGCTCTTGCTCACGCTTGCTTGATGAAGACTTGCGAATTTCTCCCCCATACACCATGGGGAAACCTATTTTTCAAACTTGTCTTCATTGATCCATGATCACCGAGTATGGCAAGCTTCAAGCATGTGATATTCTAGAGATGACACATCTTGAACTTGCACAACTTCATTTCTTCTTGAGTGTTGATCCATTATTCGTCTTGTCCAACCTTGAATCATCTTCTTTCTTCAACATGATTCCAATAGGCTCAAAGCCCTTGGACATTGCTTATTGTTCTTATTTTCTTTATCTTTCAACCTTGAAGCCAACACATTGTCCAATCGATGCCAATGGAAAATTCCTACAAGTGTAACCCAATGCAAACATTAGTCCGTAGAGATTGTCATTAATTACCAAAACCACACATGCCCTTTCAAGGACTTTAAACCTTTTTTGTACCACAAAAGTATAGTGGAGCAGGTGCAAAGTCCGTTGGTGATATTATGGAAGGCGTCGCATGTCATAAATGTTTCCTTGTGTCATATGAATGTTTCAAATGTGGTGTTGTGATGGAGAGTAAACTTGTCTGCAAGGCCACTGTCAAGACTAAGGGGGATTTGTTAAACTAATTAACTCTCTGAAATGGCAAAAATGTTGCACAGAGAGATTGTTCTAGTGTTCGGGTTTGCTTTCGTTTATTATTTTCAGCATAAAAGATGAAGAGGTCAAAGAGATTTTTATTCAATTAGCTCCTTGAGAGGAAGATGTCGATGGTATTTTAATTCGTTTGTCTCCTAAAAATGGATACTAAAGACTACCTAGTTGTTGAGCACTCGTTGTTAACCTGTTTAACTAGGTTAGTATAGTCATTCATATGTAATATGTGCATTCATACCCATATTATATTTGCTGATCAGTTCATTTATCGGTTGTCAGGAACCAACTTGATTCAGGATGGCATTAATTAGGTGATCACTCGCCACCACCACTAACCATCAACTCATGGACCGCATGCATACTACTTCTAAGGGGCGGTGATAGTGGAAGAATTCGACGTGCCATCAACTCCGAAGCTCTCGTCTCAGAGCGAGTGTACTGCTAAAGTTCAAGGTGCAAGAAGACGTCGCCCTGGGTGGTGGGACACGACGACGCTGATTGCCTCGATATGGGAATACCTCGAATCTTGCTGTGTTGACGTGGCGGGGATGGTGAGAAACGACATTACTATAGGGATTTTACAGGGGTGACTCCACTTGTGACCTAATCTACCCTGAGTCTAGCAATGCCTTTCTATCCGACAAGGCCATGTATAACCACCTGACGTGCCACCCGATGAGGGGTATACTAGCAGGTGTCACACCAATATACACCCTCCGCCTATGCTTCTATGGGCGCTAGAAGGTTTTGTTGAGCGCTAGCATAAGCAACTAAGCTCTGAAAGGGACAATCTTTGTGGAAGTACTTCCAGAAATTCCCTACATAAGTAGGTCAAGAAATTGACAAAATATGTTAGCTACACTTGCCCAACTTTTATCACTTTGTATCTTCATTTTTGTTAGCTACACTTCCCAACTTTTTCCATGACCTAGTGGTGCAGGTGCCTATACATATTTTGGTGTTGGCGCCGTGACCGCATAGACTTGAATGTTTGCGGGCGTTACTTGCATTTAGTTTCATTGGGGATCATCTCCTGCACTCTCTATTAGAAGATGATAACGGTGCGCGAGATGACATTTGGATCTTCCACGCTAGGTTGTTTCCCTTGTCATGGATGACCATCGACTCTAGAGGTGTCAACGAGTACATGAGCCGGTGAACTCCATTTGGAGATGTAGACCATGTGAAGAGGTGAAAATATGGATCTAGATTCTTTGGAGATCTTGTGTGCTTGGTTTAAGTCTATGGTGGCCAGCGACTTTAGGGATGTGTCAATGGGGGAATGAGCATATGGACTCCATTTGGAGATGGAGATCGATGGAAGAGGTTCCTTGATGGATCTAGATGATTTGGAGAACTTGTGTACTTGGTTAAAGACCACGGAGGCCAGGTTTCATAAATTCCCTAAAATGGTATTTTTAGAAATTAGCATCGTGCGATGAGTATCTTAGACAAAAAGTTAGCTACACTTGTCCAACTTTTGTCACCTTGTAGCTTCCATTTTGTTAGCTACACTTCCCAAGTTTTTCCACCATGCATGTAGCTTCATTTTGTTAACCACACGTGCCGGAGGACCTAGCACGTGCAGGTGCTTGTGCACCTTCCGATGCGGCACCCCGACCGCACAGACTTGAACATTTGCGGGCGATACTTGCACTTGAACGTTGCCTTGAGGATCATCTCTTGAACTCCTTGTTAGAAGTTGATTACGATGTGCAAGATGACAGTAGGGACTTATGCGCTAGCTAGTTTACCTTGTCATGGATGACTAGTGACTATAGCGGGAGGTGTTAACGAGTGCATAAGCCGGTGGACTCCATTTGGAGATGTAGATCGTGAGAAGAGGTTCTTTGATGGATCTGGATGTGTTAGAGATCTTGTGTGTTTGGTTAAAGTCTATGGTGGCTAACAACTTTAAGGAGGTGTTGACACGGTAATGAGACGGTGGATGATATCTTCAATCCAGATTACTCATGTAGTATTTCCCTAGTAGACCTTGGTTTACCGAATCCTTGGGAAGCTTTTGCTTGGTTTAAAAGGTTACATCAGAACAGACCTAGAGAACTCGTAGAATCTTTGTTTATCAGACCGGAACGTTTTTGTTGTTGGGGTTGGATCAATGGACGGAGATAGGTCGTGGGCTCAAGGTTTTTCTTACAGCTATGCACACATAGGGGATTCAAAGGATAATGATAAGCACAAATATGTATTAGAACATAATCATAAACTCAATTATATAAGTGGGCGATGCATCTTGATAACACCTTATCCTACCGCTGCAACACTATGGCTTCATTTTCCAACCACCTATTCCTTGCCAGGATTTTAGCAGTTATTAAGATAAGAAGACCAAACCATTATGATTTGTGACGTCACTGTTATTCCCTAGATAATATCTTTCCTCCATTTTACTCTCCTTACTGTCACCAGGTTTCACGTCATGGATTTCGGATCAACTCAACTCTAACCTTTATACCTTTACCGATCTTCGAGGTCTTGGAATACCTGACAAATTCTAGGATCAAGGCAAAACACAAGAGACAAATATACGTGCAGATAGATTACTTCAGAAATACAATTATCCGATACTAAAATACACACATGTAGCTGCGTGGCTAGGCCTCAGTCCTTAGCCCGTGAGGGATACTTACACATGATTAGATCAAGACTCATAAATATTGTATTTATATTGTTGAAAGATAAATAACAGATAGTCTTACAATATCGTCAATCACAAAGGAATCAAGATTACAAGTAGAGAACTGTCACATCCTAAATTTTAGATTTGGTTCTGCATATCATTCATATCATTGCATCATGTTATTCCATGCAAAACATCCGATTGAAATGATTCGGCAAAACACTATTTTCAAAACCCTATTTTACTTTACTAAAATGCTCCTGCGGGAGGGTATACTGGGACTTATGTTTCCCCCCTTGTAAACTAGTGGGTTCACTCACCACATGACCCTAGTTTGATCTCCTAGATTTTAGAAAAATTTAGGAACAAGTTTCGCCCAATTCGGAGTCCGTATGAAAAAGTTACGGAGGAAATACTAAATAGGAAATTGGAAAAAAGAAAAGATAAAAAAAAAGGCGGCGCCAGCCTACTGGGCCGCGCCGGCCCAGCCAGCACCCACAGCGCACGCGCGCGCCTGCAGCCCGCCGCCCGTGTCTGGCCACCGACAGGTGGGGCCCACCTGTCGGCGCCGACTTCGCCGCCGCCGCCGCGCCCGACACGAACTCCGCAACCGCCGCGCGCCGCCTCCGCCTCCAACTCCGCGTGGGCCCCCACTTAACCGCGCCGCCCCTGCCTCTCTCTCCCCATCGCGTCCCGCACCCTCGCGAGCCGCCGCCGCCTCGCCATCTCGTCGCCGCCGCCGCCAGGTAACCGCGCCGCCGCCTCGCTCCAGCGGCCCCGAGCTCGCCGCCACCTCACCCCGAGCTCGCCGCCACCTCGCTCCAGCGGCCCGCCGCCATCGCCTCCCCGCGCGCCCGACCCCGCCGCCGACTCGACGGGCTCCGCCTCCTCGTCGCCGACCTCGTACGCCACGACGCCGGAGCCGCTCGCTGCCGCCGCCCGAGCTCGCCGCCGCCGCCACCCCTCCTGGCCGTTGGATCTCCGATCCACGGCTCAGATCGACCGAAGACCGCGCGGTTGACTGGTCAACAGCCAGTCAACCCACGCTGAGTCAGCACTGAGTCAGCAGGGAAGAGAGGGCGGCGCGGGCTCCGCCTCCTCGTTCCCTTTTGATTTAAATCGATTTAGAAATTGCAGAAATTTGTAGAATCTTGTAAATTGCGTAGAAAATAATCTACTGGGCCAAAAATTGCAAATAAAATATGTGTGGATTCAGTAAGTCGTGTATAATCTTGCTGTACCATTGTTTTACACTTTTGCAGCAAGATTTTTGTCCAGATTAATTAAATGATTTAATGCCCTTTTTGGAGTAATTAATTCATAGAAAAAGATTTGTAACTCCAAAAATTGCAAATAATATGTCCCTGGATTCAGTAGAACAAGGGGAATCTCAAAGTGAATTAAAAAGATAGGCTTACTGTAAAAACTTTTGCAGAAACTATTTAGTGGCTTTCTGCAGTATTTTAATTACCCGGGGAGTTTTATAATTCCTTTTTGAGTAATTCCAATTGGTACTGTTCCTAAATAGCAATGCCTATAGAGTAGATTTTTCCCAAGATTTTACAAACAGTATGTTTTCAGTAGTTATTTATTTGGTTTCTAGCTCTAGTTTTGAGCATTATAAATTGCATAATGGTTTTCCTTACGCTAAAATTATTTTCCATGCATGCATTCAGTAGCTTTACTGAAGAGGATTATGTGGTGCTGCTGTAGCATCAATCCACTTGTCATGCATGCATTCATGCATCATCCTTGTTTGCATATGCTTGTGGATGGTTTGTTTATGATTGCAATTGTATCGTGTAGATTGTGACGAGTGCAATGCTTGCTCGTGTGTGGATTGTTCTTCCGACCTCTACAACCAAGGCAAGTAGATGCTACTTTGTTCATGATATTGTCCTTCTATTTTCAATGCATTGTCGTGTATTTTGTAGATGCATGTGTAGGATGATACTATCGCTATGCTATGTCCTATTATGTGGTAGGGCTTTCCTTGTAGATGAACCACCGTTGGTAGATGTGCTTAGCCATGCTATGATGAACGAGGGATGGGTTACATCACTGAGAGTTGTTTCTAAATGTGTTGGTTTGCGAAAACTAAAACAACTTAATCAATGAATCTCCTGGGTGTGATGGGATTGATAAATTTTGGTGGTATCATTGCGGAAAGGCACCCAGGTATCGAGAGAAAATGATTGGCTTCTTTATTTTGTAGCTTACGTGTACAACCATGTGCCAATAATGAAATGGGCGGTTGGTTGGATTTAGTAGGTTGTGGTAACTCGAACCCGCGTATCCAGAGATGTAGAATTTTGGTAGGTTGGACCGATGCGCGTCGGGATTGGGGAGCTACTTCCCGAACGGTCTCTTCTTGGACTTCTCCCTATCATCACCCAAAATGAGAGTGATGGTACGAGCTGGGCTGGCCAAGTCACATGGGTAAAGTGTACTGCCCCCTGCAGGGTGTATAATCTAATCGATTAGCCGTGTCCCCGGTTATGGACAACTGAGTTGCTTGATATTGATTCCGTGACATGTTTCTCGCTCATTCTAATTTCATAATTGCTTTAATATTGTTGGGTTAACTTAATTGGGATCTTTTCAAAGAAAATAAAAAACTGTTTATGAAAGTAGGACAAAGGTATTTGCAAATGCAAGCTAGCCACAGCTCCACTTGCCAAATATGCATGTAGATGTTAGCACTATTGTCTCCTTTACTAGCTCTACTTGCCATACATTCCATGTATTGACCCTTTGGGGCTGCAACGTTTCATGTTGCAGGATATTCCGATTCTGAGTAATCGATATAGGCCACGGTACTCCACTCGGCACTTGTTCACTTGTGGGCAATTTGAAGAATGGAGGATTTACTTTATTTATGTTGCTACCTGAATAACTTGAGCTAGCCTTGAGCTAAGCTTTTATTGTAATAATGGTACTCTAGATCTTCGTTATTTATGATACACGGATATTTTGCTATGTTATTCAACTTATTCTATTGTGGGCCAATGAACCGATCCAGGGATTGGCATGTCACATAGAAGCCACGGTATTTTCAGAACTGCGGTGTTACAAGATGGTATTAGAGCCCGTGTGTCGACTGTAGGATCGTGACCTAGGATTGGAATTAGGAAACCATAGAATTATTAAAGCTTATATTAACTCTATCTTTCATCTTATGCCTTTCACTCTCGTAAATTCTTACCATATGCTATTCTCACACTTTCCTCTTTTAATTGATAGATGGGAGAAGTCAGGACTGAGTATGCAACCATGGAGTCACCAAGGCCCTTTGCAAGGCAGTTAGCATAGCTCTCGCAGTCATTGGGATTGCCACTGCCCATGTTCAAAGGAAGAAGGTTGTACACCTATGGTTATGGAGAGGATGCATGGGAGATCACAACCTTCATCTTCAGGGATGCTGCCTTGCCAAAACCTGTGCATCTGATCTACACCAAGACATACTGCAACTGGGGACTTGGAATTAACTTGGCCATACATGAAGCCCTGTCTCGCCAGTGCCATCATGTCAGACACCTACTGCCAGCAGATTCACCCTACCGTGACTATGGGAGGCGTGATGAAGATGGACACATTGTGATTACCCCGGGCAACAGGAACAACATGCCGCCCCGTCGGAGGCACATAGAGGACATGGAAAGGGAGAATGGAGCTCTAGCTGAGAAAGTGATGATGATAAAGGAGATTGCAGATTTTGCCAGCAATGGTATGGTGGTCCAAGGACAGGAGATTGACACCTTGCATAAAGCTGTGGGAGTTCTGGAGAATGCCCTGATAGGCAGAGATGCAACCATAGCTCATCTTCATGGAACTGTGCAGGAAAACACCCAGAACATACAACAGCTGCAAGGGACCGTCTAGGAAAGGGATCAAACTATTGAAGCTATGGCAGCCCATATTGCCGCTCTCCAAGCACAGCTGAATCCACCCTCTGATGATGACAATGGAGATGGTGGAAAAAATGATGATGATGATGACAGTGGGAATGATGATGAGGAGGACGAGGATGATGATGATGGAGACGATGATGGTGGAGGAGATGAAGCTGTTGCAGTTGCAGCTGAAAGTGAAGAAGAAGAGGAGGATCCAGAAGAGGTGGAGTTTGAGATTTCAAGTGATGACTCAGGAGAGGTTTACACTCCGCCGCCATGGTTAAACCGTGGACAGAAGCGCCAACGCATGAGTGCAAGGACCTACCGCAACCTCTTCAAGAAGTAGATAGAAGTCCACCAATTAGTCCTTGTTAGGAAAAATCATTAGGATTAGTCTCGATCGATGTAAAACTTAGTTACAGTTAGCTTAAGAGTGTTTAGTTGCTTATTTGTGTACTTCAATATCCCAGGAATTATTTGTGCGAATTTTATGAAAGAGTTATGGCAAGTTTGCTTAATATCTGTGTTATTTTCGCTGCAGTTTTCTGCTGATACAGCAGTACTGTATGATTTTTCATATTTTTATGGTATCTGGGAAAAATATGAAAAAAATAGGGCTGGTGCGAAACTCTCTGTACTGTATGTGAAAAAATCAGCTAAAATTCCTGACGAGTCTAAGTCAGGTAGAAAAATTCGTGTACACTTCTGGACTGTTCTGGCAGATTGCTGTTTTTGCTGCTTTGTTGACCAACTGTTTAGTTAACCATTGCCAACTCTTGTAAAACTATTTCAGTAGGTATATACAGCTAGGATAACCCCTGGGATGTTGCTGGATCACTTGTTTGTTGATGTGTTGCTTGTTTGAGATTGTCTGCTATTGTTTGTTGTTGTTTGATCATAATGCATGGGTAGAATCCTATTATCGTAGTTGATTCTTTCTAAGCTTACCTGTGCTGAACCGCAGATGCCTCCCCGCCGTCAACCCACTGAGTTGGAGCAGCTCATGGCAGCTCAGGCACAGCTGACCCAAGTTATGGCCCAGTTCATGGAAGCTCAGAACAACAACAACAATGGGAACAACCAGCCTCAGGGAGATGCTCTCACCAGGTTTCTGTGGTTAAGGCCAGCTAAGTTCTCTACTGCAACGGAACCAATGGTTGCTCTCGACTGGTTGCGTTCAGTCAACAAGGATCTGGTAACTATTGGATGCACTGATGCTGAGAAGGTGAGGTTTGCCGCTCACCTACTGGAGGGACCAGCCGCTTCTTGGTGGGACACTTTTCAGATCACCCACCCGCTGGACACTGTGACTTGGGCAATGTTTGAGGAAGGTTTCAAGACCAACCATGTGTCTTCAGGTGTTCTGAGCCTGAAGAGGAAGGAGTTTCGCAACTTGCGCCAAACCAACCGCACCGTGGCTGAGTACATTGAGGAGTTCAACAACCTGTCCCGTTATGCACCTGAGGATGTTGACACTAATGCAAAAAGGAGGGAGAGATTTCTGGATGGCCTCAGTGATGAGCTTTCAGTGCAGCTACTGGTGGTTTATTGACCCACTTTCCAGGAGCTTATGGACAAGGCCAGGATCTTGGAAGGGAAGCACAAGTAGGTGGAGAACCGCAAGAGAAAGAGCAGCAATCACCACTCTGGTTCCCACCACAAGTCTCGCACTTCTTATGATGGATACTCCAAGCATGGAGGGAGTGACCATGGGCACCATGGGAGCCATGACCGCCACCACCATGGAGGCGATGGACATCGCCATGACAACCACAAGGGCAGCCACCACAACAACAAGGGAGGACACTCTCACCATTCTGGAGGACATAGTGGGCATGACCGCAACCGTGATCGCAGCTTTGTGAAGAAGGATCTGAGTGAGGTGACATGCTTCAAGTGTGGCCAGAAGGGACATTATGCTGACAACTGTCTGGAGAGGAAGGGACTGAAGCCAACCAACAACTAGAAGGCCACAGTGAACCACATGAATGTGGATGAGATCCCAGATGAGCCTGATCTTGTGATTGGTTAGTTCCCAATCAACACTCACCCTGCACTTATACTTTTCGATACTAGTGCATCGCATTCATTCATATCAAGGGCATTTGTGGATAAGTATAAGCTACCTACTGAGAGTATGAAAGAGTCTATTAGAGTAAGCTCACCTGGAGGAGATATGATAGCTAGCGCGGGATGCCGCGGCTTAACTGTGAGGATTGGAACACACAACTTCATTGCACATCTGGTAGTGTTGGAGTCACAAGGGTTAGATGTTATCCTGGGTATGGATTGGATGTCTATGCATGGGGGACACATAGATTGTGCACAGCGAGCTGTTTCACTAAAAACCCTGGATGGTAAGAGAATTAGGTTCAAGTCGGCAGTGCGACCAGGAAGGTGTAAGCTGAATTCTCTTAAGGGGGTTAGCATGGATACTGTGCCTGTGATTAGAGATTACCCCGACGTGTTTCCGGAAGAGCTGCCAGGAATGCCACCTGACATGGAAGTGGAGTTTCTCATCGACCTGATGTCGGGAACATGACCTATAGCAAAGATACCATATAAGATGGATGTGGATGAGCTGAAGGATTTGAAGAAGCAGCTGAAAGAGCAGTTGGACAAGGGATTCATTCAGCCTAGTTCGTCGTCATGGGGTGCACCTGTTCTGTTTGTGGAGAAGAAAGACAACAGCAAGGGATTAGAGGTGGACTATCGCTCGCTGAATGAGGTGACCATCAAGAACAAATACCCCCTGCCGAACATAAATGATTTGTTTGATCAACTGGAAGGAGCGAAGGTGTTTATCAAGATTGATCTGCGATCAGGCTACTTCCAATTGAAGATCCGGGAGGAAGACATACCAAAGACCGCTTTCACTACTAGGTATGGATTATATGAGTATACAATTATGTCTTTTGGACTAACAAATGCCCCGGCATATTTCATGACCATGATGAACAAGGTATTCATGGAGTACTTAGACAAGTTCGTGGTGGTGTTTATTGACGACATACTGATATACTCCAAGGATGATGCTGAGCATGAGAAACATCTGCGACTGATCATGGAGAAGCTGAGGGAACACAAGATGTATGCCAAATTCAGCAAGTGTGAATTCTGGCTTAACACTGTTGGATTTCTTGGACACGTGGTGTCAGGAGAAGGAGTCGCTGTTGATCCAAGAAAAGTGACTGCAGTAACTGAGTAGGAAGCGCCCAAGAATGCGGGAGAGATTCGAAGCTTTTTGGGACTTGCTGGATGATGGGGATGCGCCTACCGGGGTATACCCAGCAGGATGTTTCCGACTGGCCCAAGAACCGGCGAGTGGGCCTGCAGGATGGCGACTGGATCAAGGCCTGGCGTGGATCCAAGCGACTGGAAGCTGAAGGCCCAGGCGAGTAGATAGGCCCAGTCGGATTAGGTTAATCGAGTACCGAAGCTTTAACTGATTCGGTTGAGATATGTAAACCCTAGGGGAGGTGAGCCTATATAAACCTCCCTGCGGGGCGTGTAGAGATACGTTCCATCATACACCCAAGCGACTCGCCGCCCAGCCGCCGAGCTCGCCCATTGTACCATCTCCATAATACAATCTAGCAGGAGTAGGTCTTTACCCTCCGGGGGCCCGAACCTGGGTAAAACCCTGTGTCTCCGCCCTCATCTCGCACCGCAGATGGCTGGCCACCCTTGCCCCTCGTTCTACTACTCGCTGCCGATTGCAGCATCTGCCGTGACCATTCCCACGACAGTGGCGCCCACCGTGGGGCCTGGCCGGTCTGGCCGGTGTTCTGCGGCGAGATCCAATCTGCCCATCAACGAGACGGTCGCCACCGGCCGCATGATATCGATCGGCGAGATGCTCCAAATCTTTCCGAGCAGCTACGTCCCGGCGGTGTGACCCGTCACGCACAGCGTGATCCTGCCGGTCGGCACGATCAGCCTCTTCGTCGGCCTCACCGACATTATCGTCTCGGAGGACTCGGCTCGCATCCGCGAGTCGCCGCCATGCGATCGGCTCTCCAAGAGCCAGATCCGCACGATCCATCGCCTCGCCTCCGAGTACAACTCGGCCCACAGCGACGTGGCCAAAAACTCAGCGGCCGCAGAAGACGCGGCCCTCAACGACGACGCCGACTCGGCGACCCCGGCGTCACTCGCCGGATCCATCACCGCGGCTTCACCCGCGGGCTCCATCACCCAGGTCTCCAACGTGGGAGACTTTGAGGACCCCTCCATCCTCGGGATCTTCGACTTCGACTCCGGGTCGGAAAACTCCGCCGACCTCCACGACGGCACCGGTCGCCACGCCGCGACCTACATGGCGACCGGCACCGAGCCGCCGGAGGACCCCTTCTCCACCCCAATCCCTCCTAACGCCACGGCGACGGAGGTCGAGGAACTCTGCCTGAAACTGGCGGAGGCAGTGCGCAAGGAGCAAGCCGAGCGCGAAAAATTTCGCCTCGAGCAGGTGACGGCGCAGGAGCTATCGCGCTACCACCAGCAGCGGATCAGGTCCCGCCTGAACCCCACCGTTCAGGGGCGCGCCCTGAACTTCGACGACGAAAACGACCCGGCCCGCGTGGCCGAGCGTGCGATCTGCGAGAACGCCCCACCAGGAGGAAGCGCCCGACCCCCGCCAGGGTCGACGGCAATGGGCGCCCCACCACCACCCAACCGCACACCTCCCAGGGACGAGCCGCGGATAGTAGTCTCCTCACGGGAGCGAGACGCAAACGGCCTCCCACTGTTCTCCACCCCGATGGACAACCTCGTGGCAGGCCGAGCAGCAGCCGACAACATCACGGCCACGGGCGACGGCGCCCTACAGATCCAGTACGTCAGGGCCCTGCTCGCAAAGGCCGTCGAGCAGCAAAACGCGGGCGCCGACTCGTAGGGTCGAGTATACTCGCGTTCTTCGGGAAGAAGAGCGGCCTCAAGCGGCCGCCCAATGGCGGCAAACACCCTCAACTGCCCGCCACCGGAGCCACTGCAGCTCCAACACCGACCCGCGAACGCGGCACTCTCCACCAACGACCCCAGGCCAGCGACCAACTTTGTCGCCGCCAACGGTCAACCCATCGACGCCCGCACCCACATCATCAACAACCAAAGCTGGCGCGCACGCCAGCCCGATGACCTACGACACACCCTAACCAATCGCCGCGACGGCAAGCCCATGGGGTCGCTCAGTCGACTCGGCCCCAAGTGCTTCGGACCAATGATCCGAGGCGAGAAGTACCCGCCAAACTTCAAGGCGCCGAAGGAGATAGAAAAGTACGACCCCTCGTACAACCCCGCCGTCTGGCTCGATACATACCTCATGGCGATGGGGATCGCAGGCCACACAGACCAGCTAGACGCCCGTTACCTCCCCCTGATGATGGAGGGGACGTGCAGGCAGTGGATCAACACCCTCCCCAAGGATAGTATCGACTCCTGGGAGGAGATGCGCGACGCCTTCGTCCGGCACTTCGAGTGCTCCTACACCCGCGCCACCACCATCGAGGACCTGGAGCTATGCGTCCAGGGACCCCGCGAGTCGACCCGCAACTGGGTCCAACGGTGGCAAGAACTCTGGTACAACGCGGTCGGCATCCACCCGGACACCGCGATCCATTGCTTCAACACCTCATGCCGCTACGAGCCCCTGGTCACCAAGCTCAAGCGACACTCTCGCACACTCGACAACATACCGGACCTCCTCGAGATCGCCAAATGGTACGCGGAGGAAGATCCAAACCAGGAAACTGACGACGAGTCAGGAGGTCAAAGCCACACGAGCGGCAACGACAGCGGACGACGGTCCGACCTACGCTACAGAAACACTCGCCTCACCGGCAAGCGCCGCAGTGACGGGCGAGTCGACTTCGTCGCCAACGGCGGGCACGCACAACGCGAGCCCAAGAGCTTCCGCCGCGACGGAGGACAACGCCGCGACAGCGGCAACTACAAGGCCAAGCCAAGGTTCGACCCCGCGGCCCTCCTTAACCAACCTTGCGCGTTTCATAGCAGGGAAGGGAAGCCCGCAACGCACACAACCGCCGACTACCACACCCTCAGGGAGATCGAGAAGGCACGGCGAGCGCGGGAGGACCCCGACAACGACCCGCCAAATGGAGGAAAATTCGGCAAAGTGGCCGGCTCGCTCCATACCTTCATAGGCTTCAACACGAAGCGCGAGAAGAAGGTCATCGCCCGCATCGTCGCCGTCAACACGGTGGCTCAGGTGGACGTTCCCCAGTTCCTCAACTGGTCGGAGCAGCCCATCACCTGGAGCCGCCAAGACCACTCGCCACGCATCGAGTACCCAGGCCGAGTCGCCTTGGTGGTCAAGCCTAAGGTCGGCGACTACTGGCTCCCCAAGATATTGATGGACGGCGGCAGCTCCATCAACATCCTGTACCTGGACACCTTCAGGCGGCTGCGGCTCCTGCAGTCGATTATCGAGACGACCCACACCACGTTCCATGGCATCGTCCCCGGTCGGAAGGCGTACCCGATCGGCAAGGTCGCGCTGCCAGTCACCTTCGGCACACCAGCAAACTTCCGCACCGAGCGGATCGTCTTCGAGCTGGTGCCCTTCGACAACCCCTACCACTGCGTCCTGGGGCGCCAGGCGTTCGCCAAGTTCATGGCAGCGCCCCACTACGCGTACAAAGCGATGAAGCTCCCCGGGCCGTGTGGCGTCATCACCATCAACGGCGACCCCGACATGGCCGCCGAGTGCGAGGCCAAAGGAGCCGAACTCGCCGACGCCGTCATCGTGGCAGAGACCAACCACGCCGATGAGCTCGCCAAGTACGCGAGCAGGGTCAACAACGACGACCCCACCATACTCAAGAAGCCCAACTCGGAGGGCGCAAACGCCTCAACCTTCGAGGCAACGACACACACCCGCACCGTCGAGCTGGTCCCAAGCGACTCCAGCCAGACGGTGACGATCGGGACGGGCATGAGCCCAGCCTAGGAAGGCGCGCTCATTGAGTTCCTCCGTGAGAACAGGGACATCTTCGCATGGAAGCCCTCTGACATGCCTGGTGTCCCTAGGGAGCTTGCTGAGCACAAGCTAAACGCCGACCCCAAAGTACGACCCTAAAACAGTCGTTGTGGCCCTTCAATGAAGAGCGCCGCCGAGCCATCGCCGAGGAGGTGCAGCGTCTACTCGCTGCAGGCTTCATCCGGCCAATCAAGTACTCCAAGTGGCTGGCAAACCCAGTCCTGGTCGAGAAGAAGAACGGGACCTAGAGGATGTGTATCGACTACACAAACTTGAACAGCGCCTGCCCAAAGGAGCAGTTCGTCCTCCCACAGATCGACCAAATAATCGATTCCACCGCGGGCTCGGAGTCGCTCTGTTTCCTCGACGCCTACTCCGGGTACAACCAGATCAAAATGGCCGTCGAGGACGAGGAGAAGACGGCGTTCATCACGCCATTTGGAGCCTTCTGCTACACCGCCATGACCTTCGGCCTCAAGAACGCCGGGGCGACCTACCAGCGGTGCATGCAAGAGTGCCTCGCGAGCCAAATTGGCCGCAACATCCATGTCTACATCGACGACGTGGTCATAAAGTCCGCTCGCCAGGGTGACCTACTCACCGACCTGGCGGAAACATTCGCCAACTTGCGAAAATACAAGATAAAGCTTAACCCAGGCAAATGTTGGAGATATGCCCTAGAGGCAATAATAAATGTAGTTATTATTATATCTTTGTGTTTATGATAAATGTTTACATTCATGCTATAATAGTATTAACAAGGAAACATTAATACTTGTGTGATTTGTAAACTTAATTTGAAGTCCCTAGTATAGCCTCTATACTTCACTAGCTTGTTGGTTGATTAATGATTGTGGTTTCCCTATCATGAACATTGAGATGTTATCAACAACAAGATCATATCGTTAGGAGAATGATATGGTGGACATACTCCTATAGATAAGCATAGCATAAAGATCAAGTCATTTCAATAGTTCAATTGCTATATGCTTTCTGATACATAGTAACCTAATTCCTTCGACCATGAGATCATGCATATCACCTTTACCGGATGGATGCTTTGATGACATCAAACACCACACCGTAACTGGGTGGCTATAAAGGTGGCATTGAGTGTTCGGAAAGTATTGGTTGAAACACATGGATCAAGAGTGGGATTTGTCCATCCATATGACGGATAGATATACTCTGGGCCCTCTCGGTGGAATGTCATCCAATTAGCTTGCAAGCATGTGACTGGGTCACAAGGGATCACATATCACGGGAACGAGAAAAGAGTACTTATCGGTAACGAGGTTGAACTAGGTATGCAGAGATACCGACGATCATAACCTCGGATAAGTAAACTATCATGAGACAAAGGGAAATTGGTATCGTATGTAAGTGGTTCATTCGATCGCAAAGTAATCGTAGAAATATGTGGGAGCCATATGAATTTCCAGATTCCTCTATTGGTTATTGTTCGGAGAAGTGTCTCGATCATGTCCGCATAATTCACGAACCGTAGGGAGACACACTTAAGGATTCGACGTTGTTTGAGTAGTTATGGTATTATGAGAAAGAGACCGAATGTTGTTCGGAGTCTCGGATGGGATCCGGGATATCACGAGGTGATCTGGAATGGTCCGGAGAATAAGATTCATATAAGGAAAGTCCCGTTTCGGAGTTCGGGAATGATTCCGGTGTTTTCATCGGGAATGTTCTAGAAGGTTCCAGATTGTCCGGCACTCCGAAGGGGGAGGGTACATGAATGTGTCATTGAATGATTGCATCATGTACTAAGTGTTCTTGCTGTTCCAAAACTGAAAAGTCAAATTGCCAGTTTGAAAGTCAAACGGCTAAAACAGGAAACTGTGGGAAACAGGAAACTGTGGGAAACCGGAAACTGTGGGAAACAAGCAAGAGGAGGTTGAAACCAACTTGGAGGAGGAGTTCCTCTCCTCCAAGCCGGCGGCCAGCCCTAGGCCGAGTTGGGGAGGGACTCCCCTCCCTCCCTGGCGCGCCAAGCCCCTCCACCTATAAAAGGAGGGGCAGGGCCTCCTCCTTGAGACACACAAGTTTCTACCTCTAATCTCCTGTTTAGAGCCGTTCTGGTTTAGAGCTTCTAATTGCTTTAGCCTGCGGTTTAGAGCCTTATAATTGGTGTGTCTAATCTCTAGACCACTAATAGCCCTCTCTCATACTCCACCATACTCGCTCCGGCTTAAGGCGAAGCCCTGCGGGATTTCCCCTCTACTTCCGGTACCACGCCGTTGTGCTGCCGAAATCGCGAGGAGAGTGCTACAACCTCCGCTGCCTGCTGGAACAAGGGAGAGGAAGGTCTTCGTCGAGTACCGAACGTGTGACCGACTGCGGAAGCGCTGCCGGAACGCAGCGCCGGAAGGATCGTCTACACGATCTTGAGATCGGAAAGAGTACGACTACATCACCCACGAGAATCCGCTCTCGTTAAACACTTTGGAATCTTCGAGGGTAAGTTATTCCATCGACTCGTTGCTACAATCTAGTAGATAGATCTTGGCTTGTTTGTTTGTATGCGATAGAAATTTTTTGTTTTCCATGCTACGAACCCCTACAGTGGTATCAGAGCCGTGTCTATATGTAGATCTGTTGCACGAGTAGAACACAATGGTCATTGTGGCTGTTGATGCTTTTATTGTCGATTGCTTTTTGTGTACTTTGCATCTTGCGGTATGTTGGGATGAAGCGGCCCGGGCTAACCTTACATGACATCGTTCATGAGACTTGCTCCACGCTTAACATGCAACTTGTATTGCATAAGTGGCTTTGCGGGTGCCTGTTTCTCCTAGCATAGTTAAGATCCAATTTACAACGGGTGATCAACAATGCTAGTATCAATGTTGTGGTTCTTGTTCGTAAGTTAGAACGACACTTATTAAAAGCCCCAAACCACGTAAAATATGCAAAGAAAGTAGAGGCGTATAACTTTGTTTTGCAGGGGTGTGCAGTGATGTGATATGGCCATGATTGTGATTATATTTGATGTATGCAATGTTCCTTATTGTAAGTTGGCAACCGGCAGGAGCCATATGGTTGTCTTTAATTTATGTTAAGACCCGCGTGTCTATTCAAAGTAGTTGTAATAGTTGAAGTCGGTGGACGACAACCATGGTGAAGCGTCATTGACCTTGATGCAATGCCGGTGATGATGGAGATCATGTTCGTGCTTGAAGATGGAGATCGGAAGCACAAAGAAGAAAGGCCATATCATATCACATATTATGAATTGCATGTGATGTTAATCCTTTATGCATCTTGTATTGCTTAGTAGACGACGGTAGCATTATAAGATGATCCCTCATGCACATGAATTTCAAATCATAAAGTGTTCACCCTTAGTTAGCACCTTTGCTAAAGCTTGTTGTTTCGAAGCACCACGTGATGATCGGGTGTGTTAGATTCTGCAAGTGTATACAACGTGAGCAAGCCAGATTTGCTCATGCAGAAACTAAGGTTTGATCTTGACGAGCCTAGCATGTACAGACATGGTCTCGGAACACGGATCACCGAAAGGTAAAGCATGAATCGTATAGTAGATATGATGAACATGACGATTGTTCGCCATTGTAACTATATCAACTCTCGTGATGATCGGTGTTGATGTAGTGGATTTGGTTCGTGTGATCACTAAAACAATGTGAGGGATGTTGTTTTGAGTGGGAGTTCACCTAGTTTAATTTCATTAATTAATTTGAACTCAATTTGTCATAAACTTAGTCTAAACTATTCCAAATATGTTGTAGATCAATGGCAGCCCCTACCATCAATTTTAATGCGTTCCTAGAGAAAGAAAAGTTGAAAAACAATGGAAGCAACTTCGCGGATTGGTTCCGCAATTTGAGGATTGTCCTCACAGCTGGTAATTTGACCTATGTGCTGGATGCACCGCTGGGTGACCCACCTGCAGCTGATGCTTCCGATGAAGTAAAGAATATTTACCTCGCTCGGAAGAATCAGTACTCCATAGTTCAGTGTGCTATCTTGTATGGTTTAGAATCGGAGCTTCAGAAAAGGTTTGAAGAGTCAGACCCATATGATATTGTCGAGGATCTCAAATTGATTTTTGAGACTCATGCGGCAATTGAAAGCTATGAGGCTTCTGAAAAGTTCTTTAACTGCAAGATGGAAGAGGGAAGCTCCGTCAGTGAGCATGTGCTTAAGATGTCTGGGCACGCAAACAAACTTCAAATCTAGGGTATAGTGATTCCTAATGCTTTGGGGATTTACCGCGTCCTCCAGTCACTGCCACCAAGTTACAGGAACTTTGTGATGAACTACAACATGCAGAACATGAACAAAGAGTTGCCAGAACTGTTTGCTATGTTAAAGTCTGCAGAAGTGGAGATCAAGAAAGAGCACCAAGTGTTGATGGTCAATAAGACCACCAAACTCAAGAAAGGCAAGTCTAAGCAAAAGGGACACTTCAAGAAGGGTCGTAAGAAAGTTACCACGCCGGCGAAGAAAACCAAGGCTGGACCCAAGCCTGAAACTGAGTGCTTTTACTGCAAGGGAGAAGATCACTGGAAGCGGAATTGCCCAAAGTACTTGGCGGATCTGAAGAACGGCAACATCAAGAAGAAAGGTATATCTGATATACATGTTATTGATGTGTATCTCACTAGTACTCGTAGTAGTGCCTGGGTATTTGATACTGGTTCGGTTGCTCATATTTGTAACTCGAAACAAGTGCTGCAGAATAAACGGAAGCTAGCGAAGAACGAGGTGACGATGCGCGTGGGAAACGGATCAAAGGTTGATGTGATCGCGGTCGGCACGCTACCCCTTCATCTACCATCGGGATTAGTTTTATACTTAAATAATTGTTATTTAGTGCCTGCGTTGAGCATGAACATTATATTGGGATCTTGTTTATTGCGAGACGGTTACTTGTTTAAGTCAGAGAATAATGGTTGTTCGATTTATATGAGTAATATGTTTTATGCACATGCACCTTTGATAGATGGTCTATTCTTATTGAATCTCGATAGTGGAAATACACATATCAACAACATTGAGGCTAAACGTTTGAAATCAAGCGATAATTCGACCTATATGTGGCACTGTCGTCTTGGTCACATTGGAGTGAAGCGTATGAAGAAACTCCATTCCGATGGACTTCTTGAATCACTTGATTTTGAATCACTTGAAAGATGCGAAGCATGTCTGATGGGAAAAATGACTAAGACTCCATTTTCTGGTATGATGGAGCGAGCTACGGACTTATTGGAAATCATACATACCGATGTGTGTGGTCCAATGAGTGTAGCATCGCGCGGTGGTTATCGTTATGTTCTTACCTTCACGGATGACTTGAGTAGATATGGGTATATCTATTTCATGAAACATAAGTCCGAAACTTTCGAGAAGTTTAAGGAGTTTCAAAGTGAGGTAGAGAATCAACGTAACAAGAAGATTAAATTTCTACGTTCTGATCGTGGAGGTGAATATCTAAGTTACGAGTTTGGCGAGCATTTAAAGAAGTGCGGAATACTTTCACAATTGACACCGCCGGGAACACCACAGCGTAATGGTGTGTCCGAACGTCATAATCGAACTCTCTTAGATATGGTTCGTTCTATGATGTCACTTACAGATTTACCGCTATCATTTTGGGGTTATGCATTAGAAACAGCTGCATTCACTTTAAATAGGGCACCATCTAAATCCGTTAAAACGACACCGTATGAATTATGGTTTGGCAAGAAACCTAAATTGTCGTTCCTTAAAGTTTGGGGATGCGAAGCCTATGTAAAGAAGTTATAGCCGGACAAGCTTGAACCCAAAGCGGAAAAATGCGTCTTCATAGGATACCCGAAGGAAACTATTGGGTATACCTTCTATCATAGATCCGAAGGCAAAATCTTCGTTGCCAAGAATGGATCCTTTCTAGAGAAGGAATTTCTCTCGAAAGAAGTGACTGGAAGGAAAGTAGAACTCGACGAGGTTGTCGAACCTTCTCTCGAAATTGCGAGTAGCGCAGCACCGGAAGAAGTTCCTGTGGTGCCTGCAACAATTAGAGAGGAAGCTAATGATGATGATCATGAAACTTCGGTTGAAGTTGCTACAGAGCCTCGGAGGTCAACGAGAACTCGTACCACTCCAGATTGGTATGATCCCGTTATGAGTGTCATGTTGGTGGACAACACCGATGACCCCGAGACATATGAGGAAGCGATGATGAGCCCATATTCCAATAAATGGCAAGAAGCCATGAAATCCGAGATTGGATCCATGTACGAAAACCAAGTATGGACTTTGGTGGCTTACCGGATGGCCGGAAGGCTGTCGAGAACAAATGGATTTTCAATAAGAAAACAGATGCTGATGGTAATGTTACTGTCTATAAAGCTCGACTTGTCGCAAAAGGGTTTCGACAAATTCAAGGAGTTGACTACGATGAGACTTTCTCACCAGTAGCGAAGCTAAAGTCTGTGAGGATTATGTTAGCAATCGATGCATATTATGATTATGAGATATGGCAGATGGATGTCAAAACAACATTCCTCAATGGAGATATTGATGAAGAGTTGTATATGATGCAACCCAAAGGTTTTGTCGATCCTAAAGATGCTAACAAGGTATGCAAACTTCAACGGTCCATCTATGGATTGAAGCAAGCATCCCGAAGTTGGAATCAACGTTTTGATAAGGTAATCAAAAGTTTTGGTTTTATACAAACTTATGGAGAAGCTTGTATTTACAAGAAAGTGAGTGGGAGCTCTGTAGCATTCTTAATACTATATGTGGATGACATATTGTTGATTGGGAATGATGTAGACCTTCTTAATAGTGTCAAGGAATATTTGAATAATAGTTTTTCAATGAAGGATCTTGGCGAAGCAGCTTACATATTAGGCATAAAGATTTATAGAGATAGATCGAAACGCCAAATATCATTGTCACAGAGTACATATTTGGACAAAGTTCTAAAGAGGTTTGGAATGGAAGAAAGCAAGAAAGGGTTCTTGCCCATGTTGCCCAATACGACCTTGAGTAAAACTCAAAGTCCGACATCGGCAGAAGATAGAGAAAGGATGAGTAAGACTCCCTATGCCTCAGCCATAGGATCTCTAATGTATGCCATGCTATGTACTAGACCCGACATTGCATATGCTGTTAGTTTAACTAGCAGATATCAAAGTGATCCAGGAGTGGATCATTGGACAGCGGTCAAAAACATCCTTAAGTACTTGAGAAGAACTAAGGATATGGTTCTTTCTTATGGAGGTGATGAACAGCTCGTTGTTAATGGTTACACCGATGCTAGTTGGAACACCGATCCGGATGATTCTAAATCACAATCTGGATATGTATTTATTTTGAATGGTGCAGCAGTTAGCTGGAGGAGTGCAAAGCAAAGCGTTGTGGCGAGATCTTCAACTGAATCGGAATACATGGCTGCTTCGGAGGCTTCACAAGAAGCGATATGGATGAAAGAGTTCATTACAGAGCTGGGTGTGGTTCCTAGTATGCTGGACCCAATGTCTATCTACTGTGATAACATGGGAGCCATAGCCAATGCGCAAGAACCAAGGTCACACAAGAAGCTGAAGCATATCAAGCTGCGTTTTCACGCTATTCGAGAACATATCCAGGATGGGGATATAAAGATTTGCAAAGTACACACAGATCTGAATGTGGCGGATCCGTTGACTAAACCTCTCCCGAGGGCAAAACATGACCAACTCCAGACTGCCATGGGTGTTCGGTATATTACCATGTAATCTAGATTAGATGACTCTAGTGCAAGTGGGAGACTGTTGGAGATATGCCCTAGAGGCAATAATAAATGTACTTATTATTATATCTTTGTGTTTATGATAAATGTTTACATTTATGCTATAATAGTATTAACAAGGAAGCATTAATACTTGTGTGATTTGTAAACTTAATTTGAAGTCCCTAGTATAGCCTCTATACTTCACTAGCTTGTTGGTTGATTAATGATTGTGGTTTCCCTATCATGAACATTGAGATGTTATCAACAACAAGATCATATCGTTAGGAGAATGATATGGTGGACATACTCCTATAGATAAGCATAGCATAAAGATCAAGTCATTTCAATAGTTCAATTGCTATATGCTTTCTGATACATAGTAACCTAATTCCTTCGACCATGAGATCATGCATATCACCTTTACCAGATGGATGCTTTGATGACATCAAACACCACACCATAACTGGGTGGCTATAAAGGTGGCATTGAGTGTTCGGAAAGTATTGGTTGAAACACATGGATCAAGAGTGGGATTTGTCCATCCGTATGACGGATAGATATACTCTGGGCCCTCTCGGTGGAATGTCATCCAATTAGCTTGCAAGCATGTGACTGGGTCACAAGGGATCACATATCACGGGAACGAGAAAAGAGTACTTATCGGTAACGAGGTTGAACTAGGTATGCAGAGATACCGACGATCATAACCTCGGATAAGTAAACTATCGTGAGACAAAGGGAAATTGGTATCATATGTAAGTGGTTCATTCGATCACAAAGTAATCGTAGAAATATGTGGGAGCCATATGAATTTCCAGATTCCTCTATTGGTTATTGTTCGGAGAAGTGTCTCGATCATGTCCGCATAATTCACGAACCGTAGGGAGACACACTTAAGGATTCGACGTTGTTTGAGTAGTTATGGTATTATGAGAAAGAGACCGAATGTTGTTCGGAGTCTCGGATGGGATCCGGGATATCACGAGGTGATCCGGAATGGTCTGGAGAATAAGATTCATATAAGGAAAGTCCCGTTTCGGAGTTCGGGAATGATTCCGGTGTTTTCATCGGGAATGTTCTAGAAGGTTCCGGATTGTCCGGCACTCCGAAGGGGGAGGGTACATGAATGTGTCATTGAATGATTGCATCATGTACTAAGTGTTCTTGCTATTCCAAAACTGAAAAGTCAAATTGCCAGTTTGAAAGTCAAACGGCTAAAACAGGAAACTGTGGGAAACAGGAAACTGTGGGAAACCGGAAACTGTGGGAAACAAGCAAGAGGAGGTTGAAACCAACTTGGAGGAGGAGTTCCTCTCCTCCAAGCCGGCGGCCAGCCCTAGGCCGAGTTGGGGAGGGACTCCCCTCCCTCCCTGGCGCGCCAAGCCCCTCCACCTATAAAAGGAGGGGCAGGGCCTCCTCCTTGAGACACACAAGTTTCTACCTCTAATCTCCGGTTTAGAGCCGTTCTGGTTTAGAGCTTCTAATTGCTTTAGCCTGCGGTTTAGAGCCTTCTAATTGGTGTGTCTAATCTCTAGACCACTAATAGCCCTCTCTCATACTCCACCATACTCGCTCCGGCTTAAGGTGAAGCCCTGCGGGATTTCCCCTCTACTTCCGGTACCACGCCGTTGTGCTGCCGAAATCGCGAGGAGAGTGCTACAACCTCCGCTGCCTGCTGGAACAAGGGAGAGGAAGGTCTTCGTCGAGTACCGAACGTGTGACCGACTGCGGAAGCGCTGCCGGAACGCAGCGCCGGAAGGATCGTCTACACGATCTTGAGATCGGAAAGAGTACGACTACATCACCCACGAGAATCCGCTCTCGTTAAACACTTTGGAATCTTCGAGGGTAAGTTATTCCATCGACTCGTTGCTACAATCTAGTAGATAGATCTTGGCTTGTTTGTTTGTATGCGATAGAAAATTTTTGTTTTCCATGCTACGAACCCCTACAGCAAATGCACCTTCGGTGTACCAGCAGGACAACTACTGGGGTATGTCGTCTCCAAGCGAGGGATCGAGGCGAACCCCACGAAGATCGACACGATCGCCCGGCTCGGCAAACCCGAGTGCCCGCGCGACGTCCAGAAACTGGCCGGGCGAGTAGCGGCTCTCAGTCGCTTCATCCCCCGCCTGGGCGAAAAGGCGATGTCCCTATACCTCCTGATGCGCAAGAACCCTACCTTCCAGTGGGACAAGGAGGCGGATGACGCGCTTCGCGACCTCAAGAAGGTGCTTCTCGCCGCACCGCTACTCGTCGCCCCCGCGGACAAAGAACCCATGCTGGTTTACGTCGCGGCTTCCGAGCGCGTCGTCAGTGCCGTCATGGTCGTCGAGCGACCGGAGGAAGGAAAGGACCGCCCAGTACAGCGACCGGTGTACTACATCAGCGAGGTCCTCACCGAGTCGCGCCAGCGATACCCGCAGTACCAAAAGCTGGTATACGCGGTCTTCAGAGCTCAGCGGCGCCTGCCGCACTACTTCCAGGAGCACCCGATCACGGTCGTCTCCTCAGCACCACTGTAGGACATCATCCGCAACCGCGAGGCGACCGGGTGGTCGCCAAGTGGGCCGTCGGGATCGGCGCCCACAACATCAAATACGAGCCATGAAAAGCGATCAAGTCGCAGGCCCTATCGGACTTCATCGTCGACTGGGAAGAGGCCCAGCAGCCAGAGAAGCTGCCATACCTCCACTACTGGAGCCTGCACTTCGACGGCTCCAAGAACGCGGACGGCGCAGGCGCAGGGATCGTGCTGACATCACTGAAGGGCGACAAGCTCCGTTACGTCCTCTGCCTCGACTTCACACCTGCACCAACAACATGGCCGAGTACGAGGCCTTACTCCACGGCATGCGAGCTGCCAAGGAGATGAATGTCAACCGCCTACGCTGCTACGGAGACTCCGACCTCGTCGCTGGGCAAGTCGCTGGCACCTGCGACGCCGTCTCCCCCACCATGGCGGCATACCGCCAAGCAGTGCACAAGCTGGCGGACACTTCACAGGCTACTCCGTCGAGTGGATCGACAGGCGGAAGAACGAGGAGACCGACACACTCTCTCGCATTGGGTCGGCTCGACTCGCACCACCCGCCGGCGTCTTCCTCACACAATCACCAAGCCATCAGTCTCCCCCCTGAGGGAGATTGACATCGGAGTCCCGTTACAACTGGAGGCAGCCCTGGTCGCACTCGTGACCGAGCCAGACAACTGGACCAAACCCTACATCGCCTACCTGGAGGCCGGCACCTTGCCGGCAGACGAGACGGACGCTCGGATGATCGCACGCCGATGCAAGTCCTACACCATCATCGACGGCGAGCTCCACAAGCGCAGCGTCACCAGCGTGTTCCAACGCTGCGTCCAACCCGCAGAAGGACGCAAGATCCTCCATGACATCCACTCCGGTGACTGCGGCCACCACACCGGCGCCCGCTCTCTGGTCGCCAAGGCTATGCGGCATGGCTTCTACTGGCCCACCGCACACGCCGATGCCGTCGACATTGTCCAACGGTGCGCCGGGTGCCAGAAGTACGCCAACCAGACGCACGTGCCGAGCTCAGCGCTCAAGACCATCCCCATCACCTGGCCATTCGCCGTATGGGGCATGGACATGGTAGGCCCCTTCAAGAAGGCTCCTTCCGGCTACACCCACCTCCTGGTCGCAGTCGACAAGTTCACAAAGTGGGTGGAGGCCAAGCCAGTCCGGAAATGCGATGGGAAGACTGCCACTAAATTCTTACGCGAGCTCATATATCGCTACGGGTTCCCAAACAGCATCATCACGAACAATGGCACCAACTTCGCCAAAGGAACCATGGCCGAATTCTATGAAGAACACCACATACGGCTCGACCTCGCATCGGTCGCCCACCCGGAATCCAACGGCCAGGCGGAACGGGCCAATCAAAGCATCCTCCACGGCCTGAAGCCGCGACTCCAAGTACCACTCGAGCGCACCGCCGGGTGCTGGGTCGAGGAGCTACCCTCTGTCATCTGGGGCATCCACACCTCGGTTAACAGGTCGACAGGATTCACCCCCTTCTTCATGGTGTACGGCGCCGAGGCAGTCATGCCCACCGACCTTGAGCACGACTCTCCGAGGGTCGTCCACTACACAGAGGCTGCGAACGAACTCGCACAACAGGATGGAGTCGATCAACTCGACGAGGCACGCGACCTTGCTCGCTCGCGCACCGCCATCTACCAGCAGGGACTCCGCCGCTATCACAGCCGGCGGGTGAAAACTCGCACCTTCCAAGAAGGCTACCTGGTTTGCGCCTCATCCAGGACAAGAAGGGCTTGCACAAGCTCTCCCCTCCGTGGGAGGGACCATTCGCCATCGGGCGAGTACTCGGCAACGACGCCTACTACCTCATCGACGTCCGCGGGGACGGCGAACTCGACGTCAAGCGACCATGGAATGTAAACCTCCTACGGAAGTTCTATCCCTAGAACCCCACATATGTACTCTCCAGTCGCTATGAAATAAAAAGAATTGGTTACCGCAAATTGCGCCTACTCTCCGTGTCTTGTGCCACTCGCACTCGTAATAACAGCATCAAGCTAACCGCAGGAGTCAACCTTTGGTCAAGCGATCGGCACGGCTAAGTAGTGCGATGCACAAGAACTGGGTCACTTCAGGTTGTACATCGTCCACGAAAAACGCCTACCCGGAGCCCCATTGGAGTCGCCTAGCCCGACTGGCTCTACGAGCCAAGACAACTGCCTTCGCTTCTCACAGCGACCACGATCCTCCGCATCCTCGACATAGCGACTCGAACGGCCACGTACCACGCTCGGGGACTGATGACCAGTTCAGCACGAGCGGCTCGGGAAAACGCCAAGTATGAGAGCATGCCCAGGACTCGCCACGCGACTGACCCCACGGGCCAGCAGGAGTGATGCGCTCAAACTAACGCGCCAAGTCCTCACCCACCCTCGAGTCGCGCCTAGAACAACCAAGTACCATGCTCGGGGACTCGGCCACCCGACCTCATTCGCGCAAGGGAAAACGGTGAAGTACTGAGTGCTCAAGGGAGTCGCCTAGCGACTGGCTCTTCGAGTCTGGGCGAGTTGACCACAATAACAAAACATTCAAAAACAACAAACATATCACACACGAGGTAAACCCCACAAAAGGGCGGACGCGCTCGGGGACTCGTTCAAACCTCAATCACAAAACACATAACAAATCCCAAAACAGACACGATGTCTCATTCAATAGCTTGTAGAATTGTCTCAAATTACAAAATATGCCCATACGGCAGACCTGCTACTAACGCCCCAGGGCAAACTGTCCTATTCTGCAGGCTTCGACGACGACTCGCCAGCACCCCGGCGATTGCGGATGAACGACGTGTACGGGTTTGACGGGTACGTCGTCAGCTCACCCGCCATCGCCGCGCGGAAGAGTTGCTCGACCTTGAAATCCCGGTGCTGCGGCTTGGGGTCGTTGGGCGCGACGACCGTCTCCTGGTATGGAAGGAGGTCGCCCATTGTCCAGACATGCTCGGAGTACATCGCGGCGCGGTCCGTCAACTTGAGCACCTCGGAAAGCTCCACTGCGCCAGTCGACGATAGGTAGCCACTCGTCACGTCGTCGAGGTCGAAGTCCTCCGGGAAGTGAGAAATTCCAAGGCTAAGCGCCGTGGACGCTCCGCGCCGAAAAGCCGATCGCGTCATGAATTCAACGACCGAGGGCGCTTTCTCCAAGTACTTCCACACCTCGACAAGGTCGCTGGGAATTACCTCCGTGGGTGATATCTCCTGGAGGTAGGCTCGGATGCACGTCGCCGACAACGTCGCCAAGTCAACGAGCGTGGCCACACACTGCCGTGCGTCGAACGAGCTCGCCTCTTCCGCGCTATCAAGAATACGACCTGCGAATAGAAGACAACAATGAGTACGTCGGGCATCACAATAGAACACATGTTATTGGTAGAGGCAGATACACTTACCAATCAAGGGGCGGGAGAGATCCGTGATGAAGCATTGAAGCGAAGTATAGTCGTCCTGAAGCCCAGCAACAAGGGCGTCAGACACTTTGCGATCCTCTGCGGCGGCGGTAATAGCGGCCTTGGCTCGCCCATCCGCCGAGCTCGCTTCCTCCTTCGCCTCCCTCAGCTCGCGCTCGAGTTCGGCGATCCGCTTCTCAGCCAAGCTCAGTACCGATTGCGCCGTTGCCAATTCACCCGCGGGGACAAGTCCCTGGCGAGAATCTTCGGCCTTCGCGGCAACTTCCTGAAGCCCCTTATTCGCCTGTTGGACGGCGGCCAGTTCTTTCTCCGCGTGGTGTTTCGCTGCCAATCGGTCAGCTGGCTCGCGTTGTAGACCCTGGATGCGAAAAATAATAACAAGACATTTAAAGAATCAGACCGCTGCAAAACACCGACCTGATCCTCGGGGACTGGACATACCTGGATGGCTGCGCCAAGCATGCCATGAAGTTGTATCGCGTCCACGGACGCGAGGAGAGCTGGCGTGTACCCACGACGCTGTTCGACTTCTGCATCGGCGACCCCAGGTGCACGGCTCGAGGGCGAAGTTCCACTCGCTTTGGCCGCTTTGGCCATGAAGCGCGGGAATGTCGCAATGGAGGCACCCGCACCAAAGGAGGTCGGCTCGGCCGCTCCAGGCGAGGAAGCGCCCTCCTTCGTGGACACGGCCGCCTCTGCTGCGGGTTCAGTCAGCGCGACCGCCATGTCGTCAGAAATCGTGACGACGTCATCGCCCTTGGCCTTCTTGCCGCCATCCGTAGGGACGACGACCTCGTCCGCCTTCCTCTTACGGGAAGGATCCTCCTCGCTGACGACGGGTGGCACCTTAGCCACGGCCGGGTGGCCCATCCTCTTCACTCCGGTCCTGTACATCAATCATGTAAGCAAGATAATTCAACCTGCTATGGAAGACAAAGGTGGGTGAGTAAACTCACTTGGCGACTGGAATGAAGTGTAGCCCCGTGCGGAGGCCGGCCGGCTTCTCCAGTTCAAGGCCCAGTCGGCGGCTGATCCCCATCTCCAGGACGTCGCGTGCCCAAGACACGGACGTCTTCTTCGTCGTCGAGGCCGCAACGGAAGCCTCCGGGACATCTTCGGCAGGAGCTTCCCTGCGAGGCGAAGCCGCCGCAGCCGGAGCATCCCCCAGCCCAGAAACTGGGGCAAATGGCAGAGGCATCGAAGCCAGTGGCACCTCGACAATGGCCGTGTCCAGCGTGGCTGCCGTCGGTGGCACCTCGTCCTTGGCAGGGATGGGGGCGTCGGATCTGCTCGCTGAGTGCGGTGGCGAGGCCGGCCTCATCGGCTTCGTCTTCCTCTTCGGAGGGGCCTTCGCCTCCTTCTCCTTCTTCTTCTTCTTCTTTGACGGAGTAACCTGGCGGCGCGAGGTGGTCTCCGGAAGTTCTTCATCGTCGTCATGACGCTCGAGGCTTTTGCTCGCCTCAAGCTCACGTTGACGCTGCCCGCGGGTTTTGCGGACCAGCGGGGCGACCTCCTCCTCGGACTCGTCGTCGCCGTCACTCTCCTCGCTCCCGACGTCGCCCCTGGCCGGAGGCGACTCGCCCATGTCCTGGACGGACGAGCTCGAATTCTCGTCGTCCGAAGGCGGGAGCCATCCTTCCACCACTTGGAATAGCTGCAATGAACGCAAGATGAAATGAGAATGACCGCGACTGCAAAACTACAACTGCGAATGATGCAAGGTGATTACCGTTGGGGCTGGACGCATTGCGGAGTAGGGGGCGACCCCAGCCTGCGCGTCCAGGTACACCGCCTGGGTGATCTTCTTCAGTGCTGCAGTGTAGTCCTCGAGCTTCCACTCGGCCAGGCTGGACTCCGTTGAGTCCTCCTGGCCGGTGTATTGGTACATGTAGTGCTCGCGTCGAGCCAGAGGGACGAGCCGCCGCCCGAGCCAGCAGTTATATAGGTTGATCGATTGGAGGCCCTTCTTCTTCAAACCACGGATGGTTTGGAGCATTTCGTCCACGACCATCCGCTGGTCGCTGGGGAGCTTTCCGACTTGAAGACGGTGCGGTTCGGACCGGTTGGCAGAGTACCGTGGGATCGCCGTCTCGCCCTCCGGGGTCGCCTCGGCAACGTAGAACCAAGACTTCTTCCAGTCGCTCGCTGCCTTGGCGGGTAGCATCAAGTCGAAGAATGAAGCCTTCGACTTCAGCTGGAAGGTTAGGCCGCCCGTGGCAAGCATTGGGCCGCCCGCTTCCTCGCGGCTGATCCGTCCGTGGAACAGATCTTGCCACAGAGGGAAGTAGGGCCGACAGCCCAAGTAGCACTCGCAGAACGCCACGAAGATGGCGAGCTGCTCGATGTTGTGAGGACCCAGGTCCGACGGCTGGATCCCGTAGTAGGCGCAGAAGCGCCGGAAGAACAAAGACGTAGGGAATCCTAGCCCCCGTTCCAGGTGGCTGGTGAAGCAGATGAATTCCCCCTCGCGCGGGTTCGGGGTCACATCTCCGGCCACGGGGATGCGCCAACAGCTGGCGCGCAGGATCCCGGCCTCCTCGAAGGACGCCAGCTGCTCCCTCGTACACTTAGATCTACCCCAAGGCTCGGTGGAGAGGGCCATGGCGGGAGAATTTGTGGGGGGTCGGAGGAATTCGGGTCGGCTGGATCACGATGCGAAGGGAGGCGAAGGTGCGCGCAATCGGAGGAAATGGCGAGAAGGTGGTTCCCTGATCGACTGCCATTCCCCTTATATAGCGGTTGTTACCCACCAAATCAAGGAGCCGTTACTACGCGGTGATTACGCCGAAAGTTACCGTTGGATTATCCCAACGGCTAGTTTGAGAACGTTTAATGGTCCAACTTCAACCACTCGACTTGCCGACCCGATCACTATGACAGTGATTCGCCGACTCGACTCGCCAAAGCTGCGATCAGGATGACTAGTTTTTTCCTTTATACAGGAGCCCGCCGACGATTCGACTGGATGTCTAGTTTGCGGCTGTATACTCTGACTGCCAGCAGCCACCTACGCCTAATCGACGACGGCCTCGGGGACTACTGATGGGGATGCGCCTACCGGGGTATACCCAGCAGGACGTTTCCGACTGGCCCAAGAACCGGCGAGTGGGCCTGCAGGACGGCGACTGGATCAAGGGCCTGGCGTGGATCCAAGCGACTGGAAGCTGAAGGCCCAGGAGAGTAGATATGCCCAGTCGGATTAGGTTAAACGAGTACCGAAGCTTTAACTGATTCGGTTGAGATATGTAAACCCTAGGGGAGGTGAGCCTATATAAACCTCCCTGCAGGGCGTGTAGAGATACGTTCCATCATACACCCAAGCGACTCGCCGCCCAGCCGCCGAGCTCGCCCAGCCGCCGAGCTCGCCCATTGTACCACCTCCATAATACAATCTAGCAGGAGTAGGTCTTTACCCTCCGGGGGGCCGAACCTGGGCAAAACCCTGTGTCTCCGCCCTCATCTCGCACCGCAGATGGCTGGCCGCCCTCACCCCTCGTTCTACTACTCGCTGCCGATTGCAGCATCTGCCGTGACCATTCCCACGACACTGGATATTACAGGAGGTTCATTGAAAACTTCTCCAAGATTGCTAAGCCGATGACAGAACTTCTGAAGAAGGAGATGAAGTTTGAATGGACGGATGTGTGTGAAGCCAGCTTTCAGGAACTGAAGCGTCGACTAGTGACCGCGCCTATTCTATGTTTACCAGATCTTCAGAAGGATTTCCAAGTGTACTGTGATGCTTCTCGACAGGGACTTGGCAGTGTGCTGATGCAAGATGGAAGAGTGGTGTCATATGCCTCACGACAGCTTAAACACCATGAATGGAATTACCCCACACACGACTTGGAATTAGCATCAGTTGTTCATGCGCTCAAGGTATGGAGGCACTACTTGATGGGGAAACATTATGATGTGTACACTGACCACAAGAGCCTGAAGTACATATTTACCCAGAAGGAACTGAATATGAGGAAAAGGAGATGGTAGGAACTTATCAAGGACTATGATATGAATCTGCAATACCACCTAGGAAAGGCCAATGTAGTAGCAGATGCTCTGAGCCAGAAGGTTTATGCCAATGGATTGACAATTGGGGAATTGCCCGAGGATTTGTGCAAGCAATTCAAGGACGAAGGATACTTGGCAGCAATGGAAGTCCAACCAACGCTACAGGACAAAATCAGGAAGGCTCAAGTGGGAGACAAGGAGATTGATGAAGTAAAGGAAAAGATGAAGGAGGATCGAGCAAGGGAATTCCGTGAGGATGAGAAAGGAACCTTGTGGTATGGAGATCGTTTGTGCGTTCCCAACGATCCGGAGATAAGGAAGTTGATTCTGCAGGAAGCTCATGACTCGCCGTATTCCATACATCCGGGCAATACAAAGATGTATATGGACCTAAAGGACAGATTCTGGTGGAACAACATGAAGGGAGACATCGCAGAGCATATTGCCCTATGTGATGTATGTAGCCGAGTGAAGGCGGAACACCAGAAGCCAGCAGGACTACTACAGCCATTACCCGTACCGGATTGGAAGTGGGATAGAGTGGGAATGGATTTTATCACAGGATTGCCCAGGACCAGGTCAGGATATGACTCCATTTGGGTAGTGGTCGACCATTTGACCAAGGTATCCCACTTTATACTGGTGAAGACGACCTATACGAGCGCAAAGTTGGCCAAGATTTATATGGATATAATTGTGTGCCTACATGGAGTTCCCAAGAGTATTGTATCTGATAGGGGGACCCAATTTACCTCACACTTCTGGCGCCAGCTGCACGAGTCACTTGGTACTAGATTGGAGTTTAGCACAACATTTCACCCACAGACTGATGGACAGACCGAGAGGGTGAATCAGATTTTGGAAGACATGCTGAGAGCTTGTGCTTTGGCTCATGGTTCTAGTTGGGATGAGAATTTGCCGTATGCTGAGTTTTCCTACAACAACAGCTATCAAACCAGCATCAAGACGTCACCGTTTGATGTACTGTATGGGAAACGGTGCCGGACACCATTGCTATGGGATGGAGTAGGAGAACGTCAGTTGTTTGGACCAGATTTGATCAAGGACGCTGAGGAGAAGGTCGCCTTGATTAGGGACAGACTGAAGGTAGCACAATCAAGGCAGAAGAGTTACGCTGACGCCAAGCGCAAGGAAGTTGTGTATGAGATAGGTGATAGAGCATACCTTAGAGTGTCGCCACTTCGTGGAATCAAGAGATTTGGAATTAAGGGTAAGCTGGCACCTCGGTTTATAGGACCATATCGGGTCTTAGAACGCAAAGGAGAAGTTGCTTATCAGTTGGAGTTGCCAGAGGCTCTGTCCGCTATTCACAATGTGTTCCACGTATCCCAGCTGAAGAAGTGCCATCCGGAGATGGTGGATACACCATTAAGAGACACCGTGCCACTAGAGGAGGTTCAGCTTGAGAATGACTTCACCTATGAGGAGAAGCCGGTCAAGATTCTGGAGACAGCGGAGAGGATTACCTGTACCAAGACAATCAGGTTTTGCAAGGTGCAGTGGAGCCACCACACCGAAGAGGAAGCCACATGGGAGCGTGAGGATGACATCGGAGAGGACTACCCGCACCTATTTGCTAGCCGCGCCGAATCTCGGGGACGAGATTCATCTTAAGGGGGTTAGTCTTGTCACATCCCAAATTTTAGATTTGGTTCTGCATATCATTCATATCATTGCATCATGTTCTTCCATGCAAAACATCCGATTGAAATGATTCGGCAAAACACTATTTTCAAAACCCTATTTTACTTTACTAAAATGCTCCTACGGGAGGGTATACTAGGACTTGTGTTTTCCCCCTTGTAAACTAGTGGGTTCACTCACCACATGACCCTAGTTTGATCTCCTAGATTTTAGAAAAAAAATAGGAACAAGTTTCGCCCAATTCGGAGTCCCTATGAAAAAGTTACGGAGGAAATACTAAATAGGAATTTGGAAAAAAGAAAAGATAAAAAAAAAGGGCAGCGCCAGCCTGCTGGGCCGCGCCGGCCCAGCCAGCACCCACAGCGCACGCGCGCACGCCTGCAGCCCGGCGCCCGCGTCTGGCCACCGACAGGTGGGGCCCACCTATCGGTGCCGACTTCGCCGCCGCCGCCACGCCCGACACGAACTCCGCAACCGCCGCGCGCCGTCTCCGCCTCCAACTCTGCGTGGGGCCCCACTTAACCGCGCCGCCCCCTGCCTCTCTCTCCCTATCGCGTCCCCGCACCCTCGCGAGCCGCCGCCTCGCCATCTCGCCGCCGCCGCCGCCAGGTAACCGCGCCGCCGCCCTCTCTTCCCCTCGCCCGCGCCGCCCTCGCCTCGCCACGCCTCCCCCGCAGCGCGTCCCCGCGACCCCGCCGCCGCTGACCGCCGCCTACTCCCTTCCTCGCCGCCGCCGACCGACGACCTCACCCCGAGCTCGCTGCCACCGCGCTCCAGCGGCCCGCCGCCGTCGCCTCCCCGCGCGCTCGACCCCGCCGCCGACTCGACGGGCTCCGTCTCCTCGTCGCCGACCTCGTATGCCACGCCACCGCCGCCGGAGCCTCTCGCCGCCGCCACCTCCGGTGAGTCCGCCGCCACGGATCAAATCGACCGAAGACCACGCGGTTGACTGGTCAACAGCCAGTCAACCCGCGCTGAGTCAGCAGGGAATATTCCCTTTTGATTTAAATAGATTTAGAAATTGCAGAAATTTGTAGAATCTTGTAAATTGCGTAGAAAATAATCTACTGGTCCAAAAATTGCAAATAAAATATGTATGGATTCAGTAAGTCGTGTATAATCTTGCTGTACCATTGTTTTACACTTTTGCATCAAGATTTTTGTCCAGATTAATTAAATGATTTAATGCCCTTTTTGGAGTAATTAATTCGTAGAAAAAGATTTGTAACTCCAAAAATTGCAAATAATATGTCCCTGGATTCAGTAGAACAAGGGGAATCTCAAAGTGAATTAAAAAGATAGGCTTACAGTAAAAACTTTTGCAGAAACTATTTAGTGGCTTTCTGCAGTATTTTAATTACCCGGGGAGTTTTATAATTCCTTTTTGAGTAATTCCAATTGGTACTGTTCCTAAATACCAATTCCTATACAGTAGATTTTTCCCAAGATTTTACAAACAGTATGTTTTCAGTAGTGATTTATTTGGTTTCTTGCTCTAGTTTTGAGCATTATAAATTGCATAATGGTTTTCCTTACGCTAAAATTATTTTCCATGCATGCATTCAGTAGCTTTACTGAATAGGATTATGTGGTGCTGCTGTAGCATCAATCCACTTGTCATGCATGCATTCATGCATCATCCTTGTTTGCATATGCTTGTGGATGGTTTGTTTATGATTGCAATTGTATCGTGTAGATTGTGACGAGTGCAACGCTTGCTCGTGTGTGGATTGTTCTTCCGACCGCTACAACCAAGGCAAGTAGATGCTACTTTGTTCATGATATTGTCCTACTATTTTCAATGCATTGTCGTGTATTTTGTAGATGCATGTGTAGGATGATACTATCGCTATGCTATGTCCTATTATGTGGTAGGGCTTTCCTTGTAGATGAACCACCATTGGTAGATGTGCTTAGCCATGCTATGATGAACGAGGGCTGGGTTATATCACTGAGAGTTGTTTCTAAATGTGTTGGTTTGCGAAAACTAAAACAACTTAATCAATGAATCTCCTGGGTGTGATGGGATTGATAAATTTTGGTGGTATCATTGAGGAAAGGCACCCAGGTATCAAGAGAAAATGATTGGCTTCATTATTTTGTAGCTTACGTGTACAACCATGTGCCAATAATGAAATGGGCGGTTGGTTGGACTTAGTAGGTTGTGGTAACTCGAACCCGCGTATCCAGAGATGTAGAATTTTGGTAGGTTGGACCGGTGCGCGTCGGGATTGGGGAGCTACTTCCCGAACGGTCTCTTCTTGGACTTCTCCCTATCATCACCCAAAATGAGAGTGATGGTACGAGCTGGGCTGGCCAAGTCACATGGGTAAAGTGTACTAACCCCTGCAGGGTGTATAATCTAATCGATTAGCCGTGTCCCCGGTTATGGACAACTGAGTTGCTTGATATTGATTCCATGACATGTTTCTCGCTCATTCTAATTTCATAATTGCTTTAATATTGTTGGGTTAACTTAATTGGGATCTTTTCAAAGAAAATCAAAAACTGTTTATGAAAGTAGGACAAAGGTATTTGCAAATGCAAGCTAGCCACAGCTCCACTTGCCAAATATGCATGTAGATGTTAGCACTATTGTCTCCTTTACTAGCTCTACTTGCCATACATTCCATGTATTGACCCTTCGGGGCCGCTACGTTTCATGTTGCAGGATATTCCGATTCTGAGTAATCGATATAGGCCACGGTACTCCACTCGGCACTTGTTCACTTGTGGGCAATTTTAAGAATGGAGGATTTACTTTATTTATGTTGCTACCTGAATAGTTTGAGCTAGCCTTGAGCTAAGCTTTTATTGTAATAATGGTACTCTGGATCTTCGTTATTTGTGATACACGGATATTTTGCTATGTTATTCATCTTATTCTATTGTGGGCCAATGAACCGATCCAGGGATTGGCATGTCACATAGAAGCCACGGTCTTTTCAGAACCGCGGTGTTACAAGAACTATGGCTATGAGATGGAAATGGAGTGGACATGGTGATGGAGATAGTGTCATCGGCGATATTGTGATGGTGTGGTGAAGATTATGGTGGATGGGCACGGCGTCTCCTTTCTCTCCTCTTCCTTTGTAGTAATACATACAAACTTAGGGTTTCAAAAACCTTCAAATGTAAATTCCATGTGGGCCCCTTCAAGGAAGTTAGTCGGTTTGATGACCTTGACGCTTTGACACACCATACGGGCAGATGGTACGGTGTCCGTGCCCATACCATAGGTCGTTAAAGTCCCTATGACCCCTTTGGCTTGAAAATATACCCAACTCGTGATTCTTCATTATTTTCCCCATATTTTATCATTAAACCATCCATATATGCAAGGAAATAAATAATAAAGGAGATTTACACATCGATGCAATAATTAGTGATTAGTGACATGTTTGTAATGATAATCTTGTCAAATAAATGACTAAGCTTCTTTTTCCCTGATACTTATGTTGACTGGGCCTATTATTTTCCACTTAATCTAAGTCATTCCTTCATTTCATACTAGTCCTCTTGGAAATAAAAAGTACGTAAAATTTGCCCTTTTCTACAAAGGTTTGCACGGTTACTGACTTTGATCTGTTATTGTTTTTATGTAACAGTGTTGTACTCACCCCTACCTTCTTCGTGAATGTATGGAAACTTCACTTGTCAACACTCATGGTATGACTGAAACTATTGATACCGGCAAACTACTGCTTGTTGACAATATTCTTAAAGAGATCAGCAGGACCGTCGACAAGCCCGTGCAAGCTGTGCGGCAGCACAAGGCCCCAAAAAAATTTAGGGCCCCCAAATCGTAGGAATTACGTTGGGCATCTCAAGCCCAAGGTCGAGCCGTCCTAGCCTCAATGTGTGCAGCGCTGGCCTAATCTCCCCAAGTACAACCGTGAGTAAATTTGACGGTAGTCCACACCAGATCGACCGAGGGTCTATCCAGAAATTGATCAAATGATGGATTGCGGTGAGGGCCGAAGGGTCTAACCTTGGCAGGCGGGGGCCTCCTAGTCGGTGGTGGTTCCTCCATGGTAGAGAGGTTATCTTAGTCTCATGGATGGGGATAGGGCGGCGGCGGCAGGCGAATCTAGAAAGAACTGGAGGCCACCGTGCTCTCAATCTCACTCACGGTGTGTTCAGATCCGTCCTTGTATTTTGTTGTTGTCTTGTCGGTTTATATGCAAGTTTGATAGCAGTTGTTTGGATGCACTGTGTTCGTCTCCCACTTTGCTGTGTTAAGAAATAGAGAATGTCCAAGGTTGTGTTTAGGTTACTCTAAACATCAGAAGTAGTATATATGAAGTACATACAATTATTTCCATTTTTTGCCAACAAAGTCTCCAAAAACGAATTGATCCATGAATCGAGTCTATTCTGCTGGTTGCTCCGAGTCCCCGTCCCTTCCCGTCGCCAGCCCCATTCTGGCTCCCATTCCTCCTTATGCTTGCATCGATGACCGGCATCACGACTCTCGATAAATTCGTCTGTGGATTATTCCATTATGGATTTTGGAAAACTAATTTGAGATATTTATAAATAGTATGTGAATAATACATAATAAAATTGTACCTGAAAGTATGCTTTAGCTATATTAATTATATTTATTTTGTTAAAACAAACTAGGGCCCCCGTTTGCCTCTCACATCGCGAGGCCACATTTGAATCTCACACAGGGGCCCCAAATTTCTGGAGACGGCCCTGGAGATCAGCAACTAGAGGTAAGAGTCATTATTCTTTTCATTTGAGATACTCATGGCATTTCCCTCTATACTTTTTTCCCATGTGATGTGATTCTAAGTTTAGTTGTCATTAGACTTTTACTTCTGCAAGAAAATGTACCCAATATTTGATCTCAATATTTATTTTGTGTGATGTACACTTGAATCGTTGTCCCTTGCTGGCGTATAGCTTGCACACACTAGTGTGAACATGCTTACTCAAGTATGCTGGTTCCTTTCCAGTTATCCCCTTGATTCTCTTCTTCAATCCGTGACTTCGAGGGTATATACCTCAATTTTTTTCTCAGCTCAACATGAATCTAAACCATTTCTGAATTAAGGCAGTCTGGTAGAAGAGGTGCAAACCGAATTGGTCATATTTTAGAAGTTGTTGCACATCACAGATCTATCCATGTGTCATACGAATGTGCCAAATTTGGTGCACTGGTGCCAGATAAACTAGCGGCAATTCATATGTTCAGTGACGAGACCTAGAGGAGATTTTATTTTTCAGATTGACTCCTTGAAACGACATTGGTGTTGCAAAGCAATATAAATAGTTTTTCATATCGTAGTTTTGTAAGGTAAATGATCTTTTCAACAATCATACATCGAGAAGTTTGACCAAATACTTTTTAAACCGTATCTATCAAGAAGTATTAAGCTATAGTGATAGAGTTTATCTTGCGCGATAGCTATTGTTTATCGCCTCAATAAGGCAGCCACTCGGCAAAATCCCGTTGGCTGTGTATTGGTGGCATGCACTGTCTCTCCCGAAAAGTCCATCGGCGGATACATCCACCTCACTGCTTGTAGAGAGATTATGTCTTAATTTGCTTCCATTTTTTTTTTCTGGCATAAAATAGGAACTGGTCGATGCTTTTTAAATTCAATTGACACCTTGTAGCGGACACCAGAGACCACCTAGCTATTAAGCACCAGCCTCATTAACTTAAGTTAAATTACTGCACACCCGGCATAATTAGCGGGAATTAGGACGCTCATTCCGTGGTGGAAGGGGCGTGGTTGTGGCATTGTCGAGTTCAAGGTGCAACAAGGTGTCAGTCAGCATGAGTGGTGGGGATGCGGTGAGCCGGTGACACCAGCTTCCACGACATGGAAACACCTTCCGGCGATGTTGGGAATGGTGGACAACAACACAGGGCATGTGACGGAGGGGACGTCGCATGTGACCTGATTTTCCCTGAGTTTATATGGATAAGACCATGGCCTACAAGGGTGGCACCTCTAGGGAGGGGATACAAAAGGGGCATCACGTTTGTCATCTCCATTTTTTATATGGCTTCTGGAGATGACAAGTCGAGGAAAGTGTCTCTGTGGAAGGAGGCTACTGAGCTCTAGCAAGATAAGTATGCAAGAAAGCATCTTAAAACGGGACACCATCTTTATGTATTAAGTGGCTTCAGATTTCATAACAAATTTCCCAAGAAATCCATAATAAATAATGTGTCCTTATCAACAACTAATAAGTGTCAGATTTTATTTGAAATGCATTATCTCAAAGGTGAAAAGGAGGCAATGTCCATGCTGGATGGGGATACATCTATATTTTTGTTAAATTTACTAGATGGAAAGTATCCTTATTAGAGATATACAGTTGAGTAACCATAATCAGTCGGGCAATAGAATGCTACCGAACGTGGGAAAACCAACCCAAATATCTAACAAAAAAACGATGCAACCACGCATGTGTTAATCACATACCAAAGAGAATGTTTGTGTGTCTGTCGCAAACAAAAGAAAATGTATGAGTGTCAATCACATGACTTAAATTGTCTTTTGTCAGCCATGATTTGATGAACTTTCTAACATGTGGTGAAGAAAGTAGATCATTTAGATAATGTTTTTTTTAAGATTTTAGAGAAAAGGGACATGCTTCATAAACGACAACTGGATATATAATATTTAGAGGTGTGCACATGCAGAATAAACTAATCCCTATAATTTTAGTAACTCGAACTATGAAATAACTATGCACTAGCTTGTTTTTCTCGTTACAGATGGTGAGAGACTAAATGGAAGTATCGGGTGGGAGGGGGCAATGTAGAGGTCGCATGGTCAAGTGGACTCCATTTGGAGATGGAGGTCAATATAAGAGGTTCCTTGATGGAATTTGATGATTTGGAGATCTTGTGTCTTGGTCAAATTTTATGGTGACACAGTCTTAACAATTTGTGGAGCGTGGCGAGGGATGGGTCATGTATAACAAAAAATTAGGTAGAAATAGAAGTAATATAAGTTAGATAATATTGTTTTCTAGTAGGGAAAGGTTGGTGAAGTTGAGTATTTTATGTCCTTGTTGTGGGAGTGTATTGTAATCCACAAAGTATTGTGTTGGTATTTCTAGAAAAAAATTTAGTGTGATGTAATAGTTTTAATATTCAGTAGAAGTTTATTTATAGAAGCATAATGTACTCATCTGTATTTAATTATTTTATATATGATATACACTTGAATCATTTCCTCTCGATGGTGTATAATCAACCTTTCACAAACTAGTTCAAACATGCTCTCACAAGTATTAATTAATGTTCTCATTCCTTTTAGGTGATTCTTTTTATGCTCTTATTTAATCGTTTACTCTGAGGGCATACCTTAAGTTGTTTTCTCAACTTAGCATGGATTTAGTTTTTCTTGTACTAGAGAAGTATGGTGGAGCAGTTGAAACCCAACTGGTGATATTATGGAAGGTGTTGCAGATTTTACATGGACTCAAATGAATGTGTGCAAAGAGGGCAATGGGGTTCAAATTTGATGGATCCTTGAAATGGATAGAAGAGACCACCCACCAACTGAGCACCAGCCACCGACCTTACTTAATTCCTCATCTTGGTCTAATAGAGCGGAATTAGCTATGATGAACACACCACCAACCATCACCTCATTGACCTGTGGCCATTCTACTTGTAAGTAACGACCACAATGGGGGTTCATGTCGTAGTGGAAGGTGATGTGGCGGAAACGCCAAAGGTATCATCTAGGGTGGTTGTACTACTCAAATACGATGTGTAACAAGACGTTCTCTTGGGTGGTGCCACAACATGGGAAGGGCTTGAGAGCCTCGGCGCTAATGCGGTGATGGGGATTGTGGACAATGACACCATTGGGGCTTGAAAGGGTGGTCACATCGCGCATGACCTGATCTACTCTGAGTTGAGTAAGGCCTTTCTATTATATAAATCCATGTACAGCAACCTAAAATTCCACCCTGAGAGGAGATATGTGTGGCCGTGTGGGTGTCACGCCCGTCATCTTTATTTTATGTAGCCATCAAAGGCGTCAAGGCGAGGAAGGCGCTACTATAGAAGGACGCTGATCAGATCGTCTATTTTCTCCTTTTATAAGTTGGTTTCATTAAAATTATCTGATGCACGAATTTAATTAAGTGTGCACACTAATTTATATTTAGTTTCAGAAGTGAGCAATTGTTTTACTTGGGCTAAGTATATATATATATAACGTGCAATATTAATTATGATGTTATTATGTATTCAGTAGTAAGATATTAGTCCTTACTATACAATAGGCCCATCGACAAGCCCGTGGTATCTGTGCAACGGCACAGGGCCCCAAAAAAATTTAGGGCACCTAAATCGTAGGAATTACATTGGACATCTCAATCCCAAGGTCGAGCCATCCTAGCCTCAGTGTGCGCAGCACTGGCCTAATCTCTCCAAGTCCAACCGTGAGTAAATTTGACGGTAGTCCACACCAAATCGCTGGAGGGTCTATCCAAAAATTGATCTAACGATGGATTGCGGTGAGGGCCAAAGGGTCTAACCTTTGCAGGCGGGGGCCTCCTAATCGGTGGTGGTGGTTCTTCCATGGTAGAGAGGTGATCTTAGTCTCATGGATGGGGATAGGGCGGCTGCGGCAGGCAAATCTAGCAAGAACTGGAGGCCACCGTGCTCTCAATCTCACTCACGGTGTGTCCAGATCCGTCCTCGTATTTTGTTGTTGTCTTGTCGGTTTATATGCAAGTTTGATAGCAGTAGTTTGGATGCACTGTGTTCGTCTCCCACTTTGTTGTGTTAAGAAATGGAGAACGTCCAAGGTTGTGTTGAGGTTACTCTAAACATGAGAAATAGTATATATGAAGTACATACGCTCATTTTCATTTTTTGCCAATAAAGTCTCCAAAGACGAATTGGTCGATGAATAGAAGTCTATTGTGCTAGTTGCCCCGAGTCCCCGACCCTTCGCGTGGCCTGCCCCATTTCAGCTCCCATTCCTCCTCATGCTTGCATCGATGACCTAAATCGTGAGTATCAATAAATTCGTCAGTGGATTATTCCATTATGGATTTTGGAAAACTAATTTGAGATATTTATAAATAGTATGTGAATAATGCATAAGAAAATTGTACTTGAAAGTATGCTTTAGCTATATTAATTACATTTATTTTGTTAAAACAAACTAGTGCCCCATTTGCCTCTCACACCGCGAGGCCACATATGCATCTCGCACTGGGCCCCATATTTCTGGAGAAGACCCTGCTATACAATATGTGACAGTGATACAGTGACAATTTATATGATGATTGTAGTGCAATATAGAAGCTTATTACATGCCTGAACTTTCTAAATTTTATAGCCTAATGTCTGAACTTTTCGAATTGGATCAAGCATTGATATGTTTGTTATTTACGATGGTTGATTTTTTGTAAGTTAAAATCACTACATTTTACTAAAGCAACAACTTAGATGTTGACTTTCTAGATTTAGATATCGGAGTTTTAGTCTGTTATAGTATTTGAACTTGATGGATTAAATTATATATGCGCAGGTTAGTGAAAAATTAGACGATAGTGTAGATGCCAAGTGCACTGACTACTGACAATTTCCGAACTCTCTGAATTTTTATAGTATTGTCTACTTCTCTGAATATTTTGAACCAGAATTCATCTTAACATATAGGATCTTACAAATATGATGCTATCATCATTGATTCTGATGACAATATTGAATAGTCTGACTACATGTACCACACTAACGAGGATGTCAACGAAGAAGAGATTCCAAGGTACAAGTTCGCCAAGCTGACGATAAGAGGTATGAAGAACATCATCATTTTTTAGTATAATAGTGTAGTAGTTTTGGATAAACGGACATAACATTTGCATTTGTTGCATCTAGGACCTCTCTATGGGGAATATGTCGTTTGATCGGAATTGCTATTTTGTAAATGAGATGACACTTACAGAGGATCAACAAAGGTTCCTTGTAATATTTGTTAATGATTCTCTAGGATAACCTATAAAGTAATATGTCTACTGGATGACTAATTCATCTGTCATCCCAAATAAATGCAAAATGTTAAGATGATATATACTAATTTGCACAAGTACCAATTTTGTTGTTTACTATCAAGTATATGCTAATTTTGACAATTAATCTTTCTATTTTGACAGGAAGTTTTACTTCACTTCCCAACACGTACCTGAAAAGGTACCTTGCAGAACATATTGAGGTAGATGTTGACTGCATTAAAAGTAGGAAAGACTTGAAAATTAGAATGAAGCTTGGACATGGATCAAATAAAGAAATCATGATAGGCGGACGGGGAGATATATAGTTGAGAAACCATAATCAGTCAGTCAATAGAATGCTACCAAACATAGAAAAACCAACCCAAAATGGCACTAAAGAAAACAATGCAGCCACACATGTGTTAATCACACACCAAAGAGAATGTTTGCGTGTCTCTCACAAACCAAAGAAAATGTTTGAGTGTCAATCACATGACTTAAATTGTCTTTTGTGAGCCATGATTTGATGAACTTCCTAACATGGTGGTGAATAAATTAGATGATTTAGTTAATGTTGTTTGTAAGATCTTGGAGAAAAGGGACATGCTTCATAAACGACAACTGGATATATAATATTTAGAGGTGTGCACATGCAGAATAAACTAATCCCAATAATTTTAGTACCTCGAACTATGAAACAAATATGCACTGAAACAATTATGACATGCAAGATGACGTTGGGATCGGCTGCACTAGCTTGTTTTTCTCGTTACAGTTGGCGAGAGACTGCATGGAAGTATCGGGTGGGAGGGGGTAGTGTAAACGGCACCTGGTCCTATGGATTCCATTTTTAGATGGAGGTCAAGATAAGAGTTTCCTTGATGGAATTTGATGATTTGGAGATCTTGTGTCTTGGTCAAAATTTATGGTGACAGGGTCTTAACAATTGTGGAGCATGGAGAGGGATGGGTCATGTATAACAAAAAATTAGGTAGAAATGGAAGTAACTAATATAAGCTAGATAATATTTTTTTCTAGTAGGGAAAGGTTGGTCTAGTCGAGTTTTTTATGTCCTAGTTGTGGGAATGTATTGTAAGGTACAAAGTGTTGTGTTGGTATTTGTAGCAAAATGTTCCGTGTGACGTAATTCTAAGTTTTAGTATGCATCAGAATTTTACTTCTAGAAGCATAATGTACTCATCGGTATTTAATTTTTTTATATATGATACACACTTGAATCATTTTGTCCTCTCGATGGTGTATAATCAACCTTTCACATATTAGTCCAAACATTCTCTCATAAGTATTAATTAATGTTCTTATTCCTTTTAGGTGATGATTTTGATGCTCTTATTTAATCGTTTACTTTGAGGGCATACCTTAAGTTGTTTTCTCAACTTAGAATGGATTTAGTTTTTTTTGTACTAGAGAAGTCAGGTAGAGCAGGTGAAACCCAACTAGTGATATTCTTGAAGATGTTGCATATTTGACATGGACTCAAATGAATGTACGGAAATAGGATAATGGGGTATAAATTCGATGGCTCCTTAAACTAGATAGAAGAAACCACCCACCAACTAAGCACCATCCACCGACCTTACTTAATTCCTCATCTTGGTCTAATAGAGCAGCATTAGCTATGATGACCACACCACCAACCATCACCTCATGGACATGTGGGCATTCTACTTGTAAGTAACGGCCACAATGGTGGTTCGTGTTGTAGCTGAAGGTGACGTGGCAGCAACGGTAAAGGTCTCATATAGGGTGGTTGTACTACTCAAATACGATGTGTAACAATGCATTGTCTTGGGTGGTGCCGCGAAATGGGAATATCTTGAGAGCCCCTGCGCTAATGCGGTGATGGGGATGGTGGACAATGACACCATTGGGGCCTGAAAGGGTGGTCACATCGCACATGACCTAATCTACTTTGAGTTGAGTAAGGCCCTTCTATTGTGTTAAGCCATGTACAACAACCTAAAATTCCATCCTGAGAGGAGATATGTTTGGCCTTGTGGGTGTTAGGCCCGTCATCTTTATTTTATGCAGCCATCGGAGGTGTCAAGGCGAGGAAGGCATCACTATATAAGGATGCCGATGAGCTCTAGCAACAGGATAGAATGAAGATTGTTTATTTTATCCTTTTATAAGTTGGCTTCATTAAAATCATCTGGTGCACGAATTTCATTAAGTGTACACACTAATTTATATTTAGTTTCATAAGTGAGCAATTATTTTACTAGGGCTATGTATATATATATATATAATGTGCAATATTAATATGTTGTTTCTATATATTCAGTAGTAAGATATTAGTTCTTACTATACAATATGATACACATGGTATAGTGAAAATTTATATGATGGTTGTAGTGAAGTATAGAAGCTTAGTACATGCATGAACTTTCTAAATTTTATAGTCTAATGTCTAAACTTTTCGAATTGGATCAAGCATTGATATGTTTGTTATTTATGATGATTGATTTTTTGTAAATTAAAATCACTACATTTTACTAAAGCAACAACTTATATGTCGACTTTCTTGATTTAGATATCGGAGTTTTAGTCTATTATAGTATCTGAACTTGCCGCATTAAGATTATATATGCTCGGGTTAGTGAAAAATTGGACGATAGTGTAGATGCCAAGTGTACTGACTAATTTCTAAACTCTCTGAATTTTTATAGTATTGTCTACTTCTCTGAATATTTTGAACAAGAATTCATCTTAACAGATGGGATCTAACTAACATGATGCTATCATCGTTGATTGTGATGACAATGTTGAATAGTCTGACTACATGTACCGCACTAACGAGGATGTCAACTAAGAGATTCCAGGGTACAAGTTCGCCAAGCTGACGGTAAGAGGTATGAAGAACATCATCACTTTTTAGTAGAATAGTGTAGTAGTTTTGGATAAATGGATATACCATTTGCATTTGTTGCATCTAGGACTTCTCTAATGGGAAAATGCTATTTGATCGGTATTGCAATTTTGTAAATGAGATGACACTTAGAGAGGATCAACAAAGGTTCCTTGTAGTATTTGTTAATGATTCTCTAGGACAACCTTTAAAGTAATATATCTACGGGATGACTAATTTATCTGTCATCCCAAATAAATGAAAAATGTTCAGATGGTATATACTAATTTGCACAAGTACCAATTTTGATGTTTACTATCAAGTATATGCTAATTTCTCTAATTAATATTTCTATTTTGACAAGAATTTTTACTTCACTTCACCAACACGTATCTGAAAAGTTACCTTACAGAACCTATCGAGGTAGATGTTGACTGCATTACAAGTAGGAAAGACTTGAAAATTAGAATGAAGCTGGAAGATCGTTCAAATAAGGAAATCATGACAAGCGGATGGGGAGATATATAGTTGAGCAACCAATATCAGTCGGTCAGTAGAATGCTACCGAAAATGAAAAAAAACAAATTTCCATCAAATAAAACAATGCAGCCACACATGTGTTAATCACATACCAAAGAGAATGTTTGTATGTCTGTCACAAACCAAAGAAAATGTCTGAGTGTCAATCACACAACTTAAATTGTGTTTTGTCAGCCATGATTTGATGAACTTCCTAACATGGTGATGCAGAAAGTAGATGATTTAACTAATGTTTTTTTAAGATGTTAAATAAAAGGGACATGCTTCATAAACGACAACTGGATATATAATATTTAGAGGTGTGCACATGCACAATAAACTAATCCCAATAATTTTAGTAACTCGAACTATGAAACAAATCTGCAGTGCAATAATTATGATGTGCAAGACGATGTTGGGATCTGCTGCACTAGCTTGTTTTTCTCGTTACAGATGGCGAGCGACTATATGGAAGTATCGGTTGGGAAGGGGCAGTGTAGAGGCCGCATGGTCCAGTAGACTCCATTTGAAGATGGAGGTCAAGGGAAGAGGTTCCCTTGATGGAATTTAATGATTTGGAGATCTTGTGTCTTGGTCAAATTTTATGGTGACAGGGTCTTAATAGTTTTGGAGAGTGGCTACATGTATAACAAAAAATTAGGTAGAAATGGAAGTAAGTAATATAAGTTAGATAATGTTATTTTTCTAATAGGGAAAGGTCGGTCAAGTTTGAGTGTTTTATGTCCTTGTTGTGGGAGTGTATTGTGAGCCACAAATTGTTGTGTTGGTATTTGTAGCAAAATTTTATATGTGATGTATTTTAAAGTTTTAGTATTCATTAGAATTTTAGATCTAGAAGCATAATGTACTCATCTGTATTTAATTATTTTATATATGATACACACTTGAATCATTTCCTATCGATGGTGTATAATCAACCTTTCACATACTAGTTCGAACATGCTCTCACATGTATTAATTATTTTTCTCATTCATTTTTGGTGATTTTTTTGATGCTCTTATTTAATCATTTACTTTGAGGGCATACCTTAAGTTGTTTTCTCAACTCAGCATGGCTCTAGTATTTTTTGTACTAGAGAAGTCCGGTGGAGCAGGTGAAACCCAACTGGTGATATTATGGAAGGTGTTGCAGTTTCGTCATGTACTCAAATGAATGTGTGAAAAGAGGACAATGGATAGAAGAGACCACCCACCAACTGAGCACCATCCACCGACCTTACTTAATTCCTCATCTTGGTCTAATAGAGCGACATTAGCTATGATGACCACACCACCAACCATCACCTCATGGACATGTGGGCATTCTACTTGTAAGTAACAGCCACAATGATGCATTCATGTCGTAGCGGAAGGTGATATGGAGGCAACGCTAAAGGTCTCATATAGGGTGGTTGTACTACTCAAATACGATGTGTAGCATGGTGTTGTCTTGGGTGGTGCTGCGACATGGGAAGAGCTTGAGAGCCTCGGCGCTAATGCGGTGATGGGGATGGTGGACAATGACACCATTGGGGCTTGAAAGGGTGGTCATATCACGCATGACCTAATCTACTCTGAGTTGAATAAGGCCTTTCTATTGTATAAAGCGATGTACAACAAAATAAAATTCCACCTTGAGAGGAGATATTTGTGGTCCCGTGGGTGTCACGCCCGTCATCTTTATTTTATGCAGCCATCGGAGGTGTCAAGGCGAGGAAGGCGCAACTATAGATGGATGCTGATGAGCTCTAGCAACATGATAGAGTGAAGAATGTTTATTTTCTCCTTTTATAAGTTGGCTTCACTAAAATTATCTGATGCACGCATTTAATTAAGTGTGCACAGTAATTTATATTTAGTTTCAGAAGTGAGTAATTGTTTTACTAGGGCTATGTATATATATAATGTGCAATAACAATTATGTTGTTTCTATGTATTCAGTAGTAAGATATCCGTTCTTACTATACAATATGACACACATGGTACAATGCCAATTTATATGATGGTTGTAGTGTAGTATAGAAGCTTAGGACATGCCTGAACTTTCTAAATTTTATGGTCTAATGTCTGAACTTTCTGAATTGGATCAAGCATTGATATATTTTTTATTTATAATGGTTAATTTTTTGTTCGTAAGTTAAAATCACTACATTTTACTAAAGCAACAACTTAGATGACGACTTTCTAGATTTAGATGTTGGAGTTTAATTCTGTTATATTATCTGAACTTGATGCATTAAGATTGTATATGCTCAGGTTAGTGAAAAATTGGACGATAATGTAGATGCCAATTGTACTGACTACTGTAAATTTCTGAATTTTTATAGTATTGTCTACTTCTCTGAATATTTTGAACCATAATTCATCTTAACAGATGGGATCTAAAAAATATGAAGCTATTATCGTTGATTGTGATGACAATGTTGAAAATTCTGATTACATGTACCACACTGACGAGGATGCCAACGAAGAAGAGATTGCAAGGTACAAGTTCGCCAAGCTGAAGAAAATAGGTATGAAGAACATCATCACTTTTTAGTAGAATAGTGTAGTAGTTTAGGAGAAACGGACATAACATTTGCATTCGTTGCATCTATGACCTCTCTATGGGAAATATGCCATTTGATAGACATTGCTATTTTCTAAATGAGATGACACTTAGAGAGGATCAACAAAGGTTCCTTTAGTATTTGTTAATGATTCTCTAGGACAACCTATAAAGTAATATGTCTATGGGATGACTAATTCATCTATCATCCCAAATAAATGCAAAATTTTATGATGATATATACTAATTTGCACAAGTACCAATTTTGTTGTTTACAATCAAGTATATGCTAATTGTTCTAATTAATATTTCTATTTTGTCAGAAATTTTTATTCACGTCACCAAAACATACCTTGAAAGGTACCTTATAGAACCTACCTAGGTAGATGTAGAGTGCATTATCAGCAGGAAATACTTGAAAAATAGAATGAAGCTGGGACGTGGGTCAAATTAGGAAATCATGACAAGCGGATGGGAAAGTGTTTTAAAGAGGTACATGACAGAAGATGAAGATATATGCATCTTCATCTTCCAGTCAAAAATGTAGGACGGGTCTACATCTTCTCATCATGCATCTTAACCCATGAGATTGTTTGTGATGCTGGAACCGTACTACTATAATAACTGCTAAGTATTATCTGTGTAGTGGTTGTCATGTGAATCATGTCATGGTAATATGTGTTATGAATTTATATAAGTAGATGTTAAGTAATGCTTTTCGATGAAAAAATAGTAGGGAAAACTCCCCATTGAGTCATTTTTCATTTATATAAAAATATTTACAAGAAAGAACAATTATTTGGAGTGAATAGTTGACAAATTATATCCACCCGTTGCTATGTTGCTTATTCAAGATAGGTTTGGCTCGATGCATAATGAGAAAGACATCCTCCTTAAAGAATCTCACACATTCTAGGAGGTTTATATACTGGCTTTAAAATATATGTTTGTTCCTATGATACCATAAAGCCCAACACCCCACAAATCATAATTTCCTTAAAGCGGATGTTTGTGTATCTCATAATTCGATGAATGAGCATCCCTATGATATTCAAGTTTGTGTTCCATTCAATATTGAGACTCCACTAGAAGAACAAGATGAAATCACATAATAAATAAATAAGTGTATCATGCATTTATTGACATCATCCTTGCATAGTACACAACTTGTACTTTTGACATGGAAATTTTTCCTTGTGAGGAGGTCCATGATATTGAGTCTGTCTTGATGAAGCGTTAGAAAAAAAATTTGTGTTTAGGAAGCACACATGATTTCCACACCCATAGCATGGTGATACATGAATTTATATAAGTTTTTTATAAGAGAAGAGTTTTGTAATCTCAGGTTCAAGACACATAGTCCTCCAACAACCTTAGGATTGCAAACATTTTCCCACTTGACAAGAAATTTACCGTTTTTTAATATCTTTCCTACACTCCAGAGAAATCCCCTTTCTCATTTCCACATGGTTATATATTCCAATAGGAACTTTAAGAAAGCACATAGAAAAATTTAGCATACCGGTAAATATGGATTTAACCAAAATGAGCTTTCCATCGTTGGATAATTTTGTGGAAATTCATGATAGACGTTTTTAAAATATGTCAATAATGCCAACAAAGTGCTTAATTTTTGGATTGGTAGTACCCATGGAGAGGCCTAGATATTAAAATGACAGATTCTTTGTCTTGCACCCTAATTTATTGGCCAATTATTGACACTATGTTTTGTTGTAATTTACATTTATCCTAGTGGATAAAGACAACCGTTGCAGCATTTCCTTAGGGTTTAGAAGTTGAGATTCATTAGCTAGCATAATGATGAGGGTATTATAAGCGTATTGGAAAACAAGAAAATCGATTCTGATTACATGTACCACACAGATGAGGATGTCAGTGAAGAAGAGATTCCAAGGTACAACTTCTCCAAGCTGACGGTAAGAGGTATGAAGAACATCATCACTTTGTAGTAGAATAGTATAGAAGTTTAGGAGAAACGGACATAACATTTACATTTTTGCATCTAGGATCTCTCTATGAGTGAATATGCCATTTGATCTGTATTGCTATTTTGGAAGTGAGATGACACTCATAGAGGATCAACAGAGGTTACTTGTGGTATTTGTTAATGATTTTATAGGACAACGGATAAAGTAATATGTCCACAGGATGGCCAATTCATCTATCATCCCTAATAAATGCAAAATGGTAAGATGATATTTACTAATTGTACAGAAGTCCTAGTTTTGTTGTTGATAATCCAATTATATGCTAATTGTTCTCTTTAATCTTTCTACTTTGATAGGAATTTTTACTTCACTTCACCAACATGTACCTGAAAAGGTACCTTGTAGAACCTATTGAGGTAGATGTTGAGTGCATTACAAGCATGAAAGACTTGAAAATTAGAATGAAGCTGGGACAGGGGTCAAATAAGGAAATCATGGCAAGCTGACGGGCAAGTGTTGTGAAGAGGTACATGATAGAAGAGGAAGATATATGCATCTTCAGATTCTAGTAAAAAAGGTATGATGGTCTGCATCTTCTCATCATGCATCTTGACTCATGAGGTAAATGATTTTCTTAGGAAATCATACATCGAGAAATTTGACCAAATACATTTTGAACCGCATTTATCGATAAGCACATACTGAAATATGGTACAATTACCAGTAATAAAGGACATTTTCCAATAACTACCAAAGTCCCGGGGGTTCCCTGGTCGCCCAACGCACTCTTGTAGGTAATCCGGGTACCAAAGTATGGTACTACCAGATTTTCGGTACTATAGGACACCCGGTATGAAAACGACAATAACTTTTACATCCAGACTTCGATCTCGATGATCTTGGAGTCATTTCAAAGAGGATAACAAGATCTACAAGATCATGTGGATAAACATAATTCTACAACCACGGAAATAAAACTACAAGATTAATAGCTCTCTAAAAGATACGAAATGGTAAAACCTTCAAACGCAAAACACAAAACACAATAACTTGAGATTGGGAACTCCGATTATGATGAAACCAATAAAGCAACAAGTAAAAGAACAAGTAAATACTTTAACAAAAAAATGCAACAAGGTTTTCATATTAAATCCGTTTTTGATAAAATAGAGCTTGCCATGAGAATAGACACAAGCTTTAAAACTTCATTTGAGTAAGATACAAATAAGAACCAAGAAGGATCATGCTAAGTAGGCAAAGGTTTGAGCTCTCTTTGAAAGATATGACCGAGTTACTCGCTCGAGAGCCCCTATTGAAAGTATGGCTATCTATCATAAACCCGGTCTCCCAACTACTAACATGAGAACAACAAAAAATGCTATCTATATCAAACCTTTGCCTTGAGCATTCGACCTAATCTTGTCCTTCTCAAGATGGAAAAACTTTCTTGATTGCTCTTGCCCACGCTTGCTTGATGAAGACTTGCGAATTTCTCCATGATCACCGAGTATGGCAAGCTTCAAGCATGTGATATTCTAGAGAGGGCACATCTTGAACTTGCACAACTTCATTTCTTCTTGAGTGTTGATCCATTATTCGTCTTGTCCAACCTTGAATCATCTTCTTTCTTCAACATGATTCCAATAGGCTCAAAGCCCTTGGACATTGCTTATTGTTCTTATTTTCTTTATCTTTCAACCTTGAAGCCAACACATGGTCCAATCGATGCCAATGGAAAATTCCTACAAGTGTAACCCAATGCAAACATTAGTCCGTAGAGATTGTCATTAATTACCAAAACCACACATGCCCTTTCAAGGACTTTAAACCTTTTTTGTACCACAAAAGTATAGTGGAGCAGGTGCAAAGCCAGTTGGTGATATTATGGAAGGTGTCACACATCATAAATGTTTCCTTGTGTCATATGAATGTTTCAAATGTGGTGCTGTGATGGAGAGTAAACTTGTCCGCAAGGCCACTGTCAAGACTAAGGGGGATTTGTTAAACTAATTAACTCTTTGAAATGGCAAAAATGTTGCACTAGAGAGATTATTCTAGTGTTCGGGTTTGCTTTCGTTTATTATTTTCAGCATAAAAGATGAAGAGGTCAAAGAGATTTTCATTCAATTAGCTCCTTGAGAGGAAGATGTCGATGGTATTTTAATTCGATTGTCTCCTAAAAATGGATACTAAAGACTACCTAGTTGTTGAGCACCTGTTGTTAACCTTGTTAACTAGGTTAGTGTAGTCATTCATATGTAATATGTGCATTCATACACATATTATATTTGCTGATCAGTTTGTTTATCGTTTGTCAGGAACCAACTTGATTCAGGATGGCATTAATTAGGTGATCACTCGCCACCACCACTAACCATCAACTCATGGACCGCATGCATACTACTTCTAAGGGGCGGTGATAGTGGAAGAATTCGACGTGACATCAACTCCGAAGCTCTCATCTCAGAGCGAGTGTACTGCTAAAGTTCAAGGTGCAAGAAGACGTCGCCATGGGTGGTGGGACACGACGACGCTGATTGCCTCGATATGGGAACACCTCGAGTCTCGCAGTGTTGACGTGGCGGGGATGGTGGGAAATGACATTACTATAGGGATTTTTGTAGGGGTGACTCCACTTGTGACCTAATCTACCCTGCGTCTAGCAATGCCTTTCTATCCGACAAGGCCATGTATAACCACCTGACGTGCCACCCGATGAGGGGTATACTAGCAGGTGTCACACCAATAGACACCCCCCGCCTCTGCTTCTATGGGCGCTAGAAGGTTTTGTTGAGCGCTAGCATAAGCAACTAAGCTCTGAAAGGGACAATCTTTGTGGAAGTACTTCCAGAAATTCCCTACATAAGTAGTTCACGAAATTGACAAAATATGTTAGCTACACTTGCCCAACTTTTATCACTTTGTATCTTCATTTTTGTTAGCTACACTTCCCAACTTTTTCCATGACCTAGTGGTGCAGGTGCCTATACATATTTTGGTGTTGGCGCCGTGACCGCATAGACTTGAATGTTTGCGGCCGTTACTTGCATTTCGTTTCATTGGGGATCATCTCCTGCACTCTCTATTAGAAGATGATAACGGTGCGCGAGATGACATTTGGATCTTCCACGCTAGGATGACCATCGACTGTAGAGGTGTCAACGAGTGCATGAGCCGGTGAACTCCATTTGGAGATGTAGACCATGTGAAGAGGTGAAAATATGGATCTAGATACTTTGGAGATCTTGTGTGCTTGGTTTAAGTCTGGTGGCCAGCGACTTTAGGGATGTGTCAATGGGGGAATGAGCATATGGACTCCATTTGGAGATGGAGATCGATGGAAGAGGTTCCTTGATGGATCTAGATGATTTGGAGAACTTGTGTACTTGGTTAAAGACCACGGTGGCCAGGTTTCATAAATTCCCTAAAATGGTATTTTTAGAAATTAGCATCGTGCGATGAGTATCTTAGACAAAAAGTTAGCTACACTTGTCCAACTTTTGTCACCTTGTAGCTTCCATTTTGTTAGCTACACTTCCCAAGTTTTTCCACCATGCATGTAGCTTCATTTTGTTAACCACACGTGCTGGAGGACCTAGCACGTGCAGGTGCTTGTGCACCTTCCGATGCGGCACCCCGACCGCACAGACTTGAACATTTGCGGGCGATACTTGCACTTGAACGTTGCCTTGAGGATCATCTCTTGAACTCCTTGTTAGAAGTTGATTACGATGTGCAAGATGACATTAAGGACTTATGCGCTAGCTACCTTGTCATGGATGACTAGTGACTATAGAGGGAGGTGTCAACGGGTGCATAAGCCGGTGGACTCGTAGATCGTGAGAAGAGGTTCTTTGATGGATCTGGATGTGTTAGAGATGATCTTGTGTGCTTGGTTAAAGTCTATGGTGGCTAACAACTTTAAGGAGGTGTTGACACGGTAATGAGACGGTGGATGATATCTTCAATCCAGATTACTCATGTAGTATTTCCCTAGTAGACCTTGGTTTACCGAATCCTTGGGAAGCTTTTGCTTGGTTTAAAAGGTTACATCAGAACAGACCTAGAGAACTCGTAGAATCTTTGTTTATCAGACCGGAACGTTTTTGTTGTTGGGATTGGATCAATGGACGGAGATAGGTCGTGGGCTCAAGATTTTTCTTGCAGCTATGCACACATAGGGGATTCAAAGGATAATGATAAGCGCAAATATGTATTAGAACATAATCATAAACTCAAATATATAAGTGGGCGATGCATCTTGATAACACCATAGCCTACCGCTGCAACACTATGGCTTCATTTTCCAGCCACCTATTCCTTGCCAGGATTTTAGCAGTTATTAAGATAAGAAGACCAAAGCATTATGCTTTGTGACGTCACCTTTATTCCCTAGATAATCTCTTTCCTCCATTTTACTCCCCTTACTGTCACCAGGTTTCACGTCATGGATTTCGGATCAACTCAACTCTAACCTTTATACCTTTACCGATCTTCGAGGTCTTGGAATACCTGACAAGTTCTAGGATCAAGGCAAAACACAAGAGACAAATATACGTACAGATAGATTACTTCAGAAATACAATTATCCGATACTAAAATACACACATGTAGCTGCGTGGCTAGGCCCCAGTCCTTAGCCCGTGAGGGATACTTACACATGATTAGATCAAGACTCATAAATATTGTATTTATATTCTTGAAAGATAAATAACAGATAGTCTTACAATATCGTCAATCACAAAGGAATCAAGATTACAAGTAGAGAACTATGGCTATTAGATGGAAATGGAGTGGACATGGTGATGGAGATAATGTCATCGGCGATATTGTGATGGTGTGGTGAAGATTATGGTGGATGGGCACGGCGTCTCCTTTCTCTCCTCTTCCTTTGTAGTAATACATACAAACTTAGGGTTTCAAAAACCTTCAAATGTAAATTCCATGTGGGCCCCTTCAAGGAAGTTAGTCGGTTTGATGACCTTGACGCTTTGACACACCATACGGGCAGATGGTACGGTGTCCGTGCCCATACCATAGGTCGTTAAAGTCCCTATGACCCCTTTGGCTTGAAAATATACCCAACTCGCGATTCTTCATTATTTTCCCCATATTTTATTATTAAACCATCCATATATGCAAGGAAATAAATAATAAAGGAGATTTACACATCGATGCAATAATTAGTGATTAGTGACATGTTTGTAATGATAATCTTGTCAAATAAATGACTAAGCTTCTTTTTCCCTGATACTTATGTTGACTGGGCCTATTATTTGCCACTTAATCTAAGTCATTCCTTCATTTCATACTAGTCCTCTTGGAAATAAAAAGTACGTAAAATTTGCCCTTTTCTACACAGGTTTGCACGGTTACTGACTTTGATCTGTTATTGTTTTTATGCAACAGTGTTGTACCCACCCCTACCTTCTTCGTGAATGTATGGAAACTTCACTTGTCAACACTCCTGGTATGACTGAAACTATTGATACCGGCAAACTACTGCTTGTTGACAATATTCTTAAAGAGATCATCAGGACCGTCGACAAGCCCGTGCAAGCTGTGCGGCGGCACAAGGCCCCAAAAAAATTTAGGGCCCCCAAATCGTAGGAATTACGTTGGGCATCTCAAGCCCAAGGTCGAGCCGTCCTAGCCTCAATGTGTGCAGCGCTGGCCTAATCTCTCCAAGTACAACCGTGAGTAAATTTGACGGTAGTCCACACCAGATCGACCGAGGGTCTATCCAGAAATTGATCAAATGATGGATTGCGGTGAGGGCCGAAGGGTCTAACCTTGGCAGGCGGGGGCCTCCTAGTCGGTGGTGGTTTCTCCATGGTAGAGAGGTTATCTTAGTCTCATGGATGGGGATAGGGCGGCGGCGGCAGGCGAATCTAGAAAGAACTGGAGGCCACCGTGCTCTCAATCTCACTCACGGTGTGTTTAGATCCGTCCTTGTATTTTGTTGTTGTCTTGTCGGTTTATATGCAAGTTTGATAGCAGTTGTTTGGATGCACTGTGTTCGTCTCCCACTTTGCTGTGTTAAGAAATAGAGAACGTCCAAGGTTGTGTTTAGGTTACTCTAAACATTAGAAGTAGTATATATGAAGTACATACGCTTATTTTCATTTTTTGCCAACAAAGTCTCCAAAAACGAATTGATCGATGAATCGAGTCTATTCTGCTGGTTGCTCCGAGTCCCCGACCCTTCCCGTGGCCAGCCCCATTCTGGCTCCCATTCCTCCTTATGCTTGCCTCGATGACCGGCATCACGACTCTCGATAAATTCGTCTGTGGATTATTCCATTATGGATTTTGGAAAACTAATTTGAGATATTTATAAATAGTATGTGAATAATACATAAGAAAATTGTACCTGAAAGTATGCTTTAGCTATATTAATTATATTTATTTTGTTAAAACAAACTAGGGCCCCATTTGCCTCTCACACCGCGAGGCCACATTTGCATCTCGCACAGGGGCCCCAAATTTCTGGAGACGGCCCTGGAGATCAGCAACTAGAGGTAAGACTCATTATTCTTTCCATTTGAGATACTCATGGCATTTCCCTCTATACTTTTGTCCCATGTGATGTGATTCTAAGTTTAGTTGTCATTAGACTTTTACTTCTGCAAGATAATGTACCCAATATTTGATCTCAATATTTATTTTGTGTGATGTACACTTGAATCGTTGTCCCTTGCTGGCGTATAGCTTGCACACACTAGTCTGAACATGCTTACTCAAGTATGCTGGTTCCTTTCCAGTTATCCCCTTGATTCTCTTCTTCAATCCGTGACTTCGAGGGTATATACCTCAATTTTTTCTCAGCTCAACATGAATCTAAACCATTTCTGAATTAAGGCAGTCTGGTAGAAGAGGTGCAAACCGAATTGGTCATATTTTAGAAGTTGTTGCACATCACAAATCTATCCATGTGTCATATGAATGTGCCAAATTTGGTGCACTGGTGCCAGATAAACTAGCGGAAATTCATATGTTCAGTGACGAGACCGAGAGGAGATTTTATTTTTCAGATTGACTCCTTGAAACGACATTGGTGTTGCAAAGCAAATATAAATAGTTTTTCATATCGTAGTTTTCTAAGGTAAATGATCTTTTCAACAATCATACATCGAGAAGTTTGACCAAATACTTTTTAAACCGTATCTATCAAGAAGTATTAAGCTATAGCGATAGAGTTTATCTTGCGCGATAGCTATTGTTTATCGCCTCAATAAGGCAGCCACTCAGAAAAATCCCGTTGGCTATGTATTGGTGGCATGCCACCACTGTCTCTCCCGAAAAGTCCATCGGCGGATACATCCACCTCACTGCTTGTAGAGAGATTATGTCTTAATTTGCTTCCATTTTCTTTTTTCTGGCATAAAATAGGAAGTGGTCGACGCTTTTTAAATTCAATTGACACCTTGCAGCGGACACCAGAGACCACCTAGCTATTAAGCACCAGCCTCATTAACTTAAGTTAAATTACTGCCCACCCGGCATAATTAGCGGGAATTAGGACGCTCATTCCGTGGTGGAAGGGGGCGTGGTTGTGGCATTGTATGTTCTTGTTCAGGACAGATGTACTGTCGTGTCGAGTTCAAGGTGCAACAAGGTGTCAGTCAGCATGAGTGGTGGGGATGCGGTGGGCCGGTGACACCAGCTTCCACGGCATGGAAACACCTTGATCATCGGCGATGTTGGGAATGGTGGACAACAACACAGGGCATGTGATGGAGGGGACGTCGCATGTGACCTGATTTTCCCTGAGTTTATATGGATAAGACCATGGCCTACAAGGGTGGCACCTCAGGGAGGGGATACAAAAGGGGCATCACGTTTGTCATCTCCATTTTTTATATGGCTTCTGGAGATGACAAGTCGAGGAAAGTGTCTCTGTGGAAGGAGGCTACTGAGCTCTAGCAAGATAAGTATGCAAGAAAGCATCTTAAAACGGGACACCATCTTTATGTATTAAGTGGCTTCAGATTTCATAACAAATTTCCCAAGAAATCCATAATAAATAATGTGTCCTTATCAACAACTAATAAGTGTCAGATTTTATTTGAAATGCATTATCTCAAAGGTGAAAAGGAGGCAATGTCCATGCTGGATGGGGATACATCTATATTTTTGTTAAATTTACTAGATGGAAAGTATCCTTATTAGAGATATACAGTTGAGTAACCATAATCAGTCGGGCAATAGAATGCTACCGAACGTGGGAAAACCAACCCAAATATCTAACAAAAAAACGATGCAGCCACGCATGTGTTAATCACATACCAAAGAGAATGTTTGTGTGTCTGTCGCAAACAAAATAAAATGTATGAGTGTCAATCACATGACTTAAATTGTCTTTTGTCAGCCATGATTTGATGAACTTTCTAACATGTGGTGAAGAAAGTAGATCATTTAGATAATGTTTTTTTTAAGATTTTAGAGAAAAGGGACATGCTTCATAAACGACAACTGGATATATAATATTTAGAGGTGTGCACATGCAGAATAAACTAATCCCTATAATTTTAGTAACTCGAACTATGAAATAACTATGCACTAGCTTGTTTTTCTCGTTACAGATGATGAGAGACTAAATGGAAGTATCGGGTGGGAGGGGGCAATGTAGAGGTCGCATGGTCAAGTGGACTCCATTTGGAGATGGAGGTCAATATAAGAGGTTCCTTGATGGAATTTGATGATTTGGAGATCTTGTGTCTTGGTCAAATTTTATGGTGACACAGTCTTAACAATTTGTGGAGCGTGGCGAGGGATGGGTCATGTATAACAAAAAATTAGGTAGAAATAGAAGTAATATAAGTTAGATAATATTGTTTTCTAGTAGGGAAAGGTTGGTGAAGTTGAGTATTTTATGTCCTTGTTGTGGGAGTGTATTGTAATCCACAAAGTATTGTGTTGGTATTTCTAGAAAAAAAATTAGTGTGATGTAATAGTTTTAATATTCAGTAGAAGTGGAGAACGTCCAAGGTTGTGTTGAGGTTACTCTAAACATGAGAAATAGTATATATGAAGTACATACGCTCATTTTCATTTTTTGCCAATAAAGTCTCGAAAGACGAATTGGTCGATGAATAGAAGTCTATTGTGCTAGTTGCCCCGAGTCCCCGACCCTTCGCGTGGCCTGCCCCATTTCAGCTCCCATTCCTCCTCATGCTTGCATCGATGACCTAAATCGTGAGTATCAATAAATTCGTCAGTGGATTATTCCATTATGGATTTTGGAAAACTAATTTGAGATATTTATAAATAGTATGTGAATAATGCATAAGAAAATTGTACTTGAAAGTATGCTTTAGCTATATTAATTACATTTATTTTGTTAAAACAAACTAGTGCCCCATTTGCCTCTCACACCGCGAGGCCACATATGCATCTCGCACTGGGCCCCATATTTCTGGAGACGACCCTGCTATACAATATGTGACAGTGATACAGTGACAATTTATATGATGATTGTAGTGCAATATAGAAGCTTATTACATGCCTGAACTTTCTAAATTTTATAGCCTAATGTCTGAACTTTTCGAATTGGATCAAGCATTGATATGTTTGTTATTTACGATGGTTGATTTTTTGTAAGTTAAAATCACTACATTTTACTAAAGCAACAACTTAGATGTTGACTTTCTAGATTTAGATATCGGAGTTTTAGTCTGTTATAGTATTTGAGCTTGATGGATTAAATTATATATGCGCAGGTTAGTGAAAAATTAGACGATAGTGTAGATGCCAAGTGTACTGACTACTGACAATTTCTGAACTCTCTGAATTTTTATAGTATTGTCTACTTCTCTGAATATTTTGAACCAGAATTCATCTTAACATATAGGAACTTACAAATATGATGCTATCATCATTGATTGTGATGACAATATTGAATAGTCTGACTACATGTACCACACTAACGAGGATGTCAACGAAGAAGAGATTCCAAGGTACAAGTTCGCCAAGCTGACGGTAAGAGGTCTGAAGAACATCATCATTTTTTAGTATAATAGTGTAGTAGTTTTGGATAAACGGACATAACATTTGCATTTGTTGCATCTAGGACCTCTCTATGGGGAATATGCCATTTGATCGGAATTGCTATTTTGTAAATGAGATGATACTTACAGAGGATCAACAAAGGTTCCTTATAATATTTGTTAATGATTCTCTAGGATAACCTATAAAGTAATATGTCTACCGGATGACTAATTCATCTGTCATGCCAAATAAATGCAAAATGTTAAGATGATATATACTAATTTGCACAAGTACCAATTTTGTTGTTTACTATCAAGTATATGCTAATTTTTATAATTAATCTTTCTATTTTGACAGGAAGTTTTACTTCACTTCACCAACACGTACCTGAAAAGGTACCTTGCAGAACATATTGAGGTAGATGTTGACCGCATTACAAGTAGAAAAGACTTGAAAATTAGAATGAAGCTTGGACATGGATCAAATAAAGAAATCATGATAGGCGGACGGGGAGATATATAGTTGAGAAACCATAATCAGTCAGTCAATAGAATGCTACCAAACATGGAAAAACCAACCCAAAATGGCACTAAAGAAAACAATGCAGCCACACATGTGTTAATCACACACCAAAGATAATGTTTGCGTGTCTCTCACAAACCAAAGAAAATGTTTGAGTGTCAATCACATGACTTAAATTGTCTTTTGTCAGCCATGATTTGATGAACTTCCTAACATGGTGGTGAATAAAGTAGATGATTTAGTTAATGTTGTTTTTCAAATTTTGGAGAAAAGGGACATGCTTCATAAACGACAACTGGATATATAATATTTAGAGGTGTGCACATGCAGAATAAACTAATCCCAATAATTTTAGTACCTCGAACTATGAAACAAATATGCACTGCAACAATTATGACATGCGAGATGACGTTGGGATCGGCTGCACTAGCTTGTTTTTCTCGTTACAGTTGGCGAGAGACTGCATGGAAGTATCGGGTGGGAGGGGGTAGTGTAAAGGGCACCTGGTCCTATGGATTCCATTTTTAGATGGAGGTCAAGATAAGAGTTTCCTTGATGGAATTTGATGATTTGGAGATCTTGTGTCTTGGTCAAAATTTATGGTGACATGGTCTTGACAATTGTGGAGCATGGAGAGGGATGGGTCATGTATAACAAAAAATTAGGTAGAAATGGAACTAACTAATATAAGCTAGATAATATTTTTTTCTAGTAGGGAAAGGTTGGTCTAGTCGAGTTTTTTATGTCCTCGTTGTGGGAATGTATTGTAAGGTACAAAGTGTTGTGTTAGTATTTGTAAAAAAATGTTCTATGTGATGTAATTGTAAGTTTTAGTATTCATCAGAAATTTACTTCTAGAAGCATAATGTCCTCTCGATGGTGTATAATCAACCTTTCACATATTAGTCCAAACATTCTCTCATAAGTATTAATTAATGTTCTTATTCCTTTTAGGTGATTCTTTTGATGCTCTTATTTAATCGTTTACTTTGAGGGCATACCTTAAGTTGTTTTCTCAACTTAGAATGGATTTAGTTTTTTTTTGTACTAGATAAGTCAGGTAGAGCAGGTGAAACCCAACTGTGATATTCTTGAAGATGTTGCATATTTGACATCGACTCAAATGAATGTACGGAAATAGGACAACGGGGTTTAAATTCGATGGCTCCTTAAACTAGATAGAAGAGACCACCCACCAACTAAGCACCATCCACCGACCTTACTTAATTCCTCATCTTGGTCTAATAGAGCGGCATTAGCTATGATGACCACACCACCAACCATCACCTCATGGACATGTGGGCATTCTACTTGTAAGTAACGGCGACAATGGTGGTTCGTGTTGTAGCGGAAGGTGACGTGGCAGCAACGGTAAAGGTCTCACCTAGGGTGGTTGTACTACACAAATACGATGTGTAACAATGCATTGTCTTGGGTGGTGCCGCGACATGGGAATATCTTGAGAGCCCCTGCGCTAATGCGGTGATGGGGATGGTGGACAATGACACCATTGGGGCTTGAAAGGATGGTCACATCGCACATGACCTAATCTACTTTGAGTTGAGTAAGGCCCTTCTATTGTGTTAAGCCATGTACAACAACCTAAAATTCCATCCTGAGAGGAGATATGTTTGGCCTTGTGCGTGTTAGGCCCGTCATCTTTATTTTATGCAGCCATCGGAGGTGTCAAGGCGAGGAAGGCATCACTATATAAGGATGCTGATGAGCTCTAGCAACATGATAGAATGAAGATTGTTTATTTTCTCCTTTTATAAGTTGGCTTCATTAAAATTATCCGGTGCACGAATTTCATTAAGTGCACACACTAATTTATATTTAGTTTCATAAGTGAGCAATTGTTTTACTAGGGCTATGTATATATATATATATATAATGTGCAATATTAATATGTTGTTTCTATTATTCAGAAGTAAGATATTAGTTCTTACTATACAATATGATACACATGGTATAGTGAAAATTTATATGATGGTTGTAGTGCAGTATAGAAGCTTAGTACATGCATGAACTTTCTAAATTTTATAGTCTAATGTCTAAACTTTTCGAATTGGATCAAGCATTGATATGTTTGTTATTTATGATGGTTGATTTTTTGTAAATTAAAATCACTACATTTTACTAAAGCAACAACTTATATGTCGACTTGATGCTATCATCGTTCATTGTGATGACAATGTTGAATAGTGTGACTACATGTACCACACTAACGAGGATGTCAACAAAGAAGAGATTCCAAGGTACAAGTTCGCCAAGCTGACGATAAGAGGTATGAAGAACATCATCACTTTTTAGTTGAATAGTGTAGTAGTTTTGGATAAACGGACATACCATTTGCATTTGTTGCATCTAGGACCTCTCTAATGGGAAAATGCAATTTGATCGGCATTGCTATTTTGTAAATGAGATGACACTTAGAGAGGATCAACAAAGTTTCCTTGTAGTATTTGTTAATGATTCTCTAGGACAACCTATAAAGTAATATATCTACGGGATGATTAATTATCTGTCATCCCAAATAAATGAAAATTGTTAAGATGATATATACTAATTTGCACAAGTACCAATTTTGTTGTTTACTATCAAGTATATGCTAATTTCTCTAATTGATATTTATATTTTGACAAGAATTTTTACTTCACTTCACCAACACGTATCTGAAAAGTTACCTTACAGAACCTATCGAGGTAGATGTTGACTTCATTAAAAGTAGGAAAGACTTGAAAATTAGAATGAAGCTGGAACATCGTTCAAATAAGGAAATCATGACAAGCGGATGGGGAGATATATAGTTGATCAACCATAATCAGTCGGTCAATAGAATGCTACCCAAAAAAATTGCCACCAAATAAAACAATGCATCCACACATGTGTTAATCACATACCAAAGATAATGTTTGTATGTTTGTCACAAACCAAAGAAAATGTTTGAGTGTCAATCATACAACTTAAATTGTATTTTGTCATCCATGATTTGATGAACTTCCTAACATGGTGGTGCAGAAAGTAGATGATTTAGTTAATGTTGTTTTTAAGATGTTAGAGAAAAGGGACATGCTTCATAAACGACAACTGGATATATAATATTTTGAGGTGTGCACGTATAGAATAAACTAATCACAATAATTTTAGTAACTCGAACTATGAAACAAATATGCAGTGCAACAATTATGATGTGCAAGACGATGTTGGGATCTGCTGCACTAGCTTGTTTTTCTCGTTACAGATGGCGAGCGACTGCATGGAAGTATCGGTTGGGAAGGGGAAGTGTAGAGGCCGCATGGTCCAGTGGACTCCATTTGAAGATGGAGGTCAAGGGAAGATGTTCCTTGATGGAATTTGATGATTTGGAGATCTTGTGTCTTGGTCAAATTTTATGGTGACAGGGTCTAAACAGTTGTGGAGAGTGGCTATGGATGGGTCATGTATAACAAAAAATTAGGTAGGAATGGAAGTAAGCAATATAAGTAAGATAATGTTGTTTTCTAGTAGGGAAAGGTCGGTCAAGTTTGAGTGTTTTATGTCCTTGTTGTGGGAGTGTATTGTGAGCCACAAATTTTTGTGTTGGTATTTGTAGCAAAATTTTATATGTGATGTATTTTTAAGTTTTAGTATTCATTATAATTTTAGATCTAGAAGCATAATGTACTTATCTGTATTTAATTATTTTATATATGATACACACTTGAACCATTTCCTCCCGATGGTGTATAATGAACCTTTCACATACTAGTTCGACCATGCTCTTATTTAATCGTTTACTTTGAGGGCATATCTTAAGTTGTTTTCTCAACTCAGCATGGCTTTAGTATTTTTGTACTAGAGAAGTCCGGTGGAGGAGGTGAAACCCAACTCGTGATATTCTGGAAGGTATTGCAGTTTCGTCATGTACTCAAATGAATGTGTGAAAAGAGGACAATGGGGGTTTAAATTTGATGGATCCTTGAAATGGATAGAAGAGACCACCCACCAACTGAGCACCATCCACCGACCTTACTTAATTCCTCATCTTGGTCTAATAGAGCGGCATTAGCTATGATGACCACACCACCAACCATCACCTCATGGACATGTGGGCATTCTACTTGTAAGTAACGGCCACAATGCTGGTTCATGTCGTAGCGGAAGGTGATATGGCGGCAATGCTAAAGGTCTCATATAGGGTGGTTGTACTACTCAAATAAGATGTGTAACAAGGTGTTGTCTTGGGTGGTGCTGTGACATGGAAAGAGCTTGAGAGCCTCGATGCTAATGTAGTGATGGGGATGGTGGACAATAACACCATTGGGGCTTGAAAGGGTGGTCACATCGTGCATGACCTAATCTACTCTTAGTTGAGTAAGGCCTTTCTATTGTATAAAGCGATGTACAACAACATAAAATTCCACCCTGAGAGGAGATATGTGTGGTCGCGTGGGTGTCACGCCCATCATCTTTATTTTATGTTTCCATCATAGGTGTCAAGGCGAGGAAAGCGCAACTATAGAAGGATGCTGATGAGCTCTAGCAACATGATAGAATGAAGATTGATTATTTTCTCCTTTTATAAGTTGGCTTCATTAAAATGATCTGATGCACGAATTTAATTAAGTGTGCACACTAATTTATATTTAGTTTTAGAAGTGAGCAATTTTTTTACTAGGGCTATGTATATATAACGTGCAATATTAATTATGATGTTTATATGTATTCAGTAGTAAGATATTAGTCCTTACTATACAACAGGCCCATCGACAAGCCCGTGCGAGCCGTGCAACGACACAGGGCCCCCAAAAAATTTTAGGGCACCTAAATCGTAGGAATTACATTGGACATCTCAATCCCAAGGTCGAGTCGACCTAGCCTCAGTGTGCGCAGCACTGGCCTAATCTCTCTAAGTCCAACCGTGAGTAAATTTGATGGTAGTCCACACCAAATCGCTCGTGGGTCTATCCAGAAATTGATCGAACGATGGATTGCGGTGAGGGCCAAAGGGTCTAACCTTGGCAGGAGGGGGCCTCCTAGTCGGTGGTGGTGGTTCTTCCATTGTAGAGAGGTGATCTTAGTATCATGGATGGGGATAGGGCGGCGGCGGCAGGCAAATCTAGCAAGAACTGGAGGCCACCGCGCTCTCAATCTCACTCACGGTTTGTCCAGATCCGTCCTCATATTTTGTTGTTTTCTTGTCGGTTTATATGCAAGTTTGATAGCAGTTGTTTGGATGCACTATGTTCGTCTCCCACTTTGTTGTGTTAAGAAATGTAGAACGTCCAAGGTTGTGTTGAGGTTACTCTAAAGATCAGAAATAGTATATATGAAGTACATACGCTCATTTTCATTTTTTTGCCAATAAAGTCTCCAAAGACGAATTGATCGATGAATAGAGTCTATTGTGCTGGTTTCCCCGAGTCCCCGACTCTTCCCGTGGCCTGCCCCATTTCAGCTCCCATTCCTCCTCATGCTTGCATCGATGACCGAAATCGTGAGTATCAATAAATTCGTCTTTGGATTATTCCATTATGGATTTTGGAAAACTAATTTGAGATATTTATAAATAGTATGTGAATAATACATAAGAAAATTGTACCTGAAAGTATGCTTTAGCTATATTAATTACATTTATTTTGTTAAAACAAACTAGTGCCCCATTTGCCTCTCACACCGCGAGGCCACATTTGCATCTCGCACAGGGCCCCAAATTTCTGGAGACGACACTGGTATACAATATGAGACAGTGATACAGTGAAATTTTATATGATGATTGTAGTGCAGTATAGAAGCTTAGTACATGCCTGAACTTTCTAAATTTTATAGTCCAATGTCTGAACTTTTCGAATTGGATCAAGCATTGATATGTTTGTTATTTATGATGGTTGATTTTTTTGTAAGTTAAAATCACTAAATTTTACTAAAGCAACAACTTAGATGTCGACTTTCTAGATTTAGATATCGGAATTTTAGTCTATTATAGTATCTGAACTTGATGGATTCAGTTATATATGCTCAGGTTAGTGAAAAATTAGACGATAGTGTAGATGCCAAGTGTATTGACTATTGACAATTTCTAAACTCTCTGATTTTTTGTAGTATTGTCTACTTCTCTAAATATTTTGAACCAGAATTTATCTTAAAAGATGGGATCTTACAAATATGATGCTATCATCGTTGATTGTGATGACAATGTTGAATAGTCTGACTACATGTACCACACTAACGAGGATGTCAACAGTGGCGGAGCTAGCTCAACTGGGTAGCCTTGGCAAACTACAAAGGGTCATCGCTGATGGGTTTTTTGCCCATTAAAACTTTTGATTAACTACTATGTACCTTCTATAACTACAAGAGGCGTTCTGGCTAGAGCCCGGGCAACTGCCCGGCCTTGCCGGGCTAAAGCTCCACCACTGGATGTCAACGAAGAAGAGATTCCAAGGTACAAGTTTGCCAAGCTGACGGTAAGAGCTATGAAGAACATCATCTCTTTTTAGTAGAATAGTGTAGTTGTCGTGGTATTGCCGACGAGTACGCCATGGAGGAGTCCTCACAGTGCGTGTTTAGAGACGTGGGGTAAGGCGGACGGTTGACGGGTACGAGGTAACACAGCTTACCCAGGTTCAGATCCCACAACGGTGGCGGAATCCTACTCCTGCTATAAATCACTATAAGGGCAATACGCCAAGTTACAGAGATAGGTTCGTTGTGCGAGGTTGTCTGAGATTGTTCTGTGTACGTGCCCTAAAGGCTCCCATAGGCCCGACTTATATAGTCGTCAGATCCTAGGGTTACAGGGAAAAGTCCTAGCCGGACAGGTAACAGAGTCCTACACCGTCTATTACTAGTCTTGTGTATCTTGCACTCCAAGGCTCCGGGTACGCTGGTGACTCCACCGTAGCCTTCCTTTATCCGGCATGGGCCTCCCTTTTGGATCCACCTAACTGGGCCGCCCAGCAGGCCACGGGCCATGCTACCGACTATGGGCCACCCGGGTTAGTCGGATAAGAGACATGCCATGAGGATACCCATATAGCATATCCCCAACAGTAGCCCCCGGAGAACTTCGAGATTTTGCGCCGTCTTGCCTCTTCACATGGAAAGCTCCGTCTAAATGGATGTCGGCAAATCGTCAAGCAATATCTTGTAGTCCTCCCAAAGAACCCTGCAGAGATTTCTCCGTCTTCTATGAGTAAGTCAGAGAAATGCTGAATCTTCCATCGTACTCTTCCATAGCCGGATTAAATCCGTCCATGCCGGAATCTTTGATGGGACGTCTCATCTACCATGTCATCTTTGACAACCACTAGTGGAAACGAGGGCTTTTGTTGATCCCGAAAATGGGCTTTAACACCGGTTCTTCTACGAACCGGTGTTAAAGGGGGGGCCGTACCAGCGTGGCCTCTGCGGCATTAAAGGAGCCCCCCTTTAACACCGGTTCGTGCCACGAACCGGTGTTAAAGGTCCCTCCACCAGTGGCCCGCGCACCCCCCCCTTTAACACCGGTTCGTGGCACGAACCGGTGTTAAAGGGGTGGGGGCTATATAAGACACCACCCCAGCCCACACACACCCCACTCTTCCATTCTTTCACATTTTGGAGCCTAGCAAGAGGGTGTGAAGAGTTCTAGTTTGTGTTTTTTTCATATGCACTAGAGGTGTTCGGTGAAATGCCCGAGAGCTCAAAATAAGCTTTCTTGTTGCTCTTTCCGTCTCGGTCGAGGTCGGCAACTATAGTTTCATGTGTCATTGATGTACTATATATATAAATGGTCATCTCCCTATTATTTTTTGATATATACTACATATTAATGCAGATGAATCGGCAATGGATGTACGGTGACCGCCGCACTTCCGAGTACATTACGGGCCTCCAAAATTTCATCGTTGTGGCTAATGCAAACCGTGGTCACAATGGTTTTATGTGCTGTCCGTGTGTTCACTGTCAGAACAAGAAAGACTACTCAAATACCAGAACCATTCACGCCCACCTGCTTCGATCTGGTTTCATGCCCAGCTATAATTGTTGGACCAAGCACGGAGAAAAAGGGGTTGTGATGGAAGACAACGAAGAAGAAGAGGATGATGAAAACTATCATAATATGTATCCTGAATATGATGATAATGCAACGGAGGTAGATAATGAAGATCAAGAGGGAGCAGATGGGCCCGCTGATGACGATCTTGGTCGGGCCATTACTGATGCAAAGGAAGAATGTGAAACTGAAAAGGAGAAGGAGAAGCTGGAGCAGATGTTAAAGGATCACAAAACATTGTTGTATCCAACTTGCGAAGATGGCCACAAAAGGCTAGGTGCCACACTGGATTTGCTACAATGGAAGGCAGAGACTGGTGTGACTGACAGCGCATTTTCAAAGTTGTTGGTAAAAATGAAGAATCTTCTTCCAAGAAATAATGAGTTGCCTGACAGTACATACCAAGCAAAGAAGGTTGTCTGCCCTCTAGGATTAGACGTGCAGAAGATACATGCCTGCATTAATGACTGCATCCTCTACCGCGGTGAGAAGTACGAGAATTTGGATGCATGCCCGGTATGCACTGCACTACGGTATAAGATCAGACGAGACGATCCTGGCGATGTTGAGGGCGAGGCCCCTAGGAAGAAGGTTCCCGCCAAGGTTATGTGGTATGCTCCTATAATACCACGGTTAAAACGTCTCTTCAGAAATAAAGAGCATGCCAAGTTGTTGTGATGGCACATGGAAGACCGTAAGAAAGACGCGATGTTGAGACACCCCGCTGATGGGTCACAGTGGAGAAAAGTCGAGCGAGAGTACCCGGACTTTGCACGTGACGCAAGGAACTTAAGGTTTGGTCTAAGTACAGACGGCATGAATCCTTTTGGTGAGCAGAGCTGCAGTCACAGCACCTGGCCTGTGACCCTATGTATCTATAACCTTCCTCCTTGGTTGTGTATGAAGAGGAAGTTCATTATGATGCCAGTGCTCATCCAAGGCCCGAGGCAACCCGGCAACGACATTGATGTGTACCTAAGGCCATTAGTTGAAGAACTTTTACAGCTGTGGGCCAAACCAGGTGTACGTATGTGGGATGAGCACAAAGGGGAGCCATTTGACCTACGAGCATTGCTTTTCGTAACCATCAATGATTGGCCTGCTCTTAGTAACATTTCAGGGCAGACAAACAAGGGATACAATGCATGCACACACTGTTTAGATGATACTGAAAGTGTATATTTGGATAAATGTAAGAAGGTTGTGTACCTAGGGTATCGCCGATTTCTTCCGAACCTGCATCCAGTAAGAAAGAAAGGCAAGCATTTCAAACGTCTGGCAGAACCCCGGAGGAAGCCTGTCCTCCGTACCGGTGAGGAGGTATTTGGTATGGTCAAGGACCTAGAAGTAATCTTTGGAAAAGGTCCTGGCAGTCTATCTGTTCCGAATGACGATGCCGGACATGCGCCCATGTGGAAGAAGCAATCTATATTTTGGGACCTACCCTATTGGAAAGTCTTAGAGGTCCGCTCTTCAATCGACGTGATGCACGTGACGAAGAATGTTTGCGTGAACCTGCTAGGCTTTCTAGGAGTGTATGGGAAGACAAAAGATACACCGGAAGCACGACAGGACCAGCAACGTCTGAAGGCCCCTGAAGAGCCTATGCATCCTGAGAACGAGAAGGGTAAACGATGCCACTTAACTCCTGCCAGCTACGCTCTTACCAAAGCAGAGAAGGAAATCTTTTTTGAATGTCTGAGCAGTATCAAGGTCCCGTCTGGCTTCTCGTCGAATATAAAGGGAATAATAAATATGGCAGAGAAAAAATTCCAAAACCTGAAGTCTCATGACTGCCACGTGATTATGACACAATTGCTTCCGATTGCATTGAGGGGGCTTCTACCTGAAAATGTTCGAGTACCCATTGTGAAGCTATGTGCATTCCTCAATGCAATATCTCAGAAGGTAATCGATCCAGAAAGCCTACCAGGGTTACAAACAGATGTGGCCCAATGTCTTGTCAGCTTTGAGTTGGTGTTCCCACCATCCTTCTTCAATATTATGACGCATCTCCTGGTTCACCTAGTAGAAGAGATTGCCATTCTCGGTCCTGTATTTCTACACAATATGTTCCCCTTTGAGAGGTACATGGGAGTCTTAAAGAAATATGTTCATAACCGTGCTAGGCCAGAAGGAAGCATCTCCAAGGGCTATGTAACATAGGAGGTCATTGAGTTCTGTGTTGATTTTATTCCTGACCTTAAGGCGATTGGTGTTCCAGAATCACGACATGAGGGGAGACTGCGTGGAAAAGGCACCCTAGGATGTAAAGCAATGACATGTAGGGACGGGCATTCTCTCAATCAAGCACACTACACGGTTTTACAAAGATCTATCTTGGTTGCCCCGTATATCAATGAACACAAGAATTTAATACGCCTCAAACACCCGGGGCAGTCTGATGAATGGATTATAAGTGAACACATGGCGAGTTTTGGCGGCTGGCTGCAAAGACTTCTCACGAATAACACCACTGTCGGGGATCAGCTGTACTTGTTGGCCAGGACACCGTCTTCGACTGTATGTACTTTCCAAGGGTACGAGATAAATGGGAATACATTTTACACGATAGGCCAAGATAAAAAGAGCACCAACCAAAACAGTGGTGTCCGCTTCGATGCAGCAGAATACAATGGGCAAAAGACCACGTATTATGGGTTCATAGAGGAGATATGGGAACTTGACTATGGACCTAATTTTAAGGTCCCCTTGTTTCGATGCAAATGGGTCAAGCTAACAGGAGGAGGGGTTGGGGTAGACAAGAAGTACGGAATGACAACGGTGGATCTCAACAATCTTATGAAGAACTTAGACGAACCATTCGTCCTAGCCAATGATGTGGCTCAGGTTTTCTATGTGAAGGACATGTCCTCCAGACCAAAAAAAAGAAAAAATATGCAAACGAATACATCATATGATGAGCCAAAGCGTCACATAGTTCTTTCAGGGAAAAGAAACATCGTGGGAATCGAGGACAAGACAGACATGTCAGAAGATTATAATAAGTTTGATGAAATTCCGCCCTTCACAGTGAAAACTGACCCAAGCATTCCGTTAAGTAAAGAAGATGCTCCATGGTTACGACTGAAGCGATCATAAGGAAGGGCATATGCCAAGAAGTTCATGCTCATATTATGTAACTCTAGTTCATGTTTTTAATACATGTCTTGAGTGTTAGTCATGTTTTGTGGATGGACCGAGAGTATGAGAAGAAGTTGTCCCGATTCGTACTTACCATTAAGATCTGATCTCCAAACGCGCGCGGTCACATATTAGGGAGTGCCTCTATGACCAGTTTCTTGGAGATGCCGGAGGACTAGGCTCCGTCGGCATCTCCCTGAAACTGGCCGTAGTGGTGTCCCTGCTCTCGAAAACCATCTTGCAGCTTTGTAACTTGTCTAACTAGATCAATACACCCGGGAGCTAACTAATTTCACATATTAGGGAGTGCCTCTATGACCAGTTTCTCGGAGATGCCGGAGGACTGGGCTCCGTCGGCATCTCCCTGAAACTGGCCGTAGTGGTGTCCCTGCCTCAAACTGGCTGGAGGACTGGACTCACAAGGATGCCTATTTATAGTACAAGCAGCTCGACATAGTGTTGACACTTACAAAATAATGTCGACACTCACCCCTATTATTAGTCCCGGTTGGTGTCTCCAACCGGGACTAAAGGTTCATCTTTAGTCCCGGTTGGTGACACCATCCGGGACAAGGTACACGCCGCACGACATAATGTCGACATGCACTCACCTCTATTATTAGTGCTGACTCGTGTTTTGTCCCGGTTGGTGTCTCCAACCGGGACTAAAGGTTCATCTTTAGTCCCGGTTGGTGTCTCCAACCGGGACTAAAGGTTCATCCCGCCATTTTTTCCCGCCATTTTTCTTCCCGCCATTTTTCTTCCCGCCAGTTCTTCCCGCCATTTTTCTTCCCGCCATTTTTCTTCCCGCCAGTTCTTCCCTCCAGTTCTTCCCGCTAGTTCACTATATATATGTAGGGGGTTGGCCTCCATTGTCATTGCACATCTCTAGACTCATATCTGCAACCTCATCACTCTTTCCCATGGCTTCCACCGTAGCACTAACCCCCAGGGAGGCGGAGGCGCTTTGCGCCTCGAACTACCCCTGCCCGCCGGGCTACTGTGTCCCCGTCGGCTGGATGCTGAGCGTCGGAGGTGTGCCGGTTCCTCCTGTCCCTCTAGGTGTGGCGCGCCGGATGGCCATCACGAACCACTACTACTTCGAGCTCACGCCGGAGCAGCGGAGGAATCCCAGATGGCATCCTGACTATTTCTCTACTTGGGAAGCCTTCTTCGTGGATCGGCATGAGAGGGCGCTCGCCAGGCACGAGGAGGACGGCCCACCTCCTCCTAACTTCAACGAGGCCGGCCGTCGGCTATGGTGGCGCGGTCGGACTCTCCAGAGCGTCATGGCCTATGACATTGCCGCCGACTCTAACCCCCGTCTGCGCTACCCTCAAGTCCAGCCCACGCGCTACCCTCAAGTCCAGCCCACGCGCTACCCTCAAGTCCAGCCCACGCGTACTCTCCAGAGGTTCAATTACGGTGACCCCGACGACGACAGCGATGACGGCGGCGGCGAGTACGACGACTACAGTGGCGAGTATTACAGGTGTAGGCAGGAGCATGACTAAATCACTCCAACATTCCGAAACAAGTTCGGCCGATTGTTACTTAATCTGGCCATGTATCTTAATTTTCAGTTCTTTTATGTATCTTAATTTTCAGTTCCAGTTCGGCCGATTGTTACTTAATCTGGCCATGTATCTTAATTTTCAGTTCTTTTATATATCTTAAAAAAGCCCCTTTAATGCATGAAATAAGTGTTTATTTATTTTAAAAAATTTCATGTAAAGTAAATATAAAAATCATTTACATGAATGGATAGATATTATTTTTCTGAAAATTATGATATATTATTCATATTTTTCTGAGTTGAAATGAAAAAGATATGAATTTTCTAAATTTCATATCATATTTTTTGAATTAAAAAAGCCCCTTTAATGCATGAAATAAATGCCCCCCCTTTAACACCGGTTCCAGACAGGAACCGGTGTTAAAGGGGGGGGGGGTAATAAATGCGCACGGGAAACACCCCCCCCCTTTAACACCGGTTCCAGCCACGAACCGGTGTTAAAGGGGGGGTGTATTTATTTCACCTTCCCCTTCCCCTTCCTTTCTTCCCCCCACTGAGCCAGATCGATCTCCGTCTCGCCGCCCGACCCGCCGTCTCGCCGCCGCCGCTTCGGAGCTCCCCCGACCCGCCGTCTCGCCGCCGCCACTTCGGAGCTCGAGGTCCGCCGCCCCCGACCCTCTCTTCCCCGCATCCTTCCCCTCCCTCTATGTCTCCACACGACGGTGGCCGAAGGTCGCTGCGGCGGGTACCAGGGAGGAGGCCGACGACGCGGGCGCAGCTGTGGCGCTGGAGGGCGGTGGCGCTGGAGGGCGCTGGCGGTGGCGCTGGAGGGCGGTGGCGCTGGAGGGCGCTGGCGGTGGCGGTGGTGGAGCCGGGCGGTGGCGCTGGAGGGCGCTGGCAGTGGCGGTGGTGGAGCCGGGCGGTGGCGGTGGTGGAGCCGGGCGGTGGCGCTGGAGGGCGCTGGCGGTGGTGGAGCCGGGCGGTGGCGCTGGAGGGCCGTGGACTCGCAGTTGGCGAGGGCGCAAGGTTGGCGTGGAGAGGCCGTGGTCGGGCTCGGGCTTGGCGTCGGGGAAGTGCGGAGGCGGCGCCGTCGGCCCCGGTGGCGGCCAGGCGTCGCAGAAGGAGGTGTGGTGAGGGCCCCGGCGGCGGAGGTTGGGGCGCTGAGGACGAGCGGCCGGAGGGCGAGGCAAGGGCGCGACGCTCGGCCCAGCGAGCTCATCGAGTGGCGACGGGAGAGGTAGACAGAAGCAGAGGCGAGGCGGACGGCCAGAGCGGAGGGAGGCCGCGGGCTCGCCGGCACGGGGCAACTATAGGGAGCTGGCGGGGTGGGTCGACGGCCTGGCGGAGGGGGTGGATGCAGGGGAGTTCGATGGGGAGGGTGCGGGTGACGCTCGGAGGTGGGAACCGGCGAAGCGAAGAGGGGAGATGCGGCAGGCTTGTTGAGCAGAGGGACAAACCCCAGGAACATTGTCGTTGTATATTGTGATTGCTATATTAATATAGCGGGGCGCAAGCCTATTTCGAGGAGCCCTGACCATCTCGCTCTCTTCCCCGTGCAGGAGCGTCTCGCCGCCGCCGCTTCGGAGCTCGTAGGCCACGCCTCAACGCCGACGCCGCCCGCCGCCCGACAAGCCCGCCGCTAGCACCGCCGCCCGACGAGACCGCCGCATCCGTCCGACGAGCACCGCCGCCCGACGAGACCAACGTCACCCCACCGGTGAGCGCCACGTGTCTGCCACGTGTGTGATTGCTGACTCATCCTGATTAAAACTTGTTTGCTCGATAAATTGTACTACATGCATAGATTAAAACTTGTATACAAATTGGACCTCTGACTCATTTGTGTATTTATTTGTGTATTTTGGTATGAATAATATGTATATTTGTGTATGAATCCAAGTCCACTTGAATGTTTACACTCTTACTCTAGATAATATTATTGTTTTAGAAACTATGGATCCACTTAGTAGAAACCTTGAAGAAGAAGAAATAATGGAGAACATTATTGATGAGGACACCTCACAATATCTGAACTTGGAGGGACATGACGACGACAGCTCAAGTACTAGTCATGGAGAAGATGAAGACTCCGGTGAACGCAATTTAATGGTTACAAAGTCCGGCGAGGTATATGCATTGATTAAGCCTCAGCTGACTTCCACCAACAATCTTCTTCTACATGTATTAATTAACGCTTCTTTCTTCTTTTAGCCCTCTGGATCGACCAGCCAGCAACCATCTTCTTCTACGAAAAAGAGCAAGCGAGGCGCGAGCCAGCGGTTGAAAGATCGTGCAAAGTTCACGATCGAAGCAGTCCGTGTTGATGGCAGGCCGATGGAGCCCAAGAAGGCCGCAGACAAATTTATACGTCAGGCTGGAGTTCTTGTTAGGGACCAAATCCCGATCATAATTGAATATTGGAATAAGCCAAAGAAGGGCGACGGTACCTTTGTCGATGACAGATCCAAAGAAACGCTTTGGAATTCGTTGTTGGTAAATTTCACCCTTCCGCCAGAGGAGGATGAAAACAACCCGGTTATAAAGAAAAAGGTCAAAGAGTGGACTCTAAAGAAGATGGCTGAGGCTTTCCGCAACTGGAAGACAAAATTGAACAAATTTGTCAAAGCTCGCGAGACTCCAAATTTCGAAGACACATATTATGCGAAGATAAGACCTCACTGGCCCGAATTTGAGACATATAAAAAAAGTGCTATAGCTAAAAAGAGGTCAGAAACCAATACGCTTAATGCCCTGAAGAAGGAATATCACCAGAGGACGGGGTCAGGTGGCTACATATCTCAGAGGCCTAAGTGGGGGGAAGCTGAGAGGGCCCTGCGCGAGAGAGGGATCACACCCCAGACATATGGGTGGGACCTACGTGCAAAGACTTGGTTCTACGGAATCGGGGCAAGGTTGGACCCAGAAACAGGATTGTGTATCTTCCCAACCATCCTTGCCAAACCCGTCACTGAACTCATCACGGCATACGAGGAAACATCCGCCAGGATCTTCCATCCCGATAGAGAGAATGACCAGCTCACACGCGCCATCGGTAAAAAAGAACACCCTGGACATGCACGAGGCACAGGGGGTATGACGTGGAAGGATGGGTTTGCCGACTGTAGCGACTCTTACAGATGGCGCGGCAGAAAAGAAAAAGAGCGTACAGATCGGATGACACAGATAGAACATGCACTTGCGGCGCTGCAGACGCAAGTGAATGCACAACAGAGCCATCAAGCTACCGGCCCATCTCAGCGGCATGAAGAGCCTGCATTGGAAGCTGCCCGCGGCCCAGACTCTGCGCGGAAAAGCAGTGTGGCTTCCACGGAGAACGTGCAGCCAACGCTTGAAATGACGGGTCCTCGATACCCCGTTGATGAGATCACCGAGAGCGAACACGCTGAGCTGCATGTGAGATTAATGGGCTTATCCATTAAGGTGGCTGTCGGCTATGCCTTACCTCCTGTAGCTGGTGGAACTTACCACTGCCGACCGATTCCAGATGGCTATGCTATTGTCGGGGTGGATGAGGTTGTGAAGGAATATGAGGAAGCACAGCTTGACCATGCTACAGGTGAAGGGGAAACTCAACTCAAATTTGCAGTGAAAACAACCATTCTTTGGAAGAAGGAACACATTGTGCTTCCAAATTGGAGGTCACTGGCACCCCCGCCGTCTCCGCAGCGTGAGAAGTCTGAGCCGCTTCAGCCATCTCCTGCGCGGCAGCCATCTCCGGCCCGTCAGCCATCTCCTGCGCGGCAGCCATCTCCGGCCCGTCAGCCATCTCCTGCACGGCAGCCATCTCCGGCCCGTCAGCCATCTCCGGTGCTTCAGCCATCTCCTCAGCGTAAGCGGAAGAGCACTGCCACGAGGAGCATCAGTAGCACTGCCACAAAGAAATCCGCAGGAAACCGTACGCCAAAGAGTTCAAAAAACTACGTCCCGCAGCCTTCCGCCAAGCCATTGCCGGTTTTATCGTGGAATCGCAGCGACGAGGAGACCAATAGGATCTCGGGAGAACAGGTCAAGAAATTCTTTGCACCTAGACGGGCCGAGCCAAAGGAGAAAATAGATCCGGCGGTGGTGGAGAAGTTTTACAAAAATCTTTTGAAACCTGAAACCCCACTTGTGCCGGACTACGAGCGCCAGATTTTGAAGGCGGATGCAAGGCGCCGTAGGGAGACTGAAAGTAGCAGTCGTGAGGCACCCCAGAAAACAGTTCCCATGCTCGGAGAGCAGGAAAAACAATCATGCGCCCCGCTCCAAATGTTTGACAAACGGGACGCTCCTCCCGTAGATGATTACGAGGCAGAGCTACAAAGAAAGGCCAATGAGATGGGGATGACTTACATTGCATACTTGAACGTCATGGGAGACAACTTGCCCAAATGCGATGTCAACCCCATACAGCCATGGAAGTATGGGAAGAATCTCGTCAAGAAAGAGGAGCTCAAGAATCTACCAACAAAGATGCGAAAATTGCACAAGTGGTACCTTCATTTCTGCAAGACGAGAAAAGAAGAATGGATCACGGCGCATATAAGAGATGAGATTTTCTTGTGCGGAGACGACGCGATCGACTTCAACATTCAAGACTTGCATTTTCTATTCAATCAGAAGGAACTCGACAAATCTGCCATCAGCCTTTATTGTGTGTAAGTACTATTTCTGTAATTTTTATCTCAACTCATTCACTTCATTAATTGCATGTATATATATGCTCACCATATATGTATATACTATTATGCAGGAAAAAGGTTATGGAATGCATGAAAGGAGGCCCTTTTGACATTGGGTTCGTTGACCCAAATAGAGTTCATGAAGAAGTGGTAAGAGACAAACCCGGGCAAACAGAAGATTACTTGCTAAAGTCTTTACTGAGACAACAAACCAAAAGGGAAATACTATTGCCTTACAACTTCTCGTGAGTACTGTTACCCTCTCTCTTGTACACATTCTGTTTCGGCTTACTCGATGTTAAGTGTAACTGATGATGAGTTATGCGTGCGTAGGTTCCACTTTATTCTGCTAGTCATTCAACCCGACTCAGGAAAAGTCCTTGTCATGGACTCGTTACGAAAAGAAAAAGAGCTATGGGCAGACTTTAGAGAGATGCTCCAGAGGTAATTTCAATCATATTATCGCACTAGATCGGCAACTTTCGTGACAATAAGTAATTAATTACTCCTTTATCCATTTTCTTTGTCAGACAGGGTTTGGAAAATGTTCACGGGCAGGGCCGTGGGTGAATGGTCAGAAGAACTAAAATTTGTAGACCAAAATGTAAGTAATACTAGCTAGCTTCGAATTCCATTATATCATGCTTTATTTATTATTATTTTGATTGAACTCTCTATTCTCGTAAAGTGCGCGCATCAAGGACACGACAATAACTTATGTGGGTACTATGTTTGCGAATTCATTCGCAACACGATATGTGCGACAGGCCAAGCCGCACTAGAACAACTTAGAGTAAGTAAACAAAGTCCACAACATTATTTTATTACCATCAATTGTGTTGAGTTTTATTCTTATATATATATTGACGGCCCATTCTTCATATATATTCAGATCGAACGGATGCGGGACCAACTCCTACCATTTGAACGCATACGAGCCATTCAAGAGGAATTGGCGGGGTTCATACTTGATGAGGTCGTCACGCCTGGCGGAGAACTCTATAGATATCCACCAAAATGAACGATGACGATGTATGTGCCGATGGCGATGTATGTGCCGATGACGATGTTTGTGTATAATAATAGTTGCTTAATTATTCATGTACTCGTATGTACCGATGACGATTTATAAGTATACCGCTCCCGATCGATTTCCCCTCGCTCCCCCCCCTCCCGCAGAAATACGCCCAGAACGGGGCAGAGGCAGAAGTCTGCCGCGGCAGAGATTTAGGCCGTTTTCCTGCCGCGGCAGAGTTCTGCCGCGGCAGGAAAACGGCCTAAATCTCTGCCGCGGCAGAAGAACCTTTAACACCGGTTCCAGATACGAACCGGTGTTAAAGGGGGGGGCCTGAGGCCTGTGGCAGCCCCACGTGCGCCACCCTTTAATACCGGTTCGTATAGGAACCGGTGTTAAAGGGGCCCCCCTCTAACACCGAACCCTCAACAGCGGTTGGGGAACCGCTGTTAGAGGGCCCTCCCAACCGGAGTTAAAGGGGGGGCTCTGCACTAGTGAACGTAGGCTGTAGGTCAGCGACGCCTCATAACTCACACATGCAGAGAACACAATCATATCCGATTTCCCCGCATGAGCGATACAAACCATTGGCGGCGGCGGTTTGGAGACGTGGCAAAATTACCGCGCACGTTCACGAACACGTCGTCTACGCGGCAACCGTCCGATTAGCTGCACGAATCTTGACGCAGAGTAGGATAAATAGTAACCGAGGGACACTTGCCACTTTTTCACCCCATTCTCTCGCGTCATCATCTTCTTTCTCCAGCTGCACGCCTCCTCGAGCTCTCCGCGGAAAACCTCGAAGAAACCCTAGCCTCTCTTTCTGCACCAGTCGCATCCTCCTAGTCCTCCATGGCCAGCAGCAGCTCTTCCCCGTCGATGGCGGCGTCGAGCGAAGCCACGGCGAAGCCGGCGAGCTCCGTCGTCGTGCCCCCAGAGGGCCTGGTTATCCCCGCGTTGGCGGTGATTGAAACCACCGGCGGTGACCACAATCTGGCGGCGCTGGAGCCTCTAGAAGAGGAGCCAGACTCGCATAAGGTCGACTGGCGCGGCTCGGACATCACCGACCGCAACATCCAGGAGATGGTCGCCGAAGGCTACCTCCCCGCGACGGAGGGGCTCGCCTGGCGGGCGGCGCCGGCCAGCGAGGTGACACCTTCTCCCTAAGCCGGAGAAAAGGTGTACCTCAAGGCTCAGCTGGTACGCGGTGTTTCTCTGCCCATCTCCCACTTCTTTCTGTCCGTCTTGAACCACTTCAAAGTCCAACCCCACAACGTTTCCCCCAATAGCATCTTAGTGCTTAGCAACTTCGTGGCACTTTGTGAGGGTTACCTAGGGATTAGACCTAGGTTAGACTTGTTCGTGTACTTCTTCACCGTCAAACGTGAAGCCGGACATAGTAGGGAGGATCTTAGGAACTGCAACACCATATGCTTCAAGATCCGACCTGCCCGGCGGTTCCACGACATCGTCGGCCACGAATCATGCAAAAACTGGCAGCAGACGTACTTCTACGGCCCCGACATTCCTTTGGCGGGCCAAGAAGTGACGTATCCGTACTTCGTGGATGGAGCCGCCGCTGAGGTTTCCACATGGAGATCCCATTCCTGCCTTCCCTCCGACCTCGACGCTTCTCGCGCAATAAGGCGGATCGAGTGGTTCGTAGAGACGGGTTTGACCGGCTTAGACCTAGCCATGTGCTGGTTCATCACGCGAATCCTACCTCTGCAGCACCGCGCGAAGTTCATGCACGAGTACACCAGTGATCGGAAGGATACCCTCCGTATCTCCGTTGATAACTTCTCGAGCGACTCCGTCAAGCTCCGTCTGAAGGACATCGTCAAGGTGAAGGATAAGAAGCGCGGCTTCACCATCACCTGTGACATGTACGTAGACGGCAAGTGCCCAAAGGTAGGTATTTATTTTCCGTGTATGACATTGCTCCAGTTTCTCCGTCTTGTTAGTGCCATCTTATCTAACACGGTGATTTCTCAGTTAACAGCTTAGCGATCTAGATGAGGACAACTTGGCTGCCCAAATCTATGATCCAAAGATGAAGGAAGTCACGGTCGTGTCCGATGACGATGCCCCGTTGGCACGAAAGCGGAAGAGCTCCACCTATGACGCTGCCGACGGAGGCAAGAAGAAGAAGACGGAGGGTGGAGCCTCCAAAAAGAGTACTGCCGCCCTGGAGGTGGAAAAGAATAAAGCCACCGGGATGTTTGCCAGAGCGCCCCCCTAGTGTAATATTCTCATTCTACGACATTGTCTTAATTATCTGTCTTATTCCTGTACTTATGCATTTTGCACGTTTCAGGAAGAAAGCCACAACCAGCCTCAAGAAGTCCTCCAAGACTCTTGGGGCTTCTAGAAATATCAAAGATATGCTGCATCGTGACTCCTCCCCCGCCATCGCCCCTGCTACTCCTGCCGTCAAGCCCTCCTCTGCTCCGACAAGCTCCCAAGTTCAGGAGGCACCAGGCCTTTCCGCCATGGAAGTGGATTCTGGCGCCTCTACCGAACTAGCTATTGTCGGCGAGGAGGCGACGCAGGAGAGCGCTGCTCTTCAAATGGCTGAAGCTCCGGCTAAGGATGCCATCGGTAGCGGCAAGGCGGTGGTGGGAGCTGGTACCTCTGCCGAAGGCGGTGCCTCTGCTCCCCAGAAACCCTTCGAGTTCCCGAAGATAGTTTAACCGGCGCTCCTGCCAAGTAACACAACTATGGTTCCTGGAGGAGTGCCGTCATCTCCGACGTGCGGTCTTGAGGAGCTACTCCGACAAGCAGATATCTTGCAAGGAAATAGCATTTCCTTCGGCAAGCTGCTAGCTGAGAGTGCTACAAACCTCAAGATTATTGCACTTGTAAGTTTTACTTTGCCTTTTGCATTTCATATGAGTATCCCACTGTAGCCCCCGAGGATGTAGACGGAAAACCATAGGCTTTGCATCTATATGCTCTAAGAGTGACTAAGTTAGAAAAAACTCTCACTGTAGCCCCCAAGCATTTAGAAGGAATGAATTACTCCGACTAGATGCTTTAAGAGTAGCATACACAGTGTTCATAATTTTCAATGCTGTAGCCCCCAAGCCTCTAGTTGTAACAGAATCAGTTCCGACTAGATGCTTAAAAGAAAACTAAGCATACTGATAAAGAAAAAACTCTCGCTGTAGCCCCCAAGCATCTAGGCGGAAAATCTCCGAATAGGGGCTCCAAGTAGACCAAACAACGACTTAACTTTGTATTTGTTTCCACAGAACGAGAATGCTCGGAGAGGCATGGCCAACAACAAGTATCAGAAGATGCGCGGAGATCTTGAAGCCGAAAAGGGTAAAACTGCCATCTTGAAGGAACAGATCATCAAAAACAAGAGTGTTTTCTTTTTGCGCATTTCCGTCTTATTTTTGGAGCCCGTAATTTCCGAGTACTCATTGTGTACTTTGTTTTCTTCGACTTGCAGAACATGTTGCCAAGGCCAAGGATATTGTTGAGCAGTCCAAGCACATCCAGCAGCTGGACAGCAAGAACAAAATCCTTAAGAAGGAGAGGGAAGAGATGCTGAAGATGCACGAGGATTCCATGAAAGCCCTACAGGATTCCTCCTCCGCGGAAATCAATCGCTTGAAGGAGGAGCTTGCAATCCTAAAGGATCAGAAGCAAGCTGCTGATGAGCAAATCTTCGCCATAGCGAGGCGTTTAAGCTCCTCCAACAAGAGAAAGAATCCTTGGCGGACACCGTCTGGCAGGCTAAAGCCAGCATCTTCAGTAAGTGTCCTCCGCCTTGTATTTCTATAGTCTGGATACTTTAGAGTTTATTGAACTCATGCGATCCTTGTCGGAATTTTCAGCGCCTCTGGGTTTAACCCGCTCGCCTCCTTCGGACAAGGAATGCATGGTTCTTGCCAGAAAATTCATCAATACCTCCATCGCCCAAGCCAAGGAGATTTCCAAGCCCCTCCAGATTTATATCAAGGCCTCGGACTCCGTGACGAAGTACTCGGAGATTCTGCGCCGAGCCCCTGACCGTGTCGCGAGCTGGAAAGCTTCATGCGCATGGGCTGGCGCAAGTATGGCGCTGTCTATGGTGAAGGCACACTATGAAGATGCCGACATCGACACGGTGACCTCTGGTATCCCCGACGTGGATGATGACGGCAAGGAGATCGATCACGAAGACATCCTGTCATCACTCACGGGTTATGCCACCAGGGTTGCCGAGTTGGTGGAAATGGACGTATTCGTGCCCAGGAACTTCATTGACAACGTCAACCAAGATTCCTCCGAGTCTCATCATAGCGCCGACGTCGAGGGTGATTCTCCGGCTGGTGATGATGCGGCCACCAAGTCTCCTGCGCCCAAAGAATGAAAAACAGTTTGTAATTTCTGTTTCACCTTTGGTGTGTGCATGGGAAAAACTTGTTGATGTAATCTTAAGGCGGAAAACAATGACTGTCGTATCCTGCTACTTAAGAATTAAGTCCCGTATGTGTATATATTTTTAAGCAAGTGCTGGCTTACCATTACTCTGGTTCTTATGCTTGACTTTTCGTGAGTCGGAAGACTCGTTGTCGGAACCATGCGCTTAGGTGATGATGCCCAATGGCACCATCAATAACCTGAGCACAAAATCGCCGACAATAAGTGCCGAAAGTCACTACTCCAGAATCCACATAAAAACGACAAAGAATGTGTAGACCAGAAAACTTAAGCTAACGCCCGTAGGCGGAATTTTTCACAAGTGCAATCGCAATACTTGTGCATAAAGGTTTTATATGATCCATAAAATGAACACTAAAGGAGGTAAAAGAATCCATAATATGGGTGAACCAGAGAGCTTTATTTCATTGATCATATAAGAGGTACACAATTAGATAAAAAAAAGCTAAGTGTAGAAAGGACGTAGCTGTGCTATGTTCCATGGTCGATCAAGCTCCGGGTAGTCATCATCCGGGTCACGTCGCTTACGCTTATGATCCTCGTTGGGTCTATCCTTGAGTTCGCGATTGTCGACAAGGTAGTAAGACCCATTGAGCAGCGTCTTGCTTATGATGAACGGTCATTCCCATGGCGGGGATAATTTGTGTGACTTCTTCTGCTTAAGTCGGAGTACTAAATCCTCTTCTTTAAACGAGCGATACCGAACGCGGCGACTATGGTATCTGTGTAGCTTCTGCTGGTAGATGGCGGATCTTTGGCATGCCAAAACGCGCTCCTCCTCGAGAAGGTCCACATCTAGGCGTCTAGATTCTTCAGGGTCATCTTCGTCGTAGGCGGCAACTCTTGTTGCATCGTGGAGGATGTCGGAAGGTAGGATGGCTTCTGCTCCATATACCATGAATTAAGGGGTGTAGCCGGTGGATCTGTTGGGTGTGGTTCGTAAGCTCCACAGCACAGATGGCAATTCTTCCGCCCAGGCCCCAGCTGCTCTATGTAGCGGTGCCTCAAGACGTGGCTTGATTCCCTGTAGAATTAATCTATTGGCTCGCTCAACCTGACCATTGGATTGTGGGTGTGCCACAGATGCAAGGTCAAGTCGGATGCCTTTGTCCCAGCAATAGGCCTCCACTTCTCCGAGTGACAAGTTGCTTCCGTTGTCGGTGATGATGCTATGTGGGAGACCGAATCTCACCACTAGATCCCAGACAAACCTGAGGGCAGTTGCCCCATCAAGCTTTCTAATGAGTTTAGCTTCTATCCATTTGGTGAATTTGTCAACTGCTACAAGCAGATGCATAAATCCACATGGTGCCGTCTGTAACGGCCCCACCATGTCTAGCCCCCAGACCGCGAACGACCAAGTTATTGGTATTGTTCGCAATTCTTCAGCAGGACCATGTGGTTGTTGGGCATAATACTGGCATCCCGTGCATGTCTCAACCAGCTTGTCGGCGTCCGCCTTCGCGGTCAGCCAGTAGAATCCTTGCCGGAAGGCTTTCGCTACCAATGATCGAGGAGTGGCGTGATGCCCGCAATCTCCGAGATGGATCTCGTGCAGGATTTCCATACCTTCTAGCTGGGAAACGCACTTTAAGTATACACCAGTAGTGCTCCTTTTATAGAGTTGCCCATTGATTATGGTATAACCCTTTGCTCGCCGTACTATTTGCCATCTTTCGACTTTGTCGTCGGGCAAAGTTCCGTGTTCGAGATACTCCATGAACTGTTTTGTCCAAGCCGGAGGGACCTTTGTCACCATGTTGACGAAAGAGTCAGCTCTATCCGGGTTATCGATGTCGGCGCCCTTCACGGATGGTGTGCGTAGATGCTCTAGGAAAACTCCCGGCGGAATTCGCTTGCGCCCTGATCCAAGCTTAGATAGCAAATCAGCCGCCTCGTTTTGCTCCCTAGGCACATACTTGACTTCGTATCCCAAGCAGCTCTTGGCTATCTCGTCCACTTCGTCTCGATATGCCGCCATCATAGGATTCCGCGCATTCCAGGTGCCAACCACCTACTGGGCAACCAAGTCGGAATCTCCACAGCAAACTATGCGCTTGATGCCAATATCCTTGGCTACACGTAGTCCGTGAATGAGTGCTTCATACTCCGCCATGTTGTTTGTAGCCTCGAAGTTGATCTGCAGAATGTAGTGTAGCTTGTCTCCTGTTGGTGACTACAGCAATACACCAGCCCCCGAGCCGTTGAGCAGCTTTGATCCGTCAAAGTGCATCACCCAGTACTCTGGTTCTGGCAACGGAGTAGCATCTGGCATTTTCGTCCAATCTGCAATAAAATCTGCCAAATCTTGTGACTTGATAGCGTCGCGTCTCTTATAGGTGATCTCGAAGGCGGCAAGTTCAATGCCCCACTTTGCGACCCTTCCTATAGCATCGCTGTTGTTGATAATGTCGGACAGTGGAGTCTTGCTCACTACTGTGATTGGGTGCTCCTGAAAGTAATGCCTCAGCTTCCGCGAAGCGAGGAATACTCCATAAGCTATCTTTTGGTAGTGCGGGTAACGCTGCTTGGACTCCGTCAAGACCTCGCTCACATAGTAAACTGGTCATTGAACTCCGTGCTCGCAGCCTGGTTCCTTCCGCTCTACCACGACGACGATGCTGATAACCCGGTTGGTTGCCGCCATGTAAATTAACAGGGGCTCTCCAGGTTCGGGTGCTGCAAGGATGGGCACTGAGGAAAGAGTCTCCTTGAGCTGCTTCAATGATGCGTCTGCTTCGTCTGTCCATGTGAATTTGTCCGCCTTCTTCAGCAACTTGTACAGCGGCAAAGCCTTCTCTCCAAGTCGGTTGACGAACCGACTGACTGCTGCAACGCAACCTGTTAGTCATTGAATGTCCTTTAGGCATGTCGGATGGTTTATGTTTAAGATGTCCTTAATTTTATCCGGGTTGACCTCGATTCCGCGCTGGGAAACAATGAAGCCCAACAATTTGCCGGCTGGAACCCCGAAGACACACTTCTTAGGGTTGAGCATCATGTTGTATTTCCAGAGATTATCAAAGGTTTCTTTTAAGTCGGAGATTAAGTCGTTTGACTTTTTAGACATCACCGTGATATCGTCCACATAGGCGTGAACGTTCCGACCAATTTGGTCGTGAAGGCAACGCTGCATTATCCGCTGGTAGGTAGCACCTGCATTTTTTAGCCCAAAGGGCATCGTGACATAGCAAAACGTGCCGTATGGGGTAGTGACCGAAGTGGCCAATTGGTCCGACTTCCTCATCTTGATCTAGTGGTATCCTGAGTATGCATCGCGAAAACACAAAAGTTCCGAGCCAGCCGTCGAGTCAATGACTTGGTCAATGCGAGGCAAAGCAAACGGATCTTTGGGACATGCTTTGTTCAAGCCGGTGTAATCAACGCACATTCTTAATTCATTGGTTCCCTTTTTGGGGACAAGTACAGGATTGGCCACCCATCGGGTGTGAAGGACTTCTCGGATAAACCCAGCCTTAAGTAACCTAGCTATGTCTTTGCCAATGGCGCGTCTCTTCTCATCTCCGAAGCGTCGTAGAGGTTGTTTCACTGGTTTACATTTTGGATCTATGTTTAAGCTGTGCTCGGCAAGTTCCCTAGGTACACCTTTCATGTCGGCAGGTTGCTAGGCAAAGATGTCCCTATTATCACGGAGGAACTCGACGAGCGCGCTTTCCTATTTGGGATCCAGGTTCGTCCCAATGGCGACGGTCTTGGAGGCATCGCCTACCACAAGTTCCACCGGCTTGGTCTCGATGGCGGCCTTGAACGCAGGAGCGGAGTCAGAGATCTGCTTCTTCGACGCGGGCATCTCTGAGTCATTTACCTTGCTCTGGATCTCCTTGAATTCTTCGCTGTAGAGGACAGCTTCTGCAACGGCTGCTTCATTGATCTTGTAGTCCCTTGCCTTGGTAAAGCTTCCGGATATGGTGATGACACCGTTTGGTCCGGGTATCTTGAGTTTGTTGTAGACAAATCATGGCTTGGCCATGAACGTGTGGAATATGTCGCGGCCGAATATGACGTGGTACACGCTCTTGAAGGGGACCACCTCAAAGGTCATGCACTCTTGGCGGTAATTATTAACGTTGCCAAAGGCTACCTGAAGCGTAATGCACCCAAGGGACCGAGCCTCCCGACCAGGAACTACACCATGGAACACGGTGTTGGTCCGTCTTAGGTTTGCCTCTGTCAAGTTCATCTTCTGTAGTGTATCTAGATACATGATGTTGATGCTACTTCCACTATCCACCATGCATTTGGTGAACTCCACGCCGTCAATCAATGGGTTGATGACCATGGCGTACTGGTTCTCCGTGGGCACAAGGTCTGGGTGGTCCGTCCTATCCCAAGTTATTGGAACATCCGACCAGCGCATGTATTGGGGGACTGGGGGAGAGTGGCCATCAGGATCCTCAGAGAGGTCTTCTGTTGTCGGACGGTGGGGGTGCCAAGGAAAGTGTGGTAGACTGGGGCCTTCTTTGCGAAGGGGTTCTTGTCCTTGTCGTCGCTCTTGGTGGCGTGCTTGGGGTCAACGTCCTCGTCCATGTCACTTGAATCCTTGGACTCCTCCTCCTTCTTCTTCCCCTTGCCCTTGCCTCGCGGTCTGTTCTTCCGACTTCTCTTGTAGCCGGACTCCGGGTCTTCCTTGAGGTCGTTGACGAACTTGCAGTGTCGATTGGTATGCGTGGCCTTGCCGTTGACATCGAGGTGTACGAGGCACGGCATATCGTGGTACTCCTCGTACGTTTGGGGAACGCGGAGTGGCGCCGAGTTGGTTTCACTTCCTCGTTGCTGCCCGCAACCTGCTCCACTTCCTCGGCCACATTTTCCGCCTTCTCCTCGTCCTGTAAAAGTCATAGCGACCATGTCGGTAGATTGCTTTTCTTCTAGAGCGGTTTTCCGCTTTGTACTGCTATTCCTCCGAGCTTGGGTTGGAACGGCCGTTGCCGGCAAAGATCCATGAGCATCGTCATCGGCAGCTGCGAACTCACTAGCTAACTGAATCATCTGATTCAAGTCAAGCTGATGATTGTCCTGCAAGCGCTTTAGCTTATGTCGGAGCAACATCCCCCTTTCCAACCCGTCGATGAAGGCGGCTATGGCGGTCTGAGCGTGCACTCCTGCACAGGAATTCTTCATGTCCAGCCAGCGGGAGAGGTAGGCGCGAGATGTCTCGTCTTTCTCTTGCACGCACCGCTGTAGATCGCCCACAGTGCAGGGACGCTTGTATGACCCTCAAAGTTTTTGGTGAATGCTTCTAGCATATCCAGCCAGTTGTAGATAGATTTCTCCGGCAAGTCGTCGATACATTGATGGGCCGTGCCCGCCAACATTAACGGGAGGTACTTAACGGCGACGTTGGGGTTGCCTCCGGCAATATCTACCGCGTTACCGTAGTCCTGCAACCATGTGGCGGGTTTGGCGGTGCCATCATAGGGCTTGATGGTCTTGTCAATCCGGAAACCTTTGGGGTAAGTTGCGGACCGTATTGCAGGTCCAAAGCAACGTGGTCCTAGGTATGGTCCTTCCCGGGCCTCGTGGATCTTATCGATCCGTGAACGTGCGTCGTACGGCTCCGGGTTCTTCTTCTTGTTGTCAACAGGGGATGGGCTGCATGAACAACGCGGGCCTCTTCCGCCATGGTGACTGCTTGGCGGTGACGGAGGCGGCGGTGGCGGTGGGTTAGCCTTCTTGCTGTTACCCTCCTGCGACGCCTCACGCCTGTCACGGTTGCTTGTCGGACGTGGAGGGTCGTGGTGTGACCTGCTCTTGTGTCCCTGGTGGCGCTCTTCATCATGACGGGACTGTGCCGCTTTGTCACGGATGACGATGCCACACTGCTTTGGAGGGGGCATATCCGTACGATGGTGAGCCTTGTAATCTTCCTGACGTCGGGGGGATCGGGGCGGTGGCGATGGGCGGCGAGGTCAGGCTTTTTCTCCATGGTCGGAGGATATGGGGATAGCATCCTTCCTGTTGCAGGCATCCCTCCGTCTTCGTTCTGATGAACCCGTCTGTGATCCGACATGCTGAGGAGATCTGTCTCTTGGCGGTTTGTACTGGCTAGATCGGCAGAGCGCTGGGTCAGACTCAAGACTCTGAGAGGTGGCCTTTTCCTGCTGCTTTACCGCCTTGTCCACTAGGTCATAGACCTATTCTACTGCCTTAGGAGATCTATCCTTCTCCAGAAGGGTTTTGGCGACGGCGAGGTTAAGGAGTGGGGTGGGCATCACCTGCTTGCCTTCACTATCAATGTATGGTTTGGCTGTGCCGGCTTTGAGGGAGCCCATCCTAGGTTGCGCCGTACACCAGGATTGTTGATGACGCGAGTCGGAGCCTTCTTAGCCTTCTGCTGCTGCAGCAGAGTCTTGTACTCAGCCTCCATTGCTCTAGCTTTCTCTGTGGACTTCTGCGCGTTGACCAGATCTCGATCTAGTTTGGTGCCTTGCTCCGCGATTGCTTGCGCCTCCTCCAGCAACTGTTGGCGCTTCTCGTCAAGCTGAGTCATGTTCCTGATATGATCAAAGGTTAGTGGCTCGACAAGGAGATTGCCGTACATCACTCTATCAGCTAGAGTAACATGGGCTGCTGCCGACGTGGATGCTGGAGGTGGCAAGTTTGCGGTGTTGTTGTTGCTCGGACCGGTGCCGAGTTCCTGCGGCTGTTGCGCTGGGTTAGATGGAGGAGGCATGACCTTTGCGCGATCAGCGTCGGTAGCAATGAGTGGCCCCTTCCCCTTTTCCAATGCCGTAGGCGGAGCTTGCCCGGGTTGATCTTCATCCATCGCTGTCCCAATGGTGACGAACACCCCTCGAGACATGACGGTGTTATTAGCTTGCTCGTCACGCGAGTACTCCTCCTCCATCTCCTGCATAGCGGAATCTAGCTCTTTTGGACTGAAGTCTATCTCCTCTGAATCTGCATTGAAATCAGCATAGAGCGCATCAATGACAGAGTCGGTAGGTGCCAGGGCTTCCTCGATGACGGGCGGTGGAGGTGCAACGGCCTCGACGATGACTGGGGGTGGTGGTGCTGCTACGACGATGGCGGCCAGAGGCGGTGGTGGTGGTGGTGGCTGAATCGAAGGGGCTCCGCCAATGAGCGCAAGCGCTGTTTGAGCCGCCGCTTCGGCCTCCGCGTAGTTGTTGACGGTGTTCACCATGCCTTCGAAGGTAAGGCGTCCTGACGCCTATTGCCATCTTAGAGAATGTTGGAGAAGCGTGCCATGATCCAGTCCTTCCACAAAGTGATAGATAGCATCATCATTGGGGTAGTGGGCCAGATCGGCTCGTATACGGAGCCACCTAGCTAGGTAGTCGCAGGGGTTTTCGCCCTCTCTCTGAACGCAGCGCGCCAGGTCGAAGATGGTAACCACACCGACGAACTTGGATCTCTGCTGTCCACACGCGCGGACAAATCCGGCGGATTTGCAGTGATCTTCCACCTTTATATCCTGCACAGGGGCGATTTGGGTGGGTCTTGAATTTTTACGATCTTTGTCGGCAAACTCCGAGGAGAGATCCGACATCGATCCTTCTGCGAACGTATCCTGCCCGTAGGCGGTCCGTGCGGGTCTTGATGCTCCTCCGACTCCCAGGGAACTAGTGCCCGAGTTGGTTTCGCCGATGAAGAGGTGGATGTCTCCGATAGGAACGATCGAACACCGTGTAGGGTTCGTCTTCGCCGGGATCCAGAACTCGACAGGGGGGACGATCGGAACGTTGCTGGAGAAGAGAACACGGCCGATGTCCACGGTTTCGGCGATTCCTGCGAAGATCTTGGTCCTCGCCCGCTGTAGAGCCTGAAGCGCCTCTTGCCCCACGGTGGGCGCCAACTGTCGTGGTATTGCCGACGAGTATGCCATGGAGGAGTCCTCACGGTGCGTGTTTAGAGACGTGGGGTAAGGCGGACGGTTGACGGGTACAAGGTAACACAGCTTACCCAGGTTCAGATCCCACAATGGTGGCGGAATCCTACTCCTGCTATAAATCACTATAAGGGCAATACGCCGAGTTACAGAGATAGGTTCGTTGTGCGAGGTTGTCTGAGATTGTTCTGTGTACGTGCCCTAAAGGCTCCCATAGGCCCGACTTATATAGTCGTCAGATCCTAGGGTTAAAGGGAAAAGTCCTAGCCGGACAGGTCACAGAGTCATACACTGTCTATTACTAGTCTTGTGTATCTTGCACTCCAAGGCTCCGGGTACGCTGGTGACTCCACCATAGCCTTCCTTTATCCGGCATGGGCCTCCCTTCTGGATCCACCTAACTAGGCCGCCCAGCAGGCCACAGGCCATGCTACCGACTATGGGCCACCCGGGTTAGTCAGATAAGAGACATGCTATGAGTATACCCATATAGCATATACCCAACAGTAGTAGTTTTGGATAAACGGACATAACATTTGCATTTGTTGCATCTAGGACCTCTCTATGGGGAATATGCCATTTGATCGGAATTGATATTTTGTAAATGAGATGACACTTACATAGGATCAACAAAGGTTCCTTGTAATATTTGTTAATGATTCTCTAGGATAACCTATAAAGTAATATGTCTACGGGATGACTAATTCATCTGTCATCCCAAATAAATGCAAAATGTTAAGATGATATATACTAATTTGCACAAGTACCAATTTTGTTGTTTACTATCAAGTATATGCTAATTTTTATAATTAATCTTTCTATTTTGACAGGAATTTTTACTTCACTTCACCAACACGTACCTGAAAAGGTACCTTACCGAACATATTGAGGTAGATGTTGACTGCATTACAAGTAGGAAAGACTTGAAAATTAGAATGAAGCTTGGAAATTGATCAAATAAAGAAATCATGATAGGCGGACGGAGAGATATATAGTTGAGAAACCATAATCAGTCAGTCAATAGAATGCTACCAAACATGAAAAAACCAACTCAAAATGGCACTAAAGAAAACAATGCAGCCACACACGTGTTAATCACACACCAAAAAGAATGTTTGTGTGTCTCTCACACACCAAAGAAAATGTCTGAGTGTCAATCATATGACTTAAATTGTCTTTTGTCAGCCATGATTTGATGAACTTCCCAATAATTTTAGTACCTCGAACTATGAAACAAATATGCAGTGCAACAATCATGACATGCAAGATGACGTTGGGATCGGCTGCACTAGATTGTTTTTCTCGTTATAGTTGGCGAGCGACTGCATGGAAGTATTGGGTGGGAGGGGGTAGTGTAGAGGGCACCTGGTCCTATGGACTCCATTTTTAGATGGAGGTCAAGATAAGAGTTTCCTTGATGGAATTTGATGATTTGGAGATCTTGTGTCTTGGTCAAAATTTATAGTGACAGGGTCTTAACAATTGTGAAGCATGGAGAGGGATGGGTCATGTATAACAAAAAATTAGGTAGAAATGGAAGTAACTAACATAAGCTAGATAATATTTTTTTATAGTAGGGAAAGGTTGGTCTAGTCGAGTTTTTTATGTCCTTGTTGTGGGAATGTATTGTAAGCCACAAAGTGTTGTGTTGGTATTTGTAGCAAAATGTTCCGTGTGATGTAATTCTAAGTTTTAGTATTCATTAGAATTTTACTTCTAGAAGCATAATGTACTCATCTGCATTTAATTATTTTATATATGATACACACTTGAATCATTTCGTCCTCTCGATGGTGTATAATCCACATTTCACATACTAGTTCAAACATTCTCTCATAAGTATTAATTAATGTTCTTATTCCTTTTAGGTGATTCTTTTGATGCTCTTATTTAATAATTTACTTTGAGGGCATACCTTAAGTTGTTTTCTCAACTTAGAATGGATTTAGTTTTTTTGTACTATAGAAGTATGGTAGAGCAGGTGAAACCCAACTGGTGATATTCTAGAAGATGTTGCATATTTGACATGGACTCAAATGAATGTACGGAAATAGGACAATGGGGTTTAAATTCGATGGCTCCTTAAACTAGATAGAAGAGACCACCCATCAACTAAGCACCATCCACCGACCTTACTTAATTCCTCATCTTGGTCTAATAGAGTGGCATTAGCTATGATGACCACACCAGCAACGGTAAAGGTGTCATCTAGGGTGGTTGTACTATTCAAATACGATGTGTAACAATGCATTGTCTTGGGTGGTGCCGCGACATGGGAATATCTTGAGAGCCTATGCGCTAATGTGGTGACGGAGATGGTGGACAATGACACCATTGGGGCTTGAAAGGGTTGTCACATCGTGCATGACCTGATCTACTTTGAGTTGAGTAAGGCCCTTCTATTGTATAAATCCATGTACAACACCCTAAAATTTAATCCTGAGAGGAGATATGTTTGGCCTCGTGAGTGTCAGGCCCGTCATCTTTATTTTATGCAGCCGTCGGAGGTGTCAAGGCGAGGAAGGCGCCACTATATAAGGATGCCGATGAGCTCTAGTAACATGATAGAATGAAGATTGTTTATTTTCTCCTTTTATAAGTTGGCTTCATTAAAATTATCTGGTGCGCGAATTTCATTAAGTGTACACACTAATTTATATTTAGTTTCATAAGTGAGCAATTGATTTACTAGGGCTATGTATATATAATGTGCAATATTAATTATGTTGTTTCTATATATTCAATAGTAAGATATTAGTTCTTACTATACAATATGAGACACATGGTATAGTGACAATTCATATGATGGTTGTAGTGCAGCATAGAAGCTTGGTACATGCCTGAACTTTCTAAATTTTATAGTCTAATGTCTAAACTTTTCGAATTGGATCAAGCATTGATATGTTTGTTATTTATGATGGTTGATTTTTTTTGTAAGTTAAAATCGCTACATTTTACTAAAGCAACAACTTAGATGTCGACTTTCTAGATTCTCTCTGAATTTTTATAGTATTGTATACTTCTCTGAATATTTTGAACCAGAATTCATCTTAACAGATGGGATCTAACAAATATAATGCTATCATCGTTGATTGTGATGACAATGTTGAATAGTCTAACTACATGTACCGCACTAACGATGATGTCAACTAAGAGATTCCAGGGTACAAGTTCGCCAAGCTGACGGTAAGAGGTATGAAGAACATCATCACTTTTTAGTAGAATAGTGTAGTAGTTTTGGATAAATGGATATACCATTTGCATTTGTTGCATCTAGGACTTCTCTAATGGGAAAATGCTATTTGATCGGTATTGCAATTTTGTAAATGAGATGACACTTAGAGAGGATCAACAAAGGTTCCTTGTAGTATTTGTTAATGATTCTCTAGGACAACCTTTAAAGTAATATATCTACGGGATGACTAATTTATCTGTCATCCCAAATAAACGAAAAATGTTCAGATGGTATATACTAATTTGCACAAGTACCAATTTTGATGTTTACTATCAAGTATATGCTAATTTCTCTAATTAATATTTCTATTTTGACAAGAATTTTTACTTCACTTCACCATCACGTATCTGAAAAGTTACCTTACAGAACCTATCGAGGTAGATGTTGACTGCATTACAAGTAGGAAAGACTTGAAAATTAGAATGAAGCTGGAAGATCGTTCAAATAAGGAAATCATGACAAGCGGATGGGGAGATATATAGTTGAGCAACCAATATCAGTCGGTCAGTAGAATGCTACCGAAAATGAAAAAAAACAAATTGCCATCAAATAAAACAATGCAGCCACACATGTGTTAATCACATACCAAAGAGAATGTTTGTATGTCTGTCACAAACCAAAGAAAATGTCTGAGTGTCAATCACACAACTTAAATTGTGTTTTGTCAGCCATGATTTGATGAACTTCCTAACATGGTGGTGCAGAAAGTAGATGATTTAACTAATGTTTTTTTAAGATGTTAAAGAAAAGGGACATGCTTCATAAACGACAACTGGATATATAATATTTAGAGGTGTGCACATGCACAATAAACTAATCCCAATAATTTTAGTAACTCGAACTATGAAACAACTCTGCAGTGCAATAATTATGATGTGCAAGACGATGTTGGGATCTGCTGCACTAGCTTGTTTTTCTCGTTACAGATGGCGAGCGACTATATGGAAGTATCGGTTGGGAAGGGGCAGTGTAGAGGCCGCATGGTCCAGTAGACTCCATTTGGAGATGGAGGTCAAGGGAAGAGGTTCCCTTGATGGAATTTAATGACTTGGAGATCTTGTGTCTTAGTCAAATTTTATTGTGACAGGGTCTTAACAGTTTTGGAGAGTGGCTACATGTATAACAAAAAATTAGGTAGAAATGGAAGTAAGTAATATAAGTTAGATAATGTTATTTTCTAATAGGGAAAGGTCGGTCAAGTTTGAGTGTTTTATGTCCTTGTTGTGGGAGTGTATTGTGAGCCACAAATTGTTGTGTTGGTATTTGTAGCAAAATTTTATATGTGATGTATTTTAAAGTTTTAGTATTCATTAGAATTTTAGATCTAGAAGCATAATGTACTCATGTGTATTTAATTATTTTATATATGATACACACTTGAATCATTTCCTATCGATGGTGTATAATCAACCTTTCACATACTAGTTCGAACATGCTCTCACATGTATTAATTATTTTTCTCATTCATTTTTGGTGATTTTTTTATGCTCTTATTTAATTGTTTACTTTGAGGGCATACCTTAAGTTGTTTTCTCAACTTAGCATGGCTTTAGTATTTTTTGTACTAGAGAAGTACGGTGGAGCAGGTGAAACCCAATTGGTGATATTCTGGAAGGTGTTGCAGTTTCGTCATGTACTCAAATGAATGTGTGAAAAGAGGACAATGGGGTTTAAATTCGATGGATCCTTGAAATGGATAGAAGAGACCACGCAGCAACTGAGCACCATCCACCGACCTTACTTAATTCCTCATCTTGGTCTAATAGAGCGACATTAGCTATGATGACCACACCACCAACCATCACCTCATGAACATGTGGGCATTCTACTTGTAAGTAACGGCCACAATGATGCATTCATGTCGTAGCGGAAGGTGATATGGAGGCAACGCTAAAGGTCTCATATAGGGTGGTTGTACTACTCAAATACTATGTGTAACAAGGTGTTCTCGTTACAGTTGGCGAGCGACTGCATGGAAGTATCGGGTGGGAGGGGGTAGTGTAGAGGGCACCAGGTCCTATGGATTCCATTTTTAGATGGAGGTCAAGATAAGAGTTTCCTTGATGGAATTTGATGATTTGGACATCTTGTGTCTTGGTCAAAATTGATGGTGACAGGGTCTTAACAATTGTGGAGCATGGAGAGGGTTGGGTCATGTATAACAACAAATTAGGTAGAAATGGACGTAAGTAATATAAGCTAGATAATATTTTTTTCTAGTAGGGAAAGGTTGGTCTAGTCGAATTTTTTGTGTCCTTGTTGTGGGAATGTATTGTAAGCCACAAAGTGTTGTGTTGGTATTTGTAAAAAAATGTTCTGTGTGATGTAATTCTAAGTTTTAGTATTCATTAGAATTTTACTTCTAGAAGCATAATGTACTCATCGGTATTTAATTATTTTATATATGATACACACTTGAATCATTTCGTCCTCTCGATGGTGTATAATCAACCTTCCACATACTAGTTCAAACATTCTCTCATAAGTATTAATTAATGTTCTTATTCCTTTTAGGTGATTCTTTTGATGCTCTTATTTAATCGTTTACTTTAAGGGCATAGCTGAAGTTGTTTTCTCAACTTAGAATGGATTTAGTTTTTTTTGTACTAGAGAAGTCTGGTAGAGCTGGTGAAACCCAACTGGTGATATTCTGGAAGATGTTGCATATTTGACATGGACTCAAATGAATGTACGGAAATAGGACAATGGGGTTTAAATTCGATGGCTCCTTAAACTAGATAGAAGAGACCACCCACCAACTAAGCACCATCCACCGACCTTACTTAATTCCTCATCTTGGTCTAATAGAGCGACATTAGCTATGATGACCACACCACCAACCATCACCTCATGAACATGTGGGCATTCTACTTGTAAGTAACGGCCACAATGATGCATTCATGTCGTAGCGGAAGGTGATATGGAGGCAACGCTAAAGGTCTCATATAGGGTGGTTGTACTACTCAAATACGATGTGTAACAAGGTGTTGTCTTGGGTGGTGCTGCGACATGGGAAGAGCTTGAGAGCCTCGACGCTAATGCGGTGATGGGGATGGTGGACAATGACACCATTGGGGCTTGAAAGGGTGGTCATATCACGCAAGACCTAATCTACTCTGAGTTGAGTAAGGCCTTTCTATTGTATAAAGCGATGTACAACAAAATAAAATTCCACCCTGAGAGGAGATATTTGTGGTCCCGTGGGTGTCACGCCCGTCATCTTTATTTTATGCAGCCATCGGAGGTGTCAAGGCGAGGAAGGCGCAACTATAGATGGATGCTGATGAGCTCTAGCAACATGATAGAGTGAAGAATGTTTATTTTCTCCTTTTAGATGTTGGCTTCATTAAAATTATCTGATGCACGAATTTAATTAAGTGTGCACACTAATTTATATTTAGTTTCAGAAGTGAGTAATTGTTTTACTAGGGCTATGTATATATATAATGTGCAATACTAATTATGTTGTTTCTATGTATTCAGTAGTAAGATATCCATTCTTACTATATAATATGACACACATGGTACAATGCCAATTTATATGATGGTTGTAGTGTATTATAGAAGCTTAGGACATGCCTGAACTTTCTAAATTTTATGGTCTAATGTCTGAACTTTCTGAATTGGATCAAGCATTGATATATTTGTTATTTATAATGGTTGATTTTTTGTTCGTAAGTTAAAATCACTACATTTTACTAAAGCAACAACTTAGATGACGACTTTCTAGATTTAGATGTTGGAGTTTAATTTTGTTATATTATCTGAACTTGCTGCATTAAGATTGTATATGCTCAGGTTAGTGAAAAATTGGACGATAGTGTAGATGCCAACTGTACTGACTACTAGAAATTTCAGAATTTTTATAGTATTGTCTACTTCTCTGAATATTTTGAACCATAATTCATCTTAACAGATGGGATCTAAAAAATATGATGCTATTATCGTTGATTGTGATGACAATGTTGAAAAGTCTGATTACATGTACCACACTGACGAGGATGTCAATGAAGAAGAGATTCCAAGGTACAAGTTCGCCAAGCTGACGAAAATAGGTATGAAGAACATCATCACTTTTTAGTAGAATAGTGTAGTAGTTTAGGAGAAACGGACATAACATTTGCATTCGTCGCATCTATGACCTCTCTATGGGAAATATGCCATTTGATAGACATTGCTATTTTGTAAATGAGATGACACTTAGAGAGGATCAACAAAGGTTCCTTTAGTATTTGTTAATGATTCTCTAGGACAACCTATAAAGTAATATGTCTATGGGATGACTAATTCATCTATCATCCCAAATAAATGCAAAATTTTATGATGATATATACTAATTTTCACAAGTACCAATTTTGTTGTTTACAATCAAGTATATGCTAATTGTTCTAATTAATATTTCTATTTTGTCAGAAATTTTTATTCACGTCACCAAAACATACCTTGAAAGGTACCTTATAGAACCTACCTAGGTAGTTGTAGAGTACATTATCAGCAGGAAATACATGAAAAATAGAATGAAGCTGGGACATGGGTCAAATTAGAAAATCATGACAAGCGGATGGGAAAGTGTTTTAAAGAGGTACATGATAGAAGATGAAGATATATGCATCTTCATCTTCCAGTCAAAAATGTAGGACGAGTCTACATCTTCTCATCATGCATCTTGACCCATGAAGTTGTTTGTGATGCTGGAACCGTATTACTATAATAACTGCTAAGTATTATCTGTGTAGTGGTTGTCATGTGAATCATGTCATGGTAATATGTGTTATGAATTTATATAAGTAGATGTTAAGTAATGCTTTTCGATGGAAAAATAGTAGGGAAAACTCCCCATTGAGTCATTTTTCATTTATATAAAAATATTTACAAGAAAGAACAATTATTTGGAGTGAATAGTTGACAAATTATATCCACCCGTTGCTATGTTGCTTATTCAAGATAGGTTTGGCTCGATGCATAATGAGAAAGACATCCTCCTTAAAGAATCTCACACATTCTAGGAGGTTTATATACTGGCTTTAAAATATATGTTTGTTCCTATGATACCATAAATCCCAACACCCACAAATCATAATTTCCTTAAAGCGGATGTTTGTGTATCTCATAATTCCATGAATGAGCATCCCTATGATATTCAAGTTTGTGTTCCATTCAATATTGAGACTCCACTAGAAGAACACGATGAAATCACATAATAAATAAATAAGTGTATCATGCATTTATTGACATCATCCTGTCATAGTACACAACTTGTACTTTTGACATGGAAATTTTTCCTTGTGAGGAGGTCCATGATATTGAGTCTGTCTTGATGAAGCGTTAGAAAAAACATTTGTGTTTAGGAAGCACACATGATTTCCACACCCATAGCATGGTGATACATGAATTTATATAAGTTTTTTAAGAGAAGAGAAGAGTTTTGTAATCTCAGGTTCAAGACACATAGTCCTCCAACAACCTTAGGATTGCAAACATTTTCCCACTTGACAAGAAATTTACCGTTTTTTAATATCTTTCCTACACTCCAGAGAAATCCCCTTGCTCATTTCCACATGGTTATATATTCCAATAGGAACTTTAAGAAAGCACATAGAAAAATTTAGCATACCGGTAAATATGGATTTAACCAAAATGAGCTTTCCATCGTTGGATAATTTTGTGGCAATTCATGATAGACGTTTTTAAAATATGTCAATAATGCCAACAAAGTGCTTAATTTTTGGATTGGTAGTACCCATGGAGAGGCCTAGATATTAAAATGACAGAGTCTTTGTCTTGCACCCTAATTTATTGGCCAATTATTGACACTATGTTTTGTTGTAATTTACATTTATCCTAGTGGATAAAGACAACCGTTGCAGCATTTCCTTAGGGTTTAGAAGTTGAGATTCATTAGCTAGCATAATGATGAGGGTATTATAAGCGTATTGGAAAACAAGAAAATCGATTCTGATTACATGTACCACACTGATGAGGATGTCAGTGAAGAAGAGATTCCAAGGTACAACTTCTCCAAGCTGACGGTAAGAGGTATGAAGAACATCATCACTTTGTAGTAGAATAGTATAGAATTTTAGGAAAAACGTACATAACATTTGCATTATTGAATCTAGGATCTCTCTATGAGTGAATATGCCATTTGATCCGTATTGCTATTTTGGAAGTGAGATGACACTCATAGAGGATCAACAGAGGTTACTTGTGGTATTTGTTAATGATTTTATAGGACAACGTATAAAGTAATATGTCCACAGGATGGCCAATTCATCTATCATCCCTAATAAATGCAAAATGGTAAGATGATATTTACTAATTGTACAAAAGTCCTAGTTTTGTTGTTGATAATCCAATTATATGCTAATTGTTCTCTTTAATATTTCTACTTTGATAGGAATTTTTACTTCACTTCACCAACATGTACCTGAAAAGGTACCTTGTAGAACCTATTGAGGTAGATGTTGAGTGCATTACAAGCAGGAAAGACTTGAAAATTAGAATGAAGCTGGGACAGGGGTCAAATAAGGAAATCATGGCAAGCTGACGGGCAAGTGTTGTGAAGAGGTACATGATAGAAGAGGAAGATATATGCATCTTCAGATTCTAGTAAAAAAGGTATGATGGTCTGCATCTTGACTCATGAGGTAATTGATTTTCTCAGGAAATCATACATCGAGAAATTTGACCAAATACATTTTGAACCGCATTTATCGATAAGCACATACTGAAATATGGTACAATTACCAGTAATAAAGGACATTTTCCAATAACTACCAAAGTCCTGGGGGTTCCCGGGTCGCCCAACGCACTCTTGTAGGTAATCCGGGTACCAAAGTATGGTACTACCGGATTTTCGGTACTATAGGACACCCGGTATGAAAACGACAATAACTTTTACATCCAGACTTCGATCTCGATGATCTTGGACTCATTTCAAAGAGGACAACAAGATCTACAAGATCATGTGGATAAACATAACTCTACAACCACAGAAATAAAACTACAAGATTAAATATTTGAGCTCTCTAAAAGATACGAAATGGTAAAACCTTCAAACGCAAAACGCAAAACACAATAACTTGAGATTGGGAACTCTGATTATGATGAAACCAATAGAGCAACAAGTAAAAGAACAAGTAAATACTTTAACAAAAAAACGCAACAAGGTTTTCCTATTAAATCCGTTTTTGATAAAATAGAGCTTGCCATGAGAATAGACACAAGCTTTAAAACTTCAATTGAGTAAGATACAAATAAGAACCAAGAAGGATCATGCTAAGTAGGCAAAGGTTTGAGCTCTCTTTGAAAGATATGACCGAGTTACTCACTCGAGAGCCCCTATTGATAGTATGGCTATCTATCATAAACCCGGTCTCCCAACTACTAACATGAGAACAACAAAAAACGCTATCTATATCAAACCTTTTCCTTGAGCATTCGACCTAATATTGTCCTTCTCAAGATGGAAAACCTTTCTTGATTGCTCTTGCCCATGCTTTCTTGATGAAGACTTGCGAATTTCTCCATGATCACCGAGTATGGCAAGCTTCAAGCATGTGATATTCTAGAGATGGCACATCTTGAACTTGCACAACTTGATTTCTTCTTGAGTGTTGATCCATTATTCGTCTTGTCCAACCTTGAATCATCTTCTTTCTTCAACATGATTCCAATAGGCTCAAAGCCCTTGGACATTGCTTATTGTTCTTATTTTCTTTATCTTTCAACCTTGAAGCCAACACATGGTCCAATCAATGCCAATGGAAAATTCCTACAAGTGTAACCCAATGCAAACATTAGTCCGTAGAGATTGTCATTAATTACAAAAACCACACATGCCCTTTCAAGGACTTTAAACCTTTTTTGTACCACAAAAGTATAGTGGAGCAGGTGCAAAGCCAGTTGGTGATATTATGGAAGGTGTCGCACATCATAAATGTTTCCTTGTGTCATATGAATGTTTCAAATGTGGTGCTGTGATGGAGAGTAAACTTGTCCACAAGGCCACTGTCAAGACTAAGGGGGTGTGGCATCCCGAAAAACCACTACTAGAAAATCGCGTTGTTTTTGTGCATTGCATCATCATGACCGCATGCTCATGTCATCATGCCACATTGCATTTGAGCATCGTCACCATCTTGCATTTGCTTGCATAAAACTATTTTTGAGAAGCCTGGTTTTGTTTTCTAAACGCCCCGTCTTTTATTCAAACGCCAAACCCCGGGTCTCCGGATTGTTTTGTTTGCCTGCTATTGGTTTGCAGAAGCCGTGTTTAAAACAAATAAAAATATCAAAGTATTTTTAGTGGGGCAGTCGAACGGGCCGAATCGACCCGAACGACCACCCCAGAAATTAAAACGGTCCACCCCTTAATCCTAGAACTACCCAACCTATTCTACCCTCACCCCTCTCCACATCACCCCACCCAATCCCCTCGTGACACCTCACCTCTCCCCAAAGCCCCACCCACTCACACGCTTCCACCTAGACTAACCCACCCCCACCAGCACACCCTGGCCACACAACTCCCTCACCACCCAACACACGCAGAGCACGCCACGCACGCACGCACTCCCGTGCCGTCCCCACCTGGACCCGATCCCCACGCCCCCGTCCCCACCTGCCGCGCTCCCGTCCCTGTTCTTCTTCTTCCCCCGCTCGTCTTCCTCCCTCCTCTCCGCGTGCCCGCTCGCTCCGTCCCGCCACCAACTGCCGCCCCAACGCCGCCGCCGTGCTCCTCCTCCTCTCCGGCCGAGCCCGCGCCTCCCGGCCCTCCCGGCGCGGCCCCCTCTTCCCCTGCGCCGCCCTTCCCTCCGCGAACCACCGCGACCACCCCACGCCGCCGCCGACCACCTCAAGCTCGCCCGAGCCCGTCAACCACCGCAAGCCCGCCCTGCCCCGGACCGTCCTCGCTAGGCCGCCGCGCGCCCCCGCCGCGGACCTCCGCCTCCCCTCTGCGCCAGCGCGCCGCCCGCGTCGCCGGAGCGTCCTCCTTCCCAGGCAGCGCCGCCGGTCCCCTCCCCGAGCCGCTGCCGGTGCGGCCCCGCCGCTCGCCGCCGTCGCCGCCCGCATCTCCCGCCTGAGCTACCCCAGGCTCCGTCGCCTCCCTCTGCAGCTCCCCAACGCCAAGCACGCCCCGCCGCCAGACCCGCCGCGCCGCCTCTGGCCTTCCTCTGCTCGCGCCGCCGCGGCCCTTCGCCGTCGCCTCAGCCGGCCCGTCCTCTCCCTTCACCGCGTCGCACCCCCCCCCCCCCGTGCGCCCCTGGGAACCGCCCGACCCCGACCGTCTGCCGGCCTCCCCGTCTTCAGCAAGCCTGCGCCGCCACCGGTGGCCTCGCCGTCGCCCTCTGGCCCTGCACACGCCGGCGAGCTGCCCCAGTCCCGCGGCTGCGTGTCCCCAGTTCTTTTTGTAGTGGTGCTACTTTGGAGATAGCCCAATACTGCGATGTAGAGAGGTGTCACCAGAGCCTCCTCGGCAAACAAGGTACCCGTGACCAATGATGGTGGTGGCGAAGATGTTGCGACTCGGGTATGATACATCAACCAAGTTCGCCACCGACCAAACGAACCCGAGGTGCTTAGATCATCTACACGATACTTGAAGATGGCGATGCCTGTTTCCAAGATCTCCTTCATGCATACCACAAGCCCTCTTCTTCGGAACGCCAAGAACTTCTTCATAGTATGCGAAGACCTCGTTCTCGGACCGAAGGCCTGAGCTCTTCTTCACGGATCCGATGGTCGGAGCCCCGAAGCCCGATCCCGGTGATCCGAAGGCCCCGTCAAGACCCGGATCCGAAGACCGCCAAGATCGCTTACCCGGGACGACAAGCACTTCATCTTGAATGCCAAGACCGACTCGATTGCACGGGCCCGACAAGAACCTCGCAACGGCAAGATCGACCCTGTGGGACCCGACAAGATCGGCGCGACAATAAGAACGACACCGACCTGGGCGAGTCCGATGCCCCGACGCCATAACAAGTACTTCCTTCCGGAACGCCAAGGATTCCGCGTGAGACGTCAAGACCGACAACATGGCCCGACCACCGCGGATGCGACAAGATCTACTTCTGTTATCCGAGAACGATCCGTCGCACCCTGAACCCTGAGACCGACCCCGAACCCCGGAACCAAGATCGTCGAACCCTAATGTGTGCCCTTATCCGAACCCCTATTTTTATAAATGCTAAACATAAAACTTGCTGCATATTAAATTGTCATATTCACATGCATCTTGTCATGTGGTTTGGGGGCCTTATGCCGATTCACCATATAATAAAATATGGGGCCCATATGCGGGCAAATCTAGCCTTATATTGGCCTCATTTAAACTTGTGTAGCGAACCGGTGCGATCTTTTGCCATGTTATAACAACAGTTAAATGGCGGGGTAGCTAAACAACATGAACCACCTAATTAATTGTCGGGACCCCGGTTCCGCTTAATATGACCTAATCACATTGCCCCCTTGCCATGTCATGCATCATACATGCATCATGCCGATCTTCTGCCGTTGTATTAAATATTGCATCCGGTGTTTATTCTAGCGATTTGCTTCTTCGCGGATAAGGCCGTTGAGTTGATGCGAGTGCCGACCCGATCTTCGGTTGAACCTTCGGCAATGTTTTCAGGCGAGCATCTCCCCCTTTCTACCTATCTTACTTTTATAGTATTTATTTCCCTCCTGTTGATCTATTGCTATCTGTGTTGCGATGCTCTAGTTTTCGTACCCGTGATATCCCCTGCAGCCTTATATTGCCTTGGACACATCCTATTACCTGTTGTTTGGTAGATAGTTGGACTTGCGCGTCGTAGTCGCTTGCTCCAGTGCTGTTGCGTGTTGTCAAGTGCCACAGTTGTTGATGAATTGCCGCATGTTGATGTTGGAGATGATCATAGTTTTACTTATCGTTCACTTTAAATTCCTGTTTAACAACTAAAATGGAAGTAAGCAGAGGCATCGGTGGGTGATAGATAATATTTGGTTTCCGAACGCCCACTTGTGTCGCGTAGGACCCCGAGTACTTGATACCTGTTCCTTGATTTATCGCGCTATCCACATCCGGGAGGTATATGGGACCCCCCTGAGCCAGAGCTTGATTCAGTCTTATTTCTTGGGGCCACAAACTAGTTTGAGGTTTTATTTACTATCCTGTACTTATGCCATGCTACTTCTGTATTTAAATTGTGCGACAGATAGCACACTGTACTGTTTAGGAATTGTGACCCGTTTACGCGGTATCAACAAGCCCAGTTTTGGGTTCCCAGTCGCTTACAGCCGGCCCCACAAACCTTGAGTCCGTCTCGGAGCTAGCTTACTTCGTTGCGGGTTAGACTACAAGGGGTGGCCCCCTGAAATATTTCTGAATCCTGTGATTGCTTTGTCGTGAAAGCCTCGTTGGGTTTTGATTTGGTTTTTCCGAGGTTGATCGAGCGTGTGTTGCTATTGGTGCACCCCGGCCGGGTAAAACTTTCTGAAAGCCGTGTCCGCGGATATGGACGACTTGGAGCACAGTATCTCGACCATAGACAAGCATAACTAAAGTTTATTGCTATAAATTTGACTTTATAATGACTAGTAATCAGCTTCACTATAATGGAATGGCTAAATAATACTGCCCACAATTGCTGGTTTGGAGTGTCGCTTGCGACCATTGTACCTGACTAGTAATTATTGCAACTACAACGGAATGGCTGAATAAAAGTACCAACAACTGCTGGGTTTTTGGGTTATCTCATGCTAATTGTATTTGACTAGTAAGTGTCGCAACTACAATGGAATGGTTAACTAAAAGTGCCCACTGCTTACTTTATCAGGATGATTATCTAAACCTGACTAGTAATTGCTGCAACGATAACTGAATAAATAAAACTGCCAACTGCGTGAGTTCCTCGGTTGACTTCCTCGTTTGGTCTCGAGGGGGAAACGCCAGGATGGGTTTGTTTGTTGATAGTATCAGGTTGGTTCCGAATAGGTCTTTCTTACCCCTCTCTGATAGCCGCCAGTTGTTTCGAGTCTCTATAGGTTATTTAGTGCATGCTACCGCTGCCGCTTCAGTCCACCATACCTATGTAGGCGAGGACCGCCGAATTCTAGCCTCGCCGTGTACTGGCCTCAGTACTGACGCTCCTCTTTTTCCTTTGCCCTTTGTCGGCATCCCTTTTGTTTAAGCAGGTTTTGAGATCGACGTCGTTAGCAGGGTTACCCTTCCGGCTTGGCCTGGGCAGGGTTATGGACGCCATTGGTTATTCTTCAGGGCTCTTAGCCCCATTTGCATCTTGTCCGTAGTCGGACGCTGTATCATTTTCAAGGTGATTTGGATCTTTGTATATTATATCTGTATTCTTGACTCATGGAGTCGTGTTGTATATATATCTGTTCTTTGGGTCCCATCGAGGACTGTTGTGTAATGTTATTACTTCGTTTTCCACCCGCACGAAAGTGCCTGGTGGGCACCTTTGAATCGTTTCTATGCGGGTTTGGCGGGAATCGCTGAAACTTGCATAGGTCCGATTCTGAGGGTGTTACAGAGTGGTATCAGAGCTCAGCAGTTAGGATACCCCACAAGTCCAGCCTGTAGGATAACCTAGCTAACGGCCGAAGTAGAGTGTCAAAACTATTTTTGCAAAACCGGTTGGATAGTTCTGATTAGGTCTGATTTTTATTCCTTACCCCTCTGCTATTCTCCTCTTACCCCTACGTGTTTTGGATCCGCTCTCTTCTCTCTCTTCGAGTCCAGGATTTCTCGTGGCTGGGTTCCGTCGTATCTTCAGGGTTTCGCTTCCTTCTTTGATAACGGTGCTCTACCATCCGATGTTCATGTTGTCCGAGGAATCCTTCGTCTGTGGTACCATTCTTTGTTCCGTGTTTGTGCCTTCCGGTGTTTTCCGACGCGACGACATCCTCTACGCCAGATCCGATGCAGAGTCTGCATCACTCCTTTGTTTCCGAACCTCGCTTGTCGAGATCTTCAGTCTGATTCCGAGAACGGCTGCACGCTTTTCCACTGATTGTGCGGAGTAATAGTTTGGGTGCGTGATGGATTGGCCGCCATGCCGACTACCCCTTCTATTCGCTTGTGTACATTGCAGTTGATGAGAATGCATCGGTTCCCTCTTTCCATCGAAGCTAGAGGTGGCTTTATTTGTTGATACCTCTATCTTCGACCTTTTGTTCCCGGAGTATTCTCCCGACGATCTCGAACAACGACCTCTTGTTAGTGGTGTCGCGAGGATCTACACGAAGCGCGAAGGAACAGATCGCCGACCTTCCTTCCGGTACCATGAGGCGGATCTCGTGGGCGAGATCCATTGTTAGTGGTGTCGAATTGTGGCATCCCGCAAAACCACTACTAGAAAATCGCGTTGTTTTTGTGCATTGCATCATCATGACCGCATGCTCATGTCATCATGCCACATTGCATTTGAGCATCGTCACCATCTTGCATTTGCTTGCATAAAACTATTTTTAAAAAGCCTGGTTTTGTTTTCTAAACGCCCCGTCTTTTATTCAAACGCCAAACCCCGGGTCTCCGGATTATTTTGTTTGCCTGCTATTGGTTTGCAGAAGCCGTGTTTAAAACAAATAAAAATATCAAAGTATTTTTAGTGGGGCAGTCGAACGGGCCGAATCGACCCGAACGACCACCCCAGAAATTAAAACGGTCCACCCCTTAATCCTAGAACTACCCAACCTATTCTACCCTCACCCCTCTCCACATCACCCCACCCAATCCCCTCGTGACACCTCACCTCTCCCCAAAGCCCCACCCACTCACACGCTGCCACCTAGACTAACCCACCCCCACCAGCACACCCTGGCCACACAACTCCCTCACCACCCAACACACGCAGAGCACGCCACGCACGCACGCACTCCCGTGCCGTCCCCACCTGGACCCGATCCCCACGCCCCCGTCCCCACCTGCCGCGCTCCCGTCCCTGTTCCTCTTCTTCCCCCGCTCGTCTTCCTCCCTCCTCTCCGCGTGCCCGCTCGCTCCGTCCCGCCACCAACTGCCGCCCCAACGCCGCCACCGTGCTCCTCCTCCTCTCCGGCCGAGCCCGCGCCTCCCGGCCCTCCCGGCGCGGCCCCCTCTTCCCCTGCGCTGCCCTTCCCTCCGCGAACCACCGCGACCACCCCACGCCGCCGCCGACCACCTCAAGCTCGCCCGAGCCCGTCAACCGCCGCAATCCCGCCCTGCCCCGGACCGTCCTCGCCAGGCCGCCGCGCGCCGCCGCCGCGGACCTCCGCCTCCCCTCTGCGCCAGCGCGCCGCCCGCGTCGCCGGAGCGTCCTCCTTCCCAGGCAGCGCCGCCGGTCCCCTCCCCGAGCCGCTGCCGGCGCGGCCCCGCCGCTCTCCGCCGTCGCCGCCCGCATCTCCCGCCTCCGCCGCCCCAGGCTCCGTCGCCTCCCTCTGCAGCTCCCCAACGCCAAGCACGCCCCGCCGCCAGACCCGCCGCGCCGTCTCTGGCCTTCCTCTGCTCGCGCCGCCGCGTCCCTTCGCCGTCGCCTCGGCCGGCCCGTCCTCCCCCTTCACCGCGTCGCACCCCCCCCCCCCCCCCCCCCCGTGCGCCCCTGGGAACCGCCCGACCCCGGCCGCCTGCCGGCCTCCCCGTCTTCAGCAAGCCTGCACCGCCGCCGGTGGCCTCGCCGTCGCCCTCTGGCCCTGCACACGCCGGCGAGCTGCCCCAGTCTCGCGGCCGCGTGTCCCCAGTTCTTTTTGTAGTGGTGCTACTTTGGAGATAGCCCAATACTGCGATGTAGAGAGGTGTCACCAGAGCCTCCTCGGCAAACAAGGTACCCGTGACCAATGATGGTGGTGGCGAAGATGTTGCGACTCGGGTATGATACATCAACCAAGTTCGCCACCGACCAAACGAACCCGAGGTGCTTAGATCATCTACACGACACTTGAAGATGGCGATGCCTGTTTCCAAGATCTCCTTCATGCATACCACAAGCCCTCTTCTTCGGAACGCCAAGAACTTCTTCATAGTATGCGAAGACCTCGTTCTCGGACCGAAGGCCTGAGCTCTTCTTCACGGATCCGATGGTCGGAGCCCCGAAGCCCGATCCCGGTGATCCGAAGGCCCCGTCAAGACCCGGATCCGAAGACCGCCAAGATCGCTTACCCGGGACGACAAGCACTTCATCTTGAATGCCAAGACCGACTCGATTGCGCGGGCCCGACAAGAACCTCGCAACGGCAAGATCGACCCTGTGGGACCCGACAAGATCGGCGCGACAATAAGAACGACACCGACCTGGGCGAGTCCGATGCCCCGACGCCATAACAAGTACTTCCTTCCGGAACGCCAAGGATTCCGCGTGAGACGTCAAGACCGACAACATGGCCCGACCACCGCGGATGCGACAAGATCTACTTCTGTTATCCGAGAACGATCCGTCGCACCCTGAACCCTGAGACCGACCCCGAACCCCGGAACCAAGATCGTCGAACCCTAATGTGTGCCCTTATCCGAACCCCTATTTTTATAAATGCTAAACATAAAACTTGCTGCATATTAAATTGTCATATTCACATGCATCTTGTCATGTGGTTTGGGGGCCTTATGCCGATTCACCATATAATAAAATATGGGGCCCATATGCGGGCAAATCTAGCCTTATATTGGCCTCATTTAAACTTGTGTAGCGAACCGGTGCGATCTTTTGCCATGTTATAACAACAGTTAAATGGCGGGGTAGCTAAACAACATGAACCACCTAATTAATTGTCGGGACCCCGGTTCCGCTTAATATGACCTAATCACATTGCCCCCTTGCCATGTCATGCATCATACATGCATCATGCCGATCTTCTGCCGTTGTATTAAATATTGCATCCGGTGTTTATTCTAGCGATTTGCTTCTTCGCGGATAAGGCCGTTGAGTTGATGCGAGTGCCGACCCGATCTTCGGTTGAACCTTCGGCAATGTTTTCAGGCGAGCATCTCCCCCTTTCTACCTATCTTACTTTTATAGTATTTATTTCCCTCCTGTTGATCTATTGCTATCTGTGTTGCGATGCTCTAGTTTTCGTACCCGTGATATCCCCTGCAGCCTTATATTGCCTTGGACACATCCTATTACCTGTTGTTTGGTAGATAGTTGGACTTGCGCGTCGTAGTCGCTTGCTCCAGTGCTGTTGCGTGTTGTCAAGTGCCACAGTTGTTGATGAATTGCCGCATGTTGATGTTGGAGATGATCATAGTTTTACTTATCGTTCACTTTAAATTCCTGTTTAACAACTAAAATGGAAGTAAGCAGAGGCATCGGTGGGTGATAGATAATATTTGGTTTCCGAACGCCCACTTGTGTCGCGTAGGACCCCGAGTACTTGATACCTGTTCCTTGATTTATCGCGCTATCCACATCCGGGAGGTATATGGGACCCCCCTGAGCCAGAGCTTGATTCAGTCTTATTTCTTGGGGCCACAAACTAGTTTGAGGTTTTATTTACTATCCTGTACTTATGCCATGCTACTTCTGTATTTAAATTGTGCGACAGATAGCACACTGTACTGTTTAGGAATTGTGACCCGTTTACGCGGTATCGACAAGCCCAGTTTTGGGTTCCCAGTCGCTTACAGCCGGCCCCACAAACCTTGAGTCCGTCTCGGAGCTAGCTTACTTCGTTGCGGGTTAGACTACAAGGGGTGGCCCCCTGAAATATTTCTGAATCCTATGATTGCTTTGTCGTGAAAGCCTCGTTGGGTTTTGATTTGGTTTTTCCGAGGTTGATCGAGCGTGTGTTGCTATTGGTGCACCCCGGCCGGGTAAAACTTTATGAAAGCCGTGACCGCGGATATGGACGACTTGGAGCATAGTATCTCGACCATAGATAAGCATAACTAAAGTTTATTGCTATAAATTTGACTTTATAATGACTAGTAATCAGCTTCACTATAATGGAATGGCTAAATAATACTGCCCACAATTGCTGGTTTGGAGTGTCGCTTGCGACCATTGTACCTGACTAGTAATTATTGCAACTACAACGGAATGGCTGAATAAAAGTACCAACAACTGCTGGGTTTTTGGGTTATCTCATGCTAATTGTATTTGACTAGTAAGTGTCGCAACTACAATGGAATGGTTAACTAAAAGTGCCCACTGCTTACTTTATCAGGATGATTATCTAAACCTGACTAGTAATTGCTGCAACGATAACTGAATAAATAAAACTGCCAACTGCGTGAGTTCCTCGGTTGACTTCCTCGTTTGGTCTCGAGGGGGAAACGCCAGGATGGGTTTGTTTGTTGATAGTATCAGGTTGGTTCCGAATAGGTCTTTCTTACCCCTCTCTGATAGCCACCAGTTGTTTCGAGTCTCTATAGGTTGTTTAGTGCATGCTGCCGCTGCCGCTTCAGTCCACCATACCTATGTAGGCGAGGACCGCCGAATTCTAGCCTCGCCGTGTACTGGCCTCAGTACTGACGCTCCTCTTTTTCCTTTGCCCTTTGTCGGCATCCCTTTTGTTTAAGCAGGTTTTGAGATCGACGTCGTTAGCAGGGTTACCCTTCCGGCTTGGCCTGGGCAGGGTTATGGACGCCATTGGTTATTCTTCAGGGCTCTTAGCCCCATTTGCATCTTGTCCGTAGTCGGACGCTGTATCATTTTCAAGGTGATTTGGATCTTTGTATATTATATCTGTATTCTTGACTCATGGAGTCGTGTTGTATATATATCTGTTCTGTGGGTCCCATCGAGGACTGTTGTGTAATGTTATTACTTCGTTTTCCACCCGCACGAAAGTGCCTGGTGGGCACCTTTGAATCGTTTCTATGCGGGTTTGGCGGGAATCGCTGAAACTTGCATAGGTCCGATTCTGAGGGTGTTACAGGGGGATTTGTTAAACTAATTAACTCTCTGAAATGGCAAAAATGTTGAACTAGAGAGATTATTCTAGTGTTCGGGTTTGCTTTCGTTTATTATTTTCAGCATAAAAGATGAAGAGGTCAAAGAGATTTTCATTCAATTAGCTCCTTGAGAGGAAGATGTCGATGGTATTTTAATTCGATTGTCTCCTAAAAATGGATACTAAAGACTACTTAGTTGTTGAGCACCTGTTGTTAACCTTGTTAACTAGGTTAGTGTAGTCATTCATATGTAATATGTGCATTCATACACATATTATATTTGCTGATCAGTTTGTTTATCGTTTGTCAGGAACCAACTTGATTCAGGATGGCATTAATTAGGTGATCACTCGCCACCACCACTAACCATCAACTCATGGACCGCATGCATACTACTTCTAAGGGGCGGTGATAGTGGAAGAATTCGACATGACATCAACTCCGAAGCTCTCATCTCAGAGCGAGTGTACTGCTAAAGTTCAAGGTGCAAGAAGACGTCTCCATGGGTGGTGGGACACGACGACGCTGATTGCCTCGATATGGGAATACCTCGAGTCTTGCAGTGTTGACGTGGCGGGGATGGTGGGAAACGACATTACTATAGGGATTTTTGTAGGGGTGACTCCACTTGTGACCTAATCTACCCTGCGTCTAGCAATGCCTTTCTATCCGACAAGGCCATGTATAACCACCTGACGTGCCACCCGATGAGGGGTATACTAGCAGGTGTCACACCAATAGACACCCCCGCCTCTGCTTCTATGGGCGCTAGAAGGTTTTGTTGAGCGCTAGCATAAGCAACTAAGCTCTGAAAGGGACAATCTTTGTGGAAGTACTTCCAAAAATTCCCTACATAAGTAGTTCACGAAATTGACAAAATATGTTAGCTACACTTGCCCAACTTTTATCACTTTGTATCTTCATTTTTGTTAGCTACACTTCCCAACTTTTTCCATGACCTAGTGGTGTAGGTGCCTATACATATTTTGGTGTTGGCGCCGTGACCGCATAGACTTGAATGTTTGCGGCTGTTACTTGCATTTAGTTTCATTGGGGATCATCTCCTGCACTCTCTATTAGAAGATGATAACGGTGCGCGAGATGACATTTGGATCTTCCACGCTAGGATGACCATCTACTGTAGAGGTGTCAATGAGTGCATGAGCCGGTGAACTCCATTTGGAGATGTAGACCATGTGAAGAGGTGAAAATATGGATCTATATACTTTGGAGATCTTGTGTGCTTGGTTTAAGTCTATGGTGGCCAGTGACTTTAGGGATGTGTCAATGGGGAATGAGCAGATGGACTCCATTTGGAGATGGAGATCGATGGAAGAGGTTCCTTGATGGATCTAGATGATTTGGAGATCTTGTGTACTTGGTTAAAGACCACGGTGGCCAGGTTTCATAAATTCCCTAAAATGGTATTTTTAGAAATTAGCATCGTGCGATGAGAATCTTAGACAAAAAGTTAGCTACACTTGTCCAACTTTTGTCACCTTGTAGCTTCCATTTTGTTAGCTACACTTCCCAAGTTTTTCCACCATGCATGTAGCTACATTTTTGTTAACCACACGTGCCGGAGGACCTAGCACGTGCATGTGCTTGTGCACCTTCCGATGCGGCACCCCGACCGCACAGACTTGAACATTTGCGGGCGTTACTTGCACTTGAACGTTGCCTTGAGGATCATCTATTGAAATCCTTGTTAGAAGTTGATTACGATGTGCAAGATGACAGTAGGGATTTATGCGCTAGCTAGTTTCCCTTGTCATGGATGACTAGTGACTATAGAGGGCAATGGCGGAGGACGAGAATATTTTTTGGTGTGGCGAAACTAATAACATCATAATATTTTTTTTACTAAATATATGCTTATAAAATGTACGGCAATCTATAATCAACATTGCACAGTAACTATAATATGTACATATCTAAGATAAACGTTACCTCTATAATTAAATGGAACTTAAGAAAATAGTTCACTACGAATTTATTAAACATATAGACTTGACTTATCAAGGAAACATGAAAATATTACTTAAGAATTAGTTTATGCAAGACAAAACATATGAAAACAGAAGACATGAGTCAACCGGGACATACCACTTAAGCACTAATTGGGTCTAGGAGACTAGGAGCACCCGAATCAAGGTATGACGGACGCCACACAAGGTCCTCCGCCCCTGATAGAGGGAGGTGTCAACGGGTGCATAAGCCGGTGGATTCCATTTGGAGATGTAGATCGTGAGATGAGGTTCTTTGATTGATCTGGATGTGTTAGAGATCTTGTGTGCTTGGTTAAAGTCTATGGTGGCTAACGAATTTACAGAGGTGTTGACACGGTAATGAGATGGTGGATGATATCTTCAATCCAGATTACTCATGTAGTATTTCCCTAGTAGACCTTGGTTTACCGAATCCTTGAAAAGCTTTTGCTTGGTTTAAAAGGTTACATCAGAATAGACCTAGAGAACTCGTAGAATCTTTGTTTATCAAACCGGAACGTTTTTGTTGTTGGGATTGGATCAATGGTTGGAGATAGGTCGTGGGCTCAAAGTTTTTCTTGCAGCTATGCACACATAGGGGATTCAAAGGATAATGATAAGCGCAAATATGTATTAGAACATAATCATAAACTCAAATATATAAGTGGGCGATGCATCTTGATAACACCATAGCCTACTACTGCAACACTATGGCTTCATTTTCCAACCACCTAGTCCTTGCCAGGATTTTAGCAGTTATTAAGATAAGAATACCAAAGCATTATGCTTTGTAACATCACCGTTATTCCCTAGATAATCTCTTTCCTCCATTTTACTCCCCTTACTGTCACCAAGTTTCACGTCATGGATTTCGGATCAACTCAACTCTAACCTTTATACCTTTACCGATCTTCGAGGTCTTGGAATACATGACAAGTTCTAGAATCAAGGCAAAAGACAAGAGACAAATATACGTGCAGATAGATTACTTTAGAAATACAATTATCCCATACTAAAATATACACATGTAGCTGCAGCCTCGGTCCTTAGCCCGTGAGGGCTACTTACACATGATTAGATCAAGACTCATAAATATTGTATTTATATTCTTGAAAGATAAATAACAGATAGTCTTACAATATCGTCAATCACAAAGGAATCAAGATTACAAGTAGAGAACTATAGCTATGAGATGGAAATGGAGTGGACATCGTGACGGAGATAGTGTCATCGGCAACATTGTGATGGTGTGGTGAAGATAATGGTGGATGGGCATGGCGTCTCCTTTCTATCCTCTTCCTTTATAGTAATACATACAAACTTAGGGTTTCAAAAACCTTCTAATGTAAATTCCATGTGGGCCCCTTCAAGGAAGTTAGTCGGTTTGATGACCTTGAGGCTTTGACACACCATACGGGCAGATGGTACAGTGTCCGTGCCCATACCATAGGTCGTTAAAGTCCCTATGACCCCTTTGGCTTGAAAATATACCCAACTCATGATTCTTCATTATTTTGCCCAGATTTTATCATTAAACCATCCATATATGCAAGGAGATTTACACATTGATGCAATAATTAGTGATTAGTGACATGTTTGTAATGATAATCTTGTCAAATAAATGACTAAGCTTCTTTTTCCCTGATACTTATGTTGACTGGGCCTCTTGGGCCTATTATTTGCCACTTAATCTAAGTTGTTCCTTCATTTAATACTAGTCCTCTTGGAAATAAAAAGTACGTAAAATTTGCCCTTTTCTACAAAGGTTTGCACGGTTAGCGACTTTGATCTGTTATTGTTTTTATGTAACATTGTTGTACTCACCCCTACCTTCTTCGTGAATGTATGGAAACTTCACTTGTCAACACTCCTGGTATGACTGAAACTATTGATACCGGAAAACTACTACTTGTTGACAATATTCTTAAAGAGATCAGCAGGACCGTCGACAAGCCCGTGCAAGATATGCGACGGCACAAGGCCCCAAAAAAATTTAGGGCCCCCAAATCGTAGGAATTACGTTGCGCATCTCAAGCCCAAGGCCGAGCCGTCCTAGCCTCAATGTGCGCAGCGCTGGCCTAATCTCTCCAAGTACAACCGTGAGTAAATTTGACGGTAGTCCACACCAGATCGATCGAGGGTCTATCCAGAAATTGATCAAACGATGGATTGCGGTGAGGGCCGAAAGGTCTAACCTTGACAGGCGGGGGCCTCCTAGTCGGTGGTGGTTCTTCCATGGTATATAGGTTATCTTAGTCTCATGGATGGGGATAGGGCGGCGGCAGGCAAATCTAGCAAGAACCGGAGGCCACCATGCTCTCAATCTCACTCACGGTGTATCCAGATCCGTCCTTGTATTTTGTTGTTGTCTTGTCGGTTTATATGCAAGTTTGATAGTACTTGTTTGGATGCACTGTGTTCGTCTCCCACTTTGCTGTGTTAAGAAATAGAGAACGTTCAAGGTTGTGTTTAGGTTACTCTAAACATCAAAAGTAGTATATATGAAGTACATACGCTCATTTTCATTTTTTGCCAACAAAGTCTCCAAAGACGATTTGATCGATGAATCGAGTCTATTCTGCTGGTTGCCCCGAGTCCCCGACCCTTCCCGTGGCCTGCCCCATTCTAGCTCCCATTCCTCCTTATGCTTGCATCGATGACCACATCGGCATCACGACTCTCGATAAATTCTTCTGTGGATTATTCCATTATGGATTTTGGAAAATTAATTTGAGATATTTATAAATAGTATGTGAATAATACATAAGAAAATTGTACCTGAAAGTATGCTTTAGCTATATTAATTATATTTATTTTTTTAAAACAAACTAGGGCCCCATTTGCCTCTCACACCGCGAGGCCACATTTGCATCTCGCACAGGGGCCCCAAATTTCTGGAGACGGCCCTAGAGATCAGTAACTAGAGGTAAGAGTCATTATTCTTTTCATTTGAGATACTCATGGCATTTCCCTCTGTACTTTTGTCCCATGTGATGTGATTCTAAGTTTAGTTGTCATTAGACTTTTAATTCTGCAAGATAATGTACCCAATATTTGATCTCAATATTTATTTTGTGATGTACACTTGAATTGTTGTCCATTGCTGGCGTATAGCTTGCACACACTAGTCTGAACATGCTTACTCAAGTATGCTGGTTCCTTTCCAGTTATCCCCTTGATTCTCTTCTTCAATCCGTGACTTCGAGGGTATATATCTCAATTTTTTTCTCAGCTCAACATGAATCTAAACCATTTCTGAATTAAGGCAGTCTGGTAGAGGAGGTGCAAACTCGAATTGGTCATATTTTAGAAGTTGTTGCACATCACAGATCTATCCATGTGTCATATGAATGTGCCAAATTTGGTGCACTGGTACCAGATAAACTAGCGGCAATTCATATAGTGACGAGACCGAGAGGAGATTTTATTTTTCAGATTGACTCCTTGAAACGACATCGATGTTGCAAAGCAAATATAAATAGTTTTTCATATCTTAGTTTTCTAAGGTAAATGATCTTTTCAACCAATCATACATCGAGAAGTTTGACCAAATACTTTTTAAACGATATCTATCAAGAAGTATTAAGCTATAGCGATAGAGTATATCTTGCGCGATAGCTATTGTTTATCGCCTCAATAAGGCAGCCACTCGGAAAAATCTCGTTGGCTATGTATTGGTGTCATGCCACCACTGTCTCTCCCGAAAAGTCCATCAACGGATACATCCACCTCACTTCTTGTAGAGAGACTAGAAAATATGTCCGTGCGTTGCAACGGAAGAGAAAAATATTTGTATCGGCGTGCCTTCGACGAGTCCATGGTTAGGCATGCTAACATCTTATCATCCACCCTCCGCTTTAGAGAGAAATTTAAGAGCATGCCGAGATCTTATAAATTTTATAACTCGTTTAATAGTTTCCCGATTATTTAAGCTCAAACCACACGCCCATTTTCCTTTAATCTTTGCGCAGGCCAGGCCCACATAAAAAATGCACAGGCAGTCAGCCCACAATCCGATTATTTAGCCTACAAATCCGCCTATTTAATCTTGCATCTTGCACCATAGGGAAGTAAGGCAACCCACAATCCCAATTATTTAACCCACACATAGGTTAATTAGGCAACCATATCTCCAAACCAAACAGCTATGCAGCTGCTTGTTGATTCCAGCAGTGAAACATAATTTAGAGTTGAGCCAAGCTTACATTACATTTCAAATTTTATATCAAGAGGTACTTCGACTTTTGCGGCAAACACCTTACATTTCAAACAAGCATTTCCCAATTTGGAGAATATTTAATATTTTCAAAATTGTACACTCGATAGATATATAGTTCACATTATATACTACCATTTTAGAGTAAGCAAAAAAAGATCATGTGTACATGAATTGGAGCACTGCATTCGTCCTTGTTATATTATACAACACATTTGATTTTTTCGCTAACCATAAATACCAATGAAAATATCCATGCAAAATATATCAATGAACCAGAAAAGGACATGCGTCCACGAACTAAAGCTAGCACTACAAATACCAATCTCATACTGAGTGTACCTCCAATCATTCAGACCAATAAGCAATCTGGTATGTTCATACCATGTTAATATGCCATTGGTATCCCTTAGAGATTGTAGCCCTGCAAAGAGCATGTACAAAACAGATGATGAATTAGAAAACTGAAGTTGGATGAGCTCTACAATGCATCCTCTCAATCAACCGATAGGAAAATCAAATCTACTACATACTTTGAGCAATACCTTGATGCGCCTAGCATACGACAGTACATTTCTTTTAATTAGCAGCAGATATGGCGAAAATAGAGCTGGAATCAAAGCTAACCGGAGACATGAATGGTCTCCTTCTTGTTATAGACGTGGAGTTCACTTCTCAGTGATGATTTGTGAGGCCTGGACCTGTCATTCAAACATATTCTTTACTAATGCTGACAGTTCAAGCTCGACCATAAGGTTGTGTACAAAGTACAAACAATCAATCTTTTCCTATGAAAAAAAGATAAACTTTTGACTAAATTGTTACTAAAGGTAGCCGGATAAGCATACACACCATACTAACCACTATTCAAACACTATATAAATACCATCTTACCTGATGCACATGCATTTCTTCATACTTCAGGCTTTAGCCATGCAACAACAATTAGAACAAGTTGTGTAGTCACTCTACACAGGTCACAACAGCCAGTCCCCCAGCCGAGGCTGCCTAGCCGATCATCCATCCATCCATCCAAGCATAAAGCATAGAAGAAGAACTCGGCACTGCCGCTAAACGATATCTAGCCCAGCAAGTAACAGCGACAAGCATAAATCCATAGCAGTCAAAAATGTAACTACAAAAGATTATGTGCATGGAAGTATGTCACGCACTCATTCAAATAGCAGAAAAACTACAACAACATGGTCTAATTTGCAGCAATTTTAGGCAGTACAAATACAACACTAACAAAGAAAATTACACTTTCTAATAACTGTATTATAGCACTTTCAGTGTTTCACGAAGCACCTAGGAAGAGGCATCAATCCATCAACTATGGGTTCAGAATTAGAATCAGACCCTTATAGTAGCATCATCACCAACAAAAAAATGGGGCAGATTTGGTATGAAATAGTCATTGTTGCAAAGCAAACAATTTAGGAACAGATAGATAGAGACATAGAAGATTAAGAATAAAGTGCCGACCTTGTCGCTAACTCCTCCTCTCTGCCCTAGCCTGCTGAGTGATGAACTTGGCTGCTCTATTGCTCGTGGCGGCATGGTTAGTACTTCCCGTCGGTAGGGAGCCCTAAGAGCATCTACAGTCGCCTCCCCCAAATGATGCCCAGGAAAGGGAGCGCTTCCCGTGTACCATCCTGTTCATCCAATATGGCAAGTGTTTATACAGGCACAGTACTCCGGCTCCTGATCAAAGTAACACCGCAAAATTTTCTTGACTGTTCATAGTAACAGAGTAAGGGCAGCCCTATTTAGGGCTTGTTTGATTCATAGGATAGGAAAAATAAAGGAATATGAAAACCATAGGATTGCAATGTCATGTCCACTTCAATCCTATAGGAACCCACATGCAACAAACTTTGTTTGATCCATCAAAGGATTCTAAGAAAGAGCTTTGGGTGGATGTTAGATTTCCTATGCAATCTAGTGCAAAGGATTTCCTAGGAAAGTTTCCTATAGGAATCAATCCTACAAATCAAACAACCACCATAGGAAAATTTCCTATGGGATTTAATCATACAAATTTCCTATACAAATCCTTTGAATCAAATATGCCCTTACATTTGGCTAACAAAGTTAAATTTGTTCTAGCAGTCTATCCAAAAAATTTCACAACGTTTTTAAAAAATGTATGGTATTGACAGTTTGGTACTCTTTGCACGTGAACAATCTATCGAACACTTTGAGTGCATTTCCTAATAGCAAAAGAAAGGATCAAACGTGATGAAAGAAAAGATCTGGAGCAGCACTCCAGGTCGATGTCACTGGCCGGCCGCTGCCGTCCCTCACCTCCCGCACGTGGACACCGCGTTGAACCGCCACCGAAACGGGACTCCGCACACCACCACGGTCCCCTGTCGCCTCCTAGGCTCCAAATCGCGCTGCCATAGTTCACCAAATCGGGAGTCGTGTGGTAGGTTGCAGGCTCCGGCTCCGGCTCCGGATGCGGATCGGGAAGGATGGTGCCGGCGTGCTGAGGCTTTGGGATCCTGGTGGCAACAATGGAATGTGCAAGCGCGTTGCTGCAAGGCGAGGAGGCCTTTGGGCTCCGGGTGCCCGTCCATGGTGGGCACGGTCTTCGTCGACCTCATGTGTGCCAGCAACCGTCGGCCGAGAAGCGGGAGGGGGGAGGCGGCGCCGCCGTCCACCGGATGGAAGACGTTACCCTGGGGCGGCACGCGGGGGACGCCCGGTTACTTGGCACGGGGGTGTCCGGGGAATCTGGGGCGGTATGGAGAGAGACGATTAGTACTGTACGTGATCCGCACTAATTAATACAGACGGGATTAGTATAGACACGGGAAACCGCAAAACCGCGTGGATGATGGAGTCGGACCAAAGATTTGACGTATTGGCGTATTGGCGACAACGGAACTTGACTTCTTTTTTAAGGTAGTAAGAGAAGAGATAGAGATTATGTCTCAATTTGCTCACATTTTCTTTCTTTTTAGCATAAAATAGGAAGTGGTCAATGGTTTTTTAATTCGATTGACACCTTGCAGCGGGCACCAGATACCACCTACTCCCTCTGTTTCAAAATATAAGATGTTTTAGATTTGTGAAGAAGATGAATCTAGACTTGTTTTAGTATGTAGGTTCACTCAACTTTGAAATGAACCTACACACTAAAAGTAGTCTAGATTCATTTTCTTCACAAACCTAAAACATCTTATATTTTGAAACAGAGGGAGTAGCTATTAAGCACCGGACTCATTAACTTAAGTTAAATTACTGCCCACCCGGCATAATAAGCGGTAATTAGGACGCTCATTCCGTGGTGGAAGGGGGCGTGGTTGTGGCATTGTATGTTCTTGTTCAGGACAGATGTACTGTCGTGTCGAGTTCGAGGTGCAACAAGGTGTCAATCAGCATGGGTGGTGGGGATGCGGTGAGCCGGTGACACCTGCTTCCATGACATGGAAACACCTTGATCATTGGCGGTGCTGGGAATGGTGGACAACAACACAGGGCATGTGATGGAAGGGACGTCGCATGTGACCTGATTTTCCCTGAGTTTATATGGATAAGGCCATGGCCTACAAGGGTGGCACCTCAGGGAGGGGATACAAAAGGGGCATCACGTTTGTCATCTCTATTTTTTATATGGCTTCTGGAGATGACAAGTCGAGGAAAGTGTCGCTGCGGAAGGAGGCTACTGAGCTCTAGCAAGATAAGTATGCAAGAAAGCATCTTAAAACGGGACACCATCTTTATGAATTATGTGGCTTCAGATTTCATAACAAATTTCCCAAGAAATCCATAATAAATAATGTGTCCTTATAAACAAACAACAAGTGTCAGATTTTATTTGAAATGCATTATCTCAAAGGTGAAAAGGAGGCAATGTCCATGCTGGATGGGGATATATCTATATTTTTGTTAAATTTACTAGATGGAAAATCTCCTTATTAGAGATATACAGTTGAGCAACCATAATCAGTCGGGCAATAGAATGCTACCGAACGTGGGAAACCAACCCAAATTTCCATAAAAAAACGATGCAGCCACACATGTGTTAATCACATACCAAAGAGAATGTTTGTGTGTCTGTCGCAAACAAAAGAAAATTTATGAGTGTCAATCACACGACTTAAATTGTCTTTTGCCGGCCATGATTTGATGAACTTTCTAACATGTGGTGCAGAAAGTAGATGATTTAGTTAATGTTGTTTTTAAGGTTTTAGAGAAAAGGGACATGCTTCATAAACGACAACTGGATATATAATATTTAGAGGTGTGCACATGCAGAATAAACTAATCCCAATAATTTTAGTAATTCGAACTATGAAATAAATATGAACTAGCTTGTTTTTCTCGTTACAGATGGTGAGAGACTACATGGAAGTATCGGGTGGGAGGGGGCAGTGTAGAGGTCGCATGGTCCAGTGGACTCCATTTGGAGATGGAGGTCAAGATAAGAGGTTCCTTGATGGAATTTGATGATTTGGAGATCTTGTGTCTTGGTCAAATTTTATGGTGACACGGTCTTAACAATTTGTGGAGCATGGCGTGGGATGGGTCATGTATAACAAAAAATTAGGTAGAAATAGAAGTAAGTAATATAAGTTAGATAATATTGTTTTGAAGTAGGGAAATGTTGGTCAAGTCGAGTATTTTATGTCCTTGTTGTGGGAGTGTATTGTAATCCACAAAGTATTGTGTTGGTATTTCTAGAAAAATGTTCAGTGTGATGTAATAGTTTTAATATTCACTAGAAGTTTACTTCTAGAAGCATAATGTACTCATCTGTATTTAATTATTTTATATATGATATACACTTGAATCATTTCCTCTCGATGGTGTATAATCAACTTTTCACAAACTAGTTCAAACATGCTCTCACAAGTATTAATTAATGTTCTCATTCCTTTTAGGTGATTCTTTTTATGCTCTTATTTAATCGTTTACTCTGAGGGCATACCTTAAGTTGTTTTCTCAACTTAGCATGGCTTTAGTTTTTCTTGTACTAGAGAAGTATGGTGGAGCAGTTGAAACCCAACTGGTGATATTATGGAAGGTGTTGCAGATTTTACATGGACTCAAATGAGTGTGTGCAAAGAGGACAATGGGGTTCAAATTTGATCGATCCTTGAAATGGGTAGAAGAGATCACCCACCAACTGAGCACCATCCACTAACCTTACTTAATTCCTCATCTTGGTCCAATAGAGCGGAATTAGCTATATGGAACACACCACCAACCATCACCTCACTGACCTGTGGGCATTCTACTTGTAAGTAACGACCACAATGGTGGTTCGTGTCGTAGCGGAAGGTGATGTGGCGGAAACTCCAAAGGTATCATCTTGGGTGGTTGTACTACTCAAATACGATGTGTAACAAGACGTTCTCTTGGGTGGTGCCACAACATGGGAAGAGCTTGAGAGCCTCGGCGCTAATGCGGTGATGGGGATGGTGGGCAATGACACCATTGGGGCTTTGAAGGGTGGTCACATCGCGCATGACCTGATCTACTCTGAGTTGAGTAAGGACTTTCTATTATATAAAGCCATGTACAACAACCTAAAATTCCAGCCTGAGAGGAGATATGTGTGGCTGTGTGGGTGTCACGCCCGTCATCTTTATTTTATGTAGCCATCTAAGGCGTCAAGGCGAGGAAGGCGCTACTATAGAAGGATGCTGATGAGATCGTCTATTTTCTCCTTTTATAAGTTGGCTTCATTAAAATGATCGGATGCACGAATTTAATTAAGTGTGCACACTAATTTATATTTAGTTTCAGAAGTGAGCAATTGTTTTACTAGGGCTATGTATATATATAACATGCAATATTAATTATGATGTTTATATGTATTCAGTAGTAAGATATTAGTCCTTAATATACAACAGGCCCATCGACAAGCCCGTGCGAGCTGTGCAACAGCACAGGGCCCCAAAAAAATTTAGGGCACCTAAATCATAGGAATTACATTGGACATATTAATCCCAAGGTTGAGCCGTCCTAGCCTCAGTGTGCACAGCACTGGCCTAATCTCTCCAAGTCCAACCGTGAGTAAATTTGACGGTAGTCCACACCAAATCGCTTGAGGGTCTATCAGAAATTGATCGAACGATGGATTGCGATGAGGGACGAAGGGTCTAACCTTGGCAGGCGGGGGTCTTCTAGTCGGCGGTGGTGGTCCTTCCATGGTAGAGAGGTGATCTTAGTCTCATGGATGGGGATAGGGTGGCGGCAGGCGAATCTATCAAGAACTGGAGGTCACCGCTCTCTCAATCTCACTCACGGTGTGTCCAGATCCGTCCTCGTATTTTGTTGTTGTCTTGTCGGTTTATATGCAAGTTTGATAGCAGTTGTTTGGATGCACTGTGTTCGTCTCCCACTTTGTTGTGTTAAGAAATAGAGAACGTCCAAGGTTGTGTTGAGGTTACTCTAAACATAAAAAATAGTATATATGAAGTACATATGCTCATTTTCATTTTTTGCCAATAAAGTCTCCAAAGACGAATTGATCGATGAATAGAGTCTATTGTGTTGGTTGCCCCGAGTCCCAGACCCTTCCCGTGGCCTGCCCCATTTCAGCTCCCATTCGTCTGTGGATTATTCCATTATGGATTTTAGAAAACTAATTTGAGATATTTATAAATAGTATGTGAATAATACATAAGAAAATTGTACCTAAAAGTATGCTTTAGCTATATTAATTACATTTATTTTGTTAAATTAAACTAGGGCCCCATTTGCCTCTCACACCGCGAGGCCACATTTGCATCTCGCACAGGGGCCCCAAATTTCTGGAAACGGCCCTGCTATACAATATGAGACAGTGATACAATGACAATTTATATGATGGTTGTAGTGCAGTATAGAAGCTTAGTACATGCATGAACTTTCTAAATTTTATAATCTAATGTCTGAAATTTTTGAATTGGATCAAGCATTGATATGTTTGTTATTTATGATGGTTGATTTTTTTGTAAGTTAAAATCACTACATTTTACTAAAGCAACAACTTAGATGTCGACTTTCTAGATTTATATATCAGAGTTTTAGTATGTTATAGTATCTGAACTTGATGGATTAAAATTATATATGCTCATGTTAGTGAAAAATTAGATGATAGTGTAGATGCCAAGTGTACTGACTACTGTCAATTTCTAAACTCTCTGAATTTTTATAGTATTGTCTACTTATCTGAATATTTTGAACAAAAATTCATCTTAACAGATGGGATCTTACAAATATGATGCTATCATCATTGATTGTGATGACAATGTTGAATAGTCTGACTACATGTACCACACTAACAAGGATATCAACGAAGAAGAGATTCTAAGGTACAAGTTCGCCAAGCTGACACTAAGAGGTATGAAGAACATCATCACTTTTTAGTAGAATAGTGTTGTAGTTTTGGATAAACGGACATAACATTTGCATTTGTTGCATCTAGGACCTCTTTATGGGGAATATGCCATTTGATCGGCATTGCTATTTTGTAAATGAGATGACACTTACAGAGGATCAACAAAGGTTCCTTGTAATATTTGTTAATGATTCTCTAGGATAACCTATAAAGTAATATGTCTACGGGATGACTAATTCATCTGTCATCCCAAATAAATGCAAAATGTTAAGATGATATATACTAATTTGCACAAGTACGAATTTTGTTGTTTACTATCAAGTATATGCTAATTTTTATAATTAATCTTTTTATTTTGACATGAATTTTTACTTCACTTCACCAACACGTACCTGAAAAGGTACCTTACAGAACATATTGAGGTAGATGTTGACTGCATTACAAGTAGGAAATACTTGAAAATTAGAATGAAGCTTGGACATGGATCAAATAAAGAAATCATGATAGGCAGGCAGGGAGATATATAGTTGAGAAACCATAATCAGTCAGTCAATAGAATGCTACCAAACATGGAAAAACCAACCCAAAATGGCACCAAAGAAAATAATGTAGCCACACATGTGTTAATCACACACCAAAGAGAATGTTTGTGTGTCTCTCACAAACCAAAGAAAATGTCTGAGTGTCAATCACATGACTTAAATTGTCTTTTGTCAGCCATGATTTGATGAACTTCCTAACATGGTGGTGAATAAAGTAGATGATTTAGTTAATGTTGTTTTTAAGATTTTAGAGAAAAGGGACATGCTTCATAAACGACAACTGGATATATAATATTTAGAGGTGTGCACATGCAGAATAAACTAATCCCAATAATTTTAGTACCTCGAACTATGAAACAAATATGCATTGCAACAATTATGACGTGCAAGATGATGTTGGGATCGGCTGCACTAGCTTGTTTTTCTCGTTACAGTTGGCGAGCGACTGCATGGAAGTATCGGGTGGGAGGGGGTAGTGTAGAGGGCACCTGGTCCTATGGATTCCATTTTTAGATGGAGGTCAAGATAAGAGTTTCCTTGATGGAATTTTATGATTTGGAGATCTTGTGTCTTGGTCAAAATTTATGGTGATAGGGTCTTAACAATTGTGGAGCATGGAGAGGGATGGGTCATGTATAACAAAAAATTAGGTAGAAATGGAAGTAAGTAATATAAGATAGATAGTATTTTTTTCTAGTAGGGAAAGGTTGGTCTAGTCGAGTTTTTTGTGTCCTTGTTGTGGGAATGTATTGTAAGCCCCAAATTGTTGTGTTGGTATTTGTAAAAAAAATGTTCTGTGTGATGTCATTCTAAGTTTTTGTATTCATTAGAATTTTACTTCTAGAAGCATAATGTACTCATCGGTATTTAATTATTTTATATATGATACACACTTGAATCATTTCGTCCTCTCGATGGTGTATAATCAACCTTTCATATACTAGTTCAAACAATCTCTCATAAGTATTAGTTAATGTTCTTATTCCTTTTTGGTGATTCTTTTGATGCTCTTATTTAGTCGTTTACTTTGAGGGCATACCTGAAGTTGTTTTCTCAACTTAGAATGGATTTAGTTTTTTTGTACTAGAGAAGTCTGGTAGAGCTAGTGAAACCCAACTGGTGATATTCTGAAAGATGTTGCATATTTTACATGGACTCAAATGAATGTACGGAAATAGGACAATGGGGTTTAAATTCGATGGCTCCTTAAACTAGATAGAAGAGACCACGCACCAACTAAGTACCATCCACCGACCTTACTTAATTCCTCATCTTGGTCTAATAGAGAGTCATTTGCTATGATGACCACACCACCAACCATCACCTCATGGACATGTGGGCATTCTACTTGTAAGTAACGACCACAATGGTGGTACGTGTTGTAGCGGAAGGTGACATGGCAGCAATAGTAAAGGTCTCATTTAGGGTGGTTGTACTACTCAAATACGATGTGTAACAATGCATTGTCTTGGGTGGTGTCACGACATGGGAATATATTGAGAGCCTCTGCGCTAATGCGGTGATGGGGATGGTGGACAATGACACCATTGAGGCTTGAAAGGGTGGTCACATCGCACATGACCTGATCTACTTTGAGTTGAGTAAGGCCCTTCTATTGTATAAAGCCATTATAACACCCTCAGAATCGGCCCTATGCAAGTTTTAGCAAAACTCGCCAAACCCGCATAGAAACGATTCGAAGGTGCCCACCAGGCACTTTCGTGCGGGTGGAAAGCAAAGTAATAACATTACACAACAGTCCTCGATGGGACCCACAGACAGATATATATACAACAACGACTCAAAGAGTCAAGAATACAGATATAATATACAAAGATCCAAATCACCTTGAAAATGATCGAGCGTCCGACTACGGACAAGATGCAAATGGGGCTAAGAGCCCTGAAGAATAATCAATGGCGTCCATAACCCTACCCAGGCCAAGCCGGAAGGGTAACCCTGCTAACGGCGTCGATCTCAAAACCTGCTTAACAAAAGGGGTGCCGACAAAGGGCAAAGGAAAAAGAGGAGCGTCAGTACTGAGGCCAGTACACGGCGAGGCTAGAATTCGGCGGTCCTCGCCTACATAGGTGTGGTGGACTGAGCGGCAGCGGCAGCATACACTAAACAACCTATAGAGACTCGATACAACGGGCGGCTATCAGAGAGGGGTGAGAATGACCTATTCGGAACCAACCTGATTCTATCGTCAAACAAACCCATCCTGGCGTTTCCCCCTCGAGACCAAACAAGGAAGTCAACCGAGGAACTCACACAGTTGGCAGTTTTATTTATTCAGTTATGGTTGCGACACTTTACTAGTCAGGTTTAGATAATCGTCCTGATAAAGTAAGCAGTGGGCATTTTTAGTTAATCATTCTGTTATAGTGGCAACACTTACTAGTCAGATACAATTATCATGAGATAACCCCAAAACCCAGCAGTTGTTGGTACTTTTACTTAGCCATTCCGTTGTAGTGAAGCTGATTACTAATCATATCGGAAACAAGTCAATTTAAAACAATAAACTTTAGTTATAGTTGTCTATGATCAAGCACTGTGCTCCAAGTCGTCCATAACCGCGGACACGGCTTCTCGAAAAGATTAAACCCTGCAGGGGTGCACCAAAGTATCCACAGGCACTTCGACCCTTTTTGCCAGATCAGTTAACATACACCCATCGGTATGTCGGCGGGGCCTAAGTCACGACGTTCCCAGACACAAAGCAAGTACATGGGGGCCACCCCACCGAGTCGACACCCGCAACGGAGTCGGCCGGTCTCCGAGATTGACTCAGGGTTTGCGTCAGTGGCAGTAAGCGACAGCAAATCCCCAAACGGGGACTGTCGATACCGCGAAATCACTCCGCTTCCTAAACAGTACAGTGTGCTCCTCGCACAAACGTAAATAAAGCAGTAAACATGGCATAAGTACAGGATAGTAAAAACACCTCAAACTAGTTGTGGCCCCCAGTACAATACTTTGAAATCAGGTAATAATCAATGGGGGGCCCATATCTCCCCACCTGTGGTTAGCGCGCTCGATCTCGTAACAGGTGTCAAGAACTCGGGTCCTACGGGACACAAGTGGGCGTTCGGAAAACAATCTTACCTATCACCCACCGATGCCTCTGCTTAATTCAATTTTAGTTGTTAAACAGGAATTAAAGTGATACAATAATTAAAGCCATGATCATCTCCAACGTCAACATGCGGCAATTCTCCAACAATTGTGGTACTTGACGACAAGCTAAACACTTGAGCAAGCGACTACGACAAGCGGGTCCAACTATCTATCAAACACAGGTAATAGGATGTGTCCAAGGCTATATATGGCTGCAAGGGATATCACGGGTACGAAACTAGAGCATCGCAACACAGATAGCAAAGATCAACGGGAGGGAATAAATACTAGAAAAGTAAGATGGGCAGAAAGGGGGAGATGCTCGCCTGAAAACATTGCCGAAGGGTTCAACCGAAGATCGGGGCGAAGCTCACATCAACTCAACGGCCTTATCCGCGAAGAACCAAAACACTAGAAGAAACATCGGATGCAATATTTAATACAACGACAGAAGATCGGCATGATGCATGCATGATGGATGGCATGGCAAAGGTGCGATGCAATTAGGTCATATTAAGCGGAACCGGGGTCCCGACAATTAATTAGATGGTTCAAGTTATTTAGAACCCCCGCAATTTAAATGTTGTTTTAGCATGGTAAAAGATAGCACCGGTTCGCTTCATCAACTTAAATGAGGCCAATATAAGGCTGGATTTGCCCGCATATGGGCCCCATATTTAATTATTTGGTGAATCGGCATAAGGCCCCCAAACCACAGATATGCATGCGAGATGAATGATTAAATATGCAACAAGTTGTTATTATGTTATCAAATAGGGTATCGAGGAAAGGGGTCACACATTAGGGTTCGGCAGTTCTTGGGGTTCCGGGGTTCGGGGTCGGTCTCAGGGTCCAGGGTCTGGGGTTCGGTCTCGGCGGAAGCGTTCTCAGATAACGGGGGTAGTTCTTGTCGCATTCGCGATGGTCGGCCATGTTGTCGGTCCTCTCGTTCGGGTTGAAGCACTTGTCGCATCGGGGTCTCGGCGGACTCGGTGTCTGGGGTGAAGTACTTGACGTTCTCGAGGGAGTACTTGTCGCACAGGTTTTCTTCGGGTTCTCTGTCGATGATCTCGTCGTCGAGAAGAACTTGTCGGGTCCGCGTGTCGGTCGGTCTTGGCGTTCGGGGCGAAGCACTTGGCGTTCTGCGTCGATGTTCTTATCGTCCGGGTTCTCGGGCATCGCATCCGAGAGGGAGTACTTGGCGCCCATCGGTTCCATGTCGACGACCTTGTTTTCCACGATGGCGAACTCGTCGTATCCGTGGCGTGGTTCTTGTCGGGGTTCTCGGCTCCGGGCGCCGGGGTCGGCTTCGGGGTGACCTATCCTCGGATGGTCTTGGCCGCGACATAAGTGATGCAGATCTCGGACCGGTGCATCGGCACATGGCGCCTTGCCTTGGTTTGGGGCAACCCCATCTTAGCATCACCACACGATACCAGCAGTAGCCACTGCGGTGTAGGCCCTTGGCGTTGTTCTCTTGTCGGGTCGAGGCAGAGGCAGCAAGCACGCAGGGCCGACCCGCGGTGGTCGCTGCTGCGGCCAGCGGCGCCCGGGAACTCGCTGCCGGCGGTCACGGGAGGCGACGGGGATGGGTAGCAGCGCAGGAAGGGACGACGGGGGGGGGGGGGGGGGGGGCTCCGCGACGCGACGGCGGCGAGCAGGAACACGGTCGGGCTCGGGATCGGGCGTCGACGGCGCGCGCCGCGTGGAGGCGAGGTTGCCGGCGGGGCCGCGGGTGGACGGGCGGGGCCGGCTCGAGCTCCGGCGGCCACGGCGAGGCGGGGCGCGGGGCGGCGCAGGGGCCCGGGGCGGAGGCGGAAGGAGCACGGCGGCGACGGGGCCGGGGCGGGGCGGAAGCGGCCAGGCGAGGCGGGAGGGGGGCGACGCGCGCGGCGAGCTCGCCGGCGACGGCGGGAGGAGCGGCGGGCGGAGCGCGGCTGGACGACGGCGAGGAGGCTCGGGTGGAGCGGCGGGGTAGGCCGGCGGCTGCAGGGGCGCACGCGGCCGCGGGGCTGCCAGAGAGGAGAGGGGGAGGAAGACGCGGGGCAGGGAGGGAGGTAGAGGCGGGGTGCGGCGCAGGCGGTCGGGCGGGGTGAGCGGCCGGAGACGGGCGGCCCGTCGTGAGGAGGAGGCGGGGGCGCCGCGCCGCCGGTGAGGGAGAGGAGGGGGCGACCAGAGCGGGAGGTGAGGGACGGGTCGGGGCGTCGCGAGGGGAACGCGGGGCGGTGGACCTGGTGGGGCCGGGGAGGGCGAGGCGGCGCCGGGAGAAGCGGGGGTTGGAGGGAGGTGGCCGGACGGGGGAGATAGGAAGGTTGGGGAATGCGAGCGCGCGTCGGGGTGGGAGGTTGAGGGAGAGAGGAGAGAGGAAGGGCGCGGGGACAGGTGGGGTCGGGTGGGCCCCAGCGGTCCACAGGGGAACGTGACAGGGTGGGGGGTACCGCGCGGGTGGAGGGCTGGGTGAGGGAGTGGGGGTCCTGGGTGGGTCCCGCGGGCAGGGACCAGGGGCTGGGGCTCGGTTTTGGAGGGAGGGAGAGAGAGAGTGGTGGAGTGGAGGCTGATGTGGCGTTTGGTGGTTGGGTGGGGGAAGAGAAAAAGTGAGGTGGCATGTTCTGATTGGGTGGAGTGATGTGGAGGGGGAGAGAGGGTAGATTAACTGGTAGCTGTAGGTTTTGTCTGGGGTGTTCAGGTGGACCGATTTAAACACCTGGGGGTGGTCGTTCGGGTTGAACCGGCCCGTTCGACTGCCCCCGCTAAAAATGATATAAATTTTATTTGTTTAAATAACACCGTTTGCAAACCGATAGCGGGCAAAACAAAATAATCCGGAGCCCCGGGTTTGATATTTGATTAAAGTTGGGGCGTTTTAGAAAACAAAACGGGCGTGGCGAAAATTTTTTTAGCAAACAATGCATGATGATGACGATGCAATGCACAAATTCAACGCGATTTTCTAGTAGTGGTTTTGCGGGATGCCACAATTCGACAGCACTAACAATGGATCTCGCCCTCGAGATCCGCCTCATGGTACCTGAAGGAAGGTCGGCGATCTGCGTCTTCTCGCTTCGTGTAGATCCTCGCGACACCACTAACAAGAGGTCGTTGATCCCGTTCGTCAAGAAAACACTCCGGATAACCAACGGACGAAGTTAAAGGTAAGGCCACCTCTAACTTCCATGGAAGGAGTAAATTGCATCGATCCACTATTCAATATACCGAGCAAATGATAAGAGTAGTGGTATGGTCGCGACTCCATCCCGCACTCAAAGCATTACTATGTACACGAATAGACAGATTATGCAACCAACTCTCAGGATTCAGACTGAAGATCTCGACAAGTGAGGTTCGGATCGAAGGAGTGATGCAGACTCTGCATCGGATCTGGCGTAGAGGATGTCGTTGCGGCGGAAAACACCGGAAGGAACAAACAAAGAACAAAGAATGGTACCACAGCAGACGGATTCATCAGGCAGCTTGAACACCAGATGTAGCAACACCGCTATCAAAGAAGGAAGCGAAACCCTGAAGGTACGACGAAACCCAACCACGAGATATCCTGGACTCGAAGAGAGAGAAGAGAGCGGATTCAAAACACGCTGAGGTAAGAGGAGAATAGCATAGGGGTAAGGAGTAAAATCAGACCTAGTCAGAACTATCCAACCGATTTTTGCGAAAATAGTTTTGACACGCTACTTCGGCCGTTAGCTAGGTTATCCTACAGGCTGGACTTGTGGGGTATCGCAACTGCTGGGCTCTGATACCACTCTGTAACACCCTCAGAATCGGCCCTATGCAAGTTTTAGCAAAACTCGCCAAACCCGCATAGAAACGATTCGAAGGTGCCCACCAGGCACTTTCGTGCGGGTGGAAAGCAAAGTAATAACATTACACAACAGTCCTCGATGGGACCCACAGACAGATATATATACAACAACGACTCAAAGAGTCAAGAATACAGATATAATATACAAAGATCCAAATCACCTTGAAAATGATCGAGCGTCCGACTACGGACAAGATGCAAATGGGGCTAAGAGCCCTGAAGGATAATCAATGGCGTCCATAACCCTGCCCAGGCCAAGCCGGAAGGGTAACCCTGCTAACGGCGTCGATCTCAAAACCTGCTTAACAAAAGGGGTGCCGACAAAGGGCAAAGGAAAAAGAGGAGCGTCAGTACTGAGGCCAGTACACGGCGAGGCTAGAATTCGGCGGTCCTCGCCTCATAGGTGTGGTGGACTGAGCGGCAGCGACAACATACACTAAACAACCTATAGAGACTCGATACAACGGGCGGCTATCAGAGAGGGGTGAGAATGACCTATTCGGAACCAACCTGATTCTATCGTCAAACAAACCCATCCTGGCGTTTCCCCCTCGAGACCAAACGAGGAAGTCAACCGAGGAACTCACACAGTTGGCAGTTTTATTTATTCAGTTATGGTTGCGGCACTTTACTAGTCAGGTTTAGATAATCGTCCTGATAAAGTAAGCAGTGGGCATTTTTAGTTAATCATTCTGTTATAGTGGCAACACTTACTAGTCAGATACAATTATCATGAGATAACCCCAAAACCCAGCAGTTGTTGGTACTTTTACTTAGCCATTCCGTTGTAGTGAAGCTGATTACTAATCATATCGGAAACAAGTCAATTTAAAACAATAAACTTTAGTTATAGTTGTCTATGATCAAGCACTGTGCTCCAAGTCGTCCATAACCGCGGACACGGCTTCTCGAAAAGATTAAACCCTGCAGGGGTGCACCAAAGTATCCACAGGCACTTCGACCCTTTTTGCCAGATCAGTTAACATACACCCATCGGTATGTCGGCGGGGCCTAAGTCACGACGTTCCCAGACACAAAGCAAGTACATGGGGGCCACCCCACCGAGTCGACACCCGCAACGGAGTCGGCCGGTCTCCGAGACGGACTCAGGGTTTGCGTCAGTGGCAGTAAGCGACAGCAAATCCCCAAACGGGGACTGTCGATACCGCGAAATCACTCCGCTTCCTAAACAGTACAGTGTGCTCCTCGCACAAATGTAAATAAAGCAGTAAACATGGCATAAGTACAGGATAGTAAAAACACCTCAAACTAGTTGTGGCCCCCAGTACAATACTTTGAAATCAGGTAATAATCAATGGGGGGCCCATATCTCCCCACCTGTGGTTAGCGCGCTCGATCTCGGAACAGGTGTCAAGAACTCGGGTCCTACGGGACACAAGTGGGCGTTCGGAAAACAATCTTACCTATCACCCACCGATGCCTCTGCTTAATTCAATTTTAGTTGTTAAACAGGAATTAAAGTGATACAATAATTAAAGCCATGATCATCTCCAACGTCAACATGCGGCAATTCTCCAACAATTGTGGTACTTGACGACAAGCTAAACACTTGAGCAAGCGACTACGACAAGCGGGTCCAACTATCTATCAAACACAGGTAATAGGATGTGTCCAAGGCTATATATGGCTGCAAGGGATATCACGGGTACGAAACTAGAGCATCGCAACACAGATAGCAAAGATCAACAGGAGGGAATAAATACTAGAAAAGTAAGATGGGCAGAAAGGGGGAGATGCTCGCCTGAAAACATTGCCGAAGGGTTCAACCGAAGATCGGGGCGAAGCTCACATCAACTCAACGGCCTTATCCGCGAAGAACCAAAACACTAGAAGAAACATCGGATGCAATATTTAATACAACGACAGAAGATCGGCATGATGCATGCATGATGGATGGCATGGCAAAGGTGCGATGCAATTAGGTCATATTAAGCGGTACCGGGGTCCCGACAATTAATTAGATGGTTCAAGTTATTTAGAACCCCCGCAATTTAAATGTTGTTTAGCATGGTAAAAGATAGCACCGGTTCGCTTCATCAACTTAAATGAGGCCAATATAAGGCTGGATTTGCCCGCATATGGGCCCCATATTTAATTATTTGGTGAATCGGCATAAGGCCCCCAAACCACAGATATGCATGCGAGATGAATGATTAAATATGCAACAAGTTGTTATTATGTTATCAAATAGGGTATCTGTAGGGGTTCGTAGCATGGAAAACAAAAATTTTCTATCGCATACAAACAAACAAGCCAAGATCTATCTACTAGATTGTAGCAACGAGTCGATGGTATAACTTACCCTCGAAGATTCCAAAGCGTTTAACGAGAGCGGATTCTCGTGGGTGATGTAGTCGTACTCTTTCCGATCTCAAGATCATGTAGACGATCCTTCCGGCGCCACGTTCCAGCAGCGCTTCCGCAGTCGGTCACACGTTCGGTACTCGACGAAGACCTTCCTCTCCCTTGTTCCAGCAGGCAGCGGAGGTTGTAGCACTCTCCTCGCGATTCCGGCAGCACAACGGCGTGGTACCGGAAGTAGAGGGGAAATCCCGCAGGGCTTCGCCTTAAGCCGGTGCGAGTATGGTGGAGCTTATGAGAGAGGCTATTAGTGGTCTAGTAATTAGACACACCAATTAGAAGGCTCTAAACCGTTGGCTAAAGCAATTAGAAGCTCTAAACCAAAACGGCTCTAAACCGGAGATCTAGAGGTGAAAGTTGTGTGTCTAGGAGGGGAGCCCTGCCCCTCCTTATATAGGTGGGAGGGGGTGGCGCGCCAGGGGAGGGAGGGAGTCCCTCCCCAACTCGGCCTAGGGCTGGCGCCGTCTTGGAGGAGTGGGACTCCTCCTCCAAGTTGGTTCCAACTCCTCTTGCTTGTTTCCCACAGTTTCTTGTTTTGGCAGTTTGACTTTCAAACTGGACATTTGACTTTTCTGTTTTGGGATTCAATTTAATCCTTTATTTGGGACAGCAAGAACACTTAGTACATGATGCAATCATTCCAATATGTAATGACACATTCATGTACCCCTCCCCCCCCCCCCCCGGAGTGCCGGACAATCCGGAACCTTCTAGAACATTCCCGATGAAAACACCGGAATCATTCCCGAACTTCGAAACGGGACTTTCCTTATATGAATCTTATTCTCCGGACCATTCAGGATCACCTCGTGATATCCCGGATCCCACATATTTCTACGATTACTTTGCGATCGAATGAACCACTTACATACGATACCAATTTCCCTTTGTCTCACGATATGTTACTTATCCGAGGTTATGATCGTCGGTATCTCTGCATACCTAGTTCAACCTCGTTACTGACAAGTACTCTTTTCTCGTTCCCGTGATATGTGATCCCTTGTGACCAAGTCACATGCTTGCAAGCTAATTGGATGACATTCCACCGAGAGGGCCCAGAGTATATCTATCCGTCATGTGGATGGACAAATCCCACTCTTGATCCATGTGTCTCAACCAATACTTTCCGAACACTCAATGCCACTTTTATAACCACCCAGTTACGGTGTGGTGTTTGATGTCATCAAAGCATCCATCCGGTAAAGGTGATATGCATGATCTCATGGTCGAAGGAATTAGGTTACTATGTATCAGAAAGCATATAGCAATTGAACTAATGAAATGACTTGATCTTTATGCTACGCTTATCTATAGGAGTATGTCCACCATATCATTCTCCTAACGATATGATCTTGTTGTTGATAACATCTCAATGTTCATGATAGGGAAACCACAATCATTAATCAACCAACAAGCTAGTGAAGTATAGAGGCTATACTAGGGACTTCAAATTAAGTTTACAAATCACACAAGTATCAATGTTTCCTTGTTAATACTATTATAGCATGAATGTAAACATTTATCATAAACACAAAGATATAATAATAACCACATTTATTATTGCCTCTAGGGCATATCTCCAACAGTCTCCCACTTGCACTAGAGTCATCTAATCTAGATTACATGGTAATATACCGAACACCCATGGCAGTTTGGTGTTGGTCATGTTTTGCCCTCGGGAGAGGTTTAGTCAACGGATCCACCACATTCAGATCTGTGTGTACTTTGCAAATCTTTATATCCCCATCCTGGATATGTTCTCGAATAGCGTGAAAACGCAGCTTGATATGCTTCAGCTTCTTGTGTGACCTTGGTTCTTGCGCATTGGCTATGGCGCCCATGTTATCACAGTAGATAGACATTGGGTCCAGCGCACTAGGAACCACACCCAGCTCTGTAATGAACTCTTTCATCCATATCGCTTCTTGTGAAGCCTCCGAAGCAGCCATGTATTCCGATTCAGTTGAAGATCTCGCCACAACGCTTTGCTTTGCACTCCTCCAGCTAACTGCTGCACCATTCAAAATAAATACGTATCCGGATTGCGATTTAGAATCATCCGGATTAGTGTTCCAACAAGCATCGGTGTAACCATTAACAACGAGCTGTTCATCACCTCCATAAGAAAGAACCATATCCTTAGTTCTTCTCAAGTACTTAAGGATGTTTTTGACCGCTGTCCAATGATCCACTCCTGGATCACTTTGATATCTGCTAGTTAAACTAACAGCATATGCAATGTCGGGTCTAGTACATAGCATGGCATACATTAGAGATCCTATGGCTGAGGCATAGGGAGTCTTACTCATCCTTTCTCTATCTTCTGCCGATGTCGGACTTTGAGTTTTACTCAAGGTCGTATTGGGCAACATGGGCAAGAACCCTTTCTTGCTTCCTTCCATTCCAAATCTCTTTAGAACTTTGTCCAAATATGTACTCTGTGACAATGATATTTGGCGTTTCGATCTATCTCTATAAATCTTTATGCCTAATATGTAAGCTGCTTCGCCAAGATCCTTCATTGAAAAACTATTATTCAAATATTCCTTGACACTATTAAGAAGGTCTACATCATTCCCAATCAACAATATGTCATCCACATATAGTATTAAGAATGCTACAGAGCTCCCACTCACTTTCTTGTAAATACAAGCTTCTCCATAAGTTTGTATAAAACCAAAACTTTTGATTACCTTATCAAAACGTTGATTCCAACTTCGGGATGCTTGCTTCAATCCATAGATGGACCGTTGAAGTTTGCATACCTTGTTAGCATCTTTAGGATCGACAAAACCTTTGGGTTGCATCATATACAACTCTTCATCAATGTCTCCATTGAGGAATGCTGTTTTGACATCCATCTGCCATATCTCATAATCATAATATGCAGCGATTGCTAACATAATCCTCACAGACTTTAGCTTCGCTACCGGTGAAATTCTCATCGTAGTCAACTCCTTGAATTTGTCGAAACCCTTTTGCGACAAGTCGAGCTTTATAGACAGTAACATTACCATCAGCATCTGTTTTCTTCTTGAAAATCCATTTGTTCTCGACAGCCTTTCGGCCATCCGGTAAGTCCACCAAAGTCCATACTTGGTTTTAATACATGGATCCAATCTCGGATTTCATGGCTTCTTGCCATTTATTGGAATCTGGGCTCATCATCGCTTCCTCATATGTCTCGGGGTCATCGGTGTTGTCCACCACCATGACATTCATAACGGAATCATACCAATCTGGAGTGGTACGAGTTCTCGTTGACCTCCGAGGCTCTGTAGCAACTTCAACCGAAGTTTCATGATCACCATCATTAGCTTCCTCTCTTATTGGTGCAGGCACCACAGGAACTTCTTCCGGTGCTGCGCTACTCGCAATATCGAGAGAAGGTTCGACAACCTCGTTAAGTTCTACTTTCCTTCCAGTCAATTCTTTCGAGAGAAATTCCTTCTCTAGAAAGGATCCATTCTTGGCAACGAAGATTTTGCCTTCGGATCTATGATAGAAGGTATACCCAATAGTTTCCTTCGGGTATCCTATGAAGACGCATTTTTCCGCTTTGGGTTCAAGCTTGTCCGGCTGTAACTTCTTTACATAGGCTTCTCATCCCCAAACTTTAAGGAACGACAATTTAGGTTTCTTCCCAAACCATAATTCATACGGTGTCGTTTCAACGGATTTAGATGGTGCCCTATTTAAAGTGAATGCGGCTGTTTCTAATGCATAACCCCAAAATGATAGCGGTAAATCTGTAAGTGACATCATAGAACGAACCATATCTAAGAGAGTTCGATTACGACGTTCGGACACACCATTACGCTGTGGTGTTCCCGGCGGTGTCAATTGTGAAAGTATTCCGCATTTCTTCAAATGCTCGCCAAACTCGTAACCTAGATATTCACCTCTACGATCAGAACGTAGAAATTTAATCTTCTTGTTACGTTGATTCTCTACCTCACTTTGAAACTCCTTAAACTTCTCGAAAGTTTCGGACTTATGTTTCATGAAATAGATATACCCATATCTACTCAAGTCATCCGTGAAGGTAAGAACATAACGATAACCACTGCGCGATGCTACACTCATTGGACCACACACATCGGTATGTATGATTTCCAATAAGTCCGTAGCTCGCTCCATCATACCAGAAAATGGAGTCTTAGTCATTTTTCCCATCAGACATGCTTCGCATCTTTCAAGTGATTCAAAATCAAGTGATTCAAGAAGTCCATCGAAATGGAGTTTCTTCATACGTTTCACTCCGATGTGACCAAGACGACAGTGCCACAAATAGGTCGAATTATCGCTTGATTTCAATCGTTTAGCCTCAATGTTGTTGATATGTGTATTTCCACTATCGAGATTCAATAAGAATAGACCATCTATCAAAGGTGCATGTGCATAAAACATATTACTCATATAAATAGAACAACCATTATTCTCGGATTTAAACAAGTAACCGTCTCGCAATAAACAAGATCCCGATATAATGTTCATGCTCAACGCAGGCACCAAATAACAATTATTTAAGTATAAAACTAATCCCGATGGTAGATGAAGGGGTAGCGTGCCGACCGCGATCACATCAACCTTTGATCCGTTTCCCACGCGCATCGTCACCTCGTTCTTCGCTAGCTTCCGTTTATTCTGCAGCACCTGTTTCGTGTTACAAATATGAGCAACCGAACCAGTATCAAATACCCAGGCACTACTACGAGTACTAGTGAGATACACATCAATAACATGTATATCAGATATACCTTTCTTATTGATGTTGCCGTTCTTCAAATCCGCCAAGTACTTTGGGCAATTCCGCTTCCAGTGACCTTCTCCCTTGCAGTAAAAGCACTCAGTATCAGGCTTAGGTCCAGCCCTGGTCTTCTTCGTCGGTGTGGTAGCTTTCTTACCACCCTTCTTGAAGTGTCCCTTTTGCTTAGACTTGCCTTTCTTGAATTTGGTGGTCTTATTGACCAACAACACTTGGTGCTCTTTCTTGATCTCCACTTCTGCAGATTTCAACATGGCAAAGAGTTATGGCAACGTCTTGTTCATGTTCTGCATGTTGTAGTTCATCACAAAGTTCTTGTAACTTGGTGGTAGTGATTGGAGGACACGATAAATCCCCAAAGCATTAGGAATCACTATACCCAAGCTTTGAAGTTTGTTTGCGTGCCCTGACATCTTAAGCACATGCTCACTGACGGAGCTGCCTTCTTCCATCTTGCAGTTAAAGAACTTTTCAGAAGCTTCATAGCTTTCAATTGCCGCATGAGTCTCAAAAATCAATTTGAGATCCTCGACAATATCATATGGGTCTGAATCCTCAAACCTTTTCTGAAGCTCCGATTCCAAACCATACAAGATAGCACACTGAACTATGGAGTACTGATTCTTCCGAGCGAGGTAAACATTCTTTACTTCATCGGGAGCATCAGCTGCAGGTGGGTCACCCAGCGGTGCATCCAGCACATAGGTCAAATTACCAGCTGTGAGGACAATCCTCAAATTGCGGAACCAATCCGCGAAGTTGCTTCCATTGTTTTTCAACTTTTCTTTCTCTAGGAACGCATTAAAATTGATGGTAGGGGCTGCCATTGATCTACAACATATTTGCAATAGTTTAGACTAAGTTTATGACAAATTGAGTTCAAATTAATTAATGTAATTAAACTAGGTGAACTCCCACTCAAAACAACATCCCTCACATTGTTTTAGTGATCACACGAACCAAATCCACTACATCAACACCGATCATCACGAGAGTTGATATAGTTTCAATGGCGAACAATCGTCATGTTCATCATATCTACTATATGATTCATGCTTTACCTTTCGGTGATCCGTGTTCCGAGACCATGTCTGTACATGCTAGGCTCGTCAAGATCAAACCTAGTTTCCGCATGAGCAAATCTGGCTTGCTCACGTTGTATACACTTGCGGAATCTAACACACCCGATCATCACGTGGTGCTTCGAAACAACAAGCTTTAGCAACGGTGCTGACTAAGGGTGAACACTTTATGATTTGAAATTCATGTGCATGAGGGATCATCTTATAATGCTACCGTCGTCTACTAAGCAATACAAGATGCATAAAGGATTAACATCACATTAAATTCAATATATATGTGATATGATATGGCCTTTCCTCTTTGTGCTTTGATCTCCATCTTCAAGCACGAACATGATCTCCATCACCACCGGCATTGCATCAAGGTCAATGACGCCTCTCCATGGTTGTCGTCCACCGGCTTCAACTATTACAACTACTTTGAATAGACACGCGGGTCTTAACATAAATTAAAGACAACCATATGGCTCCTGCTGGTTGCCGACTTACAATAAGGAACATTGCATACATCAAATATAATCACAATCATGGCCATATCACATCACTGCACACCCCTACAAAACAAAGTTAGACGCCTCTACTTTCTTTGCATATTTTACGTGGTTTGGGGCTTTCAATAAGTGTCGTTCTAACTTACGAACATGAACCACAACGTTGACACAAGTATTGTTAATCACCCGTTGTGTATTGGATCTTTACTATGCTAGGAGAAACAGGCACCCGCAAAGCCACTTATGCAATACAAGTTGCATGTCAAGCGTGGAGCAAGTCTCATGAACGATGTCATGTAAGGTTAGCCCGGGCCGCTTCATCCCAACATACCGCAAGATGCAAAGTACACAAGAAGCAATCGACAATAAAAGCATCAACGCCCACAATGACCATTGTGTTCTACTCGTGCAACATATCTACATATAGACACGGCTCTGATACCACTGTAGGGGTTCGTAGCATGGAAAACAAAAATTTTCTATCGCATACAAACAAACAAGCCAAGATCTATCTACTAGATTGTAGCAACGAGTCGATGGTATAACTTACCCTCGAAGATTCCAAAGCGTTTAACGAGAGCGGATTCTCGTGGGTGATGTAGTCGTACTCTTTCCGATCTCAAGATCGTGTAGACGATCCTTCCGGCGCCACGTTCCAGAAGCGCTTCCGCAGTCGGTCACACGTTCGGTACTCGACGAAGACCTTCCTCTCCCTTGTTCCAGCAGGCAGCGGAGGTTGTAGCACTCTCCTCGCGATTCCGGCAGCACAACGGCGTGGTACCGGAAGTAGAGGGGAAATCCCGCAGGGCTTCGCCTTAAGCCGGTGCGAGTATGGTGGAGCTTATGAGAGAGGCTATTAGTGGTCTAGTAATTAGACACACCAATTAGAAGGCTCTAAACCGTTGGCTAAAGCAATTAGAAGCTCTAAACCAAAACGGCTCTAAACCGGAGATCTAGAGGTGAAAGTTGTGTGTCTAGGAGGGGAGCCCTGCCCCTCCTTATATAGGTGGGAGGGGGTGGCGCGCCAGGGGAGGGAGGGAGTCCCTCCCCAACTCGGCCTAGGGCTGGCGCCGGCTTGGAGGAGTGGGACTCCTCCTCCAAGTTGGTTCCAACTCCTCTTGCTTGTTTCCCACAGTTTCTTGTTTTGGCAGTTTGACTTTCAAACTGGACATTTGACTTTTCTGTTTTGGGATTCAATTTAATCCTTTATTTGGGACAGCAAGAACACTTAGTACATGATGCAATCATTCCAATATGTAATGACACATTCATGTACCCCTCCCCCCCGGAGTGCCGGACAATCCGGAACCTTCTAGAACATTCCCGATGAAAACACCGGAATCATTCCCGAACTCCGAAACGGGACTTTCCTTATATGAATCTTATTCTCCGGACCATTCCGGATCACCTCGTGATATCCCGGATCCCATCCGAGACTCCGAAAAACATTCGGTCTCTTTCTCATAATACCATAACTACTCAAACAACGTCGAATCCTTAAGTGTGTCTCCCTACGGTTCGTGAATTATGCGGACATGATCGAGACACTTCTCCGAACAATAACCAATAGAGGAATCTGGAAATTCATATGGCTCCCACATATTTCTACGATTACTTTGCGATCGAATGAACCACTTACATACGATACCAATTTCCCTTTGTCTCACGATATGTTACTTATCCGAGGTTATGATCGTCGGTATCTCTGCATACCTAGTTCAACCTCGTTACTGACAAGTACTCTTTTCTCGTTCCCGTGATATGTGATCCCTTGTGACCAAGTCACATGCTTGCAAGCTAATTGGATGACATTCCACCGAGAGGGCCCAGAGTATATCTATCCGTCATGTGGATGGACAAATCCCACTCTTGATCCATGTGTCTCAACCAATACTTTCCGAACACTCAATGCCACTTTTATAACCACCCAGTTACGGTGTGGTGTTTGATGTCATCAAAGCATCCATCCGGTAAAGGTGATATGCATGATCTCATGGTCGAAGGAATTAGGTTACTATGTATCAGAAAGCATATAGCAATTGAACTAATGAAATGACTTGATCTTTATGCTACGCTTATCTATAGGAGTATGTCCACCATATCATTCTCCTAACGATATGATCTTGTTGTTGATAACATCTCAATGTTCATGATAGGGAAACCACAATCATTAATCAACCAACAAGCTAGTGAAGTATAGAGGCTATACTAGGGACTTCAAATTAAGTTTACAAATCACACAAGTATCATTGTTTCCTTGTTAATACTATTATAGCATGAATGTAAACATTTATCATAAACACAAAGATATAATAATAACCACATTTATTATTGCCTCTAGGGCATATCTCCAACAGTATCGAGGAAAGGGGTCACACATTAGGGTTCGGCAGTTCTTGGGGTTCCGGGGTTCGGGGTCGGTCTCAGGGTCCAGGGTCTGGGGTTCGGTCTCGGCGGAAGCGTTCTCAGATAACGGGGGTAGTTCTTGTCGCATTCGCGATGGTCGGCCATGTTGTCGGTCCTCTCGTTCGGGTTGAAGCACTTGTCGCATCGGGGTCTCGGCGGACTCGGTGTCCGGGGTGAAGTACTTGACGTTCTCGAGGGAGTACTTGTCGCACAGGTTTTCTTCGGGTTCTCTGTCGATGATCTCGTCGTCGAGAAGAACTTGTCGGGTCCGCGTGTCGGTCGGTCTTGGCGTTCGGGGCGAAGCACTTGGCGTTCTGCGTCGATGTTCTTATCGTCCGGGTTCTCGGGCATCGCATCCGAGAGGGAGTACTTGGCGCCCATCGGTTCCATGTCGACGACCTTGTTTTCCACGATGGCGAACTCGTCGTATCCGTGGCGTGGTTCTTGTCGGGGTTCTCGGCTCCGGGCGCCGGGGTCGGCTTCGGGGTGACCTATCCTCGGATGGTCTTGGCCGCGACATAAGTGATGCAGATCTCGGACCGGTGCATCGGCACATGGCGCCTTGCCTTGGTTTGGGGCAACCCCATCTTAGCATCACCACACGATACCAGCAGTAGCCACTGCGGTGTAGGCCCTTGGCGTTGTTCTCCTGTCGGGTCGAGGCAGAGGCAGCAAGCACGCAGGGCCGACCCGCGGTGGTCGCTGCTGCGGCCAGCGGCGCCCGGGAACTCGCTGCCGGCGGTCACGGGAGGCGACGGAGATGGGTAGCAGCGCAGGAAGGGACGACGGGGGGGCTCCGCGACGCGACGGCGGCGAGCAGGAACACGGTCGGGCTCGGGATCGGGCGTCGACGGCGCGCGCCGCGCGAAGGCGAGGTTGCCGGCGGGGCCGCGGGTGGACGGGCGGGGCCGGCTCGAGCTCCGGCGGCCACGGCGAGGCGGGGCGCGGGGCGGCGCAGGGGCCCGGGGCGGAGGCGGAAGGAGCACGGCGGCGACGGGGCCGGGGCGGGGCGGAAGCGGCCAGGCGAGGCGGGAGGGGGGCGACGCGCGCAGCGAGCTTGCCGGCGACGGCGGGAGGAGCGGCGGGCGGAGCGCGGCTGGACGACGGCGAGGAGGCTCGGGTGGAGCGGCGGGGTAGGCCGGCGGCTGCAGGGGCGCACGCGGCCGCGGGGCTGCCAGAGAGGAGAGGGGGAGGAAGACGCGGGGCAGGGAGGGAGGTAGAGGCGGGGTGCGGCGCAGGCGGTCGGGCGGGGTGAGCGGCCGCAGACGGGCGGCCCGTCGCGAGGAGGAGGCGGGGGCGCCGCGCCGCCGGTGAGGGAGAGGAGGGGACGACCAGAGCGGGAGGTGAGGGACGGGTCGGGGCGTCGCGAGGGGAACGCGGGGCGGTGGACCTGGTGGGGCCGGGGAGGGCGAGGCGGCGCCGGGAGAAGCGGAGGTTGGAGGGAGGTGGCCGGACGGGGGAGAGAGGAAGGTTGGGGAACGCGAGCGCGCGTCGGGGTGGGAGGTTGAGGGAGAGAGGAGAGAGGAAGGGCGCGGGGACAGGTGGGGTCGGGTGGGCCCCAGCAGTCCACAGGGGAACGTGACAGGGTGGGGGGTACCGCGCGGGTGGAGGGCTGGGTGAGGGAGTGGGGGTCCTGGGTGGGTCCCGCGGGCAGGGACCAGGGGCTGGGGCTCGGTTTTGGAGGGAGGGAGAGAGAGAGTGGTGGAGTGGAGGCTGATGTGGCGTTTGGTGGTTGGGTGGGGGAAGAGAAAAAGTGAGGTGGCATGTTCTGATTGGGTGGAGTGATGTGGAGGGGGAGAGAGGGTAGATTAACCGGTAGCTGTAGGTTTTGTCTGGGGTGTTCAGGTGGACCGATTTAAACACCTGGGGGTGGTCGTTCGGGTTGAACCGGCCCGTTCGACTGCCCCCGCTAAAAATGATATAAATTTTATTTGTTTAAATAACACCGTTTGCAAACCGATAGCGGGCAAAACAAAATAATCCGGAGCCCCTGGTTTGATATTTGATTAAAGTTGGGGCGTTTTAGAAAACAAAACGGGCGTTGCGAAAATTGTTTTAGCAAACAATACATGATGATGACGATGCAATGCACAAATTCAACGCGATTTTCTAGTAGTGGTTTTGCGGGATGCCACAGCCATGTACAACAACCTAAAATTCCATCCTAAGAGGAGATATGTTTGGCCTCATGGGTGTTAGGCATGTCATCTTTATTTTATGCAGCCATCGGAGGTGTCAAGGCGAGGAAGGCACCAGCATATAAGGATGTTGATGAACTCTAGAAACATGATAGAATGAAGATTGTTTATTTTCTCCTTTTATAAGTTGGCTTCATTAAAATTATCCCGTGCACGAATTTCATTAAGTGTACACACTAATTTATATTTAGTTTCATAAGTGAGCAATTGTTTTACTAGGGCTATGTATATATATAATGTGCAATATTAATTATGTTGTTTCTATATATTCAGTAGTAAGATATTAGTTCTTACTATACAATATGATACACATGGTATAGTGACAATTTATATGATGGTTGTAGTGCAATATAGAAGCTTACTACATGCCTAAAGTTTCTCAATTTTATAGTCTAATGTCTGAACTTTTTGAATTGGATCAAGCATTGATATGTTTGTTATTTACGATGGTTGATTTTTTTGTAAGTTAAAATCACTACATTTTACTAAAGCAACAACTTAGATGTCGACTTTCTAGATTTAGATATCAGAGTTCTAGTCTATTATAGTATCTGAACTTGCTGCATTAAGATTATATATGCTCAGGTTAGTGAAAAATTATACGATAGTGTAGATTCCAAGTGTACTGACCACTGACAATTTCTGAACTCTCTGAATTTTTATAGTATTGTCTACTTCTCTGAATATTTTGAACAAGAATTCATCTTAACAGATGGGATCTAACAAATATGATGCTATCATCGTTGATTGTGATGACAATGTTGAATAGTCTAACTACATGTACCACAATAACGAGGATGTCAACAAAGAAGAGATTCCAAGGTACAAAAATTCGCCAAGCTGACGGTAACAGGTATGAAAAACATCATCACTTTTTAGTAGAATAGTGTAGTTTTGGATAAACGCACATACCATTTGCATTTGTTGCATCTAGGACCTCTCTAATGGGAAAATGCTATTTGATCGGCATAGCTATTTTGTATATGATATGACACTTAGAGAGGATCAACAAAGGTTCCTTGTAGTATTTGTTAATGATTCTCTAGGACAACCTATAAAGTAATATATCTACGGGATGACTAATTTATCTATCATCATCCCAAATAAATGAAAAATGTTAAGATGATATATACTAATTTGCACAGGTACCAATTTTGTTGTCTACTATGAAGTATATGCTAATTTCTCTAATTAATATTTCTATTTTGACAAGAATTTTTACTTCACTTCACCAACACGTATCTGAAAAGTTACCTTACAGAACCTATCGATTTAGATGTTGACTGCATTAAAAGTAGGAAAGACTTGAAAATTAGAATGAAGCTGGAACATCGTTCAAATAAGGAAATCATGACAAGCGGATGGGGAGATATATAGTTGAGCAACCATAATCAGCTGGTCAATAGAATGTTACCGAAAATAAAAAAAATACAAATTGCCACGAAATAAAACAATGCAGCCACACATGTGTTAATCACATACCAAAGAGAATGTTTGTATGTCTGTCACAAACTAAAGAAAATGTCTGAGTATCAATCACACAACTTAAATTGTCTTTTGTCAACCATGATTTGATGAACTTCCTAACATGGTGGTGCAGAAAGTAGATGATTTAGTTAATGTTTTTTTTTAAGATGTTAGAGAAAAGGGACATGCTTCATAAATGACAACTAGATATATAATATTTTGAGGTGTGCACATACATAATAAACTACTCCTAATAATTTTAGTAACTCGAACTATGAAACAAATATGCAGTGCAACAATTATGATGTGCAAGACGATGTTGGGATCTACTGCACTAGCTTGTTTTTCTCGTTACAGATGGTGAGCGACTGCATGGAAGTATCCGTTGGGAAGGGGCAGTGTAGAGGCCGCATGGTCCAGTGGACTCCATTTGGAGGTGGAGGTCAAGGGAAGAGGTTCCTTGATGGAATTTGATGATTTGGTGATCTTGTGTCTTGGTCAAATTTTATGGTGATAGGGACTTAACAGTGGTGGAGAGTGGCTATGGATGGGTCATGTATAACAAAAAAATAGGTAGACATGGAAGTAAGTAATATAAGTTAGATAATGTTGTTTTCTAGTAGGGAAATGTCGGTCAAGTTTGAGTGTTTTATGTCCTTGTTGTGGGAGTGTATAAGACACAAATTGTTGTGTTGGTATTTGTAGCAAAATTTTACATGTGATGTATTTTTAAGTTTTAGTATTCATTATAATTTTAGATCTAGAAGCATAATGTACTCATCTGTATTTAATTATTTTATATATGATACACAATTGAATCATTTCCTCTCGATGGTGTATAATCAACCTTTCACATACTAGTTCGAACATGCTCTCACAAGTATTAATTAATTTTCTCATTCATTTTTGGTGATTTTTTGATGCTCTTATTTAATAGTTTACTTTGATGGATACCTTAAGTTGTTTTCTCAACTCAGCATGGCTTTAGTATTTTTTGTACTAGAGAAGTCCGGTGGAGCAGGTGAAACCCAACTGGTGATATTCTGGAAGGTGTTGCAGTTTTATCATGTACTCAAATGAATGTGTGAAAAGAGGACAACGGGGGTTTAAATTTGATGGATCCTTGAAATGGATAGAAGACACCATCCACCAACTGAGCACCATCTACCGACCTTACTTAATTCCTCATCTTGGTCTAATAGAGCGGCATTAGCTATAATGAACACACCACAAACCATCACCTCATGGACATGTGGGCATTCTACTTGTAAGTAACAACCACAATGCTGGTTCATGTCGTAGCGGAAGGTGATATGGCGGCAATGCTAGGTCTCATATAGGGTGGTTGTACTACTCAAATACAATGTGTAACAATGTGTTGTCTTGGGTGGTGCCGTGACATGGGATGAGCTTGAGAGCCTCGGTGCTAATGCAGTGATGGGGATGGTGGACAATGACACCATTGGGCCTTGAAAGGGTGGTCACATCGCGCATGACCTAATCTACTCTGAGTTGAGTAAGGCCTTTCTATTGTATAAAGCGATGTACAACAACATAAAATTTCACCCTGAGAGGAGATACGTGTGGTCGCGTGGGTGTCACGCCCATCATCTTTATTTTATGCAGCCATCGGAGGTGTCATGGCGAGGAAAGCTCAACTATAGAAGGATGCTGATGAGCTCTAGCAACATGATAGAATGAAGATTGATTATTTTCTCCTTTTATAAGTTGGCTTCATTAAAATGATCTGATGCACGAATTTAATTAAGTGTGCACACTAAGTTATATTTAGTTTCATAAGTGAGAAATTGTTTTACTAGGGCTATGTATATATATAATGTGCAATATTAATTATGATGTTTATATGTATTCAGTAGTAAGATATTAGTCCTTACTATACAACAGGCCCATCAACAAGCCCGTGCAAGCTGTGCAACGGAACAGGGCCCCCAAAAAAATTTCGGGCACCTAAATCATAGGAATTACATTGGACATCTCAATCCTAAGGTCGATCCGTCCTAGCCTCAGTGTGCGCAACACTGGCGTAATCTCTCCAAGTCCAACAGTGAGTAAATTTGACGATAGTCCACACCAAATCACTCGAGGGTCTATCCAGAAATTGATCGAACGATGGATTGCAGTGAGGGCCGAAGGGTCTAACCTTGGCAGACGGGGGCCTCCTAGTTGGTGGTGGTGGTTCTTCCATGGTAGAGAGGTGATCTTTGTCTCATGGATGGGGATAGGGCGGCGGCGGCAGGCGAATCTAGCAAGAACTGGAGGCCACCGCGCTCTCAATCTCACTCACGGTGTGTCCAGATCTGTCCTCGTATTTTGTTGTTGTCTTATCAGTTTATATGCAAGTTTGATAGCAGTTGTTTGGATGCACTGTGTTCGTATCCCACTTTGCTGTGTTAAGAAATAGAGAACGTCCAAGGTTGTGTCGAGGTTACTCTAAACATCAGAAATAGTATATATGAAGTACATACGCTCATTTTCATTTTTTGCCAATAGAGTCTCCAAAGACGAATTGATCGATGAATCGAGTCTATTGTGCTGGTTGCCCCGAGTCCCGACCCTTCCCGTGGCCTGCCCCATTCCCTCCTCATGCTTGCATCGATGACCGAAATCGTGAGTCTCGATAAATTCGTCTGTGGATTATTCCATTATGGATTTTCGAAAACTAATTTGAGATATTTATAAATAGTATGTGAATAATATATAAGAAAATTGTACCTGAAAGTATACTTTAGCTATATTAATTACATTTATTTTGTTAAAACACACTAGGGCCCCATTTGCCTCTCGCATAGAGGCCACATTTGCATCTCGCACGGGGGCCCCAAATTTCTGGAGACGCCCTGCTATACAATATGAGACACTTATACAGCGACAATTTATATGATGATTGTAGTGCATTATAGAAGCTTAGTACATGACTGAACTTTCTAAATTTTATAGTCTAATGTCTGAACGTTTTGATTGGATCAAGCATTGATATGTTTGTTATTTACGATGGTTGATTTTTTTGTAAGTTAAAATCACTATATTTTACTAAAGCAACAACTTAGATGTCAACTTTCTAGATTTAGATATCAGAGTTTTAGTCTGTTATTGTATCTGAACTTGATGCATTAAGATTATATATGATCAGGTTAGTGAAAAATTAGACGATAGTGTAGATGCCAAGTGTAGTGACTACTGACAATTTTTGAACTCTCTGAATTTTTCTCGTATTGTCTACTTCTCTGAATATTTTGAACCAGAATTCATCTTAACATATGGGATCTTACAAATATGATGCAATCATCATTGATTGTGATGACAATGTTGAATAGTCTGACTACATGTACCAAACTAACGAGGATGTCAATGAAGAAGAGATTCCAAGTTATAAGTTTGCCAAGCTGACGTAAGAGGTATGAAGAACATCATCAATTTTTAGTAGAATAGTGTAGTAGTTTTGGATAAACGGGCATAACATTTGTTTTTGTTGCATCTAGGACCTCTCTATGGGGAATATGCCATTTGATCGTCATTGCTATTTTGTAAATGAGATGACACTTACAGAGGATCGACAAAGGTTCCTTGTAATATTTGTTAATGATTCTCTAAGATAACCTATAAAGTAATATGTCTACGGGATAACTAATTCATCTGTCATCCCAAATAAATGCAAAATGTTAAGATGATATATACTAATTTGCACAAGTACCAATTTTGTTGTTTACTATCAAGTATATGCTAATTTTTATAATTAATCTTTTGATTTTGACATGAATTTTTACTTCACTTCACCAACACGTACCTGAAAAGGTACCTTACAGAACTTTTTGAGGTAGATGTTGACTGCATTATAAGTAGGAAAGACTTCAAAATTAGAAAGAAGCTCGAACATGGGTCAAATAAAACAATCATGATAAGCAGACGGGGAGATACATAGTTGAGAAACCATAATCAGTCAGTCAATAGAATGCTACCAGACGTGGAAAAACCAACCCAAAATGGCACCAAAGAAAACAATGTAGCCACACATGTGTTAATCACACACCAAAGAGAATGTTTGTGTGTCTCTCACAAACCAAAGAAAATGTCAGAGTGTCAATCACACGACTTAAATTGTCTTTTGTCAGCCATGATTTGATGAACTTCCTAACATGGTGGTGAATAAAGTAGATGATTCAGTTAATGTTGTTTTTAATATTTTAGAGAAAGGGGACATGCTTCATAAACAACAACTGGATATATAATATTTAGAGGTGTGCACATGCAGAATAAACTAATCCGAATAATTTTAGTACCTCGAACTATGAAACAAATATGTAGTGCAACAATTATGACGTGCAAGATGACGTTGGGATCAGCTGCACTAGCTTGTTTTTCTCGTTACAGTTGGCGAGCGACTGCATGGAAGTATTGGGTGGGAGGGGGTAGTGTAGAGGGCACCTGGTCCTATGGACTCCATTTTTAGATGGAGGTCAAGATAAGAGTTTCCTTGATGGAATTTGATGATTTGGAGATCTTGTGTCTTGGTCAAAATTTATGGTGACATGGTCTTAACAATTGTGAAGCATGGAGAGGGATGGGTCTTTTGTAACAAAAAATTAGGTAGAAATGGAAGTAAGTAATATAAGCTAGATAATATTTTTTTGTAGTAGGGAAAGGTTGGTCTAGTAGAGTTTTTTATGTCCTTGTTGTGGGAATGTATTGTAAGCCACAAAGTGTTGTGTTGGTATTTGTAGCAAAATGTTCTGTGTGATGTAATTCTAAGTTTTAGTATTTATTAGAATTTTACTTCTAGAAGCATAATTTTCTCATCTGTATTTAATTATTTTATATATGATACACAATTGAATCATTTCATCCTCTCGATGGTGTATAATTAACCTTTCACATACTAGTTCAAACATTCTCTTATAAGTATTAATTAATGTTCTTATTCGTTTTAGGTGATTCTTTTGATGCTATTATTTAATCGTTTACTTTGAGGGCATACCTTTAGTTGTTTTCTCAACTTATAATGGATTTAGTTTTTTTGTACTAGAGAAGTATAGTAGAGCAGGTGAAACCCAACTTGTGATATTCTGGAAGATGTTGCATATTTGACATGGACTCAAATGAATGTACGGTAATAGGACAATCGGGTTTAAATTCGATGGCTCCTTAAACTAGATAGAAGAGACCACCCACCAACTAAGCACCAAACACCAACCTTACTTAATTCATCATCTTGGTATAATAGAGCGGCATTAGCTATGATGACCACACCACCAACCATCACCTCATGGACCCGTGGGCATTCTACTTCTAAGTAACGGCCACAATGGTGGTTCGTGTCTTAGTGGAAGGTGATGTGGCAGCAAAGGTTGCGGTGTCATCTAGGGTGGTTGTACTACTCAAATATGATGTGTCACAATGCATTGTCTTGGGTGGTGCGGCGACATGGGAATATCTTGAGAGCCTCTGCGCTAATGCGGTGATGGGGATGGTGGACAATGACACCATTGGGACTGGAAAGGGTGGTCACATCGCTCATGACTGATCTATTTTGAGTTGAGTAAGGCCCTTCTATTGTATAAATCCATGTAAAACAACCTAAAATTCCATCCTGAGAGGAGATATGTTTGGCCTCGTGGGTGTCAAGCCCGTCATCTTTATTTTATGCAGCCATCGGAGGTGTCAAGGCGAGAAAGCCGCCACTATATACGTATGCTGATGAGCTCCAGCAACATGATAGAATGAAGATTGTTTATTTTCTCCTTTTATAAGTTGGCTTCATTTAAATTATCTGGTGCACGAATTTCATTAAGTGTACACACTAATTTATATTTAGTTTCATAAGTGAGCAATTGTTTTACTAGGGCTATATATATATAATGTGCAATATTAATTATGTTGTTTCTATATATTCAGTAGTAATATATTAGTTCTTACTATACAATATGAGACACATGGTATAGTGACAATCTATATGATGGTTGTAGTGCAGTATAGAAGCTTAGTACATGCCTGAACTTTCTAAATTTTGTAGTTCAGAAGCAAAGAAAGCTAGTTGAAAGTTTTATAACACCAAAGTGGGAACTTGAGTTTTCATGTTCACAACCCTGTTGTGGTCAAGTCAAAGTCATGATTGATTTCACAAGTCATTTTGAAAACATCTGACGATGGAACAGTATGGCCACTCCAACTGTCCATAACCACGGACACGGCTATTCAAATAGTTTGAAACTCCATAGAGGTGGTACACTTTCACCAAAATATTCGATACATCCGTCAGGAACAATCCTGAATTCAGCATACTCAGTATGCGGATAATCAATCCTAACCTTTCAATTACACGTCCTAGTATAGGCACCTCTCCTATGAGTTTGGCCTCCCAACCATGACCAACTGTCATCTTGGGAACTGCACAGGCGGACAATATTCACAAGGTAGCCTCAACTCAAACCTTGGCCGCAAGGGATCCATACTAAGGTATATAAACTTCCATTCAAGGCCTACCCAAATTTCGGGTATTATGGTTGTACGATAAAATTGGAATGGTATCGCATCCAGACAACCATCAGTTTTATTAAGGGCTAAGGCTCATGCCTCAACATTTTCATCATCAAAATCATCTGGTGTTCAAGAACACATGTCAAAACATTTCAGTAGAATGACTCATCATTCTAAGGTTTTCAGAGCCATTTTCACAAAGTATTCCCATCTAAAGTGATCAAGTTTTATGCTCAGCACTAGCATCTACAAGTGGGGGTAAACACTAATGAGGGGTGGTAAACAAGTGTGAATAATCTAAGTTCAATCTCATGCCTGATGATGACATCAAGATTATCTAACTTAGGCCAAATTTTATGCTCTTTATGCTACCTTTAAACATCTTTCTAAAATCTACAAATCACTAAGTAAACACAAATAAAAGCTTTGATAAAGAAATAAAATAACTAAGCTTGCAAGTAAAACTGGGACTTGGTATCATTCATTGGTATAACTAAGGCATGCCTAATGCATTGCATAGGTTATCTAACTTTCACAGTTGCAAGTTTTAGCTTGCCTTGTGCAGTGAAGTGGTTGAAGTTCTCCTCGGCTTCTTCTTCGTAGTAATCTCCTTCCTCCTCGTATCCTTGGTCGGTACTAGCGTACAAATAAATACGAGATACACAATCACCAAACAATACTTAACTAATTCTATTTATCACACCAAGGTTCACACTAGATGATCTAGCATCATCACTATTATCACAAGGATTAAAGAACTTGTTTTATTTGTTTTATTTTAGAAAAGTAATTTCTACTCATTGAAAAACTACTTAAGATTTAATATTCTCCAACTAAAATAGGGGATCGTGTTGACACATGTCATCACCACATATTTTAGTACTTGGGAATGTGATTTAAAGTGGTGTCACAATTTAATAAGGTTTAACCTTTTTATTTTAATTAATTAACTTGACTAGAAATGCCTATAGGGTATTCTTTTATTGCTTGTACATTATTTCTTCAAGTAAACCTAGATACTTTGATATATGCAGAAAGGTCTTGTCAAATGTGATTTTTGAGAGTTGGAATCAACTCAAAAGCTTTTGTGGTTGAATTTTGAAAAATGTTTGAATGCAGAAAAGTCTCTGCCTTGTTATTTTTACTATAGGTGATCTACAATTCCAAATGATTTGAATCCAATGGGCTTGGATTAAGAATTTCAGTACCTTTCTAGAAAAATTAGTTTCATGCAATTTGGTTCAGTGAATCTCCCTGGATTGATTTTTGAATCTAGAGACCGAACTAAGTTTGAAACTAAATGGAAAAACCTAAGTTTGAATTACTGGGTCGCGCGGGAGTGTAACTAGGCCGGCCCATGGCACACAGCGCGCGCGTGGGCGGGTTTAAGTGGCTGTCCCCACCAGTCAGCGAGACAGGGGGTGCGAAGGGGTACGGGGTGGTTTGGACCGTAGGATTATAAGCTAGATCTACGATTGAGGTTCATCGTCCACGTCTGAATAGGACGCGGCGAGGTCGAACCCTAGCGTGTCCAGTGGGGGTCAGTGGTGGCTCACGAGGGCTCCAGCGATGGTCGGTGATGGGGGCGAACAACAAAGTCGACCACGACGATCCTCCTGGTACCGGTGGCTCCTCCTGGGGCGGCTGCAATCAACGGCGCCCTTCTCCTCCAGTAGCGGTAAGCTCCGACGAAATTCTGGCCACCTGGTGCTCGCCTTGCTCCAGGGATGAGTGGGTACTATCAGTGAGAGGTGGGGAGTGAGATGGTGTGCTGAATTCGAACGGGGGAGGCCTCTATTTGTAGTTTGAAGAGGGGACCGAAGGGTGCGGGCGGAGCTCGTCGTGGTTGTCTGCACAACAAGCTAACGACATGGCTGGGGGTAGGGGACGGTGCGCTGCCTCCTGGTGAAGCTCAACGGCATGGTGCTGAGACGTGGGACGGTGCGAATTGGTCGGAACACTTCAACACTCTGGGCGGGTCGGACGGGAAATTTATTGGCGCACGGGCTCTCCAGATCGTGCGGCGATGAACGGGCATGTCCGGGCGGTTCCTGCGGCGGTGGTGATCACTCACGCGAGCGGCGAAGGCGGGGCGCGGTCTCATGGTCATAGAGAGACTGGGCGTGCTCGTTCTGAGTGGTCTAGTGGCTGTCAAGGCTTGGGCACTGGGCAGGGAGTGGCGGTGGACGGTGGCTTGTGTCCTAGACAAGGTGGCTAGGCTTGGTGAGGCTCCTAGCTTGCTGTCGAGATTGGGGTGGCAAGTTGGGCTCAGCCATGGTCACCATTGATGGCATTTCCAAGTTTACAGTGAGCTAGGGCTGGTTAAATAAGTTAGATCATCTACTGAGAGTGTAGTGTGAGATAGAGAGGAGACAAGTTAGGCACAACACTGCTCACTATAGTGTTTGTTGTTTAATTTGATTTGTGTTTACAAGGTGTTTGATTAAATGTCCGCAAGAGATTGAATTTGAATTTTTGAGTGAAACTTGGTGGGTGTACTAGTCACATACTATGTAGTCTCTGGTTGCTTGGAATGGTCAAGGTGCACTGGTTTGGTGGGGTTTTGAGAAATGCTGATCTTCACATATGATATAGATTCAATTTTGATTTGTCATTTGAATCAAGTTGCCAAAAGTTTCTATGGGTTTGAATGGTGGGCTTGGGTTCACTTTCACTTGGTCTAGCAAGGGGTGGAAACAAATGAATTTGTTTATGCTTGAAATCTTGGACTATAAACACTCAAAGTTTTCTAGTGAGCAAGGTTGTCAAAAATGACCATTTGCTAGTTTTGTTTGTTTTTGAATTTCTATTGATTTGTTTATGCTTGGAAATGATTTAGATGATGTTGTTTTAATCTTTAAACCATTCCTTGCTATTCACTACAATCAAACAAGTCCATTCATGCATTCATCACATACACACATGCATTCATAATGATTTTAATTAACAAAAGTTTTTGTTAACCCTAATTTTGGTGATTGGAATTTGATAACCTTGATAAATATTTTTGGGATGTTACAGGTGGACTTCTAGTCATAGATGCAGTAGGATGACGGTTTATGTATCTTGTTGTATTGCTCAATCGAATCACATAGGATCTTTTTGTCTAGTATTGCATTGTTATGCCTTGCTCAGTCCTGTCAATTGCCCTGTTGTAATTTGTTTACCCAACATTCCATGTTTGTTATCTAAGGAGAACACCTCTAGTGAACTATGTAACCTGGTCCAATCTTTACCATTAATACATCTTCCACTGTTACTGTTTACTTCCTGCAAACCATCATCACCTTCCACACCATACAGTTAATCCTTTGTTACAGCAACCGGTGGGATTGACAACCTCACTGTTAGTTGGGGCAAAGTCTTGAGTTTGTGCTGTGCAGGTTTCCACGTTGCTTGCAACACCTTTGAGACGTTTCCTTCCTCCTACTAGTTCAATAACCTCGGTTTCTTACTGAGGGAAGACTTGCTGCTGTGCTACATCACACCTTGCTCTTGGGGTTTCCCGACGAAGCGCTCCACGTTGACATAGCACCAACAGTGGGGATGGTGGAAAACGACATTACTATAGGGATTTTTATAGGGGTGACTCCACTTGTGACTTAATCTACCCTGAGTCTAGCAATGCCTTTCTATCTGACAAGGCCATGTATACCCACCTGACATGCCACCCGATGAGGGGTATACTATAAGGTGTCACACCAATAGACACCCTCCGCCTCCGCTTCTATGGGCGCTAGAAGGTTTTGTTTATCGCCTCCATATGGCAGCCACTCGGCAAAATCCTGTTGGCTATGTATTGGTGGCATGCCACCACTATCTCTCCCAAAAAGTCCATCGACGGACACATCCACCTCACTGCTTGTAGAGAGATTATGTCTCAATTTGCTTCCATTTTTTTCTAGCATAAAATAGGAAGTGCTCGATGGTTTTCTAATTCGATTGACACCTTGAAGCGGACACCAGAGACCACCTAGCTATGAAGAACCGACCTCATTAATCTTAGTAAAATTATTGTCCACCCGACATAATTAGCAGGAATTAGGACGCTCATTCTATGGTGGAAGGGGGCGTGATTGTGGCATTGTACGTTCTTGTTCAAGACAAATGTATTGTCGTGTCGAGTTCGAGGTGCAACAAGGTGTCAGCCAGCATGGGTGGTGGGATGCGGTGAGCCGGTGACACCAGCTTCCATGACTTGGAAACACCTTGATCATCGACAGTGTTGGGAATGGTGGAAAACAACACAGGGCATGTGATGGAGGGGACGTCGCATGTGACCTGATTTTCCCTGAGTTTATATGGATAAGACCATGGCCTACAAGGGTGGCACCTCAGGGAGGGGATACAAAGGGGGAATCACGTTTGTCATCTCCATTTTTTATATGGCTTCTAGAGATGGCAAGTCGAGGAAAATTTCGCTGTGGAAGGAGGCTATTGAGCTCTAGCAAGATAAGTATACAAAAAGGCATCTTAAAACTAGACACCATCTTTATGAATTATGTGGCTTCAGATTTCATAACAAAGTTCCCAAGAAATCCATAATAAATAATGTGTCCTTATCAACAAATAATAAGTGTCAGATTTTATTTGAAATGCATTACTCTCAAAGGTGAAAAGGAGGCAATGTCCATGGTGGATGGGGATACATCTATATTTTGGTTAAATTTACTAGATGGAAAATCTCCTTATAGAGATATATAGTTGAACAACCATAACCAGTCGGGCAATAGAATGCTAACGAACGTGGGAAAACCAACCCAAATTTCCACCAAAGAAAACGATGCAACCACACATGTTTTAATCACATACCAAAGAGAATGTTTGTGTGTCTGTCGCAAACAAAAGAAAATATATGAGTGTCAATCACACGACTTAAAATGTCTTTTGTCAGCCATGATTTGATGAACTTTCTAACATGTGGTGAAGAAAGTAGATGATTTAATTAATGTTGTTTTTAAGATTTTAGAGAAAAGGGACATGATTCATAAACAACAACTAGATATATAATATTTAGAGGTGTGCACATGCAGAATAAACTAATCCAAATAATTTTAGTAACTCGAACTATGAAATAAATATGCACTAGCTTGTTTTTCTTGTTACAGATGGTGAGAGACTACATGGAGGTATCGGGTGGGAGGGGGAAGTGTAGAGGGTGCATGGTACAATGGACTCCATTTGGAGATGGAGGTCAAGATAAGAGGTTCATTGATGGAATTTGATGATTTGGAGATCTTGTGTCTTGGTCAAAGTTTATGGTGACATGGTCTTAACAATTGTGGAGCGTGGCGAGGGATGGGTCATGTATAACAAAAAATTAGGTAGAAATAGAAGTAAGTAATATAAGTTAGATAATATTGTTTTCTAGTAGGGAAAGGTTGGTCAAGTCGAGTATTTTATGTCCTTGTTGTGGGAATGTATTGTAAGCCACAAAGTATTGTGTTGGTATTTCTAGAAAAATGTTCGGTGTGATGTAATTCTTAGTTTTAGTATTCACTAGAATTTTACTTCTAGAAGAATAATGTACTCATCTTTATTTAATTATTTTATATTTGATACACACTTGAATCATTTCCTCTCGATGGTGTATAATCAACCTTTCACAAACTAGTTCAAACATGCTCTCACAAGTATTAATTAATGTTCTCATTCCTTTTAGGTGATTCTTTTTATACTCTTATTTTATCGTTTACTTTGAGGGCATACCTTAAATTGTTTTCTCAACTCAGCATGGCTTTAGTTTTTTTGTACAAGAGAAGTATGGTGGAGAAGTTGAAACCTAACTAGTGATATTATGAAAGGTGTTGCAGATTTTACATGGACTCAAATGAATGTGTGGAAAGAGGACAATGGGGTTTAAATTTGATGGATCCTTGAAATGGATAGAAGAGACCACCCACCAACTGAGCACCATCCACCGACCTTACTTAATTCCTAATCTTGGTCTAATAGGGCGGAATTAGCTATGATAACCACACCACCAACCATCACCTCATGGACCTGTGAGCATTCTACTTGTAAGTAACTGACACAATGGTGGTTCGTGTCGTAGTGGAAGGTGATGTGCAGAAATTCCAAATGTCTCATCTAAGGTTGTACTACTCAAATACGATGTGTAACAAGGCGTTGTCTTGGGTGGTTCTACAACATGGTAAGAGCTTGAGAGCCTCAGCGCTAATGCGGTGATAGGGATGGTGGACAATGACACCATTGGTGCTTTAAAGGGTGGTCACATCGCGCATGACCTTATCTATTCTGAGTAGAGTAAGGCCTTTCTATTATATAAATCCATGTACAACAACCTAAAATTCCACCCTAAGAGGAGATATGTGTGGCTGCATGGGTGTCACACTCGTCATCTTTAGTTTGTGTAGCCATCGAAGGCGTCAAGGCGAGGAAGGCGCCACTATAGAAGGATGTTGATGAGCTCTTGCAACATGATAGAATGAAGATCGTATATTTTCTCCTTTTATAAGTTGGCTTCATTAAAATTATCTGATGCATGAATTTAAATAAGTGTGCACACTAATTTATATTTAGTTTCATAAGTGAGTAATTGTTTTACTAGGGCTATGTATATATATAATGTGCAATATTAATTATGATGTTTATATGTATTCAATAGTAAGATATTAGTCCTTACTATACAATATGAGACACATGGTACAGTGACAATTTATATGACGGCTGTAGTGTAGTATAGAAGCTTAGTACATGCCTGAACTTTCTAAATTTTATAGTATAATGTCCGAACTTTCCGAATTGGATCAAGCATTGATATATTTGTTATTTATAATGGTTGATTTTTTCATAAGTTTAAATCACCACATTTTACTAAAGCAACAACTTAGATGACGACTTTCTAGATTTAGATGTTGGAGTTTAATTCTGTTATAGTATATGACCTTGTTGCCTTAAGATTGTATATGCTCAGGTTAGTGAAAAATTGGACGATAGTGTAGATGCCAAGTGTACTGGATACTGAAAATTTCTGAACTTTCTGAATTTTTATAGTATTGTCTACTTCTCTAAATATTTTGAACCAGGATTCATCTTAATAGATGGGATCTGACAAATACGATGCTATCATCGTTGATTGTGATGACAATGTTGAAAAGTCTGATTACATGTACCACACTGACGAGTATGTCAATGAAGAAGAGATTCCAAGGTACAAGTTCGCCAAGCTGACGACAAGAGGTATGAAGAACATCATCACTTTTTAGTATAATAGTGTAGTAGTTTAGGAGAAACCGGACATAACATTTGCATTTGTTACATCTAGGACCTCTCTATGGGAAATACGCCGTTTGATTGACATTGTTATTTTGTAAATGAGATGACACTTAGAGAGGATCAACAAAGGTTCCTTATAGTATTTGTTAATGGTTCTCTAGGACAACCTATAAAGTAATATGTCTATGGCATGACTAATTCATCTACGATCCCAAATAAATGCAAAATGTTATGATGATATATACTAATTTGCACAAGTACCAGTTTTGTTGTTTATAATCAAGTATATGCTAATTGTTCTAATTAATCTTTCTATTTTGTCAGCAATTTTTATTCAAGTCACCAAAACGTACCTGAAAAGGTACCTTACAGAACCTACCTAGGTAGATGTAGAGTGCATTATCAGCAGAAAAGACTTAAAAATTATAATAAAGCTGGAACATGGGTCAAATTAGGAAATCATGACAAGTGGATGGGAAAGTGTTGAAAAGAGGTACATGATAGAATATGAATATATATGCATCTTCATCTTCCAATCAAAAATGTACGACAGGTCTACATCTTCTCATCATGCATCTTGACCAATGAGGTTGTTTGTGATATTGGAATCCTACTACTATAATAACTGCTAAGTATTATCTATGTAGTGGTTGTCATGTGAATCATGTTATGGTAATATGTGTTATGAACTGATATAAGTAGATGTCAAGTAATGCTTTTCGATGGAAAAATAGTACGGAAAACTCCCCATTGAGTCATTTTTCATTTATATAAAAATATTTACAAGAAATAATAATTATTTGGAGTGAATAGTTTACAAATTATATACATCCATTGCTACGTTGCTTATTCAATCTAGGTTTGGCTCGATGCATAATGAGAAATACATCCTCCTTAAGGAATCTCACACATTCTAGGAGGTTTATATACTGGCTATAAAATATATGTTTCTTCCTATGATACCATAAAGCCCAACATCCACAAATCATAATTTCCTTAAGGCGGATGTTTATGTATCTCCTATTTCCATCAATGAGCATCCCTATTATATTCAGGTTTGTGTTCCATTCAATATTGAGACTCCAATAGAAGCACAAGATGAAATCACATAAAAAAATAAATAAGTGCATCATGCATTTATTGACATAATCCTGGCATAGTACACAACTTGTACTTTTGACATGGAATTGTTTCCTTGTGAGTAGGTTCATGATATTGAGTCTGTCTTGATGAAGCGACCAGAAGAAACATTTAGCACACATGATTTCCACACCCATAGCATAGGTTTTGTTGCTAGCTCGGCTGGGGCTTGAGCTATATATACATTTTGCTATAGTATCTATCATATTTACCTGTGAATACACATTTATCTCTCAAATTAGTGCCCATATATGGTTGGATAAAATCCTGCAGCTCATTGAATAGCCGAGATGCATTAGTAGATAGAGGGGGTGAAAAATGATCATATATGTCCTCATATGCTAATGCGCATGCTTATTTAATGGTAATATTCTGATTAGAAGAACAAAGAGAATAGGCATGAGAATTTTCCATAGCTTATATATATTTTCCTTCCACAATTAATAGTGCTACCATCACTGGGTTTGCAAGTGGTAAGATTCTAGAAATTGTCCCATAAAGATACGGTGTCTTTTCACTCAAATGGGCCAATTGGAGCTATGTTATGTGGTGTGTAATGTGGCCTATAGTCAACATTCCAAATAAGCTGCACCTAGGGTATATCATGGTGATACATGAATTTATATAAGTTTTTTATGAGAAGAGAAGAGTTTGCAATCTCAGGTTCAAGACACATAGTCCTCCAACAACCTTAGGATTGCAAACATTTTACCACTTGACAAGAAATTTACCTTTTTTTAATATCTTTCCTACACTCCAGAGAAATCCCCTTGCTCATTTCCACATGGTTATTTATTCCAATAGGAACTTTAAGAAAGCACATAGAAAAATTTAGCATACCGGTAAATATGGATTTAACCAAAATGAGTTTTCCATCGTTGGATAATTTTGTGGCAATTCACGATAGACGTTTTTAAAATATGTCAATAATGCCAACAAAGTGCTTAATTTTTGGATTGGTAGTACCCATAGAGAGGCCTAGATATTAAAATGACAGAGTATTTGTCTTGCACCCAAATTGATTGGCCAATTATTGACACTTGTTAGGGTAATGTTAATGGGGACTATAGATGTTTTGTTGTAATTTACATTTAGCCTAGTGGATAAAGACAACCGTTGCAGCATTTCCTTAGGGTTTAGAAGTTGAGATTCATTGGCTAGCATAATGATGAGGGTATCATAAGCGTATTGGATAACAAGAAAATCGATTCTGATTACATGTACCACACTGATGAGGATGTCAGTGAAGAAGAGATTCCAAGGTACAACTTCTCCAAGCTGACGGTAAGAGGTATGAAGAACATCATCACTTTGTAGTAGAATAGTATAGAAGTTTAGGAGAAATGGACATAACATTTGCATTGTTGCATCTAGGATCTCTCTATGAGTGAATATGCCATTTGATCCGTATTGCCATTTTGGAAGTGAGATGACACTCATAGAGGATCAACAGAGGTTCCTTGTGGTATTTTTTAATCATTCTATAGGACAACGTATAAAGTAATATGTCCACAGGATGGCCAATTCATCTATCATCCCTAATAAATGCAAAATAGTAAGATGATATTTACTAATTGTACATAAGTCCTAGTTTTGTTGTTGATAATCCAATTATATGCTAATTGTTCTCTTTAATCTTTCTACTATGATAGGAATTTTTACTTCACTTCACCAACATGTACCTTAAAAGGTACCTTGTAGAACCTATTGAGGTAGATGTTGAGTGCATTACAAACAGGAAAGACTTGAAAATTAGAATGAAGCTGGGACAGGGGTCAAATAAGGAAATCATGGCAAGCTGACGGGCAAGTGTTGTGAAGAGGTACATGATAGAAGAGGAAGATATATGCATCTTCAGATTCTATTAAAAAATGTATGATGGTTTGCATCTTCTCATCATGCATCTTGACTCATGAGGTAAATGATTTTCTCAAGCAATCATACATCAAGAAATTTGACCAAATACATTTTGAACCGCATTTATCGATAAGCACATACTGAAATATGGTACGATTCCCAGTAATACTGGACATTGTACCATAACTACCAAAGTCCCGGGGGTTCCCGGGTTGCCCAACGCACTCTTCTAGGTAATCCCAGTAACAAAGGATGGTACTACCAGATTTTCGATACTATAGGACACCCGATATGAAAACGACAATAACTTTTACATCCAGACTTCGATCTCGATGATCTTGGACTCATTTCAAAGAGGACAACAAGATCTGCATGATCATGTGTAGAAACATAATTCTACAACCACGGAATAAAACCACAAGATTAAATATTTGAGCTCTCTAAAATATACGAAATGGTAAAACCTTCAAACGCAAAACGCAAAACACAATAACTTGAGATTGGGAACTCCGATTATGATGAAACCAATTTTGTTGTATAGATAAATAAAAGTAGCATACAAATAAATACCAAGTAGATAGAGTTGTGTAACCTACCTCATAAAATAACAAGTAAATACTTTATCAAAAAAACACAACAAGGTTTTCATATGAAATCCATTTTTGATAAAATAGAGCTTTCCATGAGAATAGGCACAGGCTTTAAAACTTCAAATGAGTAAGATACAAATAAGAACCAAGAAGGATGATGCTAAGTAGGCAAAGGTTTGAGCTCTCTTTGAAAGATACGACCGGGTTACTCACTCGAGAGCCACTCTTGATAGTATGGCTATCTATCATAAACCCGGTCTCCCAACTACTAACATGAGAACAACAAAAAACCCTATCTATATCAAACCTTTGCCTTGAGAATTCAACCTAATCTTGTCCTTCTCAAGATGGAACACCTTTCTTGATTGCTCTTGCTCACGCTTCATTGATGAAGACTTGCGAATTTCTCCCCCATACACCATGGGGAAACCTCTTTTTCGAACTTGTCTTCATTGATCCATGATCACCGAGTATGGAAAGCTTCAAGCATGTGATATTTTAGAGATGGCACATCTTGAACTTGCACAACTTCATTTCTTCTTGAGTGTTGATCCATTATTCATCTTTTCCAACCTTGAATCATCTTGTTTCTTCAACATGATTCCAATAGGCTCAAAGCCCTTGGACATTGCTTATTGTTCTTATTTTCTTTATCTTTCAACCTTGAAACGAACACATGGTCCAATCGATGCCAATGGAAAATTCCTACAAGTGTAACCCAATGCAAACATTAGTCCGTAGAGATTGTCATTAATTACCAAAACCACACATGCCCTTTCAAGGACTTTAAACCTTTTTTGTACCACAAAAGTATAGTGGAGCAGGTGCAAAGCCAGTTGGTGATATTATGGAAGGTGTCGCACGTCATAAATGTTTCCTTGTGTCATATGAATGTTTCAAATGTGGTGCTGTGATGGAGAGTAAACTTGTCCGCAAGGCCACTGTCAAGACTAAGGGGGATTTGCTAAACTAATTAACTCTCTAAAATGGCAAAAATGTTGCACTAGAGAGATTATTCTAGTGTTCGGGTTTGCTTTCGTTTATTATTTTCAGCATAAAATATGAAGAGGTCAAAGAAATTTTCATTCAATTAGCTCCTTGAGAGGAAGATGTCGATGGTATTTTAATTCGATTGTCTCCTAAAAATGGATACTAAAGACTACCTAGTTGTTGAGCACCCGTTGTTAACCTTGTTAACTAGGTTAGTATAGTCATTCATATGTAATATGTGCATTCATACACATATTATATTTGCTGATCAGTTTATTTATCGTTTGTCAGGAACCAACTTGATTCAGGATGGCATTAATTAGGTGATCACTCACCACTACCACTAACCATCAACTCTGGACCGTAGGCATACTACATCTAAGGGGTGGTGATAGTGGAAGAATTCGACGTGCCATCAACTCCGAAGCTCTCGTCTCAGAGCGAGTGTATTGCTAAAGTTCAAGGTGCAAGAAGACGTCGCCCTGGGTGCTGGGACACGACGACGCTGATTGCCTCGATATGGGAATACCTCGAGTCTTGCAGTGTTGACGTGGCAGGGATGGTGGGAAACGACATTACTATAGGGATTTTTATAGGGGTGACTCCACTTGTGACCTAATCTACCTTGAGTCTAGCAATGCCTTTCTATGTGACAAGGCCATGTATAACCACCTGACGTGCCACCCGATGAGTGGTATACTAGCAGGTGTCACACCAATAGACACCCTCCGCCTCTGCTTTTATGGGCGCTAGAAGGTTTTGTTGAGCGCTAGCATAAGCAACTAAGCTCTGAAAGGGACAATCTTTGTGGAAGTACTTCCAGAAATTCCCTACATAAGTAGTTCACGAAATTGACAAAATATGTTAGCTACACTTGCCCAACTTTTATCACTTTGTATCTTCATTTTTGTTAGCTACACTTCCCAACTTTTTCCATGACCTAGTGGTGCATGTGCCTATACATATTTTGGTGCTGACGCCGTGACCGCATAGAATTGAATGTTTGCGGGCGGTACTTGCATTTAGTTTCATTGGGGATCATCTCCTGCACTCTCTATTAGAAGATGATAACGGTGCGCGAGATGACATTTGGATCTTCCACGCTAGGTTGTTTCCCTTGTCATGGATGACCATCGACTGTAGAGGTGTCAACGAGTGCATGAGCCGGTGAACTCCATTTGGAGATGTAGATCATGTGAAGAGGTGAAAATATGGATCTAGATACTTGTCCAAAAGTTAGCATCGTGCGATGAGAATCTTAGACAAAAAGTTAGCTACACTTGTCCAACTTTTGTCACCTTGTAGCTTCCATTTTGTTAGCTACACTTCCCAAGTTTTTCCACCATGTATGTAGCTTCATTTTTGTTAACCACACGTGCCGGAGGACCTAGCACGTGCATGTGCTTGTGCACCTTCCGATGCGGCACCCCGACCGCACAGACTTGGACATTTGCGGGCGTTACTTGCACATGAACGTTGCCTTGAGGATCATCTCTTGAACTCCTTGTTAGAAGTTGATTACGATGTGCAAGATGACAGTAGGGATTTATGCGCTAGCTAGTTTCCCTTGTCATGGATGACTAGTAACATTTGGTGTGGCGAAACTAATAACATCATAATATTTTTTACTAAATATATGCTTATAAAATGTACGGCAATCCATAATCAACATTGCACAATAACTATAATATGTACATATCTAAGATAAAAGTTACCTCTATAATTAAACGGAACTTAAGACAATAGTTCACTACGAATTTATGCTCTAGTTAAACGGAACTCCTTGTTAGAAGTTGATTACGATGTGCAAGATGACAGTAGGGATTTATGCGCTAGCTAGTTTCCCTTGTCATGGATGACTAGTGACTATAGAGGTAGAGGGAGGTGTCAACGGGTGCATAAGCCGGTGGACTCCATTTGGAGAGGTAGATCGTGAGAAGAGGTTCTTTGATGGATCTGGATGTGTTAGAGATCTTGTGTGCCTGGTTAAAGTCTATGGTGGCTAACGACTTTAAAGAGGTGTTGACACGGTAATGAGATGGTGGATGATATCTTCAATCCAGATTACTCATGTAGTATTTCCCTAGTAGACCTTGGTTTACCGAATCCTTGGAAAGCTTTTGCTTCATTTAAAAGGTTACATCAGAATAGACCTAGAGAACTCGTAGAATCTTTGTTTATCAGACCGGAACGTTTTGTTGTTGGGATTGGATCAATGGTTGGAGATAGGTCGTGGGCTCAAAGTTTTTCTTGCAGCTATGCACACATAGGGGATTCGAAGGATAATGATAAGTGCAAATATGTATTAGAACATAATCATAAACTCAAATATATAAGTGGGCGATGCATCTTGATAACACCATAGCCTACTGCTGCAACACTATGGCTTCATTTTCCAACCACCTAGTCCTTGCCAGGATTTTAGCAGTTATTAAGATAAGAAGACCAAAGCATTATGCTTTGTGACATCACCGTTATTCCCTAGATAATCTCTTTCCTCTATTTTACTCCCCTTACTGTCACCGGGTTTCACGTCATGGATTTCGGATAAACTCAACTCTAACCTTTATACCTTTACCGATCTTCGAGGTGTTGGAATACCTGACAAGTTCTAGAATCAAGGCAAAAGACAAGAGACAAATATACGTGCAGATAGATTACTTCAGAAATACAATTATCCCATACTAAAATACACACATGTAGCTGCAACCTCGGTCCTTAGCCCGTGAGGGCTACTTACACATGATTAGATCAAGACTCATAAATATTGTATTTATATTCTTGAAAGATAAAAAACAGATAGTCTTGCAATATCGTCAATCACAAAGGAATCAAGATTACAAGTAGAGAACTATGGCTATGAGATGGAAATGGAGTGGACATCGTGATGGAGATAGTGTCATCGGCGACATTGTGATGGTGTGGTGAAGATAATGGTGGATGGGCACGACGTCTCCTTTCTCTCCTCTTCCTTTATAGTAATACATACAAACTTAGGGTTTCAAAAACCTTCTAATGTAAATTCCATGTGGGCCCCTTCAAGGAAGTTAGTCGGTTTGATGACCTTGAGGCTTTGATACACCATACGGGCAGATGGTATGGTGTCCATGCCCATACCATAGGTCGTTAAAGTCCCTATGACCCCTTTGGCTTGAAAATATACCCAACTCGTGATTCTTCATTATTTTACCCAGATTTTATCTTTAAACCATCCATATATGCAAGGAGATTTACACATCGATGCAATAATTAGTGATTAGTGACATGTTTGTAATGATAATCTTGTCAAATAAATGACTAAGTTTCTTTTTCCCTGATACTTAAGTTGACTGGGCCTCTTGGGCCTATTATTTGCCACTTAATCTAAGTCGTTCCTTCATTTCATATTAGTCCTCTTGGAAATAAAAAGTACGTAAAATTTGCCCTTTTCTACAAAGGTTTGCACGGTCACCGACTTTGATCTGTTATTGTTTTTATGTAACATTGTTGTACTCACCCCTACCTTCTTCGTGAATGTATGGCAACTTCACTTGTCAACACTCCTGGTGTTACTGAAACTATTGATACCGGAAAACTACTACTTGTTGACAATATTCTTAAAGAGATCAGCAGGACCGTCGACAAGCCCGTGCAAGCTGTGTGACGGCACAAGGCCCCAAAAAAATTTAGGTCCCCCAAATCGTAGGAATTACGTTGGGCATCTCAAGCCCAAGGCCGAGCCGTCCTAGCCTCAATGTGCACAGCGCTGGCCTAATCTCTCCAAGTACAACCGTGAGTAAATTTGACGGTAGTCCACACTAGATCGATTGAGGGTCTATCCTGAAATTGATCAAAGGATGGATTGCAGTGAGGGCCGAAAGGTCTAACCTTGGCAGGCGGGGGCCTCCTAGTCGGTGGTGGTTCTTCCATGGTAGAGAGCTGATCTTAGTCTCATGGATGGGGATAGGGCGGCGGCGGCGGCGGCAGGCGAACCTATCAAGAACTGGAGGCCACCGCGCTCTCAATCTCACTCACGGTGTGTCCAGATCCGTCCTCTTATTTTGTTGTTGTCTTGTCGGTTTATATGCAAGTTTGATAGCGGTTGTTTGGATGCACTGTGTTTGTCTCCCACTTTGTTGTGTTAAGAAATAGAGAACGTCCAAGGTTGTGTTGAGGTTACTCTAAACATCAAAAATAGTATATATGAAGTACATACGCTCATTTTCATTTTTTGCCAATAAAGTCTCCAAAGACGAATTGATCGATGAATAGTCTACTGTGCTGGTTTCCCCGAGTCCCCGACCCTTCCCGTGGCCTGCCCCATTTCAGCTCCCATTCCTCCTCATGCTTGCATCAATGACCGAAATCATGAGTATCGATAAATTCGTCTGTGGATTATTCCATTATGGATTTTGGAAAACTAATTTGAGATATTTATAAATAGTATGTGAATAATACATAAGAAAATTATACCTGAAAGTATGCTTTAGCTATATTAATTACATTTATTTTGTTAAAACAAACTAGGGCCCCATTTGCCTCTCACACCGCGAGGCCACATTTGTATCTCGCACAGGGGCCCCAAATTTCTGGAGACGGCCCTGCTATACAATATGAGATAGTGATACAATGATAATTTATATGATGGTTGTAGTGCAGTATAGAAGCTTAGTACATGCCTGAACTTTCTAAATTTTATAGTCTAATGTCTGAATTTTTTAAATTGGATCAAGAATTGATATGTTTGTTATTTATGATGGTTGATTTTTTTGTAAGTTAAAATCACTACATTTTACTAAAGCAATAACTTAGATGTCGACTTTCTAGATTTATATATCAGAGTTTTAGTATGTTATAGTATCTGAACTTGATGGATTAAGATTATATATGCTCGGGTTAGTGAAAAATTAGACGATAGTGTAGATGCCAAGTGTATTAACTACTGTCAATTTCTGAACTCTCTAAATTTTTATAGAATTGTCTACTTCTCTGAATATTTTGAACAAAAATTCATCTTAACAGATGGGATCTTACAAATATGATGCTATCATCATTGATTGTGATGACAATGTTGAATAGTCTGACTACATGTACCACACTAACAAGGATGTCAACGAAGAAGAGATTCCAAGGTACAAGTTCACCAAGCTGACGGTAAGAGGTATGAAGAACATCATCACTTTTTAGTAGAATAGTTTTGTAGTTTTGGATAAACAGATATAACATTTGCATTTGTTGCATCTAGGACCTCTCTATGGGGAATATGCCATTTGATCGTCATTGCTATTTTGTAAATGAGATGACACTTACAAAGGATCAACAAAGGTTCCTTGTAATATTTGTTAATGATTCTCTAGGATAACCTATAAAGTAATATGTCTACGGGATGACTAATTCATCTGTCATCCCAGAAATGCAAAATGTTAAGATGATATATACTAATTTGCACAAGTACCAATTTTGTTGTTTACTATAAAGTATATGCTAATTTTTATAATTAATCTTTCTATTTTGACAGGAATTTTTACTTCACTTCACCAACACGTACATTAAAAGGTACCCTACAGAACATATTGAGGTAGATGATGACTGCATTACAAGTAGGAAAGACTTAAAAATTAGAATGAAGCTTGGACATGGATCAAATAAAGAAATCATGATAGGCAGGCGGGGAGATATATAGTTGAGAAACCATAATCAGTCGGTCAATAGAATGCTACCAAACATGGAAAAACCAACCCAAAATGGCACCAAAGAAAACAATGCACCACACATGTGTTAATCACACACCAAAGAGAATGTTTGTGTGTCTCTCACAAACCAAAGAAAATGTCTGAGTGTCAATCACATGACTTAAATTGTCTTTTATCAGCCATGATTTGATGAACTTCCTAACATGGTGGTGAATAAAGTAGATGATTTAGTTAACGTTGTTTTTAGGATTTTAGAGAAAAGGGACATGCTTCATAAACGACAACTGGATATATAATATTTAGAGGTGTGCACATGCAGTATAAACTAATCCCAATAATTTTAGTACCTCGAACTATGAAACAAATATGCACTGCAACAATTATAACGTGCAAGATGATGTTGGGATCGGCTGCACTAGCTTGTTTTTCTCGTTACAGTTGGCGAGCGACTGCATGGAAGTATCGGGTGGGAGGGGGTAGTGTAGAGGGCACCTGGTCCTATGGATTCCATTTTTAGATGGAGGTCAAGATAAGAGTTTCCTTGATGGAATTTGATGAATTGGACATCTTGTGTCTTGGTCAAAATTGATGGTGACAGGGTCTTAACAATTGTGGAGCATGGAGAGGGTTGGGTCATGTATAACAACAAATTAGGTAGAAATGGACGTAAGTAATATAAGCTAGATAATATTTTTTTCTAGTAGGGAAAGGTTGGTCTAGTCGAGTTTTTTGTGTCCTTGTTGTGGGAATGTATTGTAAGCCACAAAGTGTTGTGTTGGTATTTGTAAAAAAATGTTCTGTGTGATGTAATTCCAAGTTTTAGTATTCATTAGAATTTTACTTCTAGAAGCATAATGTACTCATCGGTATTTAATTATTTTATATATGATACACACTTGAATCATTTCGTCCTCTCGATGGTGTATAATCAACCTTCCACATACTAGTTCAAACATTCTCTCATAAGTATTAATTAATTTTCTTATTCCTTTTAGGTGATTCTTTTGATGCTCTTATTTAATCGTTTACTTTGAGGGCATAGCTGAAGTTGTTTTCTCAACTTAGAATGGATTTAGTTTTTTTTGTACTAGAGAAGTCTGGTACAGCTGGTGAAACCCAACTGGTGATATTCTGGAAGATGTTGCATATTTGACATGGACTCAAATGAATGTACGGAAATAGGACAATGGGGTTTAAATTCGATGGCTCCTTAAACTAGATAGAAGAGACCACCCACCAACTAAGCACCATCCACCGACCTTACTTAATTCCTCATCTTGGTCTAATAAAGCGTCATTAGCTATGATGACCACACCACCAACCATCACCTCATGGACATGTGGGCATTCTACTTGTAAGTAACAGCCACAATGGTGGTTTGTGTCATAGCGAAAGGTGATATGGCGACAATTTCTGAACTCTCTGAATTTTTATAGTATTGTCTACTTCTCTGAATATTTTGAACAAGAATTCATTTTAACAGATGGGATCTAACAAATATGATGCTATCATCGTTGATTGTGATGACAATGTTGAATAGTCTAACTACATGTACCACAATAACGAGGATGTCAACAAAGAAGAGATTCCAAGGTACAAAAATTTGCCAAGCTGACGGTAACAGGTATGAAGAACATCATCACTTTTTAGTAGAATAGTGTAGTTTTGGATAAACGCACATACCATTTTCATTTGTTGCATCTAGGACCTCTCTAATGGTAAAATGCTATTTGATCGGCATAGCTATTTTGTAAATGAGATGACACTTAGAGAGGATCAACAAAGGTTCCTTGTAGTATTTGTTAATGATTCTCTAGGACAACCTATAAAGTAATATATCTACGGGATGACTAATTTATCTGTCATCATCCCAAATAAATGAAAAATGGTAAGATGATATATACTAATTTGCACAAGTACCAATTTTGTTGTTTACTATCAAGTATATGCTAATTTCTCTAATTAATATTTCTATTTTGACAAGAATTTTTACTTCACTTCACCAACACGTATCTGAAAAGTTACCTTACAGAACCTATCGAGGTAGATGTTGACTGCATTAAAAGTAGGAAAGACTTGAAAATTGGAATGAAGCTGGAACATCGTTCAAATAAGGAAATCATGACAAGCGGATGGGGAGATATATAGTTGAGCAACCATAATCAGTCGGTCAATAGAATGTTACCGAAAATAAAAAAATACAAATTGCCACCAAATAAAACAATGCAGCCACACATGTGTTAATCACATACCAAAGAGAATGTTTGTATGTCTGTCACAAACCAAAGAAAATGTCTGAGTATCAATCACACAACTTAAATTGTCTTTTGTCAACCATGATTTGATGAACTTCCTAACATGGTGGTGCAGAAAGTAGATGATTTAGTTAATGTTGTTTTTAAGATGTTAGAGAAAAGGGACATGCTTCATAAATGACAACTGGATATATAATATTTTGAGGTGTGCACATACATAATAAACTAATCCCAATAATTTTAGTAACTCGAACTATGAAACAAATATGCAGTGCAACAATTATGATGTGCAAGACGATGTTTGGATCTGCTGCACTAGCTTGTTTTTCTCGTTACAGATGGCGAGCGACTGCATGGAAGTACCGGTTGGGAAGGGGCAGTGTAGAGGCCGCATGGTCCAGTGGACTCCATTTGGAGATGAATGCCAAGGGAAGAGGTTCCTTGATGGAATTTGATGACTTGGAGATCTTGTGTCTTGGTCAAATTTTATGGTGACAGGGACTTAAGAGTTGTGGAGAGTGGCTATGGATGGGTCATGTATAACAAAAAATTAGGTAGAAATGGAAGTAAGTAATATAAGTTAGATAATGCTGTTTTCTAGTAGGAAAATGTCGTTCAAGTTTGAGTGTTTTATATCCTTGTTGTGGGAGTGTATTGTGAGCCACAAATTGTTGTGTTGGTATCTGTAGCAAAATTTTACATGTGATGTATTTTTAAGTTTTAGTATTCATTATAATTTTAGATCTAGAAGCTTAATGTACTCATCTATATTTAATTATTTTATATGTGTACACACTTGAATCATTTCCTCTCGATGGTGTATAATCAACCTATCACATACTAGTTCAAACATGCTCTCACAAGTATTAATTAATTTTCTCATTCATTTTTGGTGATTTTTTTATGCTCTTATTTAATCGTTTACTTTGATGGCATACCTTAAGTTGTTTTCTCAACTCAGCATGGCTTTAGTATTTTTTGTACTAGAGAAGTCCGGTGGAGCAGGTGAAACCCAACTGGTGATATTATGGAAGGTGTTACAGTTTCATCATGTACTCAAATGAATGTGTGAAAAGAGGACAATGGGGGTTTAAATTTTATGGATCCTTGAAATGGATAGAAGACACCACCCACCAACTGAGCACCATCTACCGACCTTACTTAATTCCTCATCTTGGTCTAATAGAGCGGCATTAGCTATGATGAACACACCACCAACCATCACCTCATGGACATGTGGGCATTCTACTTGTAAGTAACGGCCACAATGCTGGTTCATGTCGTAGCGGAAGGTGATATGGCGGCAATGCTAAAGGTCTCATATAGGGTGGTTGTACTACTCAAATACAATGTGTAACAAGGTGTTGTCTTGGGTGGTGCCGCGACATGGGATGAGCTTGAGAGCCTCGGTGCTAATGCAGTGATGGGGATGGTGTACAATGACACCATTGGGCCTTGAAAGGGTGGTCACATCGCGCATGACCTAATCTACTCTGAGTTGAGTAAGGCCTTTCTATTGTATAAAGCGATGTACAACAACATAAAATTCCACCCTGAGAGGAGATACGTGTGGTCGCGTGTGTGTCACGCCCATCATATTTATTTTATGCAGCCATCGGAGGAGTCATGGCGAGGAAAGCGCAACTATAGAAGGATGCTGATGATCTCTAGCAACATGATAGAATGAAGATTGATTATTTTCTCCTTTTATAAGTTGGATTCATTAAAATGATCTGATGCACGAATTTATATTTAGTTTCATAAGTGAGCAATTGTTTCACTAGGGCTATATATATATAACGTGCAATATTAATTATGATGTTTATATGTATTCAGTAGTAAGATATTAGTCCTTACTATACAACATGCCCATCGACAAGCCCGTGCAGGCTGTGCAACAGAACAGGGCCCCCAAAAAAATTTAGGGCACCTAAATCGTAGGAATTACATTGGACATCTCAATCCTATGGTCGAGCCGTCCTAGCCTCAGTGTGCGCAACACTAGCCTAATCTCTCCAAGTCCAACCGTGAGTAAATTTGACGGTAGTCCACACAAAATCGCTCGAGGGTCTATCCAGAAATTGATAGAACGATGGATTGCAGTGAGGGCCGAAGGGTCTAACCTTGGCAGGCGGGGGCCTCCTAGTCGGTGGTGGTGGTTCTTCCATGGTAGATAGGTGATCTTAGTCTTATGGATGGGGATAGGGCGGCGGAGGCAGGCGAATCTAGCAAGAACTGGAGGCCACCGCTCTCTCAATCTCACTCACGGTGTGTCCAGATCTGTCCTCGTATTTTGTTGTTGTCTTATCAGTTTATATGCAAGTTTGATAGCAGTTGTTTGGATACACTGTGTTCGTCTCCCACTTTGCTGTGTTAAGAAATAGAGAACGTCCAAGGTTGTGTCGAGGTTACTCTAAACATCAGAAATAGTATATATGAAGTACATATGCTCATTTTCATTTTTTGCCAATAGAGTCTCCAAAGACGAATTGATCGATGAATCGAGTCTATTGTGCTGGTTGCCCCGAGTCCCCGACCCTCCCGTGGCCTGCCCCATTTCAGTTCCCATTCCCTCCTCATGCTTGCATCGATGACCGAAATCGTGAGTCTCGATAAATTCATCTGTGGATTATTCCATTATGGATTTTGGAAAACTAATTTGAGATATTTATAAATAATATTTGAATAATATATAAGAAAATTGTACTGAAAGTATGCATTAGCTATATTAATTACATTTATTTTGTTAAAACAAACTAGGGCCCCATTTGCCTCTCGCATAGAGGCCACATTTGCATCATGCACGGGGGCCCCAAATTTCTGGAGACGCCCTGCTATACAATATGAGACACTTATACAGTGACAATTTATATGATGGTTGTAGTGCAGTATAGAAGCTTAGTACATGACTGAACTTTCTAAATTTTATAGTCTAATGTCTGAACGTTTCGATTGGATCAAGCATTGATATGTTTGTTATTTACGATGGTTGATTTTTTTGTAAGTTAAAATCACTACATTTTACTAAAGCAACAACTTAGATGTCAACTTTCTAGATTTAGATATCGGAGTTTTAGTCTGTTATTGTATCTGAACTTGATGCATTAAGATTATATATGATCAGGTTAGTGAAAAATTAGACGATAGTGTAGATGCCAAGTGTACTGACTACTGACAATTTTTGAACTCTCTGAATTTTTATAGTATTGTCTACTTCTCTGAATATTTTGAACCAGAATTCATCTTAACATATGGGATCTTACAAATATGATGCTATCATCATTGATTGTGATGACAATGTTGAATAGTCTGACTACATGTACGAAACTAACGACGATGTCAATGAAGAAGAGATTCCAAGGTATAAGTTTGCCAAGCTGACGTAAGAGGTATGAAGAACATCATCACTTTTTAGTAGAATAGTGTAGTAGTTTTGGATAAACGAACATAACATTTGTATTTGTTGCATCTAGGACCTCTCTATGGGGAATATGCCATTTGATCGGCATTGCTATTTTGTAAATGAGATGACACTTACAGATGATCAACAAAGGTTCCTTGTAATATTTGTTAATGATTCTCTAAGATAACCTATAAAGTAATATGTCTACGGGATGACTAATTCATCTGTCATTCCAAATAAATGCAAAATGTTAAGATGATATATACTAATTTGCACAAGTACCAATTTTCTTGTTTACTATCAAGTATATGCTAATTTTTATAATTAATCTTTCTATTTTGACAGGAATTTTTACTTCACTTCACCAACACGTACCTGAAAAGGTACCTTACAGAACTTATTGAGGTAGATGTTGACTTCATTATAAATAGGAAAGACTTCAAAATTAGAATGAAGCTGGAACATGGGTCAAATAAAGAAATCATGATAAGCAGACGAGGAGATATATAGTTGAGAAACCATAATCAGTCAGTCAATATAATGCTACCAGACGTGGAAAAACCAACCCAAAATGGCACCAAAGAAAACAATGTAGCCACACATGTGTTAATCACACACCAAAGAGAATGTTTGTGTGTCTCTCACAAACCAAAGAAAATGTCTGAGTGTCAATCACACGACTTAAGTTGTCTTCTGTCAGCCATGATTTGATGAACTTCCTAACATGGTGGTGAATAAAGTAGATGATTCAGTTAATGTTGTTTTTAATATTTTAGAGAAAAGGGACATGTTTCATAAACGACAACTGGATATATAATATTTAGAGGTGTGCACATGCAGAATAAACTAATCCCAATAATTTTAGTACCTCGAACTATGAAACAAATATGTAGTGCAAGATGACGTTGGGATCGGCTGCACTAGCTTGTTTTTCTCGTTACAGTTGGCGAGCGACTGCATGGAAGTATTGGGTGGGAGGGGGTAGTGTAGAGGGCACCTGGTCCTATGGACTCCATTTTTAGATGGAGGTCAAGATAAGAGTTTCCTTGATGGAATTTGATGATTTGGAGATCTTGTGTCTTGGTCAAAATTTATGGTGACATGGTCTTAACAATTGTGAAGCATGGAGAGGGATGGGTCTTTTGTAACAAAAAATTAGGTAGAAATGGAAGTAAGTAATATAAGCTAGATAATATTTTTTTCTAGTAGGGAAAGGTTGGTCTAGTCGAGTTTTTTATGTCCTTGTTGTGGGAATGTATTGTTAGCCACAAAGTGTTGTGTTGGTATTTGTAGCAAAATTTTCCGTGTGATGTAATTCTAAGTTTTAGTATTTATTAGGATTTTACTTCTAGAAGCATAATGTACTCATCTGTATTTAATTATTTGATTTATGATATACTTGAATCATTTCATCCTCTCGATGGTGTATAATCAACCTTTCACATACTAGTTCAAACATTCTCTCATAAGTATTAATTAATGTTATTATTCCTTTTAGGTGATTCTTTTGATGCTCTTATTTAATCGTTTACTTTGGGGGCATACCTTAAGTTGTTTTCTCAACTTAGAATGGATTTAGTTTTTTTTGTACTAGAGAAGTATAGTAGAGCAGGTGAAACCCAACTAGTGATATTCTGGAAGATGTTGCATATTTGGCATGTACTCAAATGAATGTACGGAAATAGGACAATGGGGTTGAAATTCGATGGCTCCTTAAACTAGATAGAAGAGACCACCCACCAACTAAGCACCATCCACCAACCTTACTTAATTCCTCATCTTGGTATAATAGAGCGGCATTAGCTATGACGACCACACCACCAACCATCACCTCATGGACCCGTGGGCATTCTACTTCTAAGTAACGACCACAATGGTGGTTCGTGTCTTAGCGGAAGGTGATGTGGCAGCAACGGTAAAGGTGTCATCTAGGGTGGTTGTACTACTCAAATACGATGTGTCACAATGCATTGTATTGGGTGGTGCGACGACATGGGAATATCTTGAGAGCCTCTGCGCTACTCAAATACGATGTGTCACAATACTTAACTATTTCTATTTATCACACCAAGGTTCACACTAGATGATCTAGCATCATCACTATTATCACAAGGATTAAAGCACTTGTTTTATTTATTTTATTTTAGAAAAGTAATTTCTACTCATTGAAAAACTACTTAAGATTTAATATTCTCCAACTAAAATACGGGATCATGTTGACACATGTCATCACCACATATTTCAGTACTTGGGAATGTGATTTAAAGTGGTGTCACAATTTAATAAGGTTTAACCTTTTTATTTCAATTAATTAACTTGACTAGAAATGCCTATGGGGTATTCTTTTATTACTTGTCCATTATTTCTTCAAGTAAACCTAGATATTTTTATATATTCATAAAGGTCTTGTCAAATGTGATTTTTGAGAGTTGGAATCAACTCAAAAGATTTTGTGGTTGAATTTTGAAAAACGTTTGAATGCAGAAAAGTCTCTGCTTCGTTATTTTTACTATAGGTGATCTAAAATTCCAAATGATTTAAATCCAACGGGCTTGGATTAAGAATTTCAGTACCTTTCTAGAAAAATTAGTTTCATGCAATTTGGTTTAGTGAATCTCACTGGATTGATTTTTGAATCTAGAGACAGAACTAAGTTTGAAACTAAATGGAAAAACCTAAGTTTGAATTACTGGGTCGCGCGGGAGTGTAACTGGGCCGGTCCACTGTGCACAGCGCGCACGGCACTATTAGGAAAACGGCTATAGGTAATCAGCACATCCGTGGCTCACATGGTTGAAGTGCCCCACGGCTAAAACAGGCGTGGCTCACCTGTGGGCAGTGCCCTACTAATAACTAGAACAACCGTGGCGCACATGACTATAGTGCGCCACAGATGTGTGTGGGCCAGGGCCCTGTTGGCCACACGCCAAACATCTATAGCGCACTATAGTCATGTGCGCCACGGTTGTTAGGGTCATCTGTGGCGCACGTGTGCCTGGTGCGCTACGCCTAAGCGCATGCCCCCCTCTGCTCTGAAACGGCCGCAAACTTCTGTGGCGCACTCCGCCTAGTGCGCCACATGGACTAGGAGCATCTGTGGCGCACTCGGCCTAGTGCGCCATAGAAGTTTGTACTCCCTGTGGCGCACTGGGGCCGTGTGCGCCACGGATGTGTCGATTCTTTTAGGACAGCACTTTATGTGCACATGTGTGCCCACACATCCACCACCCACACTTCACTTTCCCCTTCTTCTTCCTCCTTAGATCTAGTCGGGATCTTCTCCTTCCCACCTCAATTTCTCCATACATTCACCATTTTTAGCATGTAAAACTTGCTTTGGATGTTACATAAGTAATAGAGGAGGTCTCCGGTCTCTCATCTATCCGTCTCCGGTCGACGCGCGCACCTCTCCTTTCCATCTTTCTCGCGATCGGTCTCTCATCTCGGTAAGTTGTCCATGTAAGGATGTGTTCATGTGTATATGGATGATGCATGTGCTCATATGTATGTAGATGATCGATGCTCATGATGTGTGTATGTGTGGAGAGGATCGATGGTCATATGTGTGTGTATATGGAGAGTATAGATGATGCTCATGCATGTGTGTATGGAGAGGATAATGATATGTTCATGTGTGTATGGATCGGTCTCTCTCTCTCTTGTGTTTGTATGTGAACAAGTTGCCATTTGTTTTGCCAAAATGTTGATTCATTTCCATTTTGGCAAGACTTTGGCATTTCGCAAAGGTCCTAATTTTAGGATAGGTCATGCCGAAATTTTCTATCGACCATTGCATGCATGCATTCATTATGTGGTTCTAATAGACTTCAAAATTGTACCGTGTACATCGTGCAGGCAAAAATGGTCCGCATAATGAGCGAAGGCATTGTGGCTAGATTTTTGAAATGTGCGTCGGCCGACATGATACGAAATAACAAGACAGATATAAGATGTCTGTGCAGAAGATGCAAACTCAACTGGGTGATCGACCCAGATTCCGGGAATCTGCAGACGCATCTGCTCCGCCATGGTTTCATGGATGGATACACTCGTTGGATAAGAGATGGCGTAGATGATGGAGACGGTGAAGAAGGTGGCCAACATGACGATGATCATCATCACGACGAGAACGGGCGAGATGATGAAGAGGCTCTTGGAGATGGTGAAGGTGCGGAAGCAGACCGGGATGATGATGATCTAGATGCCGGAGGAGCAGACGACGATGGAACAACGTCAGGCTGGGTGCGGGACCCTTATGTGCAAGAGCTGCTTCTCAAGCAGACGAGTAACGCCAGGGCTGCCGCTAGAGAGAAAGCCAAGCTTGCGCAACTTGAGAAAGACGCGGTTACTTCATTGTATGAAGGATGCAGGCCCGATGATACCCGGTTGAATGTAACGCTCAAGGCAATGGAGATGAAGGCAAAGCACAAATTGAGCGACGCAAGCTTCGACGATATGATGGCATTCTGGCACGATTGTCTCCCGGAGGGGAACACATGTCCAACTAGTATCGAGGATGCCAGGAAAATCGTCTGTCCTCTCGATCTACCGCACGTTAGATATCACGTATGCATCAACGATTGCATCATTTATCGGGGCGAGGACGCGGAGAAAACCACATGTCCGGTGTGCGGCGTGAGTCGATACAAGAAAGGGAAGAAAGCACCTCGAAAAGTGGTATGGTACTTTCCTATCACCCCTCGTCTGCAGCGCTATTTCGCGGACCCTAAGGAAGCGAAGCTCATGCGATGGCATGCGGAAAGGAAGAAGCCAGGAGATGATGATGACCCCGAAAAGGATGAGCTGCTGACGCACCCTTTAGATGCTAGCCAGTGGAAAGCATTGGACCTCGAATTCCTAGAATTCGGTGGAGATTCGAGGAACATCAGGCTTGGTGCGAGCACCGATGGACTCAATCCGTTCGGTAGCCAGAGCAGCACGCACAGCACTTGGCCTGTGTTTGTATGGATGTACAACCTCCCTCCATGGTTGTGCATGAAGAAGAAGTACATACAAATGAGTATGCTAATTCAAGGGCCGAAACAACCTGGTACCGACATCAATCTGTATCTCGGGCTGTTGAAAGAGGAGCTAGCCACGTTATGGGAATCTGGAGCCAATACTTACGACGCCGTCGCACAAGATTATTTCACTATGAGAGCCCCGTTGGGCACTACGGTGCAAGACTATCCAGGTTGCGGGTATATCTCGGGGCAGGTTATCCAAGGATTCTACGCATGCGTTAGGTGCATGGATAACACAAGCTATCTCCAACTAGAGAAAGATCCAGGGTCATCGAAAACCGTGTTCATGGCGCACCGGAGGTGGCTCGGCAAGAATGATCCATGGAGAAAACGTGGAGACCTGTTCGATGGAAAATCAGAGACCCGAGGAATCCCAGAGCGTAGGAGTAGCGAAGAAGTGGAAGAGTTGCTGAAAAATTGGAAAGATTGTCCTAAGCCTGGAAAGAAGCGAAAGAGGCAGCAACAAGACAAGCCGCTGATGAAGGTATGGAAAACAAGGTCTGTTTTCTGGGAGTTGCCATACTGGAAGTTTCTCCGCACGCCTCATAGCCTCGACATCATGCATATCACGAAAAACGTGTGCGAGAGTCTGGTCGCCACCATAATCAACATGCCAGATAGGACGAAAGATGGTCCGAAAGCAAGGCACGAACTGATATGCTTGGGTATCTGGAAGGAGCTTCATGGAGGACGCACTACTCCTGATGATCAGGAAGATGACGATGATCATGAGTCGGAGACGACACAAGGTCGTCGGAAGGGTAAAAAGTTCAAGAAGAACGAATATTACTGCCCTCCTTCTTGCTTCACTCTAAGCCAGGATGAGATCAAACAGTTTTTCAAGTGCCTTCTAGGAGTCAAATTTCCTTACGGCTACGCGGGCAAGATAAGCAGATACCTAGACGAGGCGAAGCAGAGGTTCAGTGGCATGAAGTCTCACGACTGTGCCGTGCTAATGACGCAGGTACTTCCGGTCGCACTAAGAGGGATAATGGACGAGCACGTCCGTGAAACGTTATTTGGCCTATGCAAGTTTTTCGACGTCATCTCTAGGAAGTCGATTGGCTTGAATCAGCTCGGAAGGCTACAGGAGGAGATCGTGGTGATACTATGTGAGCTTGAGGTCTACTTCCCACCCGCATTCTTCGACATTATGGTGCATCTGCTGGTCCATGTCGTGGAGGACATCGTACAACTCGGGCCGATGTTTTCAAAGGATACGTTCGCAACAGGTCCCGTCCAGATGGAAGCATAGCCAAGGGCTTTCTGGCCGAAGAGTGCATCTCTTTCTGCACGAATTATCTAGACATTGAGAACCCTGTCGGTCTTCCCGTCAACAGACACCTTGGCAAGCTCGACGGATCTGGTCACCGAGAGGGTCGTCGCATACTGCATGCAGACTTCGATTTTTGACGCGCAGACTTTGATCGAGCAAACCTCGTCGCGCTACAGCATTTAGAACTGGTCGATCCTTGGGTACAGAAGCACAAAAGGTTAATCGAGAAGAAGTACAGTGACCGGGGCATACAGAGGACGCAGGGAGAAATAATCAAAGAGCACAACTCAGATTTCACGCGTTGGTTTAGGCAGACGCTCCTTGATAATCCCCCGCGCTCGCATTCTTCTGACACGGAAAAGATCATATTCACCTTGTCGCAGGGACCGATGCAAAACCTGGTGACCTATCAGGCGTATGATATCAACGGCTACACATTCTACACGGAGGAAAAGGACAACAAGTGTGATTATCAGATCTCAGGCGTAACGTCGGAATTCTACACCGATGACAACGTGAAGGAAAGATTCTACGGAAGAATCGAGGAGATCTGGGAGCTCGACTACTGTGGAGAAAAGGTGCCGATGTTCCGTGTCAGATGGGCAAAGAGCGTCGAAAGAGAAGACCGGTATTTCACAACCATGGTTATACCCGAAGCAGCCAAATCCAAGGCCGCCGGTGCAAACGTGGCCGCGAAAAATGAACCGTGGGTACTGGCTACCAAAGTGGACCAATGTTTTTTCATTACCGACCCGACAAAGCCTAGCCGTGTTGTCGTGGGGAGAGGAAAAAGAAACATCATCGGAATGGATGGAGTCGCCAACGAGCAAGACTTCGACCAGTACGGCGATCCAAAGATTGAAGATGACGACGACTACGATGCAGCAACATACATCACAAGAAGAAAAAGGACAACCCTACCCAAAAAAGGTAGCCCGTTCGAAAGAAGAAACATTAAAGTGCCGGGGCTAAATTATTCAACCGCGACAAAGAAGGGAAAAAAGATTGTAAAACGCTAGCTCAAAAAATATTGTAAACGCGTGGTCAAAAAAGATTGTAATATTCATGAACAAAGTATTATGAAATTTAGTTATACTTTAAATCATATTTTTGGGCATTTTTGGAATATTATTACTTTTTGGCATTTTTGGAATATTTAAAAGTACTTTAAAATCAAAATAAAACTTCAAAATTCAACGGGATTTTTCACTCAAACATTTCAACAAACACCTTCAATGCATGCATGAAAAAAAACTAGCACACACCCTCACACCTTACACCATTCGAAAAAACAGAGTGGAGGCAGAGGGGGCTGGGGCGTTGCATTTATAGAGGGAAAGGGGTCTTTAGTCCCGGTTGAAGCTAGCAACCGGGACTAAAGGTGCGTGCCAGGCCACGTGGCTGTGGCCAAACCTTTAGTCCCGGTTGGTGGCTCCAACCGGGACGCATGCCGATAGGTGTAGCGCACTAGCCCGTAGTGCGCTACAGATATCCGTAGCGCACTATGCCCAAGTGCGCTATGCCTAACTGGCTTTATCCACTCGATCGAGCCGCCTCTCTCATCCCCATCGCTCCATCTCAGCCCGAGCCCCCTCTCTCATCCCCATCGACGCGCCGCCGCCGCATCCCATCTGCATCAACGCGCGCCCGCCAGGAGGAGGTGGAGGAGGAGCGTCGCCCGCGCGCCAGCCAGCTGCAGGACGAGGAGCGCCGCCCACGTGCCAGCCAGGAGGAGCGTCGCCCGCGCACCAGCCAGGAGGAGGTGGAGGTGGAGCGTCGCCAGCCAGGAGGAGGTGGAGGAGGAGCGTCGCCCGCTCGCTCGCCTCGCCAGTGGACTCGACCGTCTACAGCCCTGCCTCACCAGCCACCTCACCCGCAGGCTCGTCCTCGTCCTCGTCTCAGAGAGGTGAGTCTTCTCCCCTCTCTCCATCTCCCCCCTCTCTCCATCTCACCCGCGGGCATTGATTTAGAATTAGATTTAGGTTTAGGTTGACAGTGAGGTTTAGGTTGATTTAGGATTAGGTTGACAGTGAGGTTTAGGTTGATTTAGGATTAGATTTAGGTTTAGGTTTAGGTAGTAGCAGTAGCTTGATTTAGGTTGATTTAGCAGTAGATTTAGTGCTGAAATGATGCAAGCTGTTAATCTGAAATGGTTTACCATTTCGATCTGAATTCGATATTTTTTCTCATAGTGATCTGAATTCGACTTTAATGTTTGTAGTATAAATAGTTTTGGCTTGAAATGGGCTAGTTAAACCAGTGCAGTAGTTTTTTAAGCAATAAATGGATACTTTTCTAACCTCTCCATGTTCTGTTAATAAATCAGTCAATCATGTCACTAGATGGTGACCTCAGTTACCAGTACAACCTATGCAATGCAGCAGTAGATTAATATGCCAGTGCAACCTATGCCAGTGCAACCTATGCCAGTGCTCACCTCAGTTACCTGCATCACTTCTCACTCTTCTCATGCAATGCAGCAGTAGATTAATATAGGACTAGATATGTGCAGTAGATGGCCAATGTCCTTATCATGGTGATAACAGTCATGAATTTTTTTAACCCAAGCACTAGATTAATATAGCACTAGATATGTGCAGTAGATTAATATAGCACTAGATTAATATGGCATTGATGTCCTTATCATGGTGATAACAGATATGTGCAGTAGATTAATATAGCACTAGATGGTCATATATTCTTTAACCCAAGCATGAAATAAAACATCACTCATGCATCAAGTCCAGTAACTTCTTGGAAACTTCTTGCAAGTCCAGTAACTTCTTGCAAGTCCAGTGTATTCTCATTTTCTTATTGCAAGCAAATGACAGCAAGGATTGTTGTTATTGTTGTAGCACTTGAAATTATTCTTGTGCTTGTATGAAGCACTTTATTATGTCCCGTATGCAGGTTCTTGTATGAAATGAGTCCTGATTTTTGCCGAAATGTTGATTAACTTCCGTTTCGGCAGAAATCGGGCACTCCTAGTTTAAGAAAATTAGCAAAGGTTATGCCGGATTTTTCCGTGCATTTAACCAATTATTTGTTTTTTATTAGTGCAAAGATGTGTGACAACGACGAGGCCGGATGTTCTAAGCGCATCAGCGCTGAAGGAGAACTCAGACCTCCGAATAAACAATTGACATTCTGGGAGGCGGCCCAGCGTCTAGAAGACGATGAAGAATACCATCCTTCGGAGAGCGAGGATGATGAGATGGAAGACGCGGAGGAAGAAGCCGAAGGAACGGCGGACGATGAAACCACTGATGGCGGCGAGGGCACAGGGAGTGGTAGCAACCCTCCTAAGAAGAAGAAGCCGAAGGACCGGCGCCCGAACACGGTCGGCACGGTCAGGGAGGAAATTACCGAAGTGAGCCCATCAGGGGTTCCTTTGGAGCCCGCCCTTGTCGTCAAAGGGTACGGTGGGCAAGTGGCGGCGATCACCCGGACAACCATCTCGATCAACACCGAGAATCTCCGGCATAAAGATAATGGCCACTTGCGCACACTCCTCTTCGAGAAGCTGCACGCAAGATACAAGTTCCCCGCTAAGTATCAGAACACAAATTATCATGGGAACGAAGTAAACAAATCTGCCCTCACAAAGATGAGCACCGCCCTGGCCAGCTGGAGAACCCGGATAAAGAAGAAGATCTATAAAGAAGGCAAAAGTCTCGAGGAGATCCAGAAGATTGACCCGCAGATCACCGAAGATCAGTTCAGGGAGTTCAAGGAGAGGTGTGAATCCGAAAGAGCCCTGGCCAATAGTAATCGGGGAAAGGCGCTGCAGGCGATGAATATAGGTCATCACCATCTCGGATCTGGTGGATACAGAACCGCGGAGGCCAAATGGAATAAGGAGGACGAAGAGTATAGATCCAAGGGGATAGAAAACCCCTTTGCTAAATTCGAACCCGGGCAGGTTCGAAACTTCATCAGGGCCCGTTACCATCTGGACCCAAAAACCAAACAACTCGCCGCGGATCCTGCGGTGAAGGAATTCGAGGAAATTGTGGTAAGTATAATCTAATTACCACGGATCAACACGATTGCAATCTAATCGATGATCTAAATGATTCACTGTTACTTCTTCTGCAGGAGGAGGAAATTGTTGCTAGTCATGGATCCCAGGGTTCCTCATCCCAGGGGTCGACGGCGTCCACCCGGTGGGATAACCCTTTTAACAGGGCGATGAACCGGGCCAAGAAAATAGAGTCGGTTACGAAGAAGCCGTCGTCGTCTAGCCGTCTGGCCGGCCTCGGGGGTAAGAATTGGGTGGATCATTTTGGTCCACCGCCGAGGACGCATGTGGCGCCGTCGGGAAGGAGCGAGGAGGAAAACAGAGAGGTTCAAGAACTTAAGGCACAAGTGGCGCGGATCCCGCAGATCGTCCAAGACAACCTGGCAATCACCCTTACGTCCTTCCTGCCTACCTTGGTGGAGTCAATAGCGAACTGGAGTGCGGGTGGTCGAGTAGGGCCGTGCCCGATTCCAAGAATGGTCAGCAGCCACTCGAACAACGCGGCGCCAACGAATCAGGCGAACTACGTGATCGTGACTCCGCCCGCTAGCACCGCGGCGCCGCAAGTGTTGGTGACTCCCCCTGCCATCACCGCGGCTCCGGAGTACATGTTGGTGCCCCCCCTGCCATCGTCGCGGCGGCACCGGAGCTCCAAGCACCCGTCGGTAGGGAGAATACACCGGCGGCCAGCACCGCGCCATCAAGCAGCCCTTCCGTCTCTTGCACGCCCGTCGCCGTATGCGGTGCGTCGACATTAGCCGATCTCGACGCCATCACGGTAAACAAATTTCTTTAATTACCGCCTTTCATGCCATCTATATATTACTCTTGTGGCATCTCGCTCTGATGACGCCGTACATGTTTTCCGCAGACGGATGTTCCTTGCACTCTCTTATGCTACGTGAACAACGAGCTGAGGGATGTTGCCAAGGGTACCATCGTTCAACCCTTGCAGCGCACGTTCCACTCAAAGCCGATGCCAGATAGCGTGCACAGGGTTAAAATTAGTCGGGTGCTAAGGGGCTGCGACGACCTGGAACCTCCCATTCAACCCCCAGGAGCGGATGAAGAAGAGTCGTATGTCCTCAGGAGTTGCTTCGGCTTGTTCTTGCTATGGCCAAAGAGCATGATCCGTTTGGGGACGGCGGGGGCCATCACGCCACAGACAACAGCACCGCCTGTCGTGCCAGCGACAAGCGGTGGCAAGGCCCCCTTACCGCCCTCGCCGTCACCTCCACGCGGTGGGTCGGATGATCATGTTAATGATATGCACATGGCGCAGGATCCGGCCGAGGACTTCGAAGACTGGAATGATCACTTCTTCAGCACTCAGTTTGGCAACAAAAAAGACCTAGCTGGTGGCCCCACAGAGAAAGCCACTATCACCAAGCGTCTGTTTGGTTCTCAGGAGACGCCTCCAGCTTGCGCCTTTACAGAGCCAGCTGATACAACCAACCGGCCCTTTATTCTAAGCCCTGACACACTACATAGGGCGGCCGGTGCTCAGATTGCGGTGCCTGCCCGCTCTCCAAAAGGAAAAAAAAGGGCAGGAAAAGAAAATCTAGCAGCTCGAGCCAGCCGATGGCGTCAACAACTGCGAATCCGATCAGGTTTCGGGACGGGCCACCAAGACCCGAGGGTATTATGTGGAGGATTCATGTGGCGGGTGAGCCCATGCTACCTAAGAATTTGCGGAAGCTCGCCAGTTCGGAACTGCAGAGTGTGCATGACGGCGTGCTGACGATAGAGAGACGCCTTCTATCGGAGAAAGATCCCTCGCACCCGGTATTCGTGGTTAAGGTGCCACCAGGCTTGGGCTTCGTCGACACTGCCCCCGTGGATATGTTCTTCCTGCGGTTCGAGGACATCTTCAATATGTTCCACCTATACCCGCTGCACTATACCATGGTCCGTCTCTTTTCTCTCAGCCTGGCCATGCAGATCATTAGAGAGAACACACCGGGCATCGCTATAGTGGACCCCTACTACATGCGTGACGGTTGCTTGGGTTCCCCCGCCGAACGACGTATCGTGGCCTCGTACCTAAAAAGAATCCTCGTGGCGAACAAGACAAAGGAATACATTCTCGTGCCTTACTTTCCCGAGTAAGTCGTTATTCAGTCGCCACCGTCGATTGGCTTTATTAGATCATCATCATTCTTTTTTCAACACATTCCATTTGAATTTTTTGCGCAGAGATGAACACTACACGCTCATCTCCTTATCGCCGAAGCATTCCCACGCCACGTATTTCGACTCGGGGAGTCTAGAAAAGAAGAAAAACTACGACAAGATCAAGGAAGTTCTGGATGATGCTCTCACTGGCTTTACCTCGACGGAAGGCACCAGCTTCGTGCGTAAGAAGGTCAAGTTCGGCAGGCACGTCTTCAACCACGTAACAGAGTTCCCCTGCGTGAAGCAGCCGGAAAACAGTAAGAAGGAAGCCTACTACGCACTCCATCACATGAGGGCGTTCCTACTTGACCAGCAGAATTCTACGCTGCCAGATCATCTCAAACAGTGGGCCAAAGCAAAGGCCAAGATCAATGATTCGGATATTAGACAAGAGATGTATCGCATCCAGCAGCAGTTTGGGGCAATCATCTTTCGTGATGTCATGACTTCGGGGGGGATCTTCTACGGAGGAAATATCCCGAATAACCGTGACATAGAAGATCACCTAGAGATGCAGGGTGACTATAGGAAGTTCATGACGAGGCAGGGCGTCCTCCCGTTCCCTAAGCCGAGCCAGAAGGCTTGATGTTGGCCTAGTTGTAGTTGCAAACTATAGATGACCTTTGTGTGTGTGTGGACGACAAGTGTACTTATCTTATTAGGTTTATGAATCACCGCTTACTTATTTTGCTTATTATTATTATATATCAATCAATGCTTGGTTTTTTTGCTTACTCTTTGGTTTTTTTGCTTACTCTTTGGTTCTCGGACGACAAGTGTGAGTTATTTTTGTCTTTTTCGAGAATATGCCGATGATTGAAATGTCGTGGCACAATATATATGTGAATGTGCTATGACGGGATTGTTAGCCTTGTGATATGCACAAGTCCAGGAATTGTGCATCCTACTTGGCTAACAGTCCCGTCATAAGCATATTCCTGTGTCCAACGACCTAGCTAGTTATATATGAGGCATTCTTTTCGAGTTATTTTTGTCTTTTTCGTGAATATGCCGATGATTGAAATGTCGTGGCACAATATATATGTGAATGTGCTATGACGGGATTGTTAGCCTTGTGATATGCACAAGTCCAGGAATTGTGCATCCTACTTGACTAACAGTCCCGTCATAAGCATATTCCTGTGTCCAACGACCTAGCTAGTTATATATGAGGCATTCTTTTCGAGTTATTTTTGTCTTTTTCGAGAATATGCCGATGATTGAAATGCCGTGGCACAATATATATGTGAATGTGCTATGACGGGATTGTTAGCCTTGTGATATGCACAAGTCCAGGAATTGTGCATCCTACTTGGCTAACAGTCCCGTCATAAGCATATTCCTGTGTCCAACGACCTAGCTAGTTATATATGAGGCATGCTTTTCGAGTTATTTTTGTCTTTTTCGAGAATATGCCGATGATTGAAATGTCGTGGCACAATATATATGTGAATGTGCTATGACGGGATTGTTAGCCTTGTGATATGCACAAGTCCAGGAATTGTGCATCCTACTTGGCTAACAGTCCCGTCATAAGCATATTCCTGTGTCCAACGACCTAGCTAGTTATATATGAGGCATTCTTTTCGAGTTATTTTTGTCTTTTTCGACAATATGCCGATGATTGAAATGTTGTGGCACAATATATATGTGAATGTGCTATGACGGGATTGTTAGCCTTGTGATATGCACAAGTCCAGGAATTGTGCATCCTACTTGGCTAACAATCCCGTCATAAGCATATTCCTGTGTCCAACGACCTAGCTAGTTATATATGAGGCATGCTTTTTGAGTTTGCTCTTTTTGATTTAAGAGTACTTTCTATAAGTGTATCTTCATATGCGACTTTAATTATACATGTTTTTTCAATCACCGGTTAGTTATTATTGTCAACTTGTAGATGACGTGGTACGTCGTGTACAAGGGACGGGTTCCCGGAGTCTACGATGATTGGGAAGACTGCCGGAGACAGGTGCACCGTTTCAGCGGCAATAGCTACAAAGGGTACAACACTATGGCGGAGACGGAAGATAGATACACGCGCTATCTAGCGGGAGTTAGGACAAGGAACCGGATGAAGACCTACACCTTCGTCGCGGCGGTGATCATGCTTATCTTCTTTGGTTATTTATCCCGCGTTTGTGTCTAGCTAGCTAGTTTAGATGTCTAGGCGAGCTTCCGAGCTCTAACTTGTTCGATCGACACATGTATTCGCATGTCACCAACTACTACTTTGTAACATGATCAAAACAATGTAACTTGGACTATGTATTCATGTATGAGACTTATCTATATGTATTTGTTTCAATCTTGTTTTTCATATTGAGTATTTATATATATAATTGTATATCTTGTATCTGTGTGTGTATATCTGCTGTAATATTGTATATAATCTGTATTGCATATAATCTGGCTTGGAAATTAAAAAAAACAAAAAATACATCTGTGGCGCACATGGTCTACCTTCTGTGGCGCACTACACCTAAAGCGCACCATGGATGTTTAGTGGCGCACTAGGTAGTGCGCCACAGAAGATCCAAGGGGTAGCGCACCACGCCAAACTTCTGTGGCGCACTAGGAGGTGCGCTACGCCTATCTCTACACAACTGTGGCGCACTAGGCAGTGCGCCACGGCTGAGAGATAGCCGTAGCGCAAGGCCCGTGGCGCACTACAGGTGCGCCACGGATGGCCTTTTAGGTGCGCCACAGACGACCATTTTCCTAGTAGTGCGGGGGCGGGTTTAAGTGGTTGTCCCCACCAGTCAGCGAGACAGGGGGTGCGAAGGGGTACGGGGTGGTTTGGGCGGTAGGATTAGAAGCTAGATCTATGACTGAGGTTCATCGTCCACGTCTAAAAAGAACGCGACGAGGTCGAACCCTAGCGTGTCCAGTGGGGGTCAATGGAGGCTCACGAGGGCTCCAGCGATGGTCGGTGATGGGGGCGAACGACGAAGTCGACCACGACGATCCTGCTGGTACCGGGGATGAGTGGGTACTATCAGTGAGAGGTGGGGAGTGAGATGGTGTGCTGAATTCGAATGGGAGAGGCCTCTATTTATAGTGCGAAGAGGGGACCGAAGGATGCGGGTGGAGCTCGTCGTGGTTGTCTACACAACGAGCTAACAACATGGCTGGGGGTAGGGGACGATGCGCTGCCTCGTGGCGAAGCTCAACGGCATGGTCCTAAGGCGTGGGACGGTGCGAATTGGTCGGAACACTTCAACACTCTGGGCGGGTCTGATGGGAAATTTAATGGCGCACGGGCTCTCTAGATCGTGCAGCGATGAACGGGCATGTTCGGGTGGTTCCTAGGGCGGTGGTGATCACTCACGCGAGCGGCGAAGGCGGGGCACAGTCTGTGCGAGCATGTCGAGCGCGGCGCGCTGGCACGCTCTTGGCATGGTCATAGAGAGACTGGGCACGCTCGTTCTGAGTGGTCTAGGGGCTGGCAAGGTTGGGCACTGGACAGGGAGTGGCGGTGGACGGTGTCTTGTGTCCTAGACAAGGTGGTTAGGATTGGTGAGGCTCCTAGCTTGCTGTCGAGATTGGGGTGGCAAGTTGGGCTCGACCATGGTCACCATTGATGGCATTGCCAAGTTTACAGTGAGCTAGGGCTGGTTAAATAAGTTAGATCATATACTGAGAGAGTAGTGTGAGTTAGAGAGGATACAAGTTAGGCACAACACTGCTCACTATAGTGTTTGTTGTTTAATTTGATTTGTGTTTACAAGGTGTTTGATTAAATGGCCGCAAGAGATTGAATTTGAATTTTTGAGTGAAACTTGGTGGGTGTACTAGTCACATACTATGTAGTCTCTGGTTGCTTGGAATGTTCAAGGTGCACTGGTTTGGTGGGGTTTTGAGAAATGGTGATCTTCACATATGATATAGATTCAATTTTGAATTGTCATTTGAATCGAGCTGCCAAAAGTTTCTATGGGTCTGAAAGGTGGGCTTGGGTTCATTTTCACTTGTTCTAGCAAGGGGTGGAAAGAAATGAATTTGTTTATGTTTGAAATATTTGACTATAAACACTCAAAGTGGTCTAGTGAGCAAGATTATCAAAAATGACCATTTGCTTGTTTTGTTTGTTTTTGAATTTCTCTTGATTTGTTTCTTCTTGGAAATGATTTAGATGATGTTGTTTTCATCTTTAAACCATTCATTGATATTCACTACAATCAAACAAGTCCATTCATGCATTCATCACATACACACGTGCATTCATAATGATTTTAATTAACAAAAGTTTTTGTTAACCCTAATTTTGGTGATTGGAATTTGATAACCTTGATAAATATTTTTGGGATGTTACAGGTTGACTTCTAGTCATAGATGTAGTAGGATGATGGTCTATGTATCTTGTTGTATTGCCCAATCGAATCTCATAGGATCTTTTTGTCTAGTATTGCATTGTTATGCCTTGCTCAGTCCTGTCAATTGCCCTGTTGTAATTTGTTTACCCAACATGCCATGTTTGTTATCTAAGGAGAACACCTCTAGTGAACTATGTACCCCGGTCCAATATTTACCATTAATAAATCTTCCAATGTTACTGTTTACTTGCTGCAAACCATCATCACCTTCCACACCATACAATTAATCCTTTGTTACAGCAACCAGTGGGATTGACAACCTCACTGTTAGTTGGGGCAAAGTCTTGAGTTTGTGTTGTGCAGGTTTCCACGTTGTTTGCAACACCTTTGAGACGTTTCCTTCCTCCTACTGGTTCAATAACCTCGGTTTCTTACCGAGGCAAGACTTGTTGCTGTGCTGCATCACACCTTGCTCTTGGGGTTTCCCGACGAAGCGCTCCACGTTGACATAGCACCAACAGTGGGGATGGTGGAAAACGACATTACTATAGGGATTTTTATAGGGGTGACTCCACTTGTGACTTAATCTACCCTGAGTCTAGCAATGCCTTTCTATCTGACAAGGCCATGTATAACCACTTGACATGCCACCCGATGAGGGGTATACTAGAAGGTGTCACACCAATAGACACCCTCCGCCTCCGCTTCTATGGGCGCTAGAAGGTTTTGTTTATCGCCTCCATATGGCAGCCACTCGGCAAAATCCTGTTGGCTATGTATTGGTGACATGCCACCACTGTCTCTCCCAAAAAGTCCATCGACGGACACATCCACCTCACTGCTTGTAGAGAGATTATGTCTCAATTTGCTTCCATTGTCTTTTTTCTAGCATAAAATAGGAAGTGCTCGATGGTTTTTTAATTCGATTGACACCTTGAAGCGGACACCAGAGACCACCTAGCTATTAAGAACCGACCTCATTAATCTTAGTAAAATTATTGTCCACCCGGCATAATTAGCAGGAATTAGGACGCTCATTCTATGGTGGAAGGGGGCGTGGTTGTGGCGTTGTACGTTCTTGTTCAGGACAAATGTATTGTCATGTCGAGTTCGAGGTGCAACAAGGTGTCAGCCATCATGGGTGGTGGGATGCGGTGAGCCGGTGACACCAGCTTCCATGACATGGAAACACCTTGATCATCGACTGTGTTGGGAATGGTGGAAAACAACACAGGGCATGTGATGCAGGGGACGTCGCATGTGACCTGATTTTCCCTGAGTTTATATGGATAAGACCATGGCCTACAAGGGTGGCACCTCAGGGAGGGGATACAAAGGGGGCATCATGTTTGTCATCTCCATTTTTTATATGGCTTCTGGAGATGGCAAGTCGAGGAAAATTTCACTATGGAAGGAGGCTATTGAGCTCTAGCAAGATAAGTATACAAAAAGGCATCTTAAAACTAGACACCATCTTTATGAATTAAGTGGCTTCAGATTTCATAACAAAGTTCCCAAGAAATCCATAATAAATAATGTGTCCTTATCAATAGCTAATAAGTGTCAGATTTTATTTGAAATGCATTACTCTCAAAGGTGAAAAGTAGGCAATGTCCATGCTGTATGGGGATACATCTATATTTTGGTTAAATTTACTAGATGGAAAATCTCCTTATAGAGATATATAGTTGAACAACCATAACCAGTCGGGCAATAGAATGCTAACGAACGTGGGAAAACCAACCCAAATTTCCACCAAAGAAAACGATGCAACCACACATGTGTTAATCACATACCAAAGAGAATGTTTGTGTGTCTGTCGCAAACCAAAGAAAATGTATGAGAGTCAATCACACGACTTAAAATGTCTTTTGTCAGCCATGATTTGATGAACTTTCTAACATGTGGTGAAGAAAGTAGATGATTTAGTTAATGTTGTTTTTAAGATTTTAGATAAAAAAGACATGCTTCATAAACAACAACTGGATATATAATATTTAGAGGTGTGCACATGCAGAATAAACTAATCCAAATAATTTTAGTAACTCGAACTATGAAATAAATATGCACTAGCTTGTTTTTCTTGTTATAGATGGTGAGAGACTGCATGGAGGTATCGGGTGGGAGGGGGAAGTTGTTGGAATTATGCCCTAGAGGCAATAATAAAGATGTTATTATTATAATTCTTGTTCATGATAATGTTTATATTCCATGCTAGAATTGTATTAAGCGGAAACTTTAATACTTGCGTGGTTTGTGAACGACACCGTGTCCCTAGTACGCCTCTATGCACTAGCTCATTGATTGATGATGGTTAAGGTTTCCTAACCATAGACATGAGTTGTCAATTAATAATGAGATCATATCATTGGGAGAATGATATGATGGACAGACCCAAATTAAGCAGAGCAATTAGATCGTGTCATCGTGTTCATCTTTGCGAAGCTTTTCTTATGTCAAATATTGTATTCCTTAGACTATGAGATAATGCAACTCCCTGGTATCGGAAGAAAGCTTTGAGGTCATAAAACGTCATCCTATGAGAGGGTGATCATTGTAGGGTTCGCAGCATAGAAAACAAAAATTTTCCTACGATGTGAACTATATACCAAGATCCATCTACTAGATACAAACAACGGGCGGATGTATATCCGTAGAGAACATACCCTTGAAGACCGACAAAGCTTAACGAGTTCAACTCGTGGTTGATGTAGACGATCTCTTGCCGATCTCAAGATCGAGAGGAAGTCCTAGCGCCGCAAATCAGCAGCGCATCCGTGCTCGCACACACGTTCGAGGCACCGAGCAACCTCCGCCTCCTCGCTCCAGCGATGCAGCGGAAGCACAACTCTTTCTTGCCGAATAGCCACCGGGAACATGTATCTCGCTAGTCCGAGACCATGGGGGATAAATTCTAGAGGGGGAGAGAGATCCTTCACGAGGAGGTGTGGTGTGAGAGGAGGAGAGGGGGGCCTTTTATAGGGGAGAGGGGGGGCACCCAAGGGGCATGGCGCCCAGCCATGGGGCTGCCCCCACCTCTTCCACATTCATGTGGGTGGAGCTCCCACTCAAAATGAAAAGCCTCCACTCCCATTAAAAAGCCTCCACTCAAAAATCCACTCACATGCATTAAATTTCCACCAAATTTAATGCAAGCTCTCATTTAAATAAAACTCTTTTATTTATTTATTCAGAATTTTGTTAATTACTTTAATTAACAAACATTCACATAAAACCCCTTGCTAGTATTCCATTTCACATGCAGAACCAGTTTCAGCAATTTCAACCGAAACAGTTTCGGTGTCTAGTGAAATAAATTCCTGCGCTTTCCTTTTCTTTTCGGCATGAAACTTTTGCTCCAATTGGATGTCGGTGTCTCTTAAGTGTGTCACCCTACGGTTCGTGAATAATGCGGACATGATCGAGACCCCTCTCGGATCAATAATCAGAAGCGGGATCTGGAGACCCATACTGACTCCCACACATTCAACGATGACTTTCTTGTGATCGTCGGAACTTTTTACGCTAGTATCTTAATCCCTTTGTTTCAAGATATATTACATGTCCGAGATTCGATCATCGGTATCTCCATACCTAGTTTGATCTCGTTACCGACATGCACTCTTTTCTCGTTCCCGTGATATAACATTCTAGTGATCAAATCACTTGCTTGCAAGCTAATCAATGTGATATCACCGAGAGGGCCCAGAGTATATCTATCCGTCATCGGGATGAACAAATTCCACTCTTGATCCATGAGCCTCAACATAACACTTTATTAGTTCTGAATCCATCTTTATAATCACCCTGTTACGGTGTGACGTTTGATGTTATCAAGAAACTCTTCCGGTGTTAGTGATTGACATGATCTCATGGTCTAAGGATTAGGATCACTTCGTAAGTTGTTATAGCAATATAAACTCAATGACTTTGATCGTAATGCTATACTTCGGATGAGTGTTCATAACATCATTACACTAATGTTGTGATCCCGTTATTAACAACATCCAATGTCCATGATCAGGAAACCTTGATCATCTTGTTAATCAACGAGCTAGTTTATGAGAGAGGCATAACTAGGAACTTTCTGTTTGTTTATTAAACACACATGTATTAACGTTTCCGTATTAATACAATTATAGCATGCAAAATAAACATCTATCATATACTTGGAATACACATAATAAACACTTTATTATTGCCTCTCAGGGCATATTCCCTTCAATCATAAAGGTGTCTCTCAGGTGATTAGAAAGTACCTGTTGGGTTGTATGTATCGAGATGGGATTTGTCCCTCCCAAGTCGGAGAGATATACTTCGGGCCCACTCGGTAATCGATATCAACACCGCTTGCAAGCATGTGTTTAAGGATTTAATCACAAAGTGATATCGGATTACGGAACGAGTAAAGTACTTGTTGTGAACGAGATTGAACTAGGTATGACGGTACCGACGATCGAATCTCGGGCAAGAAAAATATCGCGAGACGAAGGGAATATATATATGGGATTGATTGAATCCTGGCATCGTGGTTCATCCGATATGATCATCGATGAATGTGTGGGAGTCAATATGAGTTTCCAGACCCCGCTGTTGATTATTGATAGAAGATCATGTCTGCATATTGTCGAACCCGAAGGGTCACACACTTAACGTGTCTCGACGCTAGGATATATTGGATAATTGGTTTATGAGTTTTTGTTCGGAGTCTCGGATGTGATCCAGGACGTCACGAGAGGTTCCGGAATGGTCCGGAGAATAAGATTCTGAAGGGAATATGCCCTGAGAGGCAATAATAAAGTGTTTATTATGTGTATTCCAAGTATATGATAGATGTTTATTTTGCATGCTATAATTGTATTAATACGGAAACGTTAATACATGTGTGTTTAATAAACAAACAGAAAGTTCCTAGTTATGCCTCTCTCATAAACTAGCTCGTTGATTAACAAGATGATCAAGGTTTCCTGATCATGGACATTGGATGTTGTTAATAACGGGATCACAACATTAGTGTAATGATGTGATGAACACTCATCCGAAGTATAGCATTACGATCAAAGTCATTGAGTTTATATTTCTATAACAACTTACGAAGTGATCCTAATCCTTAGACCATGAGATCATGTCAATCACTAACATCGGAAGAGTTTCTTGATAACATCAAACGTCACACCGTAACAGGGTGATTATAAAGATGGATTCAGAACTAATAAAGTGTTATGTTGAGGCTCATGGATCAAGAGTGGAATTTGTTCATCCCGATGACGGATAGATATACTCTGGGCCCTCTCGGTGATATCACATTGATTAGCTTGCAAGCAAGTGATTTGATCACTAGAATGTTATATCACGGGAACGAGGAAAGAGTGCATGTCGGTAACGAGATCAAACTAGGTATGGAGATACCGATGATCGAATCTCGGACATGTAATATATCGTGAAACAAAGGGATTAAGATACTAGCGTAAAAGGTTCCGACGATCACAAGAAAGTCATCGTTGAATGTGTGGGAGTCAGTATGGGTCTCCAGATCCCGCTTCTGATTATTGATCCGAGAGGGGTCTCGATCATGTCCGCATTATTCACGAACCATAGGGTGACACACTTAAGAGACACCGACATCCAATTGGAGCAAAAGTTTCATGCCGAAAAGAAAAGGAAAGCGCAGGAATTTATTTCACTAGACACCGAAACTGTTTCGGTTGAAATTGCTGAAACTGGTTCTGCATGTGAAATGGAATACTAGCAAGGGGTTTTATGTGAATGTTTGTTAATTAAAGTAATTAACAAAATTCTGAATAAATAAATAAAAGAGTTTTATTTAAATGAGAGCTTGCATTAAATTTGGTGGAAATTTAATGCATGTGAGTGGATTTTTGAGTGGAGGCTTTTTAATGGGAGTGGAGGCTTTTCATTTTGAGTGGGAGCTCCACCCACATGAATGTGGAAGAGGTGGGGGCAGCCCCATGGCTGGGCGCCATGCCCCTTGGGTGCCCCCCCTCTCCCCTATAAAAGGCCCCCCTCTCCTCCTCTCACACGACACCTCCTCGTGAAGGATCTCTCTCCCCCTCTAGAATTTATCCCCCATGGTCTCGGACTAGCGAGATACATGTTCCCGGTGGCTATTCGGCAAGAAAGAGTTGTGCTTCCGCTGCATCGCTGGAGCGAGGAGGCGGAGGTTGCTCGGTGCCTTGAACGTGTGTGCGAGCACGGATGCGCTGCTGATTTGCGGCGCTAGGACTTCCTCTCGATCTTGAGATCGGCAAGAGATCGTCTACATCAACCACGAGTTGAACTCGTTAAGCTTTGTCGGTCTTCAAGGGTATGTTCTCTACGGATATACATCCGCCCATTTTTTGTATCTAGTAGATGGATCTTGGTATATAGTTCACATCGTAGGAAAATTTTTGTTTTCTATGCTGCAAACCCTACAGTGGTATCAGAGCCGGATCTATGCGTAGATACTTTACACGGGTAGTACACATATGAGTATGTGGGCGATGATGATCATGTTGTTGCTCCTTTGTTGTGATTTTGGATATTGGTGGCATAGTGGGATGAAGCGGCCCGGACAAACTTTACATGTCCTCGCACATGAGACCTGTTCCACGCTTGACATGCAACTAGTTTGCATAAGTGGCTAGCGGGTGTCTATCTCTCCTACTATAGTCAATATCTATTTTGCAAGCGAGTTGTCAACAATTTGATTATCCTCGTTGTGGTTCATGTTCGTAGGTAAGAACGATTCTATCTCGAAAGCCCTAAGCCACGTAAAACTTGCAATGGATAAATTAGAGGCGTCTAGTTTAGATTGTTGCTGGGCTAGTGTTATGATATGGTAGTGTTGTAAGTAGAAGTATGAGATGATACTCTTACAACACACATAGCGTGTAAAATCCATAGACCTTGGATTTACACATATAGGTATGATAGTGATCATACCACGATGCACATGATAGAGATCATCTGCGGGAACCATATAATTTCACTAATAAACATATGATGTTTGATTACATCTTATATTGCTTGTTTAGCGCTTTGTTAAGCATAATAAGATGATCCCTCATTTAAATATCAAGATAAGAATGTGTTCTTCCTTTAGTATGCACCGATTATGTTTTCGTCGCTCCAAGACATCACGTGATGATCGGGTGTTCTTGGATCCACGACCATATTTCGGGTGTAAAACAGTTACACACGCAAATACTAAGGTTCTAACTTGGCGAGCCTAGCATGTACAGACATGGCCTCGGAACACAGACCGAAAGGTTAAGCATGAGTCATATAGTTGATATGATGCCCATTTGATGCTCGCCTTTGAAGCTATACCGACTCACGTGATGATCGGACTTGGTGTAGTGGATTTGGTTCATGTAATCACCAAAAGGACACGAGGGATGTCGCTTTTGAGTGGGAGTTCATTCGTAATATAGATTAGTTGAACTCGATCTATCATACACTTAGTCTAAACTTTACAAATTCTGTTGTAGATGGCACCACCTGCTTTTAATTTCAATGCGTTCATGGAGAAAGAGAAACTAGCAACGAACGGTAGCAACTTTACTGAATGGGCCATGAATTTGAGGATTCTCCTCTCTGCTGCACAAAAGCAATATGTGCTAGAAGCGCCGTTAGGCCCCCCACCTTTTGATGATGCCCCTGACGAGGAGAAGAATGTCTATCAGACTCGTCAGGAGGACCACAACTTAGTTCATTGCGGCATATTGTATGGGCTAGAGCCGGAACTTCGAAAGCGTTTCGAAAACGGCAATGCATTTGATACAATGGGTGAGTTGAAAATGATTTTTGACACACATGATGCTGTAGAGAGCTACGATGCTTCAGAAAAGTTCTTTAGCTGCATGATGGAAGAGCACAGCTCCGTTAGTGAGCATGTACTCAAGATGTCGGGTTACGCCGATAAGCTTGTGTCCTTGGGAATATCGATTCCCATTGACTTAGGCATCCATCGTGTTCTGCAGTCTCTGCCACCTAGCTATAAGAGCTTTGTGATGAACTATAATATGCAAGGCATGAAGAAGTCTCTCCCCGAGCTTCTGTCAATGCTTAAAACTGCAGAAGTGGAGATCAAAAAGGAACATCAAGTGTTGATGATCAATAGGAACACTGGTTTCAAGAAAGACAAGAAGGGAAAACGGAAGGGAAGTAAGGGCGGCAAGCCGGTTGCCGCGCCTGAAAAGAAACCCCGAGTTGGACCTAAGTCTGATTCCGAGTGCTACTATTGTAAGGGGACTGGCCATTGGAAGCGCAACTGCCCCAAGTATCTGGCAGACAAGAAGGCCGGCAAGGCAAACAAAGGTATATATGATATACATGTTATTGATGTGTACTTGACTAGTGCTCGCAGTAGCACCTGGGTATTTGATACCGGTTCAGTTGCTAATATTTGTAACTCGAATCAGGGGCTGCGGAACAAGCGACCGCTAGCAAGGGGTGAGGTCAAGATGCGTGTCGGCAATGGATCAAGTGTTGATGTGATCGCCGTCGGAACGCTGCCTCTCCACTTACCGTCGGGATTAGTTATAAACTTGAATAAATGTTATCTGGTGCCTGCACTGAGCATGAACATTGTATCTGGATCGTGTTTGATGCGAAGTGGTTATTCATTTAAATCCGAGAACAATGGTTGTTCCATTTATATGAATGAAATCTTTTATGGTCATGCACTGATGATGAATGGTTTATTTCTATTAGATCTCGATGATAATGTTACACATATTCATAATGTTGATGCTAAAAGGATTAAACTTAATGATGATATATCCGCATATATGTGGCACTGCCGTCTAGGTCATATTGGCGTTAAACGCATGAAGAAGCTCCATTCGGATGGACTTTTGGAATCACTTGATTATGAATCATTTGATACATGTGAGCCATGCCTTATGGGCAAGATGACTAGAACGCCGTTTTCCGGTTCAATGGAACGGGCGACAGATTTATTGGAAATCATACATTCTGATGTATGTGGTCCAATGAGTGTGTCGGCGCGAGGTGGATATCGTTATTTTGTTACTTTCACGGATGATTTGAGTAGATACGGTTATATCTACTTGATGAAACACAAGTCTGAAACCTTTGAAAAGTTCAAGGAATTTCAGAATGAAGTGGAAAATCATCGTAATAGAAAGATCAAATTTCTACGGTCCGACCGTGGAGGTGAGTATCTAAGTTACGAGTTTAGCACTCACATGAAAGAGTGTGGAATTGTTTCACAACTCACACCTGCCGGAACACCACAGCGAAATGGTGTGTTGGAACGTCGTAATCGTACTTTATTAGATATGGTTCGATCTATGATGTCTCTGACAGACTTGCCGTTGTCATTTTGGGGTTATGCACTAGAAACTGCTGCATTCACTTTAAATCGGGCACCATCTAAATCCGTTGAAAAGACACCGTATGAATTGTGGTTTGGAAACAAACCTAAGCTGTCATTTCTTAAAGTTTGGGGATGCGATGTTTATGTGAAGAAACTTCAACCGGATAAACTCGAACCCAAAGCGGAAAAATGCGTCTTCATAGGATACCCTAAAGAAACTATTGGGTATTCCTTCTATCACAGATCCGAGGGCAAGGTTTTTGTTGCCAAGAATGGATCCTTTCTAGAGAAAGAGTTTCTCGCGAAAGGTGTGAGTAGTCGGAAGGTAGAACTCGAAGAGGTTGTGGAACCTTCTCTTCAAAGTATGGCGAGTAGCGCAGCGCCGGAAGTTGTTCCGGAGTTGGCTTCACCTGTTGAAGAGGGAACTAATGATAATGATCATGAAACTCCAAAAGAGAGTACTACCGAACCTCGCAGGTCAAACAGGACGCGTGCAGCTCCCGAGCTGTACGAAAATCCTGTCATGAATTTCATGGTTGATGAAAATGATGACCCTGTGACGTATGAAGAAGCGATGATGAGCCCAGATTCCAACAAATGGTTAGAAGCCATGAAATCCGAGATGGAATCCATGTATGAAAATCAAGTTTGGAACTTGGTGGAATTACCTCACGACCGAAAGGCCGTGGAGAACAAATGGATTTTCAAAAGGAAAACTGATGCTGATGGTAATGTGACCATCTATAAAGCTCGACTTGTCGCAAAGGGGTTTCGACAAATTCAAGGAGTTGACTACGATGAGACTTTCTCTCCCGTAGCGATGCTAAAGTCAGTTAGGATTATGTTAGCAATTGCTGCATGTTTCGATTATGAAATATGGCAGATGGATGTCAAAACCGCGTTTCTCAATGGTAATATTGAAGAAGAGTTGTATATGATACAACCAAAGGGTTTTGTCGATCCTAAGGATGCTAACAAGGTGTGCAAGCTTCAGCGATCCATCTATGGATTGAAGCAAGCATCACGAAGTTGGAATCTCCGCTTTGATGAGGTGATCAAAGAGTTTGGATTTGTCCAAACTTATGGAGAAGCTTGTATTTACAAGAAAGTGAGTGGGAGCAATGTGGCATTTCTGATATTATATGTGGATGACATATTATTGATCGGAAATGATAAAGAACTTTTAAACAGTGTTAAAAGTTATCTAAACAGCAAATTTTCAATGAAGGACCTAGGTGAAGCGTCATACATATTAGGCATAAAGATCTATAGAGATAGATCTAGGCGCCTAATAGGGCTATCGCAAAGTACATACCTTGATAAGATTTTAAAGAAGTTTAAAATGGACGGAAGTAAGAAGGGGTTCTTACCTATGTTGCAAGGCAAGACATTGAGTAAGACTCAAAGTCCGGCTTCGGCGGAAGAAAGAGAGATAATGGACAAAGTCCCCTATGCTTCAGCCATAGGCTCTATAATGTACGCCATGCTATGTACAAGACCGGATGTGGCACATGCTATTAGTTTGACTAGTAGGTACCAATCGGATCCAGGTTCGGAACACTGGATAGCGGTCAAGAATATCCTTAAGTACTTACGAAGAACTAAGGATATGTTTCTTGTATACGGAGGTGAAGAAGAGCTCGTCGCTAAGTGTTATGTCGATGCTAGCTTTGACACCGATCCGGATGACTCTAAGTCTCAATCCGGATACGTATTTCTCATGAATGGCGAAGCGGTTAGTTGGAGGAGTTCCAAACAACCTGTGGTAGCGGGATCAACAACGGAGGCCGAATATGTTGCTGCTTCAGAAGCGGCTCAGGAAGCAGTTTGGATGAAGGAGTTCATATCCGAACTAGGAGTTGTGGCAAACGCGTTGGACCCAATGGTGATCTATTGTGACAACAATGGTGCCATTGCCAATGCCAAAGAGCCAAGGTCTCACAAGCATTCCAAGCATATTAAGCGCCGGTTTCACTCCATCCGCGAGCATGTCAAGGATGGAGATATAAAGATTTGTAAAGTACATACGGATCTCAATGTAGCAGATCCGTTGACTAAAACTCTCCCTAGAGCAAAACATGATCAACACCAGAACTCAATGGGTGTTAGATTTATCACTATGTAACTAGATTATTGTCTCTAGTGCAAGTGGGAGACTGAAGGGAATATGCCCTGAGAGGCAATAATAAAGTGTTTATTATGTGTATTCCAAGTATATGATAGATGTTTATTTTGCATGCTATAATTGTATTAATACGGAAACGTTAATACATGTGTGTTTAATAAACAAACAGAAAGTTCCTAGTTATGCCTCTCTCATAAACTAGCTCGTTGATTAACAAGATGATCAAGGTTTCCTGATCATGGACATTGGATGTTGTTAATAACGGGATCACAACATTAGTGTAATGATGTGATGAACACTCATCCGAAGTATAGCATTACGATCAAAGTCATTGAGTTTATATTGCTATAACAACTTACGAAGTGATCCTAATCCTTAGACCATGAGATCATGTCAATCACTAACACCGGAAGAGTTTCTTGATAACATCAAACGTCACACCGTAACAGGGTGATTATAAAGATGGATTCAGAACTAATAAAGTGTTATGTTGAGGCTCATGGATCAAGAGTGGAATTTGTTCATCCCGATGACGGATAGATATACTCTGGGCCCTCTCGGTGATATCACATTGATTAGCTTGCAAGCAAGTGATTTGATCACTAGAATGTTATATCACGGGAACGAGAAAAGAGTGCATGTCGGTAACGAGATCAAACTAGGTATGGAGATACCGATGATCGAATCTCGGACATGTAATATATCGTGAAACAAAGGGATTAAGATACTAGCGTAAAAGGTTCCGACGATCACAAGAAAGTCATCGTTGAATGTGTGGGAGTCAGTATGGGTCTCCAGATCCCGCTTCTGATTATTGATCCGAGAGGGGTCTCGATCATGTCCGCATTATTCACGAACCGTAGGGTGACACACTTAAGAGACACCGACATCCAATTGGAGCAAAAGTTTCATGCCGAAAAGAAAAGGAAAGCGCAGGAATTTATTTCACTAGACACCGAAACTGTTTCGGTTGAAATTGCTGAAACTGGTTCTGCATGTGAAATGGAATACTAGCAAGGGGTTTTATGTGAATTTTTGTTAATTAAAGTAATTAACAAAATTCTGAATAAATAAATAAAAGAGTTTTATTTAAATGAGAGCTTGCATTAAATTTGGTGGAAATTTAATGCATGTGAGTGGATTTTTGAGTGGAGGCTTTTTAATGGGAGTGGAGGCTTTTCATTTTGAGTGGGAGCTCCACCCACATGAATGTGGAAGAGGTGGGGGCAGCCCCATGGCTGGGCGCCATGCCATGCCCCCCCCCTCTCCCCTATAAAAGGCCCCCCTCTCCTCCTCTCACACCACACCTCCTCGTGAAGGATCTCTCTCCCCCTCTAGAATTTATCCCCCATGGTCTCGGACTAGCGAGATACATGTTCCCGGTGGCTATTCGGCAAGAAAGAGTTGTGCTTCCGCTGCATCGCTGGAGCGAGGAGGCGGAGGTTGCTCGGTGCCTCGAACGTGTGTGCGAGCACGGATGCGCTGCTGATTTGCGGCGCTAGGACTTCCTCTCGATCTTGAGATCGGCAAGAGATCGTCTACATCAACCACGAGTTGAACTCGTTAAGCTTTGTCGGTCTTCAAGGGTATGTTCTCTACGGATATACATCCGCCCATTGTTTGTATCTAGTAGATGGATCTTGGTATATAGTTCACATCGTAGGAAAATTTTTGTTTTCTATGCTGCGAACCCTACAGATTCATATAAGGCAAAGCAGATTTTGGAGTTCGAAATTGTTTCGGGTTATTCGGTATTGTACCGGAAGCTTCTAGAACCTTCCGGAGTGGGACCAACATGGCCCCACTTGTCGGGAGGGGGCGTGGGCCTACGAGGGAGTGCCCTGGCTGCATTGGGCCAGGGGCACAAGGCCCCATAGGCCCAGCCGGCCAAGCCTAGGGGAAAACCCTAGGGGAGCTTCTAGAAGGGGGCGGGGGGGGGGGGGAACTTGCCCCCCACTCCTTCCTCCTGGGCCGCCGGCCCTAGGGCTTGGGGGAGGGGCATGGGCCAGCCGCCCACCCCTCTATATAAAGAGGGCTGGGGCACCTCCTCCTCAAGCCCTAGCCGCCCTGCTGCCCTCCTCTCTCTCTCCCTCCCGACTGCGCGTAGGCGAAGCCCTGCCGCAGAAACTCTCCACCGCTTGCACCACGCCGTCGTGTTGTAGATCCAATCCATCTCTCCACCCCACTTTCTGGATCGAGGAAGGAGGAGACGTCGAGGTGCCGCACGTGTGCATATCTCGGAGGCATTGCCACTTGCGGTGTTGGATCAGATCGGATCGCGAGGAGGAGAAGCGAGTACGACTACATCAACCATGTTCGTTGAATGTTCCGCTGTGCGAATCTTCAAGGGTATGAAGATCTCATCTATCCCTCCTCATTGTTTGCATCTCCTAGATTAGATCTTGGCTTTCCCGTTCGCATCCGTAGAATTTTTTTGATTTACTATGCTGCAAAACCCTTCAGTGGTATCAGAGCTAGATCTATGCGTAGATGTGTTTCACGAGTAGAATGCAACATGCTTGTTGCGGGCGTTGATGTTTTCTGTTGCAAGCCTCTTGTTTGTGTACTTCTTATGACGCGGGATAGTGAGATCGAAGCGGTCCAAGCCAACTTTACGCGACCTCGTTCGCGAGACCGGCTCCGCACTTGACGTGTGGCTTGTTCCATACATGCGGCTGGTGGATGCCAGTTTCTCTCACTATAGTTGTCATGGGATTTACACCGGAGTTTGGCAACCATAATATCACCGTTGTGGATTTCTGTAGGTAATAATCATTCTTAGCTTGTTGCTCCCATAAGCCATGTAAAACATGCAACAACAAAGTAGAGGCGTCTAACTTGTTTTTGCAGGGAGTGTTTTCTGTGATATGGTATGGCCCAAGATGTGATGTGTATGTTGTATGCAATGATCATGTTTTGTAATGTTTCACGACTTGCATGTCGATGAGTACACAACTGACAGGAGTCATATGGTTGTCTTTATAATTGTGTATGACCTGTGTGTCAACTTCTTATACGCCATGTAATAGCTTTACTTTATCGCTAAGTAGTTAGCAATAGTTGTAGTTGCTATTCGTGGTGGAGGCAATCATGGTGGAGTGATGGAGATCATGCTGGCACGCACAATATGGAGATCATTGCGCGAAGATTGGCTATACCATGTCACATAAAGTTATATGCATGTGATGTTTATCCTTTTATGTATCTTATTATGCTTAGATCGCGACGGTAGCATTATAAGATGATTCCTCACTTAAAGATCAAGATAAAACTATGTTCTCCCCATGTATGCACCGTTGCGAAAGTTCTTCGTGTTCAAGCATCACGTGATGATCGGGTGCTATAAACTCTATGTTCACATACAACGGGTGCAAGCCAGTTTTGCACACGCGGAAATACTTGGGTTTGACTTGACGAGCCTAGCATGTACAGACATGGCCTCGGAACACATGAACCGAAAGGTTAAGCATGGTTCATATGAATGATATGATCGACACTTTGTTGTCCACCATTTAAACCACATCTCTTCTCGTGAAGATCGGATTAGGTGTGGTGAATTTGGATCATGTTCACTAAACAACTTGAGGGATGTTGAATTTAGTGGGAGTTCATCTAGTAATTTGATTAAGTTGAACTAGTTATCATGAACATAATCTAAATTGTACTTGCAAATTTTGTAGATCAAATGGCTAAGTCCAACTTCATCTTCAACGTTTTTGCTGAGAAAGAAAAGCTTAAGAACAATGGGTCTAACTTCACCAACTGGTTCCGCATTCTGAGAATCATTCTCTCTGGCGGATAAAAGGACTATGTCCTTGAGAAAGCGCTAGGTGACGCCCCTACTATAGATGTGCCGGCTGATGAGAAAGTTGTTTATCAGTCGCGCAAAGATGATTATGGTGTGATTAAGAGCACCATGTTGTTTGCTATGGAATCGGACCTTCAAAATCGTTTTGAAGATTTCCCCGGGCCCTTTGAGATCCTTGAGGAACTGAAAACTATGTTTCAGACTCAGGCCCGTTCTGAGAGATATGAGATCTCTGAGAAATTCTTTAGCTGCAAGATGGAGGAAGGGAGTTCCGTTAGTGAGCATGCCATAAAAGATGTCGGGCTACACTCAATGCCTTGAGCAACTGGACTACAAGATTCCAGAGGAGCTCAAGATTGACAGGGTTCTACAATCACTCCCTCCTAGCTACAAAGGTTTTGTAGTTACTCATAATCAGATTGGTTCCACTCATACGATCACCGAGATCTTCGCTAAGCTGAAAGCTGCGGAGGTGGACATCAAGAAGGATAATCATGTGTTGATGGTCAACAAGACCCCTAGCTTTAAGAAAGGTAAGGGTGCAAAGAAGCCCTTCAAGAAAGGCGGCGGCAAGCGCATTGCCCCTAAGCTCAAGTCTGGACCTAAGCCGGACACTGAGTGCTTCTATTGCAAGGACAAGGGTCACTAGAAGCGCAACTATCCGAAGTACTTAGCGGACAAGAAGGCTGGCACCATCAAAGGTATATTTGATATACATGTTATTGATGTTTTCCTTACTAGCCCTCGTTGTAGTGCCTGGGTATTTGATACTGGTTCAGTTGCTAATACTTGTAACTCGAAACAGGAGCTACGGAATAGACGGCAGCCGGCGAGGGATGAGGTGACGATGCGCGTTGGCAATGGATCAAGAGTTGATGTGATGGCCGTCGGCACGCTCTCCTTAGTTTTACCTTCGGGATTAGTTTTAAACCTCAATAAATGTTATTATGTGCATGCGTTGAGCATGAACATCATATCTGGATCGTGTTTATTGCAAGACGGTTATTCATTTAAATCTGAGAATAATGGTTGTTCTATTTATATGAGTAACATCTTTTATGGTCATGCACCTGCTGTGAATGGTTTATTTCTTCTGAATCTCGAAAGGGATGAAACACACATCCATGACATTGAGGCTAAGAGATGCAAGGTAGATAGTGATAATACTACTTATTTGTGGCACTGCCGTCTAGGTCATATTGGTGTAAACACATGAAGAAACTCCATTCTGATGGACTTTTGGAGTCTCTTGATTTTGAATCATTTGACACATGCGAGCCATGCCTCATGGGCAAGATGATCAAAACCCCGTTCTCCGAAATGATGGAGCGAGCAACAGACTTGTTGGAAATCATACATACCGATGTATGCGGACCGATGAGTGTTTCGACGCGCGGTGGATATCGCTACTTTCTCACTTTTACTGATGACTTAAGTAGATATGGGTATATCTATTTAATGAAACATAAATCTGAAACATTTGAAAACTTCAAAGAATTTTAGAATAAAGTGGAAAACCATCGTAACAGAAAAATTAAATTTTACGATCCGATCGTGGAGGTGAATATTTGAGTTATGATTTTCTCACGCATCTTAAAGCAAGCGGAATAGTTTCGTAACTCACGCCGCCCGGAACATCACAGCGCAATGGTGTGTCTCAACGCCGGAATCGAACTCTATTAGATATGGTGCGATCAATGATGTCTCTTACAGATTTGTCGTTATCATTTTGGGGTTATGCATTAGAAACCGCTGCATTCACTTTAAATAGGGCACCATCTAAATCCGTTGAGACGACACCGTATGAACTGTGGTTTGGTGCTAAACCTAAGTTGTCGTTTCTTAAAGTTTGGGGATGCGAAGCTTACGTCAAGAAGTTGATGCCAAACAATCTCGAACCCAAAGCGGAGAAATGTGTCTTCATAGGATACCCTAAGGAAACTATTCACTGGTAGAAAAGGGCCCATGCGTCCCGGTTGGTAAGGGCCATTAGTCCCGGTTGCCCAACCGGGACGGGGCAATCGGGACAAAAGCTCTAACCATTAGTCCCGGTTGCCCCACCAACCGGGACAAATGGGGCACATGTGGCGGCATCAGAGCGCGAGGGGGTGTGGAGCATTAGTCCCAGTTCGTAACACGAACCGGGACTAATAACCTTCTGCCGCGGAAGAGATTTGGCCCATTTCTCTGTCGCGGCAGAGAATTCATTTTGGCACATTTTGTTGCCGCGACAGCATTTTCGCCACTTTTTGTGCCGCGGCAAAGAATTCATTTAGGTTGTTTTATTGTTTATTTAGTGTTTTGCACTTATCAATGAAGGAACCTTATATTACACAAGATCATCATGACAACATTACATTCAATACACGGATCGAGTTCATGCACTACATACAAAAGTTGCTATTCGATGCTACCGGCCAATTTCTTGAAAGTTGCTATTTTTACAATTCCTATTGTCTATACACAGCCGAGTAGTATTCCCCTTGTGTGTTTAGGACTTCTACATCCAAGAATCCCGCCAATTCCTCCTGTATTGCTCGTATGCGATCATTTGGCAGAAGACCGTCCCGTAGACGTTCGATTTGATTTAAAAAAGGAGTCAGCTTATATGAATATGAAACTAAACACAATTTGATTGTAATTAAAAACTATAGAAATTGTTTACGTACATGGAGTTGCTCTAAATTTCTGCCCTTCTCATCGCACGTCTGCCGGATGAACTCGCATACATAGTATCCACATAGATTGTTACCTGGTCCCTGCGTCAGGCACTTTACGACAACAGAGTTCAATCAAAATAATAATCAAGCATGATAATAACTGTATCAAAACTAGAATCAAAGAGATGCGCGGATATAGCTAGTGGTGCTTACATCTAGTGGTTGAAATGTAAGCTCCTCTTTCCAAACACCCCTAGCCTTCTTGGTGAACCGTTTCCAAGCGCTGCCCGGCGTAGAAAACGAATAAAATAAGTTATTAAGTACTTGATATCATAAAATTCACGAACGTTGCCGATATAGTGTCGTAATGATTAGAATTACCGCTGGAGAAGTATCTGCATGTCCTTCCACGTCTCAAGGGGTTTATGTTTCGAGTGCATGACTAGTACACGCCCTTTGTCAAGTTGAATGATTAACAGAATATAGTGGTACCTGCGAATGCAGAACTAATCAATTATATACTTAACATCGAGTAAGCGAAAAAGAAAGTGTATACAAGACAATAACACTCACTGGAAGTTGTAAGGAAATAGTATTTCCCTTTTGGTTTCTTGAAACCTTAACGCGTGTACTATATTATCCTCCGTATCCTGGGGGCTTATTTTGAGATTAGCTTCATGAACCCAATATGGGTCAATGAAGCCAATGTCATAGATTTGTCCTCTGCTGCATTCGAGAATCTTCATTCTGCATATTAAAGTATGATTATATACATGCAATAAACAAAATAATATAGATGGAGACTAAATTAATTATAGAATTAGTACTTACAGACAATAGGCACTCATGATCGATTTGTCCAAGGCGTCTTGATTGAATAATTGAAATAGTTCATCAAATTCAATGGATATCATGTCATCCTTATCTTTCCCATGATGCTTTTTTGTAACCCTCAGCACTATCCAGTTAGCCCCGGCCCTTGTGGCATGCATGTACCAGTTATGCAATCTTCGCATTTTTGTTGGAAGATTGTTTACCTCCTCAGGTTTGACGAGAGGTTTTCCGTACTTGTATTGGTATGCTACTTCACTCACGGGGAAGAACTCTAACTGGGATAAGTACTGGGCAATACTCATACCTTGAGCAGCGGCAGCTTCTCCGTATTGTGCAACTACCTCTGGATCATACTGCTCTTCGGCCCCATATTTGCTCGACCCCACATTGGTTTGAGAAATCACCTTGAGAGGGGCGCAAGTCTGTTTTGCTTGTTCTCCGAGCTGGGCAACAGATTTCCCGCTTGCATCAGTACTGCTCTTCGAGGCTTTTTGTGCTGCATGTGACTTGAGAATAGAACGCTCATAGTCTGATGACAGCTTTGGCTCGGGTTGATGAAGAGTCTTTAGCATTTTCAACACTTTGGCTTTTTCTTCTTTGGTGCTGGGGAACTCTGGCTCTTTAGGCCGCCTCAGCTTAGCGAAAAACGCTGTCGTTTCCGCATCAACGATCGCCGCAGTCTCCTCTTCAGTACAGTCATAAGCTCTCTTGGGAGGAACCGTTGGTACTTTTGGAAGAGGCTCTTGTTTACGTTTCGGCGATCGCTTACGATGCACAGTAGCGGTACGCTTACGCTTTTTATCCTGAGGCGCCAGCGATGGCTCCCGCGGCGATGGCTGCACCGGAGATTGGTGAGGCGACGGAGCCGGGTGAGGCGACGAAGACGGCTGCCGCGGCGGCGACGGCCTCGCTGGAGACGGGTGAGGCGGCGGCGAAGATGGCCTTGGCGTGTGATTTCGAAGCACGATACAATCCTTCGGCCATAGAATGGTGACGTTTTTTGCGTCACCCAGCACAGTCACATCCCCTTCACCAGCAGGGTAGTGAAGATCCAAAACCTCAAAGGTGGGCATGATTTCATCCACGCCGACAACAGCGTAGCCCTCTGGAACCGGACGACTGTGGTAAGTTGGTGTGGGTCCAATTGGTAAGGCATAGCCGACCGCCACCTTCATTGATATGTTCACAACTTTGACATGTAGCTCGCAGTGTGTCATCTCTGTGATATCATCCACTGGGTAGCCAACAGGAGCCATCGTCGGTGCATCATCGGCATCGCCATTGTCATCACCCGGGACCTCGGTGGAAGCCACACTGCTTTTTCGATTATTCGATAGGCCGGTAGCATCGAATGCAGTGTGCTGCTGAGATGGGCCGGTAGTACTTTCCTCTTTAAGTGAGTTAATTTCATCTTGTTGTTGCTTTAATAGTTCTTCAATTAAACGCATTCGCTCTTTTTGACTTTCTGCTTCAACTGCCGCCCTGTCCTTACTCCTCTGACGGCTTCTATCAGGATATTTCTTCCTCTCTTCGGGAAACCCAGTCCTCCATGATTGGGAGCCTATTGTGCCTCGTGTTCGTCCATCCTGTTCCTTATTTCCAAGGGCGAGTGTGAGCTCATCATTCTCTCTATCGGGAATGAAGTCCCCATCTTTAACAGCCTTTACTGCTTTTCTCCGTACTTAGACCAAACCATAAGTTCCTTGCGTTACCTGCAAAGTCTGGGAAGTCTCTCTCGATTTTTCTCCACTGTGACCCATCAGCAGGGTGTCTCAACTCCCCGTCTTTCTTACGGTCTTCTTTGTGCCATCGCAACAACCTGGCATGCTCTTTGTTTCTGAACATGCGTTTCAACCTTGGTATTATAGGAGCATACCACATAACCTTAGCAGGAACCCTCTTCCGGAGGGGCTCTCCCTCAACATCACCAGGGTCATCTCGTCTGATCTTATACCGCAACGCGTTGCATACCGGGCATTTATCTAAATTCTCATACTCCTTACCACGGTAGAGGATGCAGTCATTAATGCATGCATGTATCTTTTGCACATCTAATCCCAGAGGACAGAGAGTCTTCTTTGCTTCGTAGGTACTCTCGGGAAGTTCGTTATGTTTTGGAAACTTCGGCTTCATTATTTTCAGCATCTTTTCAAATGAGGAGTCAGTTAGACCACACTCTGCCTTCCATCGCAACAATTCCAGTGTGGTACCGAGCTTTGTGCTGCCATCTTCACAATTTGGGTACAACAATTTCTTGTGATCTTCTAACATGCCCTCTAACTTCAACTTCTCATTTTCTGTTTCACAGTCTCGCTTTGCATCAGAAATGACCCTACCAAGTTCATCAGCCGGCTCATCTGATGCGCGTTCTTCACCTTTTTCCTCTCCATTGTCTTCCATTGCAGTATCACTGTATTCAGGAAACATATGATGATAGTTGTTATCATCATCTTCTTCTTCACCATCTTCCATCATAACCCCTCTTTCCCCGTGCTTGGTCCAGCAATTATAGTTGGGCATGAAACCTTTCATAATCAGGTGGCCGCGAATGATTTTCGAGGAAGAGTACTCCTTGTTGTTCCGACATTGAACACATGGACAACGTATAAATCCATTCTCTTTGTTTGCCGTAGCCACATCGATAAATTTATCCACGCCTTTGATATACCCGGCTACCCGCCGGTCACCGTACATCCATTCTCGACCGTTCATCTGCATCATATAAGTAAGTTTATCAAAAAACAGGACATCATAAATAGTGAAATAACCAATTCACACCGACACATGAATTGTATCAATGACCTCGAAAAGATAAGATTGCTAACCTCGATCGAGGGAAATAAAGAGGAGAAAGCTCAAGTGCGTCTCGGACACCTTCTATATTTTTGTTCTGTGAGAAATTCAACGGGATTTTTCACTCAAACATTTCAACAAACACCTTCAATGCATGCATGAAAAAAAACTAGCACACACCCTCACACCTTATACCATTCGAAAAAACAGAGTGGAGGCAGAGGGGGCTGGGGCGTTGCATTTATAGAGGGCAAGGGGTATTTAGTCCCGGTTGAAGCCAGCAACCGGGACTAAAGGTGCGTGCCACGCCACGTGCCTGTGGCCAAACCTTTAGTCCCGGTTGGTGGCTCCAACCGGGACGCATGCCCCCTTACAAACCGGGACCCATGCCCCCTGGCCCCGTGCCCGCTCCAACCGGGACGCGTGCCAGCATTAGTCCCGGTTGGTGGCGCAACCGGGACTAATGCTCCGAGGGGTCGCGAACGGATGGCCCTTTTTCCTCTAGTGATTGGGTATACCTTCTATCACACATCCGAAGGAAAAGTGTTTGTCGCAAAGAACGGATCCTTTCTTGAGAAGGAGTTTCTCTCGAAAGAAGTGAGTGGGAGGAAAGTAGAGCTAGACGAGGTTGTTGAACCTTCTCTTGAGTTGGAGAGTAGCACAGCACCTGAAATTGTTCCAGTGACGTCTGCACCGACAATAGAGGAAGCAAATGACAAGGATCATGAAGCTTCAGACGATGCTACTACTGAACGTCGCAGGTCGACAAGGTCACGTGCCCCTCCTGAGTGGTACGGCAACCCTGTCTTAACTGTCTTGTTAGTAGACGACAATGAACCTGCGAACTATGAGGAAGCGATGATGAGCCTAGACTCTGAGAAATGGCTAGAAGCCATGGAATCCGAATTAGGATCCATGAGCGAAAACCAAGTATGGACTTTGGTGGATCCTCCTAGCGAGAGAAAGGTCGTTGAGTGCAAATGGATCTTCAAGAAGAAAACAGACGCGGATGGTAATGTTACTGTCTATAAAGCTCGACTTGTCGCGAAAGGTTTTCGACAAGTTCAAGGTGTTGACTACGATGAGACTTTCTCTCCCGTAGCGATGTTTAAGTCCATTCGGATTTTATTAGCAATTGCTACGTTTCATGATTATGAAATATGGCAGATGGATGTCAAGACTGCGTTCCTCAATGGCAACATTTATGAAGAGTTGTATATGATGCAACCCGAAGGTTTTGTCGATCCTAAGGATGCTGATAAAGTATGCAAACTTCAGTGTTCCATTTATGGACTGAAGCAAGCATCTCGGAGTTGGAACATTCGTTTTGATCAAGTGATCAAGAGCTTTGGATTTGTTCCAAATTGCTACGAAGCTTGTATCTAGAAGAAAGTGAGTGGGAGCTCAGTGACATTTCTAGTACTATATGTGGATGACATATTGATTATTGGAAATGACATTGACATGCTTACCGATGTGAAGAGTTATTTGAACAAATGTTTTTCAATGAAAGACCTAGGGGAAGCTGCTTATATATTGGGCATCAAAATCTATAGAGATAGACAAAGACGCCTGATAGCTTTAAGCCAAAGTACATACCTAGACAAAGTTCTGAAAAGGTTCAGAATGGATAAGGCAAAGAAAGGTTCAGTGCCTATGTTGTCAGGTAAGATATTGAGCAGGGATCAGTGTCCAACTACGGTAAATGATAGAGAAGCTATGAGCAAAGTTCCTTATGCCTCGGCCATAGGTTCTATCATGTATGCCATGCTGTGTACTAGACCGGATGTGTCCAATGCTCTTAGTTTGACGAGCAGATACCAAAGTGATCCAGGAGTGGAACACTGGACAGCCGTGAAGAACATCCTAAAGTATTTAAATAGAACTAAAGAAATGTTCTTAGTCTATGGAGGTGATGAACAACTCGTCGTAAAGGGTTACGTCGACGCTAGTTTCGGCACCGACAAGGATGATTCTAAATCTCAGACAGGATACGTTTATATTTTGAATGGAGGAGCTGTGAGATGGAGAAGCTGCAAGCAAAGCATGATCGCAGGATCTACAGTAGAAGCGGAACACATGGCTGCTGCAAAAGCGTCAAGTGAAGGAGTTTGGATCAGGAACTTCATCACTGAGCTTGGCGTGGTTCCAAGTGCCTTGGACCCACTGGAGATATTGTGTGACAACACTGGCGCCATAGCACTGGCTAAGGAACCAAGATATCATCCAAAGACCAAGCATATCAACCGCAAGTTTCATATAATCCGAGATTATAAAACAGATGGAGATCTAAAGATTAGTAAAGTACATACATATCTGAATGTCACAGATCCATTGACTAAAACAAGATCAGCACCTTAGTGCCATGGGTGTTAGATTGTTGCCATATGTAAACTAGATTATTGACTCTAGTGCAAGTGGGAGACTGTTGGAATTATGCCCTAGAGGAAATAATAAAGATGTTATTATTATAATTCTTGTTCATGATAATGTTTATATTCCATGCTAGAATTGTATGAAGCGGAAACTTTAATACTTGTGTGGTTTGTGAACGACACCGTGTCCCTAGTACGCCTCTATGGACTAGCTCATTGATTGATGATGGTTAAGGTTTCCTAACCATAGACATGAGTTGTCAATTAATAATGAGATCATATCATTGGGAGAATGATATGATGGACAGACCCAAATTAAGCAGAGCAAATAGATCGTGTCATCGTGTTCATCTTTGCGAAGCTTTTCTTATGTCAAATATTGTATTCCTTAGACCATGAGATAATACAACTCCCTGGTATCGGAAGAAAGCTTTGAGGTCATAAAACGTCATCCTATAAGAGGGTGATCATAAAGGTGTCTCTCAGGTGATCGGAAAGTACCTATTGGGTTGTATGTATCGAGATGGGATTTCTCCCTCCCAAGTCGGAGAGATATACTTCGGGCCCACTCGGTAATCGATATCAACACCTCTTGCAAGCCCGTGTTTAAGGAGTTAATCACAAAGTGATATCGGATTACGGAACGAGTAAAGTACTTGCTGTGAACGAGATTGAACTAGGTATGACGGTACCGACGATCGAATCTCGGGCAAGTAAAATATCGCGAGACGAAGGGAATATATATATGGGATTGATTGAATCCTGGCATCGTGGTTCATCCTATATGATCATAGATGAATGTGTGGGAGTCAACATGGGTTTCCAGACCCCGCTGTTGATTATTGATAGAAGATCATGTCTGCATATTCTCGAACCCGAAGGGTCACACACTTAACGTGTCTCGACGCTAGGATATATTTGATAATTCGTTTATGAGTTTTTGTTCTGAGTCTCGGATGAGATCCAGGACATCACGATAGGTTCCGGAATGGTCCGGAGAATAAGATTCATATAAGGCAAAGCAGATTTTGGAGTTCGGAATTGTTTCGGGTTATTCGGTATTGTACCGGAAGCTTCTAGAACCTTCTGGAGTGGGACCAACGTGTCCCCACTTGTCGGGAGGGGGCGTGGGCCTATGAGGGAGTTCCCTGGCCACATTGGGCCAGGGGCACAAGGCCCCATAGGCCCAGCCGGCCAAGCCTAGGGGAAAACCCTAGGGGAGCTTCTAGAGGGGGGGAACTTGCCCCCCACTCCTCCCTCCTTGGCCGCCGGCCCTAGGGCTTGGGGGAGGGGCAAGGTCCAGCCGCCCACCCCTCTATATAAAGAGGGCTGGGGGAGCACCCTCCCCACACCTCCTCCTCAAGCCCTAGCCGCCCTGCTGCCCTCCTCTCTCTCTCTCTCTCCCGACTGCGCGTAGGCGAAGCCCTGCCGCAGAAACTCTCCACCGCTTGCACCACGCCGTCGTGTTGTAGATCCAATCCATCTCTCCACCCCACTTGCTGGACCGAGGAAGGAGGAGACGTCGAGGGGCCGCACGTGTGCATCTCTCGGAGGCATCACCACTTGCGGTGTTGGATCGGATCGGATCGCGAGGAGGAGAAGCGAGTACGACTACATCAACCACGTTCGTTGAATGTTCCGTTGTGCGAATCTTCAAGGGTATGAAGATCTCATCTATCCCCCCTCGTTGTTTGCATCTCCTAGATTAGATCTTGGCTTTCCCGTTTGCATCCGTAGAATTTTTTTGATTTACTATGCTGTGAAACCCTTCAGAAGTGTAGAGGGTGCATGGTACAATGGACTCCATTTGGAGATGGAGGTCAAGATAAGAGGTTCCTTGATGGAATTTGATGATTTGGAGATCTTGTGTCTTGGTCAAAGTTTATGGGTCTTTTGTAACAAAAAATTAGGTAGAAATGGAAGTAAGTAATATAAGCTAGATAATATTGTTTTCTAGTAGGGAAAGGTTGGTCAAGTCGAGTATTTTATGTCCTTGTTGTGGGAATGTATTGTAGGCCACATAGTATTGTGTTGGTATTTCTAGAAAAATGTTCGGTGTGATGTAATTCTTAGTTTTAGTATTCACTAGAATTTTACTTCTAGAAGCATAATGTACTCATATGTATTTAATTATTTTATATATGATACACACTTGAATCATTTCCTCTCGATGGTGTATAATCAACCTTTCACAAACTAGTTCGAACATGCTCTCACAAGTATTAATTAATGTTCTCATTCCTTTTTGCTGATTCTTTTTATACTCTTATTTTATCGTTTACTTTGAGGGCATACCTTAAGTTGTTTTCTCAACTTAGCATGGCTTTATTTTTTTTGTACAAGAGAAGTATGGTGGAGAAGTTGAAACCTAACTAGTGATATTATGAAAGGTGTTGCAGATTTTACATGGACTCAAATGAATGTGTGGAAAGAGGACAATGGGGTTTAAATTTTATGGATCCTTGAAATGGATAGAAGAGACCACCCACCAACTGAGCACCATCCATCGACCTTACTTAATTCCTAATCTTGGTCTAATAGAGCGTAATTAGCTATGATAACCACACCACCAACCATCACCTCATGGACCTGTGAGCATTCTACTTGTATGTAACTGACACAATGGTGGTTCGTGTTGTAGTGGAAGGTGATGTGCAGAAATTCCAAAGGTCTCATCTAAGGTTGTACTACTCAAATACGATATGTAACAAGGCGTTGTCTTGGGTGGTGCTACAACATGGTAAGAGCTTGAGAGCCTCGGCGCTAATGCGGTGATAGGGATGGTGGACAACGACACCATTGGTGCTTGAAAGGGTGGTCACATCGCGCATGACCTGATCTACTCTGAGTAGAGTAAGGCCTTTCTATTATATAAATCCATGTACAACAACCTAAAATTCCACCCTAAGAGGAGATATGTGTGGCCGCGTGGGTGTCACGCTCGTCATCTTTATTTTGTGTAGCCATCGGAGGCGTCAAGGCGAGGAAGGCGCCACTGTAGAAGGATGTTGATGAGCTCCTGCAACATGATAGAATGAAGATCGTCTATTTTCTCCTTTTATAAGGTGGCTTCATTAAAATTATCTGATGCATGAATTTAAAAAAGTGTGCACACTAATTTATATTTAGTTTCAGAAGTGAGCAATTGTTTTACTAGGTCTATCTATATATATAATGTGCAATATTAATTATGATGTTTATATGTATTCAATAGTAAGATATTAGTCCTTACTATACAATATGAGACACATGGTACAATGACAATTTATATGACGGCTGTAGTGTAGTATAGAAGCCTAGTACATGCCTGAACTTTATAAATTTTACAGTATAATGTCTGAACTTTACGAATTGGATCAAGCATTGATATATTTGTTATTTATAATGGTTGATTTTTTTTCGTAAGTTAAAATCACCACATTTTACTAAAGCAACAACTTAGATGACGACTTTCTAGATTTAGATGTTGGAGTTTAATTTTGTTATAGTATATGACCTTGTGGCATTAAGATTGTATATGCTCAGGTTAGTGAAAAATTGGACGATAGTGTAGATGCCAAGTGTACTGGATACTGGAAATTTCTGAACTTTATGAATTTTTATAGTATCGTCTACTTCTCTGAATATTTTGAACCAAGATTCATCTTAACAGATGGGATCTAACAAATATGATGCTATCATCGTTGATTGTGATGACAATGTTGAAAAGTCTGATTACATGTACCACACTGACGAGTATGTCAATGAAGTAGAGATTCCAAGGTACAAGTTCGCCAAGCTGACGGGAAGAGGTATGTAGAACATCATCACTTTTTAGTAGAATAGTGTAGTAATTTAGGAGAAACAGACATAACATTTGCATTTGTTGCATCTAGGACCTCTCTATGGGAAATATGCCATTTTATCGACATTGTTATTTTGTAAATGAGATGACACTTAGAGAGGATCAACAAAGGTTCCTTGTAGTATTTGTTAATGATTCTCTAGGACAACCTATAAAGTAATATGTCTATGGCATGACTAATTCATCTACCATCCCAAATAAATGCAAAATGTTATGATGATATATACTAATTTGCACAAGTACCAGTTTTGTTGTTTATAATCAAGTATTTGCTAATTGTTCTAATTAATCTTTCTATTTTGTCAGCAATTTTTATTCAAGTCACCAAAACGTACCTGGAAAGGTACCTACAGAACCTACCTAGGTAGATGTAGAGTGCATTATCAACAGAAAAGACTTAAAAATTATAATGAAGCTCGAACATGGGTCAAATTAGGAAATCATGACAAGTGGATGGGAAAGTGTTGAAAAGAGGTACAGGATAGAATATGAAGATATATGCATCTTCATCTTCCAATCAAAAATGTACGACAGGTCTACATCTTCTCATCATGCATCTTGACCGATGAGGTTGTTTGTGATGTTGGAATCCTACTACTATAATAACTGCTAAGTATTATCTATATAGTGGTTGTCATGTGAATCATGTCATGGTAATATGTGTTATGAACTGATATAAGTAGATGTCAAGTAATGCTTTTCGATGGAAAAATAGTAGGGAAAACTCCCCATTGAGTCATTTTTCATTTATATAAAAATATTTACAAGAAAGAATAATTATTTGGAGTGAATAGTTTACAAATTATATCCATCCATTGCTACGTTGCTTATTCAAGCTAGGTTTGGCTCGATGCATAATGAGAAAAACATCCTCCTTAAAGAATCTCACACATTCTAGGAGGTTTATATACTGGCTATAAAATATATGTTTCTTCCTATGATACAATAAAGCCCAACATCCACAAATCATAATTTCCTTAAAGCGGATGTTTATGTATCTCCTATTTCCATCAATGAGCATCCCTATGATATTCAGGTTTGTGTTCCACTCAATACTGAGACTCCACTAGAAGCACAAGATGAAATCACATAAAAATTAAATAAGTGCATCATGCATTTATTGACATAATCCTGGCATAGTACACAACTTGTACTTTTGACATGGAATTTTTTCCTTGTGAGTAGGTTCATGATATTGAGTCTGTCTTGATGAAGCGACCAGAAGAAACATTTAGCACACATGATTTCCACACCCATAGCATAGGTTTTGTTGCTAGCTCGGCTGGGGCTTGAGCTATATATACATTTTGCTATAGTATCTATCATATTTACCTATGAATACACATTGATATCTCTAATTAGTGCCCATATATGGCTGGATAAAATCCTGCAACTCATTGAATTGCCGAGATGCATTAGTAGATAGAGGGGGTGAAAAGTGATCATATATGTCCTCATATGCTAATGCGCATGCTTATTTAACGGTAATATGCTAATAGGCATGAGAATTTTCCATACCTTATATATATATTTTCCTTCCACAATTAATAGTGCTATCATCACTGGGTTTGCAAGTGGTAAGATTCTAGAAACTGTCCCAAAAAGATACAGTGTCTTTTCACTCAAATGGGAAAATTGGAGCTATGTTATGTGGTGTGTAATGTGGCCTATAGTCAACATTCCAAATAAGCTGCACCTAGGGTATATCATGGTGATACATGAATTTATATAAGTTTTTTATGAGAAGAGAAGAGTTTGCAATCTCAGGTTCAAGACACATAGTCCTCCAACAACCTTAGGATTGCAAACATTTTACCACTTGACAAGAAATTTACCTTTTTTTAATATCTTTCCTACACTCCAGAGAAATCCCCTTGCTCATTCCCACATGGTTATTTATTCCAATAGAACTTCAAGAAAGCACATTGAAAATTTTAGCATACCAGTAAATATGGATTTAACCAAAATGAGCTTTCCATCATTAAAATGACAGAGTCTTTGTCTTGCACCCAAATTGATTGGCCAATTATTGACACTTGTTAGGGTAATGTTAATGGGGACTATAGATGTTTTGTTGTAATTTACATTTAGCCAAGTGGATAAAGACAACCGTTGCAGCATTTCCTTAGGTTTAGAAGTTGAGATTCATTAGCTAGCATAATGATGAGGGTATCATAAGCATATTGGATAACAAGAAAATCGATTCTGATTACATGTACCACACTGATGAGGATGTCAGTGAAGAAGAGATTCCAAGGTACAACTTCTCCAAGCTGACGGTAAGAGGTATGAATAACTATCATCACTTTTTAGTAGAATAGTATAGAAGTAGGAGAAATGGACATAACATTTGCATTGTTGCATCTAGGATCTCTCTATGGGTGAATATTCCATTTGATCCGTATTGCCATTTTGGAAGTGAGATGACACTCATAGAGGATCAACCGAAGGTTCCTTGTGGTATTTTTTAATGATTCTATAGGACAACGTATAAAGAAATATGTCCACAGGATGGCCAATTCATCTATCATCCCTAATAAATGCAAAATGGTAAGATGATATTTACTAATTGTACATAAGTCCTAGTTTTGTTGTTGATAATCCAATTATATGCTAATTGTTCTCTTTAATCTTTCTACTATGATAGGAATTTTTACTTCACTTCACCAACCTGTACCTGAAAAGGTACCTTGTAGAACCTATTGAGGTAGATGTTGAGTGCATTACAAACAGGAAAGACTTGAAAATTAGAATGAAGCTGGGACAGGGGTCAAATAAGGAAATCATGGCAAGCTGACGGGCAAGTGTTGTGAAGAGGTACATGATAGAAGAGGAAGATATATGCATCTTCAGATTCTAGTAAAAAAGTATGATGGTCTGCATCTTCTCATCATTCATCTTGACTCATGAGGTAAATGATTTTCTCAAGCAATCATACATCGAGAAATTTGACCAAATACATTTTGAACCGCATTTATCGATAAGCACATACTGAAATATGGTACGATTACCAGTAATACTAGACATTGTCCCATAACTACCAAAGTCCCGGGGGTTCTCGGGTCGCCCAATGCACTCTTGTAGGTAATCCCGGTACCAAAGTATGGTACTACCAGATTTTCGATACTATAGGACACCCGGTATGAAAACGACAATAACTTTTACATCCAGACTTCGATCTCGATGATCTTGGACTCATTTCAAAGAGGACAACAAGATCTACACGATCATGTGGAGAAACATAATTCTACAACTACGGAATAAAACCACAAGATTAAATATTTGAGCTCTCTAAAAGATACGAAATGGTAAAACCTTCAAACGCAAAACGCAAAACACAATAACTTGAGATTGGGAACTCCGATTATGATGAAACCAATTTTTTTTTATAGATAAATACAAGTAGCATACAAATAAATACCAAGTAGATAGAGGAGTGTAACCTACCTCATAAAATAACAAGTAAATACTTTAACAACAAAACGCAACAAGGTTTTCATATGAAATCCGTCTTGTTAAAATAGATCTTTCCATGAGAATAGACACAAGCTTTAAAACTTCAAATGAGTAAGATACAAAGAAGAACCAAGAAGGATGATGCTAAGTAGGCAAAGGTTTGAGCTCTCTTTGAAAGATACGACCGGGTTACTCACTCGAGAGCCACTCTTGATAGTATGGCTATCTATCATAAACCCGGTCTCCCAACTACTAACATGAGAACAATAAAAAACCCTATCTATATCAAACCTTTTCCTTGAGCATTCAACCTAATCTTGTCCTTCTCAAGATGGAACACCTTTCTTGATTGCTCTTGCTCACGCTTGCTTGATGAAGACTTGTGAATTTCTCCCCCATACACCATGGGAAAACCTCTTTTTCGAACTTGTCTTTATTGATCCATGATCACCGAGTATGGAAAGCTTCAAGCATGTGATATTCTAGAGATGGCACATCTTGAACTTGCACAACTTCATTTATTCTTGAGTGTTGATCCATTATTCGTCTTGTCCAACCTTGAATCATCTTCTTTCTTCAACATGATTCCAATAGGCTCAAAGCCCTTGGACATTGCTTATTGTTCTTATTTTCTTTATCTTTCAACCTTGAAGCCAACACATGGTCCAATCGATGCCAATGGAGAATTCCTACAAGTGTAACCCAATGCAAACATTAGTCCGTAGAGATTGTCATTAATTACCAAAACCACACATGCCCTTTCAAGGACTTTAAACCTTTTTTGTACCACAAAATTATAGTGGAGCAGGTGCAAAGCCAGTTGGTGATATTATGGAAGGTGTCGCACGTCATAAATGTTTCCTTGTGTCATATGAATGTTTCAAATGTGGTGCTGTGATGGAGAGTAAACTTGTCCGCAAGGCCACTGTCAAGACTAACGGGGATTTGTTAAACTAATTAACTCTCTAAAATGGCAAAAATGTTGCACTAGAGAGATTATTCTAGTGTTCGGGTTTGCTTTCGTTTATTATTTTCAGCATAAAAGATGAAGAGGTCAAAGAGATTTTCATTCAATTAGCTCCTTGAGAGGAAGATGTCGATGGTATTTTAATCCGATTGTCTCCTAAAAATGGATACTAAAGACTACCTAGTTGTTGAGCACCCGTTGTTAACCTTGTTAACTAGGTTAGTATAGTCATTCATATGTAATATGTGCATTCATACACATATTATATTTGCTGGTAAGTTCATTTATCGTTTGTCAGGAACCAACTTGATTCAGGATGGCATTAATTAGGTGATCACTCGCCACCACTACTAACCATCAACTCTGGACCGCGGGCATACTACTTATAAGGGGCGGTGATAGTGGAAGAATTCGACGTGCCATCAACTCCGAAGCTCTTGTCTCAGAGAGAGTGTACTGCTAAAGTTCAACGTGCAAGAAGACGTTGCCCTGGGTGGTGGGACACTACGACGCTGATTTCCTCGATATGGGAATACCTCAAGTCTTGCAGTATTGACGTGGCGGGGCTGGTGGGAAACGACATTACTATAGGGATTTTTATAGGGGTGACTCCACTTGTGACCTAATCTACCCTGAGTCTAGCAATGCCTTTCTATCTGACAAGGCCATGTATAACCACCTGACGTGCCACCCGATGAGCGCTAGCATAAGCAACTAAGCTCTGAAAGGGACAATCTTTGTGGAAGTACTTCCAGAAATTCCCTACATAAGTAGTTCACGAAATTGACAAAATATGTTAGCTACACTTGCCCAACTTTTATCACTTTGTATTTCATTTTTGTTAGCTACACTTCCCAACTTTTTCCATGACCTAGTGGTGCAGGTGCCTATACATATTTTGGTGTTGGCGCCGTGACCGCATAGACTTGACTGTTTGCGGGCGGTACTTGCATTTAGTTTCATTGGGGATCATCTCCTGCACTCTCTATTAGAAGATGATAACGGTGCGCAAGATGACATTTGGAGCTTCCACGCTAGGTTGTTTCCCTTGTCATGGATGACCATCGACTGTAGAGGTGTCAACGAGTGCATGAGCCGGTGAACTCCATTTGGAGATGTAGATCATGTGAAGAGGTGAAAATATGGATCTAGATACTTTGGTGATCTTGTGTGCTTGGTTTAAGTCTGTGGTGGCCAGCGACTTTAGGGATGTGTCAATGGGGGAATGAGCAGATGGACTCCATTTGGAGATGGAGATCGATTGAAGAGGTTCCTTGATGGATCTAGATGATTTGGAGATCTTGTGTACTTGGTTAAAGACCACGGTGGCCAGGTTTCATAAATTCCCTAAAATGGTAATTTTAGAAATTAGCATCGTGTGATGAGAATCTTAGACAAAAAGTTAGCTACACTTGTCCAACTTTTGTCACCTTGTAGCTTCCATTTTGTTAGCTACACTTCCCAAGTTTTTCCACCATGCATGTAGCTTCATTTTTGTTAACCACACGTGCCGGAGGACCTAGCACGTGCATGTGCTTGTGCACCTTCCGATGCGGCACCCCGACCGCACAGACTCAGGGGCGGAGTTGGAGCTCGAGTCACCCTGATGCACCACTTTACTATAGCATAAATTTTTTATGCAATTATCTACTATATAAAAGTATGGTTGTAATTTCTAATATAGATCATACGACATAATAAGAGGCAAAATATCAAAGAACTGGTAAAAATATTCATGTGATGCTTTTTATTTTGAGCATAAATTTGTCCATAATGTACCTAGACTTGGTAAATAAATATTTCACATTAGACTTGAAAATTCGCCTAAGAAAATCATACATATAAGTATACCCTATATAACTCAATCCCTAGCCACAATTTCCATCAAATTTAATTTACTAGCAAAAACATTTGCAAGAGAAAAGAGGAGAATTTAGGAATTTAGGAATTTAGGGATTTACCCTATATAACCTCCAGGTTTGTAGAATTTCGATTGATCACCACCGGCGCCCTAACCTGGAGGTTCCTGCCTTTTGCCAGAGGAATTTATAGGGGATGGCCGGTGATCTGATTAGAGGAGCTGCCGAGCTGCACGCCTCGCCGGCCTGCTGCATGCGCCTTTGCCTCTATGGCCCTGCATGCATGCGATGCCAGAACCTGGAGTTCTGATTCAGCCATGGCGCTCTGCTTGCGGTGCCATTCTTCCCTAGATCGAATCAATCAGCTGAACCGTCGTCCGTATCGAGAAGAGATTCCGTGTATCACCGTGTGTGCGATTGGAGGGCATCTCTGGCCGTGGCTTGCAGAACGTGCAGCAGCAAGATACGGCCCACCCTGATGCACAGCGCCCAGCCCACCCTGATGCACAGCCCCTACTCTGATGGCAAGCACCGCTAAAAAATAAGTTCGACCCTGATGCCTGTGCATCAGGGTAAGCCTGACAGACTTGAACATTTGCGGGCGTTACTTGCACATGAACGTTGCCTTGAGGATCATCTCTTGAACTCCTTGTTAGAAGTTGATTACGATGTGCAAGATGACAGTAGGGATTTATGCGCTAGCTAGTTTCCCTTGTCATGGATGACTAGTAACATTTGGTGTGGCGAAACTAATAACATCATAATTTTTTTTTTACTAAATATATGCTTATAAAATGTACGGCAATCCATAATCAACATTGCACAGTAACTATAATATGTACATATCTAAGATAAAAGTTACCTCTATAATTAAACGGAACTTAAGACAATAGTTCACTACGAATTTATTAAACATATAGACTTAACCTATCAACGAAAAACATGAAAATATTACTTTAGAATTAGTTTATGCAAGACAAAACATATGAAAACAGAAGACATGAGTCAACCGGGACATACCACTTAAGCACTAATTGGGTCTAGGAGACTAGGAGCACCCGAATCAAGGTATGGCGGACGCCATAGCTTGTCACACAAGGTCCTCCGCCCCTGATAGAGGGAGGTGTCAACGGTTGCATAAGCCGGTGGACTCCATTTGGAGATGTAGATCGTGAGAAGAGGTTCTTTGATGGATCTGGATGTGTTAGAGATCTTGTGTGCTTGGTTAAAGTTTATGGTGGCTAACGACTTTAAAGAGGTGTTGACACGGTAATGAGACGGTGGATGATACCTTCAATCCAGATTACTCATGTAGTATTTTCCTAGTAGACCTTGGTTTACCGAATCCTTGGAAAGCTTTTGCTTGGTTTAAAAGGTTACATCAGAACAAACCTAGAGAACTCGTAGAATCTTTGTTTATCAGACCGGAACATTTTTGTTGTTGGGATTGGATCAATGGTTGGAGATAGGTCGTGGGCTCAATTTTTTTCTTGCAGCTATGCATACATAGGGGATTCAAAGGATAATGATAAGCGCAAATATGTATTAGAACATAATCATAAACTCAAATATATAAGTCGGCGATGCATCTTGATAACACCATAGCCTATTGCTGCAACACTATGGCTTCATTTTCCAACCACCTAGTCCTTGCCAGGATTTTAGCAGTTATTAAGATAATAAGACGAAAGCATTATGCTTTGTGACATCACCGTTATTCCCTAGATAATCTCTTTCCTCCATTTTACTCCCCTTACTGTCACCAGGTTTCACGTCATGGATTTCGGATCAACTCAACTCTAACCTTTATACCTTTACGGATCTTCGAGGTCTTGGAATACCTGACAAGTTCTAGAATCAAGGCAAAAGACAAGAGACAAATATACGTGCAGATAGATTACTTCAGAAATACAATTATCCCATACTAAAATACACACATGTAGCTGCGGCCTCGGTCCTTAGCCCGTGAGGGCTACTTACACATGATTAGATCAAGACTCATAAATATTATATTTATATTCTTGAAAGATAAATAACAGATAGTCTTACAATATCGTCAATCACAAAGGAATCAAGATAACAAGTAGAGAACTATGGCTATGAGATGGAAATGGAGCGGACATCGTGATGGAGATAGTGTCATTGGCGACATTGTGATGGTGTGGTGAAGATAATGGTGGATGGGCACGGCGTCTCCTTTCTCTCCTCTTCCTTTATAGTAATACATACAAACTTAGGGTTTCAAAAGCCTTCTAATGTAAATTCCATGTGGGCTCCTTCAAGGAAGTTAGTCGGTTTGATGACCTTGAGGCTTTGACACACCATACGGGCAGATGGTACGGTGTCCGTGCCAATACCATAGGTCGTTAAAGTCCCTATGACCCCTTTGGCTTGAAAATATACCCAACTCGTGATTCTTCATTATTTTGCCCAGATTTTATCATTAAACCATCCATATATGCAAGGAGATTTACACATCGATGCAATAATTAGTGATTAGTGACATGTTTGTAATGATAATCTTGTCAAATAAATGACTCTTCTTTTTCCCTGATACTTATGTTGACTGGGCCTCTTGGGCCTATTATTTGCCACTTAATCTAAGTCGTTCCTTCATTTCATACTAGTCCTCTTGGAAATAAAAAGTACGTAAAAGTTGCCCTTTTCTACAAAGGTTTGCACGGTTACTGGCTTTGATCTGTTATTGTTTTTATGTAACATTGTTGTACTCACCCCTACCTTCTTCGTGAATGTATGGAAACTTCACTTGTCAACACTCCTGGTATGACTGAAACTATTGATACCTGAAAACTACTACTTGTTGACAATATTCTTAAAGAGATCAGCAGGACCGTCGACAAGCCCGTGCAAGCTGTGCGACGGCACAAGGCCCCAAAAAAATTTAGGGCCCCCAAATCGTAGGAATTACGTTGGGCATCTCAAGCCCAAGATCGAGCCGTCCTAGCCTCAATGTGCGCAGCGCTGGCCTAATCTCTCCAAGTACAACCGTGAGTAAATTTGACGGTAGTCCACACCAGATCGATCGAGGGTCTATCCAGAAATTGATCAAACGATGGATTGCGGTGAGGGCCGAAAGGTCTAACCTTGGCAGGCGGGGGCCTCCTAGTCGGTGGTGGTTCTTCCATGGTAGAGAGGTTATCTTAGTCTCATGGATGGGGATAGGGCGGCAGCAGGCGAATCTAGCAAGAACTGGAGGCCACCGTGCTCTCAATCTCACTCACGGTGTGTCCAGATCCGTCCTTGTATTTTGTTGTTGTCTTGTCGGTTTATATGCAAGTTTAATAGTAGTTGTTTGGATGCACTGTGTTCGTCTCCCACTTTGTTGTGTTAAGAAATAGAGAACGTCCAAGGTTGTGTTTAGGTTACTCTAAACATCAGAAGTAGTATATATGAAGTACATACACTCATTTTCATTTTTTGCCAATAAAGTCTCCAAAGACGAATTGATCGATGAATAGAGTCTACTGTGCTGGTTGCCCCGAGTCCCCGACCCTTCCCGTGGCCTGTCCCATTTCAGCTCCCATTCCTCCTCATGCTTGCATCGATGAACGAAATCATGAGTATCGATAAATTCATCTGTGGATTATTCCATTATGGATTTTCCAAAACTAATTTGAGATATTTATGAATAGTATGTCAATAATACATAAGAAAATTGTACCTGAAAGTATGCTTTAGCTATATTAATTACATTTATTTTGTTAAAACAAACTAGGGCCCCATTTTCCTCTCACACCGCGAGGCCACATTTGCATCTCGCACGGGGGCCCCAAATTTCTAGAGACGGCCCTAGAGATCAGCAAGTAGAGGTAAGAGTAATTATTCTTTTCATTTGAGATACTCGTGGCATTTCCCTCTGTACGTTTGTCCCATGTGATGTGATTCTAAGTTTAGTTGTCATTAGACTTTTACTTCTGCAAGATAATGTACCGAATATTTGATCTCAATATTTATTTTATGTGATGTACACTTGAATCGTTGTCCCTTGCTGGCGTATAGCTTGCACACACTAGTCTGAACATGCTTACTCAAGTATGCTGGTTCCTTTCCAGTTATCCCCTTGATTCTCTTATTCAATCCGTGACTTTGAGGGTATATATCTCATTTTTTTTCTCAGCTCAACATGAATCTAAACCATTTCTGAATTAAGGCAGTCTGGTAGAGGAGGTGCAAACCGAATTGGTCATATTTTAGAAGTTGTTGCACATCACAGATCTATCCATGTGTCATATGAATGTGCCAAATTTGGTGCACTGGTGCCAGATAAACTAGCGACAATTCATATGTTCAGTGACGAGACTGAGAGGAGATTTTATTTTTCAGATTGACTCCTTGAAACGACATCGGTGTTGCAAAGAAAATATAAATAGTTTTGCATATCGTAGTTTTCTAAGGTAAATGATCTTTTCAACCAATCATACATTGAGAAGTTTGACCAAATACTTTTTAAACTGTATCTATCAAGAAGTATTAAGCTATAGCGATAGAGTATATCTTGCGTGATAGCTATTGCGTGATAGCAAAATCCCGTTGGCTATGTATTGGTGGCATGCCACCACTGTCTCTCCCGAAAATTCCATCGACGGATACATCCACCTCACTTCTTGTAGAGAGATTATGTCTCAATTTGCTTCCATTTTGTTTTTTCGGCATAAAATAGGAAGTGGTCGATGGTTTTTTAATTCGATTGACACCTTGCAGCGGACACCAGATACCACCTAGCTATTAATCACCGGCCTCATTAACTTAAGTTAAATTACTGCCCACCCGGCATAATTAGCGGGAATTAGGACGCTCATTCCGTGGTGGAAGGGGGCGTGGTTGTGGCATTGTATGTTCTTGTTCAGGACAGATGTACTGTCGTGTCGAGTTCGAGGTGCAACAAGGTCTCAATCAGCATGGGTGGTGGGGATGCGGTGAGCTGGTGACACCAGTTTCCATGACATGGAAACACCTTGATCATCGGCGGTGTTGGGAAATGTGGACAACAACACATGGCATGTGACGGAGGGGACGTCGCATGTGACCTGATTTTCCCTGAGTTTATATGGATAAGACCATGGCCTACAAGGGTGGCACCTCAGGGAGGGGATACAAAAGGGGCATCACGTTTGTAATCTCCATTTTTTATATGGCTTCTGGAGATGACAAGTCGAGGAAAGTGTCGCTGCGGAAGGAGGCTACTGAGCTCTAGCAAGATAAGTATGCAAGAAAGCATCTTAAAACGGGACACCATCTTTATGAATTATGTGGCTTCAGATTTCATAACAAATTTCCCAAGAAATCCATAATAAATAATGTGTCCTTATAAACAACTAATAAGTGTCAGATTTTATTTGAAATGCATTATCTCAAAGGTGAAAAGGAGGCAATGTCCATGCTGGATGGGGATATATCTATATTTTTGTTAAATTTACTAGATGGAAAATCTCCTTATTAGAGATATACAGTTGAGCAACCATAATCAGTCGGGCAATAGAATGCTACCGAACGTGGGAAACCAACCCAAATTTCCATCAAAAAAACGATGCAGCCACACATGTGTTAATCACATACCAAAGAGAATGTTTGTGTGTCCGTCGCAAACAAAAGAAAATGTATGAGTGTCAATCACACGACTTAAATTGTCTTTTGTCAGCCATGATTTGATGAACTTTCTAACATGTGGTGAAGAAAGTAGATGATTTAGTTAATGTTGTTTTTAAGATTTTAGAGAAATGGGACATGCTTTATAAACGACAACTGGATATATAATATTTATTTAGAGGTGTGCACATGCAGAATAAACTAATCCCAATAATTTTAGTAACTCAAACTATGAAATAAATATGCACTAGCTTGTTTTTCTCGTTACAGATGGTGAGAGACTACATGGAAGTATCGGGTGGGAGGGGGCAATGTAGAGGTCGCATGGTCCAGTGGACTCCATTTGGAGATGGAGGTCAAGATAAGAGGTTCCTTGATGGAATTTGATGATTTGGAGATCTTGTGTCTTGGTCAAATTTTATGGTGACACGGTCTTAACAATTTGTGGAGCGTGGCGTGGGATGGGTCATGTATAAAAAAAATTAGGTAGAAATAGAAGTAAGTAATATAAGTTAGATAATATTGTTTTCTAGTAGGGAAAGGTTGGTCAAGTCGAGTATTTTATGTCCTTGTGGGAGTGTATTGTAATCCACAAAGTATTGTGTTGGTATTTCTAGAAAAATGTTCTGTGTGATGTAATAGTTTTAATATTCACTAGAATTTTACTTCTAGAAGCATAATGTACTCATCTGTATTTAATTATTTTATATATGATATACACTTGAATCATTTCCTCTCGATGGTGTATAATCAACCTTTCACAAACTAGTTCAAACATGCTCTCACAAGTATTAATTAATATTCTCATTCCTTTTAGGTGATTCTTTTTATGCTCTTATTTAATCGTTTACTCTGAGGGCATACCTTAAGTTGTTTTCTCAACTTAGCATGGCTTTAGTTTTTCTTGTACTAGAGAAGTATGGTGGAGCAATTGAAACCCAACTGGTGATATTATGGAAGGTGTTGCAGATTTTACATGGACTCAAATGAGTGTGTGCAAAGAGGACAATGGGGTTCAAATTTGATGGATCCTTGAAATGGATAGAAGAGACCACCCACCAACTGAGCACCATCCACTGACCTTACTTAATTCCTCATCTTGGTCTAATAGAGCGGAATTAGCTAAGATGAACACACCACCAACCATCATCTCATTGACCTATGGGCATTCTACTTGTAAGTAACGACCACAATGGTGGTTCGTGTCGTAGCGGAAGGTGATGTTGCGGAAACGCCAAAGGTATCATCTAGGGTGGTTGTACTACTCAAATACGATGTGTAACAAGACGTTCTCTTGGGTGGTGCCACAACATGGGAAGAGCTTGAGAGCCTCGTCGCTAATGCGGTGATGGGGATGGTGGACAATGACACCATTGGGGCTTTGAAGGGTGGTCACATCGCGCATGACCTGATCTACTCTGAGTTGAGTAAGGCCTTTCTATTATATAAAGCCATGTACAACAACCTAAAATTCCACCCTGAGAGGAGATATGGGTGGTTGTGTGGGTGTCACGCCCGTCATCTTTATTTTATGTAGCCATCTAAGGCGTCAAGGCAAGGAAGGCTCTACTATAGAAGGATGCTGATGAGATCGTCTATTTTCTCCTTTTATAAGTTGGCTTTATTAAAATGATCAGATGCACGAATTTAATTAAGTGTGCACACTAATTTATATTTAATTTCAGAAGTGAGCAATTGTTTTACTAGGGCTATGTATATATAACGTGCAATATTAATTATGATGTTTATATGTATTCAGTAGTAAGATATTAGTCCTTACTATACAACAGGCCCATCAACAAGCCCGTGCGAGCTGTGCAACAGCACAGGGCCCCAAAAAAAATAGGGCACCTAAATTGTAGGAATTACATTGGACATCTCAATCCCAAGGTCGAGTCGTCCTAGCCTCAGTGTGCACAGCACTGGCCTAATCTCTCCAAGTCCAACCGTGAGTAAATTTGACGGTAGTCCACACCAAATCGCTCGACGGTATATCAGAAATTGATCGAACGATGGATTGTGGTGAGGGCCGAAGGGTCTAACCTTCGCAGGCGGGGGCCTCGTAGTCGGTGGTGGTGGTTCTTCCATGGTAGAGAGGTGATCTTAGTCTCATGGATGGGGATAGGGCGGAGGTGGCAGGCGAATCTAGCAAGAACTGGAGGCCACCGCGCTCCAAATCTCACTCACGGTGTGTCCAGATCCGTCCTCGTATTTTGTTGTTGTCTTGTCGGTTTATATGAAAGTTTGATAGCAGTTGTTTGGATGCACTGTGTTCGTCTCCCACTTTGTTGTGTTAAGAAATAGAGAACATCCAAGGTTGTGTTGAGGTTACTCTAAACATCAGAAATAGTATATATGAAGTACATACGGTCATTTTCATTTTTTGCCAATAAAGTCTCCAAAGACGAATTGATCGATGAATAGAGTCTATTGTGTTGGTTGCCCCGAGTCCCCGACCCTTCCCGTGGCCTGCCCCATTTCAGCTCCCATTCCTCCTCATGCTTGCATCGATGACCGAAATCGTGAGTATCGATAAATTCGTCTGTGGATTATTCCATTATGGATTTTTGAAAACTAATTTGAGATATTTATAAATAGTATGTCAATAATTCATAAGAAAATTGTACCTGAAAGTATGCTTTAGCTATATTAATTACATTTATTTTGATAAATCAAACTAGGGCCCCATTTGCCTCTCACACTGCAAGGCCACATTTGTATCTCGCACAGGGGCCCCAAATTTCTGGAGATGGCCCTGCTATACAATATGAGACAGTGATACAATGAAAATTTATATGATGGTTGTAGTGCAGTATAGAAGCTTAGTACATGCCTCAACTTTCTAAATTTTATAGTCTAATGTCTAAACTTTTTGAATTGGATCAAGCATTGATATGTTTGTTATTTATGATGGTTGATTTTTTTGTAAGTTAAAATCACTACATTTTACTAAAGCAACAACTTAGATGTCGACTTTCTAGATTTAGATATCAGATTTTTAGTCTATTATAGTATCTGAACTTGCTGTATTAAGATTTTATATGCTCAGGTTAGTGAAAAATTATACGATAGTGTAGATGCCAAGTGTACTGACCACTGATAATTTCTGAACTCTCTGAATTTTTATAGTATTGTCTACTTCTCTGAATATTTTGAACAAGAATTCATCTTAATAGATGGGATCTAACAAATATGATGCTATCATCGTTGATTGTGATGACAATGTTGAATAGTCTAACTACATGTACCACAATAACGAGGATGTCAACAAAGAAGAGATTCCAAGTTACAAGTTCGCCAAGCTAACGGTAACAGGTATGAAGAACATCATCATTTTTTTAGTAGAATAGTGTAGTAGTTTTGGATAAACAGACATACCATTTACATTTGTTGCATCTAGGACCTCTCTAATGGGAAAATGCTAATTGATCGGCATAGCTATTTTGTAAATGAGATGACACTTAGAGAGGATCAACAAAGGTTCCTTGTAGTATTTGTTAATGATTCTCTAGGACAACCTATAAAGTAATATATCTACGGGATGACTAATTTATCTGTCATCATCCCAAATAAATGAAAAATGTTAAGATGATATATACTAATTTGCACAAGTACCAATTTTGTTGTTTACTATCAAGTATATGCTAATTTCTCTAATTAATATTTCTATTTTGACAAGAATTTTTACTTCACTTCACCAACACGTATCTGAAAAGTTACCTTACAGAACCTATCGAGGTAGATGTTGACTGCAATAAAAGTAGGAAAGACTTGAAAATTAGAATGAAGCTGGAACATCGTTCAAATAAGGAAATCATGACAAGCGGATGGGGAGATATATAGTTGAGCAACCATAATCAGTCGGTCAATAGAATGTTATCGAAAATAAAAAAAAATTGCCACCAAATAAAACAATGCAGCCACACATGTGTTAATCACATACGAAAGAGAATGTTTGTATGTCTATCACAAACCAAAGAAAATGTCTGAGTGTCAATCACACAACTTAAATTGTCTTTTGTCAACCATGATTTGATGAACTTCCTAACATGGTGGTGCAGGAACTAGATGATTTAGTTAATGTTGTTTTTAAAATGTTAGAGAAAAGGGACATGCTTCATAAATGACAACTGGATATATAATATTTTGAGGTGTGCACATACAGAATAAACTAATCCCAATAATTTTAGTAACTCGAACTATGAAACAAATATGCAGTGCAACAATTATGATGTGCAAGACGATGTTGGGATCTGCTGCACTAGCTTGTTTTTCTCGTTACAGATGGCGAGCGACTGCATGGAAGTACCGGTTGGGAAGGGGCAGGGTAGAGGCCGCATGGTCCAGGGGACTCCATTTGGAGATGGAGGTCAAGGGAAGAGGTTCCTTGATGGAATTTGATGATTTGGAGATCTTGTGTCTTGGTCAAATTTTATGGTGACAAGGACTTAAGAGTTGTGGAGAGTGACTATGGATGGGTCATGTATAACAAAAAATTAGGTAGAAATGGAAGTAAGTAATATAAGTTAGATAATGTTGTTTTCTAGTAGGGAAATGTCAGTCAAGTTTGAGTGTTTTATGTCCTTGTTGTGGGAGTGTATTGTGAGCCACAAATTGTTGTGTTGGTATTTGTAGCAAAATTTTACATGTGATGTATTTTTAAGTTTTAGTATTCATTATAATTTTAGATCTAGAAGCATAATGTACTCATCTGTATTTAATTATTTTATATATGATACACACTTGAATCATTTCCTCTCGATGGTGTATAATTAACCTTTCACATACTAGTTCGAACATGCTCTCACAAGTATTAATTAATTTTCTCATTCATTTTTGGTGAATATTTGATGATCTTATTTAATCGTTTACTTTGATGTCATACCTTAAGTTGTTTTCTCAAGTCAGCATGGCTTTAGTATTTTTTGTACTAGAGAAGTCCGGTGGAGCAGGTGAAACCCAACCGGTGATATTCTGGAAGGTGTTGCAGTTTCATCATGTACTCAAATGAATGTGTGAAAAGAGGACAATGGGGGTTTAAATTTGATGGATCCTTGAAATGGATATAAGACACCACCCACCAACTGAGCACCATCTACCGACCTTACTTAATTCCTCATCTTGGTCTAATAGAGCGGAATTAGCTATGATGAACACACCACCAACTCATGGACATGTGGGCATTCTACTTGTAAGTAACGGCCACAATGCTGGTTCATGTCGTAGCGGAAGGTGATACGGCGGCAATGCTAAAGGTCTCATATAGGGTGGTTATACTACTCAAATACGATGTGTAACAAGGTGTTGTCTTGGGTGGTGCTGCGACATGGGATGAGCTTGAGAGCCTCGGTGCTAATGAAGTGATGGGGATGGTGGACAATGACACCATTGGGCCTTAAAAGGGTGGTCACATCGCGCATGACCTAATCTACTCTGAGTTGAGTAAGGCCTTTCTATTGTATAAAGCAATGTACAACAACATAAAATTCCACCCTGAGAGGAGATACGTGTGGTCGCGTGGGTGTCACGCCCATCATCTTTAGTTTATGCAGCCATCGGAGGTGTCATGGCGAGGAAAGAACAACTATAGAAGGATGCTGATGAGCTCTAGCAACATGATAGAATAAATATTTATTATTTTCTCCTTTTATAAGTTGGCTTCATTAAAATGATCTGATGCATGAATTTAATTTTATAAGTGAGCAATTGTTTTACTAGGGATATGTATATATATAACGTGCAATATTAATTATGATGTTTATATGTATTCAGTAATAAAATATTAGTCCTTACTATACAACAGGCCCATCAACAAGCCCGTGCAAGCTGTGCAACGGCATAGGGCCCCCAAAAAATTTTAGGGCACCTAAATCGTAGGAATTATATTGGACATCTCAATCCTAAGGTCGAGCCGTCCTAGCCTTAGTGTGCGCAACACTGGCCTAATCTATCCAAGTCCAACCATGAGTAAATTTGATGGTAGTCCACACCAAATCGCTCGAGGGTCTATCCAGAAATTGATCGAACGATGGATTGCACTGAGGGCCGAAGGGTCTAACCTTGGCAGGCGGGGGCCTCGTAGTCGGTGGTGGTGGTTCTTCCATGGTAGAGAGGTGATCTTAGTCTCATGGTTGGGGATAGGGCGGCGGCGGCAGGCGAATCTAGCAAGAACTGGAGGCCACCGCGCTCTCAATCTCACTCACGGTGTGTCCAGATCCGTCCTCGTATTTTGTTGTTGTCTTATCAGTTTATATGCAAGTTTGATAGCAGTTGTTTGGATTGTTTGGATGCACTGTGTTCGTTTCCCACTTTGTTGTGTTAAGAAATAGAGAACGTCCAAGGTTGTGTCGAGGTTACTCTAAACATCAGAAATAGTATATACGAAGTACATACACTCATTTTCATTTTTTTCCAATAGAGTCTCCAAAGACGAATTGATCGATGAATCGAGGCTATTGTGCTGGTTTCCCTGAGTCCCCGACCCTTCCCGTGGCCTGCCCCATTTCATTTCCCATTCCCTCCTCATGCTTGCATCGATGAACGAAATCGTGAGTCTCGATAAATTCGTCTGTGGATTATTCCATTATGGATTTTGGAAAACTAATTTGAGATATTTATAAATAGTATGTGAATAATATATAAGAAAATTGTACCTGAAAGTATGCTTTAGCTATATTAATTACATTTATTTTGTTAAAAAAAACTAGGGCCCCATTTGCCTCTCGCAGAGAGGCCACATTTGCATCTCGCACGGGGCCCCAAATTTCTGGACACGCCCTGCTATACAATATGAGACACTTATACAGTGACAATTTATATGATGGTTGTAGTGCAGTATAGAAGCTTAGTACATGACTGAACTTTCTAAATTTTATAGTCTAATGTCTGAACGTTTTGATTGGATCAAGCATTGATATGTTTGTTATTTACGATTGTTGATTTTTTTGTAAGTTAAAATCACTACATTTTACTAAAGCAACAACTTAGATGTCAACTTTCTAGATTTAGATATCGGAGTTTTAGTCTGTTATTGTATTTGAACTTGATGCATTAAGATTATATATGATCAGGTTAGTGAAAAATTAGACGATAGTGTAGATGCCAAGTGTACTGACTACTGACAATTTTTGAACTCTTTGAATTTTTATAGTATTGTCTACTTCTCTGAATATTTTGAACCAGAATTCATCTTAATAGATGGGATCTTACAAATATGATGTTATCATCATTGATTGTGATGACAATGTTGAATAATCTGACTACATGTACCAAACTAACGAGGATGTCAATGAAGAAGAGATTCCAAGGTATAAGTTCGCCAAGCTGACGTAAGAGGTATGAAGAACATCATCACCTTTTAGTAGAATAGTGTAGTAGTTTTGGATAAACGGACATAACATTTGTATTTGTTGCATCTAGGACCTCTCTATGGGGAATATGCCATTTGATCGGCATTGCTATTTTGTAAATGAGATGACACTTACAGAGGATCAACAAAGGTTCCTTGTAATATTTGTTAATGATTCTCTAGGATAACCTATAAAGTAATATGTCTACAGGATAACTAATTCATCTGTCATCCCAAATAAATGCAAAATGTTAAGATGATATATACTAATTTGCACAAGTACCAATTTTGTTGTTTACTATCAAGTATATGCTAGTTTTTATAATTAATCTTTCTATTTTGACAGGAATTTTTACTTCACTTCACCAACACGTACCTGAAAAGGTACTTTACAGAACTTATTGAGGTAGATGTTGACTGCATTATAAGTAGGAAAGACTTGAAAATTGGAATGAAGCTGGAACATGGGTCAAATAAAGAAATCATGATAAGCTGACGGGGAGATATATAGTTGAGAAACCATAATCAGTCAGTCAATAGAATGCTACCAAACGTCGAAAAACCAACCCAAAATGGCACCAAAGAGAACAATGTAGCCACACATGTGTTAATCACACACCAAAGAGAATGTTTGTGTGTCTCTCACAAACCAAAGAAAATGTCGGAGTGTCAATCACACGACTTAAATTTTCTTTTGTCAGCCATGATTTGATGAACTTCCTAACATGGTGGTGAATAAAGTTGATGATTTAGTTAATGTTGTTTTTAATATTTTAGAGAAAAGGGACATGCTTCATAAATGACAACTGGATATATAATATTTAGAGGTATGCACATGCAGAATAAACTAATCCCAATAAGTTTAGTACCTCGAACTATGAAACAAATATGTAGTGCAACAATTATGACGTGCAAGATGACGTTGGGATCGGCTGCACTAGCTTGTTTTTCTCGTTATAGTTGGCGAGCGACTGCATGGAAGTATTGGGTGGGATGGGGTAGTGTAGAGGGCATCTGGTCCTATGACTCCATTTTTAGATGGAGGTCAAGATAATAGTTTCCTTGATGGAATTTGATGATTTGGAGATCTTGTGTCTTGGTCAAAATTTATGGTGACATGGTCTTAACAATTGTGAAGCATGGAGAGGGATGGGTCTTTGTAACAAAAAATTAGGTAGAAATGGAAGTAAGTAATATAAGCTAGATAATATATTTTTCTAGTAGGGAAAGGTTGGTCTAGTCGAGTTTTTTATGTCCTTGTTGTGGGAATGTATTGTAAGCCACAAAGTGTTGTGTTTGTATTTTTAGCAAAATGTTCTGTGTGATGTAATTCTAAGTTTTAGTATTTATTAGAATTTTACTTCTAGAAGCATAATGTACTCATTTGTATTTAATTATTTTATATATGATACACACTTGAATCATTTAATCCTCTCGATGGTGTATAATCAACCTTTCACATACTAGTTCAAACATTCTCTCATAAGTATTAATTAATCTTCTTATTCCTTTTAGGCGATTCTTTTGATGCTCTTATTTAATTGTTTACTTTGAGGGCATACCTTAAGTTGTTTTCTCAACTTAGAATGGATTTAGTTTTTTTTGTACTAGAGAAGTATAGTAGAGCAGGTGAAACCCAACTGGTGATATTCTGGAAGATGTTGCATATTTGACATGGACTCAAATGAATGTACGGAAATAGGACAATGGGGTTTAAATTCGATGGCTCCTTAAACTAGATAGAAGAGACCACCCACGAACTAAGCACCATCCACCAACCTTACTTAATTCCTCATCTTGGTATAATAGAGCGGCATTAGCTATGATGACCACACCACCAACCATCACCTCATGGACCCATGGGCATTCTACTTGTAAGTAACGGCCACAATGGTGGTTCGTGTCTTAGCGGAAGGTGATGTGGCAGCAACGGTAAAGGTGTCATCTAGGTTGGTTGTACTACTCAAATACGATGTGTCACAATGCATTGTCTTGGGTGGTGCACCGACATCGGAATATCTTGAGAGCCTTTGCGCTAACGCGGTGATGGGGATGGTGGACAATGACACCATTGGGACTTGAAAGGGTGGCCACATCGCGCATGACTGATCTACTTTGATTTGAGTAAGGCCCTTCTATGGTATAAAGCCATGTACAACAACCTAAAATTCCATCCTAAGAAGAGATATGTTTGGCCTCGTGGGTGTCAGGCCCGTCATCTTTATTTTATGCAGCCATCGGAGGTGTCAAGGCGAGGAAGGCGCCACTATATAAGTATGCTGATGAGCTCTAGCAACATGATAGAAAGAAGATTGTTTATTTTCTCCTTTTATAAGTTGGCTTCATTAAAATTATCTGGTGCACGACTTTCATTAAGTGTACACACTAATTTATATTTAGTTTCATAAGTGAGCAATTGTTTTACTAGGGCTATGTATATATAATGTGCAATATTAATTATGTTTTTTCTATATATTCAGTAGTAATATATTAGTTCTTACTATACAATATGAGAAACATGGTATAGTGACAATTTATATGATGGTTGTAGTGCAGTATAGAAGCTTAGTACATGCCTGAACTTTCTGAATTTTATAGTCTAATGTTTGAACTTTTCGAATTGGATCAAGCATAGATATGTTTGCTATTTATGATGGTTGATTTTTCTATAAGTTAAAATCACTACATTTTACTAAAGCAACAACTTAGATGTCGACTTTCTAAATTTAGATATCGGAGTTTTAGTCTGTTATAGTATCTGAACTTGCCGCATTAAGATTATATATGCTCAGGTTAGTGAAAAATTAGACGATAGTGAAGATGCCAAGTGTACTGACTACTATCAATTTCTGAACTCTCTGAATTTTTTATAGTATTGTCTACTTCTCTGAATATTTTGAACAAAAATTCATCTTAACAGATGGGATCTTACAAATATGATGCTATCATCATTGATTGTGATGACAATGTTGAATAGTCTGACTACATGTACCACACTAACAAGGATGTTAACGAAGAAGAGATTCCAAGGTACAAGTTTGCCAAGCTGACGGTAACATGTATGAAGAACATCATCACTTTTTAGTAGAATAGTGTAGTAGTTTTGGATAAACGGATATACCATTTGTATTTGTTGCATCTAGGACCTCTCTTATGGGAAAATGCTATTTGATCGGTATTGCTATTTTGTAAATGAGATGACAATTAGAGAGGATCAACAAAGGTTCCTTGTAGTATTTGTTAATGATTCTCTAGGACAACCTATAAAGTAATATATCTACAGGATGACTAATTTATCTGTCATCCCAAATAAATGAAAAATGTTCAGATGTTATATACTAATTTTCACAAGTACCAATTTTGTTGTTTACTATCAAGTATATGCTAATTTCTCTAATTAATATTTCTATTTTGACAAGAATTTTTACTTCACTTCACCAACACGTATCTGAAAAGTTACCTTACAGAACCTATCGAGGTAGATGTTGACTGCATTACAAGTAGGAAAGACTTGAAAATTAGAATGAAGCTGGAACATCGTTCAAGTAAGGAAATCATGACAAGTGGATGGGGAAATATATAGTTGAGCAACCATAATCAGTCGGTCAATAGAATGCTATCGAAAATGAAAAAAAAATTGCCACCAAATAAAACAATGCAGCCACACATGTGTTAATCACATACCAAAGAGAATGTTTGTATGTCTGTCACAAACCAAAGAAAATGTCCGAGTGTCAATCACACAACTTAAATTGTCTTTTGTCAGCCATGATTTGATGAACTTCCTAACATGGTGGTGCAGAAAGTAGATGACTTAACTAATGTTGTTTTTAAGATGTTAAAGAAAAGGGACATGCTTCATAAACGATAACTAGATATATAATATTTAGTGGTGTGCACATGTAGAATAAACTAATCCCAATAATTTTAGTAACTCGAACCATGAAACAAATCTGCAGTGCAATAATTATGATTTGCAAGATGATGTTGGGATCTGCTGCACTAGCTTGTTTTTCTCGTTACAGATGGCGAGCAACTACATGGAAGTATCGGTTGGGAAGGGGCAGTGTAGAGGCCGCATGATCCAGTTGACTCCATTTGGATATGGAGGTCAAGGGAAGAGGTTCCCTTGATGGAATTTGATGATTTGGAGATCTTGTGTCTTGGTCAAATTTTATGGTGACAGGGTCTTAATAGTTGTGGAGAGTGGCTACATGTATAAAAAAAATTAGGTAGAAATGGAAGTAAGTAATATAAGTTAGATAATGTTATTTTCTAGGGAGGAAAGGTCGGTCAAGTTTGAGTGTTTTATGTCCGTGTTGTGGGAGTGTATTATGAGCCACAAATTGTTGTGTTGGTATTTGTAGCAAAATTTTATATGTGATGTATTTTAAAGTTTTAGTATTCATTAGAATTTTAGATCTAGAAGCATAATGTACTCATCTGTATTTAATTATTTTATATACGATACACACTTCAATCATTTCCTATCGATGGTGTATAATCAACGTTTCACATACTAGTTCGAACATGCTCTCACAAGTATTAATTAATTTTCTCATTCATTTTTTGTGATTTTTTTGATACTCTTATTTGCTCGTTTACTTTGAGGGCATACCTTAAGTTGTTTTCTCAACTAAGCATGGCTTTAGTATTTTTGTACTAGAGAAGTCCGGTGGAGCAGGTGAAACCCAACTGGTGATAATCTGGAAGGTGTTGCAGTTTTGTCATGTACTCAAATGAATGTGAGAAAAGAGGACAATGGGGTTTAAATTCGATGGATCCTTGAAATGGATAGAAGAGACCACCCACCAACTGATCACCATCCATCGACCTTACTTAATTCCTCATCTTGGTCTAATAGAGCGGCATTAGCTATGATGACCACACCACCAACCATCACCTCATGGACATGTGGGCATTCTACTTGTAAGTAACAGCCACAATGCTGGTTCATGTCGTAGCGGAAGGTGATATGGCGACAACGCTAAAGGTCTCATATAGGGTGGTTGTACTACTCAAATACGATGTGTAACAAGGTGTTGTCTTGGGTGGTGCCGCGACATGGGAAGAGCTTGAGAGCCTCGGCGCTAATGCGGTGATGGGGATGGTGGACAATGACACCATTGGGGCTTGAAAGGGTGGTCATATCGCGCATGACCTAATCTACTTTGAGTTGAGTAAGGCCTTTCTATTGTATAAATCGATGTACAACAACATAAAATTCCACCCTGAGAGGAGATATGTGTGGTCGCGTGGGTGTCACGCCCATCATCTTTATTTTATGCAGCCATCAGAGGTGTCAAGGCGAGGAAGGCGCAACTATAGAAGGATGCTGATGAGATCTAGCAACATGATAGAATGAAGATTGTTTATTTTCTCCTTTTATAAGTTGACTTCATTAAAAAATTCTGATGCACGAATTTAATTAATGTGCAATACTATTTATGTTGTTTCTATGTATTCAGTAGTTAGATATTCGTTCTTACTATACAATATGAGACACATGGTACAATGACAATTTATATGATGGTTGTAGTGTAGTATAGAAGCTTAGGACATGCCTGAACTTTCTAAATTTTACGGTCTAATGTCTGAACTTTCTGAATTGGATCAAGCATTGATATATTTGTTATTTATAATGGTTGATTTTTTGTTCGTAGGTTAAAATCACTACATTTTACTAAAGCAACAACTTAGATGACGACTTTCTAGATTTAGATGTTGAAGTTTAATTCTGTTATATTATCTGAATTTGCTGCATTAAGATTGTATATGCTCAGGTTAGTGAAAAATTGGCGATTGTGTAGATGCCAATTGTACCGACTACTGCAAATTTATGATTTTTTATAATATTGTCTACTTCTCTGAATATCTTGAACCATAATTCATCTTAACAGATGGGATCTAAAAAATATGATGCTATTATCGTTGGACAATGTTGAAAAGTCTAATTACATGTACCACACTAACGAGGATGTCAACGAAGAAGAGATTCCAAGGTACAAGTTCGCCAAGCTGACGACAATAGGTATGAAGAACATCATCACTTTTTAGTAGAGTAGTGTAGTAGTTTAGGAGAAACGGACATAACATTTGCATTCGTTGCATCTATGACCTCTCTATGGGAAATATGCCATTTGATCGACATTGCTATTTTGTAAATGAGATGACACTTAGAGAGGATCAACAAAGGTTCCTTGTATTATTTGTTAATGATTCTCTAGGACAACCTATAAAGTAATATGTCTATGGGATGACTAATTCATCTATTATCCCAAATAAATGCAAAATGTTATGATGATATATACTAATTTGCACAAGTACCAATTTTTTTGTTTACAATCAAGTATATGCTAATTGTTCTAATTAATCTTTCTATTTTGTCAGAAATTTTTATTCAAGTCACCAAAACATACCTAGAAAGGTACCTTATAGAACCTACCTAGGTAGATGTAGAGTGCATTATCAGCAGGAAAGACTTGAAAAATTGAATGAAGCTGGGACATGGATCAAATTAGGAAATCATGACAAGTGGATGGGAAAGTGTTTTAAAGTGGTACATGATAGAAGATGAATATATATGCATCTTCATATTCCAGTCAAAAAGGTACGAACGAGTCTACATCTTCTCATCATGCATCTTGACCCATGAGGTTGTTTGTGATGCTGGAATCGTACTATTATAATAACTGCTAAGTGTTATCTATGTAGTGGTTGTCATGTGAATCATGTCATGGTAATATGTGTTATGAATTTATATAAGTAGATGTTAAGTAATGTTTTTCGATGAAAAAATAGTAGGGAAAACTCCCCATTGAGTCATTTTTCATTTATATATAAATATTTACAAGAAAGAACAATTATTTGGAGTGAATAGTTGACAAATTATATCCACCCGTTGCTACGTTGCTTATTCAAGATAGGTTTGGCTCGATGCATAATTAGAAAGACATCCTCCTTAAAGAATCTCACACATTCTAGGAGGTTTATATACTGGATTTAAAATATATGTTTGTTACTATGATACAATAAAGGCCAACACCCAGAAATTATAATTTCCTTAAAGCCGATGTTTGTGTATCTCATATTTCCATCAATGAGCATCCCTATGATATTCAAGTTTGTGTTCCATTCAATATTGAGACTCCACTAGAAGAACAAGATGAAATCACATAATAAATAAATAAGTGTATCATGCATTTATTGACATCTTCCTGGCATAGTACACAACTTGTACTTTTGACATGGAATTGTTTCCTTGTGAGTACGCTCCATGATATTGAGTCTGTCTTGATGAAGCGACCAGAAGAAACATTTGTGTTTAGGAAGCACACATGATTTCCACACCCATAGCATAGGTTTGGTTGCTAGCTCGGCTGGGGCTTGAGTTGTATATACTTTTTGCTATAGTATCTATCATATTTACCTCTGAATACCCATTTATCTCTCAAATTAGTGCCCATATATGGTTGGATCAGATCCTGCAGCTCATTGAATTGCCGAGATGCATTAGTAGATATAGGGGTGAAAAGTGATGATACATATCCTCATATGCTAAGGCGCATGCTTATTTAATGGTAATATTCTAATCAGAAAAACAAAGAGAATAGGTATGGGAATTGTGAATTTTCCATAGGTTATATCTATTTTCCTTCCACAATTAATAGTGCTACCATCACTGGGTTTGCAAGTGGTAAGATTATAGGAAGTGTCCCATAAATATACGCTATCTTTTCACCCAAATGGTCCAATTGGAGCTATGTTATGTGGAGTGTAATGTGGCCTATAGTGAACATTCCAAATTAGCTGCACCTAGGGTATATCATGGTTATACATGAATTTACATAAGTTTTTATGTTAATAGAAGTGTTTTGCAATCTCAGGTTCAAGACACATAGTCGTCCAACAACCTTAGGCTTGCAAACATTTTCCCACTTGACAAGAAATTTACCTTTTTTTAATATCTTTCCCACACTCTTGAGAAATCCCCTTGATCATTTCCACATGGTTATTTATTCCAATAGGAACTTTATGAAAGCACATAAAAAATTTAGCATACCAGTAAATATGGATTTAACCACAATGAGCTTTCCATCGTTGGATAATTTTGTGGCAATTCACGATAGACGTTTTTAAAATATGTCAATAATGCCAACAAAGTGCTTAATTTTTGGATTGGTAGTACCCATAGTGATGGGGATATGCCGAGTGGGGTATGCCCAGCAGGACGTTTCCTACTGGCCCGTATTGCCAGCGAGTGGGCCTGCAGGACAGTGACTGGATCACAACCCAATAAGGAGCCAGGCGACTGGAAGCTGAAGGCCCAGAAGCGTAGCTAGGCCCAGTCGGATTAGGTCAATCACCCTCCGAGTCCTTATCCAACTCGGCTATAGATTTGTAAACCTTGGCGAGGTGACTCTATATAAACCTCCCTAGGGCACGCATAGGACTTACGTTCCATCATACACCCTCTCGCCTAGCCGTCGAGCTCGCCCTTGTACTCTCTCATCAATACAATCTAGCAGGAATAGGTCTTTACCCTCCGGGGGCGAACCTGGGTAAAACCCAGTGTCTTCGCCCTCATCTCGCACCCCTCGTTCTACTACTCGCTGCCAATTGCAGCATCTGCCGTGGCCATTCCCACGACAGTGGCGCCCACCGTGGGGCCTGGCCGGTCAGGCCTGTGTTCTGCGGCGAGATCCAACTTGCCAATCAACGAGACGATCGCCACCGGCCACATGATCGCCATCAGCGAGATCCTCCAGATCTTGCCGAGCAGCTACGTCCCGGCGCCACGCCCCGTCACGCATAGCGTGATCATGCCAGTCGGCATGATCAGCCTCTTCGTTGGCTTCACCGACGTCATCGGCTCGGAGGACTCGGCTCGCATCCGCGAGTCGCCACCGTGCGATCGGCACTCTGAGAGTCAGGTCCGCACCCATCCACCGCCTCGCCTCCGAGTACGGTTCGGCCAACAGCAACGTGGCCGAGACCAGTGTGGTCGTAGATGACGCGGCCCTCAACGACGACGACGACTCAGCAACCCCAGCGTCAATCGCCAGATCCATTGTCGCCGCGTCACCCCCGGGCTCCATCACCCAAGTCTCCAACGTGGGGGACTTCGAGGATCCGTCCATCCTCGGGATCTTCGACTCCGACTCTGGGTCGGAGAACTTCGGCGATCTCCACGCCGGATCGGGTCGCTTTGTCGCGACCTACATGGCGAGCGGCACGAGCGGCACGAGCGCCCCGCCAGACCCATTCTCTACGCTGATCCCGCCGACTGCGACGGCGACGGAGGTCGACGAACTCCGCCCGCTACTGGAAGAGGCGGTCTGCAAGGAACAAGCCGAGCGCGAAAAATTTCGCCTCGAGCAAGCGATGGCGCAGGAGCTCTCGCTCTACCACCAGCGCATCAGGTCGCGCCTGAACCCCACCATTCAGGGCCGCGCCCTGAACTTCGACAACGGGAACGACCCGGCCCGCATTATCGAACGCGTGGTCTGCGAAAAAGCGCCACCCGGAGGAAGTGCCCGGCCACCAAGAGGCGCAACGGCGAACGGAACTCCCCCACCGCCGCCCGGTCTAGCGCCCCTCCAGACCAGCCAAGGATCATGATCTCCCCGTAGGAGCGGGACGTGAACGTCCTCCCGCTGTTCTCCACTCCGATGGACAACGTCATTGTGAGTCGAGTCGCGGTCGCCAACATCAACGTGACCGGGGAAGGCGCACTGCAGATCCAGTATGCCAAGGCCTTACTCGCCAAGGCCGTCGAGCAGCAAACCGCGGGAGCCGACTCACGGGGGCGCATGTACTCCTGATCATTAGGAAGTAGGGCGGTCTCAAGCGGCCTCCCAACGATGGCTAATACTCTCAACTACCCACCACCTGAGCCCCTGCAGCTCCAACCACGACCCGCGCACACGGCACTCTCCACCAACGACCCGCGACCGACGAACAACATGGTCGCTGCCAATGGGCAGCTAGTCGACGCGCGGACCCACATCATCAACAACCAAAGCTGGCGCACACACCAGCTCGATAACCTGAGGCACACCCTCACGAACCGCCGCGACGGTGAGCCAAGGGGCTCGCTCAGCCGAGTTGGCCCCCAGTGCTTCGGACCAATGATCCGAGGCGAAAAATATCCGGCGAACTTCAAAGCGCCAAAGGAGATCGAGAAGTACGATCCCTCGTACGACCCATCTGTGTGGCTAGACACGTACCTCATGGCGATGGGAATCACCGGCCACACCGACCTACTCGCCGCTCGCTACCTCCCCCTGATGATGGAGGGAGCGACCCGACAATGGATCAATACCCTCCCCATCGACAACATCGATTCCTGGGAGGATATGCGTGACGCCTTTGTTAGGCATTTCAAGGGTTCCTACACCCGCGCCACCACAATCGAGGACCTGGAGCGATGCGTCCAGGGACCCCACGAGTCGACCCGCAACTGGGTCCAACAATGGCAGGATCTGTGGTTCAACGCAGCCGACATCCACCCAGACACGGCGATACACTGCTTCAAGACCTCGTGCCGCTATGAGCCCTTGGTCGCCAAGCTCAAGCGGGTGTAAAAAACACTCGACAACATCCCAGACCTCCTCGAGATCGCCAAGCGGTATGCGGAGGAGGACCCAAACGAAGAAACCGACGACAAGTCGGGTGGAAACCGCCGCCCAAGCGGCCACGACAACGGGAGGTGACCAGAGCTATGCTACAGCAATACTCGCCTCACAGGCAAGCGCCAGGTGACGGGCGAGTCGACTTCGTCTCCAACGTCGGCTACGCGCCACGCGAACCCAAGAGCTTCCGTCGTGACGGAGGCCAGCGCCGTGATAGCGGAAACTACAAGGAGAGGCCAAAATTCGACCCTGTGGCCCTCCTTAACCAGCCATGTGTGTTCCACGGTAGGGAGGGGAAGCCCGCCACGCACACGACCGCCGATTTCCACTCCCTGAGGGAGATCAAGAAGGCACGACGCGCACGGGAAGACCCCAACAACCACCCGCCCAACGGTGGATCCTTCGGCCCGGCTTGCTCCACACCTTCACCGTGTTCAGCACCAAGCGCGAGAAGAAGGTCATCGCCCGCACCGTCGCCGTCAACACGGTGTCACAAGTCGACGTCCCCCGCTTCGTCAACTGGTCCGAACAGCGGATCACCTAGAGCCGCGAGGACCACTCACCACAGATCGAATATCCGGGGCGAGTCGCTTTGGTGGTCAAGCCCAAAGTGGGCGACTATTGGCTCCCCAAGACGCTGATGGACGACGGGAGCTCCATCAACATTATATACCTGGACACGTTCAGGTGACTGCGGTTCCTGCGGTCGATGATCGAGACGACCTACACCACCTTCCACGACATCATCTCTAGTCGGAAGGCATACCCGATCGGCAAGGTGACGCTGCCAGTCACCTTCGGCACTCCAGTGAACTTCCGCACCGAGCGGATCGTCTTCGAGCTGGTGCCCTTCAACAGCCCCTACCATTGTGTCCTGGGGCAGCAAGCATTCGCCAAGTTCATGGTGGCGCCACACTACGTGTACAACGCGATGAAGCTCCCAGGACCGTGCGGTGTCATCACCGTCCATGGTGACCCCGACATGGTCGCGGAATGCGAGGCCAAGGGCGCCGAGCTTGCCGACACCGTCATCGCCATGGAAGCAAACCACGCGGAGGAGCTCGCCAAGTACACGAGCGGGGTCGACAATGACGACCCCACAATACTCAAGATGCCCAACTCGGAGAATGGAAGCTCGACCGCATTCAAGGCCACCACGCACACGCGCTCCGTCGAGCTGGTCCTAGGCAACTCCAGCCAGACGGTGACGATCGGGACGGGCATGAGCCCAGCATAGGAAAGCACGCTCATCGAGTTCCTACGTGAGAATCGCGACATCTTTGCATGGAAGACATCTGACATGCCTGGTGTCCCGAGGAAACTCGATGAGCACAAACTCAACGCCGATCCCAAAGCGCGACCCATCAAGCAGTTGCTGCGGCCCTTCAATGAAGAGTGCCGTTGAGCAATCGCCGAGGAGGTGCAGCCTCTACTCGCTGTAGGCTTCATACGGCCAATCAAATACTCCAAGTGGCTGGCAAACCCAGTCCTCGCCGGAAATAAGAATGGGACCTGAAGAATGTGTATCGATTACACAAACCTCAAGAGTGCCTGCCAAAAGGAACAGTTCGTCCTCCCGCGGATCAATCAAATCATCGACTCGACCGCGGACTCGGAGTCGCTGTGTTTCCTTGACGCCTACTCTAGTTACAACCAGATCAAAATGACAATCGAGGACGACGAGAAGACGGCGTTCATCACGCCATTCGGAGCATTCTGCTACACCGCCATGACATTCGGCCTCAAGAACGTCGGAGCGACCTACCAGAGGTGCATGAAGGAATGCCTTGCGAGCCAAATTGGCCGCAACATCCACGTCTACATCGACGACGTGGTGGTGAAGTCCACTCGCCAGGGCGATCTACTCGCTGACCTGGCCGAAACTTTCACAAATCTGTGGAGGTACAAGATCAAACTCAACCCAGGAAAATGCACCTTCGGTGTACCTACTGGACAACTGTTGGGGTACGTAGTCTCCAAACAAGGCATGGAGGCGAACCCCCCAAGATCAACATGATCGCCCGGCTCGGCAAACCCGAGTGCCTGCGCGATGTCCAGAAGTTGGCCGGGCGGGTCGCGGCTCTCAGTCGCTTCATCCCCCGGCTGGGCGAGAAGGCAATGCCTCTCTATCGCCTAATGCGCAAGAACCCCACGTTCCAGTGGGACAAGCAGGCATACGACACGCTCCGAGCAGTCAAGGAAGTGCTACTCGCGGCCCCCATCGACAAGGAGCCCATGCTCGTCTACGTCGTGGCATCAGAATGAGTCGTCAACGCCGTCATGGTCGTCGAACGACCAAAAGAGGGCAAGGAGCGTCCAGTGGAGCGACATGTCTACTACATCATCAAAGTCCTCACCAAGTCGCGAGAGCGCTACCCGCAGTACCAGAAGCAGGTATACGCGGTCTTCCGAGCCCATCCGCGACTGCCGCACTACTTCCAGGAGCACCCATTCACGGTCGTCTCCTCAGCACCGTTTCAGGACATCATCCGCAACCGCGAAGCGCTGGACGAGTCGCCAAGTGGGCCGTTGAGATCGGACCACAACATCAGGTATGAGCCCCGCAAGGCAATCAAGTCGCAGGCCCTGGCGGACTTCCTCGCCGACTGGAGGAGGCGCAGCAGCCGGAGAAGCTTCCATACCTCCACTACTGGTTGCTACACTTTGACGGGTCCAAGAACAAAGACGGTGTAGGGGCAGGGATCGTACTCACGTCTCCCAAGGGTGACAAGCTGCGCTACGTCCTGTACCTCGACTTCACCCCCTGCACCAACAATATGGCTAAGTATGAGGCCCTCCTTCACGGCATGCGAGCAGCCACGGAAATGAACATAAACCGTCTGCGCTGCTACGGCGACTCCGATCTCGTCGCCGCACAAGTCGCCGGCACCTGCGACGCCGTCTCCCCCACCATGGCGGCATACCGCCAAGCAGTGGACTAGCTCGGGGGCCACTTCGCTGGCTACTCCGTCGAGTGGATCGATCGACGCAAGAACGAAGAAGCCGACGCCCTCTCTCGCATCGGCTTGGCTCACCACACACCACCAGCCGGCGTCTTCCTCGACACCATCACCAAGCCATCTGTCTCCCGCGAGGGAGATCGACCTTGGGATACCACTACAACCAGAACCAGCCCTAGTCGCCATGATCGTGGAGCCAAGTGACTGGACCATGCCATACATTGCCTACCTGGAGGGGGGGACCCTACCCACGGACGAGACGGAGGCCCGCATGATAGTACACCGCTGCAAATCCTTCGTCATCATCAACGGAGATCTACACAAGCGCAACATGACCGGCGTGTTCCAACGCTGCGTCCAACCCACGGAGGGTCGCAAGATCCTCCAAGACATCCACGCCGGTGACTGCGGCCACCACGCTGGCGCCCGGTCCCTAGTTGCCAAGGCCATGCGACATGGCTTCTACTAGATCACCGCACACGCCGACGCGGTCGACATCGTCCAATGTTGTATCAGGTGTCAGAAGTACGCCAACCAGACCCACGTACCAAGCTCGGTTCTAAAGACCATCCCCATCACCTGGCCATTGGCCGTGTGGGGCATGGACATGGTGGGCCCCTTCAAGAAGGCCCCCTCCGGCTACACCCACCTCCTAGTCGCAGTTGACAAATTTACAAAGTGGTTGGTGGCCAAGCCAGTCCGCAAGTGCGACGAGAAGACCGCCACCAAGTTCCTACACGATCTCATCTATCGCTACGGGTTCCCGCACAACACCATCATGGACAACGGCATCAACTTCACCAAGGGGGCCATGGCCGAATTCTGCGAGGAGCACAACATATGGCTCGACCTCACCTCAGTCGCCCACCCGGAGTCCAACGGCCAGGTGGAACACGCTAACCAGAGCATCCTCCATGGCCTGAAGCTGCGAATGCAAGTTCCCCTCGAGCGAACTCTGGGGTGTTGGGTCAAAGAACTCCCCTCCGTCATCTGGGGCATTCGCACCTCCGTCAACAGGTTGAATGGGTTCACCCCCTTCTTCATGGTGTACAGCACTGAAGTCGTCATGCCAACCAACCTCAAGCACGACTCGCCTCGAGTCGTAAACTATGCGGAGGCTGACAACGAGCTCGCACGCCAATACGGAGTCAACCAGCTCAACGAAGCACACGACCTAGCTTGCTCCCGCACCGCCATCTACCAGCAAGGACTCCGCCGCTACCACAGCCGCTGATACGTTGGAAACGTATCTATAATTTTTGATGCTCCATGCTTATTTAGTATCTACTTTGCTTTGCTTGTCCACACTTTCAGGTGCTTTTTACATGTTTTCTGGTACTAACCTATTAACAAGTTCAACAGTGCCAGATGCCTGTTTTCTGCTATTTTTGGTTTCAAAAAAGTTAGTAAAGAAATATTCTCGGAATTGGACGGGACAAACGACAAAGTCAATTACTTTCCGTGGGGAACATGAAGTCCATAGGGGAGCCGGAGGGGGCAGCCAGGGGGCCAGACCCACCCCAGGCGCCGGTGGGCCTAGCCCCAAGCTTGGCTAGGGTTTGGCAACCCTGGCCGCCTCCTCGGTCTCCCCCTTCGCCTATAAAAATCCCCCGATGCAGAAACCCTGGACACCCGATCAAATATCCACGAAACCGTCTGTAGTCGCCGCCACCATCGTCCCTAGATCGGGAGGGATCTGAAGTTCTTCCCGGCACCCTGCCAGAGGGGAGATCATCCCGGAGGCCTTCTCTCCGGTATGATGCATGAGTAGTTCCACCTTGGACTATGGGTCTATGTAGTAGCTATATGGTTGTATCTCCTCCTTTGTGCTTTCATGTATAGTTCTTGTGAGCTCCGTTCATGATCAAGATCTAATCTATTTGTAATCATGCATGTTGTGTTTGTGGGGATCCGATGGATATTGAGATTATTATGTTGGTTTGATTAATGGTTTTGTCTTTATGATTCTATCATGTATGTGTTGTTTGTGATCTTGCATGCTCTCCGTTGTTAGTAGACATCTTGGCCAAGTAGTTGCTAGTGACTCCAAGAGGGGGTATTTATGCTCGATAGTGGGTGCATGCCTCTAGTTTCCAAGGGAAGTGACAGAAATCTCTTCGGTTGTAGATGTGCTATAGCTACTAGGGAGAAAACAACGGTCTCTTATTCATGGAACATGTGGACTGTTTACCTTACACACTTTGCTTAAAGCAGTTGTCTGTTGCTTGCAACTTAATACTAGAGGGGGTTCGGATGATAACCTGAAGGTGGACTTCTAGTCATAGATGCAGTTGGATGGCGTTCTATGTATCTTGTTGTATTGCCCAATCAAATCTCATAGGATCTTTATGACTAGTAATTGCATTGTTATGCCTTGCTCAGTTCCTGTCAATTGCACCGTTGTAATTTGTTTACCCTTCAAGCCATGTTGTTTATCTAAGGAGAGCACCTCTAGTGAACTATGGACCCTGGTCCAATCTTTACCATTGATACATCCTCCATTGTTACTTGTTTACTTGCTTCAAACCATTGCCTTCCACACCATACGTTTAATCCTTTGTTACAGCAAACCGGTGAGCTTGACAACCTCACTGATTCGTTGGGAAAAATTCTTGAGTTTGTGTTGTGTAGGTCTCCGTGTTGCTTGCAACACCTGTGTGACGTTTCCTTCCTCCTACTGGTTCGATAACCTCGGTTTATTACTAAGGGAAAACTTGCTGCTGTTTTCATCACACCTCCCTCTTGGGGTTTCCAACGAAGCGTCCCACGACAAGTGCTGGGCGCCATCAGCCGCCGAGTCCACACTCGCACCTTCCAGGAAGGCGACCTGGTCCTACGACTGATCCAGGACAAGAAGGGCATGCACAATATCTCTCCCCCGTGGGAACCACCATTTGCCATAGGGCGAGTCCTGGGCAACGACGCCTACTACTTCGTCGACGTCCGAGGCGATGGACAGCTCGACGTCAAGCGGCCGTGGAATGTAAACCTCTTAAGGAAGTTCTACACCTAGAACTCCAACATGTACTCCCCCCGCTATGAAATAAAGAAGATCGATTCACACAAATTGTGTCTACTCTCCATATCTTGTGCCACTCACACTCGTAAAAACAGTATTACGCTAATCGCAGAAGTAAATCCTTGGTTACGTGACCGACATGGCTAAGTAGTGCGTCACAAGGGCACCGATAAATTTCGGGCCTTGTATCGTCCATGAAAACGCCAACCCAGAGCCCCATCGGAGTCGCCTTGCTCGACTGTCTTTCCGAGCTAAGACGACCGTATTCGCTTCCCATAGCGACCCAGTCCTCCACATCCTTCGTGCAGCGACTCGAATGGTCAAGTACCACGCTCGGGGACTGACGGTAGTCCAAACCCACGTAGCTAGGGAAAACACCAAGTATGAGAGCGTGTCCTGGACTCGCCACGCGACTGATTCTCCGAGTGAGGTGGAGCGACGCGCCTCGTCCTCACCTACCTTGGGCATGCGACTAGAACAGCTAAGTACCATGCTCGGGGACTCGTCCAAACGACCCCGTTCGCGCTCGAGAAAACGGCTAAGTATAGAGCACCCCTTGGGGTCGCCACGCGACTGGCTTTCCAAGCCATGGTGAGCCGAACTAAATTAACTAACAGTATATCAATAAACATACACACAAAGAAACGAGGTAAACCCCACAAAAGGGCGGGCGCGCTCGGGGACTCGCACAACCCAACAAATCACAGTCAAAGCAAAACTAACAAAAGCGTTCATGCATTCCTTCCAGCAACAAAATCTGTTCGCTTACAAGGGACAACATACTTTCCTTTACAACTAACGCCAATCGGCAAACTCTTCTACTCCGCAGGCTTTGATGACGACGTGCCACCGCCTCCGCGGACACGGATGAAGGGAACCCACGGGTTCGACGGATACGTCATCAGGGTGCCCACCATCGCCAATCGAAACAGTTGCTCCACATTGAAGTCGAGATTCGCCGGCTCAGTGTCATTCACGGCGACGATCGTCTCCTGATACGACAGGAAGTCGCCCATCGCCAGGACCCGATCAGAGTAGACCGCGGCCCGGTCGGTCAGCTTCAGCACTTCGGAGATCTCAACCGAGCCCGTCGCCAAGGGTACCCGCTGGTGACGTCGTCAAGATCGAAGTCGTTGGGGAGGTGCGCGAGCCCAAGGCTCAGCGCATTCGCAGCCCCACGATGGAAAGCTGACCGCGACATGAACTCCACAACCGCTGGAGCCCTCTCCAGATAGCGCCAGACTTCGGTGAGCTCACTGGGGATCACCTCCGTTGGCGAGATTTCCTGAAGATAAGCAGGAATGCAAGTCGCCCACAGAGCGGAAGAGTCCACCAGCATGGTGACACACTGCCGTGCATCGTACGACTGCGCCTCGGCCTCGTCGTCAAGAATCTTCCCTACAAAACATAAGAAGTTCACAGTCAGAAGGGTGCAAAAACGCGAAGGAGACTCGCACGCTCGGCGACTCGCCAGACCAACTACACGAAAGACAAAGGAACTCACCAATCAAGAGACGACAGCACCCCGTAATAAAGTCCTGAAGACCCGACAAGTCCGTCTGTAGCCCCGCAACGAGAGCGTCCGACAACTTCCGCTCTTCGGCTGCGGCAGCGACAGCCGCCTTGGCTCTCTCGTCCACCAAGGTTGCCTCCTCTTTGGCCGCTTTGAGCTCCCGCTCGAGCTCGGCCACTCTCTTTTCCGTGGCGGTCAATGACGACTGGGCAGTCGCCAATGCGCTCGCAGGGACCAAACCTTCGCGAGCCTTGTCCAGAGCGGCCGCATGACCCTCTACATCGACACAAGCGTGTGTACGAAATCAGGAAATGACATCCGTGGAAAAAAAGGCATCTCTAGCCTCTTACCAGCTGCCGCTCGAAGCTGCTCGTTCATCTCCCGCATGGAGCGGGATTCCTTTTCTAGACGCTCCTTGGCGGCCAATCGCTTCGTCGACTTGCACTGGAGGCCGTGCATAGACATGGCAAACGTCAGTCAAAACATTACAGAAGTTCCTAAGTACCTAGGAGTTGAAATTCAGCGACTAGCCACTCGGGGACTGGACATCGAAAAGTAGTAAGAATCTACCCGCTGAACTTCAGCGACTAGATCCTCGGGGACTGGACATACCTGGATGGACGCACCCAGCATGATGTGCATCTCGACCGCGTCCACCGACGGGAGCACGAGAGGCGTGCACCTGCGACACTATTCAACCTCCAAGCCCAAAACTTCGGGCACCTGGGCCGATTGTGCCGACGCACTCGCGGTGGAAGCCCTCGCCATAAAGCAAGGGAAGGTCACCACCGCTGCTCCCACAGCACTCGTTGATGGAGCCGTCGCCCCGACCAATGCCGCAGCTTCCACTTGCTGCGACCCCGCGTCCGTTACGGCCTTCACGGCCGCATCCACTCCAGTCGGAGCCTCACTAGGGGCGTCGACCGGCTCGTCTGAGATAGTGACGACCTCGTTGCCCTTTGCTTTCTTCGCGCCCTCAGCAGGCGCCTCGACCTCCTCGCCCTTCCTCTTCTTCGAGGGGTCATCTTCTGCCCCTGCGGCACCTACTGGAACCTTCTCCATCGAAGGGTGACCGATTTTCTTCACACCAGTCCTGCAAAACGACATCTTCAGCAAGCTCACCAGACAATTACAAGCCAGTCGTTCAAAGGAATACACCAACAACACTTACTTGGCGACTAGGATGAAACATAGGCCGGTGCGGATGTCGCCGTCTTCTCCAACTCTGGCCCCAGCTTCCGGCTGAGGCCCGTCTCAAACAGGCTTGGATCCCATGACACGGAGGCCTTCTTCGAGGATGAGGCCGCGGCAGGAAGCTCCACGACGGTCGACACAGGTGCCTCCCGTGGTGGTGATGCTCCCGCGGGTGGAGCAGCCCCGAGCCCGATGACTGCAGAGAAGGGTGGTGGCAGCGATGCCAACGACACTTCATCTTCTACCACGGCCGCATCAGCTGCCACAGTCGCCCGCGCCGGCGCACTAGACCCGGCCTTGTCGGCCGCGCTGGTCGCTTCGGAGCTACTCGTAGACCGAGGCGGCGACACCGCTTTGGCCAGCCCCTTCTTCTTCTGCGGCGACTTCTTCTTTGATGGCGTGGCCACGCGCCGAGAAGTGTATTCGAGGGCCTCACCTTCGCCCCGTTCATGATCCTCGAGGCTCTTGCTGGCCTCGAGCTCGCGTTGCCGTTTCCCTTGGGTCTTCTAAACCGCCGGTGCAATGAACTCCACGGCCTCGTCATCGCCGTCGCCGTCATCATAGTTGTCATCGCCTACGACATTGACCTTGTCGGAGGAGGACTCGCTTTCTTCCTCAACGGACTCGCTCAAATTTTCATCGTTAGCGGGTGCAAGCCAACCTTCCACCACTTGGAACAGCTACACAAATGAGACACGATCAGTAAAGGCCACGAATGCAATTCTGCAACTGTGAAATGAAGAAGGAAGAGTACACTCACCGACGGTGCCTTGCGCTTCGTGGTGTATGGAGGAATCCCGGCCCACGGGTCGAGATATTCCGCGTCGGTGATCTTCTTTAGCGTGAGGGCGTAGTCATCGGCGCTCCACTCGGCAGTGCAGGACTTGGTTGCGTCATCCATGCCCACGTACTCGTACATCCAATGGGCGCGGCTGGCCAGAGGCACCAGCCGTCGCCCGAGCCAGTAGTTGTACAATTTGATGGTTTGAAGGCCCTTCTTCTTCAGTTGACGGATCGTCGTCAACATTTCTTCGACCACCATCCGCTGGTCAAGCGGGAGTTTGGCGACATGGAGCCAACGCGGTTCGAGCCGGTCGACGGCGTACGTCATAAGTGACACCTCGACGTCCGGTGTTGACTCGCTCACGTAGAACCAATGTTTCTTCCATTTGTTCGTCGCCTTCTTCGGCAGCATAAGGTCGAGGAATGAGGCCTTGGACTTCAGCTGGAAGGTGAGGCCCCCCGCAGCTAGCATTGGGTCGCTTGCCCCTTCGTGTCCACCCGCTCGTGGAACAGTTATTGCCATAGGGGGAAGTACGGGCGGCAGCCCAGGTGGCACTCGCAAAACGCCACGAAAATGGCGAGTTGCTTGATGCTGTGCCGGCCCAGATCTGATGGTTGGATGTCGTAGTATGTGCAGAAGCGACGGAAGAAGATTGAGGTGGGTAAGCCGAGCCCCCTCTCCAAGTGGCTGGTGAAGCAGATGAATTCCCCGGCGCGGATCCGGTACCACCTCTCTGGCCGCGGGGATTCGCCATCTCCCGGCACGGAGAATTCCCGCATCCTTGAAGGATTTCAGCAGCGTCTTGGTGCACTTGGATATTCCCCACAGATCTGTAGGAGGTTCCATCGATCGGAGGATCTGGGGGCACGAGATCGCTTTGGGTCGCTCTGGTTCGCTCTGGGTCACGATGAAGGAATGGAGGATTGGGAGGTGCACGAGTTGGAAGAAATGTGGGAATAATCTCCCTTCACCCGTCACTCTCCTTATATAGCGGTTGGTACCCACCATTTTCGGGGAACCGTTACTGTGTGATGATTACGCCGATATTACCGTTGGATTACCCAATGGCTAGTTTGACCAAGATGATGGTCCAACTTCGTCTACTCGACTCGCCAGCCATAGTGATTCAACTTCTTGCTGACCCATTCGCCATAGCTGCGATTCGACTTCTCGCCGACCCATTCGTCGTAGCTGCGATTTAACTACTCGCTGACCTGTTCACCATAGCTGCGATTCGACCGGTCGCCATTGCTTCGACTGAGGAAATATGTTAAAGGACCTCTATTTCATTGAAGGAGTCCACCGCCGATTCGACTGGGCGTCCAAATTGGACCCGGATACTCTGACTGCCAAAGAGCACCTGCGACGAATCAACGACGACCTCGGGGCTACTGATGGGGATATGCCGAGTGGGGTATGCCTAGCAGGACGTTTCCTACTGGCCCGTAATGCCAGCAAGTGGGCCTGCAGGACGGCGACTGGATCACAACCCAATAAGGAGCCAGACGATTAGAAGCTGGAGGCCTAGAAGCGTAGCTAGGCCCAGTCAGATTAGGTCAAGCACCCTCCGAGTCCTTATCCAACTCGGTTGTAGATCTGTAAACCCTAGTGAGGCGACTCTATATAAACCTCCCTAGGGCGCGCATAGGACTTACGTTCCATCATACAACCCCTGTGACTCGCCGCATAGCCGTTGAGCTCGCCCTTGTACTGTCTGATCAATACAATCTAGCATGAGTAGGTTTTTACCCTCCGGGGGCCGAACCTGGGTAAAAGCCTGTGTCTCTGCCCTTATCTCGCACCGAAGATGGCTGGCCGCCCTTGCCTCTTGTTATACTACTCGCTGCCGATTGCAGCATCTGCCGTGGCCATTCCCACGACACATATAGAGGCCTACATATGTAAATGACAGAATCTTTGTCTTCCACCTAAATTGATTGGCCAATTATTGGCACTTCTCAGAGTAATGTTAATGGGGACTATAGATGTTTTATTGTAATTTACCTTTAGCCTAGTGGATAAAGACAACCATTGCAGAATTTCCGTAGGGTTTAGAAGTTGAGCTTCATTAGTTAGCATAATGATGAGGGTATCATAAGTGTATTGGATAACAAGAAAATCGAGCCTGATTACATGTACCACACTAACGAGGATATCAGTGAAGAAGAGATTCTAAGGTACAAATTCTCCAAGCTAACGGTAAGAGGTATGAAGAACATCATCACTTTTCAGTAGAATAGTATAGAAGTTTAGGAGAAATGGACATAACATTTGCATTTGTCGCATCTAGGATCTCTCTATGAGTCAATATGCCATTTGATCTGTATTGCTATTCTGGAAGTGAGATGACACTCGTAGAGGATCAACAAAGGTTCCTTATGGTATTTTTTAATGATTCTCTAGGACAAACTATAAAGTAATATGTCTACGGGATGGCCAATTCATTTATCATCCCTAATAAATGCAAAATGGTAAGATGATATTTACTAATTGTACATAAGTCCTACTTTTGTTGTTGATAATACAATTATATGCTAATTGTTCTCTTTAATCTTTCTATTTTGACAGGAATTTTTACTTCACTTCACCAACATGTACCTGAAAATGTACCTTGTAGAACCTATTGAGGTAGATGTTGAGCCATTACAAGCAGGAAAGACTTGAAAATTAGAATGAAGCTGGGACATGGGTCAAATAAGGAAATCATGGCAAGATAACATGCAAGTGTTGTGAAGAGGTACAAGACAAAAGAGGAAGATATATGCATCTTCAGCTTCTAGTCAAAAAGGTATGATGGTCATCTTCTCATCATGCATCTTGACCCATGAGGTAAATGATTTTCTCACGCAATCATACATTGAGAAATTTTACCAAATACATTTTGAACCGCATTTATCGATAAGCACATACTGAAATATGGCACGACACCACAATATTTCCTAAAAATTCCATCGATGGACACATCCCACTACAAAAATACCCCCGTCCTCGGCACTTCTTTTGGGCGGCATAAGCAAAAAGGACTCGCAAAAGTTTGTTAGCCGGCGGATGAGCAACCGCGGCAACATTTGGTCGCGGCGCTGAATTTATCATCGATGTTATGCCATTTGCGGCGCTATTATGCGCCGGATCTATACTTGACGCGTCGCACTACCGATTTCCCTGGTCCACCCCACGTTTCTCTTTTTCCGTCACTCTTTTCGCTGATCCCACTAAGATTTTGAATGGCCCCGCCTGAAATCATACCGTTGTGCACCTCCTTATGCAAATCTATCGATTTCCCCTTTGCAAATTGCCCATTCCCCTCCACACTAAACCCTCAACGTTGTCTACGCCGGTCGACGACGGCCAGAAGTGACTTCCTTCCGCCGCCTCCTACCGCCCGCCTCTGTTGCCCCTCCATCGTGCATCCTCGATGTCGCCTAGGTCATTGGTAAGTCTTCCTCGCTTACACTGCTCTGTTTTTATCGCCCTTTACTATCAGTACCATTTGCGCCTTCGATATGGCTCGATATTATCCCATCGTTTTGCCTAGCTTGCCTTAGATGGCACAAGGAGCGAAGAGAAAGGCTACTTCACAGCTATAAGAACCCCCGCCCCTGGCTACAACAAAAGATTATTAAAATGATTGGAAACCATAGAAATGAACAATGTAGAATTAGGCAGCAGAATTTGCACACAGGTTTCTTATATGGCCATCCTCTAACGAAGAAACAGTTGTTCCTAGAGAGAATATTGTTATAGCAGACGTGTGCATACTTTCCCGGTTATGCTCTACCATTACTGATTTACCTTGTTATAATTATGATTCTACCATTACTGATTTACCCTTAATGCTTACTTTCAGCATGCCGCTCGAGATGACTCTGAGGATGAACGTGGAGATCCTTTGTTCACAAAAGCACAATGAGTTGAAGATGATGAATAGGTAGAGTTATACGAAGAAGATGAAAGGACTAAGGATGACAACAACAGGGATGAAAGTGGCACTAATAACGAGGACGGGGACGATGAAGAGGCAGGGCAAGGGAAGACGAAGAGGAAAACACACGCGCATGGTGCAAACTGAATTTGAGTGCATAGTGCTAACTGAATTTAGTATATAGTGCTAATTGAATTTGAGTGCATAGTACTAATAACCAAATTTAGTGCATAGTGGTAACTAAATTTAGTGTGTATTGCTAACTGAATTTGAGTGCATATTATTGCTAAGTGAATTTGAGTGCATAGTAGTGCTAAGTGAATTTGAGTGCATAGTTTTTCTAAGTGAATTTGACTGCATAGTGTTAACTGAATTTAGTGCATAGTGCTAAGTGAATGTGCAAACTAAGCTACATACTCATAACATAGATTACTGCTCTGAGTTTCCTTCCTACATCCTTGATTACGTGCAACACGTATGATGAACGGGAGGACCGTGAGGGGTCCTTCTAAGATGAGGTCAATAACAAGGAGTAATGAGATGTACAAAATTTATGTCAAATTCAACACGTTAGGGCAGCCTTTTGGACTTTCTACGACCAACTTTGTAAACTATATTTCCTACCTGGCAAAAAAGTCATATATCCTTTAGTTTTACGGATTGGAGGAAAGCTGATCATAATTACACGTAGTGGGACACACTGAACGCAATCAAACTCCCCATGTGAACCATTCTTGCGATGCATGTTATATCATTCTTATTCATCCTGACACATGTATCTCAAATTGTAGAAATATTTTGATATTGATCCTTTGTGTAAAGATTGGGTGATGAGATCATCTAGAAAGAAATGTCATGATTTCAAAAGCACGATGAAGAGGTTGTTTATCAATCCTGAGTTGATGATTCATGAGAACGTGGTTGTGACGATAATTTTTTTACCAATGATTGGACAATGTTGTGTGAGTATTGGAGTTTGGATTCCACCAAGGAACAAAAGCTAGAATGAATACACTATACCATGTTAATAAAAAAAATGTCCATCATACTTCTGGATCAAAGAGTTTCGCCAGGGCGAAGTGCATAGGGGTAAGTATCATATAAGTTGTATACATAGTTTTTTGCTTGATAACCTCTTTCTGAATGTTTACATCGTCAATTAGGAGAAAGCCACACACACGGACAAATATAACGTACCTGAATGTTTACCCTCAATGCTCAGGTATATGTTTTCTACATAACTTGTTGGTTGATGCACCTATTGTTGATGCATATAGGACTGCATATGTTTTTTATGCTACATAACTTTGTGTAGATTGAAGAAAAAGTGGGTCTAGGATTGATGATAAGTGATAGGACATTTGCATTTGGGAAGTTAACTTCCACATACAAGTTTTTTCAGTGTTGGATGATGGACAACCGTTCGGTGAATTCTGCAAGATCTCGATTGACGTTGTGATAGATAAAACTGTGGCACTGGTTAGGCTAATCCGAAAGGTTAAGAAGTTGGGACAAGCTCTAAACCATCACATTTCTTGGCCATTTATAAATGTAAGTGAATAACGACGTTCAGCTTCAAGATTTACCGAATGCACATGTCCTGATAAATGTTTATCTATTGATTTTGTAGTTTACGAAGCTAGAAGGATCTCATGTGTCCAACTTAAGACATTTATATTTTGGATAACAACAAAAGTATGTCTGAGTCTCTATCTATTACTCCCGTACAAGTTTCCTTGTTTGCAACAAAGTGGTTTACAGTTCATTTCATTTCTTGTTCATCAGCATCGTCAGTTTGCCGTATACTCAACTCAAGACCAAGCAATCAAAAAATTATCGTAGCACTTGTTATGCCCTGGACGATATGGGTTCTCTGTTGGTCGACGATTGTGTTAATATGTGTGAAGTCGATCACACTTAAACTTAAAACTTTCAAAACTGATTGTGATGTCTTTTGTAGTGCTATGATGTATGTGTTTGATACTATGTTATGCTATATATTCGAGTTTGTGATTTGATATTTGGAAGCATCATGTGTGATTGATATTATGAATTTCTATGAATTCTGGTAAAGTAGAGGAACCGTAAATATAGAAAACACTGGCTAATTTGATGCGCCAAAAATATCATTGGGGGCACTAAAAATTATGTTGTGGCTGGGCCATGTACGATGGCACCATATTATGCTGGCACACAGAGCTGACACGACACCTAATCAGTGCCGGCCTACAATGGGCCACGATGATAACGTCATGCTGCCGTGGTAACTCTTCCTCAGCGGTTGATGATGTACCGAGCCAAAAAAGACGTCTCCTAAAAACTTTTCCCGATGCAGTTATTCTTGGCGGTTTTTTTGCCGCACCAACACGAGCGTGGGGACTAGGCGTGTACCTCGTTTATAAGCGTCAGGGCCCGCAGTGCCCGTTGTAGTTTCCACCGCACTACTTGTAGACAGATTATGTGTGTGTTTGCTTCCATGGAATAAAATAGGAAGTAGTCCATGGTTTTTTAATTCGATTGACACCTTGAAGCGGATGCGAGAGACCACCCAGCTATTTAGCACCGGCCTCATGAAGCCTAGTTAAATTACTACCCGCTGGACATAGTTAGTGGGAATTAGTCTGCTCATTCTGCTAAGTAAGGGGACATGTTGGTGGCGTTGAAGTACTTGCTTAGGGAAACTGTACTGCCGATTTCGAAGTGCAAGAAGGTGCTTTTCAGCATAGGTGGTGGGGATGCGGTGACACCAGCTTCCGCGACATAGAAATACCTTGATCATCGGCGGTGTTGGTGATGGTGGAAAACAACACATGGCATGTGATGGAGGGGACGTCGCATGTGATCTGATTTTCCCCGAGTTTTTACGGATAATACCATGTCCTACAAGGGTGGCACCTCAGGGAGAGGATACAAGGGGTCATCACGTTTTTCACCTCCATGTTTTATATGGCTTCTAGAGATGACAAGTCGAGGAAAGTGTTGCAGCGAAAGGAGGCTACTGAGCTCTAGCAATATAAGTATGCAAGAAAGCATCTTGAAACGGGACACCATCTTTATGTATTAAGTAGCTTCAGATTTCATAACAAAGTTCCCAACAAATATAGAAGAAAAATCTAGAATAAACAATATGTCCTTATCAAAAAATAATGAGTGGCAGATTTTATTTGAAATGTATTACTCTCAAAGGTCAAAAAGGAGGCAATGTACATGCTAGATGGGGATACATCTATATTTTGGTTAAATTTACTAGATGGAAAATCTTCCTATTAGAGATATATAGTTGAGCTACCATAATTATTCAGCCAATATAATTCTACCGAACGTGGAAAAAAACAACCCAAATTGCCACCAAAGAAACCGATGCAGCCACACATGTGTTAATAACATACCAAAGAGAATGTTTATGTGTCTGTTGCAAACCAAAGAAAATGTCTAAGTGTCAATCACACGACTTAAATTGTCTTGTGTTAGTCACACAACAAAGATAACCATAATTTGATGAACTTCCTAACATGGTGGTGAAGAAAGAAGATGATTTAGTTAATGTTGTTTTTAAGATTTTAGATAAAAAGGACATGCTTCATAAATGGCAAAATAATATATAATATTTAGAGGTGTGTGCATGCAGAATAAACTAATTCAAATAATTTTAGTAACTCAAAATATGAAACAAATATGCATGTGCAACAATTATAACGTGCGATATGACGTTGGGCTCTGCTACACTATCTTGTTTTTCTTGTTACAGATTGCGAGCGAATGCATGGAATTGTCGGGTGGGAGTGCGCAGTGTAGCAGATGCATGGTCCAGTGACTCCATTTGGAGATGGAGGTCAAGAGAAGAGGTTCCTTGATGGATTTTGATGATTTAGATATCTTGTTTCTTGGTCAAAGTCTATGGTGGCAGGGTTTTAATAGTTGTGGAGCTTGGCGAGGGATGGGTCATGTATAACAAAAAGTTAGGTACAAGCGAAAGTAAGTAATATAATTTCGATAATGTTATTTTCTAGTAGGTAAAGGTGGGTCAAGTCGAGTTTTTTATGTCCTTGTTGTGGGAGCGTACTTTAATCCACAAAGTGTTGTGTTGGTATTTGTAGCCAAATGTTCTATGTGATGTAATTCTAAGTTTTAGTATGTGTTAGACTTTTACTTCCAGAAGCAAAATGTACTGAATACTTGATCTCGGTATTTAATTACTTTTTATATACACACTTGAATCATTTCCTCTCCATGGTGTATAATCAACCTTTCACAAGTATTAATTAATGTTCTCATTCCCTTTAGGTTATTATTTTGATGCTCTTATTTAATCATTTACTTTGAGGGCACACCTGAAGTTGTTCTCTCAAATCAACATGACTTTAATTTTTTTGTGTACTATAGAAGTATGGTGGAGCAGGTAAACCCAACTAGTGATACTCTTGGAAGGTGTTGCACGTCACAGATTTGACATTGACTCAAATGGATGTGTTAAAAGGGGACAGTGGGTTTAAATCCGACTGGCTCCTTGAAATGGATAGAAGATACCACCCAACTACTGAGCACCATCCACCAGCCTTACTTAATAGCTCACCTTGGTCTAATAGAGAGCGGAATTAGCTACGATGACCACACCACCAACCATCACCTCATGGACCTGCGGGCATTCTACTTGTAAGCAACAGCCACAATGGTGGTTCGTGATGTAGCGGAAGGTGATGTGATAGCAATGCCAAAGGTCTCATATAGGGTGGTTGTACTACTCAAATACGATGTGTAACAAGGCGTTGTCTTGGGTGGTGCCACGAAATGGGAAGAGCTTGAGAGCCTCAGCACCATTGCAGTGATGGGGATGGTGGAAAATGACACCATTAGGGCTTGCAAGGATGGTGACATCACCCATTACCTGATTTAATCTTAGTAGAGTAAGGTCTTTCTATTGTATAAAGCCATGTACGACAACCAAAAATTCTTACCTGAGATGAAATATGTGTGGATGAGTGGGTGTCATGCCCGTCATCTTTATTTTATGCAGCCACCGTAGGCGTCAAGGTGAGGAAGGCGCCAATGTAGAAGGATGCTGATGAGGTCTATCAAAAATCTAGAATTAAGATTGCTTATTTTCTCCTTTTATAAGTTGGCTTCGTTAAATTTATCTCATGCACGAATTTAATTAAGTGTGCACACTCATTTATATTTAGTTTCAAAAGTGAACAATTGTTTTACTAGTGCTATGTATATTGATAATGTGTAATATTAATTATGTTGTTTCTATGTATTTGCTGGTAACATATTAGTTTTTACTATACAATATGAGACACATGGTACAATGAAAATTTATATGAAGGTTGCACTGCAATATAGAAGCTTAGTACATTCTTGAACTTTCAGAACTTTATAATGTAATGTGTGAATTTTCTGAATTAGGATCAAGAATTGATATATTTGTTATTTACGATGGTTGATTTTTTTGTTCTAAGATAAAATCATTACATTTTACTGAAGAAAAAACTTAGATGTTGACTTTCTAAATTTGGATATCAGGATTTTAGTTTGTTATAATATCTGAACTTTCTGTATTAAGATTGTATATACTCATGTTAGTAAAAAAAATGGATGGCAGTGTAGATTCCTAGTGTAGTGACTACTGCAAATGTTTGAACTCTCTGAATTTTTATAGTAATGTCTACTTCTCTGAATATTTTGAACCCGAATTCATTTTAACATATGGGATCTAACAAATATGATGCTATCATCATTGATAGTAATGACATTGTTGACAAGTCTGATGAAATGTACCACACTCACGAGGATGTCACCAAAGAAGAGATTCCAAGGTGCATGTTCCAAGCTGACGGTAAGAGGTATGAAGAACATCATAATTTTTAGTAGAATAGTGTCGTAGTTTAGGAGAAACGGACATAATATTTGCATTTGTTGCGTCTAGGACCTCTCTATGAGGGAATATTCCATTTGAGCAGCATTCCTATTTTGGAAGTAAGATGACACTTACATAGGATCAATAGAGGTTCCTTGTAGTATTTGTTAATGATTCCCTAGGACAACCTATAAAGTAATATGTCTACAAGATGACCAATTCATCTGTCATCCCAAATAAATGCAAAAAGGTAAGATTATATTTAGTAATTGTACACAAGTCCCAGTTTTTCTAACTAATCTTTCTATTTTAACAAGAATTTTTACTTCACTTCACCAACACGTACCCGAAAAGGTACCTTACAAAAACTATCAAGGTAGATGTTGAGTGCACTACAAGCAAGAAAGGCTTGAAAATTAGAATGAAGCTGGGACATGGGTCAAACAAGGAAATCATGACAATCAGATGGTAAAGTGTTGTAAAGAGGTACATGATAGAAGAGAAAGATATATGCATCTTAAGCTTCCGGCCAAAATGGTAAGACGGACCGCATCTTCTCATCATGCGTCTTGACCCATGAGGTTGTTTGTGATGTTGGAATCCTACTACAATAATAACTGCTAAGTACGATCTGTATAGTGGTTTTCATGTGAATCATATAATGGCAACATGTGTTATGAAATGATATAACTATATGTTAAGTAGTGCTTTCCCATGGAAAAATAGTAGGGAAAACTCCCCCATTGAGTCATTTTTCATTTATATGAAAATATTTACAAGAAAGAACAATTATTTGGACTCAATAGTTTACAAAATTTCCATCCATCGCTATCTTGCCTATTCAAGCTAGGTTTGTCTCGATCCATAATTAGAAAGAAATCCTCCTTAAATAATCCCACACCTTCTATCAAGGTTTACGTACTGGCTATCAAATATATGTTTCTTCCTGTGATACCATAAATCCTAACACCCACAAATCATAATTTCCTAAAAGAGGATGTTTGTGTATCTCCCGTTTCCCTCAATGAGCAACCCTATGATGTTCAGGTTTGTGTTCCATTCAATATTGAGACTCCACTGAGAAGCACCGGATGAAATCACATAAAAAATAAATAAGTGTATCATCCATTTATTGACATCATCATGTCATAGTACACAACTTGTACTTTTGACATGGATTTTTTTCCTTGTGAGTAGATCCATGTTATTGAGTTTGTCTTCAGGAAGAAACTAGAAGAAACATTTGTGTTTAGGAAGCACAGATGATTTCGACACCCATAGCATAGATTTGGTTGCTGGCTCGGTTGGGGCTTGAGTTGTATATACCTTTTTTATATAGTATCCATCATATTTACCTGGGAATATCCATTTACCTCTCGCATTAATGCCCATATATGGTTGGATCAAATCCTGCAGCTCATTAAATTGCTGAGATGCATTAGTAGACAGAGGGGAGAAAAGTGATCATATGTATCCTCATTTACTAATGTGCATGCTTATTTAATGGTGATATTTTTTTCATAGGGTAAAGCTAATAGGTATGGGAATTGTGAATTTTCCATAGATTACATCTATTTTCCTTACACACTTAATATTTCTAACATCACCGTGTTTGCAAGTGGTAAGATTCACCCCATAAAGAGAAGTTGTCTTTTCACTCAAATTGGCCAATTGGAGCTATGTTATGTGGTGTGTAATGTCGCCTGTAGTGAGCATTCCAAATAAGCTACACCCATGGTATATCTTGGTGATTCGTGAGTTTGTATAAGTTTGTTATGAGAAGTGAATAGTTTTGCAATCTCAGGTTCAAGACACATATTCCTCCAACAGCCTTTGGCTTGCAAACATTTTCCCACTTGACAATAAATTTACCATTTTTAATATCTTTCCCACACTCTAGAGAAATCCCCACGCTCATCTCCACATGGTTAATTATTCCTATATGAAATTTAAGAAAGCACATAGAAAATTTAGCATAGTAGTAAACATGGATTTAACCACAATGAGCCTTCCATCATTGGATATTTTTGTGGCAATTCAAGATAGATGTTTGTCAAATTTGTCAATAATGCCAAAAAATTCTTAATTTTTGGATTGGTAGTACCTGTAGAGAGGCCTATATATGTAAACGACCGAGTCTATGTCTTGCACCCAAATTGATTGGCCAATGATTGACACTTCTCATGGTAACGTTAATGGGGACTATATATGTTTTGTTGTAATTTACCTTTAGGCTAATGGATAAAGACAACTGTTGCAGCATTTTCTTAATGTTTAGAAGTTGAGATTCAATAGCTAGCATCATAATGAGGGTATCATCAGCATTGGATAATGAAAAAATCCACTCTCATTACATGTACCACACTGACAAGGATGTTCGTGAAGAAGAGATTCCAAGGTACCACTTCACCAATCTAACGATAAGAGGTACTAAGAACATCATCACTTTTTAGTAGAATAGTGTAGTAGTTTAGGAGAAATCGACATAACATTTGTATTTGTTTTATCTAGAACCTCTCTATGAGGGAATATTCCATTTGAGCAACATTGCTATTTTGGAAGTGAAATGACACTTATATAGGATCAATGGAGGTTCCTTGTAGTATTTGTTAATGATTTAATAGGACAACCTATAAAGTAGGATGTCTATAGGATGACCAATTCATCTATCACACCAAATAAATGCAAAAATGTAAGATGATATTTAGTAATTGTACATAAGTCCCAATTTTGTTGTTTAGAATCAAGTATATGCTAATTGTTCTAATTAATCTTTCTATTTTGATAGGAATTTGTACTTCACTTCACCAACACGTACCTGAAAAGGTACCTTTCAAAACCTATCAAGGTAGATGTTGAGTGTATTACAAGCAAGAAAGACTTGAAAATTAGAATGAAGCTAGGACATGGGTCAAACTAGGAAATCATGACAAGCGGATGGGAAAGTGTTGTAAAGAGGTACATGATAGAAGATAAAGATGTATGTTTCTTCATCTTCAATCATATATAATTGTTTTATATATGATACACACTTGAATCATTTCCTCTCTATGGTGTATAATCAACCTTTCACATACTAGTTTGAACATGCTCTCACAAGTATTAATTAATCTTGTCCTTCCTTTTAGGTGATTCTATTGATGCTCTTATTTAATCGTTTACTTTGAGGGCATACCTTCAGTTGTTTTCTCAACTCAGCATGGCTTTAGTTTTTTTTGATAGAGAAGTCTAGTGGAGCAGGTGAAACCCAACTGGTGATATTCTGGAAGGTGTTGTAGATTTTACATGGACTCAAATGAATGTGTGAAAAGAGGAAAATGGGGTTTAAATTCGATGGATCCTTGAGATGGATAGAAGATAGCACCCACCAACTGAGCACCATCCACCGGTCTTACTTAATTCATCATCTTGGTCTAATAAAGCGGCCTTAGCTATGATGACCACACCACCAACCATCATCTCATGGGCTTGTGGGCATTCTACTAGAAAGGAACGACACAATGGTGGTTCATGTCGTAGCGGAAGGTGATCTGGCGGCAACGCCAAAGGTCTCACTGAGGGTGGTTGTACTACTCAAATATGATGTGTAACAAGGCGTTGTCTTGGGTGGTGTCGCGACATGGGAAGAGCTTGAGAGCCTCAGAGCTAATGAAGTGATGGGGATGGTGGACAATGACACCATTGGGGATTGAAAGGGTTGTCACATCGCGCATGACCTGATCTACTCTGGATTGAGTATGGCCATTCTATTTTATAAATCCATGTACAATAACCTAAAATTCCACCCCGAGAGGAGATATGTGTTGCCGCGTGGGTGTCACGCCCGTCATCTTTATTTTATGCATCCATCAGAGGAGTCAAGGCGAGGAAGGCACCACTATAAAATGATGCTGATGAGTTGGCTTCATTAAAATTATCTGATAGAATGAAGATTGTTTATTTTCTCCTTTCATAAGTTGGCTTCATTAAAATTATCTGATGCATGAATTTATTTAAGTGTGCATACTAATTTATATTTAGTTTCAGAAGTGAGCAATTGTTTAACTAGTGCTATGTATATATAATGTGCAACATTAATTATGTTGTTTCTATGTATTAAGTAGTAAGATATTAGTTTTTACTATACAATATGAGACACATGGTACATCGACAATTTATATGATGGTTGGAGTGCAGTATAGAAGCTTAGTACAACGACAATTTTGTAAACTTGCTGCATTAAGATTGTATATGCTCATGTTAGTGAAAAATTGGACGACAGTGTAGATGCCAACTGTAATGACTACTGGCAATTTTTTGAACTTTCTAAATTTTTATAGTATTACTTCTCTAAATATTTTGAACCATAATTCATCTTAACAAATGGGATCTAACAAATATGATGATATCATCATTGATAGTGATGACAATGTTGAAAAGTCTAATTACATGTACACCACACTAACAAAGATATCAACGAAGAAGAGATTCCAAGGTACAAGTTCGCCAAGGTGACGGTAAGAGGTATGAATAACATCATCACTTTTTAGTAGAATAGTGTAGTAGTTTAGGAGAAACGGACATAACATTTGCATTTTTGCATCTAGGACCTCTCTATGTGGAATATGCCATTTGATCGGCATTGCTGTTTTGGAAATGAGATGACACTTAGAGAGGATCAACAAAGGTTCTTTGTAGTATTTGTTAATGATTCTCTAGGACAACCTATAAAGTAATATGTCTATGGGACGACTAATTCATCTGAGATGCAAAGTAAACGAAAAATGTTAAGATCGTATATACTAATTTGCACAAGCAGTACCAATTTTGTTGTTTACTATCAAGTATATGCTAATTGTTCTAATTAATCTCTCTATTTGACATAAATTTTTACTTCACTTCAACAACAACACGCACCTAGAAAGGCACCTTACAGAACCTACCTAGGTAGATGTAGAGTGCATTACCAGCAGGAAAGACTTGAAAATAGGAATAAAGCTGGGATATGGGTCAAATTAGGAAACCATGGCAAGTGGATGGGAAAGTGTTGTAAAGAGGTACATAATAGAAGAGGAAGATATATGCATCTTCAGCTTATAGTCAAAAAGGTATGACGATCTTCATATTCTCATCATGCATCTTCACCCATGAGGTTGTTTGTGATGTTGGATTCCTACTACTATAATAACTGCTAAGTATGATCTATGTAGTGCTTGCCATGTGATTCATATCATGGTAATATGTGTTATAAACTAATATAAGTAGATGTTAAGTAATGATTTTCGTGGGAAAAATAGTAGGGAAAACTCCCCATTGAGTCATTTTTCATTTATATAAAAATATTTCCAAGAAAGAACAATTGTTTGGAGTGAATAGTTTACAAAATTTATCCATCGATTGCTACGTCCTTATTCAAGCTAGGTTTGGCTCGATGCATAATGATAAAGACATCCTCCTTAAATAATCTCACACATTCTAGGAGGTTTATATACTCTCCTATAAAATATATGTTTGTTCCTATGATACCATAAAGCCCAACACCCACAAATCATAATATCCTTAAAGAGGATGTTTGTGTATATCATGTTTCTATCAATGAGTATCCCTATGATGTTTAGGTTTGTGTTCCATTCAATATTGAGACTCCACCATAAGCACAAGATGAAATCACATAAAAAATAAATAAGTGTATCATGCATTTATAGACATCATCCTAGCATAGTACACAACTTGTACTTTTGACATAATTTTTTCCTTGTGTGTAGGTCCATGGTATTGATCTGTCTTGAGGAAGCGACCAGAAGAAACATTTGTGCTTAGGAAGAACACATGATTTCCACACCCATAGCATAGGTTTGGTTGCTGGCTCAACTAGGGCTTGAGCTGTATATACCTTTTTTCTATAGCATCTATCATATTTACCCGTGAATACCCATTTATCTCTTAAGTTAATGCCCACATATGGTTGGTTTAAATCCCACAGCTCATTGAATTGCGAGGGGCATTAGTAGATAGAGCGGTGAAAAGTGATCATATATATCCTCATATGCTAATGTGCATGCTTATTTAGTAGTAATATTCTAATCATAGGAACAAAGAGAAAAGGTATGGAAATTTTGAATTTTCCATAGGTTATATATATTTTACTTCCATGATTAATAGTGCTACCATTATTGGTTTTGCAAGTGGTAAGATTCTAGAAAGTGTCCCATAAAGTTACACTGTCTTTTCACTCAAATGGGCCAGTTGGAGCTATGTTATGTGGTGATTAATGTGGCTTATATTGAACATTCCAAATAATCAAGGGGATATCTCTACAGTGTGGGAAAGATATTAAAAAAGGTAAATTTCTTATCAAGTGGGAAAATGTATGCAAGCCAACGGTTGTTGGAGGAATATGTGTCTTGATCCTGAGATTGCAAAACTCTTATCTTCTCATAAAAACTTATATAAATTCATGAATCAAGCACATGGAAAAATTTAGGATACTAGTAAATATGGATTTAACCGCAGTGAGCTTTCCATCGTTCGATAATTTTGTGGCAATTCACGATAGATGTTTTTTAAAATTGTCAATAATGCTGACAAAGTGCTTAATTTTTGGATTGGTAGTACCTGTAGAGAGGCCTAGATATGTAAATGACGGAGTTTTTGTCTTGCACCCAAATTGATTGGCCAACGATTGACAGTTCTCAGGGTAATGTTTAGAAGTTGAGATTCATTAGCTAGCATAATAATGAGGGTATCATTAGCATTGGATAATGAAAAACCCACTTTAATTACATGTACCACACTGATGAGGATGTTTCGCGAAGAAGAGATTCCAAGGTACAACTTCACCAATCTGATGGTAAGAGGTACGAAGAACATCTTCACTTTTTAGTAGAATAGTGTAGTAGTTTAGGAGAAACAGACATTACATTTGTATTTGTTGCATCTAGGACCTCTCTATGAGGGAATATTCCATTTGACTAGCATTGTTATTTTGGAAGTAAGATGACACTTACATAGGATCAATAGTGGTTCCTTGTAGTATTTGTTAATGATTTTATAGGACAACCTATAAAGTAGTATGTCTATAGGATGACCAATTCATCTATCATCCGGAATAAATGCAAAAATGTAAGATGATATTTAGTAATTGTACATAAGTCCTAGTTTTGTTGTTTACAATCAAGTATATGCTAATTGTTCTAATTAATCTTTCTATTTTGGTAGGAATTTGTACTTAACTTCACCAACACGTACCTGAAAAGGTACCTTTCAAAACCTATCAAGGTAGATGTTGAGTGCATTACAAGCAAGAAAGACTTGAAGATTAGAATGAAGCTAGGACATGGGTCAAACTAGTTAATCATGACAAGCGGATGGGAAAGTGTTGTAAAGAGGTACATGATAGAAGAGAAAGATGTATGTATCTTCATCTACCATCATATATAATTATTTTATATATGATACACACTTGAATCATTTCCTCTCTATGGTGTATAATCAACCTTTCACATACTAGTTTGAACATGCTCTCACAAGTATTAATTAATCTTGTCATTCCTTTTAGGTGATTCTATTGATGCTCTTATTTAATCGTTTACTTTGAGGGCATACCTTAAGTTGTTTTCTCAACTCAGCATGGCTTTAGTTTTTTTTTGTACTAGAGAAGTCTTGTCTAGCATGTGAAACCCAACTGGTGATATTCTGGAAGGTGTTGTCGATTTGACATGGACTCAAATAAATGTGTGAAAAGAGGAAAATGGGGTTTAAATTCGACGGATACTTGAGAAGGATAGAAGAGACCACCCACCAACTTAGAACCATCCAGCGACCTTACTTAATTCCTTATCTTGGTCTAATAAAGCGGCATTAGCTATGATGACCACACCACCAACCATCACCTCATGGGCTTGTGGGCATTCTACTTGTAAATAATGGCCATAATGGTGGTTCATGTCGTAGCGGAAGGTGATCTGGTGGCAACGCCAAAGGTCTCATTGAGGGTGGTTGTACTACTCAAATATGATGTGTAACAAGGCGTTGTCTTGGGTGGTGTCGCGACATGGGAAGATCTTGAGAGCCTCGGAGCTAATGCGGTGATGGGGATGGTGGACAATGACACCATTGGGGCTTGAAAGGGTGGTCACATCGCGCATGACATGATCTACTCTGAGTTGCGTAAGGCATTTCTATTGTATAAATCCATGTACAATAACCTAAAATTCCACCCCGAGAGGAGATATGTGTGGGCGCGTGGGTGTCACACCCGTCATCTTTATTTTATGCATCCATCAGAGGAGTCAAGACGAGGAAGGCGCCACTATAAAAGGATGCTGATGAGTTGGCTTCATTAACATTATCAGATAGAATGAAGATTGTTTATTTTCTCCTTTCATAAATTGGCTTCATTAAAATTATCTGATGCACGAGTTTAATTAAGTGTGCACACTAATTTATATTTAGTTTCAGAAGTGAGCAATTGTTTAACTAGTGCTATGTATATATAATGTGCAACATTAATTATGTTGTTTCTATGTATTCAGTAGTAAGATATTAGTTTTTACTATACAATATGAGACACATGGTACATCGACAATTTATATGATGGTTGGAGTGCAGTATAGAAGCTTAGTACATGCCTAAACTTTCTAAATTTTATAGTCTAATTTTTTAACTTTCCAAATTGGATCAATCATTATTATATTTGTTATTTACAATGGTTGATTTTTTCTTTGTAAGTTAAAATCACTACATTTTACTAAAGCAACAACTTAGATGTCAGACTTTTTAGATTTAAATGTCACAATTTTAGTTTGTTATAGTATGTAAACTTGCTGCATTAAGATTGTATATGCTCAGGTTAGTGAAAAATTGGACGACGGTGTTGATTCCAAGTGTACTGACTACTGGCAATTTTTGAACTTTCTAAATTTTTAAAGTATTACTTCTTGAAATATCTTGAACCAGAATTCATCTTAATAGATGGGATCTAACAAATATGATGATATCATCAATGATAGTGATGACAATGTTGAAAAGTCTAATTACATGTACCACACTGACGAGGATATCAACGAAGAAGAGATTCCAAGGTACAAGTTCTCAAAGATGATGGTAAGAGGTATGAAGAACATCATCACATTTTAGTAGAATAGTGTAGTAGTTTCGGAGAAACGGACAAAACATTTGCATTTTTGCATCTAGGACCTCTCTCTAGGGAATATGCCATTTGATCGGCATTGCTATTTTAGAAATGCAATGACACTTAGAGATGATCAACATAGGTTCTTTGTAGTATTTGTTAATGATACTCTAGGACAACCTATAGAGTAATATGTCTACGGGGTGACTAATTCATCTGCCTTCCCAAATAAATGCAAAATATTAAGATGGTATATTCTAATTTGCACAAGCAGTACCAATTTTGTTGTTTACTATCAAGTATATGCTAATTTTTCTAATTAATCTTTCTATTTTGACAGAAATTTTAACTTCATTTCAACAACACGCACCTGGTTTTCGCAAAAAAAAACACGCACCTAGAAAGGCACCTTACAGAACCTACCTTGGTAGATGTAGAGTGCATTACCAGCAGGAAAGACTTGAAAATAAGAATGAAGCCGGGACATGGGTCAAATTAGGAAATCATGACAAGTGGATGGGAAAGTGTTGTATAGAGGTACATAATAGAAGAGGAAGACATATGCATCTTCAGCTTCCAGTCAAAAAGGTATGACGGTATGCATCTTCTCATCATGCATCTTGACCCATGAGGATGTTTGTGATGCTGGATTCCTACTACTATAATAACTGCTATGTATGATCTATGTAGTGGTTGTCATATGAATCATATCATGGTAATGTGTTATGAACTGATATAAGTAGATGTTAAGTAATGATTTTGAATGGAAAAATAGTAGGGAAAACTCCCCATTGAGTCATTTTTCATTCATATAAAAATATTTACAAGAAATAACAATTGTTTGGAGTGAATAGGTAATAAAGTATATCCATCCTTTGCTACGTTCCTTATTCAAGATAGATTTGGCTCGATGTATAATGAGAAAGACATCCTCCTTAAAGAATCTCACACATTCTAGGAGGTTTATATATTGTCCTATAAAATATATGTATGTTCCTATGATACCATAAAGTCCAACACCCACAAATCATAATATCCTTAAAGAGGATGTTTGTTTATCTCATGTTTCTATCAATGAGCATCCCTATGATGTTCAGGTTTGTGTTCCATTCAATATTGATACTCCACCAGAAGCACAAGATGAAATCACATAAAAATAAATAAGTGTATCATACATTTATTGAAATCAGCCTAGCATAGTACACAACTTGTACTTTTGACATAGGATTTTTTCCTTGTCTGTAGGTCCATGGTATTGAGTCTGTCTTGAGGAAGCAACCAGAAGAAACATTTGTGCTTAGGAAGAACACATGATTTCCACACCCATAGCATAGGTTTGGTTGCTGGCTCGGCTAGGGCTTGAGCTGTATATACCTTTTTTTCTATAGTATATATCATATTTACCTGCGAATACCCATTTATCTCTCAAATTAGTGCCCACATATGGTTGGATTAAATCCCACAACTCATTGAATTGTGAGAGGCATTACTAGATAGAGCGGTGAAAATTGATCATATATATCCTCATATGCTAATGTGCATGCTTATTTAGTAGTAATATTCTGATCATAGGAACAAACAGAATAGGTATGGAAATTTTGACTTTTCCATAGGTTATATCTATTTTCCTTCCATGATTAATAGTGCTACCATTACTGGTTTTGCAAGTGGTAAGATTCTAGAAAGTGTCCCATAAAGATACACTGTCTTTTCACTCAAATGGGCCAATTGGAGCTATGTTATGTGGTGATTAATGTGGCATATAGTAAACATTCCAAATAAGCACAAATCTAACCACAATGATCCCATAATTGGATAATTTTGTGGCAACTCAAGATAGATGTTTGTCAAATTTGTCAATAATGCCAAAAATTTCTTAATTTTTGGATTGGTAGTACCCATAGAGAGGCCTAGATATGTAAACGACGGAGTCTTTGTCTTGCACCCAAATTGATTGGCCAATAATTGACACTTCTCATGGTAACGTTAATGGGGACTATAGATGTTTTGTTGTAATTTAACTTTAGGCTAGTGTATAAAGACAACTCTTGTAGCATTTTCTTAATGTTTAGAAGTTGAGATTCACTAGCTAGCATAATAATGAGGGTATCATCAGCATTGGATAATGAAAAAAGCTACTCTCATTACATGTACCACACTGACGAGGATGTTCGCGAAGAAGAGATTCCAAGGTACAACTTCACCAAACGGACGATAAGAGGTACTAAGAACATCGTCACTTTTTAGTAGAATAGTGTAGTAGTTTAGGAGAAATGGACATAACATTTGTATTTGTTGCATCTAGGACCTCTCTATGAGGGAATATTCCATATGATAAGCATTGCTATTTTGGAAGTGAAATGACACTTACATAGGATCAATAGAGGTTCCTTCTAGTATTTGTTAATGATTTTATAGGACAACCTATAAAGTAGTATGTCTATTGGATGACCAATTCATATATCATCCCAAATAAATGCAAAAATGTAAGATTATATTTAGTAATTGTACATAAGTTCCAGTTTTATTGTTTACAATCAAGTATATGCTAATTGTTCTAATTAATCTTTCTATTTTGACAGGAATTTGTACTTCATTTTACCAACACGTACCTGAAAAGGTACCTTTGAAAACCTATCAAGGTAGATGTTGAGTGCATTACAAGCAAGAAAGACTTGAAAATTAGAATGAATATAGGACATGGGTCAAACTAGGAAATCATGACAAGCGGATGGAAAAGTGTTGTAAAGAGGTACATGATGGAAGAGAAAGATGTATGTATCTTCACCTTCCATCATATATAAATCATTTCCTCTCTATGGTGTATAATCAACCTTTCACATACTAGTTTGAACATGCTCTCACAAGTATTAATTAATCTTGTCCTTCCTTTTAGGTGATTATATTGATGCTCTTATTTAATCGTTTACTTTGAGGGCATACCTTCAGTTGTTTTCTCAACTCAGCATGGCTTTAGTTTTTTTTGATAGAGAAGTCTAGTGGAGCAGGTGAAACCCAACTGGTGATATTCTGGAAGGTGTTGTAGATCTTACATGGACTCAGATGAATGTGTGAAAAGAGGAAAATGGGGTTTAAATTCGATGGATCCTTGAGACGGATAGAAGATACCACCCACCAACTGAGCACCATCCACCCGGTCTTACTTAATTCCTCATCTTGGTCTAATAAAGCGGCCTTAGCTATGATGACCACACCACCAACCATCACCTCATGGGCTTGTGGGCATTCTACTAGAAAGGACTGACTCAATGGTGGTTCACGTCGTAGCGGAAGGTGATCTGGCGGCAACGCCAAAGGTCTCATTGAGGGTGGTTGTACTACTCAAATATGATGTGTAACAAGGCGTTGTCTTGGGTGGTGTCGCGACATGGGAAGAGCTTGAGAGCCTCAGAGCTAATGAAGTGATGGGGATGGTGGACAATGACACCATTAGGGATTGAAAGGGTTGTCACATCGCGCATGACCTGATCTAATCTGGATTGAGTAAGGCCTTTCTATTGTATAAATCCATGTACAATAACCTAAAATTCCACCCTGAGAGGAGATATGTGTGGCCGCGTGGGGGTCACGCCCATCATCTTTATTTTATGCATCCATCAGAGGAGTCAAGGCGAGGAAGGCACCACTATAAAAGGATGCTGATTAGTTGGCTTCATTAAAATTTTCTGATAGAATGAAGATTGTTTATTTTCTCCTTTCATAAGTTGGCTTCATTAAAAGTATCTGATGCACGAATTTATTGAAGTGTGCATACTAATTTATATTTAGTTTCAGAAGTGAGGAATTGTTTAACTAGTGCTATGTATATTAATGTGCAACATTAATTATGTCGTTTCTATGTATTCAGTAATAAGATATTAGTTTTTACTATACAATATGAGACACATGGTACAGCGACAATTTATATGATGGTTGGAGTGCGGTATATAAGCTTAGTACATGCCTAAACTTTCTAAATTGTATATTCTAATGTTTAAACTTTCCAAATTGGATCAATCATTATTATATTTGTTATTTACAATGGTTGATTTTTTGTTTGTAAGTTAAAATCACTACATTTTACTAAAGAAACAACTTAGATGTTAGATTTTCTAGATTTAGATGTCAGAATTTTAGTTTGTTATAGTATGTAAACTTGCTGCATTAAGATTGTATATACTCAGCTTAGTGAAAAATTGGACGACGGTGTAGATGCCAAGTGTACTGACTACTCGCAATTTTTTGAACTTTCTAAATTTTTATAGTATTACTTCTCTAAATATTTTGAGCCGTAATTCATCTTAACTGATGGGATCTAACAAATATGATGATATCATCATTGATAGTGATGACAATGTTGAAAAGTCTAATTACATGTACCACACTGACGAGGATATCAACGAAGATGAGATTCCAAGGTACAAGTTCTCAAAGATGACGGTAAGAGGTATGCATACCATCATCACTTTTTAGTAGAATAGTGTAGTAGTTTGGGAGAAACGGACATAACATTTGCATTTTTGCATCTAGGACCTCTCTCTGGGGAATATGCCATTTCATCGGCATTGCTATTTTGAAAATTAGATGACACTTAGAGAGGATCAACATAGGTTCTTTGTAGTATTTGTTAATTATTCTCTAGGACAACCTATAGAGTAATATGTCTACGGGGTGACTAATTCATCTGCCTTCCCAAATAAATGCAAAATATTAAGATGGTATATACTAATTTGCACAAGCAGCAGTACCAATTTTGTTGTTTACTATCAAGTATATGCTAATTTTTCTAATTAAGCTTTCTATTTTGACAGAAATTTTAACTTCATTTCAACAACACGCACCTGGTTTTCGCAAAAAAAACAGGCACCTGGAAAGGCACCTTACAGAACCTACCTAGCTAGATGTAGAGTGCATTACCAACAGGAAAGACTTGAAAATAAGAATGAAGCTAGGACATGGGTCAAATTAGGAAATCATGACAAGTGGATGGGAAAGTGTTGTAAAGAGGTACATAATAGAAGAGGAAGATATATGCATCTTCAGCTTCCAGTCAAAATGGTATGATAGTCTGCATATTCTCATCATGCATCTTGACCCATGAGGATGTTTGTGATGCTGGATTCTTACTACTATAATAACCGCTAAGTATGATCTATGTAGTGGTTGTCATGTGAATCATATCATGGTAATATGTGTTATGAACTGATATAAGTAGATGTTAAGTAATCATTTTGAATTGAAAAATAGTAGGGAAAACTCCCCATTGAGTCATTTTTCATTTATATAAAAATATTTACAAGAAAGAACAATTGTTTGGAGTGAATAGTTAACAAAGTATATCCATCCATTGCTACGATTCCTTATTCAAGATTGATTTGGCTCGATGCATAATGAGAAAGACATCCTTCTTAAAGAATATCACATATTCTAGGAGGTTTATATATTGTCCTATAAAATATATGTTTGTTCCTATGATACCATAAATCCCAACACCCACAAATCATAATATCCTTAAAGAGGATGTTTGTGTATCTGCTGTTTCTATCAATGAGTATCCCTATGATGTTCAGGTTTGTGCTCCATTCAATATTGAGACTCCATCAGAAGCACAAGATGAAATCACATAAAAATAAATAAGTGTATCATGCATTTATGGACATCATCCTAGCATAGTACACAACTTGTGCTTTTGACATAGGATTTTTTCCTTGTCTGTAGGTCCATGGTATTGAGTCTGTCTTGAGGAAGCGACCAGAAGAAACATTTGTGCTTAGGAAGAACACATAATTTCCACACCCAGATCATAGGTTTGGTTGCTGGATCGGCAAGGGCTTGAGATGTATATACCTTTTTTCTATAGTATCTATCATATTTACCTGTGAATACCCATTTATCTCTCAAATTAGTGCCCACATATGGTTGGATTAAATCCCACAACTCACTGAATTGTGAGAGGCATTAGTAGATAGAACGGTGAAAAGTGATCATATATATCCTCATATGCTAATGTGCATGCTTATTTAGTAGTAATATTCTGATCATAGGAACAAACAGAATAGGTATGGAAATTTTGACTTTTCCATAGGTTATATCTATTTTCCTTCCATGATTAATAGTGCTACCATTACTGGTTTTGCAAGTGGTAAGATTCTAGAAAGTGTCCCATAAAGATACACTGTCTTTTCACTCAAATGGGCCAATTGGAGCTATGTTATGTGGTGATTAATGTGGCATATAGTAAACATTCCAAATAAGCACAAATCTAACCACAATGATCCCATAATTGGATAATTTTGTGGCAACTCAAGATAGATGTTTGTCAAATTTGTCAATAATGCCAAAAATTTCTTAATTTTTGGATTGGTAGTACCCATAGAGAGGCCTAGATATGTAAACGACGGAGTCTTTGTCTTGCACCCAAATTGATTGGCCAATAATTGACACTTCTCATGGTAACGTTAATGGGGACTATAGATGTTTTGTTGTAATTTAACTTTAGGCTAGTGTATAAAGACAACTCTTGTAGCATTTTCTTAATGTTTAGAAGTTGAGATTCACTAGCTAGCATAATAATGAGGGTATCATCAGCATTGGATAATGAAAAAAGCTACTCTCATTACATGTACCACACTGACGAGGATGTTCGCGAAGAAGAGATTCCAAGGTACAACTTCACCAAACGGACGATAAGAGGTACTAAGAACATCGTCACTTTTTAGTAGAATAGTGTAGTAGTTTAGGAGAAATGGACATAACATTTGTATTTGTTGCATCTAGGACCTCTCTATGAGGGAATATTCCATATGATAAGCATTGCTATTTTGGAAGTGAAATGACACTTACATAGGATCAATAGAGGTTCCTTCTAGTATTTGTTAATGATTTTATAGGACAACCTATAAAGTAGTATGTCTATTGGATGACCAATTCATATATCATCCCAAATAAATGCAAAAATGTAAGATTATATTTAGTAATTGTACATAAGTTCCAGTTTTATTGTTTACAATCAAGTATATGCTAATTGTTCTAATTAATCTTTCTATTTTGACAGGAATTTGTACTTCATTTTACCAACACGTACCTGAAAAGGTACCTTTGAAAACCTATCAAGGTAGATGTTGAGTGCATTACAAGCAAGAAAGACTTGAAAATTAGAATGAATATAGGACATGGGTCAAACTAGGAAATCATGACAAGCGGATGGAAAAGTGTTGTAAAGAGGTACATGATGGAAGAGAAAGATGTATGTATCTTCACCTTCCATCATATATAAATCATTTCCTCTCTATGGTGTATAATCAACCTTTCACATACTAGTTTGAACATGCTCTCACAAGTATTAATTAATCTTGTCCTTCCTTTTAGGTGATTATATTGATGCTCTTATTTAATCGTTTACTTTGAGGGCATACCTTCAGTTGTTTTCTCAACTCAGCATGGCTTTAGTTTTTTTTGATAGAGAAGTCTAGTGGAGCAGGTGAAACCCAACTGGTGATATTCTGGAAGGTGTTGTAGATCTTACATGGACTCAGATGAATGTGTGAAAAGAGGAAAATGGGGTTTAAATTCGATGGATCCTTGAGACGGATAGAAGATACCACCCACCAACTGAGCACCATCCACCCGGTCTTACTTAATTCCTCATCTTGGTCTAATAAAGCGGCCTTAGCTATGATGACCACACCACCAACCATCACCTCATGGGCTTGTGGGCATTCTACTAGAAAGGACTGACTCAATGGTGGTTCACGTCGTAGCGGAAGGTGATCTGGCGGCAACGCCAAAGGTCTCATTGAGGGTGGTTGTACTACTCAAATATGATGTGTAACAAGGCGTTGTCTTGGGTGGTGTCGCGACATGGGAAGAGCTTGAGAGCCTCAGAGCTAATGAAGTGATGGGGATGGTGGACAATGACACCATTAGGGATTGAAAGGGTTGTCACATCGCGCATGACCTGATCTAATCTGGATTGAGTAAGGCCTTTCTATTGTATAAATCCATGTACAATAACCTAAAATTCCACCCTGAGAGGAGATATGTGTGGCCGCGTGGGGGTCACGCCCATCATCTTTATTTTATGCATCCATCAGAGGAGTCAAGGCGAGGAAGGCACCACTATAAAAGGATGCTGATTAGTTGGCTTCATTAAAATTTTCTGATAGAATGAAGATTGTTTATTTTCTCCTTTCATAAGTTGGCTTCATTAAAAGTATCTGATGCACGAATTTATTGAAGTGTGCATACTAATTTATATTTAGTTTCAGAAGTGAGGAATTGTTTAACTAGTGCTATGTATATTAATGTGCAACATTAATTATGTCGTTTCTATGTATTCAGTAATAAGATATTAGTTTTTACTATACAATATGAGACACATGGTACAGCGACAATTTATATGATGGTTGGAGTGCGGTATATAAGCTTAGTACATGCCTAAACTTTCTAAATTGTATATTCTAATGTTTAAACTTTCCAAATTGGATCAATCATTATTATATTTGTTATTTACAATGGTTGATTTTTTGTTTGTAAGTTAAAATCACTACATTTTACTAAAGAAACAACTTAGATGTTAGATTTTCTAGATTTAGATGTCAGAATTTTAGTTTGTTATAGTATGTAAACTTGCTGCATTAAGATTGTATATACTCAGCTTAGTGAAAAATTGGACGACGGTGTAGATGCCAAGTGTACTGACTACTCGCAATTTTTTGAACTTTCTAAATTTTTATAGTATTACTTCTCTAAATATTTTGAGCCGTAATTCATCTTAACTGATGGGATCTAACAAATATGATGATATCATCATTGATAGTGATGACAATGTTGAAAAGTCTAATTACATGTACCACACTGACGAGGATATCAACGAAGATGAGATTCCAAGGTACAAGTTCTCAAAGATGACGGTAAGAGGTATGCATACCATCATCACTTTTTAGTAGAATAGTGTAGTAGTTTGGGAGAAACGGACATAACATTTGCATTTTTGCATCTAGGACCTCTCTCTGGGGAATATGCCATTTCATCGGCATTGCTATTTTGAAAATTAGATGACACTTAGAGAGGATCAACATAGGTTCTTTGTAGTATTTGTTAATTATTCTCTAGGACAACCTATAGAGTAATATGTCTACGGGGTGACTAATTCATCTGCCTTCCCAAATAAATGCAAAATATTAAGATGGTATATACTAATTTGCACAAGCAGCAGTACCAATTTTGTTGTTTACTATCAAGTATATGCTAATTTTTCTAATTAAGCTTTCTATTTTGACAGAAATTTTAACTTCATTTCAACAACACGCACCTGGTTTTCGCAAAAAAAACAGGCACCTGGAAAGGCACCTTACAGAACCTACCTAGCTAGATGTAGAGTGCATTACCAACAGGAAAGACTTGAAAATAAGAATGAAGCTAGGACATGGGTCAAATTAGGAAATCATGACAAGTGGATGGGAAAGTGTTGTAAAGAGGTACATAATAGAAGAGGAAGATATATGCATCTTCAGCTTCCAGTCAAAATGGTATGATAGTCTGCATATTCTCATCATGCATCTTGACCCATGAGGATGTTTGTGATGCTGGATTCTTACTACTATAATAACCGCTAAGTATGATCTATGTAGTGGTTGTCATGTGAATCATATCATGGTAATATGTGTTATGAACTGATATAAGTAGATGTTAAGTAATCATTTTGAATTGAAAAATAGTAGGGAAAACTCCCCATTGAGTCATTTTTCATTTATATAAAAATATTTACAAGAAAGAACAATTGTTTGGAGTGAATAGTTAACAAAGTATATCCATCCATTGCTACGATTCCTTATTCAAGATTGATTTGGCTCGATGCATAATGAGAAAGACATCCTTCTTAAAGAATATCACATATTCTAGGAGGTTTATATATTGTCCTATAAAATATATGTTTGTTCCTATGATACCATAAATCCCAACACCCACAAATCATAATATCCTTAAAGAGGATGTTTGTGTATCTGCTGTTTCTATCAATGAGTATCCCTATGATGTTCAGGTTTGTGCTCCATTCAATATTGAGACTCCATCAGAAGCACAAGATGAAATCACATAAAAATAAATAAGTGTATCATGCATTTATGGACATCATCCTAGCATAGTACACAACTTGTGCTTTTGACATAGGATTTTTTCCTTGTCTGTAGGTCCATGGTATTGAGTCTGTCTTGAGGAAGCGACCAGAAGAAACATTTGTGCTTAGGAAGAACACATAATTTCCACACCCAGATCATAGGTTTGGTTGCTGGATCGGCAAGGGCTTGAGATGTATATACCTTTTTTCTATAGTATCTATCATATTTACCTGTGAATACCCATTTATCTCTCAAATTAGTGCCCACATATGGTTGGATTAAATCCCACAACTCACTGAATTGTGAGAGGCATTAGTAGATAGAACGGTGAAAAGTGATCATATATATCCTCATATGCTAATGTGCATGCTTATTTAGTAGTAATATTCTGATCATAGGAACAAACAGAATAGGTATGGAAATTTTGACTTTTCCATAGGTTATATCTATTTTACTTCCATGATTAATAGTGCTACCATTACTGGTTTTGCAAGTGGTGAGATTCTAGAAAGTGTCCCATAAAGATACACTGTCATTTCACTCAAATGGGCCAATTGGAGATATGTTATGTGGTGATTAATGTGGCATATAGTAAACATTCCAAATAAGCACAAATTTAACCACAATGATCCCATAATTGGATAATTTTGTGGCAATTCAAGATAGATGTTTGTCAAATTTGTCAATAATGCCAACAAAATTCTTAATTTTTGGATTGGTAGTACCCATAGAGAGGCCTAGATATGTAAACGACGGAGTCTTTGTCTTGCACCCAAATTTATTGGCCAATGATTGACACTTCTCATGGTAATGTTAATGGGGACTATAGACGTTTTGTTGTAATTTACCTTTAGGCTAGTGGATAAAGACAACTCTTGTAGCATTTTCTTAATGTTTAGAAGTTGAGATTCACTAGCTATCATAATACTGAGGGTATCATCAGCATTGGATAATGAAAAAGTCCACGCTCATTACATGTACCACACCGACGAGGATGTTCGCGAAGAATAGATTCCAAGGTACAACTTCACCAAACTGACGATAAGAGGTACTAATAACATCATCACTTTTTATTAGAATAGTTTAGTAGTTTAGGATAAATGGACATAACATTTGTATTTGTTGCATCTAGGACCTCTCTATGAGGGAATACTCCATTTGAGAAGCATTGCTATTTTGGAAGTGAAATGACACTTACATAGTATCAAGAGAGGTTCCTTGTAGTATTTGTTAATGATTTTATAGGACAACCTATAAAGTAGTATGTCTATAGGATGACCAATTCATCTATCATCCCAAATAAATGCAAAAATGTAAGATTATATTTATTAATTGTACATAAGTCCCAGTTTTATTGTTTACAATCAAGTATATGCTAATTGTTCTAATTAATCTTTCTATTTTGACAGGAATTTGTACTTCACTTCACCAACACATACGTGAAAAGGTACCTTTCAAAACCTATCAAGGTAGATGTTGAGTGCATTACAAGCAAGAAAGACTTGAAAATTAGAATGAATCTAGGACATGGGTCAAACTAGGAAATCATGACAAGCGGATGGGAAAGTGTTGTAAAGAGGTACATGATAGAAGAGAAAGATATATGTATCTTCATCTTCCATCATATATAATTAATTTATATATGATACACACTTGAATCATTTCCTCTCTATGGTGTCTAATCAACCTTTCACATACTAGTTTGAACATGCTCTCACAAGTATTAATTAATCTTGTCCTTCCTTTTAGGGGATTCTATTGATGCTCTTATTTAATCGTTTACTTTGAGGGCATACCTTAAGTTGTTTTTGCAACTCAGCATGGCTTTAGTTTTTTGTACTAGAGAAGTCTAGTGGAGCAGGTGAAACCCAACTGGTGATATTCTGTAAGGTGTTGTAGATTTGACATGGACTCAAATTAATGTGTGAAAAAAAGGAAAATTGGGTTTAAATTCGATGGATCCTTGAGATGGATAGAAGAGACCACCCACCAACTGAGCACCATCCACCGGCCTTACTTAATTCCTCATCTTGGTCTAATAAAGCGGCCTTAGCTATGATGACCACACCACCAACCATCACCTCATGGGCTTGTGGGCATTCTACTTGTAAGTAACAGCACATGGGAAGAGCTTGAGAGCCTCAGAGCTAATGCGGTGATGGGGATGGTGGACAATGACACCATTGGGGCTTGAAAGGGTGGTCACATCGCGCATGACCTGATCTACTCTGGATTGAGTAAGGCCATTCTATTGTCTAAATCCATGTACAATAACCTAAAATTCCACCCCGAGAGGAGATATGTGTGGCCGCGTGGGTGTCACGCCCGTCATCTTTATTTTATGCATCCATCAAAGGAGTCAAGGAGAGGAAGGCGCCACTATAAAAGGATACTGATGAGTTGGCTTCATTAAAATTATCTGATAGAATGAAGATTGTTTATTTTCTCCTTTCATAAGTTAGCTTCATTAAAATTATCTGATGCATGAATTTATTGAAGTGTGCATAGTAATTTATATTTAGTTTCAGAAGTGAGCAATTGTTTAACTAGTGTTATGTATATATAATGTGCAACATTAATTATGTTGTTTCTATGTATCCAGTAGTAAGATATTAGTGATTACTATACAATATGAGACACGTGGTACAACGAAAATTTATATGATGGTTGGAGTGCAGTATAGAAGTTGGAAGAACAAGCTAGGGATGAGCGCACGCTGGTAGTAGAAGGAAGCGAGCTAGGCATCAGTTTGAGTTCGAGATCGAGACCAGCTTCAGCCACTATTGCTAGGAATAGTACATGCCTAAACTTTCTAAATTTTATAGTCTAATGTTTAAACTTTCCAAATTGGATCAATCATTATTATATTTGTTATTTACAATGGTTGATTTTTTGTTTGTAAGTTAAAATCACTACATTTTACTAAAGAAACAACTTAGATGTTAGACTTTCTAGATTTAGATGTCAGAATTTTAGTTTGTTATAGTATGTAAACTTGCTGCATTAAGATTGTATATGCTCAGGTTAGTGAAAAATTGGACAACGGTGTAAATGCCAAGTGTATTGACTACTGGCAATTTTTTGGACTTTCTAAATTTTTATAGTGTTACTTCTCTAAATATTTTGAACCATAATTCATCTTAACAGATGGGATCTAACAAATATGATGATATCACCATTGATAGTGATGACAATGTTGAAAAGTCTAATTACATGTGCACCACACTAATGAGGATATCAACGGAGAAGAGATTCCAAGGTACAAGTTCGACAAGATGACGGTAAGAGGTATGAATAAAATCATCACTTTTTAGTAGAATAGTGTAGTAGTTTAGGAGAAACGGACATAACATTTGCATTTTTGCATCTAGGACCTCACTATGGGGAATATGCCATTTGATCGGCGTTGCTGTTTTGGAAATTAAATGACACTTAGAGAGGATCAACAAAGGTTCTTTATAGTATTTGTTAATGATTCTTTAGGACAACCTGTAAAGTAATATGTCCACGGGATGACTAATTCATGTGAGAACCCAAATAAACGCAAAATGTCAAGATGGTATATACTAATTTGCACAAGCAGTACCAATTTTGTTGTTTACTATCAATTATATGCTAATTGTTCTAATTAATCTTTCTATTTTGACAGAAATCTTTACTTCACTTCAAAACAACACGCACCTGGAAAGGCACCTTTCAGAACCTACCTAGGTAGATGTAGAGTCCATTAGCAGCAGGAAAGACTTGAAAATAGGAATAAAGCTGGGACATGGGTAAAATTAGGAAACCATGACAAGTGGATGGGAAAGTGTTGTAAAGAGGTACATAATAGAAGAGGAAGATTCAGCTTCTAGTCAAAAAGGTATGACGGTCTTCATATTCTCATCATGCATCTTCACCCATGAGGTTGTTTGTGATGTTGGATTCCTACTACTATAATAACTGCTAATTATGATCTATGTAGTGGTTGTCATGTGAATCGTATCATGGTAATATGTGTTATGAACTAATATAAGTAGTTGTTAAGTAATGAGTTTTGATGGAAAAATAGTAGGGAAAACTCCCCATTGAGTCATTTTTCATTTATATAAAAATATTTACAAGAAAGAACAATTATTTGGAGTGAATAGTTTACAAAATGTATCAATCGATTTCTACGTTCCTTATTCAAATCTAGGTTTGGCTCGATGCAGAATGATAAAGACATCCCCCTTAAATAATCTAACACATTCTAGGAGATTTATATACTGTCCTATAAAATATATGTTTGTTCCTATGATACCATAAAACCCAACACTCACAAATCATAATATCCTTAAAAAGGATGTTTGTGTATCTCCTCTTTCTATCAATGAGTATCCCTATGATGTTCAGGTTTGTGTTCCATTCAATATTGAGACTCCACCAGAAGCACAAGATGAAATCACATAAAAAATAAATAAGTGTATCATGCATTTATTGACATCATCCTAGCATAGTACACAACTTATACTTTTGACATAGAATTTTTTCCTTGTGTGTAGGTCCATGATATTGAGTCTGTCTTGAGGAAGCGACCAGAAGAAACATTTGTGTTTAGGAAGAAAACATGATTTCCACACCCATAGCATAGGTTTGGTTGCTGCTCAGCTAGGGCTTGAGCTGTATATACCTTTTTTCTATAGTATCTATCATATTTACCCGTGAATACCCATTTATCTCTCAAATTAGTGCTCACATATGGTTGGATTAAATCCCACATCTCATTGAATTGCGAGAGGCATTAGTAGATAGAGCGGTGAAAAGTGATCATATATATCCTCATATGCTAATGTGCATGCTTATTTAGTAGTAATATTCTAATCATAGGAACAAAGAGAAAATGTATGGAAATTTTTACTTTTCCATAGGTTATATCTATTTTCCTTCCATGATTAATAGTGCTACCATTATTGGTTTTGCAAGTGGTAAGATTCTAGAAAGTGTCCCATAAAGATACACTGTATTTTCACTCAAATGGGCCAGTTGGAGCTATGTTATGTGGTGATTAATGTGACCTATAGTGAACATTCCAAATAAGCAAGGGGATTTCTCTATAGTGTGGGAAAGATATTAAAAAGGGTAAATTTCTTATCAAGTGGGAAAATGTATGCAAGCCAAAGGTTGTTGGAGGACTATGTGTCTTGATCCTGAGATTGCAAAACTCTTCTCTTCTTATAAAAACTTATATAAATTCATGAATCAAGCACATGGAAAAATTTAGCATACTAGTAAATATGGATTTAACACAATGAGATTTCCATCGTTGGATAATTTTGTGGCAATTCACGATAGATGTTTTTTAAAATTGTCAATAATGCCGACAAAGTGCTTAATTGGCAGTACCCATAGAGAGGCCTAGATATGTAAACGATGGAGTCTTTGTCTTGCACCCAAATTGATTGTCCAATTATTGACACTTCTCAGGGTAATGTTAATGGTGACTATAGATGTTTTATTGTAATTTACCTTTACGCTAGTGGATAAAGACAACTGTCGCATCATTTCCTTAAGGTTTAGAAGTTGAGCTTCATTAGATAGCATAATTATGGGGGTATTATAAGCATATTGGATAACAAGAAAATCCAGTATGATTACATGTAACACACTGATGAGCATGTCAGTGAAGAAGAGATTCCAAGGTACAACTTCTCCAAGCTGACGGTAAGACTTATGAAGAACATCATCACTTTTTAGTAGAATAGTGTAGTAGTTTAGTAGAAACGGACATAACATTTGCATTTGTTGCATCTAGGATCTCTGTATGAGTGAATATGCCATTTGATCTGTACTTCTATTTTGGAAGTGAGATGACATTGATAGAGGATCAATAGAGGTTCTTGTAGTATTTGTTAATGATTCTCTACGACAACCTATAAAGTAATATGTCTACATGATGGCCAATTCATTTGTCATCCCAAATAAATGCAAAAGGGTAAGATGATATTTATTAGTTATACATAAGTCCTAGTTTTGTTGTTGACAATCCAATTATATACTAATTGTTCTCTTTAATCTTTCTATTTTGATAGGAATTTTTACTTCACTTCACCAACACGTATCTGAAAAGGTACCTTGCATAACCTATTGAGGTAGATGTTGAGTGCATTACAAGAAGGAAAGACTTGAAAATTAGAAGATAGCTTGGACATGGGTCAAATAAGAAAATCATGGCAAGTTGATGGGCAAGTGTTGTGAAGAGGTAGATGATAGAAGAGGAAGATGCATCTTCAGCTTCTAATCAAAAAGGTATGATGGTCTGCATCTTCTCATCATGCATCTTGACCCATGAGGTAAACGATTTTTTAGGCAATCATACATCGAGAAATTTGAGCAAATATTTTTTAAACCGCATTTATAGATAAGAACATAATAAAATATGGCACGCCACCACAATATTTCCCGAAAAGTTCATCGATGGACATATCCCACTACAAAAATACCCTCGTGCTCGATACTTTTTTTGGGCGGCATAAGCAAAAAGGACCAGCAAAAGTTGGTTAGCCGACGGATGAGCAACCCGGCAACATTTGGTCACGATGCTGAATTTATCACCGATGTTATGCCATTTGCAGCGCTGGATCAATATTTGCCACATCGCACCTCCGATTTCCCAGGTCCACCCCGCTTTTCGCTTTTCCCACCACTCTTTTCGCTGATCCCACTAAGATTTTGAATGGCCCCGCCTAAAATAATACGTTGTGCACCTCCTTAGGCAAATCTATCGCTTTCCCCTTTGCAAATTCCGCATTCCCATCCACACTAAACCCTCGACTCTGTCAACACCAGTCGATGACAACCAGAAGTAACTTCCTTCTGCCGCCTCTTGTCGCCCGCCTTCGTCGCCCCTCCGCTGTGCATCCTCAATGTCGCCTAGGTCATTGGTAAGTCTTCCTCGCTTACACTGCTCTGTTTTCATCGCTCTTTACTACCAGTACCATCCGTGCCTTCGACATGGCTCGATCTTCTCCCATCGTTTTGCCTAGCTTGTGTTAGATGGCACAAGGAGCAAAAAGAAAGGCTACTTCGCAGCTGTAAGAACTCCTGCCCTAGGCTACAACAATAGAATATGAAAAACGAAGATTGGAAACCATAGAAATGAACAATGTAAGAATCAGGGACAGAATTTACACATAGGTTCCTTATACGGCCATCCTCTAATGAAGAGACAGTTGTTCCTGGAGAAAACATTGTTAGAGCGGAGGTGTGTATACTTGCCCGATCATGCTCTACCATTACCGATTTACCCTGTTATAATTCTGCTTCTACCATTACTGATTTACCCTCAATGCTCACTTTCAGCATGCAGCTCAAGATGAGTCCGAGGATGAACATGGAGATCATTTGTTCACAGAAGCACAGTGAGTTGAAGATGATGAAGAGGTAGGGTTAGATGAAGGAGATGAAAGGACTAAGGATGACGACAACATCAGGGATGAAAGTGACACTAATAATGAGGACAAGGACGATGAAAAGGCAGGGGTAGGGGAAGATGAATAAGAAAACACATGTACATAGTGCTAACTGAATTTAGTGTATAGTGCAAACTGAATTTGAGTGCATAATACTAATAAACAAATTTAGTGCATAGTGCAAACTAAATTTAGTGCATAGTGCTAACTGAATTTGAGTGCATAGTACTTCTAAGTTTATTTGAGTGCATAGTGTTAACTATATTAGTGCATAGTGCTAATTGAATGTGCAAACTAAGCTACATACTCATATAGATTAGAACCGTGAGTTTACTCCGACATCCTTGATTACGTGCGTGAATGATGAATGGGAGGACCATGAGGGGTCCTACTAAGATGCGGTCAATAACAAGGAGTAATGAGATGTACAAAATTTATGTCAAATTCAACACGTTAGGCCAGCCTTTTGGGCTTTCTACGACCAACTTTGTAAACTATATTGCCTACCTGGCAAAAAAGGTCACATATCCTTTAGTTTTACGGATTGGAGGAAAGCTGATCATAAGTACACGTAGTGGGACACACTGAACGCAATCAAACTCCCCATGTGAACCATTCTTGTGATGCATGTTATATCATTCTTATTCATCCTAACAAATGTATCTCAAATTGTAGAAATATTTTGATATTGATCCTTTGTGTAAAGATTGGGTGATGAGATCATCTAGAAATAAATGTCATGATTTCAAAAGCACGATGAAGAGGTTGTTTTTCAATCCTGAGTAGACGATTCAGGAGAATGTTGCAAATGGTTGTGACGATAAAATTTCTACCAATGATTGCACAATGTTGTGTGAGTATTGGAGTTTGGATTCCACCAAGGAACAAAAGCTAGAATGAATACACTATACCATACTAATAAAAAAATGCCCATCATACTTCTGGCTCAAGGAGTTTCGCCAGGGCGAAGTGCATAGGGGTAAGTATCATATAAGTTGTGTACATAGTTATTTGCTTGATAACCTCTTTATGAATTTTTACATCGTCAATCAGGAGAAAGCTCATAATCGTCCAATTACAAGAGTTGAACTGTACAGATCCACACATAGACAAAGACAACGTACCTGAATGTTTACCCTCAACACTTAGGTATATGTCTTCTACATAACTTGTCTGTTGATGCACCTATTGTTGATGCATATAGGAATGCATATGTTTTTATGCTACATGACTTGTGTAGATTGAATAAAAAGTGGGTCTGCGATCGATGACAAGTGATAGGACATTTGCATTTGGGAAGTTAACTTCCATAGAAAAGTTTGCACTGTGGTATGATGGACAACCGTTAGGTGAATTCTGTGAGATCCTAATTGACGATGTGATAGATAAGACTGTGGCACTAGTAGGCCAATCTGAAAGGTTAACAAGTTGGGCCAAGATTTAAACCATCACATTTCTTAGACATTAATAAATGTAAGTGAATAACGACGCTCAGCTTCCAGATTTACCCAATGCGCATGTCCTGATAAATGTTTATCTATTGACTTCGTAGGTTACGAAGCTAGAAGGAGCTCATGTGTCCAACAAAATACATATTTATATACTGGGTAACAACAAAAGTATGTCTGGGCCTCTATCTAGTATATACTCCCATACATGTTTCCTTGTTTGCAACAAAGTGGTTTATAGTTCATTTTGTTCCTTGTTATCATCAGTGTGTCATAGACTCGACTGAAGACCAAGCAATAATTTTTTATCTTAGCACTTGTTACCCTAGAAGAAATGGGTTCTCTGTTGGTCGACGATTGAGTTAATATGTGCGAAATCGATCACTCTTAAACTTACCTTAAAAACTTATGTGATGGATGTGTCAAAACTGTTTGTGATGTCTTTTGTAGTGCTACGATGTATGTGTTTGATACTATGTTATGCTATATATTCGAGTTTGTGATGTGATATTTGGAAGCATCATGTGTGATTCATATTATGAATTTCTATGAATTCTGGTAAAGTAGAGCAACCCTAAATATAGAAAACGCTGGCTAAATTGATGCGCCAAAAAAGATTATTGGGGGCACTAAAAATTATGTCATGGACATGGCGTGTATGACGACACCAAATTGTACTGGGCACGCACAGCTGCCATGACACCTAATCAATGCCAGCCTACAATGGGCCACGACGTTAACATCGTGCTGCCGCGGTAACTCTTCCTCGGCGGTTGATGATGTGCCGAATAAAAAAAAGCGCCGCCTAAAAAATTTTCCTAACGAGTTATCCCTGGCAGATTTTTTTTCCGAGCCAATGCGAGAGCAGCGACTAGGCGTGTACCTCGGCTTTTATAAGCGTCAAGGCCCGCGGTGCCCATTGTAGTTTCCACTGCACTGCTTGTATACAGATTATGTGTGTATTTGCTTCAATGGAATAAAATAGGAAGTGGTCGATGGTTTTTTAATTCGATTGACACCTTGAAGAGGATGCGAAAGACCACCCAGCCATTGAGCACCGGCCTCATGAAGCCTAGTTAAATTACTACCCGCTCGACATAGTTAGTGGGAATTAGGCCGCTCATTCCGCTAAGTAAGGAGACATGTTGGTGGCGCCGAAGTACTTGTTTAGGGAAACTGTACTATCGAGTTCAGAGTGCAACAAGGTGTCAGTTGACATGGGTGGTGGACATGCGGTGACACCAGCTTCCGCGACATAGAAATACCTTGATCATCGGCGATGTTGGTGATGGTGGACAACAACAACACATGGCATGTGATGGACGGGACATCGCATGTGATCTGATTTTCCTTGAGTTTATACGGATAAGACCATGGCCTACAAGGGTGACACCTCAGGGAGAGGATACAAGGGGGCATGACGTTTTTCATCTCCATTTTTTATATGTCTTCTGGAGATGACAAGTCGAGGAAAGTGTCGCTGCGGAAGGAGGCTACTGAGATCTAGCAATATAAGTATGCAATAAAGCATCTTAAAACGGGACACCATCTTTATGAATTAAGTAGCTTCAGATTTCATAAAAAAGTTCCCAACAAATACAGAAGAAAAATCTAGAATAAACAATGTGTCCATGTTGGATGGGGATACATCTATATTTTGGTTAAATTTTCTAGATGGAAAATCTTCTTATTAGGGATATATAGTTGAGCTACCATAATCAGTCGGCCAATAGAATACTACCGAACATGGAAAAAACAACCCAAATTGCCACCAAAGAAACCAACGCAGACACACATGTGTTAATCACATACCAAAGAGAATGTTTGTGTGCCTGTTGCAAACCAAAGAAAATGTCCGAGTGTCAATCACACAGCTTAAATTGCCTTGTGTCAGTCACATAACAAAGATAACCATGATTTGATGAACTTCCTAACATGGTGGTGAAGAAAGTAGATAATTTAGTTAATGTTGTTTTTAAGATTTTAGAGAAAAGGGAAATGATTCATAAACGACAATAGAATATATAATATTTAGAGGTGTGCGCATGCAGAATAAACTAATTGCAATAATTTTAGTAACTCGAACTATGAAACAAATATGCACGTGCAACAATTATGATGTGCGATATGACATTGGGATCTACTGCACTAGCTTGTTTTTCTCGTTACAGATGGCGAGCGACTGCATGGAAGTGTCGGGTGGGTGGGCGCAGTGTAGCTGGCGCATGGTCTAGTGGAATCCATTTGGAGATGGAGGGCAAGAGAATAGGTTCCTTGATGGATTTTGATGATTTGCAGATCTTGTGTCTTGTTCAAAGTCTATGGTGGTAGGGTTTTAATAGTTGTGGAGCGTGGCGAGGGATGGGTCATGTATAACCAAAAATTAGGTAGAAACGGAAGTAAGTAATATAAGTTAGATAATGTTATTTTCTAGTAGGGAAAGGTTGGTCAAGTCGAGTTTTTAAGTAATATAAGTTAGATAATGTTATTTTCTAGTAGGGAAAGGTTGGTAAAGTCGAGTTTTTTATGTCCTTGTTGTGGGAGCATATTGTAACCCACAAAGTGCTATTTTGTTATTTGTAGCAAAATGTTTTGTGTGATGTAATTCTAAGTTTTAGTATTCATTCGAATTTTACTTCTAGAAGCATAATGTACTCAATACTTGATCTTGGTATTTAATTACTTTATATATGATACACACTTTAATCATTTCCTCTCGATGGTGTATAATCAACCTTTAACATACTAGTTTGAACATGCTCTCACAAGTATTAATTAATGTTCTAATTCCCTTTAGGTGATTCTTTTGATGCTCTTGTTTAATCGTTTACTTTGAGGGCATACCTTAAGTTTTTATATCAACTCAACATGACTTTAATTGTTTTTGTACTATAGGATTATGGTGGAGCAGGTAAACCCAACTGGTGATATTCTGGAAGGTGTTGCACGTCACATATTTGACATGGACTCAAAAGGATGTGTTAAAATAGGACAACGGGATTAAATTCGATTGGCTCCTTGAAATGGATAGAAGATACCACCCACCTACTGAGCACCATCCACCAGCCTTACTTAATATCTCACCTTGGTCTAATAGGGCGGAATTAGCTACGATGGCCACACCAGCAACCATCACCATGGACCTGTGGGCATTATACTTGTAAGCAACAACCACAATGGTGGTTTGTAACGTAGAAGAAGGTGATGTGGTAGCAACGCCAAAGGTTTCATATAGGGTGGTTGCACTACTAAAATACAATGTGTAACAAGGCGTTGTATTGGGTGGTGCCGCGACATGGTAAGAGCTTGAGAGCCTCAGCGCCATTGCAATGATGGGGATGGTGGACAATGACACCATTAGGGCTTGCAAGGGTGGTGGCATCGCCCATGACCTGATTTAATCTTAGTAGAGTAAGGATTTTCTATTGTATAGAGCCATGCATGACAACCTAAAATTCTACCATGAGAGGAGATATGTGTGGATGCGTGGGTGTCACGCCCGTCATCTTTATTTTTTGCAGCCACCATAGGCGTCAAGGTGAGGAAGGCGCCAATGTATAAGAATGCTGATGAGCTCTAGCAACAAGCTAGAGTTAAGATTGTTTATTTTCACCTTTTATAAGTTGGCTTCATTAAATTTATCTCATGCGCGAATTTAATGAAGTGTGCACGGTCATTTATATTTAGTTTAAAAGTGAACAATTGTTTTACTAGTGCTATGTATATAGATAATGTGTAATATTAATTATGTTGTTTCTATGTATTTGCTAGTAACATATTAGTTTTTACTATACAATATGAGACACATGGTACAATGAAAATTTATACGATGGTTGTAGTGCAGTATAGAAGCTTAGTACATTCTTGAACTGTCTGAATTTTATAGTCTAATGTGTGAACTTTCTGAATTAGGATCAAGCATTAATATATTTGTTATTTATGATGGTTGATGTTTTGTTCGTAAGATAAAATTATTACATTTTACTGAAACAATAACTTAGATGACGACTTTCTAAATTTGGATATCTAGAATTTCCGTTTGTTATATTATCTGATATTTTTGTATTAAGATTGTATATGCTCAGGTTAGTGAAAAAATGGACGGCAGTGTAGATGCCTAGTGTACTAACTAGTACAAATGTTTGAACTCTCTGAATTTTTATAGTAATGTCTACTTCTTTTAATATTTTGAACCAGAATTCATCTTAACATATGGGATCTAACAAATATGACGCCATCATCATTGATAGTGATGTTATTGTTGACAAGTCTGGTTACATGTACCACACTTACGAGGATGTCAGCGAAGAAGATATTCCAAGGTACAAGTTCTCCAAGCTGACGGTAAGAGGTATGAAGAACATCATCACGTTTTAGTAGAATAGTGTAGTAATATAGAAGAAACGAACATAACATTTGCATTTGTTGCATCTACGACCTCTCTATGAGGAATATACGATTTGATCGGCGTTGCTATTTTGGAAATGAGATGACATATATAGAGGATCAATAGAGATTTCTTGGATTATTTGTTAATGATTCTCTTGGACAACCTATAAAGTAATAAGTATACGGGGTGACTAATTCATATATCATCCCAAATAAATGCAAAATGTGAAGATGATATATACTAATTTGCACAAGTACTAGTTTTGTTGTTTACTATCAAGTATATGCTAATTGTTCTAATTAATCTTTCTATTTTAACCAGAATTTATACTTCACTTCACCAACACGTACCTGAAAAGGTACCTTATAGAACCTATCTAGATAGATGTTGAGTGCATTATAAGCAGGAAAGAATTCAAAATTAGAATGAAGCTGGGACATGGGTCAAATAAGGAAATCATGATGAATGGATGGGAAGTGTTGTAAAGAGGTACATGATAGAAGAGGAAGATATATACATCTTTAGCTTCAATTCAAAGAGGTATGATAGTTTGGGTCGATGCATAATGAGAGATATATGTTCCTTAAAGAATTCCACACATTCTAGGAGGTTTATGTACTGGCTATCAAATATAAGTTTGTTCCTGTGATACCATAAAGCTCAATACCCACAAATCATAATTTCCTTAAAGCCAGATGTTTGTGTATCTCCCATTTCCCTTAATGAGCAATCCTATGATGTTCAGGTTTGTGTTCATTCAATACTGAGACTCCACCAGAAGCACTAAATGGAATCACATAAAAATAAATAAGTGTATCATGCATTTATTGACATCATCCTGGCATAGTACACAACTTGTACTTTTGACATGGAAGTTTTTCCTTGTGAGTAGGTCCATGGTATTGAGTCTATCTTGAGGAAGCGACCAGAAGAAACATTTGTATTTAGGAAGCACACATGATTTCTACACCCATAGCATAGATTTGGTTGCTGGCTCCGCTGGGAATTGAGATGTATATACCTTTTTCTATAGTATCTATCATATTTACCTGGAAATATCCATTTACCTCTCACATTAATTCCCATATATGGTTGGATCAAATCTTGCAGCTCATTGAATTGCTCAGATGCATTAGTAGATAGAGGGGTGAAAAGTGATCATATATATTCTCATTTACCAATGTACATGCTTATTTAATGATGATATTTTGATCATAGGAAAAATATAATAGGTATGGGAATTGTAAATTTTCCATATATTATATCTATTTTCCTTCCACAGTTAATATTGCTACCATCATCGGGTTTGCAAGTGGTAAGATCCCAAAAAGTGTCCCATAAAGATAAGTTGTCTTTTCAATCAAATGGGCTAGTTGGAGCTATGTTATGTGGTGCGTAATGTCGCCTCTAGTGAGAATTCCATATAATCTGCACCCATGGTATATCTTGGTGATTCGTTAGTTTGTATAAGTTTTTATGAGAAGAGAAGAGTTTTGCAATCTCAGTTTCAAGACACATAGTCCTCCAACAGCCTCTGGCTTGCAAAATATTTCCCACTTGACAAGAAATTTACCATTTTTAATATCTTTCCGACACTCCAGAGAATTCCCCTCCCTCATCTCCACGAGGTTAATTATTCCTATATGAACTTTAAGAAAGCACATAGAAAAATGTAGCATAGTAGTAAATATGGATTTAACCACAATGAGCCTTCCATCGTTGGATAATTTTGTGGCAATTCAAGATAGACATTAGTCAAATCTGTCTATAATGCCAACAAAATGCTTATTTTTTGGATTGTTAGTACCCGTAGAGAGGCCTAGATATGTAAATGACGAAGTCTTTGTCTTGCACCCAAATTGATTGGACAGTGATTGAAACTTCTCAGGGTAATGTTAATGGGAACTATAGATGTTTTGTTGTAATTTACTTTTAGGCTAGCGGATAAAGACAACTATTGCAGCATTTTCTTAAGGTTTATAAGTTGAGATTCATTAGCTAGCATAATAATGAGGGTATCATCAGCTTACTGGATAACGAAAAAATCCAGTCTAATTACATGTACCACACTGACGAGGATGTTAGTAAAGAAAAGATTCCAATGTACATCTTCGCCAAGATGGTGATAAGAGGTATGAAGAACATCATCACTCTTTAGTAGAATAGTGTAGTAGTTTAGGAGAAACAGACATAACATTTGCAGTTGTTGCATCTAGGACCTCTATGAGGGAATATTCCACATGAGCAGCATAGCTATTTTGGAAGTGAGATGACACTTATATAGGATCAATAGAGGTTTCCTGTAGTATTTTTTAATGATTTTATACGACAACCTATAAAGTAATATGTCTACAAAATGACCAATTATCAGTCATCCACAATAAATGCAAAATGGTAAGATGATATTTAGTAATTGTACACAAGTCCTGGTTTTGTCGTTTACAATCAAGTATATGCTAATTATTCTAATTAATCTTTCTATTTTGACAGGAATTTTTATTTCACTTCACCAACACGTACCTAAAAAGGTACCTTACAAATCCTACCAAGGTAGATGTTGAGTACATTACAAGCAAGAAAGAACTGAAAATCAGAAGAAGCTGGGACATGGGTCAAACAAGGAAATCATGACAATCGGATGGGAAAGTATTATAAAGAGGTACATGATAGAAGAGAAAGATATATGCATCTTCATCTTCCATCCGAAATGGTATGACCGTATGCATCTTCTCATCATGCATCTTGACCCATGAGGTTGTATGTGATGCCGGAATCCTACTACAATAATAACTGCTTAGTATGATCTATATACTGGTTTTCATGTGAATCATATAGTGGTAACATGTGTTATAAAATGATATAAGTAGATGTTAATTAGTGCTTTTCGATGGAAAAATAGTAGGGAAATTCCCCCATTGAGTCATTTTTCATTTATATGAAAATATTTACAAGAAAGAACAATTATTTGGAATGAATAGTTTACAAAGTATCCATCCATTGCTATCTTTCCTATTCAAGCTAGGTTTGGCTCGATCCATAATTAGAAAGAAATCCTCCTTAAAGAATCCCACACCTTCTGTGAGGTTTATGTACTGGCTATCGAATATATGATTATTCCTGTGATACCATAAATCCCAACACCCACAGATCATAATTTCCTTAAAATGGATGTTTGTGTGTGCAGTGGCGTGGCACCAGGGGCGATGTTTCGTCCAAATAATCTACACCCACAGATCATAAATTCCAAATAATCTGCACCCACAGATCCCAACACACACAGGCGCGGTCGTGGAACCAGGCGGGGGCCAGGGAGGGCGGCGCAGTGGCGTGCGTCGGCCAGCGGGGTGATACGTCGTAAATGTATCTATAATTTTTTATGCTCCATACTTGTTTTGTATAAACTATCTTATGTTTTGTCACTTTGAGTTATTTTTATACATTTTCTGGAACTAACCTATTGACAAGATGCCGCAGTTCCACTTGCCTGTTTTCTGTTGTTTTTGGTTTCAGAAAAGTTAGTAAAGAAATATTCTCGGAATTGGACGAAACAAAAGCCGTAGTCAATATTTTACCGGAGCAAAGACGAAGTCCAGAGGGGGGACGAAGAGGCGCCACAGGGAGGCCACACCTCCCCCTGGCGCGGGTCCACCCTTGGACGCGCCAGGGCATGGTGTGGGCCCCCTGGCCCTCAACCGACCTCGCCCCTTCGCCTATATAAACACTCCAGAGGCAGAAACCCTAAGCACCCGATCAGAAATCCACGAAAGAGTCCATAGCCGCCGCCATCTCCATCCCTAGATCGGGGGATCCGAAGCTCTTCCTGGCACCCTGCCAGAGGGGAGATATCATTCGGAGGCCTTCTTCATCACCATGCTTGCCTCCGGAGTAATGCGTGAGTAGTTCACCCTTGGACTACGGGTCCATACAGTAGCTAGATGATTGTTTTTCCTCTTTTGTGTTATCATGTTTAGATCTTGTGAGTTCCGTTCATGATCAAGATCATCTATTTTTAATGCTACATGTTGTGTTTGCGGGGATCCGATGGATATTGAGTACTATGTCAGATTGATTATTGATTCTATCATGTCTATGTTATTTGTGATCTTGCATGCTTTCCGTTGCTAGTAGATACTTTGGCCAAGTAGATGCTTGTAACTCCAAGAGAGAGTATTTATGCTCGATAGCAGGTTCATGCCTCTAGTAATCTGGGGAAGTGACAGAAATCTCTAATGTTGTAGATGTGATGTTGCTACTAGGGAGAAAACAACAATCCTTTGTCCAAGGGCAATTGTATTGTTTACTTTACACACTTTGCTTAATGCAATTATCTATTGCTTGCAACTTAATACTGGAAGGGGTTCGAATGATAACCTGAAGGTGGATTATTAGTCATAGATGCAGTTGGATTACGGTCTATGTATTATGTTGTAATGCCCAAACAAATCTCGTAGAGATCAAGGTGTCTAGTATATGCATTCTCAATCTGTCAATTGTCCCGCTGTAATTTGTTCACCCAGCATGTTATTTATCTTATGGAGAACACCTCTAGTGAACTGTGGACCCTGGTCCATTCCTTACCATTGATATACCATCTACTGTTTACCGTTTACTATTTACTTTCAACAATTACTATCTTCCATACGATATGTTTAATCCTTTGTTTTCAGTAAAACCGGTGAGATTGAAAACCTCATTGTAAGTTGGGACAAAGTATTGTGGTTGTGTTGTGCAGGTTCCAAGTTGCTAGCAACACCTTAGAGTTGTTTCTGTACTCCTACTGCTTCGATAACCTTGGTTTCATAACTGATGGAAACTTGTCGTTGTGCTCATCATACCTTCCTCTTGGGGTTCCCAATGAGCTCTACATATCTGATCCATCACGGGGCCTCGACCAGCGGTGACCAGCAGCATAGTGGTGGTGACCTGCAGTGTAGTGGCGGCGTGCGGTGACCAATGGGGCCGGGCGGTGGCGACGTGCACGCAGCGGCGGCGCGACCATCGGGGTCGGGCGGGTGGCAACCTGCAGACTTGCGGCGGCCATGGCGCGGCCAGCGGTGGCCTTGGGCGGCAGCGACGTGCAGCGCAACGGCAGTGGGCACGGCCAACAGGGCCGGGCAGCGGCGACGTGTAGACTTGCGGCGGCCATGGCGCGGGCACTACGGTACATTAAGGGAATATGCCCGAGAGGCAATAATAAAGTGGTTATTATCGTATTCCTTATTTATGATAATTTTTTATTATGCATGCTATAATTGTATTAATACGGAAACGTACATGTGTGTTTAATAAACAAAAAGGAAGTTCCTAGTTATGCCTCTCTTATAAACTAGCTTGTTGATTAACAAGATGATCAAAGGTTTCCTGATCATGGACATTGGATGTTGTTAATAACGAGGTCACAAAATTGTTGGAATGATGTGATTAACATTCATCAAAAGTATATCATTATGATCAAGGTCATTGTGTTTATATTTCTATAACATCATACGAAGTAATCTTAGTCCTTAGACCATGAGATCATGTCAATCACTAACACCGAAAGAGTATCTTGATAACATCAAACATCACACCATAATAGGGTGACTATAAAGATAGGTTCAGTGCTACGAAGGTGTTATGTTGAGGCTCATGGATCAAGAGTGGAATTTGTCCATCCCGATGACGGAGAGATATACTCTGGGCCCTCTTGATGATATCACATTAGTTAGCTTGCAAGCAAGTGATTTGATCACTATAATGTTATATCACGAGAACGAGAAAAGAGTACACGTCGATAACGAGATCAAACTTGGTATGGGGATACCGATGATCGAATCTCGGACATGTAATATATCGCGAGACAAAGGGATTGAGTTACATGTGTATAAGGTTCACACGATCACAAAAGTCATTGTTGAATGTGTGGGAGTCAGTACGGATCTCCCACTACTAGGAAAACGGCTATAGGTAATCAGCACATCCGTGGCTCACATGGTTGAAGTGCCCCACGGCTAAAACAGGCGTGGCTCACCTGTGGGCAGTGCCCTACTAATAACTAGAACAACCGTGGCGCACATGACTATAGTGCGCCACAGATGTGTGTGGGCCAGGGCCCTGTTGGCCACACGCCAAACATCTGTAGCGCACTACAGTCATGTGCGCCACGGTTGTTAGGGTCATCTGTGGCGCACGTGTGCCTGGTGCGCTACGCCTAAGCGCATGCCCCCCTCTGCTCTGAAACGGCCACAAACTTCTGTGGCGCACTCCGCCTAGTGCGCCACAGGGACTAGGAGCATCTGTGGCGCACTCGGCCTAGTGCGCCACAGAAGTTTGTACTCCATGTGGCGCACTAGGGCCGTGTGCGCCACGGATGTGTCGATTCTTTTAGGACAGCACTTTATGTGCACATGTGTGCCCACACATCCACCACCCCACACTTCACTTTCCCCTTCTTCTTCCTCCTTAGATATAGTCGGGATCTTCTCCTTCCCACCTCAATTTCTCCACACATTCACCATTTTTAGCATGTAAAACTTGCTTTGGATGTTACATAAGTAATAGAGGAGGTCTCCGGTCTCTCATCTATCCGTCTCCGGTCGACGCGCGCACCTCTCCTTTCCATCTTTCTCGCGATCGGTCTCTCATCTCGGTAAGTTGTCCATGTAAGGATGTGTTCATGTGTATATGGATGATGCATGTGCTCATATGTATGTAGATGATCGATGCTCATGATGTGTGTATGTGTGGAGAGGATCGATGGTCATATGTGTGTGTATATGGAGAGTATCGATGATGCTCATGCATGTGTGTATGGAGAGGATAATGATATGTTCATGTGTGTATGGATCGGTCTCTCTCTCTCTTGTGTTTGTATGTGAACAAGTTGCCATTTGTTTTGCCAAAATGTTGATTCATTTCCATTTTGGCAAGACTTTGGCATTTCGCAAAGGTCCTAATTTTAGGATAGGTCATGCCGAAATTTTCTATCGACCATTGCATGCATGCATTCATTATGTGGTTCTAATAGACTTCAAAATTGTACCATGTACATCGTGCAGGCAAAAATGGTCCGCATAATGAGCGAAGGCATTGTGGCTAGATTTTTAAAATGTGCGACAGCCGACATGATACGAAATAACAAGACAGATATAAGATGTCCGTGCAGAAGATGCAAACTCAACTGGGTGATCGACCCAGATTCCGGGAATCTGCAGGCGCACCTGCTCCGCCATGGTTTCATGGATGGATACACTCGTTGGATAAGCGATGGCGTAGATGATGGAGACGGTGAAGAAGGTGGCCAACATGACGATGATCATCATCACGGCGAGAACGGGTGAGATGATGAAGAGTCTCCTGGAGATGGTGAAGGTGCGGAAGCAGACCGGGATGATGATGATCTAGATGCCGGAGGAGCAGACGACGATGGAACAACGTCAGGCTGGGTGCGGGACCCTTATGTGCAAGAGCTGCTTCTCAAGCAGACGAGTAACGCCAGGGCTGCCGCTAGAGAGAAAGCCAAGCTTGCACAACTTGAGAAAGACGCGGTTACTCCATTGTATGAAGGATGCAGGCCCGATGATACCCGGTTGAATGTAACGCTCAAGGCTATGGAGATGAAGGCAAAGCACAAATTGAGCGACGCAAGCTTCGACGATATGATGGCATTCTGGCACGATCGTCTCCCGGAGGGGAACACATGTCCAACTAGTATCGAGGATGCTAAGAAAATCGTCTGTCCTCTCGATCTACCGCACGTTAGATATCACGTATGCATCAACGATTGCATCATTTATCGGGGCGAGGACGCGGAGAAAACCACATGTCCGGTGTGCGGCGTGAGTCGATACAAGAAAGGGAAGAAAGCACCTCGAAAAGTGGTATGGTACTTTCCTATCACCCCTCGTCTGCAGCGCTATTTCGCGGACCCTAAGGAAGCGAAGTTCATGCGATGGCATGCGGAAAGGAAGAAGCCAGGAGATGATGATGACCCCGAAAAGGATGAGCTGCTGACGCACCCTTCAGATGCTAGCCAGTGGAAAGCATTGGACCTCGAATTCCCAGAATTCGGTGGAGATTCGAGGAACATCAGGCTTGGTGCGAGCACCGATGGACTCAATCCGTTCGGTAGCCAGAGCAGCACGCACAGCACTTGGCCCGTGTTTGTATGGATGTACAACCTCCCTCCATGGTTGTGCATGAAGAAGAAGTACATACAAATGAGTATGCTAATTCAAGGGCCGAAACAACCTGGTACCGACATCAATCTGTATCTCGGGCTGTTGAAAGAGGAGCTAGCCACGTTATGGGAATCTGGAGCCAATACTTACGACGCCGTCGCACAAGATTATTTCACTATGAGAGCCGCGTTGGTCACTACGGTGCAAGACTATCCAGGTTGCGGGTATATCTCGGGGCAGGTTATCCAAGGATTCTGCGCATGCGTTAGGTGCATGGATAACACAAGCTATCTCCAACTAGAGAAAGATCCAGGGTCATCGAAAACCGTGTTCATGGCGCACCGGAGGTGGCTCGGCAAGAATGATCCATGGAGAAAACGTGGAGACCTGTTCGATGGCAAATCAGAGACCCGAGGAATCCCAGAGCGTAGGAGCAGCGAAGAAGTGGAAGAGTTGCTGAAAAACTGGAAAGATTGTCCTAAGCCTAGAAAGAAGCGAAAGAGGCAGCAACAAGACAAGCCGCTGATGAAGGTATGGAAAACAAGGTCTGTTTTCTGGGAGTTTCCATACTGGAAGTTTCTCCGCACGCCTCATAGCCTCGACATCATGCATATCACGAAAAACGTGTGCGAGAGTCTGGTCGCCACCATAATCAACATGCCAGATAGGACGAAAGATGGTCCGAAAGCAAGGCACGACCTGATATGCTTGGGTATCCGGAAGGAGCTTCACGGAGGACGCACTACTCCTGATGATCAGGAAGATGACGATGATCATGAGTCGGAGACGACACAAGGTCGTCGGAAGGGTAAAAAGTTCAAGAAGAACGAATATTACTGCCCTCCTTCTTGCTTCACTCTAAGCCAGGATGAGATCAAACAGTTTTTCAAGTGCCTTCTAGGAGTCAAATTTCCTTACGGCTACGCGGGCAAGATAAGCAGATACCTAGACGAGGCGAAGCAGAGGTTCAGTGGCATGAAGTCTCACGACTGTGCCGTGCTAATGACGCAGGTACTTCCGGTCGCACTAAGAGGGATAATGGACGAGCACGTCCGTGAAACGTTATTTGGCCTATGCAAGTTTTTCGACGTCATCTCTAGGAAGTCGATTGGCTTGAATCAGCTCGGAAGGCTACAGGAGGAGATCGTGGTGATACTATGTGAGCTTGAGGTCTACTTCCCACCCGCATTCTTCGACATTATGGTGCATCTGCTGGTCCATGTCGTGGAGGACATCGTACAACTCGGGTCGATGTTCCTCCGCATCATGATGGCGTTCGAAAGGATGAACGGACACATCAAAGTTTACGTTCGCAACAGGTCCCGTCCATATGGAAGCATAGCCAAGGGATTTCTGGCCGAAGAGTGCATCTCTTTCTGCACGAATTATCTAGACATCGAGAACCCTGTCGGTCTTCCCGTCAACAGACACCTTGGCAAGCTCGACGGATCTGGTCACCGAGAGGGTCGTCGCATACTGCATGCAGACTTCGATTTTCGACGCGCAGACTTTGATCGAGCAAACCTCGTCGCGCTACAGCATTTAGAACTGGTCGATCCTTGGGTACAGAAGCACAAAAGGTTAATCGAGAAGAAGTACAGTGACCGGGACATACAGAGGACGCAGGGAGAAATAATCAAAGAGCACAACTCAGATTTCACGCGTTGGTTTAGGCAGACGCTCCTTGATAATCCCCCGCGCTCGCATTCTTCTGACACGGAAAAGATCATATTCACCTTGTCGCAGGGACCGATGCAAAACCTGGTGACCTATCAGGCGTATGATATCAACAGCTACACATTCTACACGGAGGAAAAGGACAACAAGTGTGATTATCAGAACTCAGGCGTAACGTCGGAATTCTACACCGATGACAACGTGAAGGAAAGATTCTACGGAAGAATCGAGGAGATCTGGGAGCTCGACTACTGTGGAGAAAAGGTGTCGATGTTCCGTGTCAGATGGGCAAAGAGCGTCGAAAGAGAAGACCGGTATTTCACAACCATGGTTATACCCGAAGCAGCCAAATCCAAGGCCGCCGGTGCAAACGTGGCCGCGAAAAATGAACCATGGGTACTGGCTACCAAAGTGGACCAATGTTTTTTCATTACCGACCCGACAAATCCTAGCCGTGTTGTCCTGAGGAGAGGAAAAAGAAACATCATCGGAATGGATGGAGTCGCCAACGAGCAAGACTTCGACCAGTACGGCGATCCAAAGATTGAAGATGACGACGACTACGATGCAGCAACATACATCACAAGAAGAAAAAGGACAACCCTACCCAAAAAAGGTAGCCCGTTCGAAAGAAGAAACATTAAAGTGCCGGGGCTAAATTATTCAACCGCGACAAAGAAGGGAAAAAAGATTGTAAAACGCTAGCTCAAAAAATATTGTAAAACGCGTGGTCGAAAAAGATTGTAATATTCATGGACAAAGTATTATGAAATTTAGTTATACTTTGAATCATATTTTTGGGCATTTTTGGAATATTATTACTTTTGGGCATTTTTGGAATATTTAAAAGTATTTTAAAATCAAAATAAAACTTCTATGGCATATATCACCACTTTTGGGATTTTTTGGAATATTTAAAAGTATTTTTAAAATCAAAACAAAAAATTGGGGCACTAGGATTCGAACCTGGGTGATCTCAGGTTTAGAATAGAGTAGTGGGCAGAACCAGTGGGATAGGCTAGTATAGTTGTTAGCTAGTGGGGTTGTAGTTCTCTTATGCAGTAGTTAGAAGCCGATAGGCGTAGCGCACTAGCCCATAGTGCGCTACAGATATCCGTAGCGCACTATGGCTCAGTGTGCTACGCCTAAGTGGCTTTATCCACACGTGGCGCCCGACCCCCTCTCTCATCCCCATCTCTCCATCTCTCAGCCCGAGTACGATCCGCCGCCGCCGCCGCTCTCGATCCGCCGCCGCTGCGTCTGAGGAGGAGGAGGCCTGCCCGCGCCCGAGGAGGAGGAGGTCCGCCCGTGTCCGAGGAGGAGGTCCGCCCGCGTCTCAGGAGGAGGCCCGTGTCCGAGGAGGAGCAGTCGCCGCGTCTCAGGAGGTGGAGGCCACCGTCGTCCGCCCGTCGTCGTCCGCCCGTCAGAGGTGAGCGTCGCCTCTCCCCTCTCGCCCTCTCTCCCTCTCTCCCTCTCTCTCCCTCTCTCCCTCTCTCCCCTCTCTCTGCAGGCCATGGTTAGGGTTCTGCTTCATGGTCTGAAAAAGAACTCTCTATGCGATACTCAGCTCTAGTATTATGCAGCCAAGTGTCTATTAGTCTAGCAATCGTGAAGCTTGCTCTTATATACAAGTCAAAAGAACATTATTGTTGACAACGAATTGGCATATCAGTTCGAATTGGCATATTGTTGACAAAAGCTTGTTGTTGGTTCACCTGGGCATGGTCAAACATGACTGTAGCTTGATTTACAAAAGCTTGCTGTTGACAAACATGACTTGTTGACAAAAGCTTGTTGTTGACAAAATTTAGAACTGCAACACGCATCATAACAGTTTAAACATGACTGTAGCTTGATTTACACTTTTAAACAGGCATTATCTATAAATGTATTCCTCTTTCTATTCGTAGTGAAGATTTTTTTGTCTATACCTTTCCTTTTTCCGGTATCCTATCCAGAAGGAAATAAAATACAAATAGAAAGCCACAACAATGTATTGAGTGGAAAGAGTTGGTCTACAAATAATGTAAAAGAGCAAGAACATTGCACACAGCATGTGCTCTCTACCCAAAAAGTGATATAGCAACCTATACTGCAGAATTCTACTTTAGCTACGCATAGAAAGACTGTACCAGTGGAGAAGTATCTGGAGATAGAGTAGGCAGGGGCAGCAGCCCTAGCTCCAATGCTTGAAATCTTGAGGGCATTGGCAGCTGAGCTTGCCCACAGCCTCAGAGCCATTGCAGCTTGAAATCAAAAAAAGGAACTGTTTTTCAGTAGAAAAGATCTTACTACTATATTACTTGGCCATTCAGTTCAGAAAAGTAACAACACTACCATAGCATATATTCAGTTTTGGCAACAGAACTTAGTTTCCAGGGAACCATCAGGCTAAGCTTATTGATTTACTGTTTTGAGTGATAGATACGCATGCTTATGACTAGGTGCTATGATATTAGAATTATCAACTTAGTGATTCCATTATCCTAGCAAGAAAAACCATACTGCAGGACCCGCAGTTATAACTTCTCAGTCCAAATTTTAAGAATAGATCATATGCAATTATAACCGGAGTTAGTAGCTAGGGCCTTCAGAACTGAATTAATCAAACCATTGCATAGGCTCCAGAAGTCCAGATCTTGCAAATAGCCTTCTATTGTCAGCACACACAGCTACAACTATGCAGAAGGGAGGCATGCCTCTGGTAGAACATCAGTTGGGTTGTAGAACATGTATGCTTGGGTTTTAGTTGCTACTGTGTATGCTCATATGTGTTATTTTCTTTTTTCAAGATACCTAGCAGGCTTTAGTTATTTTCTTTCCATCATATGCTTGGTGCCTGGTGAATCCAGATGATAACTGTAAATGCCCATTGCTTGATGTGGCTGGACATGTTGATGCATTCTTAACCAATGTGTTTTCTACCTAGATGTTTATGTGCTGGCTTTGTTGGCCAGATTATCCTATGTGACCAGATTATGTGCTGGCTGTGTTGGCCATTTATTGTTTTCTGGTTGTGCTGGCTATGATGGCCATTTATTGTGTGCTAGCTATGCTGGCCATATATATGCAGGTTCTTGTATGAAATGAGTCCCGATTTTTGCCAGAATGTTGATTAACTTCCGTTTTGGCAGAAATCGGGCACTCCTAGTTTAAGAAAATTAGCAAAGGTCATGCCGGATTTTTCCGTGCATTTAACTAATTATTTGTTTTTTATTAGTGCAAAGATGTGTGACAACGACGAGGCTGGATGTTCTAAGCGCATCGCGCTGAAGGAGTACTCAGACCTCCGAATAAACAATTGACATTCTGGGAGGCGGCAGTTTGGGGCAATCATCTTTCGTGATGTCATGACTTCGGGTGGGATCTTCTACGGAGGAAATATCCCGAATAACCGTGACATAGAAGATCGCCTAGAGATGCAGGGTGACTATAGGAAGTTCATGACGAGACAGGGCGTCCTCCCGTTCCCTAAGCCGAGCCAGAAGGCTTGATGTTGGCCTAGTTGTAGTTGCAAACTATAGATGACCTTTGTGTGTGTGTGTGGAAGACAAGTGTACTTATCTTATTAGGTTTATGAATCACCGCTTACTTATTTTGCTTATTATTATTATATATCAATCAATGCTTGGTTTTTTTGCTTACTCTTTGGTTTTTTGCTTACTCTTTGGTTCTCGGACGACAAGTGTGAGTTATTTTTGTCTTTTTCGAGAATATGCCGATGATTGAAATGTCGTGGCACAATATATATGTGAATGTGCTATGAAGGGATTGTTAGCCTTGTGATATGCACAAGTCCAGGAATTGTGCATCCTACTTGGCTAACAGTCCCGTCATAGCATATTCATGTGTCCAACGACCTAGCTAGTTATATATGAGGCATTCTTTTCGAGTTATTTTTGTCTTTTTCGATAATATGCCGATGATTGAAATGTCGTGGCACAATATATATGTGAATGTGCTATGACGGGATTGTTAGCCTTGTGATATGCACAAGTCCAGGAATTGTGCATCCTACTTGGCTAACAGTCCCGTCATAGCATATTCCTGTGTCCAAAACGACCTAGCTAGTTATATATGAGGCATTCTTTTCGAGTTATTTTTGTCTTTTTCGAGAATATGCCGATGATTGAAATGTCGTGGCACAATATATATGTGAATGTGCTATGACGGGATTGTTAGCCTTGTGATATGCACAAGTCCAGGAATTGTGCATCCTACTTGGCTAACAGTCCCGTCATAGCATATTCCTGTGTCCAACAACCTAGTTATATATGAGGCATGCTTTTTGAGTTTGCTCTTTTTGATTTAAGAGTACTTTCTATAAGTGTATCTTCATATGCGACTTTAATTATACATGTTTTTTCAATCACCGGTTAGTTATTATTGTCAACTTGTAGATGACGTGGTACGTCGTGTACAAGGGACGGGTTCCCGGAGTCTACGATGATTGGGAAAACTGCCGGAGACAGGTGCACCGTTTTAGCGGCAATAGCTACAAAGGGTACAACACTATGGCGGAGGCGGAAGCTAGATACACGCGCTATCTAGCGGTAGTTAGGACAAGGAACCGGATGAAGACCTACACCTTCGTCGCGGCGGTGATCATGCTTATCTTCTTTGGTTATTTATCCCGTGTTTGTGTCTAGCTAGCTAGTTTAGATGTCTAGGCGAGCTTCCGAGCTCTAACTTGTTCGATCGACACATGTATTCGCATGTCACCAACTACTACTTTGTAACATGATCAAAACAATGTAACTTAGACTATGTATTCATGTATGAGACTTATCTATATGTATTTGTTTCAATCTTGTTTTTCATATTGAGTATTTATATATATAATTGTATATCTTGTATCTGTGTGTGTATATCTGCTGTAATATTGTATATAATCTGTATTGCATATAATCTGGCTTGGAAATTAAAAAAAAATATATACATCTGTGGCGCACATGGTCTACCTTCTGTGGCGCACTACACCTAAAGCGCACCATGGATGTTTAGTGGCGCACTAGGTAGTGCGCCACAGAAGATCCAAGGGGTAGCGCACCATGCCAAACTTCTGTGGCGCACTAGGAGGTGCGCTACGCCTATCTCTACACAACCGTGGCGCACTAGGCAGTGCGCCACGGCTGAGAGATAGCCGTAGCGCAAGGCCCGTGGCGCACTGCAGGTGCGCCACAGATGATGGTCTCGTTGTTCATTATTGATCAGAGAGGGGTCTCGATCATGTCTACATTATTCGCGAACCGTAGGGTGACACACTTAAGGGATACCGACACCATTAGGAGCAAATGATATGCTAGAGAAAGAAAATGAAAGCGCGGGATTTTATTTCACTAGACACCGAAATCGTTTCGGTTGAAATTGCTGAAATTGGTTCTGCATGTGAAATTGAAATGTTATAAGGGGTTTTATGTGAATGTTTGTTAATTAGAGTAATTAAAAAATTCTGAATAAATAAATAAAAGAGTTTTATTTAAATGAGAGCTTGTATTAAATTTGGTGGAAATTTAATGCATGTGAGTAGATTTTTGAGTGGAGGCATGTTTATGTGAGTGGAGGCTTTTCATTTTGAGTGGGAGCTCCACCCACATGAATGTGAAAGAGGTGGGGCAGCCACCATGGCTGGGTACCATGACCCTTGGGTGCCCCCCTCTCCCTATAAAAGGCATCCCTCTCCTCCTCTCAAAGCACACCTCCTCGTGAAGGATCTCTCCCCCCTTTAGAATTTCCCCATGGTCTCGGATCAGCGAGATACATGTTCCCGGTGGATTTTTCTGGAAGGATTTGTTGCTTCCGCTGCTTCGCTGGAGCGAGGGCACGGAGGTTATCGGGGTACCCGGACGTGTGTGCGATCACGGATGCACCACTACTTTGCGGTGCTAGACTTGATGGTGCTGGACCTGCTGGACCAGGTGGACTTTATCGCGATCTTGAGATCGACAAGCGTTTGACTATATCATCCACGAGTACAACCTCGTTAACGCTATTCGGTGTTCGAGGGTATGTATTCTATGGATGTATATCCACCCGTTGCTTGTATCCAGTAGATAGATCTTGGTACATAGTTGTTCCCATCGTAGAAAAAAATTGTTTTCTATGTTGCAAACCCTACATACATCGTATCCAACTGAAAAAAGGAACGCAAAGTAAAAAACGCAGATGCATCAGATCTACTAAAAAAAGTCCAGATCGGCACAGCAGGTGCATGCATCGGTACCTATGGTATAGTCAACAAAATCCTAATCCGAGAGTGATTAAATCGACATTGACCGGCGACAGCAGGTCATCTTGACTCCTGGGAGGAAAATCCGCACTATAGGTGAGATCTAAAAAACATGTTGAACGCAAAAATTGAATGGAAGTCGCTAACAATCCATTTTTGCGGTAAATTTAGGATTACCTTCAACAAAAGTCTGCGTGATGCAGGCCTGACGGTGGCTTGATGGAGGCTCGACTGAGAGCACGTGTTGATAACGTGTTTCATAACCCCTATCGGCTGACCGGTTCCAAGACTGCTCCACAAGCGAGGAAGAAGACTAGAATCGAAGGCACACAAGAATCACACAAGAATTAACACAGTGAATAAGAAGGAGCTTTTATTAATCTCTTTCAGAAGTGAACATACAATGATTGCTCCTTTGTTTATAGAATAAAAGGGATAGGATACCCACGTGGGCTAACCCTAGCCTGATAGAGGCCACACCGAATGGGCCCCTTCTGGCCCGGTTTCCCAACAGCAAGCACATTCAATCACATTGTAGATTTTTCGCAACATTTACAGTTTGTCTGGCTCGGGACAAGTTAACTGTGTCCCGGTGACTGGTGAGCCCCACCAATGCTGAGTCATCGACCTCACGATTATTAGTATCTGCTCACCGCATCCATATTCTTCAACATTTCGCCACTTGCTCTTCACCATCTCTCTGCACTAAGAGCATATCCAACAGGGGCGCTATAATAGCGCAGCGCTAAATTAACCACTTTTTTACCGCGCGCTACAAACTCGTTTAGCAGAGGAAATACAAGCATTTTGTGTTATCTCGCGCCTGAAATCTCCTGCTCCAACTACAGCGCGCTATCGCTCGGCTCGCGCGGGAACAAGCAACCGCCAGACATTTCCCTCCCGCGCGCGCACTCTCTTCTCCCCCAACCCATTTCAGCGCCGCGCCACCAACCCCTCGGCGCCGCCGCCAACACCAACCCCTCGTCAGCGTCGACGCTGACGCTGTGCGCGCATCCCCGCTCACTGGCCCGTGAACCGCGCTCGCCTACCCCAGCCACTGCCCCCGCCCACCGCCCCGGCCGCCGCGCGACGCGGTCGGATTTCCCGAAGCTTGGCGGCCACGCGGTCTCGATTCGTTTGTGGCGTGTTGCCGCGGCGCCGCGCTCAAGCTCATCGGCGCCGATGTTTTCCTCGAGCCAAGAGGCAACTTGGCACACACAAGGTGTTCGGCATAATCGCCGCAAGGTTCATTCCGCCGCGCCCGCGCCCACTTTTTGTGCATTTTTAGATAGTACAATTTTTTCAATTATTTTGCATGTATGTACATGAGTTCATCCTATGATGACTCCGATGATGAATACGGTATGGAGGAAGATGGGGCCATTTTAATGCTATTGGATAGGCACGCCAACAAGAAGCCGAAGATAGGTGGCTTGGTTTTTGGTAGGCAAAAATTATGGAGGGAACGGATCGAAGGCCACAACAACTTGATGCGGATGTATTTCAATGACGATGCAACATTTCCCGAGAGCTATTTTTGTCGCCATTTTCAGATGAGCATCGGTTTGTTCAAGCACATCGCGGAAAAGGTGGCCAAGTATGATCCATACTTTGTGCATATGAGGAATGCCGCCAGAGAGCTCGGGCATAGCACCTATCAGAAGGTGACCGCCGCTTTGAGGATGTTGGCATATGGTATACCGGCGGATCTCATTGATGACCACTTGGCCATAGGTGAGATCACCGCTATCAAGTGTATCAAGCGGTTTGTTGTGGCCATTTTTCAAGTGTTTGGCGCCACATATTTGAGAGACCCCAATGCCGAGGACATGGCTAGGCTCTTGGAGGAGAACGCAGCTTGGGGATTTCTCGAAATGCTTGGCTCCATAGATTGCATGCATTGGAGTTTGAAGAATTGTCCTTTGGCATGGCATGGACAATTCAAAGGGCACAAAAAGGATTCCACTATAATCCTTGAAGTGGTGGCCGACCACGAGACTTGGATTTGGCATGCATTTTTTGGTATGCCCGGGTCTTGCAATGACATCAATGTTATCCAACGGTCTCCTCTTATGACAAGAATTGCATTGCATGAAGGTCCACAAGTGGAGTTTGAAGAAAATGGCCATAAGTACAACTATGGCTACTATCTTGCCGACGGCATCTACCCAAGGTGGCAAACATTTGTGAAGCCGGTCCACAAGCCCAAAGGTAAGAAACAAACCCACTTTCACAATGCGCAAGCGGCGGCTAGGAAAGATGTGGAGAGAGCATTTGGGATTTTGCAAGCTCAATTTGCTATTGTGACAGGACCAGCTTGATTTTGGGACCAAGAATGTCTTTGATACATCATGAATGCTTGTGTCATCATGCATAACATGATTATAGAGGATGACCGTGGGAAATATGTAGATCAAACCAACCACTATGACTTGATGGGTGTGCCCGCGTGCAAGTTCAACGAACACAACATAGGATTGCACGGTTCATGGCCTCTTATCATGCAATCCGGTCCAATGACACACATGGTGAGCTTCAACATGATCTCATCGAGGAGTGGTGGAAATGTTTTGGAGGCCGCTAGTGCCATAGTTCATTTGTATGTTTGTTGTATTGTTGTGAAACAATATGTTGTATTTGTTGGTGAACGGCATTGTTGTATTGTTGTAAAACTATTTGTTGGTGTGTTGTAAAACTATTTATTGTATTCTTGACGCAAAACTTGTTGTACTAAATTATCTAGACAATTTATTGTTCATTTTTTGGTATTTGTTTGATCTTGTAGAGTGTATGCATTTGTTGGTTTGGTGTTTGCCCCCATAGCGCGCGCTCTATTTTGCAACGCCCGGTGGAGGAGGGTTTTTCGCCGAGCCGCGCGCTGCAAATAGCACCTCCGGCGGAGACTGCGGCAAAATAGCACGCTCTATTCTAACGCAGCACGCTGCATCGCACATTTGCAGCGCTGCAAAATAGCGTCTTTGCTGAAGATGCTCTAAAGATTAAAGATTCAGTGGACGACAGTGGCTACTGGGCAACTGAGGAGAGTTAGCACGCACACGATAGATTCAGACCTTGACTGTGTGATGGAGGTGCGTGTGAATATGTGTTTATTTAGTTTTTATATCACATGCATTTGGAGTTCTTTTATCAAGATTTGGGTTTTCGCTTTGAAAAATCTTATTTTAACACATTTCACACCTCTCTCTCTCTCTCTCTCTCTCTCTCTCTACCAGTTTGCACCTAGACCTGTCTCCTCTTCTCTGAGTATTTTTTTTTAGTTGTAGCATGCTATTTATCGAAAGTGGTAGTTAATATAGTGTTTAAGTTGAATAGTATTAGGATAATTCGTGCGGGAGAGAAGACCACATCAGATGGTTTCTTCAAGTTCACTAAGATATTTGAGATGTGGAAACTCATCAAAAGCTTAAAGAAAATCACATCAAGGAGTGGTGAAAGTTGAATAACCAACACGATCATGTTGACCTATAAATGTCTTAGCTCTACTTCTATGTTTCCTACCGCGGTTTGGATCAAGTATGTATTCTGATCGATGAACAACCGTTGGATTTGGAATCCAAACTTCGTAATAGTGATGTACTAATTGTGTCGGATTTGGTTCATGTTACTTTATAGTAATTTGGAATGCATGTGCACAAATAGATGAGAGAACTAGAAGATTAAATTATACGCTCGAAACATGCTCTTGTCCCGCTATATTACTATAGCAAACCACATAGTACAACTACTAGGGAAAACATCACAAGCAATCCCGCCACGCTAAGCTAAGTGAAGGGTACCCCTGGCGCCCTTCATGGAGGTATGGCAGCACCCGCAGGCGGCACCGCCTCGGTGCCGGACGAGCCAATGAGATTTTTCCTGACCCCAAAGAAACCACTATCTCAGATACTCCATAGCATTCCGCCCAACTTGTTGCCCACCAACATGCGCCACTGTGGTTTCAATGCCACCCTCATTGTCTCACTATGGTCACCGGGACGAAGCCTAGAAGACGGAAGCGAAGAGAACAACAAGAGTCGGGGGTGGCAGCACCGCAGCCCGGGGGAGGGAATGAAATAGAGAAAAAAGTTTCCAACTTTTCCATGGCAAAACAGAAACAGAAAGAAAATACATAAACAAAAATGAAATTTTACAAAACAGAAATGGAAACAAAAAAATTGGCGGTATGGAAAACCAGAAATGGAACGAAAATACAAAAGCAAAAGTGAAATTTTATAAAACAGAAATGGAAAAAAAATTGGCGGAAACTAAAACAAGAACGGAACAACGGACGCGCGGAAACAGAATTTCCATTGCCGGCTAATATGAAAATTTTGTTTTAGGGGTGATGTGTATGACCAAATCCAACCGACCAATTACATGACCTTATCAAGCCAAACTTCCAAAACCACACGTCCCAAAATAGACAACCATATAAACTCTTCATGCATTCGAGGAGGATTCCGCAATTTGATCTTTCACTTATTTTTTTATAAACCGAGCACCGTGCTAGAATTAGGGAGACAATTTTTTCTTGAATGCTTGAGTTTTTTGTATGATTCAAAGGTTCTCTTAGTTTCAGGTAACATCTACATAGCTGCGCTTCTGCACTGTATTTGTACTTTTTTACGATAATATCTGTTTCTGTTTTTTTTCTGGTATGTATTTATTTTTTATTCCGCAAAAAATATGTGCTACCACTCAGTCTCGTCTGTTTCCACTCTGTTTTCGTCCGTAGAGAAACTACCGCCACCGCCGTCGCGTTAGCCAACCGAATGTCACAGCAAAAGCACACCAGATCTAGACCGGGCTAGCAAAGTCCCCACCACCACGCTACAGCAGACCGGCTGAGCGCCACCACCACCCTGAACTGTCGGCCCATCATCTCCACCTCAGAAGCATCACCACCGCGAGAGGACCCCGTCGTCCCGCCCGGCCCATATGGGGCCTAAAGGGACCTAGATCTGGGCAGAGCGGGCTCCGTCGCCTCCTGCCCGCGCGGCTCCACCCCGCCACCAATCGGCAGCACCGCCGCACTACGTACCACCACCCAGCCGCTGTCGAGTACCCCGCTGCCGCGGCAGACAGCCGCCGCCTTGCTGCACCTCCCGGAGCCGAACCGCACCGTCCATGGCCGGGAGGGGGAGTCAAAGGGTCCGACATCACCGGCACCGCCCGGCCTAAGGCCGACGCCTCACGCTGATGACGGCAAGGGAGAGGGGGAAGGAGGGGGCGCCGGCAACGTGATGGTATCTTGCCTTGTCGGCTAAGGGTCCTTCCATTACAAGTCATCGGCAAGCCAGCACCGGCTTCCCCATGAACCTCGGCTGCCAGATCCGGCATACTACGAGATGCACTGTCAAGCGATCTGGCGGTGCGGACGCGTGCTTCCTCATGTAGCGTACGAGCTCGTTGGACAGCTAGCCTGCTCGGCTGCTCGCGTGCGAGATGGACACATTTAATTCTGCAAAACTTGGCCCGACGTGAAACCAGATACTATGCAGCAACACGTAAAATACAACAGATAGTACAGGGACTTGAGCGAATATCATTGGCCCGGCTTTATGGACCATCCACTCCATAGAGCCAAATTGGATATCAGGATGTAAACCCAATAATAAAGAAAAGTGAAAACTGCATAATTAGAGACTTTAGAGGCTCCTAAAACTTTTAGGGATGCCTCTAAATCCAATAATAAGAGTCGTTTACCTATGTGATATTTGAAGTTTAAAAATTAAGTGGTCGTTGCACGAAATGTATGTAAAAGCAAATGGGACTTGAAGGAGGCAAAAAACACAGAAATAACCTTATTAAAGAATGATGACACAAAATAACCTACTTTTTCGAAAAATTCTCGATCTAACATGTTTTCATGGCGCTTTACCAGAAGGCGCCAAGGTCAGTAGCATGGCACGCCCCGGAAAGCGCCATGCTATCACAGCGCGATGGTCAAAAGTGCCATGAGCTCGTCCGACGTGGCAGTCAGCGGGACCCCGCGGGCCCATTTTTAATGTTTGGCGCTTTTCGAGGGTGCGGCGCCTAGCACGACGCTTTCTCGGTGGGCGGCTGGGCGCTATACCCCTTTAACTATAAATGACCCGAGGGCCACCCTGACCCCTCCCAGCGCCATATACCCCCCCCCCCCCCTGAGCAGACAGAAGATGGCGATAGCGACTCCCCTCCAAGCCCCCCTCAAATCCACACTCTAAAACCCACGGATCTGAGGTGATTTCTGGTGGATTTTCTTTCTCTCCCCCCACTTGAGGTATTCTCCTTCAATTTTCCTTGTTATATTGGTTGAAATCATCACATTGTCCTCTTCTTAACCCTAGTTCTTTGGAAATTTGGCATGTATATGGTAGAATGTCGAATTTGTTTGGAGAAATAAGTGTGGTAGAATGATAGTTTGTTAATGTTAGTTAGTAAATAAGTGCATTTTCTTAGTTAGGGTTAGTAAAATAGATTTGGCATGTATATGGTATAATGGTAGATGGATTAGAAAAATAGTGTGGTTGATAATAAACTTAGTATGTAAGTTTAGTTTCTTATAAATGATTGGAAAATAAGTGTGGTTGCTAATATGCTTAATATACAATTGGCATATATGAATTGTAGTAACCGAAATGTGTATTACATATTTTAATTGGCATATATGGATTATAGATGGAATGGAATAAATGTTTATTACATATTTTCATTTCTGTAGTCGTATATCTAATGTGTTTGTTTATATAGATCCTATCTATATTAGTGGTGGATTAGATAATTTCCATAACTTAAAGTTTCACTTCTCTTTTTTCTCGCATATGTAGGATGGAAGGATAATCTATTTTGAATGGGCATTACGATCAACGGCACCGCGGGCGATACATTGCGGAGAAGAAACATGTCTTCAAGTGGTTGCACCTAAGGCCAAGGAGGTGTATAGCAAGAAGATGCCATATGATGAGCGCTATACTCCATACGTTGAGCAGGCTGGATTTTTCCCTTTCATCCAATTTGTCTCGCGTTCGATGCTACATATGAACTCTTGTTTGATCACAGCGCTCGGTGACTTTGCATGACGTCTCCATGATATTTGCGCTTCCCATCAAAGGACAGCACGTGTGTATGAGCTTAGATTCGGTAAATGGCGTGAAGTGATGATTGGAGTAATTGGTAAGGCATCGGTGCTACTTACAAATGGATACAACAAAATTTTAGCAAATTTCCCGAGGACGCCGATGAGGAGGTGATCCAGATGTATACCCGTGCATACTTATGGTATGTCATTAGTAGTAATCTTTTCTCAGATAGCACGGGAAGGAACGCGTCATTCATGTGGCTCACTCTATTTGCAGAATGGGGCTATATGTATAGCTGGGGTTCGGCGGCACTTGCTTACTTGTATCGATAGGTAATAACCCATACATATTGCATGGTACTATTACATATGTTTGCTCTACTTGATACTTACTTATGCTTGCTCTATGTGCAGTTGGACGAGACGTGTTGTAGGACTAGAAAAGGAGCAAGTATTGGCGGACATATGGTTCTACTAACGATATGGTCATGGTTGCACATACCAGTTGGTCGCCCTATTCCGATGAAGGGAAAACCGTGGAATGATCATGGCAATAGCCGTCTCCGCGCGCCTACATGGGCGTACTTGTGGGATAATACCGAAGTATTCCACGGTGAATCCGAGGAATGCTACTTGTGTTACACCAACCAAATCGCCTTGCTAACCCTGGAGAATGTAATAATTTGATTAGTCTCAATAAATCATATTTTGCACCAAATGTACTTCGAGACCACATGCTAATCTTGTGTTTCGCTCAGATGGAATGGGAGCCATACAGAACTCGAGGGAATATGGGTACGGGTGTTTCGTTCTAGGCGGACTTGAACCGCAAATGTATGCAAGAAGCACATCTCTAGAGGATTTGTGCCCTGTTAATTTATGTCTATATTGTTGAGTTCCACCTTCCACAGCGGGTGATGAGGTAGTTTGGCTTATTCCAGAAGACCCTGCCGTCATACAAGGACACTAGCACAGCTCTTCATAGGTGAGTGATCTATATACCCTAACTAGATAATTTTCTTGGACGTCACATTATACTAATAAGGCGATGAATTTGATTGTAGATTGGACAGGATCAATCAGAAGAGGGAAAAAGATTAAGCTGCATAACATCACAAGTATATTCAGAAATGGTATGCAAGAATTGAGGAGAAAGAAAACCCAAATGCGGTATCTCGTCATGAGGTGCCGCATGATGCTGCACCGTTTAATCGGTATCTCGTGTGGCTTGGGAGAGTGTCCCGTTTGTACCTGCGATCGGCTTCGTTTGCATCTGATGACATAGTGGAGGACCCTTGTCCTGCTTTTGACGAGCTAGAGTACAACAGACTGTTGGAATTATGCCCTAGAGGCAATAATAAAGATGTTATTATTATAATTCTTCTTCATGATAAAGTTTATATTCCATGCTAGAATTGTATTAAGCGGAAACATTAATACTTGTGTGGTTTGTGAACAACACCGTGTCCCTGGTACGCCTCTAAGGACTAGCTCATTGATCAATGATGGTTAAGGTTTCCTAACCATAGACATGAGTTGTCAATTGATAATGAGATCATATCATTGGGAGAATGATATGATGGACAGACCCAAACTAAGCGAAGCAATTAGATCGTTTCATCGTGTTCATCTTTGCGAAGCTTTTCCTATGTCAAATATTGTATTCCTTAGACCATGAGATAATGCAACTCCCTGGTACCGGAAGAAAGCTTTGAGGTCATCAAACGTCATCCTATGAGAGGGTGATCATAAAGGTGTCTCTCAGGTGATCGGAAAGTATCTGTTGGGTTGTATGTATCGAGATGGAATTTGTCCCTCCCAACTCGGAGAGATATACTTCGGGCCCACTCGGTAATCGATATCAACACCGCTTGCAAGAATGTGGTTAAGGAGTTAATCACAAAGTGATATCGGATTACGGAACGAGTAAAGTACTTGTTGTGAACGAGATTGAACTAGGTATGACGGTACCGACGATCGAATCTCGGGCAAGTAAAATATCGCGAGACGAAGGGAATATATATATGGGATTGATTGAATCCTGGCATCGTGGTTCATCCGATATGATCATCGATGAATGTGTGGGAGTCAATATGGGTGCCCAGACCCCGCTGTTGATTACTGATAGAAGATCATGTCTGCATATTCTCGAACCCGCAGGGTCACACACTTAACGTATCTCGATGCTAGGATAGATTAGATAATTGGTTTATGAATTTTTGTTCAGAGTCTCGGATGGGATCCGGGATATCACGAGAGGTTCCGGAATGGTCCGGAGAATAAGATTCATATAAGGCAGTGCAGTTTTTGGAGTTCGGAATTGTTCCGGGTTAATCGGTATTGTACCGGAAGCTTCTAGAACCTTCCGGAAGGGGACCAACGTGGCCCCACCTTCCGGGAGGGGGCATGGGACTATGATGGAGTGTCATGGCCGCATTGGGCCAGGGGCACAAGGCCCCATAGGGACCAGCCGATCCTAGATAAGTTTAAACTCGTTTAAACTAGAGATAGGATTTCTAGATAAGGGAGAGTTTAAATCGTTTAAACTAGAGATAGGATTTCTAGATAAGGGAGAGTTTAAATTGTTTAAACTAGAGATAGGATTGGAGGAGGGGCAAGGGCTGGCCGCCCCCCCTCTATATATAGAGGGGTGGTGCGCCCCCTCCCCCCTACACACCTTCTTCCAAGCCCTAGCAGCCTTGCTACCTTCCTCTCTCCCTCCCGACTGTTTGTAGGCTAAGCCCTGCAGCAGAAATTCTCCATCATATACACCACGCCGTCGTGTTGTAGATCCAATCTATCTCTCCACCATACTCGCTGGTCTGAGGAAGGAGGAGACGTCGAGGTGCTGCATGTGTGCATCTCACGGAGGCACCGCCACTTGTGGTGCTAGATCGGATCGGATCGCGAGGAGGAGAAGCGAGTACGACTACATCACCCACGTTCCGACGAACGTTCCGCTGTGCGAATCTTCAAGGGTATGAAGATCTAATCCAATCTCTCTCGTTGATTGCATCTCCTAGATTAGATCTTGGCTTTCCCTCTGTTCGCATCCGTAGAAAATTTTGATTTACTATGCCACGAAACCCTTCAGTGGTATCAGAGCTAGATCTATGCGTAGATGTGTTTCACGAGTAGAACGCAACATGGTTGTTGCGGGCGTTGATGTTTTCTGTTGCAAGCCTCTTGTTTGTGTTCTTCTTATGACGCGGGATAGTGAGATTGAAGCGGTCCAGGCCAACCTTACGCGACGTCGTTCGCGAGACCGGCTCCGCACTTGACGTGTGGCTTGTTCCACACATGCGGCTGGTGGATGTCAGTTTCTCTCACTATAGTTGTCATGGGATTAACACCGGAGTTTGGCAACCATAATATCACTGTTGTGGCTTTCCGTAGGTAAGAATCGTTCTTAGCATCTACTCCCATAAGCCACGTAAAACATGCAACAACAAAGTAGAGGCGTCTAACTTGTTTTTGCAGGGAGTGTTTTCTGTGATATGGTATGGCCCAAGATGTGATGTGTATATTGTATGCGATGATCATGTTTTGTAATGTTTCACGACTTGCATGTCGATGAGTACAGAACCGGCAGGAGCCATATGGTTGTCTTTATAATTGTGTATGACCTGCGAGTCAACTTCTTATACGCCATGTAATAGCTTTACTTTATCGCTAAGTAGTTAGCAATAGTTGTAGTTGCTATTCGTGGTGGAGGCAATCATGGTGGAGTGATGGAGATCATGCCGAAACGCACAAGATGGAGATCATTGCGCGAGGATTGGCTATACCATGTCACATAAAGTTATATGCATGTGATGTTCATCCCTTTATGTATCTTATTATGCTTAGATCGCGACGGTAGCATTATAAGATGATTCCTCACTTAAAGATCAAGATAAAAACTGTGTTCTCCCCAAGTATGCACCGTTGCGAAAGTTCGTCGTGTCCAAGCATCACGTGATGATCGGGTGCTATAGACTCTACGCTCACATACAACGGGTGCAAGCCAGTTTTGCACACGCAGAAATACTTGGGTCTACCTTGACGAGCCTAGCATGTACAGACATGGCCTCGGAACACAAGAACCGAAAGGTTAAGCATGAGTCATATGAATGATATGATCGACACTTTGTTGTCCACCATTGAAACCACATCTCTTCTCGTGATGATCGGATTAGGTGTGGTGAATTTGGATCGTGTTCACTAAACAACTTGAGGGATGTTGAATTTAGTGGGAGTTCATCTAGTAATTTGATTAAGTTGAACTATTTATCATGAACATAGTCTAAATTGTACTTGCCAATACTGTAGATCACATGGCCAAGTCCAACTTCAACTTCAACGTTTTTGCTGAGAAGGAAAAGCTTAGAAACAATGGGTCTAACTTCACCAATTGGTTCCGCAATCTAAGAATCATTCTGTCTGGCGGACAAAAGGACTATGTCCTTGGGAAAGCGTTAGGTGACCCCCCTGCTGCAACTGCGCCGGCTGATGAGAAAGCTGTCTATCAGTCGCGCAAAGATGATTATGGTGTGATTAAGAGCACCATGTTGTTTGCTATGGAACCCGAGCTTCAAAATCGTTTTGAAACCTATCCCGGGCCCTTTGAGATTCTCAAGGAGCTGAAAACCATGTTTCAGACTCAAGCCCGTTCTGAGAGATATGAGATCTCTGAGAAGTTCTTTAATTGCAAGATGGAGGAAGGGAGTTCCGTTAGTGAGCACGCCATAAAGATGTCGGGCTACACTCAACGCCTTGAGCAACTGGAATGCACGATTCCAGAGGAGCTCAAGATTGAAAGGGTTCTGCAATCACTCCCTCCCAGCTACAAAAGTTTTGTAGTGACTCATAATCAGATTGGTTCCACTGATACGATCACCGAGCTCTTCGCAAAGCTGAAGGCTGCGGAAGTGGACATCAAGAAGGATAATCATGTGTTGATGGTCAACAATCCCTCCTTTAAGAAAGGTAAGGGAGCAAAGAAGCCCTTCAAGAAGGGCGGCGGCAAGCGCAATGCCCCTGCTGAGAAGAAGCTCAGGTCTGGTCCCAAGCCGGACACTGAGTGCTTCTATTGCAAGGACAAGGGTCACTGGAAGCGCAACTGTCCGAAGTACTTAGCGGACAAGAAGGCTGGCACCATCAAAGGTATATTTGATATACATGTTATTGATATTTTCCTTACTAGCCCTCGTTGTAGTGCCTGGGTATTTGATACCGGTTCAGTCGCTAATATTTGTAACTCGAAACAGGAGCTACGGAATAGACGGCGGCTTGCGAGGGATGAGGTAACGATGCGCGTTGGCAACGGATCAAGAGTTGATGTGATGGCCGTCGGCACGCTCTCCTTAGTTTTACCTTCGGGATTAGTTTTAAACCTTAATAAATGTTATTATGTGCCTGCGTTGAGCATGAACATCATTTCCGGATCGTGTTTATTGCAAGACGGTTATTCATTTAAATCGGAGAATAATGGTTGTTCTATTTATATGAGTAACATCTTTTATGGTCATGCACCTCTTGTGAATGGTTTATTTCTTCTAAATCTCGAAAGGGATGAAACACACATCCATAACATTGAGGCTAAGAGATGCAAAGTAGATAGTGATAATACTACTTATTTGTGGCACTGTCGTCTAGGTCATATTGGAGTAAAGCGCATGAAGAAACTCCATTCTGATGGACTTTTGGAGTCTCTTGATTTTGAATCATTTGACACATGCGAACCATGCCTCATGGGCAAGATGATCAAAACCCCGTTCTCCAGTATGATGGAGCGAGCAACGGACTTGTTGGAAATCATACATACCGATGTATGCGGACCGATGAGTGTTTCGACGCGAGGTGGATATCGCTATTTCCTGACTTTTACCGATGACTTAAGTAGATATGGGTATATCTATTTAATGAAACATAAATCTGAAACATTTGAAAAGTTCAAGGAATTTCAGAATGAAGTGGAGAACCATCGTAACAGAAAGATTAAGTTTCTACGATCCGATCGTGGAGGTGAATATTTGAGTTATGATTTTCTCACGCATCTTAAAGCAAGTGGAATCGTTTCACAACTCACGCCACCCGGAACACCACAGCGCAATGGTGTGTCTGAACGCCGGAATCGAACCCTATTAGATATGGTCCGATCAATGATGTCTCTTACTGATTTGCCGTTATCATTTTGGGGTTATGCATTAGAAACCGCTGCATTCACTTTAAATAGGGCTCCATCTAAATCCGTTGAGACGACACCGTATGAACTGTGGTTTGGTGCTAAACCTAAGTTGTCGTTTCTTAAAGTTTGGGGATGCGAAGCTTACGTCAAGAAGTTGATGCCGGACAAGCTCGAACCCAAAGCGGAGAAATGCGTCTTCATAGGATACCCTAAGGAAACTATTGGGTATACCTTCTATCACAGAACCGAAGGCAAAGTGTTTGTCGCAAAGAACGGTTCCTTTCTTGAGAAGGAGTTTCTCTCGAAAGAAGTGAGTGGGAGGAAAGTAGAGCTAGACAAGGTTATTGAACCTTCTCTTGAATTGGAGAGTAGCGCAGCACCTGAAATTGTTCCAGTGCCGCCTGCACCAACAATAGAGGAAGCTAATGACAAGGATCATGAAGCTTCGGACGATGCTGCTACTGAACGTCGCAGGTCGACAAGGTCGCGTGCCCCTCCTGAGTGGTACGGCAACCCTGTCTTGACTGTCTTGTTGGTAGAAGACAGTGAACCTACGAACTATGAGGAAGCGATGATGAGCCCAGACTCTGAGAAATGGCTGGAAGCCATGAAATCCGAATTGGGATCCATGAGCGAAAACCAAGTATGGACTTTGGTGGACCCTCCTAGCGACCGAAAGGTCGTTGAGTGCAAATGGATTTTCAAGAAGAAAACGGACGCGGATGGTAATGTTACCGTCTATAAAGCATGGCTTGTCGCAAAAGGTTTTCGACAAGTTCAAGGTATTGACTACGATGAGACTTTCTCTCCCGTAGCGATGTTTAAGTCCATTCGGATTTTATTAGCAATTGTTGCGTTTCATGATTATGAAATATGGCAGATGGATGTCAAGACTGCTTTCCTCAATGGGAACATTGATGAAGAGTTGTATATGATGCAACCCGAAGGTTTTGTCGATCCTAAGGATGCTAGTAAAGTATGCAAACTTCAGCGTTCCATTTATGGACTGAAGCAAGCATCTCGGAGTTGGAACCTTCGTTTTGATAAAGTGATCAAGAGCTTTCGATTTGTTCTAAATTGCTACGAAGCTTGCATCTACAAGAAAGTGAGTGGGAGCTCGGTGACGTTTCTGGTACTATGTGTGGATGACATATTGATTATTGGAAATGACATCAACATGCTTAACGATGTGAAGAGTTATTTGAACAAGTGTTTTTCAATGAAAGACCTAGGTGAAGCTGCTTATATATTGGGCATCAAGATCTATAGAGATAGACAAAGACGCCTGATAGCTTTAAGCCAGAGTACATACCTAGACAAAGTTCTGAAAAGGTTCAGAATGGATAAGGCAAAGAAAGGTTCAGTGCCTATGTTGTCAGGTAAGATATTGAGCAAGGCTCAGTGTCCAGCTACGGTAAATGATAGGGAAGCTATGAGCAAAGTGTCTTATGCCTCGGCCATAGGTTCCATCATGTATGCCATGCTGTGTACTAGACTGGATGTGTCCAATGCTCTTAGTTTGACGGGCAGATATCAAAGTGATCCAGGAGTGGAACACTGGACAGCCGTGAAGAACATCCTAAAGTACCTAAATAGAACTAAAGAAATGTTCTTAGTCTATGGGGGTGATGAACAGCTTATCGTAAAAGGTTACGTCGACGCTAGTTTCGACACCGACAAGGATGATTCCAAATCTCAGACAGGATACGTTTATATTTTGAATGGAGGAGCTGTGAGCTGGAGAAGCTGCAAGCAAAGCGTGATCGCGGGATCTACAGTGGAAGCGGAATACATGGCTGCTGCAGAAGCGTCAAGTGAAGGAGTTTGGATCAGAAACTTCATCACTGAGCTTGGCGTGGTTCCAAGTGCATTGGACCCACTGGAGATATTGTGTGACAACACTGGCGCCATAGCACTCGCTAAGGAACCAAGATATCATCCAAAGACCAAGCATATCAACCGCAAGTTTCATATAATCCGAGATTATATAGCAGATGGAGATCTAAAGATTAGCAAAGTACATACGGATCTGAATGTCGCAGATCCATTGACTAAACCTCTTCCACGTGTAAAACATGATCAACACCTCAGTGCCATGGGTGTGAGATTGTTGCCATATGTAAACTAGATTATTGACTCTAGTGCAAGTGGGAGACTGTTGGAATTATGCCCTAGAGGCAATAATAAAGATGTTATTATTATAATTCTTGTTCATGATAAAGTTTATATTCCATGCTAGAATTGTATTAAGCAGAAACATTAATACTTGTGTGGTTTGTGAACAACACCGTGTCCCTGGTACGCCTCTAAGGACTAGCTCATTGATCAATGATGGTTAAGGTTTCCTAACCATAGACATGAGTTGTCAATTGATAATGAGATCATATCATTGGGAGAATGATATGATGTCAAATATTGTATTCCTTAGACCATGAGATAATGCAACTCCCTGGTACCGGAAGAAAGCTTTGAGGTCATCAAACGTCATCCTATGAGAGGGTGATCATAAATGTGTCTCTCAGGTGATCGGAAAGTATCTGTTGGGTTGTATGTATCGAGATGGAATTTGTCCCTCCCAAGTCGGAGAGATATACTTCGGGCCCACTCGGTAATCGATATCAACACCGCTTGCAAGCATGTGGTTAAGGAGTTAATCACAAAGTGATATCGGATTACGGAACGAGTAAAGTACTTGCTGTGAACGAGATTGAACTAGGTACGACGGTACCGACGATCGAATCTCGGGCAAGTAAAATATCGCGAGACGAAGGGAATATATATATGGGATTGATTGAATCCTGGCATCGTGGTTCATCCGATATGATCATCAATGAATGTGTGGGAGTCAATATGGGTGCCCAGACCCCGCTGTTGATTATTGATAGAAGATCATGTCTGCATATTCTCGAACCCGCAGGGTCACACACTTAACGTATCTCGACGCTAGGATAGATTGGATAATTGTTTTATGAATTTTTGTTCGGAGTCTCGGATGGGATCCGGGATATCACGAGAGGTTCCGGAATGGTCCGGAGAATAAGATTCATATAAGGGAGTGCAGTTTTTGGAGTTCGGAATTGTTCCGGGTTAATCGGTATTGTACCGGAAGCTTCTAGAACCTTCCGGAAGGGGACCAACGTGGCCCCACCTTCCGGGAGGGGGCATGGGCCTATGAGGAAGTGTCCTGGCCGCATTGGGCCAGGGGCACAAGTCCCCATAGGTCCCAGCCGATCCTAGATAAGTTTAAACTCGTTTAAACTAGAGATAGGATTTCTAGATAAGGGAGAGTTTAAATCGTTTAAACTAGAGATAGGATTTCTAGATAAGGGAGAGTTTAAATTGTTTAAACTAGAGATAGGCTTGGAGGAGGGGCAAGGGCTGGCCGCCCCCCCTCTATATATAGAGGGGTGGTGCGCCCCCTCCCCCCTACACACCTTCTTCCAAGCCCTAGCAGCCTTGCTACCTTCCTCTCTCCCTCCCGACTGTTTGTAGGCGAAGCCCTGCAGCAGAAATTCTCCACCATATACACCACGCCGTCGTGTTGTAGATCCAATCTATCTCTCCACCATACTCGCTGGTCCGAGGAAGGAGGATACGTCGAGGTGCTGCACGTGTGCATCTCACGGAGGCACCGCCACTTGTGGTGCTAGATCGGATCGGATCGCGAGGAGGAGAAGCGAGTACGACTACATCACCCACGTTCCGACGAACGTTCCGCTGTGCGAATCTTCAAGGGTATGAAGATCTAATCCAATCTCTCTCGTTGATTGCATCTCCTAGATTAGATCTTGGCTTTCCCTCTGTTCGCATCCGTAGAAAATTTTGATTTACTATGCCGCGAAACCCTTCACAGACTTGTCCGAGGCGGCAGGGATGCAAATTCAGCGAGGGGTTATCCACTTTGTGGTAAGTATTCTACTGGAGATTGTGATGTGCAAGTATAGGAACAAAATATTGACTACTTTGTTCTTTTGCTAGCGCGAGGAGATCTTGAAACACGTGGATGAGGCCAGAGAAGCACTAAAACATCCTCCGGGCAAGGAGTCCGAGTCATCCCTTCGAGCGTTCGTGGATGTATGTGTTCATACCGTTCGTATTTCTATTGTATTTTTATGTCCTTCTTGACTGCATTGAGTATTCCTTGGTGCCGGTCTGAGATGATGCAAACCTCTCTATCAGGTTCAAAAACCTTGGTCCTCAATATCTGAAAAAACCACTCCCATTTATCGTTGTTCTCTGCTGAAACCAAGGCAAAACCCGGTTGTTTGCGTCGTGACATATGGCAGTCAATAAGGTGCCCTTGAACTTTCCGGTCAAAAATGTGCCATCCACGGACATAACCAACCGATAATGCTTGAATGCCCTAATGCATGGGCCAAATTTCCAAAATGCACGGCCAAATACATGGCTAGTGGCACCATTATACAACCTAGTCATCGATCCAAGTGGCTCCACCACATGATACATTCCTGGGTTCCTTGCGGCCATTGCTCCCAACAACCTAGGGAGGCGGTTGTATGCTTCTTCCCAATCACCATATAACATCTTAAATGCGGCTTGTTTGGCATTCCACACCTTACCATACTTCACTTTGTAACTGAATACTTCTTTAACCAAATCTATTACACCCTTAATAGTACATGTTGGGAGATACCTTATGTTATTTGCACTCTATACGCGATGGAATCGAAGGTCAGCTGACAATTATCATCCTTGACAACTTTGCCATCCTTAATAAACTTGTCATCGCACATATGAATGGACTAACAACTTACAATGGTCCATTGTGACCTGCCCTTCAATGGTCGTGCACGCACGACCCATGGACATCATTGCTTCTCACACTTGACAGTGTACCGCACCTTAGTGTCTGAAATAACCACCTTGTATGGTCGGTGGTATTTCACCGTGTAGTCATTGATCCACATCTAAAATTTCAACAAACTTTCAAACTTCACACCAGGATTTATCATGTACTTTTTAGGCTTCAAATCCTTCTTAGAAGATGCTCGTGGCTTGAGCACTCTACTAATTCCACCATCAACTTGGGCCTCATCCGCAAGGCTAACATCATGGAACAATGAAGGTCGATGATCCCGACCTACTACCTTTTTATGAGCTTCGGCGAATTTAACTGTTAGACCATCCTCATCCACATCTTCATCCGGTCCTTCATCCTTGGAGTCTGATGCATGACACCGCAAATAAGGGAGATCATTGTCCATGTCCTTCTCATTGCAATTTGCCTCCACATATCCTACTTCATTGTCATGAAGCCCACACTCTACCTCATCACGCTCAAAGTCATCATACTCCATTTGAGATGCTTCATAGTTGTCATTGCTGACGTGGCTCATGGAAGGTTGCCTCATTGTTGTGTCATCATAGGTTCGCTCTACGTGGACCGGGCTCAAGGGAGTTTGGCTCATTGTTGTGTCATACACATGTGGCTCACCTTCAGTCGGGCTCATGGAAGCATGCCGGTTCAAGTCAATGTGCAACCGAGCCCCAACCTTTCTTGTGGCAAATATCTCGAGCGACTTATCTTCGGATTCCGCCACCATCTCCTTATATGCACTCCAATTCAACTCAGAGTTGATAGGCATTATCTTCAACTTATTGTGATGGCCAAATCCGACATTATACCTTCCAACCAACTCATACACATCACTAGGGTCCATCCATTTCAAATCATTCCTCACTCTTTCCACAACCTCGACATAGGTAGGACTAGTGCCAAATACCATGACTACCTCCTCCGGGCCACACTCGGCATTGCCTTTCAAAAATGCGGCCTTGTCCACATGATGAACATTAACGATTCTTGCCATCTAAAAAACATTGACAACAAACATTACGCATCAAAGGTAATTATATTACCACAAACAACCATAGCAACCCACTAAAACAAGTCATACCACTTTGCTACTTCTAACATACAGATCCTATCCCTAAGCTACAAATCTAATAACTAGAAGCAACAAACACCAACCCTAGATTTCACTCGGGAGTTTCAGATTTTTGCCAAAATAGAACCAAATTGCATAGATCTATTTGGACCAAACCAAGGGGGTCGGGGGAGATTACCTCTTGAGGCAAGGGGGAGTCCAAATCCACGAAGAAAAGCAACCAATTTGAAGGGATTTGAGTAGGTGAAGAGCTGGGGGGCACGCGCAAGAGAGGGGGGTCGGGGACGAACATGTATGAGTGGCAGTGAGTGGCCATGGGTTCTAGGCGTTTTTTAGGGTAAAAGGGCATGACGCTTTTGCCAAAGGACAGTGCTAGGCGTCCCCCGGGGGATAATTTCCCCCGATCCCCCGGGTCCCTAGGCCGCCACGTGTCCCTAAAACAAGGTCTAATCCCGCTTTTGCTACAAACAGACCAGATTTGCTACAATATTGTCCGTTTTTGCTACATGTAGCAAAAAAGGTTCGACCCAGAAAATAAAAAAATAGACTAGATCTCGCCGGAGACCTCGTCAGCGACCATGTAGCAAAAAATATAGGCTAATGTAGCAGATTCGACCTCGCCGGAGACTCGTCGAAAACTTTCGCCGGTAGACCTCACCGGAGACCGTGTAGCAAAAATTTTACGCACTTGTAGCAAAATAATAAAACCGTGATAGCCAAAAAAAAATATGCTAATGTAGCAAAAAGAATGACCTCGCCGGAGACATCACCGGTGACTGACGTAGCAAAACCGACTCTGCTCAGGACTTTCGTCGAAAACGTCGTAGCAAATACTTTGTGATACTGTAGCAAAAACATAGAAGAGAAATAACAAAAACTTGCTACTACTGTAGCATCGCCCTGTAGCAAAATATCAAAAAACATCTATTTGTCGGTAGCATCGCGACCCTTCATATGTAGCAACGATGACCACTTCCAGTAGCATTATCATCCTGCTTGTGTAGCACCGTGCCGAACGAGAAGGAGATGCACGAAATCTTCAGTTGCAGCTTTGTAGAGAGGCGTGGGATGGAGGCGGAGGAGCAGCGACAACGCGCGGGATAAGGCCAGGTGGACGGAGCACCGGGAGCGGCAGGGCACGGGGCGGGCAGCGTCCGCCGCCAGGAGCACCGGTGAAGGGCGGAGCTCGGCGGCGGCGTGTAACGGAAGACAGAGATCGTGGAGGCGCGTGGCGGCGGCCTACTCCGGCCGTGGTGGTGGCGGAGGGCCGAGGACGGAGGTCGCGGCGGCACGTGGTGGAGGGCAGAGGTCGGCGGCGGCGCGTGGTGGAGTGCGGAGCTCGGCGGCGGGTGCGTGCCGGCTGGAGGTGGCAGCGGCTGCGTACGCTGCGTGCATAGAAAAGAAGAAGATGCAAGGATAAGAAAAGAGGAGTGGTGGGCCTGATTTGGCGAGACGTACAGACGCGCACGACCTGGGGGATCGATCCCCGGAGGATGCGTATCATTTTCCTTTGCCAAAAGCGTCATCCCTACTAGCATAGCGTGTCCCTGAAAACGCTTGGCGCGTCCCTGAAAACGCTAAACATTCAAACTAGGCCCGCGGGGCCACGTCGAGTTCCATGTCGAATGAGTCATTGCTTTTTCGACAAGGCGCTATGGTAGCATGGCGCTTTTGGTAGGAATGTTGTGCTACTGACAGTGACGCTTCATGTTAAAACGCCATAAAAACATATCAGATCGAGAATTTTTAAGTAAGTAAGTTATTTCGTGTGATTATTCTTTAATTAAGTTAATTATGTGATTTTTGCCTTTCAAGGAGGGTCGAGTGCTGGCTGACTGACTCATGGTCCTACCAGCGAGCAACCCAGCCTGACTGGCAAAACCACTACAAAACAAAACAAAACAGGAGCTTCTCGTCTCTATCCTTCCTCCCAACCAAAAGCGCAAAGCATCAGGTCAAAAAAAAAAAAGGCGCAAAGCATTCTTCTTTTCCAGCGCTCGAAACCCCAAATCCCCAAAACCCTCCTCGGCGGCGGCGCCGGCGCCGGCCATGGGCTCCCCTGCGCCACCCGTCCCACTGGACCCCGTCAGGGAGGCCCTCACCCGTGTCCGCGGCGAGGACCCGCACGACGTCGAGGCGCTCATCGGCCGGATCCTCACCTACATCCACTTCGTCCTCCCGGACCCGCCGGTCTCCTGCCGCGCCACCCTCCGCGCCCGCCGCCCCCACGACGACGTAGACCGCCTCAGCGCCCTCCCCGTCACGCTCCTCCGCAACATCGTCTCTCGCCTCCCTGGCAAGCACGCCGCGCGCACCGCCGTGCTCGCCACGCGCTGGCGCGGCCTCTGGCGCTCCGTCCCGCTCGTCCTCGTCGACTCCCACCTCCTCACCCCCGCCTCCGCCGCCGCCTCGGGAGACCAGGTCGCGCGCGCCGAAGCGCGCCGCGTCACCGCCACCGTGTCCCGCGTCCTCGCCGCGCACCCGGGGCCATTCCGCTGCGTCCACCTCACCTGCAGCTACATGGCCGAGTTCCCCAGCCTGCTCGTGCGCTGGTTCCAGACCCTCTCCGCCAAGGGCGTCCAGGACCTCGTCCTCGTCAACCGCCCCTTCCCGATCGCCTTCGACCTCCCCGCCACCCTCTTCGGCATGTCCGATCTCACCCGCCTCTACCTCGGCTTCTTCAAGTTCCCCGACACGGCTGGCCTCCCGCGCACGGGGTCCTTCCCCAAGCTCCGCGAGCTCGGCCTCTGCACCGTCGTCATTTTCAATCCGGACATGGACTTCGTCATCGCCAGGAGCCCCGCGCTGGAGATCCTCTGTATCCAAGCCAACATGCTCACCGACCGCCTACGCCTCGTCAGCCGCAGCCTCCGGTGCGTGCAGGTCATCGGAGGCATCGATCTGGACATCCTTTTGGAGTATGCGCCGCACCTCGAGCGTATCATCGTCTGGTCAGCGTGGCTCAACAAATGCTCCAGCAGGAGGATCAAGATTGCCCCTGCCCCCGCGCTAAGCATACTTGGCTACTTGGAGCCGGAATTCTACACGCTGGAGGTCGGCAGCACCGTCATCAAGGTTATCTAATCAATCCCGTTCTCTCCATTTCCCGATTCTTGTGCTTGCGGACATGATCCTTGGCTTAAAAGTGTGGAAATTTTCAGGCTGACACAAGGGCGAGTCCAACCACCATGGTCCCAACTGTGAAGATCCTTGGCTTAAAAGTGCGTTTCGGCATCCACAACGAAGTGAAGCTGCTGCCTGCCTTCCTCAGATGCTTTCCAAGTGTTGAGAGGCTGCATATTGAGGTGAGAGTAAGACACTCACTTCACTTGGCAATGATTTCCATCTTCACACATGCACTAGCATCACACGATCAATCAATCAATCTCTGAAATTTTCTTGATTTAATCAAATCACAGTCCAAGAAAACTGCTGAGCCCACTGGAAACCTCAACCTCAACTTCTGGAAGGAGGCCGGTGCCATCGAATGCGTTCAATCGCACATCAAGCTGATGTTGTTCCATAATTTTCATGGGGATCAGAGTGAGCTTTCCTTCCTCCAGTTCTTCCTCGAGAGTGCGCCGATGCTGACCAAACTGGCGATTGTGTATCCCAAAGGAACCTTCTCATCGATGACCAAGGCCAAGTCCAAATTAGAGCCATTGTTCTCTGCAAAATGGGCCAGCACATGCTGCTCACTTGTGCTCTTTGAGGGATTTTATGCTGAAGGAAAAGAGCTATCTCAATTTGAGAACTTTAAAAGAGGATCTAATTTCTCTGTGAGGGACCCTTTCGCCGTCATCATCCGAGCTTAGTTTCTATGGAAATGGTTAGTGCTCTGTTGCGGTATCTACATGAAAGGCTCTGTTTTGTACTTTTGTTGGTTCAATGCTCTGTTGTAGGGTATTTTGATTCTAGTAAGATGACTACACTTAAGTGTTGATGAGATATGAACTACTGCAATCTATGTCCCCTGGGCCCCCCTTTTTCTGCTATGTAGCTTTGGCCTGATGTTTATCATGTGACATCACACAACTTCTGCCAAATATGAGGCTAGCTTGATGCCGTGAGAAACAGATATTTGAGCTTAATCATGCGTCCCATACTATTCTTATCAATTTCCTTTAGCATATTTGATGATATATTTGTTCCATCTAAAGCATTATTTATTGGATGTGGATTGTGTCTCATGGTTTATCATTCGTGTTGAAATGTCAATTGTCACCTGTACTTTATATGCTCATGGTTTGTTCTACTATGAAATTTTTGCAGCTGCTTTGATTAATTTAGCCATGTGTTAAGGTTATAGAACCGACGATGGTTACAGACCTGTTTATTATATGTAGCCATCAAATTATGGCTTAAATGTCGAGCCTTTAGCATTCACTCTCAGATATTCTCTGCAGAGATGGTGTGGCACTGTCCTAGGGTCAAGAGTAAACTACTATTAGGTACTCAAAATTTTCATTTTGCAGAATGTCATTGCCTTTGTTTTACATTGTTGGTTCTTGACCATTTGTGTTTCCATGATTTCTTCATGTGGTACTGTTTGTGAATTTTTAGTGTTTTTTACTAGCCAGCACTATTTTTTTCAATGTTATTTTTCTGACTATGATTTTTTTTTCAATGTTGTTAGAGACAGTTCTTAACTGTGGAATTCAGCCTGATGCAAGTTCCTCATAATAAAAACAAATACATTTGTTCTGAAAGAAGTACTTCCGTAGTATTATATCCTTACAACCCTTTTTTTTTCATTAGAAGAGTGGGAGTAATTAGGTCATCGAGTCACCATTCACCTTTCTATTGAGGTTTGCTGAGAGGCTATTTTAGGTAGTAGTTAGAACGAGTTGTGATACAAATACAATAACTGATCAGTGAACACGTGAACCGCCCGAGCAAAGTACATATTTACCATGTGATGGATCCATTAAGCCTATTTTTCTAACGATGATCATTTTGCACCGGTTGAAGTCTTTGAAAGGGGTCGTTGTTGTTATGCAGCATCTGTTTTATGTACTGTTTTAAGTTCCTGGCGATCTGAAGATTGGGCTGTTCTACTAGCATGGTTAGCTTAAATCGTTCAGGTAGTTAGTAGTTCTGCTGTACAATATTACCAAACAGCTGTGCACGTGGCTTGATGTTTCAGACTTTTCTAAGTTGGGTTCTAGTGGCCTCTTAGCGGATTATCACGTCACGCTATGCTGTTGTGACATATATATATCATAATGGAGCTACATAGACTAGTGAAATTATTAATTTGGTTGATTAGCATCTAAGTTATTATGGCTCACTGGCTGGCGATATTTACACTCGTATAAGACCAACTGTGCAGTGAATCATATAATCTCACTCTGCACTCTAACCCAGTTCCTACTTTTCTGTCTTGCTACTAGGAGTACTAGTTACTTCACTCATCTTAATTAGGTTGTCTTTCGCTGTTGTGATTTTATGAAACATTAGGCTCTGCTTCAGAGGCAAACAGGTTAGGCATGTTGGACCTATTTATGGTCTGTAGCATTCTTAATCAATCATGGCTCTGCGGACATAACTAGCACGCTTTTAGAGACTAGGGTACATCATACAAAAACTCCAGTTTTCATGTTGCATAATCTTAGTTATGTCATTGCCTTGTTTTAGTTTCTTGGCTTCTTGACCATTTGCGTATACACAGTTTCTTCATCTGGTACTGTTTCCGGATTTCCATGTGTCCTTACTAGCTAGAACTACTCATCATTTTTTCATGTTGTAAGAGACAGACAATGTTAACTCAGAATTTCATCCTGATGCAAGTTGATGGTAATAGAAACACCATATAAAGACCTGAAGGTGTGTCGACATACCACAATATGTCTGCACATCATGATTCACGTTTCACGGTACAGAAAGACAAAGAGAGCTTTGTTGACAATTATGTTCCCACAAGTGCATGATAAACCAGAGTACAAAATTCGTATCTGTCAGCATAAAAACAACATTTATCTGAACAATATTTATCTTGGCACTTCAAGGTAGTCATGCTAATAGAACCGATCAAGAAACACCTCTAGATACTGGCATACTGCAGCGCAAAAAAGGACCCCTCCTAGAAACATCAGATCCTTGCTTTCTAAGAAAAACCAGATCCTTTATCATAGTTCTGTAACACTAGTCATATACTTGTTCAAATACATTCTGAAACAACCGTGGTGTACAGCATTCACTGGCTTGTTTTGCAACCAACAGAGATTTTATTTTGGGATCTGCCTCACCCGTCAAAGGCAAACTTCCTTGACAAGCACAGTGAGAACATGTCTGTTACAGTACAATAATCACAGAGCCATGACAACTTGAAAAACAGTAATGAAATCATCTCTAGATTTCTTCAACAAGTAACTAATCAATAGGTATCTAGGAATAAAATCTCAAAGCACTAATCAATAGGTCTCTAGGAATAAAGTCTCCAATACTAATCAATAGGCCATGGGTGAAGGCGAGACTAATGGGATGCGCGGTTATAGGTATAGCCAACCAGCAAACTGTCACTATGCCAATGGCAGCATCATTGCCAAACCGTCCTACATTGCTTTCAACAATGATTTACAACACCGAAATTAGAAAATAATCTCCATGAAAACACGTAGGAAGGGTGGGGTGCAAGTGCAACTGCGGCTCCCTTCCGTCCAGCTTATTCTTGAATCTTGGAATTTCCCCGTCCTGCTTCCTTAAGGCCTTGTTCGGTTCACAAAAAATTCAACGGGATTGGCGTGGATTGAGGGGGAATGGATCCCATCTAAGCTAAATTTCACCCCAATTCTCTCCATTCCACTCCAATCCACTAGTGAAGGGAATTAACCGAACAAAGCCTAAAGAATAAAATTTCCCGTCCTGCTTACTTGAAGGGTACTGCACTTCTAATTACACCTGCCTGAGCTCTAATTTTCCGTTTTATCCGCTCCTTTTCCTCTTCATTCTTCGAGTCAACAAAACTTATGAATTGCCGATGGGCTCCTTGTCTCCATCTGCGCAGCCGCACAACATTGTCCGGCCAGAAGCCACCTTGCCACCGCTCTGCTTCACCTCGCCACCACGGCCGGCCAGAAGCAAACCCATGACATTGTCCCGCTCCGCCTCAAGAAAACCAGGATACAAAGCAGCTTTATTTGAGGCTACCACGCTCACCGTCGACGTCGCTAGCTTCGACCACCAGAACAGCGAGACGGAGGGGCGAGACCCTAGTCCCTATATCTGGCTGCCACAGCCTGGGGAAGAGCAGCCGCCGGGCAAGAAGCCCACAACTAGCAAACACGCTAAAAACCTAACCCTAACTACTCTGGCGCCGGCTCCCGGCCACCACTCACCGACTAGTCCGGCGAGGGCGCCATAGGAAGGGCCCGGCAGGAGGGAGAGACTCTCAAGGTTTGCCTCTAGGTTCGTGCGGTACAGAGGGGAGGGGTCCTAAATGTCTTTCGGGGTGTACCGTATGGACCAAGGATCGATCTAGCAGATATTGAATCCATATTTAGCAGATTATTTTGTCAGCCATGTTACTTTTATTTGGTTAGTTGAACTCGAGTTTGCTCTTGAGAAAGAGTGGTAGATATTGGGAATAGCTGCGTTAAGAGTTGCATCATATTGCTCAAGGAGGCATATTATGTAAATCTAAATAATTTATGTTTGCACACAAAGTTAGGAGAAAAAAGAACGTTTTTTTGCATGTGTAAAAAGATTATTTTTGATGCTTCTGTATCTTTTTTACATAGACCACAAAAAATGTTCCTTTTCATGAAATTTTATGTGCAAACACAAAATGTCGGTACCTTGGTTCAAGGCAGCACGGGGACATCCCCGATCAACATGGCACAATAACATGTGCCTCGTTGTGTGTACTGGGTTGTTTAATCGACTCACCAAGCCTCGTTGGAGATGATGCTTTTTTAGATCTTGCATTGGTGGAGCCTCGGCGTCTTTCTGGCCGCATCTCGGCGGCGCTAGATCTATGCAGTGTCCTCTGGATTCGGTGGTTGTAGGAAACTTTAGGAATCGTTTTATATTTTTTAATCTCTTAGAATTTCATCTGCAAATTCAAGATAATCACTTTATCTTGTTCTTTTACTTTCCTCATGTGTTGCTTCTTGTTATTCGATCTTTGATTAATAAAATATGTGGCTGTTTAAATAAAATGATGTATACAGCCTATCTTATTACTTTAGCCGAGGAGAGAGGTTAAATGAAAACTGTATAATTAAAGATTTTGGAGGCTTCAGAAAACTTTTTGGCGCCTCTATAACCAATAATCGGTCTGTTTTTTCAAAATTTCACTAATATATTCATTATCACTTATGTGATAGTATATAAAATTAAAAAATTAAGTGGCCGTCGCACGGAATGTAAAAAGCAAATGGACTCCCAGCGCTCGAGGGCAACAGGAAGCTCGAGTGGCCAACCACTCCACTACAGAACAAAATAGGAGCTTCTCATCTCTACCCTTCCCAACAAAAAGTGCAAAAGCATTCTTTTCTCCAGCGCTCAAAACCCCAAGGGAACCCTCCTCCTCCTCGGCGGCGGCGGCGGCGGCGGCGGCACCGGTCATGGACTCCCCTGCGCCACCCGTCCCCATGGACCGCGGCACGGAGGCCCTCTTCCGGTTCCGCGGCCAGGACCCGGCTGACGTAGAGGCGCTCGTCGGCCGCATCCTCTCTTACATCCACTTCGTCCTCCCCGACCCGCCCGTCTCCCGCCGCGCCACTCTCCGCGCTTGCCTCCCCCACGACGATGTCGACCGCGTCAGCGCCCTACCCTACGCGCTCCTCCGCGACATCGTCTCCCGCCTCCCAGAAAAGGACGCCGCGCGCACTGCCGTGCTCGCCACGCGCTGGCGCGGGCTCTGGCGCTCCGCGCCGCTCACCCTCGTCGACTCTCACTTCCTCACCCCCTCCATCGCCGCCGCCTCGGGAGAGCAGGTCGCGCGTGCGGAGGCGCGCCGCGTCACTGCCAACGTGTCCCGCGTCCTCGCCGCGCACCCAGGGCCCTTCCGCTGCGTCCACCTCACCTGCAGCTACATGGACGAGTTCCCGAGCCTGCTGGCGCGCTGGCTTCAGACCCTCGCCGCCAAGGGCGTCCAGGACCTCGTCCTCGTCAACCGCCCCTTCCCGCTCGCCCTCGACCTCCCCGCCACCCTCTTCAGCATGCCCTCCCTCACCCGCCTCTACCTCGGCCTCTTCAAGTTCCCCGACACGGCCGGACTCCCGCGCGCGATGTCCTTCCCCAACCTCCGGGAGCTCGGCCTCTGCTCCGTCATCATGCTCAGCCCGAACATGGACTTCGTCCTCGCACGGAGCCCTGCGCTGGAGATCCTGTGTACCCAAGGCAACTTGCTCACCGAGCGCCTCCGCCTCATCAGCCACAGCCTCCGGTGCGTACAGGTCATCGCGGCCATCGATATGGACATCGTACTGCAGTATGCGCCGCGCCTCGAGCGTCTCATCGTCTGGTCAGCGTGGCTTAACAAATGCTCGAGCAGGAGGATCAAGATTGCCCCTGCCCCCGCGCTAAGCATACTTGGCTACTTGGAGCTGGAATTCTACGCGCTGGAGGTCCGCAACACCGTCATCCAGGTTATCTAATCAGTCCCGTGCTCTCGATTTTCCGATTCTTGTATTTGCACATGATTGATGCCAATGTGTGAAATTTTACAGGCTGACACAAGGGCAAGCCCAACCACCATGGTCCCAACTGTGAAGATCCTTGGCTTAAAAGTGCGTTTTGGCATCTGCGACGAAGTGAAGCTGCTGCCTGCCTACCTCAGATGCTTCCCCAATGTTGAGAGGCTGCATATTGAGGTGAGAGTGAGGCCTCACTTCACTTGGCAATAATTTGCAACTTCACGCCCTAGCATCATACACTCTGCTGCTAATGCTACACGATCAATAAATCTCTGAAATTTGCTTGATTTAATCAAATCACAGTCCAAGAAAACTGCTGAACCCAGTGACGAGCTCAACCTCAAGTTCTTGAAGGAGGCTGGCGCCATCGAATGCGTCCAATCACACATTAAGCTGTTGATCTTCCATAATTTTCATGGGGATCAGAGTGAGCTTTCCTTCCTCCTGTTCTTCCTGGAGAGTGCGCCGATTCTGACGAAGCTGGCGATTGTGTATCCCAAAGGAACCTTCACATCCATGACCGAGGCCAACTCCAAATTAGAGCCTTTGTTCGCTGCAAAGTGGGCCAGTACATGCTGCTCCATTCTGCTTTTTGAGGGAGCGTATGCTGAAGGAAAAGAACCATTTGAATTGCAGAACTTTAAAAGAGGATCTAATTTCTTTGTGAGGGACCCTTTCGCCGTCATCATCCGAGCTTAGTTTCTATGGAAATGGTCAGTGCTCTGTTGCGGTATCTACATGAAAGGCTCTGTTTTGTACTTTTGTTGGTCCAATGCTCTGTTGTAGGGTATTTTGATTCCAGTAGGATGACTACACTTAAGTGTTGATGAGATATGAACTACTGCATCAGTGCATCTATGTCCCCTGTGCCCCCCTTTTTTACTATGTAGCTTTGGCCTGATGTTTATCATGTTACATCACTTCTGCTAAATATGAGGCTAGCTTGATGCCGTGAGAAACAGATATTTGAGCTTAATCATGCGTTGCATACTATTCTTATCAATTTCCTTTAGCATATTTTATGATTTATTTGTTCCATCTAAAGCATTATTTATTGGATGTGGGTTGTGTGTCGTGGTTTATCATTTGCGTTGAAATGTCAATTGTCACATGTGCTATATATGCTAATGGTTTGTTCTACTATGAAAATTTTCCAGCTGCTTTGATTAATTTACCCATGTGTTAAGATTACAGAACTGACGACGGTATCTGCTACGTGGTAGAAGTACTGATTGACTGGACCTATTTATTATATGTAGCCATCAAATTATGGCTTAAATCTAAAGCCTTACCATTCACTCTAAGATATTCTGTGCAGAGATAGTGTTGCATGGTCCTAGGGTCAAGAGTGAACTACTATTAGGTACTCAAAATTTTCATTTTGCATAATCCCGTTGCCTTGTTTTACATTGTTGGTTCTTGACCTTTTGCGTTCCATGATTTCTTCATGTGGTATTGTTCGTGAATTTTCATTGTGTTCTTACTAGCCAGCACTATTTTTTTTTCCGATGTTGTTAGCGACACAGTGCTTAACTCTGGATTTCAGCCTGATGCAAGTCGCTCACAATAAATACGAATACTACCTTTATTCTGAAAGAGGTACTTCCGTAGTACTATTGCCTTATATATCCTTTTTTTCATTAGAAGAGTGGGAGTAATTAGGTACTCGAGTCTGCATCCACCTTTCCATTGGAGGTTTGCTTCAACTCCGTACACTCTTAACTCATGGGCCGTCCAAAAAAGAACAGATGCAAATTTGATGAACAGACCACTGAACACATGGTCCGTCCAAAAAAGAACAAATTTTCTTACTTCAACTCTCATATTCATATATAAAGGTACATATTTACCATCTGATGGAGCCAGTTAGACGATTTTTTCTAATGATGATCTTTTTGCACGGGTTGAAGTCTTTGAAAGGGGTCGTTATTGTTTTGCGGCGTCTGTATGATGTTCTGTTTTAGATTCCTAGTGATCTGAAGATGTGGCTGGTCTCTTGGTTCTTTTAGCATGGTTAACTTAAATTGTTTTAGTAATTAATAGTTCTGCTGTACAATATGACCAAACAGTTGTGCACATGCCTTGCCGCAGATTTCTGTAAGTTGCCTCTAGTGGCCTCTCAGTGCACTGTCACATTTCAAGCTATGCAGTTGTGATTGTGATATATAATACTTACCGTACCAGAATGATGCTACATAGTCAGTGAATTACTATTACTAGCGAAATCTACACTTGGGTCATACCTCAGTTCCTACTTTTGTGTGTTACGAAGACTACTTCACTTATCTTAATTAGGTTGTCTTCTGCTGTTGTGCTTTTATATATGAATCATTAGGCTCTGCTTCAGCGGCAAACAAGTTAGGCACATTGGACCTATTTATGATCTGTAACATTCTTAATCAATCATGTCTCTACGGACATAATTTAGCAAGGTTTTAGAGACTGGAGTACATCATCTAGACACTCCAATTTTCATTGCTGACCTGAATTGGAATCCCTCTTAGAAATATCAGATCATTGCTTTGTAAGGAAAAAAAATCTGATCCTTTACCCGAGTTCAGTACCCACATGTCATGTCCTTTTTCAGATACACATCATTTACTGGCTTTGTTTTGCGGCGAACAGAGATTTTATTTGGGGATCTGCCTCGCCCATCTGCATGATTTATTTGCGTTTCTATGATTTATTTGCTTGCTTGGGCTCGAGTTAGCTTTTGGGAAAGAGCGTTACATCATATTGAGTCAAGAGTTGCATCATATTGCTCAAAGAGGAACATTCTCTCTTAACTGTATAAAAAAACTAACCCTCGGTTTCGAATTAGATATCGCAGGTTTGTCTAGATTTGCATGTACTAGACGTGTTTTAGTATATAGATATATGTGAATGTAACAACCCTAGTTTTATTAAATGTTAATTAGGATTTGATTTGTGCATCATGAGCATCATCGTCTTAAAATGTATGTAACCAATGGATCAAAACCCTAAAACCCTAGCTTCCCCTCTCTATTTGAAACACATTCAAATGGTTTTGATATTTTTGAAAAACACCAAAATATATGGAGCCCAAATTGAATATAAGGGCTCTTGAGTATTTTATATGTTTTATAAAAGCCTCTGATATTTTTGAAATACCCAAAACAGTTTACAAATTGAAAATACAAATGGAAAAAATAGAAACAGAATTGGGAAATATTTTCAGAAATAAAAACTAGAGCCAGTAGCCAAACAGGCCTAGCTCAGCTTGCCTCTCTACCTCTCCCTTCTCTCCATGCCGCCCACGCGCAGCAGCAGCTTGCGGCCCAGCAGCACCCCCACCTAAGCCCTGGCCCGTACCCCTTCATCGCGTGTCGTCCTCGTCCCCGCCGGCGAGCACCTGCGCGTCCCCGCCGGCACCGTTGATCCCGCTGCCGGCTCCCTGCCGTTCATCGTGTCCTGGAGGAGGATAAGAGCGCTGCGACCTCCCCTCTCGACCTTATCCTCTCTCTCCCTCTCGGATAAACCATCTCTCACTCTTTCCTCTCGTGAGCCCGAACCCTAGCCGCCGCTCGTCGTTCTTCACCGTCGCCTTGAGCCACCCCGTGCCCAGCCGAAGGCTCCCTGAGCTCTGCCTCGACGTGTCGATCTTCCTCGCCAATGGAATCGAGCCCGGGCGCTGGCAATTGACCGCATCGCCCGCTTCTTCCCTGTCACCGACGTGCTTCGCCGCTCGCCTCGCCGTCGCTCCGGTCATCGCCTCGCCTCGTCGTCACCATCAACCGCTCCGGGGTGAGATACTGGTGCTCATGCGCCCTCCGTTCTCCCTCTCCCGCTCTGTATTTCCACCGCCGCAACCACCTTTAAGCACCACCACCGCCGCTCGTCGTAGTTGCGTCCCCGGTGACCATTCCGCAGCGGCGCCGCCCTCCTTAGGTTCATAGTGAAGCCCCGATTCGAGTAGGCCTAGTCGCACGCCCTAGATCGCGCTCCTCCGTCGTCCCTGGCCGCTGGCCGATGTGCCTCCGGCGAGCCCGCGTGGCGCCAATGTGGCACCGACGTGGCGCTTGCGTCAGCAATGTGCAAGCTTTGACAGCGTTGCTAGCTGATGTGGCCCCGGGCCCAGCAGTCGGTCCCACTAGCTAGCTCAGGCTCGGGTGAGAAAAGTAATAGTTGTTAGTGCTGACATCAGTCTTACGCAGTAAATGTTTTAATATGGTTTAATAAATACAGAAAATTCTATAAAACTTGTAAATTCAATAAGTAATTCATATTAACTCATAAAAATACAAATAATATATCAAAATATTCAAAAAAATGAGATCTATCTCATAGAATCAAAAGCATGCATCGATCAACAACTTCAATGACAAGTATAATTAGAAGAACATAGTAACCCCTCATAGGTGATTCCGGAGTTCTTCCGAATTAGGGTTTATACCCCTCGAAACCTCGATTAAACTGTCGAGCATGTCTTAGGGTTACATTTGAGTACAATTCAACTTGTTATATCATCATACTTGTGTGAGCATTGCATCGATGCCATGTGTTGATTGTTTCCATCTCTTTCTGGTGTTTCTTCTTCTGCTCGGTAGACCTCGGAGTTGAATGTGAGAAACAAGGACAAGTCCAAGACTAAAGATCGAGATTAACACCATTGAAGGTCATCGACGAATAATGCCAAGAAGATGAACTCTGGGGAGCTATATTCTTGCTATTGACGAACAAGTCAAGCCGATGAATCCGAAGATCTGTATTGGGTATCAACAGGCAAAGGCAAGCGAAACCCCACACATGATATGATCATATGCTTTCAAGCATTTTAAATTATTTCCATGTGCATACGGTTCCAAAGTCTTTTATCAATGGATAGAATACCTACCGATGCATGTTCCCTTTGTAGTTGATACGTCGTAAACGTATCTATAATTTTTGATGCTTCATGCTTGTTTAGTATAATTTTGCTATGGTTTGTCTACACTTTGAGGTATTTTTATACATTTTCTAGGACTAACCTATTAACAAGATGCCGCGGTGCCAGTTGCCTGTTTTCTGCTGTTTTTGGTTTCAGAAAAGCTAGTAAGGAAATATTCTTGGAATTGGACGGGACAAAAGCCAAAGTCAATATTTACCGGAGAAAAGACGGAGTCCAGAGGATAGACGGAGGGGCGCCACAGGGTGGCCACACCCCCTAGCGCGGGTCCACCCTAGGCCGCGCCAGGGCAGGGTGTGGGCCCCCTGGCTGGCCTCCTGCCTCGGCCCTTCGCCTATAAAGTCTCCTCGATGCAGAAAACCTAAGCACCCGATCAGATCTCCATGAAATAGTCTATAGCCGCCACCACCATCGTCCCTAGATCAGGGGGATCGGAAGCTCTTCTCGGCACCCTATCGAAGGGGAGAGATCATCCGGAGGCCTTCTTCATCACCATGCCAGCCTCCGGTATGATGCGTGAGTAGTTCACCCTTGGACTATGGGTCCATACAGTAGCTAGATGGTTATTTCTCCTCCTTTGTGCTATCATGTTTAGATCTTTTGAGCTCCGTTCATGATCAAGATCATCTATTTGTAATCATACATGTTGTGTTTGCAGGGATCCGATGGATATTGAGATACTATGTTAGATTGATTGATTATTGATTCTATCATGCTTACATTTTCATTAGGATGTAAAGGGAGATACTTCAGCCCTTATCTAATCATGTCGTGCGATATTGAAACCTAACAGCAATTTACTAATCTCCTCCTCCTCCTGACCCCATGCAGCACCGCCGCCGCACCGGGTTGCCACCTGCGTCCCTGGCCAGCCACCCCCTCCCGCTTTCCCCCTCCTCTTTGCCTCTGTCGGATCTACCGCCGGACAAAACTCCAGCGGCGAGGCGACGGCAGGGCCCCAGCCCTCTCGCATATTGCTTCCATTGCGGAAGCAACTTGAGATCCAAACAACGGCGGCGCTCCAGCGGATCTGTAGCAGTAATGGCGGGTAGGCGGCGGCCGGTGAGCTCTAACGATAGCGGTCTCTGGGCGGCGGCGGGGCGGCGGGTGGTGGCGAGATCTAGGGTTCCTAAATCAGTCGCCTTCGCCTCCTCGACGTCGGCCGGTGTCATCCGGAGGTCATCCATGGCCTACTTCGCATCATGAGGGCGCCCGAGGTGGAGGCCCTGGGTTTGGTGGAGGTGGTCATCTTCTCCGTCGAAGGTGTCCGGCCTACGGCTGGATTGGTAGATCTCGTGATTAGTCTTCCAGTCCTAGCAGCAAGGCGGGAAGACCTAGGTGGCGGTGAAAACTGAGCCACTGGCAGACGATGGCGGCGTTACCACGCCGTTACCTTGATGAAGGCATCAATGTGCACCTTGTGTCAACATCACTCATGCTTCTCTGGGGAAACCCTAAGATATTTGGGTTGGGCGATGGCGTTGCCGCAGTGTCGGTATCGTGTTCTCTCCTGGGAGCATCGCCTGTGGAGCAGCGTTGGATGGAAGTGGCAAGAGGGGTGGAGCGGCTAGCGCGGGGGGGGAGGGGGCTGGTGCTGCTTGGCACCGAGGTGGTGTCGGTGGCTGGTGTGGCGACAGTCTGTGCATCGATCTACATGCCGACGGCGGGTTGGCAGAAGATTATGAAGGCGGCGACATCCGGAGCATGGGCGTGGGCGCAACTCCGTGGATTATGTTGTGCGGTTCTAGGGCTCCTTTTGCTTGAGTTCATGCCGCCACACCAAGGCTCTCCAGCTTCTCTTGGCGAGTGGCAACAGTGTGGGTGACCATGGGTCAGGGTCGAAATAGGTGGATAGGGGTTTGATAGATCTCGTTGGGGAGTTGGCGATACGGTTATCATTTTTGCTAAATTTTTTGCTTTGGTGGTTCCGGTCTGTATGATCTTTGTATTGGCATTTGCCAAACAATGTGGTTCTAATAATAAATAAAGGTTGTGTGCATCGCTTGATGCAGAGGCCGGGGCTTCGCTCCCCGTTTTGAAAAAAAAATCTGATCATGTCATGCTAAAGGAAGAAAGATAGACACTTGACCCTCTCGTTTCAACACGAACTCATGCCTGGTACCTCTCTCGACACGAGACGAGACAATTGCACAAATCATTTATCATGTGAGAATATAAACCATAAAACTAGAAACTACATAAATGCAGGTTTAAATCATTAGTGGACTTACTTTTAAGTGTCTACTAGAATCCTGTCAACTTTAAGAAGATGAGCAAAGAAGCAAGATAACTTTTTTTTTTGCTATTTGGCACTTGACGAGAGTTCGACTCGTCAATGCCTATTGTTATGGACTTGGGTTTCGAGAAGATGGGGATGTTGGAAGTCGTGAAACGGTTAACAGGGAAGCAACACGGGGATACAAGGTTTACCCAGGTTCAGGCCCCCGGAGGGAAAACCCTACTCCTGCTTGTCCGTTCTTGATTACGGCGGAACCGAAGGTTACAGGGGTGCGCATATGCGATCTGGCATGGAGGTGTGTGTATGAGGTGAGTTGAATCCTTCTCGTCGTACCCTCCTAGACTTTATATAGATAGGACAGGTCCCGGGATAGGTCGAGTCGGTTACAGATTAGGGTTGACACCCTTTGAAATTCTATCTAATCTAGACTTGTCCTCCAAGGAGTCGAATTCGCCACGAGCTTGGGCCACCGAAAAACTTCCTGAGATGCAAATCCTCGCGTGGGCCTTCCTTGGACTGGACCGGGTATACCAATGTTATACACCCGTAGGGTATATCCATGTTAGTAGCCCCCGAGTCTTGAAGATTCGACTAGAGACTCTACAATCTTTCGGGTGCTTTGTACTTGATCCTATCTTTAGGAAGAAATGTTCAGTTCATAGGGATTGTTGATGCGTGTTCCTGACTCACCCGATGGATCAAGGCCAGTTAATTGTCATAGGACAAAACAACACGATCTTCATCAGATTCAAGTCCCCGGACTCGAATCCTGAACGATTGCTGGTGTAATTCGACTCAGACCGTTAAGGTCTTATAGGAGTCAAATCCCATTGTTTTTCAAATGGTGTACCCAACGCGTCCATCGGGATTTCCATTGTGCCTGTTGACACGGGATTTTACTGGCAGAGCGCAGTCGGGTGCGTTACCAGACCATCAGATGGTATATGTAGGTCTTATCTTTGCGTCATAGACACAACATCCGAAATTTTATCACCGCGGAGGTGTTTCGGGTGGCCAAGGAGACTGCTTCTCACTTAGCGTTAGTTTGGGAAAAGTTGCCAAAATATTTTTGTCGTATTTGATTCGAAGGATCTCAGTCGAAATATTGATAGGGTGCGCGACCAGCGCTCTCTATGGGAGTAGCCCCTGAGTGTATGTTCGAGTCGTAGACTCGAGCAGAGACTTTAGTTCAGTCGTTTACATTATTAGTCTGAAGGACATATTTGTTTTGAATGCGCGACCAGCGTCCCTATGGGAGTATCCCTCGAGTCCGTAGTGGAGTCGCAGACTCGACGTAGGACTCGAAGAAGTTTTTTGAGGTGACGTCACCTTTGTAAATTTTCTCAGGTGCGCGGCCAGCTCTCCTGATAGGAGTAGCCCCCGAGTAGTTGGTTGAGTCATAGACTCGAGTAAGTACTTTTGTGATCGGTCGAAATCGTCGAGCCGTTTCTTGGTTTGCTTTTGTGATGTCATTGCTGACGACCAGTGAGCTCAACCGTCTGTGGCAGTAGAGACGATGCGACAGAATGATCGTGGGTCCCACTTGACTTTGACTAGTCACGTGGAACGTGGTGAAAGTTACGGCGTCTCCTCGATTCCCATGCGTAGTGGACGGTGTGCTGGCGACGGTTCAGTTTGGTGATGACACGTGGACGGTGAGATCAGAGGCACGCGTTAGGGCTTCATAATCAATGGCTCTGCTGCTTCTTCTTGGCCCTTTTATACCGTGGGGAAAATAGTAAGTTTCACCCTTCGCCATTTGCTTCTGCATCGTCGCCATTGCCATCATTGCTTGAGCTCCCAACTCTCATCGCGCACTAGACGCCTTCCACACTTTTCCGTCTTATTTCCTTCGCTCACACCGCCGCACTCGCCACGCCAATATGGGCAAGTCAAATAAGTCATCGTCCGTCGTAGCGGGGTCGAGCGCCACCGACGCTAGGAAGGAAGCCGTCGCTCCGGCCCGCACCACCGATAGCGGGTGGCGGTGCACGGAGATGCGCGACTCGGATTTGCGCAAATTGCATGATGCCGGGTTGATCTCCAAGGACAAGGAAGATGCCATCCTCCCGAGCCAAGAGGTAATTCCTCGCCCACTCGAAGGGTTTCGGGTGATGTTTTATGCCTTTGTGATCAGGGGTCTTTCTTTGCCCGCCCACGAAGAAATTTCTTTTACGGGATTCAATTGCATCATCTGTCTCCCAACTCTCTTCTTCACATTGCTTGCTTCGTTACTCTCTGCTAGTGTTGGCTCGGCATTGAGACGCACGTTGGCCTCTTCTGGAGACTCTATTCCGTGAAGAGGCAATTTGGCACCGGTGGTGTTTATCCACTCGGCGGCTGCATCATCTCTATCCGTTCCACCGTCCAATTCTTCTCCTTTTCCATTTGCGAGTTCGTCCAGTACTAGCATCGGAAGTGGTTCTACATCCACGATGTCAAGCTGGACGGGCAGCATTTTGGTCTTGCCCCTTTTGATTCCACCCAGAAGATTACCCGAAAGAGGTCGTGGAAGAACGATATCTTAGAGGGTGAATCTGCAGAGGTGGAGAAACTCTACAAGCGGGTGGAAGCTCTGTAGCTTGTGGCCGGCAAAGAGGTCAATGGTGTCGAAATCATCCGCACCTTCCTCAAACGTTGGGTGCAGCCGCTCCAAGCGAGAGCGCACCCGATGTTCCTGTACGCCGGTCGCAGCGATCCGACAATGGTTTCGCCTGAGGAGCTGTCTTCGGGCGACCTTGATAAGGCGCTTCGGCCTCTGCTGAAGTTCAAGGCCGACGAGGACCTCGTGGGGAAATCCTTGATCACCCCTTTCAGCGCCAAGAAAGTAGTATCCCAGGTGAATTGTTCGCGCGTAGCGTTTTTCGAGTGCTTGTTGCCTGCCAGTGTTACTTATATTGTTCTCTTTTGTATTTCGTTTGCAGGGCCTCAAGGTAGCGGGGATGATGCCCCCTCTACCTGAGAAGTACACCGACCCACCGGACAACGAGGAAGCAGAGTCCGAATCCGAGCTTCCTCCGGCTCATTCTCCTTCCCTGGAAGCCCCCGAGCCGAGCGAAGGGCAGACCCGAAAGCGGCCCCAAAGTGAAACTTCGGGTGGGGCGATGCCACCAACTCCGAAGGGTCCGTCCTTCCTCGAGCAACATGGTGGGGATGAGGGTGCAACGTCCGCACCCTTTCCTACTGTGCCTATTCGGGCGGTGGCCCCGCAGCGCTATCCCAGAAGAAGAAGAAGAAGAAGAAGAAGAAGAAGAAGAAGAAGAAGAAGAAGAAGAAGAAGAAGAAGGAGGAGGAGGAGGAGGCTCTTGTCTTCAACTTGTCAGACATACCATCATAAGTTGTGCTTGACCGAACTTTTGTAGTTGTGCTAATGTGCTTAGTATTAGCCTGATGTTGATTTGATTTCTTTTAAGTGCTAGCAGTAATCACTCGGAGGAGTCCCTTGATGAGGACACCAAAGAAATGATCGCGGAATCGAAGCCGACGTCTTTGTTTCCCAAGATGGTGGCCAACTCCGAGGACGAGGGTTCGAGCTCCGCGAGGCGGGAGGCTCGTGCACTCGTGACTCGAAAGACGATATCCAAACCTTCGGAGTCCATGCCAGACCACGTAATTGTATTTCTTTCATTGCATAGGGGGAGCTCCTGGGTTCTTTTACTCATCAGACATGCTGGCCTTTTTTGCAGCCTTTTGTCCGCAACACCAATCTCCTCATCCAGCAGCATCTATCGCTGGAGGGTGAACTCAAGCAGCTCCAAGGTGCATAGGCTTATTCTTGCCTATTCTCTGAGTGCTTCAAGTTTGTTGTTATATTCATCCACTGTTCCTCAATGTTGCAGATGAGAACAATGCTGCTCTCTATAGGCTGAACACTCTCAAAAAGAGCCTCGGCCAGGCGGAGAAGAAGGCATCGGATGCTGCGGAGGCCCTTGAGCACCAGCAGAAGGAGGCCGAAGATCGTGAGAAGCATCTCGCGGCTGCGGAAGGCACTCGGGAGAAGGCCATGGCTGACAAGCTCATGGCTGCTGCCAAGGCTATCTCTGGTAAGCTGCCCTTGTCTCCTTTTTGTGTCTTTCGTATCTTTGGATGCCTTTTCTTGTTCCTTACTCGAATTTTTCCTGCTTTTCTTGCCAGATGCTTAAGGCGTCGCATTTGACCGCAGCACGCTGGAGCACGGGGATCTGCTGGTAGATGTCGTTGTAGCGATCGAGGATCGCTGCACTTCTGCTGCGGGTTCTCTTCACGAGGCCAAGAAGGTGCTTATGCGCTTCTATAAGGAGGTCAACCCTAAGGGCGTTGCCCTTGAGGACGTTAGCTCGCTGGCGGATGCTCTGTCAGGCGACGCCCCGGTAGAGTACAAACACAAGCAGAAGGGGGTTGGTGCTGCCATTGGGTTGGAGATGGAAATGGAGTCCGGAGCTGAGCTGGATCTGACGCAGGTCATGTCCCGAATGCCGACGGCGGAGGATGGCTCTGAGGTAGCTTTTGCCACCTTTTCCTCCCGCTGCAAGCATTTCGGGCCTAAGCTCATTGATCTCCTGGCCGACTATTCGGCAGAGAAGCAGCGAGCATCCAAGAGTAGGCACTCTGGCTCCGAAGCTACTCCGAGTGCTGGCGCTTAGGCCCTTCTGCCTTGTATTTAGTCTAGCTTTCTTCCTTTTGTTGTAACACCTTTTGGATGAACAAGCTTCAATTTGCCATGAAATGGCCTTATTTATGTATATGTATGAATATGTATTTCAACTGCTGTCGACAGTGTTTGTGATGTTCGTTTTTTCCTGTTTACCCTTAGGGTCCTTCGGGTTAGGCTCTAGTGATCATACCTTCTCCTTCTCCTAGTCATCGTCCGTCGTTGAGCGAGTGATCACAGCTGCCTTTCTTGCGTGATCGTATCCGAAGTTTGGAGAAGGACATCCTCAGCATCCGCGGTCATGCGGATGTGTGGAAGTCGAAGGCTGAGAGATCCATTGCCAGGGAAGAGTTCTTGCTTGAATAATTTTGGCAGATGGGTGAGCAACTCTAATGTGAGTCCTCGTGAACCGATGCTCTTTTGAGTGCGCCTTATTTTTATGTTTTCTCACCCAATGTTTATGCAGTTGTGAATCTGATTCCAAAGGAAGAGAAGGAGCGCATCACAATTCAGATGAATTGCCTGACACAACAAGACTTGGAGGTTAGAGGCTTCTTCTGGATGGATCGTGATCAAGCGATCGTCCTTGCGACGGTGCAAGATCGCGTACACCAAGTTCTTCGGGTACTGAAGCGAGCGAGATCGTCTCTTGCGGATATTTGGGCCACCAAGTTTCCTTTGGACGTTGTACCTTCTAGCTTTCTAGGCTTGCTTGGGAAGTTTCGAGATGTAGGTCATGTGAAGGAGCTAATGTGCCATCAGCTGATTGCGGGCGTGAAGGCAGCCCTATCTCTTGTTCAGCTGCATCGTCGCGATGTTGATCTTGCGGAGATAGCGGTTGGGCCGCCTCTGATGACCCACAAGTATAGGGGATCGCAACAGTCTTTGAGGGTAGTATTACCCAATTTATTGATTCAACACAAGTGGAGCCAAAGAATACTTGCAAGCCTTAACAACTGAGTTTTCAATTCAACTGCACCTGGAATAGTTCTTGCTCATAGAAGTTTATCAGTAGCAACAGTTTGTAGTAGCAACATCAAAGCAACAGCAGCAGCGAAACAGGAGCAATAGTAACAGTAGTAGCAAACAATAGGATATGAGTGCGGTAGGCATAGGGATGGATGGACGGGCATTGCATGGATGAGTCTAAACATGTAACTTCAAGATCTAGGGCAATTGCAGATAAATAAGAATAGGCATCCAAGTACTAAAAAATCATAGGCATGTGCTCCATATATAGTCATACATGCTCGCAATGAGAACTTGCACAACATCTTTTGTCCTGCCAGCCCGTGGCAGCGGGGCCTCAAGGGAAGTACTGGCAATTAAGGTGCTCCTTTTAATAGAGCACCATAGCAAAGCATTAACACTCTGTGAACACATGTGATCCTCACATCACAGCCATCCCCTCCGGTTGTCCCAATTTCTATCACTTCGGGGCCTTTGGATCCGGACAATGATATGTGTACACAACTTGCAGATAAGATCACAAAGAATACTATCATAATGATTCAATAATAAATTCAGATATGAGATCATGGCACTCGGGCCCTAGTGACAAGCATTAAGCATAACAAGTTTCAACAAAGTCAAATAGCACTAATAGAGATACTAGGCACCATGCCCTAACAATCTTATTCGATTACATGATAGAACTCATCCATTCCCTACCATCCCCATATCCTATAGCGGGGGATTACTCACTCATGGATGAGGGAAACATTGATGGTTGATGGAGAGGTGTTGGTGATGATGATGGCGATGATCCTTCCCAAATTCCATGTCCCGACAGGGTGCCAGAACGGAGTTTCTGGTTCCAAATCGCGGTTTCTGGTGGTGGCGACACAGCGGAACTCTTTCTGGAAAAACGTCGAACCCCCATGAGTTTTTAGGTCAAGAGGCTTCTTATAGGAGAAGAGGGAGGCCGAGGGGGTGCCTGGGTGGCCGCACCCCCCTAGGCGCGGCGAGGCCTGGCACGCACCTGGGAGGGGTGTGCCCCCCCAGGCCTCCACTCCGTCTCGTACTCTGGCTCCGTGGATCTTCTGGTGAAATAGGATTTTTGGCATATTTTCCGGGATTTTTCCTGATAGTTGATTTTCTGCACAAAACTAGACACCAAGGTAATTCTGCTGAAAACAGCATCAGTCCGTGTTAGTTGTATCCAAATTACACAAGTTTAGATTAGAAACAATAGCAAAAGTGTTCGGTAAAGTAGATACGTTTTGGACGTATCAGTCTCCTCCTCAAGATGGCATGGCGTGGGATATGCGTCCGCATTATGCAGCTATGGCACAGTACGCCGAAGAGATTGTAGATGTTTTGGAGGAGCGGACAAACGTTCTGCTCCAGCGCTGTTAGGTCCTGTAAAAGAAAATGGGATAATGTAAAGTCTGTATTTATTTGAGTGGGCGTGTAATGCCCTTTGTAAAGTTTGTATGTGTTGGCACGTGGTGCGTTGTGTGATTATGTAATGTGCATATCCTTTTCGTTAGCCTGATGTGGTCAGCTACTCGGGTTGTATGCATTGTTTTCAGTCAACAAAGTCGTAAGGTGAGGTGCAGCCCCCGAGCGTGTTTAGCGATAAATAATGCAAAGAGAAAAAGATATTTGGGTCAAGGAACTTAACTTTTATTCATTGTAAACGAGAAGATACATTGTTCGGTTGAGTAGCCTGGCTGAATATCCTTACTGAAAGTAAAGGGTAACTAGGGGTAGAAGCGTCGCAGTCGTGCGACGTTTCAAGGGTTGGAGTATTCGAATCCTGATGCGACGTCCATGAGGTGGTAGGCGCCACCTGGGATGACTTCGGTGACGATGTAGGGTCCTTCCGAGGGTGACTCGAGCTTCTTGTGCCCTTCTTGCTTGAGTCGTAGGACGAGGTCTCCTTCGACGAAGGACCTTGGGCTTAGCCGACGGCTGTAGTAGTTGCGGAGGCTCTACTGGTAGACCGTTGAGCGAGCCTGCGATGTCATGTGCCTCATCGAGCGTGTCGATGGTGTCTTCGAGTGCGTCCGATGATTCGGCTTCGCTGTAAGCGACGACCCGTGGGGCCTTGTGGCGTACCTCAGCAGGTAGCACGGCTTCGGCTCCGTGCACCATGAAGAATGGCGTATAGCCAGTTGAGCTGTTTGGAGTTGTGAACAGGACCGAAGGTAGCTCATCTTCTCAGGTTCCCGCAAGCCTTTCAAGTGGGCATAGCAGGCGCTTCTTGATGTCGTTGCCTATGAGGCCATTGACCTTTTCGACCTGTCCATTGTTTTGCGGGTGCGACACAGATGCGTATGATATGTTGATTCTGAGATTCCTGCAGAAGTCTCAGAATTCCTTCAAGATGAAGTTCGAGCCGTTGTCCGTTATGATTCTATGGGGCACGCCGAACCTGTATAAAATGGACTCAAAAAACTTGATGGCAGTTTTGCCGCTTTGGTTGGCAACGTGCATGGCCTCGATCCACTTGGAGAATTTGTCGACTGCGACCAGGAGGAAGACGTGGCCTCCTGGTGAGGACTTTGGGAGTTTGCCGATCATGTCGAGGCCCCACTGGGCTAAGGGCCAGGCCACTGGTATGGGCCTCAGCTCGGATCCTGGCGCGTGTGTCTTGTCCGCGTACCTCTGACGGGCGTTGAACCTCTGGACTATGTCCTTGGCGTCGTTCATTGCAGTTGGCTAGTAGAACCCAGCACGTAGAGCTTTGGCGACTAGGGCACGGTTGCCTACGTGATGGCCGCAGATACCCTCGTGGATGTCTTGGAGGATGTTTTTGCCGTCACCAATGGTGACACATCATTGTAGCACACCCAAAATGTTGCGTTTGTACAGCTCGCCATTAATGATGGTGACGGCCTTTGACCAGCGAGATATGCGAAGTGGTGATGTTGGAGAGGCTAGAGATATAAACTACGATAGTGTTTCCCCATCCAATATCCGAAGGCTCCTGCCTTCGTATCTGGTTATGTATGTTTTCTTCTCCATGCTCCACCTCTTTGCAATATCGTGAAAGGGGGCATATATATAGTTAGCTTTAGGCCAAAATGAAGAGATTGGCACGAAGATGGATGACATCGGAGCCATGAGGTAATGTGGGCCCCCATAGCGTGGTAGAGCTTCTAGGCCATGCCATGGGACCCACCTCGGTCCTCATGCAGCTCGTCTTCGGGTCCAAGTGCTCTAGGTCATCTTCTTGATGAAAAACTTCGTCGAAAAAATATCAAGTCCTATTAAGTTCGCGAAGTGATGAGGGACCAAGCCTGGCGAATTCGCCCTAAATCACCCCGCAATATTCAGCGTACCTAGATAGTCCGGCTGTGTCGACCGGAGTGTCCGGCCGTGTTCGTACCAGTCCGAACCGGATGTATCCTGTTTAGAGTCTAGTTAGTTTAGATGTTGTTTCAGGCCTGTACAACCGACTAGGTCGAGTCTAGCCGCCCCAGCCCTCATATAAGGAGCTGGCCGGTCTAGTTTAGGATTAGGTTTGAGTTTATTCGGAATAATGTAGAACTTGAAGTACATATTATCACCATCCATCTAGGATCGGCGTGTGTGACGGCGTCTCGGATGTTCATCCAGTTATCCATGAATAAATACAAGAGAGTTCTTAAATTGTCAAGAGTAATCATGTGTGTGCGAAGGTCCTCGAATTATCGAGGGTTATCGAGCTTTGGCATGTCCATCAAGGCATGAGGTTTGTCGTTCATCGTCGAGTTGCTCGCAGGATTGGCGTTCCCCAATCTCCAGGTTACGTGTTTTGCTCACGTGATTGGTAGATCTATCAAATCCATTGGATCGGGAGGTGCATCATGAAAGATCGGGCGAACAATCCGTATCATCTTGGTATCAGAGCGCCAGGTTGATCACAGGGCAGATTGATTTGCTGTTAGTTGTTCTTGTTCGATCTGTAGTGGATATCATTGTGTAATTCATCTCCATACTGTTGGTGAAGATCGAAGGAGGTGGCCGGCAGCATCAAGGAAGAAGAAGGCATATGCCCAGATCAATTTCTGTGGCGGCGCGTGGAGATTCCAGGAGGAAAAACATGATCAGGAAATTCGCGATCGACCAGCGCCGGAATTTCCGGCGTGTGTCGACTGGAGTATCCGGAGGACCGGAATCTCCGGACTATGTAGACTAGAGTGTCCAGTGTGCAGAATTCTTTTTACCTACCAGTTCATGCTACAGTCTATGGATATCGTCAAATAGTCTATAGACACTTGTTTCAGTTGAGTGCACACCTAGGTGTATTCAGCTTATTTGGATCAATGGCGTACATGAATTTGTTTTGTTTATTGTGGGTGATATGCATGGTATACTGTCAATTGCAGTTGGAGGATGTTTGTGTCTCGTTTAGGTTGATGGTGTCGAAGACCAAAGAGCAAAAAGGGTAGTATCAAGTCGAGCAAGCCAAGAGGGAAGATGAGGCATGGATGGTGAGCAAGACTTGAAGAGAGCTAGTCAAGCGGGATAATGAGGTGTGGAAGACTGGTGAGGCTTGAAGACGGAGAGTGGCGATGTTGCTGATCTGACACCATTTTCTGGAGATGACCCTCTAGCATTGAGGACAACGCCTTTTGAAGAAGGGGAGAATGATAAGGGACCAAGCCCAGAGAATCCGGCCAAATCACCCCGGAATATCCGATGTACTCGGATAGTCTGAACTATGTCGACCGGAGTGTCCGGCCGTGTTTAGACCAATTCGAACTGAATGTATCATGTTTAGAGTCCAGTTAGTTTAGATGTCGTTTTGATCCTGTCCAACCGACTAGGTCAAGCCTGGCCGCCCCAGCCCTCATACAAGGAGCTGTCCGATCTAGGTTTAGGGTTAGCTTTGAGTTCATGCAAAATAATATAGAACTTGAAGTTCATATTATCACCGTCCCTCTGGGATCGGTGTGTGTGACAGCATATGATACGTCATAAACGTATCTATAATTTTTGATGCTCCATGCTTGTTTAGTATCAACTTTCTTATGTTTTGTCTACACTTTGAGGTATTTTTATACATTTTCTGGAACTAACCTATTACAAGATGCCACAGTGCCAGTTGCATGTTTTCTGCTGTTTTTGGTTTCAGAAAATCTAGTAAGGAAATATTCTCGGAATTGGATGGGACAAAAGCCAAATTCAATATTTTACCAAAAGGAACACGGAGTTCGGAGGGCAGCCGAAGTGGGTCCATGAGGTGGCCACACCCTGTGGCGGCGCGGCCAGGGGGCATGCCAGCCCTAGGTGTGGGCCCCTCGGGCGCCCATCGACCTTTCCCCTTCGCCTATAAAAGCACCCCGATTTAGAAACCCTAAGTACCCGATCAGATCTCCACGAAATAGTCTGTAGTCGCTGATGTTGGCTCAGCTGATTGTTGAGCTTCGTTAGGAGACTCCAATAGGAAGGTATGATGAGAACAACAGCAAGTTCTTCCCTCAGTAAGAAACCAAGGTTATCGAACCAGTAGGAGGAAGGAAACGACTCAAAGGTGTTGCAAGCAACCGGAAACCTGGACAACACAAACTCAAGACTTTGCCCCAACGAGCAGTGAGGTTGTCAATCTCACCAGTTTGCTAAAAACAAAGGATTAACTGTATGGTGTGGAAGGTAATAGTGGTTTGCAGAAAGGTAAACAGTAACAGTGGAAGATGTATCAATGGTAAAGATTGGACCGGGTCCATAGTTCACTAGAGGTGTTCTCCTTAAGATAAACAAACATGGCATGCTGGGTAAACAAATTACAGCAGGGCAATTGACAGGACTAGGCAAGGCAAAACAATGCAATACTAGACATTCATGATCCTATGAGATTCGATTGGGCAATACAACAAGATACATAGACCGCCATCCAACTGCATCTATGACTAGTAATCCACCTTCAAGTTATCATCTGAACCCCCTACAGTATTAAGTTGCAGGCAACGGATAACTGATTTAAGCAAAGTGTGTAAGGTAAACAGTCCACTTGTTCCATGAACAAGAGACCGTTGTTTTCTCCCTAGTAGCAACAGCACATCTACAACCTTAGAGATTTCTGTCACTTCCCTTAAATTAAATAGAGGCATGAACCCACTATCGAGCATAAATACCCCCTCTTGGAGTCACTAGCATCTACTTGGCCAAGATAGCTACTAGAAACGGAGAGCATGCAAGATCACAAACAACACAGACATGATAATCAATAAGACAAAACCATTAATCAATCTGACATAGTAATCTCAATATCCATCGGATCCCCACAAACACAACATGCATGATTACAAATAGATGATCTTGATCATGAACGGAGCTCAACAGATCTAAACATGGTAGCACAAAGGAGGTGATACAACCATCTAGCTACTACGTGGACCCGTAGTCCAAGGTGGAACTACTCACGCTTCATACCGGAGGCTGGCATGATGAAGAAGAAGGCCTCCGGGATGATCTCCCCTCCGGCAGGGTGCTGAGAAGAGCTTCGGACCCCCAGATCTAGGGATGATGGTGGAAGCGGCTACGGACTGTTTCGTGGAAGATTGATCGGGTACTTAGGGTTTTGGTATCGGGGGCTCTTTATTGGCGAAGAGGCGAGGCAGGCGTCACCCAGGGTGGTTGCACCCCCAGGCGCGGGCCCACCCAGGACGCGCGGCCAAGGGTGTGCCCCCCTAGTGGCTCTTCTTCGTCTCGTACTTTGGCTTCGTGTTCCCCACGGTAAAATGTTGACTTTGGCTTCTGTCCCGTCCAATTCCAAGAATATTTATTTTATGCCTTTTCTGGAACCAAAAATAGAAGAAAACATGCAACTGGCACTGTGGCATCTTGTTAATAGGTTAGTACCAGAAAACATATAAAAACACCTCAAACTGTAGACAAAGCAAAGCAAAGTAGATACTAAACAATCATGGAACATCAAAAATTATAGATACGTTTCCGACGTATCAAGCATCCCCAAGCTTAACTCCTGCTCGTCCTCGAGTAGGTAACTGATAAAGAGAATAATTTTTGAGGTGACATGCACCATTAAAATCAAGATCGAACCATTTGCAAGAATTGAAAGCTGGGATCAAAGAACTCTAAACATGAGCATGAAATATGGAGTTATAACAGTTAGACAAAGTAACTATGCATGCAACATGAAAGGTTACAAACAAAGATCATGAATAACAATGCATTGAAAGATGTTTGTTTCTTTCACATATAGAAAACATAGCATAGTGGCATTCATCTTGTCCCTCATGGAGTAGCAAATAGATGCATAGTACACCTTCAAAGTTCATAAGAGTGACTAGATACAAATAGTTCAGGAACAAGAAATATCAACAATATGCATCAATCAATAAGTTTTGGGACAATACACATAGAACTAAGAATGGCAACTATGCTCTCTTAACTGGTGCCTAAGGATAGAAGGTGGAGACTCAATATAATGGTGGAAGATAGGCCCTTCACAAAAGGGAAGCATGGATTTCAAGTCTCAAAAAGCGCTTCCAAAAATTATGGTACTTGTTAGCTTTCATCCCTCATTGCCCCTATCATAAGAATCTTGAAGTGATTAAGGTTAAAGTGAACAAACTATGGAGTATATGCTTGACAAAGTATAAGTTGGCAATCTCATGTCCCTTGAATATGAGGGCCGCTCCTCATGATACTCAACTTTAGTCACCTATAAGTTCTTGTCATAGTAAGTACATGTGTATTATAAAGAACCGCCAATGGGGTACCCCTTGCACATGATACAGGAGCTATCCCATAATCAAAATGACAAGGCAAGCGGACAATGAGCATCTCACCAATCTTCTTATTTAACATGGGAAAATGGTGCTTTTTTCTCTCTTTCCTCTTTTCAATATGTCTCTTTTTTATAAGAAGAAAGCTTCATAGATTGCTCACTATGGTGATGCTGCAAGTTTCCACCATGATTAGGTATGGCTTAGGCTAGCGGCCCAAGCGTTTCTCTACCACACATACATAACTCCATGGACTTACAAGCTATCCCTTTATTTCACACCGACGACATCCATAGACAAAAGAGCATCATATCAACTGTGTACAAAGTACAAGTGCAATGTTGAAAGCGTTCCTCGTGACAGCACGGTTCTGCTAATTCCAACGTATAAGTGCAAGCATATACAACATAGATGACACAATGGTTAAAGTTTATTAGGGGCAAGAAAATTTAAGTGTGCCATCAAGTTCGTGAGACTTTAATCACTAAGTTTTCACATAACAAAAAGTCTTTTTAATTGGAAGGTAGATGAAAACAAGAATATACTTGGAATGGTGTAACACACCATGCATAGGAATTTATAGTGTACACTTTGGAATAACTTGGTTTCTTGGGAGTTGGATGCATGAGTAGAGCTTACTCATACAAGTGGAGGCTAGCAAAAGACTGGGAGCAACCAACTAAGAGAGAAATAATGGCCATAATCATGTAGAGCGACAAAACATTACTAATCAAAGCATAAAGTGGTACTACAAGTCAAGGACTAAATGATCATAGAGGCTATGGTGACTTATTCATAGTCATAACATGGTGTAAGCATGTGCCAAGTCAACCCAAACAAAGCATCAAAGGAGGATACCACAATACTATGCTTTTATATGCTAAAACAACGCATGATTCCTTCAAGGCACATTAAGCAATCCTAATTGTTTGGAACAAGTAATGATGCAGAAATAATCACTAAGCATAAAGTCAAAACAACATCTAGCATGACATGCTAAAGTCTAAGTCACAGTCAAATAAAGCTCCTCTTGCACTATTCAAGAAAAAACTTTCTACTCCTCTCTAACACCAATCAATTTATTTGCAACAACACAGAGAGAACAGGGGTCCAAAATACTTTATTCAAGCAAACTAAAACAAAAACAAAGACGCTCCAAGAACAACACAACAGTGCATGAAACAATAAAAACGAAGTGTCTAGAAAGACCTTAGATTTTTATTGATAAAGAAGGGGATGCCTTGGGCATCCCCAAGCTTTGACGCTTGTACCTCTTGAATATTTATTGGGGTGACACGGGGTGGCATCCCCAAGCTTGAGCTTTTGTCCATTCTTCATCTCATTACATCACTCTTTCTCTACACCTAAAAATTTTCCTTCATACAAAACTTCACACAATCTTTATTAGCAACATTAGTGTATTCAAAAGATAATAGACCTTTGGGTTTTAGTTTTGGAACAACAAAATTTTCACTAAAAACACAAGCTACTGTATCAATTCCCTCAAAAACTCAATTTCCCAAAAAGAACCCAAAAAGCAATCAATAAGAAGCAAATGCAAATAATGGCAGAAAACTGTCAAAACAGACCAGCAGGTAGAAACCGATTTTTTCGAAGACCTTCTGTTGCTCAAATCAAAAAGTATTGAACTAACGAAAGTTAGCTAACATACTGGGGGATTTATTTAGAAAATATCAGCTCAATATGACTTACATATATTTTACATGAATTTGTACGGTGGAGCACAAAAATATGTTTTGGGACAGCAACTCCCCAAATCTTAGTTCCCTCTCATTAGAGGTTATTCTTGGCACAAAAAGCAAATAAAAAGGATAAGGAGAGGTCATTACAGAGGTAATAACTTCCAAGACTCAAGAAAACTTTTTGGTTATCTCCCAATAAATACTTTTCTTTAACGCCTTTAAGTTACGCACAAGAAGCAAGAATCAAGTATTTTCAAATGAAGAAGCATTAACATCAAACCTTGCTTTCAAAGGAGAATTAAAAAGCAACTTCGCTCTCCTCATAGGTAAGTGTTCAATACCTTGATTGAATGGAAATTGATATTTAATGGTGCCTTTTTTCATATCAATGATGGCACCAACAGTTTTAAGAAAAGATCTTCCCAAAGTAATAGGACAAGAAGCATTGTACTCAACATACAAAACATAGAAATCAACATGGACATAAGCATTGTTAACCATAATGATAACATCATTAACACTCCCCATGAGTTTCTTTTTAGCATTATCATTAAGTGGGACATCCAAATAACAATATTCCAAAGGTGGCAAATCAAGCATTTCATAAATCTTTCTAGGCATAATAGAGACACTAGAACCAAGGTCACATGAAGCTTTGAGATCAAAGTCATTCACTTGCATATTAATGATGGGTTCCCAACTATCTTCTAATTTCCTAGGAATAGAGGCTTTGTGTTTCAACTTTTCTTCCTTAATTTTAATGAGAGCATATGTAATGTTTTTGGTGAAAGCTACATTCATATCACTAGCATCAGGACTTCTAGCAAGCTTTTGTAGGAACATAATCACCTCAGAGATATTGCAACCATCAAGATCAAAATCAAACTTAGCATCACTAGTAGTAGACTCATTGGGTTTAGGCATTGTGGTAGGAGGAATAGGGACTTCTTGTGGTTTAGTGGCATCCATATTGGTGGTGGTGATAGTGCACACATTATTGTTTCTAGCAATTTCAGCTTCTCTTTCCCACTTAGCATGTAGTTGGGCTAATAGTCTAACATTTTCAGCAATAGTAACTTGTATAGCATGAGTAGCAGCAAAGGTACTTTCCAAAGTTTCAGGTTTAGCAACATTTTATTAATGAAAGAGGATTGTGCTTCAGACAAAGAGGAAATATTTTTCTCAACATTCAAAAGCTTCTCCTCCACAGTTTTATTGAAAATGGTTTGTTTACCAATAAAGTCTTTAAGCATGACTTCTAGTTCAGAGGGAGAACTTCTAGAATTGTTGTGGATTTTCCATAGGTATTGACATTATTAGGAGGATAAGGCATATAATTGTTGTTACTACCAAAATTATTCCTATAGGCATTGTTGTTGAAATTGTTATTTCTAATGAAGTTCACATCAACTTGCTCTTCTTGAGCAACCAAAGAGGCTAAGGGAACATTATTAGGATCTATAGGAGCTTTTCCATTAACAAGCATAGCCATGATAACATCAATCTTATCACTCAAAGACGAGGTTTCTTCAACAGAATTTACCTTATTACCATGTGGAGCTCTCTCAGTGTGCCATTTAGAATAGTTAACCATCATATTATCAAGGAGTTTTGTTGCAGCACCCAAGGTAATGGTCATAAAGGTACCTCCAGCAGCTGAATCCAACAGGTTTCTTGAAGAGAAGTTTAAACCTGCATAAAAAGTATGGATAATCATCCAAGCAGTAAGTCTATGAGTGGGGCAATTCTTAACCAAAGATTTCATTCTTTCCCAAGATTGAGCAACATGTTCATTATCAAGTTGTTTAAATTTGATTATTTCACTTCTCATAGATATAATCTTAGATCTCCATCTACATCCTTATATTTTTGCATCTCTCAAAGTTCAACAGAGTTATTGAGGTGGGCAGCAGCAGCATCAGAACTAGCACCAGAAAATTGCTCTCTCATCACAAGATTCAACAAAGCAGGCTTAATTTCATAAAAGGTAGCATCAGGAGCAGGTGGAGCAATAGGTGTACTTAAGAAATCATTGTTGTTTGTGATAGTGAAGGCACACAACTTGGTGTTCTTAGCAGAGTTCATTTTGGCAAAAGTGGAGCAAGCCAACAGCAGCAGCAACTAGAGCAGGAACTAATTTTTTGTGTGTTTTTTATAATAGAAAGCAAACCAAACTAAACTATTTTTTTTGGAGTTTTTGATAAAAAGAGGCAAACAAAACCAAGCAAAAGAAACTAAGAAAAACAAAAACAAAGTAAAGAGAAAGGTTGTGAAGGACTCCCCTTGTGAAGCCGTCCTTAGCCTCCCGGCAACGGCGCCAGAAAAAGCTTGATGCTGGCTAAGATGATTGTTGAGCTTCGTTGGGAGACCCCAAGAGGAAGGTATTATGAGCACAACAGCAAGTTCTTTCCTCAGAAACCAAGGTTATCGAACCAGTAGGAGGAAGGAAATTACTCAATGGTGTTGCAAGCAACTGGAAACCTGCACAACACAAACTCAAGACTTTGCCCCAACGAATAATGAGGTTGTCAATCTCACTGGTTTGCTGAGAACAAAGGATTAACTGTATGGTGTGGAAGGTAATAGTGGTTTGCAGAAAGGTAAATAGTAATAGTGGAAGATGTATCAATGGTAAAGATTGGACCGGGGTCCATAGTTCACTAGAGGTATTCTCCTTAAGATAAACAAACATGGCATGTTGTGTAAACAAATTACACGAGGGCAATTGACAGGACTGAGCAAGGCATAACAATGCAAACTAGACATTCATGATCCTATGAGATTCGATTGGGCAATACAACAAGATACATAGACCGCCATCCAACTGCATCTATGACTAGTAATCCACCTTCAGGTTATCATCCGAACCCCCTACAGTATTAAGTTGCAAGCAAAGGATAACTGCTTTAAGCAAAGTGTGTAAGGTAAACAATCCACTTGTTTCATGAACAAGAGACCGTTGTTTTCTCCCTAGTAGCAACAACACATCTAAAACCTTAGAGATTTTTGTCACTTCCCTTAGATTAAATAGAGGCATGAACCCACTATTGATCATAAATACTGCCTCTTGGAGTCACTAGCATCTACTTGGCCAAGATAGCTACTAGAAACGGAGAGGGATCACAAACAACACAAACATGATAGAATCAATAAGACAAAACCATTAATCAATCTGACATAGTAATCTCAATATCCATCGGATCCCCGCAAATACAACATGCATGATAACAAATAGATGATCTTGATCATGAATGGAGCTCACAAGATATAAACATGGTATCACAAAGGAGAAGATACAACCATCTAGCTACTATATGGTCCCGTAGTCCAAGGTGGAACTACTCATGCTTCAGACCGGAGGCTGGCATGATGAAGAAGAAGGCCTCCGGGATGATCTTCCCTTTGGCAGGGTGCCGGGAAGAGCTTCAGATCCCCCGATCTAGGGACGATAGTGGCGGCTACGGACTGTTTCATGGAAGATTGATCGGGTACTTAGGGTTTCGGTATAGGGGGCTCTTTATAGGCGAAGAGGCGAGGCAGGGGGCACCCAGGGTGGCTGCACCCCCAGGCGCAGGCCCACCCAGGACGCGCGGCCAGGGGTGTGGCCCCTGGTGGCTCTTCTCCGTCTCGTACTCTGGCTTCGTGTTCCCCACGGTAAAATATTGACTTTGGCTTTTGTCCCATCCAATTCCAAGAATATTGATTTTCTGCCTTTGCTGGAACCAAAAACAGAAGAAAACAGGCAACTGGTACTGTGGCATCTTGTTAATAAGTTAGTGCCAGAAAACATATAAAAACACCTCAAAGTGTAGACAAAGCAAAGCAAAGTAGATACTAAACAAGCATGGAACATCAAAAATTATAGATACGTTTCCGACGTATCAGCCGCTGCCACCATCGTCCCTAGATCAGGGGATCCGAATCTCTTCCCGGCACCCTGCCGGAGGGGAGAGATCGTCCCGGAGGCCTTCTTCATCACCATGCCATCCTCCGGTATAATGCGTGAGTAGTTCACCTTTGGACTATGGGTCCATACAGTAGCTAGATGGTTGTTTCTCCTCCTTTGTTCTACCATATTTAGATCTTGTGAGCTCTGTTCATGATCAAGATCATCTATTTGTAATCATACATGTTGTGTTTGCGGGGATCCGATGGATATTGAGATACTATGTTAGATTGATTAATTATTCTATCATGTATGTGTTATTTGTGATCTTGCATGCTCTCCGTTGCTAGTAGCTATCTTGGCCAATTAGATGCTTGTAACTCCAAGAGGGAGTATTTATGCTCGATAGTAGGTTCATGCCTCTAGCAATCTGGGGAAGTGACAGAAATATCTAAGGTTGTAGATGTGTTGTTGCTACTAGGGAGAAAACAACAATCCTTTGTCCATGGGGCAATTGTATTGTTTACTTTACACACTTTGCTTAATGCAATTATCCGTTGCTTGCAACTTAATACTAGAGGGGGTTCAGATGATAACCTGAAGGTGGATTATTAGTCATACATGTAGTTGGATTACGGTCTATGTATTATGTTGTAATGCCTAATCAAATCTCATAGGAGTCAAGCTGTCTAGTATTTGCATTGTTATGCCTTCTCAATCTGTTAATTGCCCTGTTGTAATTTGTTCACACAACATGCTATCTATCTTATGGAGAACACCTCTAGTGAATTGTGGACCCCGGTCCAATATTTATTATTGTACCATCCATTGTTTACTGTTTACTTTCTACAAGAAACTATTATCTTCAACACTATACGTTTAATCCTTTGTTTTCAGCAAACCGGTGAGATTGACAACCTCACTGTAAGTTGGGGCAAAGTATTGAGTTTGTGTTGTGCAGGTTCCAAGTTGCTAGCAACACCTTGGAGTTGTTTCCTTACTCATACCGGTTCGATAACCTTGGTTTCATAACTAAGGGAAAACTTGCTGTTGTGCTCATCATACCTTCCTCTTGGGGTTCCCGACGAGCTCTACATAAGAGTGCACATCAGCATCTCGGACGTTCGTCCAGGTATCCATGAATAAAGACAAGAGAGTTCTTGAATTGTCGAGGGTTATTGAGATTTGGCGTGTCTATCCCGGCGTGAATTTCATCATTCATCGTCGAGTTTCTCGCAGGATTGGCGTTCCCCAATCTCCAGGTTACGTGTTCCGCTCACATGATTGGGAGATCTATTAGATCCATTGGATCAAGAGGTGCATCGTGAAAGATCGGGCCAACAATCTATATCATGAAGGATTATGAAAGTCAAAAATACCCATATATGCGTAAGGATGAGTAGCCTACCCATACCACCAAAATGCAGGTGGGAAGCCTAGCCGCCATGCGTGGGAGCTTCATGTGCGCGGCTGAACCCTCTACCGCTATCTCTGGTGCAGCTCCATCGCTGACGAGCACGTGCCCGCCACCAGTCGACCCTCAACCACCATGCCTCTCCTGATAACCACTTCCTAGGCTTCGCGCCACCTGCTTAGGCTGGAATCGATGTCGTCGGGCCACTCGCGCGATCTCTGTAGGAATCAAAATCTCGTTCACCATGAATTCTCTTTCACGGGTCAAGTTTGTGGGCTCCGTTCTACATGAGCTGTTTTCAACCCGTAAAAAACATGATTTCAACATTTCAATCAATGGTGATCAATACTCCAACAATCAAATGATGCAATGGTTCATAGTTTTTACAACAAATTATCGTGATCACAGCAACCCAAACCAAGATTGGGCAACGTTCAACCATTGGAATCCAAAAGGTTTCACATCCTCCATCATGAATGTAAGATATCATTGTAACATCCCATCATTAGAGCTTAGAAATAAGCTGAACCCACATGTGTGCATTGCATTCACGCATAGAAAATCCGAATAATTTTCGCGCTTTTAAAACAGAACTTGTCAAATTGATTGAAGCTTCTCTTAACTTGATGGAATTGAAGTAGATCATCAAGTAAATTGCGATAAATTTTAATATGACCTTTGCTAAAACCTTATTTAGTTAAACATGATTTGGTCTAAGGGTAGACCAGATATAATAAAATGTCACTCATAATACATTGCTTAAATGATTCATATATGATCCTTAAGGGATCATATCATACTATTCATCATATCAACCTATGAATACTAAGTTAAGATTACCACTAGAATTATAAAAAATGCAATGATTAATGCTGACCTATCTTATTCTTATCTATTCTTACTATGAGTATCATAGTAATACCTAACCTTAACCTCTTTAATGAGTTGGAGTTGGAAAGAGACAAAGTCAAGATCATCCACTAAATATCTTTCTTTCTATATCAATCCTTATGGAAACTTATCTTAATATCTGTTGTTCATCAATGTTGGGTAATTCCCCATTGATTCACAATTCTTTAACTATCAATCCTTGATATACTATTTCTTGATCTTATCATAACATCTAATTAAATCTTTTAAAGAGGGTATAGTCTATTAAACCTTAATCCAATTATGAGATACTAAGAAGATAATTTCAAGACAATGGAAAAGTAGGATTGATAAAGCCTTGCTTAGCCAACTAAGAACTTAAGCAATAAATGATTAAAGGATTATAATGGTGATGCTTTAGCCACCAATATTGAATGCTTATATTATAAGTAATACTGGTGGGTAGAACATGATTGGAACATTAGAAGAAATAATTTATCCTAGAGTAGTCATTGCAAGCCACATAAATATAATTTAGGGTTGGAGTAAAGTGAATATAGGATGATATTATTCAATTAAAGCTAGTATAACATAGAGTTATAGAAGTGGTGTTATTCATTTTAAAGGATGGTCAAATGTAGAGAAAGGTAGTTGGATGCATACAACTAATGGAGATACATTAGTAATGAATGATTAAGAAGATTATGAGTAGAGTTTGAAGGAACTATTTGTTGGATGGAAGGCTATCAACAGTAGAGTAGTAAATATAACCAAGCAAGGATATGAGGAAGTTATGAAATACTTTAGTATCAAACTCATTGGATTCATCCATGAGTTTAGAAGGTTCATCAGTGAATAAGAATATTCTTATGAAGTAAAACGCATCATGTTCATCATGATGATAAATAGGAAAAGGTAGTTTATCTAGGAAAGGAATTCCTTAATAAGAAGTCTAAAATTATGAATTATGGAAGATAGTAGTTCTTGGTAAACAATCAACTCTAAATCTTAAAACCAAGTATAATATCCATTTCATATTAAGAATTCTTCATCTTATATCTATATCACTTGATAGGAACATTTCCCTACAACAAATCACATAAACACATCTCTGACAATTCCAACCATCATAATTAAATGGGCTTAGGAGTGTCTTTATCAATTCCTTTCCATAAAACATTCAAGATATAACTTTCAAGTACTAAAGGTGATGTCATCAAATATCCCAAACAGAAAACAATATGCTTAGTTATTGAATCTTTAACCACATCCAGAAAGGAGTCTAAGTATATTGAAAAAACTAAACCTTAGGGTAAATAATCATAATCCAAAAATCCTAAACCTCTTTGTTTATCATAATAGAATATATACATTGTTATTTTCCAAATTAATGGAAGTAGTGAGAACCATATTAATTTCTTTCATATTTCATGCAACAAATAATAATATAGGATCATTAGATATATAAAAAAAATTATATACAAACTCTGAGCCAACTAGAGTTGTATTATAAACAAATAAGAATACATAATTCAAGAAATCCATAACTAAAAGAGGAGAGAAAAATAATAAGAAAATTTTCTACAAATTATTAAAAGGGGTTCATATTGAGTAAATAAAAGAAATTCAAAAAGATTATATAATAAAAGTTCACAAATGATACTAAATATATTTTAGTATTATTGCAATTATCCAGCAAATAAATCCTACAAAGAAAAGTTTAAAATATAAATCAAATTCAAATCTGAAAAGGAAAAATAGAAAATAGAAAAAGAGAAAACAAATAAAAACATTACCTGGTCGTAGCCCAACACCTCTGTACTTATCTGACGCCCATGTGCAGCCCACAACAGCCCAACAGCCATCCCAGCTATCTCTCTCCTATGACTGACAGGTGGGGCCAGGGAAGGACTGCGGGTTGAGAAGAAAGAAAAGCCAGGGGTTTATCCGCAAAACAACATGCCGTCGTCATCCTCACGCACACAGACAACTCACTGGAGGAGCTCGCCGCCGCTCGATGTCGTCATCGTCGTCCTTGCGCCAAGATCAACGCCGTTGTCGCCAGGAGAGGATAAGAAGGCCACTGCGACATCCCTGCTCGTCCTCATCCTCAATATCGCTCTCCAGACTCCCTTCTCTTCCTCACCCAAGAACCCAGTTCGTCGGAGTTCATCGTTCCGTCCAACTCCGACCACCCCTTGCCTCGTGGTAGCCACCGTTGGACGCGCCATCGTGGACTGAACCACCTAAGACCAAGCACGGAGTCCCGCTCGCTGGGAATCATGTGAAATCGATTATTCCTTTTCCTCGGCCGCTGTGGCCATTACCGTCGATTCGCCGTCGTCACGCCTCCCCAAGCCTCCTTGACCGCTCTATCATCATCAAGGTAAGCTTACGCATCTCTGGACCCTAATTTCGCTTGCTAAATCTCACCGTAGGCCTAGTTTCATTGAGCACCGCCGCTGGCCGCCGCAGAAGCTCGTCGCCGGTTGCCCTCCGATGACCATTAGATAGCGGCGCCACCACCAATAGAATCGCCTTGATCTCCTCTGTGCAACGCACCTAGTCACAGCCCCGCGTGCGCACCAGATCGATCGATCGATCTTCAACCAGTGAGGATCAACTCGTGTGACGTCATGCTCACCTCAGGATCGAACCACATCAACTAGTTTGACTGGTCTTTGTCTCGCGTGGCTGATGACATGGCCTTGGGCCCATATGTCATTGACTGGGGATAGAAACAGAGTCGGTAACAAATACATTTTCTAAACCTAAGAGCTGAGGTGGACAATGGCCCACGGGTCAGTGACTCGGGCTAGTCTTAGGTGCGGTGTAAAAATTATTTGTTGTTTGAAAAAGAAATTAAATGTTATTAATTCAATTAATAATATTCCAGAAATCAAATAAATGCTTAAATCTTGTTTAATTAATAACTTTTGATTTATAATTCAGAAAAATGTGTATAAAACATGAAAATTTGTAAAAAAATAAAATCTACAACTTAAAATTATTATCAAAAATTATTATGATTATTATTCAAATGAATATTATTTAATAAAGGTTTTATAAGTAATAAAACTTTGATAATTCATATTTTAATAATTGTAAATGTTAATAATATAAATAAAATACCAAAAATCTTAGAAAAATAAAAAATTATAATTTGAAACCATAATTATGTATTATTATTTTACTTAATTAAATATTCATTATTTATTAAGTAAATATGAAGTAATAAGAATTATAAAAATCATATCTTATTATTTATAAATCACAAAAATAAATGCAATATACCAAAATGATCACAAATATAATATCTATATGTTAAAAATCTAATATTCTACTTTTGAGTTAAATAAAAATTAAATATTTTAATAACTCAAATTTAAACTTAGTTACTTCATTAATAATTCATATAAGGATAAATAAAATTTATTAATATTCCTAAAATGAGTAAATTAAGTATCATAAATAGTATTAATTTTAAATGTTAATCATATGAAGCCATAATGGTTTAAAACATTAGAAATGTTTTTATTTTAGAATTATGTTTAACCTTAAGTGAAGACTACATTCTAAAAGGATTCCTATTCATAATAAAAATCTTAAAGAACAACTTGTGAATAAATCAGATCATTCCTATCTACTTTAACCACCAGATTACAAAAACTACCACCACACTATAATAAATCCATAAGTAGTTAAGTAATATTATATTTTGGTTTATAAACTATAACCACTCATTTATAAAAGGTAAATGATACTACTCCATTATAAAATCAAGAAACCACTACAGTAAGTAAAAGAATCACCAATATTAAGTAACCTAAAGGAAACATTCCAGATACACAAGATACAAATGTTATAAGTATCATACTTTCAAAACTATCTATATTTTAAAGTTAACTTTAGTCTCCAAGAATTTAAATATAATACTATAAACATTACTATATGTTTTATAGTTAACTTTGATCTGAACTAGTTAAGTTATAAGCATCTCAAGCCAAAACTAATCAGGCAAACACAAATAACATCAACCACCAATAACTAACCACAAAGATTGTTTAAACCTTAGAAAAGGAATTTATTCTTCAAAAGTTATTCGTTTTGCCACTTCAGACAATGTATGACAAATAATCAAAATCACCTTACTTCATACTTCACTTGTATACCTAGGAGCAATAACATTTAAGCTATTTATAAATGACTATACTTATAAAGTCAAGTTTGAAGATAAACAATTAAAGTATAAACAATCTTGAAGAGCATTTCATATGTGTATATTGCTACATAAATATGTGTTGTTCACACACACTCACAAGCCCTAATAAGAAGCATAAGTAAAACTTATCTAAAAGGACAACACATTCTAAAGTAACCAATTCCGGAATCCAAACCCTAGGACAACGTTATCCCTAGGATTTGCGTTTAGAACGTGCATCACATTACTTATGCATAAAAGCATATTGCTTCTTTAAACATTATTCCTTATCAGACCAATGATGTTGGTTTCAGATTTTGGATCTTATACTGACTAGAAGACCGTGAGTGCATAATCTTGCAATCACAAAAGGCAAGTTCACACTTGCTCATGTCCTTTGTTTATTTTCTGTAAAGTATTTTTACAAATCCAGTGTTGTTATCACCTGCATTTGAAAAAGGTCTAAAAACACTATTTTCGATAATAATGTGAACTATTGGTTATTGATCCAGGGTGATCAGCTAATCTATTAAATCTGACAGTTGGAATACCATTGTTCAGAACTATTTCGCCCAGGACTTAACAACCAATGTCACCAGTGATTCTTGCGCTATATATTACGCGTTGACCATGAGATTTGGAATGGGACGGAGAAGTCAGTTGTATCTTCTTCCTCTCGCATGAAGCCGGATGTGCAGGTCGTGGCTGTTATCCTCGAAGCGTGCATATTAATTGGTAATTCGTAGAGGATATGCAGCATATGGGTGGGAACCCTCATCGTCCCACGAAAGTTCTGGCATCTAACGGTTTGTACAAACCATTGCCGTAATCCAATATGTGGGCATGGTGTACACCAAGGAGGCATGCGAGGTCGTGAAGGGGGCAGTGATTGGCTTGGATCATCTCCTGGGCCCCACATCATGGAATTGTGGACAGGAATAAGCTACCCGATTGTGCAACAAAGAGTTGATCTCTCATGGGAAAAGTGACGCACCTCTGCAGAGTGTAAGAACTGTAACTTGTTACTCCCTGTTTCGGGAAGGAGCTGCGAACGCAGCGGGAAAGGAACTCCATGAAAGTTCTTGTAAACCCGTGAAAGCTGACGGACATAGCTTCTCAGAATAAAAGCAACCTTTGAGAAATGTTTATGAAAATTTGCATTGCCTACGACCTATGGTTTGTGGCTGTAGTTATAGTGCATCAAACACTCCTTTTCTAGTGAATTTGCTGAGTACGCTCGTACTCAAAGTATCTTCTTAACCCTTGCTAGATTCTGAAGTCAGAATAGACAACAACCACATCAAGTTATGCTCCAGGACTTATCCTACAAAGCTAAAGCTCTTCAATGAAGTCAACATATACATCAACTCAAGTGAAGAAGAAGTTACTGAGTAGATAGGAATATAATCTCTAGCCAAAGAACCTAAATTTGTATTGCATTGCAATAGCATCAATGCCAATTCCTTAGTTAAAATACTAGTTTTAATAGTATTATAGTTCTTGCGTTATTTATCTTTGATTCTTCTTCGTAAGAAGTTCTTTCTCTCTCTTTAACCTAGAGTGTTCTCTGGATCTTGTGTAAAGAGTGAATTGTAACCTTTAGCCATGTATTGGACCCGTTGTGTTTCTGTTGTGCCATTCTGAGGGATGTAATACTAGTGAACGGTGTTTCATTGGTGTTATGTCAACGATTATAGTATACTACACCATGCAGTGGTGTGCTGGGTCACCGCAGTTGGTATCAGAGCATATGACCTTAGGTTGGAAACCTAGTAAATGGGTAGAACCTGTAGAACACATCCGAGTGATAATAAAGGGTTCTCTAGTGATATGAGGGATATTCACTTGGGAATAATCCTGTTATGTTACTAGTGCGATAACTCTTTTATATGATTGCAATTCCGATCATTACCCAAGAGTTTTAACTCTATGTGACTGATGATAATTTCTTATCTACAGTTCCACATGGCACCTCGATATCCACCCCAGAATGTTCAAGTGATGAACAGGACGTTGGATGACTACGGAGGGGATTGGACAGATAATCTCCGACAACTTCTATGGAGTTTGGAATGTGAATGGAGACTTTTGGTCAAGATTTACAGTTACTATGATGGGAAGGTATTAGCTAAATACCGTGTCATGATCATGTTACCCAAGAAGTTAGGACTTAAGTGAGAAATGCCATCAGGAGAGGCAAGGTGCATGGCATCTGCATATCAGATTGCCGTCGCAGCAGCCATAACCATGATCCGAGAACAAAAATCCCAAGCTCTAGAAGGTAGTACTCACACCATTATACCACATGAAACCCCAAACTCAGAACATGAGTTAGATCACTCTACCTTAGTCCAAGATGAACCTACTCTAGCTGTAGAGTATATGGATCATTATCGGTCTTAGTTAAACACTTATCATAACACTCACCAATTCTTAGTTCAGGAGCTAGATATGGTCATTGAGGATTTTACTGATCCTGATAAAGCAATGGCTTGTAGGAAGAAGCTAGGCATCCTAAATACATACCTTCAGGAGAAGTGTATGAGGAAACTGAGTTTGATGACCCAAACTCAGAAAATTATGCCTATTACCAAAATGACTTCAAGCCACCTGAAGACCTATGGACCAAATATAACTCCGAACAACAAGAATGGAATAAAGTTATTCCAAACAACCCTGAACCAAACAAGTATGGATGGGAAGTAGAATCTCAAGGTGGAACCATAGGAAATCATATATCTTGTGATACAGGTATTGAAGAAGAGATCAACTATAACCATAGAGAGCCTTATGGACCATATGGGGGTAATACTAATCCAATCAACTTAGAAGAGTATTCCAATAGCTACTACACCAATATATATGACTGGATCCAAGAAAAAGCTAAGGAACCGACTTACTATGAGGAAGCAGTGCCGAAAAACCCGGAATATTCTATAGAAGATTATGCCAACTCTAGTCATTTTTCAATGACTAATCTCAGTCTCGGTACTTCTAACCAAGAATACGCACCTCCTGGATGCTCTTATGCTCCAGGAGGAAGTCGTAGGACTTCAGGTCATCATGGACGGAATTCCAGGAAGCACTAGAGGAAGATGAAAGTAAGAAAGGAACGACATCCAAGGGATGAGGGCTTGAATAATGTATATAGAGGGTAATGCGTATTGTAGTTTGAAGGGTTTGCCGAAATAAGTGAGGATATATCCACAAGGACAAGAAGTTCTTGTAAGATAGTTGTGTAAATAGGTATGGAGCAAACCGTTGGAACATCTAGTACATTTGTAAATTATTTAAAACCTATGTGTAATACATGGTATACGTTTGGTTGTTTATCGAATTTTGGATCTTATTGGAGCTTCTTGATTGACTAGATCTGTACATGAAGTTTAATTAGGTGTGCAAATGCATGATGTCACACCCAGTATTTACTTGATGTTATAGACCTAGATAGAAACGGGAATTCGAGTAAGGGAGTGACGAGTTTCGAAGATCATAAGGAAGACTGACTTGAAGGATGAAGCATGAAATAAGGGGTATTAACACCATTTGGAGGATAGATAAAGCATAGGTCATATTTTTGGCCAGCTTAGGAAGAAAGTCTGGTGTAGAAGATGTAGGGAGCAACAAGATATGATAAACTGAAAGCTCATTCAAAGTAGGTAAGATGCTAAGAAGTTAATGAAAGAGTTGTACCAAGTTCATGGAAGTATCATGAAAAAGTACCAAGAAGATGCCTTGGAACCAAAAGGGTATTCAAACTCTAACAGTTCATAGGGAATGCCAGTTGTAGGTCGGAAACTGTAAGGTAATACCTACCACCCAGAATGATCTGCCTTTGGTACTTAATCCCTAGTCGGCATTCTGATCCACAGTTGGTATTTTGTCCGCAGCTGGTATTTGGTTGACATGGCTAACCAGATCATCTTAATGGTTGCATAAAGAGCATTAAATTTGGCCTAAGTTAAGTAAGACAAAAGGAAGTATAAAAATTTAAAGGCAATCGTCTTTCGAGAGGCTTCGCAAAGTTAGTTTTATCCCAGCGAAAATTTTCAATAGTATAAGTACGACATTTAGTGCTGAAAGATTTGCTTCGGAGATCCACGACTATACCGTATAATCTTTCATCGGACCCTAAATCGGTAAAATATAAGCTGAACAGGTACCAACATTCTAGTTTAAGAACCAATGGTCTCTATGTATGTAGTTCAAATACTATTAGTAAAACCTTAAGGGGGAGAGTAGATATTATGAATGAAAGTTGAAGAAAGTACTATAGGTAATAATGAAAGACTATTTAAAAACCTTAAGAAGGTATAAGCTTGAAGGTGATAAAGGATACATTTAACCAATCCATTCTAAAAAAACAACTCTTAAGTAACCCTTAAGAAGTAATATAGAACACCTAATCGGGCAAGTATCGAGAATGAAAAATTTCAATGAGTATGGATAAATTGAGTTCAAATCCAATATTGGAAGGAGTACCAGTATCAACTATACTATGAGAGGAATAGAAAGGTAGTCTTTTGACTACTAACACGGGTATATAGAAACGTAAAACTTATTTTTAAGGAGAACCTCTAAACTGTACTTTAAATAGTAATAAAGTTTGATGATTAAATAAAAAAGAAGTGGATTAGGATATCTAATCAAGTTATGGAATACTACAATTAAATTCCATTTAAGGTCATCATGGAGTGGAGAATGTAGCAACCACTACAAGTTAATTCCTTACTCCGAAACGTGAGAGTTGCGAACTTCGAGGATGAAGTTTATTTTAAGGGGGAGAGTCTGTAACATCCCAGCATTAGAGCTTAGAAATAAGCTAAACCCAGATGTGTGCATTGCATTCATGCATAGAAAATCCGAATAATTTTCACGCTTTTAAAACAGAACTTGTCAAATTGATTGAAGCTTCTCTTAACTTGATGGAATTGAAGTAGATCAAGTTAATTGCGATAAATTTCAATATGACCTTTGCTAAAACCTTATTTGGTTAAACATGATTTGGTCTAAGGGTAGACCAGATATAATAAAATGTCACTCATAATACATTGCTTAAATGATTCATATATGATCTGTCACATCCCAAGATTTTCCAAATCTTGTAATGTGAAAATAAATGATTAAGATAAAAACTTTTCTTAAATTTCAGAGCCAGAAGAAACTTTCTGAATTAAAATGGAACCTCAAACCCATTTGAATTAAATAAAATCCTAAAAGGATTTTAAAACATTAAACAATTAACAAAGGAAAGATAAAGTATTTTGGAAATAGTATTTTGGAATCCTTTAATAAAAGATTTGGTTTTCAAAAGAAAAGGTGGATTTATAAATAAGGATTATTTAATGAAGCCAAATTAAACTTGGCCAAGATTTTGAAACAAAAGAGTTTTCTTTGATTAAATAATAAAGGTTTATATTAAATAAAGTAATAAGGATTTAACATCCAACCTTAATTAAAGATAAAAGGTTTTACCAATTTAAATTGAAACATCAAAACTTATTAAATTATTTAAAATAAGTTTTCTCAATTATTTGAAAATTCACAAATAAAATCTACTAAAATGTTTTGGCTTTATTTTTAGATTCAAAATAACTATCTCGATAAAATAAATCCTATTTGAAATAATAATGAAAGACTATTATATTAATTAATAATGGACCCTAAAATAAAATGTTATTTTGTTTTAAAACAAACCTCCAAGTATTCTATATTTCCTAAATAAAACCCACCAATTTGGTTTGGAAGATATTTAGGTTTCAAATAAAGATTTTAATAATAAAATCAAACTTTATTTGATTTAATAACTAAGGACCATTATATTTAATTATTAATGGACCCTAAGGTAAAAGGATTATATTGTCTTAAACAAGTTTCACAAATATTCTTTATTTCCAAATAACACCTACTGATTGGGTTTTGAAAATATTTGGATTTTAAATGAAGATCTTATTAAATAAAACAAACCCTATTTTATTTAACTAATGATCCATTTATTTAATTGATAAAAGGAACCTAAAAAGATTTAAAATAATATTTTATTTTAGAATGTGATTTATGAGGTTAAGCAGAATCAAATTCATATCTGAAAAGCTTGATTATTGGTTGAATCTTTTGAATATGTTTGATTGTTTGAAATGACAAATCAGGAAATAGAATCAGAAAAAGAATAAAACAAATAGACAGAAAAAAATAGAGGAATCAGACCAGCCCAACAAGGCCCAGCCCAACAGTCCCACAGCCCAGTTCTCCCTCACCCCGAAGAAAACGTTTCGCACTATTTATTAAACCCACGCAAGCAACTGACTGGTGTGGCATCCCGCAAAACCACTACTAGAAAATCGCGTGGAATTTGTGCATTGCATCGTCATCATCATGTTGTTTGTCTAAAACTATTTCGCAAAACCTATTTTATTTTCTAAGACGCCCCATCTTTATTCAAACGCCAAACACCGGGTCTCCGGAATTATTTTTGTTTGTTGCTATCGGTTTTCAAATAGTGTTATTAAAACAAATAAAAATTATAATTATTTTTGGTGGGGCAGTCGAACGGTCCGAACCGACCGAACGACCGCCCCAGAAAACTAAATCGGTCCGCTCTAATCCTAAACCTACCAGATATCCTACCCACCCTCAGTGGCCACATCACCCTGGCCACTCCCCTTGCGCCACCTCACCCTGCCTCTCCCCTCCCACCAACCAGCAGCCGCCACGTCACCCTCAACCACTCCCCTCTCTCTCCTCCCAACCAGCCCACACCCACCACCCTGGGGCCCACACGCCACACCGCCCCCCGCGCGCGCGCACCCCACCCACGCACCCCCGCCTGCGCCTGGACCCCGCCCCACCCCGCGGCCCACCTGTCATGCTCACCAGGCCACACACCCACAGCACATGCACACTCAGCCGCCCCGGCCCACGCGGGACCCGCCTGTCCCCGGCCCCACCACTCCCCTAACCACGCGCCCCGGCCCCTGTCTCCTTACTCCTCCCTCACCCCCGCTCTCCTCTCCCTCCTCTCTTCTCTCTCTCGCCTCCGGCGACCGGTCCGCCGGCGCGGCCGCCCGCACCCTTCTCCGCCGCTCACCTCGCTCCGCCCGCGCGCCAGGCTCGCCTCCCTCGCACCCCCCAGGCCCCGCCGGCGCTGCTCCCTCACCCGCTCTCCCCGGCCTCCGCCGCCGCCAACCCCGCCTCTCGCCTTCGCCGCCCCGGCGCAGCCCCTCCCCGGCCTGCGTAGCCGCCTCGCCGCGGAGCCCGCGCGCCCCGCCTGCTCGTCGGCCCGGCCGCGTCCCGCCGGCCCCGCATGGCTCCTCGCCGCCGGCCAGGTGCCGTCGCCGCACCCCGGTCCTGCGCCCCGCGACCGCCGCCGTGCGCCCGCCGGCCACGCCCCAGACCCCTGCTCGCCGCTCCACCCTGCTGCGGCCTCGCCGTCGCCGGCCCCTGCCTCGCCGCAGGCCCCGCGCGCGAGCGCCGCCCCCACCGTCTGCCTCGAGCTCGCCGTCGCCGTCCCGCCCCTGCAGTGTTTGTCGCCCGACCCGCCCCGGCGTTGGTGCTCGTGTGTGTTGTACCAGGGGCCGAACCCGAAGGCCTCCGACAGGGACCCACAAGATCTGCTTCCTGGACGCGCCATGGTTGCGGTAGAACCCTCAACGCCAAGTCCACCTCCCGAACCCCGGAGGAACCGACGAGAAACACCCTTCCGCCGAGATCTTCCGAAGGCCGGTCCCCGAAACCCGCGGGACCTTGTTGCCGACGACACGGAGCCCCGAGTTCGTCATCACGGGCACGTGGAGCCACACCCCAAGATCTTCAGAAAGGAACAACAAGGACCTCGGAAAAACCAAGATCTCCCCATGCCGGAACCCGAGTCCGCCACCGACAACGGAAACCGTGGAACCGACAAGATCTACATCGACCCGTTACCGACCGAAGAACCATCGACGCCGCACCCGAGCTCGACACCGATAACCGAAGGGAACCCCGAGTACTTCGCCGTGTAGCGCCAAGTTCTCCCTCCCGGATGCGCAAGATCTGCCCCGATACCGAGAACGACCCCGGAGTCCGAGAACGTTCCCGCCGAGAACAATCCGTCGAACCCTGGACCCCGAGACTAACCCCGAACCCCGGAACCCCAAGATCGTCGAGCCCCCTCTGATGTGTGACCCTTTTTCCTCGAACCCTATTTTTATAACATAACAACTTGATTGCATATTGAATTGTCATACTCGCATGCATATCTGTGGTTTGGGGGCCTTTTGCCGATTCACCTAATAATTAAATATGGGGCCCATATGCGGGCAGATCTAGTCTCATATTGGCCTCATTTAAATTGATGTAGCGAACCGGTACCATATGTTGGCCATGTTAAATAACATATAATTTGCGGGGAATCTAAATAACATGAACCACCTAACTAACTGTCGGGACCCCGGTTCCGCTTAACATGACCTAATTGCATCGCACCTTGCCATGCCATGCATCATACATGCATCATGCCGATCTTCTGCCGTTGTATTAAATATTGCATCCGGTGTTCTTCTAGTGTTTTGCTTCTTCGCGGATAAGACCGATGAGTTGATGTGAGCTTCGCCCCGATCTTCGGGGGAAAACCTTCGATAATGTTTTCAGGCGAGCATCTCCCCCTTTCTACCTATCTTACTTTTATAGCATTTACTTCCCTTCTGTTGATCTATTGCTATCGGTGTTGCGATGCTTTAGTTTTCCGCACCTGTGTTATACCGTGCAGCCCTATATTGCCTTGGACACATCCTATTACCTGTTGTTTGGTAGATAGTTGGACTTGCGCGTCGTAGTTGCTTGCTCAAGTGCTGATGTGTGTCGTCATATGCCACAGCTGTTGATGTATTGCCGCATGTTGTTGTTGGAGATGATTCTAGCTTTACTTATCGTCACTTTAATTTCTGTTTAACAACTAAAATTGAATAAGCAGAGGCATCGGTGGGTGATAGATAATATTTGGTTTCCGAACGCCCACTTGTGTCCCGTAAGACCCCGAGTACTTGATTCCTGTTCCTTGATTTATCGCGCTATCCACATCCGGGAGGTATATGGGACCCCCCTCAGCCAGAGCTTGATTCCGTCTTATTTCTTGGGGCCACAAACTAGTTTGAGGTTTTATTTACGATCCTGTACTTATGCCATGTTTTACTGCTTTATTTACGATTGTGCGAGGTACTGCACACTGTACTGTTTTGGAAGCGGAGTGATTACGCGGTGTCGACAAGCCCCGTTTGGGGTTCCCAGTCGCTCACAGCCATTGACGCAGACCTTGAGGCCGTCTCGGAGCTTGCCTACTCCGTTGCGGGTTCTACTCAAAGGGGTGGCCCCCTGAAATATTTCTGAATCTTGTGATTGCTTTGTCGTGAAGGCCTCGTTGGGTTTTGATTTGGTTTTTCCGAGGTTGATCGAGTGTGTGTTGCTATTGGTGCACCCCGGCCGGGTAAAACTTTCTGAAAGCCGTGTCCACGGTTATGGACGACTTGGAGCATAGTTTCTCGATCATAGACAAGCATAACTAAAGTTTACTGCTATAAATTTGACTTATAATGACTAGTAATCAGCTTCACTATAACGGAATGGCTAATTAATACTGCCCACAATTGCTTGTTTTATGTGTCGCTTGCGACCATTGTACCTGACTAGTAAGTATTGCAACTACAACAAAATGACTGAATAAAAGTATCAACAACTGCTGGGTTTTGGGTTATCTCATGCTATCTGTATCTGATTAGTAAGTGTAGCAACTATAACGGAATGATTAACTAAAAGTGCCCACTGCTTATTTTATCAGGATGATTATCTATACCTGACTAGTAATTGCTGCAACGATAACTGAATAAATAAAACTGCCAACTGTGTGAGTTCCTCGGTTGACTTCCTCGTTTGGTCTCGAGGGGGACACACCAGGATGGGTTTGTTTGGTGTTAGCTGCATGGTTGGATCCGGATAGGTCTATCTTACCCCTCTCTGTTTGGCGCCAGTTGAATCGAGTCTCTATAGGTTGTTTAGTGCATGCTGCCGCTGCCGCTCAGTCCACCATACCTATGTAGGCGAGGACCGCCGAATTCTAGCCTCGCCGTGTACTGGCCTCAGTACTGACGCTCCTTTGTTTTTCTGCTTTGCCCTTTGTCGGCACCCCTTTTGTTAAGCAGGTTTTGAGATCGACGCCGTTAGCAGGGTTACCCTTCCGGCTTGGCCTGGGCAGGGTTATGGACGCCATTGGTTATTCTTCAGGGCTCTTAGCCCCATTTGCATCTTGTCCGTAGCTGGACGCTCTATCGTTTTCAAGGTGATTTGGATCTTTGTATATTATATCTGTATTCTTGACTCATCGAGTCGCTGTTATATATATCTGTTCTGTGGGTCCCATCGAGGACTGTTGTGTAATGTTATTACTTCGTTTTCCACCCGCACGAAAGTGCCTGGTGGGCACCTTTGAATCGTTTCTATGCGGGTTTTGGCGAATTTTGCTCAAACTTGCATAGGTCCGATTCTGAGGGTGTTACAGAGTGGTATCAGAGCTCAGCAGTTGCGATACCCCACAAGTCCAGCCTGTAGGTTAACCTAGCTAACGGCCGAAGTAGAGTGTCAAACTATTTTTGAAAATCGGTTGGATAGTTCTGATTAGGTCTGATTTTACTCCTTACCCCTCTGCTGTTCCCCTCTTACCCCTACGTGTTTTGAATCCGCTCTCGTCCCTTTTCTTCGAGTCCAGGAATTCTCGTGGTTGGGTTTCCGTCGTACCTTTAGGGTTTCGCTTCCTCCTTTGGGAACGGTGTTCTACCATCCGGTGTTCAAGCCGCCTGATGAATCCGTCTACGGTGTTACCATTCTTTGTTCCTTGTTTGTGCCGTCCGGTGTTGTCCGACGCGACGACATCCTCTATGCCAGATCCGATGCAGAGTCTGCATCACTCCTTTGATCCGAACCTCGCTTGTCGAGATCTTCAGTCTGAATCCGAGGGTTGATTGCATAATCTGTCTATTCGTGTACAGGGTAATGCTTTGAGTGCGGGATGGAGTCGCGACCATACCACTACTCTTATCATTCGCTTATGTACATTGAATGATGGATCGATGCAATTTTACTCCTTCCATGGAAGTTAGAGGTGGTCTTACCTTTAACTTCATCCGTTGTTTATCCGGAGTGCTCTCTCGACGATCAGGGACAACGACCCCTTGTTAGTGGTGTCGCGAGGATCTACACGAAACGAGAAGACGCAGATCGCCGACCTTCCTTCCGGTACCATGAGGCGGATCTCGAGGGCGAGATCCCTTGTTAGTGGTGTCGAATTGTGGCATCCCGCAAAACCACTACTAGAAAATCGCGTGGAATTTGTGCATTGCATCGTCATCATCATGTTGTTTGTCTAAAACTATTTCGCAAAACCTATTTTATTTTCTAAGACGCCCCATCTTTATTCAAACGCCAAACACCGGGTCTCCGGAATTATTTTTGTTTGTTGCTATCGGTTTGCAAATAGTGTTATTAAAACAAATAAAAATTATAATTATTTTTGGTGGGGCAGTCGAACGGTCCGAACCGACCGAACGACCGCCCCAGAAAACTAAATCGGTCCGCTCTAATCCTAAACCTACCAGATATCCTACCCACCCTCAGTGGCCACATCACCCTGGCCACTCCCCTTGCGCCACCTCACCCTGCCTCTCCCCTCCCACCAACCAGCAGCCGCCACGTCACCCTCAACCACTCCCCTCTCTCTCCTCTCAACCAGCCCACACCCACCACCCTGGGGCCCACACGCCACACCGCCCCGCGCGCGCGCGCACCCCACCCACGCACCCCCGCCTGCGCCTGGACCCCGCCCCACCCCGTGGCCCACCTGTCATGCTCACCAGGCCACACACCCACAGCACATGCACACTCAGCCACCCCGGCCCACGCGGGACCCGCCTGTCCCCGGCCCCACCACTCCCCTAACCACGCGCCCCGGCCCCTGTCTCCTTCCTCCTCCCTCACCCCCGCTCTCCTCTCCCTCCTCTCTTCTCTCTCTCGCCTCCGGCGACCGGTCCGCCGGCGCGGCCGCCCGCACCCTTCTCCGCCGCTCACCTCGCTCCGCCCGCGCGCCAGGCTCGCCTCCCTCGCACCCCCCAGGCCCCGCCGGCGCTGCTCCCTCACCCGCTCTCCCCGGCCTCCGCCGCCGCCAACCCCGCCTCTCGCCTTCGCCGCCCCGGCGCAGCCCCTCCCCGGCCTGCGTAGCCGCCTCGCCGCGGAGCCCGCGCGCCCCGCCTGCTCGTCGGCCCGGCCGCGTCCCGCCGGCCCCGCATGGCTCCTCGCCGCCGGCCAGGTGCCGTCGCCGCACCCCGGTCCTGCGCCCCGCGACCGCCTCCGTGCGCCCGCCGGCCACGCCCCAGACCCCTGCTCGCCGCTCCACCCTGCTGCGGCCTCGCCGTCGCCGGCCCCTGCCTCGCCGCAGGCCCCGCGCGCGAGCGCCGCCCCCACCGTCTGCATCGAGCTCGCCGTCGCCGTCCCGCCCCTGCAGTGTTTGTTGCCCGACCCGCCCCGGCGTTGGTGCTCGTGTGTGTTGTACCAGGGGCCGAACCCGAAGGCCTCCGACAGGGACCCACAAGATCTGCTTCCTGGACGCGCCATGGTTGCGGTAGAACCCTCAACGCCAAGTCCACCTCCCGAACCCCAGAGGAACCGACGAGAAACGCCCTTCCGCCGAGATCTTCCGAAGGCCGGTCCCCAAAACCCGCGGGACCTTGTTGCCGACGACACGGAGCCCCGAGTTCGTCATCACGGGCACGTGGAGCCACACCCCAAGATCTTCAGAAAGGAACAACAAGGACCTCGGAAAAACCAAGATCTCCCCATGCCGGAACCCGAGTCCGCCACCGACAACGGAAACCGTGGAACCGACAAGATCTACATCGACCCGTTACCGACCGAAGAACCATCGACGCCGCACCCGAGCTCGACACCGATAACCGAAGGGAACCCCGAGTACTTCGCCGTGTAGCGCCAAGTTCTCCCTCCCGGATGCGCAAGATCTGCCCCGATACCGAGAACGACCCCGGAGTCCGAGAACGTTCCCGCCGAGAACAATCCGTCGAACCCTGGACCCCGAGACTAACCCCGAACCCCGGAACCCCAAGATCGTCGAGCCCCCTCTGATGTGTGACCCTTTTTCCTCGAACCCTATTTTTATAACATAACAACTTGATTGCATATTGAATTGTCATACTCGCATGCATATCTGTGGTTTGGGGGCCTTTTGCCGATTCACCTAATAATTAAATATGGGGCCCATATGCGGGCAGATCTAGTCTCATATTGGCCTCATTTAAATTGATGTAGCGAACCGGTACCATATGTTGGCCATGTTAAATAACATATAATTTGCGGGGAATCTAAATAACATGAACCACCTAACTAACTGTCGGGACCCCGGTTCCGCTTAACATGACCTAATTGCATCGCACCTTGCCATGCCATGCATCATACATGCATCATGCCGATCTTCTGCCGTTGTATTAAATATTGCATCCGGTGTTCTTCTAGTGTTTTGCTTCTTCGCGGATAAGACCGATGAGTTGATGTGAGCTTCGCCCCGATCTTCGGGGGAAAACCTTCGACAATGTTTTCAGGCGAGCATCTCCCCCTTTCTACCTATCTTACTTTTATAGCATTTACTTCCCTCCTGTTGATCTATTGCTATCGGTGTTGCGATGCTTTAGTTTTCCGCACCTGTGTTATACCGTGCAGCCCTATATTGCCTTGGACACATCCTATTACCTGTTGTTTGGTAGATAGTTGGACTTGCGCGTCGTAGTTGCTTGCTCAAGTGCTGATGTGTGTCGTCATATGCCACAGCTGTTGATGTATTGCCGCATGTTGTTGTTGGAGATGATTCTAGCTTTACTTATCGTCACTTTAATTTCTGTTTAACAACTAAAATTGAATAAGCAGAGGCATCGGTGGGTGATAGATAATATTTGGTTTCCGAACGCCCACTTGTGTCCCGTAAGACCCCGAGTACTTGATTCCTGTTCCTTGATTTATCGCGCTATCCACATCCGGGAGGTATATGGGACCCCCCTCAGCCAGAGCTTGATTCCGTCTTATTTCTTGGGGCCACAAACTAGTTTGAGGTTTTATTTACGATCCTGTACTTATGCCATGTTTTACTGCTTTATTTACGATTGTGCGAGGTACTGCACACTGTACTGTTTTGGAAGCGGAGTGATTACGCGGTGTCGACAAGCCCCGTTTGGGGTTCCCAGTCGCTCACAGCCATTGACGCAGACCTTGAGGCCGTCTCGGAGCTTGCCTACTCCGTTGCGGGTTCTACTCAAAGGGGTGGCCCCCTGAAATATTTCTGAATCTTGTGATTGCTTTGTCGTGAAGGCCTCGTTGGGTTTTGATTTGGTTTTTCCGAGGTTGATCGAGTGTGTGTTGCTATTGGTGCACCCCGGCCGGGTAAAACTTTCTGAAAGCCGTGTCCGCGGTTATGGACGACTTGGAGCACAGTTTCTCGATCATAGACAAGCATAACTAAAGTTTACTGCTATAAATTTGACTTATAATGACTAGTAATCAGCTTCACTATAACGGAATGGCTAATTAATACTGCCCACAATTGCTTGTTTTATGTGTCGCTTGCGACCAGTGTACCTGACTAGTAAGTATTGCAACTACAACAAAATGACTGAATAAAAGTATCAACAACTGCTGGGTTTTGGGTTATCTCATGCTATCTGTATCTGATTAGTAAGTGTAGCAACTATAACGGAATGATTAACTAAAAGTGCCCACTGCTTATTTTATCAGGATGATTATCTATACCTGACTAGTAATTGCTGCAACGATAACTGAATAAATAAAACTGCCAACTGTGTGAGTTCCTCGGTTGACTTCCTCGTTTGGTCTCGAGGGGGAAACACCAGGATGGGTTTGTTTGGTGTTAGCTGCATGGTTGGATCCGGATAGGTCTATCTTACCCCTCTCTGTTTGGCGCCAGTTGAATCGAGTCTCTATAGGTTGTTTAGTGCATGCTGCCGCTGCCGCTCAGTCCACCATACCTATGTAGGCGAGGACCGCCGAATTCTAGCCTCGCCGTGTACTGGCCTCAGTACTGACGCTCCTTTGTTTTTCTGCTTTGCCCTTTGTCGGCACCCCTTTTGTTAAGCAGGTTTTGAGATCGACGCCGTTAGCAGGGTTACCCTTCCGGCTTGGCCTGGGCAGGGTTATGGACGCCATTGGTTATTCTTCAGGGCTCTTAGCCCCATTTGCATCTTGTCCGTAGCTGGACGCTCTATCGTTTTCAAGGTGATTTGGATCTTTGTATATTATATCTGTATTCTTGACTCATCGAGTCGCTGTTATATATATCTGTTCTGTGGGTCCCATCGAGGACTGTTGTGTAATGTTATTACTTCGTTTTCCACCCGCACGAAAGTGCCTGGTGGGCACCTTTGAATCGTTTCTATGCGGGTTTTGGCGAATTTTGCTCAAACTTGCATGGGTCCGATTCTGAGGGTGTTACAACTGGTGGACCTCCCCTCTATTCTTTTTCTCCACCGACGAGTGGACCCCTTCCACTGTTCTTCCTCTCCACCACCGCTCGACCGTTCCTCCCGTTCCTGGCAGTAAATCGCGTCGTCAATTCGACTTAATGCCCCGATTAAACCTCGCAGTGATCACTCGAGTTAAATCCCCTCTTCCTCCTCTCTCATTTCCCCCAAACCCCACGCATCGAGAGCCACCAGGCTGTCGTCAATCTTCACCGCACCGTCGCCGTCTCCGACGAGTTCACGGCCAAATTCCGGTGGCATCTCCTCGCCCTTGCCTTTCCGAGCAAGCAGGTAGATTCGCCAGACCCAGGAGCACCGCTCTGTAACCTCAGCTTCTCCGCGGGCACCTCCGAGCCTCGCCAACGACAACCTCCAGTGCGCCGCCGTCTGCCATTTCTCCGTCGAGCATTTCAGGTGAACTCAGACTACCCCCACCCCTTCCGTTCACTCACTCATCCTTGCCACGATCTTGCGCTTCTGACCGTGTACCCCGTTTGTCTCTGGGTGATTCCTAGCTTCGTCTTCGACTTCGACCAGAGCCGTCCGTCGCCAGTACCAACTCCGGCGAGCAATCCCGCCCAACCCAGTGCGCCCCTTCACCCACCCGTACCACGTTGAGCACCAGCGAGCGTCAGCGAACCCGGTGAACTTCCTCCCTCTCTTCCTCGCTTCCTGCCTCGCCAACACCGCCGCCGTCTGCCCGTCGCCGCCGCGCGCTGCCGCGAAGCGCCGCCAGTTTTAGGTCATTAGTTTCGGACCGTTGGATCTTGATCCTGAGGCTTGGATAGATTCACTTATACGCAAAGGGGTATGCTATCTGACCTGTGCGATGTAACTTAATCCAACGGCTGCCACAGTGCGATCCGAGCGAAACGGTACCGGCGAATTAGAATATGACGCGTGTCAGTAGTTTAGTTAAAACAGATTTTTGAAATCAGATTGATATGCAATTTTCAAACCATTGTAACTTTCAAACCACACGTCCAAATTTAGCAAATTTTATATCAATGAAATCAGGAGAACAAGCCCTAGCTAACCCTGGACTTAGTTTTGAAAATAGTAACTGTTAGCTTGTTTGAATTTACAGAAACATTTGTGTACTTGTTTAGAGCATAGAAATTGTTAAAATTTGATTTTAGGACTAAATCTTTTGCAAAAAGGGATTTGTGTGACCATACTGACCCTAGAAACCAACCCATAATGTTAAAAATGATTTTTGTGAAATTTAAGTTGAATTAGTTAACTTAGTCATTTTCTAGCCAAATAAACTCATTAAAATTTATGGTGGAAAAGTTTGTACATGGAAAACTTTGGGAAAATGTTATGGACCAAACCTACTAACCCAAAGCACCAAGCCTTGCCAAGGGCAACTCACTTGGTGAAAAACATAAAGTTTTACTTTGAAAAGAATAATTTTCACCTCATAAAATGTTGAATGGATTTTAAAATAGATTTTTGAGCAAAACCTCTAACCAATGACTTTGCCAATTTGGTAAATGACCAATGTGGATCTGACAAAGTTTATAAACCTAGTAGAGACCAACTTTGCAATAGAACCCTCTTTTTACAAGGCTTAGGAACCATGACTTGTGTATGTGAATTATTGTTTGAATGTTGGAATGCTACTTGATACTATGCTTGTTTGATTGTAGTAAAAGTAGCAAAGTGTGAGACTAGCAAGATCAAGAAGTGACTATCATTCCCTAAACAAAAAGGCAAGTTACACTATCATACAAAAGACCTACTATTTTCATTATACCTAGTGGATTTTGCAAACATGCATGAAAATGTTTTATACTTATGCTATGCTAATCCTAATAGGATTCCCTATACATTCCTTAGTAAAAATATTGAAGTTGTACATGCTTAGCCCTGTTATGTTTTGAAAAGAGATACATGTTGAGATTTTACAAAGGTTGAGAAAAGGACTTGTATTTTACATAATAAAACAAGGACTCAATGAACCACCTAGGTGGTGGACACTTTATGTTTTGGAGAAGGTGGCAACAAAAGGAACCATGTCTATGGCAATCACTTTGTGTTGTGCTCCAAATGAAAACCACCTAGGAAACTTAGAGATTGAACATGTTTCTCCAATTGTGGCTTTCGTGTACAACCACATGCTATTATGGCTCTGGCTTAGTCCACTACATTAGGAAAACCCATACATTGTCTTTAGTTACCGGACATGGGGATCTGGAATGCTTCATGGGGGCTGAGGACAAGCTAGCAATGATGTATGGGAGGACCTTTTGGAAAGACTTCGTCACATTCTCAGTCTGCCGGTACTCCATCTTGGTGAGCACTAATCCAGTAGGCCACTGGTGGCAACAGGATGGGATTGTGTCATGTGGGTAAAGTGTACTCCTTCTGCAGAAGTTAATAAAAATCTAAGTACTTAGCCGTGTCCCCGGTTATGGACAATACTGAGCAACTAAAGTTTGAACCATGGGAGATCTCGACATTCCAACTTCTAATATAAAAACTTGATGCACTTGGGGGTACCAAGGAATTCAAAGAGATTTTGTTAAGCTTGATGCACCTGGGGTTTACCAAGGTGCTCAAGAGCATGATGTACTTGGAGTTACCAAGGGACTCATGAGATTTTGATAAAACTTGAAACACTTGGGGTTACCAAGTAGCTCAAGGGAATTTTGAACAAGGACTTGAACACTTGAGTTTCTACCAAGGAGTTCAAGGAACTTGGAAAAGAAATTTGACAAAAGACTTTAAAACCTTTTTGAAAAGATAGGATAAAATACTGCTTTATGCAAATGAGCCTAAAACTCTACTTAGCCAAATTTGCATGTAATGGTAGGATCCACTTATATTACACATAGAAGTGAAACTTGCCAATACAATTCAAATGTATTGACCCTTGTGGCTGTGACTTGTAATGTTGCAGGTTAATTGTTTTTTTTTTAATTGAAGATTGTTTGATTGACTAGGACTACAAAGTCTACAACCAACATCTGCCTGTGGTACTATGAAGATGAAGGACCCATGACTGTATTTATTCCGCTGCAAAGTAATGTAATAGCCAAATGAGCTATGTAGGATGTAGTAAAAATCATGTTATTCCTGGTTATAAAGTTATAAAATGACCCTTGTATCTTGATATTACATCTTAACTGTGGATGCTAGCTATTGATCCAGGGGCTAGCATTGTAAAACACAGGGGGCTCTATCTTATTTAAAGGTTGGGACCCCTACAGATGGTATCAGAGCATTGTGTTGCCTGTAGGATTTGTAAACCTTAGGATTGGACAAAAAACCCTTAGAAAAATAGGAGTTGTATTTGTTCCAAAAACTTATTTACAAAACAATCTTGTAAACTTCTTCCTCAACAATTTTTGTTTTCAACTCTACTTCTCTTTTATTTCAACTTGAGGGAAAAACCTACCCCAAGACCAAAGACTTCATCATGTGCAAAGAACTTCTTCAAACATCTTCAACTCTAATGACTTCAACATCTTCAGCATAATCACCAAGGACTTCCAACTTGGAAACTACTAAGGACTACAAGTGAGACAAGGAAATCCTACTCAAGATTTAGAGACTAAGGGAATGCAGAATAAGAAGGAGCCATCAACAACTTTGAAGTATTGCAACCAAGAGTTTTTCCTCAAGAAAGCCATGATCTCATGCAAGAAGAATCAACCAAGAAGAATGGAATGATCTCAAGTGAACCATATAGTTGGACCACCATACTAGTATTTAGTTAGATCAATCACACCAACTTATGTGGTGTAGGAAAAATATTTTGTTGCCTAAAAATATGCTTGAATCTTGTTGTTTGAGTGGATTGCATGTTTGTGATTGCTTACACATTGCTTGTGTGAATTTTTGTGTGTGAGTAGAACTCTTCCTATAGAAATCTTTTGCCTATTCTAATCCAAATCCAACCCAAACAGATGACTTCTCCAAAAGACTCCAAGGTTGATGACACCAACACCAACCAAGCTGACAGCTTGGGAGAGCTCTTAGCAACCCAACATCAGTTGAACCAATTGACAGCTCAGTTCCTAGCCAACAATAGTAATGAAGATCCAGCACTTCAAAAGTTTTTGGAGGAACAATCCCAATTGATGCTTAAAGTGACTAATCAAATGATTAGCATGGAAGAAAATTATCCTAGAAAAGAGTATGATAGCAAGGATGACAAGAATGTTGTTCTGGATGGAGCCCCAGCTTGCATTATCTGTGGAAACAAGGATCATACTTCCAAGGAGCATGAAGGACAATGCCCAAATTGTGATGAAGACCATCCTGTTGGAGAATGCCCTACCTATCAAGCTACTTGCTACCTTTGCGAAGGAAGTGACCATACTCCTGGCTTATGCCCTATTTATGCCATGGTGGAACAAAGGAAGCAAGAAGGATCCAAGTCTACCAAAGGAAAAGGACCACTTCTACCTCCTAACAAGACAACCCAATTCAAAGGATCAAGGAAAATCAAGAAGCCCAAGCAAGACATGAGCCTTGTACAATGTCGTAAATGTAAAGGAATGGGACACTACTCCAGTGCATGCCCAGGGAACATAAAGAATAAAGGAATTGACCAAGTATGGTGTAACAACTGTAATGAACCAGGTCACTTTGTAGCAACCTGCCCTCAAGAGCCACGTAAAGAACTCAATGACATTCATTGCTTCAACTGCAAGAACCCAGGACACTATGCAAGCAACTGTCCAGAAAGGATGAAGAACAAGTTGAACAAACCTATGGAGAAACTCAATCTTGGCCCATGAGTCAAGCATAGGAACAAAGCAAAAGTTTAACTTAGAGAAATTTCCAGGACCCAAGAAGGCCAATATGTAATTTTTGTTTGAAAATTTTTAAGGGTGGTAGAACCCTAGTTGTTTGAACTTGCTTGAAAACCTAGCCTTCCCAAATCTCGGGACGAGATTTATTTTAAGGGTGGTAGCCTGTCACATCCCAAGATTTTCCAAATCTTGTAATGTGAAAATAAATGATTAAGATAAAAACTTTTCTTAAATTTCAGAGCCAGAAGAAACTTTCTGAATTAAAATGGAACCTCAAACCCATTTGAATTAAATAAAATCCTAAAAGGATTTTAAAACATTAAACAATTAACAAAGGAAAGATAAAGTATTTTGGAAATAGTATTTTGGAATCCTTTAATAAAAGATTTGGTTTTCAAAAGAAAAGGTGGATTTATAAATAAGGATTATTTAATGAAGCCAAATTAAACTTGGCCAAGATTTTGAAACAAAAGAGTTTTCTTTGATTAAATAATAAAGGTTTATATTAAATAAAGTAATAAGGATTTAACATCCAACCTTAATTAAAGATAAAAGGTTTTACCAATTTAAATTGAAACATCAAAACTTATTAAATTATTTAAAATAAGTTTTCTCAATTATTTGAAAATTCACAAATAAAATCTACTAAAATGTTTTGGCTTTATTTTTAGATTCAAAATAACTATCTCGATAAAATAAATCCTATTTGAAATAATAATGAAAGACTATTATATTAATTAATAATGGACCCTAAAATAAAATGTTATTTTGTTTTAAAACAAACCTCCAAGTATTCTATATTTCCTAAATAAAACCCACCAATTTGGTTTGGAAGATATTTAGGTTTCAAATAAAGATTTTAATAATAAAATCAAACTTTATTTGATTTAATAACTAAGGACCATTATATTTAATTATTAATGGACCCTAAGGTAAAAGGATTATATTATCTTAAACAAGTTTCACAAATATTCTTTATTTCCAAATAACACCTACTGATTGGGTTTTGAAAATATTTGGATTTTAAATGAAGATCTTATTAAATAAAACAAACCCTATTTTATTTAACTAATGATCCATTTATTTAATTGATAAAAGGAACCTAAAAAGATTTAAAATAATATTTTATTTTAGAATGTGATTTATGAGGTTAAGCAGAATCAAATTCATATCTGAAAAGCTTGATTATTGGTTGAATCTTTTGAATATGTTTGATTGTTTGAAATGACAAATCAGGAAATAGAATCAGAAAAAGAATAAAACAAATAGACAGAAAAAAATAGAGGAATCAGACCAGCCCAACAAGGCCCAGCCCAACAGTCCCACAGCCCAGTTCTCCCTCACCCCGAAGAAAACGTTTCGCACTATTTATTAAACCCACGCAAGGAACTGACTGGTGGACCTCCCCTCTATTCTTTTTCTCCACCGACGAGTGGACCCCTTCCACTGTTCTTCCTCTCCACCACCGCTCGACCGTTCCTCCCGTTCCTGGCAGTAAATCGCGTCGTCAATTCGACTTAATGCCCCGATTAAACCTCGCAGTGATCACTCGAGTTAAATCCCCTCTTCCTCCTCTCTCATTTCCCCCAAACCCCACGCATCGAGAGCCACCAGGCTGTCGTCAATCTTCACCGCACCGTCGCCGTCTCCGACGAGTTCACGGCCAAATTCCGGCGGCATCTCCTCGCCCTTGCCTTTCCGAGCAAGCTGGTAGATTCGCCAGACCCAGGAGCACCGCTCTGTAACCTCAGCTTCTCCGCGGGCACCTCCGAGCCTCGCCAACGACAACCTCCAGTGCGCCGTCGTCTGCCATTTCTCCGTCGAGCATTTCAGGTGAACTCAGACTACCCCCACCCCTTCCGTTCACTCACTCATCCTTGCCACGATCTTGCGCTTCTGACCGTGTACCCCGTTTGTCTCTGGGTGATTCCTAGCTTCGTCTTCGACTTCGACCAGAGCCGTCCGTCGCCAGTACCAACTCCGGCGAGCAATCCCGCCCAACCCAGTGCGCCCCTTCACCCACCCGTACCACGTTGAGCACCAGCGAGCGTCAGCGAACCCGGTGAACTTCCTCCCTCTCTTCCTCGCTTCCTGCCTCGCCAACACCGCCGCCGTCTGCCCGTCGCCGCCGCGCGCTGCCGCGAAGCGCCGCCAGTTTTAGGTCATTAGTTTCGGACCGTTGGATCTTGATCCTGAGGCTTGGATAGATTCACTTATACGCAAAGGGGTATGCTATCTGACCTGTGCGATGTAACTTAATCCAACGGCTGCCACAGTGCGATCCGAGCGAAACGGTACCGGCGAATTAGAATATGACGCGTGTCAGTAATTTAGTTAAAACAGATTTTTGAAATCAGATTGATATGCAATTTTCAAACCATTGTAACTTTCAAACCACACGTCCAAATTTAGCAAATTTTATATCAATGAAATCAGGAGAACAAGCCCTAGCTAACCCTGGACTTAGTTTTGAAAATAGTAACTGTTAGCTTGTTTGAATTTACAGAAACATTTGTGTACTTGTTTAGAGCATAGAAATTGTTAAAATTTGATTTTAGGACTAAATCTTTTGCAAAAAGGGATTTGTGTGACCATACTGACCCTAGAAACCAACCCATAATGTTAAAAATGATTTTTGTGAAATTTAAGTTGAATTAGTTAACTTAGTCATTTTCTAGCCAAATAAACTCATTAAAATTTATGGTGGAAAAGTTTGTACATGGAAAACTTTGGGAAAATGTTATGGACCAAACCTACTAACCCAAAGCACCAAGCCTTGCCAAGGGCAACTCACTTGGTGAAAAACATAAAGTTTTACTTTGAAAAGAATAATTTTCACCTCATAAAATGTTGAATGGATTTTAAAATAGATTTTTGAGCAAAACCTCTAACCAATGACTTTGCCAATTTGGTAAATGACCAATGTGGATCTGACAAAGTTTATAAACCTAGTAGAGACCAACTTTGCAATAGAACCCTCTTTTTACAAGGCTTAGGAACCATGACTTGTGTATGTGAATTATTGTTTGAATGTTGGAATGCTACTTGATACTATGCTTGTTTGATTGTAGTAAAAGTAGCAAAGTGTGAGACTAGCAAGATCAAGAAGTGACTATCATTCCCTAAACAAAAAGGCAAGTTACACTATCATACAAAAGACCTACTATTTTCATTATACCTAGTGGATTTTGCAAACATGCATGAAAATGTTTTATACTTATGCTATGCTAATCCTAATAGGATTCCCTATACATTCCTTAGTAAAAATATTGAAGTTGTACATGCTTAGCCCTGTTATGTTTTGAAAAGAGATACATGTTGAGATTTTACAAAGGTTGAGAAAAGGACTTGTATTTTACATAATAAAACAAGGACTCAATGAACCACCTAGGTGGTGGACACTTTATGTTTTGGAGAAGGTGGCAACAAAAGGAACCATGTCTATGGCAATCACTTTGTGTTGTGCTCCAAATGAAAACCACCTAGGAAACTTAGAGATTGAACATGTTTCTCCAATTGTGGCTTTCGTGTACAACCACATGCTATTATGGCTCTGGCTTAGTCCACTACATTAGGAAAACCCATACATTGTCTTTAGTTACCGGACATGGGGATCTGGAATGCTTCATGGGGGCTGAGGACAAGCTAGCAATGATGTATGGGAGGACCTTTTGGAAAGACTTCGTCACATTCTCAGTCTGCCGGTACTCCATCTTGGTGAGCACTAATCCAGTAGGCCACTGGTGGCAACAGGATGGGATTGTGTCATGTGGGTAAAGTGTACTCCTTCTGCAGAAGTTAATAAAAATCTAAGTACTTAGCCGTGTCCCCGGTTATGGACAATACTGAGCAACTAAAGTTTGAACCATGGGAGATCTCGACATTCCAACTTCTAATATAAAAACTTGATGCACTTGGGGGTACCAAGGAATTCAAAGAGATTTTGTTAAGCTTGATGCACTTGGGGTTTACCAAGGTGCTCAAGAGCATGATGTACTTGGAGTTACCAAGGGACTCATGAGATTTTGATAAAACTTGAAACACTTGGGGTTACCAAGTAGCTCAAGGGAATTTTGAACAAGGACTTGAACACTTGAGTTTCTACCAAGGAGTTCAAGGAACTTGGAAAAGAAATTTGACAAAAGACTTTAAAACCTTTTTGAAAAGATAGGATAAAATACTGCTTTATGCAAATGAGCCTAAAACTCTACTTAGCCAAATTTGCATGTAATGATAGGATCCACTTATATTACACATACAAGTGAAACTTGCCAATACAATTCAAATGTATTGACCCTTGTGGCTGTGACTTGTAATGTTGCAGGTTAATTGTTTTTTTTTAATTGAAGATTGTTTGATTGACTAGGACTACAAAGTCTACAACCAACATCTGCATGTGGTACTATGAAGATGAAGGACCCATGACTGTATTTATTCCGCTGCAAAGTAATGTAATAGCCAAATGAGCTATGTAGGATGTAGTAAAAATCATGTTATTCCTGGTTATAAAGTTATAAAATGACCCTTGTATCTTGATATTACATCTTAACTGTGGATGCTAGCTATTGATCCAGGGACTAGCATTGTAAAACACAGGGGGCTCTATCTTATTTAAAGGTTGGGACCCCTACATGATCCTTAAGGGATCATATCATATTATTCATCATATCAACCTATGAATACTAAGTTAAGATTACCACTAGAATTATAAAAAATGAAATGATTAATGATGACATATCTTATTCTTATCTATTCTTACTATGAGTATCATAGTAATACCTAACCTTAACCTCTTTAATGAGTTGGAGTTGGAAAGAGACTAAGTCAAGATCATCCACTAAATATCTTTCTTTCTATAGCAATCTTTATGGAAACTTATCTTAATATCTGTTGTTCATCAATGTTGGGTAATTCCCCATTGATTCACAATTCTTTAACTATCAATCCTTGATCTACTATTTCTTGATCTTATCATAACATCTAATTAAATCTTTTAAAGAGGGTATAGTCTATTGATAACCTTAATCCAAATATGAGATACTAAGAAGATAATTTCAAGACAATGGAAAATTAGGAGTGATAAAGCCTTGCTTAGCCAACTAAGAACTTAAGCAATAAATGATTAAAGGATTATAATGGTGATGCTTTAGCCACCAATATTGAATGCTTATATTTAGTATAAGTAATACTGGTGGGTAGAACATGATTGGAACCTTAGAAGAAATAAGTTATCCTAGAGTAGTCATTGCAAGCTACATAAATATAATTTAGGGTTGGATAAAAGTGAATATAGGATGATATTATTCAATTAAAGGTAGTATAGCATAGAGTTATAGAAGTGGTGTTATTCATTTTAAAGGATGGTCAACTATAGAGAAAGGTAGTTGGATGCATACAACTAATAGAGATACATTAGTAATGAATGATTAAGAAGATTATGAGTAGAGTTTGAAGGAACTATTTGTTGGATGGAAGGCTATCAACAGTAGAGTAGTAAATACAACCAAGCAAGGATATGAGGAAGTTATGAAATACTTTAGTATCAAACTCATTGGATTCATCCATGAGTTTAGAAGGTTCATCAGTGAATAAGAATATTCTTATGAAGTAAAACTCATCATGTTCATCATGATGATAAATAGGAAAAGGTAGTTTATCTAGGAAAGGAATTCCTTAATAAGAAGTCTAGAATTATGAATTATGGAAGATAGTAGTTCTTGGTAAACAATCAACTCTAAATCTTAAAACCAAGTATAATATCCATTTCATATTAAGAATTCCTCATCTTATATCTATATCACTTGATCGGAACATTTCCCTACAACAAATCACATAAACACATCTCTGACAATTCCAACCATCATAATTAAATGGGCTTAGGAGTATCTTTATCAATTCCTTTCCATTAAACATTCAAGATATAACTTTCAAGTACTAAAGGTGATGTCATCAAATATCCCAAACAGAAAACAATATGCTTAGTTATTGAATCTTTAACCACATCCATAAAGGAGTCTAAGTATATTTAAAAAAACCTAAACCTTAGGGTAAATAATCATAATCCAAAAATCCTAAACCTCTTTGTTTATCATAATAGAATATATACATTGTTATTTTCAAAATTAATGGAAGTAGTAAGAACCATATTAATTTCTTTCATATTTCATGCAACAAATAATGATATAGGATCATTAGATATATAAAAAAATTATATACAAACTCTAAGCCAACTAGAGTTGTCTTATAAACAAATAAGAATACATCATTCAAGAATGAGTAAATTAAGTATCATAAATAGTATTAATTTTAAATGTTAATCATATGAAGCCATAATGGTTTAAAACATTATAAATGTTTTTATTTTAGAATTATCTTCAACCTTAAGTGAAGACTACATTCTAAAAGGATTTGTATTCATAATAAAAACCTTAAAGAACAACTTGTGAATAAATCAGATCATTACTATCCACTTTAACCACCAGATTACAAAAACTACCACCACACTATAATAAATCCATAAGTAGTTAAGTAATATTATATTTTGGTTTATAAACTATAACCACTCATTTATAAAAGGTAAATGATACTACTCCATTATAAAATCAAGAAACCACTACACTAAGTAAAAGAATCACCGATATTAAGTAACCTAAAGGAAACATTCCAGATACACAAGATACAAATGTTATAAGTATCATACTTTCAAAACTATCTATATTTTAAAGTTAACTTTAGTCTCCAAGAATTTAAATATAATACTATAAACATTACTATATGTTTTATAGTTAACTTTGATCTGAACTAGTTAAATTATAAGCATCTCAAGCCAAAACTAATCAGGCAAACACAAATAACATCAACCACCAATAACTAACGACAAAGATTGTTTGAACCTTAGAAAAGGAATTTATTCTTCAAAAGTTATTCGTTTTGCCACTTCAGACAATGTATGACAAATAATTAAAATCACATTACTTCATACTTCACTTGTATACCTAGGAGCAATAACATTTAAGCTATTTATAAATGACTATACTTATAAAGTCAAGTTTTAAGATAAATGTAAGATCCCTCCTTTGTAAAGGAAAAGGATCCCTGTGATTGCAATGCTAGTCCCTGGATCATTGCTAGCATCCACAGTTTAAGATGAAGTACACAGATACAAAGGTCATTTATTACATCCATTCCAGAGATAAAACATAGTCTTTTACAACTCATGGCCACAGGCCTAATACAAGAGTTTTTGGAATAAGTAAATAAACATAAGTCTTCATCTTCATGTGCCACAGGCAAGCATGTTGAGTGTAGACTCATGACTCCTAATCATCATCGGAGTAACCTGCAACATCACAAGTTACAGCCACAGTGGGTCAATACTTTGGAATAGTATTGGCAAGTGATACCTTGGTAAATTTTTAAGTGGACTATATTACTATATGCATTTTGGCTAAGTGTAGCTTGGCTTGCTTTGCTTGAAAATAGGTTTTCCCTATTAGTTGAAATCACTAAGTTTTTCTTTGTCAAAAACTTTCCCAAGAAACCACCAATAGACATTGGGGTCCTTCACCCTTGTTCACCCACCAATTTTTACTTAGAATTTGGAGTGATGAGATTCTTGTAGCTTCCATGTCTTGATGCTCAAGTTGTCCATTGCCATGGACTTGGCTAAGTACTTAGATTTTCCATCTGCAGAGGTTGTGCACTTTCCCCACCAGACTTGGTTTCCCAAGACAGGACCTTTCAGAAGCCTTTCCTTAGTCAAATGGACGCGTTCCAACCTATCATCCCACTACCACCAACTGTCCAAATGACTAAGTTCTAGCAACCTATATGATCAAGGCAGAGCCCATATTGCCAAGTGGTTGCACTATAAGCTTCTCAACACTTAGCCTCCAAATCCCTTTGTGCCTGGGTGGCATACCACAAGTGAGATACACAAGCCATATCCGTGGCCTTGTGTAACCACTCAACCAAAAACCACCATTCAAGTCCCATTCCACCCAGGAAGTTCATTGACTTAGTTGTTTTATTAAGAAAAGCATAAGTCCCAAAAGACTTAGAATTATTTTCATCATAGCATGTACATACTTTACCAACCCTTGGTTTGCTACTAGCTAGGCTAAGCATGGCATAGTAACTTAACTTAGGAAATTACCTAGCAATTCTACAATTCTACAACTACTTAGGATTTCCCAACATAGCATTTGGCAAAAGTAGCATGCAAGACTTAGAAAAAATAATTCTAATGCTTATTCAAAATAAAAGGGTGGAAATATCATGAAGTATCACTTGCCTTGATAATGGGGAGAGCAGCACTCTTCACAATCACAGTCACTAGCAAAATCTACACAAAAATTTGTAGCACACAATTACACACAATTCATATACAAACAAAAATATGAATGCATGCATGCAAGAAAATGCTAAGTGATGATTTTGAAAACTCCACCTAGCAAGTGCATGATACAGAAACAAAACAAAGTCAAAAAGTTTGCTAACTAAACTTATTTGGCTCTAAAACATTTTGCTAAACAAAATCTATACTCAAAATGGACCTAAATATGTTTCTGCATACAAAGTCATTTAAACAGAAACTTTTTGTTAAACACATTGCAGAATCAGAAAGGGCTTGTCTCACTGATTCCAATGGTATAAAATTTGCAAAAATCTAACGTGGAAATCTCAAGTTATAGCCATTTGAAAATTGGATCTAAATCTGATTTGAATTCTAATTTTGAATCCAATCCTAGACACGCGTCACGATTTTACTGGTGTGTACCGGTTCGCACCGGATCACCCTTCCGCGCCGTTGTATCTAACTATCAATGCACGGCTCAGATCTATCCATACCCCTTCGTTAAGTGAACTATTTCTACGCGCTGGATCTGGATCTGACGGCTAAGAATCTTCTAACCAGAAACGAGCGGCACTAGCGGCGGCGGCTGGCGGCGGCGCGTCAGTTAGCGGGGGCGCTGGCGCTCTAGGTCGCCCGGGGAAGAAAGGAGGCGCTTACCAGAATCGCAGGGTGCTGCCGATGCTCAAGGTGGCGATGGTTCGTCGAGGGGCGCGCGGACACGGCGAGGATTTCTCGTCGGAGTTGAGACAGACATCGGGCACGGTCAGTCGTCGACGTTGGCGAGGTTCCTCGTCGCGCTAAGCCAAAATAGGGGTACTGTTAGATACGCACAAGATGTAGATTCTAGGTGTACCAGTCAGAGGGCAAGGGGCGGTGGCTACTTACGGAGGGAGGTCGCCGGAGTTCGTGCAGAGAACGGTGGCGGCCGGTCGTCGACGTTGCTGGAGCTACGGATCATGCGAGGGCAAATGGGGAGTGTCAGTAGGTGCGCAAATACTCGCTGAACTTGATAGCATGAACTAGAGACAGAGGGGAACACAGAGCTCACTGGAATTCGCCGGTGCAGTCGTCGGAACAGCGGCGGCGTCGTGCGAGTTGTGGGCAGCCTGGTGGCGTGAAGGCGAAATTGTTTGGGGGGAAATGGTCGCGAGGATGTGGGGATTTTATAGCCAGAGGCTCGACAAGAAACGCTTGCTGCATCAATGCCAATTAAGCTCGCGAAATCAGTGCAGCAACGGGCAGCGGCGGAGGTCGTGCGCGGAATCAGGGGAAGACGAAGCTGACGTGGAGAGGGCCCGCTCGTCAGCGAAGTGCGCGAAGGGGAGGTAGGGCCCGGCTGTCAGTGGCTGAGTGGGTGTGCTCGCGCGTGCGAGAGAGAAAGAAATGGCCCGGGTGGGCTAGCTAGGCCTGATCTGTTGCTGGGCTGGAATCCTGGCGCCGGCCTTTTCTTCTAATTCTTTCTCCTTTTCTTTTTTTGTTTCAAATTTCTGGATTGATTTACAAATGAATTCAAGTTTCATTTGAATTCAAATCTTCTTGGGATTTTTGCAGTGAGCAGTGGTCTCAAATATGGGCATAAAATCATGTGGTTGCTTTGCAAAGGCTTGGTCAAGCTTGAAAAACAAAATATCAGAGACTTGGCACTTGGTTTGCAAAATTTGAGAAATGGTTTTTGAAACTATTTCCAAATTGTAAAATTTGGTTCAAACCACTCTCAATCCTTTCTATAAGGAAGACAAACAAGCTAGGTTTAAAATCATTCAAACTTCTCAAATGGGGATGGCCATTTGATTTAAATCTGTTCACATAAAATCATAGCACTTTGTGCTTCTGTTTTCTAAAATGAGTTTGAAATTGTTCTTAAATCTATATGCATGCATGAATGATATGTAAACTTTGAAATTATGATTTTAGGGATGTTACAATCTAACCCCCTTAAGGTGAATCTCGCCCTCGAGATTCGGATTGGCTAGCAAATAGGTGAGGGTGGTCCTTCCGAAGATCATCTTCTCTTTCCCATGTTGCTTCCTCTTCGGTATGATGGTTCCATTGCACTTTGCAAAACTTGATAGTCTTTGTTCTCGTGACTCTTTCTGCAGTCTCAAGAATCCTGATAGGCTTTTCTTCATAAGTGAGATCACTTTCTAGTTGAACTTCTTCCAAAGGTATGGTATCCTTCAAAGAAGATTCCTCCATTTCTGGGTGACATTTCTTAAGCTGACTCACATGAAACACATTATGGACTGCTGATAGAGATGTTGGCAGTTCAATTTCATAAGCAACTTCTCCTTTGCGACTCAGAATCTTGAATGGCCCAACATATCTTGGTGCCAACTTTCCTTTGACTCCGAATCTTTTCACTCCACGGAGTGGTGATACTCTAAGATAGGCTCTATCACCAACTTCGTAGGTGACTTCTCTACGCTTAGGATCTGCGTAGCTTTTCTGTCGGGACTGTGCTATCTTCAACCTGTCCTTAACCAATTTGACTTTCTCTTCGGCTTCTTTGATAAGATCTGGCCCGAATAAACTTCTTTCTCCCACACCATTCCATAACAATGGGGTGGTACATTTTCTTTCGTAGAGAAACTCAAACGGTGCCATCTCAATGCTGGCCTGGTAGCTGTTGTTATAAGAAAATTCTGCGTAAGGCAGACTTTCATCCCAACTTGCTCCATAGTCTAGGGCACATGCCCTCAACATGTCTTCCAGAATTTGATTAGTCCTTTCTGTTTGTCCATCAGTTTGAGGATGAAAAGCAGTGCTGAATTCCAACCTCATTCCCAATGACTCATGTAACTGTCTCCAAAAATGGGAAGTGAATTGGGTTCCCCTATCGGACACAATACTCTTAGGCACACCGTGAAGGCATACAATTCTACTCATGTAGATTTTGGCTAACTTGGCACTAGTATAAGTTGTCTTCACGGGTATGAAATGGGCCACTTTAGTTAGGCGATCCACTACTACCCATATGGAATCATATCCCGATCTGGTCCTTGGTAATCCGGTAATGAAATCCATACCAATCTTGTCCCATTTCCAATCAGGAATTGGTAGTGGTTGAAGCAAACCTGCTGGTTTCTGATGCTCCGCCTTTACTCTACTACACACATCACACAAAGCAATATGTTCGGCGATGTCTCTCTTGAGATTGTTCCACCAAAATCTTTCTTTCATGTCCATGTACATTTTGGTGTTACCCGGATGAATAGAATACGGAGAGTTGTGCGCTTCTTGCAAAATCAGTTTCCGTAACTCCGGATCTTGTGGAACACAGATACGTTTCCCATGCCATAAAGTACCCTGTTCGTCTTCGTGGAAATTCTTAGCTTTCCCTAGACCAATATTTTTCTTAATCTCTTCAATCTCATTATCGGTCTTCTGAGCTTCTCGGATCTTGTCCAACAAGGTGGGCTGAACATCCAAAGACATGAGATGTCCTTCAGGCACAATCTCCAATCTGAGTTCTTTGAATTGTGTACACAAATCATCTAGCAATTCTCCTTTGGTAAGGCCATTCACGAACACCTTACGACTTAGAGCATCTGCTACAACATTTGCTTTACCGGGGTGGTATTGCAAACTTAGGTCATAATTCTTGATAAGCTCTAACCATCTTCTTTGTCTCATATTGATTTCCTTTTGGGTGAAGATATACTTCAAACTTTTGTGATCCGTGAACACTTCACAACGCTTTCCCAAAAGGTAATGTCTCCATGTTTTGAGTGCATGGACGACAGAGGCTAACTCCAAATCATGAGTAGGATAGTTTACTTCATGAGTTTTGAGTTGTCTTGAAGCATAGGCCACAACTTTACCGTCTTGCATAAGTACGGCTCCCAAACCTTGATGAGACGCATCACAATATACTTGGAAATCCTTTTCCAAATCTGGCAGACACAGAACTGGTGCTGTCACAAGTCTCTTCTTCAATTCTTGAAAGCTGACTTCACAACCTTCAGACCAAGCAAACTTCTTGTCTTTCTTTAACAATTCAGTCATTGGCTTAGCAACCTTTGAGAAATTCTCAATGAACCTTCTGTAGTAACCTGCTAAGCCAAGGAAACTACGAACCTCTTTCACATTCTTGGGAGATTCCCATTCTGTTACAGCTAAAACTTTAGCAGGATCAACTGCCACACCATCCTTTGTCATAACATGACCGAGAAAACCAACTTCTTCCAACCAGAACTCACACTTGCTGAATTTGGCATAAAGCTTATGCTCTCTCAACTTCTCGAGTATCAAACGCAAGTGTCCTTCATGCTCTTCTTTGCTCTTGGAGTAGACTAAGATGTCATCGATGAAAACGACAACAAACTTGTCAAGGAATTCCATGAACACCTTGTTCATCATATTCATGAAGTATGCTGGAGCATTTGTCAAGCCAAAAGGCATCACAGTATACTCATACAGTCCATACCTTGTGGTGAATGTTGTTTTAGGTATGTCTTGCTCTCTTATCTTGAGTTGAAAATAACCTGACCTTAGATCAATCTTCGAGAACACACATGCTCCTTCTAGCTGATCAAACAAGTCATTTATTCTTGGCAAAGGATATTTGTTCTTGATGGTTACCTCGTTGAGTGAACGGTAATCTATGCATAATGTTTGACTTCTATCCTTCTTCTCCACAAACAAGACTGGGGCTCCCCAAGATGAAGAACTCGGTTGTATAAATCCTTTCTGTAACTGTTCTCCTAGTTGCTTCTTGAGCTCCTTCAGTTCATCAACTGACATTTTGTAAGGTCTCTTTGCTATTGGTCCAGAACCTGGTACCAAATCTATCAGAAACTCCACATCTCTATCTGGTGGCATTCCTGGTAATTCTTCCGGAAATACATCCGGATACTCACACACAATTGGCACACTGTCCATGCTAACCCCCTTAAGAGAATTCAGCATACTCCTCTTTGCTCCAAAGCTGGTCTTGAATCTGATCCTTTTATTATTCGTAGTTGTGAGTGAGACAGTATGGCTGGCACAATCTATCACTCCTTTGTACTTAGTCATCCAGTCCATTCCCAGAATGACATCCAAACCTTGGGAGTTTAATATTATCAAGTTAACGGGAAACTTATACTTCCCAAATTCTATGACTAGGTCATGGCATCCTGAATTCACTATCATTTCTCCACCAGGAGAACTTACTTTTATAGGACACCCAATAGTTTCTACCAGTAGTTCATTTCTTTCCACAAATGCTCTTGATATGAATGAATGAGATGCACCAGTATCAAAGAGTACAAATGCTGGAATGGAATTGAGTCTGAACTTACCAGCAACAGCGTCAGACTCCTCATAGACCTCCTCCACATTAATGTGGTTCACCTGACCTTTCTGGAAAGGATTGGGCTTGACAGGTCCTTCAACTTTCTTTTCGGGGCACTCATTTGCATAGTGTCCCATCTTCTTGCATTTGAAGCACTCAACGTGACTGATGTCCCTTTTAGCAGGCTGACTTCCACTTCCACTACCATTTCCACTGTGGTGGCTCTTATGTCCACTCTTGTGGTTCTTGTACTTGTCATTGTCATGACTGCGGTGATGCTTGTTGTCATGACGGTTGTGGTTGTGGTGCTTGTTGAATTTCCCATGCTTATGGGATCCTGAGCTTCCACTGTCATCATAGTGAGATCGTTTATGAGACGATCCCGAGCTGTGCTTGTCGGAGTGTTTCCTCTTCCTACTCTCGACTTGCTTCATTTTGTTCTCCAATATAGCCGCCTTGTCACAGAGCGACTGATAAGTGGGAACATATGCCACAGCCAGCTGCAGATTCAGCTCATCATTTAAGCCTTCCAGAAATTTTTCCTTCCTTTTGGCATCTGTGTCAACCTCATCCGGTGCATAACACGCCAGATTGTTGAACTCTTCAATGTATTCAGCCACGCTGCGGTGGCGCTGCTTCAGGTTGTGGAACTCCTTCTTTTTCAGGCTCATTATTCCCGATGAGATATGAGCCGTGCGAAAGCCTTCCTCAAAGATAGCCCAAGTCACCTCATTTATAGGAGTGGTGATTTGGAAGTTGTCCCACCATGTGGCGGCTGGCCCTTCCAGCAGATGTGTTGCGAACCTGACCTTTTCAGCATATGTGCAGCCCACGGTCACTAAGTCCTTGTTCACAGAACGTAGCCAATCATTGGCCACCATGGGATCAGTTGTCCCCGAGAACTTAGCTGGCCTCAAACGTAGAAATCTGGTGAGCATATCAAAGTCCGGAGGTTTGTTGTTGTTATTGTCGTTGTTATTGGGGTTGTTGTTGTTGTTATTCTGGTTTTGGATGAATGTTGTCATCATCCGCATAAGCTGTGTTTGAGCATTCATCATTTGCTGCATTTCCGGGGTGATGTTGTTGGGGTTGGGGTTTGCGCGACGGGGAGGCATCTGTGGTTTGTTCAAATAGAGATAAGAATGAGATACCCATAGATGTTTTATGCACATTACATCACAAGCAAAAACATAGCATGCAACACAAGTATAAAAGTTCATCAACCAGATAACAAGTTCATGAAGTAAAACACACAAGTGGCAAGCCATCCACATGTCGGATGGTCCAATAACAAGTTCACAAATAACAAGTATGATAATAAAAGATAAACGAGTAGTCAAGTCTACTCATCAGCATCAATCTCCTCCTCGACGAAGGTAAGACCTGCGTTCTCCATCGCGGTCTTGTTCTCCTCAATAGTAGTGGTCAAGGAATCGATCTTGGCTTTGAGAGCCCTCTTCTGGGAGCGAAGCCTCTCAATCACCATCTGCTGCTGCTCTAGCTCGAAATCCTTGGACTTCAGTTCTTCAGTCATGTCCCGGATCTTCTTGTTCCTATCCTGGACGCGTTTCTCCTGACTCTTAAACTTCCGGTCCTGGGTCTCGAACTTCGCCTCCATTTCCTTGACTATCCCGTCCTGCTGTGCGAAAAGCTTGTCCTTCTCGCGAAGCTGCACCTGGAGCTCGTCATTACTGAGCATGACATTGGTCCTGTCCGTGTCCACGTGCCTAATGAGAGACTCTAAGTCCTGGAGATAGAGACGTATCGGCTCTGCTGCGTCCCTCGAGTCGTCCTCGAAGTCAATGGACTCTCCATCATCATCACGTCTTCCGAAGACGTGGAAGTGGGTGCCCCTAACCTGTCGGGAGTGACGGCCTAACAGACGTCCTATCAGGTCCTGCATGACTACCTCCATGCCTCTCTCCCTGTCGTCGTGCATCAGCTTGAAGACGATGGCCTCCGTAGTAGGCTCTGTCTGGCGTCCGGGCTGGTTCACCTTGAAGCCCCAGAGGTCCTTCCTCTCGAACTTGATGAGTGGATGCACCATGATGGTGGGAAGAGGGAGATCGAGCAAAGTGGTAAGCTCAGCGATACGAGGACCAAAGCGGGTAACCTGGAACTCCTCAACAGTGCTCATGGTAATAAGCATCTATTTATAAGATAGAAAAGTTAGGACAACACAATTTAAGATAAAACAAAGACAAACAACACATACACAACCTTGGAACACAAAATCACACAAGTCATGCATACATGGATCCATTACATCATTCAAGGTCCAAACTTATTTAAGGTATCATTTTGGAAAATAAGGTGATAGGTGGTGGTCCAACTAACGAAGTGCGTTTACAATCCTATCTCACTGGATCTGTTGGCTAACACAATGTTCCTAGAGCCAATCAGCCTATCTTGTTCACATGATTCCATCACTAAGTCTATAATATCTCCCCTTAAGGTTTGGTTGGTGGCTTCTAACTCTTGGGAATGTTCCTTATCTTTCTCTAAGTCTTTTTGGAGGTTGAGCATTCTGCACTTGACTCTAGCACTTAGTTCTTTGATAGTCCTCCAAGCTGCTTCTCTTGCTGACTCAAAGAATGTGGTGTGCATCACAGTGTTGGTGTACATGCAGAATCCTCTTTCTTTGTGGTTGTCTTCCTTGTTTTTGTACAAGTGAAGTTGCACCCACCAATACTCCACTCCTTCATCCATCACTGGAAAGCCTTTGTAAACAGCTGCACCATGTGTTTCCATTGCCACCATGAGGTCCTTGAGAATTTTGGGAAACTCAGTTTCACACTCCAAGGTCATGGTCATGAGTGGTCCTTTCTTCACGGCTTCGTTGATGGAGTTCATCTACAGATAGAGATGAGAATGAGAAGATTAGAAAAGCTTACGAGAAGAATAGACAAGTGTAGAAGTAGTTGAAAATTTTTCCTTAGTGGTTTTCCAATCCTAGGGTCATAATCCTACAGGCAACCTGGCTCTGATACCATCTGTAAGATCCCTCCTTTGTAAAGGAAAAGGATCCCTGTGATTGCAATGCTAGTCCCTGGATCATTGCTAGCATCCACAGTTTAAGATGAAGTACACAGATACAAAGGTCATTTATTACATCCATTCCAGAGATAAAACATAGTCTTTTACAACTCATGGCCACAGGCCTAATACAAGAGTTTTTGGAATAAGTAAATAAACATAAGTCTTCATCTTCATGTGCCACAGGCAAGCATATTGAGTGTAGACTCATGACTCCTAATCATCATCGGAGTAACCTACAACATCACAAGTTACAGCCACAGTGGGTCAATACTTTGGAATAGTATTGGCAAGTGATACCTTGGTAAATTTTTAAGTGGACTATATTACTATATGCATTTTGGCTAAGTGTAGCTTGGCTTGCTTTGCTTGAAAATAGGTTTTCCCTATTAGTTGAAATCACTAAGTTTTTCTTTGTCAAAAACTTTCCCAAGAAACCACCAATAGACATTGGGGTCCTTCACCCTTGTTCACCCACCAATTTTTACTTAGAAGTTGGAGTGATGAGATTCTTGTAGCTTCCATGTCTTGATGCTCAAGTTGTCCATTGCCATGGACTTGGCTAAGTACTTAGATTTTCCATCTACAGAGGTTGTGCACTTTCCCCACCAGACTTGGTTCCCAAGACAGGACCTTTCAGAAGCCTTTCCTTAGTCAAATGGACGCGTTCCAACCTATCATCCCACTACCACCAACTGTCCAAATGACTAAGTTCTAGCAACCTATATGATCAAGGCAGAGCCCATATTGCCAAGTGGTTGCACTATAAGCTTCTCAACACTTAGCCTCCAAATCCCTTTGTGCCTGGGTGGCATACCACAAGTGAGATACACAAGCCATATTCGTGGCCTTGTGTAACCACTCAACCAAAAACCACCATTCAAGTCCCATTCCACCTAGGAAGTTCATTGACTTAGTTGTTTTATTAAGAAAAGCATAAGTCCCAGAAGACTTAGAATTATTTTCATCATAGCATGTACATACTTTACCAACCCTTGGTTTGCTACTAGCTAGGCTAAGCATGGCATAGTAACTTAACTTAGGAAATTCCCTAGCAATTCTACAATTCTACAACTACTTAGGATTTCCCAACATAGCATTTGGAAAAAGTAGCATGCAAGACTTAGCAAAAATAATTCTAATGCTTATTCAAAATAAAAGGGTGGAAATATCATGAAGTATCACTTGCCTTGGTAATGGGGAGAGCAGCACTCTTCACAATCACAGTCACTAGCAAAATCTACACAAAAATTTGTAGCACACAATTACACACAATTCATATACAAACAAAAATATGAATGCATGCATGCAAGAAAATGCTAAGTGATGATTTTGAAAACTACACCAAGCAAGTGCATGATACAGAAACAAAACAAAGTTAAAAAGTTTGCTAACTAAACTTATTTGGCTCTAAAACATTTTGCTAAACAAAATCTATACTCAAAATGGACCTAAATATGTTTCTGCATACAAAGTCATTTAAACAGAAACTTTTTGTTAAATACATTGCAGAATCAAAAAGGGCTTGTCTCACTGATTCCAATGGTATAAAATTTGCAAAAATCTAACGTGGAAATCTCAAGTTATAGCCATTTGAAAATTGGATCTAAATCTCATTTGAATTCTAATTTTGAATCCAATCCTAGACACGCGTCACAATTTTACTGGTGTGTACCGGTTCGCACCGGATCACCCTTCCGCGCCGTTGGATCTAACTATCACTGCACGGCTCAGATCTATCCATACCCCTTCGTTAAGTGAACTATTTCTACGCGCTGGATCTGGATCTGACGGCTAAGAATCTTCTAACCAGAAACGAGCGGCGCTAGCGGCGGCGGCTGGCGGCGGCGCGTCAGTTAGAGGCGGCGCTGGCGCTCTAGGTCGCCCGGGGAAGAAAGGAGGCGCTTACCAGAATCGCAGGGTGCTGCTGATGCTCAAGGTGGCGATGGTTCGTCGAGGGGCGCGCAGACACGGTGAGGATTTCTTGTCGGAGTTGAGACAGACGTCGGGCACGGTCAGTCGTCGACGTTGGCGAGGTTCCTCGTCGCGCTAATCCAAAATAGGGGTATTGTTAGATGCGCACAACGATGTAGATTCTAGGTGTACCAGTCAGAGGGCAAGGGGCGGTGGCTACTTACGGAGGGAGGTCGCCGGAGTTCGTGCAGAGAACGGTGGCGACCGGTCGTCGACGTTGCTGGAGCTACGGATCATGCGAGGGCAAATGGGGAGTGTCAGTAGGTGCGCAAAGACTCGCTGAACTTGATAGCATGAACTAGAGACAGAGGGGAACACGGAGCTCACCGGAATTCGCCGGCGCAGTCGTCGGAACAGCGGCGGCGGCGTGCGAGTTGTGGGCAGCCTGGTGGCGTGAAGGCGAAATTGTTTGGGGGGAAATGGTCGCGAGGATGTGGGGATTTTATAGCCAGAGGATCGACAAGAAACGCTTGCTGCATCAATGCCAATTAAGCTCGCGAAATCAGTGCAGCAACGGGCAGCGGCGGAGGTCATGCGCGGAATCAGGGGAAGACGAAGCTCACGTGGAGAGGGCCCGCTCGTCAGCAAAGTGCGCGAAGGGGAGGTAGGGTCCGGCTGTCAGTGGCTGAGTGGGTGTGCTCGCGCGTGCGAGAGAGAAAGAAATGGCCCGGGTGGGCTAGCTGGGCCTGATCTGTTGCTGGGCTGGAATCCTGGCGCCGGCCTTTTCTTCTAATTCTTTCTCCTTTTCTTTTTCTGTTTCAAATTTCTGGATTGATTTACAAATGAATTCAAGTTTCATTTGAATTCAAATCTTCTTGGGATTTTTGCAGTGAGCAGTGGTCTCAAATATGGGCATAAAATCATGTGGTTGCTTTGCAAAGGCTTGGTCAAGCTTGAAAAACAAAATATCAGAGACTTGGCACTTGGTTTGCAAAATTTGAGAAATGGTTTTTGAAACTATTTTCAAATTGTAAAATTTGGTTCAAACCACTCTCAATCCTTTCTATAAGGAAGACAAACAAGCTAGGTTTAAAATCATTCAAACTTCTCAAATGGGGATGGCCATTTGATTTAAATCTGTTCACATAAAATCATAGCACTTTGTGCTTCTGTTTTCTAAAATGAGTTTGAAATTGTTCTTAAATCTATATGCATGCATGAATGATATGCAAACTTTGAAATTATGATTTTAGGGATGTTACAATAAACAATTAAAGTATAAACAATCTTGAAGAGCATTTCATAGGTGTATATTGCTACATAAATATGTGTTGTTCACACACACTCACAAGCCCTAATAAGAAGCACAAGTGTAAAGCTTATCTAAAAGGACAACACATTCTAAAGTAACCAATTCCGGAATCCAAACCCTAGGACAACGTTATCCCCGGGATTTGCGTTTAGAACGTGCATCACATTACTTATGCATAAAATAATATTGTTTCTTTAAACATTAGTCCTTATCGGACCAATGATGCTGATTTCAGATTTTGGATCTTATACTGACTCGAAGACCGTGAGTGCATAATCTTGCAATCACAAAAGGCAAGTTCACACTTGCTCATGTCCTTTGTTTATTTTCTGTAAAGTATTTTACAAATCCAGTGTTGTTATCACCTGCATTTGAAAAAGGTCTAAAAACACTATTTTTGTCAACATATACATCAACTCAAGTGAAGACGAAGTTACTGAGTAGATAGGAATATAACTCTAGCCAAAGAACCTAATTCTGTAGTGCATTGCAATAGTAGCAATACCAATTCCTTAGTTAAAATACTAGTTTTAATAGTATAATAGTTCTTGCGTTATTTATCTTTGATTCTTCTCCCTAAGAAGTTCTTTCTCTCTCTTTAACTTAGAGTGTTCTCTGGATCTTGTGTAAAGAGTGAGTTGTAACCTTTAGCCATGTATTGGACCTGATGTGTTTCTATTGTGCCATTCTAAGGGATGTAATACTAGTGAACGGTGTTTCATTGGTGTTATGTCAACGACTGTAGTATATTACACCATGTAGTGGTATGCTGGGTCACTGCAATAATCAAACCATACCATTGTCGCCGAGCTCATCGTGCACACCTCCATCACCACCACTCATAGAAGATACACCTAGGCCACTTGCAAGATGTCTGAATGCATCATTTTGATGCAACTCCAATTGCGCTTCACTCATCCTCGGGGAATCCATCATCATGATCTCCTTCTCCTCGGCCATGAGCTCCTTCATTGCATTAGCCTCCTTTATCTTAAGCCTCCTCTCCTCTAGCTCGGTCTTGTACTTGGCATCACTTCGGATTGCTTCCCACCTTGATTGCTTCATCTCCATCTTCTTGTCATGCATCATCATCTTTGCCTCCAACATATTTATAATCAACAATTCCTTTGACTTCACCATGTCATCAATCTTATCCCTCAAGTATGATGATTCGGCTTCAAGCTTGATCCTCTCCTTTGCCTTATTGTTTCCTTCCAGCTTCCCCTTGTTCCTTCCATCATTCTCCTCATCAGTAGCATCATCCATTTCCTTCATGGTATCCCTCTTTGGTGCCGCTTCTTAGTCTCTCAAAGTCCACTTTAGAATATGCTTAAGCAATCTCCAACAATGTTGAAGGGTGAACGTCCTCCCCTTGGATCTCTTCATTGCCTTTAAAAGGATATAGATGCCTCCTAGAGGGGGTGAATAGGCGGTTTAAAACTTTTCTGAGAGTGGCTCAACAAAGGAGGAATTAAACTAGTGTTTACTTTGTTAAGCACAAAACCTAGAATAACTAGGGTTCACCTATTTGCACCAACAGCGTATGCTAAGCAAGACAAGCAACTATGTGATAGCAAGATATATACTTCAAGCACAAAGGCTATCACAAAGTAAGGTGCATAAGTAAGAGCTCGGATATAGAGATAACCGAGGCACGCAGAGACGATGATATTTTACCGAGTTCCTCCCAACATGGAGTACATCTCGTTTGGAGAGGGGGTGGTATCAAACCACCAATGCCACAAGAGGCCTCCCTTTTTCTCCTGTGAATCTCACCCCAACGGGATCGATCCACACTTTCACTGTCGGTGCACTTGTTGGTGGCAATCCAGAACCTCTCACAAGGTTGGGGCATTTCTCCACAACTCAATTGGAGGCTCCCAACAAACAAGCTTGGGGAAAGCTCCACAACTTAATTGGAGGCCCCAAGTAATCCACAACCCTGCAAAACAACCAAACCATCTAGGGTTCCAAGAACCCAAGAGTAAAAAGCTTCTCACCTTTCACTCAAATCCTCACTGGGAACTCAAACCGATTCACCAAATGCAAATGGCAAGAACACCACAAAGATGCTTCAATCCTTCACTCTCAGGTTCCAACAATACTACTAAAGTAATTGGGGGAATAAGAGAGGAAGAACACAAAGAGAACACAAAATTCTCCAAGATCTAGATCCCAAATATTCACTCACAAAGAGATGAAGAATTGGTTAGGTCAAACTGTAGATCTAGATCCCCTCAATCTTCCTCTCAAATGTGTGCAAGAATCATTGGATGGGAAGGAAGAAATCAAGCTAAAAGAGGGGTCAAAGATATGGGGCAAATATTGAGAAAGAGGGGAGAAGGATCCCTCAAAAATACAAAAGGAGGAGGCTTAAATAGTGTTCAGCCAAATCTGCCCGTTGGGGCCTTTTTAGCTAGACTGGGCCGGTAGTACCGAACTGGGCCGGTACTACCGCCCAGCCAACCAGCAGCGACCCAAGCAGCGAGAGAGAGAGAGAGAGAGTGAGTAGTACGCAAATTGAAACGAGAAGGAGCGAGAGGGGATCGGGGCCGGTCGCGCGCGTGAGAGAGAAAGGGAACGTGGGCGGGGCGTGCGGCGCGGGACCCAGCTGGCGTGCGGTGTGAGCGGGCGATGCAAGCGAGTTGGCGCGCGGTGGCAGCACGAAGAGTGAGCGGCAGCTGCACGAGGAGGTGGGCCGACCCAGCAAGCGGGAGAGGCGAGTGGCGCCAGCGCGTGGGAGAGGAGCAAGGCGCGCGCGAGGCGAGAGAGATGGGCGCGGCGGGAATCGCGAGGCGGATGCGCGTAGGCAGGAGCGGGAGCTGGGCAAAGGCTAGATGGGCCGACCGGTAGTACCGGCCCACCCAGGCGGTACTACCGGGCCGGTCAGAGCCGAACCAAAGGGCCGGGCAAGGCAGAAGGAGGGAGGCGCGCACTGGGCCAGGTGGTAACGCGAGCGGTAGTACCGCTGGCCCACCAGAAACTGTATTGTCGTTTTCTTTTTCAAATAAAATATGGGGCAAATTCAAACTGCGATAACTTTTGATTGGTAACTCTGATTGACCCGAATCCAATTGCGTTGGAAAGAGGACGGCAAGAGCCATCCAATAAAATATTGGTTATCACCAAGAGAGAATACTTCATGTATTTTAGAGTGACATACCTCCCTTGGTGAGAAACCGGAAAACCTCAAAGATCAAAATTGCAACAAGATATAAAAGGGAAATCCGATTTTGATGAACAAGAGCTTGTTATGAAGATTACCACGAGCTCTATATCCTCACATTGATAATACTACCTCCGTTTTAAAGCTTAAGGCGCACACGCTTTCCAAAGCAAAGTTTGACCGAAAGAATTGAGCAACAAAATTTTAATTATATTATACATAATTAGTACCGTTTGATTCGTATTGAAAAATACTTTCCAGTGATACTAGTTTTATACTAAAACTCTTTATGTATTTAGAGTAATTCTTGGTCAAAGAAAAACACGCAAAATGAGGACGCCTTAAGCCTTGAAACGGAGGGAGTACCAAATAACAACCAAATATGATGATGCAAGTATGCAAAGGTTTGAGCTCTCTCCGAACGATATGATCGAGTTACTCATTCGAGAGCCCCTCTTGATAGTACGGATATCGATCCTAAACCCTGGTCTCCTAACTAACAACATGAGACCGGCAAAAGGGAAAACCTATCAAGAATACCTTTGGCTTGAGCATTCCACTTGAGCGCGATGTAGATGATCTCGACCTTCTCAAGATGGAACGTCTTTCTTGATTCCTCATCATCGATCCAAGACCATCGAGGATGGCAAGCACCAAACATGAGATCTTCTAGAGATGGTGCATTTTGAGCTTGCACAACACATATTCTTCTTTATTTCATCGACCTTGAAGCCAACACATGCTCCAAGCGATGCCAATGGACAATTTCTACAAGTTCAACTTAATACACACATTAGTCTATAAAGATTGTCATTAATGACCAAAACCACACACGAGGGCCCACATGCTCTTCCAGCCTTGTACCTCTCCCCATCAGTACATTCCTAGCATGCGCAATCATATGATCAACGAACTCTTATCCCTAGCTCAACTAGGCAAATGGAAAATAGAATGATCTCATCTCACATATTCATCAGTAGTGACGCCACTTGGAGGATTAATACGCACTTGCTCCATAGCTCCACACAAATGTCTACAAGCCAGTTTGATCACATCCCATCAGCCTTATAGAGACTGATACGATTGATAGACCGGTTGTTCAACACAAGGCATAAGTTTAAAGAACTTATCTTCGATGCGTTGTCAATAGTGCTTGCCGGTTTGGTCTATGCATGTCACCGCGTCGATGGTCACTTGTGATCATGCCCGCATCAAGCAAGTTTCCTCTATCTCGGGGTAGTTCACTACGTGTTTCTTCCTGGTCGTATTCGCTTAGACTGTATCGAACGCCTCCTCTTCGATCTCTTCCAATTCAGCCTCGACATCATCACCTTCGTCATCATCTTCGTCAAACTGAAGCCACTGCCCATTAATGTCTACCGCGCTCCTGTTAAGCATATCCATGAACGATGTCGTGGCCTCATGCGCATAGTAGCTACATAAGATTAAGCTTAAGTACTACAAGAATCTAACTAGTGCACGACATCGTGGAAAGGACGAAGGTTATACCTTGCGGCTTCATCGCTGAGAACATTGCCCGCACCATCCAAGGTATCTTGCGGGTGGAGCAGCACGGAAGAGGACGCACCAGCGATGGGCGGATGATGAGCGACGACGGGCGGAGACTCAGCGATGGGAGGGAGGCCTGAGCCGAGGACACAACCTTCTTGCTCTTCTTCCCGTCCGCCACACGCGCACGCGGCTTGGGCGACGACCGGAGGCTAATGCGGCTGGGCCGCCGCCGACGCACCAGCGACTAGCGGGATGCCACTGTTGCCCAATCACTTCCTCTTCGACTTGATGCCACCCGCAATCGCGTGAGCAACGGATCTGGCGATCGGGGAACCGGAGCCAAATCTAGTTGTAGGACTTGGTTGTTGAGGCGACGCGACCTCACCAGCGGCGGGCTGAAGCTCTGTGAGGTCCATGGGGCCGGATCCCGTGAGCGGCGGCGCTGGAGAGCGAGTAGGGTGGTAGATCAACGACGCTGGTGGAGTAATAGAGTTGAAATGTCCCTCACACACGAACGGCTAGAGCAATACATGACACGCCGTATTTAGCCCTTCCCTCAGAACCGCGAATGTAGGGTTTGGGAGGACGTTTTCTTCGCGGACGATAAAAATTTATACAGTTTTCGTGTGTTTTACATTAGAAATAGATTTTTGTGAAAACCTGGAACTAGCTGTAACTCCCTCCGTTTAAAAATATAAGATACTTTAGGTGTTTATAAAGTAAATATATCTAGACATCTTTATGTGTAAATTTATAGATTCATTTGAACCTATCGCACCAAAAGTCAGTTATTTCTGAACCGACAAAGTAGAATTTTGCCCTTTTTACATGCTCGTCAGAGTTGCTCAAAGCTACCGACGAGCAAGAGCAACCCAGCTTGGCGTTAGAGATCTCTGTCCCAAGCGCAAAGCATTCTTCTTTTCGAGCGCTCAAACCTCCAAATCCCCAAAACCCTCCTCGGCCGCGGTTGCGGCGGCGGCGCCGGCCATGGGATCCTCTGCGCCACCCGTCCCCATGGACCCCGTCAGGGAGGCCCTCACCCGTGTCCACGGCCAGGACCCGCACGACCTCCAGGCACTCATCGGCCGCATCCTCAGTTACATCCCTTCGTCCTCCCCGACCCGCCCGTCTCCCGCCGCGCCACCCTCCGCGCGCGCCGCCCCCACGACGACGTCGACCGCGTAAGCGCCCTCCCCGACACGCTACTCCGCGACATCATCTCCCGCCTACCCGACAAGGACGCCGCGCGCACCGCCGTGCTCGGCACGCGCTGGCGCGGGCTCTGGCGCTCCGCCCCGCTCGTCCTCGTCGACTCCCACCTCCTCACCCCCGCCGCCGCCGCCGCCGCCTCGGGAGACCAGGTCGCGCGCAACGAGGCGCGCCGCGTCACCGCCGCCGTGTCCCGCGTCCTCGCCGCGCACCCGGGGCCCTTCCGCTGCGTCCACCTCACCTGCAGCTACATGGACGAGTTCCCCGGCCTGCTCGTGCGCTGGTTCCAGACCCTCGCCGTCAAGGGCGTCCAGGACCTCGTCCTCGTCAACCGCCCCTTCCCGCTCGCCCTCGACCTCCCCGCCACTCTCTTCGGCATGCGCGCCCTCACCCGCCTCTACCTCGGCCTCTTCAAGTTCCCCGACACGGCCGGCCTCCGGCGCACGGCGTTATTCCCCAACCTCCGCGAGCTCGGCCTCTGCACCGTCGCCATATTCAGCTCCGACATGGACTTCGTCATCGCCAGGAGCCCCGCGCTGGAGTTCCTCTGTATCCAAGCCAACATGCTCACCGAGCGCCTCCGCCTCATCAGCCGCAGCCTCCGGTGCGTACAGGTCATCTCGGCCATCGATCTGGACATCCTTGTGGAGTATGCACCGCACCTCGAGCGTCTCATCATCTGGTCAGCGTCGATCAAGAAAGGCCCAAGCAGGAGGATCAAAATTGCCCCTGCGCCCGCGCTAAGCATACTTGGCTACTTGGAGCCTGAATTCTACACTCTGGAGGTCGGCAACACCGTCATCAAGGTTATCTAATCAATCCCGTGCTCTCTATTTTCTGATTCTTGTACTTGGCATACTTGCGGACATGATCGAAGCCAATGTGTGAAAAAATTCAGGCTGACACCAGGGCGAGCCCAACCACCATGGTCCCAACTGTGAAGATCCTTGGCTTAAAAGTGCGTTTTGGCATCCACAACGAAGTGAAGCTGCTGCCTGCCTTCCTCAGATGCTTCCCCAATGTTGAAAGGCTGCATATTGAGGTGAGAGTGATTGGCAATAATTTTTGCATCTTCACGCACTAGCATCATATATACATACTGCTACTACTGCTACAGGATTAATCTTTAGCTGAAATTTGCTTGATTTAATCAAATCACAGTCCAAGGAAACTGCTGAGCCCACTGGCAAGCTCAACCTCAATTTCTGGAAGGAGGCCGGTGCCATCGAATGCGTCCAATCGCACATTAGGCTGATGATTTTCCATAATTTTCATGGGGATCGGAGTGAGCTTTCCTTCCTCCAGTTCTTCCTGGAGAGTGCTCCGATGCTGACGAGGCTGGCGATTGTGTATCCCAAAGGAACCTTCACATCGATGACTGAGGCCAAGTCCAAATTGGGGCCATTGTTCGCTGCAAAATGGGCTAATACATGCTGCTCACTTGTGCTCTTTGAGGGGTTTTATGCTGAAGGAGAAGAGCCTCTTAAATTACAGAACTTTGAAAGAGGATCTAATTTCTCTGTGAGCGACCCTTTCGCCGTCATCATCCGAGCTTAGTTTCTATGAAAATGGTTAGTGCTCTGTTGCGGTATCTACATGAAAGGCTCTGTTTTCTTCGTTCAGTGTTCTTTGAAGACTCGTAGGGTATTTTGATTCTAGTAGGATGACTACACTCAAGTGTTGATGAGATATGAACTACTGCATCTATGTCCCCTGTGGCCCCCTTTTGTACTATGTAGCTTTGACCTGATGCTTATCATGTTACATCACACAACTTCTGCTAAATATGAGGTCAGCTTGATGCCGTGAGAAACAGATATTTGTGCTTAATCCTTCGTTGCATATTGTTATTATCAATTTCCTTTAGCATCTTTTATGATATATCCGTTCCATCTAAAGCATTATTTATTGGATATGGATTGTGTGTGTGTGTTATCATGTGTGTTGAAATGTTAATTGTCACATATACGTGCTCTATATTTTTATTGTTTGTTCTATTATGAATTTTGGCCAGCTACTTTGATTAATTTAGCCATGTGTTAAGGTGATGAACTGACGATGATATCTGCTAATGGTAGCCGTACTGATTTACTTGACATATTTATGGTATGTACCCATCAAACTGTGGCTTAAATCTCAAGCTTTGCCATTTTAATCTCGGATCTTCTCTGCAGAGATAGTGTAGCATGTCCTAGGGTCTGTAGTACACTGTTAGAGTATTCGATACTCCAGTTTTCATCTTGCACAATGTTTTTTATGTCATTGCCTTGTTTAAATTGTTTAGCTTCTTGACCTTTTGCGTTTCCAGGATTTCTTCATGTGGTACTGTTTGTGATTTTTCATAGTTTTCTTACTAGCCAGCACTCTTTTTTTTCCAATAAAACAAGAGAGACAATGCTTAACTCTGAATTTCAGCCTGATGCAAGTTGCTCATAATAATTTAAAAAATATACCTTTATTCCGAATGAAGTACTTCCGTAAAATTATATCCTTTATTTTTCATTAGCAGAGCATGAGTAATTAGGTACTCGAGTCTCCATTCACCTTTCTACCGAGAGGCTATTTAGGTAGTAATTAGAACGTGTTGTTGCAGAGAGGGATACAAATTCGATGAACTGACTAGTGATCACGTAGGCCGCCCAAAAATAGCTAATTTTCGTACTCCACTTGTTTTACTCTCATATATTCATATAAAAGAAGTACATATTTCCCATGCGATGGAGCCATTAAGCCGATTTTTCTAACGGTGATCCTTTCGCACCAGTTGAAGTCTTTGAAAGGGGTCGTGTTGTTATGCAGCATCTGTATGCATGATATTCTGTTTTAGATTCCTGGTGATCTGAATATTTTAGGCTGGTCTCTTGGTTCCATTAACATGGTTAACTTAAATTGACATGCTTGTTTCAGACTTCTCTAAGTTGGCTTTTAGTGGCCCCTTAGAGCACTATCCCGTTTCGGGATATGTAGTTATGATATATATATATATATATATATATATATATATATATATATATATATATATATATATAGAGAGTGGCGCTATAAACACCCTCTATCTTTAGAACTGTATATTATTTTTACGTCACGTAAATTTTGTATTACTTCGTAAGTTGAGAAGAACATAATAAAATTTATAAATAACATAATTTTTTTGTTTACATACCGTAAAAAAATCGACGTAAAAGACATATTTTTGGTGTTTTTTATACTATAATGACTCATAAACTTTATTTTTGTGTCAATTTTTTTGGTTATGATGAATATATGAACATAATTATTCGTATACAAAACATAATTTTTTAAATCTAATAAAAATATGTTGGGTGCAAAATAACTATTCTGCACCCTGGGTGTTGAATAGGGTTTCTATATATATATATATATATATATATATATATATATATATATATATATATATATATATATATCTACTAATTTACACATAGGTAGGTTCGTCCTTCCAGTTTTTCGTTCCGATTTTTTTGGGACAAGTTTACCCCTGTCTGTTTGTGATATTTACCTCTTCTGCCACCGCCAAGTGGTACTATGCGCAAGTAAAAGAAAAAAAGTGGTACTGTGCGGTATGCTCCAACGGCGCAGCCTCAATCAATCCCCCCGACGCCTCCCGAGATCCCAGGTCTGCAACCGCCGGCGAGCTCCTCCACCGCTCCCCCATTGCTGGCAAGCTCCCTGCTCCGCCTCCCACCAAACCAGCGAGCTCCTCCATCTCCAGCGCACACCCGTCTCCATCCCCAGCAACCGTACCCCCTTATCCCCCCAGCCGCCGCATCCCCATCTCCGCCCCAGCCGCTGCGGACCACTGCTTCCGCTCCAGACGCGGACACGCGCCCCAGCCGTCGCAACCCCATCTCGATTTGTCCGTGCAGGTCACGGTCGGGGACAGGGGACGCGGTGAAAGAGGAGGTCGGCGGAGGCCGCTTGCAGGGGGCGCGCTCGCGGACGCGGGTCGGCGAGGCGAGGGCGGGAGGTCGAGGACGGACGGCCGGCGGCACGCAGACGGCGGTGGTGCTTACGCGGGGAGGATATGAGCTCGGGATTGCTGGTGGCTATGTCGGGTGGAGGCAAGAGGACGATGGGGCCATGGTGGTTAGGTGGCGATGGGGATCGGTTTCCGCGTGCGTGTCTAGCATCGTGGTGTGTGTGCGTTACAGCGGTATGTGTGTGGTGCACCGTGTGCGTGTGTGCTCGAGCTTAATGAACCTGCTTGGCAATATGCCCACTTATCAGCTGATTGCAGACATGCCATAACAAAAGAACCTCTAGGTGGCCATGGAGGCCAAGGCAATTTACAGGAGAACGTCACCGTCGTTATTCAAATTTCGAGATGCCACCATCAGGTTGTTCACTCGATCTGAAGAGTATTATCCTTGAACATGCTTCACATGAAATAAGGTTTAGCAGTGAAATTCATCATTCCTAATTTAGACTGTCCGCTCTTATGTTACTGTTATCATTTTAGATTATGTGTCTGAAGTGATCTGTCCAGATATCTCATGTACTATGTACGTGTAAATTTGTAGAGGAAACATGGAAAGGTCAGCATTATGAGGTCATGACAGAGTTGCAAGTTTCTTTCTCTTGTTGTTTGTCTAGAACAGATATTATGTGGAAGACGCTGCTAAATCAACATCCAAGTTAGCAATACAGATGATACTTTATTAATCTTTAGTTGACAAGCACTATCATTGGACATGGTGTTATTGACGGACACTGAAATAGCCATAATTAATGTACCTGCTGAAGCAGAAAAGATAGATTAAACCCCTCTTTTTACTATCATTGGTGTTTGATTTTAAACCTATAGGCATAAAAAACATGCAAAATAGTGGCTTAATACACAGAGAAATAAGAAAAATAAGTGATGTTTCGTGGCAACGCACGGGCATCCAGCTAGTATATATATATATATACCATACCAGAATGATGCAGTGAATTATTCCTTTGGCTGGTTAGCATATAATTCATCATTTATTATGGCTCAGTGACTAGAGAAATTTGCACTTGGGTAAGACCAAGTGTGCAGTGAATTATACGATCTCACTTTGTACACTCTTAACTGGGTTCCTATTTTTCTATGTTACAATCCTGCTAATACAGATCATTCAAAATAGCATAGCAAAACAACAGTACAATGAATTTCTTTATTTGCAACTCTTACTCTCTTACATGCATATATACACGATTCAGCTATGTAGATCATCTAGAATAGTACAGATAAACTACGGAAACTTGGCAAGGGGAAGCTGCAGGCATTCTCTGAACTCAACCCACCTGGTCTCACTATGCGAGGTCCTCTGTTTGTTAGGCCAGTAGGTGAGCCAGATCCAGCCCCTGACATCCCAGTCCATCGTCTTCCCCAGCGCCGCAGCGCACACCTTCCAGCTGACGCTGTCCCCGTACTCGTCGCGGGCGAAGACAACCCCGCCCTGCTTCGTGAAGGGGCGGTACGCGCTCGAGTACCTGTCGCGGAACCATGCCCTGGGCTGGAGCAGCGAGAGCTTGGAGGGCTTGGAGGAGAAGACCTCCCTCCCGCCGTTGGCGCCGTCGTGGAGGAACCAGTTGAGCGTCCCGGTGTTGCCGTGCGCGGACTGCTCGAACTTCCAGGGCTTCATGGCCAGCGTGAGGCTCTCGGCGACGGAGGCCTTGAGGCCGAACGAGCTCGGCGCGTCGAACGCGGCCTCGATGCCCTTCTCCAGGCCGAACTCGTGGGTCGGGTTGTCCGAGGACTTGCTGACGGAGACCGACAGGATGTCCGTCTGCTGCATGGGCGTGATCTGCAGCATGACGCGCGAAGGGAAGTGCTTCTCCTCGGAACCGTATCCTCGCTCCGCCATGAGCGTTTCGGAGACTAGGGACTCCACGTCGCACCTGAGACCGATGAATATTGCGGTAGTAAGTGTTCTTTCTTCGTTTTGGATAGCTCATACATGGTGAATTTTTTTTTTTAAAAGTTCTATGTAGGGTTGGTAGTAGTATTTTGTGAAACAATTCAAGTGTTTGATTGCAGCATGCTTTTGATTTCTAGACATTTCCATAATGTGAATCATCAAACCGATATTTTCTCACATTGACAGGTAAGATTCATAAGCTTTTGAACTTATATAGATAGACATTTTCATGTTACCTTACTGTAGGCATCAACAAGATCACAGGTGCTAGCTAAGCTTTTTAGGAAATGCTTCATAACTATTGTATCTAATTTTTCTTTACTGTATTTTCCCCTACTTATTAAATGGTTGTTGTAAGAAAGATAATCAAAATCATTACATGTGAAAACCACTGACCTTATGTTATCCACCTTTACCTCAACATCGACCCAATTCTCCCTCCTGACAGTTCTGTAGGCCAGCTGGACCACGCCTTCAAGCTGCTGGTAATTGAGCGAGAAGAGAAGCCGCTCGTCCTGTGTCGCCACCGCAGGATCCTCCATGGCCATGGCGATCACCGGGCAGTACAGCTGGACCTTCCAGAGCCCGCTCGCCTGGACCGCGTACGAGAACAGCACCCCGGGCATGTGGCGTGAGTTCGACGACCGCAGCTCGACGATCCAGTTGGTCACCGCGAGGTTCATGGTCCGCATCCACTGGTCCTCGAGGTTGGCGCCGAGCATCCAGACCAGGGTCTTGGCGGCGGCCCTGCACCTGGGGCCGGTCAGCTGGGCCCTCAGCGAGTCGAGGCACCCGCGGCGGAGGTCGCGGGGAGCCTCGTAGGTGCACACCAGGAAGGCGAGGGAGAGGAAGACGATGTTGAACGCGTCGCCGAAGCTGCCGTGGAGGTGCTGCACTCCGGGGAACCTGAAGGGAAGCTTGGTGCTGCTGCTGTTGCTATCGGGCCCGTACCGTAGCACCTGGTTCACGACGTCGACAAAGAGCTGCACCGTGTCCTGCTCGTCGAGGGACTGCTGCTGAGTCTTCGTCTTCAGGTGGACCGGCTTTGACGTCCAGAGAGAGATCGGCTCGCGGTAGTTGGCGGAGATGGAGAAGGTGAGGTGGGAGGGCTGGGCGGGAGGAGCTTTGGTGACCGAGAGGCTCATCGACGGCGGCGGGGACAGGGACGACGGCGAGGGCGTGGCGCAGATGCAGAGGGACATGGTGCTGGTGCGCCATTGGGAGAATGGGGGCAGGCTGGTGATCCAACCATATGCATCAGGCACGAAGTTGCGAGCCATTCCTGATATTTGGAGGAGGATGCTTGAGCTGGTTGTGGTGATGATGGGAATGGGAGTGGTATTACGTGCTTTTAAAGAGGATAAATGTAATGGCAACATTGGATCAAGCTTCAGAGCTATCGCATATATGATTGAGTCCTACGAGGCACGGCAAAGTTTCGGGTAAAGTAGATTCTCGGTTGGCAAAATTTCTGCTACTAATTGCGACATGAAGAATCTATTACCTTTATGCTTCCATGCAGTGCACATTTCAAACTCAAGTTGGTGGCCCTGATGCTCATGGATACTGCCTTCGGAAACTTGTGCTGTCAATCTGAATTCGGAACCTGGAGAATCACAGAATTCGGAACCTGGAGAATCATATTCTGCGCTTTCGTGAAGCTATAATACTTCATCGGCTCCAGTCGCGTCGCATACACCAGTTACAATTGTCTTCAACTTGCAGTTGATGTCGTGTTACAGATAATTTTAGCCTAACATTTGGTTACTAGACAGTCTATTCTTCACGTGTGTAGTGTAACACTCCGACCACATACTTGGTATGATGATGAGAATGTATGGACTAGATACCTTCCAATGTAACTTGCAGATCAAGCTTGTGCGAAAATTTTGCACCTATAATAGACAGTTAGGCAGGCCTGCAGGTTAGGGCCTTAGAGTTAGGATCATATTCTCCAGTTAGCAGCGTTGCATTCATTTCACTACCACCCATACACCACACTGCCCTGGAGTCCATATTCCCCCAAAACTGCTCAAGACTATGGCATAAAGAGAAAACACATTGTTACCAACACATGGAATAGTCCAACATTCCAAACAGACCACAAGCTCGTGCAATTCCAGCAATATCAGACAAAGCATCGTGCTTCAGCTTTCAAAAAACAATTGGCTCCACGTTTTGGAGTCACGCGCCACTCATGAACCGTGAACAGCCCAATTCGTTCAGGCACCATCGAGGTGCTATCACGTATTGCCTCCAAAAACAAACAGTAACAACAATGAACTGCAACACCCAAACGCAGCCTACTGGAGTTAAGACCCTGTGTTACTGTGAGATCTAGTCTATGGTGTGGTGTCTTAGAGAAGCACCAAACTGATGGGCTATCTCTGTACATCAGCAAGGGGCGGCAAAAAAACTCTCATACCCCCAGTGGCTGTTTCAGGAAGAGGGTTTGAGACAGGCGTGTCACACTGTACAGAACCCGCAGGCAGAGGAAGGGCGGATACATATAGTAGCTCCGGCAAAAAATGTGGGCAGGATAATGGATCTGCAGCCCTGTCAAAAGACAATAGCAGAGGCAAAATTCCTGTGCCCTATGGCCTTGTAACCAGGGATAGACCAGCCTTGCCTCTCGTTGTAAACTTCCACCTGTGAAACCAAACAGAAGAAGAGACTTGAATATAGATAGAAAGTGTGTCATTTATGGAGAGTAAGCTATCAGAAACTGTACAGTTTCAACATTTTCTGCATTGGCATTGATCCCACCAATGAGATAAACATTATCATTCGCTGTCACCGCACACCCATATCCTCTTGGGACACTGAACGGGCTGCTGCTCCTCCACGAGTTCGCCCGAGGGTCAAAGATCTCTACGGTGGAAACCATTTGGTTTCCATCATACCCTCCCAGAACATATCTGAAACATATGTCCACCGTAAGAAAATTTCATACTGCACAGCATGTCAGTGCTTCTATGCAAAAGAAACATCAAGTGAAATAATTTGTTGGCATTTTAGGGGCTTGATCACATGGCCGAGAGAAAGAGAAGGGGGCTTACAGGGTTTCTCCCAAGACTGCAACAGAGTGGCACGCTCTTTTTGTCTTCATGATTGGAAGCTGGGTCCAGAAACCTTCCCTTGGATCATACCTTTCCAATGATCTGTGCGCATTACAATCCTTGATTTAATTTGCAGGTTCAAATGGTATAATCACGAAAAAAGAATGTAGAGAATGCTGAGGGATCATAACTGTAAATACAAGTCTTGGTTGAAATCATAACCACCAGCTACATAGAGGATGCCATTTAATTCGGCTGAGGCAGTAGTAAATCGCTGGAATAACACAACAGTGGAATGAAGTACTATTAGTTCTAACATCAACATTGCAGGAAAAATGCATAATGGCGTAGATAAAAGTCATGCTAGTGCCCAATTAGACAACTTAATGAAATCGACTTAGCCACTACCGCCTAAACAATACTGATCTATGATGAGTAAACAGGAAATAATACAAAAGCATCTCTTTTGTAAAATATGAAGAATCCACAAGATTTCAAGCGATTAGGAATGCCAGGTATGCAGTTTAAAACAGCCTTTTCCAACAGTATTTCTTTTGTCCGCTCTATCTTATACTCCACCTGATCGAAAATGCAAGCCTTTTTTGGCATTTAGCTAATTCAATTTGATCCTATTGCAGGTCTTCCTACACCTCCGATACAGTTCTGCTGATGTTCCTATTTAATCCCTTGCTAATTTCATCAAGAATTGGGCCTATACCTCTAGCATTTGCTGTTTTGGGGAGGACAAAGATAGTTCTATAATAAATGAAGGGCAACATTGCATTTCACCTACACCCTTAATTCTTAGGCCCATAGAAGTGCCTACATTTCAGATTGTAGGGAGTAGATCCTAAACCTTATCACACATGACAATGAGAACACAGCAATAATAAAGCCCTAGAGTCAACAAAATTGCAGTTAAACATTCTACTCAATATAGCTTGCCAAAACGTCTTATATTGTGGGACGGAGGGAGTAAGTGTTAAGAGGGATCTGAGACCATACACTTTGCTGCAGAGACGGGCTGTCTATCCAACTCCCATGCGCTGGATCAAACATCTCAACTTCTGAAAAGGATTGAGACCCGTTGCCCCCACCAATAGCAAATATTTTACCATTCAATGTAGCTCCAGCAAGACCTCCTTTGTTGTGTTTCAAGCACGGGCATGTTATCCACACATTGCTCACCCTGTTGTAGCATTCCACTAACAAAATCAATGCAAATAGTTAACACCTTGCAGTTCTATAAAGATATTTATTTGTCACGTAGAAGAATGTTTACCTGTGTTATACCACGAATCGCCATCACCACCACCAAAAACAAAGAGATGATCATTAAATGCAGCAACAGCAGCATATGCACGGCCTGAGCTCATAGGCCTTAGCGGCACTAGTCTGTCTGTTGTAGGATAGAAGGAATCAAGGGATGGTAGCGAGGTATAGCCATTATGACCACCTATTAGGAATATTGATGGCCCTTCAACATTATTGCGTGTTTCACCAAGGAGTGCTGCTGAATACTCCGATCGTAATTTTTCATATTGATATTGCAGTTGCTGGATTTTTAATTCCATGGTCTTTACAGTTTCCCTCAATGCAAGCCTTTCTTGATCTGATTCAATCTGGAAGGTACAAGCATAATCAAGATTACGAAAAAGGGGTGGGGCATGCATAAGGAACACACATGGACAACATAACTAACTCAACATTATGCACATCTAAAGCATAAGGAAAACATATCCAATTTCATACTTCCAATAAATATTTGAAAATTATTTAAATTTACATCTTTGCGGACATACCAATAAGAGCTTAAGACAATGATGAATGCAGCTTCATCTTATACTTTCTTCTCTAACAGATAACAATTCACACCAAAAATTTCAACATAAACAAGAAGTCAATACCTGCTTTTCTGAAATTGCTTCCGTCTTCTTGGATAATTCATTGATGATTTGAAGCAGCTGCAAACAATATCAGAAATAGCATGACATTATTGTGTTTATATAAATATTAGAGAACTTATCATTGAGAAGCTGGAGCACAACGTGCAAATAATAAAGGGAAAAGGTAATCAATACTTCAATAGAATAAAATAGCATAAGGCACCTCATCATTTCCACAACTTTGCTCAAGAGATATGTTGTCTTGCACAGGTGTATCACCCTCCAAGGTGGCATTAGATGGATCATTGGGAAGAGTTGCACCTAGTGGTGATTTGTGAGACATGCTTTTAACTGAAATAGAGGATTGGGCCTTCTCCTGTCGTAGAAGAGACAATTGCCACTTCTGCAAAGCAGCCATTGTACCATGCTGTTCACCATGCACTGGATTGATACGTGGATTGCCATCATTCACAGATTCTATTCCTTTCTCGGTCACATCATCATTCAAACCACCCCCCTGAGAAGACTCCTCGCCGAAGTTGCTCTCTGATGTTCTACTTGTACCAGCAATATCATGTGAATGCAACGAAACGCCAAACTGATTGCCATCCTTTAAATCAGAACAACTTTCTTTTGGAACAGAGTGAATAGAAGCAGGAGACTCGGAAAGATTCTGGGCGTTTGGAACAGCATGAACAGGAGCAGGTACAAACAAAGAAACTAGGTCTCTTGTTTGTGCATGGTCTAGCTCAAAGTGGAAGTGGCGAAATTTATGATAATTGCCACTAATCACATTTTTGTACTTGGTCTCTGGAAGTGGTAGGCATTGAGTTTTGGTGGAGACATGAACCTTAAGAACAAAAACAAAGTCACACACACATCACAATCAGTTCACAAAAGTATAACCAGCACAATAATGCGTCCGAAATAAAGTGCCAGAAATATTGAACACTAAATGCTATATGCTGATACCTGTGCGGGATATTGTGTCTTTGTTCTACCATCACGACTCCAAGCAAATTGGTCAATGCCAAGCTGGCCAGGAGTTGCAGCCTCGAAAATGCCATGCATTTTTCTGTCACTATAATTGAACAGAAATAGAGGCAGTCCGGGCTTAATATTCTTCACATAGGAGATATGGCATGAAGGCAAACCTATCAAACAAAAGGTAGCAAGACAATGTATTCAAACTTAATGAGCAGTTCAACAAAATACTTATGAGTAACAAGCTAATGTTCCAGAAATCAACAATTTTCTGACGTTAGCAATATGAAATTTTATATTAAATTATCATACAGATGATACGTCTGGAAAGAAATTTACTGACCAAATAGCTGTTTAGAGAGACATTCATTGATGGTTTGGTGCGTGCAGCCAAAAATAACTCCTCCTAGCTCATCTTCCCTGAGATTACGTGCAGGAAAAGATTGGTCACCAAACCGCCGTGTATTGCTTTGATCTTGTTTCGGCGCTGCGGCATTGTGGGTCTCAGTCTTCCTTCCAGTACCCATTCTTTGAAAAGAATAACAACAGTATGCAAAACACAGCCATTAGTAAACTTTGTAGGTACACTGCAGCATGTATAGATGATCAGCTATCACACTGACCAACATAAATACTGTAGTGAACATAGGATTTGAACTAGTGATTGAAAGGGTAATAGGATACTGACATACCCAACATTAGACTTAGACAGCTAGATCATACTACTATAAAATAATGAAAACCCGTTGGTTAAAAACATCGTGTCCATAAACCCCAGCTTACCCAATTTCTACCAAACTGAGCAATGGACATTTAGAAGCTATAGTTGTGTTTGCATCACAAGATTTCTTGATTCTAGCTCTCATATAACACCCATTGGTTCAAGAGCACCATGCAAACACTACTTGCAACTGGAGCAACCACTAAAAATAGCGCAGACAATAGATCCACTTCACGCCAAAAATTACAGCGAGCTACCTCACAATTAACAACGCGGTCATTAAGAAACAGTAGAACACTGCACCCACAGGCCATTTTCCACCTTATTAAAAATCGAGCAGAAGAGTCACGAAAGTCTACGAGAAATCCTCCAATGCAGAACTACAAGATCAGACCAAGTTACGGTGCTAATCGCTCGTATGATCCACATCATCTGCAACACCAAAACAGCAGCCCCGAAAAATCGAAACCCTTCCACAGGATCCTGCTCCCCTACTTTGGTTGAATTTACCACTCGAGCCCAACAAATAGAATCTCGTCTCCATAAGCCCTGGTTTCGCAGTTCCTCCAGGTTAAAAAACCATTCTAAATGAGCGACCACCGGGAAATGGCAATGCCCAAAATAGCCACAGACGTGTCCACTTATAGGTAGAACGCACCCAAAAAAATCCACAAACGCAACGCGTAAATCCAACGAAATTCTCGTGGAGGAACAACGAATCGCTGTTTCCGCGCCCACATAGCCGCACGCGTGAACCCCCCGAAAACTCGAAGCCAGAGCCCAAAGCTCGCATTCCGCAACCCCCGTCTCCGTACGGCCCGGCCCCCAAAATCGAGAACACCAGGCGGCCATGGCCGCATTTCGGCCAGCGCCCAGCCCCCAAGCGAATCGCGACCGCCGCACCCAAAACCCCAGGCCACTCGCACCAAGAACCCAACTAAAACCTCACCAAAAAGGGCAAAAAACAGCAGCACCAATCGCGCCCAAATCGGGGCGGGGAAGAGACGCCTCACCTCGCCCGGGCGCTGGAACCGGCGGGATCGACCGGTGAGGTCGCCCGCCCGCTGGAGTCGTCGGCGCCGCCGCCGCGAGTCTGATCCCGGCGGCCGCTGCTGGGGACGGCGGGAGAAGTGGGGAGCGAGGCGAGCACGGGTAGTTTTGGGTGTTGCGCGCTGCGTGCCGGGGAAAAGCGGGGCCGGTTTTGTTGAGTGGGGTGAGGGTGGAAGGATGACGTGGAGCGGCGGGTGGGTCCGTCCTGTCCCGCGATTTCCGGGACCTACCAATGTCGCGAGTACGCGTGTGTGTGTGTGACCGCCGTGACCGGTGAACAGGAGCGCACTGTAGAAATCACCATGTGCGCGGGTGTGCGCGCTTCTGAATTCGTAAATTTGAAGAAGAAGAAATCAAAGAAGTGAGCTAAAATACTCCCTTCAATTTGGATGTATCTATCACAAAAACTTGTCCAAATACATTCAAATTATTCCTTACTTTGTAAATAAGTGTATATCTAGCTTTTGCCTAAGTCAAACATAACTAAATTTGACCAATTTTATAGAGAAATATAGAAACATATATTATATCAAAATGATATATTATAAAACTAGATTTAAAAATAAATCTAATGATAATAATTTATTGTCATAAATGTTGGTACGTTGTCCTAAAAAGTTAGTCAAACATAGTAAAGTTTGACTTAAAACAATACTAAAAGTACACTTATTTGTGGACGGAGGGGGAGTAGAGTCAACTAATATGGGTCGGAGGGAGTAACAAAACTCCATGAAAATCCATAAATTTGATCCTTATTAAAATTTAGCGAAAAACAACTTGCTTTACCTTTTTCTGCAAAAAATTTAAGAACCTGTCTCGAATCTAATATTGTTGCTTAATGCTTTATAAAGAAGTTGATGTTGCAATACACAACGATTTGCATCAAGGTGTTGAGACAAGCGGAATCCGTAAACCATGGTGTTGACCTCTGCGGCCTCAACGCCTCGGTTCAAGGCAACCCTTGTTTAAGGAATTAATATTGTCCACGTCAAACTAGAATACATTGTCGACACGACCCACCTCAACGCCTCGACTTTTAGTGGAGTTGAGTAGTGCAATTTCAACATCTTAACGCTTCCTTAATTATCAATAATAGTTACATCGTTCACAAGTTTGCTAAGAATAAATCTAGGAGGGTTCATCGACATGATTACAAGAAAGTTTATCAATAAAACAAGACCTAGCTAGTTCATGGGAGACACCATTTGCTTCCCTCGGAGAATGCTGAAATTGGACCAAACCAATAAGAGAGACTAGGTCGACACAATCTGCAAACGGTGCAATCTCAAGATCTTGATGCAGGGTAGATCTAAAAAGGATTTCGGAACAAGCCATTCTTTATGTTCCTTTTGTGAGGAATCAGATTTGTCATTTTCCACATTATGTGGTTATTACGGTACTTTTTTTTGCGAGGAAGAAGGCGAATTCATTGATACTTCAAACTTACAAAAAAGCCCAGAACAAAGCCAAAATTACAAAGGAATCCAGCTGAGCTCCAGCTTCGACGGCAACCAGGACGAGAGGGAGACGCGTCGCTGCCGATCTTCGTCTTCAAGCCTTGGATCGACGAAATCCCCATAACAGCCGGGAAGTCCCCACTCACCGCCCACATAGGGGCAACGCCCTGGATCAATGTCTCCGCCGCAAAGCATCGAATCGCCATCTTCACCTTATTCGCATCTCCGATCCAGTGCCACGCCAGATCGGATCGGGGGGATCCACGCCGCGCGAATCCAGAGATCCGCGAGCGTGAAAGGCGCAGGCGCACCGTCGCAAAGCTCCGCCGATGGAGGGGTCGCACACCTGCACCAAAAGCCACATCGGTGCCGCCGCCGCCTCCGCAACGCCGCCCGTAGCACCCTCACTCAACCCTACACTAACTACAACCGTGAAACGAGGATCCCCGCCCTCCCGCCGCCGAGACGGCCGCCGGAGGGTGAGAGATCCCCGGTGGAGAGGTGGATCGGACGGGAAGATTCATAAAATCGCCTCAGCTACAGTGGCAGTCTCGTCTTAACTTGGTTATTATGGTACTCCCTCCGATTCATATTACTTTTCACTAAAATGGATGTATCTAGACATGTTTTAGTGCTAGATACCTTCATTTCAATGACGGAGGGAGTACTTAATAGCAAGCAAGCCGTGGATCAACATTCAGCAGCACATACATGATCTCGCTGTATATATACTGCGTCTGTCCGCCAGAAAGAGTGAAAAGAGAGTATAGTATTATAAAGAAGGAAAACGGTGGTCACGCATCGACACGTACCCATACTGATGCGCCGCCACAGTTGGCACGCAAGCAGCTTTCAATTGCATGGTGGCGAGAATTAAATGGACGTACCGTATTTTTGGTAAGGCTGGAGGCGAACGCATCGAAGATGACTAGCCAAAAAGGGCAAGTCTATCTACCTGCCGCGCCGTGCATCGCTGTCGATAGACAGATCTCTGCCTGCCCGCGTGCACCCGCAGGCCGCAGCGCGCGTCGCTTTCGCCCGTGACTTTGCCGTGCCCGAGCGCGACCTGTCGATCGAGAGCCGGGCGCCGATTAGAAACGGAGCGACACGGAATAATGGGCCTCCTGGCATTGTTTTTCTTCTTTTGGGAGAATCTTATCGATTTTTTTTTCATGAAACGAGTCCTCTTGTTCAGGTTTCTATGGATCGCCTCTTGGTCAGGTTGGTGAGATTCGCATGATCGTGTTGACGATGAGTAAATGTGTGTGGGGGGGTTTGTTGCACCGTGGCATTCTTCGAGCATGTCCAAAACTAAGGATGTGATTGGTCTGTAATACGTACTCTTTCCGTACAAACTTAAAACATCTTATAGTTCTAAACGGAGGGAGTAGTAGTTTATAGATACGTGACGTCATCCAACCACTAGGCTATCGGGGAAAAGCTGATGTCACGAAGGGCGATGTGATGCGTTGCCGATGTTCGCTTCTACATAGGGTACGTTATGAGTTCTAGCCTTCTTGGGCATTGCTCTTTTAATCCCATTGGGTAAGTTATGAGTTCCTGCCTTCTTGGGCATTGCTCTTTTAACCCCATTGGGTAAGTTATGAGTTCCTGCCTTCTTGGGCCTTGCTCTTTTAACCCCATTGGGTAAGTTATGAGTTCCTGCCTTCTTGGGCCTTGCTCTTTTAACCCCATTGGGTAAGTTATGAGTTCCTGCCTTCTTGGGCCTTGCTCTTTTAACCCCATTGGGTAAGTTATGAGTTCCTGCCTTCTTGGGCATTGCTCTTTTAACCTCATTGGGTAAGTTATGAGTTTTGGCCTTTTGGGGCACTGCTCTTTTAACCCCATCGGGTAAGTTATGAGTTTATGCCTTCTTGGGCATTGCTCTTTGAACCCCTTTGAGTAAGTTATGAGTTTTGGCCTTTTTGGGCACTGCTCTTTTAACCTCTTTGGGTAAGTTATGAGTTCCTGCCTTCTTGGGCATTGTTCTTTTACCCTCTTTGGGTAAGTTAGTAACCGAGTCATCTGATTTCAAATCCGAGTTACTTTACTCGAAACTGACTTTATGCCTTAAGTCTGAGTCATCTGACTTAAATCTTTATATGACTCAATTCTGAGTTAACCCATCCCAAATTCGAGTTATTTTTCTCAAAATTGACTCTATGTCTTAAGTCTGAGTCACTTGACTCGAATCCGAGTTATATGACTCAATTCCGAATCATCTATTTGCCAGCGTGGTTAAAAGTTGGCATATGCCATTCACTCGTGAAATATGCCATGGCATCTCCAAAGATGCCAAGACATATGCTGAGCATCTAAGAAGATGCTAGGAATATGCTGCCTAGATACCAATCGTGGGGAACACGATTTGTCCCCTGGGCTCCCCTTTATAAGGAGCACCAGGGGGATCGTTCTAAGAGAGGCCCCGAAGGGCTCCTCCCCTCTCTGCTCACTAGGAGCTCTCCTTCTTCCTCTTCCTCTACTCTCACAGAGAGATCTAGATAGAAGCATAGGAGATACAGCTCAAGGAGCATGATTGTAGCCACAAGTGTGGCAAGATTATAAGAGATTAGATGTATAGAGTGAGGTGTTATATCCACTTGAGAGCTTCAATCCAATATACATTGCATTTCTCTTTGTTCATACGAGTGCGGTCTTCACTGCATCATCCCTCCCCGGATTCCTCCACGTCCATCGGCCCCAACTTTAGCCTACCCATGGCATATGCCGTGATACCACCACGACAGGCATGGACTTCTTTTTTAAACGAGGAAAGGGTCTAGAAAGACCCTGATGCTGTCATTAATACCAAGGCGGTAGGTACAAATTACAAAAGGTCCTTTACAAAGCTGATAAAATAGCAAGGACTCGTAAAAATGCAAGGAGTACCCTAAAAGATTTTGAAGAAACACAATCCAGTCCTTTGACCTCGCTACCGCCGCTAAGCCAGTGTCGTCGACCATCTCCAGCCCGCCAGGGACGAACCACTTGGCAAGTTGCAGATGAGGAACGCCGACGCAGAGCTCCCGAAAGGCCTCCGTCCTAGAGGTTGAAGACACATCCTCTTTGCGTGGAAAAGGCCCATCTTGGCCAAAGATGCCGGTGTCACTCGTCGCCACCGAGCGATAAGCAGCTCGAAAAACTGGCAGCAGGCCGCCGCCCCGACGAAGCTCACAGCCACCTTCGTCCCCACCACCCTCGCCACCACGGCCGACTGGGTAGAAGATAAAGGCTCCGGAGTCATCGGAGAGCAGACACCAACGCTTACTGAAGGGAGATGTCGTCAGAGCACCCTTACCCCTCCACCATGGCAGGAGGAAGAAGCACCTCGACGACAACCAGCTTGAGCCGCGTCCGAGCCGCAAGTCAGCCAAATCTCCGATGCTGCCTTCAGATCCGGGCACAACCACACTGCTCCTCTCATCCCCCTCAACTCCACGACCGGCCAGGACAAGAGAAAGCAGCGCTGCTGCGCCACAGAAGAAGAAGCAGTAGGACATGATCTTATTGTGGAGATCCTCGAGATCTGCAGCTCCTAGACATGCCCTGACCTCCAGAGCCTTACCAAGAGAACTCCACCTCGAGCTGCTGGGATTCCGATCGGAGAGAGTCCCAGCCCTACTCCAAACTACCGGCCTTAGGCCAAGACACCTAAATCTATCCCTAAAAACTACACCGGCGCCTCTCCTTCCCCATCTCCGGCGGGTGGCACCGCCGAAGATAGGCTGGGATCGGCCCGGACACTCAGCGACGACTCTCAAACATAGAAGGGAGAGGGACAGAGGGGAGAGGATGGAGATAATAGTGACGTTTCTCAGGGCGTGGACTTCTACGACGCGATATGCAGCATGGCGGATGCAACTTAGTCTGTGCCTTCCCCGAGTCCGGCTGGATCTCACCTCCTACACACCATCTCTTAGGCACAAGGGGGAGGTGTGTTGGTACGAATTGCCTCGGATTTGTCGTCTTTCTATGGTGGTTAACTTGATTGGACCGTGACGAGGTCTTGTAGCTCTGTGCTCCATCTCCTCATCATTCTTGGTAGGAGGTTGGGCAAGGCATGTCGTGTTGGGGGTGTGTTTTAAGCCGCTTTGTATTGTATCGTGTCGGTGCGTGGAGTTGTAGCCTTCATTGACATTGTATCCGGTGGCGGATCTAGGATTGGAGCAAACCCCGGACCAAAACTAAGCTAAAAAAACTAGTGTAGTAAAACACTCTTATAATGGCACAAAGAATTGGTATAATATAGCTACAAAGATGATATGTTTTAAAATTCATTATTAACTATCCAAAAACATACATGAGAAATGACTAAAAACCAGAAATAGTAGTATGTGGATTAAAAAGATAGTACCAAATCAATAATTTGAGGATATGCATTCGTTCATTGGTTCGGTTCTGAGATTGACGAATAATAACTCTTCATCTTGTGTTACTGAAACATGATATCAACGCACCAATCATTTAAATCCAATTATCCAATCCGTATATCCAATTGAACTGTGATGAAATTACCTAGCAGAGAGGATCTGCAGCCGTTCAATTGAGACCTTGCGATTTTGTGAGTTGTGAAGAGCAGCTGATAAGAGGAAGCAAAGCCGCAGCAATCAGGCGATGCCGCCCGACAGTCGTGCGGCGGACGACTGGAGGAGGACGGCCGTGAGGCGCAGGAATCTGAGGCGGCGGCCAGGCATGGCGGGCGGCGCCGGGTGGAGGAGAGGCGATGACGAAAGGGTCCATGGAGTGGGAGGGGGGGGGGAGATGGCTGGGGGCGCTGGGGGCAAGCGGACTGCCGCCGCCGGTCAGCTCCTACCGCGCGGGAACCCGAGCAGAGAGGGTCAGTTTTCGCTTGGTCGGATAGTCATGCGATCACGATCAATCCAGGATTCCAGGTCCAGGTGAGGCCAGCAGCAAGCTAGGCTAGACTTGGGCTGTGCCCCAGGCCAAAGTTTTTTTTTCATAGATAGTAGGCTAGAAAATTTCGTTGCTCTGAGCCTAGATCCGCCCATGATTGTATCGGCCATCAGCATCTTCTTCTATGAAAATGATGCTTCTCCTCGTCTAAAGCGAGAGCCTAGAAGTAAAAAAAGTTGCAAGGGCCGAGGGAGGAGGTTGGGCTTCAGTTCGAGTAGGCCCAGTCCAAAGGTTCGATGCTTTTTGGGCTCGACAACAGAAGAGAAGTGCTTTTGCATTTCCTGGGAGTCAAAGCAGAGTCCGCCCCCCTCGCCCCTCTTCTTCCTCCCCTCCGTCTCCTTGCTGCCGTGGCGTGGCGTGGATCTCATTCGTCTTCGAACCCTAACCCCGCCCAGGTAACCAATCCGTCCACCCACGGATCGGATTCCTTCTAATCCGTCTCCGTCGACCCCGTCCGCTCGGCCTCTTGGATTCCTATATGCTGCCTTTGCTTCACGTACTACTGCCTTATCCACGCTACAAAGTTCAGGCTACCAATCGATCAGTGGAGGTTGTTTTGCTCTAGGATGTCATGCGTGCCGCCGCTACGAAATAGGAATCCGAATCTAAGCAACGCTACTTCAGGCTATCTCAATGGAGGAGCACGTACTCATTGTTGCTAATTGATTGGGCCTTACTTGATCTTGCTTCCCCAATAAAGAGCCACGCTTGCCTGCCTCTGTCAAAACTCACCACCACGCTTGATTGCCTTCAGTTCCCTACTTCCCTTCACTAATAGAAGAAAAATTCATGCTTTCTGTTGCTGAATGTTCTTGCTTTGCTCCCGCAGACAGATAGGTTGATCGATGTCGCTGTCCAATGAAGTAAGGTCAGTTCAGCTCCCTCCTCCGGCACCCCGCCAAGATTGATCGGCATCGCTTTGCGCTCCGGTGTACTAACAAGTTTTTCTTTGTTTCCAGGTACACCGCGCGGTCCATCACCCCACCGGCGGAGAGCGACAGCTCGCCCCCTCCCAAGAGGCGTGCCGCCTCCCCGAGGTCGCCCCCGCTCCCTCCCCCTCCCCCGTTTCCACCCAAAGGGGTGCGCACCATCTCCTCGGGGTCTCCTCCGCCTTCTAGAAGACATGGCAGATCTCCTTCCCCCAAGAGGCGTGGCAGGTCTCCTTCCCCAAAGAGGCGTGGCAGGTCAAGGTCCAGGTCCAGGTCAAGGAACCGCAGCCCCTCCAGGCATGTCTTGTTTGATATCTGTGCCATGGCCGGACCATGTTATTTTGGCAGCCTGCAATACCTGTATGTTACATCGGCCGTTCAAAAATTATGCAATACTCTCTGCCTGTCGCAGGAGTAGAGATGAAGAGAGGAATCCCGGGAACAACCTGTACGTCACTGGGCTGTCCACGCGGACGTCGAGCGAGGACCTGGAGAAGTTCTTCAGCAAAGAGGGAAAGGCAAGCACCCTGCTCTCTACTTATCCTTCCATTCGTGTCTGATATTTGATATTACTCCTTACCAGTGTCTACTCGTCTATTCATTGATTGATTGACATGCTACGGTGCGAAAACTGCAGGTTCAGGACTGCCACATCGTTCTCGATCCTCGCACGAAAGAACCGCGTGGGTTTGCATTTGTGACCATGGAGAATGTGGAGGATGCGAGGCGCTGCATCAAGTACCTGCACCGTACTGTGCTTGAAGGCCGCCTCATCAGCGTGGAAAAGGTACCGTGGCTTTTCTCTGTGTGCCAATCTTAATGCGGCCTAATCATCATCTTCTTTCCATGTATGTTTGAGTGGTCAGGTTACTTCTTGTTATCAAGTAGCAGTAGTGTATGCATAATATTGACCTATTAGCAGTTTGAATGGTCTGTTTACAAGTCACGAGTCCATAGTTAAGTACCCAGAGCAAGACCATTGCCGATTGCAGCCTCTGTCTATGTACCTAGTCTTCAAAAAAGTACATTAATCTTGGTTTGTAACATCTTCTCTTTGTACTTGTATCAGAACCTTGAGCAATCTGGTAATAAACTTGGTCAAGTGCTCCTTGAAAATCAGCTAGAGTACAAGTAAATTGTAGATACACTCTTTATTGTACAAAGAAAAAGTTTATATTTGGGTGGCCATGTGAATTCTGCTGGCCTCATTGCAGTGGCGTGCTGGTGTAGCATACAATATGAAGGATTGTCTTAGTTATGCTCTTACATATGTAGTCCCATGCAGGAAATGGAGGAATCCCTCTTGTTTCTGTGTTTCGCCGCTTTGCTCCTGCTGACTTCCCCGACCGTACCTTCCACATGTTGGGGTGGCTCAGTATTGATTCTAGGCTGTCTGTAAGATTGCCGAACCATCATCAACATTGCTTAGTACACTGTCTACACCGACCTTGCTGTACCATCATCGACATCGCCTACTACACTGTCTGCACCGGCCTTGCCGAACCATCGTCAGCGACACGTACATCACTGTCTGCACCGACATTTCTGGACCATCATCGGCATCGCCTACTACACTTTCTGCACCGGCCTTAGACCTCAATTCATCTTTTGATCTCGGGAGTTAGAGAACAGAGAATGATGCAGCGTTACACGTCACCACTGCAGACTGTGTTTCAGTGTCTACATCCATTGAGACACTGTAGTATATGTAGCTGGTGCTGGAGGGATTTCAGTGGGCTTGCTGCTAGAAAAGAAAACGATGTATAACATGGCCAAAATTCTTTTATACAGGGTAACTATGATCTATAGTGTGGCCAAAATTACCATTTAGTACTGACATTTTTATAATTGCAGGCAAAGAGAACCCGTGAGAGGACCCCTACTCCTGGAGAATACTGTGGTCGAAGAGGTATATGCAAAGATGGTCCTGGTATCTCTGTCCCAAGGAACCGCAGCCGCTCCAGGCAAGTCTTGTTTGATATCTGTGCCATGGACGGACCATGTTATTTTGGCAGCCTGCAATACTGTATGTACAGCGGCCGTTCAAAAATTATGCAATACTCTACATGTCGCAGGAGTGGAGATGAAGAGAGGAATCCTGGGAACAACCTGTACGTCACTGGGCTGTCCACGCGGACATCGAGTGAGGACCTGGAGAAGTTCTTCAGTAAAGAGGGAAAGGCAAACTCCCTGCTATATACTCACCCTTCCATTCATGTCTGATATTTCTCCTTACCCGTGGCTACTCGTCTATTCCGTGATTGATTGACGTGCTACGGTGCGAAAACTGCAGGTTCAGGACTGCCACATCGTTATCGATCCTCGCACGAAAGAACCGCGTGGCTTTGCATTTGTGACCATGGAGAATGTGGAGGATGCGAGGCGCTGCATCAAGTACCTGCACCGTACTGTGCTTGAAGGCCGCCTCATCAGTGTGGAAAAGGTACCGTGCCTTTTCTCTCTGTGCCAATCTTAATGCTACCTACTCATCATCTTCTTTCCATATATGTTTGAGTTGTCAGGTTACTTCTTATTATCAGGTAGCAGTAGTGTATGTGTAAACTCCCATCATAATATTGACTAGCAGTTTGAATGGTCCATTTACAAGTCACAAGTCCATAGTTACGTACCCAGAGCAAGACCATTACTGATTGCACCCTATGTCTATGTACCTAGTCTTAAAAAGTATATTAATCTTGGTTTGTAACATCTTCTCTTGTAACTTATATCAGAACCTTGAGCAATCTGATTATAAACTTGGTCAAGTGCTCCTTGAAAATCAGCTAGAGTACAATTGAATTGTAGATACACTCTTTTATCGTACAAAGCAAACGTTTATATTTGGGTGGCCATGTGAATTTTGCTGAGCTCATTGCAGTGGCGTGCTGGTGTAGCATACAATATGAAGGATTGTCTTAATTATGCTCTTACATATGGAGTCCAATGCAGGAAATGGAGGAATCCCTCTTGTTTCTGTGTTTCACCGCTTTTCTTCTGCTGACTTCCCCGACCGTAGCTTCCACATGTTGAGGTGGCTCAACGTTGGGGTGGCTCAGTATCGATTCTAGGCTGTCTGTAATGCCGAACCATCATCAACATTGCTTACTACACTGTCTACACCGACCTTACTGTCATCATCGACATCGCCTACTACACTATCTGCACCGACCTTGCCGAACCATCGTCGGCGACACGTACTACACTTTCTGCACCGACCTTTCTGGACCATCATCGGCATCGCCTACTACACTTTCTGCACCGACCTTAGACCTCAAGTCATCTTTTGATCTCGGGAGTTAGAGAACAGAGAATGGTGCAGCACTACACGTCACCACTTCAGTGGGCTTGCCGCTAGAAAAGAAAGCGATGTATAACGTGGCCAAAATTCTTTTATCCAGGGTAACTATGCTCTATAACGTGGCCAAAATTACCATTTAGTACTGACGTTTTTGTAATTGCAGGCAAAGAGAGCCCGTGAGAGGACCCCTACTCCTGGAGAATACTGTGGTCCAAGAGGTATGTGCATAGATGGTTCTGGTATCTGCACTTGCATTTGGAGTCGATGCTTCGCCTCCTGTTGATATTTATTGTGTAGGGTCTTTCTCGTGGCATGGTTTTTTTGTACTAATTTTTGCTTCGCCAGAAATTCCTTGCATTTGGAGTAGCTTATTCTACAACTAACTTTTAACCAAGATGAGGTGTGCTATTGTCTTAGATTAACTTACAGGCTCAGTACAATTGTTTCACCTGAACACCTTTCCGGTCGTCACAGGTTTTAATGTGAACAGTGATGCTTTATCTGTGGCTGCTCTTCCTTTTTGTGTGCTGGATGCTAGTCTGCTGGTAAAGGATGGCTTGCAGAGACGGTCTGGGCCATAGCTTCCAACGCGTATAGCAATTAGTTAGTCTGATCTGACGTATATGCATGCTGGTGTTCTTGATATGATATTGTTTTCTGCGCTTGCATTTGAAGTTAGATGCTTTGCCTCCTGTTTTTTATCGTATCCGTGTCGGAAGTCTGCACCAAGATAGAGAAGGGCGTAGTTTTTGATCCGTACAAATCAGTTATATTTTAAGATGGTATATCTAATGTGATGGTACGTGCAGGTGGGCGTGCTCGGCGGAGCCCTTCGGCTCGCCGGTCCAGCAGGGGGTCAAGGGACCGCTCGAGCTCGCCGGGCGGAAGAAGGGACTGAGATAGGAAGCGCGACTGAAACAACAAGTGTCTAGATGATATCTCTGGGAGCCGTGTCTGAATTTGTGTCTTTTTTGGCTGGGATGTTGAATGATGTGGAAACTTTGGTCTGTATTTCTCGCTGCCCTGCCATGGAGCCAGGCTGGCTGGAGATGATGCCATTTGCTGTGATGGGGGTATTAAACCTTTTCTGTTTGTTTAGTTATTGGTAGCGTGTCTTGCCTAGTGTCGCTTTGGCTCTGGATGACTGCTATGGTGAAAGCGTGTATTTTACGCTTAATCAGCCTGGAAATGCATCTCGAATCCGTACTTCCTCTTACCTATCTTGGGTTTTGACATTTAACCTAGCTGTTGTGTTACAATGGTAGAATGAGTCGTTTTCTGCTAGAGTGGGTGATATAAAATAGCTTATGAACTAAGTAAACAGACATTGTTGGGATTTAACTTGTAAACTGAGCTTGGCTTTCTCCCAGTTAAAGATTAAACTGGTTACAGAATTTTTTTTGGCTCTTGCAGAGCACCTAGATCAATGTGCTATTGCTGCTGCTAGTGTCAGGTCTGAGGGGCAGAATGAATGCAAAATATTCGCTTGGAAGGAAGGCTGCCTCAACTGGTTTGGCTACATAGCACAATAAGGGCGCTTTTGGTAGACTGCATACCCTCCGGGCAGGCCAGCGGGAGGCGAAATTAAGCTGTTTGGTTATCGGGGCGGTTGGGCTCTGCCAGCGTGAACCGTAAAGCAGTCCTAGGCCCAACTGCTACGGTCGTTTCTAACGAGTTACCCTCGTCGTGCGCTTGGTGGATGAAAAAGCTCGTCGTGTGCTTGGTGGATGAAAAAGCGGCGCTCCCTTGCACGAGCTCGGCGGGAGATTACTGCTTGTCTTGAAAAAGGGTGGTATCCTTTCTCTCATCTCCTGTCGAGACACACTTTACCTGCTCACCGCCGAAACCAAATCCACCTTTTCCCCACTTCTCCATCCCTCGGTCAAATCCGGCCATCGGCGGCGACAGCGACGACGCCCTTAGCAAGACAAAACCGACAGGACAGCCGCCATGCCGAGCTGGAATGACGGCGACAACTCCTGCCAATCGTATCTAGGGGCAAGTCCACTTTCCCCTAATTTTTTCATCTGATTAGGGTTTGCTTTCCCAATTCTTTCATCTGATTAGGGTTCGGTAGCGAGTTAGAAATCCTCGAATTACAATCAGATGAACTTGATTTGGTGTGCTAGGACATCACGAATATGGACTATGCTCCTGACTCCTACGAAGATCCCAACTTTTGTGGCATAGCGAAAGATTGTCCCGAGGTCTGCCGCGTCTACAAACTTGAGCTTGTCAAGCGTGTTGCATTTGAAGGAACCAACATAGGTCGTAGATTCTATCTCTGCCAATTTCAGAACACAAGTGCTTAGCTCCTTGTATTGCATTTCACTTGTATGGCAAGCAGTAGGTCTGTGCCAACAAATTTCTGACATGTAGGAGGTCGAAAATTGTGGGTTTGTGGCTTGGGTGGACAACGAATGGAGATGCTATGGAGAATGCAATTGTGAAGCTATGGGGATGTATGATGATATAAGTGGTGCAAGAATCGACGAGAAGGTTGAGAATGCAAAGCTAGTGACTCAAATGTCTGATGAGAAGAACAAGCTTGACAAAAAGTACTCAAGTCTGCTGGTCGATATGAAGAAATTCATTGAAGAAAAGGCGTTGGAGGAGAACTTGTCTAGGATGAATAACAACAATGATAGATCTAAGGAGATGAATTCCAAGCAGATTGAAGAGTTGAGGAATGAGGTTGAGATGATGAAGACCGTGTAGAAATCCCAGACTGATGTAATCAAAGAGAAGCAAAAGCAATGGAATGAGGACCAGAAGATCTTCAAGGAGTAAAAGAAGAAACTAGAGTACGCTCTCTATGAACTTTTCAAAGCCAATGACGCTAACAAGGATAAGATGAAGAATATCAAGAAAATATGTGATCGTTGACTCTTTTATTGCACCTTGTTATACTGTTGACGGTGAACTGGTGGTGGTGGTAGGATGACACCCACTTTTGATGTGGTGGTAGGTTAACACCATGGTGGTATGTTAAACCGTGACCCCCTTTTGACAACGATCATGCTTGTTAAGACTAATTTGTACTTGTGTTGCTTTTACTAAGGGTGTTTATTTATTCATGGTCAACTATGATCCCCTTTTTCTTGTGTTGTTCATGCTTGTAGTGTTCATGTTCTGTGTTGTTCATGCTTGTGGGGGATCATTCTTTGTGGGGATTATGATTGTGATTCTGTTGTTACGGATTGTGTGAGAATCATGTTTTGTGGTTCCATATTGTGTGTTCTTCTCATGTGTATGATCTTTATCTCCATCTGGTGATGGTAACCTCACCATAAAAACGTGCAAGGTGACCACAAGTAGTGTTATGTGTGAATCAAACAAGGGGGAAATGCATGACATGGATCAAAAGCGCGATGTGCATGCAACCAAACATCATGATCCTAGTTTCCTAACCGGTGCACCAAATTTGATGCAGGCTACCAAACAACTTGCACAATGTGGCTTTTGTATTGTACTCCCTCCATCTCAAAGATTAAGGCGTAAAAATCTCAGCGCAGTTATTTAGGCAGCGAATGGTGGAGAGAAAAAATCGGCATCTTTCCATTCTTGCCCTTGCATGCACCCCTATACTCCATTAATTTCTCTCCAGCGCATTTAATTACCTCCTCGTTTTTCTTCATTGCATGCATTCATTTTATCTCTCCCGCATGCACAACCAATAGTTGGTAAGTGCTTGCGTTGACTTCCCTCATGATTTTCTGCTTATCGCCATGCATAGACAAGTACTAGCGCTGCGCCCTCCTGATATTTTGGTAAGTGTAAACGGCAATGAGGGGTAGTTTTGGAAGAAACAGGGCATAGTACACCCTGCACCTTAAGCTATGGTGAAATCTTAAAAAAACTTTTACGCCTTAAGTCTTGGGATTGAGGGAGTATGAGTGTGGCACCTGGACATGTCCCAGTTAGCCCAAAATGGATGCAGGCTACCAAACAGCCTCTAAACTTCACAGCCTGGTTAGGTTCTGGACTTGATGCTATTCTTCAGGATCTAGAATATGACCACATTGTAACTCTTCTTGAGTAATAAAATTCCTTTTACTCACACAAGCAAAAAGACTAAACTGGTTGGCGTGTAAATAGATTCGGTTTAGTTGATGAATGCCTTCATAAAAATTGAAAAACAATAATCAAGTGGCACCAACTTTTAAAAATATATAAAGGGATACTTTAGCAACCTAAGTACTGTTCAGATTGAAACACACAAAGTGTCCAACACTCAGTCACAGTGTCACATCCAATTCGAAAAGACCACTTTAGAAACAAGTAGTACTTTCTTCAATCCATAATAAGTGTCACCGATTTAGTATAAAATAGAAAATTAACCTTTTAGCCTACCACATCACATCACATATATCTATCCATTATTAACTCGCCTATCCAACTAATTAGCAATAACAATAGTATCTATTAACGGGTAAAATGCGACTAATAAAAATAGGAGAAATAGCGCGAGAGTCGTGATGGCTGGCCGATCCCAAAATTAACGCAATGGGCGAGCAACTCGCACTGTTGCCGTCACAACTGTCGCACCTGCGCATGGCGGAGCCGGCGAGCCCGAGGCCGCACTTGTAGACGTCTGTGCTAGTCCAAAACTTTTATTCTATATATCAGACGGGTTTGTTCTAACAGTATTGTACTCAGTAATTCAACACATAAAAGTACATTAATTAACTAATCAAAATTATTGATAGTTAAGAATTTGGAATAATTTTTTGTTAGGTCAATTCAGATTATTCCAAAACCACATTACTTATTATTTGTTTGTTGTTGTTGTTGCCCCGAAAAACCTTTGGTTTTGGATGTTTGTTCCCGCCCGACAAGGAATTTAGCTACCTTAGGACCGTTATAGTTATGATCGTCGTTCACCGGGGCTTTGCTCACCGGCTTCCCTGTCACCAGTTCACCAACTTCCTTGATTTTCAGGCATTGGACAGACGCCAGTTCCCATACATGATCTTACGACTTTGTGAAGACCTATGTTTTTGGTAAGTAGTCGCCCAGGCCAAGTCACCGCGACCCCCTTTTGTGAGGGGCACCCCTTCTCCTGAACTTACAGGAATATTTTTTGCCGAGTTCCTTAGAGAGAGTTGTCTCCTGCCCATTAGTATTCCACATAAGAAAACCATTATAGAAAAAATACAATTAGATGAGCTCTTCACTCTTGTGGTTTTATCGGTTTCTGTTTTCTTATTCGGGATCTTACTTTTCATTGTTCTTATCTCCGCAACTTGCGATTTTCGCGAGAGAACCAAATCCAAGTTGGTGAAGATCGTGAATTGAGTTGGCATAGTAGTTATTACCTTTGCAATTGAGGTTTGAATCTATCCAAGTTTTATCTTTTTGCTCAAAGAATGAATAAAACCCCTTGCCGAAGCCCTTATGATAAGCTTCCATGAATCTAGGAAGTTTCTCTTTCACGGTATTGAGATCGTTTGATCGATTTTCTTGATTTGATCGCTACTTATGGGCGTGCGCTCAAAGGATACACACAGGGATTCATAAAAAAAAGGAATTCCCCCAAATCATGCTAAGAATAGTTAGGATTTCCGGAAGAAGATGTCATTCGTTTGATGAGAAATAAAAAGGAATATCAAGAATTCGCATGGCTGAAGCTGAAGAAGCTACTTTTGAAGTAAAGCATGCCTATATTTTTTGGTTTTAATAGGACTCCTTCCGAGCGTTCTTTCTATCTACTATTATCTAAAAAATAATTAAGTTATTAATGACTGGACGAAACTAAGAAATAACCTCTTATATGCGTTATTATAGAGGAGTCCAACCACAACGACCGAATTAATTATCCTCCTCGAGAAACTTATGCCAAAATGAACCCGTGAAGGTAGTTTATTGAAACCCTTAAATTCGGAATATAGGAAAGTAGGTCCAGGTTAAAGACTAGATGCATTTAGTAGTAGGCGACGGTTGTAAGAACAACAAGCTGATCAATTATGGCCACCTTTGTAATTAAATTTGTAAATCTCATAGTAAAACAACAACACGAAGACTAGATGTATTTGCCTGACATGTATGATTTTAGATCGAAGGTTATTACGATTGAACAACAGTTTTGACTCAGCCAATTATCGGCACATGAACTCGTCGGCTGGTATGTCAAGCTCGTCGGCACCACATCACATCGTGGCGCCATGCACACCTGTGGTGCCCCTGACCTCTTGGAAGCACCGGAGCAGCTGCGACCGCCATCAGGGAGCACCTAGGCCGCGTTTGGTAAGCCGTTTTTTGTCGAGGCAGGCCCCTTGGAGAAAAAATTAGGATGATTGGATGCCTACCCGCACTCCACGACATGGATCGCACGATTCTCAAAGCACCCTTGGGACAGGCCCCGGAACCGGCAGTTCCTATGAAGCCAGGCCTGTTCGAGTGCAAATTTTCCTCGAGGAGGCCACCCGTTGCACGCGTGGGGAAGCACGAGAGAGCACATGTCTTAACTTCCCACTCACACTGTCACTTCCCTCCTTCCCCTATGTCTCACTCTCACCATCCCGTCCCATCGCTACCGACCTCGAGCATGCACCGATGGCTTTGGCCCTTCCGCCTTCCCCGCCACCTCCGACGAAGCTACCCTACCGATGGGCCACCACAAGTAGCGATCGAAAGATCCGGGACTATGAAGCCGGTGGGCTTCGCAACACAGACGCTCCGATTGATCCGGCTGTCAGTCCGACATTAAATCGTCCGTCGCCTACTGCCACTCGTCCATCCGTGGCGACAAGGTTGGCATTGGTGGCTCGCACGACCACGGGCTTATCCGCTGCCGTTGATGCAACCTCAACCCTTCTTCACCTCCACCAGAGTGGCTGCCATGGCGGTAGGGGCCCACGAAACAGCCGGGACATGGCGTTTCCACCAGGATTCAATCCCGTGCCGCAGTTCGCCCCTTTTCTATCCGGCCCGTCGACCTCGACCATGCTGTCGCTGCCTCCGCCTGGATTTGTGTTTCAGGCGATCGATCCTACATGCAGCTGCTAACGACCCCCGCACCTCGACCACTGCTGATTGGTCGCAGGGGCTGGCGCATGCACGCATAATATACACCATGACCTCGCCGCGGCCATTCTTTCTGCAACCGGTGGTAAGAAAATTTCCCCCTCTTTCGGTTAGGGTTTTTGTAGATTCCTCAAATTCGTTGCAATGATAGATTATTAGGGTGTATTGTCCTATTCTTAGTGTCAATCGAACTATGCATCCGTGCATTGCGAACCATGGCAATGGCACCGGTGATCATTGCATTGATGCACGCATATTAACATGGTTAGCAATGCACGCACATTGACATGTCATAGGTGATCAATGCACTGATGCACACACATTGGCAATGTCATCGCACCGATCCATGCACATTGACATGGTTAGCAATGCACGCACGTTGACATGGCATATGTGATCACTGCACTGATGCACACACATTTTCCAATGACATCGGTGATCACTGCACTGATGCACACAAATTAATATGGTTAGCAATGCACGCACATTGGCATGGCATAGGTGATCACTGCACTGATGCACACACATTGAAAATGGCATGGTTGCCGAGCTGACAATGTGTACGTACCTACAGAACTGAGAGTGGGTGGCCAGGGCCGAAGCTCCTGAGCCCAGCGAAGAAGACCACATCCCCTTTGTACAGCTGAAACCTGACATCAGGGGCGGAGCAGGGGCTAGCAGGGGTTAGAGCCCCCCTAACCGTTCGCCCCGTCAAGAATATACAGGGCCAACTATTAGTATTAGGTCATGATGATCGCCGATAGCTAACCATGCTTAAGCCCAAATTCAAATATTTGTTCACGAAATGAAGCCCAATAGGTAAAAAAGTAGCCCACCTGTACTTCTCAGCTTTGGAGCTCATTTTCCACTTCCACTCGTGTCTAATCAGATCGATCGATTGTGCGAGAGATCTCATCATGCAAGGAAGTTTGCCGCCGCTCTATCATTGGAAGGTTGGACTTCGATTAACAGCTTCTTCGGGAAGTCGAGTAGTCTGGCGGCCGCTGCTGGTCTTCCGCCTGGTACCTCATGCACCGTCCTATGAATTAATCACCAGATTAAAGGTACACTGTATTGTACATAGTACTGCTAAATATGATCTTACTCTTTTAATTTTTTCAGGTAAAATTTAGGCTTTAGCTATAGTTTGTTAGTTAAAAATGACGAGAAACAATATACTAGACCGACTTTCCCCTCCAATTAGTTTGATCTTTAACCTGGCCAAGTGACATGGTTATACCCTGCGGGTACACGATTTTAGCATACCTGGTCCAGCCCAAGGAAGGCCCACGACAAATATACGCCGGCCAATGAAGACTTTCGGGTGGCCAGGGCACATGACGCCTTCGGATTCTTGGAGAGCAAGACTAGAGTAGATAGAAAATTTAAAGGGGGTAAACCCTAAAAACTGTAACCGACTCGTTCTGTGCCTGGGACCTGCCTATCTCTATATAAAGGCTAGGAGGGCACGACGAGGAGGGCACTTCATACCATCGCATACACACCTCCACGCCAGATTGCATCTGCGCACCCCTGTAACCTTCGGTTCCGCCGTAATCAAGAGCAGACAAGCAGGAGTAGGGTTTTCCCTCCGGGGGCCTGAACCTGGATAAACCTCGTGTCCCCGTGTTGCTTGTTTGCTAACCGTTCCGCGACCTCCAGCATCCCCATCTTCTCCAAAACCCAAGTCCATAACAATGGGCATTGACGAGATTAAACCTCGTCAATTGGCGCCGCCTGTGGGAACTGGGGACGCTGATTGTGCCATCGTGACGGTTCCAACACGAGCGATCTACAACTCCGCGGTGACGGAGAGTCATCTCCTCTTTGGCGCCTTCGACTTCACCGGCCACCATGAAGGACTTCGAGCCCGTTGGCGACGGACTCGAGATCCTGTTCGGGAGCTTCTACTTCCAGGTGTGGGGCAAACCTGCACCCTCCGCCTCCCAGAGCGGGTGCCCCTGCCATCGATCAGGCCCGCTTCATGGGCCCCACACCCCGTGCTACGCACATCGCCATCAACAGATGAGTCCTATGACAGCAGCAGCTGCAACTTAGATCTGTGCGAGCCACCATCGGAGGAAGGGACCTACGGTTCCGGATCCGAAAGCCACGGCAGCAGCGATCCAATCTACGAGCGCTAACGATGCGTCGTAGTCATCTAGAGCGACGCAGAACATCACGCGCCCAATCCGCCACCTAACCCGCAGGGTAGAAACAGCGGGAACAGAAGAAGCCAGTCCCCCCACCCAACGGGGACGACACCGATCTGGTCATCCGCCTCAGCGAGGAAGGATGGGCTCAAGCACGCGAAGCCGTGGCAGGTAACCAGACCCTGCCCGTGGGGGCCTCACGGGACCTGCTGATGGCATACCACATGCTCTTAGTCGACGAGCACAAGAAGCAGGTGAAGATGCAAGAGGTGCTTGACAAATGCAAGCAAGCAGCCTCGGAGTCCGGTGCGCGACGAGCTGCGCTCTCCGCCATGGGCATTGGCTCCAGCTCGCACGACAACCACGGCAACAAATACCGTTCTCGGACAGACAACATGGACCCAAGGAGCGTCGCGAGGTGACCCGGGCCCTCAACGCGTCCTTCATGGAGATGGATGCCGACGACAACGTCATCCCGAAAACGCCGCAAGCTGCGATCATGGCAGCCACCGCGTACCTCGCGTCCCACCCACCTCCGGAGGAGGACTCGAAAAGGGCCATGCACAAGTCCGCACTTACCGGACTCGGACTCGTTGGAGCTGCGCTCCACGGAGAAGCTCCTGCGGAGCCAAAGAAGAAGGCTACGGTCAAGTTCAACCGTAGTCCCACACCTTCATCCGAAGATGAAGAGCACGACCTTCCTCGAAGGCACAAGAGCTCGCGCCATCGCATCCGCGATTACGACGCCCGAAGCGAACTCACCCAGCGGAAAATCGACAAAGCGCGCGCCAAGCGCACATGCTCGTCTGAATCAGAGATGGACGAAGACGAAGAAGAACTCTGCGGAGCCTGATGCTTTAGCAAATCTGTTCGGCGGACACGAATGCCGTGGAATTTCAAGCTTCCTTCGGATACTCCGAAGTTCTACGGCACACAGGACCCCAAGGCGTGGCTCAGCGACCACCTGTCGTCCGTCAAGCTACACGGAGGGAACAAGGACACCGCCCTGCAATGCCTCTAGCTGCAGCTGACAGGCGCAGCCCGAATCTGGCTTAGCAGCCTATCGTCGGGATCCATCCGAAGTTGGGAGGAACTGGCATACAGTTTCATCCGAAACTTCAAGGGCACCAGCAAGAGGCCAACTTCGATCGAGGAGCTGCGGGCCTGCACCCAACGAACGGGCGAATCCATTCGCTCGTACATACTGCGTTGTTCCAACACCAAGAATTCCGCGGCGCACATATCCGAGGAAAGAGCTATCGACGCCTTCAAATACGGCGTCAAACGCCAGGACTTCAAGGAAGAACTTGGGCGCGTTAAGCCCAAGACACTTGACCACCTCATGGACATCGCCAATAGGTGGGCCGACGGCGAGGACTCCGTCCACCGGGCGCACTCAGAGGAGGAAGACGACTACGGCCGACGACGTGAACGCCGTAGCAAAAGAAGATCGCGCGTCTACGACGATCGCGATGGACCCGACATGGTCGTGGCTGGCTACGCCGACCGCCGCAGCGACGGCAACCGCAACAGCGGCGGGTACCGCGGAAGCAACTTCCGCGACGGAGGACGCCCAACGCGGTCATGGCAGCGTCGCGGCCGCGTCGACGGGCCCTCAGCATACGAAAAACTATCGGGTCCATGCACCATCCACTTCTACATCGACAAGCAGGATGGTAAGAAGAAAGCAAGTCACATACTCAAGGACTGCCGCGAGTTCCAGAAACTCAGCGAAAGCATGGCCCAGATGAGGCAGCAAGCCCCGAACCCTAGATACGGGAACGCACCCGCACCAGGTGAGATCGCACATAGAGCTCCTCCACCACCACCTGCGGGAGGCCCGAATCACCCAATCGCACCCGCACAGAATAACGGTGTACCCCGCGTCGAAAGGATCATTGATGATCCAAAAAGGGCGCCCAACAAACAGGGTGCAGAAGAAAATCACCCGTCAGATCAATCTGGCTGTGACCGCCCCACCAGCCATCCCTGAGTTCCTCAGCGGATCGGAGTCCTGCATTACGTTCAGCCGTTCGGATCACCCTTTCCAGGTCCCTCGCCGAGGTCATGATGCCATGGTGCTTGAGGCGCAGATCGGAGGGTTCGACATGAGCCGTGTCTTCATGGACGGCGACAGCGACATCAACCTGATGTTCGCTAGCACCCTAGCAGCAATGCGGATCCCGCTGTGTAGCCTGGAACAGTCCGACACAACGTTCCATGCCATCGTCCCAGGAAAGGGCATATTCCCCCTGGGAAAGATATGGCTCGACGTCATCTTCGGCAAACTGGATAACTTCCTATGCGAGCGACTCGAGTTTGAAGTGGTGGACTGGCCATCACAATACCACGCCATCCTCGGGCGCGTGGCATTCGCACGATTCCTGGCAGTACCGCACTACGCGTACGTTCTACTCAAGATGCCAGGACCCAGGGGCATCATCACGGTCCACAGGAGCTTCACCCGATCGGACCACTTCGACAGGGACTTCAACAGAATCTCCCAGTCATTCGGCATGCAGGAGGAGCTCGTAAGGCTCCGCGAGGTGACGGACAACGGGGCACCCCCAGTCGCAAGACAGAATGCACCAGACATTTCCTTCGACTCCACCGTCAACACAAAGAAGGTGCAAGTCCACCCGACGGACGCCTCCAAGACGGCGCTGATCACCAACGATCTCAGCCCCGCATAGGAAAGCGCGCTCGTCGAATTCCTACGTGAGCGCTGGGAAATCTTCGCCTGGTGTCCTGCGGACATGCCAGGAGTTCCCAGGGAATTCTCCGAGCACGCACTCAACGTCTTTCCAGACGCCAAGCCCGTCAAACAGTCCATCCGATGACTGTCCGAACCTCGGGCCGAGGCCATAGGAATCGAAGTCAACAGACTACTCGCTGCAAACTTCATCAGGGAGATCAAGGAGAGCGAGTGGCTCGCCAACACCGTGATGGTCCCCCAAAAGGACACGGACATCCTATGGATGTGCGTGGACTTCACATCGCTAAACAAGCACTGCCCGAAGGATCATTTCCCTCTCCCTCGGATCGATCAAATAATCGATTCGACTGCAGGATGCAAGAAGCTCTCCTTCCTCGACGCCTACTCAGGCTACAACCAGATTCGACTGAAGGTCGAAGATCAAGAAAAAACGGCGTTCATTACGCCGTTCGGAGTGTTCTGCTACAACACAATGCCTTTCGAGCTAAAGAACGCAGGTGCTACGTACCAGCGGTCCATGCAGGCATGCCTGAAGGACCAGATCGGCCGCAATATCCAAGTCTATGTCGACGACATAGTCATCAAAACAAGGAAGGCGAAAACGCTCATCGACGATCTCCGTGAGACGTTCGATAATCTTGACCGCTACAAGATCAAGCTCAACCCTGAAAAGTGCGCCTTCGGCGTCCCATCTGGCCAGCTGTTCGGCTACTTCATCTCCCAGCGAGAGATCGAGGCGAACCCAAAGAAAATCCGGGCCATAATAGCCATGGAAAAAACCGAAGAACCTCAAGGGCATCCAACAACTTGTCGGGCGAATCGCGGCATTGAGCAGGTTCATCAGCCGCATGGGCGAGAAGGCTGTGCCATTATACCAGCTGCTACGCAAAGCAGACAAATTCGAGTGGACGCCTGAGGCGGACGACGCATTCGAAGATCTAAAGCAGCTGCTCTCTACCTCGCCGGTCCTGGTCACGCCAAAGGAGCGTGATCCTTTACTGCTGTACATAGAAGCCACACACCAGGTGGTAAGCACCGTACTGGTGGTCGAGCGACCCGAAGAAGGCAAGACCCATGGGGTCCAACGCCCAAATCTACTACCTCAGCGAGGTATTGACGCCGACAAAACAGAGGTACCCTCACTACCAGAAACTCGCCTACGACGTGTTCATGACAGATCGTCGGCTGAGCCACTACTTCCAGGAGTACTAGGTGATGGTTGTTAATGAAGCATCCCTGAACAGCATCCTGAACAATCCGGAGTCCACAGGACGCGTGGCCCTGTGGGGAATCGAGCTGTCACCTCTAGACATCGTCTATGAGAAGCGCCACACGATCAAGTCTCAGGTCCTCCCGGACTTCCTCATACACTGGATGGAGCTGCAACTGCCAGACACCCCAGACATGACACAGTCATGGACAATGCACTTCGACGGCTCCAAGCGCAAGGCCGGAGCAGGAGCCGGGGTAATACTGACCTCCCCGCAGGGCGACAAGATGAAGTATGTCCTCCGGATGAAGTTTCGAGCTTCCAACAACGAAGCCGAATACGATGCCCTCATCCACAGCATGCGGATGGCCAAGATCTGCGGCGCAACGCGCCTCGTCATCTACGATGACTCCAACCTCGTCGTCCAGCAGACGATGAACGAGTGCGGCGCGCATGCCGCCAACATGATTGCGTACCACGCACTCTACAACGCACTCGAAGGAGACTTTTGACGGCTGCGAGCTTCGGCACGTTGGAAGAGAAAGCAACGAAGAGGCCGACAGACTTGCCAACATCGACTCCACTTGCGCACGGGTGCCACCAGGCGTGTTCCTCGAACAGATCTGCGTACCGTCCATCAAAAGGAAATTCCCCAAGGGATCACCTGAAGAAGCAGAACACTCGGGGGCTGCGCTACCCGAAGGACAGGAAGGACCCGAAAAGCTCGACTCAGAGGTCGCCGTGGTCAAACTGATGCAGGTCATGGCAGTCGAAGAGACTTGGATGCGGCCATACCTCAGGTACTTGATAGACGGGGAACTGCCTGATAGCCCGACAGATGCCCGACACATATCTCGCTGGTCAAAGGCCTTCACTATCATCAATGGCGAGTTGTACAAGCACAGCATTTCGGGTGTACCGTAAAGGTGCGTCACCATCGATGACGGCAAAACTATCCTCCAAGACATCCACGAGGGCATCTGCGGCCATCATGCGGGCAGCCGCTCCCTCGTCGCCAAAGCTCTACGAGCTGGATTCTACTGGCCAACGGCCATGAACGACGCCAAGGACATCGTCCAAAGATGCAACGGGTGACAAAGGTTCGCCGACAAACCGCACGCACCCGGATCAGAGCTCAGGCCCATACCTCTGGCCTGGCCCTTCGCCCAATGGGGACTCGACATGATCGACAAACTGCCAAGATCCTCGAAAGGAGGTCACGTCTATCTCCTGGCCGCAGTCGACAAATTCACCAAGTGGATTGACGCTATGCCTGTTACTAACCAAAAAGGAAAAACGACCATCAAATTTTTCGAGTCCATTGTCTACAGGTTTGGCGTACCGCACAGCATCATCACCGACAATGGATCAAACTTCATCTCCAAAGAATTTCAGGACTTCTTCAAAGACCTCGGAATCAACATCACATACGCCTCTGTGGCGCACCCGCAAACGAATGGGCAGGTCGAAAAGGCCAACGGCCTCGTCGGTGCTGGCATCAAGAAGCGCCTAATGAGCCCACTTGAGCGACTCGCAGGAGCCTGGACACAAGAGCTACCCTCGGTCCCGTGGAGCCTGCGCACAACGCCAAATATCTCAACTGGCTACATGCCTTTCTTCATGGTGCACGGAGCCGAAGCCGTGCTACCAGCAGAGGTACGCCATAAGGCCCCACGGGTCGTCACTTACAGCGAAGCCGAATTGACAGCCGCACTCGAAGACGCTGTCGACACACTCGATGAGGCGCGCGATATAGCAACAACTCGATCGGTGGTGTACCAACAGAGCCTCCGCAACTACCACAGCCGACGGCTGCGCCCAAGGTCCTTCGTCGAAGGAGACCTAGTCTTACGACTCAAGCAAGAGTGACCGAAGAAATTCGAGTCACCATGGGAAGGACCCTACATCGTCACCGAAGTCATCCCAGGTGGCGCATATCGCCTAAAACACGTGGAGTCTGGAGTCACATACTCCAACCCGTGGAACGTCGCACAACTGCGACACTTCTACCCCTAGCTACCCCCGTCCTTTTATTTTCAATAAGGCTATTCAACCAAGGCTACTCAGCCAAACAATGTACCTCCTCCATTACGATATGAATAAAGCTAAGTGTCTCGCCCCAAAATTTTGTCTATTGTCCGCATTTTACTCCATGTTACAACACACTCGGGGGCACCCCCCACCTCACGAATTCATCGACTGAGGATAACGCGTGTACACCTGAGTAGCTGACCACATCAGGCTAACGAAAATGACACGTATACAAACAAAGCACTACGTGCTAAACAACACAAAACCTTTACAATAAAAGGGCACAACACGCCTAGTAAAACATATACAAATTTTACATCTATCTCTTTTACAGGTCCTACCTATCCTGAAGAATCGCATGCGCGCGCTGCTCAAATAGATCTACAATTTGTTCGGCATACTGCCTTATATCCGCATAATGTGGACGCATATCCCACTCGCCACCATCCGGCCGAAGAGGAGGCTCAGCCGCTACAACAGACAGATCTACATCAGGACGATGTAACCGCACAAGGGAGAGCGCGGCCTTCACCCCCGTGACAAGTTGATGTCGCACGAGCTCCCTGACATAATGCACATTTCGAAACTTCGCCAGCAGGCCAGAGAGAGTCGATGGCGCCTCATCCAGCGGAAACATCACATGCAGAACCGACACCAACGAAGACTTCACCTGACGCAGCACCCGCGACACCTGGTGGACACGATCCTGCACCATCGCAAGGACCATGGCACGATCACGGTCCATCCAGAAGAACCCGTCATCCTCCATGTCCTGATGGGTCAAGCAGTTGATCCGAACAGCAACACGCTCCTTTTCCTCCCTCGGAGCAAGGTTAGCACCTGCAATACTCGCAAAAGTAAGATGAAAGGCCAACAGGCGCATCCGAAACAATGAGGAGCAGCTCGAAAAACTCACACTGAAGTTGTTTGTACAAACGACGCAACTCCCCCATCAATATTCCTCTCTGGCAGCGCCTCGCTCCGTCTTCGATTTCCAAACATCGTCGTGGCCACGCACTCCAAGCAAATCTTTCTCAAGGCGACGGATGCGGTCTCGAAAAACACAAGCTGTGGCGCACCATCCAGGGATGGCCGCAGCTCTTGTGTAGGCGAAGTATCAACGGGATCATCACCCGAAGGCCCCTAGAGTAAAAGAAGACAAGGATATGAACGAGCAGACGAAGGAGCACATAAATCGAAAATTCATTATGTGCAGCAAAAAGCCACTGCGTGGCACAAGGATCGTTCATAGACATTGTTGGGGATATGCTATATGGGTATCCCTATAGCATGTCTCTTATCCGGCTAACCCGGGTGGCCCACAGTTGGTAGCATGGCCTATGGCCTACTGTGCGGCCCAGTTAGATGGATCCAGAAGGGAGGCCCATGCCGGATAAAGGAAGGCTACGGTGGAGTCACCAGCGTACATGGAGCCTTGGAGTGCAAGATACACAAGACTAGTAATAGACGGTGTAGGACTCTGTAACCTGTCCGGCTAGGACTTTTCCCTATAACCCTAGGACCTGGCGACTATATAAGTCGGGCCTACAGGAGCCTTTAGGGCATTGTTTTTCATACAACCTCGCACAACAAACCAATCCCTGTAACTCGGCGTATTGCCCTTATAGTGATTTATAGTAGGAGTAGGATTCCGCCACCGTCGTGGGATCTGAACCTGGGTAATCTGTGTTACCTCGTACCCGTCAACCGTCCACCTTCCCCCACGTCTCTAAACACGCACTGTGAGGACCCCTCCATGGCGTACTCGTCGGCAATACCACGACAGTTGGCGCCCACCGTGGGGCAAGAGGCGCTTCAGGCTCTTCAGCGGGCGAGGACCAAGATCTTCGCAGGAATCGGCGAAACCGTAGCCATCGGTCGCGTTCTCTTCTCCGGCAACGTTCTGATCGTCCCTTCCAACGAGTTCTGGATCCCGGCGAAGACGAACCCTACGCGGTGTTCGATCGTTCCTATCGGAGACATCCACCTCTTCATCGGCGAAACTGACTCGGGAACTAGTTCCCTGAGAGTCGGAGGAGCATAAAGGCCCGCACGGACCGCCTACGGGCAGGATACGTTCGCGGAAGGATCGATGTCAGATCTCTCTTCGGAGTTTGCCGACAAAGATCAAAAAAATTCAAGGCCCACCCAAACCGCCCCTGTGCAGGATATAAAGGTGGAAGATCACTTCAAATCCGCCGGCTTCGCCCGTGCGTCTGGAAATCAGAGACCCAAGTTCGTCGGCGTGATCACCATCTTCGATCTGGCACGTTGTGTTCAGAGAGAAGGCGAAAACCCCCGCGATTACCTAGCCAGGTGGCTCCGTATACGATCCGATCTGTCCCACTGCCTTGATGATAACGCTTTGTATCACTTTGTGGAAGGGCTGGACCGTGGCACGCTCCTCCAGCATTCTCTAAGACGGCAGCAGGCAACAGGATGCCTTACCCTCGAACAGATGGTGAGCACCGTCAACAACTACGTGGAGGCTGACGTAGAAGCCTAGAAAGCACTCGCACTCATTGACGGAGAACCTCCGATTCAGCCACTGCTACCACCGCCTCCGGCCGCCATCGCCGCAGCAGCACCACGACCTCCAGTCATCGTCGCTACCATTGCACCTCCACCGCCCGTCATCGAGGAAGTCCTGGCACCCTCTGACTCTGTCATTGACGCACTTTATGCTGACTTTAGTGCAGATTCTGAGGAGATAAACTTCAGTCTAGAAGAGATAGACTCCGCTATGCAGGATATGGAGGAGGAGTACTCGCGCGACGAGCAAATCAACAACGCCGTCACGTCTCGAGGGGTGTTCGTCACCATTGGGACGGCGATGGATGAAGATCAACCCGGACAAGCTCCGCTTGCAGCACTAGAAAAGGGGAAGGGCCCACTTATTGCTGCTGACGATGATCGCGCAAAGGTCATGCCTCCTCCGCCTAACCCAGTGCAGCAGCCGCAGGAAATCGCTACCGGTCTGAGCAACAACAACACCGCAAACTTGCCGCTCCTAGCATCCACGTCTGCAGCAGGCCAAGTTACTCCAGCTGATAGAGTGATGTACGACAATCTCCTCGTCGAGCCACTGACCGTTTCTCATATCCGGAACGTGACCCAGCTTGAGGAGAAACGCCAGCATCTGCTGGAGGAAGCGGAGGCCATCGCGGAACAAGGCGCCAAGCTAGATCGAGATCTGGTCAACATGCAGAAATCTATAGAGAAGGCTAGAGCAATGGAGGCCGAGTACAAGACTTTGCTACATCAACAGAAGTCTAAGAAAGCTCTGGCTCGCGTCATCAACGATCCTGGTGTACGGCGCAACCTAGGATGGGCTCCCTCGAAGCCGGCACAAGCCAAGCCATACATTGACAGTGAAGGCAAGCAGGTGATGCCCACCCCACTCCTTAACCTTGCCGTCGCCAAGACCCTTGTGGAGCAGGATAGATCACCTAAGGCAGTGGAACAGGTCTATGACCTAGTGGCCAAGGCGGTGAAGCAGCAGGAAAAGGCCACCTCTCAGAGGCTCGAGTCCGATCCAGCGCTTTGCCGGTCCAGTCAGTACAAACCGCCAAGGGATAGATCTCCTCTTGATGTCGGGTCCTAGACGGGTTCGTTAGAACGAAGACGGAGAGACGCGTGCAACAGGAAGGATGCCATCCCCATATCCTCCGACCATGGCGGAGAAAAGGCCCGACCTCGTCGCCCGACACCACCGCCCCGATCTCCCCGACATCGCGACGATTACAAATCTCACCATCATACGGATATGCCCCCACCAAAGCAGTGTGGCATCATCATCCAAGACAACACGGAGCAGACCCGTCATGACAAAGAGAGCAACCAAGGGCACAGGAGCAGGTCGCACCATGACCCTCCGCGTCCGACAAGCAACCGTGACAGGCATGAGGAGTCGTAGGAGGGTAACAATAAGAAGGCTAACCCACCGCCACCTCCGCCTCCATCACCACCAAGAATTCACCATGGTGGAGGGGGCCCGCGTCGTTCACGCAGCCCGTCCCCTGTTGACAAGAAGAAGAGCCCGGAGCCATACGACGCACATTCAAGGATCCATAAGATCCACGAGGCCCGGGAAGGACCATACCTGGGACCATGTTGCTTTGGACCTGCAATACGGTCCGCAACTTACCCCAAAGGTTTCCGGATTGACAAGACCATCAAGCCCTATGATGGCACTGCCAAGCCAGCCACATGGTTGCAGGACTACGGCAACACGGTGGAGATTGCCGGTGGTAACCCCAACGTTGTCGTCAAGTACCTCCCGTCAATGCTGGTGGGCACGGCCCGTTAATGGATCGACGACTTGCCGGAGAAATCTATCTACAACTGGTTGGACATGCAAGAAGCGTTCACCAAGAACTTTGAGGGTACATACAAACGTCCCTGCACTGTTGGCGATCTACATCGGTGCGTGCAAGAGAAATACGAGACATCTCGCGCCTACCTCTCTCGCTGGCTGGACATGAAGAATTCCTGCGCAGGAGTGCATGCTCAGACCGCCATGGCCACCTTCATCGACAGATTGGAAAGAGGCGCGTTGCTCCGACATAAGCTGAAGCGCTTGCAGGACAATCACCAGCTGGACTTGAACCAGATGATTCAGTTGGCTAGTGAGTTCGACAGCTGCCGACGACGATGCTCGCGGCTCCTTGCCGGCAACAGCCATTCCAACTCAAGCTCGGAGGAACAGCAGTACAAAGCGGAAAACCGCTCCAGAAGAAAAGTAATCTACCGACATGGTCGCTATGACTTTTGCAGGACGAGGCGAAGGCGGACAACGTGGCCGAGGAAGAGGAGCTGGTCGTGGGCAGCAACGAGGAAATGAAACCACCTCGGCGCCGCTCCGCGTTCCTCAAACCTACGAGGAGTACCGCGATATGTTGTGCCTCGTACACCTCAATGCCAATGGTAAAGCCACCCATACCAATCGACACTGCAAGTTCGTCAACGACCTCAAGGAAGACCCAGAGTCCGGCTACAAGCAAAGTCGGAAGAACAGACCGCGAGACAAGGGCAAGGGGAAGAAGAAGGAGGAGGAGTCCAAGGATTCAAGTGACATGGACGAAGACGTTGACCCCAAGCATGCCGCCAAGAGCGACGACAAGGGCAAGAACCCCTTTGCGAAAAAGGCTCCAGTCTACCACACTTTCCTTGGCACCCCCACCGTCCGACAACAGAAGACCTCTCCGAGGATCCTGATGGCCACTCTCCCCCCAGCTCCCCAGTACCTACGCTGGTCGGAGGTTCCAATAACTTGGGACAGGACGGACCACCTAGATCTTATACCTACGGAGAACTAGTACGCCATGGTCATCAACCCTATGATTGACGGCGTGGAGTTCACTAAGTGTATGGTGGATAGTGGAAGCAGCATCAACATCATGTACCTGGATACACTGCAGAAGTTGAACTTGACGGAGGCAAACCTAAGGAGGACCAACACCATCTTCCACGGCGTAGTCCCTGGTCGGGAGGCTCGGTCCCTTGGGTGCATTACACTTCAGGTTGCCTTTGGTGATGTTAACAATTACCGCCAAGAGCGCATGACCTTCGAGGTGGTCCCCTTCAAGAGCGTGTACCCCTCCAAGACAGTCGCCATTGGGACGAACCTGGATCCCAAATAGGAAAGCGCGCTCGTTGAGTTCCTCTGTGAGAATAGGGACATCTTTGCCTGGCAACCTGCCGACATGAAAGGTGTACCTAGGGAACTTGCCGAGCACAGCTTAAACATCGATCCAAAATGCAAACCAGTGAAACAACCTCTACGACGCTTCGAAAATGAGAAGAGACGCGCCATTGGCAAAGAGATAGCTAGGTTACTTAAAGCTGGGTTTATCCGAGAAGTCCTTCACACCCGATGGGTGGCCAATCCTGTACTTGTCCCCAAAAAGGGAACCAATGAATTAAGAATGTGCGTTGATTACATCGGCTTGAACAAAGCATGTCCCAAAGATCTTTTTGCTTTGCCTCGCATTGACCAAGTCATTGACTCGACGGCTGGCTCGGAGCTTTTGTGTTTTATCGATGCATACTCAGGATACCACCAGATCAAGATGAGGAAGTCAGACCAATTGGCCACTTTGTTCACTACACCATACGACACATTTTGCTATGTTACGATGCCCTTTGGGATGAAAAACGCAGGTGCTACGTACCAGCGGACAATGCAACGCTGCCTCCATGACCAAATTGGTCGGAACGTTCACGCCTATGTGGACGATATTGCGGTGATGTCAAAAAAATCAAATGACTTAATCTCCGACTTAAAAGAAACCTTTGATAATCTCCGGAAATACAACATGTTGCTTAACCCTAAGAAGTGCATCTTTGGGGTTCCAGCAGGCAAACTGTTGGGTTTCATCGTTTCCCAACACGGAATCGAGGTCAACCCGGAGAAAATCAAGGCCATCTTAAACATAAACCGTCTGACATGCCTAAAGGACATTCAACGATTAACAGGTTGTGTTGCAGCACTTAGTCAGTTTGTCAGCCGACTTGGAGAGAAGGCTCTGCCGCTATACAAGTTGCTGAAGAAGGCGGGCAAATTTACATGGACGGACGAAGCAGATGCATCATTGAAGCAGCTCAAGGAGATTCTTTCCTCAGCGCCCATCCTTGCAGCACCCGAGCCTGGAGAGCCCCTGTTAATCTACATGGCGGCAACCAACCGGGTAATTAGCATCGTCGTCATGGTAGAGCGGAAGGAACCAGGCTATGAGCACAGAGTTCAATGACCAGTCTACTATGTAAGCGAGGTCTTGACGGAGTCCAAGCAGCGTTACCCGCACTACCAGAAGATAGCTTATGGAGTATTCCTTGCTTCTCGGAAGCTGAGGCATTACTTTCAGGAGCACCCAATCACAGTGGTGAGCAAGACTCCACTGTCCGACATTATCAACAACAACGACGCTACTGGAAGGGTCGCGAAGTGGGGCATTGAACTTACCGCCTTCGAGATCACCTACAAGAGGCGCGACGCTATCAAGTCACAAGCCTTGGCGGATTTTATTGCAGATTGGACGGAGACGCCAGATACTAATCCATTGCCGGAACCAGAATACTGGGTGATGAACTTTGATGGATCAAAGCTGCTCAACGGCTCGGGGGCTGGTGTATTGCTACAGTCACCAACAGGAGACAAGCTACACTACGTTCTGCAGATCCAGTTCGAGGCTACAAACAACATGGCGGAGTATGAAGCACTCATTCATGGACTACGTGTAGACAAGGATATTGGCATCAAGCGTATAGTTTGCTGTGGAGATTCCGACTTGGTTGCCCAATAGGTGGCTGGCACCTGGAATGCGCGGAACCCTACGATGGCGGCTTATCGAGACGAAGTGGACGAGATAGCCAAGAGCTTCTTGGGTTACGAAGTCAAGTATGTACGTAGGGAGAAAAACGAGGCGGCTGATCTGCTGCCTAAGCTTGGATCAGGGCGCAAGCAAATTCCGCCAGGAGTTTTCCTAGAGCATCTGCGTACACCATCTGTGAAGGGAGCCGACATCGACAACCCAGATAGAGCTGACTCTTTCGTTAACATGGTGACTAAGGCCCCCCCGGCTTGGACAAAACCGTTCATGGAATATCTCGAACACGGAACATTGCCCGACGACAAAGTCGAAAGACGGCAAATAGTACGACGAGCAAAGGGTTATACCATAATCAATAGGCAACTCTACAAAAGGAGCACTACTGGTGTATACCTAAAGTGTGTTTCCTAGCTAGAAGGTATGGAAATCCTACGCGAAATACATCTCGAATATTGCGGGCATCACACCGCTCCTCGATCGTTGGTCGCGAAAGCCTTCCGGCAAGGACTCTACTGGCTGACCGCGGAGGCGGACGCCGACAAGCTGGTTGAGACATGCATGGGATGCCAGTATTATGCCCGACAACCACATGTTCCTGCTGAAGAACTGCGAACAATACCAATAACTTGGCCATTTGCAGTCTGGGGGCTAGACATGGTGGGACCGTTACAGACGGCACCTTGTGGGTTTACACATCTGCTTGTAGCAGTGGATAAATTCACTAAATGGATAGAAGCTAAACCCATTAGAAAGCTTGATGCGGCAACTGCCCTCAGGTTTGTCCGGGATCTATTGGTGAGATTTGGTCTCCCACACAGCATTATCACCGACAACGGCAACAATTTATCACTCGGAGAAGTGGAGGCTTATTGTTGGGAGAAAGGCATCCGACTTGATCTTGCATCTGTGACACACCCACAATCCAATGGTCAGGTTGAGCGAGCCAATGGATTAATTCTACAGGGAATCAAGCCACGACTTGAGGCACCGCTACATAGAGCAGCTGGAGCCTGGGCGGAAGAATTGCCATCTGTGCTGTGGAGTTTACGAACTACACCCAACAGATCCACCGGCTACACCCCTTACTTCATGGTATATGGAGCGGAAGCCATCCTACCTTCCGACATACTTCACGATGCGCCGAGTTGCCTCCTACAACAAAGATGACGCTGAAGAATCCAGACGCCTAGATGTGGACCTTCTCGAGGAGGAGCGCGTTTTGGCATGCCAAAGATCCGCCATCTACCTACAGAAGCTACGCAGCTACCATAGTCGCCGCGTCCAGCATCGCTCGTTTAAAGAGGGGGATTTGGTGCTCCGACTTAAGCAGAAGAAGTCACACAAGTTATCCCCGCCATGGGAAGGACCGTTCATCATAAGCAAGGCACTACTAATGGGTCTTACTACCTCGTTGACAATCGTGAACTGAAGGATGGACCCAACGAGGATCATAAGCGTAAGCGACGTGACCTGGATGATGACTACCCGGAGCTTGATCGGCCATGGAACATAGCACAGCTACGTCCTTTTTACACTTAGCATTTTTTATCCAATTGTGTACCTCTTATATGGTCAATGAAATAAAGCTTTCTGGTTCACTCATATTTCTGAGTCTTTTGCCTCCTTTAGTGTTTATTTTTGGATCATGTAAAACCTCTATGCACAAGTTTTGCGATTGAAAATTCCGCCTACGGGTATTAGCTTAAGTTTTCTGGTCTACACGTTCTTTGTCGTTTTTATGTGGATTCTGGAATAGTGACTTTTGGCACTTATTGTCGGCGATTTTGTGCTCAGGTTATTGACGGTGCCATTGGGCATCATCACCTAAGTGCATGATTCCGACAATGAGTCTCCGACTCACGAAAGGTCAAGCATAAGAACCAAAGTAATGGATAAGCCAGCACTTGCTTAAAAAATATATACACGCTGGAAACTAGTTCTTGAGTAGCAGGAAATAGCAACCATTGTTTTCCGCCTTAAGTTAAATACATAGTTTTTTTCGCATACGCATCAGAGGTGAAACAAATATTACAAGTTGTTTTTCATTCCTTTGGCGCAGGCGACTTGGAAGCATCTTCATCAGCAGCAGGAGAACCACCCTCGAAGTCGGCAGTCTGAAGAGACTCGGAGGAGCTTTGGTCGCCGTCATCAATGACATTCCTTGGCATGAAGACATTGACGTCGACTAACTCGGCAACTCTGGTGTCATAGCCTGCAAGTGACGACAAGATGGATTCATGATTAATCGCCTTGCCATCGTCATCCACGTCGGGAATGCCAGAGGTTACCGTGTCGATGTCAGCATCTTCATAGTGTGCCTTCACCATTGACAGCGCCATCCTTGCACCGGCCCGTGCACATGAAGCTTTCCAGCTTGTGATACGCTCGGGGGCTCGGCGCAAGATCTCCGAGTACTTCACCGTAGAGTCTGATGCCTTGATGTTTATCTGGAGGGGCTTGGTAATCTCCTTGGCTTGCGTGATGGCGGTGCTGATAAATTTGCCGGCAAGAACCATGCATTCCTTGGCCGGAGGAGGTGAACGGGTCAAACCCATAGGAGCTGAAAATTCCGACAAGGAGTGCATGAGTTCAATAGTTCAAAGTATCCGGACTACAGAAATCCAAGACGGAGAAAACTTACTGAAGATGCTGGCTTCAGCTTGCCAGAGGATGTCCGCCAAGGATTCTTTCTCCTGTTGGAGGAGCTTATATGCCTCGTTGTGGCGTTGATTTTGCTCATCGGCAGCTTGCTTCTGATCTTTTAAGATCGCAAGCTCCTCCTTCAAGCGATTGATTTCCATGGTGGCGGAGTCCTACAGGGCCTTCATTGAATCCTCATGCATTTTCAGCTTGTCTTTCCTCTCCTCCTTAAGGATCTTGTTCTCGCTGTCCAGCTGCTGGATGTGCTTGGACTGCTCGACAATGTCCTTGGCCTTGGCAACATGTTCTGCAAAGTCAGAGAAAACAAAGTACAGAGTGAGTACTCGGAGAATGTAGGCACAAAATCAAGACGGAATGCGCAAAAAGAAAACAGACTCTTGTTTTTGATGATCTGTTCCTTCAAGAAGGCAGTTTTACCCTTTTAGGCTTCAAGATCTGCACGCATCTTCTGATACTTATCATTGGCCATGCCCCTCCGAGCATTCTCGTTCTGTGGAAAAAAGGACAAATTTAAAACGTTGCTTAGTCTGCTTGGAGCATCTGGCCGGAAATCCTCCACCTAGACGCTCGGGGGCTACAACGAGAGTTTTTAACCTAGCAACATGCTTAGCTTTTCTTTGAGCATCTAGTCAGAACTAATTCAGTTTTTGATTCGAGGCTTGGGGGCTACAGTATAATTTTTTAACTCAGCTATATGATTAGTTTTCTTTAAGCATCTAGTCGAAACTAATTCAGTTACAACTAGAAGCTTGGGGGCTACAGTGCTGAAATTTATAAACACTGTGTATGCTACTCTTAAAGCTATGCTACTCTTAAAGCATCTAGTCGGAACATTTCATTCCATCTAAATGCTTGGAGGCTGCAGTGAGAAGTTTTCTAGCTTAGTCACTCTTAGAGCATCTAGACGCAAAAACCTATGGTTTTCCGTCTACATCCTCGGGGGCTACAATGGGATACTCATATGAAATGCAAAAAGGCAAATAAAACTTACAAGTGCAATAATATTGAGATTGGTAGCGCTCTCGTCCAACAGCTTGCCAAAGGAAATACTGTTTCCTCGCAAGATGTCCGCTTGTCGGAGAAGCTCCTCAAGACCGCATGTCGGAGATGTTGGTACTCCTCCAGGAACCAGAGTTGTGCTACTCGGTGTAAGTGCCGGGTAGACTATCTTTGGAAACTCGAAAGGTTTCTGGGGAGCAAGGGCGCCGCCTTCGGCATAAGTACCAGCTTCCACCACCGCCTTGCCGCCACCGATGGCATCCTTAGCCGGAGCTTCAGCCATTTGATGGGAGGTAATCTCCTGCGTCACCTGCTCACCGACAACAGCAAGCTCAGTAGAGGCGCCAGAATTCACTTCCATGGCGGAAGGGCCTGATGCCTCCTTAGCCTGAGAGCTTGTCGGGGCAGATGAGGGCTTGACGGCAGGAGTGGCAGGGGCGATGGTGGGAGAGGCGTCGCGATGTAGCATGTCCTTGATATTTCGAGAAGCCCCCGATGTTTTGGAGGTCTTCTTGAGGCTGGTCGTGGCTTTCTTCCTGAAACGTGCAAAATGCATAAGTACAGGATCAAGACAGATAAATAGACAATGTCGGAAGAAAACAAGCTTACACAAGTGGGGGTGCTTTAGCAAAAGGGATCCCGATGGCTTTTCTTTTCTCCGCCTCCAGGGCGGCGGTAGTCTTTTTGGAGGCTCCACCCTCCGTCTTCTTCTTCTTGCCTCCATCGGCAGCGTCAGAGGTAGAGCTCTTCCGCTTTCGCGCCACCGGAGCTTCGTCGTCGGACACGACCGTGACTTCCTTCATCTTTGGATCATAGATTTGGGCAGCCAGGTTGCCCTCCTCTAGATCGCTAAGCTGTTAAGTGAGAAATCACCGTGTTAGATAAAATGACATTTGCAAGACGGGAGAACTAGAGTATATGTCATACACGGAAAATAAATACTTACCTTTGGGCACTTGCCGTCTACGTACATGTCGTAGGTGATGGTGAAGCCACGCTTCTTATCCTTCACCTTGACGATGTCCTTAAGGCGGAGCTTGACGGAGTCGCTCGAGAAGTTGTCCACGGAGATGCGGAGACTATCCCTTCTGTCGCTGGTATACTCGTGCATGAACTTCGCATGGTGCTGCAGAGGTTGGATTCGCCTGACGAACCAACACATGGCTAGGTCCAAGCCGGTCAAACCCGTATCTACGAACCATTCAATCCGCCTTATGGCGCGAGAAGCGTCGAGGTCGGAGGGAAGGGAGGCTTGGGATTTCCATGTGGAAACTTCAGTGGCGCCTCTGTCCAAGAAGTCCGGGTACGTTACTTCTCGGCCAACCAGAGGAATGTCTGGGCCATAAAAGTACGTCCGCTGCCAATTTTTGCAGGACTCATGGCCGACGATGTCGGGGAACCGCCGGCCAGGTCGAATCTTGAAGCTTATGGTGCCGCAGTTTCTAAGTTCTTCCTTGCTATGTCCGGCTTCACGTTTGATGGTGAAGAAGTACACAAAGAGGTATAACCTAGGCCTTAGCCCTAAGTATCCCTCGCAGAGCACCGCGTAGTTGCTAAGCACTAAGATACTATTGGGGGAAAGGTTCTGGGGCTGGACCCTATAGTGATTCAAACGGAGAGGAAGAAGTTGGAGATAGGCAGAGAGACACCACGTACCAGCTGAGCTTTGAGGTACACCTTTTCTCTGGCTTGAGGAGAAGGTGTCACCTCGCCGGCCGGCGCCGCCCTCCAGGCGATCCCCTCCGTCGCAGGAAGGTAGCCTTCGGCGATCATCTCTTGGATATCACGGTCAGTGATATCCGAGCCGCGCCAGTCGCCCTTGTGCGAGTCTGGTTCCTCCTCCAACGGCTCCAGCGCCGCTAGATTAAGGTCACCACCGGTGGACTCGATAACCGCCGATGCGGGGATGACTAGGCCCTCTGGAGGCACGACGATGGAGCTCGCCGGCTTTGCCGCGGCTTCGCTCGACGCCGCCAGGGAAGGAGAAGTGCTGCTGCTAGCCATGGAGTGAGGCTGGGCGTGACTGGTGCAGATTGGAAGCTAGGGTTTTTTCGAGAGTTCTCGCGGAAAGCTCGAGGAGGCACGCGACTGGAGGAAGAAGATGATGCGAGGATAATGAGGTAAAAAGTGGAAAAATCTACCACGGTTACTATTTATCACCTCCAGCGTCAAGATTCGTGCAACTTATCAGACGGTTGCCGCGTAAACGACGTGTTCGCGAGCGTGCGCGGAAATTTCGCCACGTCTCCCACCGTCGCCGCCAACGGTTCGTATTGCTCGCGCAGGAAAATCGGACATGATTGCGTTCTCTGCATGTGTGAGTTACGAGGCGTCGCTGACCTAAGCCTATGTCGTCCTAGCTGACATGGGCAGATGAGCCATCACATCGAAGATTCCGACATGGACGGATCCAATCCGACTACGGAAGAGTACGATGAAAGATTCAACATTTCTCCGACTTGCAGACTGAAGACGGAGAAAACCTTGCAGGGTTCTTTGGGAGGACTACGAGATATTGCTTGACGATTTGCCGACATCCATATAGACGGAGCATTCCACGTGAAGAGGCAAGACGGCGCAAGATCTCGGAGTTCTCAGGGGGCTACTGTTGGGGATATGCTATATGGGTATCCCTATAGCATGTCTCTTATCCGGCTAACCCGGGTGGACCACAGTTGGTAGCATGGCCTATGGCCTGCTGGGCGGCCCAGTTAGATGGATCCAGAAGGGAGGCCCATGCCGGATAAAGGAATGCTACGGTGGAGTCACCAGCGTACCCGGAGCCTTGGAGTGCAAGATACACAAGACTAGTAATAGACAGTGTAGGACTCTGTAACCTGTCCGGCTAGGACTTTTCCCTGTAACCCTAGGACCTGGCGAATATATAAGTCGGGCCTACGGGAGCCTTTAGGGCATCTTTTTTCATACAACCTCGCACAGCGAACCAATCCCTGTAACTCGGCGTACTGCCCTTATAGTGATTTATAGCAGGAGTAGGATTCCGCCACCGTCGTGGGATCTGAACCTGGGTAAGCTGTGTTACCTCGTACCCGTCAACCGTCCGCCTTCCCCCACGTCTCTAAACACGCACTGTGAGGACCTCTCCATGGCGTACTCGTCGGCAATACCACGACAGACATAATTACAATAAAGGAAACAAAAGCTACCCTACAACTACAAGGCCTAAGAAGCTGCATCCCGAGTAGCCTCGGAGCCGGATTGCCTCCCCTTGGCCTCTCCCTGCTGCCTCAATGCGTACTCAGCCAGCAAGTCGATCAACTTCGGCACATAACGCTTACTGCGGGCAGCATAGAGGGCGAAGGCTACCTATGAGACCCTGACGCATGGCTCAATAGGATTGATAGAAAACCCATACCAACAAGTTGCAACTTCTTTTCCGGAAGCTCATCTGAAAAGAACTCTGAGGTTAAGCGTGCTTGGCCTATATAAATTCTAGGATGGGTGACCGATCGGGAAGTGGGTACCGGGTGCGCACGAGTGAGGACAAAGTGCGCAGAAAAGACTAGTGTTGGTCTGTGGGGTTAGTATAGAGAACCTATTGAGCTGCCAGAAGTGACAGCCGTCGGTCCGGAGTGATCGGGGGTGTTACACTACCTCAGATTCGTCAACAGCCGTCGGCATTCGGGAGGTGACCTGATGAAGATCCAGCTCCGCTCTAGACGCCAGGGCAATTGCCTGCCCGACGGACGCGCCAATGCCTTTCTGCTTGCGCTTGTACGCTGCAGGCGCTTCGGATGACAGCGCATCCGCCAAGGCATCGACATCCTCGAGGGCGACGCCCTTGGGGACGAGCTCCTTGTCGAAGCGATCGAGAACCTCCTTGGCTTTGGCAAGCGAGCCGACCACGGTACTGCAGTGGTCTTCGACCACTGCAGCAGCATCATCTAGAGCACTTCCGTGCTCTAGAGCACCGCGATCAAACTCGATGCCCATGGCATCTAAAGAAACAAAAGAAGCATCATAAATAAAAGCATAGCAAGGAAAGACAAGGAAGCCGAAAAGGGAAGACGAGGCAACTCACCCGAAATAGCCTTGGCAGCCGCCATCAGCTTGTCGGCTACCTCTTTCTCGCGCGAAGCCGTGGTAGTGGCGAGCTGCTCCTCGCGGTCCATCATCGTGGATTGGGAAGGAAAGGCCCTGAAGGACAAATGTGACGAACATAACCCGAAACCCAGCGGGAGGACGGGGAATTACCTCATCGCCGGGAAGTTTGACGGCCTCCCTATCCCGCGGAATTAGGCCCCGTTCACGGAGCTTGCGGAGATCACCCTCATGCGTCTCCGATCGCCGTCAGCCACCATCGGTGACACGGGGTGACGGCGGAACCCTTCTTACCACCAGCGGCAGCACTGGTACCAACCGCAGAGGAGGACTTCTTGGGCTTCCCCATCGCAGTATGGCAGTGACGCCGGTGAGCACGCAGAATCAAGGAAGGAAACGCTCGGGGAAATTCCAGCGCGTAGTGAGAAAGTTCAGAGAAGATGGGAGAAGTGAGATAAGAATGGCTGCGGTGAAAACAAACTAACTTTTCCCCAATGATTATAAGGACGAGGACGATGCACGACGACCGTCCATCGGGAAGACCTAGAGACAACACCAAGATCTGGCCGTCCACGTGTCAGTACAGCAGCGAACCGTTGCTCACACGTCGTCCACTACGCGCGAAAATCGAGGCGATGCTGTAATTATCTCCACGCCGCGCATGACCGGTCAACTCAAGGTAGGTGGGACCCATGTTCGTCCAGTCAAATCATCTCTGGCGCCGTAGACGCTTGAGGTCACCGATCGTCAGCACTGACGTCATCAAAAGCTATACTAGCAACGGTTACAATTCTTCGGTTACACAACTAAGAGAACTCACTCGAATCTACGATTCGACTAACTACTCGGGGGCTACTCCTATCAGGAGCGCTGGCCGCGCACCCGAAAAATGAACAAAGCACTACACCATTGAACTATTCTTCGAGTCCTACGTCGAGTCTGCGACTCCACTACGGACCCGGGGGCTACTCCCATAGGGAGGATGGATTCAAGCATCCGAAAAAAAATTATGTCCTACGGACCTGAAGCCAAACAACGGCTGAAATAAAGTCTTTGCTCGAGTCTACGACTCGAACAGACACTCGGGGGGCTACTCCCATAGGGAGCGCTGGTCGCGCACCCTATGAATTATTTGAGTGCGATCCTTCGGATCAGCATGCAAAACTTTTCGGCAACTCTGCCCCGATTAACGCTAAGTGAATAACATCTTCCTTGGCCACCCGAAACACCTCCGCGGTGATAAACATTCGGATGCTGCGTTTGCGACGCAAAGATAAGACCTATAGATACCATCTGATGGCCTGGTAACACACACGACTGCACTCTGCTAGTAAAAATCCGTGCCAGCGGGCGCGATGAAAAATCCCGACGAACGCGTTGGGTATATCATTTAAAATTCACTGGAATTCCACTCCTGTAAGTCCTCTGCGGCCTGAGTCGAATTACGCCAGCATATGTTTTGGGTTCGAGTCAAGGGACTCGAATCTGAAGAAGATCGTGTTGTTTTGTCCTAAGACAGTTAACTGACCCTGATCCGTCGGGAGAGTCAGGCACACGCATCAACAATCCCTACATGCTCAAATCATTCTCTAGCAAACAGAGACAGCTGCACCCGAAAGATTGAAGAGTCCTCAGCCGAATCTACGATTCGACTGAACACTCAGGGGCTACTGACATGGTTATACCCTGCGGGTACACGACCTTAGCATACCTGGTCCAGTCCAAGGAAGGCCCACGACAAATATACGCCGGCCCATGAAGACTTTTGGGTGGCCAGGGCCCATGACGCCTTCGGATCCTTGGAGAGCAAGACTAGAGTAGATAGAAAATTCAAAGGGGGTAAAGCCTAAAAACTGTAACCGACTCGGTCTGTGCCTGGGACCTGCCTATCTCTATGTAAAGGCTAGGAGGGCACGACAAGGAGGGCACTTCATACCATCGCATACACACCTTCACGCCAGATTGCATCTGCGCACCCCTGTAATCTTTGGTTCCGCCGTAATCAAGAGCAGACAAGCAGGAGTAGGGTTTTCCCTCCGGGGGCCTGAACCTGGGTAAACCTCGTGTCCCCGTGTTGCTTGTTTGCTAACCGTTCTGTGATCTCCAGCATCCCCATCTTCTCCAAAACTCAAGTCCATAACAATGAGCATTGACGAGATTAAACCTTGTCACCAAGTGCTCCTCAAATTTGGGATTTAGTCGGTGGTAAAATTCTAGGTATATTTAAACTAGTGAAACATTGCAACCTTGTTGGTCTTGCTTGCCAATTTTAACGTTCTGGTAATATATTCTTGTTTGTTTATGCCCAACATATGTTGATATTCAATTTTTTTATAAACTTGATACTTAGTATACTTGACCTAGCGGTGTCATTGTGATCGGCCGATGTAAACCATTTTGTGAAAGAGAGGAATAGGTGTAAGTCGTCTCTCAACCATATTGAGGTGGTCGGACTTGCTTTCGATGATATCGCTCTCTCTTTTTGGGCCACCGTTCCGTCTGACAACATTGGCTACCTCCTAGGTTTCATGGCTCGCCCCTCCTAAGTCCAAATCCTGGCTCCGCCCCTGCCTGACATACCAGGCCTCAATGCGGAGGTGCAACAGCTAGACATCCCCAAGAAGCATATGGGGCGCCCTCTAGGGGTTGGCTACCATGGCGTCCGTGAGAAGCCACTCCGGTTCTACGTGTAGGTTGTCACCTTGGACCTCAAAGCCCTTGCCATCCCGCTGGCAATGCAAAAGTTGCTTGTGAAGAAGCTTTAGATCGCGAGTAAGGGCATCAAGCCTATCCACCTGAACAAGTTCTGCAAGTGGCGCATGCAAATCAAGTGGTATGGTGAAAGCCTGTTATTCATGAAGGGGTGGAAGAAGCACATTAAAGAATTCGGGGTTCAACATCACCATCTTTAGGAAGACCACCTCGGTGCAGGTGGCGTACAAGTACGTTCGCCATGGCTACTTAGCCCCGCCTTTTTCCTGCTCTTGTGATGCTAATGATGTGTAGTAGTGGTGATGGCCTTAGTGGCTAAAGAACATCTTCTTTTGCGATAGGGCTGTGTTCCTATCAATTAACCATGCAGTTGTGATGCTTGCGAGTAGAGGCGAGGCTGAAGAATATCTCTTTTTGCGGTACGGTGTGTTCAATAGTGCACCTAATACTAAGTTAAGGTGTAGTAATTAATCTATGACTGTTAACATGGTAATATGCTTGTTAGTACTCATGATATGTGTGTAATTGTGATCTGTTGGATGGTGGTAAGCTCATCATTTTTAAAAGAGGTGATGGCATGTCACTTTTGTGTGAAAGATGAAGGCAACATGTGTCTACCAAACAAGTATATGTTGTCTCAACTAAGTCACAATGAGAAATTACAGGCAACCAATCAAACTGGGGTCGTTGGCACTATGTCTCTAAGCCCTTTGGCCCTTGCCGTGATCCAAGCTGAGGCGTGGGATGTTCATGAATACATGTCCCTGTATAACCTGATGTAAAATGTAAAACCTCTCCTGAGCTGTGTAACAAATTCTATCTATTCAATGAAATGAAACTCGCTAAGCTTTTGCGTTTTCTCAACAAAAAAAAATCAAACTGGGGTCTATACTCCAGGCCATGCAATGCAGTATATCAAATCAACTGCCGAAGTTGGCCCAGACCTGCTTTAGCCGTGGACATGCCTCCCAGGGCCTAGCCCGCACCAAACCCAAATTGAATGCTAGCAACCAAACACACCCCTGGTGCCCCAACACCAGCTTCGTCGAGGACCAGTCAAGAGGACAAACCCTCCACGAATCAATGGCAATTACCACCGATACCATGCGTGAGTGTGCGCTCGATCTAGCCTTAATATAATTCTACTAACTTGAGCTGTTGGCTGATTGCTCCCCGGAAAACATACTTCCACTGGACATGGCCGCCGATCCAGACTGAGCAGGAGCCACGCCGCCACGACTCCTCTGGATCTGCCTGAGCCTAAATATGTCTCGGGGCATCGCTCGGCTCTGCGCCGCCGCCGCTGCATCTTCTTCCTCTTGCCCTGCATACATACAGCAAGTCAACCCCAGTCGGAATTTGGACCCAATGATTAGATCGGCTATAATAAACCGAAGACAACTTCAACTTGAATCAATCATAACAGAAAAAGAAATAGCTCAAAAAATGCCAGAGCAAGCATCCTTTGAGAGCGTAACATGTAGACACAAGACTTGACTTTCTGGAGCAGTAAAGATTGGAGAGGGGAGGGAGAGTACTTTCGTTGGCCTTCCTTTTCGTGGGCTGCCCATCTCTCGGAGGTCTATGAACTGGCCCGTTTTGGTTGCGGGGACCCGAGAGCTCACTGTTGGCAGCGCCAGGAACTGGACCAGAGGGTTTACCACCATCATGTCCCGTTGGCATTGTGCTTTGCAGTAGCACACTAAGCACAATGTCTATATCTGGCGATGGACCTGACAAGACAGTACAGTGGATACGAGGTCGGGTCAGTAATATTTTGACAGATCATATTCAAGGTCATGAACATTTTGTTTCATAACCATGTTCTCAATTAGACAAGAAGAAAAATGCTCACAAGTAAAATAGTTTTAACTGCTGAACATTTCTCAAACAACGCACTACATGCACCAAGCCTATGCCAGTGTCTGATTTAGCATGGATCGGTTTCTATGCTCTAAATATAATAGCATCCGGAAAACATTTTAGAGGCTATATGCATCGAGTACTCATGCAGTCATACGGACATACCTTCAATAGCAGGCAAATTCGTGATGAAAGAGATAATTGGTGGAGAAAGCATTTTGAATATTTCGTCTACCTCCTTCGTGTACCCACTGGACGTGGCTGCAATCACTGGTCCTGACAAATTAACAATGCTGCCTCATGAGTGAGATAACATATTGGTGCATTTACAACTGGAATAACCTTGAATCCAGTTCTTTCACATCAAGTAACTGTGCTCTCCATTTTCTAAGAAGTAATTATGCACTCATCCATACAAATACCTTTTATCTGTCTAGGATCATAAATAATCATTCGAGAAGTCTCGGGACGAACAACTCTTGCAGACTGTGGTAATAACTTTGCATTGGCACCAACCCCAACATAACCTTTGTCTGAGACAAAAAAATTGTAGGCATAGTCAGCAAACACTTCCAGTACCATGTCGGTACTGGTATAATTTTAACAGAAAGCAGATTACCTAAAGTAGCACCGCCACCACTAGTTAGCATAACTGACTTGTCACTCTTCTTAAACATGTTCCTTGCAAGCCACTGCGATATCAACATGAAGAAAAAATCACAAGTGAGATTTGCCAATGGAAACCAAACATGGGCTCTGAAGTGTCACACCCGCATCAAAGCATAAAGTAATTGTGAACAATGCATTCTTCGTCAAGCTGATTCCCGAGCTCCATGGAGCTCGTTTTTTAAAATAATAAAAAAATGCTATTTTGGAGTTTCACAAAATCCAAAAAATAAATCTGTGGATACCAAATGCGATCTACATCTCCTTAAAAGCTTTGTTAAATAATATTGTATAATTTAGGCTGTGCAAGAAAGACAAACTGTGGTTCCAAAAAGGAAAAAAACACTTGATTTTAAGCTCCAGATTTTTATTTTTTGTGTAGATCACATCTGAGCATCTTTGTGGACAAAAATTTGTACACACATACTATGCATATCAACATATGTATGTACTTATGCATTTTTTAAAGATTTTCTTGAGTTTTCAATTTTTCTAAATAAAGAGCTCCAGGGAGCTAAAGGGTTTTTTCGAGAAATTGAGGGCTACATTCAATTAAGGTATAATATCAGTACTAAGTGATGGAGTCCAACTTTTTATTTATGGGCATGCCTGCAAAGCATGTCCTGAAATTGCTGCTACGAAGTTGGAAAATCAACGTCATGTGTTAAATACGCAAATATATGTTTTATGCAGATTTGATTATTCAATCACATGGATTCAATTAATATACAGTCCATAGTTTATTCATGAGGTCCCTGTCTGTACATTCAATCCTATGTTATAAAGAATATTTATCATGGAATAACAGTTACGCAAGGTCAATGTACCTCCTGCCTTGACAGGTAATCCAATTCTTTTGATGAGCATGGCCAAAGATCCATATAATTATATCGAGAAACAACATCATATAATGTGTTGTCTAAGGACGATAAAACATCTTCTGATGTCTTAGATAAAGCCTCCTTCCTTCTTTGTTCCACCTGAGAAAACAAAATTTATGTAATTACAAATCCATAAGTATACCGTAGTTTTTCCCCAAGAAAAGAACTCAGAAACATAAAAATAAATGAAAGAGCTATTATATGCGCATTCTTTTGCAGCAATTCACAAGTCGAGGTTTTGCAAAGTTCGCTTGTGTTTCCAAAATTGACAGAACCATACCATGGTTTACCACTCCCTACCATATCTGCCGGGACTTGTAATTAATTACTGGACATGCATATTAAAACATTGCCTTATTTTTTATGCAATTTTGTTTGTAGAATAAGTGCTCCAGGTCAGTTGTAAGACCTCAAAGAATGTATAACTGCAATAGGTATCTTCTACTATGCATGCGATTTAGCTCAACTCACTGGGATAACTACTGGTACCAAGGAGAGCCTGGACAGCAGAGTTGAAGGGGAGGAAACCCTCTCCTTTTGGAGCAAAAGAGGAGACCATAGACTGGGATTATATAACTTTTAGGGGGAGAGACCAGGACTTAATTCATTAATGCTTAAGTGCAAACATAGGAACCTCATTTGCAACTTATAATGAACAACCTAACAAATTAAATCTAGTCAAATATAAACCATCTAAAGATAAGATGCACTCTAATTCAAACTACTAATCTCTAACTCTAACCAATTAATAACGCATAGACACTAAGTAATCCAGTCAATGCAAACTAATATAGAATACAATGATGGATAAGTCTCTGTACTATGGTCTTTGTGGGGCTGCAGGCTGCAGCACACATGATCCTTGTGTCAAGGACTGGCAGTTAGGATAGAGCATCAAGGACTGGCTGTTAGGATAGCATCCTTGACTGCTGCTTTAAGATAGCATCTTAGACTAGCATCTAGCATATGCTTAGCTGGTTAGCAGCCTATAAGTACGTATCCCCAACCCCTCAGGTTGGTATGGCATTTGTGTGAGTTTGTGAGAAATAAACCAGAAAATTGCCCTAACTCCTAGTATCATCCTCTTCTTCAATGAGAGTAAATTTCAAGATCCTATCATACAAGAGCTACAATATTGTGGATATTGTTCATGGTTTCACGCTACAATGCCCTCGTGAAGAGGACCACGCCTAATGGGCTGCTCATGACAATGCAATGATAGCATCTCTCTGAACTTTGCTTACATCTTCTTACCTTTAACATGCTTGACAAATCCCCGTAAATTTGCTCAAATTGAGCAAACCGTTTCCATACCTACATGAGAATAATAACATATGTTCAGACAACCAACATACAAACATATGAATCTATATCTAGTTGCAATTTGCACCTCTATAATAAATATGAACATGAACTCCCAAAGCTATGCGGTACACCAAAAAGGTGGAAATGCTCTATGTTATTGCTATTGCTGGAAAGATATTAGTGCCAGTTAAGAGATTTCTGAAAAGTGCACAGTAATGTTGAAAGGGCGCCTTCTCACAATATAGATGTTGAGTAACTTGCGGTCAGGTAGAACAAAATATTTACCTCTAAGGATTCCTCAGGAGGAAGTAAGCTCAAAGCTCGCTCAAACAAAGCACGCACATTTCTATCATCGTTTAAGCGACACAGGAAGTCGGCATATCTGAATCATAGCAACAGTCTCAATAATAAAACAATTTGACTTTTATTTAACGAGCAGTGAAATGAACCCTTTTCAACTGCCAATAGAAGGTTTAGTGAACCTGAATGGATACTTACTCAAGGACATATCCTGGCTCTTGCATAAATCTCTTTAAACCAGCTTCAAAAACATTTTGAGCAATCTACAAGGGAATGTTATTTAGCAGATACTACACGTACATGATAAGTTAGTAAACGCAAACTAGAAGAAACATTGAAATTAATACATGTGAAAAACTGCAGTCTAAAATAATACGCTAGATCTTATCATTCAGCCATTCAGTTTTCATTATTATGATGGCAACTGGCAGTTTGAAGTATGCAAATTACCACTTGCACCTTTATGGCCAACTTATACTCCAGGCTATTTGCAGGCAGGGATACATGTAAGCTGAGGGCAAATCCAGTAAAACCATGCTCGCCGGTGCGTCAAACACCACCATTTTAAGCAGGTCTAACTGTCCCCTCTGATAATCTTTACCAAATCTGCGCCCTTTTCAATGGTTGGTAAGGTACTTCATAGAACAAAAAGAAGGGTAAGACATGCCTACTTGATCCTCTCTGCATGATCTGTGACTCCACACGGACGTTCCTCTAAGTACCATCACAGAATGGATGTAAATGCATTGTACCAGTTAGGATTACAAGTTACCTGGTATAAGGTTCCAAAGGTTAATATTAACAGTGCTTGGTAAAGGAAAAAATGTTTGTACACATGTCATCACGTTAACAACCTTGGCATCTTTGTCGAGGCAAAATGACATCGTAGCATAAGCAACATAAATGTGATAGGTGCAGCTTGGCAGCTTCCGAGCTTCCAAAAAGTACTTGCGAGCCGCTTCAATGCCTTCAGTTCTCCTTAGAAACCGAATAAACTGCCGTACAAAAAACCCAAACGCTAAGGATACCAGATAGTGTAGCCATAACCATGAGTACATTTAAAGTAGTCACGGTAGCAGACCTGAATATGTGCAAGTGATGTCATGCTTGCATTTTCAGCTACAAGAGACTCGTATATCGTCTTAGCAGGCTGCATGAGGGTGCGCATGTCAGAAAAATAATGATCTTAAGGAGTATATATAGCAGTATACGAGTGCTAGCTATGCATTGTAGGAAAAAAGTCAAGCAAATGGACCTGAATTGCCCCAATAGACTCTTCCAGTTCAGCAAAGGCGTATTTTAGTACTTCAGAACCTATGAGAAGTAGTAGGAAAATAGTTTCAGGGGCTGAAAAAATAGGTTAGGAAATGAATAAATGCTACAGTATATTTCAGTTAGAACAGCCATCTAAAGAAATCTAGTACACACAAAAACACAGTTCTGAAGTTGGTTGTTCTAACTGGATTAGAACTAAGTATGCTCAACATGATTGACATTTAAACTGTAGAGTTATTATGAAGAAAAAATTAGCAAATAAAAAACACAGAATCAGTAATACATTACTGTGGATAAAATATCATTCATGTTGTGTCCCTGGATTGTGAATTAATGTTCACTCTACAGAACATATACAATTTTTTATAGCCTATTACATGAATTTGGAACTTAGTGGTTATGTTAGTCACAGAACACACGCAAGTAACTAGGACAAGCTGCTACCAATCCAAATTAAACAAATTCTTAAAACAAAGTTAAGAAATGGTGGTTATGTCAGTCAGAAGAGATAAACCAGTAACTAGGAGAAGCAGCTACAAATCCATATTTAAAAATGTATCAGATTAAATAAGCCTCACAATGAAAACACTCATTGACTACCTAAGTGGATATCACCCGCAAGCATTAGACTGAAAGGATCGGCCAGTAGGTACTCAAAGGTGAGAGATCTTAAACATTGATGCAAATCAGTAAAAGGATTGCATAGGCCAAGCTACCGGTATCTGTCTTCTGAACATGCATATGATCGAATGCATAAAGTTACATATTTAATCCGAGGGTATCTGTGTTGATCTAAGATGTGAACTGAACAGTGATGAAGTTCTGACATGTGAGCTCTCATCAATCATCATATAGTTGGTCCTGTGGATTCTAACTTTGTATCCTCCTTAGAGATGTGTTCGACCTTCCTAGAAGCTATATCTAACCTTCCTTTATATCATCCTATGGACGTAATGTCTGTTCCCCCAGACTTGAGTAAATATGAATAATCAATCGGTTATTCATTTCATCCAATTAGCATTCTTTAGTCCCCTGGGATTGGGCCTGATCCAAGTTCAAATTAGTAAGTTTCATGCTCATGGGACCATGGTCCATCCAAACAAGGGCTGAAGATAGTTAGATAGTATTCACAATGACTGGGAATCCCTTAAACCTCCAGTTTGTTTTCCCGGGGTCTTTCCACACTCCCGGGAGCATGCTCACATATTCAAGTAAATTAGATTGACACGAGCTTCAAAAAGGATGCACTAACTACAGAAGTGGACATCATAATTGAATTGATCAAGAGAATTTTGCAGGACATTCAATTACCAGGGAGTGCTTTTATAGCACGCTGAAATATTTTGATTGCAGAATCTGTAGAACCGTTCCTTGCATGCCACGTAGCATAATCATACCATACATCAGGATGATGGTATAGATACATTAGGCACTGAAAATAAGAGCAGGTGCATACAGTTTGTTAATATGCCCCATTGTAACACCCCAAGCCAGCCATACACTTCGAATGCGACCATAAGGATATATGTGACAAGCAATCAACATAGTCCACAAACACAGAATATTTCACATGTATATGAAGGCGCAACGCTCAACCACGATATAGATCTCCACAAGCTTATGGATATCAGCTCGATATGGTTATGGTCGTGGAGATCTATATCGTGGTTGGGCATTGCGCCTGCATATGTACGCGAATTATTCTTTCCAATATCTTGGGTAAGATAACCCCGAAACTGCAACCATAAAAGGAAAAAACTATACATTACACTGAATACATGATGTTTAGGCATCCTGCTATGTGATCAGTTGACCGCAATGTATAAGAATGCCTAACTAGAATACTATGTAAAGTGTCGCTATTTCACTACAGACTCAAACATCATTGTGCATGCAAATGTAAGGACAGAAATTGGCTTACTTGCTCATAAGTAAATGTAATACGCCTATTAGCAGCTGTAGCGTCAATTCTTTGAGGGTTCCCCCTACAGTGAACAAAATAATTAGCATTAGCAGAAATGTGGGGAGTAACCTCTGAAAGAAGTGAGAGGCAGAAGGTGACAAACTGATATATCAGGTTAGAATTAAGAAACATGGCATACTCGATAGTATGCCCCCACTGAATCCAATCAAGAGAATAAAGAGCTCAAAAAGATAGGTTGCAGATTAATTTTGAACGTGACAAGCAAAACGTGTTGACTGGGGCAGAGAAGAAAAATGAAAAACAAAGATTACCTGCTATATGTCTACATTCTACAACAAAGAAATAAAAACGTCCTTAAACAATTGGACCGAACAAAAATCTTCTACTGAAGTTTTGAAATTGAGCCATGATTGCACTTGGCATATTTGACACAGAAGTTTTACTCACTTTTCAAATGTCAGAAGTCTTATCCATGCCATACACTGTTGCTCTTCCTGTAAAATGATTGATGAGTTATCTGCCAGTTAAATACTGGTCATCAACTACCACTCTACCAGAATACATAATACAATAAATATAATTTTCAAATACCAGAGAGATTATCAGAAAACTAAGATTTGACCAGTAAACAAAACAAGATGATAAATAAGATGATAGAATAAAGAGAAGGACATTAGTTTTAAGTCTCAATGCATTTGGATGAGAAGTTTAATTATGTTCACCTCCAACTGATAAAATGATTTGTTTATTCAAACTTAGCAGATATCTTTTATAAGTTCAATCATGTCCGCCTCAAACTGATACAATGAGTTGTTTATTCAAACTAAACAGATATCCTTAAGAATACTAACTCCGTAACCGATGATGCTTTGAAAAGGGTGCAGTCAAACTTCTCTATCTTTGACAACTAAAATATGAGGTGGAAATAGTATCACTAGGTTTGTCATTAAAGATATTTTAAACATATATTTTTATAAATATGGTGCTGGAACTTCAGGTAGGTCAATTTCGCAATCTGATAGAAAACCCCTGTTATTCGGTTTTCTGGAACACTCAAATTGTTATGTTTGCAATCAAAAGTGACACAGTTTTGTTTTACCCTACTGTTTTCCTTAAAAAAGCAAAAGTGGCAATGAGAAAAGTAATAGAGAAATTCAACGAAAACTAAAATTATGAGAACTTTGTAACCGCAATATAGGAATACTTATCAAAAAAACATAAACTATTTTGTTAAGCCAGTATTTGTGAACTGCCACACTAAGTGTAAATCAGCATTAAGACCTGATCAACTGTTTACCTTGTAGGAGCCTGTAGGGGGGATGGCCAGCATGCTCCAATCAATATCATCAATGTACTTCTTGCGCTCTCTATATACCGCCCTAGCACTGTTGAACTTTGGTTGATACTCAGATAGCAAGCCTTTTGCCTGGAAAATGGATAGCTTACAATGAGTCCATATGAAATACACACAAGACAGGTTTGCATTGTCTTGAGATTTAATAAAATAAAATAGCAAAAGTATGTAAATGGTGGCTCAATAAACAGTATTGACACACCAGAATGAATTGAAACTGCAAAATTTCACACTACAGAAGGAAAACTACAGACCAGTCTATTTGCCAGTTAAGTGATTGAAGTTATATGCTAGCTTCTTATAAAAATGACCCAAGGATCCACATGTAAACACAATTACCAAGGTGCGACTAACGGAATTTTCAAAGTTATCGTAATCCTTCCATAACTGCTCGACGTGACTAGTTGGAACCAAAATCGCCTTCTGGTATACTTTCCTTATAGTAGTCATGCGATGTGACTCTTCCTGGGGCGTTACAACCTGAAGAGTTTCAAACAACAAACCACGAATAATTCAAACAAAAATAAAAGAACATAATGTTTGAACAGGAAAAGAAATACAAACCGGCATTGACTTCAAGAATGCAATGTACTCCATCCAAACAGGGCCAGATGCAACATCATTGCCTGGCACAATTAAGCTGCTTATTAAAATCTACTGCAGAAGTGGCATAATAACAAGGAACGCTGCTTACAAGCTGAGGTCAATGCTTACTAGAAGTACTTGCACTTACCAACATAGTTCAGCATGAAATCAAAAGCCTTTTTTGTCTCTTCCAGACCCTCAGAGCCCCTTTTATTGTTTACTCTTTTAATAAAGTTGATGTAACAACGCCTGCAAGTTACACCCAACCCGACCGGGTAATGTTGGTAACACAGTTTACTGACAAAGAGGACAAATTATTTTGAAGAGAATATGACAGTCATAACTAATAGCAATACAGTGTGCATACACATCGGTGATGGATTCACGAAACAATGAGGCTATCACAACAAATGATTAGACAAAGAGGACACTGGTGACTGGTGACAAGATTAGCCAAAATGAAAGAGAACTGACACCTCAAGCATGCCAAAGGAGGAGCATGTTGGTACAAACAGCAACTCTGATAGCTTGCGGAGTGACAATGAATGAATTTCTCGCCTAATGCTGAACAACACAATCTAGGTCATGTGGCCATATATCATAATAAAATGTGGAATCCCTCACCAGAGATTAATATGAGGGCAGGTGAGCAAGCATCGGCTGAATATCTGCTTGGCAGTTTCCTCATCGTTTGCGGCAATGTATGCTTCAACATACTGCTTCCAGTACTTCACCTGCATGCAAATTCAAGTCTCAGCTCCAGAAGATTGACAATACGCACCGAGAGATAAGATAGAGCAGCGAAACATACAAATTAACGTCTGGTGGAAAATTCAACTGGACTCACCGCAGTAGGGAAGGTGGCGAGCAACTTCTCGTAGATGGGGGCGGACTCACCAATGGGAAGCAGCTGAGGGAAGGGAAGGGAACCTCAGGGAACTCGCCAGCATAGGTCATCTCGAACAGAAAGGGGAAAAATGCACGTGTGGTAGAGAAGTGAATGGGTGGTGAGAGAGCTTACAAGTGCCTCGTTGGCGAGGATCTCAGCGGCCTCGACGTTGTAGATGTCCATTGCCGCTGCCGCCTACTTATTTACTTTTGACATTTATAAAATGTCTTTACTTTGCCAAGTGCCCCCAAAAGGCTTATAACCTTAACATAGAATGGGCTGCAATTTTAGCATCACATCATCATGATTGAGTTTAAATATTACCAGAAAACTGAGCCGAACAGTTCAGTCTAACTAAGTGCCCAGCCCTTTATCTATCTCTAATGTAGCGCAGGAGTTACTTATTTACCGCTACCTTGGATCAAACAGAAAACAGAAGGAAGGCGACACTTTACTCTGTTCGACCAACCCTCTTCGTACTCGTCACCGCCTCAGGAAAGGGCGGCGGCCGCAGCGCCAGCGGTGACCAGTCCAGGTGTGCCCCTGGTCAACCTGCCACCCCCCTTCCCCGTCCGCACTCTCCGGCTCCACGCGTCCAAGGACGGCAGCGGCCTCGCTCGACCAAGGACAACAGCGGCGCATCGCGGTGGGCTTCCTCCGCTGATTACTCCCCTCCTCTTCATAACCCCACGCTTATCTTTCATTTATTTTGCTTCTTGTTATTTAGTTGGTCTGATTATTCTTGTTGTTCCTGTTCTTAGCATCCTATGTTGCATATGAATCGGCCTCCTGAATTCGAACTGATAGTAACTTGTACTAAATCAGCGACACTTATTATCGATCGGAGGGAGTAACTTTTTTCAGATTTCTCAGGTCACTTGTCAGTTCGAAATTTTGGTCAAAATCATTAGAGAGATTTGTAGCTGGGGTGAATGCATTCAGTGAGTTGCCAATCTCAGCTATTCAATTAAATCAAGGTCAAGTACCCCACACCATTGACCTAATAATCTACAAATAGATAATAATCTGTACAGTCAAAAATGTTATTTTCTTTCATGACCGATGCACGAATTAAAAGTGAACAGAGCACATACCAGCAGTAATATGGAGCAAAAAAGGTATCGTTGTTCTGAGGACGCGATGGATTACTGAGCGCCGCCCCGCCGAGTGGATCAGCACCTGATATCTCCCTCTCCACTTTATATCAGTTAAGGATGAGCTGGCCTAGAGGAAGGGCGGGAGCGCGGCGGTGATGTCGCCGCCGTGATGTCGCGCCAATCCCCATCCTGCAACCTGTGGAGGGGGGCCGGGGGTGGGTGGAAAACTCGGGGTACCACCCGTATACGGACCTGGTATGAAGGGGAAAAGAGGTGAGGTTGGGAGAGAAGATGCGAGGCGGATGACTGCCGCCGGAGCTACACGGGGCGGCGGCGCCTATGGCTGCTCGGGAGAAAGAAGAGAAATAATTTGGGCTGGATTTTGGGGTGAACGGCTCCAGCGTCTGGGTGATAACGTCAGAGTCAGGTGAGCCTATAGTGACTAACTTGCGTAATAACATCGTCTTACATGTATTGTCAACTAAGTATTTAGATAATATGACATGTAATTAAATAATAAGAGAGATACTTATGGTAACTAGTTATGTTACTATAACATCACATATTTCTAGACAAAATGAGTCTATATTGTAGAGGCTTTGTATGTTAACATATCTATGTTATTTTGCACTATGAAGATAGTAACTTAGACTAGTAACATATACATATTACTACTCTAAGTTACTCCCCACTGTGGCCAGCCTGAGTGACCTTCCAAGGTAACTAAAGTTTTCAGTCACCCACCAATCAAAACGAAGGCTCTAGATTGCTTAAAAACAAAAATCAAGGGGAAATCTACTCTCAGACCGGTCGGTATTTTATAAAACTTGGCAGGAAGTGTGAACGTCTGGTGTCAGACAAATTAGAATTATTTCAAAAATTTAAAATAACTTGTATATCAAACCGTTTGTTCAATTTAAAATCCGTTTTCATCGTTGGATTAGTCGCGACGAGATCTTTAAAACTAGATCCCATGTTGATATGTTTTGATGGAAAAAAATTCGGACCAAAAAGTTATCCACCCCAAACATATGAGTTATCCGTTAGTTATCCACCCAGTAACACATAAGTTATCCACCATATAAAATGTTGGATAGAAACGTTCTCGTATATATGTTGATCAAGTTTAATTGGAACATAGTAGACTAGTTAGGGTACCGAGGCTTCATTCCCATCAATGTGTTAGCGTCGACGAGAGATGAAGCATCGGTATCCTAAAATTCTTCGAGGCTTCGTCACCCATACGCCGCAGTAACGACGATGGAGGACCAAGTCGAGCCGCTAGAATACTGGTTGCGCATCACGTTCACTATGACTTAGTGTGATGGGTGGTTGGGCATAAGACCCTTTTTATTTATATCGTATGCAAAAGAAGCTTAAATTTAGTTATTATGTTTGTTTGACATGGTAGACTTTCTAGGTTAAGTAGTCCGTATGTTGTGAGAGCGACGACGGGTGATGAGACCGAGCCGTTAAAATAACTTTTTTATATTCTATATGTAATTAATTTTTATAGTGATAGATAACTTATATGTTATTGGATGTGTAACTTATTTGATAAAGCATGGATAACTCTCGTGTTACTGATGGGTAACTTATGGATAAACAAAAAAGTTACATATCCCTAACATGTGATTTGTGGATAATTTTATAATGGTGGATAACTTACATGTTATTGGGTGGGTAACTAAAAGGACTATATCTTTCCATGATGTTTTTGGTGTTAAATGACAATCCCAACTGTGTTTTTAATTGTGCTCTTGAGTTTCAGGGGAAACGTCGTTGATGTCTCCTTCTATTGTGATGGATGCTCTCTTGTGATCTTATGAAGACGGTGGCCTTTTAGTCTTTTTCTAGTTTCTTTCCGGTTGTTGTTTTTAGGTCACCGTACTATTAAGAGGGGGTCCTTTTTGGAAGGCTGTGGGAAATCACTTGTTCTTGCACAAACTTATATGCACCGCCACAGCCATCCTATTATCCCGTGAGAGAGCGTTTTCCTATTCTGTTGGAGCCTTTTTGTGTCTCACCGGAACTTCTGGCCTAGGCCGGAAGTTCCGCTCAGATCCTTTTCTGCGGGCTGTTCTTCACTTTGTTCCGACGCTAGTTCCGCCCCAAGTTCCCGTGGCGGCTCAGTAACCTTCTGTTTGGAAGCGTTCTATTTGCCGGAACTTGCATCGGAACTTGTCCTGCCAAACGATCCTGAGCGGAACTTCCGACCAGACGCCGGAACTTCCGGCCAGACTCGGTTCGCGACCCAGTAGTTCCGCCCCTTGTTCTGATCCAAGTTCCGGTGGCGGCTCAGTAACCTTCTGTTTGGAAGCGTTCTATTTGCCGGAACTTCCGGTCTGTTTTGACCGGAACTTCCGGTTGCGCTTCTGGAGCGGGCGTCAACGGTCTGATGACCGTTGGATCCAGGCTGGGCGGAACTTCCGGCCTCTCACCGGAACTTCCGGTGAGGTCGCGGGGGCTATAACGGTTCAGCGCGAGGGGGGCCTATTTAAGGCACCCCTCTTCTTCCTCTCATTCTCTCTCGAATTTTTCTCTCTCCTCCATTAATGCTTGAGCTTCACCTCACTAGATCTCTCTCTCTCTAGCCACTCAAATGACTTGATCTTTTGAGAGGTGAGGGAGGTGACCTAGATCTACACTTCCACCAAAGAAGATTTGATTTCCCCCACCCATCCTTTGTGGATCTTGTTGCTCTTGGGTTTCTTGGAACCCTAGACGGTGTAGGGCATCCTCGGAGCTAAGGCGTGTGTTGTAAAGCTTTGAGGTGTCGTTGAGGGCCTCCAATTGAGTTGTGGAGCCTCCCCCTCAACCTTGGTGTAAAGGTTTCGGTTGGCGCCTTCAAGGTCACCGGTTAGTGGATTGTGAGGCCTCCTTTGTGGGGGAGCTCACCGGAGAAGAAGGTGAGGCCTTTGTGGTGCTCGGGTGACCTTGTGTGGCCCCGACACCTCTCCAACGTAGACGTAGCTCCTTGGGAGTGAACTACGGGAATTACATCTCCGTGTCCCCTCTCCGGTTACTTCGTTCCCTTCCTTTACTCCTTGCTATTTACTGTTTTTGTTGTTGATGTTTGTTTTCTTGCATTTAGGTTGTTCACTTAGTTGCATCTCTAGATAACTTCCTTTCTCGTTGAGCCTAAAAGTGAGAAACAAATTAAAATTGGGTAGACGCCTATTCACCCCCCTCTAGTCGTATCAAGTCGGTACTTTCAATTGGTATCAGAGCGCAGGCTCTTATTTCGGGCTTTACCGCCTAAGAGACTATGGCCGACGAAGGGGGTAGTGAAACCGAAAAATCCAAGAACTTGGCCACTATGGATGACCTCAAGCAATTGGAGTCATCCATGATGTCCAAGTTCGAGGAAATGATGACTCTCTTGCAGTCTCTCAAGCCAAACCCCATGGTTGCTATTGACACACCCCAACCCAACGAGGTTCCTCCCACCGTTACGGTGTCCGCCCCCGGGGTAACTCCCACGGCTGCCACCACTCACTTGGGACTTGGTTTTGTTGCTCAAACCTCTATCAAGGTTCCAAGTGAGAACATCGAGGAGCCCGAGAACCCAACTTCCAAAGAGGAAAATGGAGGAAAGGACTACTCGGCAGTACCCCCACCGCCGAAGTACACTCCAGATCCACCCATCCCCATGCCACACATTATACCTCAAGGAGCACCACCCATGCTAGATACGTCTAATTTCGCCAATTGGCAATATCTAATGCGCTCACATATTTCCAGCTCATCCATTGAGTTAATGAGGATTGTGGAGGATGGATTCTCTCCATTTGACCCAAAGAAGTTGACACGAGGTGAAGTGGTGGACAAGCAACTCAATGCCACAGCTTTGGGAATGATTCAAAAGGCCTTGACTCCAAAGGATTTTGCTCACATTCGCCAATTTGATACTGCCAAGGGAGCTTGGGATCAACTCACCGAGCTCTTTGTTGGGAATGCTAGCATCCAAAGCTCCAAGTTTGATGAGATCAACAACGAGTGTGATGGTTTTGTAGGGGTTCGTAGCATGGAAAACAAAAATTTTCTATCGCATACAAACAAACAAGCCAAGATCTATCTACTAGATTGTAGCAACGAGTCGATGGAATAACTTACCCTCGAAGATTCCAAAGCGGTTAACGAGAGCTGATTCTCGTGGGTGATGTAGTCGTACTTTTCCGATCTCAAGATCGCGTAGACGATCCTTCCGGCGCCACGTTCTGGCAGCGCTCCCGCAGTCGGTCACACGTTCGGTACTCGACGAAGACCTTCCTCTCCCTTGTTCCAGCAGGCAACGGAGGTTGTAGCACTCTCCTCGCGATTCCGGCAGCACAACGGCGTGGTACCGGAAGTAGAGGGGAAATCCCGCAGGGCTTCGCCTTAAGCCGGTGCGAGTATGGTGGAGCTTATGAGAGAGGCTATTAGTGGTCTAGTAATTAGACACACCAATTAGAAGGCTCTAAACCAATTAGAAGGCTCTAAACCGCAGGCTAAAGCAATTAGAAGCTCTAAACCAAAACGGCTCTAAACCGGAGATTAGAGGTAGGAACTTGTGTGTCTAGGAGGGGAGCCCTGCCCCTCCTTATATAGATGGGAGGGGGCTGGCGCGCCAGGGGAGGGAGGGAGTCCCTCCCCAACTCGGCCTAGGGCTGGCCGCCGGCTTGGAGGAGAGAAACTCCTCCTCCAAGTCGGTTCCAACTCCTCTTGCTTGTTTCCCACAGTTTCTTGTTTTAGCCGTTTGACTTTCAAACTGGACATTTGACTTTTCTGTTTTAGGATTCAATTTAATCCTTTATTTGGGACAGCAAGAACACTTAGTACATGATGCAATCATTCCAATATGTAATGACACATTCATGTACCCCTCCCCCCCGGAGTGCCGGACAATCCGGAACCTTCTAGAACATTCCCGATGAAAACACCGGAATCATTCCCGAACTCCGAAACGGGACTTTCCTTATATGAATCTTATTCTCCGGACCATTCCGGATCACCTCGTGATATCCCGGATCCCATCCGAGACTCCGAACAACATTCGGTCTCTTTCTCATAATACCATAACTACTCAAACAACGTCGAATCCTTAAGTGTGTCTTCCTACGGTTCGTGAATTATGCGGACATGATCGAGACACTTCTCCGAACAATAACCAATAGAGGAATCTGGAAATTCATATGGCTCCCACATATTTCTACGATTACTTTGCGATCGAATGAACCACTTACATACGATACCAATTTCCCTTTGTCTCACGATAGTTTACTTATCCGAGGTTATGATCGTCGGTATCTCTGCATACCTAGTTCAACCTCGTTACCGATAAGTACTCTTTTCTCGTTCCCGTGATATGTGATCCCTTGTGAGCCAGTCACATGCTTGCAAGCTAATTGGATGACATTACACCGAGAGGGCCCAGAGTATATCTATCCGTCATATGGATGGACAAATCCCACTCTTGATCCATGTGTTTCAACCAATACTTTCCGAACACTCAATGCCACCTTTATAGCCACCCAGTTACGGTGTGGTGTTTGATGTCATCAAAGCATCCATCCGGTAAAGGTGATATGCATGATCTCATGGTCGAAGGAATTAGGTTACTATGTATCAAAAAGCATATAGCAATTGAACTATTGAAATGACTTGATCTTTATGCTATGCTTATCTATAGGAGTATGTCCATCACATCATTCTCCTAATGATATGATCATGTTGTTAATAACATCTCTATGTTCATGATCAGGAAACCATGATCATATATTAACCAACAAGCTAGTTTAACAAGAGGCTTCACTAGGGACTCTTATTTTAGTTTACAAATCACACAAGTATTAATGTTTCCGGTTAATACAATTATAGCATGGTATGTAAACATTTATCATAAGTATGAAGATATGATAATAACCCACTTTATTATTGCCTCTTGGGCATATCTCCAACAGTCTCCCACTTGCACCAGAGTCAATAATCTAGTTTCAAACCTTTGTGTATTCAACACCTATGGCTTTCCGGTGTTGTAAGTACACATCTGCTAGTGGTCAACTGATCTCCGGATCTGACACTTCCAGGTCCGTGTGTAATTGCATGTCTTTGCGTCTCTACGCATCACTCATTCTCTAACGAGATGGCTTTGTATAAATTTGGTCCTTTGGTGAGACCTTTAGTTCTTTAGGGTTAAAACATGTTGATAATATTGTCGTACAATATATCTTCATAGTATTATCCCGCTATGAACTACACCTAGTTTGATAACAAACTACTTGACCCAAATGCCCTCTTTAGCTGCTATAATAGCAGTCATATACTTAGCCTTTTGTTGTAGTATCTGTCACAATGTCTTGACTTTGGAACTCATCCAAATCCATTATGGAACTTACTTTCCATTATATTGTGCCACCCTTAGTTTAGATTGAGATAAACTTAATTTGCACTTTGTGACAAAACTAGTATCAATGTAGTACTTTTACAATGAACTAACCATCTATTTGTCACTTCTACAAACAATATATTCTTAGTTCTTCCGAAAGATCATAAGAATATCCTTACTATTGTCCAATGATCATCTTATGAATCATTCTGGTATATGCTCATAATATTTATAGCATATGACATATCTGGATTTGTACATATCACAGTATGATTGATATAAATACTCTTTGTGATTTCATACATCAAGTATCAATCTATACTTGATTATTTGTTTCACTTTACCAAATGTCAATACACTTGAATATATCATCAACATTGAACTCATTCAATCCTTTCTGTGCGACAAGAAACTTTCTTGTAGTTTCTATATTGAACTCATTCAATATCTCGTCTATGTACTTCTGGCACAACCATATTAGCGTCTATTCATGCCTAATATTTGGGTTTTGCCTAAGTCTTTCATCGGGATGAAATTCTTAATATGTGTTAATAAAAGATACATTATTTCCAATCAACAATATGTCTTCCACATAATGTATTAGAAACATGTCTTAGCGCTCCCACTTAATTTCTTGCAAATGCAAGCATCTTCATTGTCTCTGATGAAATTAAACCTTTTTTTAACAGTTTCATCATAGTGAAGATTCCAACTCCGCTATGCTTACTTCGACCATTGAAGTTTGCATATGTTTTTAGCATCCCTTGAATTAACAAAACCCTATGGACCGTGTTATGCACATGTCCTAGGTAACGATTCTATTAGAAGAACTTGTTTTGTTTATTCAACTACCATATAACAAATTATATGTAGTGGTTGCTACATTAATCCGTCTAGACTAAATATCACTATGAAAGATCAAATCTTGTCATAGCCAACCTTTGAACATTGTTGTGAACTCTTTCCCAACATGTCGACTATTTCATAGATGTGAAACATCCATGTCTATTTATTTATAGATCCAAACACAACTGTAAGGTCTTACACCTTTCTTGAGGGTCTTTCAAGTTCAAAACTTGATTTCTCGTGTATGGAACTATCGCGGATTTTTATGGCTTCAAGCCATTTGACGGAGTCAGGGCCCATCATCGCTTCTTTGCATGTAGTCGGTTCATTATTCTCAAATAATGATTCAACCCTCAAATATTGGTATTTGATTGTTTACCCGACCTACTTGTTTCAATAGGAACTTAGATCTTCGTGATCACAACCTTTGAGGCACGTGAGCCATGAGCATTGTTGCTGCCTCCGGAACACTTTTCGGCGTTGCGCAACTCTGCACATATAGCTAAGTTTCTTTCAACCTTATCAAAGTTCTATTGTCCTCCCACTTAACTTTTCACGAAAAATTCCTTCTTAAAGAAACTTGACGTTCTAAGCGACAAACACTTTTGTCTCCGGTGTTATGGAGAAATACTTAACAAAGACAGATTCATCCGACTTTGGTTGCAAACATCTTTCTTATGTATAGCATACCAATGTTTAAGAAAGGACTACTTGGGTTTTATCCCAAACCATAACCTTATATGGTGTCATTTCAACGGATTATGATGAAGCTCTTTTCAGTGGAAAAACGGTAATCTCTAAAGCTTTTAATCTTTAAAATACAATGGCAATTTTATGAATTACACCTTTGATCTCACCACGTCAAACAAGGTTTAATTACATATCTCGAATGCTCCATACTCTTATGGTGTTTCGGGAAATGCAAATCCACGGAACGATTCCTTAAATCTTAGGTATCATGCTAAACTCTGTAACTCAAATATCTTCCTTTATGATCTTTATCATAAACTATTTATATTCTTGTTACAATGATTTTGCACTTCATCTTGAAAGTCTTTGAACCTTTCAAATGTTTCATACTTCATCCTTATTAAGTAAATATTCATATATTCACTCAAATTTTCGGAGAAAGCATATGAAGTTGAAATCCATCGCTCTTGACTACACATAATGGACTTCGTACAACAATATGTACAAATTCCAATAAGCTAGTCTTTCGTTCCCTTTTGGCCTATGAACGAAGTTTTAATTATCTCTAGGAAAGTTTCACAAGCGTCATTTGATCAAAATCAAAAGACTCCAAAATTCCATACATATGGAGTTTCTTCATGTTTTCTTTCCAATATAATTTAAACGGCGATGTCACTTCCTAAGTGATCTTTCAATCAATTTGTCTTTCGACATCTTTAGCATTAGCTTTATGGATGTGATTTTTCCAACGAGATTTGTGAATCATCCATCTTTTATGGATTACGGCAATTATTTGAACAACCCTTTTGTTCTCATAACACCTGATAAAACAAATCTTGAAGGCAAGCTTTGATGTTTAACGAGCAACACAATAACCCTTTATTTGTTCTCGATGAACATCATCACATATTCTTTTGCTAATTACTTAGGCCACTGTAGTTCATGAATTCTGTTGTTTTGTATGACGATTCATACCAACAAATTCAATATCAAATACTTAAGAACCACATTGTTTAATAAGCAAAGAATATAGCCATAACATATATATCATCTATATACTTAAAATGAACAATTCTAGTCTTTTCTTTTCTGCCATATATTTATGAGATTCTCTTTCAGTATTTCCTTTTATGTTTGAAAGAATCTATCAACATCAATTAGTGGAGTCATACATATGACACATAGTCCAAAACATGTATAGTTAAATACCAGTGTCTTTGGACTTGCACCTTGAAGTAGGTCACCATCATCAAATGTTTGGTGTTCTTTCAAATTCCTTTATTTAGTAATCTCTTGGTGTAGTAAACATTTTACCTACATCAAATATTCATCCTTATCATGGAATCGTCCATGATCAAACTACCTTTAGCTTATAACGATGAATTACGAGTATAATGTTGCTATCCAAAACCTTTTAGAGGATTAGGACAACAAGTGTCTACAACCCTTTGCAAATTCTCATCAAAATATGAGAACATGAACTTTGCCATATTATACTCTATCATGTTGCAACCAAAACTTCGTTTCAGATATCACAATATCTTCCACACATCATGGTTTCTGAAACAACTCTTTCAGATCCTTAGATAACCTTGATATTAGGAGAATCCTTTGAATATCAAGAATCATGGAGACAAACATGATACTTATATACTAACATTGGAATTGTTACTCTTGATTTTAATACCAATTATTAAACTTCATGGAGTAACCGGAACTTACTGAAAGTTTGCAATAGGACTTTTAAACTTTAGATTAACACTTCAAAACAATACGATACCAGTTCGTAAAGTAACTAACCAGAATTCTATAGTTCTATCATCTCAATTATAACTAAGCGCAAGGTGGTAAACGGATGCCAATGACTACAACAACTATGCAAATTCACTTTGATTTAGTTTATGATAAATTGAGTTCTAATTAATAATTAAATTAATCTAGGTGAACTCCCACTCAAAACAATATCCCTCACATTGTTTTAGTGATCACACGAACCAAATCCACCACATCAAAACCGATCATCACGAGAGTTGATATAGCTTCAATGGCGAACAATCAACATGTTCATCATATCTACTATATGACTCATGCTCTACCTTTCGGTAATCCGTGTTCCTGAGGCCATGTCTGTACATGCTAGGCTCGTCAAGATCAAACCTTAGCTTCCGCATGAGCAAATCTGGCTTGCCCACGTTGTATACACTTGCGGAATCTAACACACCCGATCATCACGTGGTGCTTCAAAACAACAAGCTTTAGCAACGGTGCCAACTAAGGGTGAACACTTTATGACTTGAAATTTATGTGCATGAGGGATCATCTTATAATGCTACCGTCGTCTACTAAGCAATACAAGATGCATAAAGGATTAACATCACATGCAATTCATAATATATGATATGATATGGCCTTTCTTCTTGTGCTTCCGATCTCCATCTTCAAGCACGAACATGATCTCCATCATCACCGGCATTGCATCAAGGTCAATGACGCTGCTCCATGGTTGTCGTCCACCGGCTTCAACTATTACAACTACTTTGAATAGACACGCGGGTCTTAACAGAAATTAAAGACAACCATATGGCTCCTGCCGGTTGCCGACTTACAATAAGGAATATTGCATACATCATATATAATCACAATCATGGCCATATCACATCACTGCACACCCCTGCAAAACAAAGTTAGACGCCTCTACTTTCTTTGCATATTTTACGTGGTTTGGGGTTTTCAATAAGTGTCGTTCTAACTTACGAACAAGAACCACAACATTGATACTAGTATTGTTAATCACCCGTTGTAAATTGGATCTTAACTATGCTAGGAGAAACAGGCACCCGCAAAGCCACTTATGCAATACAAGTTGCATGTCAAGCGTGGAGCAAGTCTCATGAACGATGTCATGTAAGGTTAGCCCGGGCCGCTTCATCACAACATACCGCAAGATGCAAAGTACACAAGAAGCAATTGACAATAAAAGCATCAACGCCCACAATGACCATTATGTTCTACTCGTGCAACAGATCTACATATAGACACGGCTCTGATACCACTGTAGGGGTTCGTAGCATGGAAAACAAAAAATTTCTATCGCATACAAACAAACAAGCCAAGATCTATCTACTAGATTGGAGCAACGAGTCGATGGAATAACTTACCCTCGAAGATTCCAAAGCGGTTAACGAGAGCTGATTCTCGTGGGTGATGTAGTCGTACTTTTCCGATCTCAAGATCGCGTAGACGATCCTTCCGGCGCCACGTTCTGGCAGCGCTCCCGCAGTCGGTCACACGTTCGGTACTCGACGAAGACCTTCCTCTCCCTTGTTCCAGCAGGCAGCGGAGGTTGTAGCACTCTCCTCGCGATTCCGGCAGCACAACGGCGTGGTACCGGAAGTAGAGGGGAAATCCCGCAGGGCTTCGCCTTAAGCCGGTGCGAGTATGGTGGAGCTTATGAGAGAGGCTATTAGTGGTCTAGTAATTAGACACACCAATTAGAAGGCTCTAAACCAATTAGAAGGCTCTAAACCGCAGGCTAAAGCAATTAGAAGCTCTAAACCAAAACGGCTCTAAACCGGAGATTAGAGGTAGGAACTTGTGTGTCTAGGAGGGGAGCCCTGCCCCTCCTTATATAGATGGGAGGGGGCTGGCGCGCCAGGGGAGGGAGGGAGTCCCTCCCCAACTCGGCCTAGGGCTGGCCGCCGGCTTGGAGGAGAGAAACTCCTCCTCCAAGTCGGTTCCAACTCCTCTTGCTTGTTTCCCACAGTTTCTTGTTTTAGCCGTTTGACTTTCAAACTGGACATTTGACTTTTCTGTTTTAGGATTCAATTTAATCCTTTATTTGGGACAGCAAGAACACTTAGTACATGATGCAATCATTCCAATATGTAATGACACATTCATGTACCCCTCCCCCCCGGAGTGCCGGACAATCCGGAACCTTCTAGAACATTCCCGATGAAAACACCGGAATCATTCCCGAACTCCAAAACGGGACTTTCCTTATATGAATCTTATTCTCCGGACCATTCCGGATCACCTCGTGATATCCCGGATCCCATCCGAGACTCCGAACAACATTCGGTCTCTTTCTCATAATACCATAACTACTCAAACAACGTCGAATCCTTAAGTGTGTCTCCCTACGGTTCGTGAATTATGCGGACATGATCGAGACACTTCTCCGAACAATAACCAATAGAGGAATCTGGAAATTCATATGGCTCCCACATATTTCTACGATTACTTTGCGATCGAATGAACCACTTACATACGATACCAATTTCCCTTTGTCTCACGATAGTTTACTTATCCGAGGTTATGATCGTCGGTATCTCTGCATACCTAGTTCAACCTCGTTACCGATAAGTACTCTTTTCTCGTTCCCGTGATATGTGATCCCTTGTGAGCCAGTCACATGCTTGCAAGCTAATTGGATGACATTACACCGAGAGGGCCCAGAGTATATCTATCCGTCATATGGATGGACAAATCCCACTCTTGATCCATGTGTTTCAACCAATACTTTCCGAACACTCAATGCCACCTTTATAGCCACCCAGTTACGGTGTGGTGTTTGATGTCATCAAAGCATCCATCCGGTAAAGGTGATATGCATGATCTCATGGTCGAAGGAATTAGGTTACTATGTATCAAAAAGCATATAGCAATTGAACTATTGAAATGACTTGATCTTTATGCTACGCTTATCTATAGGAGTATGTCCATCACATCATTCTCCTAATGATATGATCATGTTGTTAATAACATCTCTATGTTCATGATCAGGAAACCATGATCATATATTAACCAACAAGCTAGTTTAACAAGAGGCTTCACTAGGGACTCTTATTTTAGTTTACAAATCACACAAGTATTAATGTTTCCGGTTAATACAATTATAGCATGGTATGTAAACATTTATCATAAGTATGAAGATATGATAATAACCCACTTTATTATTGCCTCTTGGGCATATCTCCAACAGGTTTCGCAATGCAAGATGATGAGACCCCTGAAGACATGTATAGGCGCCTTAAGGTCCTTTGTTCCAGTATGAGGGACCTTGGGGCTCACTATGTTGATGAAAAGTTTATGAAGAGGAAGTCAAGGTTTTGAAGGATCAACTTGCCAAGACTAAGAAGAAGAAGAAGAAGAAGAAGAACAAGAAGAAGAAAAAGAACAAGGGCATGGCCCAAGGAGTACCAAATGGCCTAACCCTCTTGCAAAGTGACAACTTTGCCGGAAAGAACAATCCCTCTTATATTCTCTGCAAATCTTATGATGGTCATGTATATGCTAGATATGTGGGAACATCTTACACGCATGATTATCATTGGGCCATTTGGGTGCCAAAGGTTCTTGTCACTAACAAAAGGGGACCCATTGCAAAATGGGTACCTAAAACCAAGGCTTGATTTTCTTGTAGGACTATGCTTCCGGCGGATCAAAATGGGTGCTTGATAGTGGTGCCACGAGTCATATGACCGGAAGCAAGTCTGTCATGACCGAATTGAGACCCAATATTGCCAACACCATGGTCTCCTACGGTGACAAAACAAGCTCTCGGGTTTTGGGTTTTGGAAAAGTGGTGGTAACCCCGGATGTATCCTTGGTTGACGTCATGCTTGTCAAAACTCTTGGTTACAACTTACTCTCAGTCCGTGCTCTTGCTCTTATGGGTCTTCCTTCTTTCTTTAATTCTCATTTCGTGGTCCTCATGTGGAGCAAGTCTCTCAAGGTGGCTTTTGTAGGATATTTAGAACATGACTTGTATGTGGTGGACTTTTTAGGGACCACTACTCCTCATGCTCTATGTCTCTATGCTAAAGCCGACAAGGGCTGGTTGTGGCATCGCCGCCTAGCCCATGTTAACATGAGGACTTTGCAAAGACTTCACTCTGAGGGCCACATCCTTGGAATTAACGATGTTTCTTTTGCCAAAGATCGTGTTTGCAGGGCTTGTAGTGAAGGGAAGATGCATGAAACTCCTCACAAAGCACTCAATCAGATCACTACCGAGAGGTGTTTGGATCTCTTGCATATGGATCTCTTTGGTCCTCCCTCTCATGATAGCCTTGGAGGCAAGAAGTATTGCTTGGTTATTGTGGATGATTTCTCAAGATACACTTGGGTGTTCTTTTTCAAGTACAAGAGTGAGACTCAACAAACCGTCATTGACTTTGCTAATGAGGTTCAACGGAAGCACAATGCAACTATTCTCTCAATTCGAAGTGACAATGGCACCGAGTTCAAAAACTATACCTTGGATGAGTTTCTTAGTGATGAAGGAATCAAGCATCAATACTCCACTCCCTACACCCCTCAACAAAACGGAGTTGCCGAAAGGAAGAATCGCACTTTGATGGATGCGGCTCGGTCTATGCTAGCTGAGTTCAAGTCTCCATACAACTTTTGGGCCGAGGCCATCTCCACCGCTTGCCATGCAACCAACCGACTTTATCTACGCAAGAAAAAGGACAAGACCCCCTATGAACTTCTCACCGGGAAAAAGCCTAATGTTAGCTACTTTTAGGTGTTTGGTTGTAAGTGCTACATTCTCAAGAAAGGAGTTCGGTTGTCCAAGTTTGAATCCAAGGCTCAAGAAGGAATTTTTGTTGGCTACTCAAATCAGTCCCATGCTTATAGAGTCTACAACAAAGCCAATGGAAGAGTTGAAGAAACGAGCAACGTGAAGTTTGATGAAAATCATGAGTCTCTTGTTAGGCAAGATGGTGTTTGTGATCCAAGTGATGAAATTCCTCCCAAGGACATAGGAAGAATGGGTGTGGGCTTCCACCTCCCCATTGAGGATCCCCTTATGGACGAAGGAGAAGGACCAAGCTCTACTCAAGTGGAGCCCTCACTTTCACAAGATCATCTTGCCCCTCAAGGACCTACTTTCTTGGCACAAGCTCCCTCAAGCTCTTCCGAAGCTTCCCATGCTCATGACTCTCCAAGCCCCAAAGAACAAGCTCTTCATCAACAACATCAACCTCCCCATGATGGGGCTCCTCTTCAAGGCACCTCCCACGGGCAAGCTCTTCATCAACCTCATCAACCTTCCCAAGATGGGGCTCTTCCTCAAGGTCACGGCTCTCCCCAAGGTCAAGCTCGTCGAGATCAAGAGCAAGTTAATGATCCTCAAGGATCCTCTCCAAGTGATGACTCCCCCGAAGTGGGAATTGATGAAGATGACCCTCGTGTTCGTGCTTATTGTCAAGGTGGCGGCTCAAGTGGTGGCAATGACCAAGTGGTAGCTCAAGAATCTCGAGTTGATGCACAAGCCCGCCGTCAAGCCTATCGTCTCGCCAAGCTTATTCGAGATGGCCATATCCTTGATAATGTCTATGGAGTTTTCAATAAAGGTTCCACTACTAGGAGGCAACTAGCCTCCTTTAGCTCTCACCATGCGCTTATCTCTCTTGTGGAACCACAGAAAGTCTTCGAAGCCCTTGAAGATGATGATTGGCTTGATGCTATGAACAAGGAACTTCACAACTTCAAGAGGAACAATGTTTGGACATTGGTTGAGCGGCCCAAAGACTGTCAGAACGTCATTGGAACCAAGTGGGTCTTCAAGAACAAGTGCGATGCGAATGGAATTATCGTGCGCAACAAGGCCAGGTTAGTTGCCCAAGGATACTCACAAGTTGAGGGCATCGACTATGGTGAGACTTACGCCCCTGTTGCTCGCCTTGAATCCATTCGTATGCTTCTTGCCTTCGCTACCCATCATAACTTTAAGCTGCATCAAATGGATGTTAAGAGTGCTTTTCTTAATGGTCCTTTGAAAGAGTTGGTATACGTCAAGCAACCTCCAGGTTTTGAGGATCTACTTTTTCCGAACCATGTCTACAAGCTCAATAAGGCACTCTATGGCCTCAAGCAAGCCCCATGTTCGTGGTATGATTGCCTTAGGGAGCTCTTGTTAGACCGTGGTTTCGAAGTGGGCCTCATTGATCCCACTCTTTTTACTAAGAAAGTTGGAGGCCACTTGTTCGTATGCCAAATCTATGTTCATGATATTATCTTTGGGTCTATTAACAAAAAATTTAATGAGGATTTTGCCAAGCTCATGACCGACCTCTTCGAGATGTCCATGATGGGGGAGTTGAAGTTTTTCCTTGGGTCTGAAGTCAAGCAGTTGAGGAAAGGGACTTTCATCAACCAAGCCAAGTACATCCAAGACATGCTCAAGAAGTTCAAGTTTGATCAAGTCAAAGGTGCCAAGACTCCCATGCCAACTAAGGTTAATCTTGATCTCGATCCCAAGGGTAAGGAGGTGGATCAAAAACTCTATCGATCGATGATTGGTTCTTTGCTCTATCTTTGTGCATCTCGACCGGATATTATGTTGAGTGTGGCTATGTGTGCAAGATTTCAAGCCGCACCAAAGGAAAGTCACATGGTGGCTGTCAAGAGGATCTTTTGATATTTAGTTCATACCCCAAACTTTGGGTTGTGGTACCCCAAGGGAGCCAGCTTTGATCTCATTGGTTACACGGACTCGGACTGGGCTGGTGACAAAGTGGGGAGAAAGTCAACCTTCGGAGCTTGTCAGTTTCTCGGAAGATCTTTGGTTTGTTGGTCCTCGAAGAAGCAAAACTGTGTGTCTATGTCCACTGCCGAAGCTGAGTACATCTCTGCCGCAAGCTGCTGTGCTCAATAGCTATGGATGAAGCAAACTTTGAAGGATCTTGGACTATCTTTTGACAAGGTGCCTCTTCTTTGCGACAATGAGAGTGCCATTGCTATTGCTCACAATCCCGTGCAACACAACCGGACCAAGAACATTGAGATTCGTCATCATTTCATTCGGGACCATGTTGCTAGAGGAGACATTTCTTTGGAGTATGTTCCCAATAAGGCAAATCTTGCGGATCTATTCACGAAGCCTCTTGATGAAGCAAGGTTCCGAGAGTTAAGGCATGAGCTAAATATCATTGATTCGAGCAATGTTGCTTGAGCACCTTGCACACCTACCCGCGTCTCAATGTGTATCTTGTTTGGATGTAGGCATGGATTTAGGGGGAGTGTAGTTCCTCTTATGAAAAAACACTATCTCTATTATGCACACATTAAAGTTTTCATACTCTATAGTCTCTAAAGGAGACCATTTGAGCTTCATGATGAGTGTTGGTAATAATGTTGGAGATATGCCCAAGAGGCAATAATAAATGTAGTTATTATTGTATCTTTGTGTTTATGATAAATGTTTACATTCATGCTATAATAGTATTAACAAGGAAACATTAATACTTGTGTGATTTGTAAACTTAAATTGAAGTCCCTAGTAAAGCCTCTTCATAATACTTGCTTGTTGGTTAATAAATGATTGTGGTTTCCCTATCATGAACATTGAGATGTTATTAACAACAAGATCATATCGTTAGGAGAATGATATGGTGGACATACTCCTATAGATAAGCGTAGCATAAAGATCAAGTCATTTTAATAGTTCAATTGCTATATGCTATCTGATACATAGTAACCTAATTCCTTCGACCATGAGATCATGCATATCACCTTCACCGAAAGGATGCTTTGATGACATCAAACACCACACCGTAACTGGGTGGCTATAAAGGTGGCATTGAGTGTTCGGAAAGTATTGGTTAAAACACATGGATCAAGAGTGGGATTTGTCCATCCATATGACAGATAGATATACTCTGGGCCCTCTCGGTGAAATGTCATCCAATTAGCTTGCAAGCATGTGACTGGCTCACAAGGGATCACATATCACGGGAACGAGAAAAGAGTACTTATCAGTAACGAGGTTGAACTAGGTATGCAGAGATACCGACGATCATAACCTCGGATAAGTAAACTATCGTGAGACAAAGGGAAATTGGTATCGTATGTAAGTGGTTCATTCGATCGCAAAGTAATCGTAGAAATATGTGGGAGTCATATGAATTTCCAGATTCCTCTATTGGTTATTGTTCGGAGAAGTGTCTCGATCATGTCCGCATAGTTCACGAACCGTAGGGAGACACACTTAAGGATTCGACGTTGTTTGAGTAGTTATGGAATGATGAGAAAGAGACCGAATGTTGTTCGGAGTCTCGGATGGGATCCGGGATATCACGAGGAGATCCGGAATGGTCCGGAGAATAAGATTCATATAAGGAAAGTCCTGTTTCGGAGTTGGAGAATGGTTCCGGTGTTTTCATCGGGAATGTTCTAGAAGGTTCCGGAAGGTCCGACACTTCGAAGGGGAAGGGTACATGAATGTGTCATACCAAGTTGGAATGATTGCATCATGTACTAGGTGTCATCGCTGAACAAAATAAAGGGTTTAATCAAATCCTAGTTTGAAAAGTCAAACGCCAATTTGAAAAGTCAAACGACTATTTTGGGAAGTGGAGGGGAAGGTGGAAACCGAGTTGGGGAGGAGTTCCTACCCTCCACCGCCGGCCCCCTTGGGAAACCGAGTTGGGGAGGGACTCCCCTCCCCTGGCGCGGACCCTCCACCTATATAAGGAGGGGCAGGGCTGCCCCTCCCACAACACAACACCTCCACCCGCAAACCCTAGCCGTAAGCCGCCGGCCCTCCTGCAGCCGCCGCCGCCCTAGGGCAAGCCGCCGCCGCCGCCTAGCTAACCCTAGCCGCCGGCCAAGACTCCTCCTTGGTGTGTCTAAACCCTAGATCGCCGAGGAGCCCTCTCATAGTCCACCATACTCACTCCGGCTTAAGGCGAAGCCCTGCGAGATCTCCCCTCTACTTCCGGTACCACGCCGTTGTGCTGCCGGAATCGCGAGGAGAGTGCTACAACCTCCGCTACCTGCTGGAATAAGGGAGAGGAAGGTCTTTGTCGAGTACCGAACGTGTGACCGACTGCGGGAGCGCTGCCGGAACACAGCGCCGGAAGGATCGTCTACGCGATCTTGAGGTCGGGAAGAGTACGACTACATCACCCACGAGAATCCGCTCTCGTTAAACACTTTGGAATCTTCGAGGGTGAGTTATTCCATCGACTCGTTGCTACAATCTAGTAGATAGATCTTGGCTTGTTTGTTTGTATGCGGTAGAAATTTTTGGTTTTCCATGCTACGAAACCCTACAGTGGTATCAGAGCCATGTCTATATGTAGATCTGTTGCACGAGTAGAACACAATGGTCATTATGGGCGTTGATGCTTTTGTTGTCGATTGCTTCTTGTGTACTTTGCATCTTGCGGGATGGTGTGATGAAGCGGCCCGGGCTAACCTTACATGACATCGTTCATGAGACTTGCTCCACGCTTGACATGCAACTTGTATTGCATAAGTGGCTTTGCTGGTGCCTGTTTCTCCCAGCATAGTTAAGATCCAATTTACAACGGGTGATTGTCAATACTAGTATCAATGTTGTGGTTCATGTTCGTAAGTTAGAACGACACTTATTGAAAGCCCCAAACCACATAAAACATGCAAAGAAAGTAGAGGCGTCTAACTTTGTTTTGCAGGGGTGTGCAGTGATGTGATATGGCCATGATTGTGATTATATTTGATGTATTCAATGTTCCTTATTGTAAGTTGGCAACCGGCAGGAGCCATATGGTTGTCTTTAATTTATGTTAAGACCCGCGTGTCTATTCAAAGTAGTTGTAATAGTTAAAGCCAGTGGATGACAACCATGGAGAAGCGTCATTGACCTTGATGCAATGCCGGTGATGATGGAGATCATGTTCGTGCTTGAAGATGGAGATCGGAAGCACAAAGAAGAAAGGCCATATCATATCACATATTATGAATTGCATGTGATGTTAATCCTTTATGCATCTTGTATTGCTTAGTTAACGACGGTAGCATTATAAGATGATCTCTCATGCACATGAATTTCAAGTCATAAAGTGTTCACCCTTAGTTAGCACTGTTGCTAAAGCTTGTTGTTTCGAAGCACCACGTGATGATCGGGTGTGTTAGATTCCACACGTGTATACAACGTGAGAAAGCCAGATTTGCTCATGCGGAAGCTAAGGTTTGATCTTGACGAGCCTAGCATGTACAGACATGGTCTCGGAACACGGATCACCGAAAGGTAAAGCATGAATCTTATAGTAGATATGATGAACATGTCGATTGTTCGCCATTGAAACTATATCAACTCTCGTGATGATCGGTGTTGATGTGGTGGATTTGGTTCGTGTGATCACTAAAACAATGTGAGGGATATTGTTTTGAGTGGGAGTTCACCTAGATTAATTTAACTATTAATTAGAACTTAACTTGTCATAAACTTAGTCTAAACTATTGCAAATATGTTGTAGATCAATGGCGGCCCCTACCATCAATTTTAATGCATTCCTAGAGAAAGAAAAGTTGAAAAACAATGGAAGCAACTTCGCGGATTGGTTCCGCAATTTGAGGATTGTCCTCACAGCTGGTAATTTGACCTATGTGCTGGATGCACCGCTGGGTGACCCACCTGCAGCTACTGCTATCGACGAAGTAAAGAATATTTACCTCGCTCGGAAGACTCAGTACTCAACAGTTCAGTGTGCTATCTTGTATGGTTTAGAATCGGAGCTTCAGAAAAGGTTTGAGAATTCAGACCCACATGATATTGTCCGTGATCTCAAATTGATCTTTGAGACTCACGCGGCAATTGAGAGCTATGAGGCTTCTGAAAAGTTCTTTAACTGCAAGATGGAAGAGGGCAGCCCCGTCAGTGAGCATGTGCTTAAGATGTCTGGGCACACAAACAAACTTCAAAGCTTGGGTATAGTGATTCCTAATGCTTTGGGGATTTATCGTGTCCTCCAATCACTACCACCAAGTTACAAGAACTTTGTGATGAACTACAATATGCAAAACATGAACAAGAAGTTGCCAGAACTGTTTGCTATGTTAAAATCTGCAGAAGTGGAGATCAAGAAAGAGCACCAAGTGTTGATGGTCAATAAGACCACCAAATTCAAGAAAGGCAAGTCTAAGCAAAAGGGACACTTAAAGAAGGGTGGTAAGAAAGTTACCGCGCTGACAAAGAAGACCAAGGCTGGACCTAAGCCTGATACTGAGTGCTTTTACTGCAAGGGAGAAGGTCACTGGAAGCAGAATTGCCCAAAGTACTTGGCGGATTTGAAAAACAGCAACATCAAGAAAAAAGGTATATCCGATATACATGTTATTGATGTGTATCTCACTAGTACTCGTAGTAGTGCCTGGGTATTTGATACTGGTTCGGTTGCTCATATTTGTAACTCGAAACAGGTGCTGCAGAATAAACGGAAGCTAGCGAAGAACGAGGTGACGATGCGCATGGGAAACGGATCAAAGGTTGATGTGATCGCGGTCGGCACGCTACCCCTTCATCTACCATCATGATTAGTTTTATACTTAAATAATTGTTATTTGGTGCCTGCGTTAAGCATGAACATTATATCGGGATCTTGTTTATTGCGAGACGGTTACTTGTTTAAGTCCGAGAATAATGGTTGTTCGATTTATATGAGTAATATGTTTTATGCACATGCACCTTTGATAGACGGTCTATTCTTATTGAATCTCGGTAGTGGAAATACACACATAAATAACATTGAGGCTAAACGTTTGAAATCAAGCGATAACTCGACCTATATGTGGCACTGTCGTCTTGGTCACATTGGAGTGAAGCGTATGAAGAAACTCCATTCCGATGGACTTCTTGAATCACTTGATTTCAAATCACTTGAAAGATGCGAAGCATGTCTGATGGGTAAAATGACTAAGACTCCATTTTCTGGTATGATGGAGCGAGCTACGGACTTATTGGAAATCATACATACCGATGTGTGTGGGCCAATGAGTGTAGCATCGCGCGGTGGTTATCGTTATGTTCTTACCTTCACGGATGACTTGAGTAAATATGGGTATATCTATTTCATGAAACATAAGTCCGAAACTTTCGAGAAGTTTAAGGAATTTCAAAGTGAGGTAGAGAATCAACGTAACAAGAAGATTAAATTTCTATGTTCTGATCGTGGAGGTGAATATCTAAGTTACGAGTTTGGCGAGCATTTGAAGAAATGCGGAATACTTTCACAATTAACACCGTCGGGAACACCACAGCGTAATGGTGTGTCCGAACGTCGTAATCGAACTCTCTTAGATATGGTTCGTTCTATGATGTCACTTACAGATTTACCGCTATCATTTTGGGGTTATGCATTAGAAACAGCCGCATTCACTTTAAATAGGGCACCATCTAAATCGGTTGAAACGACACCGTATGAATTATGGTTTGGGAAGAAACCTAAATTGTCGTTCCTTAAAGTTTGGGGTTGCGAAGCCTATGTAAAGAAGTTACAACCGGACAAGCTTGAACCCAAAGCGGAAAAATGCGTCTTCATAGGATACCCGAAGGAAACTATTGGGTATACCTTCTATCATAGATCTGAGGGCAAAATCTTCGTTGCCAAGAATGGATCCTTTCTAGAGAAGGAATTTCTCTCGAAAGAAGCGACTAGAAGGAAAGTAGAACTCGACGAGGTTGTCGAACCTTCTCTCGAACTTGCGAGTAGCACAACACCGGAAGAAGTTCCTGTGGTGCCTGCACCAATAAGAGAGGAAGCTAATGATGATGATCATGAAACTTTGGCTGAAGTTGCTACAGAGCCTCGCAGGTCAACGAGAACTCGTACTGCTCCATATTGGTATGATCCGTTATGAGTGTCATGTTGGTGGACAACACCGATGACCCTGCGACATATGAGGAAGCGATGATGAGCCCAGATTCCAACAAATGGCAAGAAGCCATGAAATCCGAGATTGGATCATGTACGAAAACCAAGTATGGACTTTGGTGGACTTACCGGATGGCCGGAAGGCTGTCGAGAACAAATGGATTTTCAAGAAGAAAACAGATGCTGATGGTAATGTTACTGTCTATAAATCTCGACTTGTCGCAAAAGTGTTTCGACAAATTCAAGGATTTGACTACGATGAGACTTTCTCACCTGTAGCGAAGCTAAAGTCTGTGAGGATTATGTTAGCAATCGCTGCATATTATGATTATGAGATATGGCAGATGGATGTCAAAACAGCATTCCTCAATGGAGACATTGATGAAGAGTTGTATATGATGCAACCCAAAGGTTTTTTCGATCCTAAAGATGCTAACAAGGTATGCAAACTTCAACGGTCCATCTATGGATTGAAGCAAGCATCCCGAAGTTGGAATCAACGTTTTGATAAGGTGATCAAAAGTTTTGGTTTTATACAAACTTATGGAGAAGCTTGTATTTACAAGAAAGTGAGTGGGAGCTCTGTAGCGTTCTTAATACTATATGTAGATGACATATTGTTGATTGGGAATGATGTAGACCTTCTTAATAGTGTCAAGGAATATTTGAATAATAGTTTTTCAATGAAGGATCTTGGCGAAGCAGCTTACATATTAGGCATAAAGATTTATAGAGATAGATCGAGACGCCTAATATCATTGTCACAAAGTACATATTTGGACAAAGTTCTAAAGAGGTTTGGAATGGAAGATAGCAAGAAAGGGTTCTTGCCCATGTTGCCCAATACGACCTTGAGTAAAACTCAAAGTCCGACAACGGCAGAAGATAGAGAAAAGATGAGTAAGACTCCCTATGCCTCAGCCATAGGATCTCTAATGTATGCCATGCTATGTACTAGACCCGACATTGCATATGATGTTAGTTTAACTAGCAGATATCAAAGTGATCCAGGAGTGGATCATTGGACAGCGGTCAAAAACATCCTTAAGTACTTGAGAAGAACGAAGGATATGGTTCTTTCTTATGGAGGTGATGAATAACTCGTTGTTAATGGTTTTACCGATGCTAGTTGGAACACCGATCCGGATGATTCTAAATCACAATCTGGATACGTATTTACTTTGAATGGTGCAGCAGTTAGCTGGAGGAGTGCAAAGCAAAGCGTTGTGGCGAGATATTCAACTGAATCGGAATACATGGCTGCTTCGGAGGCTTCACAAGAAGCAATATGGATGAAAGAGTTCATTACAGAGCTGGGTGTGGTTCCTAGTGCGCTGGACCCAATGTCTATCTACTGTGATAACATGGGCGCCATAGCCAATGCGCAAGAACCAAGGTCACACAAGAAGCTGAAGCACATCAAGCTACATTTTCATGCTATTCGAGAACATGTCCAAGATGGGGACATAAAGATTTGCAAAGTACACATAGATCTGAATGTGGCAGATCCGTTGACTAAACCTCTCCCGAGGGCAAAACATGACCAGCACCAAACTGCCATGGGTGTTCGGTATATTACCATGTAATCTAGATTAGATGACTCTAGTGCAAGTGGGAGACTGTTGGAGATATGCCCTAGAGGCAATAATAAATGTAGTTATTATTATATCTTTGTGTTTATGATAAATGTTTACATTCATGCTATAATAGTATTAACAAGGAAACATTAATACTTGTGTGATTTGTAAACTTAAATTGAAGTCCCTAGTAAAGACTCTTCATAATACTAGCTTGTTGGTTAATAAATGATTGTGGTTTCCCTATCATGAACATTGAGATGTTATTAACAACAAGATCATATCGTTAGGAGAATGATATGGTGGACATACTCCTATAGATAAGCGTAGCATAAAGATCAAGTCATTTTAATAGTTCAATTGCTATATGCTTTCTGATACATAGTAACCTAATTCCTTCGACCATGAGATCATGCATATCACCTTCACCGGAAGGATGCTTTGATGACATCAAACACCACACCGTAACTGGGTGGCTATAAAGGTGGCATTGAGTGTTTGGAAAGTATTGGTTGAAACACATGGATCAAGAGTGGGATTTGTCCATCCATATGACAGATAGATATACTCTGGGCCCTCTCGGTGAAATGTCATCCAATTAGCTTGCAAGCATGTGACTGGCTCACAAGGGATCACATATCACGGGAACGAGAAAAGAGTACTTATCAGTAACGAGGTTGAACTAGGTATGCAGAGATACCGACGATCATAACCTCGGATAAGTAAACTATCGTGAGACAAAGGGAAATTGGTATCGTATGTAAGTGGTTCATTCGATCGCAAAGTAATCGTAGAAATATGTGGGAGCCATATGAATTTCCAGATTCCTCTATTGGTTATTGTTCGGAGAAGTGTCTCGATCATGTCCGCATAATTCACGAACCGTAGGGAGACACACTTAAGGATTCGACGTTGTTTGAGTAGTTATGGAATGATGAGAAAGAGACCGAATGTTGTTCGGAGTCTCGGATGGGATCCGGGATATCACGAGGAGATCCGGAATGGTCCGGAGAATAAGATTCATATAAGGAAAGTCCTGTTTCGGAGTTGGAGAATGGTTCCGGTGTTTTCATCGGGAATGTTCTAGAAGGTTCCGGAAGGTCCGGCACTTCGAAGGGGAAGGGTACATGAATGTGTCATACCAAGTTGGAATGATTGCATCATGTACTAGGTGTCATCGCTGAACAAAATAAAGGGTTTAATCAAATCCTAGTTTGAAAAGTCAAACGCCAATTTGAAAAGTCAAACGGCTATTTTGGGAAGTGGAGGGGAAGGTGGAAACCGAGTTGGGGAGGAGTTCCTCCCCTCCACCGCCACCCCCCTTGGGAAACCGAGTTGGGGAGGGAATCCCCTCCCCTGGCGCGGCCCCTCCACCTATATAAGGAGGGGCAGGGCTGCCCCTCCCACAACACAACACCTCCACCCGCAAACCCTAGCCGTAAGCCGCCGGCCCTCCTGCAGCCGCCGCCGCCGCCGCCTAGCTAACCCTAGCCGCCGGCCAAGACTCCTCCTTGGTGTGTCTAAACCCTAGATCGCCGAGGAGCCCTCTCATAGTCCACCATACTCGCTCCGGCTTAAGGCGAAGCCCTGCGAGATCTCCCCTCTACTTCCGGTACCACGCCATTGTGCTACCGGAATCGCGAGGAGAGTGCTACAACCTCCGTTGCCTGCTGGAACAAGGGAGAGGAAGGTCTTTGTCGAGTACCGAACGTGTGACCGACTGCGGGAGCGCTGCCAGAACGCAGCGCCAGAAGGATCGTCTGCGCGATCTTGAGATCGGGAAGAGTACGACTACATCACCCACGAGAATCCGCTCTCGTTAAACACTTTGGAATCTTCGAGGGTGAGTTATTCCATCGACTCGTTGCTACAATCTAGTAGATAGATCTTGGCTTGTTTGTTTGTATGCGGTAGAATTTTTTTCCATGCTACGAAACCCTACAAATGAACCCAAGATATATCTTCGCGGTGTCAAGCCATTTACTCTTATATAAGGTGGCTTCGGCCACCGACTCGTTTTTATTTGTGTCTTTGACCTTTTTTGTTTTTCTTGGTTTTTGTTGGCTTTGGTTCTTCACAGTTTGAGCTATCTATCCTAAGCCTTTCCTTACCTCAAACCCTCTCTATTCCCTGCACAAGTTCTTCCTTGTTGTCTTCCTAACCTGAGATGGTCTTCCTGGCGTCAGCGAAACTTCCGGTCAGTCTGACCCGGACTCCCTGTCCTATATAAGGTGGGCCCTGGGGGAAAACGGGATCTTCTTCCTTTTTCCCCCAAGACCCATCTTCTATTTGGAGCGCCGCCGGCCAGGACCTCTCCACGAAGGTGCTCCGGCCCCTTCGTCTCCAACCTCTCCTCCGCAGATCTGCTCCGTGGGATCCTTCCCCACCTCGATCTCCCGCCATGGACTCCGGTATTTGCCCCCAACTCCCTCCATTAATGGAGATCTTGCTCTCACCATGGCTTGAGTTAGGGCACACCTTGTTTAGGCTAGTTCTTTGGCTAGAACTTGTTGGAAGATCTTGGTAGGCCTAGGGTATCATGCTTGAGTAGATTGGTCCAATACATCCTAGAAAAATCTGTGCACTTGTGGCTTTTAGATCTACATCTAGTGAACTCCTGTTTGGAACCGTCAGTTCGTGGCCTCACCGGAAGTTCCGGTGAGCCACGACCGGAACTTCCGGTGGACCATTTTCACCGGAAGTTCCGGCGATTCAGCGGAAGTTCCAGCGACAATGCAACTTTTTCTGTTTGTATTTTTCCAATCTATTTCTTTTGTTTCCTCTTCCGAACTTGTGCACTTATCCCACCTTCCCTCCCTACTCTTGTGCTTTCTTCTCAAGGCAAGGAGATACCCATCAAGGCAAGCGTGCCCGCCGACCATCCTCTGACATTCCTTCTGAGATTGATGAGGAAGATGCTGAGGTTGTACGTCCGACCGCTTAGACTACTCGTCAGAAGGCTGCTGCTGCTCGCCGTGCTGCTGCTGCTGCAGGGAAGAGGCCTGCTCTTGCTCAGAAGGCCACTGCTGCTGGGCCAGACATGACCAGAGCCAAGATTTCCATGTGGTCTCAGAAAGCTTACTCTTCATTCAGGGGTACAGATCCCTACCTCGTGCCTCGTGATCGTTCTTGCTTGGACCCTCACTTCCACACCTGCCGCCAGGAACAGATTTATGAAGAAATTTATGCATCGAAGAAGAAGTTCGTGGTTGCTCCTCAAAAGTACATCAATGTGGCTCACATGGAAGAGAAGCAAGCTTACTTTGGCGAGGCTCTTGATATTTGCCAGAAGTTTGGGCTGGTTCCCCTCATGGAGCACCGTCAGAACTTTGATGTGACTGCTATTGCTCAATTTTACTCAACTCTGTTTATTCACATGCAGTCCTCTACTGAAGGTGTGATGAAGTGGATGACCAGGGACGTGTTTCTTACCACCACTTGGGCTGAGTTTGCTGAGCTTCTTGGCTATCCCATTCAGCCTGGCCGCGGGGCAAATGGTTGGCGTGTTCATGGTCCTGAAGCTGCTGATCCTGAGGTCCTGGAGCCTCTCTACATTGAAGGGTGGGGAACTGTTGGATTTGTGAATCATCTGCTGCCAGTTTTTGACATCATGCGCAGGGTGTTCTTGAACACCATCTCTCCCAAGGCTGGCAACTTTGATCAGTTTCATGGCTATCAGGTTGACCTCATGCATCAAACTTATCTTCGCCGGGACACTGACAGGTCAATGGATATTATGCATTTCATCTACTCAGAGATGTGGGCGGCTCTCATTGAAAAGCGCTCCTGCATCTATGCTCCCTACATATAGACTCTCATCAATTCCAAGTGGCTTGAGACGACTGGCACCCGCTTTCCTCAAGACAACATCACCATTCATGAGGAGAAGAAGCTACGTGTGATGAAGCACCAAAAGCCTCGCTCTCAAGAAGAAAAGGAAGCTGCCCTCAAGAAGGCTAAAGATGTTGCTAGTGGTCCCTCCTCTGCTCCTGGTGGCTCTAGTGCTGGTGGTCCTTCTCTCCAGAGGCAGCCGTCTTGGGCAAAGAAGCTGCTTGGGAAAGTGAAGAAAACTTTCTGCTTTCTGCAGGACCGTGAGTATCAGGCCTATGTCGATCAGCGTCACAATGTTCAGCGCCAGAAGGCCATCATGACCGCTCTCAACATTCCTAGCTCTCCGGTCTCTAGCTTTGTCACTATTCCCAAGGATGATTGGATTCGCGACAACTGCCACTGGTCCGAGGATGAGTCTGAGGAGGAGGTCACTGGTCAGCCTGAGTGGGGTCACTGGGTCCCTGAGTCTTCTCCTCCTCCCCCTTCTCGTGGCTGGGACGAGTAGATTGATCTCTTCTTCCTTTTTGGTGTCTCGATGCCAAAGGGGGAGAAAGATGTCTATTAGGTTGTCTACGGGATTTGCATGGTTTGAGTCGCGAGCCTGTTCTTGCCTTTGATCTTTTCTTGCTCGCGAACTCTCTAGTTTATTTGTGTGCTTGTGGTTTTATGTCTGTGAACTTATGTGTGCTTGTGGACCATGTGGTATGCTATGTTTGAGACTATGTGGTATCTTTGTGGTATCTTATACAATGCCGTGAGTGTGGTATCTTGTTGTCAACTTATGAGCTGTTGCATATGGTGGTGGAGCCTCATTGCTCTTATTGTTATTATTACTCCTTTTGTCTCCACCTCATTTGGTTGGTTCTGGTATGATCTCTATCCCTTTTTGTACCTTGCACTTGTGCTATCTTTGCAATTGTTAGGGGGAGCCTCCGTGTATGTGTGCTAGTCCTGTCCTTAGAGGTCTTCTCTCTACCTTGCACACATACAGGGGGAGCTTGCCCCGTCCATTGCAAAGATTGCTTTGATTCTATGCAAATCTGTGGGATTGTCATCTAACACCAAAAAGGGGGAGATTGAAAGGACTATATCTTCCCATGATGTTTTTGGTGTTAAATGACAATCCCAACTGTGTTTTTAATTGTGCTCTTGAGTTTCAGGGGAAACGTCGTTGATGTCTCCTTCTATTGTGATGTATGCTCTCTTGTGATCTTATGAAGACGGTGGCCTTTTAGTCTTCTCCTAGTTTCTTTCCTGTTGTTTTTAGGTCACCGTACTATTAAGAGGGGGTCCTTTTTGGAAGGCTGTGGGAAATCACTTGTTCTTGCACAAACCTATATGCACCGCCACAGCCATCCCATTATCCCGTGAGAGAGCGTTTTCCTGTTCTGTTGGAGCCTTTTTGTGTATCACCGGAAGGCCGGAAGTTCCGCTCAGATCCTTTTCTGCGGGCTGTTCTTCACTTTGTTCCGACGCTAGTTCCACCCGAAGTTTCGGTGGCGGCTCAGTAACCTTCTGTTTGGAAGCGTTCTATTTGCCGGAACTTGGGCCGGAACTTGCATCGGAACTTGTCCTGCCAAAAGATCCTGAGCGGAACTTCCGCCCAGACGCCGGAACTTCCGGCCAGACTCGGTTCGCGACCCAGTAGTTCCGCCCTTGTTCCGATCCAAGTTCCGGTGGCGGCTCAGTAACCTTATGTTTGGAAGCGTTCTATTTGCCGGAACTTGATCGGAACTTGCATCGGAAGTTCACCGGAACTTCCGGTCTGTTTTGACCGGAACTTCCGGTTGCGCTTCTGGAGCGGGCGTCAACGGTCTGATGACCGTTGGAGCCAGGCTGGGCGGAACTTCCGGCCTCTCACCGGAACTTTCGGTGAGGTCGCGGGGGCTGTAACGGTTCAGCGCGAGGGGGGCCTATTTAAGGCACCCCTCTTCTTCCTCCCATTCTCTCTCAAATTTTTCTCTCTCCTCCATTAATGCTTGAGCTTCACCTCACTAGATCTCTCTCTCTCTAGCCACTCAAATGACTTGATCTTTTGAGAGGTGAGGGAGGTGACCTAGATCTACACTTCCACCAAAGAAGATTTGATTTCCCCCACCCATCCTTTGTGGATCTTGTTGCTCTTGGGTTTCTTGGAACCCTAGACGGTGTAGGGCATCCTCGGAGCTAAGGCGTGTGTTGTAAAGCTTTGAGGTGTCGTTGAGGGCCTCCAATTGAGTTGTGGAGCCTCCCCCTCAACCTTGGTGTAAAGGTTTCGGTTGGCGCCTTCAAGGTCACCGGTTAGTGGATTGTGAGGCCTCCTTTGTGGGGGAGATCACCGGAGAAGAAGGTGAGGCCTTTGTGGCGCTCGGGTGACCTTGTGTGGCCCCGACACCTCTCCAACGTAGACGTAGCTCCTTGGGAGTGAACTACGGGAATTACATCTCCGTGTCCCCTCTCCGGTTACTTCGTTCCCTTCCTTTACTCCTTGCTATTTACTGTTTTTGTTGTTGGTGTTTGTTTTCTTGCATTTAGGTTGTTCACTTAGTTGCATCTCTAGATAACTTCCTTTCTCGTTGAGCCTAAAAGTGAGAAACAAATTAGAATTGGGTAGACGCCTATTCACCCCCCCTCTAGTCGTATCAAGTCGGTACTTTCAGTAACTTACATGCTAAGTCCGGATAACTCGCGTGTTACGGGTGAAAAACTTTTGGTCCAAAAAAAAGTTATCAGAACATACCAACATAGGATCTAGTTTCGAAGATATCGTCGCAACTAGCCTAACGGTGAAAACGGATCTTAATTCGTAGAAACGGTTTAATCTAGAAAACATTTTAAATTTTTGTATTTGAATTGAGTTGGCTAATAAAAAATGCTGTCATTTAGTCCTAAAAAGGTACCGTGCATGCAATTGCTTGACAAATTCCTATCCAAACTCTCGCCGGATTTCTATTTTCTCAGACCGGTCATTAGGTAGCAATGTCCAAAATCAAACGGTCCAACACGCGCTGCTCTGGGAGGCCCTCGCGGGTCAATCACCACGTTTAGGTTGATTTTCCCTGAAATACTCCCTCTGTCAAAATAGATGTCTTAAGTTGATTATTATCACCTCACTGTTACTACATTCTTGACGATGGTGATTCATACTTTTTGGCTCGTTAGCAACATTAATCTTGCCTCGCAATAAAAAAAAGCAACGTTAATTAGACTGTTTGGTTAATTTTCCTTGAAATACTTATGTTGGATCTCTTGTCAATGTTGATTGATTGTCCTAATGGTTGCGCTCATACACGTAGTCTTGGCACTACGGCTTAAAAAATTATATGACAACCTTTGTTAGTATTTACAGATAATGGTTTGATATCTGTCACTGTTCGACTGTCTTCATAAAAGCGCAAGATTATGTTTTGGAAGAAGAAAGAGATTGAAAACCTCAAAGATCTTATATTCTGTATGCCTCGCAGGTGCAAAGTCACCTATTATAAGAAAACATATTTTGAAATATTAAAAAATTTAAGAAAAACATTCTGCATATACATTAGAACATTTTATGTTGTTTTACAAGTTTTCGGAATGAAATAACATTTTATGTGTCGTGTATTAAAAGATCACAGGAATATGACTATTCACATGACATTTTTTTGTTTTTTATACACAACACATAAATTTTTCTTTCATTTTGAAAACTTGTGAACCAACATAAAATGTTCGAATGTATATGTAGAATTTTTTTATATTTTTTTGACATTTTGAAATATATTTTTCATAATGGGTGTATTTGCATACATATGAGCCGAATTGCCACCTCCACTTAAAGATTTGCTAGTTTCTTTTAGACTTTATTTTGTAATCGATAGTCTTTTTTTGCATCATCTTATGTATATCTGCCATGTACTATTTGCTACTATGAATATAACGTGATATTGATTTTAAAAAAACATACCGCGTATACTTGCCCCCCTGTTTTTCTCCGGCCCGGGATGGTCGCCCCGCCATCCCTGCCCTAAGACCGGTCTTGGGCGTTGCTTACCTGCTCACCGTGAAGAAGAGGATTTGGAGGGAGATCTCGAAATTGAAGGAAATTTTGGCGGGGATTTTGAAAGCGGAGGAGGGGCGGTGTACATAGCCGGTACGAATCGACGAGCGATAACACTAATTTCTTCCGCCAGAATTTGCAAGGTCCCGCCACCCATCGCTCGCACGGGCGCGTGCAAGTTCTTTTCTCCCAAGCGCGAGAAGAACTTCGCTCCGTGGAAACACCTGATTTGGGCGTTTCTTCGAGACCAGGCCGAAGGATGCTTTAAAACTTATGTGGTGCAAATATTTCTCCGTGCGTGCGAAATCAGACACGCTTATTTCTTCTCGCCCAAAGGGTTACGAGCAACAACAAACACGCCCTAAGCTACCTATACTGAGTCGAACTTAATTGTCTCCTGAGTTCTGACGAAACAAGCCGAGTACTTACTTACTTGAACCACGCCGAGATAATTACAGCTAACTCAAACAAATCATGGAACATATATGGGCCCAGCTCCTTCCTGATGCACTGATTAGCCAGCATATTAAATTTTACCTTTTACCTCTTAGAGTCTAAGTTTTAATACTGTTACATGTTTTTTCTTATAATAAAACTTACCGCACATATTTTAACCCTTAATTAGCATATATTATTGTTTCCTTTGGACTGAAAATCTAGGTTCACTTGTTAAAATGGCGAAATCAATTATTGACTCTATTCTAAATGTAAGACTTTTTGGCAGCTCAAATTGAACTGCTAGAAAATCTTACTTTTAGAAACAAAGGTATTAGTAGATATGCTAGAATTAATATAGCACGAACACCCCCGCAAAATAAAACACGAACACCAAACTTTCTTCTTACATGGAAGATGTTCGCTACTAGTTACTTGCTTTATACTTAAATACTTGACTTATAAACACAGTAAAAAAGTCCTTGCTTTCAAAATTTGATCAAACATATACAAGTTATTATCAACAACTATAATATTAAATAAATACATTATAGAATTTATCTCGTGATGGATCTATCAGTTTTGATTTGGTATTGTACATCTTCAATTTTTTGCATATGTACTTAGTCAAACTAAAACAAATACTGACTATTTACTAAATTTACACGCCGTGTATTTAGGGGCGAATGAAGTAGTAGTGGGACAAGATGTAAATAAAGTAGAGCTGGTAGTGTTTATCGGCATAATAATGTATGTCAATGCGTATTTGTCCACCATAAACATTTACGATGGCAAATCAATTAGTTATGCTGAAATGTAACACAGACATTGCTTACTTTTTTCTTAGATGGAAGTTGATCGTTAACTACTACTGCACCAAGGTATAAATGTTACTCCCTCCGATCCTAAATAAGTGTCACGGTTTTGAACTAAGTCTAGTTCAAAATGGCGACACTTATTTATGATCGGAGGTAGTATATAATATTAAATCATCATACACATCTCTCAAAGCTGTTCAAAACAAAGATATTTGAATTTCCTGAATTTTGAGTTTCGTCGTTATGATTTTCCTTCTATTTTTATAGAATAAATTTGCAGCATTGGTATCCTCTTGAACTTTATGAGAAATGGTGTCACAAAATCTATAATCTAGCGAGAGATGTACTCAAAAGAGTGGAAGTAGAACCATTCAACTCCCCGTTTTCTCAAAACAAGAGGGAGATAAGCATAACAAAAAACGAGGATTAACTTCTCGCAAGCAACAAATGAAACAAATCCTATAAGTCAACTTCACGTTGACAAACATCACTGGGTAGAATACAACTGAGTGTAATGGCAACCTCCATATAACTCATCTCAACAGTGCACAAAGTGTCTAGAACACCAAATTTAATACATAAACTCACTCATTTTAAAAACACAAACAATCACCACGTGTAAACATGATTTATATATAAAACCTACATATATGCTCGGGAATCATATAACCAAATGTATACAATTGTCTACATACATTTACCGGTTGGAAATAACCACCACAGTGATTCAGATCCAAAAACCATGGCATGGCAACATGTGAAAATGCTCAGACTAGACTTATTTTATAAACGTATTAATAAAATATTGATGGCCATTAGTGTGAGAATGTTAAGTCGGTGAAGAAAAGGAGGCAGTGACACATATAATAAGGTTTGTGTAGAACTATCCATCTACTCGAGCCTGTCTGGTTTTGCCTTTCTACCCTAAGAAAATCATACCACCTTTTTATAGGCAAAGATCTTATCATCATTCTTGCATGTAGGGGCAGGAGATCTTTGCCGGGTCTGTGTAAGGGCACTCATAGTGTGTAGCTAAATCTAGTTCTAAAATAGGTATTTAGAAATTGGAACTAGTTCCAAACATTGCAGGATGGTTCCAAATTTAAGAATCCAGGAAACCGGAGGACGTACATGCGCCCGATGCCAAATTTTACACCCAACGTAAAATAGTGTATCTTTCTAACCGCCAAAGAATTGGCTTTCAGATTCCAACTGGTGGGATCGCAAGCACCTCTTTTTTATGTCCTTTTATTAGGTGTTAGGACCCATGATGCAGATATTGGCGAGGCCAACGCTGTGGAGCTGTGGCTAAATTACCTCCGATGCTAAATGCTGCTATGTGTCAGATTTGACAATATCAACACCGTGGCTGCCCTAAAGGTCCTCTTGACTTAAGTACAATTTCCGAGTTGCATTGAGTGCTCGTCATACATCTCACGCGGATTTGCCTTGCTATAGGTCAACTTCAAGCTTGAGGGCATATAAAGAAACATACTTACATAAACTTTTTTTTTACTTCGTCATCACTCGGTCTACCATCTGAACCACTATTTTTTTGTCGACTCAAACTTGGCTAATACCTTATTATAAATAGTAAAATACAATATTTATTCATTTTAAGTTCTTGTGTGTACCTTGAAAATACACTTGTAAGAATTACAACTATACTTTTTTCTGTAAAATGTATCATTTTTCTATATTACCAAGGAATAAGTTACTAGTTATTTGCTAAACTTTTCATACATGTCAAATATAAGAAAAATACACAAAAAATCATATATTGTCTAATTTGTGAAGATTAATGTATATTGGTGTATTTATACATATTTTTGTCTATCTTACTATTTTTAGTATGTTTTTAGAGGGTTCAAGAGCATACGAGTGGAACAAATATATTTGTGGAGGCTAGTAAAGGGTAATTGCCTAGCGCATGTATAACTAATAAAAAAAGTTATGTAGTGCATGAGATAGGGACATGTTGTTTATCAGTTAATAAATATTTCCACTCTCCCTTGTTCATATAATCAGCTTTTCTATATTTTTTGTTCAAACCTTTCTTGTGGCATGATTTTGTTGTACTAGTTTTTTTTTTAGCGCAACCGGCAGGAGCTCTGCCTATTCTATTAAAAGGGGGAATAAAAAGTCACGATACAGAGGGACACGTTTTAGATTAAGGTATAAACGTGCCAAAACCACCGGCAACCTCCAGCCCCAAAGGAAAGGAACTAATCAGGTTTAGCTGGGATAGCCTCCCCCCCGACGCATAGGCTGCCAAATTCCTTGCATTTGGAGTAGCTTATTCTACAATTAATTTAAACAAAGATGATGTGTGGTATCGTCTGAGATTAAGTTACATGCTAGAATTATTTCACCTAAATACCGTTCCGATCGTCACAGGTTTTAGTGTGAACAGTGATGCTTTACCTATGGCTATGGTGCTGGATGCTAGTCTGCTGGTAAAGGATGGCTTGCAAAGACGGGCTGGGCCGTAGCTTCCAACACGTAGCAATTAGTTAATCTCATATGACTTATATGCATGCGGGTGTTCTTGATATGATATTGTTTTTCTGCGCTTTCATTTGAAGTTAGATGCTTTGCTCCTGTTTTTGATCGTATCCGTGTCGGAAGTCTGCTCAAGAATGGGATACCAAGATAGAGAAAGGCGTAGTTTTTGATCCGTAGAAATCAGTTATATTTTAAGATGGTATATCTAATGTGATGGTACATGCAGGTGGGCGTGCTCGGCTCGCCGGTCCAGGGCGGAAGAAGAGACTGAGATAGGAAGCGCGACTGAAACAAGTTTCTAGATGATATCTATGGGAGCCTGTGTCTGAATTTGTGTATTTTTTGGCTGGGATGTTGAATGATGAGGAAACTTTGGTCTGTATTTCTCGCTTGCCCTGGAGCTAGGATGGCTGGAGATGATGCCATTTGCTGTGATGAGGGTACTTAACTTTTTCGGTTTAGTTATTGGTAGCAGTGTGTCTTGCCTAGTGTCGATGTGGCTCTGGATGATTGCTATGGTGAAAGCGTATGTTGTGTATTTACGCTTAATCAGCGTGGAAATGCATCTCGAATCCGTGCTTACTCTTTCACTATTTTGAAATACGAAAAAGATCCAAATCTAAAATGCGACGGTCATCTACCTACTCAATGTAAGTGCAGAAGTGTAGAAAAGCTGATCCAAATTTATTGCCGCTGCTAACCTATCTTGGGTTTTGACATCTAACCTAGCTATTGTGTTACAAAGGTAGATTGAGTCGTTTTCTGCTAGTGGGCGATAATAAAATAGCTTATAAACTAAGTGAACAGGGAGATTATTGGGATTTTAACCTGTAGACTGAGCTTGGCCTTCTGCATCAGTTAAAGACTAAATGGCTACAGAAAAAAATGGCTCCTGCAGAGCACCCAGATCAATGTGCTATGCTACTAGTGACAGGCCTGAGTGGCGGAATGAATGCTGGACACAAATCTGCCGATCTTCCGTACCACCGAAGGTCAATATTCCGGCTACGGAGCAAAATAAACTTCACTGCCATACGAGAGTCACAATGGATACTGCAATATTTGCTGCTCAAAGATGTACGACGTTGCACTTCTTTTTTCAATAAAGAGTATATATATTAATATCGCAAAGATATCAATTACACCCAGCCTATATAACAACGTATCATCCTAGCGGCAACACGGATGCACACAACCGAAAAAGAGCGAGAAATTACAAAAAAAAAAACCCAACTACATCGATCTATTCCTTGTAAGAGTAGTACTAATACCATCAAGACAACACCAGAAGTCCAGCTTCTCCAAAAACGACGCCTTGAAGAAGAGAACATTACACAATAGTTGTCGTCGCCCGACCATAGATCTTAGGTTTTCACCCTGAAAAAAGTTCTCACTCTCAAAACAATGCCTTTAACAAGACTATTGTCAGGCAGAACTAGACCTTGGATGTTTACCCTGAAAGGCAAGACTTTGAACTTCTCCCGTGCAATCGCCCCCACTTGCAAGCCACTCCTCCAAGTCAAGAAACGCCAAGTCAATTCCTCATCGCCACAGAGCTTCGAACCACCATTGCTAGTCCTCAGATCTCAGCTTCCATGACTTTCTCCGCTAGCACCATGGAACGAGAACATGCCCCATGACATTAACAGCCAACATGGCTTCAAAACGCTTCCTCTGAAACCAAATGACCAGAGTAGAACACGTGTGCGCATGATCGAATCTCCCGACCAGCAATCTACAACCATGAGTCACCCAGTGAAGGTCGCCGGCGAAGCCTTCCGAAACACGACACTGCAACTGGATCGATAAGGACATGCATCCGGCCAATCTTCATCTCGGTTGGAGGAAGAACCCTAGGGCGCCACCTTATTCGAGGTCCCAGACGTGACTGGATGGTGGGATCTAGCCCAACCTCCGCCTGGCCGGCCGCCGGCACCACCATGGTGCCCAGCAGCCGGCGCCGTAGGCAAGACCACGCGAACCCGCCATCGAAGCCGAGGATCAATACACGCACATGCCAAAAGACCGAGCGGACACGGAGCACCCAGCAGCAGGGACGCCTCCACCATGGGGAGACAACATCACATCTGAGAGGATGGGGAGATGCGCCGTTCGCCGGGACTCCGCATTACCGCGTGGCCGAGATCTCACCAGGAACCACACCGTCGCCTCCAGCGCAGATGGCGGCCGCCGCATGTGGAGAAGTCCCCGTCGCCGCCGTCGCCACCTGGCTTCGCCCTGCAGGTCCTCCAAAGGCGTCCGTTAGAGAGGAGTGGAGGGAGGATGTTGCACGTGGTCTATTCAGATGTCCACATGCACGCAAATTATGGACTGAGATGAGAGTTTCCTGGAGCTTTCCCTCAGAATTTGATCTTTCTGTGTCACCGAGTCATTAGTTCTGGTTGGTACTTACGCAACTTCCAGATCATATGGTCGACACAACTTTATTGGTTGTGTGAAGAGCTTGGTTAAGAAGAAATAAGGTAACCTACGATAAACCTCTCCCAACCATCGAAGGCTATAACAGATTCTTGAACAGTTACCTGAGATTGATCCGGTGCTGAATTCCATCTAACACACTAATGAAGGGAAAATAACCTATTGTGGAGGAAGGGCATGTGCCTGCCCATCACCCGAGATTAGAGTTCAGTAAAACCCTAGACTACACCTACAGCAAGGTGGGATAAGCTTTCCATTGATGGTTCTTTCGGTGCAGCCAATCAATCTGCTGGTACGGGATCTGTCCTACTATGATGAGGAAGGCCGACCAATTTTCTTGGCTTGCATGTTCTTGATGAACTGTGGGTCTCCGCTTGAGGCGGAGCCGAGTGCTGGTTAGATGGTCTAGAAAAGTCTCTTAATCATCATAGAATCAGACTACGTTTAGCTGATTGAAGAAGCCAAATCGATGTTAGATAGATCACCATGCCTTCATGTGCTTTCTGAGATTAGGAGACTGTCTAGTCAAGATAGAGCTTGTTTTTTTTTCAAAAAATGAATCTCTTGCAGGTTAAGGTTAGTCATTGCCTCGCTAATTCGGCGAGAGCAGAGCGTTGTATGAAAACCTGATTAGGTTCTAGACCTGATGCTATTCTTTAGGATCTAGAATATGACCACATTGTAACCCTTCCCGAGTAATATTATTCCTTTTATCGTAACACCTCTTCCCCTTCGCCTCCAAGGAGTTTGAGGAGACGATTAGGGTTCCAGTGCCTCCCATCGGCGTCGCCGGCGATCTACCCCGCTCCTGTGGCCTTCTGGCCATGGAGGCATGGTGGATCTTGGCATCCGTCGGCGGGAGGGCTTCGTTTTCCTTTTTATAGGATGAAAATTTGGTGGGACGACGCTCAGGTGGTGGTAGCGGGGTCTTCTCCAATAAAGTCTTTATGGCTTCAGGAATGGTGTGGTCCCTTTTTTGGCTGTGGGGTCCGGTTAGAAATAACCATCACAATGATTCAGATCCAAAAATCATGGCACGAGAACGTGTGAAAATGCTCGGACTTGTTGCCTGTCAAAACCCACCGGCGAGCAGCGACGAGCAACACGAAGAGCCGGGAGGCTCCCAGAACTGCGGGTGGGCCCTGGTCCCTCGGGCAACGGCCCGCAAAACTCCGGCACACGTCCTGGCTGGTGCAAAGGGCGTGCCACCTGACTTATACCTGGTCAGGAAGGTGATGGATTACTTCGATTAGTTTCCTGCATGGCAAACAAGTATACGTAAAATTCGAGCCGCGACCGGCTCCCAGGTTTCCCTGTGAATCGGCTCCTGGAGCCGATTATCCCATGGTTCTGCATTAGATCTACGATAACATGGGGTTTTGCTTCATCAATGCAAGTTAAATCGATCTACGACAGTTTAACGTTTTCACCACATAATTGGAACATCCTACACGTAATTGAGCCTGGTAGACATAAAAGATGATAGAAAACTAACCCTAGAGAAGGCCCAACAACCGACGTAAAGTCAATTCCCGGAACAACTCCTCTCGAATTGGCAAACCATATCCTTACATACTACTGGATCGTTCAACCCGTTTGCAAGGCCTGACCATGTGGATATCAAACTAAACCTTGGAAAAACAAGGCATAACTATAACAGATCAAATCGACTGAATAAAGATCAAGCAAGGTGCTACCCTTACACCCAAAAAAGGTGCAAAGGCAGCGAGATAAATAAAGGCAGCATAACTAAGTAATCATAACAGAAAGGTACCGATGCTAGCCTAAACAAATCTATGATAACAGTATTACTCGCCATCAACAAGGCTTCAGCACGAGTAACACTAAATAACGCATAAGCAGATACTGCCTAGATCGCAAGATGCGATCTAGGCAGCATGACACTTACCCGAGAAAAAACCCTAGAAACAAGGGGTGACGATGCGCCGAGATTGTGTTTGTTGTGAACGTGATCGTCCTCCTTTCTCAATAACCTTAGGTACATATTTATAGTCCGGAGACTCTCTATCTTTGGAATAACCCTAACAACTCTATCTCTTACTTAAACCGAAACGTAACCTACCATAATATACAGATACACGGGCAATTTAGCCCAAATCCACACACAAAGCTGATCCAGCAATACGTTGCATATATGTATCCTCCAAGCCCATCTTGATTACGGCCCATCTCCTCCTTTGGCCAAAATGTGGCGATAACACATGCCCCCTGGTTTTGGCAATAATAATTCCAAAATCACTCTGTTTTTTTTTTATCGGGTTACGCGTTGCAGAGCAGAATCGTCACGCCGCCCCCTCATCATGATGCCTTGTCTTCTCAACTTCTCCGCAGTGCATGATTTGACCGTTTTGGCACCACATTATGGAAAACTGCTATGGCATTGAACCACCTCCCACTATTCCCCTTATTTAAATTCATCTGAGCAGTTTGCAACCCCATCCTCTTCCATTAGCCAAAAAACCCTCTTTCTCCGCCATGGCCTCCTCTTCTTCCTCCAAATCATCCGGCCTTTCCTTCCAATCCTCCAACACACTGAGCGACCGGGAGCCGACGCCGGAGCACCCGCCAATGGCGGCGTACGAGGCTCTCGCCCCACAATGGTGGGACGAGAGGGACTGGGACTTCGCCGCCTGGTCAGAGGATGACGAGTCCTTGACCGACGGCGAGGAGGGCCTCCAGTTCCTTGTCGACGAGGAACTGGAGGCGGAGAGCGCCGACGACACCGTGTCCTGGGGCGAGGACATCGAATCCTCCGACGAGGAGGAGGAAGCGGAGGAGGACACCTCCTCCGACGAGTACCCGCCGGTGAAGCTCTTCCGCGCTGGGTCCAGCGAGGACACCGACGACGAGGACGAGGACGAGGAGGCCCCCGCTGACAACTTCAGCAGCAGCGGCGAAGACTACACCGGCAGCAGCGCCGATGATAGCGAATACGACGACGGCGAAGACAGCGGCGACGGCACCGGCTTCTAGATTAGGAACTAGTAGTAGTAGTACTAGTAGTAGATTTCCATTTGTAAGCAATCGGCTTCATTGTACACACCCGTCTTTTGAATCAACAAAGATTGCTTTCCCAATTCGATTTTGCCGATAGTCAAAATACGTCAACGTTCCAGAAGCCGATAGCAATGTATCGGCTTTCACCATACTACGCTCATATGGTCAACCAAGTCAAAGCCCTACGAGCCGATGGTAACACATCGACTTTCCCCACAAACGTTGACAAGGTCAAATTTGGTCGCATATTCAGATAAATCTGAGCGGCCACTTTCCAATTTCAAACGGTAGCCTGCGACCCTCTTTAAAAAGGCTAAACCAGATCTCCAATTTCCTCACCACATAGATCGAGCTTACAGCGACAAGAACCCTCGATCCCCAATCGCATAGATCCATCTCCGCCGGCAAAGTAGATGGCGGAATCGTCCAATACCAACACAGCGGTCTCTGGTCTGAAGGTACGCCTGCTCCTCGCAGTCTGAACACGGTGCTAGAATTAATAGCAAACACCTGAATTAATGCTTTATTCCACCGTTAAATTTTTTAGGTTTCAGACATCCTGCTGCCGCATCCTTCTCTCCCAAATTCTCTCTGTCTTGGCCCCCGTACAGAATCTAGTCCTGCCCATCTGATCTCTTGCGAGGCAAACAGAATCCCCTTCGTAAGCCAAAACCTAGATTTGAAATCTTTGGCCGACTGCTTGCGAGCCTGGCCTAATCCTCCTGAACATTGGGTCTCTTGGTATAGCAGGGTAGCCAAAACTTACCAATCCCAATGGGAAACCACGGGAATAGCCGATGCCTTGTATTTGTCATTGTCTCCCCTTGAGAAACATGAAAATCTTCTAAAAACCATCGGCTATTTCTGGTCCGATGCTCTGAACTGCTTCATGTTCGGTCATGGCCCCATGACACCAACTCTGTTAGACGTGGTGATGATTACTGGTCTGGATGTTACATCACCCAGCCCTTCTGCTTTTAAGCTGACAAAGGTCCCCTACAAGCTTTCTTCTAAGACAGCCTGCACGAACTGGGGTGCCTATCTTCAAAGCCACATGAAAACTAAAGGCCCTGTCACAGAGAAAGAACACACAGCTTTCCTCAACTTCTGGCTGGAACATTTCATATTCTGTGGCCCTTCCCTTGCTCCAACCAAGAATTATCTCTCCTTGGCCTACGAACTTGCCAGAGGCACTCAACTTGGCATCGGCAAACTGTTCCTTAGAGAAGTCTATCGATATCTCCAGTTGATGTTTGTCAAACTATTCTCCGGCATAGCAGTCAAAACAGGAGGTCCTTGGTGGTTCATTCAGCTATGGTCTCAGCTGTATTTTCAAAACCATGTCCCAAACTTCCCCCTTTTGGCGAGTTGCACCTTTCCAGATGCCAAAGGGAAGCAGATCCGATGCACCAGCTACGGCCAAGCTCTGTATAGACTGCCAGGTAGCAAACTGATCCCTCAGGAAGCATCCAAGTGGTTCAGCATTTTCTTCCAAGGCCTGGACAATCCTATCTTCTTTCCTTACACGGAAGAATCAGAACATTTTGAAAATCCAATCTCCTTCAGGCTAGACAACTTTGCCGATGACACCAGCACTCGGCAGCTATTTTCCACTGTGATCCGTCCCTGCTTCCTTCCAGTTGGCATGAGCACATCCAATAGAATAATCAAGCCTGGATACGAATTCTACCAGCCAGTCGTAGTGGCTCGGCAATTTGGCCTTGGACAAGTACCTCCCCATTTGTTTCTCCACCATCTTACAGAGAGCAGAGCTGACCTGCCCGATCCTCTCACCAGTCAAAGGTGTTATTCCTTCTTCGATGCTCTGACCATCCCAATTCCTAACAACCTCATCTTCACTTCATCAACCGATGGTTTTGAGAACTGGTGGTCGATGTGGAAGACTCATGCCTTCAGGAGAGCTCTGGGACCGTTGCTGGAACAGCTCGATGCTGAATATGATATACCCGTAGAACAGGTACTATTACTTGTAAATTTTCTTGATGCAGCTCACAAATGATTCTTCTAATAACCCGCTCTGTCTCCTTGCAGCAACAAGATGGTCCTGAACCTACACACGGTGATGGCTCCCCCTTCGAATTCTTCCCACCAGCTCCTGTGGTCCTTTTCTGCAAAAAAACTCGCCACCTTTGAAAAAGGTCGTGATGCAGAACCAGCCGATATCACCACAATCGGCTTCCAAGATCCAAGCAACTTCTGGGTCCGCCGCCTCTCGAGTTCCAACTAAAACAAGAACGGTGGTGAGGAAGGTAGCTGCCAGGAAGACTTTGAGGCGCCGGAGCCCTTCTCCAGAAAGTTCGCATGTACACTGATCCATGCCTTGGTCGATCTCTTTCATCCTTGCAAACATGCTTGTGTTTACTAGATCTCCTTTTCTTACAGGGTTCCATCAAAGACACCTCCAGTGGGGACGCACAATCCAATCGAGGAGAATCGGGCCCAACAGACTCTGAGAGGACCACCACGCCGAGCCAGCCAGATTTGCCACCATCGGCTCCCAGGAAAAGGCCGGTTCCTGCACCTACTGCCCCCCGAGCATCAGTCGAGGCGGGGCTAGCTGTGAGCCCCAAGAGGGCTCGCAAGGGACTGCAAACTTCTTCGTCGAGCCAGGAGGTTTCGAAAGTCATCAACCTCGATGCTCTTACCAATTGTTTCTTTTTTTTTATCGGCCGATTCATCACTATTTACATCGGCTAAGCACCTTCCATGCAGATGACTGACACTTCTAGTGGGAAAGACGGGGAAGTGCCGATGCCTTTCGCAAGGCTGGATCTAGTAATCCCTGAAGGTGCAGATGAAACGGTTACCACTTTGGCCAAGCCCCCAGCAACAACACACAAGCCGATTGTCTCGTCATCTGCTATCCCCTTGACCTTAGGAGAGGTACGTTCGCTTCGTTCGGCTCTTCCTTCCATGTTGGACGCATACTGACGCCATTTCGGCCTGCCAGGGTTGTGATATCTCAGGCCTGCTGACGTTCGACCCTGAATCCATCGAACCAACTCTCTCTGTCGCCAACGATGAACCACGAGCAAAGGCTGTTCTACCTCAATTCCAGCGTCTCAAAGCCTTGCTGTCCTCCTCGATCGAGAAGTTGATCGAGGGTTCTGAAGAGGTGAAGAGTGTTCTTGCCGAAATCAAGGACCAACTCCCAGTAGCACTGCAGGTGAAGCTTTGGCCAGTTGTAACTCTGTCTTTCTACGGGTCAAGGGTGAAGTTGGCTCGTGAGAGGATTAATCTGCGCCGCGCCCAACTCCCACTGAAGGCTAATATTGCAGACAAATATCAGCAGCTCAACGAGAAAAAGGCGTCTCTGGATGCCAAAACTGACACCTCTGTCAGCACCGCCGAGCTTGCATCCTTGAAAAAGGAACTGGGAGATCTTGAAGAGAAGGTCCGGGCGACTAAACAGCTCATTCGTAACAAGGAAGCATTCATCGCCCGCTCCCAAGACGAAGTAGAAGGCCTCAAAGCTCAACTGAAGACTGATCTGGCGGAAATACGTGCCCTGAACAAGCAGCTAGTGGTGGGCAAGGACGAAGATGACGAAGCCGAGATCGCTGAGGTGGATCGTGTACGCGCTGACGCCCTCCACGCCTTCGAGGCATTCCTTCAGTAGCTTATTCATGTAAACTGACACCTGCTCGTAACAGTTTGAACCTCTAGAGTCGATGGCTGTGCATCGGCTATATATTATTATTTTTATTGGCCGATTTCATGTATCGGCCCCCATATTTCACTGTCCATCATCCCACATGCTTGGGTAATATTTCTTGAGATGCTGACCGTTGACAGCCACTGGGAATTTCACGCCGTCCAGCTCCTCAAGCATGTACGCGTTCCCCCTTAAAACTTGATCGACCCTGTATGGCCCGTGCCAATTTGGAGACCATTTACCGTATGCTGCATCCTTAGTCCCCAATGGCAATACAACTTCCCATACCAGATCGCCAACGTGGAACTCCTTTGGTCTCACCTTCTTATTATATGCACGAGCTACCTTGGCCTTGTTCTCTTTGATTTTCTCAAGCGACCACAGCCTAAGCTCAGTTAAATCCTCAACACTGTCACTCATCAGGGCTGCATATTCTTCAGTTGTTAGATCGTTCTGAAAAGTGACACGTCTCGATCCAGCCGTAATCTCCCAGGGCAATACGGCTTCTTGTCCATAGACTAGATGGTATGGCGAGGTTTTTATCGCTCCATGACATGACATGCGATAAGCCCATAAAGCCTCTGACAAAACCTCGTGCCAACGCCTAGGGTGCTCATCGACTTTCCTCTTGATCAGCTTGATAAGGCTCTGGTTGGACGCCTCAGCTTGCCCATTTGCTTGAGCATAGTATGGGGATGATTGGATCAGCTTAATTCCCATGTCCTCACAGAACTTTCTAAACTCGTGAGAAATGAAGACCGAACCTCCATCGGTCGTGATAGTTTGGGGAATCCCGAATCTATGAATGACATGTTCTTTCACAAAATCGATAACATCCTTCGAGTTCACTGACTTCATAGGGACGGCTTCCACCCATTTAGTGAAATAATCCGTAATGGCCAAAATCCACATGTGGCCTTTGCTTGATGGAGGATTGATCTTGCCAATCATATCCATGCCCCAACCTCGGAATGGCCAAGGCTTGATGATGGGGTTCATTGCTGACGCGGGTACCATCTGAATTTTTCCAAATTTCTGACATGCTTGACACCCTTTGTAGTACTTAAAACAGTCCTCAAGCATGGTGGGCCAATAAAACCCTGATCGCCTGATCAACCATTTCATTTTGTGAGCCGATTGGTGAGTTCCACAGGCGCCTTCGTGTACCTCGTGTAGGAGCCGATTGGCCTCGGTTGGCCCCAGACATTTGAGCAGTAACCCTTAAAGAGTCCTGTAGAACATGTCGTCCCCAATAAGCACATACTTCATGGCCTTGTACCTTATCCGTTTAGGTGCCCCCCGAGCCGAATCTTTCAAGTAATTGAAGATATCGGCTCTCCAGTCGTCCGCCTCCAGGAACTGTACCTGAACATCAGCTCCCTCTGCTACGTCCTTGTAGCCCGAAGCCATTTGTGCGAGATCATTCGCCTCGGTATTCTGCGATCGCGGGATCCAGTTCAAGTTTATGTACCGGAACTGTGCCATCAGCTCACGGCATTGCAACCATAATGGGAAGAGCGACTCGCTCTCGCACTTGTATTCCTCCGTGAGTTGGGAAATCACCAATTTGGAGTCTCCAAAAATTTCCACTGCTTCTGCTCTAGCTTCGATGAGCAACTCCATTCCCTTGCGTATCGCCTCATACTCAGCGACGTTGTTGGTGCGAGGGGTAGATAGCCTGATGGAGAAGGAATATGTTGCCCCTCGGGGCGACACGAGTAGAATGCCGATGCCGCAACCATCATCACAAACCGATCCATCGAAAAACATAGCCCACGCTCGTATAGACAGCGCTGCTATATCGGTGTTGATCCTTTCAGCAATAAGATCGGCCAACGCCTGACCCTTAACCGCTTTCGCGGGTTGATACCGGATATCAAATTCCGATAATGCAAACATCCATTTGCCGAGTCGGCCTTTCAACATAGGATCCGACAGCATATGCTTTATGACATCTGATTTGCATATAATGATAATCTCCGCTGAGAGCAAGATGTGGCGCAGCTTGGTGCAGGTGAAAAACAGGCAGAGGCACAACTTATCGATCTCAGGATACCTTGTCTCTGCATCCAGCATCCTTCTGCTGATGTAAAACACAACTCACTCCAGACCATCATGCACCTGCACCACCACCGAGGCGATGGACGTGTCAGCTACTGACAAGTAAATGTAGAACGGCCTATCTGGCTTAACGTGACGTTGGTTTTGATCAGATCTGTAGGGGTTCGTAGCATGGAAAACCAAAATTTTCTATCGCATACAAACAAACAAGCCAAGATCTATCTACTAGATTGTAGCAACGAGTCGATGGTAATAACTTACCCTCGAAGATTCCAAAGCGTTTAACGAGAGCGGATTCTCGTGGGTGATGTAGTCGTACTCTTTCCGATCTCAAGATCGTGCAGACGATCCTTCCAGCGCCACGTTCCGGCAGCGCTTCCGCAGTCGGTCACACGTTCGGTACTCGACGAAGACCTTCCTCTCCCTTGTTCCAGCAGGCAGCGGAGGTTGTAGCACTCTCCTCGCGATTCCGGCAGCACAACGGCGTGGTACCGGAAGTAGAGGGGAAATCCCGCAGGGCTTCGCCTTAAGCCGGTGCGAGTATGGTGGAGCTTATGAGAGAGGCTATTAGTGGTCTAGTAATTAGACACACCAATTAGAAGGCTCTAAACCAATTAGAAGGCTCTAAACCGTTGGCTAAAGCAATTAGAAGCTCTAAACCAAAACGGCTCTAAACCGGAGATCTAGATGTGAAAGTTGTGTGTCTAGGAGGGGAGCCCTGCCCCTCCTTATATAGGTGGGAGGGGGGTGGCGCGCCAGGGGAGGGAGGGAGTCCCTCCCCAACTCGGCCTTGGGCTGGGCGCCGGCCTGGAGGAGTCCAACTCCTCCTCCAGGTTGGTTCCAACTCCTCTTGCTTGTTTCCCACAGTTTCTTGTTTTGGCAGTTTGACTTTCAAACTGGACATTTGACTTTTCTGTTTTGGGATTCAATTTAATCCTTTATTTGGGACAGCAAGAACACTTAGTACATGATGCAATCATTCCAATATGTAATGACACATTCATGTACCCCTTCCCCCCCGGAGTGCCGGACAATCCGGAACCTTCTAGAACATTCCCGATGAAAACACCGGAATCATTCCCGAACTCCGAAACGGGACTTTCCTTATATGAATCTTATTCTCCGGACCATTCCGGATCACCTCGTGATATCCCGGATCCCATCCGAGACTCCGAACAACATTCGGTCTCTTTCTCATAATACCATAACTACTCAAACAACGTCGAATCCTTAAGTGTGTCTCCCTACGGTTCGTGAATTATGCGGACATGATCGAGACACTTCTCCGAACAATAACCAATAGAGGAATCTGGAAATTCATATGGCTCCCACATATTTCTACGATTACTTTGCGATCGAATGAACCACTTACATACGATACCAATTTCCCTTTGTCTCACGATATGTTACTTATCCGAGGTTATGATCGTCGGTATCTCTGCATACCTAGTTCAACCTCGTTACTGACAAGTACTCTTTTCTCGTTCCCGTGATATGTGATCCCTTGTGACCAAGTCACATGCTTGCAAGCTAATTGGATGACATTCCACCGAGAGGGCCCAGAGTATATCTATCCGTCATGTGGATGGACAAATCCCACTCTTGATCCATGTGTCTCAACCAATACTTTCCGAACACTCAATGCCACTTTTATAACCACCCAGTTACGGTGTGGTGTTTGATGTCATCAAAGCATCCATCCGGTAAAGGTGATATGCATGATATCATGGTCGAAGGAATTAGGTTACTATGTATCAGAAAGCATATAGCATTGAACTAATGAAATGACTTGATCTTTATGCTACGCTTATCTATAGGAGTATGTCCACCATATCATTCTCCTAACGATATGATCTTGTTGTTGATAACATCTCAATGTTCATGATAGGGAAACCACAATCATTAATCAACCAACAAGCTAGTGAAGTATAGAGGCTATACTAGGGACTTCAAATTAAGTTTACAAATCACACAAGTATCAATGTTTCCTTGTTAATACTATTATAGCATGAATGTAAACATTTATCATAAACACAAAGATATAATAATAACCACATTTATTATTGCCTCTAGGGCATATCTCCAACAGTCTCCCACTTGCACTAGAGTCATCTAATCTAGATTACATGGTAATATGCCGAACACCCATGGCAGTTTGGTGTTGGTCATTTTTTGCCCTCGGGAGAGGTTTAGTCAACGGATCCGCCACATTCAGATCTGTGTGTACTTTGCAAATCTTTATATCCCCATCCTGGATATGTTCTCGAATAGCGTGAAAACGCAGCTTGATATGCTTCAGCTTCTTGTGTGACCTTGGTTCTTGCGCATTGGCTATGGCGCCCATGTTATCACAGTAGATAGACATTGGGTCCAGCGCACTAGGAACCACACCCAGCTCTGTAATGAACTCTTTCATCCATATCGCTTCTTGTGAAGCCTCCGAAGCAGCCATGTATTCCGATTCAGTTGAAGATCTCGCCACAACGCTTTGCTTTGCACTCCTCCAGCTAACTGCTGCACCATTCAAAATAAATACGTATCCGGATTGCGATTTAGAATCATCCGGATCTGTGTTCCAACTAGCATCGGTGTAACCATTAACAACGAGCTGTTCATCACCTCCATAAGAAAGAACCATATCCTTAGTTCTTCTCAAGTACTTAAGGATGTTTTTGACCGCTGTCCAATGATCCACTCCTGGATCACTTTGATATCTGCTAGTTAAACTAACAGCATATGCAATGTCGGGTCTAGTACATAGCATGGCATACATTAGAGATCCTATGGCTGAGGCATAGGGAGTCTTACTCATCCTTTCTCTATCTTCTGCCGATGTCGGACTTTGAGTTTTACTCAAGGTCGTATTGGGCAACATGGGCAAGAACCCTTTCTTGCTTTCTTCCATTCCAAATCTCTTTAGAACTTTGTCCAAATATGTACTCTGTGACAATGATATTTGGCGTTTCGATCTATCTCTATAAATCTTTATGCCTAATATGTAAGCTGCTTCGCCAAGATCCTTCATTGAAAAACTATTATTCAAATATTCCTTGACACTATTAAGAAGGTCTACATCATTCCCAATCAACAATATGTCATCCACATATAGTATTAAGAATGCTACAGAGCTCCCACTCACTTTCTTGTAAATACAAGCTTCTCCATAAGTTTGTATAAAACCAAAACTTTTGATTACCTTATCAAAACGTTGATTCCAACTTCGGGATGCTTGCTTCAATCCATAGATGGACCGTTGAAGTTTGCATACCTTGTTAGCATCTTTAGGATCGACAAAACCTTTGGGTTGCATCATATACAACTCTTCATCAATGTCTCCATTGAGGAATGCTGTTTTGACATCCATCTGCCATATCTCATAATCATAATATGCAGCGATTGCTAACATAATCCTCACAGACTTTAGCTTCGCTACCGGTGAGAAAGTCTCATCGTAGTCAACTCCTTGAATTTGTCGAAACCCTTTTGCGACAAGTCGAGCTTTATAGACAGTAACATTACCATCAGCATCTGTTTTCTTCTTGAAAATCCATTTGTTCTCGACAGCCTTCCGGCCATCCGGTAAGTCCACCAAAGTCCATACTTGGTTTTTGTACATGGATCCAATCTCGGATTTCATGGCTTCTTGCCATTTATTGGAATCTGGGCTCATCATCGCTTCCTCATATGTCTCGGGGTCATCGGTGTTGTCCACCACCATGACATTCATAACGGAATCATACCAATCTGGAGTGGTACGAGTTCTCGTTGACCTCCGAGGCTCTGTAGCAACTTCAACCGAAGTTTCATGATCACCATCATTAGCTTCCTCTCTTATTGGTGCAGGCACCACAGGAACTTCTTCCGGTGCTGCGCTACTCGCAATATCGAGAGAAGGTTCGACAACCTCGTCAAGTTCTACTTTCCTTCCAGTCAATTCTTTCGAGAGAAATTCCTTCTCTAGAAAGGATCCATTCTTGGCAACGAAGATTTTGCCTTCGGATCTATGATAGAAGGTATACCCAATAGTTTCCTTCGGGTATCCTATGAAGACGCATTTTTCCGCTTTGGGTTCAAGCTTGTCCGGCTGTAACTTTTTTACATAGGCTTCGCATCCCCAAACTTTAAGGAACGACAATTTAGGTTTCTTCCCAAACCATAATTCATACGGTGTCGTTTCAACGGATTTAGATGGTGCCCTATTTAAAGTGAATGCGGCTGTTTCTAATGCATAACCCCAAAATGATAGCGGTAAATCTGTAAGTGACATCATAGAACGAACCATATCTAAGAGAGTTCGATTACGACGTTCGGACACACCATTACGCTGTGGTGTTCCCGGCGGTGTCAATTGTGAAAGTATTCCGCATTTCTTCAAATGCTCGCCAAACTCGTAACTTAGATATTCACCTCCACGATCAGAACGTAGAAATTTAATCTTCTTGTTACGTTGATTCTCTACCTCACTTTGAAACTCCTTAAACTTCTCGAAAGTTTCGGACTTATGTTTCATGAAATAGATATACCCATATCTACTTAAGTCATCCGTGAAGGTAAGAACATAACGATAACCACTGCGCGATGCTACACTCATTGGACCACACACATCGGTATGTATGATTTCCAATAAGTCTGTAGCTCGCTCCATCATACCAGAAAATGGAGTCTTAGTCATTTTTCCCATCAGACATGCTTCGCATCTTTCAAGTGATTCAAAATCAAGTGATTCAAGAAGTCCATCGGAATGGAGTTTCTTCATACGTTTCACTCCGATGTGACCAAGACGACAGTGCCACATATAGGTCGAATTATCGCTTGATTTCAATCGTTTAGCCTCAATGTTGTTGATATGTGTATTTCCACTATCGAGATTCAATAAGAATAGACCATCTATCAAAGGTGCATGTGCATAAAACATATTACTCATATAAATAGAACAACCATTATTCTCGGATTTAAACAAGTAACCGTCTCGCAATAAACAAGATCCCGATATAATGTTCATGCTCAACGCAGGCACCAAATAACAATTATTTAAGTATAAAACTAATCCCGATGGTAGATGAAGGGGTAGCGTGCCGACCGCGATCACATCAACCTTTGATCCGTTTCCCACGCGCATCGTCACCTCGTTCTTCGCTAGCTTCCGTTTATTCTGTAGCACCTGTTTCGAGTTACAGATATGAGCAACCGAACCAGTATCAAATACCCAGGCACTACTACGAGTACTAGTGAGATACACATCAATAACATGTATATCAGATATACCTTTCTTCTTGATGTTGCCGTTCTTCAAATCCGCCAAGTACTTTGGGCAATTCCGCTTCCAGTGACCTTCTCCCTTGCAGTAAAAGCACTCAGTATCAGGCTTAGGTCCAGCCCTGGTCTTCTTCGTCGGTGTGGTAGCTTTCTTACCACCCTTCTTGAAGTGTCCCTTTTGCTTAGACTTGCCTTTCTTGAATTTGGTGGTCTTATTGACCAACAACACTTGGTGCTCTTTCTTGATCTCCACTTCTGCAGATTTCAACATGGCAAAGAGTTCTGGCAACGTCTTGTTCATGTTCTGCATGTTGTAGTTCATCACAAAGTTCTTGTAACTTGGTGGTAGTGATTGGAGGACACGGTAAATCCCCAAAGCATTAGGAATCACTATACCCAAGCTTTGAAGTTTGTTTGCGTGCCCTGACATCTTAAGCACATGCTCACTGACGGAGCTGCCTTCTTCCATCTTGCAGTTGAAGAACTTTTCAGAAGCTTCATAGCTTTCAATTGCCGCATGAGTCTCAAAAATCAATTTGAGATCCTCGACAATATCATATGGGTCTGAATCCTCAAACCTTTTCTGAAGCTCCGATTCCAAACCATACAAGATAGCACACTGAACTATGGAGTACTGATTCTTCCGAGCGAGGTAAACATTCTTTACTTCATCGGGAGCATCAGCTGCAGGTGGGTCACCCAGCGGTGCATCCAGCACATAGGTCAAATTACCAGCTGTGAGGACAATCCTCAAATTGCGGAACCAATCCGCGAAGTTGCTTCCATTGTTTTTCAACTTTTCTTTCTCTAGGAACGCATTAAAATTGATGGTAGGGGCTGCCATTGATCTACAACATATTTGCAATAGTTTAGACTAAGTTTATGACAAATTGAGTTCAAATTAATTAATGTAATTAAACTAGGTGAACTCCCACTCAAAACAACATCCCTCACATTGTTTTAGTGATCACACGAACCAAATCCACTACATCAACACCGATCATCACGAGAGTTGATATAGTTTCAATGGCGAACAATCGTCATGTTCATCATATCTACTATATGATTCATGCTTTACCTTTCGGTGATCCGTGTTCCGAGACCATGTCTGTACATGCTAGGCTCGTCAAGATCAAACCTTAGTTTCCGCATGAGCAAATCTGGCTTGCTCACGTTGTATACACTTGCGGAATCTAACACACCCGATCATCACGTGGTGCTTTGAAACAACAAGCTTTAGCAACGGTGCTGACTAAGGGTGAACACTTTATGATTTGATATTCATGTGCATGAGGGATCATCTTATAATGCTACCGTCGTCTACTAAGCAATACAAGATGCATAAAGGATTAACATCACATGCAATTCAATATATATGTGATATGATATGGCCTTTCTTCTTTGTGCTTTGATCTCCATCTTCAAGCACGAACATGATCTCCATCATCACCGGCATTACATCAAGGTCAATGACGCCTCTCCATGGTTGTCGTCCACCGGCTTCAACTATTACAACTACTTTGAATAGACACGCGGGTCTTAACATAAATTAAAGACAACCATATGGCTCCTGCCGGTTGCCGACTTACAATAAGGAACATTGCATACATCAAATATAATCACAATCATGGCCATATCACATCACTGCACACCCCTGCAAAACAAAGTTAGACGCCTCTACTTTCTTTGCATATTTTACGTGGTTTGGGGCTTTCAATAAGTGTCGTTCTAACTTACGAACATGAACCACAACGTTGACACAAGTATTGTTAATCACCCGTTGTGTATTGGATCTTTACTATGCTAGGAGAAACAGGCACCCGCAAAGCCACTTATGCAATACAAGTTGCATGTCAAGCGTGGAGCAAGTCTCATGAACGATGTCATGTAAGGTTAGCCCGGGCCGCTTCATCCCAACATACCGCAAGATGCAAAGTACACAAGAAGCAATCGACAATAAAAGCATCAACGCCCACAATGACCATTGTGTTCTACTCGTGCAACAGATCTACATATAGACACGGCTCTGATACCACTGTAGGGGTTCGTAGCATGGAAAACAAAAATTTTCTATCGCATACAAACAAACAAGCCAAGATCTATCTACTAGATTGTAGCAACGAGTCGATGGTATAACTTACCCTCGAAGATTCCAAAGCGTTTAACGAGAGCAGATTCTCGTGGGTGATGTAGTCGTACTCTTTCCGATCTCAAGATCGTGTAGACGATCCTTCCAGCGCCACGTTCCGGCAGCGCTCCCGCAGTCGGTCACACGTTCGGTACTCGACGAAGACCTTCCTCTCCCTTGTTCCAGCAGGCAGCGGAGGTTGTAGCACTCTCCTCGCGATTCCGGCAGCACAACGACGTGGTACCGGAAGTAGAGGGGAAATCCCGCAGGGCTTCGCCTTAAGCCGGTGCGAGTATGGTGGAGCTTATGAGAGAGGCTATTAGTGGTCTAGTAATTAGACACACCAATTAGAAGGCTCTAAACCAATTAGAAGGCTCTAAACCGTTGGCTAAAGCAATTAGAAGCTCTAATCCAAAACGGCTCTAAACCGGAGATCTAGAGGTGAAAGTTGTGTGTCTCTAGGAGGAGCCCTGCCCCTCCTTTTATGGGAGGGGGGTCTTGGCGCGCCATGGGAGGGAGGGAGTCCCTCCCCAACTCGGCCTTGGGCTGGGCGCCGGCCTGGAGGAGTCCAACTCCTCCTCCAGGTTGGTTCCAACTCCTCTTGCTTGTTTCCCACAGTTTCTTGTTTTGGCAGTTTGACTTTCAAACTGGACATTTGACTTTTCTGTTTTGGGATTCAATTTAATCCTTTATTTGGGACAGCAAGAACACTTAGTACATGATGCAATCATTCCAATATGTAATGACACATTCATGTACCCCTTCCCCCCCGGAGTGCCGGACAATCCAGAACCTTCTAGAACATTCCCGATGAAAACACCGGAATCATTCCCGAACTCCGAAACGAGACTTTCCTTATATGAATCTTATTCTCCGGACCATTCCGGATCACCTCGTGATATCCCGGATCCCATCCGAGACTCCGAACAACATTCGGTCTCTTTCTTATAATACCATAACTACTCAAACAACGTCGAATCCTTAAGTGTGTCTCCCTACGGTTCGTGAATTATGCGGACATGATCGAGACACTTCTCCGAACAATAACCAATAGAGGAATCTGGAAATTCATATGGCTCCCACATATTTCTACGATTACTTTGCGATCGAATGAACCACTTACATACGATACCAATTTCCCTTTGTCTCACGATATGTTACTTATCCGAGGTTATGATCGTCGGTATCTCTGCATACCTAGTTCAACCTCGTTACTGACAAGTACTCTTTTCTCGTTCCCGTGATATGTGATCACTTGTGACCAAGTCACATGCTTGCAAGCTAATTGGATGACATTCCACCGAGAGGGCCCAGAGTATATCTATCCGTCATGTGGATGGACAAATCCCACTCTTGATCCATGTGTCTCAACCAATACTTTCCGAACACTCAATGCCACTTTTATAACCACCCAGTTACGGTGTGGTGTTTGATGTCATCAAAGCATCCATCCGGTAAAGGTGATATGCATGATCTCATGGTCGAAGGAATTAGGTTACTATGTATCAGAAAGCATATAGCAATTGAACTAATGAAATGACTTGATCTTTATGCTACGCTTATCTATAGGAGTATGTCCACCATATCATTCTCCTAACGATATGATCTTGTTGTTGATAACATCTCAATGTTCATGATAGGGAAACCACAATCATTAATCAACCAACAAGCTAGTGAAGTATAGAGGCTATACTAGGGACTTCAAATTAAGTTTACAAATCACACAAGTATCAATGTTTCCTTGTTAATACTATTATAGCATGAATGTAAACATTTATCATAAACACAAAGATATAATAATAACCACATTTATTATTGCCTCTAGGGCATATCTCCAACAGGAACCAACACTGGCGGCTTCGTTAGATATTCTTTGATCTCGTCGAAGGCTCGTTGTTGTTCTGTCCCCCAGCGGAACTCCTCATCAGATTTAATTTTCACCAGTCCCATGAACGGCTCTATTCTTCCTGACAGATTGGAGATGAATCTTCTGACGAAGTTGATCTTGCCGATGAGAGACTGCAGTTCTTTCTTCGTGGTAGGTGGCTTCATTGTTCGCACTGCCTCCTGACTTTTCAGGCCGATCTCAATTCCGCGTTCATGGACCAAGAAACCCAAGAACTGACCGGCCGTTACACCGAAGGCACACTTCTTTGGATTCATCCGTAGGCCGAATTTTCTTGTTCGGTCCAGGACGCGTTGCAGATCGCCCAAGTGTCCTTGTACTGAAGCAGACTTGACCACCACGTCATCGATATAAATTCCCACCAGCTTGCCGATCAGATCATGGAAAATGTAATTCATGGCTCTTTGGTATGTGGCGCCGGCATTCTTCAGTCCAAACGTCATGACTACGTATTCAAACAACCCCACCGAACCTGGGACTCTGAATGCAGTCTTGTGTATATCTTCCGGAGCCATAAAAATTTGGTTGTAACCGGCATTGCCATCCATGAAGCTCAAGACCTTATGACCAGCAGCTGCGTTGATTAATGTCTCTGCCACCGGCATCGGATACTCATCCTTTGGAGTGGCTTTATTGAGATCCCGAAAATCTATGGCAACACGCCAGCGGCCATCTTTTTTCTCTACAGGTACGATACTAGAAATCCACTCAGCATACCTGCATGGCCTGATTAACTTAGCTGTCAACATTTTCTCGATCTCTTTCTTGACTTCTTCCAGAATTTCGGCCTTCATCTGTCGTGCTCGCTGCTGGAATGGCCGAAATCCTTTTTTAAGCGGGAGTCGGTGCTCAATGATGCTCCTGTCTAACCCGGGCATCTCTGTATAGTCCCAGGCAAAGCAATCTGGATATTCTTTCAACAAAGATATCATCGGACCCCGCAGATTCGGATCTAACTTCTTGCTGATAAATGTTGGTCGCGGCTTATCCCCAGGACCGATGTCAATTTCCTCTAGCTCATCAGCGGAGGTAAACCCATACCCTAGCTTTCCGTCACCTGCTAAATCGATGCTAAACACGGGGCAAACAGTTGGTGAGGATAACAAAGATAATTTGGGCCGATTGCCGGAATCGGCCCCCTTTTTGATTGCATTAGTCAAGGTAGGTTTACAACTTATTTGTGCTCTACAATGGCAGGGAATCTCCCTACTACGACCGCATGACCTGTTTGTCGTAAGACTACTGCTTTTTATGTTTTGTGGCCGATCGCAGGGATCGGCCGTAACACGTGCGATCGTGGACTTTGCTACTCTGTCAGGCCAGTGGATAAGACCAGCCTCACCCCGTTTTTTGTAGCTTCAATGCGCTCACAGCCGTCTAGACTGATTCCAGAGATCGGCTCTTGGTCTTCTGCCTCCCAGATGTTCATGCCAGCGATGGAGATCTCGATCGAATCATCTGCATGAATGACCTCCACTTCATCTCCATCCCATTGTATTAGGCACTTGTGCATCATGGATGGAATGCAGCAGTTAGCGTGAATCCAATCCCTCCCCAGCAAGACAGCGTAGGTGCTTTTGCTGTCAACGATGAAGAATGACGAAGGGATGGTTTTTCTGCCCACGGTCAGATCCACGTTCAGAACGCCTTGCGTTTCTGAAGTTTGGCCGTTGAAGTCGCTTAACGTGACGTTGGTTTTGATCAGATCTGTAGGGGTTCGTAGCATGGAAAACCAAAATTTTCTATCGCATACAAACAAACAAGCCAAGATCTATCTACTAGATTGTAGCAACGAGTCGATGGTAATAACTTACCCTCGAAGATTCCAAAGCGTTTAACGAGAGCGGATTCTCGTGGGTGATGTAGTCGTACTCTTTCCGATCTCAAGATCGTGCAGACGATCCTTCCGGCGCCACGTTCCGGTAGCGCTTCCGCAGTCGGTCACACGTTCAGTACTCGACGAAGACCTTCCTCTCCCTTGTTCCAGCAGGCAGCGGAGGTTGTAGCACTCTCCTCGCGATTCCGGCAGCACAACGGCGTGGTACCGGAAGTAGAGGGGAAATCCCGCAGGGCTTCGCCTTAAGCCGGTGCGAGTATGGTGGAGCTTATGAGAGAGGCTATTAGTGGTCTAGTAATTAGACACACCAATTAGAAGGCTCTAAACCAATTAGAAGGCTCTAAACCGTTGGCTAAAGCAATTAGAAGCTCTAAACCAAAACGGCTCTAAACCGGAGATCTAGATGTGAAAGTTGTGTGTCTAGGAGGGGAGCCCTGCCCCTCCTTATATAGGTGGGAGGGGGGTGGCGCGCCAGGGGAGGGAGGGAGTCCCTCCCCAACTCGGCCTAGGGCTGGCGCCGGCTTGGAGGAGTGGGACTCCTCCTCCAAGTTGGTTCCAACTCCTCTTGCTTGTTTCCCACAGTTTCTTGTTTTGGCAGTTTGACTTTCAAACTGGACATTTGACTTTTCTGTTTTAGGATTCAATTTAATCCTTTATTTGGGACAGCAAGAACACTTAGTACATGATGCAATCATTCCAATAAGTAATGACACATTCATGTACCCCTCCCCCCCGGAGTGCCGGACAATCCGGAACCTTCTAGAACATTCCCGATGAAAACACCGGAATCATTCCCGAACTCCGAAACGGGACTTTCCTTATATGAATCTTATTCTCCGGACCATTCCGGATCACCTCGTGATATCCCGGATCCCATCCGAGACTCCGAACAACATTCAGTCTCTTTCTCATAATACCATAACTACTCAAACAACGTCGAATCCTTAAGTGTGTCTCCCTACGGTTCGTGAATTATGCGGACATGATCGAGACACTTCTCCGAACAATAACCAATAGAGGAATCTGGAAATTCATATGGCTCCCACATATTTCTACGATTACTTTGCGATCGAATGAACCACTTACATACGATACCAATTTCACTTTGTCTCACGATATGTTACTTATCCGAGGTTATGATCGTCGGTATCTCTGCATACCTAGTTCAACCTCGTTACTGACAAGTACTCTTTTCTCGTTCCCGTGATATGTGATCCCTTGTGACCAAGTCACATGCTTGCAAGCTAATTGGATGACATTCCACCGGGAGGGCCCAGAGTATATCTATCCGTCATGTGGATGGACAAATCCCACTCTTGATCCATGTGTCTCAACCAATACTTTCCGAACACTCAATGCCACTTTTATAACCACCCAGTTACGGTGTGGTGTTTGATGTCATCAAAGCATCCATCCGGTAAAGGTGATATGCATGATCTCATGGTCGAAGGAATTAGGTTACTATGTATCAGAAAGCATATAGCAATTGAACTAATGAAATGACTTGATCTTTATGCTACGCTTATCTATAGGAGTATGTCCACCATATCATTCTCCTAACGATATGATCTTGTTGTTGATAACATCTCAATGTTCATGATAGGGAAACCACAATCATTAATCAACCAACAAGCTAGTGAAGTATAGAGGCTATACTAGGGACTTCAAATTAAGTTTACAAATCACACAAGTATCAATGTTTCCTTGTTAATACTATTATAGCATGAATGTAAACATTTATCATAAACACAAAGATATAATAATAACTACATTTATTATTGCCTCTAGGGCATATCTCCAACAGTCTCCCACTTGCACTAGAGTCATCTAATCTAGATTACATGGTAATATACCGAACACCCATGGCAGTTTGGTGTTGGTCATGTTTTGCCCTCGGGAGAGGTTTAGTCAACGGATCCGCCACATTCAGATCTGGGTGTACTTTGCAAATCTTTATATCCCCATCCTGGATATGTTCTCGAATAGCGTGAAAACGCAGCTTGATATGCTTCAGCTTCTTGTGTGACCTTGGTTCTTGCGCATTGGCTATGGCGCCCATGTTATCACAGTAGATAGACATTGGGTCCAGCGCACTAGGAACCACACCCAGCTCTGTAATGAACTCTTTCATCCATATCGCTTCTTGTGAAGCCTCCGAAGCAGCCATGTATTCCGATTCAGTTGAAGATCTCGCCACAACGCTTTGCTTTGCACTCCTCCAGCTAACTGCTGCACCATTCAAAATAAATACGTATCCGGATTGCGATTTAGAATCATCCGGATCTGTGTTCCAACTAGCATCGGTGTAACCATTAACAACGAGCTGTTCATCACCTCCATAAGAAAGAACCATATCCTTAGTTCTTCTCAAGTACTTAAGGATGTTTTTGACCGCTGTCCAATGATCCACTCCTGGATCACTTTGATATCTGCTAGTTAAACTAACAGCATATGCAATGTCGGGTCTAGTACATAGCATGGCATACATTAGAGATCCTATGGCTGAGGCATAGGGAGTCTTACTCATCCTTTCTCTATCTTCTGCCGATGTCGGACTTTGAGTTTTACTCAAGGTCGTATTGGGCAACATGGGCAAAAACCCTTTCTTGCTTTCTTCCATTCCAAATCTCTTTAGAACTTTGTCCAAATATGTACTCTGTGACAATGATATTTGGCGTTTCGATCTATCTCTATAAATCTTTATGCCTAATATGTAAGCTGCTTCGCCAAGATCCTTCATTGAAAAACTATTATTCAAATATTCCTTGACACTATTAAGAAGGTCTACATTATTCCCAATCAATAATATGTCATCCACATATAGTATTAAGAATGCTACAGAGCTCCCACTCACTTTCTTGTAAATACAAGCTTCTCCATAAGTTTGTATAAAACCAAAACTTTTGATTACCTTATCAAAACGTTGATTCCAACTTCGGGATGCTTGCTTCAATCCATAGATGGACCTTTGAAGTTTGCATACCTTGTTAGCATCTTTAGGATCGACAAAACCTTTGGGTTGCATCATATACAACTCTTCATCAATGTCTCCATTGAGGAATGCTGTTTTGACATCCATCTGCCATATCTCATAATCAAAATATGCAGCGATTGCTAACATAATCCTTACAGACTTTAGCTTCGCTACCGGTGAGAAAGTCTCATCGTAGTCAACTCCTTGAATTTGTCGAAACCCTTTTGCGACAAGTCGAGCTTTATAGACAGTAACATTACCATCAGCATCTGTTTTCTTCTTGAAAATCCATTTGTTCTCGACAGCCTTTCGGCCATCCGGTAAGTCCACCAAAGTCCATACTTGGTTTTCGTACATGGATCCAATCTCGGATTTCATGGCTTCTTGCCATTTATTGGAATCTGGGCTCATCATCGCTTCCTCATATGTCTCGGGGTCATCGGTGTTGTCCACCACCATGACATTCATAACGGAATCGTACCAATCTGGAGTGGTACGAGTTCTCGTTGACCTCCGAGGCTCTGTAGCAACTTCAACCGAAGTTTCATGATCACCATCATTAGCTTCCTCTCTTATTGGTGCAGGCATCACAGGAACTTCTTCCGGTGCTGCGCTACTCGCAATTTCGAGAGAAGGTTCAACAACCTCGTCGAGTTCTACTTTCCTTCCAGTCACTTCTTTCGAGAGAAATTCCTTCTCTAGAAAGGATCCATTCTTGGCAACGAAGATTTTGCCTTCGGATCTATGATAGAAGGTATACCCAATAGTTTCCTTCGGGTATCCTATGAAGACGCATTTTTCCGCTTTGGGTTCAAGCTTGTCCGGCTGTAACTTCTTTACATAGGCTTCGCATCCCCAAACTTTAAGGAACGACAATTTAGGTTTCTTCCCAAACCATAATTCATACGGTGTCGTTTCAACGGATTTAGATGGTGCCCTATTTAAAGTGAATGCGGCTGTTTCTAATGCATAACCCCAAAATGATAGCGGTAAATCTGTAAGTGACATCATAGAATGAACCATATCTAAGAGAGTTCGATTACGACGTTCGGACACACCATTACGCTGTGGTGTTCCCGGCGGTGTCAATTGTGAAAGTATTCCGCATTTCTTCAAATGCTCGCCAAACTCGTAACTTAGATATTCACCTCCACGATCAGAACGTAGAAATTTAATCTTCTTGTTACGTTGATTCTCTACCTCACTTTGAAACTCCTTAAACTTCTCGAAAGTTTCGGACTTATGTTTCATGAAATAGATATACCCATATCTACTCAAGTCATCCGTGAAGGTAAGAACATAACGATAACCACCGCGCGATGCTACACTCATTGGACCACACACATCGGTATGTATGATTTCCAATAAGTCTGTAGCTCGCTCCATCATACCAGAAAATGGAGTCTTAGTCATTTTTCCCATCAGACATGCTTCGCATCTTTCAAGTGATTCAAAATCAAGTGATTCAAGAAGTCCATCGGAATGGAGTTTCTTCATACGTTTCACTCCGATGTGACCAAGACGACAGTGCCACATATAGGTCGAATTATCGCTTGATTTCAATCGTTTAGCCTCAATGTTGTTGATATGTGTATTTCCACTATCGAGATTCAATAAGAATAGACCATCTATCAAAGGTGCATGTGCATAAAACATATTACTCATATAAATATAACAACCATTATTCACGGATTTAAACAAGTAACCGTCTCGCAATAAACAAGATCCCGATATAATGTTCATGCTCAACGCAGGCACCAAATAACAATTATTTAAGTATAAAACTAATCCCGATGGTAGATGAAGGGGTAGCGTGCCGACCGCGATCACATCAACCTTTGATCCGTTTCCCACGCGCATCGTCACCTCGTTCTTCGCTAGCTTCCGTTTATTCTGCAGCACCTATTTCGAGTTACAAATATGAGCAACCGAACCAGTATCAAATACCCAGGCACTACTACGAGTACTAGTGAGATACACATCAATAACATGTATATCAGATATACCTTTCTTCTTGATGTTGCCGTTCTTCAAATCCGCCAAGTACTTTGGGCAATTCCGCTTCCAGTGACCTTCTCCCTTGCAGTAAAAGCACTCAGTATCAGGCTTAGGTCCAGCCTTGGTCTTCTTCGCTGGCGTGGTAGCTTTCTTACCACCCTTCTTGAAGTGTCCCTTTTGCTTAGACTTGCCTTTCTTGAATTTGGTGGTCTTATTGACCAACAACACTTGGTGCTCTTTCTTGATCTCCACTTCTGCAGATTTCAACATGGCAAAGAGTTCTGGCAACGTTTTGTTCATGTTCTGCATGTTGTAGTTCATCACAAAGTTCTTGTAACTTGGTGGTAGTGATTGGAGGACACGGTAAATCCCCAAAGCATTAGGAATCACTATACCCAAGCTTTGAAGTTTGTTTGCGTGCCCTGACATCTTAAGCACATGCTCACTGACGGAGCTGCCTTCTTCCATCTTGCAGTTAAAGAACTTTTCAGAAGCTTCATAGCTTTCAATTGCCGCATGAGTCTCAAAAATCAATTTGAGATCCTCGACAATATCATATGGGTCTGAATCCTCAAACCTTTTCTGAAGCTCCGATTCCAAACCATACAAGATAGCACACTGAACTATGGAGTACTGATTCTTCCGAGCGAGGTAAACATTCTTTACTTCATCGGGAGCATCAGCTGCAGGTGGGTCACCCAGCGGTGCATCCAGCACATAGGTCAAATTACCAGCTGTGAGGACAATCCTCAAATTGCGGAACCAATCCGCGAAGTTGCTTCCATTGTTTTTCAACTTTTCTTTCTCTAGGAACGCATTAAAATTGATGGTAGGGGCTGCCATTGATCTACAACATATTTGCAATAGTTTAGACTAAGTTTATGATAAATTGAGTTCAAATTAATTAATGTAATTAAACTAGGTGAACTCCCACTCAAAACAACATCCCTCACATTGTTTTAGTGATCACACGAACCAAATCCACTACATCAACACCGATCATCACGAGAGTTGATATAGTTTCAAAGGCGAACAATCGTCATGTTCATCATATCTACTATATGATTCATGCTTTACCTTTCGGTGATCCGTGTTCCGAGACCATGTCTGTACATGCTAGGCTCGTCAAGATCAAACCTTAGTTTCCGCATGAGCAAATCTGGCTTGCTCACGTTGTATACACTTGCGGAATCTAACACACCCGATCATCACGTGGTGCTTCGAAACAACAAGCTTTAGCAACGGTGCTGACTAAGGGTGAACACTTTATGATTTGAAATTCATGTGCATGAGGGATCATCTTATAATGCTACCGTCGTCTACTAAGCAATACAAGATGCATAAAGGATTAACATCACATGCAATTCAATATATATGTGATATGATATGGCCTTTCTTCTTTGTGCTTTGATCTCCATCTTCAAGCACGAACATGATCTCCATCATCACCGGCATTGCATCAAGGTCAATGACGCCTCTCCATGGTTGTCGTCCACCGGCTTCAACTATTACAACTACTTTGAATAGACACGCGGGTCTTAACATAAATTAAAGACAACCATATGGCTCCTGCCGGTTGCCGACTTACAATAAGGAACATTGCATACATCAAATATAATCACAATCATGGCCATATCACATCACTGCACACCCCTGCAAAACAAAGTTAGACGCCTCTACTTTCTTTGCATATTTTACGTGGTTTGGGGCTTTCAATAAGTGTCGTTCTAACTTACGAACATGAACCACAACGTTGACACAAGTATTGTTAATCACCCGTTGTGTATTGGATCTTTACTATGCTAGGAGAAACAGGCACCCGCAAAGCCACTTATGCAATACAAGTTGCATGTCAAGCGTGGAGCAAGTCTCATGAACGATGTCATGTAAATTTAGCCCGGGCCGCTTCATCCCAACATACCGCAAGATGCAAAGTACACAAGAAGCAATCGACAATAAAAGCATCAACGCCCACAATGACCATTGTGTTCTACTTGTGCAACAAATCTACATATAGACACGGCTCTGATACCACTGTAGGGGTTCGTAGCATGGAAAACAAAAATTTTCTATCGCATACAAACAAACAAGCCAAGATCTATCTACTAGATTGTAGCAACGAGTCGATGGTAATAACTTACCCTCGAAGATTCCAAAGCGTTTAACGAGAGCGGATTCTCGTGGGTGATGTAGTCGTACTCTTTCCGATCTCAAGATCGTGTAGACGATCCTTCCGGCGCCACGTTCCGGCAGCGCTTCCGCAGTCGGTCACACGTTCGGTACTCGACGAAGACCTTCCTCTCCCTTGTTCCAGCAGGCAGCGGAGGTTGTAGCACTCTCCTCGCGATTCCGGCAGCACAACGGCGTGGTACCGGAAGTAGAGGGGAAATCCCGCAGGGCTTCGCCTTAAGCCGGTGCGAGTATGGTGGAGCTTATGAGAGAGGCTATTAGTGGTCTAGTAATTAGACACACCAATTAGAAGGCTCTAAACCAATTAGAAGGCTCTAAACCGTTGGCTAAAGCAATTAGAAGCTCTAAACCAAAACGGCTCTAAACCGGAGATCTAGAGGTGAAAGTTTTGTGTCTAGGAGGGGAGCCCTGCCCCTCCTTATATAGGTGGGAGGGGGGTGGCGCGCCAGGGGAGGGAGGGAGTCCCTCCCCAACTCGGCCTAGGGCTGGCACCGGCTTGGAGGAGTGGGACTCCTCCTCCAAGTTGGTTCCAACTCCTCTTGCTTGTTTCCCACAGTTTCTTGTTTTGGCAGTTTGACTTTCAAACTGGACATTTGACTTTTCTGTTTTAGGATTCAATTTAATCCTTTATTTGGGACAGCAAGAACACTTAGTACATGATGCAATCATTCCAATAAGTAATGACACATTCATGTACCCCTCCCCCCCCCCCCCGGAGTGCCGGACAATCCGGAACCTTCTAGAACATTCCCGATGAAAACACCGGAATCATTCCCGAACTCCGAAACGGGACTTTCCTTATATGAATCTTATTCTCCGGACCATTCCGGATCACCTCGTGATATCCCGGATCCCATCCGAGACTCCGAACAACATTCGGTCTCTTTCTCATAATACCATAACTACTCAAACAACGTCGAATCCTTAAGTGTGTCTCCCTACGGTTCGTGAATTATGCGGACATGATCGAGACACTTCTCCGAACAATAACCAATAGAGGAATCTGGAAATTCATATGGCTCCCACATATTTCTACGATTACTTTGCGATCGAATGAACCACTTACATACGATACCAATTTCCCTTTGTCTCACGATATGTTACTTATCCGAGGTTATGATCGTCGGTATCTCTGCATACCTAGTTCAACCTCGTTACTAACAAGTACTCTTTTCTCGTTCCCGTGATATGTGATCCCTTGTGACCAAGTCACATGCTTGCAAGCTAATTGGATGACATTCCACCGAGAGGGCCCAGAGTATATCTATCCGTCATGTGGATGGACAAATCCCACTCTTGATCCATGTGTCTCAACCAATACTTTCCGAACACTCAATGCCACTTTTATAACCACCCAGTTACGGTGTGGTGTTTGATGTCATCAAAGCATCCATCCGGTAAAGGTGATATGCATGATCTCATGGTCGAAGGAATTAGGTTACTATGTATCAGAAAGCATATAGCAATTGAACTAATGAAATGACTTGATCTTTATGCTACGCTTATCTATAGGAGTATGTCCACCATATCATTCTCCTAACGATATGATCTTGTTGTTGATAACATCTCAATGTTCATGATAGGGAAACCACAATCATTAATCAACCAACAAGCTAGTGAAGTATAGAGGCTATACTAGGGACTTCAAATTAAGTTTACAAATCACACAAGTATCAATGTTTCCTTGTTAATACTATTATAGCATGAATGTAAACATTTATCATAAACACAAAGATATAATAATAACTACATTTATTATTGCCTCTAGGGCATATCTCCAACAAGATCTGCAGTGGAGCGTCCCAAACGCCATAGCATGGAGTATGGCATTATATTAACTGTCGCTCCGGTGTCAACCAGCATCTTGCTGACAGGCTGCCCATTGATATAACCTCGCAGGTACAGGGCTTTCAGATGTTTGTATCCCTTCTCCCGTGGTTTTTCAAAGATAACCGGCCGTGGGCCGCAGTCAAACTGTGCCACTGGTAGTTCTTTGTTTCTTGGAGCGCAAAACTCTGACGGGAGTACGAACACCATGTTTGTGCCAGCCGATGTCTTCGCATCGGCTTTTACTGGTTTGGGGCGCCACTCTTTCCTTTTCGGACGAGCCTCCGTTTCCAAGGTTTGCCGAACTTTCACGGCCAGATCGGGCCGTGCTTTCCTTAAAGCGTGGAGGTACTGCGCTTCGGCTTCCTCCAAGCTACGCAGTCGCTGAACTCTACGCTTTTGGGTCTGTCTGAGTCCATCGGGACACCACCTTGGCCGGTGATACCTGTCTTCTTCTTCTTTACCCTTTGGCTCCTCGAGATCTTTTGCTCGAGATGATTCCTCTTGCTTGTTCTGAGGCGGGAGAGGCCCTAGACGCTTGAACACTGAAACTTGACCTGTGTCATCCTTCTGCTGTCCACATTCCGGGCAGTTGTCGATTGTAGGCAATCGGCTCATTCCCGCATCCCAGCAATACTTGAAGAAAGGACAATCCCAATGTTTATCCACGCCTTCCTTTTCCTTTGACTGTTCCCTAGCGAGGTGCTCATATCCTTCATCATCTCTATCGTGCCGGCGACGTCGGTCATACTGACGCTCATACTTGTTAAGGAGATGCGTGGAGTGTGGCTTCTGATATCGCACGCTTCTCACTTGCTCCTCGGTTAAATACCGCCTGTCATCATAACGGGGCCGGTCACGTGGACCAGCCTCCTCTCTTTCTTTGCCCCGAGAGCGACCGCCTTCCTCCTTATATGTGCCATGGTGGTACACAGGCCCTGTCATATTAACATCGAACGAGAAATCTAACTGACGTCTCGTGGAGTGGCTGTGTTCTACCATGTTGACGCCGGGAAACGGGTTTGTGTCTACTTTCATGGCGAATTGCCCAAGGATCAGACGGCCCTGTTCTATTGCCGTCTGGATCTGGCGACGTAGCTCTTTGCAATCATTGGTGGTGTGGGTGAATGAGTGATGCCACTTGCAGTATGGTCTCCCGTTCATTTCTTGAGCCGTAGGGATTTTATGGCCTTCGGGTAACTTCAGCTGCTTTTCTTTCAGCAGTAAATCGAATATCTGCTCAGCTTTGCTCACATCGAAGTCGAACCCTTTTGCAGGCCCTTGCTGTTTCACCCATTTGCAGGACACAGGATCTGCCCCCCGAGCCCATTCGGCCACGGCCACCTCCTGGTCTTGTACGGGATCCTCTTCTTCTGTATCGACCAGGCCTATCGGACGTTTGAACTTGTCTTGGTACAACTCAGGGTGGCGCTGTTCATACATTGTCAGTTTCTGGGCCATGTGCGCCAATGAATTGTATTCTACTTGGAAAGCCAGATCCTTGATAGGTGCTGAGAGACCCAACACTGCCAGCTCGACTGCTTCTTTCTCAGTTAAACGAGCCGAATAACATCGGTTCTTGACAGTCCTGAAACGCTGAATGTACTCGGCTATCGTTTCTCCCCGCTTTTGCCGCACCTGCGCCAGATCTGCAATGCCAGCCTCGGTAGCTTCTGAATGATACTGAATGTGGAACTGCTCTTCTAGTTGCTTCCAGGTCTGGATCGAATCCGGTGGCAACGAGGTGTACCACCCAAAAGCTGGTCCTGTTAGAGATTGCGCAAAGAACCTCACGCATAACTGATCCGATGCTGAAATCATGCCTAACTGTGCCAGGTATCGGCTCACATGCTCGATCGAGCTCGACCCTTCTGATCCGCTAAACCTTGAGAACTCAGGGAGCCGATACTTGGGTGGCAGCGGAATCAGATCAAACTCGTTGGGGTACGGCTTGGAATAGCCGATTGTCCTTCTCTTCGGCACGAAGCCGAACTGGTCTCTCAAGATGGTACGGATTTGCTCCACCGTTTGAGCTGCAGGGGCTAAATTCTCATGACTCGTTCCGGTGGCGTACTTGGCTAGCCATGCCTGTTTATCAGCGTCCATCCCAGACATCCCTGCTCCGGAAATACCTGCTCCCGAAGCCCCTGCTCCAGAAACTCCTGCCCCAGAAATCCCTGCGGTTGCAATCTGGTTCGTGCGCGTCAGATTATTGCAGTCCGGCACGTAGGTGCACACATATCCATGTGGGATTTCTTTAGGTGGTTCAAACAGGAATTGGCAATCACCAGGGTCACCTCCCACCTTGTAGACGACGTACGCCGGTGCCCCTGGTGGCTCCGGAGCTGCAAGCGTGAATGGCAGCTGTGGCCTGGTCTGGAGCGGTCTTTCTCCCTGGTGAGTCCCTAGAGTAGGCCCCGACGGAGAGTACTGATGTTTCATGATCTCCTGAACTACGCGAACCGCGACGCGCTCGAAAGCGTTCACTAGGCTCTCAGAATGGCGGTGAAGAGAATGAGCCACCATGTAATTGACTTCCTGTCGTAGAGCTCCGGTGCGCTCCTCTGAAGGAACAGACAGATCCACCTCGTCAAGAGCACCTTCGGGTGAGAACCCTTTCCACCTGATGCCATGCTTACGGGTCCTCTCAAAAGAGCCGATGAGATCGGCTTCGAAGAGAGCTTTGATATCATCATACTTCGCCTTGTGCTCATCAGGCAAATCGTCGTACGTGACCGGTCTGCCCTCCATCGCAGCGTCGGATGTTGATGCAGATGTTGTTGAACGTCCCACCGGGCGTGCCAGAATGTGTTGCCTGTCAAAACCCACCGGCGAGCAGCGACGAGCAACACGAAGAGCCGGGAGGCTCCCAGAACTGCTGGTGGGCCCTGGTCCCTCGGGCAACGGCCCGCAAAACTCCGGCACACGTCCTGGCTGTGCAAAGGGCGTGCCACCTGACCTATACCTGGTCAGGAAGGTGATGGATTGCTTCGATTAGTTTTCTGCATGGCAAACAAGTATACGTAAAATTCGAGCCGCAACCGGCTCCCAGGTTTCCCTGTGAATCGGCTCCTGGAGCCGATTATCCCATGGTTCTGCATTAGATCTACGATAACATGGGGTTTTGCTTCATCAATGCAAGTTAAATCGATCTACGACAGTTTAACGTTTTCACCACATAATTGGAACATCCTACACGTAATTGAGCCTGGTAGACATAAAAGATGATAGAAAACTAACCCTAGAGAAGGCCTAACAACCGACGTAAAGTCAATTCCCGGAACAACTCCTCTCGAATTGGCAAACCATATCCTTACATACTACTGGATCGTTCAACCCGTTTGCAAGGCCTGACCATGTGGATATCAAACTAAACCTTGGAAAAACAAGGCATAACTATAACAGATCAAATCGACTGAATAAAGATCAAGCAAGGTGCTACCCTTACACCCAAAAAAGGTGCAAAGGCAGCGAGATAAATAAAGACAACATAACTAAGTAATCATAACAGAAAGGTACCGATGCTAGCCTAAACAAATCTATGATAACAGTATTACTCGCCATCAACAAGGCTTCATCACGAGTAACACTAAATAACGCATAAGCAGATACTGCCTAGATCGCAAGATGCGATCTAGGCAGCATGACACTTACCCGAGAAAAAACCCTAAAAACAAGGGGTGGCGATGCGCCGAGATTGTGTTTGTTGTGAACGTGATCGTCCTCCTTTCTCAATAACCTTAGGTACATATTTATAGTCCGGAGACTCTCTATCTTTGGAATAACCCTAACAACTCTATCTCTTACTTAAACCGAAACGTAACCTACCATAATATACAGATACACGGGCAATTTAGTCCAAATCCACGCACAAAGCTGATCCAGCAATACGTTGCATATATGTATCCTCCAAGCCCATCTTGATTACGGCCCATCTCCTCCTTTGGCCAAAATATGGCGATAACAGGACTATACTCACTTAAACATGTGATAAACATGCTATTGATCAACTCTACGAGAATGTGCATGTGTATTAGAGCCACTTACATTATTATGGTATAAATGCTGGTGTTGATATTTTTCTTTTACTGATTAGATTCAAATTTTTGGTTAGCTGGTTGCTCCTTCTCCATGGCAACCATTGTCAACTCATTGTTTACGGTAGCATTAGTATAGCCTGAAAAAATTGTGAATATCTTCTCTCTGATTGTACCAAGGCTACTACATGTTTTCGTTCTTTTCTTTTAGCGCTACCGGATGGGCACTTTCTAGACCAAGACTACCGGATGGGCTCTTTCTTAGACCAAGATGACACGATAATACAGAATGCTTGAAAAATAGTTCATCCGACATTGAATGGTACTAACTGCGCATGCATCATATCTCTGAAGGTAGAGATTACTCCCTCCATGTCAAAATGGATGTCGCAAATTTGTTTAAATTTGGATGTATCTAGACATTATTTCATATATAGATACATCCAAATTTAGAAAAACTTTTGACATCTATTTTGGAACTGAGGGAGCGATACAATATAGTCATTATACCCCGGATCGATCAAATCAGTGCGTGTGCGCGTACCACGACTAGAGACGAAAAAAAGGTGTGGCGTATAATCCCGGGTCAGGGCCTCGGAAATAAAAATGGGCGATACGACGAGTCAAAAACTGAGGTCGAAAAAATCACATGGGGGCTCAGTGGCAGCCATCCGAGCGAGCTAGTTGAGCACAAGTAAGTCGCAGATCAACTCACGAGCTCACTGATTGCTGGAAGCGAATCGATCGGTTAACTTTCTTGCGCCAGGCGTGTCTTTCTGCCTCCTTGCACGATCGCTCCCATGGCCCAAGGCCTTTGCATGACAATGCATACCAAGGTGAAAGTATGCCCCATGTGTGGTTTTGGTAATTAAATAATAATCTTTATAGACTATTTTTTGCATTGAGTTATACTTGTATGAATTGTTCATTGGCATCGCTTAAACCATTGTTGGCTTTAAAGATAAAGGATGAATAAATGAAGAAGAATAAGCAATACAAAAGGAGATATTCAAGAAAGAAGAAGATTTAAGGTTGATCAATAAAAAGCGCGAATAGCAGTTTCAAGTGGATCAACACTCAATAAAAAAATGAAGAAACGCAATTTCAAGATGAGTCATCTCAAAAAGAAAAGAACATATGCGTGAAGCTTGCCATTCTCGGTGACCATGGATAGGTGGAGACATGCCCAAAGAAGAGACTCTCCCATGGGTGTACAGGGAAACCATACACAAGTCTTCATCAAGCTAGCTCGATCAAGAGCAATCAAGAAAGATATTCCGTCTTGCAAAGTACAAGATTGTCTTCATCAAGATCAAGTGGAATGCTAGAGGCAAATGTATGATCTTGATATGTTTTCTATTTTGCTGGTCTCATGTTGTTAGTTGGGAGACCGGGTGTAGGATAAATAGTCATACTATCAAGAGTGGCTCTCGAGTGAGTAACTTAATTGTATTTTTCGGAGAGAGCTCAAACCTTTGCATACTTAGAATCATCTTTCGTAGTTGTTATTTGAATGTTATTCATGTGAGGATCTAGAGTTTGTGGTTATCTTCATAACAAACTCTAATTCACCTAAAACAGATTACCCGTCTATATATTATTGTGTTTTTGATCTTGAAGGTTTTTCGGCTCCTCACATTGGGAGGTTTCTTGCATATTCTAATTGCTATTTTCTCATCACTTTCTTGTAGGAATAAATATATTCCTCCTCGCATGTGGAAGACTGCAATCTTTGTCGGGTGTGTGTATTACTTGTTTTGACCTAATACAATTTATGAATAGCATTGGAGTGCTCATCATACATCTTATGCATCTTGGCCTTACTCTAGGTCAACCTCAAGTTTGAGGTCACACAAAGACACATACTTACATATTTGTTTTTTACTTCGTCATCACTCATTCTACCATACGAACCACTACTTTTTCGTTGACTCAAACTTGACTAATACCTTTTTATATATAGTAAAATACAATGTTTATTGATGTTAAGTTCTTGTGTATACCTTGAAAATACATTTGCAAGAACTATAACTATACTTTTTAGGTGAAATCTTTCTTTTTTCTAAATATAGCAAGGAATAAGTCCATTAGATATTTTGCTAAACTTTTCATCCATGTCAAATATCAGAAAATACCCAAAAATTCATCAATTGTCCAATTTGTGAAGCTCAATGTATACTGGTGTGTTTATACATATTTGTGTCTAATTGACTATTTCTAATATGTTTTTAGAGGGTTCAAGACCATACGAGTGGAACAAATATATTTGTGGATGCCAGTAAAGGGTAATTGCTTAGCCCATGTATAACTAATAAATAAGTTATGTCGTGTATGGGATAGGGACACGTAGTTTATCAATTAATAATATCTTTCCACCCTAGCTTATTCATGTAATCGGCTTTTCTATTCTTTTTATTCAAATCTTCTCATCCCTTTAGTTGTGAAAAGGAGGTCGACTTCACATGCATGCGCCATGAGAACTTGCATGCTTTTGTGGACACTGACTTGAGCGTGTTACAACATCGATATGATCATGCACAATTCGTTTGGCGAAGTGCTTTAAGCCAACATTACTCGGTTAAATAATCCAAACAAAGCAAATTGGAGTGTCATCATGCATCGAGATGGAAAATACTTGGTGGCTATGAGTGTCGAAGAAAACCAACTTGTTGCCATATGACAGGCGTCGGCCTGGCGCCGAACTCGAAACAATCATGAAGATGTTTCATGTTCAAACATCACTAAAGAGGCAGCGAGGCCAGGAATGATAGGGCGATCTAGTCATTAAAAAAGTCAAAGAATCCACTGATTAGTCATGAGACGGCATTGATGCCGACACCTGACCAATGGTTGAGTGAGAAGTTGCTTATGCATGTAATACTACGGCAGTTTTCGTTATTTGGTATTTTTCACTCATATGTGCACAATAGGGTTTATTTATTCGCCAAATCTGCCTCTGCTCCTAGTTATTTCTCCTCTGCTGTGCTAGTAGCAGTTTCAATATGTGTTCAATGGACTTGTACGTGTGCAACAAATATAGAAATTATTCTTTCTTTTTTATGGTTCTCTTATAGGGCACCTCAATATTAGCCTGGGAACATTATCTCAGCACAATAAGCTCAAACGACTGGACCGTGAAAGATATTCAAAGGTTGATTGGACATCCTCAAAAGTTTTATCACTAATCTGAAATCTGATTTTAGTTACAGGCTGAAGGTCTCATTGGCATCGAAAACTGAACATGAATGTGGGTACACCTAAGCCACCTCTAGCACCAAGTCCACTAATCATGACCATCAAGGTGTCCATACCAACATTTTCCCGCGTGCCCTCTATTTGTCCAGAAACTACTCAATGAAGCCATAATAAAATGTACTCCTCATCTATGCATAACTTAAAGATCACTACAGTGCACATCTAATTTTTTCCAAAACTGAGTGCTCTGAGGTCATGACTTCGGTTCACAACTCAGGTAGATCATATCATTTACATATTGACCTAAATGACTCCAGTGTAGTTGTCTAAAGGCCTAGAGAACTACCAGTCTACCATTTGATTTTCAATTATCAAATCCAAATGAGTGGAACAGTATTTGTTCATAGGCCCATTGCTTGGTCATTGTAACTCAATTTTCCTCCTAGAATGGAAATTTTGCAAATGAAAATATTTGGTCTAGGCATATAACCGCATAATACTATAAATGGAAGCCACATTTCCCCCAAATAAGAAGGGAACAACTCTTTCTGTTGATATACCTAAATATGTTTATATATCTAAGCAAGCTACCATCCTTGCGGATATTATTTGTATCTTTCCAGGGCACCTCCACATATCACTTAATACGAACTCCTGGCAATAGCAAAAACAACGAGAGAGTAATTGACAACACATGATCAGTAAAACTAAGGAGATTTGAGCTCACATGCTCAGTATTATAAAGCACAAGCAAAGTGAAGAAACGCCAGCAAAGTTAATTTATTTAATTTCCATTTACTATGGAAGAAAGATTAAGTATAAGAATTGTTTCTTAAAAAATTAGGGTAATTATGTATTTTATAAGTTTGAAAATTGCAAGTGTTTGAATTATCATTTTAAAAGAACCGTGCGCATTGGCAAAACACGTGGCACATGAATATATAATGCACTCTCTGTTCTTTAACATCAGTTTGTACTTACATGTCCTACTTGTTCCCAGGTTAAACTTAATGTACATGAGGTGCCAAGGTAGCTGGAGGAGCCATCGTATCACTTAAATGCTGATAATCTGAACAAATATAGATTCTAAGCCCAGTTGCCTCATAAGAAGAAATCAAGAATCCTATTGTACCATATTGTTATAGCTATATATATCACTGGAAATAATAAAAATGAGTAGTCACAAATATTCGGAGAAGTAAAATTGGATAATTATATTTCAATTGTCAGAGACCCTAAAAGCTATGTAAATCTTATGTAGGTAATTAGAAAAATCACTGATATTTCTAAAACATAGATGGATTAAACAGATGTAACTAAAGCATATTACACAACCAAATGGTTAGCTGATAGAGTGAACTTACAGATGCTTTCACTTTTCTGAAACTCACTTCTAGATGCATTCTTATTGTTTTTATATCAGTTCCAAATGTATTCTCATGCTCAAAACCATATACCCATGCATGCAGATTACTAATAAAATACATATTGAGACATCAACAAAATTTTGTAAATTCCAGGGGTTTAACTGGACTGGATGCATTTAATCGAGCGTGTTCTAGCTGCAGTACCTGTGGCATACGCTTGTCACTTGCAATAATATATAGAGAGGAAGTCGTCAAGTTTCTGAATATTTAGAAAATATCCTTCTGCACTCTATGGCTTTTTTCTTTGAAAAGGCAGCGCATACTCTACCTTACATCTCAAGGTTTTCACAACCGACTGACAGCAGGCATAGCCTGTAGAAGAAAGACAGAAGGAAAAAAAAATGAAAGAACAGGACGACTAAAAAAAGGTGCAGCGAGATTGGAATTACTCCAACTTGTTAATCCATTGAAGAATTTCTTCACTGTTTTGGTGACCTGACTGACCACAGATGTAGTTCCAAAATTGTTTGCCATCGGATGATCGTTGGTGAGTTGGACTGGTTGTTCAATACTCGGTTGTTTCTGGCCTTCTAGAGTGAGCGCATACAGGCCGTGAAGCACAGTGGGGAAGCCTCCATTTGCATAGTGTCATAGATTTGGGAGATTATTTCTCAATTGTGTTTCATTGTCTCGCAGTATCCCATAGACCCAAGTATTGCCATAATTCTTGCGCTAGCTTGCAGTCAAGACCAATGTAATGAATTGTCTCTAGAGCATGCAGATGTATTGCCTCTAGAACATAACAGATGTCACAGCCAGCATCATAACACCATGCTTCAGTATCATGTTATCCTAGGTATTGAGGCGCCTCCGTAGTGCTAGACAGAACAATATACGGTGTTTGGGTGGTATTTCCCTATTCCAGATCATTTAGCTTTGCACCAGCGTCTTCCTCTATCAGATAAATATGGTAGGTGTTTATAGATGTGTATGTTTCTCTCTTGTCAGGCTCAGCATTTGTGGTGTACTGTGATGAATCAAGAAAGACTAGGAGTTGTGTTAGTTGATGTTCTAAAGTGCCTGAGAGAGGCAATCATGCAGATCCAACACCCAATTGTTCTGTTGTATTTGGGATGCAACTATACAACATAGATTTTTTGCAAAGGTAAATAGGGTGGGAAAGGTGGTGTAACGATGGCCAAATGGGCACCAGAGGTCATACCAGAATGGACTATTCTCCATGAACCGATGTCGCACCTTATCGCAAAATGTATAGATGTGATCATTGACAGTGATGATTCCCAAAATAGGGTGTCCTGGCGTTTTGGCTCTGTGGGAACATATTTTGCAAGTACCATTATGCAAGCCATGAGAAACATGGGCCTTCAGCTCCTCACAGTAATGTTGACACCAAGTTTGCAAGCAGTGCCTGATTATGGATGCATAGATTCCTGATCCCCAATCCTCCTTGTTCTCTTGGCATGGTGACAATTTCCCAGACAAGAAGGCAGTATCCATCAAGCACTTAATTTTTGTTTTTCCAAAAAAAAATGTGCGATGAAGTCAACCGCTTCGATACATGGCTTATTATAAAGTCACAACTATAATAATTCTTGGATCTATCTACCCCCTCTATTTGTTTTCCATCTTGCTGTAATGAGTAGATACCACAGCTAGCCACTAAATTCCATAAACCTATGAATGTGGTGCTTCTTGTAGCATTTTTTGTGATACTAAATCAAGCCTATATCCAAACTGGGAAGAAGAACATTACCTATAATCCTTAACCTTTGATGTACATGTGCCTTCAACTCTTCTATTATTTGTGAATGCACATCTTACTCTCCGTCAGAATTTCAACCTAACATGGGTGCAACATCAAGAAAAGTGTGATGTGGAATTGGAACCATAACAATACCAATGGTCCTAAATTCTTCTTAACTCCGAAGAAAATTAAACCCAAGGAAAGGGTTGAAAAAACTGAAAGATGAATGGGTTTAATGGGGCTTCAGGTTAGTTGATTGCTGAATCTCAAAAGGACCTTTTCTCCACGCATGCATCATTTGACATAGTTGGGTGATATGGACTACCAACGAATGCTAAAACATACATATTCTTTATATGAACATGACAACATCCTACAATTACGCAGAGGTAAAAATTACATTCACTGAAAAAATTGGTAAAGGGAACATCAGAGAGCAGAGTCCTAAACGGGGAGAGTGGCAGAGGCGCAGAATTACAACACCATGGTTTCCTTCTCATCAGCATCGGTACATGAGGGGGAGGCGGCAGGCTGGGGGAGCCGACAAACCCTAAACCATGGAACATAGTTGTGTTTAGGGTAGCCGCTGGGGCACGTACGATGGTCGAAGGTTGAGCCGACGGAGGGGAATCGCGCTATGGATATAGATACGAGGGTATCCCGACGGTCGGTAGCGCATAGCGGTGGCAGCGGAAGGCAGAATTGGTGTCAGTGGCATCATTTTCAAGAAAGAGAGGCAGCGACAGCTACATACGAAGAGAAGGAGCATGCATGAGAGATGAGAGGATCGTTTTCCTATGTCGTGCCTGCGCGTTTCTATCTAACGAACAGACCTTACCGAGGCTCCCTACAGGTGGGATCCAAACCCAGCCCAGGAAGAGAAACACCTAGGGCCTCCGGTGGTGAAAAATAAAACAGCATAACACTGACAAATGGGTCTGAAACCAATGGAAACGGTGGAAACGACCACATCTCATTGTTTTTAGGGAGCTTAGAGCTCTTTAGAGATACACATATAACACATGAGATAACTTGGTTAGGGTTGCAACTTTATTTGATGTACATTCTAATGTCGTGAGTAACAAGAAGTTCATTGACACTTTCAATCACAAGCCAATGGAACTCAAAGGTTGAGGCAAATGCAACAAGAAGAACATGTCACACAATTTAGATTATGCCAGGTTGTAAATTCTGTCATCCTTTGTACACTCTGCTGTAACCATAAGGTCAGGGTTCTCCCCTACCTTCATATATAAATATATATATAACTCAAAAAAAGTACGTGTGTATTCTACGCACATACCACCAAAAATGTTGTACCAAACAGCATCTAGTAAATCCGTGTCTGCAATCCTTGGGATGCATCATACCACCCAATATGGCTTTTACGGTGCCCTCAACTAGATACTAGCCCTTTATTTATCTGGATCTAATAGTTTGTATGAAATTATACTTTTTGTTGGATTCTATACGTCATTATTTTTCCCACAAAATAGGTTTCATCCCATTTGGAGTTCGAATGTTCAAGTTATTGCATTTATGGTTCTGCAGTTTCCAGGGGGTAGTACCGCGAAATCACCGGTAGTACCTCTAGGATAATTTTGGTGCTGGTAATACCGGTGGAAGTACCGGGTCACTTCCGCCAGGGCCGTGTCAACCTTCTGCTTTGGTCTTTGTTTTTACCGAAACTTGTCCGGAAGTGAGGCAGTAGTACCGACCTTGCCTCGGTGGTAGTACCTCTGATCTAGCGGTAGTACCGACCTTTCCTCGGTGGTAGTACCACCGATATGGTGGTAGTACCTTTCCAGTACTACCCCCACTACCATGACACCATTAAACCATTGGAAGGGCTTGGTGGTACTATCGACTGTGCATGAATCTACACTTAATGGTCAGATTCAGAAAGAACTTTTTAAGAGATCCCTCTTCCCTTTATTTGGTTGGTCCTTTTTCTAGCTCTTCTACTTTCTCTCCTCCATTGGTGACCTTGAATAACTTTTTCTATCCCCATCTCTCTCCTATGATTTTTTCATCTTGGAGGATTTGAGAGAGGATATCAAGATCTACAACCCTACCAAACAAAAACCCTTCTTAGTGAAGGAAATCTTTTGATACAGATATTGGAGAATTTGGTGTTCTCTTCTTGTGTTATTCCTCTCTTATTTTGCCAATAACCTTCGTAGCTTTGGTAAAATTTTGGAGTGAAGGGCTTGCCTTTACATAAAGACAAATTCTTACATAATTTTTTTGTTACTTCTTCATCACTTATTCTACCATACAACGCACTATTTTTATAGTCAACTCAAACATGGCTAATACTGTTTCATAATAGTAAAATACAATGTTTATTGATGTTAAGTTCTTGTCTGCACCTTGAAAATATGCTTGAAAGAATTACAACTATACTTTTTCCTGTGAACTGTATCGTTTTTTAAATATATCAAGGAATAAGTTTAATAGATATTTTGCTAAACTATTCATACATGTCAAAATATGAAAAAACACAAAAAATCATCTATTGTGCAATCTGTGAAGCTTAATGTATATTGGTGTATTTGTACATATTTGTGTCTATCTTACTATTTTTATTATGTTTTTAGAGGGTTCAAGAGCATACGAGTGGAACAAATATATTTGTGGAGGCTAGCAAAGGGTAATTGCCTAGCCCATGTACAACTAATAAATAAGTTATGTAGTGTATGAGATAGGGGAAAGTTGTTTATTAGTTAATAATATCTTTTCACCATGTCTTGTTCATATAATTAGATGTTTCCATTCTTTTTGTTCAAATCTTCTCATCCCTGATATCGTGAAAAGGAGGTTGACTTCACATGCATGCGCCATGAGAACTTGCATGCTTTTGCGTACATCGACTTGAGCGTGTTATAAAATCATTAGGCCTTTCACAATGGGTGTATCTTAGCTCTATATCCTAGGAAATTTGCTTATGTGGCATCTTAGTTAATGATGAAAGAGAGTGGTGTTGTATCTTAGCTAAGCTACACCTCTTGCATGCAACCATAGCCAGAAAAATTGGCTAGCCCAATCCTATGCATGCATGTGGCCCAAATTATTAAATGCATGAACCCTTTAGATACACCCTTAATAAACATCCCATTGCACTAACCATTTCTTAGAATATATCAGTGCCTATGATTGCATGCTAAAAAACAATCGATTGTGAAAGGCCTTATGATCCTAAACAATTTATTTGGCGTAGTGCGTTAAGACAATATTAATTGATTAAATAACACAAACAAAACTTACCGGAGTGTTGGTTATCAAGAAACATGCTACACAAAAAGCTTACCATGTTGGTCCACAACTCATGTTGGAGGAGGATGGACGACAAGGTTCAGTCGAGCAGAAATGATTGGTGTTACCAGCATGCATCGAGCTCGAAAATACTTATTGGCTATGAGTGTCGAAAAGAAACAAACTTGCTGCCATGCGACCGGCGTCGTCAGGACACCAAACTTGAATCAACGATGAGGACTTTGCATGTTCAAAATCACTAAAGAGGTCACGAGGCCAGGAACAATAGGACGATCTAGTCACTAACAAAGTCAAAAAAGAATCCACTAGTTAGTCCTGAGACGTCACTGATGCTGATGGTGGCCATCGATCGAGTGATAAGTTGCTTGTGCATGTACTCCTGCACACAATGAACAGAAGAGATAACTAGGTTAGTGTTGCAACTTTACTTGAGTTACATGCTAATATCGTGAATAACAAGAAGTTTGATGACACTTTCAATCGCCAACCAACTAAACTCACAGGTAGTGCCAAGCACAACAAGAAGTTTGATGACACTTTCAATCGCCAACCAACTAAGCTCATAGGTAGTGCCAAGCACAAAAAGAAGAACAATTCACACAGTTTAGATTGTGTGAAATGCATCATAAAACGCCTGAGTTTGTCTACACGCACACCACCCAATGCAAAATGTTATATCACATAGCATACAGTGAATATGTATCCACAATCCCTGGGATGCATCATACCACCTGAATGGTAAAAGTTTGAAGCTCATGTAAACTTTCAACCTTACAGACACAAAGATGTTTCTCAAGAACCAAGCAACAACGAGAGGAACTTATGTCACTGAGAACATGATGATTGGATACACTTCAAACAACATGTTTCATGACATTGATTAGTCTCGCCATATCCTTAGATAACATTTCTACGTCTGTTACCTTGGTGTAACAGAACAATTGTCATCCAAATAAGACTTCTAGGGAATGACCATGAACAATTTCTTTGCCAAAATGCATTAAATCGATGTCACTCGAGTTAATGACGCCAACATTCTACGCATTGGTTGGGAAGAAATATGACAGAGAAAAAGCTTACCTAGTTGGTCCAGAAATCACGCTGGAGAAGAACATGACAATGATGATGAATTGAACGGATATAATTGGTATCTATGACGTGGATAGACCCTCGTGCAATGCATGCAGAAAAATGACTCAACATTTTGCCACTACAGCGGCTTCGATTGGTGCCAAACTTAAAACAACCGCATAGGCGTTGCGTGTTCAACATCGCTGAAGAGGTTGTTTCTATTAGAGTATGTATACGTATAGGCTAGAGATAGAATAGGACTCTGCAACTTGTACTCCAAGTCTCTACCTACCTCCCGTGTAACTCTATATAACCTTCACAAGGGTCAATGCAATATCTTAGAGAACTATATTTTCCACTTGGTATCAGAGCGGTCAGCTCACGGCGCCGATCCTAGACCTTACACCACTTCCGCATCACGCGCCGCCTCCAGGGAGATCAATATCTTCTCGGGGACACGGCACCCGGTCTCGATCAAAGATCGGATCGGTTCTTTATATTAAATAAGAGCCAAATTTCGTTTTTTCAATTCTATAGATTAGATCCAATTTAGCCACGAATAAATCCATGATCCCACATCTTCAAATCTGGTGCAAATCAGTGCTTTACACGGCGGACAGACCATACACGCCAGCGACGCGGGCCGGCAACAACGCGCGCTGAGGCAGGAAGTATCTAATGAAGACGAACAACGGCCAGACCAGCTCATGCGTGGAGCTCCCGTGTTGCCGCCAGTGTTTATGCGTACACGCGTCGGGTCATCACCAAACTATGCAAGGACACGTGCACGACCATGACTCCAGAAAAATCTGCTTAATGCTCCTCACGTTGCTTCTCCTACACGTCCAGTGATCAGGAGATGCCGTGAAGACGCGTCACGGCTGCACTGATTGCGACAACCTATGTCACTAAGATGGACTCTCTCGCCACTTCGAGCATCCCATGTTGATCACGGGAGAGCGACCTGCCTCACCCAACGTCGGAACGAGTACACCAACGAATCAGCACTGCATGACTACAACGACCCGAGCAACTACATGGAGCTGTACGACTATGCCAGGCTACAAGCCAAGATCTTCGTCGAGCACGTCTACAAAGAAGCGACACCAACATCATCCACACGCCAGGCCGGTGTGAAACACTACTACGCCGACTTCTCCGATATCAAGGCTTCGACATCATCGTCGCCACAAGGGACGCCTTCGAGCGACGATCATCGCCGACACGCCTACTCCATCATCGCCGACACATCTGTTGGAGATATGCCCTAGAGGAAATAATAAATATAGTTATTATTATATCTTTGTGTTTATGATAAATGTTTACATTCATGCTATAATAGTATTGACAAGAAAACATTAATACTTGTGTGATTTGTAACTAAAATAGAGTCCCTAGTAAAGCCTCTTTATAATACTAGCTTGTTGGTTAATAAATGATTGTGGTTTTCCTATCATGAACATTGAGATGTTATTAACAACAAGATCATATCGTTAGGAGAATGATATGGTAAACATACTCCTATAGATAAGCGTAGCATGAAGATCAAGTCACTTTAATAGTTCAATTGCTATATGCTTTCTGATACATAGTAACCTAATTCCTTTGACCATGAGATCATGCATATCACCTTCACCGGAAGGATGCTTTGATGACATCAAACACCACACCGTAACTGGGTGGCTATAAAGGTGGCATTGAGTGTTCGGAAAGTATTGGTTGAGACACATGGATCAAGAGTGGGATTTGTCCATCCATATGACGGATAGATATACTCTGGGCCCTCTCGGTGGAATGTCATCCAATTAGCTTGCAAGCATGTGACCGGATCACAAGGGATCATATATCACGAGAACGAGAAAAGAGTACTTATCAGTAACGAGGTTGAACTAGGTATGCAGAGATACCGGCGATCATAACCTCGGATAAGTAAACTATCGTGAGAGAAAGGGAAATTGGTATCGTATGTAAGTGGTTCATTCGATCGCAAAGTAATCGTAGAAATATGTGGGAGCCATATGAATTTCCATATTTCTCTATTGGTTATTGTTCGGAGAAGTGTCTCGATCATGTCTGCATAATTCACGAACCGTAGGGAGACACACTTAAGGATTCAACGTCGTTTGAGTAGTTATGGAATGATGAGTAAGAGACCGAATGTTGTTCGGAGTCTCGGATGGGATCCGGGATATCACGAGGAGATCCAGAATGGTCCGGAGAATAAGATTCATATAAGGAAAGTCCTATTTCGGGGTTGGAGAATGGTTCCGGTGTTTTCATCGGGAATGTTCTATAAGGTTCCGGAATGTCCGGCACTCCGGAGGGGAAGGGTACATGAATGTTTCATATCAAGTTGGAATGATTGCATCATGTACTAGGTGTCATCGCTGAACAAAATAAAGGGTTTAATCAAATCCTAGTTTGAAAAGTCAAACGCTAATTTGAAAAGTCAAACGGCTATTTTGGAAGGTGGAGGGGAAGTAGGAAACCTACTTGGGGAGGAGTTCCCTCCCTCCATCGCCGGCCCACTTGGAATCCGAGTTGGGGAGGGATTCCCCTCCCCTTGGCCGGCGCCTCCCACCTATATAAGGAGGGGCAGGGCTGCCCCTCCTAGCACACAAGTTGCCCCCTCTAAACCCTAACCCTAGCCGCCGCCGCCCTCCATAGCCGCCGCCTAGGCCAAACCCTAGCCGCCGGCCTTGCCCCTCCTTGGCGTGTCTAAACCCTAGATCACCGAGGCTCTCTCTCATAGTCCACCATACTCACTCCGGCTTAAGGCGAAGCCCTGCGAGATCTCCTCTCTACTTCCGGTACCACGCCGTTGTGCTGCCGGAATCGCGAGGAGAGTGCTACAACCTCCGCTGCCTGCTGGAACAAGGGAGAGGAAGGTCTTCGTCGAGTACCGAATGTGTGACCGACTGCGGGAGCGCTGCCGGAACGCAGCGCCGGAAGGATCGTCTACGCGATCTTGAGATCGGCAAGAGTACGACTACATCACCCACGAGAATCCGCTCTCGTTAAACACTTTGGAATCTTCGAGGGTGAGTTATTCCATCGACTCGTTGCTATAATCTAGTAGATAGATCTTGGCTTGTTTGTTTGTATGCGGTAGAATTTTTTTGTTTTCCATGCTACGAAACCCTACAGTGGTATCAGAGCCGTGTCTATATGTAGATCTGTTGCACGAGTAGAACACAATGGTCATTGTGGGCGTTGATGCTTTTGTTGTCGATTGCTTCTTGTGTACTTTCAATCTTGCGGGATGGTGGGATGAAGCGGCCCGGGCTAACCTTACATGACATCGTTCATGAGACTTGCTCCACGCTTGACATGCAACTTGTATTGCATAAGTGGCTTTGCGGGTGCCTGTTTCTCCCAACATAGTTAAGATTCAATTTACAACGGGTGATTGACAATGCTAGTATCAATGTTGTGGTTCTTGTTCGTAAGTTAGAACGACACTTATTGAAAGCCCCAAACCACGTAAAACATGCAAAGAAAGTAGAGGCGTCTAACTTTGTTTTGCAGGGGTGTGCTGTGATGTGATATGGCCATGATTGTGATTATATTTGATGTATGCAATGTTCCTTATTGTAAGTTGGCAACCGGCAGAAGCCATATGGTTGTCTTTAAATTCTGTTAAGACCCGCGTGTCTATTCAAAGTAGTTGTAATAGTTGAAGCCGGTGGACGACAACCATGGAGCAGCGTCATTGACCTTGATGCAATGCCGGTGATGATGGAGATCATGTTCGTGCTTGAAGATGGAGATCGGAAGTACAAAGAAGAAAGGCCATATCATATCACATATTATGAATTGCTTGTGATGTTAATCATTTATGCATCTTGTATTGCTTAGTTAACTACGGTAGCATTATAAGATGATCCCTCATGCACATGAATTTCAAGTTCTAAAGTGTTCATCCTTAGTAAGCACCGTTGCTAAAGCTTGTTGTTTCGAAGCACCACGTGATGATCGGGTGTGTTAGATTCCGCAAGTGTATACAACGTGAGCAAGCCAGATTTGCTCATGCGGAAGCTAAGGTTTGATCTTGACGATCCTAGCATGTACAGACATGGTCTCGGAACATGGATCACCGAAAGGTAAAGCATGAATCATATAGTAGATATGATGAACATGTCGATTGTTCGCCATTGAAACTACATCAACTCTCGTGATGATCGGTATTGATGTGGTGGATTTGGTTCGTGTGATAACTAAAACAATGTGAGGGATATTGTTTTGAGTGGGAGTTCACCTAGATTAATTTAACTATTAATTAGAACTCAATTTGTCATAAACTTAGTCTAAACTATTGCAAATATGTTGTAGATCAATGGCGGCCCCTACCATCAATTTTAATGCGTTCCTAGAGAAAGAAAAGTTGAAAAACAATGGAAGCAAATTCGCGGATTGGTTCCGCAATTTGAGGATTGTCCTCACAGCTAGTAATTTGACCTATGTGCTGGATGCACCGCTGGGTGACCCACCTGCTGAAAAGGATACAGATGCTGCCTAGAGGGGGGGGGGGTGAATAGGCGGTTTAAAACTTTTAGGAGATGGACTTAACAAAGGCGGAATAAAACTAGCGTTTACTTTGTCAAGCACAAAACCTATATAAACTACGGTTCACCTATGTGCACCAACAACTTATGCTAAGCAAAACAAGCAACTATGTGATAGCTAGATATAATAATTCAAGCACGAAGGCTATCACAAAGTAAAGTGCATAAGTAAATAGCTCGGTATAGAGATAACCGAGGCACGCAGAGACGATGATTTATTACCGAGTTCCTCCCATAAAGAGAGTACGTCTCGTTGGAGAGGGGGTGGTATCAAACCACCTACGCCACAAAAGGCCTCTCTTATTCTCCGGTGAATCTCACCCCAACGGGATCGATCCACACTTCCACTATCGGTGCACTTGTCGGTGGCAACCGGAACCTCTCACAAGGTTGGGGCACTTCTCCACAACTTAATCGGAGGCTACCAACAAACGCCACCAAGGCCACAACCTGCAACACCAACAAACCGTCTAGGGTTCCAAGAACCCAAGAGTAAAAAGCTTCTCAACTTTCACTCACCAAATCCTCCGAGGAGAACTCAAACCGATGCACCAAATGCAATGACAAGAACACATGAAGTGCTCAAGTCCTTCTCTCCCAAATTCCACAAAAGCTACAAAAGCTACTGGGAGAATAAGAGAGGAAGAACACACGAGGAAATCCACAAAAGAAACCCCAAGATCTAGATCCCAATATGTTCCCCTCACATAGAGGAGAGATGGATTGATGGAGTTGTAGATCTAGATCTCCCCTTTCAAATCCCCCAAAAAGATTCAAGAAATATGGGAGGGATTGAGAGTATTTGCAAGCTCTTGAAGGTCAAAAAAATGGAGGAGAGAGAGAATGCAAGTCCCAGGCCTAAGGAGGAAGAAGGGGTCTAATTATACCCCTCCCCAACGAAATATGACCGTTTGGGACCTTCCAGGCCGGATAATCCGCCCCTCCCCCGGATATTCCGGGTTCCCTGGACCAAAAAAATGGCTAAGGACTTCGCGGCGCGACCCTCAGTATAGGGGCGGATTTTTGGGGCGGATAATCCGCCCCCATGGCCGGATAATCCGCCCCCCTGAAAACTGGCAGGAACAACAAAACTGAAACCATCATAACTTTTTCATTCAGACTCCGATTTTGATGATCTTGGGCTCGTTTCGAAGATAGTAACGATCTCTACAAGATCATGCAGGGAACTATCATAGTACATCAATGGAGGATAGAACCAAATGATGAAAGGTTTAACCTATCTATAAAAGACAAACCGGTAAAACCTCCAATATCGAAAACACAATAGAGAATGCATAAGAAATCCGTTTTCGATGGACTTAAGCTTGTCATAGAGATTCACACAATATCTAAATCCTCTCATGTATAAGAACCAAACAAGAACCAAGAAATATGATGCCAAGTATGCAAAGGTTTGAGCTCTCACTGAGGGATATGATCAAGTTACTCACTTGAGAGCCCCTCTTGATAGTACGATTATCTATCCTATAAACCGGTCTCTCCAACTAACACCACGAGACCAGTTAGAAAGAAACCCTATCAAATCAAACCTTTGCCTTGTATATTCCACACCTTAGGATGGAGCACCTTTCTTGATTGCACTAGCTTGGTGAAGATGCTCCCCCATACTCCACTATGGAAGAGCCTCTCTTTTAGGCATATCTTCACATATCCATGATCACCATAAGGATGGCACGATACACTTGAGATCATCTTAAGAAACCTTGATCAACACTTGATCTTCTTCACTTTATTCTTATTCCAACCTTGAAGCCACCATATGGTTCAAGCATTGTCTATGGACAAATCATACAAGTAAAACTCAATGCAAACATAAGTCCATAAAACATTGTCATTAATTACCAAAACCACACATGGGGGCACACATGTTCTTTCAATCTCCCCCATTTTGGTAATTGATGACAATCCTTTGAGAGGGTTTATATAATCAACTTAACGAAAAAATGGTTGCGCCAACATAAAATACTACACAAGTATGTGATGTTGGTACGCCCATAATATATAGAGCAAGCTCCCCCACAATATATGTGTGTGTGATGAACCATTACCGTTGGTGGAGTTTACTCTATATATTCAACATGCAAAGCAACAACAAAGATGCAAGAGCATGAGAGGCAAATGCTTAAGAACAAACTTCCCTTAAACCCTCCAAAACATCTCCCCATTGGCATCGATTGCCAAAATGGGTGAATAGTTCTAGAACCAATATAGTAATAATTCCTCCAAAGGTGTGTCTTCGCACATATACAATGATGAATACTTGGGAGGGAGTAGAACTATATCGAGGATCCGAAGATTGCCAAAGGAATAAAATAAAAGATGCAAGCAATCACAAGATCCGACAAACCAATTTGAAAACAACAAATGAGTCCAAATGGAAACTACAAGATATTATGATATGAGCAAAGGAGTGTTTTAAATAACAAATAGAGAAGCTCTCCAATATTTGTGCACAATTTTAAAATAAATGCATTGGAATACATAATGCACAAATATGGAATCCTTGTTCCCCCATAAGAATTTAAAACACAACACATGAAAGATCAAATAAATATTAAATAAAATTGAGAAGCTCCCCAAGATTTGCGCATACTTTAAAATCGGTGTATTTCAATACAAAAATGCACAAATATGGAATCCTCACTCCCCCATAAACATTTAAGGCACAATGAATGAGACAGAAGATAAATGAGCATTATTAAATGAATTAGATGAGCTCCCCAAAGATAATGCACCAAATATGATAATTGCATTTGGGAACAAGGTGCATAATAATGGAATCCTCACTCATCCAAGTTCATTTAACAATACAAGGCATGAGAGAACAAATATGAGTGCCCAAAGATGCAAACAATAGGAACAAGCACCCATAGGAAATTAAATTTGGAAGCCACCAAAGAATCAAAAGGAATAGAAAGGTGGTCTCCAAGGATTAAAAACCAACTAACATTATCTTCACATATGTGTGTATGTTTCTAAATGGATAACATCACAAAGACATATGCCCATAAAAAACAAGCACACACAAGGAAGATATACAATAAATCACATAAAAGGACAAAACCAACTCCCAAAAAGAGTAAGGTTCCAACAAGTAAACCAAACTCTCCAAACTTTTCATGATGGAACAAAATACCAAAATGAATAGATCAAACTTCCAAGCACATAAAACCCGATATGGATCAAACAAGGAAGCATAAAAATATTGTTCTAGATAATATAGGAGAGCTCACCCATAAGTAGTACATTATATAGAATTTTATTTTGAATGCAAAATGCACACAAATGGGATCATCACTACTACCTACAATAAGAAAAACACAAGAGGATATCAATAAAATAAGAAGATCCAAAAGAAGCAAGTAAGGCTTCAGAGACAACACAAAACATTTTCTTAGCCAAAGATAGGATAAAATTAAACAAAGGCCAAAGTGAATATGATCAACAAATTCTACCATAAATTGAGTACTCATTGTCCAAGGACAAGAAATATTGGGAATAATTTTCCCAAGGTAGCTTGCATGGATATCCAAGATCATAGTCACAACAAGAAGCATATAACAAAATATAAGAATTAAGCATGATACTTCGAACAAGATTCTTGGTAGCTTCCAATAGTCACACAATCACTAGTGATTAGATTAACTTGAAGCAAATGGTTTCCATGATGATATAGAGATATAAATATGAGGAAACACATACCAAGAAACACTCTCATATACAAGATCCAAAATATGATCAATAAATGCATTCAAGCAAATTGGAACTTGTATGAGCAAATGTGTCACATAGGCGCTAGATAATTATCCATATCAATTCTAAGTGACACAACCTCGAATATTCACATTTTTTTTGGATTGTAATATGCACTAAGCATATGACTCCCCCATAATGTGATACTACCATAAAACCAACACGAGGCAACGGATCCAAATAGATATAATTAATGGACATTATAGAACTTAAATTTCTCATGTACACACATTTTTAGGATTGTGGAATGCCCAAGCATAACACTCCCCCAAAATGGGATAGTCCATTAATCTCTCACAAGAGCCAAATAAGATACCAAATATAACCAAGAAAGGCTCAAACATAAGAAACACACATACATGGTGTGCCACCTAATCATACACAAAAATATGCTTGATTCTTCAAGATAATTAAGTGGAAATCACAACATGTACAAGAGCATGGAAGATACAAAACCAACACATGCACAAGGGGGCGAGTAACTTTCAATGTAAAGAGTTTAGCATATGTTACCACGAGGAGGAACATTGATATATAATAGAATCATGATAATCCAAATGGTTTGGCTTGACAATAATAATTGATGAAGATCCCTCAATTCTTCATAATGTAGCCAAGTCTCCAATGCCCTCCACAACACACCTATTGATCAAGTTTCGGCTTGTTGGTACCCAACGAAGTTGGGTCCTAAGAAGTTAGTCACAATAGGCTTGGCAACCCAAATGGTTCTTTTCTTGAACCCACATTGAGCACGAACAAATTTGGCAAACACATTGCCAACCTCATCCTTACAAAGGGAATAAGCATCATCAATAATGATAGGGTTCGATGAGGATATACCAATAGTGCATGAGGAAGAAATGTGCCCCTTCTCACAGCATATGTAGCAAGTTCTTCTCTTGCCATCTTTCTTCTTAGGTGAAGCCACAACTCGAGGAATAAGTCGATTAGTCCTCTTAGGAAGAGGCCCGTCAATGACTTGAGGTGGGGTTTGAGGCCGCTCCCCTTGTTGCTTCACACTAAGAGGCTTTTTCTTCAATGGGCAAGATCTAACATGGTGCCCTTCTTCCTTGCACTTGAAGCAAACACTGTTGGCCAGATTCTTGACTTGAACTTGGCCATTTTTCTTGTTTCCCTTATGCTTCAACTTGATAGTGGACTTGTTCTTGACATTAGAGTTAAATCCAAGCCCACTCTTGTCATTGGGGGATTTTTGCATACTCAAGATTTTGTTGAGTGTGGCCTTCCCTTGATGACCCTTTTTCAAGTCATTCTTCAAAGAAGTGACTTGATCCTTGAGCTCTTTGATTTCCTCTACATGGTTAGTTTCAACAAAAGTACTAGAGGAAGTATATGCTACATTGTTAGAGCAACAAGGCACGAAATGTAATTCATCATGAGATATAGCATGGTTGTGAGAGTATGAATTATAAGGACTAGCACATGTCAATATAACATTTGGAGTAGATATAGTGCTAATGTCCACATGAGGCCCACTAGATGTTACCTTTGACACGATGGCCTCATGAGCTAACTTTAGCCTACCATGGGAGAGTAGAAGATCCTCATGCGAGCTTGAGAGCTTAACATGAATATCTTCTAATTTCCCATAGTTGCTAGTTAGCAAAGAAAGTTGAGCCTTTAGCTCAACATTCTCCTTCAAAATAGATGCTTCACAAGAAATAGAGTTAGTAACACAAGCATCATCATTATTAGCAAGAGGTGAGGGCAACTTGGCACGCTCTTTTGAATATGAAGCTTTAAGTTGCTCATGCGACTCGGTGAGTTTGATGAGCTCCCTCTTAATGACCCGAGAGCCACTTTCGAGGTGCGTAAAATCCTCAACAAGTTTAGCATAATCAACTTCAAGTTCATCATTTTTAATCTTGAAGGAGTTTTCCACCGCAAGTTCTCTATCATGGTATTCCTTTACTCTAGATAATTCTAGAGTAAAAGTCTCCTCAAGAGATTCTTTGGTGGCTTGTTCTTCTTCAAGGGAGTCCTTTAGTTGAGCAATTTCATTAGCATACTCACGCTCAAGCGCAAACTTTTCATCAATTATGTTTTCTTGCTCCTCAATTTTTGCTTCTAACTTATCAATATGTTCTTTGCTCTTAATAGCAAAGTCCAAGATTTCAACAAAGTTAGAGCAAGCAATATTATTCTTAACAAGGGCACGATAAACAATCTCACCCTTTTCATATAAATCATCAATATCAAGCTCTTCTTCCACATTATCCACATCCTCCTCATCACAAGAGGTAATGGGTTACAAAGTAGGAGTTACCTTTGAATCCCTATCCATAAGGCATATGTGGGTACCGGAAGAAGGTGAAGATGAGATTGCATTTGTGGCTTCATTCAAAACCTTGTCTTGGCCCATAGAATCTTCGGTTTCCTCTACATGGTTAGCAACACAAGCACTAGAGGAAATAGAAGCATTTTTATCATGGCAACAAGAAAATACAAGCATATCATCATGAGATTTATTCAAGTCATTTCTACATGATATCCAAGGACTATTAACACAAGCATGTAAGGAGTTTGTAGTGCTATAAGTGTTAAAGTCCAAAGATAGATCATTGCAACTAGATAGATATGATGGATTATAAATAGTAAGCACACTATCCAAATTGTAATTTCTATCACCACTCACCATATCATTACCTTGTGAAAAATCACATGTTGGTGAAGTGGTAGAATATGAGAACTCATCTTGACCGGAAGTGGAAGCAACACAATCATCCTCAACAATATTGGACACACCATATTTATCTTGAAGTTTTGTCCATAACTCATGAGCGCTCCAAAAAGGAATGATTGAAGAGGTAACTACATAGCTCAAAGCATTAACAAGCACATTAGAAGCTTGAGCATCGAGATATAAGTTTTTCTCATCCTCGCAAGATAGATTTTTGAAATCCATAGGAGGAGAAAAACCTATATCTACAATACGCTCCAAATTAGGGTCCATGTCCCGAAAATGAATAAGCATACGAGTTTTCCATATATCATAATTTGTGCCATCGAATAAGAACATGTCATTGTGCACTAATCCCCTAGCCGACATCTTTACTCTCAAGGCGGCGAAGCCTAAAATGAGAGACCGGGCTCTGATACCAATTGAAAAGGATACATATGCCGCCTAGAGGGGGGGTGAATAGGCGGTTTAAAACTTTTAGGAGATGGACTTAACAAAGGCGGAATAAAACTAGCGTTTACTTTGTCAAGCACAAAACCTATATAAACTACGGTTCATCTATGTGCACCAACAACTTATGCTAAGCAAAACAAGCAACTATGTGATAGCTAGATATAATAATTCAAGCACGAAGGCTATCACAAAGTAAAGTGCATAAGTAAATAGCTCGGTATAGAGATAACCGAGGCACGCGGAGACGATGATTTATCACCGAGTTCCTCCCATAAAGAGAGTACGTCTCGTTGGAGAGGGGGTGGTATCAAACCACCTACGCCACAAAAGGCCTCCCTTATTCTCCGGTGAATCTCACCCCAACGGGATCGATCCACACTTCCACTATCGGTGCACTTGTCGGTGGCAACCGGAACCTCTCACAAGGTTGGGGCACTTCTCCACAACTTACTCGGAGGCTCCCAACAAACGCCACCAAGGCCAGAACCTGCAACACCAACAAACCGTCTAGGGTTCCAAGAACCCAAGAGTAAAAAGCTTCTCAACTTTCACTCACCAAATCCTCCGAGGAGAATTCAAACCGATGCACCAAATGCAATGGCAAGAACACATGAAGTGCTCAAGTCCTTCTCTCCCAAATTCCACAAAAGCTACAAAAGCTACTGGGAGAATAAGAGAGGAAGAACACACGAGGAAATCCACAAAAGAAACCCCAAGATCTAGATCCCAATATGTTCCCCTCACATAGAGGAGAGATGGATTGGTGGAGTTGTAGATCTAGATCTCCCCTTTCAAATCCCCCAAAAAGATTCAAGAAATATGGGAGGGATTGAGAGTATTTGCAAGCTCTTGAAGGTCAAAACAATGGAGGAGAGAGAGAATGCAAGTCCCAGGCCTAAGGAGGAAGAAGGGGTCTAATTATACCCCTCCCCAACGAAATATGACCATTTGGGACCTTCCAGGCCGGATAATCCGCCCCTCCCCCGGATATTCCGGGTTCCCTGGACCAAAAAAATGGTTAAGGACTTCGCGACGCGACCCTCAGTATAGGGGCGGATTTTTGGGGCGGATAATCCGCCCCCATGGCCGGATAATCCGCCCCCCCTGAAAACTGGCAGGAACAGCAAAACTGAAACCATCATAACTTTTTCATTCGGACTCCGATTTTGATGATCTTGGGCTCGTTTCGAAGATAGTAACGATATCTACAATATCATGCAGGGAACCATCATAGTACATCAATGGAGGATAGAACCAAATGATGAAAGGTTTAACCTATCTATAAAAGACAAACCGGTAAAACCTCCAATATCGAAAACACAATAGAATGCATAAGAAATCCGTTTTCGATGGACTTAAGCTTGTCATAGAGATTCACACAATATCTAAATACTCTCATGGATAAGAACCAAACAAGAACCAAGAAATATGATGCCAAGTATGCAAAGGTTTGAGCTCTCACTGAGGGATATGATCAAGTTACTCACTTGAGAGCCCCTCTTGATAGTACGGTTATCTATCCTATAAACCGGTCTCTCCAACTAACACCACGAGACCAGTTAGAAAGAAACCCTATCAAATCAAACCTTTTCCTTGTATATTCCACACCTTAGGATGGAGCACCTTTCTTGATTGCACTAGCTTGGTGAAGATGCTCCCCCATACTCCACTATGGAAGAGCCTCTCTTTTAGGCATATCTTCACATATCCATGATCACCATAAGGATGGCACGATACACTTGAGATCATCTTAAGAAACCTTGATCAACACTTTATCTTCTTCACTTTATTCTTGTGAAAGAACTAAGAATATATTATTTTGTAGAAGTGACTAATAGATGGTTAGTTCATTGTAAATGAATTACATTGATACTAGTTTTGTCACAAAGTACAAATTAAGTTTATCTCAATCTAAACTAAGAGTGGCACAATATAATGGAAAGTAAGTTCCATAATGAATTTGGATGAGTTCCAAAGTTAAGACATTGTGACAGATACTACAACAAAAGGTTAAGTATATAACTGCTATTATAGCAGCAAAAGAGGGCATTTGTGTCAAGTAGTTTGTTATCAAACTAGGTGTAGTTCAAAGTAGGGATAATACTATGAAGATATATTGTACGACAATATTATCAACATGTTTTAACCCCAAATAACTAAAGGTCACACCAAAGGACCAAATTTGTACGAAGCCATCTCATTAGAGAATGAGTAGTGCGTAGAGAAGCAAAGACATGCAATTACACACGGACCTGGAAGTGTCAGATCCGGAGATCAGTTGACCACTAGCAATCGTGTACATACGACACCAGAAAGCCATAGGTGTTGAATACACAAAGGTTTGAAACTAGATTATTGACTCTAGTGCAAGTGGGAGACAGTTGGAGATATGCCCAAGAGGCAATAATAAAGTGGTTATTATCATATCTTCATACTTATGATAAATGTTTACATACCATGCTATAATTGTATTAACCGGAAATATTAATACTTGTGTGATTTGTAAACATAAAAGAGTCCCTAGTAAAGCCTCTTGTTAAACTAGCTTGTTGGTTAATATATGATCATGGTTTCCTGATCATGAACATAGAGATGTTATTAATAATAGGGTCATATCATTAGGAGAATGATGTGATGGACATACTCCTATAGTTAAACGTAGCATAAAGATCAAGTCATTTAATATAGTTCATTTGCTATAAGATTTCTGATACATAGTAACCTAATTCCTTCGACCATGAGATCATGCTTATCACCATCACCGGAAGGATGCTTTGATGACATCAAACACCACACCGTAACTGGGTGGCTATAAAGGTGGCATTGAGTGTTCGGAAAGTATGGGTTGAGACACATGGATCAAGAGTGGGATTTTTCCATCCATATGACGGATAGATATACTCTGGGCCCTCTTGGTGGAATGTCCTCCAAGCACAAGGGATCACATATCACACGATAAAATAGTACTTATCGGTAACGAGGTTGAACTAGGTATGCAGAGATACCGACGATCAAAACCTCAGATAAGTAAACTACCGTGAGACAAAGGGAAATTGGTATCGTATGTAAGTGGTTCATTCGATCATAAAGTAATCGTAGAAATATGTGGGAGCCATATGAATTTCCAGATTCCTCTATTGGTTATTGTTCGGAGAAGTGTCTCGATCATGTCCACATAATTCACGAACCGTAGGGAGACACACTTATGGCTTCGATGTTGTTGAGTAGTTATGGAATGATGAGTAAGAGACCGAATGTTGTTCAGAGTCTCGGATGGAATCCGGGATATCACGAGGAGATCCGGAATGGTCCGGATAATAAGATTCATATAAGGAAAGTCCTGTTTCGGAGTTGGGAAATGATTCCGGTGTTTTCATCGAGAATGTTCTAGAAGGGTCCGGAAGGTCCGGCACTCCGGAGGGGAAGGGTACATGAATGTGTCATGACAATGTGGAATGGTTGCATCATGTACTAGGTATCATGGCTGGGAAAAATAAAGTAAGAAATCAAATCCTAGTTTGAAAAGTCAAACGCCAATTTGAAAAGTCAAACGACAAGTTTGCTTGGTGGAGGGAGAGTAGGAAACCTACTTAGGGAGGAAGTCTTACTCCCTCCACCTGCCGGACAAGGAGGAGGAGTTGGAGGAGGACTCCCTCCTCCCAACCGCGCCTCCCTCCCACCTATAAAAGGAGGGGCATGGGTGCCCCTCTTCCACACACCTCTCTACACCTAAACCCTAGCCCCAAGCTGCCGGCCTCCTCCAAGTCGCCGCTGCCTAGGGCCTCCTCTAGCTCGGCGAGTTAGGGTTTCCCCAAACCCTAGCCGCTGTCCAAGCTCTCCCCTTGGTGCCTCTAAACCCTAGATCGCCAAGGCCCTCTCTCATACTCCACCATACTCGCTCCGGCTTAAGGCGAAGCCCTGCGAGATCTCCCCTCTACTTCCGGTACCACGCCATCGTGCTGCCGGAATCATGAGGAGAGTGCTACAACCTCCGCTGCCTGCTGGAACAAGGGAGAGGAAGGTCTTCATCGAGTACCGAACGTGTGACCGACTGCGGGAGCGCTGCCGGAACGCAGCGCCGGAAGGATCGTCTACCCGATCTTGAGATCGGAAAGAGTATGACTACATCACCCACGAGAATCTGCTCTCGTTAACCGCTTTGGATCTTCGAGGGTTAGTATTCTATCGACTCGTTGCTACAATCTAGTAGATAGATCTTGGCTTGATCATAGATTAGATCTTGATTGTGTGTTCATGCGGTAGAAATTTTTTGTTTTCCATGCTATGAACCCCTACATATGAGATATGGCAGATGGATGTCAAAACAACATTCCTCAATGGAGACATTGATGAAGAGTTGTACATGATGCAACCCAAAGGTTTTGTCGATCCTAAAGATGCTAACAAGGTATGCAAACTTGAACGGTCCATCTATGGATTGAAGCAAGCATCCCGAAGTTGGAATCAACGTTTTGATAAGGTAATCAAAAGTTTTGGTTTTATACAAACTTATGGAGAAGCTTGTATTTACAAGAAAGTGAGTGGGAGCTCTGTAGCATTCTTAATACTATATGTAGATGACATATTGTTGATTGGGAATGATGTAGACCTTATTAATAGTGTCAAGGAATATTTGAATAATAGTTTTTCAATGAAGGATCTTGGCGAAGCAGGTTACATATTAGGCATAAAGATTTATAGAGATAGATCGAGACGCCTAATATCATTGTCACAAAGTACATATTTGGACAAGGTTCTAAAGAGGTTTGGAATGGAAGATAGCAAGAAAGGGTTCTTGCCCATGTTGCCCAATACGACCTTGAGTAAAACTCAAAGTCCGACAACGTCAGAAGATAGAGAAAGGATGAGTAAGACTCCCTATGCCTCAGCCATAGGATCTCTAATGTATGCCATGCTATGTACTAGACCCGACATTGCATATGCTGTTAGTTTAACTAGCAGATATCAAAGTGATCCAGGAGTGGATCATTGGACAGCGGTCACAATCTGGATACGTATTTACTTTGAATGGTGCAACAGTGAGCTGGAGGAGTGCAAAGCAAAGCGTTGTGGCGATATCTTCAACTGAATCGGAATACATGGCTGCTTCGGAGGCTTCACAAGAAGCGATATGGATGAAAGAGTTCATTACAGAGTTGGGTGTGGTTCCAAGTGCGCTGGACCCAATGTCTATCTACTGTGATAACATGGGCGCCATAGCCAATGCGCAAGAACCAAGGTCACACAAGAAGCTGAAGCACATCAAGCTACGTTTTCACGCTATTCGAGAACATGTCCAAGATGGGGACATAAAGATTTGCAAAGTACACACATATCTGAATATGGCGGATCCGTTGACTAAACCTCTCCCGAGGGCAAAACATGACCAACACCAAACTGCCATGGTGTTCGGTATATTACCATGTAATCTAGATTAGATGACTCTAGTGCAAGTGGGAGACTGTTGGAGATGTGCCCTAGAGGAAATAATAAATATAGTTATTATTATATCTTTGTGTTTATGATAAATGTTTACATTCATGCTATAATAGTATTGACAAGGAAACATTAATACTTGTGTGATTTGTAAACTAAAATAGAGTCCCTAGTAAAGTCTCTTTATAATACTAGCTTCTTGGTTAATAAATGATTGTGGTTTCCCTATCATGAACATTGAGATGTTATTAACAACAAGATCATATCGTTAGGAGAATGATATGGTGGACATACTCCTATAGATAAGCGTAGGATAAAGATCAAGTCATTTTAATCGTTCAATTGCTATATGCTTTCTGATACATAGTAACCTAATTCCTTCGACCATGAGATCATGCATATCACCTTCACCGAAAGGATGCTTTGATGACATCAAACACCACACCGTAACTGGGTGGCTATAAAGGTGGCATTGAGTGTTCAGAAAGTATTGGTTGAGACACATGGATCAAGAGTGGGATTTGTCCATCCATATGACGGATAGATATACTCTGGGCCCTCTCGGTGGAATGTCATCCAATTAGCTTGCAAGCATGTGACTGGCTCACAAGGGATCACATATCACGGGAACAAGAAAAGAGTACTTATCCGTAACGAGGTTGAACTAGGTATGCAGAGATACCGACGATCATAACCTCGGATAAGTAAACTATCGTGAGACAAAGGGAAATTGGTATCGTATGTAAGTGGTTCATTCGATCGCAAAGTAATCGTAGAAATATGTGGGAGCCATATGAATTTCCAGATTCCTCTATTGGTTATTGTTCGGAGAAGTGTCTCGATCATGTCTGCATAATTCACGAACCGTAGGGAGACACACTTAAGGATTCGACGTTGTTTGAGTAGTTATGGAATGATGAGTAAGAGACCGAATGTTGTTCGGAGTCTCGGATGTGATCCGGGATATCACGAGGAGATACGGAATGGTCCGGAGAATAAGATTCATATAAGGAAAGTCCTGCTTCGGGGTTGGAGAATGGTTCCGGTGTTTTCATCGGGAATGTTCTAGAAGGTTCCGGAATGTCCGGCACTCCGGAGGGGAAGGGTACATGAATGTGTCATATCAAGTTGGAATGATTGCATCATGTACTAGGTGTCATCGCTGAACAAAATAAAGGGTTTAATCAAGTCCTAGTTTTAAAAGTCAAACACCAATTTGAAAAGTCAAATGGCTATTTTGGAAGGTGGAGGGGAAGTAGGAAACCTACTTGGGGAGGAGTTCCCTCCCTCCACCGCCGGCCCACTTGGGATCCGAGTTGGGGAGGGACTCCCCTACCCTTGGCCGGCGCCTCCCACCTATATAAGGAGGGGCAGGGCTGCCCCTCCTAGCACACAAGTTGCCCCCCTCTAAACCCTAACCCTAGCCGCCGCCGCCCTCCATAGCCGCCGCCTAGGGCAACTCGCCACCGCCGCCTAGGACAAACCCTATCCGCCGGCCTTGCCCCTCCTTGGTGTGTTTAAACCCTAGATCGCCGAGGCTCTCTCTCATAGTCCACCATACTCGCTCCGGCTTAAGGCGAAGCCCTGCGAGATCTCCCCTCTACTTCCGGTACCACGCCGTTGTGCTGCCGGAATCGCGATGAGAGTGCTACAACCTCCGCTGCCTGTTGGAACAAGGGAGAGGAAGGTCTTCGTCGAGTACCGAACGTGTGACCGACTGCGGGAGCGCTGCCGGAACGCAGCGCCGGAAGGATCGTCTACGCGATCTTGAGATCGTAAGAGTACGACTACATCACAATTACGACGCCCTCTGACAGTACAATTGCAAGGCACGACAACGGCATCGCCGCGTCCACGACACCGACAACTGCATCAACAAACCGGTATCACAATTGTGACGCCCCTATGACCGCGCATATGGTTCTAGCAAAACCTTGTGTGCTTGGTGGGTTCCTCCGGTCCTAACAAAACCGATGGTCTCACTTATGATCGTGTCCAAGAGACGTCCCCGACTGTATCTCTACAAGGTGCAAAACATCCATAACTGCAGCTTCATCAACAACAATAAAAAAAACGCGCAATTTTTTGCGCCTCCGGCAATGGCGGACACACCACTACGACGACTACGACATCGAACACGGCTACATCACGCTCGGCTGCCTTGACATCAACATCAAGAACAACGTCTATAACAACTCAAGAACTCCAGTCAACAACGTCCGCGTCGTCACTTGCGTCTACGCCACTCCCGCTGTGACTGTGGGAGGGAAGGGAGGCACTAGAAGGGGACACAGTCACCGCCCTTAGGTGCCAACCATGATCATGTCCACGCAGATGATGATGACAAGGAGGTGAAGATGATGGAAGCGCAAGACTTCAAATCCAGTCGCAAGCGTCCATTTTACTCCCGCTCCAACTGAAGAGAATGTTAGAGTACATATACATATATGCTAGATATAGACTAGGACTCTATAACTTGTACTCCAAGTCTCTAATTACCCCGTGTAACTCTATATAAACCTCAACAAGGGTCAATACAATATAACACAATATTCTAGAGAACTATATTTTCCACAGTGTCAACTATGCAAGATGACGGCAACTCCATTGGACTGGCGTAGGCAATCTACGATGAATTCTCTCTTCTCTCTCTAGGCTTCACTCATGTTATTCAGTCTCATAGATCCCATGGAAGTAATAGAGTGGCTCTTACTCTATCTTGTAAGGCAGAGGGACCCAATCAATTTATTGACTAGAAGATGCGTAAGATTTTGTTACGAGTCTGCTTACGGGCTATGTAATTAAGTTGGACATGTCTATGTTATTGGCTTAGCATTTTTTTTAAACCCATGTATGATATGGTTGCTTTATTTATAAAACATGACGAAAGACTATTTCATGATGTCTTAAAAAAAGAACTTCGCTGATGTGCCTCGAGCGACCAGGAAGATCACGTGATGGACAAAGTCAAAGAAGTTGCTGGCTGCTCCAAAGACTCGTTCACGCCTATGGGACCAATTTCTTGAATCTCGATCTCTCCACCCATGAGGAAATATTTCATAGTAGCTTCATTAGACCGTATATCTCTCTTGGTATATCCAAGCAATAGGTAGAAACAAAAACTAAAACATTCTGAAGCTACAAAGATAGTTATTTATACATGTGAAGATCATGCATTTCAATCAAATTCGGATATATTTTTTAAGCCCATGATATAAAAAAATTGGGTGGATCCTCTACCCGTTTAGCTAAGAAAGAATAAATACAGAGATGGATAATAGATGATATGAAGATCATGAGCTGCCCCATGATAAAACCTCCAGTAGTCACGAATATCCCCTTCTTCCCTAATCCAAGATCTGATAAAGAAGAGTGCCAGTGGAACCGGACGAGAACTTTCTTATGCCAGAGAGATCAGTTTTTTTTTGAGATGGAAACCCAACTTCCACTAGTAATTAAGCACATGCACATGCACGTTTCATGCGAAAGCAACTGAAAGTATAATTTAGTACTACAATACAACAAACATTATGCGCCGGAGAAAGATCGTGCAATTAGACAAATTATGTAGAAAAACAGGTACAATTTGATATTTATTTTTTGAGTAAAGTTAGTATCAGTTTACAAAGTGGAATCTTGGTAGACATGTCACAAGAAGTATTGTATATTTATCGGTGCAAGTCACCTTCACATGATTCCCTCCTTATGCAAAGCCAGTGTGATCACATCAAGAAATTCATTAAGACATTCATTTGGAACCACTAAGAATATTGTCAAATAAAAAGACCATCAAATTGGGAAATCAAAAACTACATTGCAACATTTCACGCGCGCGCCCACACACAAACACCATTTCCTTCAGTAGAACACATGGCATACTGTATATCACATGGCATGGCTTATTAGAAATCCATCAGGTTAAGCTCAGATAACTCATAGCTCACATCACTCAATCAGTCGTGTTGCTTTACTATCTTCTAAAGCCCTTGATGTAATAGAAGGAGTTTAATCAATTTATATTCTCTGATATGTATTTCCCACGACGAAAGAACTGGGAATTCCGGAGACATTAGCTACTGATGTGAAAGATACAAACATGGTTTGAACAATAAACATGCAAGTCTTGAAGAATCAATCGGTGTCAATTCCTAATCGATATCTACTCTGAATACATGCTTAGTTCATAATTCCTTTCTATGTCAATTCCTTACTCACTACAATTGTTGTTGTTTTTCTCACCATTTGTTTTTTATCAAGCTCTGCCACTGTTAAACGCATGTACACATTAGCGGATTCAAGAATATTTATAAGCCTAGGAAACTGTAGTTTTGAAGGATTAGATTCTTAATTTAATGTCAATTAGTGATAAACATAAGCTGCGCGGCTGGCCGGCAACTGCCTAGACAGCAGGGATGCTGTGTCCGGCACTGCATTATGTAGCAAGGTTTGAGTCAATCCAATCGAAGGAAAGCGATGCCTTTGAGAAAGTTAGCAGTAAAAGAGTAAGTTGAGATCACCGTGTTTGGACTCCTTAACATCAGCTGGCAGGTCAGGGAGTTCGACGACGTGAGAAATGATGAGTCGAGATACATCAGGACGAAGCAGCGGGGCAGTGGGGCGTCGCCCTCAGCAGAGAATCATCAGGACGAAGCAGCGGGGCATCAGGGCGTCGCCCTCAGTAGAGAATGGAGGCAGATCGTTGGACGCAGAGTGGACCGTCGGGGCGGCCGGCAGCCGGCGTCGTGGGGTACGACGACTGGCTATTAAGGGCAGAGGAAGCCAGACGCTAGAGCTTCGAGGCGGTAGAAGATGTGCATGGGAGGAGATGCAGCGAGCAGAGGAAGAAGGCGGCATGGGAGGAGTGGTCGTGGCCTCGTGGGACGTGGGTGGATCGTGGCCTCCTGAGTCCTGAGAGCGTTGGTTCGTTGTACGATATCATCGGGCAAACGTGGACACTGAGATTGACCGCTAACGTGGACACTGAGATTGACCGATTAGGCCACGCTTGGCAACATTGGTTAATTTTACGCCCATGATTGTTTACGGGTCTGTGTCGATGTGCACAACTAATTACGGCCGGAAAATACGGATACCCTCTGGTCCGTGAGCTTTCCGCTTCGTATACGGCTGGAAACGGCCGAGTATGGAAAATAAAACGGTAAAACAAATGCTGATACTCGTCTGATCCGAATTTTTTCCGGGACAGATAAATACATTCGTATTTTAGCTTCAATCCGACGAACCAAGCAGGGCCTTAGCGGTAGAGATTACAGGGGTATTACTAAACGGACAACTCATCATTGGGTAATCCTGAAACGTTAGATTTAGACAATCGTATGGCTGTTGTTATATGGATTTGACCCTCTGAGTCTTTTTATATTAGTTTAGATTAGATTTAGATTTAGATTAACAGATGGACACAACACGATCGCTGTCCACTAAACCATATACAAACTCAGGCGCATCATCCGGCCATACAGATGGGGATTGATGTCCAAGTTTGGCACCATACGCCGCAAGAGCGTCCGCAACTTTATTACAAACCCGTGGGCAATACATAATGGAAAAACTAGAAAAATTCAGTCTAGCAAAATACTTGATCTCACGGAAGAGGTGGCCATTAACAGAAATATCATGAGCACTAGACGTTAGAGCAACTCTAGCAGCTACCGTAAAAGCCTCAAAACCATAAAATAACCGCCAGTTTAGCGTATCCCGCAAAAAATCCGTGCCGTGAAGCTACCGTATTCCAGACTGAACCCGAATTTTTTTTGTGGGGCGCGGCAAATTCCTTCCACGGAACGGTACTTCTACGGGGTCCGGAGGGAAACCGAGCGCGACCTCGTATCCTCGTTCCGATTTTGACGGGATGGAAGTTTTAGCTCCCGCCTCCCGACCCCACCCAGCCGCCGCCGTCGATCTCTCTCCCTGGTGAACCTCCGAGGCCACCGCCACCGCCAATTGAAGGATTGGACTCCTGCGACCTCCCGCCGGCTGCCGCGCAAGCCCCGCGGTCGACTGCCGCGTTTCCTGTAGCTCCGCCGGTCCACGTAGGCACGCCAGCCGCCGCCACTTTGTCCATCAAGAAGAGGAAGCACGCGAACGTCGTCGCCGCCGAGCCCCCGGTCGCGGCTTCCGCGGGCTCGCCATCCCCTGCTCCCGCCAGGGCCATCGTCGCCCCGCAACTCCCGAAGACGTCCACGACGCGGAAGAAGGCCGGCACCGGCCCGAAGAAGGCGGCGCCAGGCAGCAGCAAGGCGGCACCGCCGAAGAAGAAGCCCGTGAAGCGCGCCGCCGCTCTGCAAAGCACCACACCGGCTCCACAGCGTGTACACGTTGTTGCAGACAACATGCTCGAGGAAATGCCTTCGAGGTACGATGAATCCCCCTCGTCCTATGTGCAGCTGCTGAACGAGAGCGAGGTGTGCATCACGCAACCTCCTCTCCCTGCCTATGATTTGGATGGTGCGGAAGAGGAGGAGGAAGAGGCCGTGGATGGTGAGGAGGAGGAAGATGATGGGGATGATTTGGAAGAGGTTGATCGAGGGGTGTACGATGATGCCAAAGCCGAGAAGAAGAGAAGGACCATCAACTACACTCCAATGGAAGACACGGTCTTGTGCAAGGCATGGACACAAGTGTCCATGGATGCGGTCCGTGGCACGGATCAAACCAGAAAGAGCTATTGGTTAAGAATCAAAGATAAGTTCTTCAAGCTCTTACCATCCATGGAGAACCCAGTCGACCGCACCTATCGTTCACTACAAGGAAGGTGGGGCGTGATCAAGGCAGCTTGTAGCCGTTGGAGTGGAGCTTTGGAGCAAGTCCGGGCACAACCTTTGCCAAGTGGTAGAACAATAGATGAAATTGCTTCAATTTCTATGGATAGGTACATTGTTGGAGGGTGCTCGAGCACACAGAGAAGTGAAAGTTGAGGGAGGAAGAAGGAAAACCAAGAAAGGGAGCATTGCTCAAGTTGGATGATAAGGAGGAGGAAGGAGGAAGGACCAAGGGGAGACCGTAAGGAACTAAGAAGGCTATGTTGGAGATATGCCCTAGAGGCAATAATAAATGTAGTTATTATTATATATTTATGTTTATGATAAATGTTTACATTCATGCTATAACAGTATTAACCAGAAATATTAATACTTGTGTGATTTGTAAACTAAATTAGAGTCCCTAGTAAAGCCTCTTTATAATACTAGCTTGTTGATTAATAGATGATCATGGTTTCTTGATCATGAACATTTGAGATGTTGTTAATAACAAGGTCATATCATTAGGAGAATGATATGATGGACATACTCCTATAGAGAAGCGTAGCATAAAGATCAAGTCATTTTAAATAGTTCAATTGCTATAAGCTTTCTGATACATAGTAACCTAATTCCTTCGACCATGAGATCATGCTTATTACCATCACCGGAAGGATACTTTGATGACATCAAACACCACACCGTAACTGGGTGGCTATAAAGGTGGCATTGAGTGTTCAGAAAGTATGGGTTGAGACACATGGATCAAGAGTGGGATTTGTCCATCCATATGACAGATAGATATACTCTGGGCCCTCTCGGTGGAATGTCATCCAATTAGCTTGCAAGCATGTGACTGGCTCACAAGGGATCACATATCACGGGAACGAGAAAAGAGTACTTATCGGTAACGAGGTTGAACTAGGTATGCAGAGATACCGACGATCAAAACCTCGGATAAGTAAACTATCGTGAGACAAAGGGAAATTGGTATCGTATGTAAGTGGTTCATTCGATCGCAAAGTAATCGTAGAAATATGTGGGAGCCATATGAATTTCCAGATTCCTCTACTGGTTATTGATCGGAGAAGTGTCTCGATCATTTCCGCATAATTCACGAACTGTAGGGAGACACACTTAAGGATTCGATGTTGTTGAGTAGTTATGGAATGATGAGTAAGAGACTGAATGTTGTTCAGAGTCTCGGATAGGATCCGGGATATCACGAGGAGATCCAGAATGGTCTGGAGAATAAGATTCATATAAGGAAAGTCCTGTTTCGGAGTTGGGGAATGATTCTGGTGTTTTCATCGGGAATGTTCTAGAAGGTTCCGGAAGGTCCGGCACTTCGGAGGGGAAGTGTACATGAATGTGTCATGACAATGTGGAATGGTTGCATCATGTACTAGGTATCATGGCTGGGCAAAATAAAGGAAGGAATCAAATCCTAGTTTGAAAAGTCAAACGTCAATTTGAAAAAGTCAAACAACAGTTTTGCTTGGTGGAGGGAGAGTAGGAAACCTACTTGGGGAGGAGTTCCTCTCCCTCCACCCGCCGGCCAAGGAGGACGACTTGGGGGAGGACTCCCTTCCCCTTGGTCGCACCGTCCCACCTATAAAAGGAGGGGCAGGGCTGCCCCTCTTCCCTACACCCAACACCACCCAAACCCTAGCCCTAGCCGCCGGCGTCCACCAAGTCGTCGCCGCCCCCTAGGGTTTATCCTAGCCGCCGAGTTGGGGCTTCCCCAAGCCCTAGACGTCGGCCAAGCTTCGACCCTTGGTGCCTCTAAACCCTAGATCGCCAAGGCCTCTCTCATAGTCCACCATACTCGCTCCGGCTTAAGGCGAAGCCCTGCGAGACCTTCCCTCTACTTCCGGTACCACGCCGTCGTGCTGCCGGAATCACGAGGAGAGTGCTACAACCTCCGCTGCTGCTGTAACAAGGGAGAGAAAGGTATTCATCGAGTATCAAACGTGTGACCAACTGCGGAAGTGCTACCGGAACGCCGCGCCGGAAGGATCGTCTACGCGATCTTGAGATCGGCAAGAGTACGACTACATCACCCACGAGAATCTGCTCTCGTTAACCGCTTGGGAATCTTCGAGGGTGAGTTCCTCTATCGACTCGTTGCTACAATCTAGTAGATAGATCTTGGCTTGTTTGTTTGCATGCGGTAGAATTTTTTTTCCATGCTACGAACACCTCCAGGCTAAAGAATGGATCAAGATGGAGAAAGAGCACTCCAACATGGCATCTAAAATTGATGAGATGGTAAAGTTGAAGGAAGCTACCACAATGAAAACCTTGGAGGTCGAAATTATCATGAAGGAGAAGAAGAATGAGATGAAGCTAATAAGGTGGCAAGGAATCCGTGAGTTGGAGGAGAGAAAGATTGCTCTAGAGGAGAAGAAAGCTGCCACCGAGCTTCTTGCCGAGGAGAATAGAACAATGATGATGGATCCAAGCTTCATGGATGCATGCACTAGATAGTGGTGGTAGTTGAGGAGGATGGAGATCATCGCAAGGAGGAAGCAAGCCATGGCGGAGGCCCAAGCAACTTTCGGTGGAGGAGCTTCGGTGAGTGGAGATGCTACGGCAAGTGGAGGTGCTACGGCGAGTGACGGTGCTGCTTGATGCGTATGCCTTGCATTTTCTATGTTGATCTTATTTTGGGTGTGATTCGATGCGAACATGTTTGCAAACATTGGAACTAAAACTGTCGCATGTGCTGTCGTATGAACTGTCGAAAAATGCAGTTATGTATGCGGTTTCATTTTGCAGCACAGCGGCGCGGTGCAGCTACCGTAAACGCAAACCGCAAAACAACATATTCGAATATGCTGTTTGATGGCGCCCACCACTTGTCGTGGGACGCTTCGTTGGAAACCCCAAGAGCAAAGTATGAAGCAGCACAACAGCAAGTTTCCCTCAGTAAGAAACTGAGGTTACCGAACCAGTAGGAGGAAGGAAACGTCACACAGGTGTTGCTAGCAACGCAGAGACCTGCACAACACAAACTCAAGACTTTGCCCCAACGAATCAGTGAGGTTGTCAAGCTCACCGGTTTGCTGTAACAAAGGATTAAACGTATGATGTGGAAGGTAATGGTTTGCAGCAAGTAAACATGTAACAGTGGAAGATGTATCAATGGTAAAGATTGGACCGGGATCCATAGTTCACTAGAGGTGCTCACCTTAGATAAACAACATGGCATGAAGGGTAAACAAATTATAGCGAGGCAATTGACAGGAACTGAGCAAGGCATAACAATGCAATTACTATCCAGAAAGATCCTATGAGGTTGATTGGGCAATACAACAATATACATAGACTGTCATCCAACTGCATCTATGAATAGAAGTCCACCTTCAGGTTATCATCCAAACCCCCTCCAGTATTAAGTTGCAAGCAATAGACAACTGCTTTAAAAAAAGTGTGTAAGGTAAACAGTCCACATGTTCCATGAACAAGAGACCGTTGTTTTCTCCCTAGTAGCAACAACACATCTACAACCGAAGAGATTATTGTCACTTCCCTTGGAAACTAGAGGCATGAACATACTATCAAGCATAAATACTCCCTCTTGGAGTCACTAGCAACTACTTGGCCAAGATAACCACTAGCAACGGAGAGCATGCAAGATCACAAACAACACAGACATGATAGAATCATAAAGATAAAGCCATTAATCAAACCAACATAATAATCTCAATATCCATCGGATCCCCGCAAACACAACATGCATGATTACAAATAGATTAGATCTTGATCATGAACGGAGCTCACAAGATCTATACATGAAAGCACAAAGGAGGAGATACAACCATCTAGCTACTACATGGACCCATAGTCCAAGGTGGAACTACTCATGAATCATACCGGAGAGAAGGCCTCCGAGATGATCTCCCCTTTCGGCAGGGTGTCGGGAAGAGCTTCAGATCCCCCTGATCTAGGGACGATGGTGGCGACGGATACAGACGGTTTCGTGGATTTCTGATCGGATACCCAGGGTTTCTGCATCGGGGGCTTCTTATACGTGAAGGGCGAGACCGGGAGGCGGCCAGGGCCACCAAACCCTAGCCAGGCGCGGGCCCACCTGCCCCCGCGCCTGGAGTGGGTTTGGCCCCCCTGGCCGGCCCCTTCGGCTCTCCTTTGGACATCTTATTCCCCACGGAAAGTAATTGACTGATGTTTGTCCCGTCCAATTTCGAGAATATTTCTTTACTAACTTTTCTGAAACCAAAAATAGCAGAAAACAGGCATCTGGCACTGTTGCAACTTGTTAATAGGTTAGTACCGGAAAACATGTATAAATCACCTTAAAGTGTAGACAAGTAAATCAAAGTAGATACTAAACAAGGATGGAGCATCAAAAATTAGATACGTTTCTGGCGTATCAACATCCCCAAGCTTAACTCCTGCTCGTCCTCGAGTAGGTAAGTGATAAACAGAATAATTTTTGAGGTGAACATGCACCCTCACAATAAAGATCCAACCATTTGCAAGCATTGAAAGCTGGGATCAAAGAACTCTAAACATGTGCATGAAAGAATGGAGTTCTAACAGTAGGACATAGTAACTATGCATGCAACATGGCAAGCTACAAACAAAGATCATGAATAATATGCATTGAAAAACGTTTGTTTGTTTCACATGCAGAAAATATAAGATAGTGGCAATCAGCTTGTCCCTTATAGAGTGGCAGTATAATGCATAGAACACCTGCAAAGTTCACAAGGGTGACTAGAAACAAATAGCACAAGAACAAGTAATAACATAGTATGCATCAATTAATAAGCTTTTGAACACTGCACACAGAATGACAACTATGCTCTCTTAATGGTGCCTAAAGGTAGAAGGTGGAGACTCAAGTAATGGTGGAAGAAAGAACTTTATGTAAAGGAAGCAGGGATCACAAGTTTCAAAAAGATCTTCCAAAAATAATGGTACTTGTTAGCTTTGAGCCCACATTGCCCCTATCATAAGCATCTTGAAGTGGTTAAGGTTAAAGTGGCAAAGCTGGAGTATATGCTTGACGAAGTATAAGTTGGAAATCTCAAGTCCCTTGAATATGAGGGCTACACCTCATGGATACTCAACTTAGGGCCCAGGTAAGTTCTTGTCACTGTAAGTATTTGCATATCACTGAGACCCAACAACGGGGTACCCCTTGCACATGGTACATGAGCTTTCCCATAACCAAAATAACAAGGCAATCAGACAATAAGCATCTCAGCAATATTTTTATTTACCATATGCATAGCTTTTTATTGAGGATGCTTCATAGATAGCTCACTACGGTGATGCTGCAAGTTTCCACCATGATTAGGCATGGCTTAGGCTAGCGGCCCAGGCATTTCTCTAACACAGAATACAAACTCCATAGACTTACAAGTTCCCACTTCATTTCACACCGGTAACATCCATAGACAAAAGAGCATGATATCAACGGAGTACAAAAGTACAAGTGCAATGTTGAAAACGTTCCCTGTGACAGCACGGTTCTGCTAATCCCAACTTATAAGTGCAAGGATATACAACAAAGTTGTCTCAATGGTTCAAGTTTATTAGGGGCAAAGAATAAAATGTGCCATCAAGTTCGTGAGGGCTTTAATCACTAAGTTTTCACATAAAAAAATAGTTTTTAATTGGAAGATAGTTGAAAACAAGAATATACTTGGAATGGTGTACACACCATGCATAGGAGTTTATAGTGGACACTTTGGAATAACTTGGTTTCTTGGGAGTTGGAAGCATGAGTAGAAATTACTCATACAAGTGGAGGATAGCAAAAGACTAGGAGCAACCAACTAAGAGAGCAATAACGGCCATAATTATGCAATGCAACAAAGCAAACTAATCAAAGCAAAGAGTGGTACTACAAGTCAAGGACTAAATGATCATAAAGGCTAATAGTGACTTGTCATAGTCATAACATGGTGTGAGCATGTGCCAAGTCAACCCAAACAAAGCATCAAAGGAGAATACCACAATACTATGCTTTTGCATGCTAAAATAACGCATAATTTCTTTAAGGCACACTAAGCAATCCCAATTGTTTGGAACAATACATTCTACATCAATAACCACTAAGAATAATGCTAAAACAACACCTAGCATGTCATGCTAAAGTCTAGGTCACAGTCAATGCAAGCTCCTCTTGCACTTAAAGCAAGAACTTACTACTCCTTTCCAAACACCAATCAAACTTATTTGCAAAACAACACAACGAGAACGGGGGTCCAAATTACTAAAGCAAACTAAACAAACTAAGCAAAGCAAGCAAAAACTAAGACGCTTCAAGAACAATACAACTATGCATGAAACAATAAAAACGAAGTGTCTAGACAGACCTGAGCTTTTTATTTATGAAGAAGGGGATGCCTTGGGCATCCCCAAGCTTTGACGCTTGTACCTCTTGAATATTTCTTGGGGTGACACCATGGTGGCATCCCCAAGCTTGATCTTTTGTCCATTCTTCATCTCATTACATCATTCTCTCTCTACTCCTGAAATTTTTCCTTCATACAAAACTTCACATAATCTTCATTAGCAACATTAGCTTATTCAAAAGATATTAGACCACTGACAAATCTTTGGAACAACAAGGATTTTCACTAAAAACACAAGCTAATGTATCAACTCCTTCAAAAAGCTTAATTTCCCAAAAATAACTCAAAAAGGAATCAATAAGAAGCAAATGCAAATAATGGCAGAAATCTGTCAAAACAGACCAGAAGGTAGAAACCGATTTTTTCGAACATATTCTGTTGCTCAAATCAAAAAGTGTTGAACTAAACAAAGTTAGCTAACATACTGGGTGATTTATTCGTAAATTTTGAGCTCAATCCGAGTTACATATCCTCTTCACGATTTTTTTTGTGGAGGACAGAAATCTGTTTCGGGACAACAACTCTCCAAATCTTATTTCCCTCTCATTAGAGGTCATTCTTGGCACAAAAAGCAAACATAAAGGATAAGGATAGGTCATTACTGAATTAATAACTTCCAAGACTCAAGGAAACTCTTGGGTTATCTCCCAACAAGTACTTTTCTTTAACGCCTTTAAGTTAGGCACAAGAAGCAAGAAGAATCAAGTATTTTCAAATGAGAAAGCATTAACATCAAACCTTGATTTCAAAGGAGGATCAAAAAACAACTTCTCTCTTCTCATAGGGAAGTGTTCAATACCTTTCTTGAATGGAAAATGATATTTGATGGTGTCTTCTTTCATATCAATGATGGCACCAACTCTTCTAAGAAAAGGTCTTCCCAAAGTAATAGGACAAGAAGCATTGTATTCAACATCCAAAACATAGAAATCAACAAGGATATAAGCATTATTAACCATAATGAGAACATCATTAATACTCCCCATGAGTTTCTTTTTAGCATTATCATTGAGTGGGACATTCAAATAACAATCTTCTAATGGTGGCAAATCAAGCATTTTATAAATCTTCCTAGGCATAATAGATATACTAGAACCAAGACCACATGAAGCTTTGAGATCAAATTCATTCACTTGCATATTAATAATGGGTTCCCAACTATCTTCTACTTTCCTAGGAATATAAGCTTTGTGTTTTAACTTCTCTTCCTTAATCTTAACAAGAGCATCTGTAATGTGTTTGGTAAAGGAAACATGCATATCACTAGCATCAGGACTTCTAGCAAGCTTTTGCAAGAACATAATTACTTCAAAAATATTGCAAACATCAATATCATAGTCAAACTTAGCATCACTAGTGGTAGGCATAGTAGGAGGAGTAATAGGGGCTACTTGTGGTTTAGTGGTGATAGTGCACACACTATTGTTTCTATCAATTTCAGCTTCCCTTTCCCACTTAGCATGAAGTTGAGCTAACAACCTAACATTTTCATCAATAGTAACTTGTATGGCATGAGCAGTAGCAAAGGTGTTTTCCTTAGTTTCAGGTTTAGCAGCAATTTTATTAACCAAGGAAGTTTGAGCTTCAGACAAAGAGGATATATTTTTCTCAACAGTTATATTGAAAGTGGTTTCTTTACTAATAAAGTCCTTGAGCATTACTTCAAGTTCAGAGGGGGCACTTCTAGCATTATTGTAAGAGCTTCCATAGGAGTTTACATTATTAGGAGGATGAGGCCTATAATTGTTGTTGCTACCAAAATTATTCATATAGGCATTGTTGTTGAAATTATTGTTTCTAATGAAGTTCACACCAACTTGCTCTTCTTGAGCAACCAAAGAGGCTAAGGGAACACTATTAGAATCTAGAGGAGCTTTCCTATTAACAAGCATAGCCATAATAACATCAATCTTTTCACTCAAAGAGGAAGTTTCCTCAATAGAATTTACCTTCTTACCATGTGGAGCTCTCTCAACATGCCATTCAGAGTAGTTAACCATCATATTATCAAGGAGCCTTGTTCCAGCACCCAAGGTGAGTCCCATAAAAGTACCTCCAGCAGCAGAATCCAACAGGTTTCTTGAGGAGAAGTTCAAACCTGCATAAAAAGTTTGGATAATCATCCAAGCAGTGAGTCCATGAGTAGGGTAATTTTTAACCAAAGATTTCATTCTTTCCCAAGAAGGAGCAACATGTTCACTATCAAGCTGTTTAAATTTCATAATGTCATTTCTCATAGCAATAATCTTAGCAGGAGGATAGTACTTCCAATAAAAGCATCTTTGCACTTAGTCCAAGAATCAATACTATTTTTAGACAAAGATAGCAACCATTCTTTAGCTTTTCCCCTCAAGGAGAAAGTAAAAAGCCAGAGCTTAATAATATCTCCATCTATATCCTTATAATTTTGCATCTCACAAAGTCCAACAAAGCTATTAAGATGGGCAGCAGGATCATCAGAACCAGCACTAGAAAATTGCTCTCTCATCACAAGATTCAACAAAGCAGGCTTAATTTCATAAAAGGTAGCATCAGGAGCAGGTGGAGCAATAGGTGTGCTAAGGAAATCATTGGTGTTGGTGCTAGTGAAGTCACATAACTTAGTGTTCTCAGCAGAGTTCATTTTGGTAAATATGGGCAAGCCAAAAACAGCAGCAGTAGCTAGAGTAGGAACTAATTTTTTTGTGTTTTTTAATAAGACAAGCAAACCAAGCTAGACTATTTTTTTGGGTTTTTTGAAAAGAGGCAAACAAAACCAAGCAAAAGAAACAAAGCAAACTAAAAACAAAGTAAAGAGAAAGGAAGTAAATGACTCCCCTTGTGAAGACGTCCTTAGCCTTCCCGACAACGGCGCCAGAAAATAGCTTGATGGCGCCCACCACTTGTCGTGGGATGCTTCGTTCGAAACCCCAAGAGCAAGGTATAAAGCAGCATAACAACAAGTTTCCCCTAGTAAGAAACCGAGGTTATCGAACCAGTAGGAGGAAGGAAATGTCACACAGGTGTTGCTAGCAACGCGGAGACCTGCACAACACAAACTCAAGACTTTGCCCCAACGAATCAGTGAGGTTGTCAAGCTCACCGGTTTGATGTAACAAAGGATTAAATGTATGGTGTGGAAGGTAATGGTTTGCAGCAAGTAACCAGGTAACAGTGGAAGATGTATCAATGGTAAAGATTGGACCGGGGTCCATAGTTCACTAGGGGTGCTCTTCTTAGATAAACAACATGGCATGAAGGGTAAACAAATTACAGCGAGGCAATTGACAGGAACTGAGGAAGGCATAACAATGCAATTACTAGCCAGAAAGATCCTATGAGGTTGATTGGGCAATACAACAATATACATAGACCGTCATCCAACTGCATCTATGATTAGAAGTCCACCTTCAGGTTATCATCCGAACCCCCTCCAGTATTAAGTTGCAAGCAACAGACAACTGCTTTAAGAAAAGTGTGTAAGGTAAACAGTCCACATGTTCCATGAACAAGAGACCGTTGTTTTCTCCCTAGTAGCAACATCACATCAACAACCGAAGAGATTATTGTCACTTCCCTTGAAAACTAGAGGCATGAACATACTATCGAGCATAAATACTCCCTCTTGGAGTCACTAGCAACTACTTGGCCAAGATAACCACTAGCAACAGAGAGCATGCAAGATCACAAACAACACAGACATGATAGAATCATAAAGATAAAGCCATTAATTAAACCAACATAATAATCTCAATATCCATCGGATCCCCGCAAACACAACATGCATGATTACAAATAGATTAGATCTTGATCATAAACGAAGCTCACACGATCCATACATGAAAGCACAAAGGAGGATATAAAACCATCTAGCTACTATATGGACCCATAGTCCAAGGTAGAACTACTCACGAATCATACCGGAGAGAAGGCCTCCGGGATGATCTCCCCTCCGACAGGGTGCCGGGAAGAGCTTCAGATCCCCCCGATCTAGGGACGATGGCGGCGGCGGTTACAGACAGTGACGGCGGTTACAGACGGTTTCGTGGATTTCTGATCGGGTACCCAAGTTTCTGCATCGGGGACTTCTTATAGGCGAAGGGGCGAGACCGGGAGGCGTTCAGAGCCACCAAACCCTAACCAGGCACGGGCCCACCTGCCCCGGCTCCTAGGGTGGGTCTGGCCCCCCTGGCCGGCCCCTCCGGCTCTCTTCTGGACTTCTTGTTCCCCACAGAAAGTAATTGACTTTGACGTTTGTCCCGTTCAATTCCGACAATATTTGTTTACTAACTTTTCTGAAACAAAAAACAACAGAAAACATGCATCTGACACTGTTGCAACTTGTTAATAGGTTAGTACCAGAAAACATGTAAAAAACACCTCAAAATATAGACAAGTAAAGCAAAGTAGATACTAAACAAGCATGGAGCATCAAAAATTATAGATACGTTTCCGACGTATCGCTGTTTTGCGGTTTGCGTTTACAGTAGCTGCACTGCGCCGGCTCTCACGGCCCCGAAAATCTCGTTTTCAGCGCACCGGACTCGCGCGTTTACGTTTTGTGTTTTACGGTAGCTGCTAGAGTTGCTCTTATGGCTTCAACAAGTCTTTGAGAGTCTGTCTCCATTTGAATTCTGCAAAATGCCCCAGGAATGAGACCATTGCAGACCCATCAAGCATGCGGTAGCTTCCGAATGAAGGGCATCATATGTGTACTGAACAGAACCAGCTCCAGCACCCATCGCTATCCCATCAGAATTTCGAATTATGAAACCCGACACACCACTACGAGTGTTGTTGGGGTATAAAAAACTGCCGTCGGTGTTAAGCTTAAGTTCATCCCCTGATGGGGTATTCCAGAACTGGTGTGACTTTGGCTGTTTTGTACTCTCTCGAGTGCAGAACTGGTCAAAAACCATCGACAGTATTTCTAATCAGGTGAAACAGGTTAGATTCAGTATAGGCCTGCTCCCCTGCGATCACCTTATTTCTATCTCTCCAGCGCCACCAGCCAGAGAGATCAGTTGACAAGGCTTGCCGCATCCATGCTGCTGCTAGCCTCTTCACGGTGGGAGAAACATGTGCACCGGCGGACCGACGAGGAAGGTGCAGACACAGACAAAATACATGCATGTGCATGTCGACGGATCGTGACCGGATCTAACCGATCCAGACCCTTGTTTCCGCCACATTGGCACGCATGATACGTACGTGAACTAGATCGATCTCGCTTCTTGTTGATCGATACAACCAGTTCCAATTGAACCACGGTAGGTACGGTGGATGCTACGCGCATTGTGACTAGATAATTAACGTACGTGCGGAGTAGCTTAATTTGCAGCTGGCTACCCGCTGCACAATCATTCTCGTGACGGATTATTGTGTTACACTTGTCGTCATTTGGCGCGACGACTAGTGTTAGCTCGATCACCGCGTGTGGTAGGTATAGCCTATAGCTACCACCGTACCACGCCCTATCACATATCAAGTCATTGTTGGCAACATAAGACTAGACATCTACGCTGATTTTTGAAGGAACAGGCTAAGAATCTGAGTGGTAAATATAAACAAGAAAAAGAAAGATTACTATCCATTATTGACGATTTGAATATTAAAGCTGAAACCAATCCGCTTAATGAAGCTGAAAATTATAAGCTAAGAGATGCAACTGATCGTGTTAATAAACTCAGACGTGACGAGGAGACCAAATGGGCTCAGCGGGCTAAGGTTAAAAACACGTTCAGAAAGGTGGAAACAATACCAAATATTTTTACCTAACTGCCAATGGCAAACGTAGGAAGAAAAAGATCTTCTAATTAGAGCAAGATGAAGGAACCATTGTTGGTGAGGATAACTTAAAAGTCTATATTGCTGAATATTACAAAATGCTCTTTGGCGAGCCTAATAAAAGTAGTTTCTCTTTGAGAGAGGACCAACTGACGACAACCCACAAATCTCAGCTAAACAAAATGATATTCTTACAACTGAGTTCACTGAGAAAGAGATACATGAAGCTATTTCGCAAATAGAACATAATAAAGCCCCCGACCATGATGGCTTTCCGGCTGAGTTCTATCAAACTTTTTGGGATGTTATTAAGATGGATCTCATTGCTCTTTTTAGGAAATTGTATGAGGGAGATTTACCCCTATTCAAGTTGAATTTTGGGGTTATTACTCATCTACCTAAAAAAGAGAATGCGGTTCAAATTCAACAATATAGACCAATCTGTCTTCTAAATGTAAGCTTCAAAATATTCACTAAGGTGGCTACTAATCGCATATCGGCTTTGGCAAAGAAGGTGATTAGCCCCACCCAAACCGCTTTCATGCCGGGACGACATATCCTTGAAGGGGTTGTTGTTCTACATGAAACTATCCATGAGCTTCATCGAAAGAAGTTGGATGGGGTGCTTTTCAAAATTGACTCTGAAAAGGCATACGATAAAGTAAAATGGCCTTTTTTACAACAAGTTCTACGAATGAAAGGTTTTGATCCTAAATGGTGTGAATGGATCAAACAATTTGTACAAGGCGGGAGTGTCGGGATAAGGGGGAATGATGATATTGCTCATTACTTTGAGACACGAAAAGGTTTGAGACAAGGCGATCCCCTGTCTCCAATTCTTTTCAATATCATAGCTGATATGTTGGCTATTCTTATTGCCCGAACCAAGGCGGATGGCCAAGTTGGTAGTCTTGTGCGCCATCTTGTTGATGAGGGAGTATACATTTTATAATATGCGGATGATACCATATTGTTCATGGAGCATGATCTTGAAAAGGCCGTGAATATGAAACTAATATTATGCATTTTTAAACAACTTTCAGGGCTGAAAATAAACTTCCATAAGAGCGAGATATTCTGTTTTGGTAAAGCTAGGGAGTTGTAACATGAGTATAAACAGATTTTTGGCTATGAATCTGGTTGCCTTCCCTTCAGGTATCTGGGGATACCTATCCATTATAGAAAATTGAGAAACTCGGATTGAAGTCCTGTCGAAAGTCGATTTGTTTCTAAGCTTGGATGCTGGAAAGGAAAATTACTTTCTTATGGGGATAGACTAGTCTTAATTAATTCAGTACTGACTAGTTTGTCGATGTTCATGCTCTTGTTCTTAGAAATCCCTAAGGGAGTTCGAAATAGATTGGATTTCTTTAGATCTATATTCTTTTGGCAAAGCGATGATGCTAAAAAGAAATATAGATTATCCAAATGGAATATCATATGTCGCCCCAGAGACCAAGGAGGTCTGGGGATTGAAGTGTTGGAAATTAAGAATAGATGTCTGCTTTGCAAATGGCTCTTCAAATTGTTTACTAAAGATGGCACGTGGGAAAAAATTGCACAACAAATACCTGCAAGGTAAAACCCTATCACAAGTGGAAGCCAAACCCACCTACTCTATTTTTTGGAAGGTTCTCATGCGTGTGAAGGATATGTTCTTCAATAATAGCTTTTTCAAAGTGGGGGTGGGCAAACTGTGCGTTTTGGGGAAGATATTTGGCATGGGGACACATCGTTATCCCAATAATATTTGGATTTGTATAACATTGTTCAAAGAAAAAATGTCTTGGTAGCCGATGTACTTGGGCAAATTCTTCTAAATATTGGTTTTAGATGAAGTTTGACGATCAATAATTGGACGCTTTGGTTAAACTTATGCCATAAACTAATGGCGGTCCAGTTGAATGATAATCCGGATCAATTTACTTGGAAGCTTAATTCCACGGGGGTCTTTACTGTAAAATCTATGTATCAATATCAATTGAATGGTCATACATGATTTTGCAATCGTATTTGTGGAATATAAAAATCCCGTTAAAGGTTAAGATTTTCATGTGGTTCCTCAATAATAATGTCATGTTAACTAAAGACAACCTTGCCAAAAGGAATTGGGATGGATGCAAAAAATGTTGTTTTTGTGATACTTTGGAATCGGTTGAACATCTTTTTATTTCATGCCCTTTTGCTCGTATTATTTGGCGTATGATTTACTTCACTTATAATATGCCTCCACCTTCCAATATTACAAATATGTTTGGAAATTGGTTGAATGGAATTAATAAGAACAAGGCTCATTTACACATTGGCATTTCGGCTATATGTTGGTCCATCTTGATGACGCGAAATAACGTTGTGTTTAACAAACAATATGGTACTAATTTTATCGGTTTTGCTATTTCTCAGGAGTCATCTTGTTCACCGTTGGATTTTGGTTTCAAGATTCGATTGAGCCGTCTGGTTGTAGTTTTTTGTTTGTAAACCATGCATGTTTCCATTCGATTGAGCCAGCCACGTCAGCCGACTGAGAAATAGTTATTTCGCAGTCGCCTGAGACGTAGGCGTTCCCTAATTTTATGCAGGTTATCGGTTGGTAGCGCACTGGATCCAACTATGGTCATACCTACTCCCCGAGGATCAGCGAGAGCATATAGTTACTGGAGGCTCTTGGCTCCTGACGGTCGCTCATGACTTTTATTTCCAGGCTACCGGTTGGCAGCATTCTAGTAGACTACAAAATAGATAGAAACATGTTGCTTATTATTTTTCGATGATTGATATTGTCTCAACCTTAGTTGATCCATGATTGTAAGATTTTATACTATATGAACTTTGCAATAAAAAGCTGCGTGCATCTCTCGATGCATAGGCCGGTGCTCGGCTTCCCTTTTCTAAAAAAAGCATACAAAAACATGAAGTACGTACAAGAAACAACCCATGTCTAGACGATAAGAACAACAATGGGTTTCTTCACGATATATGGTCATTTGGTTGTCGAAATAAACTAGACCCACAAGGCCCGCATACACCATATATATTGTGATTGATTGACACTTCCTGATTTTGTTAGGGTTATCTAATGTTTCCATGTATATATATGCATATTTTCCGGGTTGTAAGATAGGATTCCTGTATATTTTCCACATGTCCATGTATACTAACTATACAGAGCCTGAGGTCTCCATCGCGAGTTGCAACTCGTGCCACAATTGAGAAAGAACTCCGATCTGCCTCGGGATTCACCGGCCACAGTTTTTGGGTTCGTCACCACCTTCCTGTAACCGACGAGGGCATGTCAAAATAAGTAGTTCAGAAACCATTCTCTCCATGCTCACATGGAAAAATATGGGACACTACTACGCGGTCTCCCGGGTGATCGGTGGTTTTCATCCCCGGGTCCCTAGCCAACCACGATGTCCACCCTTTTATACCTAAAAATCCGTTTTTGCTACAAAACAATCATATTTGCTACAAATAGCCCCGCTTATGCTACATGTAGCAGAAAACGGTTCGTTCCAGAAAAATAACAGACAGACTAGATCTCGTCGGAGAGTTCGCCGGAGACCTCGTCGGAGACCATGTAGCAAAAAATGAACTAATGTAGCAAAATCGACTTCGCCGGAGAATCTCCGGGAGATCTCGCCGGAGACCTCGTCAGATACCTCGTAGCAAGAAGTTTGCGCTATTGTAGCAAAATCAGAAAACAGATGTAGCAAAATAATTATACTAATATAGCAAAAGCTGACTTCGCCGGAGACATCGCCGGAGAAAAAACTTGTAAGAAAAAAATGCCATGTAGCAACGCCGCTCGCCGTAGGTAGCAACACCAGAAGTCGTATGTAGCAGGGCCGGTCGCCATGTGTAGCAGGGTCTCTCGTCGTAGGTAGCAGCGCTGCTCACCGTAGGGTAGCAACGACCGTCGCCATAGGTAGCAACACCGGAAGCTGTATGTAGCATGTTCGGTCATCGTGTGTAGCATTGCCGCCATCCGCACATAGCAATGTTGCCAACGTTGGGGAGGAGCGCAGATTCATGGGCGAAACCATGGGAGGTGACGGAGCAGGCGGCCTCTATGGTGCTAGGGCAGTAGCGGCCGGCGGCGCAAGGCAGTGAAGGGCGGCGAGTGCCGTGGATCTCGCATAGGGGAGATCACGTGATAGGACCCTCTCATGGCGGGATGGGCACGGGCCGGTCGTCGCGAGGCGGTACGGGCGCGGGCGGGACGGATGAGTGTGCGGCGGCTTCAGGCAGAACGAGATGGGGGACGAACGGGTGAGACGGCTTGATGGCATGTACGTACGCCGACAGAAGAGAAGACGGTACGGCACGCAAGCAGCATGGCTGCGGGGCTCGCCGGAAAAGGGAGGGTGGAGGAGGACGCGGGGGCTCCGGCCGGCGGGGCGGAGGAGGACGTGGGGCTCCGGCTGGTGGGGTGTGGGCCGGCGGCGCTATCTCATACGGCCATGGCGTTAGGCTGGAAGGAATAAGAACACAGGAAAAAAGAGAATTGGGGAACGATAAGGTGTGTTGGACCCACCACTACATGAGCCGCGCTCGACGAAGACCCGGGGGATAAAAGTTACGGGATCCCCCGGGGGTATAGTATCCTTTTCCAAAAATATGGCAAATCATAGTACTTCCTCCGATCCATATTACTTACCACTAAAATGGATATATCTAGAAAAGTTTTAGTGCTAGATACATCTATTTTAACAACAAGTAATATATGGATCAGAGGGAGTACAAGTTTTCTTTAGGACATACAGAACTAATTGATAAGCTGGAAACAAAAAACAATGTCAGCGAAGGTGGGGATGACCGTCAACTACGCCAAGCTCCTCCATCTTCTAGCTCGCTTGATGCTGCTGCATCATTGTCGTCTCCTCCATGTTCCGACATAAAATATTGCATAAGTAAGCAGTATATCAACTCGATATGCTTGTATCAACTCGAGTTTACCAAATGATATATCAGTCCCATATACTTGTATATGATATGTATGACAATTTTTTTAGTTGGAGTAGAGTAGTATAAGATGGAAACGCCAGACTATAAAGGCCTTATAAATGGGAGGTGACAATTCGGCTCATAGGTGCCTTTTGAATATCAAAAATTTCAAAATAAAAATTTTACATATACATTCAAACATTTTATGTTGGTTCACAAGTTTTCGGAATGAAAGAGTACGTGTTGTGTATAAAAATACAAAAAATTCCATGTGAATAGTCGTATTCCCCTGACATATTTTGTCTTTTTTATACACGACACATAAAATGTTATTTCGTCCTGAAAACTTGTAAACCAACATAAAATGTTCTAATATATATGTAGATATTTTTTTGAACTTTTTTATATTTCAAAATATATTTTGTCAGAATGGATGCATTTGCACCTGGGAGCCGAAGTGAATATCCCTTATAAATGTTACATGTCAGGAAAAGTCTAACAGTACTTTGCATCCAACATGGCCTTAAACTACAACTACAAGGTTTCACTAAATATATATAACTTGTTGCAGCTTTAATTAAAACCAAAATATGCACTATGCACATTTGACTAGATATGACTACCCGTAAGTTTAACTATTATGAGACCTAAACCCTAGAGTTAACTAGTAGCACATTTAACTAGAAATAACTACTGCAAAATTAAACCTTATACACTAGAAGTTTTACCTAAAAAGAGCAATACTTGTCTATATTAGACAAGTCAGGACCGCTTAGATATGGAGTCGAAGGAGGAGGAGAAGTCAGATTCATCATTGATCTTGGCGTCGACCAACGAGAGGGCGATTATGGTTCTCATATCTGCCTCCTTTGTTGTTGGCACGGCGACATCGACTTGGGGGACACATGAGGGTAGAAGAGAGTGATTATCATTTTGAATAAGACAAGGTAGGGCTATATATGTATTACCTTAGGGACAAGTACTTCCTCAAGGTTGATCATTTTCTTATATAATTAAACTTCTATTTTGTTTATGCATATTGGAAAACTTCTTCGTGGGTGCCTTCATAAGTCCGTCCAAGTGACTAGATGCAAGTAATTTTAAAGAAAAAATACAGTTACAATGGATTGGAGTAGAGGAAAGTGTCTTTGGCTCCTAAGCTCAAGTCATCCCTTCATTTTTTTAAAAAAAATATTGTATTTATGATTTTACGAAAAATTCAGAAACAATTCTAGACACAATACATGTTAATTTTTTTAAACTCACAAATATGATTTTTGATTCTTTTAAAAGCCTCCACTCTTGGAGTAGAGATTATAAGGTATGTTGGCATAATATTGTTTAGGATGACATGTCAATAAGTTAAGATGGAGAACGTAAGACAAGAATATTTTAACCTTTTCTTCTTAGGACAAATAGGAACTCTAACTAGTACTACACCAACTTATCAATGTTAAATATACTATTTAATCAAAGTACCCATTTCTTAAAGATGTTTTCAACGAAATTCCCTCATTTTGAAAGTTTCCCATAGTCTGAAAAGTGTATTGTATTATTGAACCACATAATTTACTTTTATAGTATGAACTTGCAACATTGGTAGGTTCCTCAGTTTTATGAGCAATGTTTTGACATATTAATGAAATTAATGAAATCCTCACAAGAGCAAAAATCATGACACATGTCAACTAAACTTTTGCATATTTTACTTACATCAAATAACTTGATGCAATCATAGATTAAACATTGCCCACATGGACCCGATTCAAAAATTATATCATTGAACACACATATACAATGCAACAACTATTATAGTGAAAAATTAGAGATCAATAAAACAATAAATTAGTCAATGAACATTATTTAACTTTGGTAAAAAATAACATTATTTAACTAATGCATTAGTCAAGAAAACAACAGTGCATGCCCTTATTAGATGTCAATCTTGAGCTTGACAGGGTGGAGAGACACAAACTTACATAAACTTTTTGTTACTTTGTCACAACTCATTCTATCAATTCCGAGCATGTGTTTTTTCTACCTAGAAAAAAGCTTGGCAATATTTAAATACAATGACTATTCATAGTCACTTTTGATGTCTCGTGTAAACATACTTGTACTAACTAATATGTTTATACCTTTATATGATCAATATACTAATTAATATAGCTAGGGATATGTTTTTTGAAACAAAATCTGCAAAATACATGAAATTTTCTTAAAATACATAATATGGCGGTACTCCAAGTCCATTTTTAAATTTCTCACACTTAAACGTTTCTTGATGTGTTCATACATGCATATGTCTATTTTAGTGTTTTTTGGATGGATTGAAGATGGTTCAAGAGCATCCGAGTAGAACAAATATCTTTGTGGAGGTTTGTAAACGGTGATTACCATATTTACGTAGCTCAGAGATAACTAAGTAGCGAGTAATAATAAAGTGCATTTCATGGGATAGGTGGTTTATATATCACTTAATCCTATGTTTCCCTCATGTCTTGTTGGTATACTTCTGCTTTTCGTTTTTATTTGTTCAAATATTTTCAGCCCGCTCCTGCGAAAAGGGTATAGTATCTGACTAGCTGGTCGGCTACACATTGCATGCTTCATGGGAACTTTCATACTTTTGTCATGCTTGTTGGTATACTTCTGCTTTTCATTTTTTTTTTCAAATTTCTGAGCCTGCTCCTGCGAAAAAGGTATAGTAGCTGACTAGCTGGTCGGCTACACATTGCATGCTTCATGGGAACTTTCATACTTTTGTGGCAAGTGGACGATGTGTTGCCCGCGCTACAACAGTATGGATTCATGATCCATGGACGTCTCTTTTGAGGGAATGATGCTGGATACTCCCTTCGTAAGATGTTTTAGGTTTATAAAGAAAATGCATTTAGATTTCTTTTAATGTGTATATTTACTTCAAACCCGAATGAACCTATATATTAAAAAAAGTCTATATACATTTGTTTTATAAAGCTAAAACATCTTATATTTTAAAAACGGAGGGAGTACATGGTTTGGCTAACAACCAGTTGAGTTAATGACAAGGATAGCTTGCGAGGGTCGGTTGGAAAGAAAGAGGCAAAAAAAGCTTATATTGTTGATCCACAACTCAGGCTACATAGGACTGGGAGAGTTACATAGGACCGGGAGAGTGAAGATCTGTTCAGAAGAGATGCTTTCTGGTTGGCGATAACTATGTACTCCCTTCGTTTTAAAATATAAGATGTTTTAGCTTTGTAAAACAAATGTATCTAGACTACTTTTAGTATGTAAGTTTAATTAGATTTAGAGTGAATCTACACACTAAAAAAAGTCTCGATACATTTTTTCTAAAATCTAAGACATCTTATATTTTAAAACGGAGAAAACAGAAAATAAACAAAGTTGTTGCTATAATCTGTCGAACACCGAAACAACTGCTAAGACATTAATTGAATAATGACAAGGTCGCAAGGCCACGAACGATGGCATATACAAAGTCAAAGAAGCCACCGGTTAGCTAGCCAGTAGACGCCGGTGGGTCACGGGTGCATCTTACACCATGCATCTAGGTTTATTTTAGAGCAAGAACAATAGTATAGCCAACTGTTGACTACTGTTGACATTAATTGAATGATGACAAGGTCACAAGGCCACGAACGATGACATATACAAAGTCAAAGAAGCCACCGGTTAGCTAGCCAGTAGACGCAGGTGGGTCACGGGTGCATCCTACACCATGCATGTAGGTTTATTTTAGAGCAAGAATAATAGTATAGCCAACTGTTGACTATAATATAGTGACATGTTATTTATAGTCAATCAAATAGTTAATATGTACAATAACAAGCTATAAAAATGTACTATTTTATCAATACTTGGCCCACCATTCACTCTCATAAAGTGCCTAAGAGCACGTGCGAAGTTGGCTCTTGCATGAGAGCCTACTCTCCTTCTCTCATCTTATTTCTCTTCCATCTCAGCATAAATATACTATTTAATATCTTATAGCCAGCTGATGTCATCTTATTGTACTTGCTCTTACGTTAACTAATCCGAGAGCATCTCCATTAGCCCGCGATGGGCTTTGGGGTTTGTGGCCAAAATAGGCCTACAGTGGTCTTTTCCAACAGTCGGGGTTAGTCTGTTAGATTTGACAGCTCATTAATTTGTCCGGCTCTCCCTTACCCTCGTCAACAAGCAGCAACCGACTAGGGAAGCCGGTAACATGCGCGACGTTGGACTAACCGCGTCGGGCCCTCTTGCCAGCGACCGAATCAAACCCCCCATCCATCCCTGCCTCGTTCGATCTTTCCTCCCATCCCACAAATTGCCACCGCTGCCCAACTTCAACGCACTGCTTGCTATATCCACGGAGTATCACCCGCCTGTTGCGCCGCCTAGCCCCTAGTGCCCCCCAACTGGGCAGTTGCCGCTTTCTCATCGTCGACTCGACACCACCGACAGTGCGACCTAGTGTGTCACTTGGGAACGGTTGACGGTCAATTTCCGTTGTGACTGTCTCATGATGATTTAGGGTGTTCAGTAGATTGAATCATTTTTTGATTCATGCTAGATCATAGATATCATCAATGAACTCATAATGATACAATTGATTCAACAAGAGGCCAACGGGTAATCCGGTGAAATTGATCACATCATGATCATCGGTGGTATTCTTCATCTACATGCACGGTGTAGAGATCCTAGCATAGGAGACTCTGTATTGGGGAAGAAGAGGAACAGAGACTAGGTAGTGGCTGGCCAACGCCCTGATGTTGGATATCCATTATTTCTGTAGGGTTCGCAGCATAGAAAATAAAAAAAATTCTACGATGGGAACAACTATGTACCAAGATCTATCTACTAGATACAAACAACGGGCGGATGTATATCCGTAGAGAACATACCCTTGAATACTGACAAAGCTTAACGAGTCCAAACTCGTGGTTGATGTAGACGATCTCTTACCGATCTCAAGATCGAGAGGAAGTCCTAGCGCCGCAAAACAACAGCGCATCCGTGCTCGCACACACGTTCGAGGCACCAAGCAACCTCCGCCTCCTCGCTCCAGCGATGCAGCGGAAGCACAACTCTTTCTTGCCGAATAGCCACCGGGAACATGTATCTCGCTAGTCCGAGACCATGGGGGATAAATTCTAGAGGGGGAGAGAGATCCTTCACGAGGAGGTGTGAGTGAGAGAGAGGGAGGGGGATCCTTTTATAGAGAGAGGGGGGGGGGGCACCCAAGGGTCCATGCGCCCAGCCATGGGGCTGCCGCCACCTCTTCCACATTCATGTGGGTGGACACTCCACTCACTCAAATGCCTTTCAATTCCCTCCACTCAAAAACCCACTCAAAATCCCATTAAATTTCCACCAAATTTAATGCAAACTCTCATAAAACTCCTTTTATTTATTCAGAATTTTGTCAATTACTTTAATGACAAACGTTCACATATAACCCCTTGCTAGTATTTCATTTCACATGCAGAAACACTTTCTGCAATTTCACCTGAAAACCCGTTTCAGTATCTAGTGAAATAAATTCTTGCGCTTGTTATTCTTTTCGGCATAAAACTTTTGCTCCAAATGGATGTCGGTGTCTCTTAAGTGTGTCACCCTACGGTTCACGAATAATGCGGACATGATCGAGACCCCTCTCAGATCAATAATCATAAGCGGGATCTGGAGACCCATACTGACTCCTACACATTCAACGATGACTTTCTTGTGATCGTCGGAACCTTTTACGCTAGTATCTTAATCCTTTTGTTTCGCGATATATTACATGTCCGAGATTCGATCATCGGTATCTCCATACCTAGTTTGATCTCGTTACTGACATGTACTCTTTTCTCGTTCCCGTGATATAACATTCTAGTGATCAAATCACTTGCTTGCAAGCTAATCAATGTGATATCACCGAGAAGGCCCAGAGCATATCTATCCGTCATCGGGATGAACAAATTCCACTCTCGATCCATGGGCCTCAACATAACACTTTATTAGTTCTGAATCCATCTTTATAATCACCCTGTTACGGTGTGACGTTTGATGTTATCAAGAAACTCTTCCGGTGTTAGCGATTGACATGATCTCATGGTCTTAGGATTAGGATCACTTCGTAAGTTGTTATAGCAATATAAACTCAATGACTTTGATCGTAATGCTATACTTCGGATGAATGTTCATCACACCATTACACTAATGTTGTGACCTCGTTATTAACAACATCCGATGTCCATGATCAGGAAACCTTGATCATCTTGTTAATCAACGAGCCAGTTTATAAGAGAGTCATAACTAGGAACTTCCTTTTTGTTTATTAAACACACATGTATTAACGTTTCCGTATTAATACAATTATAGCATGTAAAATAAATATTTATCATAAACAAGGAATACGATAATAACCACTTTATTATTGCCTCTTGGGCATATTCCCTTCAATTTCCAAGATGACCCAACACATGGTCCTCTTGTATTTATGGGGCGATTTAGAATGAACAAGGAGTCATTCATGATATTGAGTATGGTGTGCAAAGTTTTAATCCATATTTCATTTTCAAGAAGGACCATCTTGGTACGTAATTCAACTCTGCTCGGAAATGCACATCTACCTTGATATATCTTTCTTTCGGAGCTCCCCTAGATACGCAAGATGAATACCTACACATGAACGAGTACACATCATTTGAGTATGTGTACAACATTTAATGTGATGTGGTGGGATTCTTTGGGCTAGTTTATCTGTGAGCAGCTAATGCACAAGACACAATTTGGATACGGGCATAAAACATTTTTTGGATTTTCTAGAATGCTTGGGAGCATCGATAACATGCATTGGGGATGGAAAAAATTGTGTATTTGCTTGGAAAGGTATGTACAAAGGCCATACTAAAAATGTAGTATGGTATTAGAGGATATGTCATATTATGACTTGTGGATTTGGTATGATTTCTTTGGCATGCATTAATCTCGCAATAACATCAACATGATGCAGCGATCTTCGGTGTTTGGCAGACTTGTCGAACGCCATTCGCAGGCGGTGAACTATGTGGTCAATGGCAGGGATACACCAAAGACTACTACCTATCCAATGATATTTACCTTAGATGGGCGACCTTCGTGAAGACAATCCCCAACCGTTATACTAGCGCAAGAGCTTTGGTTTTCAAAGAGCCAAGAGGCTTTTAGGAAGGATGTTGAGCGAATATTTGGTATGCTCCAAGATCGTTTTTGTATCATCAGGTACCCTGCTCTTACATGGTCAATGTCTCAGATGTGACATGTGATGAATACATGTGTGATCATGCACAATGATCATTGAGAGAGAGCATGATGCTCCAATGGATAATGATCAATCGTTTGAGCACCAGGGCCCTCTTGCCGCTGCTGATCGCCGAGGTGCCAGCTGAGTTTGGTGCCTTCCTCACCATGCATCAAGAAATTCGCCGCGAATAGATGCATGCACATTTGCAAAAAGATCTCATGGAGCATTTGTGAGTGCTCAAAGGAAACACACCCGGCCAGCAAACCTGCCCCAGGCTTGATATATTTCAACTTTAAATTACATAAATTATTGTGTGGACTATCTTACTTTTATATTTGAATTTGTAATAAACTTGAATTTATTAAATTTTCCTAATTAAAATATGTGGTATTGAGGATGAAATGTGTGAACTGGAGGCAATTTGATTGTTGGGCACGATCGTTGGGAGAGTCAGTATGGACAACCCCTAAAAGCAAATGGCGGCACATTTGCTCGCCACCGGTTGGGGCGCCGATGGAGATGCTCTAATACTTTATGCATGTACTCGTACATCGGTACAAAAAGGTATTGGTAATAGGTTTGTAAAGCGGCACCCAGTCCATCCCGCTTCATGGTAAAAAATATTTAGGATATTTCTAATTATGTAAATATGGTGTTATTTATATTGCACTAAACGATCATGTTTAGAATTGTATAAACACTATCTGGACTACTTTGATTTTTTGCATCCATCCATTTTTTAATCGCCCGACCTTAATTTTTTCTGGTCCTTGGCCAACTTGTGTAGAGCTGAGCGATTCCTGTGCGGTGCGCCCATGGTAGCAGTACGTGACACCGTACGGATCTGGCGATCACATGTTAGGTGCACCGTACAGTACCCAGGAAGGTGCAGCTAGCAGACATGGACAAAAACGTACGGCCCCATGCACGTGCGCGTCGACGGATGGATCGCAACCTGGTATGACCGGTGTGTGACCGGACCGATCGGATCTATAGACCCTTGCTCCACCACACCCACGTACTCGTACGCGCATGGCCAGCACATGCATGCGCGCGTACGTGAAAGAAAAATACCTACTTGGCCCCTCACAGCTTCCATGTATGACTTGGCCCCTGGCGCCAGGCAGCAAAAGCAGCGTGAGCGAGGAAGATCCTTGCATATTGAGTGCGGAACACGCTATACTCAAAACGAAGCTATACATATCTTAAAATGGTCTTTTGTCCTGATTTATTTATAAATGAAAGGCAAAACAAAGTTATACGCATGGACAAATAAAACAATTAAGGCATCTCCCATCGGCCGATCCAAACAGACGAGCCTAAATGTCTGTTCCTATCCGTTTAGATCAGGCCACATAGGGATTGGGTCGTGGTCCGGTATGTCCGGTCAACCGCGCTCAACGGTGCGGCCAATTTGTCCATGTTTAGCCAATGTGGTTGACCCATATGTCCGATGTTGGCCAACGCGCGGATGGACCGATGGAGGACACGCCCTCGACCCGCCTGCGTTCATACCCGACGCATCGACAATGCTAATTTGGTGGGCCGACAGGTCAAGCCGTATGCGTCGGTCCGGACGAGTCCTACCGCTGGAGAGGTCACGCAGACATAGGCGGACGCAGCGTCTCTGCAGCCCGGGCGCGTGCCCAGGCTTCAGACACGTCCGACAAGCCTAATTACTGTTCATCAAAGATAAAAATTAGTAAAATTAACCTCTAAATTAAAATTTTATCCGGGCTTTAAAAATTTCTAGGTTCATCACTGTGCGTAGACGTGTTCTGACGAGTTCAAGTGGAGATGTCCTTAACTCCCGGACATAAACAAGCCCGGCGAGCACGGCGCCACAAAGTACAACTCAACGCATCAAAACCTCTCCTCCAAGAAAAAAGACGTACTATCTATCTAAACCTCAAATGAGCCCTAATCGATCGGCCAGTTTACGCCGTAAGCAGGGATCCACGTATTCCCTAATTCCCTAGCTAGCTCTAGGTAGCACCATTACCAGCATGCAAGCAAAAGGCCTAAACACAATTAATAAATCAATTAGTAATGCGTCCCTAGAACTAAACCAAGCTTCCTTGTCTCCTCTAATACAGTTCCAACTTCCACGTGTTGAACCACGGCGCCACACAGCTAGATATGATAGCTAGGCGCCTAGGCCGCTCATTGACCAAATAATTAGCGTAGTAGGCTTAGGTGGCTGCACTATAATTCGCGGCTTATAGTTTTTTTTAAAGTGAAACTGTGTAAGCTTTGACCAAGTTTATACTATGTGAAATATATTTCACGATATATTAAACCATATATTGATTTGGCATTGTAAATGATAGTGACTTTTTCTACACGGCTCGGTCAAAGTTAAATCATTCGACTGTTTAAAAAAAGTATAGGCCCTTCCTTTTCACGAGTAGAGTAGCAAGCTATAAGCTTGTTGTAATATGGTTTATTTAGCATGACTAGTGTTATAAATTGATCAACAAATATAGTAGCTAGGTAACGAGCCAACAAAATTAAATATGGAAAATGACAGTCCTAGAGAAATGCTTATAGCATGCAGGGCACTGCAAAGCAGGTGGACACGGCAAAATACAAAAGACACACGGCAAAGTGAAGACACGGCAAAGACTATCTGGCACCGTTAAACGGACGGAAGCGTCAAGTCGCTTTTCTTTGCCATGTAGACGCAGAATACACACGGTAAAGGCTTTGTCGTGACTTATTTAGAATACACACGGTAAATGCCCTTTGTCGTGGCGAACTATGCCGTGTGGCTTTTACCGTGTTCCGAACGGCCTTTTCCATGTATTCTTGCCCACACGGCAAAGGACCAGTGTGTCGTAGTGAGCATGTCCTACCGCCGGTGTATCAAAATGAGACCAATACACCTGGCCAATCGTCTGGACAAATTAGTCGCTTTGCCTTGTAGGAAATGTTCGCAAAACCACAACACTCGCACACCCCATCACGTGATCATGCTTGCATGCTTTGTCTCTCCTCCTAACTTCCTATCTATTATCTCCATAGTCCGCCGCTCCTTCCCATATGCACCCACACCTTATCCCTAGAAGTAACTCAGTCGGCCACCATAGTCCCCTCCATCTTTAGAGAAGGTGACAATGCGAGGGCGAGGGCACACGAGGTTGGTCGTACCTCAATTGGTTATGAGGAATTGGATCTTCGACCCGGAGATTCTCTATGCCAACGGTTTATGGATCAAGGGTGATTGGAGGAAACGAGTTCACGCACATCAAATTCGTCAATGCCGAGCTTCGGTGAGCCTAATTCAACGTCACCATGCGCAACACAGAGTTACTAAAGTCGAGATTTTTGATGTTGTGCAGGGTGTTTCGAGATGTTTCAAACATGTGTGCCTTTTGCCACATACACATGTCTACATGCTACACTGATTATGGGCATCCATCCTAGATGTTGCGTCCATACTGCAAACATGTATTCGAGTTGTTGGATATGTTGGTTTCTACATTGCATATGTTGCGATTTATTTTTTCATGATTCTGTGTGACCAGCGAGGACTTGTTGGGTAAGCAGAGCATTTTGCTGCATAGACATGTTCATAATGTTGCAACATTTTCATTTGCTTTTTTGGGGACCACCCGTACGTGACGGTACTTTGCACGATCAATCCACCAAATAAACATTCAAGTAACCAAAGCAGTTGAATACTACGATATACTAGTAATCATGGCTAACTAAACTCCCATATCCAAATGTGGATTCACACTAGCTTGCAGCACTCATGCTGCAACCACGCATGCACTCATGAGACGAGCCATGCATACAGCCAAGAGGTCCAGCAAGGCAGCATGGCTGTACGTGCGCATCAGTGTGCTGTTCCATCATTGAGGCCAACGGATCGGTCGATCGGTTAAGGAAAACTAAAATTAAAGGCAGTTTCTAGCTCAAAATTAAAACAATAATCATGGAACATGGGGAGCTAGCTCTGCTCTTTCCTGACGCACTGATTAATTAGTTGGACGTGTTACTAGATGCGTAAGCATTGGTTAAGAATCTGGATATCTATGGCCAGGACGACACACGCACGCACCCATGAGTGATCTTGATTAGAGAGGCCCGCCCGCTCGCTAGATTTAATACTCTCTGGCACCTCACCAAACTGTGACCATTTCTCTAGGCCACGCTGTCCTCTCCTTATATACATTTCTCCACAATCGTCACCTCACGCAACGAACAGTGGTTTCTACGGAGAAGAAGGTAGCCAGGCAGGCAGGCAGCAGCTCGGAGCTGAGTCAATGGGGAACAGCCTGAGGTGCTGCCTGGCGTGCGTGCTGCCCTGCGGCGCGCTGGACCTGGTCCGGATCGTGCACCTGAGCGGCCGCGTCGACGAGTACGGCCGCGCCGTGTCCGCCGGCGAGGTTCTCGCGGCGCACCCGGACCACGTCCTCAGCAGGCCCTGCGCGTCCACGAGGCAGCAGGGGGTGCCCCGGATCGTGATCATCGTGTCGCCGGAGACCGAGCTGGAGCGCGGCGAGATCTACTTCCTCATCCCCGCCGCGTCCTTGCCTGCCGACGCCAAGAAGAAGAAGAAGCAGAGGAAGAGTGCTGGTTCGGCCGAGGAGGAGCACCGGCGGCGACATCGGCAGCAGCACGTCCGCAGCAAGTCGGCAGGCAGCGCCGTGGTGGACGTCGAGGATCGGTTGGGGCTAGCGTCGCCGGAGACGGAGAGGCAGGAGCAGCAGCAGCAGCACCGGAGGCGCATGAGCACCGGCAGCCACGCCGTGTCGTGGCACCCGAACCTCGCGCGCATCGCCGAAGACCTCTGATCTATCTGCCAAATCTAGCTTCCATGTCTTGCCGATATATACACTGTGTATTCTTTTGCATGCATGGTGTCATTTTCCTCTCCGGCTCTCCGATCGCGTGGTAAATATTCTCCATGTGTGTCTCACAATTATTGTTTTTCTCTTAATCTTTTTCCAAGTGTACATTCGGATCGATTCATGTGTCGCCTATGTAAACGGGACAACTCTGTAACTTTGACTCGTTTCATCATAAATTTAAACTCATGCTTTGTGATTTTATGACTCCTAAGTGCCAAAACTTGTACGTACCACGAACTGGATTCCTTTTGGGTGCGCCGTGTCTTCCTTCCCCCAAATCTATTTCGAGCTTCCCTTATCCACACACCAGCTCCGTTTCACTGACTTTTGTCCTATTATCGCCAAAAGTGACATGCGTCTCTCCGGATGGCGTGGGCGCTCCCTCCCCATTGCAGGGTGACTGCTTATTGTCAATTCTGTTCTTACTGCCATGCTTGCACATGCCATGAGCGTGGGACTCTCTCTGTTAGGGTAACAGAAGCGATTGACAAGCGTCGTCGGACCTCTCTTTAGACCGGTGAGGAATCTTGTCCCAATGGCCAATGTAAAGTGGCCCAGCAAGATGTATGTTCTCCAAAGGAAAACGGTGGTCTTGGAGCTCTCTGCCCTCCTCTCTAATTTCCTCTCCAAATTCCACTCCGATTCTACCGCCCCTCGGGCTTGCTAGTTCCGACGCCAGTATGGCTAGGCTCCGGGCAAGGATCTCGGAGATCGGCACTCTCTCGATACCCCTGTTTTCCTTCCTTTCGCTGATCCTTTATTTCAAAACAGGGCACCAAACACGTGCTCGGTCTGATCCTTTATTTCGAAACAAGAATATCATGGCCTTATACGTTAAGCCTCATTACCGTATCAATTAATCCAAGTAATATCACTCGGTGCTTGCATGAAAATCTTATTTTTTTTAAACGAGAATGACCCCTAGTCATCACTTATGATTGTTGCAAACTACCACATATTACTGAGCATTTAATAATGTCAAGGAAAATTCAATCCATGCCAAATAAATTGGCTAATAAGCAATAAAATAAATCTAAAACAATATTTTCATGCGATAGTATCTCCACAATCATACTTCGAATCGTTGATGTTGGCGTGTATGGTCAAATATCAAACTTGGCATATTCATCCCCGAAACAGACCTTAAGAGCTAACACTTTCAACAGGAAATTGACACACACATGCGTCGACATTGTCTGATCTAGCCGGAGGTGACATCATGCGTTTCTACCCGGAGCACGCACATAGCTCGTTTGGCTCGCGTTATTTGGGACTGAAATTAAGGAATTTATTTGTGATTCGAAGAATCAATCTGTTTGGCTGCCACGGAAATTTGGTTATGGAATTCATTTGTAAATTCTATGGTTTTTATTTTATGCCTAACCTTAATTCTTTTTGGTACCATGTCATTTGTGTAGAATTGGCAAATAAAATGATATGATCAATGTACTAATGACATTTCCGTTCGCTTATATATAACTACCCTTGCCCTGGCCATTTACTCCACTCCTTTCATGGAATAGGTCTTGATAACATCTTGAGAGTATCCACCCCACGGTTTTCACCACTCGGTGCTCTCTCTCACTGTCAATGGCGGGCGTTACCGACATGGGTTCCACCGAACACGTACTGATGGCCGATGGTGATGTTGTCAGCCGTGGCAGAGTCACGATAGTGACTATTGGCTTCTTCATGAACCACCATGTGGATCAAGGAGTAAATAGCCCCTGTCTTTGCTCCATCGTCAATGTGAGCGTCAAAAAGACATTCCAGCTCAAGTAGTGAGTGGCGAGCTACGAGGAGTGGTACGAGCATCCCTTTTCACGGTCAAAGAGGAGGTTCGTTATCAGTGAAGGGATGAGGTTCGTTAGACAGGGAAAATGGCGGCCGGCTTCACACGGAACAGGGGCATTCGTAGTGGCACGGTACCAATTTCACAATAAATTGAGGCCACGATTGTAATAAACCCTACAACAAAAAGGGAAATGATAGTATTCCCTCGGGGATCAGGTGATTCTATCCCACGGATCGCTGCCCTGCTAGTACGTACCAGGTCATGGTGGACCTGGCCATCGTGGTGGGCCAGTGTAAAGACCAAGGATGTCTTCCATCGTCTTCCTTATCCCCAATTTCTCTTCTAAACACAACCATGAAGCCTACTCGTTGCGGCCGTCCTTGCCGTGTGCTGCCGCCACAGCAGCCTCGCGGCACGTCGCCCTGCGCCCCTCGCCTCCACCGCCGGCAGGGAGTGAGATCAGGAGGACGGACGCCTCACTCTGCTCCTCCGTTCAATGGCAAAGCTCGAACACCCTCGCCGGGAAGCCCCGTGCGCCATGGAGGCCGACGACCTCCACACCGACTCCCTGCGCACCCTCGCTGGGATGCCTCTTGCGCCATGGAGGTGCGCCTCCATCCGGGCGCACGCGAGCTCCGGCATCTTGCCGTCCACCGGTAGGCGTCTTCACGGAGATGGACTTTTTTTGGCATGGAAGTGCTCGTGTAGATGGAGCGGCCATGGCCCCGGAGACGACATTGCTATGTACGGCGTCCGCTGTTGCTATTTGCAGTGTTGATGCTTGCTACATGCGGCCAGCGGTGGTGCTACTGTGATCGGACGACGGTGCTACAAACAGCCATAGGTTTTGCTACTTACGGCAGACGGAGGTGCTATAAACGGTCACGGGTTTTGCTACAAGGTCTCGGACGATGTCTCCGGCGAAGTTGTTTTTTGCTACATTTACTAATTTTTCTGCTGCATACCTTTTGTGATTTTGCTATAATAGAGTAAATTTTTTGCTACACGGTCTCCGGCGAAAATCTCGGGCGAGGTCTCTTGCAAAAGTCTCCGGCGAGTCTCCGGTGAGGTCAGGTTTGCTATATTAGCATAATTGTTCTTGCTACACACGGTCGCCGGCGATGTCTCCGGTGAAATCTCCGACGAGGTCCAGTCGGTTTTTCTATTCTTTGGACCAAACCGTTTTCTACTACACGTAGCAAAAACAAAACTATTTATAGCAAAAACGGATATGTTTATAGCAAAAACGGAATTGAGGGACTTTTTAGAAACACATGTCAGCAGAAGGAACCGGGGAACGCGTAGTACGGCCCAACAAAAAGCTGCCTACCTCAACGTCCACGACCCTGTTCCTTTTTTTCTGTGAGAAGGGGCCACGACCCTCTTCCAGATAAACTAACTACGGAAACCGAACTGGTCCTGCGATCGGGAAACAACCGTGCAACGTAAGGAAAAATCCAAGCCTGTTGTCAATTAGCTAAAATGATCACGATGGCGTTTAAATTACAATCCCAACAACCTATATATTGGAGCCTAACTGTCGGTGGCATTCTAAATTATTTACCCTCTTGCGTACGTCGAATGCAAGGCGGCGGCGGCGTTGTCATGGGCTTCTGCGGTCGCATCGACCCCGCGGAGGAAGCGCGCCACCGGGAGCAGATGGTCGGCATGGGCGTGTCCGACGCCGAATGGGCGCTGTGCAAGGTGCTGAAGGAGTCCGACGTCAAAAAGGGGCAGAACCGGCTGCTGCTCTCCAAGGACATGGTGCGTGGCGGGCCGATCCCGAGGCTCTTCCCGGAGCTGGAGGAGCTCGACGGCAACGGCCGGAACGCCCAGCGCACGGTGTCCGTCACCTTGCTCGACGCGGAGGGCGGGGAGAAGGCGTTGAGGCTTCGCTACCTGAACTCCAACAAGGCGTACCGGGTCTTTGGGCCCGGGTGGAAGCGGTTCGTGCAGGCCAGCGGCATGTGCACCGGCGACTGCCTCGTCCTATACGCGTGCAGGCGCCGCGACGGCGAGCGCTGCCTCTTCTCCTTCACGATCAAGGGCGGCGGCGCTAGCTCCTGGTGCACCAATAATAGACGTAAGCGCGCCCGGCAGCCTGCTACCGCCGCCGCCGTTCAGGATCACAAGAGGCGGCCGGCAAAGAGCGGTCGTGCAGGGATAGCAGATCATACGCGTCCTGTGATGGACGACGCTTGCACCGGTGGTCTCCAGGGGGATTACGGCTGTTGCAAGGCCGCCGAGGGGACAAGGGAAGTGAAAGCACCTGCGCGATCCCGGAAAGATTATGCCACTAATAAAAAGGAAAATGAAGCTGCCAGAGGCCTCTTGATGTTGAAGTATGCGATTTTGGCAGCGTATCATTGCCTTCCTTGTAGTTCTAGGCACGAATTAATCAGGGAAGTTTGATAAGTAGTTTCTCAGCAGTTAGTATAATAATGCAAGTTCTGATATATCCATACAGTATTTTCAGTTTAGTGAACATTTGTCCATACTGCATGCATATGGGCGTGACTAGATCTCAAATCTCAATCGATGTGAAACTGATATGCATGTGTGTGCAATTTGTAGTTGGGCCAGGCACCTGTCTTGGGCTTATCGATTGGCTGCTGCAGGCTGGGAATAATAGCCTAGTTCACTGACGCAGGCTGGGAAAAGCATAGTATGGAAAAAAAAGGAAAAATACCACAAAAAAGTGTGCAGTTAATTTTCAGCTTACCCTAAATTAGCTTAATTGACGGTTAGATATGATAACGTCACCATAGTTCAGTTGCAACATCTTGTAAATCCATGCCAACACAAATAACAACGCAAGTATTACTGGGAATCTCAGTTGCAACTCACTCGTAACATCCACGTCCTAAATTCCGATAGTCAAAAATATTTTTCTTAGTTGCAACTCACTCGTAACATCCACGTCTCCGGCGAGCCTGGTCCAGTGCGCGGCGGCGGCGGCTCCATCTCCTGCTAGCGTGCACGGTGGCAGGTGCTTGTTTCCAGGAGGAGAGGTAGTTTGAGGAGACATATGGTGTGTGCCTGTTAGTTTGGGGAAGAAACGTGCAGTACGCGTACTCCACGCAAGCCAGAACGCGACCCGGGGGATCATTTTGTTCGATCCCCAGGGGATATGTACCATTTTCCTTAGCTTAATTGACAGTTAGATAACGTCATCATAGTTCAGTTGCAATATCTTGTAAATTCAAACCAACACGAATAACATTGCAAGTATTACTGGGAAATCTCAGTTACAACTCACTCGTAACATCCATGTCCTAAATTCAATAGTTGAAAATATTTTTCTCATTTGCAATCAACTTGCAATTATGTAAAAACTTAGTTGCAACCCATTTGCAACTACATAACAGTTGCAACCCACTTACACTTAAAAATTCTTAGTTGCAACGCACTTGCGACTTTCACACTAACTAATAATGACATAAATCCAAAAATATTAGAATATTTATTATTAGACTAGTGTACTTTTTTACTTTGGTTAGAGCATCTTCAAGGGAGGCTCCCAAATTCGGTCCTCTTTTAGTCCGTTTTGTCCGATTTGGTGGGAGGAGGACCACTGTTCACCCATTGTCCATCCCTGGCATTAGCCCCAAATCTTGTCCTTCCCCCAGATTTGGCCCATTTTCACATATTTTAAATTTTTTTCAAGCAATATGATGAAAAACCGAAATAACATTACATCCAAAGTGTTCAAATCATCACATAGGAATTAGGTTTACCCGCCAAGGGATCAAATAGTACTAAATCAAGTTCAAAATGACAACAACAAGAGAAAGATCACATGTCCCTACTCTCTCTCTCTCTCTCCACACATACCACACCCTCATCTCGTCATCCAAGAGGGAAAGATCTTTGGTCATCACACTTGTCTCCAAAATGTCACAGACGTAGCGCTACCGCCACTAGCCCACCATCGTTCGCCTTCTCCTCCCCTTCCTTCCTCTCCATCCCGGGTCGCCTAGTGTGGGGTGGCTCTGGAGGCTCCTCTCCCATCCTAGTGAGCCGCTGCTTGATCTACCACCCGGCCTCTGCATCCGCCTTCGTCGATGGGGTGAGGGCAGGTGAGCTCCAATGGTCTCCTACGCACGAGGCGGGCTGTCACCGGGGTGACGCATGTGGAACACAGGTGGCGGCGGAGGTCTTCCACGACAGTGCATTGACCGACGACGAGTGATCATCCTCACTGCGCGATTCGGCCTAATCCGGCTGAAGATCGCCCCTATTCTACCGTCTTTTTCCTCGATGCTGGCCTGGCTGGTGAGGTTCAGAGCGGCAGATCCAACAGGGTGTCGGAGGGTGGAGGGGGGCTACTAGGTCGGCTTGAATAAAGGTGGAGGTCCTAGGGTTCCAACTCGCGCCAAGATGATGATCTGCCAGATGCCTGTCCCCATCAATCTGGCTGGTGTGTCGTGTTCCAGAAGGCTCCACCGGCGAACTCCACTAGGCGATTCATGCTTGGAGATTGCTGGATCGGGTGGGATTCATTCGTGTGCACCCATGTTTTTCTATGACCGTTTGATTTCATAGAGAGCACTGTGAAGATCTACTGGATGTTACCATCATGGGGCACGCTTTCTCGTTCCATGGTGAAGTTAGCTGGCGGATAATATCATGAAACCGATATACAAGGACTAGTAATGGTTATTCAAATCTTTGTGGCGATGAGGAATTGGCTTGGTGATTCGTGACTTGGATCAGCGATATCGTAAGTGGGACGACAACATAGGAGAAGTTCAAAGTCTTACCTTTCACGGTGAAAATCCAAGGTCTTGCTTTAATTGGTTGTGCCTGGCAATGACCTTGTTGAAGGCATTTTTTGTGAGCGAGGACTTCCTCCAAGGCGAAAACCAAGATCTATAATTGAGCGACGACGATGTTTTTTCACTGTTCCCTTCTTGGAGGCGTCGCTTTTGGAGGAGCTGGATTGCTAGTACTGTCTTGGTGGTGTTAGTACTGCTACTACAAGGAATAGATCAATGTAGCGGGACTTTTTTATTGTAATTCTTCTGCTCCTTTGGGTTGCGTGCATCCATAAGGCCGCTAGGGAAATGCATTGTTGTAGAGGTTAGGTGTAATTGGTATCTTCGTGATATTAATATATGCTCTTTGTCGAAAAAAATCACACTGGTCTCCTCCATGAAGACCTTGAGATCGACTTCTCTTTCCCTTGATGCGTCATCCATCTTAGCGGCATGGACAATATCAGCCTCACTACGAAGCTTCTCGGCTGTGGCCTTGGACTCTGCAAGGAACTTCTCCTTCTCGATGCGAAGCTTCTCGGCCTCGGCGGCGACATCTTGATAATACTTCTCTTGAAGTGTATAAATGAAGCTCTTGATGCACTCATCCTTTTTGAGCTCTTGAAACTCTCCTCTTTTTCCACTTGAACACTGCCTGTCTGAGATAATCGCTTTCAATGATTGTTTGCAAAGAGATAGTAGATGTCTCATGATTCAAATCTTCCTTTGATGATAGCTTCTTGCCCCAAGGACGATCCGAGCACTTACCGAAACCCCCATTTCGTTCATTTCTTTCAAGAGCGATTGTGACTCCATCATTGCTTCTCTTCTTAGATTTCTTGGCTTGGCTTTGATTTGGGCAATTAGTTTAATCCACTTTGGAACTTGGCGAAGCTTGAGTTAAGAATGGACTAAGTGGAAGCTCCTTCCTTCGACTTGGGACTTGAAAGCCGCCAAAACTTGTGGCACTAGGATGGCCACCCCAACTCCACTTTAAGGGTGCATCATGAGTCCATCATAGGCGATGGTGAACTTGCTATTCTCTTGTTGGATATGTGCTCACCTATGAGTCAACGAATTTTTGTTGCGATCGCTTGTAATCTTGTAGGGAGGAAGGATCTTGTAATGATGGAAATAATTGGTCACGGGCTTCCAAAATGTCTTTCCCTTTTACTCGGCACCTTGAACGCGGTCTTGGGAAATTGATAACAAGACATCACACCAAAAAAAAATCTTCATATTACAGTCCCTCTCTATGCATTGCGTTTTTTTGAATGTTGTTGTGATAGATGATGTTCGAAACCATCTTGTTCTACATCAACTCTTCCTTTCCATCCAGCCTGACATGAAGTCCACCGTCTAGGACGACACCAAGTACATCATCTTGGCCACCATCATATCCACCACTATTGATAATATCTTGCATCATTTCATCATCAATATACCCACGGTATTATGCAAATGAAGAAGAAAATTTTCATGCAACTAGTGGAACAAATATTGAAATGAAGAAAATTTTGCAAGGGTGAAAGCATACGCGGTTGCCCGCGGTCATTTCCTCCGACATTTGGCTAGGTAGCGTGTGGTCGACCATGGGCGTCGGATCCCCACACAGATTCATGGCTTTCGGCATACCACCCGCGAGCAGCGTCCTTTGCAGCATCGTATGCTTGTAACAAATGATTGCTTTTTTTTGTTTTGTTTTTTTCAATCACGGTTCCAGTACAATCAGCCTAAAGGCTGGGTAAAAAAAATTGGGCTCTCATCGAACCAGCTACTAGTCGACTCTAGTGTATAAGACTTGTACATACAAGAGATAACTAATGCATACTCCCTTTGTTTGGATTATAAGTCCTACTTGTATATCTAAATCGTTAGTTTGACTAATAAAATATAGAGTGAATTCCACTTTTTACCCTCTACTTGTGCATTTGTGACACTAATTACCCTATGTAGTGAAAATTCATCTAAATTACCATGTTCGGAAACTTTAAACCCTCATTTTTTATGCATATCTATTGGGCAAGGTGTGAGGTGATGATTGAACCTCGAAATTATTGAGATGGCAACAAAGAATAGAGCATTTGATGCAGAGAAGGATAGATATGATTGACGACAATATGGTCCGATCTTCACATATTTTGTGGCGACACATCGTCCTAACATGTCAGTCTTATCCAAAAACATGTGTTGAATGCTAAAACGGGACAAAATCATGCTTAGAATTTTTTTAAATAGGACATTCGGATACAACTTCTACTAAATGAGGTAATTAGTGTCTCAAATGCACAAATAGAGGGTAAAAAGTGGAATTCGAGTGAATTCCACTTTTTACCCTCTACTTGTGCATTTGTGACACTAATTACCCTATGTAGTGAAAATTCATCTAAATTACCATGTTCGGAAACTTTAAACCCTCATTTTTGATGCATATCTATTGGGCAAGGTGTGAGGTGATGATTGAACCTCGAAATTATTGAGATGGCAACAAAGAATAGAACATTTGATACAGAGAAGGATAGATATGATTGACGACAATATGGTCCGATCTTCACATATTTTGTGGCGACACATCGTCCTAACATGTCAGCCTTATCCAAAAACATGTGTTGAATGCTAAAACGTCATGCTTAGAATTTTCTTAAATAGGCTTCTACTAAATGAGGTAATTAGTGTCTCAAATGCACAAATAGAGGGTAAAAAGTGGAATTCGACCCTCTACTTGTGCATTTGTGACACTAATTACCCTATGTAGTGAAAATTCATCTAAATTACCATGTTCGAAAACTTTAAACCCTCATTTTTGATGCATATCTATTGGGCAAGGTGTGAGGTGATGATTGAACCTCGAAATTATCGAGATGGCAACAAAGAATAGAATATTTGATGCAGAGAAGGGTAGATATGATTGACGACGATATGGTCCGATCTTCACATATTTTGTGGCGACACACATCATCCTAACATGTCGGCCTTATCCAAAAACACGTGTTGAATGCTAAAACGGGAAAAAATCATGCTTAAAATTTTCTTAAATAGGACATTCAGATACAACTTCTACTAAATAAGGTAATTAGTGTCTCAAATGCACAAATAGAGGGTAAAAAGTGGAATTCACTCTAAAATATGACTTATATAGCACAAAAATTATACCTTAAAAATATAGCATCTAAAATTTCTAGTGATATAATTTTTATGGTATTTTATTTATATTTTGTTGGTTAAATTAGCAATCTAGTTAACCATGCTTGACCTATAATCCAAACGGAGAGAGTACATACATAGCCCATATTTGACCGTTGCCCGTCCATTAATCATCATTCCCTGGACTACGTACGCACAATCACGTTAATTTTGGCACGATGAATCAAAGCATTAAACATTTGATACTACTCGAGATCTGCATCTGCCTAATATAAACACCGCCAACAGTGAACATTGGAGTGTACACGAGATCAGAAGAGCGCCTCTATCCCTCTAGCAGTAGCTACCTCCCCATGGAGGTCTTCACGAAGAACAGGGTTGCCTTGTGCTTGGCAGCCCTCATGCTCATGGCCAACCTTTTCTACTCGGAAGGTGGCTATGGTACGTACCACGCCGCATTCCTCTCTTAATTAGCATCATTCTTTTTTTTGTTTTCATAATTATAATCATGAACAAAAATAAGTAATTAGAGTAACATATACTATATATATATGTATGTCGTGAATATATGCGTGATAATTTTAGGGTGTTTGCATGCAGTTGGATGTTTCGCGCCCCACCAGAACTGCTTTCCGGACGATTGCCAGAAGAAATGCGAGGAAGGTTTGGGAAAAGATGTGACTGGATCGTGCGAGCTGGACAAGATCCTAAACCCATACAGCCAGTTCGCGTGCTGCTGCACTCGGAAATCATCAGTCTCTGGAGCGGATAAACATGATTAGCAATCGTAGATGATGAAATGCATGACCGGCCGTATTGTCGGTTGGATACATCCACCTATTTGTAGATCTAATAATTAATAACGGTCTTATATATAGTTATGAGAATATATTTCATAACAATTTGGGATAGTGTCATGGATTATGATATAACCTCGGATTATTTCATAAGAAATATACTCTCTCCGTCCCAAGATAGATGTCCCAAATTTGTTAAAATTACATAAATCTAAATACTATTTAATATATAGATTCATCCAAAATTAACCTAAGATATCGATTCTTGAACGAAGGGAGTACAATGTTTTGCTGGGCTAGATGACCATGGATTGAACGTCACATCTCTTATTTTGTGACTAGCATATTCTCAATAATCACTTTTCCATTATAGCTTATTCTCATTTACATGACAACAAAATCAATTATTTCCAATGCGTACCATGCATAAAAGACGAGTACTTAAGTTAAGTAGTCAGAAAAATGTCAGCCTTAAGTGTTGTTCCCTTTGGGCCATCATCTTCCTCGTCAGATCCAGAGCAATACGCCAAATACTGAAATACGAGGCAGTAGTATAACATGTTGAAATCGACGAGCTAGTCTTCTCGTCACTCGACTCGAGTACCTACACCACTACAGGAATGGCACCCTAGGCTGGGGGTTAAAAGCCGTCGGCGTAGCCCCGATCCCCGTCAACCTAGGCTACGCTGAGGCCAGCCGTGGGCGTAGCATCAGCGGAGGCACTCCTTACCGTCGGTGTAGCTATAGCCGTCTGCATAGCCCGTCGGCGTAGCGGGACGGTAGGTTGTACAAAAATTCAAAAAAAAATCTATTTTTTTAGTTTTTTTTGGATTTTTTCTCAAAAATTTTAAATCACTCTCACATAGAATATTTTTAACACTAATTATAGTTAATCTTTGATTAAATTGCAGTCTTGGTCAAACTTCACTGTTGGTCATCCATCCTCACACTATTCCACCTTCTACACGCTTAACTTTTCCGTTTCTTTTAAATCAGTTTCCATCAAGCAATTTGTACCTAGTTGTGAATACTATGATATCAATCTTATTAACTCTTATACCATTATGTCACATGTTTTTATTTTTTGAAATTACAAACAATTATTTAAGTAAACAACAATGAATAAGTAAAAATATTATTGAATTCAAATAAAAATATAATGATTTTACTTTTTTGTATTTTTCTATTTAATATGGAATAATTAATATCGTTACATCCGTAAATCGGAATTCGATAAATAAGATGTCTAAATTGATCGGAAAAATGAGAGAAATCCAAATATGATATCCATATCAACTTATCACAAATTATGCCATGATTTTTAACCATAACATTAGTCATTTGATCCGAAAACCATGAAACCTCGAATGAGATAGGTTATTTTGTGAAGGTTTTTTGAGACATAATAAATATACCAAGTTTGATATTTTTCCTTCAAACCATGTCACATAATATTACACCACACGAAGGTCTCACATTATTTCGATCATTTTTGAATTTCTTATGCACAGTTTAAACTATCGTCAAACTTTATCGAACGGTGGACATGAAGATTCTTAGCTCGGGGCTGATCCTCGCTAAACTTGCATTGGATCTCCGATGAAATAGCATATTGTGAACCTAAAAATAAGTTTTTAAAAAAATCATGAGCATCAGATCATGTACATGTAGTTCATATCTGATCCACTTCCTATCGATTCAGCAGGAATTTGTCTTTTTCACCAGTGTTGGACAGAATGGTTTTACATCTCCCAGCTGGGAAATTGTCCATGTAAGATGGTCTATATTTTTTAGAAAAATGGTTTGGTAGCATTTTGAATTAGCCATTTGGTGGTTGTTTCACACACTCCCCCTCTTTTTTGCGCTCGGAAAATGGAAAATGGCTTTTTGGTGCAACGAAAAGGAAAACTTCCTCCTAAAACATTGTTCGCCATCCCATGATGCACATGCACGAACAATATAGGCGTATTATCACAAACTATGTCTTGATTCTAGCCATAACATTGGTCATTTGACCCGAAAGCCAGAAAACCTCAAATGAGATAAACCATTTTATGAAGGGTTTTTTTGATACATAATGAATATACCAAGTTTGATATTTTTACTACCAACTATGTCACATAATATGACACCACGCGAAGGTTTCACATTGTTTCAATCGTTTTTGAATTTTGTATGGCCGTTTTAAACTATCGTCAAACTTTGTCGAATGACAGGCATGAAGATTCTTAGCTCGGAGCCGACCTCGCTAAACTTGCATTGTATCTCTGATGAAATAGCACATTGTGAACCTAAAATTGATTTTTGTAAAATATCATGAGCATCAGATCATGTACCTGTAGTTCATATCTGACCCACTTCCTACCGATTTGGCAGGAATTTGTCTTTTTCACCCAGGTATGGACATAAAGGTTTGAGATTCCCCTCTTGGGACATTGTTCATGTAAGATAGTCTAGTATTTTTGAAAAATGAGGTGGTAGCATTTTGAATTAGCCATTTGGAGGTTTCTTCACAAAACCTCCTGTTTTTTTGCGCTCGGAAAATGGAAACCGCTTTTTGGTGCGATAAATGAAAATGTTTCTCCTGCAATATTGTTTTCCATCCCATGATGCATATGCATGCACAATGTAGGCACATTATTATAAACTATTCCTGGATTCTAGCCATAACATTGGTCATTTGACTCGAAAGTCAGGAAACCTGGTATGAGATAGGTCATTTTGTGAAGGTTTTTTGAGACATAATCAATATACCAAGTTTGCTATTTTTCCTTCCAATTATGTCACATAATATGACACCACGCGAAGGTTTCACATTGTTTCGATCGTATTTGAATTTTTTATGTCCGTTTGAAACTATGGTCAAAATGGCGAGCATGAAGATTCCTATTCAACATAAATATCTAATATTTGAGTGTAGATATATAGATCTTATTTTTTCTGAATTAGAATGATTTAGTTATGATTTTTCAAAGATTAATGAGATAAAAGGGAAAATAGCTATGCCGAGGGTAGGCAGCCGTCGGCGTAGGCTATCCTACGCCGAGGGAAATTTTACGCCGACAACCAGCTTCCTGGGGCATCCAACTTGTGGCCTATGCTGACGGTCCCGACTTTTGGCCGTCGACGCTTCGCTCAATTCATGTAGTGCACCTAAAACATGTTTTGTGCGGAAATATTAGCGATAGATATAGCAGAAAATGACAACAATCCATTCGAGGTAGTAAGTATCGAAAGCAAGGGGAGACGAAGACCACTAAGGCCTAATTTGGTATTACAGTATTTGTACGAATTAGAGAGGATAATGCCCACCAAACCCCAAATCTCCACTTCAAATAATATGTATGGTTTTAGAGTATTGGCCTGATTCAATTCCCACTAATCCCAACTTTTCCTCAAATTTTAGTGTATTTTTTCCAATACCCAATACACTATCCCTACCAAGTGGATTGGTGGAGACTAGGGTATTATGGGGATTAGAGGGGTTTGGGTGTAGGTGAGGGATTCACCCAATCCCCTTGGGAATTATCTCCTCTAATCCCCACTAAAACACTATTACCAAACAAAGCCTAATACATACACAATGTGGGGATTAGGCTTGAGTTGCACAAAAAGGTTATGGATGTGTCGCGACTTTTAAATATCTTCCCTAGAATAAGGGTAATATATTAATATATAAGGTATATACAAATTACAACTAGTGCAATAATAAAATGTCAAGATCTCTAGACAAGACATTAACCGTGTGTATGTTTTCTCGTGTTAGATTATCTTTGTTTTTATGTGTGATATGAGGTACCCGTGGTGCACTCACATCTGCCAAGCAAAGTGATATTTAAAACATCATTTTCTGATCTAGTTCACGGAATATATAGCTAAAAATCACTCAGCTCAACTATCTAGCTTAGCAGAACAATGAGAGAAGATTGTCCTCCAAATAAATAAACTCATACACGCATAATATAAGGATCTCCTTAATTTATTAGCAACATGTTTGTATATTGAGAGAGTGAGTAAGCATCCTTGCATGAAATACTACCGAAAAGGACGTCGCAGAAAGAAATCGACTAGTTTTTTACGGAGAAATATATCGACTACTGCCCGACAGAGAAAGAAATCGACTAGTTTCCTAATTCCATCATTGCATGACATACTACTGAAAGGATGTTGTGAAATACACCCGATCAAAAACTACTTTTCGAGTGCCAAGCCATATGACCATGATTGATGAAACAAATACATCGGATCACTGATACGTCCAATTTGCATCATCATTCTATATCATAATTTACCACTATTCATTGATATTTGTCTTATTATGAGGTATTACTTATGGCTTTTCATCTGTTTATGCATGTTGTATGATTCTTGGAGGATGGACTGCCGGAGTCTGGATTCTGATAGAAAAGAAGGCGTTTCAGTGCAATTTCGCAAAGATCAGAAAAATACCAGAAAAATATGGGAACATATTATTTTACCTGAGGACGAAGGAATCCAGAAGGAGGAGCGAAGGGGGGCCGCAGGAGGCCCACGCCCCCTAGGCGCGGGACCACCTGAGGCCGCGCCTAGGGAAGGTGTGGCCCACCTGCCCGGCTTCCGACTCTCCCCTTTTGCCTATATCTTCCCTTCGAAACTCTAAGCCTCAGAGAGCGACCACAGATAGATTTCCGCCGCCTCTGGGGGCGGAAAACACCGAGAGAGAAATATCTCTCCGGTAGACAGATTTCTGCCGGGGGAATTCCTTCCCAGAGAGGGGAGACCGTCACCATCAACACCATCATCAAGCTAGGCTTCATCGGGATCATCATCATCATCCACACCATCATCTCCACCAGCACCATCATCACCACTCCGTCTCGCTGTAACAATTGTGTTGGATATTGCTTTAGTTCTTAGGGGAAACTTTCTCGGTGTTAATTACTATTGTAGTTGATTCTTGTGAGTGGAACCATTGGATTATTGTTTATGTTCAGATTGTTATCCATTACCATATCATCTTTGATCTTGATCCATATGATGTCTTGTGAGTACTTCGTTATATTCTTGAGGACATGGGAGAAGTCATGTTATTAGTAGTGAATCTGTGATGAGTTATTATTCAATGGTTTAGTATTTAAGTTGTGGTGCTATTCTTCTAGTGGTGTCATGTGAACATCAACTACATGACACTTCACCATTTGTGGGCCTAGGGACATGCATTGTGTATTTGTCTACTAATCGCGGGGTTACCGGAGTGACAGAAACCTAAATCCCCGTTAGGACACCTTTGCACAAGGGAGCGTAGGATCTCAGAGTTTAAGGTTGTGGTTAGATTTATATCTTAATTACTTTCCTGTAGTTACGGATGTTTGCAGGGGGTTTAATCACAAGTATGTACTAGTCCTAGGAAGGGCGGTATGTTAGCACAGGTTCACCCACAAAACACTTACAAACACCAAAGAAGAGTACTCAGCTATTTGAAGCAAAAGCACTTGATAGAATTCCCATGTGTCCTCGAGAATGTTTGGTCTTTATAAGTATTTCCACCGGCTTGTCCTTTGCTAAAAAAGGATTGGTCCACTTGCTCCATTTGTTCGTTACTTCTATTACTTGCTCTTTGTTTTGTTGCCTTGTCAGAAAACCACTAAAAATCTGTTTGCTAAGTATTCACAGGGATTTCCTGCTCCATACCACTAGTCAGCACCTTCTGCTCCTGGTTGAGATCGACACTCCTATTTATAGAAAGTACTACGATACACCCCCTATACTTATGGGTTATCAAGACTATTTTTGGCTCCGTTGCCAGGGAGTGAAGCGCTATTGAAGAGTAGAACTGGTAAGGGAAACTTTCACTATGAGTATTGCCCTTGTTACTGCTTGTTACTTTGTTTCCAATATGGATAACCCACTTGGTTTTTTGTTTGGGAAAACTACTACCACTACTAGGGTAGTAGATGAACCACCACCTGTTGAGATAGATCCTTTTAAGATACCTACAAGTATTGTTGACCGTGTTATGGATAATTATTATTTTGGGGATGGAACTGTCCATCCTGGTGATTACTTGCTTTTTAACCATGAATTATGCGGGTTGTTTAATTGTGCAGGTATCACAACTAAACAGGTGAAGAAGAAGTTACCCTTGAAAGAACATTTTTTAATCCCTAGTGTTTTGTGTGTTAGATAACAATACCAAGGATAATTTAATGTGTGTTGAAGTGTTGCAGCTCTATTTGAGAATAAAGGGAAAAGAACTCAGCCTTTGGGGGCGGATAATCCGGCCCCACCAGGGGCGGATAATCCGCCCCTCCCTTTGCCCAAGCAGGCGCAAGCCCTAGAAGGGGGGCGGAGTTTTGGCCGGATTTTTCGGCCCCGTCGGATAATCCGCCCCTCAGGGTGCCGGATAATCCGCCCCCCTGCTCATCGCCAAGACGCAAGCCCTAGAAAGGGGGCGGAGTTTCTGCCGGACTTTCCGGCATGGCCGGATAATCCGCCCCAGGAGGGGGCCGGATTATCCGCCCCCCCAAGATTTCCACTAAGTTCCTCAAGCGCAAGCGCCAGAGAGGCGGGCGGACTTTCCCCCGGAGAATCCGCCCTTGGAGCGGAGTTTTCCCAGGGGGCGGATAATCCACCCCAAGTGGGGGGCGAATAATCCGCCCCCAAAGTTGTGCAACGGCCAGATCTGGGGAGGGGGTATTTAAGCCAGCCTTCCCCCTCCTGCCAGAACTCTTGATTCATCACGAAAAAGACCAGATCAGATCTGAAAGCTTCATCCAAGAGTGCTCCACCTAGATCCACCCAAAGGCCCCATCCCTTTGGGAATCGAAGGAGGAGAACTCGATCTTCATCATCAGCAATCAAGCGCTTCATCTCCTCTCCATTCATTTGGAGAACCTCCGATCTAGTATTTCTTGCAAATATCTAGATCCTCGTTTTTGTTTATATTGATAAACCTTGTTCTTGTGGCAGCTTGTTGTCATCTCGGGAGCCCCCAATTCGGTTGTGGGTGTGAGCCCCGATAGTGTTGTAAAAGGCACCGGTTCTCGCCTCGAAGGGATCCAATAGTGGAGAAGGTGGATCAGGCCTCTCGTGGCGAGATCCATCGGAGAATAGGGTGAGGCCTATTGTGGCGTGGTGGTCTTAGAACCGCCCACCCCTCCAACGCAGATGTACTTCCCTTAACAAGGAAGGAACTGCGGTAAAACAGATCCATGTGTCTCCGCGTGCTCCACTACGGTTTCCTCGCTCCTCTTTTACGTGCTTAGTAGTTAGGGTTACATATAGGGAAATTCTCATAGTTGCATATCTAGAGAATTTACTTTGTGTCAAGCCTAAAATTGAAAAATTATTAAAAATTGGTTAGCACCTATTCACCCCCCCCTCTAGGTGCCCATACGATCCATTTCAATTGGTATCAGAGCCTCAGCTCTTATTTCGGGCTTAACCGCCTAAGAGAAGTATGGGTTCCAAGGTAGATGGGAGTGATGCTCCGGAGGTAGTCACCATGAACAATCTCAAGACGTTGGAAACAACCTTGGTGAGTTCAATGGAGGCTAAGATGGAAGAGATGCGTCAATTGATAATGCATCTCTCCACATCCGCAACATCACCTCCATCTAACTCGAAGGATACCACTCCGCAATCCAAGGAAACGGGTAAAACTGTTTCCAAAGATAACGAAGTGGTAGGTGATGATACTAGCAAGAGCTCCTCCTCGAAAAAGGATAGCGGTAAGGATGGATACAATGAGGTTTCTCATGTGTATTCCCCTGATCCGCCTATCCCTCACCCACATATACATAATAGGGGTGATCCACCCAAACTTTCAGCATCTACTTTCTCTCAATGGCAATTTTTGATGAAATCTCATGTGTGCAGTTCCTCCATAGAGTTGTGGAAGATCATCGAAAATGGTCTTCATGTTGGAAACCCCAACAATCTCACAAGAAGAGAAGTGGTCGATAGCCAACTCAACGCTACAGCTCTACACATGATACAACTTGGTGTGGGTGACAAAGACATGCCACACATTTAGCATCTTAGCACAACTAAAGAAGCTTGGGATGCCCTCACCGAGATCTTCATCGGAAATGAAAGTATGAGAAGGAATAGATATGATGCCTTGAGCAATGAAGCTGAAGGATTTTATATGCTGTATGGAGAAGACCACGAGGACATGTATAGGAGGCTCAAGGCAATAGCTACAACCTTCAGAAACCACGGTGCAGCTCATGTTGATGATGCTTGGATCAAGCGCAAGTACGTCAGTGCTTTTATGCCATTTGAGCCCACAAATTTGAAAAGTCTCCAAGGTAGGCATAACTATCACCTCATGTCATCCAATGAGGTAATGCAAGAAATGGCCGCCTTCAAATTGGCTGCCAAGAATGCCAAAGATGCTCGTGCTCAAGCTATGGGGATGCAAAAGGGGGTCAACATGGCCTTGAAGACCAGTGTTATTGATCATGATGAATATGCGGTAGAAGGTCTGGACTGTCCCGAGGATATAAAAAGGATCCACGGACAATACTTGGCTCTTTATGCAAGAAACTTTTGGAAAGATCCTGCCAAGGCTAAAGCTGAACTAGATCGCAAGAGTGCAGCCTATGGAAGAAAACAAAATGGTCCCAAGCTGAGAACATGCTTTAATTGTGGTGACCGGCTGCACTTCGTAGCTGAGTGTCCATATCAAAGTAGAGAGGATAATGGAGGAAGACTCATTTTCAAGGACAAATCAAAAGCTCCACGTAAGAAACAGTTTGTAAAGAAGAATGCTCCTTTCAAGAAGCAACCAAAGATTGTTCTAGTGGATCAAGAAGAATATTCATCGGGGAGTGACAATGAGGACGAGGAAGATAGCTCTCAATAGGTGGCTGTTATAGCCACCACATCTACATCAACATCTCTCTTCGACTCTTCGAACGAAAACATCATCAACAAGAATGCTACTTGCCTCATGGGACGAAGCTCTGAGGTAACTTCTTATAACTCTTCTTTTCCCAAGACTATGATAGACATGGACGATCCTACTAGTCTTAAGGTTAAAGAAGAGATTATTGCTTTGGATTATTTCTACACTAACTTGCAAGGTGAGCACAAAGTTTGTTTTGAAGCTCTCATGGATCAGTCGGCCCAAAACGAAGCACTCCTCGAAGAAAAGGGCAGAATTGAAAGGGAGGATGCAATGGAAATTGCATCCCTAAAAAATGCTCTTGAAGAAGAAGAAGCTCGGGTCTCTCTTGAAGAGAGGCCCAAGTCTATGGAAGAGTCACATGAAGAAATTGTGACTAAACTTGTTAAGGAACGTGACAATGCTGTCACCAAAGCAAAGAAGTTAAAGAAGGAAAGGATTGACTTTGGGGCTGCTCATGATAGACTCTCCGAGGAATTGGAGAAACTTGACAATGCTCACAAGGCGTTGAAAAACGAGTTCTCTATTCTCAATGAGTCACATGATCAGCTTCAAAGTAACATATAGTAACAAGAAAAATGCTAGTGTGGAAAAAGAAGTGATCAAGGACATCACTACAAAGGACAAATGTGTGCTTGATGAAGTCCTTGGCAAGCAAAGGTCAAATCAAAGTAAAGAGGGACTTGGGTATGTCACCAAGTCCAAGAAGAAGAAAACCAAGAAGAACAAGACCAATAATGTGGAATTAAAGACAAGCACTGCTGAGAAGATTGTCACAAAAGACATGACTAATAATATTGGTTTTGCAGGGTCTCACAATCCGAATTATAAACTCTTTTGTGATGACTATGGCGATGTTTATGCTTATTATGTTGGTCCTTTTGATGAATATATTGCTTGGTCTATTTGGGTCCCAAATACCCTTGTTACTAACATGAAAGGACCCATTGAAAAATGGGTACCTAAAACCAAGAAGTAATTCTCTTGCAGGGCTATGCTTCCGGTGGGTCAAAATGGGTGCTGGATAGTGGCTGCACTAGTCATATGACCGGAAGCAAGGAGATCATCACGGAGATGCGTCCAAATCATGATAATATCACAGTCTCCTATGGTGATAAGTCTAAATCTCAGGTATTGGGTCTTGGCAAGGTTGTGGTTGCCCACGACATCTCTCTTGTGGACGTCATGCTTGTTGAGACCCTTGGTTATAACCTTCTTTCTATTCGTGCCCTTGGCAAGATGGGTTTTGATGTTTTTATCGATGATGATTTGGTGGTACTCTTGTGGAGCAAGTCTCTAAAGGTCGCTTTCGTTGGATACGTCGAAAATGACCTGTATGTGGTGGACTTCTCGGGGAAAACCACTTCGGGTCCGATGTGTCTATTCGGAAAGGCCGACGTGGGCTGGCTATGGCATCGCCGTTTAGCCCATGTCAACATGAGAACTTTGCAAAGTCTCCAAAAGGGTGGCCACATCCTTGGACTAAAAGACAATGTCTCTTTTGCCAAAGATCGTGTTTGCAGGGCTTGTGTTGAAGGAAAAATTCATGACTCTCCCCACAAGAGGAAGACTATTGTGTCATCAAAGAGGATCTTGGAATTACTTCATGTGGATTTATTTGGTCCTCCTTCTCATGCAAGTCTTGGTGGGAAGAAATATTGCTTGGTCATTGTCGATGACTACTCAAGATATACATGGGTATATTTCTTCAAGCTGAAAAGTGAGACTCAACAAACTGTCATCGACTTTGCCAATGAAGTTCAACGTCAACACAATGTTCCCATCTTGGCAATTAGAAGTGATAACGGCTCAGAATTCAAGAACTACACTTAAAACGAGTTTCTTAGCGAAGAGGGGATTAGACACCAATATTCCGCTGCGTACACCCCTCAACAAAATGGTGTAGCCGAGAGGAAGAACCAGACTTTGATGGATATGGCAAGATCTATGCTAGCTGAATTCAAGTCTCCTTATAATTTTTGGGCTGAAGCCATATCCACTGCTTTTCACTCATCAAACCGGCTCTACCTTCGGAAGACCTTGGACAAGACCCCATATGAAATACTTACCGGTAACAAGCCCAACATCTCATACTTCAGGGTATTCGGGTGTAAGTGTTTCTTTCTTATTAAAGGTGTCCGTTTGTCAAAATTTGAGTCCAAGGCGTTAGAAGGTATTTTTGTTGGTTACCGTGCCAAATCCCACACTTATAGAGTCTACAACAAGCTCAGTGGGATTGTTGTAGAATCTTGTAGTGTGGAGTTCGATGAAAATAACGGCTCCTTTGTAGGGCAAGTTGATGTTTGTGATGCAGATGTTGAAATACCCCAAGATGCCATAAGAAGAATGGGCGTGGGATTTTTCTGCCCCATTGAGGAACCCCTTGTGGCGGATCGGGAAGGACAATGCTCCACACATGTGGAGCCCTCATCTACACAAGATCAACAAGCTCCTACTGTTGGAGAAAATCCTGCATCAACACCGCAATCTGCTGAAGATCAACTGTCCCCTGGACAAGTTGGTAGTCCCAGGCCGGACTATTGTAGCATCCCATTTGTCTAACAATTGTAATGCTACTTGGTCTAGTAATATATTGGCTACTTCCTACATATAATTGTTGCATCATCATCATATCATGCTCATGTCATCATGCCACCTTGCATTTGAGCATCATATAAAAACCCTTTTTGATTTGGTTCTCCTCTCATATGCATTGCTAATTGTATTTGCCTATTGATATTGTATTTGGTTCTTGATATATTGTTAAATGCCCAAGTTGAGTTGGGGGCATATCTTTTATTCAACTCCACCACCTTTCTTTCACCACCTTACAATTCCACCATCTCATCTATCCATGAGCTTGTAATTATTTTTCTTTTGGTGTTTAATATAGCTCATGAGAGATAGGGTGGGTCAAATCCTATAAATTCTTTTGCTTGGCCTTTACTCCACATTTTGGGGATGCATGAGAATAATGCCAGGTTTATTACTTTGTTTTCACAAGGATGACACATGGCATTAACTGCTTGCATGGGCCATGCAAGAACAAGTCTTTTGGATTTTATTTGAAATCCTTTGAGTGGATCATCCTCTCACCTCTCTCTCTCTCTCCTTCTTTTGCTTGATCTAGCTTGATGCATGCTAACCCTAAATCCCTTTGGTTGGTTTTGCCTTGGCCATGCTCTAACCCTAAAAACCCTCACCACCTTTTTCCCCATCCTCTCTTTTGACCAGATCTTGTTTGAGCTTGGCTTGATCTTGTTTGGTTTTGTCAAAAGAGCACACCACCCTCCCTCATCTCTCTCTCTCATCTAACCCTCTCTCTTTAACCTCCCCCTACCCCTAGCTACCCCATCTAACCCTAACCCGAGCCATACCCCCTCTAATCTAACCCTAGTTCCTCCCTCTCTCTCGGCCTCTCTCTCTCTCACCTAGCTCGGCCCCACCTAACCACCCCCTCCCATGTGCATCCCCCTGGTCCCCCCTCTCTCCAAACCCTAGCCAAACCCGAGCCACCCCTTCTCCCTTTGGAATAAAGTGGCCACCACCTCCCATGTGCCTCTTCCCTCTCCCTCATCATACCAACCACCCCGGGCACCTCAGATCGAGATCTGAGACCCCAGGAACCCCTCTCCCTCCTTCCTCCTTCCCCAAGCATACCCATGGCCACCCCATGCCCCAAAAACCCTAGCCTCGGCCATCTCTTCCTCTAGCCGTTCTGGAGCGCGCCGAGCTGAGCCAGGAGCACCAGGGCCTCCCTCTGCTTCCTCTTCGACGCCCAGGACGCGGGGCAGCCGCTGGACTTCGCCGGAGCCGCCTGACGCCGCCGTGCCCCGCCAAGATCAGAAGCTCTAGAGCCCCAGCTACGCGCCCGATCGTGACCACCCCGGGCTCCTCCGACCACACCGACGAGCTCCTGGTGAGCCCCTCCACCCCCCAGACAAGGTCCCCACCCCTCTCTTGCTACGTAGCGTCGCCGCCGTCCGTCGAACACCCCGCGTGCGCCGCCACGCGCCGCGCTCTGGCAACAACAGCAACTACTGCAGCTTTTACCTCTGTTCCTCGTCGAAGCCCGCGCGTTGTAGTCCTCCCCCGTAGCTACTCTCTGAATGAAAATCGTAGGCCGCATCACCCTCTCCAGTTTTCGTTTTTGCGGCATCAGGAAATCCCCAGTGGTTTGCTCGCCATCGTCGACCAAACTCCGACGGTCCTCTGAATCCTACCGAGCGGCGCGCAGCAGCAGTTCCGACAGCCGCCGTCGTTTTGCAAAGACAACCCCGCAGTATTTCCCGCCTGAACCCGCAGCCCCCACGACCCCACCTGCCAGCCTTCCAGTTAATTTTGTAGAGACACCCCCGCAGTTCTGAGCCCCTCAACCCGTAGCCCCTGGATCCACCACGTGTCGCCCACCGCTAGCCGCGCGCGCGCTGTGGCCCCGCCCCCTTGCTGGCCCACCAGTCAGCGAGTGAGGGTAGGTTAACCCTGGGTGACAGAAGTGTTTCTGCGTGCGAGTTGCCCAGTCAGCACCCTGGCCCATTTGTCAGTGATAGTGGCTAGCTCAATCTGAGTAATAAAAGTATTTGCTGGAATCTGATTCAAATTCAAATCTTTTCAAATTAATTCAAATTCAACTCAAATTTCAAATCTATTTAAACCTAAATGAATTCATAACTTTCAAATGGTTTGGAATTTGAATTCAAACTTAATATGAAAAATGTTTTATTTTTGAATGTTAATTCAAATCTTTAATCAAATATTTTCAGAATTGATTTAAATAGTCAAACCTTTGACTTTGACCCTATTTAATAATTTTGACTTTAAAATAAATTTAAAACCATAATTCCAAATAATACAAATAATATATGCTTTCAAATCAGAAAAATGTGAGGATTTCAAATATGCCATCCAAAATATATTTTGAACACTTTAAATTTCAAGTTGACTAAAATTACAACAAAATGCCCTTGGCCTGAATTAATTAATAACTTTTGTTTTATAACTCCAAATTTAACATATGATATGTCTAAAATGATCAGCTCGACGAGACCTTTCTGTTTATGCATTCCATGTTCTGTTTTGCAGCATGCATCATATAAATATAATGTAAACAACAACTTATTTGAGTATAAAATATGACTAAAACTCCATAAAATGCCTTATTCTTGTACTCCACACCTCACCCATGCCATGCTACTTTATTGCTATGCAAATTGTGCATCATTCATCATGGCATGATTGTTTGCTTGTCGCATTTTATTCATATGCTTGTGCACTTTATTTATATTGGCCCTTGTTTGTTTGGTTCTTCTTCGAACAGACGCTGAGCAGGGGATATATCAAGAGAACCAGGAGCACTACCCAAATCCTTCTCTCGCTTCAACTGAGCTGCCAGGCAAGCACTACCACATGCTTGCATACCTATAGTACCTATTGCCTCTATCTTATTCTTGCATCATTGAGTCACGATTGCATTAAACTGAACCCAAGTATTGCATAGCCTTTACTTTTAAACCCCACCAAGCTTGTTCCTCCATCCCATGAGCCATTACTACAGGAGTTGTTTGAGCCATGCGAGTCGTAGAACAGCATGTGTAGGGTATGTGAGAGTCTGATGGATAACGAGGTACCTAAACAACTTAACCTGAGTAGTAATGGGATAACTAATGAAAGTGGCACCGGTGAGCAATATCTGCTATTTGGTTTTTCCTGCTCACTTGTGTCCCGTAGGACCCCGAGTACTTGATTCATGTTCCTTGAATATTCGCGCTATCCACATCCGGGAGGCTTATGGGACCCCCCTGAGCTAGAGCTGGATTCATTCTTATTTCTTGGGGCCACAAACTAGTTTGAGGTTTTATTTACCATCCTGTACTTATGCCATGCTTTACTGCTTTATCTACGATTGTGCGAGGAGCACCTGTACTGTTTAGGATCGGGACACGATTTCGCGGCATCGACAATCCCAGTCACACTTTCGGGTTCCCAGTCATTTACAGCCGTCCACCCAAACCTTGGGTCCGTCCCGGAGTCAGCTAACTTCGTTGCGGGTGTACTCAATGGGGTGGCCCCCTGAAATATTTCTGAATCCTGTGATTGCTTTGTCGTGAAGGCCTCGTTGGGTTTTGATTTGGTTTTTCCGAGGTTGATCGAGTGTGTGTTGCTATTTGTGCACCCCTGCAGGGTAAAACTTTCTGAAAGCCGTGTCCGCGGTTATGGACGACTTGGAGCACAGTTTCTCGATCATAGACAAGCATAACTAAAGTACCGCTTTTAACTTGACTAAAGAACTGACTAGTAAATAGTGCAACACTCATGGAATGGATAATTAAACTGCCAACGGATGGGGGGGTTGTTCGTCCGCTTACTCGTTGGTAAGCGAGGAGGAGGATGGATCTGGTGATATTACTGTTATAACTGTCGTCATTAATTCACGGACATCCGTCTATCTTTGGTTAGGCGGATGGTTAGCGAGTATCTATAGAATTGTTAGGGTTTATCTTTCGCTGCAATTGCGTCACCCCAAGTTGTGTCCCCTTTAGAGGCATAAAGACTTGCTGAGTACCCCTAGGGTCTCACACGATAAATTATTTGATTCAGATGAACAGGTACACTCACAAGATGGATACTGGGTGGAGGAGGCGGACGATGTGGGCAACGATCGTTCGGTGTAGAGATTCCGGGAACGGGGATCCGTGAGATCTGTGGGCGGGATGTGCTTATTTATGGGGCATCTTATGCCGATTTGCTTCTTATCCGTACTCGGATCTTGTTTGCCGCTTCCGCCTGATACTCTGATGTTTGATGTATGAGGAGATATCCTAAAATATTATATCTATTTAGGAAATTTGAATCTTTCCGTATGGCGTTGCTATATTTCCTTTCTTTTTAGATGGAATGGCTCTGATGTACTGTTGTATGGTGGCTTGCATACATACTCATTTGTGTATGTAGTTGATCCCTTCGCCTGCCGATTACGCCGCCCGTTCTTGTCCCGATGTTTGGAAATGGTTGGGACGGCCGAAAGGTCTACCTGTGAGTGGCATTTGGGCCCCACCGTACTATTTCAACCATTTCCGCTCATCCAGGCTTGAAACTAGGAGCGTAATTCACCGAGGTAGTTACAACTATCCGCCCCCTCCAAGGGGTGGACAATCCGCCCCTGGCACTCCAACTCATTCCAGAGGATCCGAAGGAGAAGTCAGCAACTCTAAAGCTCCCAGGCCGGATTCTCCAGCCCCCGAGGGCAGATTATCCGGCCCTGGGTCTCCAACTCTCATCAGGCATTCTCAAGAAGATGGCTCGGGTTCTTCACCTCCCAGGCCGGATAGTCCGGCCCCTCCAAGGGGCAGATTATCCGGGCCTGAAGAAAATGTTCAGCAACAATCTTCTGGCAGTAACGGTGACAAGATCAAGGGCAAGGCAGTAATCAAGACAAGGATCCAAATATTGAATCAACTCCTTCTAGAAACAATAAGGACATTGAGGCTCGTCGCAAGGCTCGTGCTAATCGGAACCTTGAACTAAGAGGTCACACTCTTGACAAGGTTGTTGGTGATCTACGACGAAGGGTATCCACTAGAAGAGAACTTGCAAGCTTCTGTGATCATCAAGCTCACATTTCCATGGTTGAACCGAAGAAGGTTTTTGTTGCTCTTGAAGATCCCGATTGGGTTGTTGCAATGCATGAAGAATATAATAACTTCGAACGCAACAAAGTTTGGAAGCTCGTAGAAAAGCCAAAGGATTGCCGCAATGTTATCGGCACCAAGTGGATCTTCAAGAACAAACATGATGAAAATGGCATTGTTGTGAGGAATAAAGCATGACTCGTGGCTCAAGGATTCTCTCAAGTGGAAGGAATTGATTTTGGCGAGACTTACGCTCCTGTGGCTCGTCTTGAGTCCATCCGTATCCTTGCATATGCAGCCCATCATAATTTTAAGTTACAACAAATGGATGTTAAGAGCGCTTTCCTTAATGGTCCTCTACATGAGTTAGTATACGTTAAGCAGCCCCCGGGGTTTGAGGACCCCAAATTTCCGAGCCATGTCTACAAACTCGATAAGGCGCTCTATGGCCTTAAACAAGCCCCATGTGCCTGGTATGAGCACCTTAAAGAGCTTTTGCTAGACTGTGGATTCGAAGTTGGGCAAATCGATCCCACTCTTTTTACTAAGAAGGTTAATGGGGAGATTTTTGTATGCTAACTTTATGTAGATGACATAATTTTTGGCTCTACTAACCAAGCTTTTAACGATGAATTTCCAAAGCTTATGACTGACAGGTTTGAGATGTCCATGATGGTGAGCTCAGGTTCTTTCTTGGATTTGAGATCAAACAACTTAGAGAGGGAACCTTTATTAATCAAGCTAAGTACATCCAAGACATGCTCAAAAGGTTCAAGATGACGGATCTCAATGGCGTTGCTACCCCAATGCAAACTAAGTGTCATCTTGAGCTCAATCCCAAGGGTAAAGACGTGGATCAAAAGGTATACCGATCCATGATCGGGTCTCTCCTTTACCTTTGCGCATCTAGGCACGATATCGTGTTAAGTGTAGGAGTGTGTGCAAGGTACCAAGTCGCTCCTAAAGAAAGCCACTTAGTGGCGGTCAAGCGAATCTTCCGATATTTGGTTCATTCCCCAAATTTTGGGTTATGGTATCCCAAGGGTTCAAGTTTCTCTCTATGTGGCTACACTGATTCAGATTGGGCTGGTGACAAAGATGATAGGAAATCAACCTCTGGTGCATGTCAATTCTTGGGCAGGTCTCTAGTGTGTTGGTCATCAAAGAAACAGAATTGTATTTCACTCTCAACCGCCGAAGCTGAATATGTTGCTGCTGCAAGTGCTTGTACACAATTGTTATGGATGAGGCAAACTTTAAAGGAATATGGTGTCAATTGTGACAAAGTGCCTCTATTATGCGACAATGAAAGTGCTATCAAAATTGCGTACAATCCCGTGCAGCATACAAGAACAAAACATATAGAGATTCGCAACCACTTTATTCGGGATCATGTTGCTCGTGGAGATATTGCTCTATCCTTTGTAAGCACGAAGAACCAACTTGCTGATATTTTCACGAAGCCTCTTGATGAAGCAAGATTCTGTTATTTGAGGAATGAGCTAAATATCATAGATTCAAGGAGCTTGGCTTGAATACCCTTGAACACTCACTTGCTCTTATTCATGTATTTGGTTTAGATGCGGGCATAGACATAAGGGGAGTGTGGTCCTAATTGATTGGGCCAACCCTCCCCCCATAATGCCGAAAGCAAGTAAAATCATTTCCCTTAATATCATTTTGTGGTCATCGATTAGCATTGGTTTTGAACTCAAGATACATCTTCGCGGTGTCATGCCATGCGCTCCAACATGGTGGCGTCGGCCACCGCCCTCTTCCTCGAGAAGAGTTGGTTTTTCATGGGTCTCGTTAGATTTTCTTGCTAATTTGGCTTTTGATTGATTTGATTCTTGCAAATTTGGGTGTGAATTCTGGGTGTCCAGGGGCGTTAGCATCGCTCTTCTTCCTTTTTGGCGTTTCGATGCCAAAGGGGGAGAAGTAGTTCTATTAGGTCTCGTGGATTTGCAAGGGTCGGGCACAAGCTTTTCTCTTTTGGTCGGTTTTATTTGCTTGTTTGTGCCTTTTCTAGCGTGAACTCTTTTGCTATTTGTGTTTGTTTATGTAAGACTATGTCGTACTCCACTATGTTTAGTATTCATGGAATTCTGGATTTATCTATTATGGACCTCATGGAATTCTGGAATTATGGAGCATATTTGATGGCATATGGATTCTTGGGATTATTATCTATGTATGCTGTGGCTATATTCTCATCCCGGTGGTATGACCTTGTTTCCCAATCCACCTCGTTTCAATTATCTTGGTTATGGAAGTTGTGTTCTCCCTAGTGTGTGTATTTGTATTCAAATGCAAATCTTAAATATGCACACATCTAGGGGGAGCGTCTATAATTATTTAAGGTGGCATTTGCCGGTTTTATTGCAAATCCTAATATTGTCATCTAACACCAAAAAGGGGGAGATTGAAAGAACATTTTTTAATCCCTAGTGTTTTGTGTGTTAGATAACAATACCAAGGATCATTTAATGTGTGTTGAAGTGTTGCAGCTCTATTTGAGAATAAAGGGAAAAGAACTCTGCCTTTGGGGGCGGATAATCCGGCCCCACCAGGGGCGGATAATCCGCCCCTCCCTTTGCCCAAGCAGGCGCAAGCCCCAGAAGGGGTGGCAGAGTTTTGTCCGGATTTTCCGGCCCCGCCGGATAATCTGCCCCTCAGGGGGCCGGATAATCCGCCCCCCTGCTCATCGCCAAGGCGGAAGCCCCAGAGAGGGGGCAGAGTTTCTGCCGGACTTTCCGGCATGGCCGGATAATCCGCCCCAGGAGGGGGTCGGATTATCCGCCCCCCAAGATTTCCACTAAGTTCCTCAAGCGCAAGCTCCAGAGAGGGGGCAGACTTTCCCCCGAAGAATCCTCCCTTGGGGCGGAGTTTTCCCAGGGGGCGGATAATCCGCCCCAAGTGGGGGGCGGATAATCCGCCCCCAAAGTTGTGCAACGACCAGATCTAGGGAGGGGGTATTTAAGCCAACCTTCCCCCTCCTGCCAGAACTCTTGATTCATCACGAAAAAGACCAGATCATATCTGAAAGCTTCATCCAAGAGTGCTCCACCTAGATCCACCCAAAGGCCCCATCCCTTTGGGAATCGAAGGAGGAGAACTCGATCTTCATCATCAGCAATCAAGCGCTTCATCTCCTCTCCATTCATTTGGAGAACCTCCGATCTAGTATTTCTTGCAAATATCTAGATCCTCGTTTTTGTTTATATTGATAAACCTTGTTCTTGTGGCAGCTTGTTGTCATCTCGGGAGCCCCCAATTCGGTTGTGGGTGTGTGCCCCGATAGTGTTGTAAAAGGCACCGGTTCTCGCCTCGAAGGGATCCAATAATGGAGAATGTGGATCAGGCCTCTCGTGGCGAGATCCATCGGAGAATAGGGTGAGGCCTATTGTGGCGTGGTGGTCTTAGAACCGCACACCCCTCCAACGCAGATGTACTTCCCTTAACAAGGAAGGAACTGCGGTAAAACAAATCCCTGTGTCTCCGCGTGCTCCACTACGGTTTCCTCGCTCCTCTTTTACGTGCTTAGTAGTTAGGGTTACATATAGGGAAATTCTTGTAGTTGCATATCTAGAGAATTTATTTTGTTTCAAGCCTAAAATTGAAAAAGTATTAAAAATTGGTTAGCACATATTCACCCCCCCTCCTAGGTGCCCATACGATCCATTTCAACCCTCCATATCCTTGAAAGGGAGAGCTGAAGAATGGTACAAGCTGCTGAAGAATGGACAATCCATGGAATGGGAGGAGATGGCATCTCTCTTTTACTCTAAATTTTATCCTCCCAGTGAAATTCATAAGGATAGAAATCTTATATATAACTTTTGGCCTCTTAATGGAGAAATTATATCTCAATATTGGGGGAGATTGAAGTTACTAATGCTTAAATGTCCTATTCATGAACTCCCTAACAATATTATTCTCAATAACTTATTTATGCTAGGCTTTCTCTTCATGATAAAGATTTACTAGATGCTTCTTGTGCTGGATCATTCACACGTATGAAGAAAGAAGCTGAATGGTATCTCTTAGACCGTATTCAAGATATCTTGGGAGAATGACAAAGGAAGAAAGTTAGGTATAAACTATGATTATGAATGCATTAAAACCTTTATGGTAACTGATGACTTCCGTGATATTAGCAATGAGTTTGGTCTTGATTTCCAAAGTATTTCCAACTGTTTTAAAGCCTTTGCCTCTTATATTGAAATTACCAAGAAGAAGTGGAATAAGTACCATGCTCCTTATAAAGATGTTGTTAATCATGTTCCTGTTAGAAGTACTCAAGTTTGTACTACTAATCATATTGTGCCTGAGCCTCATGTTGAGAAAATGCCTTTCCCAGCTAAGGTAAAGGAGTATTTATGATTATTAATGCAAATAACAAAGGTACAATGAAAACTATGGAGCCTCGTAAGCAGTTGAATGTTGAACCTGTGGTAGCTATTGTGAAAGACACTGTCGCTAGAAATATAGAGGATGGGCACATTGTCTTCTATGAAGACGCTTCTAATATTATTTCTCATCCTAGTAAGACTAGAAAAGCTAGTGTTCATGTGTTTTCTGTTAAAATTGGTGATTATTGCTACTATGGTTTATGTGATATTGGTGCTAGTTCTAGTGCTATTCCTTATGAGCTTTAAAGGTAAATTATGCATGAGATTGGTCCTTGTGAGCTTGAGGACATTGATGTGGTTATCCACCTTGCTAATAAGGAAACCATTTGCCCCATTGGCATTATAAGAGATGTGGAGGTTCTCTGCGGTAAGATTAAGTATCCTGCCGATTTTCTAGTGCGTAATTCAGCAGCTAGCAAAACTTGTCCTATCATTTTTGGTAGACCTTTCTTGAACACTTGTGGAGCTATTATTGATTATAAGAAGGAAATATTTTTAACTAAGTTTGATAGATATTCTTATGTGTTTAAATTTTCCAAATTTGCTAAAGCTCCTTGTGAAAATATCTTGCCTAATAAAGATTTCAGGAGGGAACAACTTGCTTCTATTGATCCGGTCTATGACCTTGGACCTCTTTCTGATGACTGTAAGTACGTTTATTCCGATGATAAAGTTGTTTCCAGTGATAGCTATATTTTCAACTTTATTCAAAGTGTTACTGAAAGTTATTATGAGAGAGGTAAACATGGTTTTATGCATCTCAATTGTAAGGATCGTATGGGCACCTAGAGAGAGGGGGGGGGTGAATAGGTGCTACTTCAAATTTTATTCTTTTTCAAGTTAGGGTTTGACAAGAAAGGTAAATTCTCTAAAATATGCAACTATGGTGAATTTACCTATATGTCAACCAAGCACAAGCTAACACAACACTAAGCAAGAACAAGTAAGTAAAGTGCGGTAAAGGATGGAAGTAACCAAAGGAGTGGACGCGGAGACACAAGGATTTATTTCCCGTAGTTCCTTCCTTTTGAGGGGAAGTACGTCTATGTTTGGAGAGGGGGTGGTTTCAAATCACCAACGCCACGAGAGGACTCCCTTGTTCTCCGATGAACCTCATCCCAACAGGCTCGATCCGCCTTCCACTATATCGGCAACCTTCGAGGTGGAAGCCGACACCTTTACAACAAGTTCGGGGCACACATCCACAACTTAATTGGAGGCTCCCAAATGCAAGCAAGCTGTCAAGACAAATCAAATACAAGCTTGTAAGAACCAAATCAAAGTTAGGGTTTCCAATGAAACGCTAGAGCTTGGGGGCGCTCAAGTGAATGAGGGGGAAATGAAGATCTCTCTTGGTGAAGACGTAGATCAAGGCCTCCTTCGATTCTCCAAAGATCAATGACTTTGGATGGTTGGATGAAGAGATCTTGTAGATTTGGTGGCTCTAATGGGGTTGGAGTTCTTGAGCAGCTCGAGCAGCGGGAGGAAGAAGATAAGGGTCCCTTTTTATAGGCAGTCCCCTCCACGAACCGTTTTCTGACCGTTGTAGAAAAGTCAGACCCGAGACTCCGGTCTGTAGACCGGAGACACCGGAGACTCCGGCCAATCTCCGGACCAGCCTCCGGACTGCCCTTCTGAATGACCGAGATCAATCCTGCCCCAGCAACACCGGAGACTCCGGTCTTCCAGCACCGGAGACTCCGGTCTGAACAAAGTCCGGAGACTCCGGAGTATCCTCCGGTGCAGGCTCCGGACCCCTAGTCAGAATGTCCCAGCCTTGATCCTGAAGACCCCACCGGAGATAAGTCCAGAAATTTCGGACCACACCGGAGACTCCGGTCTTGGCAGACCGGAGACTCCGGTCTGGAGTTTTCCAGAAATGTGTCAACTAAGTGTGGACTTTTCCCAAGAGAGAGGGTGCTTTTCACTGATCATAATATCAACCCGTGGACAGTGACAAACTGTAAAATGATCTACTTGTTGTTACCGAACACCAAAAGTGATTATGATAATAAATGCCCTTTCAATCTCCCCCTTTTTGGTGTTCGATGACAACAAGTGATTTGCATGGAATAACATATAAATGTGGCTCCCCCTGACTATGTGCAGCAAGATAATTAAGTAAAACATGTAAGGTGGATAGTATCAACGATAGCACACATAAATCTCACATGAGTTACAATAGAAGGTGCACACAAGCACATAGTCATAGTCACACACATGAACAACGGATAACACACATAAGGTTTAAGTTCGAAAATGGCAAATAAAAGGCAAATAAGGGCAGATAGTCGCAAATCCCAAATCCCAAGCCCATGCAAATCGATGAGAATGTCTTCTCCCCCTTTGGCATCGAAACACCGAAAAAGGGAAAAGACCTACAGTAGCGCCCCAACAGCTCAGTAGTCATCGTCATCCTCGTCATCCTCGGCATCCTCATCCTCGTCCTGGTCATCATCATCCTGATCATAGTCATCATCGTCATCTTCAGGGACAGCAGGCCCTTTGTCGTGAGGGCGAGAGGAGGAAGAACCCTGGTACCCAAACCCAGAGGTAATATCGACAAACGTCTTCCGGTCCACCAGACTATCCTGTTGGGAATTCCATGCCCCAAATGAGAGGGTATGATCAGACTCTGTGGACTGCTGACCCCCATGCTCATCATTGTATTCATCCTCACCTTCTTCATTTTCCTCAGCACCCTGTTCCTTGATCTCTTTGAGGAGCTTCTCAATGCGGCGGTTGCTTTGGTAGGATACATGCTGCTGCCTACGGATGTCGACGTTCATGCAACAAAGGGTCCTCTCCCAAAAGCTGGCCTTCTTGACCCTCTCATGCACATAGTCTCGAGTCATAGTAGGCATAGGGGCATTGGAGGCATTCTTCCTCCAAACTCTAGGTGGGGAGGGAGCCCTCTCCGTCTCAATCTCCTCCTCATCATCATCCCCATAGCGACGCCTTGGAGCAGGCCCCATACGCCCCTTCTGCTGCAGTGAGACCAGAGTGTGCTCAGTGAGGTGTGGTGGTATGCCAAGTGGAGAATCATGCTCCTGGGAGTTGATGAGCCTCATCACCAAGGGTGCATATGGAGGAGATTTCTTGTACAGAATGGCATGGAACATCTCCTCGAAAATAAAGTCCATCACATCAATAGGTGTAGCATCAGCCTCAGGTCCAGCATTGAAGGTCCGGTGAGTATGGTACAGGAGGTTGACAAGCCCACCCCTAATAGCATCATCATTTCCAGCACTTGGAGCAATAGTGTGACGGAAAATCCTCAGCATAAGGTTGTAGAGGGTCTTGAGTCCCTTGGAACCCCCCCACAACACCATCATCATACAGAGGTGCCAGCTTCAACTTGTTCTCTCCCAAAGCTGCTGAGTGCATGCGCAGCCCCACAGGAGTGGATACTCCATGAAAGGTCTCAAAGATGACATTGGCAAAGTCATGAAATGTAGCCGTGCAGCGAGTGGTGCCAGACATCCACACCATGGTCCGGTCAAGATCAGACCCAAACACAACTGTGACATAGAACTGCTGGACAAGATGGACATTGTAGTCTTCACGCAGCTCCATCAAGTTGTAGAGACCCAGCTTCTCACAGATCCACAGGGCATCATTGAAGTAAGGGCTCTGGCGCATCTGCTCAACGCTCATGAACTTCTGAGGGCAGACAGGTGATTTGGTGAGTACACCATACACATCCTTCATGAACACAACCTGTTCTTTCCTCCAGTAACGAGGGTCCTCAATGGTACGAGGCAGCGCATATAAATCTGTCTTTCTCAGCTCGCGGTACTCTTCTTTAGACATTTTGGCTAAGGTCTGCAGGTTGTCATACTTGTCCCTCTTCGCACGGTCCTCCCGTTCAGCCCTCTCCTGATCCCTCTTCATGTAAGCTGCATCATGTGCCCGCTGTTTCCGGTTGGACGGAGGCACGATAAACTGACCCTGAGCTTCATCATAGCGAGGATTTCCCCTTTGGGACTTGGCCTTGGTACGACGAGGACGACTAGAACCATCACCTGTGAACAACAGTGAGGGAGATAGCATGGAGATGAGTATATATGTCCCAATAATGCAGTACAAGAGCTTTGATGCATTTCTGGACTATTTTGATTCACCCAACACCAGAGTCTCCGCACCTTATACCGGAGTCTCCAGCTTAGACCGGAGTCTTCGGTCCTGGAGACCGGAGTCTCCGGACCTAAGTCCGAAATCTCCGGTCAGGAGGCTCGGGTATGAGATGGGAAGATGCTGGTGAGGGTGAATCTAGTAGATCAGGCAATGCAACAAGGCTAAAGTACTAGAGTGCACGCAAACAAGTGATTCCAATGGACAAATCAGCAACAATCCTCAAAAACACATCTAGAGATGAACCCTAGGAGAAAAAATAGAGGAGAGGTACCAGATCTGTCCATGGGATCAATTCCTCCAGTGGGAATGACCCAATGGAGGAGAGGGGAAGGTTGGTCGGCGGCACGGTGGATCCCGGGGGCTTCTTGAACTCCGGGGAGGAGTTTTGGAAGAGGAGGCGACGGGTTTGGAGGTAGGGGATGGGGTGAAGAATGAGGAACTGTTGTACCAGTTCACCCCGTGCCCCCTTCTTTAAGTGTCAGAAACCATCTTGACCGGAGACTCTGGTCTACACCGGAGACTCCGGTGTGTGTACACCGGAGACTTCAGTCCTCCTCGACCAAAAGTTCCAGGAAAGGTGTTTGGGGACATATATGAGAGATAGACAGTTTATAAGGTAGGGATAGGGCTTGGGTTGAGACATCAAACTATGAAGAACCAACAAGAGCCATAGGAATTCAAAAAATAATATTCAGAAAAGCTCCAAGAGACTAGAAACAAGCAAATGACAAACGTGAGTAAGTACCAACCTCTCAAATGAGAGAGGGCGGTGGCCTAGGCCACCATATTTGAGTATACTTGGCTTGGCACCACGAAGATATATCTTGGGTCCATTACCAAAACTCATCATTAAGCTCACATATCACTAAATGATATTAAGAGGAATGATTTTGATTGCTTTCGGCATAATGGGGGGAGGGATGGTCCAATCAATTAGGACCGCACTCCCCCTATATCCATTCCTACACCTAAACCAAATGTGAGTGGAGCCATAGGTGACAATGCAAGAAAGTCAAGTCAAGCTCCTTGAATCTACGACATTTAGTTCATTCCTCAAGTAGCAAAACCTTGCTTCATCAAGTGGCTTCGTGAAGATATCGGCAAGTTGATCTTTGGTTGACACATATGATAGATCAATATCACCTCGAGCAACATGATCTCTAATGAAGTGATGGCGAATCTCAATATGCTTTATCCTTGTGTGATCCACCGGGTTATAGGCAATCTTGATGGCACTTTCATTGTCCATATAAGAGGCACTTTGTGACAATGGACACCGTATTCCTTTAAAGTTTGCCTCATCCATAACAATTGGGTGCAAGCACTAGCAGCTGCCACATACTCGGCTTCGGCGGTGGAGAGAGATATACAATTTTGCTTCTTGGAAGACCAACATACCAAGGACCTACCAAGGAATTGGCAAGCCCCGGATGTTTATTTTCTATCATCCTTGTCCCCCGCCCAATCCGAATATGTGTATCCACAAAGAGCAAATGTTGAGCCTCGAGGATACCAAAGACCATAAAATGGGGTATGAACTAAATATCGAAAGATTCTCTTGACCGCCATTAAATGGATTTCCTTAGGAGCCGCTTGATATCTTGCACACACACCTACACTCAACACAATATCGGGTCTAGATGCACAAAGGTAAAGCAAAGAACAAATCATAGACCGGTATACCTTTTGATCCACATCTTTACCATTTGGATTTTGTTCTAGATGAGTCTTTGTAGCCATGGGAGTAGGAGCTCCATTTAAATCTTGCATATTGAATCTCTTGAGCATATCTTGAGTATACTTGGCTTGATTGAAGAATGTCCCTCCTCTAACTTGCTTGATCTCAAAACCAAGAAATACTCTCAACTCGTCCATCAAAGACATCCGGAACCTACTAGTCATAAGCTTTGAGAATTCATCATTAAACGCTTTGTTAGATGAGCCAAAGATGATATCATCAACATGTATTTGACATACAAAAAGCTCCCCATTGACTTTCTTAGTAAAAAGAGTGGGATCGATTTTCCCAACCTCAAAGCCACGGTCAAATAATAACTCTCTAAGGTGCTCATACCACGTGCGTGGGGCTTGCTTGAGCCCATAGAGCGCCTTATCAAGTTTGTAGACATGGTTTGGGAAGTTGGGGTCCTCAAATCCCGGGGGTTGCTTAACATATACCAATTCATTTAATGGACCATAAAGAAATGCACTTTCTACATCCATTTGTTGCAACTTAAAGTTATGATGTGCCGCATAAGCAAGAAGGATACGGATGGGCTCAAGGCGAGCCACGGGTGCATATGTCTCTCCATAGTCAATGCCTTCAATTTGAGATAACCCTTGTGCAACCAATATAGCCTTGTTTCTTACTATGATTCCATGCTCATCTTGCTTGTTCTTGAATATCCACTTTGTTCCAATAACATTGCGGCAATCCTTTGGCTTCTCTACTAACTTCCATACTTTGTTTCTCTCAAAGTTGTTGAGTTCTTTGTGCATAGCTTCTAACCAATCCGAATCTTCAAGAGCTTCCCACACTTTCTTTGGTTCAATCATGGAGATGTGTGCTTGGTGTTCACTGAACCTCTTCAATTGTGCTCTTGTGGAGATACCTTTCCTTAGATCACCAACTACATTTTGGAGGGAGTGGTCTCTTAATTCCAACATTCTTTCCTTTCTAGCTTCGCGACGAGCATGGATCTCCGTATTGTTCTTGGAGGACCCTCTTCATTATTTTGATCCTCGTCTTGACCGTCATCTTGACCTTGATCATCATTGGAATCATCCTCTATATTGGGAGGCAAAGATTGACCTTGGTCTTGATCAAGTGCCCTTCTAGCATCAATTTGAGCTTGTCTCAAAGCAGTTTGTACGGATCTTCCTTGAGAAATTGACTTGGCACCACTTGACAACCTGGTGAATGGATCAAGCTCCCCTTGACTAGAGTTGTCACGTTGATCACCATGTTGAGGGTCCACATCTTGTCTTTGGCTTGAGTCAATGTCCTCTTCGGTGGATGGAGCATGTTGAGGTTGTGAAGATGAGGGCTCCACTTGAGTGGAGCATAGTTCTTCTCGATCCGCCATAAGGGGTTCCTCAACGGGGCGGATAAATCCCACACCCATTCTTCCTATGGCATCCTGAGGCATTTCATCATCTGCATCACAAGCATCAACACGCCCCCTTGGGGACCATCATATTCTTCGAAGGTCAAACTACAAGATTCTATGACAGCTCCGGAAAGCTTATCATAGATTCTATAAGTGTGAGATTCGAGACCATAGCCAACAAAAATACCCTCTAATGCTTTAGACTCGAATTTAGACAAACGAACACCTTTATGAGATAGAAACACTTACAACCGAACACCCGGAAGTAAGATATGTTGGGATTGTTACCGGTAAGAATTTCATATGGAGTCTTGTTGATTTCTTTGCGGAGGTAGAGCCGGTTTGAAGCATGGCAAGCGGTGGAGATGGCTTCGGCCCAAAAAGTTGTATGGAGATTTAAACTCCGCCAACATGGTCCTAGCCATCTCAATAAGAGTACGGTTCTTCCTTTCGGCCACACCATTTTGTTGAGGGGTGTATGCAGCGGAATATTGATGTTTAATCCCCTCATCACTAAGGAAATCATTCAAGGTGTAGTTCTTGAACTCGGTGCCGTTGTCGCTTCTTATAATCAACACGGGAACATTGTATTGACGTTGAACCAAGTTGATGAAGTCGATAAAGGTCTTTTGAGTCTCACTCTTCAACTTGAAGAAATAAACCGAAGAGTATCTTGAAAAGTCGTCAACAATCACCAAACAATATTTCTTCCCACCAAGACTTGCATGAGATGGAGGACCAAATAGATCCACATGGAGGAGTTCCAAGATCTTGGTAGACTTTATTTGGTTCTTAGGCTTGTGAGGAGCGTCATGCATCTTCCCTAGAACACATGCCCTGCAAACACGATCTTTGGCAAAGGAAATATTTTCTTTTAGTCCAAAAATATGGCCCTCCTTATGAAGACTTTGCAAAGTTCTCATATTGACATGGGCTAGTCGGCGATGCCATAGCCAACCCACATCGGTCTTTCCGAATAAGCACATCAGACCTGTAGTGGCTTGCTCCGAAAATTCCAACACATACAAGTCATGTTCGACGTACCCAACAAAAGCGACCTTGAGAGACTTGCTCCACAAGAGGACCATAATATCAACATCAATAAAGACGGCAAAGCCCATCTTTCCAAGAGAAAGGACTGAAAGTAAATTGTATACAAGGGTCTCAACAAGCATGACGTTCACGAGTGTAATGTCGTGAGCAACCACTACCTTGCCGAAACCCATTACCTTAGACTTTGATTTGTCGGCATATGTCACGGTGATTTGATCATCATTTGGCTTTAGGTCCTTGACAATAGACGAGCTTCCGGTCATATGACTTGTGCAACCACTATCAAGCACCCACTTTGAACCCCCAGAAGCATATGTCTACAAAAGATCAAGCTAATTTTTAGGTACCCATTTTTCAATGGGTCCTCTTTTGTTAGCAACAAGGGTCTTGGGAACCCAAATAGACCAAGCAATATAACCATCATAAGGGCCAACATATTGTGCATACACATCACCATAATAATCACACATTAGAACATAGTGAGGGTTAGAACTTCCCGCAAAGTCATCATGAAACATAGTTTTACCACTTGTGGTCTTACTATCCACAATGGTCTTGTTGGTCTCTTGTGCGGGCTTGGCCTTCTTCTTCTTATTGTTCTTCTTCTTGGTTTTGGAAACAAAACCAATGCCCACTTTATCACCACTACGCCTTTGCTTGCTCAAAAGATCATCAATGGACTTGTTGCCTTGTGGAAATGTGGCCTTAGCAAGCTCCCCCTTCAACCTAGCATTCTCTTCAAGAATAGTTGTACTACTAGATGGAATGAAGTTACTAGGTGAGGGAATATTGGCCAATTGAGTGTGAAGCATTTCATGGGACTTTGTGAGTGACAGGAGTTCACTCTCCAAGGCCTTGTGAGCCTTGTTAAGCAAACTAAAGTCCTCTGCAAGTTTTTCATGAACCACACCAAACTCAATCTTGTCCTTTTTAGCCCTTTTGTATTTAGCAATAGCATGATCACGCTCTTTGATGAGTTTGTTAACAATAGTGTCATTGGCCTCATCAAGCCCTTCAAGTTTTAATTCAAGTGACAACCTAATTTCTTGTTCTTCTTTTAGAGCATTGTTTAAAGCCTCTAGCTCAATCATATGTTCATGCCCAAGTTTACATCTTACATCTAGAAGATCTTGAGTATGTGAGAGTTGATCTAAGATGTTCCCAAAATGTAACTTAGCATCTCCTTATAGATTAGTCATAAACTCATCAAAGGCAATTAATTCCTTTTTAACATCAAGAGACATCTCATCATCAATTTCATCATTATCTAAGGGAGTAGAGCGGGATGATGAGGATACCTCCGTTCCTCTTGCCATAAGGCAAGTGACATTCTTGGTGGGAGAGTTCTCATTTGGAGAATCGAAGAGTGAGAATGTCGGAGTAGAAGTGGTGGCTAACGTAGCCACACCATTAGAAGTTTCCTCTTCCTCATCTTCATCATCTTCATTGTCGGAGGAGTATTCTGCATGAGTGATCAAGACAATTTCTCCCAACTTCTTGTTGATGAGATTCTTCTTGATGAAAGGTTTCTTGTAAGGTGCCTTGAGAGTCTTCTTCAACACAAGTTTACCACCATGATCTTCTCTCTTCTCATAGGGGCAACTTGCCACAAAGTGATAGCGGTCACCACAATTGAAGAAAGTTCTCAACCTAGTGGTATTCTCTCTTTTCCCATTTGGGTTGCTTCTCCGTTGCATTTCCATCTTGGCCTTGGAAGGGTTCTTCCAAAATTTCTTTGCATAGAAGGCCATATATTGACCATGAGCAATCTTGACTTCATCGGGATGATCCATGGAGAGGCCTTCATCACTATCATCTTCATCCCCATGATCCACAACTTTGGCCTTAAAAGCAACATTGACAACATTGCTCATACCAAGGGCACGAGCACGGGCGTCTTTGGCATTCTTGGCGGCAACCTTGAAAGCGGCCATCTCTTGCATAACTTCATTTGAGGTCATGAGATGGTAGTTGTGTCTACCTTGTAAGCTCTTCAAGTCCGTGGGCTCAAAGGGCATGAGTGCGCTCACATATTTCCTTTTTATCCATGCATCATCCACATGTGAGGCACCCACATTTCTAAAAGCAGTGGCGGTGGTTTTGAGCCTTCGGTACATGTCTTCGTGATCTTCACCTTCTTTCATGTAGAAGCCTTCGGCTTCATTGCTTAGAGCATCATATCGGTTCCTCCTCATACTCTCATTTCCAACAAACAATACGGTGAGGGCATCCCAAGCTTCCTTGGCAATGCTCAAGTTCTCAATGTGTGGATAATCCTTTGTCCCCAATCCTTGTTGAATCATATGCAAAGCAGTGGCATTGAGTTGACTATTGACAACCTCTCTTCTTGTCATGTTGTTTGGATCCCCAATAAAGAGTCCATGCTCGATGATGTTCCATAGTTCAATGCAAGAGCTGCGCACATGAGTTCTCGTTAGTGATTGCCATTGAGCAAAAGTAGCCGATTCTTCAAGCTTAGGTGGGTCACCCCTATTGTACACATAAGGGTGAGGGATGGGAGGATCCGGAGAGTACCAAGAATCACGGTGCTCACCCTTCCCCCCCATCAAGTTGTGTGGAGGAATTAGCGTTGTCTTGTTTACCCCCCACCATCATACCCTCGGGGGATACTGACGTATTCCCTTTAGGTAAAACGGATGGTTGATCCTCTTGAGGAGATGGGGGTGATGAGCCTTCTTTGTCTTTAAGAAGTTGCTCAAGCATCTTCTTGACTTCGTTGACCAAGGAAGAGCTCAATCTTGTTTCCAAGTTTTTGAGATCTTCCATGGTCACCGTGGTCGGCTCACCACCACCATCCCCCTCATTGCTACCCATATTCTCTTAGGCGGTAAAGCCCAAATAAAGAGCCGAGGCTCTGATACCAATTGTAAGGATCGTATGGGCACCTACAGGGGGGTGAATAGGTGCTACTTCAAATTTTATTCTTTTTCAAGTTAGGGTTTGACAAGAAAGGTAAATTCTCTAGAATATGCAACTATGGTGAATTTACCTATATGTCAACACTAAGCAAGAACAAGTAAGTAAAGTGCGGTAAAGGATAGAAGTAACCAAAGGAGTGGACGCGGAGACACAAGGATTTGTTTCCCATAGTTCCTTCCTTTTGAGGGGAAGTACGTCTACGTTTGGAGAGGGGGTGGTTTCACCCCACCAACGCCACGAGAGGACTCCCTTGTTCTCCGATGAACCTCACCCCAACGGGCTCGATCCACCTTCCACTATATCGGCAAAGCCGACACCTTTACAACAAGTTCGGGGCACACATCCACAACTTAATTGGAGGCTCCCAAATGCAAGCAAGCTGTCAAGACAAATCAAAGACAAGCTTGTAAGAACCAAATCAAAGTTAGGGTTTCCAATGAAACACTAGAGCTTGGGGGCCCTCAAGTGAATGAGGGGGAAATAAAGATCTCTCTTGGTGAAGATGTAGATCAAGGCCTCCTCCTTCGATTCTCCAAAGATCAATGACTTTGGATGGTTGGATGAAGAGATCTTGTAGATTTGGTGGCTCTAATGGGGTTGGAGTTATTGAGCAGCTCGAGCAGCTGGAGGAAGAAGATAAGGGTCCCTTTTTATAGGCAGTCCCCTCCACGAACCGTTTTCTGACCATTGTAGAAAAGTCAGACCGGAGACTCCGGTCTACACCGGAGACTCCGACCAATCTCCGGACCAGCCCTCGGACTGCCCTTCTGACTGACCGAGATCAATCCTACCCTAGCAACACCGGAGACTACGGTCTTCCAGCACCGGAGACTCCGGTCTGAACAAAGTCCGGAGACTCCGGAGTATCCTCCGGTGCAGGCTCCGGACCCCTAGTCAGAATGTCCCAGCCCTGATCCTGAAGACCCCACCGGAGATAAGTCCGGAAACTCCGGACCACACCGAAGACTCCGGTCTTGGCATACCAGAGACTCCGGTCTGGAGTTTCCAGAAATGTGTCAACTGAGTGTGGACTTTTCCCAAGAGAGAGGGTGCTTTTCACTTATCATAATATCAACCCGTGGACAGTGACAAACTGTAAAATGATCTACTTGTTGTTACCGAACACCAAAAATGATTATGACAATAAATGCCCTTTCATCAATGATGTTAAGTTTCCCCGTTTTATTTTGAAAGCCTTAAAGTTGCATATTTTTTGTCTTCCTGTGCTTGTGGCTTTTTGTTTCAACAATTCGTTTTCTCATGATACCCCCATGCATAGGAATAGGGTTAGACTCAAGTGTGTTGTTTATTTGCTTCTTGATGCTCTCTTTCACTTCAAATATATATATATCCTATGTGAGCATCCTTGAAAGTTTCAAGCCTAACTTAAAGGCATTAAAGAAAAGTACTTGTTGGGAGATAACCCAAGAGTCTTGTCGAGTCTTTGAAGTTATTACCTCAGTAATAATCGCTCCTTATCCTTTTTGTTTTGGTTTTTGTGTCAATTTCAACTACTTTTGTGAAGTAGAGGAGTTGTGAAAAGTGGCTGTCCTGGGACAGATTTTTGTGTTGTATTGTAAAAATTCGTGAGGAAGCTCAGTACTTTGGATTGAGCTGCATTTTTCTTAGCTTGTTATCCAGGTTGTTACCAAACTTTCATTAGTTCTGCACTTTTTGATTTGAGCAACAGAAGGTCTTCGAAAAAATCAATCTTTACCTGCTGGTCTGTTTTGATAGATTTCTGCCATCCTTTGCATTTGCCTCTTATAGAAGCTTTTGTGTTGATGGGTTTTCAGTTGAAATGTGTACCAAAGGTTTATTGTTTTTGCTTAACTAATGTTGTCTTTAAGTTTGTGCAAGGGTTTTTGTATGAAGGAAATTATCAGGAGAAGGAGGAAAGGAATCTGCAGAGTTCGTTTGTGAATAGGTAAAGTGGTGAAAACAGAAAGTTCGTGAAACTCCAATCTTTTTATATTTTTGATGTTTTTAATATATAAGGGAAGTTACGAGATGAAACTGAAGAGGAAACGGAGCCCGGAGTGGACAAACCCACCCCAGGCGCGGGCCCAGCCTGGCCGTGCCTGAGGGGGGTGTCCTCCCCTTGAATCCCGTCTCCGCTTCGTTTCCGTGTCAAAACCGTCCTTATGCATTGAAACTTCGTAATATATACCCCCCGGATCTCCCAAGGTTCGTGCATCATGTTCTCGTCGTGTTTTCATTTTGATTTGTTTCTGTCAGGAAATCTTCTCAAGTTTAGAGCACCATGGCCTCCGCCAACGATAAAGGCAAGAAGCCCATGGAGATAAATTTGGAAGAACAAACCACCGCAGGAACAAGGGGAAGGAAACCTACTTTTGCAGGAGCGATTAGCACTACGGATGCGATTTCTTGTCACATGCAGGGAATCGTAGCCTTTGGTCCAAAACTCAGATACTGCCCTGAGGCAGCGGAAGCCCTTCGAACCACTAACGAGTTTTGTGATAAGTACCGTGCTTTGAGGATAAAGGTGGATATGCTTCAAGAGGAGAATAACAGGCTTCGTAAGATGCTGGAAGATTTTCTGACCCATAACAAGAGAACACCACCACCAAAGGAGTAATTTATCATCAGGTTTGGCATCCCCTTGGCTTGTTCCAAGCTTGGGGGAGTGTCGTGGTATCACCACCATTATCTTTTACCTTTTACCTTCTTAGTGGATTCATATCTGTGGTAGAGAGTTTATCTTATAGTTTGGTTTGCATGTGGAAGTATATCTCCTTTAGTTGATTATCTATGTATCCCTTGGTGTGAGTGCCTTTATTAAATATTAATGAGAAGTCTCATCTTTTACTTTTTGCACTTCTTATTTTAGTTTGCAATCTCTGTTATATGATGGATCTTGTTGATCAGTATTTGCACCACTTTGGTAGCATCAAGTGGATCTAAATTGGTTTTGGCAAACCGAGTTCTGGTCAGTAGCAACAAATTTTGAGGTTTGAAAAAAAAATAGAAAAAGCTTACAGGTATTTGGTATCATTTGTTTTCTTTCTTGATGGCTCATAAGCTTAGTATTCTTTATTTAAGTTCTTTTGTGTTTTCAAGGAAGATTGCATGTTTGGGTTTATTACTTGTATGTTTGCTTGTTTCTTTCAAATCTCTTGCTTGCTACCCAACTTTGCTAGCCAAAAACCTGTTTTGAGAAGGCATACTTCTCATGTTTCCAAACTCCTTTGAACCAAACTTTTGCCACTTGTGTCCACCATATCTACCTAGTAGCTATTGCTATTCCAAGCAAATTCTCAAGCTTCATCTACCTTCCGAATTAAAAAGTATTTTTTATGTGAAATCTAGTTAGTAAAGCTCTCACGAACTTGATGGCACACCTTATTTTCTTGCCCCTAATAAACTTGAACCATTATGGACATCGAAGTTGTATATGCTTGCATCTATACGTTGGAATTAGTAGAACCGTGCTGTCACGGGTAACGTTTTCAACATTGTACTTGTACTCCGTACATCGTTGATATCGTGCTCTTTTGTCTATGGATGTCAACAGTGTGAAATAAGAGGGGAACTTATGAGTCCATGGATTTTGTACTTTGTGTTAGATAAACGCCTGGGCCGCTAGACTAAACCATGCCTAATCATGGTGGAAACTTGCAGCACCACCATAGTGAGCATTCTTTGAAGCATCCTCAATAAAAAACTATACACATAGTAAATAAAAAGATTGCTGAGGTGCTCACTGTCTGCTTGCCTTGTCATTTTGGTTATGGGAAAGCTCTTGTACCATGTGCAAGGGGTACCCCGTTGGAGGTTATCAATGATATGCAAGTACTTACAATGACAAGAACTTGCCTGGGCCTAAATTTGATGTAGCATGAGGAGTGGCCCTCATATTCAAGGGACATGAGATTGCCAACTTATATTTCGTCAAGCATATACTTCATCTTTGTTCACTTCAACCTTAATCATCTCAAGATACTTATGATAGGGGCAATGAGGGCTCAAAGCTAGTAAGTACCATAATCTTTTGGAAGCTCTTTATGACTTGTAATCCCTGCTTCCCTCTATGAAGGGACCTTTCCTCCACTTCCAAGTTTGAGTCAGTAAACCTACTTCCTCTCTATCTCCAGAAAGCATTTGAGTTTTTGTGTTTCAAGCATTCATATGGTGATTTATTCAATTATGTTCTTTATCTTTCTTGTTTGCACAAAACTCTTATCTATTTAGTATTACTTTGAAAGCCTTCACTTATGAAAAACCTTTTTGAGCAAAGGGTGCTCCTGTTTTGAAACTTCTACAAAAAGCTTTTGTGAAACTGTTTGCCAGGTGTTCACTGTCCAAGAACAAGTTTGCCAATTCCAGTTATGATTTATCTTTATGCATCTCTATTGTGACTATTGTACTTGGTTGCAAGCAAAGTTATATAATGGTGAGTTGCTTTCTTCTATGAGTTGTGCAATGGTAAGTGTGATGCTTCTTGTTCGTATTCTTTTATCGACACTTCACTCCATAAACCTTTGGACATGTTTACTGAGCTTATCCCTTGCTAAGAAAGGATTGGGCCACTTGCTCCATTTGTTCGTTACTTCTGTTACTTGCTCTTTGTTTTGTTGCCTTGTCAGAAAACCACTAAAAATCCGTTTGCTAAGTATTTGTGGCATCCCGCAAAACCACTACTATAAAATCGCGTTGTTTTTGTGCATTGCATCAACATGACCGCATGCTCATGTCATCATGCCGCATTGCATTTGAGCATCGTCATCATCATGTATATTATTTTGCCTAAAAACTATTTGCGAAATACTATTGACTTCTGGAACTAGCCCTACTTCTATTTCAAATTAAACCCCGGATGCTGTCGGATATTTTGTTTGTCTAAAAACTATTTACAAAAGTTCATCTCAAATTAAATAAAATATTAAATTATTTTGGCGGGGGCAGTCGAACGGGCCGATTCGACCCGAACGACCACCCCCAGAAATAAATCGGTCCACCCATAATCCCTAAGCTACCCAACCTAATCTACCCACCCCTCCGGCCACCTCACCCCAGCCTATCCTCTCTAGCCACCTCACCTCCCTCCCTCTCCCCCTCCAATCAGCTGCTGCCACCTCACCTCCTCTCAACCCACACACACACAGCACACGCCACTCCCCACGTCCCCGACCCCACCCAGTCCCCACCTGCCAGCCGGCCCCAGCCAGCACACACCCACTCCGCGTGGCCCCACCCCCAAACCGACACGCCCCACCGACCCCCCTAGACCCGGTCGCGCCCGTCCTCTCCCACCTTCCCCGACCGCACCTCCCCGTCTCTCCCCGACCCTGCAAGCCCCGCCTCCCTCTCTCCTCTGGTCTCCTCGCCGCGCAGCCACCATCCCCGTCTCGCCGGCGTCCCCTTCCGCCCGCCGCCAGGGGCCCTGCCGACCGCCTCGACCTCATCCCCGCCGCCAACGCCCCAGAGCCGCCGCCCATCTCTCTGCCGTGGTCCGGTCCTCCCGGCGCCCTCCCTCTGCTCCAGCCGATGCGTTGCCGCCCTTCTCTTCTGGCTCGCCGGAGCCCGCCGTCGACCGCGGCGCCCTCGCCCTGGCCGCGCAGTCGCCATCCGGCCCCGAGCTCCGCGCCCTTTAGCCCCGTGCTGCCCGGCCTCTGCCGTATCCCCCAGGCAGAACCGCGCCGCCAAGTTCGTCGTCGCCCGGCCTTCCCGCCACCGCATGGCGCCTCTCCGGCGCGAGGCAGCGCCCGCCGTCGGGCTGTCGCGTCGGCGTGGTCCCGCCCTGCTTCCTCTCCTCGGCCGCGAACCGTCCACCTCGCTACCCCTCTTCATCAGCCGTCGCCGCGCCGGTCCGCAACCGCGCATGCGAGCTGGTCACCTCCTTGCCGCCAAGCTCTCCGCGTCCGTCGGCGCCTTGCCTGCTGTGAGCCAGGCCCGAGCACCGCCGTCCTGTGTGACGCCGTCCTCGACCGCTGGGCGCCGGCCACGTACGCCCCAACAGCGTGCCCCGCGCGTGGACGCCCCTGCTGCTCGAGCTCGACCTCACCTGGCCTCGTGTCCTTTGGGCTACATGCCGCTAGCCGTGCTCTGTGCAGTGCTTGTCTGTAGCATGTTCGACGCAAGTTTGGCATCGCCGAGACCTTCCATAGACCCATGTACCACCAAGACGCTCGCGACCACCTAGCAGGACCACATCGTCAAGTTCGCAGTTAGAGGCCGCTTGAACCCGAGGGTCTCGACAAGACCGTCCTCTCGTCAAGACGGGGGACCATGTGATGGATCGAAGAGTTCCCCGAAGACCGCGGATACGACAAGTACCCCCTCTCGGATCCGAGGACCGAAGATGCCCGGAACGCCAAGATCGCCCTCAAGGATCCGAAGGCCCCAACTCCGAAACCCCGAAGACCGACCCCGATGTTGAAGACCGAACCCCAAGATCTGCCTCACGGGACCGAACCCCGGAAAACCCCGATGCTTTCGACATGGATGCCATGATCTTCGTCACGGACGCCGGGATCCCCGGACCCGAAGACCACACGTGCGACAAGTACTCCTTCCCGGATGCGATGCTCGAGAACACGGACGGTAAGAACACCGACGCAGAACGCCAAGTGCTTCACCCCGAACGCCAAGACCGACCCGACACGAGGACACGACAAGACCTTCGCGACGACAAGATCGGCACCGACCAGGGCGAGTCCGATGCGCCCGACGCCAACCAAGTACTTCTTCCCGGTTGCGCCAAGATCTACCCCAGTAACCCGAGAACGCTTCCGCCGAGACCGAACCCCGAACCCCGGAACCTCAAGATCTGCCGAACCCTAATGTGTGAACCCTTCCCAAAACCCTATTTTATAATATAATACAAACCTGTTGCATATTAATCATTCATCTCGCATGCATATTTGTGTGGTTTGGGGGCCTTATGCCGTTTCACCATATAATTAATATGGGGCCCATATGCGGGCAAAGCTAGCCTTATATTGGCCTCATTTAAACTTGTGTAGCGAACCGGTAACTTATTTTGCCATGTTAAAACAACGTTTAAATTGCAGGGTAGCTAATTCACTTGAACCGTTTAATTAATTGTCGGGACCCCGGTTCCGCTTAATCTGGCCTAATTGCATCGCATCTCTGCCATGCCATACATCATACATGCATCATGCCGATCTTTTGCCGTAGTATTAAATATTGCATCCGGTGTTTATTCTAGTGTTTTGCTTCTTCGCGGATAAGGCCGTTGAGTTGATGCGAGTGTCGACCCGATCTTCGGATGAACCTTCGACAATGTTTTCAGGCGAGCATCTTCCCCTTTCTACCTATCTTACTTTTATAGTATTTATTCCCTCCTGTTGATCTATTGCTATCTGTGTTGCGTTGCTCTAGTTTTCGTACCCGTGATATCCCTTGCAGCCCTATATTGCCATGGCCACCTCCTATTACCTGTTGTTTGGTAGATAGTTGGACTTGCGCGTCGTAGTCGCTTGCTCAAGTGCTGTTGCGTGTCGCCAAGTATCACAGTTGTTGGAGCCTTGCCACATGTTTGATGTTGGAGATGGTCTCGGCTTTATTTATCGTCACTTTAATTCCTGTTTAACAACTAAAATTGAAGTAAGTAAGCAGAGGCATCGGTGGGTGATAGATAATATTTGGATTCCGACCGCCCACTTGTGTCCCGTAGGACCCCGAGTACTTGATACCTGTTCCTTGTTTTATCGCGCTATCCACATACGGGGAATTATGGGACCCCCCTTAGCCAGAGCTTGATTCATTCTTATTTCTTGGGGCCACAAACTAGTTTGAGGTTTTATTTACGATCCTGTACTTATGCCATGCTACTGCTTTATTTACGATTGTGCGAGGAGCACACTGTACTGTTTAGGAATTGTGACCCGTTTTCGCGGTATCGACAAGCCCAGTCACACTTTCGGGTTCCCAGTCGTTTACAGCCGGCCCCACAAACCTTGAGTCCGTCTCGAAGTCAGCTAACTTCGTTGCGGGTCTACTCTAAGGGGTGGCCCCCTGAAATATTTATGAATCTTGTGATTGCTCTGTCGTGAAAGCCTCGTTGGGTTTTGATTTGGTTTTTCCGAGGTTGATCGTGTGTGTGTTGCTATTTGTGCACCCCGGCCGGGTTAAAACTTTCTGAAAGCCGTGTTCGCGGTTATGGACGACTTGGAGCACAGTATCTCGATCATAGACAACTATAACTAAAGTAGTGCTATACACCTGACTTTATAATGACTAGTAATCAGCTTCACTATAATGGAATGTCTAAATAAAACTGCCAACAATTGCTTGTTTGGTTTGTCGCTTGCGACAATTGTACCTGACTAGTAAGTATTGCAACTATAACGGAATGGCTAAATAAAAGTACCAACAACTGCTGGGTTTTGGGTTATCTCATGCTAATTGTATCTGACTAGTAAATGTTGCCACTATAACAGAATGGTTGACTAAAACGGCCCACTGCTTACTTTATCAGGACGATTATCTATACCTGACTAGTAATTGCTGCAACGATAACCGAATAAATAAAAATGCCAACGGTGTGGGTTCCTTGGTTGACTTCCTCGCTTGGTCTCGAGGGGGAAACACCAGGATGGGTTTGTTTGGTGGTAGTATCAGTTTGGTTCCGAATAGGTCTTTCTCACCCCTCTCTGATTGCCGCCAGTTGTATCGAGTCTCTATAGGTTGTTTAGTGCATGCTGCCACTGCCGCTTCAGTCCACCATACCTATGTAGGCGAGGACCGCCGAATTCTAGCCTCGCCGTGTACTGGCCTCAGTACTGACGCTCCTCTTTTTCCTTTGCCCTTTGTCGGCACCCCTTTTGTTTAAGCAGGTTTTGAGATCGACGTCGTTAGCAGGGTTACCCTTCCGGCTTGGCCTGGGCAGGGTTATGGACGCCATTGGTTATTCTTCAGGGCTCTTAGCCCCATTTGCATCTTGTCCGTAGTCGGACGCTCTATCATTTTCAAGGTGATTTGGATCTTTGTACATTATATCTGTATTCTTGACTCATGGAGTCGTGTTGTATATATATCTGTTCTGTGGGTCCCATCGAGGACTGTTGTGTAATGTTATTACTTCGTTTTCCACCCGCACGAAAGTGCCTGGTGGGCACCTTTGAATCGTTTCTATGCGGGTTTGGCGGGTTTTCGCTAAAACTTGCATAGGGTCGATTCTGAGGGTGTTACAGAGTGGTATCAGAGCCCAACAGTTGCGATACCCCACAAGTCCAGCCTGTAGGATAACCTAGCTAACGGCCGAAGTAGAGTGTCAAAACTATTTTTGCAAAACCGGTTGGATAGTTCTGATTAGGTCTGATTTTATTCCTTACCCCTCTGCTATTCTCCTCTTACCTCTACGTGTTTTGAATCCGCTCTCGTCTTTATCTTCGAGTCCAGGAATTCTCGTGGTTGGGTTTCCGTCGTACCTTCAGGGTTTCGCTTCCTCCTTTGGTAACGGTGTTGCTACATCTGGTCTTCATGCGATCCGAGGAGTCCTTCGTCTGTGGTACCATCCTTTGTTTCTTGTTTGTGCCTTCCGGTGTTTCCCGACGCGACGACATCATCTACGCCAGATCCGATGCAGAGTCTGCATCACTCCTTTGTTTCCGAACCTCGGTTGTCGAGATCTTCAGTCTGATTCCGAGAATGGTTGCACGCTTTTCCACTGATTGTGCAGAGTAATAGTTTGGGTGCGTGATGGATTGGCCCCCATGCCGACTACCCCTTCTATTCGCTTTTGTACATTGAAGTGAATGAGAATGCATCGGTTCCCTCTTTCTATCGAAGTTAGAGGTGGCTTTATTTGTTAAAACCTCTACCTTCGACCTTTTGTTCCCGGAGTGTTCTCTCGACGATCACGGACAACGACCTCTTGTTAGTGGTGTCGCGAGGATCTACACGAAGCGAGAAGATGCAGACCGCCGGCCTTCTTCCCGGTACCATGAGGCGGATCTCGAGGGCGAGATCCATTGTTAGTGGTGTCGAATTGTGGCATCCCGCAAAACCACTACTAGAAAATCGCGTTGTTTTTGTGCATTGCATCATCATGACCGCATGATCATGTCATCATGCCGCATTGGATTTGAGCATCGTCATCATCATGTATATTATTTTGCCTAAAAACTATTTGTGAAATACTATTGACTTCTGGAACTAGCCCTACTTCTATTTCAAATTAAACCCCGGATGCTGCCGGATATTTTGTTTGTTTAAAAACTATTTACAAAAGTTCATCGCAAATTAAATAAAATATTAAATTATTTTGGCGGGGGCAGTCGAACGGGCCGATTCGACCCGAACGACCACCGCCAGAAATAAATCGGTCCACCCATAATCCCTAAGCTACCCAACCTAATCTACCCACCCCTTCGGCCACCTCACCCCAGCCTATCCTCTCTCGCCACCTCACCTCCCTCCCTCCCCCCCTCCAATCAGCTGCTGCCACCTCACCTCCTCTCAACCCACACACACACAGCACACGCCACTCCCCACGTCCCCGACCCCACCCAGTCCCCACCTGCCAGCCGGCCCCAGCCAGCACACACCCACTCCGCGTGGCCCCACCCCCAAACCAACGCGCCCCACCGACCCCCCTGGACCCGGTCGCGCCCGTCCTCTCCCACCTTCCCCGACCGCACCTCCCCGTCTCTCCCCGACCCCGCAAGCCCCGCCTCCCTCTCTCCTCTGGTCTCCTCGCCGCGCAGCCACCATCCCCGTCTCGCCGGCGTCCCCTTCCGCCCGCCGCCAGGGGCCCCGCCGACCGCCTCGACCTCATCCCCGCCGCCAACGCCCCAGAGGCGCCGCCCATTTCTCTGCCGTGGTCCGGTCCTCCCGGCGCCCTCCCTCTGCCCAGCTGATGCGTCGCCGCCCTTCTCTTCTGGCTCGCCGGAGCTCGCCGTCGACCGCGGCGCCCTCGCCCTGGCCGCGCCATCGCCATCCGGCTCCGATCTCCGCGCCCTTCAGCCCCGTGCTGCCCGGCCTCTGCCGTATCCCCCAGGCAGAACCGCGCCGCCAAGTTCGTCGTCGCCCGGCCTCCCCGCCACCGCATGGCGCCTCTCCGGCGCGAGGCAGCGCCCGCCGTCGGGCTGTCGCGTCGACGTGGTCCCGCCCTGCTTCCTCTCCTCGGCCGCGAACCGTCCACCTCGCTACCCCTCTTCATCAGCCGTCGCCGCGCCGGTCCGCAACCGCGCATGCGAGCTGGTCACCTCCTTGCCGCCAAGCTCTCCGCGTCCGTCGGCGCCTTGCCTGCTGTGAGCCAGGCCCGAGCACCGCCGTCCTGCGTGAAGCCGTCCTCGACCGCTGGGCGCCGGCCACGTACGCCCCAACAGCGTGCCCCACGTGTGGACGCCCCTACTGCTCGAGCTCGACCTCACCTGGCCTCGTGTCCTTTGGGCTACATGCCGCTAGCCGTGCTCTGTGCAGTTCTTGTCTGTAGCATGTTCGACGCAAGTTTGGCATCGCCGAGACCTTCCATAGACCCATGTACCACCAAGACGCTCGCGACCACCTAGCAGGACCACATCGTCAAGTTCGCAGTTAGAGGCCGCTTGAACCCGAGGGTCTCGACAAGACCGTCCTCTCGTCAAGACGGGGGACCATGTGATGGATCGAAAAGTTCCCCGAAGACCGCGGATACGACAAGTACCCCCTCTCGGATCCGAGGACCGAAGATGCCCGGAACGCCAAGATCGCCCTCAAGGATCCGAAGGCCCCAACTCCGAAACCCCGAAGACCGACCCCGGTGTTGAAGACCGAACCCCAAGATCTGCCTCACGGGACCGAACCCCGGAAAACCCCGATGCTTTCGACACGGATGCCATGATCTTCGTCACGGACGACGAGACCCCCGGACCCGAAGACCACACGTGCGACAAGTACTCCTTCCCGGATGCGATGCTCGAGAACACGGACGGTAAGAACACCGACGCAGAACGCCAAGTGCTTCACCCCGAACGCCAAGACCGACCCGACACGAGGACACGACAAGACCTTCGCGACGACAAGATCGGCACCGACCAGGGCGAGTCCGATGCGCCCGACGCCAACCAAGTACTTCTTCCCGGTTGCGCCAAGATCTACCCCAGTAACCCGAGAACGCTTCCGCCGAGACCGAACCCCGAACCCCGGAACCTCAAGATCTGCCGAACCCTAATGTGTGAACCCTTCCCAAAACCCTATTTTATAATATAATACAAACCTGTTGCATATTAATCATTCATCTCGCATGCATATTTGTGTGGTTTGGGGGCCTTATGCCGTTTCACCATATAATTAATATGGGGCCCATATGCGGGCAAAGCTAGCCTTATATTGGCCTCATTTAAACTTGTGTAGTGAACCGGTAACTTATTTTGCCATGTTAAAACAACGTTTAAATTGCAGGGTAGCTAATTCACTTGAACCGTTTAATTAATTGTCGGGACCCCGGTTCCGCTTAATCTGGCCTAATTGCATCGCATCTCTGCCATGCCATACATCATACATGCATCATGCCGATCTTTTGCCGTAGTATTAAATATTGCATCCGGTGTTTATTCTAGTGTTTTGCTTCTTCGCGGATAAGGCCGTTGAGTTGATGCGAGTGTCGACCCGATCTTCGGATGAACCTTCGACAATGTTTTCAGGCGAGCATCTTCCCCTTTCTACCTATCTTACTTTTATAGTATTTATTCCCTCCTGTTGATCTATTGCTATCTGTGTTGCGTTGCTCTAGTTTTCGTACCCGTGATATCCCTTGCAGCCCTATATTGCCATGGCCACCTCCTATTACCTGTTGTTTGGTAGATAGTTGGACTTGCGCGTCGTAGTCGCTTGCTCAAGTGCTGTTGCGTGTCGCCAAGTATCACAGTTGTTGGAGCCTTGCCACATGTTTGATGTTGGAGATGGTCTCGGCTTTATTTATCGTCACTTTAATTCCTGTTTAACAACTAAAATTGAAGTAAGTAAGCAGAGGCATCGGTGGGTGATAGATAATATTTGGATTCCGACCGCCCACTTGTGTCCCGTAGGACCCCGAGTACTTGATACCTGTTCCTTGTTTTATCGCGCTATCCACATACGGGGAATTATGGGACCCCCCTTAGCCAGAGCTTGATTCATTCTTATTTCTTGGGGCCACAAACTAGTTTGAGGTTTTATTTACGATCCTGTACTTATGCCATGCTACTGCTTTATTTACGATTGTGCGAGGAGCACACTGTACTGTTTAGGAATTGTGACCCGTTTTCGCGGTATCGACAAGCCCAGTCACACTTTCGGGTTCCCAGTCGTTTACAGCCGGCCCCACAAACCTTGAGTCCGTCTCGAAGTCAGCTAACTTCGTTGCGGGTCTACTCTAAGGGGTGGCCCCCTGAAATATTTATGAATCTTGTGATTGCTCTGTCGTGAAAGCCTCGTTGGGTTTTGATTTGGTTTTTCCGAGGTTGATCGTGTGTGTGTTGCTATTTGTGCACCCCGGCCGGGTTAAAACTTTCTGAAAGCCGTGTCCGCGGTTATGGACGACTTGGAGCACAGTATCTCGATCATAGACAACTATAACTAAAGTAGTGCTATACACCTGACTTTATAATGACTAGTAATCAGCTTCACTATAATGGAATGTCTAAATAAAACTGCCAACAATTGCTTGTTTGGTTTGTCGCTTTGCGATAATTGTACATGACTAGTAAGTATTGCAACTATAACGGAATGGCTAAATAAAAGTACCAACAACTGCTGGGTTTTGGGTTATCTCATGCTAATTGTATCTGACTAGTAAATGTTGCCACTATAACAGAATGGTTGACTAAAACGGCCCACTGCTTACTTTATCAGGACGATTATCTATACCTGACTAGTAATTGCTGCAACTATAACCGAATAAATAAAAATGCCAATGGTGTGAGTTCCTTGGTTGACTTCCTCGTTTGGTCTCGAGGGGGAAACACCAGGATGGGTTTGTTTGGTGGTAGTATCAGTTTGGTTCCGAATAGGTCTTTCTCACCCCTCTCTGATTGCCGCCAGTTGTATCGAGTCTCTATAGGTTGTTTAGTGCATGCTGCCGCTGCCGCTTCAGTCCACCATACCTATGTAGGCGAGGACCGCCGAATTCTAGCCTCGCCGTGTACTGGCCTCAGTACTGACGCTCCTCTTTTTCCTTTGTCCTTTGTTGGCACCCCTTTTGTTTAAGCAGGTTTTGAGATCGACGTCGTTAGCAGGGTTACCCTTCCGGCTTGGCCTGGGCAGGGTTATGGACGCCATTGGTTATTCTTCAGGGCTCTTAGCCCCATTTGCATCTTGTCCGTAGTCGGACGCTCTATCATTTTCAAGGTGATTTGGATCTTTGTACATTATATATGTATTCTTGACTCATGGAGTCGTGTTGTATATATATCTGTTCTACGGGTCCCATCGAGGACTGTTGTGTAATGTTATTACTTCGTTTTCCACCCGCACGAAAGTGCCTGGTGGGCACCTTTGAATCGTTTCTATGCGGGTTTGGCGGGTTTTCGCTAAAACTTGCATAGGGTCGATTCTGAGGGTGTTACAGTATTCACAGGAATTTCCTGCTCCATACCACTGTTCAGCACCTTCTGCTCCTCGTTGGGATCGACCCTCCTATTTATCGAAAGTACTAAGATACACCCCTATACTTGTGGGTTATCAATCACAAATACACCAGAGAAAAGGGTTTGGAGTAATGAAATTGGATGTTACACTAAGACTCTTCTAAATCATCATATTTACGTTCACCTTCTTATCCCAATCTTCCACCATAACTCTAGTAAAAAGCACCACGAGTATAATGATCAAATCCGCACAAGGTGAACTAATACTATAGGAACGGCACGCTATGCCGAGGGCCAAAAGCCGTCGGCGTAGCCTCGATCCTCGTCGGCGTAGGCTACGCCGAGGGATGTCCTCGGTGTAGCATCCTATTTTTTTTGACCAGCAAAATCGTAAGGGAGTCCCCCACGGTAATTTTATATTAATAAAGAAACAAGCATCCGAGAAAGTCTTACATAACCATAAAAAATAAGAGAGGGTTGAGAGGATCAAACCTACAGAAAAGAAAATGGAATAAACAAAACTAAGGAGTTAAACTAGAGAGGAGAATCAAGTCTTTAGATGTTCAACTTTGGACTGTTTGATGCGATAACTGGTGACCTGCAGATCACTCAAAAATTTAACCTTCCAGGATGCAATGCTTGGCCTTGTTTCCTCAAAAATAAAGCCATTCCTCTCCTTCCAAATATTCCATGTTGCACAGATAGCTATTTCTAGAAAATTAGGCCCTTGAAAATCTCTCTCAGTATTCATAAAAATATCACCCATCGATTCCCCAGACTGCCATTTAATATTGCAAATCTCCCAATACCTTTTTTTTGCAAAAGTACGGTCAATGAGCAGATGATCTCTTGTTTCTAGTGTATTTTGACTGCACATAACAGAATTGGGTCTAGATTCCAAATGGCAATTACGTCCTAATCATCATGTCACGTGTGTTTAATCTATCCATTAGCAGCAACCAAGTGAAGACCTTCATCTTTGGCAACGCACTTACACTTCCGAAGTTTTGGGAATATAGGTTGGATCACCACTCCGTTAAATAACATCTTATAGTAATTGGAAGATGAAAATACGCCTGAATTGAGCATATAAGACTAGACATCATTTTTCTCAATCTGACCATTTTCAAGTGCAGTGAGCACCATATAAGAGATAGTCTGAAACTCTTCGTAAGCCTGCTCAGATAGTGGTAGATAAAAGAGAGTTTGCAGCTCTTCATTTAAATCTAACACCTTTCGGCGTAACATCCTCGGCAAAGACCTCCCTTGGCGGAGGCACTTTTGCCCATCGGCGTAGCTCTAGCCGTTGGCGTGGCATAGTCCCGTGGACATAATAACGACAGGTTGTAAAAAAATCCAAAAAAAATTCAAATTGTTTTGAATTTTTTTTCAAAATTTTTCAACTTTTTTAAATCTTTGAATTGTTTGAATCGTTAATCTCTCACCTGGATCATTTTTAACAATAATTACATTTAATCTTTGATCAATTGCAGTCTTCACCAAACTTCTCGTTCAGTCACCCATCATAACGCTACTCTAGCTCCAGCACGCTTAACTTCTCAATTCCTTTCGAATCAGTTTTCACGAAGCAATTTGTACCTAGTTATCAATACTATGATATCAATCCTATCAACTCTTATATTATTATGTCACATGTTTTTATTTTTTGAAAGTACAAAAACTTATTTAAGTAAACAACAATTAATAAGTAAAAATATTACTGATTCGAATAAAAATACTATTGAATTCAAATAAAAATATAATAATTTTACTCTTTTGTATTTTTCTATTTAATATGGAATAATTAATATCTTTAAATCCGTAAATCGGAATTCGATAAATAATATATCCAAATTGATCCGAAAAATGAAAGGAATCTAAATATGATATCCATATCAACTTATCACAAACACCACGTTTTAGAATTAGCTATTTGGTGGTTGCTTCACAAAATTCCCCTCTTTTGCGCTCGAAAAATGGAAAATGCCTTTTTGGTGCGACAAAAAGGAAAACTTCATCCTACAATATTGTTCGCCATCCCATGATGCATATGTATGCATAATATGGACACATTATCACAAACTATGCCTTAATTCTAGCCATAACATTGGTCATTTGACCAGAAAGCCAAGAAACCTCGAATGAGATAGGTCATTTTGTAAAGGTTTTTTCAGACATAATCAATATAGCAGGTTTGATATTTTTCCTTCCAACTATGTCACATAATATTACACCACGCTAAGGTTTTGTATTGTTTCGATCGTTTTTGAATTTTTTATGCCCGTTTTAAACTATCCTCAAACTTTGTCGAACGACGGGCGTCAAGATTCTTAGCTCGGGACCGAGCCTCGCTAAACTTGCATTGTATCTTTAATAAAATAGCATATTGTGAACCTAAAAATGATTTTGTAAAAAACAAGAGGATCGGATCATGTACCTGTAGTTCATATCTGACCCACTTTCTACCGATTCGGCAGGAATTTGTCTTTTTCACCAAGGATGGACGGAAAGGTTTCAGATCCCCATGTTGGGAAATTGTCCACATAAGGTGGTCTAGTATTTTTTGTAAAATGTGGTGGTAGAATTTTGAATTATCCATTTGGTGGTTGCTTCACAAAACCGTCTTTTTTGTGCTCGGAAAATGGAAAATGGCTTTTTGGTGCGACGAAAAGGAAAACTTCCTCCTGCAATATTGTTCTAAAGGGAATATGCCCGAGAGGTAATAATAAAATGGTTATTATCGTATTCCTTATTTATGACAAATATTTATTTTGCATGCTATAATTATATTAATACGGAAACGTTAATACATGTGTGTTTAATAAACAAAAAGGAAGTTCCTAGTTATGCCTCTCTTATAAACTAGCTTGTTGATTAACAAGATGATCAAAGGTTTGCTGATCATGGACATTGAATGTTGTTAATAACGAGGTCACAACATTAATGGAATGGTGTGATAAACATTCATCCAAAGTATAGCATTACGATCAAAGTCATTGAGTTTATATTGCTATAACAACTTACGAAGTGATCCTAATCCTTAGACCATGAGATCATGTCAATCACTAACACCGGAAGAGTTTCTTGATAACATCAAACGTCACACCGTAACTGGATGATTATAAAGATGGGTTCAGAACTACTAAAGTGTTATGTTGAGGCCCATGGATCGAGAATGGAATTTTTTCATCCCGATGACGGATAGATATGCTCTAGGCCCTCTCGGTGATATCACATTGATTACCTTGCAAGCAAGTGATTTGATCACTAGAATGTTATATAACGGGAACAAGAAAAGAGTGCATGTCAGTAACGAGATCAAACTAGGTATGGAGATACCGATGATCGAATCTCGGACATGTAATATATCACGAAACAAAAGGATTAAGATACTAGCGTAAAAGGTTCCAACGATCACAAGAAAGTCACCGTTGAATGTGTGGGAGTCAGTATGGGTCTCCAGATCCCGCTTCTGATTATTGATCGGAGAAGGGTCTCGATCATGTCCGCATTATTCGCGAACCGTAGGGTGGCACACTTAAGAGACACCGACATCCAATTGGAGCAAAAGTTTCATGCCGGAAAGAATAACAAGCGCATGAATTTATTTCACTAGATACTGAAAGAGGTTTTCGGGTGAAATTGCAGAAAGTGTTTTTGCATGTGAAATGAAATAATAGCAAGGGGTTATATGTGAATGTTTGTCATTAAAGTAATTGACAAAATTCTGAATAAATGAAAGGAGTTTTATTTAATGAGAGTTTGCATTAAATTTGGTGGAAATTTAATGGGAATTTGAGTGGAGGAAATTGAAAGGCATTTGAGTGAGTGGAGTGTCCACCCACATGAATGTGGAAGAGGTGGGGGCAGCCCCCATGGATAGGAGCCATGCCCCTTGGGTGCCCCACTCTCCCCTATAAAAGGCCCCCCTCTCATCCTCTTAAAGCACACCTCCTCGTGAAGGATCTCTCTCCCCCTCTAGTATTTATCCCCCATGGTCTCGGACTAGCGAGATACATGTTCCTGGTGGCTATTCGGCAAGAAAGAGTTGTGCTTCCGCTGCATCGCTAGAGAAAGGAGGCGGAGGTTGCTCGGTGCCTTGTACGTGTGTGCGAGCATGGATGCGCTGCTGTTTTGCGGCGCTAGGATTTCCTATCGGTCTTGAGATCGGCAAGAGATCGTCTACATCAACCATGAGTTTGGACTCGTTAAGCTTTGTCGGTCTTCAAGGTTATGTTATCTACGGATGTATATCCGCCCGTTGCTTGTATCTAGTAGATAGATCTTGGTACATAGTTGTTCCTATCGTAGGAAATTTTTTGTTTTCTATGCTGCGAACCCTAAAGTGGTATCAAAGCCGGATCTATGCGTAGATGCTTTGCACGGGTAGTACATGTTGGAGATATGCCCTAGAGGCAATAATAAAAGTGGTTATTATTATATCTTTGTGTTTATGATAAATGTTTACATTCATGCTATAACAGTATTAATCGGAAACATTAGTACTTGTGTGATTTGTAAACTAAATTAGAGTCCCTGGTAAAGCCTCTTTATAATACTATCTTGTTGATTAATAGATGATCGTGGTTTCTCGATCATGAACATTGAGATGTTATTAATAACAAGATTATATCATTAGGAGAATGGTATGATGGACATACTCCTATAGATAAGCGTAGAATTAAGATCAAGTCATTTCAATAGTTCGTTTGCTATAAGATTTCTGATACATAGTAACCTACTTCCTTCGACCATGAGATCGTGTTAATCACCATCACCAGAAGGATGCTTCGATGACATCAAACACCACACTATAACTGGGTGGCTATAAAGGTGGCATTGAGTGTTCGGAAAGTATGGGTTGAGGCACATGGATCAAGAGTGGGATTTGTCCATCCATATGACGGATAGATATACTCTGGGCCCTCTTGGTGGAATGTCATCCAATTAGCTTGCAAGCATGTGACTGGCTCACAAGGGATCACATATCATGGGAACGAGAAAAGAGTACTTATCGGTAACGAGGTTGAACTAGGTATGCAGAGATACCGACAATCAAAACCTCGGATAAGTAAACTATCGTGAGACAAAGGGAAATTGGTATCGTATGTAAGTGGTTCATTCGATCGCAAAGTAATCGTAGAAATATGTGGGAGCCATATGAATTTCCAGATTCCTCTATTGGTTATTGATCGAAGAAGTGTCTTGGTCATGTCTGCATAATTCACGAACCGTAGGGAGACACATTTAAGGATTCGATGTTGTTTAGTAGATATGGAATGTTAGTAGGGATACCGAATGTTGTTCGAAGTCTCGGATGGATCCGGGATATCACGAGGAGATCCGGAATGGTCTGGAGAATAATATTCCTATAAGGAAAGTCTAATTCCGGAGTTCGAGAAAGATTCCGATGTTTTCAACGGAGAGGTTCTAGAAGGGTCTAGAAGGTTCACCAGTCCGGAAGGGGAATGGTCCATGAATGTGTCATGGATATGTGGAATGATTGGATCATATCCTAGGTCACTTGGTGTTGACATTTGCAAGAGAGAAATAAAGCTCTAAATTGAAAGTCAAACGGGAAGTTTGAAAAGTCAAACTGGAACAATGGTTTCCTAGTGGGAGAAGAAACAAGTCCTTCTCTCAATCCAACTTGGGTTTGGGTTTGGATTCAAACCCACCCCTCCCAAGGCTGCCCCTCCCTCTCATAAATAGGCGCATCCTCCTCCTCCTGGTCATCTAAACCCTAGATCTCCGGGAAACTCTAATCCACCATAACTCGCATCCGGCTTAGGCAAAATCGTGAGGGGAGAACTACAACCTTCGTTGTCTGCTGGAACAAGGGAGAGGAAGGTCTTCATCGAGTACCGAACGTGCGACCGACTGCGGAAGCGCTGCCAGAACGCAGCGCCGGAAGGATCGTCTACGCGATCTTGAGATCGGCAAGTGTACGACTACATCACCCACGAGAATTTGCTCTCATTAACCGCTTTGGAATCTTCGAGGGTGAGTGCTTCTATCGGCTCATTTCTACAATCTAGTAGATAGATCTTGGCTTGTTTGTGTGCATGCGGTAGAATTTTTTTCTTTTCCATGCTACGAACCCCTACAGTGGTATCAGAGCCGTGTCTATATGTAGATCTGTTGCACGAGTAGAACACAATGGTCATTGTGGGCGGTGGTGCTTTTATTATCAATTTCTTTTTGTGTACTTTGCATCTTGCGGTATTATGGGATGAAGCGGCCCGGGCTAACCTTACATGATATCGTTCATGAGACTTGCTCCATGCTCTACATGCAACTTGTATTGCATAAGTGGCTTTGCGGGCGTCTGTCTCTCCCATCATAGTATAGATTCAATTTACAACGGGCACTTGATAGCTCAAACATCAACATTTGTGGTTCTTGTTCGTAAGTTAGAACGACACTTATTGAAAGCCCCAAACCACGTAAAATATGGAAAGAAAATTAGATGTGTCTAACTTTGTTTTGCAGGGGTGTGCTGTGATGTGATATGGCCATGATTGTGATTATATATGATGTATGCAATGTTCCTTATTGTAAGTTGGCAACCAGTAGGAGCCATATGGTTGTCCTTTAAATTCCGTTAAGACATGCGTGTCTATTCAAAGTAGTTGTAATAGTTGAAGATGGTGGAAGACAATCATGGAACAACGCCATTGACCTTGACTCCATACCGGTGATGATGGACATCATGTTCGTGCTTGAAGATGGAGATCGGAAGAACAAGAAGAAAGGCCATATCATATCACATATTACGAATTGCATGTGATGTTAATCCTTTTATGCATCTTGTATTGCTTAGTTCACGACGGTAGCATTATAAGATGATCCCTCAAGCACAGAATTTCATGTTTTAAAGTGTTCATCCTTAGTAAGCACCGTTGCTAAAGCTCGTTGTTTCGAAGCACCACGTGATGATCGGGTGCGTTAGATTCTGCAAGTGTTTACATCGTGAGCAAGCCAGATTTGCTCATGCGGAAGCTAAGGTTTGATCTTGACGAGCCTAGCATGTACATACATGGTCTCGGAACACGGATCACCGAAAGGTAAAGCATGAGTCATATAGAAGATATGATGAAAATGTTGATTGTTCGCCATTGAAGCTACATCAACTCTCGTGATGATCAATTTTGATGTGGTGGATTTGGTTCGTGTGATCACTAAAATAATTTGAGGGATATTGTTTTGAGTGGGAGTTCACCTAGATTAATTTAACTATTAATTAGAACTCAATTTGTCATAAACTTAGTCTAAACTATTGAAAATATGTTGTAGATCAATGGTGGCCCTACCATCAATTTTAATGCGTTCCTAGAGAAAGAAAAGTTGAAAAACAATGGAAGCAACTTCGCGGATTGGTTCCGCAATTTTAGGATTGTCCTCAATGCTGGTAATTTGACCTATGTGCTGGGATGCACCACTGGGTGACCCGCCTGCAGCTAATGCTACCGATGAGGTAAAGAATGTTTTCCTTGCTCGGAAGAATCAGTACTCCACAGTTCAGTGTGCTATCTTGTATGGTTTGGAATCAGAGCTTCAGAAAAGGTTTGAGAACCATGACCCACATGATATTGTTCGTGAACTCAAAATGATATTTGAGGCTCACGCGGCAGTTGAGAGTTATGAGGCTTCTGAAAAGTTCTTTAACTGCAAGATGGAAGAGGGCAACTCCGTCAGTGAGCACGTGCTTAAGATGTCTGGGCATGCAAGTAAACTCCAAAGCTTGGGTATAGTGATTCCTAATGCTTTGGGGATTCATCGTGTCCTCCAATCACTACCACCAAGTTACAAGAACTTTGTGATGAACTACAATATGCAAAACATGGACAAGTTGTTTCCAGAACTCTTCTCCATGTTAAATTCTGCAGAAGTGGAGATCAAGAAAGAGCACCAAGTGATGTTGGTCAAGAATACCACCAAATTCAAGAAGCAAGGCAAGTCTAAGAAAAAGATAAACTTCAAAAAGAGCGGTAAGAAAGTTACCGCGCCGGCGAAGAAGACCAAGGCTAGGAATAAGCCTGATACTAAGTGCTTTTGCTGCAAGGGAGAGGGTCACTGGAAGCGGAATTGCCCCAAGTACTTGGCGGATTTGAAGAACGTCAACATAAAGAAGAAAGGTATATCCGATATACATGTTATTGATGTGTATCTCACTAGTACTCGTAGTAGTTCCTGGGTATTTCATACTGGTTTGGTTGCTCATGTTTGTAACTCGAAACAGGTGCTGCAGAATAAACGGAAGCTAGCGAAGAACGAGGTGACGATGCGAGTTGGAAATGGATCAAAGGTTGATGTGATCACGGTCGGCACGCTACCTCTTCATCTACCATCGGGATTAATTTATACTTAAATAATTGTTATTTGGTGCCTGCGTTGAGCATGAACATTATATCGGGATCATGTTTATTGTGAGACGGTTACTTGTTTAAGTCCGAGAATAATGGTTGTTCGATTTATACGAGTAATATGTTTTATGCACATGCACCTTTGATAGATGGTCTATTCTTATTGAATCTCGATTGTAGTAATACACACATTAATAACATTGAGGCTAGACGTTTGAAATTGAGCGATAACTCGACCTATATGTGGCACTATCGTCTTGGTCATATTGGAGTGAAGCGTATGAAGAAACTCCATTCCGATGGACTTCTTGAATCACTTGATTTCGAATCACTTGAAAGATGCGAAGCATGTCTGATGGGTAAAATGACTAAGACTCCATTTTCTGGTATGATGGAGCGAGCTACGTACTTATTGGAAATCATACATACCGATGTGTGTGGCCCAATGAGTGTAGCATCGCGCGGTGGTTATCGTTATGTTCTTACCTTCACGGATGACTTGAGTAGATATGGGTACATCTATTTCATGAAACATAAGTCCGAAACTTTCGAGAAGTTTAAGGAATTTCAAAGTGAGGTAGAGAATCAACATAACAAGAAGATTAAATTTCTACGATCTGGTCGTGGAGGTGAATATCTAAGTTATGAGTTTGGCGAGCATTTGAAGAAATGTGGAATACTTCCACAATTGACACCGCCGGGAACACCACAGCGTAATGGTGTGTCCGAACGTCATAATCGAACTCTCTTAGATATGGTTCGTTCTATGATGTCACTTACAGATTTACCGCTATCGTTTTGGGGTTATGCATTAGAAACAGCCGCATTCACTTTAAATAGGGCACCATCTAAATCAGTTGAAACGACACCGTATGAATTGTGGTTTGGGAAGAAACCTAAATTGTCGTTCCTTAAAATTTGGGGTTGTGAAGCTTATGTAAAGAAGTTACAGCCAGACAAGCTTGAACCCAAAGCGGAAAAATGTATCTTCATAGGATACCCGAAGGAAACTATTGGGTATACCTTCTATCACAGATCCGAGGGAAAAATCTTCGTTGCCAAGAATGGATCCTTTCTAGAGAAGGAGTTTCTCTCGAAAGAAGTGACTGGAAGGAAAGTAGAACTCGACGAGGTTGTTGAACCTTCTCTCGAACTTGCAAGTAGCACAGCACCGGAAGCAGTTCCTGTGGCGCCTGCACCAGTAAGAGAGGAAGATAATGATGTTGATCATGAAACTTCGGTTGAAGTTACTATGGAACCTTGCAAGTCAACGAGAACTCGTACCACTCCTGATTGGTATGATCCCGTTATGAGTGTCATGTTGGTGGATAACACCGATGAACCTGCGACATATGAGGAAGCGATGATGAGCCCAGATTCCAATAAATGGCAAGAAGCCATGAAACCGATATTGGATCCATGTACAAAAACCAAGTATGGACTTTGGTGCACTTACCGGATGGCCGGAAGGCTGTCGAGAACAAATGGATTTTCAAGAAGAAAACAAATGCTGATGGTAATGTTACTGTCTATAAAGCTCGACTTGTCATAAAAGGGTTTCGACAAATTCAAGGAGTTGACTACGATGAGACTTTCTCACCAGTAGAGAAGCTAAAGTCTGTGAGGATTATGTTAGCAATGGCTGCATATTATGATTATAAGATATGGCAGATGGATGTCAAAACGGCATTCCTCAATGGAGACATTGATGAAGAATTGTATATGATGCAACCCAAAGGTTTTGTCGATCCTAAAGATGCTAACAAGGTATGCAAACTTCAACGGTCCATATATGGATTGAAGCAAGCATCCCGAAGTTGGAATCAACATTTTGATAAGGTAATCAAAAGTTTTGGTTTTATACAAACTTATGGAGAAGCTTGTATTTACAAGAAAGTGAGTGGGAGCTCTATAGCATTCTTAATACTATATGTAGATGACATATTATTGATTGGGAATGATGTAGACCTTCTTAATAGTGTCAAGAATTATTTGAATAATAGTTTTTCAATGAAAGATCTTGGCGAAGAAGCTTACATATTAGGCATAAAGATTTATAGAGATAGATCGAGACGCCTAATATCATTGACACAGAGTACATATTTGGACAAAGTTCTAAAGAGGTTTGGAATGGAAGATAGCAAGAAAGGGTTCTTGCCCATGTTTCCCAATACGACCTTGAGTAAAACTCAAAGTCCTGCAACAGCAGAAGATAGAGAAAGGATGAGTAAGACTCCTTATGCCCCAGCCATAGGATCTCTTATGTATGCCATGCTATGTACTAGACCCGACATTGCATATGTTGTTAGTTTGACTAGCAGATATCAAAGTGATCCAGGAGTGGATCATTGGACAGCGGTCAAAAACATCCTTAAGTACTTAAGAAGAACTAAGGATATGGTTCTTTCTTATGGAGGTGATGAATAGATCGTCGTTAATGGTTACACCAATGCTAGTTGGAACACCGATCCGGATGATTCTAAATATCAATCTGGATACGTATTTACTTTGAATGGTGCAGCAGTTAGCTGGAGGAGTGCAAAGCAGAGCGTTGTGGCGAGATCTTCAACTGAATCGGAATACATAGCTGCTTCAGAGGCTTCACAAGAGGCGATATGGATGAAGGAGTTCATTATAGACCTCGGTGTGGTTCCAAGTGCGCTGGACCAAATGTCTATCTACTGTGATAACATGGGCGCCATAGCCAATGCGCAAGAACCAAGGTCACACAAGAAGCTGAAGCACATCAAGCTACGTTTTCACGCTATTCGAGAGCATGTCCAAGATGGAGACATAAAGATTTGCAAAGTACACACAGATCTGAATGTGGCGGATCCGTTGACTAAACCTCTCCCGAGGGCAAAACATGACCAGCACCAAACCGCCATGGGTGTTCGGTATATTACCATGTAATCTAGATTAGTTGACTCTAGTGTAAGTGGGAGACTGTTGGAGATATGCCCTAAAGGCAATAATAAAAGTGGTTATTATTATATCTTTGTGTTTATGATAAATGTTTACATTCATGCTATAATAGTATTAACCGGAAACATTAATACTTGTGTGATTTGTAAACTAAATTAGAGTCCCTGGTAAAGCCTCTTTATAATACTAGCTTGTTGATTAATAGATGATCGTGGTTTCTCGATCATGAACATTGAGATGTTATTAATAACAAGATCATATCATTAGGAGAATGGTATGATGGACATAATCCTATAGATAAGCGTAGCATTAAGATCAAGTCATTTCAATAGTTCGTTTGCTATAAGCTTTCTGATACATAGTAATCTAATTCCTTCGACCATGATATCATGTTAATCACCATCACCGGAAGGATGCTTTGATGACATCAAACACCACACCGTAACTGGGTGGCTATAAAGGTGGCATTGAGTGTTCGTAAAGTATGGGTTGAGGCACATGGATCATGAGTGGGATTTGTCCATCCATATGACGGATAGATATACTCTGGGCCCTCTCGGTGGAATGCCATCCAATTACCTTGCAAGCATGTGACTGGATCACAAGGGATCACATATCACGGGAACGAGAAAAGAGTACTTATCGGTAACGAGGTTGAACTAAGTATGCAGAGATACCGACGATCAAAACCTCGGATAAGTAAGCTATCGTGAGACAAAGGGAAATTGGTATCGTATGTAAGTGGTTCATTCAATCGCAAAGTAATCGTAGAAATATGTGGGAGCCATATGAATTTCCAGATTCCTCTATTGGTTATTGATCGAAGAAGTGTCTTGGTCATGTCCGCATAATTCACGAACCGTAGGGAGACACACTTAAGGATTCAATATTGTTTAGTAGATATGGAATGTTAGTAGGGATACCGAATGTTGTTCGGAGTCTCGGATGGGATCCTGGATATCACGAGGAGATCCGGAATGGTCCGGAGAATAAGATTCATATAAGGAAAGTCCAATTCCGAAGTTTAGGAAAGATTCCGATGTTTTCATCGGAGAGGTTCTAGAAGGGTCTAGAAGGTTCACCGGTCCGGAAGGGGAATGGTCCATGAATGTGTCATGGATATGTGGAATGATTGGATTATATCCTAGGTCACTTGGTGTTGACATTTGCAAGAGAGAAATAAAGCTCTAAATTGAAAGTCAAACGAGAAGTTTGAAAAGTCAAACTCGAATAATGGTTTCCTAGTGGGAGAAGACACAAGTCCTTCTCTCAATCCAACTTGGGTTTGGGTTTGGGTTTGGATTCAAACCCACCCCTACCAAGGCTGCCCCTCCCTCTCATAAATAGAGGGGGAGGGCTGCCCCAACACCACAAGAGTCAATCCCTGCCCACACACCCGTGTCGCCGGCGTCGCGCCCAAGCCGCCACCACGCTGCCAACCACCGCCGCCCGCGCGCCGCCGCCGGTTCGTTTCCGCCGCCCTATCCGTCGACACATCCTCCTCCTCCCGATCATCTAAACCCTAGATCTCCGGAAAACCCTAATCCACCATAACTCGCATCCCGCTTAGGCGGGATCTTCCCTCTACTTCCGACACCACGCCGTCGTGCTGCCGGAATCGCGAGGGGAGAACTACAACCTCCGCTGCCTGCTGGAACAAGGGAGATGAAGGTCTTCATCTAGTACCGAACGTGTGACCGAGTGCGGAAACGCTGCCGGAACACAGCGCCGGAAGGATCGTCTACACGATCTTGAGATTGGCAAGTGTACGACTACATCACCCACAAGAATCTGCTCTCGTTAACCACTTTGGAATCTTCGAGGGTGAGTGCTTCTATCGACTCGTTGCTACAATCTAGTAGATATATCTTGGCTTGTTTGTGTGCATGCGGTAGAAATTTTTTGTTTTCCATGCTACGAACCCCTACAGTACACATATGAGTATGTGGGCGATGATGATCATTTTATTGCTTCTTAGTTGTACTTTGTATATTGGTGGCATAGTGGGATGAAGCGGCCCGGAAAAACTTTACATGTCCTCGCACATCAGACCTGTTCCACGCTTGACATGCAACTAGTTTTGCATAAGTGGCTAGCGGGTGTCTGTCTCTCCTACTATAGTCAATATCTAATTTGCAACGAGTTGTCAACAATTTTATTATCCTCGTTGTGGTTCATGTTCGTAGGTAAGAACGGTTCTATCTTCGAAAGCCCTAAGCCACGTAAAACTTGCAATGGATAAATTAGAGGCGTCTAGTTTAGATTGTTGTTGGGCTAGTGTTATGATATGGTGATGTTGTAAGTAGAAGTATGAGATGATACTCTTATAATACACATAACATGTAAGTTCCATAGACCTTGTCCTTACACATAAAGGTATGATAGTGATCATACCACGGTGCACATGATGGAGACCATATGCAGGAACCATATCATTTCACTTACAAACATGTGATGTTTGATTACATCTTATATTGCTTGTTTGGCGTTTTATTAGCATAATAAGATGATCCCTCATTTAAATATCAAGATAAGAATGTGTTCTTCCTTAAGTATGCACCGATTATGTTTCGTCGCTCCAAGACATCACGTGATGATCGGGTGTTCTTGGACCCACGACCATATTACGAGTGTAAGACATTTACACACGTGGATACTAAGGTTATCGCTTGGCGAGCCTAGCATGTATAGACATGGCCTCGGAACACGTACCGTAAGGTTAAGCATGAGTCATATGAAAGATATGATGCTCATTTGATGCTCGTCTTTGAAGCTACACCGACTCACGTGATGATCGGACTTGGTGTAGTGGATTTGGTTCATGTAATCACCAAAAAGACACGAGGGGTGTCGTTTTTGAGTGGGAGTTCATTTCTAATTTGAATTAGTAGAACTCAATTTATCATAAATTAAATCAAATTGAATTTGCATAATTTGTTGTAGTCATTGGCATTCGTTCATCACCTTATGCATAGTTGCAATTGAGATAATAGAACTATAGAATTCTGGATATTTACTTTATGAATTGGTATCGTATTGTGTTGAGTGTCAATCTAAAGTTTAAAGTTGTATTGCAAACTTCCAGCAAACTCTGTTTACTCCGTGAAATTTAATAATTGGTATTAAATCTAGAGTAACAATTTCAGTGTTAGTATCTTAAGTATCATGTATGCCTCCATAATTCTTGATTGTTTTAATATCAAGTTTATCTAGGAGCTAAAAGAATTGTTTCAGAAATCATCATGTGTGGCGGATATAACGATATCTGAAACAATGTTTTGGTTGCAATATGATAGAGTATAATGTATGTTCTCATATTGGATGAGAATTTGCAAAGGTTGGAGATGCTAGACATCCTAATCATCCAAAAGGGTTTTGGAAAGTAACGTTATACTCACGATTCATCTTTATAAGCTACATTAGCTTGATCATGAAAGTCGTCATGATAAGGATGAATAGAAGATGTATGTAAAGTGTTTAGTACACTAAAAGATTACTAAAGAATGGATTTTGAAAGAATACCGATCATTTGATGATGGTGATCTACTTCAAAGTGCAAGTCCAAAGGTATTATTATTTGAATATACACACTTTGGACTATGTGTCATGTATATGGCGTCACAGTTGATGTTGATAGATTCTTTTAAAAATAAAGGGGAAATGATGAAAGAGAATCTATAAAATATATATGGCAGAAAATAAAAGATTGGAAATATCCATTTTAGGTATATAGATGATATACATGTTATGGTTGTATTCTTTGCTTATTAAACAATGTGGTTCTTGGGTATTGGATACCGAATTGGTTGGTATGAAATTTCATACAGAACGACGCAATTCATGAACCACAATGGCCTAAGTAACTAGCAAGAGAATATGTGATGATGTTCATCGAAAACAAACAAACCATTATTTGTATTTCTCGTTGACATCAAATCTTGACTTCAAGATTTGTTTCAATAATTGTTACTTAAATCACGTATTATGAGAACAAAGGTTGTTTAACTAATTACCGTATTCCATATAAGATGGATGATTTACAAATCTAGTTGGAGAAAACACATCCATAAAAACTAATGCTAAAATATCGCAAGACAAATGATTGGAATATCACTTACAAAGTGACATCGCCGTTTAAATTATATTGGAAATAAAACATGAAGAAACTCCAATTTCATGGATTTTTGGAGTCTTTGATTTGATTAAATGACGTTTGTGAGACTTTCCTCGGGATAATTAAAACTTCGTTCAAAGGCCAAAGAAGAACGAATGACTAAATTATTGGAATTTATACATATAGATGTATATAGTCCATTATGTGTAGTCGTAAGCGATGTATTTCAACTTCATATGCTTTCTTAGAAAATTTGAGTGAATATTCACTTAATGAGAAAGAAGTATGAAATATTTGAAAACGTTCAAAGACTTTCAAGATGAAGTGGAAAATCATTGTAACAAGAAAATAAATGATTTATGATTTTATCATAAAAGGATTTATTTGACTTACAAGTGTAACAAGAAAATAAATGAATTATGATTTTATCATAAAGGGATTTATTTGAGTTGCAAGTTTAGCAAAACACCTAGATTTACATCTCCCGAAACACCATAGGAGTATGGAGTGTTTGAGATTTGTAATGAAACCTTGTGTGACATGGTTGGATCAAAGGTATTATTTATAAAATTGCCATTATGTTTTAAAAGATTAAAAGCTTTAGAGACTACTGCTTTTAGACTAAAAAGAGCTCCATCTTGATCCGTTGAAATGACACCATGGAAGTTATGGTTTGGGGTAAAATCCAAATTGTCATTTCTTAAATTTTGGTATGCTAAGCATAAGTAAGATGTTTACAACCAAAGTTGGATGAACATGTCTTTGTAGGTTATTTCGAATAATAATTGGTTATTCCTCCATAACCCCGATGATAAAAGGGTTTGTCGCTTGAAATGTGAAGTTTCTTGAAAAGGTAATTTTTCGCAAAAGTTAAGTCAGAGGACAATAGAACTTTGATAAGGTTAACGAACTTTAGCTAAATGTGATGAGTTGCGTATCACCGAAAAATGTTTCGGAGGCAGCCAAAATGCTCATGGATCACGTGCCTCAAAGGTTGTGGTCACGGAGGTCTAAAGTACCTATTGAACCAAGAAGGTCGGATAAACAACCAAATGACTAAGATTTGAGAGTAAATCATTATTGTTTGACAATGATGAACCGACTACAAAGAAGCGATGATGGGCCCGGACTCCATCAAATGGCTTGAAGCCATAAAATCCGTGATAGTTCCATACACGAGAAATCAAGTTTTGAACTTGGAAGACCCTTCGTAAAGGTGTAAAAATCTATCGGTCGTATTTGGATCTATAAAGAAACAGACATGGATGTTTCACATCTATGAAATAGTCGACATGTCGGTAAAGTATTTTACGACAATGTTCAAGGAGTTAACTATGACAAGATTGGATCTTTCATATCGATATTTAGTCTGGACGGATTAAAGTAGCAACCACTACATATAATTTGGTATGTGGTAGATGAATAAACAAAACAAAGTTCTTCTAATAGAATGGTTACCTAGGACGTGTACATGACACGATCCAAAGGGTTTTGTTAAATTCAAAGGATGCTAAAAGGGCATGCAAACTTCAATGGTTGAAGTAAGCATCACGGAGTTGTAATCTTCACCGTGATGAAAATGAGTTTTTATCAGGAGACGATGAAGATGCTTGCATTTGCAAGAAATTAAGTGGGAGCGCTAAGACACATTTCTAATACATTATGTGGATGACATCTTGTGGATTGGAAATGATGTATCTTTTATTTACAAAGGTTAAGAATTTCATTTCAATGAAATACTTAGGCAAAACCCGAATATTTAGCATGCATGTCTATAGTGGATAAACTGTGACGCTAATATGGTTATTTGAAACGTACATATATGAGATATTAAAGGAGTTCAATATAGAAACAACAAGAAAAGTTTCTTGTCGCATGGAAAGGAATTGAATCAAGATTCAAGTGTATCGACACTTGATAAGTGAAACAAGATTCAAGTGCTTTGACACTTGATGAGTGAAACCACAAGGACGTTTTGATCAATCATACCATGATATGTACACATCTAGATATGTCCTATGCTCTAAGTGTTATGAGCATATACCAGAATGAATCATAAAATGATCATTGGACGATAGTAAGGATATTCTTATAATATTTTGGAAGAATTAAGAATATATTACATTTGTATAAGAGACAAATAGTTCATTGTAAAGCGTTACATTGATACTAGTTTTGTCACAAGATACAAATTAAGTTTATCTCAATTTAAACTATGGGTGGCACAATGTAATGGAAAGGATATTCCATGATGGATTTGGATGAATTCCAAAGTTAAGACATTATGACGGATACTACAACAAAATGCTAAGTATATGACTGTTATAGTAGCATCAAATGAGGGAATTTGTATCAAGTAGTTTGTTATCAAACTAAGGTGTGGTTCTCAAAGGTCTAACACTAAAGATATATTGTACGATAATAGTATCGACATGATTTAACCCCAAGGAACTAAAGGTCTCACCAAAAGACCAAATTTATACAATACCATCTCATTAGAGAATGAGTGATGCGTGGAGACGCAAACACACTCAAATACACACGGACCTGAAAGCGTCAGATCCGTAGATTATGTTAACCACTTGCAATTGCATATATGGAAACCAGAAAGCCATAGGTGTTCAATACGCAAAGTTTCTAAACTAGATTATTATCTCTAGTGCAAGTTGGAGACTGACGGGAATATGCCCGAGAGGCAATAATAAAGTGGTTATTATCGTATTCCTTATTTATGATAAATGTTTATTTTGCATTGCTATAATTGTATTAATACGGAAACGTTAATACATGTGTGTTTAATAAACAAAAAGGAAGTTCCTAGTTATGCCTCTCTTATAAACTAGCTTGTTGATTAACAAGATGATCAAAGGTTTCCTGATCATGGACATTGGATGTTGTTAATAATAAGGTCACAACATTAATGGAATGTGTGATGAACATTCATCCGAAGTATAGCATTACGATCAAAGTCATTGAGTTTATATTGCTATAACAACTTACGAAGTGATCCTAATCCTTAGATCATGAGATCATGTAAATCACTAACACCGGAAGAGTTTCTTGATAACATCAAACGTCACACCGTAACTGGGTGATTATAAATATGGGTTCAGAACTACTAAAGTGTTATATCGAGTCCCATAGATCGAGAATGAAATTTTTTCATCCCGATGACAGATAGATATGCTCTAGGCCCTCTCGGTGATATCACATTTATTAGCTTGCAAGCAAGTGATTTTATCACTAGAATGTTATATCATGGGAACGAGAAAAGAGTGCATGTCAGTAACAATAAAAAACTAGGTATGGAGATACTGATGGTCGAATCTCAGACATGTAATATATCGCGAAACAAAAGGATTAAGATACTAGCGTAAAAGGTTCCGACAATCACAAGAAAATCATCGTTGAATGTGTGGGATTCAGTATGAGTCTCCCGATCCCGCTTCTGATTATTGATCGGAGAAGGGTCTCGAACATGTACGCATTATTCGCAAACCATAGGGTGGCACACTTAAGAGACACCGACATCCAATTGGAGCAAACGTTTCATGCCAGAAATAATAACAGGCGCAAGAATTTATTTCACTAGATACCGAAACAGGTTTTCGGGTGAAATTGCATAAAGTGTTTTTGCATGTGAAATGAAATACTAGCAAGGGGTTATATGTGAATGTTTGTCATTAAAGTAATTGACAAAATTCTGAATCAATAAAAGGAGTTTTATTTAATGAGAGTTTGCATTAAATTTGGTGGAAATTTAATGGGAATTTGAGTGGAGGAAATTGAAAGGCATTTGAGTGAGTGGAGTGTCCACCCACATGAATGTGGAAGAGGTGGGGGCAGCCCCCATGGCTGAGCGCCATGCCCCTTGGGTGCCCCCTCTCCCTATAAAAGGCCTCCCTCTCATCCTCTCAAAGCACACCTCCTCGTAAAGGATCTCTCTCCCCCTATAGTATTTATCCCACATGGTCTCGGACTAGCGAGATACATGTTCCTGGTGGCTATTTGGCAAGAAAGAGTTGTGCTTCCACTGCATCGCTGGAGGGAGGAGGCGGAGGTTGCTCGATGTCTTGTACGTGTGTGCGAGCACGGATGCACTGCTGTTTTGCGGCGCTAGGACTTCCTCTCGATCTTGAGTTCGGCAAGATATCGTCTACATCAACCACTAGTTTAGAATCTTTATGCTTTGTCGGTCTTCAAGAGGATGTTATCTACGGATGTATATCTGCCCGTTGTTTGTATCTAGTAGATAGATCTTGGTACATAGTTGTTTCCATCGTAGGAATTTTTTTGTTTTATATGATGCGAACCCTACATGTTCTCCATCGCATGATGCACATGTATTCATAATATGGGCACATTATCACAAACTATGCCTTGATTCTAGCCATAACATTGGTCATTTGACACGAAAGCCACGAAACCTCGAATGAGATAGGTTATTTTGTGAAGGTTTTTTCAGACATAATCAATATACCAAGTTTGATATTTTTTCTTCTAACTATGTCACATAATATGACATCCTGCGAAGGTTTCACATTGTTTGGATCGTTTTTGAATTTCTTATGCCCGTTTTAAACTCTAGTCAAACTTTCTTGAACGATGGGCATGAAGATTCTTAGCTCAGGGCCGAGCCTCGCTAAACTTGCATTGGATCTTTGATAAAATAGCATATTGTGAACATAAAAATGATTTTTATAAAAAAGACATGAGCATCGGATCATGTAGGAATCTGTCTTTTTCACCAGGGGTGGACGAAAAGTTTTCAGATCCCCATGTTTGGACAGTGTCCATATAAGGTGGTCTAGTATTTTTGTAAAATATGGTGGTAGCATTTTTAATTAGCCATTTGGTGGTTGCTTCACAAAATCGTCCGGTTTTTGTGCTTGAAAAATGGAAAATGACTTTTTGGTGCGACGAAAATAAAAACTACCTCCTGCAACATTGTTCGCCATCCCATGATGCACATGTATGCACAATATGGACACATTATCGCAAACTATGCCTTAATTCTAGCCATAACATTGGTCATTTGACCCGAAAGCGAAGAAACCTCGAATGACATAGGTCATTTTGTGAAGTTTTTTTGAGACATAATCAATATACCAAGTTCGATATTTTTCCTTCTAACTATGTCACATAATATGACACCACGCGAATGTTTCGCATTGTTTGGATCGTTTTTTAATTTCTTATGTCTGTTTTAAACTATATATAATGTTTTGTGTTTCACTTAATTTTTATTTACAAATGTGTAATATTTGAGTATAGATATATAGATCTTATTTTTCTGCAAATTTTGATATATTATTTGTATTTTTCAGAATTAGAATGATTTAGTTATGATTTTTCAAAGTTTAATGAGGTAAAAGGAAAAATAGCTACGTCGAGGGCAGCCGTCGGAGTAGGCTATACCAAGGGCAGCCATCGGCGTAGAATAAGATACGACGAGGACAATTCTACGCCGACGGCTGCTTGACGGGACTAGCTTAGTCACGGTCTACACCGACGGCCCTGATGTTTGGCCGCCTGCGTAGCGAGTGACCGTCGGCGTATTCATCCATTCCTTTAGTGTAACAACAATGGTTTTTCTGAGGTTGCATCAATGATCCACCTAGGGGTGGGAAAAATGGCTTCACAGGTTTGAATGGTTTCAACTTAGTTTATTTTTTATACTAAACTGGATGTGAGTATTATATTTGCAAAAGAAAACGAACCACTCTCACCCGCCAGTTTCCAATGGTGTTACCAACATTAGTTTTTGTCCACCTTTAGATCCATCGTACCCATGCAGGAGACACCTGTACGGCTGTACCTCGCCCACATCGCGAAGGACCTCTAAGGCCAACTCCAACGCCCCCCCGCAGACCGACGCCGCGCGTCCGACCGCGTCCTCTCGATCAAGCCTAAGGCCTAATGCCCCCCCTCCAAAAACGGATTGGACAGCACGGTGGGGTTCGATTCGGCGCAAACCGGGACAAAACTTGTGGCTGGTTTGCGGGGGCTCGGACGCTGGTCTCGTCCGAGTCTTGTCCTGCACTTCCACGCCCCTGGCCCTCCTGTCAGACACAAACCCGCGTCCTTTCACCCCTACTTCCCCACCTTCCCTTCTCCCGCCCACCCCCGCCACCGCCGCCACCATGAGACCCTCCCTCCCGGAAGGCCGCCGCCGGACCCCGTTGCCTCCTCCTCCATAGGCCTATTTGCTGGTGAAGCCTCATCATCATTGAAGCCTCCAGTCCCTGAAATCTCGCCGGCCCCGACATCAAGCTCGGCCTTCTCCTAGGACGCGCTCCACCTGTTCGACCATTTGCCCCCGCCTACAGGTACTACTTTCTGCTACCCTCGCCTAGTCCTTGTCCTCGTCCTTGCGGACTTGATCTCATCCGTCTCATCGTGCAGACCATGGACGGCAGTGGGGACGAGTTCTTTAACAAATATGTCATGCCGTCCTCCGACGATTCCGACGATGACGACAGTGAATTTTGGGCCACCACCTCTGCGCTCCTCCATCAGCACAATGAGGGCACGAAGCAAACCTACCGTGGCTCAGTCCCAGGACATTCGGCGGCGCTGGAACGTGGCCGAGTCACCGGCCACGAGATGTTGTTTCAGGATTACTTCCATTGCACCAAGCCTTTGTACCCTCCTGTACTGTTTCAGCGGCGCTTTTGGATGTCGAGGAAGGTGTTCATGCATATTCTTCATGGAGTGAGGGATCATGACGACTACTTCTCTCTGAAAAAAGATGCGACTGATAAGCTCGGCTTCACCTTCTATAAAAATGCACCGCGGCTATTCTCATGCTTGCTTATGGAGTAGCTGCTGATTGTGTTGACGAGTACTTGCGCATGAGTGAATCCACTTGTCTGGAAGCAATGTACAAATTCTTCAAAGCTGTTGTAGCCGTTTTTGGTAAAGAATTCCCGAGGGCACCCAATGCTGAGGACACTCGCCGGCTTTTGGCTTTCAATGAAACCAGAGGGTTTCCAGGAATGACTGGAAACATAGATTGTATGTATTGGGAGTGGAAGAACTGTCCGTTTGCTTGGCAGGGGCAATATAAAGGACATGCCAAGGGGTGTACGGTTATACTTGAATCCATTGCATCCCATGATCTTTGGATCTGGCACTCGTTCTTTGGCATGGATGGTTCCCACATTGACATTTGTGTTATTCAGAGGTCCAATGTATTTTCTAGGCTTGCAGAAGGCACTGCTCCACGTGTGAGCTACCAAGTGCGAGGCCACTCCTACAACAAGGAATATTACCTGGCAGATAGCATCTATCCTACTTATTCTACCTTGGTGAAGACCATACGCAACCCCACCAAACAGAAGCACAAGAGGCTTTCCAAGAAGTAGGAGGCCTCTAGAAAGGATGTGGAGCGAGCCTTTGGTGTACTCTAGTCCCGGTGGACTATAGTACGGCACCTTGCTAGAACTTGGAACAAAGAGACAATGTGGGAAGTGATGACGGCATGTGTGATCATGCACAACATGATCGTCGAAGATCATAGGGATGGAAGTATCTATGACCAAGGCTAGGAATTTCTGAAAGAATTGGTTGAACCAGCGCTAGGTCCGTCACCCAGTTTTGTGGAGTTCCTGCAGCTGCATTATGAGATATGAGATCGAGCTACCCATCATCAACTCTAGAATGATTTGATTGACCATATATGGGAATTGTGGAAAACCAACTGTTCGCGCCGCCGAATAACTAGTTTCTATCACCTTTTATTTCAAATTTAATTCATGTAATTTGATTGTGTAAACTTTGCTTCCGTTCACGCGTTGCTATTTTTTATGACCTATGGATTTTACTTTAAATTGCAGACCTATTTTGTTTTATGTATTTCTATATGTACCAAACTATCCATTTTTTATGCCCCAGTAAAAAGGGTCAGATAAATGGGGAAGGTGCACCGTTGGGTGCACCGGCCATTCCAGGCCGGACGCCGTCCCGAGGCATGTCCACCCCGCCCCGCAAACGGACTGAATCAGTCAAAAGGCTTGTCCGATTTGCGCAAGGGGGAGGGGGGCGTTGGAGTTAGCATAATCGAATTGTAGATCCACGGTGCTATTATACACAGTCTTTAAGACAATGTCATCTTCTTAAGATTGCAGGTTTTGACATTATTCTGATTTTCCAATCACAAAAAGACAAGGGCTTTGGGTAGCATAATTTTCATATTATGTTTGGGAAATATAATAATAGACATAAGACATGGATCTTGAGGAGATTTTCCATGTTCTCTATTCCTTGGGACTGAGAATGAAGGTAACCTGCGTGGCTTCAGCACATCCACTTCTACCTAATGTTTGAGGCTATTTTTTGTCACCATAGCACAATTTCAACATGTTATATTCTTCAACTTATTGTTCATTGAGTAGTGAATGTAAGGACGAGGATCATGGTGCCCAAGTTTCACGAATTTTGGAGATGTGTAACTGTAGGTTGTTGTCGGCACCCGAAAGTGTGGGCCTCCCTAGATTAATTGCGGAGTGGGGCCCTGACCGTGTTGCCTGACAAAGGAAGCTATGGGACCCCACACCAAAGTCTTAGGCCATGTATAATACGGTGACGTCAGTTTTCCCTTATGCTTGTCACGTTATATTTTTGCTTAGTTGGAGGAGAGAGAAACAACAAAGAAAAGGTTGTCTTCCCTTAGCTAAGGGATGATCTCTTAAAAATAAGAAAAGACTTTTTTCTTTATTGTATCATATGTCTTCTCTTAGCCAACCAATTTTTTACTAAAAATAGTTAATTATCATTAATTTCTAGAAATAGTGATAAGACATAATGCATTATACAAGTTATATAGTATGTCTTCTCTAAATGATGTAGAGACCTAGCATTGTATATGCCCTTATCAATCAAACCGGTGACTGACTGGTGTGGCCCAGCAAGCTTCAAGAAGGATCCTGTGACCCCCTATGACCACATGATGGAAGCTTCATTGCTGACGCATCGCACCTCGCCCTGGGAAGGAAACATCATCAGCCAGGTCATCACTGCTCAGGTCAGTTATTACAAGACATGACACTTGTATTAGTGCATGGTCAGATTAAGGACATAGAAGACATAGAAGCTAAGGGCATCTCCACCGGGCCGACCCAAAACAGTTTGTTTCTATCTGTTTGGGTCAGCCCACGGTCGCTTTTGAGTCGTGGTTCGGCCTGTCCGGCCAACCGCATCCAGCGGCCCAACCCACCTGTCTGTCTCCCCTCGTTGTCACCGCTTGACACCCTCGGCGATGAGACGTTAATGGCGATGCGACGTTGGCTATCAGCGTCGGCGGCTTTTCGCGCGGCCGGCATTTCCCATCATCGAAGCTTTCTGTTTCACGTGCGCGCCTTGCCTCCCGTGGTCATAAAACTTTCTACGCCTCCCGGCCATTTCCCTCCTTCACCGCGATCTATAAAAGACGTCCGTCGGCGCGACGGAGACAACAATCCCAAGCAAGAGCAAACCAGCAACCGAAAAAAGCGCCAACTAACAACAGCCATGTCTCGCCGCAAGATCGCCAACTGGACCAAGATCCGGAAAATGTGCCATACCCGCTTCCCGAAGGTGGAGATCGACGTTGTCGACCTCTAGGCCATGTTGTTGTCCCAGCGCATGATCGAGGCGCTGGTGGTGGCATTCGAGGAGGAAGGCCGTGTGGCCAAGGCGGCACTGAAGCAGGTGGTGGAGGCGGCCGCAAAGATGAACGCCCAATGGTCGGTGCGCGAGTTCACCATGTCGTTGCCAAGGAGGTTGTGGCCAAGGAGGCCGCATCAACGGCCCTCCGCGAGATCCGCCACGAGGCGGCCATGACCACGCTGGAAGCGATGGAAAGGAGGCTGCCAAGATCGCCGTCCACGACCTACGCCACGCCGCCGCCACGCGCATGGAGGTGGAAGCGGCGGAGAACGCTGGCGACACGGCGGCGGAGGAGGCGCGCATGGCTACGGCCGCCGAGGTGGCGGCCTTGTTGGCTCTCCTTGACAGGGACGAGAGAGGGGCATACGTGAATAGGAACTTCTCGTCGAAACAGGCTTTACGACCCTCGTCCAAACAATGTTGTTCTGCCCGAGCATTATTCAAAAATGCAAACATGAACCGTAGATGTTTTTATAGGGATCTTGTAAAGTTGAGTTCAGGTTCTCTCCACCGTTGACTTCATCCATGCATATTGCACCACGCAGCTATAAGATTTCCATAGTGATGATAAAAATCCTACCTAATTTAAACACACCTAATGCTTTTAAATACGTTGCTGAGCAGACCAGATATATATATCTCCAACAATAACATAAGATATCTTTTCATAGAGCCAAGCAATGAGACGTGTTCCTATCATTTAAACGGATGTCCCAACGAGCCTTAGGTAACCGACTCATCCGAACCAATCCCACCTCCTGCCTCGAATGAGGCGCGGAGTCGCCATGGCTTCGGGCTGGCGCATCGATCCCGTGGATAGGAACCGGCTGCTGCTCACGACGCCATGGCTTCGGGCTGGCTTCGGGCCGGCCTGGGTGTGCACGACGCCAACTGGGCGCTGTGCAAGGTGCTGAAAGAATCCGACGTCAAGAAGGGGCAGAACCGGCTGCTGCTCACGAAGAAACTGGTGTGCGGCGGGCCGATCCCAACACTATTCCCGGAGCTGGAGGAGCTCGACGACGACGGCCTGAACGCGCAGCGCACGGTGTCCGTCACGTTGCTCGACGCGGAGGGCCGGGACAAGGAGGTGAGCCTGTGCTACCTCAACTCCAATAAGGCGTACCGGGTCAAGGGGCGCGCGTGGAAGCTGTTCGTGCAGGAAAGCGGCATCTGTAAGGGCGACCGACTCGACCTATACGCGTGCAGGCGCGGCGACGGCGAGCGCTGCCTCTTCTCCTTCACGAGCAAGGGCGGCGGCGCTAGCGCCTGGTGCAACAGCGGCGGACGTAAGCGCGCCAGCAGGCAGCCTGCTGCTGGCTCCGCCGCCGTTCTGGATCACAAGAGGCGGCGGCCGGCAAAGAGCGGTCGTGCCGAGAGAGATAATGGTCAGATGGGGTACGTGATGCTGAACGACGCTTGCACAGGTGGTTTACGGTTCCAGGGTGATTATTACGGCAGTTGCAAGACAGGGGAAGATAACACACCTTCTTCGCGATCGTGGAAATATGATGCTGCTAAAAGCAGGGAAAAAGAAGCTGCTAGAGGCCTGTTGATGTTGAAATATGCGATTTTGGATGGGTATTATTATTAGGGCATCATCATGTCATTGCTGCCTTACGCGTAGAAAGAATTAATCAGGGCAGCTTTATCGCTTCAGATAGTTTGTTTTTTCAGCACTTCGGATAGTAATATATGGTCACGATTTTGTAAGCATGCTAGTAGTTTTGATCTGTACATACAGTTTAAGAGATGCCAGTTTAAAACCTTTAGGGTATCCTCTATTTTAGTCTAGTTCAAATAAATAAACTTAGTTTTGTTAAAAAGTGATGATTTATAAAAAAATATAGTTTTTTTGTACTAAAAAGGGTAGATGGTACCCTAAAGGTTACCCGCTTTCATTCTTACACAGTTTCGTTGATAAGTTTCATTCTTATAACGAGCAAAATGTAAAGACCGGCTCGGTTCATTATATGTTCACAACCTCTCGCGAGCTGCTCGTTAAGAAAATGCATTTAGATTCAGATTGAGGCGAGTAAGCAGCAAGAAATGATGCGAATTCGCCGGAGTAGGGAGGTCAGGAGCACACGAGCAGGACGCGGTCAGCGGATCCCTAGGGATAGGGTGGTGTCATAGGGATAGGGTGATGTCATCGTTAGGAATATAAGCGGGCTTCGTGTTTGCCTCATTCACCTTAGATGGTTTAGCTCATAAACATCGCCAACTCAATTGTTTAGCTCGTTCAAGATAACAAGCAAAAACTGATGCTCAGCTCGATTCATTAAGAAAACGAGTCTATCTCAAACAAGCCGAGCAAACCGAGTTCTCATTAATCTCACCGAGCTTCGAGGTTTATATCCATCCCTAGGTATGACCAAATCCCGCCGGTGTACCGGCAGACGATGTGTAGACCTTTTGCCCCTTGGAAATCTCGGGGTGCTCGACCACGAGAGGTTTTATACACTGTTTTTATTTTCCAGGATAAACCAAAATTCTAATTTGTGCATGTTTTACCACAAAAGACCTGTTAAAATAGGAGGAGTGACAAAAGTAGAAAACTGAATCAAATTAGTGTTGTACACGAGTAACACAATGATCGCCGTTCTCATGCTTCGCCCGTAATAGCTCGTGCTCCTATTCATAACTTATAGAGACTTCAGCCATGTTATAATTTGTGGATGTGAGAGAAAAGGTGGAGAAAATATAGTTGTGACAAAAATGAAACAAAAAGAAGACAATTCACGCTTGTCATTAAGGCGATCGTAGGCATGACACTGAGAGCGTGAAGGAAAACTGCCACGGGAAACTTCCTAGCCGCGCCTTTGACGCAGTGGACGCCGCCTGCGCGAACGCGTTGCAGGCGCTCCGGCACGCCGCGCCGTCTTGGGACCAGAGCTCGGTGGGGCACATCGCGTTCAGGTCCGCAGCGCACCTGGCTCCGCCGCCAGCGCGTGCCGCTCCTCCTAACGAAGCACTAGCGATGGATTCCTCGCGTGAAGAAAAGACGGAGCTATGGAGGGCTCGATTGCTTTTATTAAAAAAATTGCAGGGTCTTTTCTGTAAAATTTAGAGAACTATTTTACAGGGTCTGGTAAAATGCTGCCCATGACGCGCTATATTTTAGCGCGTCCGAAAATACTAGACAGAGCCGCATGCTCAAAAAAGCAAAACCGATGCTGCAAAAAGATTTTACAGCGCTGGTCCGCTGGATTTTAAATCGTCTGTTGGACATGTTCTTGAATGTCTACTATCTACGCTTTATCGTGGCAATTTTATACTCCCTCTATCACGAATTAGACGTAGCAGATTTGTATAGATTCGCAAGTATCTAGCCGCATTTTACAGTATAGCTACATGCAAATTTTGATAAATACACAACATTCTTTTTTGGACAAAGAGAGTGTGATTTATTTTGGAGGCTTTCAACACCGTGGATTTCTCTTTCATATGCGCACGCAGTTTTTTTTGATCAAAAGGGACTCCGTCCCCTGTTCCATTAACGAGAATAAAACCACCAAGTTCCGAGTATCAAAGAGAACAAAAGAGTACCAAGTTTCCAAGTTCCTAAAACTACTAGAGCAACTAGAGAGCAGCGTACTACTGCTGCAGATACCATCAACTGAAAGACCAGGGCCTTTATACATCAAGCAAAACAGAGAAAATAACAATAAGCGGACTAACACACCACATGAATTATATCCTCAGGGTGAGCCTGAAGGTACTCCAGTGTTGTGCGTCCTCCATAGCTTGACATCGCTGTGGTTTTCCAAGTGGAGATATACTCAAAACAAGAGCAGATTAGTTCGCCACAAGCGCCAGGGTTTTTTTGGTATGCAGATCATCTTTTCCATGAAGAGGGCGATCTCCCCTCTCTCCAGGACTTTTGACGTCATTTACTCAAGTAGGAGAAAACCAGGCGCCAAACCTGTTTCATATTAATTCAAGATGTCTTGTTAAATACAAGACTATTTCTATTGTTCCAAATGCTCCAAAGAACAGTCGAAGAAACAACGTTTAAAAATGTAAATGTTTCTTATTAGCAAGCCATTTCGAAGCAAGAGATTCAAAATTGTAACATCCCAAAAAATATTTATCAAGATTATCAGGTTCAAATCATCCAAGTTTAGGGTTAACAAAAAAATTATTAATTAAAATCAATATGAATGCATGTGTGTATGTGATGAATGCATGAATGCTTGCAATGACTTGTTTGCTGGTTATGAATGGCAAGGATTATTTTAAAGATAAAAACAACAACATCTAAATCATTTCCAAGCAGAATCAAATAAAGATAAATTCAAATATAAACTATATAAACAAATTGTCATTTTGACGAAAGTTAACCACTAGACCACTTTAAGTGTTTCTAGTCCAAGATTTCTAAAAAAAAAATCCAATTATTTTCACCCCTTGCTAGACCAAGTAAAAATAAGCCCAAGTCCACCTTGCAAACCCGCAGAAACATTTTGCAAATCTATGCCAAGGATAATTTAAAATTAAATCTAGTTCATATGGTAAGATCATCATTTCTCAAAACCCAACCAAACCAGTTCACCTTGACAAATCCAAGCAACCAGATACTACCCGATATGTTACTAGTACACTCACCAAATTTCATCAAAAAATTCAAATATAATTTTTTTTGGCCATTTCACCAAACACTTGGCAGACACAAATCAAATTGGCCAAACTTTCACTGTTTTGAGCAGTGATTATTCAAACCATTGTCTCCAATTCTTAACCACTGTCCCCCCAGTGACAACCATTGCATTGACACAGCTAGAAAGCTACCCTTTGCACCATGTCGTGCATGCCCGACCATCCCCTTGTCCACCTCAACGTCAACAGCACGATGCAAGCGTCGCCAGCCTCGCCAACCATGTCTAGCACGCTGCCCGTGCCTCACTGTCCCCTCCAGACCAGCCCTAACTCAAGGACAGGGAGAGGAAACGCCGGGAACATCGTGCCCGCGTCGCTGTCGACCATGCCGACGCGCACCGCAGTTCATGCTTCGTTCCCGCTCGACCCGACCACCTCGATCTCTCGCCGCCCGCCTACACGATCACCACCGTCCCAGGAGACCAATAGACATGCCCGTTCCCTCGACCGTGCCCCATAGCCTCCGCACGCCACGAAGTTTGCCGACGGTACGCAGAGCATCGCCCCGTTCCGACCGCTGTAGACCACCATTTAGTGAGCCACGATGACCGTGATGACCGCCAGGCGACCGCCCACCGTCCTAGCACCCGAGCCATGCCGCTAGCTCACTGTGTCGTCGCCTCCGTATACCACTGCCCACGCCGCGCTGCCCCTCTCGCCCCGCTATAAAAAGGGAGCTCTCCCGCACCAATTCTCCACACCATATCACTCCCCTCTATCTCAGAACCACCCTACACCCTTCCCCGGAGCAAGGCGAGCACCAGGCCGCCGAAATTTCACCGGAGACCGCCGCAGCAGGAGGAGAACGGCGTCGTCGATTCAGGCCACCGCAGGAGACGCCGCCAGTACCTGGAGACCCGTCGGAGCCGCCTCGTTCATTTTCCCCCGTCACCGACCCTCGCCTGAGCTCCGGTGAGCCTCCCCCAACCCTCACCGTCCGTGCTAGGGTTCGTCCCCATCGTGTCATGTTCCAATGAGGAAGATGGTCGTCATCTTTTGATCTTGGATCTAATCCTATGGTCAAAATCATCCCATACCCTTTCGGCACCCCCTGTCTCACTGACGGGTGGGGACACCACTTAAACCAGCCCGTGCACGCGCTGTGCGCAGTGGGCCGGCCCATCTAGCTCTCCCGCGCAACTCAGTTAGTTCAAACTTAGATTTTTAGTTCAAACCCTAGTTCTGTCTGTTGATTCAAAAATCAATTCAGAGAGTTTTACTAAACCAAATTGCATGAAAATAATTTTGTTAGAAAGGTATTGAAATTATTAATCCAAGCCCGTTGGATTCAAACCATTTTAAATTATAGATCACTTGTAGTAAAAATAACAAGGCAGAGACTTTTCTATATTCAAACATTTTTCAAAAATCAACCATAAATGCTTTTGAGTTGATTCCAACTCTCAAAAATCACATTTGAAAAGACCTTTCTGAATATATAAAAATATCTAGGTTTACTTGAAGTAATAATGGACAAGTATTAAAAGAATTCCCCATAGGCATTTCTAGTCACTTTAATTAATTAAAATAAAATTGTTAAACCTTATTAAATTGTGACACCACTTTAAATCACATTCCCAAGTATTAAAATATGTAGTGATGACATGTATCAACATGATCCCATATTTTAATTGGAGAATATTAAATCTTAAGTAGTTTTCAATGAGTAGAAATTACTTTTCTAAAATAAAATAATTAAGACTAGATCTTTAATTCTTGTGATGATAGTGATGATGCTAGATCATCTAGTATGAACCTTTGTGTGCCAAATAGAAGTAGTTAAGTATTGTTTGGTTATTGTGTACCTCGTATTTATTTATAGACGCTAGCACCGACCAAGGATACGAAGAGGAAGGAGACTACTACGAAGAGGAAGCAGAGGAGAACTTCAACCACTGTACTACTCAAGGCAAGCTAGAACTTTGCAAGCTAATACTTGCATGATAAATATGCAAACTAGATGCCTTAGGCATATTTGGTTATACCACCTTTATTATACCAAATCCCAGTTTTACTTGCAAGCTTTATTATTTTATTTCTTTATCAAAGTTCTTTGTTTACTTTTACTTAGTGACTTGTGAATTTTGGAAAGATATTATAGGTAGCATAAAGAGCATAAAACTTGGCCTAATTTAGATAGAACTAGATATCATACTGAGGCATGAGATTAGATTTATATAAGTCACACTTGATTAGCACCCTCATTAGTGATTACCACCAACTTTAGTGGCTAGTGATAAGCATAAAACTTGATCACTTTAGATGGGAATACATGGTGAAAATTATTATGAAAACCTTAGAATGATGAGTCATTCTAATGAAATATTTTGACATGTGTTATGAACACCAGATGATTTTGATGATGAAAATGTTGAGGCATCAGCCTTAGCCCTTTATAAAACTGATGGTTGAGTTCGTATGCGATACCATTCCAATTTTACCGTACAACCACAATACCCGAATTTGGGTAGGTCTTGACTGGAAGTTTATATATCGTAGTATGAGTTCCCTTGCGGAAGAGGTTTGAGCTGAGGCTACCTCGTTATGATTGTCCACCTGTGCAGTTCCCAAGATGACAGATGGTCATGGCTGGGAGGCCAAACTCATGGGGGAGGTGCCTATACTAGGGTGTGTAATTGAAAGGTTAGGATTGATTATCCGCATACTGATACGTCCAAAACGTATCTACTTTACCGAACACTTTTGCTATTGTTTATCCTCTAAACTTATGTGGTTTGGACACAACTAACACGGACTGACGTTGTTTTCACCAGAATTACTTTGGTGTCTAGTTTTTGTGTAGAAAATCAACTATCAGGAAAAATCCGGGAAAATGTGTCAAAAATCCTATTTCACTAGAAGACACACGGAGCCCGAGTACGACGGAGAAGAGTCCTGGGGGGCACACACCCATGCCAGGCGCGGGTGGGCCCTGCCCGCGCATAGGGGGGTGCAGCCACCCCAGGCACCCCCTCGGGCTCCCTCTACGCCTATAAGTTACCCCTTGACCTAAAAACCGGGGGGGGGGGGTCGGCGTTTTTCTAGAAAGAGTTCTGTTGCGCCGCTACCACCAGAAACCAAGATTCGGATCCAGAAACTCCGTTCTGGCACCCTGTCGGGACACGGAATTTGGAGAGGATCATCGCCATCGTCATCACCAACGCCTCTCCATCAACCATCCATGTTTCCCTCATCCATGAGTGATTAATCCCCCGTAGTAGGCTATGGGGATGGTAGGGATTGGATGAGTTCTATCTTGTAATCGAATAAGATTGTTAGGGCATAGTGCCTAGTATCTCTATTAGTGCTATTTGACTTTGTTGAAACTTGTTGTGCTTAATGCTTGTCACTAGGGCCCGAGTGCCATGATCTCGGATCTGAACTTATTATTGAATCATTATGATAGTATTGTTTGTGATCTTATCTGCAAGTTGTGTACACATATCATTGTCCGGATCCAAAGGCCCCGAAGTGACCGAAATTGGGACAACCAGAGGGGATGGCTTTGATGTGAGGATTACATGTGTTCACGGAGTGTTAATGCTTTGCTCCGGTGCTCTATTAAATGGAGCATCTTAATTGCCAGTAGTTCCCTAGAGGCCCCGCTGCCACGGGCTGGCTGGACAGAAGATGTTGTGCAAGTTCTCATTGCGAGCACGTATGACTATATATGGAGCACATGCCTAGGATTGTTTATTACTTGGATGCTTGTTATTATTTATCTGCAATGTCCTAGATCTTGAAGTCACATGTTTAGACTCGTCCATGCAACGCCCGTCCATCCATCCCTATGCCTACCGCACTCGAATCCCATTATTTATTGTTACTATTACTATTGCTCTTGTTTCACTATTGTTGTTGCTTTGCTGTTGCTACTAATAAACTTTTGTGAGCAAGAACTATTTCCAGGTGAAGCTGAATTGACAACTCAGTTGTTAAGGCTTGCAAGTATTCTTTGGCTCCCCTTGTGTCGAATCAATAAATTGGGTAATACTACCCGCGGAGACTGTTGCGATCCCCTATACTTGTGGGTCATCAATACTATTTTCTGACGCCGTTGACGGGGAGCATAGCTTTATTTGTAAGTTCACTTGGATCTATTATTGTTCACTGCTACTCCCTTCATCATGGGGAATTCTCGTGATGGAAAAGTTTCCTATTTTACCATCCACTACAAGAAGAGGTACAGTCCTAAACACTTCTGCTGCTCTTGATTCGCCGTCTGTTATAAGTAAGCTTGTTACACCGCCACCACATACGCATGCTACACACGCTGCTACTACTTCTGAATCTGAAAGTGCTTTGATACTCATGATATTACTTCTACTATGCTTGATGCGAGTGGTTCATTAGGTCCTTTCCTAGATGCTACTATGGCTAGTCTAGGAAATACAGAAACTCCTAGTGAAGACATTGTACACCTGTTAGCTCACCTGAGTCTAGAGAGAGTTACAATATTAATGATGCCTACATTGAGTTTACTGATGATTTTGTTGAAAGAGTGCCGAAACACACATGGTACTAGTGCTATTAAGAGTCTCCTTGCTAGACACACCGTTATTCCTAAGTTGTCCTCTGATCCTAAGTTTGCCACTTCTCCCATTGATATTAAAGATAAATATTATGATTTCTCTCTTGATTTATCCTATCTAGATATTGTTGAGAAAGAAATTTTTTGTGGGACTGAAAATGAGAGTGATGTGGCTCATATGAATGAGATTTCTATTATGAGTGCTTTATTCTCTGATGATTTTAAGATGCGCAAGTACTTTGTTACTAAGATCTTCCCTTTTTCACTAAAAGGAGAAGCTATGGCTTGGTTTAATATATTACATGTTGGTTACATTGATATCCCTAATTGTTTGATTGCTTCTTTCTTCCAGAAATATTTTCCTCCCAGTGCTAGACATGCTGCTTTGTAGAGACTTTTTGATTTTAAACAGGGAGAAGAAGAGAAATTGCCTGAGTCATGGACAAGGTTATGTGCCTTGATTCATGCACATCCCGGATGTCCATTGCCTAAGAATGAGCTTCTTGATATTTATTATAATGGACTAACTGATGATTCTAGGACATACCTAGATAGCTTTGCTAATTGTGTTTTCAGGAAAAGAACTCCTGCAGATGCTAAAGAACTAATGGCTAAAATAAGCAAGAATTATGATGATTGGACTTCAAGTGAGCTAAATACACCAACACCAAAGAAGAGGGGAGTTATTGCATTAAATAATGAAGTGATGAAGGAAGCTAGAAATGTCTAAAGGAGAAAGGTATTAGAGCTGAAGATGTGAAGAATCTACCTCCTATAGAAGAATTATGTAAGCCAATTCCCCACTCATCTACTATTGAGGTATACTCTCTCCAACACTTTGATGAAGGTGATATTCCTTATGGTAAGCCTCCTGATCAATGTTTAGAGGAACTTGACATTTTTATTGTTAAACAAGGTAATTTTAATAAACAAGTTTAGAATCATTTATTGGACTCTTGAGCTATTAAAGAGTTGAAAGATATTGTGGAAAGAACTTCAAATGATATTAAAATGCTTTGTAAACACTTTAAAATGGTTCAAACCCAACTTGATCAACTTGCTAAGGTACAAAAGGATATGCTAGTTAATGCCTCAGGAAGTAAACATGCTTATGGAATTAGAACTAGGAGTGGTATAGCTACTCAAGATCCTTTATATCCCGAAGGACACCCTAAAAGAATTGAGCAGGATTCTCAACAAGGTGAAAGTAGTGGTAGTCCTCGCAAGAGAAAGAAAAAGAAACATAAGGTAGTTGATGAACCACTTGAACCTGTTGTAGATCCTAATAGTATATATGTCTCTGATGCTGAAACTGAGAGTGGTAATGATAAAAATGATGCTCATGATCAAGAGGAAGTTGAGGAAGAACCTAAGAAGCACACTAAGAATACTAGGTACACTAAGGAATATTTTATTGCTAATAAACATGGTAAAGAGAGAGAACCTTGGGTGCAGAAACCTATGCCTTTTCCAGGTAAGAAACTGTAACACCCTCAGAATTGGCCCTATGCAAGTTTTAGCAAAACCCGCCAAACCCGCATAGAAACGATTCGAAGGTGCCCACCAGGCACTTTCGTGTGGGTGGAAAACGAAGTAATAACATTACACAACAGTCCTCGATGGGACCCACAGAACAAATATATACAACAGCGACTCAAAGAGTCAAGAATACAGATATACAGAACAAAGATCCAAACCACCTTGAAAACAATAGAGCGTCCAGCTACGGACAAGATGCAAATGGGGCTAAGATCCCTGAAGAATAACCAATGGCGTCCATAACCCTGCCCAGGCCAAGCCGGAAGGGTAACCCTGCTAACGACGTCGATCTCAAAACCTGCTTAAACAAAAGGGGTGCCGACAAAGGGCAAAAGAAAAAGAGGAGCGTCAGTACTGAGGCCAGTACACGGCGAGACTAGAATTCGGCGGTCCTCGCCTACATAGGTATGGTGGACTGAAGCGGCAGCGGCAGCATGCGTTAAACAACCTATAGAGACTCGATACTACTGGCGGCTATCAGAGAGGGGTGAGGAAGACCTATTCGGATCCAACCTGATACTATCATCAAACAAACCCATCCTGGCGTTTCCCCCTCGAGACCAAACGAGGAAGTCAACCGAGGAACTCACACAGTTGGCAGTTTTTACTTATTCAGTTATAGTTGCGGCACTTTACTAGTCAGGTTTAGATAATCATCCTGATAATGTAAGCAGTGGGTACTTTTAGTTAACCATTCCGTTATAGTGGCAACACTTACTAGTCAGATACAATTAGCATGAGACAACCCCAAAACCTAGCAGTTGTTGTTACTTTCATTAAGCCATTCCGTTATAATGAAGCTGATTACTAGTCATATCGGATACAAGTCAATTTATAACAATAAACTTTAGTTATAGTTGTCTATGATCGAGACCTGTGCTCCAAGTCGTCCATAACCGCGGACACGGCTTCTCGAAAAGATTTAACCCTGCAGGGGTGCACCAAAGTATCCACAGGCACTTCGACCCTTTTTGCCAGATCAGTTAACATACACCCATCAGTATGTCGGCGGGGCCTAAGTCACGACGTTCCCAGACCCAAAGCAAGTACATGGGGGCCACCCCACCAAGTCGACACCCGCAACGAAGTCGGCCGGTCTCCGAGACGGACTTAGGGTTTGGGTAAACGGCTGTGAACGACAGCAAATCCCCAAACGGGGACTGTCGACACCGCGGAATCGTGTCCCGATCCTAAACAGTACAGGTGCTATCTGTCGCACAATTCAAATAAAGCAGTAAAGCATGGCATAAATACAGGATAGTAAATAAAACCTCAAACTAGTTTGTGGCCCCCAGTACAATACTTTGAAATCAGGTAATAATCAATGGGGGGCCCATATCTCCCCACCTGTGGTTAGCGCGCTCGATCTCGGAACAGGTGTCAAGAACTCGGGGTCCTACGGGACACAAGTGGGCGGTCGGAAACCAAATACTATCTATCACCCACCGATGCCTCTGCTTACTTCAATTTTAGTTGTTAAGCAGTAATTAAAGTGAACAATAAATAAAACCATGATCTTCTCCAACATAGAACATGCGGCAATTCTCCAACAACTGTGGTACTTGACGACACGCAACAGCACTTGAGCAAGCGACTACGGCGCGCAAGTCCAACTATCTACCAAACAACAGGTAATAGGATGTGTCCAAGGCAATATAGGGCTGCAAGGGATATCACGGGTACGGAAACTAGAGCATCGCAACACAGATAGCAATAGATCAACAGGAGGGAATAAATACTATAAAATTAAGATGGGTAGAAAGGGGGAGATGCTCGCCTGAAAACATTGTCGAAGGTGCAACCGAAGATCGAGGCGAAGCTCACATCAACTCAACGGCCTTATCCGCGAAGAAGCAAAACACTAGAAGAAACACCGGATGCAATATTTAATACAACAGCAGAAGATCGGCATGATGCGTGTATGATGCATGACATGGCAAGGGTGCAATGCGATTAGGTCAAATTAAGCGGAACCAGAGTCCCGACAATTAATAAGGCGGTTCATGTTGTTTAGAAACCCCCGCAATTTAAGTGTTGTTTAACAAGGCAGAATATATCACCGGTTCGCTACACAAGTTTAAATGAGGCCAATATGAGACTAGATTTGCCTGCATATGGGCCCCATATTTAATTATTAGGTGAATCGGCATAAGGCCCCCAAACCACACAAATATGCATGCAAGTATGACAATTCAATATGCAACAACTTATATAGTTGACCATTTATAGAAAATAGGGTTCTCGGATAAGAGGTCACACATTAGGGGTCTCGACGAACTTGGGGTTCCGGGGGTTCGGGGTCCGGTCTCAGGGTCCAGGGTTCGACGGGTTCGGACTCGGCGAGATCGTTCTCGGGTAGCGGAGTAGATCTCGGCGCATCCGTGGTCTTCGGGTCATGTCGACGGTCATGGCATTCGGGATGAAGCACTGTTCGCACCGGGGTCTCGGTGTCCGGGGTGAAGTACTCGACGTCCTCGAGGGAGTACTTGGTTCGGTGTCGGGGCGCATCGGTTTCTTCCGGGTCGGTGTCGTTCTTGTCGTTGCGAGGATCTTGTCGGGTCCGCGCCATCGAGTCGGTCTTGGCCTTCGGGGCGAGGAACTTGGCATCCTCGAGGAGCACTTGTCGTATCCGTGTAGATGACCTGGGCGTCCGGGTTCTCGGGCATCTGATCCGGGAAGAAGCACTTGTCGCATATGTGTCCTTCGGGTTGAAGAATTGGCATGCCCGGGTTCGGTCTTGGGTCTCCGGAATTGTGTCTTCGGGGTTCCGTGGGTTCGACGGGATCAGCAGGAGCGGATACAAGATGGAGAACTTGACGTGACGTGCCGGGGATCTTGGGTCTAAGCGGTCGCTCTTGTCGGTTTCGCGGATCGGCCGGTCCTGGCGTCCTCGGTGTCGGGGGAGATCTTGGGGTTCCAACTTGTCCACTATTGACGGACTTGGTTCGTCGTCGGGTCTCGCCGGGATCAGCCTTCGGGGTCCGGCGGTAGATCTTGTCGAGTTCACTGCAGCGGCCTTATTGTTCCCGATGACGATCTTGGCGGTTATTCGGATCCGGGCATCAGGGTACTCGAGTCCGTGTGGCGATCTTGTTACCGAAGAAGAACTTGTCTGATACCAGGGCCTCGGTGACGAGGCAGACGTGCTGGGGAGCAGCGAACCGAGCACCGTTCGCAGAAGGACCACAAGGACAACCGAAGCAGAGGTGCGCGACAGGGTGGGGCCGCACCCGGGGCGAGTCCAAGGACGACGGCGGAGCGGCAGGGGCGCGGCCAGAGAGGAGCAGCACGTCGGCAGAGGTGTGGGTGCGCGGCTGCTGCCCTCCCAGGCAGAAGAAGGCACGGACACGGGCGGCCGCGGGAAGACGGAGAGAGGGCGCGGGGACCATCGGCGCCGGGCGACGGCGGTGAGGCGGGCCCGCGGGGAGGTTGGGCACGGGTGGAGGTCTGGGCCGACGCAGCTCCGGCGAGGGGAAGCGCCAGGCGGCGACGGCGGGAACGGCGGCGGCGACGGTGGAGGCGGTTTGTGGCGAGGGCCGCAGGCGAGGGAGGAGGGCGACGGGAGGAGCTGCGGGGGGGAGATACGGGCGCGGCCGGGCGCGGTGCGGCGAACGCGGGCTCCGGCGGGGGAGCAGGGGCGAGCGGCGCGCGCGCTGCGAGGGGAGGAGGCGGCGCAGAGAGGAGGCGCCGCGGGCGAGCCGGCAGCGGGAAGAGGAGGGGCGAAGGCGGGTGGAGCGCCGGCGGGAGCGGAGGTTGGAGGGGGGAGGGCTCGGGGCCGCGCGGGGTGCTGCGCCGCGCGATGGGGAGAAGGAAGGAAACGCGGAGGGAGAGAGAGAAGGGAGAGAGAGAGGGCCCGCAGGGCAGGTGGGTGGGCCAGGGCTGGCAGCGGGTGTGGGGGAAGGGGGTCGTGTGCGTGTGTGCTGGGGAGGGTGAGAGGAGAGAGAGGGGTGGAGGGGAGGTGGCCAAGTGGCAGCACATGGTTGGCTGGGGGAAGGGAAAAGGGTGAGGTGGCAAGTTGCTATAGGGTGGGGTGAGGTGGAGAGGGGTTGGGTAGGATAGAACTGGGTAGACTAGGGATTTAGAGGGGCCGGTTGGGTGGACCGATTAATTTCTGGGGGTGGTCGTTCGGGTCGGTTCGGCCCGTTCGACTGCCCCCCTAAAAATAATATAATATTTTATTTATTTTAAATGCACCATTTGCAAACCGATAGCGGACAAAACAAAATAATCCGGAGACCCGGGTTTTGCGTTTGAACCAAGACGGGGCGTTTAGAAAATAAAGACAGGTTTTTCCGAAATAGTTTTATGCAAGCAAATGCAAGATGATGACGATGCTCAAATGCAATGTGGCATGATGACATGAGCATGCGGTCATGATGATGCAATGCACAAAAACAACGCGATTTTCTAGTAGTGGTTTTGCGGGATGCCACAGAAACACAAGTCAAAGGAGGAAGAACACTACAACAAGTTTTGTGAGTGGATGAAACCTTTATTCTTGCAAATTCCTTTGACTGATGCTATTAAGTTGCCTCCTTATTCAAAGTATATGAAGGATATTGTCTCTAATAAAAGGAAGATTCCTAATGAGGAGATTTCTACTTTGCTTGCTAATTATTCCTTCAATGATAAGGTTCCAAAGAAACTTGGTGATCCAGGTATACCAACTATTCCTTGCTCTATTAAGAATAATGATGTTAGAACTGCTTTATGTGATTTGGGAGTTGGAGTTAGTGTTATACCTTTTTCTCTCTACAAGAGACTCCAGTTAGAAAAGTTGATACCAACTGATATATCTTTGCAAATGGATGATAAGTCAACTACTATTCCTGTTGTTATATGTGAGGATGTTCCAGTTCAAGTGGCTCATAATTGCTTGGTTTTAACTGATTTTGTTATGCTTGAAATGCCTGAAGATGATAATATGTCTATTATTCTTGGGAGACCTTTTCTTAACACTGTAGGTGTTGTCATCAATTGTAATCAAGGAAAAGTGACATTCAATATTAATGACAAAGAGCATACTGTCTATTTCCCCAAGAAGGTTGCTAAGAGCTATTGCTTGAATTCCATTGAAAATATTGAGAGCATCAAGGTTGGAGAAATATATTGTCCTATTCCACAAGAAAAATTTGAAACTATTATGATTGGGACCATTGTTATCAAGTATGATATAACATAATCACCTTGTGGATTGCAAATTTTTGTTTCATATAATATTGTTTTGGTTACAAGACTTGATCAACCTTGTTAAAAAAAGGATTTTAATGAACAAAATAATGTTTCCACCGTGGTTATACTTGCTTTCTTTTACTTTTCTCCTTCCTAGTCCTTGCTTTTGCTCTTGTTAGCTAGTTGTTTGCTTGTTAGAGTGTCTTAGAACTTTTGTAGGTTGGTTTTTGTTTGCCTTTGCTTCTTCTGAAAAAAGTCTGTTTCTGCGAGAAAATCAATTTTCATACCCTGAAAATTGGCCAAAAATAAAGTTTTCCGAAAAATTCCAGAAAATTAAAAATAAAAATTTCCTCGAAAAAAGGGGCAGAGGGACACCTGGAGTGACCCAGGGGGCCACCACACCCCTAGTGGTCGCGGGCACACCAGAGGTGGCGCCTGGGTGGGGTGTGGCCCACCTAGGCCCCTCCAAGGTGCCTCCTCCCAGCCATCTTCTTTCTCTCTTTCGATAAACACCGGAAAACTTTCTCAAGCTCGAGTTCTTGCTATTCTTCCTCGCGATTTTCGATCTCCTTGCTCATCCCATCTTTGCTGCTGATTTTTGGAGAGATTGCTCCTTGGTATGTGCATCCTCCACTTGTCCAATTAGATTTGTGATTGGTAGATTATATCTTGAGTATTTTGCTGCTATAGGTGTCAGGTTGTGTGAGCTTGCATGATTGTTCTATGTTTAGATATTTCATTTTGATGCATGTGTAGCCCTCTAGCAAGTTACTATGGTAGTTGCTCATCATTTATCAACTTGGAAATCACTTGGTTTGATGTTTATCTAAAAATTTCAGAAAAAGGAGGTCATGGACAACCACACATTTGGTGAAATTTTTTAGAGTGATGCAGCTAGGAGGGAAAGGACTTCAAGATCATCCTCCCGTGCTAGGCCCTCATACAATGAGGATCTCATTACTCTGTGATTTGGTGACGAGGGAGATGAGGGGATGCGCACCCCTCCACCTTTCCTTGCCAAACCTTCTCGCGGGCTGCTGGGATTCTTGATGATTTTATGACCTTGGTTCGGAGGGCTGGACTAACAAGCTATATGCAGGATGAGAGTGTGCAATATTATACGCTCACTAAAACATTTGTGGAGAGCTTTTCTTTTACTAACAGCATGTTCAAGCCAGATGTGTCTTCCAAAATTTATGGTAGATCTTATAATTTGACATTGAAGACATTTTGTGAGGCCCTAGGACATGGTACAGCTGGGTCGGCAAAGAAGATTCCAGCTCAACCCACTGATTTGTTGGAGCTTTACCGAGGGATAACCAATGATGATGACCGTAGAGCTCAACGGGGAAAGATAAAAAATATTCAACTCCCAGCCATCAGGTACTTTGCTTACTACCTTGCCACTAGTGTTCTTGGTAGGGAGAACACTAGTAATATTTCCAGCTATCCATTGGCCTTCATAGCTATTACGCTCAATAATGAAACTAGGTACAATCTTGGTTCTCTCATTGCTCGTCGCTTAGCTGCTAAGGGACCCATTTATGGGGGAATTATTGCTACATGTGTTGCTGCTGCCTTGGACCTTGCTGTTGATCCAAATGATACAGTCTTGGCTCCTCAGAGGCTTGATCTTGCTGCTATGAAAGCACATCACTTTGTCACCACTAGCTCTACCGTTGAGAGCTTGGTTTATAGAATGTTGTTTATTGACGGGAAAGAGAGAGAGATCCATCTACCCCAAACTACTTTGTTCAGAATTTCTCAGGGACCTTTGTCACGCTCCAAGGTGTAGATGGATGACAAGCTAAGCGTTCTTGGCTTCCATGGGCACTATCAGGAGGAAGCACCCTCATACGACCCCTCTGTGTACTACACAGGGGAGTCCTCGAGCTCTTACCAGGACGAGGAAGCCTCCTTGACGTACTACGGAGGTGCACCTTCTTGGGAACCTTGGGATTGAGCCCCACTTAGGACAAAAGCCTAAGCTTGGGGGAGGTACACCAACATCACACTCATCTATATATCATGTTCGGTCGGTTCTTTGTATATCCATTGTTTCTCATTCTTTTTGGTTTTTGTTGCCGCTTTCTCAAAAACACAAAAAATACCAAAAATATTTTTGTTGTTTCTCTTGGTTTGTTTCTTTGCTTTTTGGTTTTGGTTTGCCTTAAAAGAAAGATCCAAAAATATTTTGCTTTGTTTGGTTTGTTTTTGATTTGTTTGCTTTCTTTAAAAAAAATGAAAACACCAAAAATATTTGTTGTTCTTCTTTGGTTTTGTGAGTTCTTTGCAGGGTTCAGCCATCCTCAGTGGAGTTTGGTTTCATGTTATTATTCAAGTCACACAAGTGAAGGGCAATAATGAAGATTAAGATAACTTGAGGAGTGGTAAGAGGCTGGTAACGAACTCTATTTGTTTTCATTTTTGTACATATACTCATCATTGTGAGCATGCTTAGCCTGTTCATGTAATGTGTATGTTATTATGGATGCTTAGTAGTTGTTGCTCTCTTATGATTAGTACCATCTTGCTAATAGTTTGTAGGATGTCATATGAATGTTTGCTTGCATTGTTTTATTCATACTTTGGTATGATATTGTGGTATCCTCATCTAGAAGTTTCATGTGAATCGACTTGGCACATGCTCACGCATGCATATGACTAAACAATAGTCAGTAAGCCTCGATGATTTATTTTGCCTCAGAGTTCTAGTGTCACTTTCATGCCATAATTAGTCATGTTTTGTTGCAAGCATGATTATGACAGTTATTGCTCTCTCGTTTGTCGCTCCCTCTCTATTGCTAGCCTTTACTTGCACTGAGTATGAGCTCTACCTGTGCTTCCAACTCCCAAAACCAATATTGCCAACAGTGTCCACCATACCTACCTATTAGCATCATTTGCTATTTCAGTACATATTCATTATGCCTTGTTTTCTTCCAAATAAAATGTTTGACTGCTTTGAGAAAGTTAGTTAGTAAAGCTCTCACGAACTTGATGGCACACTTTATTCCTTGCACTTAATAATCCTGAACCATTGTGACTTGTCCATGAAATTTATATGCTTGCAAGTTATATGCTGGGAGTCAGCAGAACCGTGTTGTCATGGGGAACGCTTTCAACACTTTTTGGATACATATCCAGTTGATACCTTTATCTTTTGTTTGCGGATGTCGTCGGTGTGAAATAAAAGGAAAGCTTGTGAGTTCATGGAGTCTATACATTGTGTTAGAGAAAAGCCTGGGCCGCTAGCCTAAGCCATGCCTAATCATGGTGGAAACTTGCAGCATCACCATAATGAGCATTTATGAAGCATCCTCAATAAAAAGCTATGCACATAGTAAATAAAAAGATCACTGAGATGCTCATTGTCTACTTGCCTTGTCATTTTGATCACGGGATAGCTCATGTATCATGTGCAAGGGGTACCCCGTTGGCGGTTCTGTATGATATGCATGTATTTACAATGACAAGAACTTACAGGTAACCAAGGTTGAGTAGCATGCGCAGTGGCCCTCGTACTCAAGGGACTTGGGATTTCCAGTTTATGGTCTATCAAGCATATAACTCAGATTGGACCTCAGTTTCACCTTAACCACATAAAGATGCCTATGATAGGGGCAATGAGAGATCAAAGCTAATGAGTACCTTTTTTAGGATTTCGAAGCCTTTCAAACTTTTCAAAACCTTTTCACTTCCTTGTTGAGTCACCACTTATTCTATGAGCACCTTCTTGAGAGCATAGTTGTCATTCTTGTGTTTGTCTCAAAACTTGGTTAATTATGTCATGACTTTTATGCTTGAATCTTTGATATATCTACTTCTAGTCTTCACTTGAACTTTAGAGCTGCCTTGGCATTTATATTGTTCTCTTCAAACAAAGGCAAGCGAGATACCACTCTATCATACCTTATTATGAGCATTGCAATGTTGCTTATGTTTATGTTTCATGCTACTTATTTTTATTGATTTGGTTTCTCTTCATAGCTATTACTATTGAGTAGACTTAGTTGCATACTCTTTATTATGAATACTTTAAGCATCTACTCCTGTGCCAACAATATTTAGATCATATGAAGCAAATGTGTTCGTGAAAGTTCTTTTATCGCACTAAGTTTTCAACTGAATTGCTTGAGGACACGCAATAAGCTAAGCTTAGGGGGAGTTCATACATCCAAAACGTATCTACTTTCCCAAACACTTTTGCTATTGTTTCTCCTCTAAACTTATGTGATTTGGATGCAACTAACACGGACTGACGCTATTTTCAGCAGAATTATTTTGGTGTCTAGTTTTTGTGCAGAAAATCAACTATCAGGAAAAATCCGGGAAAATATGCCAAAAATCCTATTTCACCAGAAGACACACGGAGCCAGAGTACAAGACGGAGAAGAGGCCTAGGGGGCCTACACCCATGCCAGGTGCGGGTGGGCCCTGCCCGCTCCTAGGGGGTGCAGCCACCCCAGGCACCCCCTCGGTCTCCCTCTGCACCTATAAGTTACCCCTTGACCTAAAAACCAGGGGGGGCGTTCTTCCAGAAAGAGTTTCACTGCGCCGCCACCACCAGAAACCAAGATTCGGATCCAGAAACTTCGTTCTGGCACCCTGCCGAGACAGGGAATTTGGAGAGGATCATCGCCATCATCATCACCAACGCCTCTCCATCAACCATCCATGTTTCCCTCATCCATGAGTGAGTAATCCCCCGCAGTAGGCTATGGGGATGGTAGGGATTGGATGAGTTCTATCTTGTAATCGAATAATATTGTTAGGGCATAGTGCCTAGTATCTCTATTAGTGCTATTTGACTTTGTTGAAACTTGTTGTGCTTAATGCTTGTCACTAGGGCCCGAGTGCCATGATCTTAGATCTGAACTTATTATTGAATCATTATGATAGTATTGTTTGTGATCTTATCTGCAAGTTGTGTACACATATCATTGTCTGGATCCAAAGGCCCTGAAGTGACAGAAATTGGGACAACCGGAGGGGATGGCTTTGATGTGAGGATCACATGTGTTCATGGAGTGTTAATGCTTTGCTCCAGTGCTCTATTAAAAGGAGCACCTTAATTGCCAGTAGTTCCCTAGAGGTCCCGCTGCCATGGGCTGGCTGGACAGAAGATGTTGTGCAAGTTCTCATTGCGAGCACGTGTGACTATATATGGAGCTCATGCATAGGATTGTTTAGTACTTGGATGCTTGTTATTATTTATCTGCAATGCCCTAGATCTTGAATTTACATGTTTAGACTCATACATGTAACGCCCGTCCATCCATCCCTATGCCTACCACACTCGAATCCCACTGTTTACTGTTACTGTTACTATTGCTCCTGTTTCGGTGTTGTTGTTGTTTTGCTATTGCTACTACAAACTGTTGCTACTAATAAACTTCTGTGAGCAAGAAATATTTCTATGTGCAGCTAAATTGAAAACTCAGTTGTTAAGGATTGCAAGTATTCTTTGGCGCCCCTTGTGTCGAATCAACAAATTGGGTAATACTACCCGCGAAGACTGTTGTGATCCCCTATACTTGTGGGTCATCACATACTGATTATGGTGAATCAGGATTGTTCCTAACGGATGTATCTAATGTTGTGGTGAAAGTGTACCACCTCTGCAGAGTCTCAAACTATTCAAATAGCCGTGTCTGCTGTTATGGACAGTTGGAGTGGCCATACTGTTTCGTCGTCAGATGTTTTCAAAATGACTTGTGAAATGAATCATGACTTGACTTGACCACAATAGGGTTGTGATATGAAACTTAAATTCCCACTTAGGTGTTGTAAAACTTTAAGTTAGTTTTCTTTACTGCTAAACTCAGTTAGAGATAAATCTGGCTTTTTGCAAAACAACCTAGAGCTTAGGATTCCTACTCAAACTACCTTACTTGTTAGTATTAGTTTGCGAGTACTTAAAGAGTACTCATGGCTTTGTCTATGGCTATTCCTATGGCCAGACTATGAGGAGGACTACCAGGATGATGGACAGCAGGAAGTCTATGACAACTAGGATCATCTCCCATCGTCAGCATTGCCTATGACCCTGAAGATAGAGCTTCACCCACACTACCGTTATTATATTATTCTGCTATGTTGATTTATTAATACTAGATCATGAGATCCTTTACTTGTAAGACCTTTATTATGGTTTGTAATGGATGATGAACTATGGTACCAATCTGTTATGTCTCGCAAAAATGGTAATCCTGGTATTGTGATGTATGGCATAACAGGCATCTGGGATTAAAAATCTGGGTGATGACAAAAATCTACAAAAGGGACACCAAAAGTATCATATACATCTATCCATAACATTATAGAGACTATACAGTCAAAAAATAGGTGGTGAACAGTTTCTATTTCTTTAGAGAGATTACATTCTAGCGGTTTTGGCATCCCTCTCGCTCTAATGTTATCCCTAGTCAGAATTTTATTCTGAGACAACAACCAAAGAAAAAACTGAATTCTAGGAGGAATAAGTAATTTCCAAACAGCAGGAAGATAAATTTGAGTGACATCCCTAAAATTAACTAAGGAATACATGGAACTATAAGAGTAGTGACCTTTAGTTTCATACTGCCAAATTAATTGATCTTCTTCCTAAGATAAGACTATGGACTGAACAATCCCTAAAAGGTCCTGCCACTGAAGCATCATGTTTTCATCAAAGGTTCTTCTAAAATTACAATTAAGTTGTGTATCATCCCACAACTCAGCTATTGTCTTAGTTTGTTGATTATAAACCTGGTAAATCTCCTAGAATTGAGTGGTAAATTAGAATTTCCAAACTAGATATCCTCCCAAAATCAAATGGACTTACTATTTCCTACATGCCACTTATAACCTATATCTACTTCCCTAGAGGCCCACGTGATTCATTTCCAGAAAGTAGAAGGGTGAACATCATGACAACAAAGAATGTTAGGAGATTTAGTCTTATACTTTGCATCTATCACTTTTCTCCACAATTCTCCCTCCCCCTGGATATATGTTTTAACCCAGGAACCAAGTAAGCATAAATTCAGATCCTAGAGGTTTGGAATACCCAAACCTCCATAGTTTTTTCATGCAAACAGAGGGCCAATTAGCTAAGTTCAACTTATGGTTACCTTCTTCATCATTCCAGAAGAATTTAGCTAAGTGGGAATCTAAGAGCTTCAGAGCCCATTTAGGAAATTTGAAGAAAGATAGAAGATAAATAGGCATACTAGATAAGCAAGCCTAAATCAGAACTTTTTTGCTGCATAAGAAAGGAGTTTCCCTCTCCAGCCAGTTATTTTACTCAAAATATTTTCTATCAGAGGTTGTAAATCTTCCCTCTTAAGTTTCTCATAATGCAAGGAATGCCCAAATGTTTAACAAGGAAACTACCCATAATGCATTTAAAAATATCTAGGAAAAGACTAGTTTCTGAATCATCCATATTAATGGGAATAAGTTCACTCTTGTGATAGTTAATTCTCATCCCAGAAATTTGCTCAAAACAAGTAAGAACCCATTTCAAGTTAATAGCTACAGATTCATCTGCCTTTAGGAAAAGGAGAGTGTCATCATCGTATTGCAGACAAACAATCCTGCTAGGAATGAAATTAGGACACAACCCTCTAATTTCACCCAGGAGAACACATCAATCATTAGATTAAAAAGAAGGGGAGAAATGGGGTCCCCCTGTCTGAGGCCTTTCCTAGACAAAAAGAAATCGCTCTCAAAATCATTAACTTTAACCCCTATGGAACCTCCTAGAGTAATTTGCTTAATGAATCTAATAAATATTGGACAAAAATCTCTATGTTCAAAGATTTAAAACAAGAAATTATTGTATCTATGCACTTCATGAATGACCTCATGAGCATTCACTACACTTTCCACAATAAACCTTCCTCTAATGAAGGCAGATTGGTTTGGAGAAATTAGCCTCCCTATAATAATAGCTAGTATATTAGTTAATACTTTAGTCAAAAAAATTGAAAGAGCAATTTAACAAACTAATAGGTCTAAACTTCTTCATGGTTCTAGCATCATTTTCCTTAGGGATTAAAGTAATCGTAGCAAAGTTAAGTCGAAAAAGATTCAGCTGATCTTCATGTCAAGCATTAAACATGGATAGAAGATCACCCTTAATGATATCCCAAAAAGCTTGATAAAACATAAAATAAAGGCCATCAGGGCCTGGGGCCCCATCGGCATAAGAATGAAAAACAGCTAATCTAATCTCTTCCTCAGTAAAGACAGCTCCCAAACCCAAATTCTCAGTATCACTAACATTTTCATCCTTAGAAAAGAAATCTTGTCTCAATTGAATATCAGGTATGGGTTCCCAATCAAACAGAACTTTATAATAGTCAGTAGCCACCTTAATCATATCTTTAGTGTCTTTGACAGGTCCCTCGGGGCCATCCAGAACATTAATCAAGTTTTTCCTCCTACGCTGGTTAGCAACTGCATAGAAGTATCCAGTTGATACGTCGTAAACGTATCTATAATTTGATTATGTTCTGTATACACTTTGAGGTGTGCTATTATATCCCTACTATGGATTAGAATGTCCAACCAGAGAGTATTTAAGAGTAGTATCATGAAGAGAATATATTTATATGAGAGAGTGTTCACTAGTGAAAGTATGATCCCTAGGCCTTATTTCTAAACATTGAAACACCATTCACAACTAGATTGTTACATGCTTGCTTGCTTCCAGTCTCTTCCACCCCGTCAGAAGCTCTTTTCTGGCACCGTTGTCTTATATCCATATCACTTGTATTTCACTATCTCTTTGCCGAACTAGTGCACCTGTACACATGACAAGTGTATTCGGTGTGTTGGGGACACAAGAGACTTCTTGTATCTTGATTGCAGGGTTGCTTGAGAGGGATACCTTTGACCACTTCCTCCCTGGGTTCAATAAACCTTGGGTAATTCACTTAAGGGAAACTTGATGTTGTTCTACAAACCTCTGCACTTGGAGGCCCAACAACTGTCTACAAGAATAGAAGTGCGTAGACATCAAGCTTTTTTCTGGCGAAGGTAAAAGGTACTCACATCCTCTTTGTGTGTGAGTGCTCGAAGTTATTTCCTTTATATTATTAAATTGTGTCTTTTTGTTTCTTGTTTTCACTAGTTAGGCTTAATGGAAAAAACAAAAAAATTAGAGAGCTTTATAGTGTTTATCTTGAGCTAGGACATGAAGTGTTTGAAGAGAAAATTAAAAAACCTATGGAACTTTATTTGCATGATAATAGCAATGTTATTAGTATGAATTCTTTGGACACCATTATTGATAATGCTATGGAAAATTCTAAGCTTGGGGAAGCTAGTTTTTATGAAAATGATCTTTTTAGTTCCCCAGCTTTGGAAGATAGCTATTATATTACTTATGATGATACCAAACCTCCAATATATGATGATTACAATGATGAGTATGATATTTTCAGTCCACCTACTATTGAGGAGAAAATTAATTGTGATTACAATATGCCTCCTATATTTGATGATTCTGGTGATGAGAATAGTAATGATAGCTATTTTGTTGTATTTCCTTCCACTATGATTAATAAGGATGACTATGCTTTTGTGGAGAGTAATAATTATTATATGCATGTGGCTCATGATAAGAATGTTTTATGTGATAGTTATATTGTTAATTTTATTCATGTTGCTACTGAAAGTTATTATGAGAGAGGGAAACATGGTCTTATGCATCTCAAAAATATTAAGTTTCCCCTCTTTATGTTGAAAATTTTGATGTTGCATTTGTTTTGCTTTCCTATGCTTATTACTTTGTGCTTTCATGACTTGTTTCTTAACAAGATTCCTATGCATAGGAAGTGCGTTAGACTTAAATGTGTTTTGAATTTGCTTCTTGATGCTCTCTTTTACTTCAATTCATATTTCTTATGTGAGCATCTTCTCAAACTATCAAGCCTAACTTAAAGGCGTTAAAGAAAAGTAGTTATTGGGAGATAACCCAAAAGTTTTATTGAGTCTTGGAAGTTATTAATTCATTAATGACCTCTCCTTATACTTTTTATTTACTTTTTGTGCCAAGAATGACCTCTAATAAGAGGGAAGTAAGATTTGGGGAGTTGCTGTCCCGAAACAGATTTTTGTGCTCCACCATAAACATTCGTGTAAAATATCTGTAAGTCGGATAGATCTGATATTTTATGAATAAATCCCCCAGTATGTTATATAACTTTCGTTAGTTCAGCACTTTTTTATTTGAGCAACAGAAGGTCTTCGAAAAAATAGGTTTCTACCTGCTGGTCTGTTTTGACAAATTTCTGCCATTATTTGCATTTGCTTCTTATTGATTCCTTTTTGGGTTCTTTTTGGGAAATTGAGATTTTTTGAGGGAATTTCTACAGTAGCTTGTGTTTTTAGTAAAAGTTTTGCTGTTCTAAAGCTAAATCCAAAGGTCTATTATCTTTTGAATACACTAATGTTGCTAATGAAGATTGTGTGAAGTTTTGTATGAAGGAAAAAATTTAGGTGTAGAGAAAGAATGATGTAATGAGATGAAGAATAGACAAAAGATCAATCTTGGGTATGCCACCCCGTGTAACCCCAATAAATATTCAAGAGGTACAAGCGTCAAAGCTTGGGGATGCCTTAGGCATCCCATTCTTCATCAATAAAAAGCTCAGGTCTTTCTAGACACTTCGTTTTTATTGTTTCATACACATTTGTGTTGTTCTTGGAGCATCTTAGTTTTTGTTTGGTTTGATTAGTTTGCTTGAATAAAGAAGTTTGGACCCCCGCTCTCGATGTGTTGTTTCAAATAAGTTGATTGGTGTTGGAGAGGAGTAGAATGTTCTTGCTTAAATAGTATAAGAGGAGCTTGCTTTGACTGTGACTTAGACTTTAGCATGTTATGCTAGGTGTTGTTTTGACCTTATGATTAGTGATTATTGTTGTAGCATGACTTGTTCCAAACAATTGGGATTGCTTAATGTGCCTTGAAGGAATCATGCGTTGTTTTAGCATACAAAAGCATAGTATTGTCGTATTCTCCTTTGATGCTTTGTTTGGGTTGACTTGGCAGATGCTCACACCATGTTACGACTATGATCAGGTCACCATAGCCTCTATGATCATTTATTTCTTGACTTGTAGTATCACTTTATGCTTTGATTAGTAATGTTTTGTCGCTCTACATGATTATGGCCATTATTGCTCTCTTAGTTGGTCGCTCCTAGTCTTTTGCTAGCCTCCACTTGTATGAGTAAGTTCTACTCATGCATCTAACTCCCAAGAAACCAAATTATTCCAAAGTGTCCACTATAAATTCCTATGCATGGTGTTTTACACCATTCCAAGTATATTCTTGTTTTCCGCTACCTTCCAACTAAAAAGTATTTTTGTTATGTGAAAACTTAGTGATTAAAGCTCTCACAAACTTGATGGCACACTTTATTTTTCTTGCCCCTAATAAACTTGAACCATTGTGTCATCTTTGTTGTATATTCTTGCACTTATATGTTGGAATTAGCAGAATCGTGCTATCATGGGGAACGCTTTCAACATTGCACTTGTACTTTGTACACAGTTGATATCATGCTCTTTTGTCTATGGATTTCGTCGATGTGAAATGAAAGGGGAGCTTTTAAGTCCATGGAATTATGTATGTGTGTGAGAGAAACGCCTGGGCCGCTAGCCTAAGCCATGCCTAATCATGGTGGAAACTTGCAGCATCACCATAGTGAGCAATCTATGAAGCTTTCTTCTTATAAAAAAATGAGACATATTGAACAGAGGAAATAGAGAAAAATCACCATTTTCCCATGGTAAATAAGAAGATTGTTGAGATGCTCATTGTCTGCTTGCCTTGTCATTTTGATTATGGGATAGCTCATGTATCATGTGCAAGCGGTACCCCGTTGGCGGTTCTTTGTGATATACATGTACTTACTATGCCAAGAACTTACAGGTGACTAAAGTTGAGTAGCATGAGGTGCGACCCTCGTATTCAAGGGACATGATATTTCCAACTTAAACTTTGTCAACCATATACTCCATAGTTTGTTCAATTTAACCTTATTCACTTCAAGATGCTTATGATAGGGGCAATGAGAGCTGAAAGCTAACAAGTACCATAATTTTTGGAAGCTCTTTATGAAACTTGAAATCCCTGTTTCCCTCTGCGAAGGGCCTTTCTTTCACTATTATATTGAGTCTCCACCTTCTATCCTTAGGCACCTATTAAGAGAGCATAGTTGCCATTCTTAGGTCTATGTGCATTGTCCCAAAACTTATTGATTGATTCATATTGCTCATATTGCTTGTTCTTGAACTATTTGTATCTAGTCACCCTTATGAACTTTGAAGGTGTCCTATGCATCTATTTGATACTCCATGAGGGACAAGCTAAATGCCACTATGCTATGTTTTCTATATATGAAACAAAAAAACGTCTTTTAATGCATTGTTATTCATGAATCTTTGTTTGTAACCTTTCATGTTGCATGCGTAGTTACTTTGTCTTATTGTTAGAACTCCATCTTTCATGCTCATGTTTAGAGTACTTTGATCCCAGCTTCCAATGCTTGCAAGTGGTTTGATCTTGATTGTGATGGTGCATGTCACCTTAAAAATAATTCTTTTTATCACTTACCTACTCGAGGACGATCAGGAGTTAAGCTTGGGGATGCTTGATACGTCGTAAACGTATCTATAATTTTTTATGTTCCATGATTGTTTAGTATCAACTTGGTTATGTTTTGTCTACACTTTGAGGTGTGTTGTTATATCCCTACCATGGATTAGAGTGTCCAACCGGAGAGTAGTTAAGAGTAGTATCATGAAGTGAAGACATTTATATGAGAGAGTGTTCACTAGTGAAAGTATGATCCCTATACCTTGTTTCTAAACATTGAAACACAATTCACAACTAGATCTGTTACATGCTTGCTTGCTTCCAGTCTCTTCCATCCCGTCTTAAGCTCTTTTCTGGCACCGTTGTCTTATATACATATCACTTGTATTTCACTATCTCTTCGCCGAACTAGTGCACCTATACACCTAAGAAGTGTATTGGGTGTGTTGGGGACACAAGAGACTTCTTATATCTTGATTGCAGGGTTGCTTGAGAGGGATACCTTTGACCACTTCCTCCCTGAGTTCGATAAACCTTGGTTAATCCATTTAAGGGAAACTTGCTGTTGTTCTACAAACCTCTACACTTGGAGGCCCAACAACTGTCTACAAGAATAGAGGTGCGTAGACATCAGCAGTGTTCCTATCCCCCTCTATAACATTCCTATCCCTAGATCTCTGTCTAGCCTTAGTCTCTTCAAAAATCCAATACTTATGGAGTTCTGAATAAACGAAATCTAATCTAACTCTCTCCTCATATGAAAGAGGTTGACTTTCAGACTTAATATCCAAAGCATCATATTCCTCCATCAGATCTCTTCTATTTTTCCTAATAGCAGCCTCAATATTAGTGTTCCAACCTTTAGCTAGCTTTCTAAAATATCTAACTTTACTCTGCCAAACATTTAAAGGATCAACACTATTAACATGGAATGACTAGGCTTTACTGACAATGTCCTTAAAGTTAGGTATGCTAAGCCACCATTTTTCAAATTTAAACCTAGTAGGTCTCGGAAGAACTTTTCCCCCTGAGTCCCAAACTATAGGAGTGTGGTCACTCCCAATCCTAGTTAGAGCTCTAGCACTAGCTAAGGGGAAATTATTATCAAAACATGTAGTGCAGAAAATTCTACCTAACTTACGCATAATAAGATCTGGCTGGTCATTCCCCAAGTATATGACCTACCAGAAAGGCCAATTTCCATGAGTGTCCAGAGATCCATCCACACATTAAATTTATCAACCCACTTATAATCCACATTTCTAGAAGATTTATCATCAGGAGATCTAACAAGGTTAAACCCCCCCCCCCCCCCTATCATAGCTGGACCATCCCAGTTTACAAAAGATCATGTAATTCAGAGATAAAGTTCCACTTTTTCTCTTCATAAGCTGATCCATAAACAGTAGTAATTCTACAAGTAAAATCAGTAACCTTATTCTTAAGGATCACACTAACAGAAAAGGATCTAATATCCCAAGAAAAACCTAAAAAAGATCTAGATTAACACCTACTAAAATACCACCTGTAGTCCCTTGATAAGGAAGGAAATTCCAAGCAAAATTCTTATTCCCAAGGAGATTTTTCAAAAAAAATTACTAAAACTATCTTTCTTAGTTTTTTGGAAACCAATATAATCTACTTTAAGAGGATTAATATATTAAGCTATATACTTTTGTCTACCTGGAGCACTAATACTCCTGTTGTTCCAAAAAAGACTAATCATAATCTCTTCTTCTTGGGGTGCTTGCCTCGAAATTTCTGAATAACTTTGTGGGCCCCGCAAAACCACTACTAGAAAATTGCGTTATTTTTGTGCATTGCATCATCATGACCGCATGCTCATGTCATCATGTCACATTGCATTTGAGCATCGTCATGTCATCTTGCATTTGTTTGCATAAAACTATCTTCGAAAAATCTGTTTTTGTCTTCTAAACGCTCCGTCTTTATTCGAACACAAAACCCGGGTCTCCGGAATATTTTGCTTTGTCTACCAACGGTTTTCAAAAGCCCCATTTTAAATATTAAAATATTAATTTTATTTTTAGGGGCAGCCGTGTCGGGCCGATCCGACCCAGTCGGCCACCCCGAGTACAAAAACCAGACTACCCAAACCTTTTTCCTACCCCACCCTATTCTACCCATCCCCAGCCACCTCACCCCACCCAATCACCACCCGCCACCTCACCATTTCCCCAACTCCCTCCACTCCCATGCCGCCACATCAGCCTCCTGGTCCCACCTCCTCTCCACACCCTCACCACTTCCCCCATCCCACACTCCCAACAGCCGATCCACCCCCTAGCCTCCTCTCCCTTCCACCCCGGTCCCACCAACCCCGCCTGGCCCACCTGTCCTCCACTCAGCCGCCACCACCCAAATCCCCCTGCCGCCACTCCCTCGCTCACCTGCCCGGCCCCACCATCCTGCCGACGCGGCACCTACCTCTCCCGCACGCCATCTCCCCACCGCTCCTCTGCTCTCCTCCCTCACCGCGTCTCCCTCCTCCTCGGGCCGACGCACGCCCCTCGCCATCGTCCTCGACCCGGCGCCTCACCGAGCGAGGCCGCCTCTGCTCGAACCGAGCCCCGCAGCGAGTTCCACGCCTCCTCGCCCGTCTCTGGCCGCCCTCTGCCCGACGCCAGCTCCGGCCCCGAGCTCCTCTGCCTCTCCTCGTTTCCCTCGGCGTTGTTGCTCTGCCCGCATCCGGCCGCCCTCCTCCCGGCTCCGGCCACAACTGCGCCAGTCCTCCACCTCCCCGCCGCCGGCAACCTCTCCTCCTCCGTCTACCGCCACCGATTTTCCGCGCGTCCTAGGGCTGCGACCCCGCCGCCTCGCGGACTCCCCTTCGGCCCGAGCTCTCCGCAGCGCCCGGCGGCGCGACCTCCTGCTCTGGCGGCTCCGCCGACCTCACCTCCGTTCCCCATCCCGCGCGCCCCTGCCTCGTCGGGCTCTGCCGTCCGCCGCCCATTGACAGCGCCGCCGCTGGCCTCGCCTCGTCGCCGGACCTCGCCTTCTTCCTCCGGCGATTCTCCGGCCGCCACGCTCGCCTTACCCGAGCCCGCGTGGCCGTCATCTCCTCTGCCTCCGGTCTTCCTCGGCATCTCCCGGCCGCCGCCGCTCTCCCCTAGCGCCGCCCTCCGCTGGAGTCGCCCGGCAGCGCGGTTCGCGTCCTTCCCCGGTGCCCCTTCGCCTCTGCTCCCAACCTCCGCCTTCGCCGATCCATCTGCAAGCCTCGCAGCCGAGCTGCCGCCACTGTGTCGCGGGCCATCGTCGACCTTCCCCGTGCGTGTCTGCATGTTCAGGGCCAGCTCGAGGCAAGTGCTCTGTTTGTGTCTCCCTGGTGACAAGATGTCGTTGTTCTGAGGCGGTTGTGCAAGATACCCCGTGCGACAAGAGCTACTTCACGGATCCGAAGACCCCGGTACCCGATCCACTCAAGTTCGCCATCGACGACAAGATCGTCACCGACCAGGGCGAATCCGATGTGCCCCCGACGCCAACCAAGTTCTTCTTCTCGGATGCGACAAGATCGACTTCCGTTGTCCGAGACCGATCCCGTCGAACCCTGAACCCTGAGACCGAACCCCGAACCCCGGAACCCCAAGATCTCCCGAACCCAGATGTGTGAACCTCTTCCGAGACCCCTCATATTTTTATAATATATGATATTGATATTGTTGCATATTAAATTGTTCATGCATGCATACTTGTCTGTGGTATGGGGGCATTATGCCAATTCATCTCATAATTAAATGTGGAGTCTATATGCGGAATATCTTTGTCTTATTCCGGACTTCATTTAAATTGGCATAGCGAACTGAAACCATGTTTGGTCTTGCTAATCCAACATTTAATTTGCGGGGTAGATAAATAACTTGAACCGTTTAATTAAATGTCGGGACCCCGGTTTCCGCTTAATATTGCCTTAATGCATCGCACCTTTGCCATGTCATACATCATACATGCATCATGCCCGATTTTCTACCGTAGTATTAAATAGTCCATCCGGTGTTTCTTCTAGTGCTTTGCTTCTTCACGGATTAGGCCGATGAGTTGATGTGAGTGTCGACCCGATCTTCGGATGAACCTTCGGCAATGTTTTCAGGCGAGCATCCCTTCCCCTTCTACCTATTTTGCATTTATAGTCTTTATTTCCTCCTGTTGATCTATTGCTATCTGTGTTGCGATGCTCTAGTTTCCGTACCCGTGATATCCCTTGCGGCCTTATATTGCCTTGGACACATCCTATTACCTGTTGTTTGGTAGATAGTTGGACCTGCGCGTCGTAGTCGCTTGCTCAAGTGCTGTTGCGTGTCGTCAAGTACCACAGTTGTTGGAGTATTGCTGCATGTTTAATGTTGGAGATGATCATGGCTTTAATTATTGTTTAATAACTAAAATTGAAAATAGGTAAATGCAGAGGCACCGGTGGGTAATAGACAATATTTGGATTTTAACCGCTCACTAGTGTCCCATAGGACCCCGAGTTCTTGACACCTGTTCCGAGATCGAGCGCGCTAACCACAGGTGGGGTGTGTGGGCACCCCCATCGATTAGTACCGGATATCAAAGCATTGTACCGGGGGCCACAATTAGTTTGGGGCTTTATTACTATCCTGTACTTATGCCATGCTTTACTGCTTAATTTAAGATTGTGCGAGGAATGTACTTGTACTGTTTAGGTAAGCGGAGTGTTTTCGCGGTATCGACAAGCCCAGTCACACTTTCGGGTTCCCAGTCGTTTACAGCCATTGACGCAAACCCTGAGTCCGTCTCGGAGACCGGCCGACTTCGTTGCGGGTAGCTTAGTGGGGTGGCCCCCATGTACTTGCTTTGGGTCTGGGAAACGTCATGACTTAGGCCCCGCCGACATACCGATGGGTGTATGTTAACTGATCTGGCAAAAAGGGTCGAAGTGCGTGTGGATACTTTGGTGCAGCCCTGCAGGGTTAAATCTTTTCAAAAAGCCATGTCCGCGGTTATGGACGACTTGGAGCACAGTTCTCGATCATAGACAACTATAACTAAAGTTTACTGCTATAATTTGACTTGTATCCGATATGACTAGTAATCGGCTTCACTGCAACGGAATGGCTAAATAAAAGAACCAACAACTGTTGGGTTTGGGATATCTCATGCTAATTGAATCTGACTAGTAAGTGTCGCAACTACAACGAAATGGTTAACTAAAAGTGCCCACTGCTTATTCTATCAGGATGACTATCTATACCTGACTACTAATTGCTGCAACGGTAACTGAATAAATAAAACTGCCAACGGTGTGAGTTCCTCGGTTGACTTCCTCGTTTGGTCTCGAGGGGGAAACACCAGGATGGGTATGTTTGGTGGTAGTATCAGGTTGGTTCCGAATAGGTCTTTCTTACCCCTCTCTGATAGCCGCTAGTTGTATCGAGTCTCTATAGGTTGTTTAGTGCATGCTGCCGCTGCCGCTTCAGTCCACCATACCTATGTAGGCGAGGACCGCCGAATTCTAGTCTCGCCGTGTACTGGCCTCAATACTGACCGCTCTCTTTTTCCTTTGCCCTTTGTCGGCACCCCTTTTTTGTTTAAGCAGGTTTTGAGATCGACGTCGTTAGCAGGGTTACCCTTCCGGCTTGGCCTGGGCAGGGTTATGGACGCCTTTGGTTATTCTTCAGGGCTCTTAGCTCAATTTGCATCTTGTCCGTACTCGGACGCTGTATCGTTTTCAAGGTGATTTGGATCTTTGTACTGTATATCTGTATTCTTGACTCATTGAGTCGCCGTTGTATATATCTGTTCTGTGGGTTCCAACGTGGACTATTGTGTAATGATATTACTTTGTTTTCCACCCGCACGAAAGTGCCTGGTGGGAACCTTTGAATCGTTTCTATGCGGGTTTGGCGGGTTTCGCTAAAACTTGCATAGGGCCGATTCTGAGGGTGTTACAGAGTGGTATCAGAGCTCAGCAGTTGCGATACCCCACAAGTCCAGCCTGTAGGATAACCTAGCTAACGGCCGAAGTAGAGTTTCAAAACTATTTTTGAAAAATCGGTTGGATAGTTCTGATTAGGTCTGATTTTACTCCTTACCCCTCTGTTGCTCTCCTCTCACCTCTGCGTGTTTTGAATTCGCTCTCTTCTCCCTCTCCGAGTCCAGGATTTCTCGTGGTTGGGTTCCATTGTACCTTCAGGGTTTCGCTTCCTCCTTTGGTAACGGTGTTGCTACATCTGGTCTTCATGCTATCCGAGGAATCCTTCGTCTGGTGGACTTCTCTTTGTTCCTTCTTGTGCCTTCCGGTGCTTTATGACGCGACGACATCATCTACGCCAGATCTGATGCAGAGTCTGCATCACTCCTTTGTTTCTGAACCTCGATTGTCGAGATCTTCAGTCTGATTCCGAGAATGGTTGCACGCTTTTCTACTGATTGTGCAGAGTAATAGTTTGGGTGCGTGATGGATTGGCCCCCATGCCGAATACTAACTCTATTCGCTTGTGTACATTGAAGTGGATGAGAATGCATCGGTTCCCTCTTTCTATCGAAGCTAGAGGTGGCTTTATTTGTTGATACCTCTACCTTCGACCTTTTGTTCCCGGAGTGTTCTCTCGACGATCACGGACAACGACCTCTTGTTAGTGGTGTCGCGAGGATCTACATGATGCGAGAAGATTCAGATCGCCGCCCTTCTTCCCGGTACCATGAGGCGGATCTCGAGGGCGAGATCCATTGTTAGTGGTGTCGAATTGTGGCGCCCCGCAAAACCACTACTAGAAAATCGCGTTATTTTTGTGCATTGCATCATCATGACCGCATGCTCATGTCATCATGCCACATTGCATTTGAGCATCGTCATGTCATCTTGCATTTGTTTGCATAAAACTATCTTCGAAAAATCTGTTTTTGTCTTCTAAACGCCCCGTCTTTATTCGAACACAAAACCCAGGTCTCCGGAATATTTTGCTTTGTCTACCAACGGTTTTCAAAAGCCCCATTTTAAATATTAAAATATTAATTTTATTTTTAGGGGCAGCCATGCCGGGCCGATCCGACCCAGTCGGCCACCCCCAGTACAAAAACCAGACTACCCAAACCTTTTCCTAGCCCACCCTATTCTACCCATCCCCAGCCACCTCACCCCACCCAATCACCACCCGCCACCTCACCACTTCCCCAACTCCCTCCACTCCCATGCCGCCACATCAGCCTCCTGGTCCCACCTCCTCTCCACACCCTCACCACTTCCCCCATCCCACACTCCCAACAGCCGATCCACCCCCTAGCCTCCTCTCCCTTCCACCCCGGTCCCACCAACCCCGCCTGGCCCACCTGTCCTCCACTCAGCCGCCACCACCCAAATCCCCCTGCCGCCACTCCCTCGCTCACCTGCCCGGCCCCACCATCCTGCCGACGCGGTGTAACACCCTCAAAATCGGCCCTATGCAAGTTTCAGCGATTCCCGCCAAACCCGCATAGAACCGATTCAAAGGTGCCCACCAGGCACTTTCGTGCGGGTGGAAAACGAAGTAATAACATTACACAACAATCCTCGATGGGACCCACAGAACAGATATATATACAACACGACTCCATGAGTCAAGAATACAGATATACAGAACAAAGATCCAAATCACCTTGAAAACGATAGAGCGTCCAGCTACGGACAAGATGCAAATGGGGCTAAGAGCCCTGAAGAATAACCAATGGCGTCCATAACCCTGCCCAGGCCAAGCCGGAAGGGTAACCCTGCTAACGACGTCGAAACCTGCTAAAACAAAAGGGGTGCCGACAAAGGGCAAAGGAAAAAGAGGAGCGTCAGTACTGAGGCCAGTACACGACGAGGCTAGAATTCGGCGGTCCACTAGCGGCTATCAAAGAGGGATAGGAAAGATCTATTCGGAACCAACCTGATTCTAACACCAAACAAACCCATCCTGGTGTTTCCCCCTCGAGACCAAACGAGGAAGTCAACTGAGGAACTCACACAATTGGCAGTTTTATTTATTCAGTTATCGTTGCAGCAATTACTAGTCAGGTATAGATAACCATCCTGATAAAATAAGCAGTGGGCACTTTTAGTTAACCATTCCGTTGTAGTTGCGACACTTACTAGTCAAATACAATTAGCATGAGATATCCCAAAACCCAGCAGTTGTTGGTACTTTTATTTAGCCATTCCGTTATAGTTGCAATATTTACTAGTCAGGTACAATGGTCGCAAGCGACAACCCAAACAAGCAATTGTTGGAAGTTTTATTTAGCCATTCCATTATAGTGAAGCTGATTACTAGTCATTATAAGGTCAAATTTATAGCACTACTTTAGTTATAGTTGTCTATGATCGAGATACTGTGCTCCAAGTCGTCCATAACCGCGGACACGGCTTTCAGAAAGTTTTACCCTGCAGGGGTGCACAAATAGCAACACACACTCTATCAACCTCGGAAAAACCAAATCAAAACCCAACGAGGCCTTCACGACAAAGCAATCACAGGATTCAGAAATATTTCCGGGGGCCACCCCGTTGAGTACACCCGCAATGAAGCTAGCTGACTCCGAGACGGAGTCAAGGTTTGGGTGGACGGCTGTAAACGACTGGGAACCCAAAACTGGGCTTGTCGATACCGCGAAATCGTGTCCCGATCCTAAACAGTACAGGTGATCCTCGCACAATTTAAATAAAGCAGTAAAGCATGGCATAAGTACAGGATAGTAAATAAAACCTCAAACTAGTTTGTGGCCCCAAGAAATAAGAATGAATCAAGCTCTGGCTCAGGGGGGTCCCATAATCCTCCCGGATGTGGATAGCGCGAATATTCAAGGAACAGGTATCAAGTACTCGGGGTCCTACGAGACACAAGTGGACGGTTAACAACCAAATAACATCTATTTCCCACCTATGCCTCTGCTTACCTACTTCAATTTTAGTTGATAAACAGTAATTAAAGTCTTGATCTTCTTCAACAATAAACACACGGCAATACTCCAACAACTGTGGAACTTGACGACACGCAACAGCACTTGAGCAAGCGACTACAACGCGCAGGTCCAACTATCTACCAAACAACAGGTAATAGGAGGTGTCCAAGGCAATATAAGGCTGCAAGGGATATCACGGGTACGAAAACTAGAGCAACGCGACACAGATAGCAATAGATCAACAGGAGGGAATAAATACTATAAAAGTAAGATAGGTAGAAAGGGGGGAGATGCTCGCCTGAAAACATTGCCGAAGGTTCATCCGAAGATCGGGGCGAAGCTCACATCAACTCAACGGCCTTATCCGCGAAGAACCAAAACACTAGAATAAACACCGGATGCACTATTTAATACAACGGCAGAAGATCGGGCATGATGCATGTATGATGTATGACAAGGCACATGTGCGATGCAATTAGGAAAGATTAAGCGGAACCGGGGTCCCGACAATTAATTAAACGGTTCAAGTTATTTATCTACCCCGCAAATTAAATGTTGTAATAACAGGGCAAGATAAGTTACGGTTCGCTACACAAATTTAAATGAGGCCAATATAAGACTAGATTTGCCCGCATATGGGCCCCAGATTTAATTATATGGTGAATCGGCATAAGGCCCCCAAACCACATGACAATATGCATGCGATCATGACAATTTACTATGCAACAATTTATATTGATGGCATTTATAAAATAGGGCTCGGGAGAAAGGGTCACACATTAGGGATCGGCGAACTTGGGGTTCCGAGGGTTCGGGATCGGGTCTCGGGGTTCAGGGTTTGACGGGATCGGTCTTCGAAGGCCAGATACAAGAGGGAGAGCTTGGCGTTCCGGGAAGAAGGACTTGGGTCGGTGTCAGGGGCGCATCGGACTCGCCCAGGTCGGTGTCGATCTTGTCGGGCCCGCGTATCAGGTCGGTCTTGGCGTACGGGGTGAAGAACTTGCGTGCGACGTCGGCGGCATCGGTGCGGGAAGGGGGTCTTGTCGTTCCGTGTCGGTGATCTTGGCGTCCGGGTTCTCGGCGAACTTGGCGCCCGAGGGTTCTCCGAGTCCGTGGTGCGTCCGTGTGGTAGATCTTGATGTTCCAGGTCGGAGTCCTCGAAATTCAGCATCGGCGGTCTTCAGGGTTCCATGTCGGCGGTCATGGCGATTCCAGGGCGAAGGCCTTGACGGCGGCACGAAATCCTTGTGGGGGTTGCGGTTCACCTCAGTGCATCGTCGCCGGATAGGTAACATAGATCTCGTCTCGGCTTTAATGTCGGTGTAGAACTTGATTAGGTAGCCTCCGGCTACCATATTCCTTCTACAAACGGCTTCTGCTGACCCGTAATAAAACAAGGCAGGGCCCACTGCCTGCTACAGAGAACCAGGGGGCAGCCCGCGTGGCTCGTCGATGGGCGGGCCCGGCGACTGCAGGGTGGCGGCGAGGTGGCCGGGCAGCGCGCGGAGGAAGCTTGAAGGGTCGCACGGATGGAGGCCCGGCTGGCGGAACACGCAGAGGGAGCCATGGCCAGGGTCGGCTGCCGCCGGCGGCGGAGCCGGGGCCACGTGGCGCCGGTCGCAAGGAGGCGCAGCCGGAGAGGAGGGCGTCCTGCAGAGGGAGGCGCCGGTGGCTCGGGGAGAGGCCTGGTGGCGGCGGACGGAGGACGGGTGGAGGCGGCCGGCGAAGAGGGCGCCATCGACAAGCACCCGAGAGGCGGCGGCGCACTGGTCGGTGGCGGGCGAAGGTCGGTGGGGCTCGGAGGAGGGGCGACCGGCAAGGGGGAAGGCCGGAGGACGCCGACGGCCCGGCGGGGTCGCGGGGAGGGCAGGGGCGGTGCCGGCGAGGAGAGGGGAGTTCCGGCGCGAGGGGCGGCTCGAGGCCGGCAAGGTGAAGGCTGCGGGCGGCGGAGGCCGACGGTGGTTGTTGGCCGCAAGATGGCGAGGCGCGCGGCGGCGGAGGCAGAGGGGAAAGCTCGGCAGCGAGGGGGGTCCGGCGAGGCGGAGGCGTGCTGCAGAGGAGGGCAACGCGGCGGCTCGAGCACGGCCGGGCGCGGCCGCGAGCGGGGGGAGGCCGGACGTGGGGCAGAGGAGGAAAGGCGGACCGGCGGAGGGTGGTCGCCGGCGGGCGGCGGTGTCATGCGGTAGCAGAGAGAGCAGGGGTTCCAGGGCTGGGTTGGTGGCGATGGAGCGGGGCGGGCGAGTGGGGACGCGGGGCTGAGGTGGGAGGTGGGACTGGCGCGTGGGTGGGGTGTGCGGTGGGGCCCAGGCGGAAGGTGGCGTGAGGCGTGTGGGCAGAGGGAGGTGGCGTGTGTGGGTGGCTGGTTGGGGAGAGAGAGAGGGAGCGGGACCCGCAGGGTGGGGTTGGCGGCTGGTGGATTGATGAGGTGGCGGTGGATGTGATGAGGTGGAGGGAAAGGTGAGGTGGAGGGAGGGGATTGGTGGGGATGATGTGGAGAGGGCTGAGTAGATTAGGACTAGGTAGAAAAGGGTCTAGGTTTAAGGTGGACCGATTGTAGGTAGTCTGGACCGATTGGGCCTCTGGCCTGACCGGTCGGACTGCCTCTCCGGACAAAATATTTTTATTGTTTTAATTTTATTTGTAAAACATTTTTGTAAATACTTTTTAGACAAATAAAAGATCTGACCAGACCGATGTTTTAAATTTGAAATAAAGACGGGGGTTATTTAGAAAACAAAACTTGGCGTTTCGAAATGGTTTCAGACAAACAATGCATGATGATGACGATGCAATGCACAAAAACAACGCGATTTTCTAGTAGTGGTTTTAGCGGGATGCCACAATTCGACACCACTAACAATGGATCTCGCCCTCGAGATCCGCCTCATGGTACCGGAAAGAAGGTCGGTGATCTGCATCTTCTCGCTTCGTGTAGGTCCTCGCGACACCACTAACAAGAGGTCGTTGTCCGTGATCGTCAAGAGAACACTCCGGGAACAAAGGGCGAAGGTAGAGGTATCAACAAATAAAGCCACCTCTAGCTTCCGTGGACGAAGTAAAACTGCTGGATCCACTGATTCGATGTACAAGAGCGAATGATAAGAGTAGTCGGATGGTGATCAGTCCATCGCGCACCCAAACCATTACTATGCACACGAATAGGCGGATTATGCAACCAACTCTCGGAATTCAGACTGGAGATCTCGACAAACGAGGTTCAGAAACAAAGGAGTGATGCAGACTCTGCATCGGATCTGGCGTAGATGATGTCGTCGCGTCGGAAAACACCGGAATGCACAAACAAGGAACAAAGAATGGTACCACAGTAGACGGATTCCTCAGACGGCATGAACACCGGATGGTAGGACACTGTTATCAAAGGAGGAAGCGAAACCCTGAAGGTACGACGGAACCCAACCACGAGAAATCCTGGACTCGAAGAGAGAGAAGAGAGCGGATTCAAAACACGCAGAGGTGAGAGGAGAGAAGCAGAGGGGTAAGGAGTAAAATCAGACCTAATCAGAACTATCCAACCGATTTTGCAAAAATAGTTTTGACACTCTACTTCGGCCGTTAGCTAGGTTATCCTAAAGGCTGGACTTGTGGGGTATCGTAACTACTGAGCTCTGGTACCACTCTGTAACACCCTCAGAATCGGACCTATGCAAGTTTCAGCGATTCCCGCCAAACCCGCATAGAAACGATTCAAAGGTGCCCACCAGGCACTTTCGTGCGGGTGGAAAACGAAGTAATAACATTACACAACAGTCCTCGATGGGACCCACAGAACAGATATATATACAACACGACTCCATGAGTCAAGAATACAGATATACAAAACAAAGATCCAAATCACCTTGAAAACGATAGAGCGTCCAGCTACGGACAAGATGCAAATGGGGCTAAGAGCCCTGAAGAATAACCAATGGCGTCCATAACCCTGCCCAGGCCAAGCCGGAAGGGTAACCCTGCTAACGACGTCGAAACCTGCTAAAACAAAAGGGGTGCCGACAAAGGGCAAAGGAAAAAGAGGAGCGTCGGTACTGAGGCCAGTACACAACGAGGCTAGAATTCGGCGGTCCTCGCCTACATAGGTATGGTGGGCTGAAGCGGCAGCGTAGCATGCACTAAACAACCTATAGAGACTCGGTACCACTAGCGGCTATCAGAGAGGGATAGGAAAGATCTATTCGGAACCAACCTGATTCTAACACCAAACAAACCCATCCTGGTGTTTCCCCCTCGAGACCAAACGAGGAAGTCAACCGAGGAACTCACACAGTTGGCAGTTTTATTTATTCAGTTATCGTTGCAGCAATTACTAGTCAGATATAGATAACCATCCTGATAAAATAAGCAGTGGGCACTTTTAGTTAACCATTCCGTTGTGGTTGCGACACTTACTAGTCAAATACAATTAGCATGAGATATCCCAAAACCCAGCAGTTGTTGGTACTTTTATTTAGCCATTCCGTTATAGTTGCAATATTTACTAGTCAGGTACAATGGTCGCAAGCGACAACCCAAACAAGCAATTGTTGGCAGTTTTATTTAGCCATTCCATTATAGTGAAGCTGGTTACTAGTCATTATAAGGTCAAATTTATAGCACTACTTTAGTTATAGTTGTCTATGATCGAGATACTGTGCTCCAAGTCGTCCATAACCGCGGACACGGCTTTCAGAAAGTTTTATCCTGCAGGGGTGCACAAATAGCAACACACACTCTATCAACCTCGGAAAAACCAAATCAAAACCCAACGAGGCCTTCACGACAAAGCAATCACAGGATTCAGAAATATTTCCGGGGGCCACCCCGTTGAGTACACCCGCAACGAAGCTAGCTGACTCCGAGACGGAGTCAAGGTTTGGGTGGACGGCTGTAAACGACTGGGAACCCAAAACTGGGCTTGTCGATACCGCGAAATCGTGTCCCGATCCTAAACAGTACAGGTGCTCCTCGCACAATTTAAATAAAGCAGTAAAGCATGGCATAAGTACAGGATAGTAAATAAAACCTCAAACTAGTTTGTGGCCCCAAGAAATAAGAATGAATCAAGCTCTAGCTCAGGGGGGTCCCATAATCCTCCCGGATGTGGATAGCACGAATATTCAAGGAACAGGTATCAAGTACTCGGGGTCCTACGGGACACAAGTGGACGGTTAACAACCAAATAACATCTATTGCCCACCTGTGCCTCTGCTTACCTACTTCAATTTTAGTTGTTAAACAGTAATTAAAGTCTTGATCTTCTTCAACAATAAACACACGGCAATACTCCAACAACTGTGGAACTTGACGACACGCAAAAGCACTTGAGCAAGCGACTACGACGCGCAGGTCCAACTATCTACCAAACAACAGGTAATAGGAGGTGTCCAAGGCAATATAAGGCTGCAAGGGATATCACGGGTACGAAAACTAGAGCAACGCGACACAGATAGCAATAGATCAACAGGAGGGAATAAATACTATAAAAGTAAGATAGGTAGAAAGGGGGGAGATGCTCGCCTGAAAACATTGCCGAAGGTTCATCCGAAGATCGGGCGAAGCTCACATCAACTCAACGGCCTTATCCGCGAAGAACCAAAACACTAGAATAAACACCGGATGCACTATTTAATACAACGGCAGAAGATCGGGCATGATGCATGTATGATGTATGACAAGGCACAGGTGCGATGCAATTAGGCAAGATTAAGCGGAACCGGGGTCCCGACAATTAATTAAACGGTTCAAGTTATTTATCTACCCCGCAAATTAAATATTGTAATAACAGGGCAAGATAAGTTACCGGTTCGCTACACAAATTTAAATGAGGCCAATATAAGACTAGATTTGCCCGCATATGGGCCCCAGATTTAATTATATGGTGAATCAGCATAAGGCCCCCAAACCACATGACAATATGCATGCGAGCATGACAATTTACTATGCAACAATTTATATTGATGGCATTTATAAAATAGGGCTCGGGAGAAAGGGTCACACATTAGGGATCGATGAACTTGGGGTTCCGAGGGTTCGGGATCGGGTCTCGGGGTTCAGGGTTTGACGATATCGGTCTTCGAAGGCCGGATACAAGAGGGAGAGCTTGGCGTTCCGGGAAGAAGGACTTGGGTCGGTGTCGGGGGCGCATCGGACTCGCCCGAGTCGGTGTCGATCTTGTCGGGCCCGCGTATCAGGTCGGTCTTGGCGTACGGGGTGAAGAACTTGCGTGCGACGTCGGCGGCATCGGTGCGGGAAGGGGGTCTTGTCGTTCCGTGTCGGTGATCTTGGCGTCCGGGTTCTCGGCGAACTTGGCGTCCGAGGGTTCTCCGAGTCCGTGGTGCGTCCGTGTGGTAGATCTTGATGTTTCAGGTCGGAGTCCTCGGAATTCAGCACCGGCGGTCTTCAGGGTTCCATGTCGGCGGTCATGGCGATTCCAGGGCGAAGGCCTTGACGGCGGCACGAAATCCTTGTGGGGGTTGCGGTTCACCTCAGTGCATCGTCGCCGGATAGGTAACATAGATCTCGTCTCGGCTTTAATGTCGGTGTAGAACTTGATTAGGTAGCCTCCGGCTACCATATTCCTTCTACAAACGGCTTCTACTGACCCGTAATAAAACAAGGCAGGGACCCACTGCCTGCTACAGAGAACAAGGGGGCAGCCCGCGTGGCTCGTCGATGGGCGGGCCCGGCGGCTGCAGGGTGGCGGCGAGGTGGCCGGGCAGCGCGCGGAGGAAGCTTGAAGGGTCGCACGGATGGAGGCCCGGCTGGCGGAACACGCAGAGGGAGCCATGGACAGGGTCGGCTGCCGCCGGCGGCGGAGCCGGGGCCACGCTGCGCCGGTCGCAAGGAGGCGCAGCCGGAGAGGAGGGCGTCCTGCAGAGGGAGGCGCCGACGGCTCGGTGAGAGGCCTGGTGGCGGCGGACGAAGGACGGGTGGAGGCGGCCGGCGAAGAGGGCGCCGTCGACGAGCACCCGAGAGGCGGCGGCGCACTGGTCGGTGGCGGGCGAAGGCCGGTGGGGCTCGGAGGAGGGGCGACCGGCAAAGGGGAAGGCCGGAGGATGCCGACGGCCCGGCGGGGTCGCGGGGAGGGCAGGGGCGGTGCCGGCGAGGAGAGGGGAGTTCCGGCGCGAGGGGAGGCTCGAGGCCGGCGAGGTGAAGGCCGCGGGCGGCGGAGGCCGACGGTGGTTGCTGGCCGCGAGATGGCGAGGCGTGCGGCGGCGGAGGCAGAAGGGAAAGCTCGGCGGCGAGGGGGGTCCGGCGAGGCGGAGGCGTGCTGCAGAGGAGGGCGACGCGGCGACTCGAGCACGGCCGGGCGCGGCCGCGAGCGGGGGGGAAGGCCGGACGCGAGGCAGAGGAGGAAGGGCGGACCGGCGGAGGGTGGTCGCCGGCGGGCGGCGGTGTCGTGCGGTAGCAGAGAGAGAGCAGGGGTTCCAGGGGTGGGTTGGTGGCGATGGAGCGGGGCGGGCGAGTGGGGACGCGGGGCTGAGGTGGGAGGTGGGACTGGCGCGTGGGTGGGGTGTGCGGTGGGGCCCAGGCGGAAGGTGACGTGAGGCGTGTGGGCAGAGGGAGGTGGCGTGTGTGGGTGGCTGGTTGGGGAGAGAGAGAGGGAGCGGGACCCGCAGGGTGGGGTTGGCGGCTGGTGGATTGATGAGGTGGCGGTGGATGTGATGAGGTGGAGGGAAAGGTGAGGTGGAGGGAGGGGATTGGTGGGGATGATGTGGAGAGGGCTGGGTAGATTAGGACTAGGTAGAAAAGGGTCTAGGTTTAAGGTGGACCGATTGTAGGTAGTCTGGACCGATTAGGCCTCTGGCCTGACCGGTCGGACTGCCTCTCCGGACAAAATATTTTTATTGTTTTAATTTTATTTGTAAAACATTTTTGTAAATACTTTTTAGACAAATAAAAGATCTGACCAGACCGATGTTTTAAATTTGAAATAAAGACGGGGGTTATTTAGAATACAAAACTAGGCGTTTCGAAATGGTTTCAGACAAACAATGCATGATGATGACGATGCAATGCACAAAAACAACGCGATTTTCTAGTAGTGGTTTTAGCGGGATGCCACACGCGGCACCTGCCTCTCCCGCACGCCATCTCCCCACCGCTCCTCTGCTCTCCTCCCTCACCGCGTCTCCCTCCTCCTCGGGCCGACGCACGCCCCTCGCCATCGTCCTCGACCCGGCGCCTCACCGAGCGAGGCCGCCTCTGCTCGAACCGAGCCCCGCAGCGAGTTCCACGCGTCCTCGCCCGTCTCTGGCCGCCCTCTGCCCGATGCCAGCTCCGGCCTCGAGCTCCTCTGCCTCTCCTCGTTTCCCTCGGCGTTGTTGCGCTGCCCGCATCCGGCCGCCCTCCTCCCGGCTCCGGCCACAACTGCGCCAGTCCTCCACCTCCCCGCCGCCGGCAACCTCTCCTCCTCCGTCTACCGCCGCCGGTTTTCCGCGCGTCCTAGGGCTGCGACCCCGCCGCCTCGCGGACTCCCCTTCGGCCCGAGCTCTCCGCAGCGCCCGGCGGCGCGACCTCCTGCTCTGGTGGCTCCGCCGACCTCACCTCCGTTCCCCATCCCGCGCGCCCCTGCCTTGTCGGGCTCCGCCGTCCGCCGCCCGTTGACAGCGCCGCCGCTGGCCTCGCCCTGTCGCCGGACCTCGCCTTCTTCCTCCGGCGATTCTCCGGCCGCCACGCTCGCCTTACCCGAGCCCGCGTGGCCGTCATCTCCTCTGCCTCCGGTCTTCCTCGGCATCTCCCGGCCGCCGCCGCTCTCCGCTAGCGCCGCCCTCCGCTGGAGTCGCCCGGCAGCACGGTCCGCGTCCTTCCCCGGTGCCCCTTCGCCTCTGCTCCCAACCTCTGCCTTCGCCGATCCATCTGCAAGCCTCGCGGCCGAGCTGCCGCCACCGTGTCGCGGGCCATCGTCGACCTTCCCCGTGCGTGTCTGCGTGTTCAGGGCCAGCTCGAGGCAAGTGCTCTGTTTGTGTCTCCCTGGTGACAAGATGTGGTTGTTCTGAGGCGGTTGTGCAAGATACCCCGTGCGACAAGAGCTACTTCACGGATCTGAAGACCCCGGTACCCGATCCACTCAAGTTCGCCATCGACGACAAGATCGGCACCGACCAGGGCGAATCCGATGTGCCCCCGACGCCAACCAAGTTCTTCTTCTCGGATGCGACAAGATCGACTTCCGTTGTCCGAGACCGATCCCGTCGAACCCTGAACCCTGAGACCGAACCCCGAACCCCGTAACCCCAAGATCTCCCGAACCCAGATGTGTGAACCTCTTCCGAGACCCCTCATATTTTTATAATATATGATATTGATATTGTTGCATATTAAATTGTTCATGCATGCATACTTGTCTGTGGTATGGGGGCATTATGCCAATTCATCTCATAATTAAATGTGGAGTCTATATGCGGAATATCTTTGTCTTATTCTGGACTTCATTTAAATTGGCATAGCGAACCGAAACCATGTTTGGTCTTGCTAATCCAACATTTAATTTGCGGGGTAGATAAATAACTTGAACCGTTTAATTAAATGTCGGGACCCCGGTTTCCTCTTAATATTGCCTTAATGCATCGCACCTTTGCCATGTCATACATCATACATGCATCATGCCCGATTTTCTACCGTAGTATTAAATAGTCCATCCGGTGTTTCTTCTAGTGCTTTGCTTCTTCACGGATTAGGCCGATGAGTTGATGTGAGTGTCGACCCGATCTTCGGATGAACCTTCGGCAATGTTTTCAGGCGAGAATCCCTTCCCCTTCTACCTATTTTGCATTTATAGTCTTTATTTCCTCCTGTTGATCTATTGCCATCTGTGTTGCGATGCTCTAGTTTCCGTACCCGTGATATCCCTTGCGGCCTTATATTGCCTTGGACACATCCTATTACCTGTTGTTTGGTAGATAGTTGGACCTGCGCGTCGTAGTCGCTTGCTCAAGTGCTGTTGCGTGTCGTCAAGTACCACAGTTGTTGGAGTATTGCCGCATATTTAATGTTGGAGATGATCATGGGTTTAATTATTGTTTAATAACTAAAATTGAAAGTAGGTAAATGCAGAGGCACCGGTGGGTAATAGACAATATTTGGATTTTAACCGCTCACTGGTGTCCCGTAGGACCCCGAGTTCTTGACACCTGTTCCGAGATCGAGCGCGCTAACCACAGGTGGGGTGTGTGGGCACCCCCATCGATTAGTACCTGATCTCAAAGCATTGTATCGGGGGCCACAATCAGTTTGGGGCTTTATTACTATCATGTACTTATGCCATGCTTTACTTCTTAATTTAAGATTGTGCGAGGAATCCACTTGTACTGTTTAGGTAAGCGGAGTGTTTTCGCGGTATCGACAAGCCCAGTCACACTTTCGGGTTCCCAGTCATTTACAGCCATTGACGCAAACCCTGAGTCCGTCTCGGAGACCGGCCGACTTCGTTGCGGGTAGCTTAGTGGGGTGTCCCCCATGTACTTGCTTTGGGTCTGGGAAACGTCATGACTTAGGCCCCGCCGACATACCGATGGGTGTATGTTAACTGATCTGGCAAAAAGGGTCGAAGTGCGTGTGGATACTTTGGTGCACCCCTGCAGGGTTAAATCTTTTCGAAAAGCCGTGTCCGCGGTTATGGACGACTTGGAGCACAGTTCTCGATCATAGACAACTATAACTAAAGTTTACTGCTATAATTTGACTTGTATCCGATATGACTAGTAATCAGCTTCACTGCAACGGAATGGCTAAATAAAAGAACCAACAACTGCTGGGTTTGGGATATCTCATGCTAATTGAATCTGACTAGTAAGTGTCGCAACTACAACGGAATGGTTAACTAAAAGTGCCCACTGCTTATTCTATCAGGATGACTATCTATACCTGACTAGTAATTGTTGCAACGGTAACTGAATAAATAAAACTGCCAACGGTGTGAGTTCCTCGGTTGACTTCCTCGTTTGGTCTCGAGGGGGAAACACCAGGATGGGTATGTTTGGTGGTAGTATCAGGTTGGTTCCGAATAGGTCTTTCTTACCCCTCTCTGATAGCCGCTAGTTGTATCGAGTCTCTATAGGTTGTTTAGTGCATGCTGCCGCTGCCGCTTCAGTCCACCATACCTATGTAGGCGAGGACCGCCGAATTCTAGTCTCGCCGTGTACTGGCCTCAGTACTGACCGCTCTCTTTTTCCTTTGCCCTTTGTCGGCACCCCTTTTTTGTTTAAGCAGGTTTTGAGATCGACGTTGTTAGCAGGGTTACCCTTCCGGCTTGGCCTGGGCAGGGTTATGGACGCCTTTGGTTATTCTTCAGGGCTCTTAGCTCAATTTGCATCTTGTCCGTACTCGGACGCTGTATCGTTTTCAAGGTGATTTGGATCTTTGTACTGTATATATGTATTCTTGAGTCATTGAGTCGCCGTTGTATATATCTGTTCTGTGGGTTCCAACGTGGACTATTGTGTAATGATATTACTTCGTTTTCCACCCGCACGAAAGTGCCTGGTGGGCACCTTTGAATCGTTTCTATGCGGGTTTGGCGGGTTTCGCTAAAACTTGCATAGGGCCGATTCTGAGGGTGTTACAAACTTCTAACCACCCCTCTGCTTCTTCATCTGCACTCTCAAGAGAAGATGAATAACTAGTATGAAGGGAATCACTACACACATTAGAGCTAGTACTAAGAGATCTATCAACAGAAATATCTACTCCTATATTATCAGATAGAGTTTCAATATCAGAAGTAGCAAGAGCAGAGAAAGGATTGGTAGACATTATACCTTTCATGCTCTTTGGAACCTCCAAGTTTTTAACCTTTTTCAATTCCGTTGCTTTCTCCAAAATGTTCCTGGACCTGTCCACCCTAGCACTTTGTCTAGTTGGTTGCACAGGCCCCCATTGTTTTTGCTTTTTTATAGCTTTCTGTTTAAGAAGTGAATCATCACTTTCTCTCACCATTAAATCTTTGAAATTAGGCATTATGTCATTAGGAAGAGCAGCAAATCCAGACTCAGCCTGTGAAACCTCACCAAATTCTTCTTGTGAAAATTCCATCTCCTCAGACTGCCCATTTATCCAGAATTTCTGAGCTTCTACCTCTGCCTCAGGAACCATAGGAGCTTTATCCCAGATGAAATTCCCCTCGGTATCAACTAAACCTCTTTGCACTAACACCTGAAAAACAGCACTCGGTTCATTGGGAGTATTTGTAGCCATTCTAACTTTACTAGAATTTTGACCATTTTCTCTAGCAGGAGCCCCACCACTTTCTTGAGAGGAGGAACCACTGCCAGGCAAACCCACATGGACATTGCCTCCATTCATTCTAGCAGAGTCTTCTTCATTCCCTCTATCTTGTCTACTTTGACCCTCAATCACAGTGTCCTCTCCATTAGCCATCGGGACAGATGTGTCCAACACAAAACCCAAATGAAAAAGCTGATCAAAAATTAAAAAGTTTGCCAGCAGGGAGTTTTGAAGGGTCTTTGCATTTGATAAGAACCCTTACTTCCTTAGCATTATTCTTGAAGATACTCAACCAGTCTACATCCTCTAATATCCTACAAGTGGAGATAACTTGGTCCAAAGTGTTCCGCTCACACCGCTTAGTTTGCAGCCCTGTGATTATCACCCAGATCTTCTTTAGAGACTCAACTGGTTCTGGATCATCATTCCAAGCTTCCACTTGTACCCACACACCTGGATTTGAGACACCAAATTTTGGGTAACCTATCACCTGTTCCGCCACTATGTGAGGAGGAAATTTGACTAGGAAGGAGTTCTCGTTACCCAACTCCCTAATCTGCCAGGGCCAATTAGTCTTGTAAATCTTGGAAAATTCTTCAGCCAACTCCTTTTCAGTCAGAGAGCCTTCTTCCACAAAGACAATTCCACAGTTCTTAGTAGAAGCCACATGATTCACCACACTATCAGGCATTTAAATATGGTAAAAACCCAACCCTGGTGCACCACTACCAATATACTTGGCCATTTGGTGTGACCTCTTCCTAATAGGGCACTTGTCAACAATATGTGAAAAGCTCTTGCAGATAATACAAACTAGAGGTTCTCACAACTGGCCTGCACATGACCAGGTTCTCCACAACACCAGCAGATAGCATCTATGTAATTCCACTAGGTATTAACAGAGCAACCTCTTTTTGACCAGCATCTTGCTTCTTCTTATTTTTCTGCTGACCTTGAGGCTTTGTTTTCTCAGCCTATTCAGTAACTTGCAAAGTCTGCTGTTGTGGAGGACCAATCCACTTATTTGACTGCAAACCAAACTTTTGCTAGCCTGGGAAAGGAGGGAAAGGGTTGTTCAACCCCTAGGGAGGTGGCATATTAGCTGGATGATACCCAAAAGAAGGTTGGTTGGGGAAGAACTGTGGGTTGAACTGCCCAAACTCATACGGATTGTGTTGAGTATGGGGTTGTTGCTGCATCTGAGACTAACCTCCTTGCTGCATCTGCCAATTGTCTTGGCCACTTCCTCCCCCTTCCTCTCCCTTTGCTTCCCTTGCTTGGATCTCCCATTCTTAAGCAGTCAGAAACCACACTAGGATCTGAATTCTCTAATCCCAAACATTGCAACCCTGATGTAAGCTCTACCACCGTCACCAGTAGGAGGGGGGAGGAAAATGATCTAGGGTTTGCAAATCCTTTGATTATATATGGAAGGGCAGGTGGCTTCCTGGGTAAGGGAGGGGGTGGTAGCAGTTGTTGGCACATGGGCTGCAAAGGACAAACCCAAAGTTGAGAGAGAAATCCCTCCATGCCTCCATATTTCCAGCTTTCCTCCAGCCCACCACCTTTATCTCCATGACACTTCCACGGGATGATTTTCCTATGTTGACCCCATCTGCATTCCTCAGTCTCGCTTCCCGCCAACCTACAGAACTCACTTCCACCCCTGAACCTACTGCAGCAAAATCAGGAGACTATCGAAGAGTGATAACTGAAGATGGAGGTCCATCATACCCACCGCTCCACCCAATTCCTTCCTCGAGATATCTAGAAACATCTATACAGTATCGCAGAGCTTCGTAAGGGGTTTTTGCATCTTCTGCTCCAGCCTCGAGAATGGAGATGTTGCCCTGTGAGGTATCCCCCGCTTGGGTCTCATCTCAACCCCTCCCTCTCGTACCATCGTGCGCATTAGCTTTGCAACACGGATTGAGACTGTTCAGAGACATTGTCCTCCGAACAGCTCCGCTGAATCTGATTTATCACCACTCTGTCAACATCAATGGATATGGGATCAAAGGAGCCAAGGCAGAGATTGTAACTCCTAGATCCCGACCCCTAGAGAGAATCCTTACCGAGCGAGGTTTCTGAATCCCCCAATCGGATGGGAGTAGCACTCTGTCCTCCAAGTTCCTCACCCCAGCTCATCTCATGTCCTCCTTGCTCCTCCGCCGATCGCGCTTCACCACACGGCTCATCGGGTCTCCATCCTCGAAGATCGCCAGGGTCAAACGTCGGGAGACTCTAGATCGAGACCCAATGTGTCGGGCTATAGTCGGAAAAACAGAGGTCTCGTCGGAGAAAGAGGTGGGTGAGGCGAAGGAATTGGAGGAGGCGAGAGCTAGCACGTATTTCCTCGGTGGTGGTGGCCCTCCCAACCTACCATGGGGGAGATGAGGCCCCCGTCATGAACAGGACCTTGGGTCGCTACGGGAGAGAACGTGTCCATCCTCATGCGCACGCAGTTATATGTAGCTTCTTAGTTATGGGATTTCTCCATTTCAAAAAAAAAAGTTATGGGATTTCTAGAGTGCTGAAAACTTCCAACCAATTTTAAACATGTATGTTCCCTTTAAATATTTCTTTGACAGCAGATCAACAAAAAATAGATTTATCCCAACAATAATCAGGCATTCCAATTATTTAAAAGACAACCCGATGACTGATATTTTCATGCATGTAACTGACTCATCCGTGACATTCCGAAGTCCGAACCAATCCCACCTCCAGCCTAGAATGAAGGGATGTGTGGCTTCCCTCTGGCGTATCGACCCCGTGGAGGTAGAGCGGCACATCCATTTATTCCCGTTGAAGATCCTCCGTCGAATGAATGTGGAGAGCTAACTCTTTATTTATGCACACTTTTATATACTTTTAAAGAAAATGTCATTTATACTAAACTTTTATACTTATAATTATTTATTGGTTGATTGTTTGACTTATTTAATCACATAGCAATGTTATTACAATTTTGGTTATATTGTTCTTCTGTACACAAGTGTAACATTTACCATTAAATATGCACTTGTCTTGGTAAATTAAAAATTAACTCATCCCTTTAAATGCGAGAAGATAAAAAGGGAAAAATTGCATGCCTCCAAAAATAATTTACTAATTGTGTAAATTATAATCTATACTTATTTATTTATTTTTAGTATTTTGATATCTTTAAATATCTATGTGTGGATCTCTAAAGCGCACGGTCTAATGAATATCTTATCGACGTATTCCAGTGTATGATTATGTATAATTGAGTCTTTAATATGCAAATAAAGTGTTTATGACGAGAACATTCGTGTGCTTCTTTAATGGTGGGAAATATGTCTTACTAGTACATGACACTTTTAAGCCAATATTGGGTAGTTTCAGATGAGAAATTCAATTGTTACTTTGTAAGCACACAACCTATTTACCGAGACCAAGCAATCACAAAACAATGCCAACACTGAGAGTTGTTAAATGAGGTCTGTGGTAACATGAGAAAGGAACGGTTTCGGTGGAAATTTCGTGTCAGCTCTCACTATCTTGGATTGTAAAAATAATGAAGCTTAATGGGACCTATGTAGAGCAATCCCTCTTTTTTCAAATTTCTATTTGTTCCTTTTTATTCAAAAATAGCACGTTGTGTATTTCAATGTGGATAGAGGAATAGCCAGGAATTGTTAGCTCAATTTTTAAATTATCAATTCATGCATCTAACAATAGCAGTTCATGTCTGTTTTAAAGTGGTTTCTATAACATTCTCCGTCCTTTTTTCTCCCCAAAATTCCATTGTCCTGAAACACAGGACTTGGCGCCAAAAATTGCAACATGCATGGAAATTTATATCTTTTTGCGCTAATAATTCAGATTGAAGTGTTAGTTCATTTTTGTTGAAAGTGGATTTTTTGGGTTCGCGCTATTCCTCTCCCTTTTTTTCCCAAAATTATGGTCTTCTCGAGAAGGGGATTAAGAAAAATTCGAAAACTTGGCACCAAAAGGGAACCGTAACACACTAGTAGAAAACAGGCTATCCATACGCGCCCCCTAACAGCATTAGTCCCGGTTGCGCCACGAACCGGGACTAATGCTGGCACGCGTCCCGGTTCGAACAGTCACGGTGGCCGGAGGCATGCGTCCCGGTTCGTGAGGGGTCATGCGTCCCGGTTCGTGAGGGGTCATGCGTCCCGGTTTGTAACACAAATCGGGACTAAAGGTTGGGCGCCAGACACGTGGCCTGCCACACACCTTTAGTCCATGTTTGTGTTACAAACCGGGACGTATAATCCCTCTATAAATAAGACGCTCCAGCCCTCTGCCTCCCCTCTATTTTTTCTTGGTGAAAGGTGTGAGAGGTGTGCATATGATTCCAATGTGGTCTTTTGTCAGTAGCTAGAGTTACCTATCTACTACATAGTTTCCTTTTTGTAGCTAGGTTTAGGGTTTAGGGTTTCTCTTCATTTTTATTATTATGTATGTATATATTAGGGTTTTCTGAATTAGGGTTTATATCTCTCAACACCGTACTTAACATTCTCCCTTAGCCGCTTTGACTTATCCGTTTTTTCACCTATGCAGAAAATATGGACCCACACGACAGAGACGAAGAAAAGGAAGAGTTGATCCAAGGTGTGATCCGCGGGGAAGAAAATTTAGATGCATCGATGTTTCTGAACAACTCCGGTGAGGGTGATCCTCTTTTTGCCGGAAGAGACGACTTGTTTGAGGTTGAAGGTGATGCCTTCCGCGAGGGAGAAGGCGATGCCTTGTGTGATCGAGAAGACGACCGCTCCGGCGAGGTGCATGTAATATAATTAATTCATTAATTAATCATCTGCTGTCAATATAGAAATATTAACGACGATCTTTCTTATTTTAGCCCTCCGGATCGAACAAATCTACTGAAAAGAGCGGACGAGGCCCAACCAAAAAGTTGGAAGACCATGAGAAGTTCAGGATCGAAGATATCGGTGAAGATGGCAAACCGATTGCTCCCGAAGTTGTCGCAAACAAATTTGTGGCACGATGCGGAGTAATCGTTAGGGACTTCGTCCCAATCACCATTCGAAATTGGAATAGGCCTGCTGATGCGGAAGAAGAGGGAACGTCTTTATTTCTCCCTACCGTGGCCAAAGATTTACTGTGGAAGAGGCTCATGCTTAATTTCAAACTACCGAAGGTAGAGCTGGATCCAAATGCGGAGGATCCAATTGAGGACGCCTTAGAACATGCCAAAGCCATGCGGATGAATGTTAGGGAGTGGGCTATGAAGAAGATGGCCCAGTGTTTCACCAACTGGAAGAAAAGATTGCAGCTTGACTATGTCGTGAAAGAGAAGACTCCGGATTTCGAGAAGATTCAAGCTGAGTTTGTGAATTACAAGACATTGGAAAAAGCTAAGAAAATGTCTGCAACGAATAAGCTGAATGCTGCTAATAAGAAGTATCACCATACTATGGGGCAAGGTGGCTACAGGGCTGGCATTCCTAAGTGGAAGAAACTTGCGTGCTAAAAAGATCATCCCAGAGACAGACGATTGGATCGAACGTGCAAAGAATTGGTTTTACGGGCATGGAGGCACGTTGGACTTGGAAGGGAAGTGTATATATAACATACGACATAAATAAGACCTCTTGCCAATCGAGAAGATTAGAAAAGCAGTAAAGGCTGTTAAAGATGGGGACTTTATTCCCGATAGAGAGAATGATGAGCTCACACTCACCCTTGGGAATAAATAACATGATGGACGAACACGAGGCACAATAGGCTCCCAACCATGGAGCACTGGGTTTCCCGAGGAGAGGAAGAAATATCGTGATAGAAGCCGTAAGAGGAGAAAGGACAAAGAGGAAGTTGAAGCAGATATTCAGAAAGAGCGAATGCGTATAATTGAAGAACGAATAAAGCAACGACAAGATCAAATGAACGCACTTAACCAGCAAGGTACTACCGGCCCATCTCAGCAGCACATGGTGGTAGAACCTGCATTCGATGCTACCGGCCTATCGAATAATCGAAAAAGCAGTGTGGCTTCCATCGAGATCCCGGGTAATGACAATGACGATGACGATAGTGCACCGACGATGGCTCGTGTTGGCTACCCAGTGGATGATATCACACAGATGACACACTGCGAGCTACATGTCAAAGTTGTGAACATATCAATGAAGGTGGCGGCTATGCCTTACCAATTGGACCCACACCAACTTACCATTGTCGTCCGGTTCCACAGGGCTACGCTGTTGTCGGGGTGGATGAAATCATGCCCACCTTTCAAGGTTTGAAGCTTGACTACTCTACAGGTGAAGGGGATGTGACTGAACTGGGAGAATCAACAAACGTCAGTATTCTATGGCCAAACGAATGTATCGTGCTTCCAAATCACACGCCAAGGCCATCTTCGCCGCCGCCTCACCCGTCTCCAGTGCGGTCATCGCCGCCGCGGCAGCCGTCTTCGTCGCCTCATCTGGCTCCTTCGCCTCACCCGGCTTCGTCGCCTCACCAGTCTACGGCGCAGACATCGCCGCGGTAGCCATCGCCGGTGCCTCAGGAAAAAAAGCGTAAGTGTACCACCGCTACTCTGCGGAGTGGTAAGCGATTGCCGACACGTAAATAGGAGCCTATTCCAAAAGTACCAAAGGTTCCTCCCAAGAGAGCTTATGAATGTACTGAAGAGGAGACTTCGGCAATCGTTGAGGCAGAAACGATAGTGTTTTTCGCTAAGCTGAGGCGGCCAAAAGAGCCAGAGTTCCCCAACACCAAAGAATAAAAAGCCTGAATGTTCAAAATGCTAAAGGCCCTTCACCAACCCGAGCTAAAGCTGTCATCAGACTATGAGCGCTCTATTCTCAAGTCACATGCGGCACAACAATTGTCGAAGAGCGGTACTGATGCAAGCGGGAAATCTGTTGCCTAGCTCGGAGAACAAACAAAAAAAATCTTGCGCCTCTCTCAAGGTGATTTCCCATACCAATATGGGGTCGAGCAAATATGCGGTCGAAGAGCAGTATGATCCATATGTAGTTGCACTATACGGAGAAGCTGCCGCTGCTCAAGGTATGAGTATTGTCCACTACTTATCCCAGTTACAGTACTTCCCCGTGGGTGAAGTAGCATACAAATACTAGTACGGCAAACCTCTCGTCAAAACTGGGGAGGTAAAGAATCTTTCAACAAAAATGCGAAGATTTCATAACTGGTACATGCATGTCACAAAGGCCAGGGCTAACTGGATAATGCTCAGGGTTACAAAAAAGCATTATGGAAAAGAAGTAGATGACATGATAGCCATTGAATTTGTCGAACTATTTCAATTATTCAATCAAGACGCCTTGAACAAATCGATCATCAGTGTCTATTGTCTGTAAGTACTAATTCTGTAGTTAATTTAGTCTCTAGTTATCTCACCTTGTTTATTGCATGTATATAATCATACTATAATATGCAGAATAAAGATTCTCGAATGCAGCATAGGACAAATCTATGACATTGGGTTCGTTGACCCATATTGGGTTCATCAAGCTAATCTCAAAACAAACCCCCAGGATACGGAGGATAATATCGTACACGCATTAAGGTTTCAAGAAACCAGAAGGGAAATACTATTTCCTTACAACTTCAAGTGAGTGTTATTGTCTTGTATACACTTTCTATTTCGCTTACTCGACGTTAAGTATATAATTGATGAGTTATGCATACGCAGCTTCCACTATATCTTGTTAATCATTGAACCTAACAAAGAGTGGGTACTAGTCATGGACTCGAAACATAAACCCCTTGAGACGTGGAAGGACATGCAGATGATTCTCCAGCGATAATTTTAATCATTACGATACTATATCGGCAACGTTCGTGAATTTTATGATGTCAAGTAATTGATAACTTCTTTTATTCGTTTTCTTCGTTGGGCAACGCTTGGAAACGGTTCACCAAGAAGGCTAAGGGTGTTTGGAAAGAGGAGCTTACATTTAAACCACTAGATGTAAGCACCACTAGCTATATCTGCTCATTTCTTTGATTCTAGTTTTAATATCGTTATTATCATGCTTGATTATTATTTTGATTGAACTATGTTCTCGTAAAGTGCCTGACGCAGGAACCAGGGAACAATTTATGTGGATACTACGTCTGCGAGTTCATCCGTCAGACGTGATGTGAGAAGGGCAGAAATTTAGAGAAACTCCATGTACGTAAACAAATTTTTATAGTTTTTTATTACCATCAAATTGTGTTTAGTTTTATTCATATAGGTTGACTCCTTTTTTAAATCAGTTCGAACGTCTATGGGATGGGCTTTTGCCAAAGGATCGCGTATAAGCAATTCAAGAAGAATTGGCGGGATTCTTGGATGCAGAAGTCCTAGACCCAAAAGGATATTACTATGCAGGTGTGTATAGGCAATAGGGATTGTACAAAGAACTTATTTTGTACGTAGTGCATAAAATCCGTGTATCGAATGTAATATGTTCGACACTTGGATCTATATTGTCATGATGATCTTGTGTAATATAATGGTTCCTTCATTGATGAGTGCAAAACACAAAAATAAAAAAATAAAACAACATAAATGAATTATCTGCCGCGGCACAAAAAGTGGACAAAATGTTGTCACGGCAAAAACATGTGCCGAATTAAATTCTCTGTCGCGACAGAGAAATGTGTCCAATCTCTACCGCGGCAGAGGTTATTTCTCTGGTTCGTGTTATGAACCGGGACGGTTGCTCCTTCCCCTTCGCGCAGAGCAGCGGCCACGTGTACGTTTTTTTGTCCCGGTTCGTGGGGCAATCGGGACTAAAAGGTTGGGGCTTTAGTCCCGATTACCCGTCCCGGTTTGGGAACCGGGACAAAGGGCCCTTACCAATCGAGACACATGGCCCACTCTGCACTAGTGACATCAAGGAAGTGCCGCTAAAATAGAATTGAATGGCGTGGAAAGGAAATTGGCCGGCCTGAAAAGGAATAGTGGCCTGACTGAGATAAAAAAAATAAAAATCCAGAAATGGAATATGAGAGGAAAATAGTGTGTGGGAAACTTGGCATCTAGCGCGCGACAAACATATAAACCAAAAAGGCAATGGCGGGATTTCTAAATCTGGATCAGGTGGATTTGGTCAAGAGTAACCACGTGGGGTGATTCCAGTGGTCGGCCGCCATCTAGGCCTACTCCCTTGTTCCCTAGTTGCTTCTCGGAGAACATGATGTGTGAACCTCTCGCCCGTGACAAAAGATCACGGCCTCACAATGTTGTTGGTTTAATCAACACTAACAACAACCTCGCATCTGTCCTAACTAGCTTGCTTTGGCAAGATTTACATGAGTTATGAGTTCAGTTTGTGGAAATAAATTGTTCAACAAAACCCACAAAAATTGTGAGCCGACATTAATTAATCTGCCAAGAAAAGATATTGGTTAAAAAGTACATAGGATGTGACACATAAAACAGAACAAGTGGCAACAAATATAGAGATGCATATATATCATTGATGTTTCTCTTTTAGTTTTTTTATGTAAGATCACACATATATATATATAGAGCAACAGACCGTCTCATTAAAAACCTTTCAGTCCCCTCAGATACATTGGTGAGGAAAAGAGTGCGTAAGAAACCTATTGTCCAGAGAATTACCGTGTTCTTACAATAATCCAGTGTGACCAGCTCCCGAACACACTTGGATTCTGCATCACGACAGATACCAGAAAGGCCCGATTTCCCTAACTGGGCTAAAACATGGGCGACACCATTACTAACTCGATCGACTTTTGAAATTGAGATGTCCTGAAAGATCTTCAGTAGTTCCCGAGCCTCTAAAATTGACGACCAGCTAGAAGAGTCTTCCACCGTGGTAGAGGTGATTGCTTGCACAACACGTAAGCAGTCAGATTCCAGGGAGGCGGGCCACCTGTGTAGAAGAACAAGGTGTCGCGGCCCCTCCAAACATGCAACGATCTCTACTTCTTCCGCACTTGCACAAAACGGAAGGAATTTCCATTCAGTTAATATACACCTGCCATGATGATCTCTAATTATAATGCCCACTCATGCATTCTTCGACGTGGAATCCCATCCTGCATCCACGTTGGCCTTTTGTGAGCCCAAAGCCGGGGCCGACCAGGACGTGACTCCCGCCTTCGGTGTGCCGTCACTCAAACCTGAAAAGGATAGCAGATAGCTTACCAGGTAGGAGACAGAGGCAGTGACCGATGCCTTCCCATCCCCCGTGAACGACATTGTTTCGGTGATGCCAAGCACGCCATAAAGTGAAAGTGATCAACTAACATTGTGTATTCGTGGCATTCCCCAATAGATCAAAAAACCAGCCCATGTTTGAATTCTTAAAGGCCGCCTCAGGGGGTAGTGACCAGTGGATGTGGAGCTCATCGCGGAGGGCGCGGGCGAGAGTGCAAGAAATAAGAGCGTGATGAGCATCCTCTGGTGCCCGACCGCATATGCCGCAAGTGGGGACCACCGTGGCCACGCGGCGGTTCAAATTCGTGAGCACGCCGAGCGAGTCCGTCGCGACCCTCCATGCAAAAACCCTGAGCTTCGGGGGGACGCCGAGCTTCCAGACTAGGTCCCAAATTCTCCGTTCACCTGATGACTCTGAACTTGACTGTCCTGGGCTGAGTTGCATGAGTTTTGGTTGCATACCTATCCTGTAAGCTGAGCGAACACTGAAGGATCTGTTGTTCTCCCCGCTCCAGGCCACAAAGTCGTTCGTTGCACGAGCAACTAACTTAATATTCAGAATAACTTCCGCGTTGTGAGGAAAGCAGCACTCACGGACCAGCGGCTCATCCCATGTTCTAGTCTTGATTAATCAGTTCAGACACCCACTTCCGATGGGAGTTTCTCTTTTACTATCAACACGCAGCGCACCCGGCCTAGGAAGCCAGTTGTCTTTATAAATTTTGACACTGGAGCCTGTTCCAATCCGCCAGATATCATTTCTTCAACAAATCAAGTCCATGAACAATTCCCTGCCAGGTTTGAAACTGATTTTTGATAAAAGCGGTATCAAGAAGATTGACGTGCACACAAACTGTCAGGGCACATGAGGAGGCGCCAGGCTTGCCTTGCTAACAAGGCTTGGTTAAATACTCGTAGGTCTTTGAACCCAATGCCGCCAAAGTCGTGCCAACTTTTCCCAAGACAACCAATGTATCTTCTTCTTGTTAATCTCGTCACCCCACCAGAAATTACGAATAATTTGTTCTAACTCATCAACCAAACTCAAAGGAAATTTAAAAATCCCCATAGCATATGTATAAATAGACTGAAGCACGGCCTTTATCAAGATATCCTTTGCTGCTGACGAAATATACTTTTCAGACCAGTCACTAACATGTTTTGAGAACTTCCCCTTAGTAGATTTGAATTTCCCTTTTGTCATTCTTCCTTCTGGCACAGGTAAACCCAGATATTTATCTTTAAAGCATCTTGTGTCATATTTTAAAATCTCTTTGATCTCAGATTGTACCTCAGACGTACACTGATCTCCATACATGATGGAGCATTTGCCAAGACTCACAAGTTGCCCTGTCCTTTGCTCATATTTATCCCAAATTGACTTGACAATATTTGCTTGATCAACCGAGCCTTCAAAGAAAATAAGGCTATCATCCGCAAATAATAAATGGGAGATCTTAGGAGCTCTTCGACATATGTGCAGCTCACGAAGGGCATTATTCTCAATTTCCTTGCGAACCAGACAAGATAAACCATCAGCGACAAAGAGAAATAATTACGGTGAAAGGGGATCACCTTGGCGAATACCGCGGGTAGGAGTGAAGGAGTCCAAACTTTGATCGTTAAAGCGAATCGTATACCGAACGGTGGTAACACACGCCATCACCCACCGAATCCATTGACTATGAAAGAACAGTTTCGCTAAAACCCCTTTCAAGAACCTCCGGTCCACGCGATCGTAGGCCTTGGCCATATCCATCTTATACGCGCAAAATTTCCTACGAGCTGAAGAACCCGTCTATATAGAATGTATACACTCAAAGGCCATAAGTACATTGTCCGTAATGAGTCGCCCTGGGATAAAAGTGCTCTGAGTAAGGGAAATTATATCATGGAGAATAGGCCTCAATCGATTAACCAAACACTTTGAAACCACTTTGAAAGTGACGTTGCAGAGGCTTATGGGGCGGAAATCCATCAGAGCCTCGGGGTCATTCTTCTTTGGGATTAACACAATAGCAGTCTCATTAACTTCGCCAGGCATAAGACCAGTAGAGAAGAAAAGCTGCACCTCCTGAACTACCTCTACCTTTAACAGATCCCAATTTCTTTGAAGGAAACGGACATGAAACCCATCTGGTCCAGGGGCCTTTAGGGGGACGATCTGAAAAAGTGCATCGCTGATTTCTTTTTCAGTAAACGGAGCGCAAAGTCTCTCATTCATCTCGGCATCAACACACGCATGCATGGCGTCAAGTACAAGGGATGGGTTTATATCTTCCTCACGGGTGTATAGATGCTGGAAGAAGACCTTCGCCATGTCCTCCATCTCCTCTGAATCCATTGTCCACGTGCCATCGTCCCGCTTCAAACGACAGACTTTATTTTTCCGTCTGCGCCAAGAGGCCCGCCGATGAAAAAACTTAGTGTTACGGTCTCCCTCGCGCAACCAAGCAATACGTAACCTCTACATCCATATTATTTCTTCCCTATATAACAGTTCTTCCATATCCTTTTCAACGGGCAGCTGCACTGGACTCATCCGAGGCAGGTCTCAGTTCTTCTAGTAAAACACGCTTCTTCTCTATTTCTTTTGGGACCGACCGGAAGTGGTTCTTCTTCCATTGCTGCAGACTGTTCATTATGGAGGGCCACCGCGACATCCCCAAGATCGCTGCCAGGGAGGCGACGTGACCAGGCCTCCTCCACTGCCGCCGCAAGGGACTGCTCACGCTCCCAAGCCACTTCGTACCTGCGTATAGGGGCGGTATGTCGAGAGATAGCAGGAGCATCCAGTGATAACAAAATAGGACAATGGTCAGAGCGTGTAGAGGATATATGTCGTAGCATGTGATCTGGAAACAATTCAGACCATGCCGGCGATGCCACGGCTCTATCAAGCCGCACTTTAACGTTTCTTTTCCCCTTCTGTTTATTATCAAAAGTCCAGGTACACCGACAAAGCCTAAATCATGCAAGTCACAATGAGACAAGACATATGTCAGGTGTTGCCACTTGTTGACTGTCAAAATTTCCCCCTTCTGTTTCTCTTTTAGTTTCTGCAACCAGCGACACATATCAGGTGAAGCTTTGACAGTCAACACAAATGTATAAATCCAAATCACTTATCAGGTGAACCGGCTGCTGCTCACGAAGAAACTGGTGTGCGGCGGGCCGATCCCAACGCTATTCCCGGAGCTGGAGGAGCTCGACGAGGACGGCCTGAAGAACGCGCAGCGCACGGTGTCCGTCACGTTGCTCGACGCGGAGGGCCGGGACAAGGAGCTGAGCCTGTGCTACCTCAACTCGAATAAGGCGTACCGTGTCAAGGGGCGCGCGTGGAAGCTGTTCGTGCAGGAAAGCGGCATCTGTAAGGGCGACCGCCTCGACCTGTACGCGTGCAGGCGCGGCGACGGCGAGCGCTGCCTCTTCTCCTTCACGAGCAAGGGCGGCGGCGCTAGCGCCTGGTGCAACAGCGGCGGACGTAAGCGCGCCAGCAGGCAGCCTGCTGCTGGCTCCGCCGCCGTTCTGGATCACAAGAGGCGGCGGCCGGCAAAGAGCGGTCGTGCCGAGAGAGATAATGGTCAGATGGGGTTTGTGATTAATGATGCTTGCACCGGTGGTTTCCAGGGGGATTACGGCCGTTGCAAGACAAGGGAAGATAAAGCACCTTCGCGATCGTGGAAATATAATGATGCTGCTAAAAGGGAAAAGGAAGCTGCTAGAGGCATGTTGATGTTGAAATATGCGATTTTGGATGGGTATTATTATTAGGGCATCATGTCATTGCTTCCTTATAAGTAGAAATTAATCAGGGCAGTTTGATAGATTTTGGATAGTTTGATTTTCGGCACTTCGGATAGGGCATCATGGCCGCGATTTTGTAAGCATGCTAGTAGTTTTGATCTGTACGTACATACAGTTTGCTTGATATGTTTTTTTAGCAAATATTTGTCCGTAGAGTTATTTGAGAGAATGTGCTCGCTGGTGTGAGAGCGGGCGATTATAGGGTGCATGCGAGATTGCTAGATCACGTGCACAAGAGCTGGCTCGGTTCAGCTCGGTGCGAGCCAACAAAAAGCTCGGGTTGGACATGTCGGGCCCGAGCCAGCTCGACGTCACCGATGAACCGCACAAGTGACCTTGACCGGAGCTTTGGTCCAGCTCGTGAGCCAGGCACGAGCTCGAGCCAGGTTGGACCGGCTTGCAAGGTGGGCCTGTTTGTTTGGGCTATGACTGGCTGGCTGTGCAGCTGTGGAGTGAAAGCTGCTGTGCAGATAAAGTTGTTGTTCTGAGTTTCACTGTTTAGCAACTTAGTTGGTTGTGAGGCCGCGGATGCAAAATTGTCTGAAATACTCTCAAAGTTTAAAATTTTATTAAATGCTATTATGCACTTATAAAATACTACATCATATATTTTTATAGATCCATGGCATACTATTTTAGCTACTATACTTCTAATGGATGCGGTGTATTTATCAATGAATTATAACCAAGTTAGCGAATGTTTTGTTCACATAACAAATGAATTTACAATCAGCAACAATTCATGAGTACCTCTTGTATTTACCTACTTATGTAATTGAGCGGTACATCACAAGCAAGCAAATAAATTAGAAGACACCACCGCACTCCTCTCTTTACCTGAAGAACAAAGACCAACAGCGCATCTCTGCAGAACAATGACGCGAGCAAGCAAATTTCAGAAACAAATCGGGACCCAAGCCCAGCGGAGGAGCACGGCAGGTCAGCTGGCCGGATGAACTCGAGCAGCGCCGCTTCGATCTTCCGATCGGGACCCGGCCTGGAGTGGGGGCGAAGGCTGGTGGAGGGTCGGGCAGTACAGCGGCGACGCAATTTGCCTGTCCCTTCGATCTGGAACAACGGTCGTCCGACGGGGAGGAGAGCCGGAGGGGAGGAGGTGTGGCGGGGAGAAGCACCGACGGCGGAGAGGAGGTCGGGAGCGGACGAGCTCCAGCGACGCTAGAATGGGTGGTCATGGGGGTGGGGATGCGGTTTCTTTTTTTTTAGGCCCGGATAGATTTCTGAGAGATATTTTCGAAAGCTGCCGCATGCTCGTAATTTCTTCAAAGGATTTGTCCAAACACAGATAACGTTTCGGCTGCGAGAGAGAAAGCTTGTGGCTTCAGGCTACTACTAGATCTACTGCTGGTGGATGGGGGCGGCGAAGAGAAGAGGGGGAGGAGAGGAGAGGGGGTGGCCAAGAGGATAGGGACGGCGAGGTTTAGCGGCGGAACGGCGCCATCCCACTGGCGGGGGCAGTGAGCCATGGCCCTAGCTTCTCTACATGTGTCTTGTGTTGTGAACTTGAACCCTCTGTGAACTCTGAACCCTCTCTTTGCGGATGCTGAACGGGCCAAAATGCACCCCATACCCTCTCCTTCTCGTCCATTTATTAAATTGAAAAATTGCGGGCCGACGAGCTGGACCGAGCCGAGTCAGGCTCGGCCCGAGGTCGCCGCGGTTCAGGACCTCTAACTCAGCTCGGTCCGGAGTCCCTGGTGGGCCGAGCCCAACTCGGTGTGATCCGTGGAAGCTCGGGACGAGCTGGAAAACTCGGGCCCAAGGTCTAGTTCCTCTCTAAATATTTCCCATATCTCTGAATGCAGTAACAATATATATATGAGAAGTATACGCAAAAAAGTCCCGTTTAAATATAAAATATTTTTAACAAGACTTTTTTGCGTACACTCCTCATGTATATCTATCTTTATATTTAATGCCATAATTTTTAGAGACATAGAAGTGTGGGGTTTTGAAATTTTTAAAAATCTAGAAGTGAAAATAGCACCGGTGCACCAAATCCATTCTCCTGCTATAGGCTTATTCGAAGGAAAAGATAGTGCATGTTTAATTGGACGTGCACATGCTAAACACTGAAGCCTGCTAGTTTTTGTTTTTGGCTAAAGATCCTGCACCATGTTTAGTTTGTTTAGTTTGAGCTTCTGTGGAGGAGCACTATACTGAGGAAAGCGCTGTCATCATCGAAGTGGATATCGTGTGGTCGTTTGTAATATCGGTGTTTGGATAATATAAGGCCCTTCTCACATGCGGTTTATTTCTTCATAAAAAAGAAGAGGACAGGGAATGGACATATTACGGAGAAATCAGAGGAGGGAAAAGGGCAGCAGAAAATATTCGGTAGCATTGATCATCTCAGTGCCTTCCAATTAGCCAACCAAGGATATCTTACACCCTCAAAAAGAGTGCAAACGCGTCTAGACAAATCTACAAAATACTTTTTAAACATAAGATTAAACTTCACATGTATAGTGGGCACCCCTCCCAGCACCCAAACAGGGTTTAAGCATGAAACTATGTTAAGAAGCTGGGCCAAACGAACGGTGAGCTTTCCCACTAGCCTTCACGGGAGCAGCACAATCATGGCCAAAAAACAAAACACTAGAGACACACAACATGCCTCAATTGGTACCCTATCGTGACAAGATTTTTTTTTTTTGCAAGAATACACCCCGAACGGTGTATTAATTGCTATCATGACAAGATTTAAGTTCCGACTAAAGAGAACAAGTTAACATTAAATAATTGTTCATGTTCTTCAGAACAGCCCATGCATTTTACTCACTACTACAAAGTACATGTCGGTAACACAAGTTAAAGAACATTCATTCTCTGTTTTTTTATGTTAGGGGTACAAATATTGTCAGAAAGTCAAACAATGTGAAATTTGACTAAATTTATAGCAAAAAAAATTAAAACCAATGATCCCAAATCAATAACATTGGATACAATATTAATTATACATTTGCATTATATCGGTTAGTATAGTGGATGTTGATATACAGGAGTACTTCTTTGTATAGACATTATCAAGATTTACACTCTTTTGCTGGGGCTAAAATTTTTACTACTAGTACAACTGATCATAGAAAGGATCAGAGGGAGTTTCAGTTTCATGTTGACTGTCAAGCTCATACGGCGTGGTATTAATTCCAGTTTGTAAATGTGGTGAAAAATCCATAGCGATGGTCAGACTAGAAAATGTTGGAAGTGCAATCTCACAGGCTCACATTGCATCAGTGAATTAATACGGACTGATAATAATTGACCTGCGAAGAACATACTAGCTTCATCGCATCCACCTCAACAATTTTCTAACCAGGAATTAGTACTAGTACTACTACTTAATTTGCTTCAACGAAACCCCTATGATTCCTAGTAGGTTCTAGCAGCAGAGTGCACGAGAAATTCGCAAGAATCTGGTCCGAGATTCTAGCAGCAAAACGAACGAGAAATCGATGCTAGACAGCAGAATACGACGCATACTAGTCTCGATCGATGCTCTTTCTTACTGCAACGAGATCCGCGCGAAGGGCTGGCCGAGGCTCGGCGTTCCGATGCGGCGGCGCACCCTGACCATCGCCTTCGCCACGGCCACGGAACGGTCGGCCCCCGCCGCCAGGGGAGGGCCGGAGCTGGTGTGCCGCCTGTACGCCAGGGCTCGGCGCTTATGCCGGTACGCACGGTCGACGAGGACCCGGCCGTGGGACGCAGCCTCGCCATCTCCGTCGCCCTCCTCGGCCTGGTCCACGCCGGAGCTCCCGCCGCGCTTCCTCTTCCCGCCCGGCGCGCTGGCGACGGAGTAGCTGCCTTCATCCACGTAATGCGCGTCGGCGACGGCGCGCACCGGGTCGGGGCCGTCGTCGTCGACGTCCATGGCGGCGGCGGCGGCGGCGTCGAGGTGGAGCACCTTGAGAAAGATGTCCAGGTCGGCGCCGGGGCCCGCGAGCCGCTCGAGGGCGTCGACGGCGTCGGTGAGGCGGTCGACCTCCGCGCTGCAGACGAAGAGCGCCTTCACCCCTGCGAGAAACTTCTTCGCGGACCCCACCACGGCGGACGGGTCGCTGGTGGCGTCGAGCACGGCCTGCCCTTGCAGCGCCTCCTTGCGGAGCAGCTGGAGCCAGCGGTTCAGGGAGCTGCCCCGCACCGCGCGGCCCTCGGCGGCGTCCGCCACGCCGCGCACCATGGCCACCAGCTGCCGCAGCCGGCGCCGGCGCTGGCTGACGCGGGAGTTGCCGCCCCAGTTGGCCTTGAGGTACCCGACGAACTCGCCCATGAGCGGCGACTCCAGGATCTTCATCCCGCCCGCCTCTTCTCCGCCGCCCGGACGAACTACGATCGGTCGGAGGCGAGCGAGGAGGATTGGGGGAGGGGATGGGTTGTGCGCTGTGGAGTTTCTGGAGAGCTGGTAGCCGTAGTAGCAGTCTAGCAGAGGGAGGCAGAGAGTGGCATTGGACGGAGTGATTTGGGTTGCCGAGTGAGTTTGGGTTTGACGTTGGCAACTCCTGGGAGACTGTGTGCTGTGCTCTGTCAGATAAAGCTACTACGTGAGCTAGGGAGGGAGGGAGTGACATTGGAGCGGCAGCAATGCAGTGCCAAACTGCCAATGCCATGCGTGCACGGAGGAGAGGACCGAGACCAAAAGATTTCGTGGTCGCGGGCGCGTCTGCCTGCCACGGGACGGGATCCATCTGCGGCTCTACTGCCAACGCAGCAAAGAGGACGCTCGACCGGTCTGTTCGTTCGCTTGGTAGTATGATGGAGAAACTGTGAAGGAGATATAGGCTGTGTTTGTTTGTAAAATCAGCCCTAGGAAATACTAGTTGCTGGGAGTAGAGATTAGGTGTTTAGCAAAAAAAATGCTTTTAAAAATTGTTGACGGTGGTTTTAGTTTCAAAATATCTAAAATGTCTCCGAGTGAGAAAATATTGTACAAGTATTTATTTGAAATGAATTGCTCCCTTCGACCCATATTACTTGACTCGAAATTGTTTAGATTTGAATGAACTTAGACACTATTTAGTATATATATAGGTTAATCTAAATTTTGACAAATCCAAGTCAACTGATATGGATCAGAGGAAATAGTTCTCCTTGACTGTCTTTTTTACTTAAACTAAAAACCATGAATTAGTTGGTTTTTTTATTTTGTCTACTATATTTACAGAAGAACATCCGATAATCAAATTTATTTGGCGTATGCAGCTAATTTTGCAGCAAATTTTTCAAAGACTATATTTACAGGCGTTCATCTTGTTTTTTTTTGGCTTTTGGCATAGGAGAAGAAAAGAACTAGTGGCTTGGTTATAATAGAGGAAGCAGGCAATTGCCTTCCTCTTCCATCGCCTGCGCCGGCACCTCTCCCCATCTCCCCTCCCGCCACTGCACCTTTGTCGGTTCGTACCCGCCGTCGAGCACCCAAACCGCCATCTGACCACCTCCGTCGCCGAGGCCCTCGAGCCGCCACCCCTACCTCCATTCGCGGCAGCCCCACACTCAGGCGTCGACGCCCCCAAACCTCCCTGCAACCCTGTTTGGAGAACGCGCGTCGGGGTTGCAGCTGGGCTTGGGCGCGTCGGAGTCGGTGACACGGACACTAGAGAACATAGTACGGCGAGGTGGCCGCGGCTGGAGCTCTGGTCTCCGTCTGGCGACGGGGAAGAGGTCGACCCGTCCAAGGTCGGGCCCCAGATGATTGGGAGGCGGAAAGGTCCAGAATGGAGCGAGTGACGTTGAGCGGTGGTGGAGAGCTTCGATGGGGGGACGGCAACCGGCGACGGGGAGGGAGGCGACGAGAAAGGGATATGTCCATGGTGATGGGGGAGAAAGGGAAAGTCAGGTTGTTTCCCTGGACGCGGTGGCAGGTAGGTTGTAATTACGCCAAAGGAGGGAGGGCAAACCTGTCCGCTTTAACTCGGAAAGCGCTGGAAGCGGCTCTTGTCCCGCTTCCCGCTGGCCGCGGTCGATAGAAGGATTTTGGGGGCTCTTCTCGCTAGTGTGTGTAGGGTTCGCAACATAGAAAACAAAAAAATTCCTACGATGGGAACAACTATGTAGCAAGATCTATCTACTAGATACAAGCAACGGGCAGATATACATCCTACAGAACATACCCTTGAAGACCGACAAAGCTTAACGAGTCCAAACTCGTGGTTGATGTAGACGATCTCTTGCCGATCTCAAGATCGAGAGGAAGTCCTTAGTACCGCAACTTAGTGGCGCATCCGTGCTCGCACACACGTCCGAGGCACCAAGCAACCTCCGCCTCCTCGCTCCAGCGATGCAGCGGAAGCACAAATCTTTCTTTACGAATAGCCACTGAGAACATGTATCTCGCTATTCCGAGACCATGGGGGATAAATACTAGAGGGGGAGAGAGATCCTTCACGAGGAGGTGTGAGTGAGAGAGAGGGAGGGGGCTCCTTTTATAGGTAGAGGGGGGCACCCAACAAGGGGCCCTGCACCCAGTCATGGGGTTCCCCCTCCACTGCTTTCATTCATGTGGGTGGACACTCCAATCACACAAATGCATTTCAGTTCCCTCCACTCAAAAACCCACTCAAATTCCCATTAAATTTCCACTAAACTTAATGCAAACTCTCATTAAATAAAACTCCTTTTATTTATTCAGAATTTTGTCAATTAATTTAATGACAAACATTCTCATATAACCCCTTGCTTGTATTTAATTTCACATGCAAAAACACTTTCTGCAATTTCACCCGAAATCCTGTTTCGGTATCTAGTGAAATAAATTCCTGCGCTTGTTATTCTTTCCGGCATGAAACTTTTGCTCCAGATGGATGTCGGTGTCTCTTAAGTGTGTCACCCTACGGTTCGCGAATAATGCTGACAAGATCGAGACCCCTCTCATATCAATAATAAAAAGCGGGACCTGGAGATCCGTACTGACTCCCACACATTCAACGATGACTTTCTTGTGATCGTCAGAACCTTTTACGCTAGTATCTTAATCCTTTTGTTTCGCGATATATTACATGTCCGAGATTCGATCATCGGTATATCCATACCTAGTTTAATCTCATTACTGACATGTACTATTTTCTCGTTCACGTGATATAACATTCTAGTGATCAAATCACTTCCTTGCAAGATAATCAATATGATATCACCGAGAGGGCCCAGAGCATATCTATCCGTCATCAGGATGAACAAATTCCACTCTCGATCCATGGGCCTCAACATAACACTTTAGTAGTTCTGAACCCATCTTTATAATCATCCTGTTACGGTGTGACGTTTGATGTTATCAAGAAACTCTTTCGGTGTTAGTGATTGACATGATCTCATGGTCTAAGGATTAGGATCACTTTGTATGTTGTTATAGCAATATAAACTCAATAACTTTGATCGTAATGCTATACTTCGGATGAATGTTCATCATGCCATTACACAGTGTTGTGACCTTATTATTAACAACATCTAATGTCCATGATCTGGAAACCTTGATCATCTTGTTATTCAACGAGCTAGTTTATGATAGAGGCATAACTAGGAACTTCCTTTTATTTATTAAACACACATGTATTAATGTTTCCGTATTAATATAATTATAGCATGTAAAATAAACATTTATCATAAATAAGGAATACGATAATAACCACTTTATTATTGCCTCTCGGGCATATGCCCTTCAGTCTCCCATTTGCACTAGAGACAATAATCTAGTTTGAAAACTTTGCGTATTGAACACCTATGGCTTTCTGGTGTTCCATATACGCGATTGCAAGTGGTTAACATAATCTACGGATCTAACACTTTCAGGTCTGTGTGTATTTGCATGTCTTTGCGTCTTCACGCATCACTGATTTTCCAATGAGATGGCATTGTATAAATTTGGTATTTTGGTGAGACCTTTAGTTTCTTGGGGTTAAATCATGTCGATACTATTGTCGTATAATATATCTTTATGAAGGAAATATGCCCTGAAGGCAATCATAGAGATGATTATATTTCATATGTATCCATGAGTTATTGTAATGTTCCTTGAATATCCATATCAGGCAACTTGTACTGATTGTAAATTGCGTGAATTGTTTGTGAAACTCTATACTTGTATGGTTATTTAATAGTTGTCCCTAGTCAGAGTTCATGTGAGGACATACGTGAATATTAGACTAGCACATCGATTGGTTGATGACTATGTTTCGTAAGTCATAGACATGGAGATGTCAAACCAATGATGTGGACACATGTTATGAACATGGGGTTGGACTGGCCCAACTTGAGACTGGCAATTAGTTGCAGCTCTCTCTCTACACATCGTGTACGTTTTATCCTTAGACCTGAGATTGTCACATGTACTTGAGATGTGGATCGACCTACTTTGGGGCTATCAAACGCTACTCCGTAACTGGGTAATTATAAAGGTAACTTTCGGGTTTGTCCTGAAGCATGCTGCAAGGCATGGTCAATCAAGATGGGATTTGCCCCTCTCTACTTGAGAGAGATATCTCTGGGGCCATCGAGTGATCGGATCTAGAAATGCATGGCCGTGCTACATATGGTTAAGAGTTAACCTAGTAAAGGTATTCCGAATCACAGTATCGAGAAAGGCAGGTCAGCTTGGAGCTAGACCAAATATCGTGAGGCAAAGGGAAAACATGTACTAAACCTTGTGATGGTTCGTCCGATATGATCTTTGTATGCGTTTAGGAGTTGTCACGTCTTGCTAGAGGCCGCTATCAACTATTGACAGAATAAGTGTATTCGTGTCATGTCTATATGTATATGAACCTATAGGGTCACACACTTAAGGGGCTGGAAGTATAATGAGGATTGGATCCGAATTAGACCAGCCTTAGGCTACTAATGGGCTACTAATATAGAAGCCCACTAGGGACTCCTATATAAGATAGGTTGGGGCGAGCTGACCAGGGTTAGACCTTAGACTATTCCACCCAGCCGCCACACCTCACGCTTGTGTTGCACGTGCGTACCTAGCAGTCCGGCGTCTAACGTTTCCACCCCGCACATGTGGATACCTCGGAGGTGCTGCATCTGTGGCACTTGGATGAGCCACGCAAGGAGAGCTGCTCGTGGGACGAGGACAAGGAGGAGACGTAGAACATCTACACTGCTTCGACGCGCTTCATCAAGTTCCACAACCGCGCGTCTAGTGGTAATCCCGTGATCTATGACAACAGTAATCCTGGTTTACGTGGTAGAAAATTTTGATTTGTGCTAGTGTAGCCTACCCGTATCACTTCAGTGGTATCAGAGCCGATGTTGTTCTGTTATAGGTTCGGGATGTTTGCATATGGTGATATGCAGATTGATATGAATGATGTGATCGTTTGTATTGTGGTGGTTTAGGATTGATCTATGATATTGCTTTCCGTGATCGTGATTCTGAGGTTGTCGAACGACTTACCCCTATCGGTCGGTTTCCGCCATCGGAGTAGACAGTGACACATAAATCCCGTTGAATCACGCGAAGATCAATATGATTGATCGAATCGGAACCTAGATCTAAAATCGATGTACCGTGATCAAAGGAGTTTGATTGAATCGGTACAGGAGTCGGTTTATGGTAAATTTGATTTTCTGATCAAAATCCTTAAAGAAAATTGTGTAGATTCGATCTCTCATTTTTCACGGTTTTCCGGACGCTGCCCCTTCGAACCCCACAGGGGGAGACCCCCTAGACCCCCCTTTATCGTAGCCTCTTTTGTATCTCGTTAAGCTAACTAGGTGCTTCGATGTCTCATGATCCGGTAGAATGTGATTCTATGCATAACTTGTTTTTGGAGGATGTATGTGATCAGTATGGCCCATATATGTATGTGATGCATGTATGAAATTTTTCATGACCTGCGTGTCGTGAGTAGGGCAACACGGCTGGAGCCATATGTGTTGTCATTTATTGTAATGGCCTGCGTGCCAACTTGTGATGATCCAAAATACTATGTAATTTTGATTACTAGCTGTTAGGAGTAATAGCTTGTATTAGTTCTTGGAGGACTCATGACTTGGAAGATGGCTAACATGGAACATGAAGATGGATATCATCATGGTGGACAAGTTCTATGGCGATGGAGATCACCATGATAAAATGGGCCATGCTATGTCACATCTATGTGAATGCTATTCTTATGTGTTTTACTACTATGCATGCTTAGATGATAGAAGTAGAATGATCCCTCACAAAGTTTAAGTTAAACCATGCCCTCCCAACCAAACCTTGCACAATCCTATGCCCTGTACAATCGTTGGTGGGCCTATGAAATTAGGGTGCCGCGGTTTTCCTTGGCTGGATGGGTTTGTATCGGATACCTACATGCATAAGGGTTGGTGAGCTTGACAAGGTCATCTTAACAATTAAGGACCTTGGGGCATAAAGATTGGGCGCCTAGTTTTGATATAGAGATGTCACCCAACAACAAGAGTCATATATGATATGATTAGCAAGTGTTGCTTACCGATTTACCTTGTCTTCTAGAAGTGATGCTAAAGCTCACTAGTCGACTTGTTAATTGTGGATCTTGAATCACTTAGTATCAATAGAGGGATATTGATTTAAGTGGGAGTATATGCTATTAAATTGTTTAATATGTTTTACTCTTGCATGGTTACATGTCTTAGTATTTTGCATGTTTTCTATTGTAGATCAATGGCACCGAACACTACATCACCTTTTTCTTTGCATTTGATTCTTGGCAAATATAAACTTAATGGAACAAACTATTCAGACTGGGTCCGTAATCTGAGAATTGTTCTCAGGTCTGATAAAAAGGAAACGGTTCTGGATACCCCAATCCCCGATGAACCTGCTAATAATGCATCTGCTGCCCTCAAGAATGCCTACAAGAGAGCATGTGATGATTCTCTTGAGGTTAGTTGTCTTATGCTTGCATGCATGGAACCTGAACTCCAAAAGAAGTTTGAGGATTAGGAAGTGTACGATATGATCGTCGCGCTTAAGGACATGTTCCAAGATCAGGCAAGGACTGAGAGGTACAATGTTGCCAAGTCCTTTGTGGAATGCAAGCTGGCAGAGGGAGCAGTTGTAGGCCCCCATGTGATCAAAATGGTTGGTTATAGTCAGACTTTGGAAAAGCTTGGTTTTCCACTAGGCCAAGAGTTGGCTACTCACTTCATTTCGGCATCTCTCCCATCTAGCTATGGGCAGTTCATTTCAAACTACCATATGCATGGGGTGGAGAAGGGCCTTAATGAGTTATGTGGGATGCTAAAAACAGCAAAAAAAGTGACATGAAGAAGTGTGTAGGGCATAGCCATGTGATGGCTATGCAGAACAAGCCTAGCTTCAATAAAAAGGGTACTTCTTGGAAGAATAAGGGAAAGGCTAAGGATACGATACCTAAGTCTGCACCCAAGCAAAAGGCTGGACCTGCAGATGACACTGAGTGCTTCTTTTGTCATGAACATGTCCACTGGAAGAGAAACTGCAGCAAGTACCAGGCTTCTTTGAAGAAGAGTGGAAGCAAGAGTACTTCCCACTCAGGTACGCTTGTTGTAAATGTTGTGGACATTCTTCTCGCTAATTCCTATGTTAAATCTTGGGTATTTGATACTGGATCGGTTGCTCATATTTGCAATTCGATGTAGGGGCTAATAAGGACTAGAGAAGTGCAGAAAGGCAAAGTGGATTTTCGCGTCGGAAATAAAGCAAGGGTTGCTGCATTGTTCGTCGGCGTCATGCAACTTCACCTTCCGTCAGGATTTATTATGGAGTTGAATAATTGTTATTACATTCCTAGTATGGGTCAAAACATTTTATCACCTTCATGTTTGATGAGGGATGGTTATTCATTCGCGAGTGCAAACAATGGTTGTGTAATCTCTAAGAATGCTATGTTTATGGATGATGCTCCCATTGTGAATGGGTTATTTATTTTAAATCTTGATGATGCATTTGTTTACAATGTTAGTGCTAAACGGCTTCGGCCTAATGATTTGAGTCCTACCTATTTATGCCATTGTCGTTTGGGGCATATAAGTGAAAAGCGCATGAAGAAGCTCCATGGTGATGGTCTTCTAACTTTATTTGATTTTGAATCATACGAGACATGTCAAGCTTGTTTACTTGGAAAGATGACCAAGTCGCCTTTTTCGGGTTTACCCGAGAGAGTGACAGACTTGTTGGAACTCATACATACTGATGTATGTGGACCAATGAGCACGACAGCCAGAGGAGGATATCACTACTTCATTACTTTTACTGATGATTTCGGTAGATATGGTTATGTCTACTTGATGAGGCATAAGTCTGAAACTTTTGAAAAGTTCAAGGAGTTTCAGAGTGAAGTAGAGAATCAACGTGGCAAGAAAATAAAGGCCTTGCGATCTGATCGTGGAGGTGAATATTTGAGTCACGAATTTAGTGATCATCTTAAGAGTTGCGGAATTGTTCCACAACTTATGCCGCCCGGAACGCCTCAACGAAACGGGGTCTCCGAACGGCATAATCGAACTTTGTTGGACATGGTTCGATCAATGATGAGCCAGTCGTATTTACCATTATTATTTTGGGGTTACGCTCTAGAAACGACAGCTTTCACACTTAATAGGGTATCATCTAAATCTATAGTTAAGACACCATATGAGATGTGGACTGGAAAGAATCCCAGTTTGTCTTTTATAAAGATTTGGGGTTGTGATGCATTTGTCAAGCGACTTCAGTCGGACAAGCTAACACCCAAATCGGATAAGTGCATTTTCGTGGGATATCTGAGGGAAACCTTAGGGTATTACTTCTACAACCGAGAGGAGGGCAAAGTGTTTGTCGCTCGTAGCGGTGTTTTCCTAGAGAAAGAGTTTCTCACAAAGGTAACAAGTGGAAGGTCGGTGCAATTTGAAGAAGTTCAAGATGAGCCAGTTGGGTATGCTTCTACGAGTGATGCTATTGTAGCAGACCAAGTTGAGGAACCCGTGGCAACAGAAGCACCACAACCACGAAGGTCGGCGAGGCTCCACGAAGCGCATGAATTATTATTGTTAGACAATGATGAGCAAGCGACCTATGAATAAGCGATGGTGGACCCAGAATCTGAGAAATGGCTGATCGCCATGAGATCCGAGATAGAGTCCATGGAAGACAATCAAGTTTGGAACTTGGTTGATCTGCCTGATGGTTTTAAAGCCATCGAGTGCAAATGGATCTATAAGAAGAAGATTGATATGGATGGAAATGTTCACATCCATAAAGCTTGACTTGTTGCAAAAGGTTTTCGACAAGTTCAAGGAGTTGACTACGACGAGGCTTTCTCGCCCATAGCGATTCTTAAATCTATACAGATAATTCTAGCCATTGTTGCACATTTCGACTATGAAATATGGCAGATGGATGTCAAGACGGCTTTACTAAATGGAATCCTAACTGAGGACGTGTATATGATGCAGCCCGAAGGTTTTGTCGATCCAAACAATGCTGAAAAGGTATGCAAACTTCTGAAGTCCATTTATGGGCTGAAGCAAGCATCTCGGAGTTGGAACATTCGATTTGATGAAGTTGTAAAGGAGTTTGGCTTCATCAAAAACGAATAAGAACCTTGTGTTTACAAGAAGGAAAGTGGGAGAGCGCTGGTATTTCTAATCTTATATGTAGATGACATATTGCTGATTAGAAATGACATTCCTATGCTCGAGTCTATTAAGACCTCATTGAAAAATAGTTTTTCGATGAAGGACTTAGGAGAAGCGGCATATATTCTCAGCATCAAGATCTATAGAGATAGATCAAGAAGCATAATTGGATTAAGCCAGAGTACATACATTGACAAAGTGTTGAAACGGTTCAGCATGGAAGAGGCTAAGAAGGGGTTCTTGCCCATGTCTCACGGCATTAAACTCAGCAAGACTCGGTGTCCTTCGACTACTGATGAGCGTGAGCGCATGAGAAGGGTTCCATATGCTTCTGCTATTGGATCCATCATGTATGCAATGATATGTACTCGCCCAGATGTTTCCTATGCTCTAAGTGTTACGAGCAGATACCAGGCTGATCCAGGTGAAGGTCACTGGATAGCGGTAAAGAACATCCTTAAGTACTTGAAAAGGACTAAGGATGTGTTCCTAGTTTATGGAGGTGAGAATGAACTCAGTGTAAAGGGTTACACAGATGCGAGTTACCTTAACGACTCAGATGATTCGAAATCGCAATCAGGTTATGTGTTTGTCATGAATGGTGGTGCTGTGAGCTGGAAAAGTTCAAAGCAAGATATGGTGACCTCCTCTTCAACAGAAGCTGAATATATTGCTGCCTCAGAGGCCGTAAAGGAAGCTGTTTGGATTAGGAATTTCCTGGTCGCTCTCGGTGTGGTTCAGGGCACGTCCAATCCCTTGGACGTTTATTGTGACAACAATGGTGCTATTGCACAAGCCAAGGAACCTAGAAACCACCAGAAGAACAAACATATTCGCATGCTATACCATAAGATTCGCGAGTTCGTTGAGGATGGTAGTGTCATGATATGCAAAATACATACAGACTCAAATGTTGCTGATCCCTTGACTAAGCCTCTCCCGCAGCCCGCACATGAAGCGCACACAAGAGTAATTGGTATTAGATACATTTTAGATTGACTCTAGTGCAAGTAGGAGACTGAAGGAAATATGCCCTAGAGGAAATCATAGAGATGATTATATTTCATATGTATCCATGAGTTATTGTAATGTTCCTTGAATATCCATATCAGGCAACTTGTATTGATTGGAAATTGCGTGAATTGTTTGTGAAAATCTATACTTGTATGGTTATTTAAGAGTTGTCCCTAGTCGGAGTTCATGTGAGGACACACGTGAATATTAGACTAGCACATCGATTGGTTGATGACTATGTTTCACAAGTCATAGACGTGGAGATGTCAAACCAATGATGTGGACACATGTTATGAACATGGGGTTGGACTGACCCAACTTGAGACTGGCAATTAGTTGCAACTCTTTCTCTACACATCGTGTACGTTTTGTCCTTAGACCTGAGATTGTCGCATGTACTTGAGATGTGGATCGACCTACTTTGGGGCTATCAAATGCTACTCTGTAACTGGGTAGTTATAAAGGTAGCTTTCGGGTTTATCCTGAAGCATGCAGCAAGGCATGGTCAATCAAGATGGGATTTTCCCCTCTCTATTTGAGAGAGATATCTTTGGGTCCCTCGAGTGATCAGATCTAGAAATGCATGGCCGTGCTACATATGGTTAAGAGTTAACCTAGTAAAGGGATTCCGAATCACAGTATCGAGAAAGGGAGGTCAGCTTGGAGCTAGACCAAATATCGTGAGGCAAAGGGAAAGACATGTACGAAACCTTGTGATGGTTCGTCCGATATGATCTTTGTATGCGTTTAGGAGTTGGCACGTCTTGCTAGAGGCCGCTACCAACTATTGGCAGAATAAGTGTATTCGTGTCATGTCTATACGTATATGAACCTATAGGGTCACACACCTTAGGGGCTGGAAGCCTAATGAGGATTGGATCCGAATTAGACCAGGCTTAGGCTACTAATGGGCTACTAATGTAGAAGCCCACTAGGGACGCTTATATAAGAGAGGGTGGGGCGAGCTGAGCAGGGTTAGACCTTATACCATTCCATCCAGCCGCCACACCTTACGCATGTGTTACACGTGTAGACCTAGCAGTCCGGCGTCTAACGCTTCCACCCCTCACGTGTGGATACCTCGGAGGTGCTGCATCTGTGGCACTTGGACGAGCAAGGAAAGGAGAGATGCTCGTGGGACGAGGACGAGGAGGATACATAGAACATCTACACTGCCTCGACGCGCTTCATCAAGTTCTGCAACCGCGTATCTAGTGGTAATCCCGTGATCTATGACAACAGTAATCCTGGTTTACATGGTAGAAAATTTTGATTTGCGCTAGTGTAGCCTACCCGTATCCCTTCACTTTACTGTTATCCCGTTGCGAACCACATCTTAGTTTAATAATAAAATACTTGACACAAATGCCCTCCTTTGCTGCTACTATAGCAGTCGTATACTTAGCCTTTTGTTGTAGTATTCGTCATAATGTCTTAACTTTGGAATTCATCCAAATCCATCATGGAATCTCCTTTCCATTACATTGTGCCACCCATAGTTTAAATTGAGATAAACTTAATTTGTATCTTGTGATAAAACTAGTATCAATGTAATGCTTTATAATGAACTATTTGTAATTGTTTGTCACCTCTACACAAATATATTCTTAGTTCTTCCGAAAGATCATAAGAATTTCCTTACTATTGTCCAATGATCATTTTATGATTCATTCTGGTATATGCTCATAACACTTAGAACATAGGACATATCTAGATGTGTACATATCATGGTATGATTGATCAAAGACATTCTTGTGATTACACTCATCCAGTGTCAAAACACTTGAATCTTATTTCACTTATCAAGTATCGATACACTTGAATCTTGATTCAATTCTTTTCCATACGACAAGAACCTTTTCTTGTCGTTTCTATATTGAACTCCTTCAATATATCATATGTGTACGTTTGGCATAACCATATTAGCGTCACAGTCTATCCATGTAGACATTCATGCTAAATATTCGGGTTTTGCCTAAGTCTTTCATCGAAATGAAATTCTTAACCTTTGTTAATAAAAGATACATCATTTCCAATAAACAAGATGTCCTCCATATAATGTATTAGAAATATGTCTTAGTGCTCCCACTTAATTTCTTGCAAATGCAAGCATCTTCATCGTTTCCAGATGAAAACTCTTTTTTCATCACGGTGAAGATTCCAACTCCGCGATGCTTACTTCAACCATTAAATTTTGCATGCTCTTTTAGCATCCTTTCAATTTAACAAAACACTTTGGATCGTGTCTTGTACACGTCCTAGGTAACCATTCTATTAGAAAAAATTTGTTTTGTTTATTCATCTACCATATACCAAATTATATGTAGTGGTTGCTACTTTAATCCGTACAGACTAAATATCTCTATGAAAGATCAAATCTTGTCATAGTCAACTCCTTGAACATTGTCGTAAAATACTTTACCGACATATCGACTATTTCATATATGTGAAACATCCATGTCTGTTTCTTTATAGATCCAAATACGACCGATAGGTTTTTACATCTTTCCGGAGGGTCTTCCAAATTCAAAAACTTGATTTCTCGTGTATGGAACTATCACGGATTTTATGGCTTCAAGCCATTTGACGGAGTCAGGGCCCATCATCGCTTCTTTGCATGTAGTCGGTTCATCATTATCAAACAATAATGATTTACTCTCAAATCTCCGCATTTGATTGTTTATCCGACCTACTTGGTTCAATAGGAACTTAGATCTCCGTGACCACAATCTTTGAGACACATAAGCTATGAGCATTATGGCTGCCTCCGGAACAATTTCCGGTGCTGCGCAACTCAGCACATTTAGCTAAGGTTCGTTAACCTTATCAAAGTTCTATTGTCCTCCCACTTAATTTTTTTGAAAAAAAATCCTTTTTCAAGAAACTTCACATTTCAAGCGACAAACCCTTTTGTCCTCGGTGTTATGGAGGAATAACCAATTGTTATTCGAAATAAACTACAAAGACATGCTCATCTGACTTTGGTTGTAAACATCTTACTTATGCTTAGCATACCAAAATTTAAGAAATGACAACTTGGGTTTTACCCTAAACCATAACTCATATGGTGTCATTTCAACGGATCAAGATGGATCTCTTTTCAGTGTAAAAGCGGTAGTCTCTAAAGTTTTAATCTTTTAAAACATAATGGCAGTTTTATAAATAACACCTTTGATCCAACCATGTCATACAAGATTTCATTACAAATCTCAAACACTCCATATTCCTCTGGTGTTTCAGGAGATGCAAATCTAGGTGTTTTTGCTAAACTTGTAACTCAAATAAATCCCTTTATGATAAAATCATATATTATTCATTTTCTTTTTACACTTGCAACTCAAATAAATCCCTTATGATAAAATCATAAATCATTTATTTTCTTGTTACGATGATTTTTCACTTCATCTTGAAAGTCTTTGAACGTTTTCAAATATTTCATACTTCTTTCTCATTAAGTGGATATTTACTTAAATTTCCGGAGAAAGCATATGAAGTTGAAATCCATCGCTTACGACTACACATAATGGACTACGTACATCGATATGTATAAATTTCAATATTTTAGTCGTTCGTTCTTCTTTGGGCTTTGAACGAAGTTTTAATTATCCCGAGGAAAGTCTCACAAGCTTCACTTGATCAAATCAAATACTCCAAAAATCCATGAATATGGAGATTATTCATGTTTTCTTTCCAATATAATTTAAACGGCGATGTCACTTCGTAAGTGATATTTCAATCATTGTCTTGCGACATTTTAGCATTAATTTTTATGGATATGATTTCTCCAACTAGATTTGTAAATCATCCATCTTATATGGAATACGGTAATTATTTGAACAATCTTTGTTCTCATAATATCTGATTTAAATAACTATTATTAAAACAAATCTTGAAGGCAAGCTTCGATGTCAACGAGAAATACAAACAATAGTTTGTTTGTTTTCGATGAACATCATCACATATTCTCTTGTTAGTTACTTAGGCCATTGTGGTTCATGAATTGCGTCGTTCTGTATGAAATTTCATACCAACCAATTCGGTATCCAATACCTAAGAACCATATTGTTTAACAAGCAAAGAATACAACCATAACATGTATATCATCCATATACCTAAATTGGATATTTCCAATTTTTTCTTTTCTGCCAAATATATTTTATAGATTCTCTTTTAGCATTTCCTTTTCCTTTTTAAAAGAATCTATCAACATCAACAGTGGCGCCATCTACATGGCACATAGTCCAAAGCGTGTATATTCAAATACTAATACCTTTGGACTTGCATTTTGAAGTAGATCACCATCATCAAATGATCGACGTTCTTTCAAAATCTATTCTTTAGTAATCTTTTAGTGTAGTAAACACTTTACATACATCTTGTATTCATCCTTATCATAACGACTTTCATGATCAAGCTAATGTAGCTTATAAAGGCGAATCGTGAGTATAAGGTTATCTTCCAAAACCCTTTTAGATGATTAGGATATCTAACATCTCCAACCGTCGCAAATTCTCATCCAATATGATAATATACATTATACTCTATCATATTGCAACCAAAACATTGTTTCAGATATCGTTATATCTGTCACACATGATGGTTTCTGAAACAATTCTTTCAGCTCCTAGATAATCTCGATATTTAAATCAAGAATCATGGAGACAAACATGATACTTAAGATACTAACACTGGAATTGTTACTCTCGATTTAATACTAATTATAAAATTTCACGGAGTAAACAGAGTTTGCTAAAAGTTTGCAATAGGACTTTAAACTTTAGATTGACACTCAACACAATACGATACCAGTTCGTGAAGTAAATATTCAGAATTCTATAGTTCTATTATCTCAATAACAAACAAGCATAAGGTGGTGAACGAATGTCAATGACTACAATAAATTATACAAATTCACTTTGATTAATTTATGACTAGTTGAGTGCCCGTGCGTTGCCACAGTCCTTTAATTTTTTTTCTTATCTTATATATGTAAATGCGATTCAAGTTATAAAAAATATATGCATAACTAAATGCCTGTACATTACTTCTGTACAATAATGCATCTTTTCCAAAGATGTTATCATTTTTCATAAAAAAATTCATATTTTCCTAGTCAAGTTACCATTTTTCCGTTTGTGCAGATTACTACCTACTATTACATCTGAATTATTTGTTGTTGTGATGTCATGTATCTTTTCTCCATGTTTAATGGACTCTAGTATTGTCTCCGTCACCTTTGGCAATAGTACACGGCAAAAAACAAAAATCATAACATTCATCACTTCTCTACCATTTTCCACTGTCATGATGCATATATAAGTTGGCGATTTGGAAAGCCAGATGCAGGTGGTGTGTCGGTCCCAAATTCTCTCTTAAACTTGATAGTATAATTCTGAATGACAACTTTGGAACACCCAGGTTATAGTACATTAGCTGATATTACAGCGCACCACTGGTTGATGTGCATGTGCCGCTACGAGCTCCCCCGTTCCTGGAAGGAGGATGCGAGCCTCCAGAATAACGAAATTCCACACAAAACCGCGCCTTTAGTCCTTACTCTTGAGTCCTTACTGTTGCTTCCCCTGAGAAAAAATTCAGAATAGAGGACACCTACTTATTTGTCTCTTTTTTTTGCGGTAGGACAAGTGCACCTGCGTCAATAGCGACATCATGAACAATCACACAACTGATAACCCAACCAGTTGATAATTACGATGTGCCTAGGTTCATTCTTCACCTGCCACAGTTATTCTTAATCTACAGCCCCCGTAAGATAGTGGGAAGGATTGATCATGTGCAGTATTGAATCAGTTTGATGTGCTGCTTAGGACTTAACACCCTGTAGTTTTTTCTATAGACTATCATGTTTTTTATTTCCAAGCATAAACTACATATCTTATATTTTTATAGAATGCTAAACCAAGTACAGGTAACCAATGCAAATTAATTTACGATCTAAATCTAGAAACACATCTTCTCAAATTATTCAAGTACCTAACAAAACCATCTTAGCAAGTTATATTACTGAACATTGGGAAATTTCTAAAACAGGATGTGACACTAAAAACACAACTACACCAGGAGAATAAAGAATGGACGTTAGTTGAATGATTGAACAATTCGATCGGCTTGGAATCGGAACAAACAGATACATAATTAGTAGGAAACTGCTAGGCGTCCCCCGGACGATGGGAGAGCTCCCATCGTCCTGCTTCCCGTGCTGACACGTGTCCATTTGCTGCAAAACATCTCGCGTTTGCTGCATATGTCCCCGCTTTTGCTTCCGAAGCAAAAAAAAACGGTTTGTTTTAGAAATAGAAGGTCTCGCCGGAGACCACGCAGCAAAAAAATTATGCTAATGCAGCAAAACCGTCTTCGCCTGAGACATCGTCGGAAACAACTCGTTGATGACCCTCGCCGGAGACCATGCAGCAAAAAAGTTTCCGGCGAAGTCGGTTTTGCTGCATTAGCACAATTTTTTTGCTGCATGATCTCCGGCGAGGTCTCCGGCGAGACGTTCTATTTTTAAAACGAACCGTTTTTTTGTTTCGGAAGCAAAAGCAGGGACATATGTAGCAAAAGCGGGCATTTTTGCAGCAAAAATGAAAATTGGGGCGATTTTGGGGGAGGGAGGACGATGGGAACCCCCCCCCCCCCATCGTCCGGGGGATCCATATCATTTTCCTAATTAGTACTCTTTGAACTCGATGAGATGGATGGACAGCCTCATGACTAGTACAGTGAGTTAACTGAGTGCTTGCTGCAGCGAAATCTGCTAAGTTGTACATGTCAATTTCTTTGCCAGATACATAATATACTGCAAGTACACCATAAGATTCATCTTTGGAGGTCAATATGGTACAAAAAACTGATAACACATGTGTTGATTGTAAGTTTTCATGTGATATCATTGTAGTAGACATCAAGAGAACAAAGAGGTATAATATAATCGTGAGTTTGAGTATTTTCTGCATATTGGATAAAAAGAATAGTTTTCCTAGAGATGTTGTGGTTATTGACTTATAGCAGAGAAAAGACAGAGGTAGAGGTTCTTGTTATATGGCCTTGTAGTTGTCTCAATGGTGCAAACCTTGGGGATGAGCCATGGTGAGCCGGTCCAGGTTGCGGGGACGAAAGCTGCCACGACGGCAAGCAGCACCAGCGACAGCATAATTGTGTCTCCTTCATCTGGAGAGACATGCGAGAGTAGTTTCTCCGGAGCGAGCGCCGACATCAGCCATGGCACAATACACCTTATGAAGACTCTGGATAGCTGCAGATTCATATCAACATCGCTGTGGAGTGCGAGTTATTGTTGGCCCTGGCTCTCCGGCTTCCAGACGCCAACGAGAAGAAGGATTCAACCCTGATTCCAGTTTCATTCCTATTATTGGGCGAGAATTGGGTCAGTGGGGCATGTAAGAAAGACTTCAATTTCCATGACATAATAATTCCAACATCCAGTAAATTTCCTAATGATCTAACAAGAAAATAGGTAGTCGGCTACACATTTCATCAAGCAGATACCACCTACCTGGATAGCACACCTGAAAAATGTCCTAATCATAGAAGAATAGCGCCGTCTGCAGTGCAGTACCCACCGTCGTTTGAACGCCCGGGCGAGGAACACACTAAGCTCCACGCCGACAGCCTTGGCAATAGTTGCGTTCACCCGCTGGCGCGTGGACTCCTAGGCAGCAAAGATGGCAGCCAACAGTCAGCCCCTGGCGATGGGATCCAAGTCGTTGCCGGAGTAGCATCGAAGACCAAATCTAAGGAGTTGAACAAACTGTACCTTGACAGCGCCAACCATATGTTCCCTCGGACTCAGCTTGATCCCCCGAAAAGCTTGCTTCCCTGCTTCTCCTCCTCCGAATCATTCGATCTGCAACACGCCAGATCCTCACTGCCCAAGCCTGGAGCTCGGCCGGAAGGACTTTGGCCGGTTGTGAAGACGCCGACGGCCTGGAGAGGAGGCACTAACTGCCGCCAATCACCGTGTTCGAACCGGTGCGGCGAGAAGACGGGGAGCCCGTCGGCTCCGAGGGACCCTGTCGGTTGATCTCCAGGCAGAGGGGAGGTCGAACTTGTCCCCGATGGCTGTCGTAAGTTTGTCCTCAACCAGTACACCTCTCGCGGGCGTGCTCCCTGCACCGCCGCGAGCTCCTACCTGCCAAGCCTACCTGGGAGGAGCTTGGCGGCGGCCTTGCTCATGGCGTTGATGGCTGGTGGGGGAGAGAACCAGGGGAGTACGGCGGGGCAGGTGAGGATCAGGACTTTTTTTTTCCGAACCGTTCACTTCGGGACGGGGGCATCGGTGTGGAAGCGTATTTTGGCTGACGGAAACGTATAGGACGAACCTACCTCTAGAGAAATTAGTTTCACTAATCCAAACTAGAAATGAACTCCCACTCAAAAACGACATCCCTCGTTTATTTTTGGTGATTACATGAACCAAATCCACTACACCAAGTCCAATCATCACGTGAGTCGGTGTAGCTTCAAAGGCAAGCATCAAATGGGCATCATATCTTCCATATGACTCATGCTTACCCTTTTGGTTCGTGTTCCGAGGCCATGTCTGTACATGCTAGGCTCGCCAAGTAAGAACCTTAGTATTCAAGAACACCTGATCATCACGTGATGTCTTGGAGCGATGAAACATAATCGGTGCATACTTAAGGTAGAACATATTTTTATTTTGATATCTAAATGAGGGATCATCTTATTATGCTAATAAAATGCCAAACAAGCAATATAAGATGCAATCAAACATCACATGTTAATAAGTGAAATGATATGGTTTTTGCACTTGATCTCCATCATGTGCATCATGGTATGATCGTCATCATACCTCTGTGTGTAAGGCCAAGGTCTACGGAACTTACACGTTATGTGTGTTGTAAGAGTATCGACTTATACTTCTACTTACAACATCACCATATCATGACACTAGCCCAGCAACAATCTAAACTAGACGCATCTAATTTATCCATTGCAAGTTTACGTGGCTTAGGGATTTCGAAGATAGAACCGTTCTTACCTACGAACATGAACCACAACGAGGATAACCAAATTGTTGACAACTCGTTGCAAATTATATATTGACTATAGTAGGAGACAGACACCCGCTAGCCACTTATGTAAAACTAGTTGCATGTCAAGCGTGGAACAAGTCTCATGTGCGAGGACATGTAAAGTTTGTCCGGGCCGCTTCATCCCACTATGCCACCAATATCCAAAGTACAACTAAGAAGCAATAAAATCATCATCATCGCCCACATACTCATATGTGTACTACCCGTGCAAAGAATCTACGCATAGATCCGGCTCTGATACCACTGTAGGGTCCGCAGCATAGAAAACAAAAAAATTCCTACGATGGGAACAACTATGTACCAAAATCTATCTACTAGATACAAGCAATGGACTGATATACATCAGTAGAGAACATACCCTTGAAGACCGACAAAGCTTAACGAGTCCAAACTCGTGGTTGATGTAGACGATCTCTTGTTGATCTCAAGATCGAGAGGAAGTCCTTAGCACCACAACTTAGCGACGCATCCGTGCTCGCACACACGTCCGAGACACCGAGCAACCTCCGCCTCCTCGCTCCAGCGATACAGCGGAATCACAACTATTTCTTGACGAATATCCACCGGGAACATGTATCTCGCTAGTCCGAGACCATGGGGGATAAATACTAGAGGGGGAGAGATCCTTCACGAGGAGGTGTGAGTAAGAGAGAGAGGGAGGGGGCTCCTTTTATAGGGAGAGGGGGGCACCCAAGGGGCCATGCGCCCAGCCATGGGGCTGACCCCTCCCCTCCTTTCATTCATGTGGGTGGATACTCCACTCACACAAATGCCTTTCAATTCCCTCCACTCAAAAACCCACTCAAATTTCCATTAAATTTCCACCAAACTTAATGCAAACTCTCATTAAATAAAACTCCTTTTATTTATTCAGAATTTTGTAAATTACTGTAATGACAAACATTCTCATATAACCCCTTACTAGTATTTCATTTCACATGCAAAAATACTTTCTGCAATTTCACCCGAAAACCAATTTCGATATCTAGTGAAATAAATTCATGCGCTTGTTATTCTTTCCGGCATGAAACTTTTGCTCCAGATGGATGTCGGTGTCTCTTAAGTGTGTCACCCTACGGTTCGCGAATAATGCGGACAGGATCGAGACCCCTCTCAGATCAATAATCAGAAGCGGGACCTGGAGATCCGTACCGACTCTCACACATTCAACGATGACTTTCTTGTGATCGTCAGAACCTTTTACGCTAGTATCTTAATCCTTTTGTTTCACGATATATTACATGTCTGAGATTCGATCATTGGTATCTTCATATCTAGTTTGATCTCGTTACTGACATATACTCTTTTCTCGTTCCTCTGATATAACATTCTAGTGATCAAATCACTTGCTTGCAAGCTAATCAATGTGATATCACCGAGAGGGCCCAGAACATATCTACCCGTCAATGGGATAAACAAATTCCACTCTCGATCCATGGGCCTCAACATAACACTTTAGTAGTTCTGGACCCATCTTTATAATCACCCTGTTATGGTGTGACATTTGATGTTATCAAGAAACTCTTCCAGAGTTAGTGATTGACATGATCTCATGGTCTAAGGATTAGGATCACTTCGTATATTGTTATAGCAATATAAACTCAATGACTTTGATCGTAATGCTATATTTCAGATGAATGTTCATCACACCATTATACTAATGTTGTGACCTCGTTATTAACAACATCTAATGTCCATGATCACAAAACCTTGATCATCTTGTTAATCAACGAGCTAGTTTATGAGAGGCATAACTAGGAACTTCCTTTTGTTTATTAAAAACACATGTATTAATGTTTCCGTATTAATACAATTATAGCATGTAAAATAAACATTTATCGTAAATAAGGAATACGATAATAACCACTTTATTATTGCCTCTCGGGCATATTCCCTTAACTGCGGTGAAAAAATAGGAGCAGGATGGAGGAGTGTGAGAGAGGACACTTTAAGGATAGATTAAAGACAATATTATCTAATCAAAGCTTTAGAGCATCTGCACTCGTTGGGGAACCCAGGCCGAAAACAGCGACATATTTGAATTTTTATCGTTCCCGCCGGCGAGTGCTCGGCCACAAGATGTTTGACAGAATTAACGCCTACAAATTCGGTGACAGGCTGTTACAGAACAGGGAAATGACTCGACCATCTATCATTCGTCGATGGGGATGGGATCCTGTGGCGTGGTCGACGTGGCATGGTCGTCCGCTTTCCTGCGGACGCCGACGGGTTGGAGGAAGTGGATGCAGAGCTCGGCGTGGGGGCGTTCGGCGCAGGGGCGTTCGGCAAAGAGGAAGGATAAGGCCTGATCTCGGCCTGGAGGATGGCCTGACGTTGCGTCATATACCAGGCCTTGACCGGCGAGCTCATGTTTGACGTGTCCTTAGCGCCCATCAGTAACTTGAGGTTCGTGTTGTGTTTCTTGGCGGCGTAGTTGGCCTTCTTCTCGGTGAGTTTGGCCTTGATGAGGGCCACCTTTTCCCCTTGTGTCTCCATCAGCTGCTTCCAACGCCCGTCATTCTTCTCGACCCTCTTTATCGGCGTGCGCCCTCGTGTCGGCGATGCATTTCTCGATCGAAGCCTAGAGACGCTCGACGAGAGGTCCGGCAGCTTTGAGCATCTTCGCCTTCTTCTGGCCAATCTCTGGTCTTCCTTCGCCGGCAGCAGCGAGAGGGGCCTCCGGGTTTTAGACACCATCCTTGCTCTTGGAGAGGCTCAGGCGAGTGTCCCGCCACTTTTTGCAGTTCTCGATTTCCTCGAAGACATGATGGAACTTGAACTCCATCTTCACGTCCTCTCGAAACAAAGCAAGTGAATGACGAAGCTGCAAAATGGAAGTGTGTCAAGTGTGTCAAAATGGAAGCGAGTGCACCACAAAGCTAGTGTTCGCGAGTACCTTGTTGTCCATGTTTTCCCCGCTGGCTTGTGTGCGTTCCACCTCTTCCACGCAGCTGTGCCACTTGCTGCACGCAGTCTGGATGATCGCCCAATGGTTTGTAATAGCCTTATCCCCTCGCTCCATGTGAATTTTGCGATACTTTGGGTCGCAATTGCTACGCTCGTCGAACGCTACCTTCACGCGCCGCCAATAGTTGTCTGAATTCTGGTTGGCGTCGGTGATCGGATCCATGTTCATCGTTTTCCAAGCTTCGGCGAGACAGGTGTCCTCGCCCACGGTCCACTTGATCCGAGCGTCGGCCGAAGTGCCCGGCTTCTTTTTCCCCTTCTTGCCTTTCGCCAGTAGCACGGCTTCACCCTCGGTGTCCTCTGCCTGCGTCGGCTCGGCCTGCGTCTCCTCGGCGAGATCCTGAGACTCGATGTCGTGCTTGGCGTCGGCCCGGGTCTGTTATTCCGTGAAGGAGGTGTGGTTGGAGGCCGAGCCTGTTGCGATCATGTCCTCCATGTACGTCTCGGCTGACATGCCGACCGGCAGGGCGACCGACATTCCACCGAACAGGTTGCGCGCGTCGGCCTCGCCGTAGGTTCCTTGCGTCAAGCTTCCGCCGAAGGGCAGTGGTCCGCGGCGCAACGCGGGGCCTGTGTACGCCGGAGAGGTGGGGTAGGGGAGGTTGATGTCCACATTGAAGGCCGAAGGAGGGCGCGACGCCGGGCAGGGGAAGATCATGTTGGGGTTGAACCTGCCGTCGAACTCGGGGGATGAGGAGTATCTCTGCCGAGTAGTCGCCTGGCTCTCCTGGAAGTCGGCCGGAGAGATCGGCTAGAATCCGGCGGGCGAGCCGACGCTTGTCTGGCTTCCCCAGTGAGGTGGGTACAGCGCCGCCATCAACGCCGACCTCGTCGCCGCTGCCTGTTTTACCCTCACCATCGCCTGCTCTTCCGCCGCCGCCTTCTCTTGTTCTTGCTGGAGCTTCGCCCTCTACTTTCTGCCCTTCCGGTCCTCCGACACCATATTCCTGGCCTGCTCCTTCTTCTCCCAGTCGACAGAGGACATGCCCTCTGGCTTCGTCGGCGCCGCTGTCGGCTTCCTCGCCTTCTTCTCCGCCGGATCCTCGCCGATGATCGATGATGGTTGGACGAAGCTCTTGGGCGGCATGGTGGGTGGGAGCTCGACGGAGCGGCGGGAGGGGAATAGGGAAGAAAGGCGGGAGGGAAGAAAGAAAAGGCGGGAGCTCGACGAAGTGGCAGGAGTTCAGCCTTCTCTCGCCGACAGAGCTAGCCCACGCCCGTTTTCGCTTCGTCTGGCGTTCCCAGGGCGTACCCGGGAACATGGGTTCGGCCTGAAAAGCCCGGACCAAAGTTCACCCAAATCCGGACGAAAATGGGTTCCTGAATACGTGACTGGACCGATTTTCGACCCTTCGGACCTAATTTCGGCGTCCAAATCGGCGTCCTGGCCGAGTGGAGATGCTCTTACTACTACTCGGAAAGAGACAAGGGTAAGCAGTGGCGGACCTACAGGTATGCCGGGTGGGCCACGGCATACCCTGCAGCCCAGCCCATGTATGCATACCAGGCGAGAGAAAATGCCAACAGGCCGGCCTACCGTAGGGAGAAAAGGAGATCACATCGCGTGCGTGCTGTCGATAGAAAAAAAAGAAACAGCTATCGATGCGAGCAGTTACGTCTTGCACGTGATCGTCTCCGACTCTCCTTCCTCTCGGATCGATCTAAAACACGCCGCCACGCCGTCTTCCTGGCCGCCCGACGTCCAGCTAGCCCGGCATCCAATCCAAGGATCTATTGTCGATTGAATATGGTTGGGAATTAAGGAATCAGGCATTGACGTTGACACACTTTCATTGCCGCCCTGCCGGTCCCCTTCCCGGCAGCCCGGAATTAGCAAATTTGTGACGACTCACAGCGGCCGGGCAGCTCGGTAATTTTGATCGTAGCATTATGTGTGATTTTTTCTAAACTAGCCATATATACTAGCCCGGAATTAGCAAATTGGACTCTATACTAGCCATATTGCCGATTCTCGTACTGATTGTTTTCATGGAAATTTTCAGTCATGAAGAAGAGAAGAGATGTTGCATCTTTATTCGAGCGACACGCGGCGAAAAAGGCTGTCGCTGGTTCGAATCCTTCGCCGGTTGAAACTTTGCCGGAAGAGCACAGTCAAGAGCAAGAGAAGGTAATTGAAAAAACTATGAATCATATTCCCTCGCACAGTCCACTGCCCTCACACCCATCATCGTCGTCGCTGCAAGCACTGCGGTCACCGTCGCCGCCACCGCCTCCTCCGCCTCCTCCACCGCCACCACCGGTTTATGATACCAGTCGACTCCCGTATGATCCAGGTAAAAGACATCTCATGTTAATGATCAGGATGCAGTTCGTAGAGCGTATATTCTTAAAGACCCATTCAAACCATATACACATGTTTTTCCAAAAAGGATGATTGGGAAAAGAGATCGTCAATTCAATATTGTATGGTTGTATAATTATGACTGGCTTGAATATAGTATCAAGAAGGATTATGTGTTTTGCTTTGTATGCTACTTGTTCAAGAAGGGTACTGGGTCAGATACATTTACTGTTGATGGGTGGAGAAATTGGAATATTGGAGAGAAAGCACTTTTGAAACATCTGAATTATAAGGCACATAATGCAGCTCAAGAGAGATACATTGGGTTTACAAATCCCAAGGTAGCAATTGATTATCATATTGAGAGGTGGACTGATGAGGATCTTCGCCTTTACAAGATAAGATTGACTTATTCACTTAGATGCATCAAGTTTCTTTTGCATCAAGGATTGGCATTCCGTGGACATGATGAAAGTGAAGATTCTAGCAACAAAGGAAACTTCCTTGAATTTTTGGAGTTTCTTACAGAAAATAGTCAAGAAGTGCATAAGTATGTTTTGAAGAACGCTCCAGGTAATTGCATATTAAATAGTCCAAAGATACAAAAGGATATTATTCAATGTTGTGCTATAGAAACTAGAAAAAAAATTATTAAAGAACTTGGTGATGAGCCCTATGCAATTTTGGCTGATGAGTCTAGTGATATATCACATAAAGAACAACTTGCTCTTTGTTTGCGCTATGTCAATCAACCAGGAAGGCCATGTGAGCACTTTATTGGAGTTGTTCATGTAGGTGATACTACCTCTTTATCACTGAAGAATGCAATTGAAGCTTTACTTGCTAGTCATGGCTTGATTATGGCTCAAATCCGTGGTCAAGGTTATGATGGGGCTAGCAACATGAAAGGAGATATTAAAGGACTAAAAACATTGATCATGCAAGAGTCACCTTCTGCTTATTACATACATTGTTTTGCACATCAACTTCAGCTAGTTCTTATTGCCGTTGCTAAGGGAAATGCTGATTGTGTGAGTTTTTTTGATCAAGTATCCCTATTGCTGAATATTGTTGGAGTTTCTTGTAAGCGTCATGACATGCTTCGAAATGCTAGGCTTGAGAGCATCAAGAAAACACTTGATTGTGGTGAACTTGAAACTGGGAGTGGATTAAATCAAGAGATGGGTTTGCCTAGGCCTGGTGACACTCGGTGGGGCTCACATTTCAAAACTGTGTACAACATTGTTGTTATGTTTTCCACAATTCATGATGTACTCACCGAGCTTTGAGATGATACCTCATATAAGGATGATTGGACAAGAATACATTATGTGCTTGGAGCATTTGAGTCATTGAGTTTGTTTTCTTTGCACACTTGATGGTTGTTATTCTTGGATATACAAATGAACTATCCCAGTGTTTGCAAAGAAGGGAACAAGATATTCTTAATGCAATCTCACTTGTTAATGGTGCAAAGGACAGGATACAACAATTGAGGTCTAATGGTTGGGTTCAATTTCTTGAGAGGATCACTTTGTTTTGTGAAAACCATAGCATTGAAGTTCCTTCTATGGATGGTAATTATGTTCCTTATGGAAAATCAGCAAGGTATGCCCGTGCCCGAAACCAAACAAATGATGACCACTTCAAAAGAGAAGTATGCATTGGTGTCATCGATCAAATTAGTCAAGAGCTTGATAATCGGTTCAATGAGGTTAATATGGAGTTACTTTCTTGTATGTCAGCCTTGAATCCTTCAAACTCATTTTCCTCATTTGATGCACAGAAGGTACGGAATAAATCGAAAAAAAGAGACCTTTATTCCTTGGCGCCGCACTATGCTCCGCTGCAACAAATGAGAGTTTTCGGTGGAACCGGTGAACCACGCGAGCTGCTTAGATGCGTGGGGCAGAGGGCGATTTGGATCCGCGATTTAGTTCGGTTCAGATTAGCCCAATTCTACCCAAATGATATTCCAGGCAATTATTTTCTAAAGCTTTAAATGCAACTTGATAATTACATTGATGATATGAGACGAGATGATAAATTCCGAGGTCTAGAGAGTCTTGTTGACCTCTCAGTTAAGCTTGTTGAAACAAAGAGGCATAAAGTGTATAATATGGTTTACTTGCTTCTCAAATTGGTATTGGTTATACCTGTGGAAACGGCAAGTGTTGAAAGAGTGTTTTCAACAATGACTTTAGTTAAATCAAAGTTAAGAAATAAGATGAGTGATAGTCTCTTGGATGATTGTCTAGTCACATACATTGAGAGGGATATTTTCTCTGAGGTCGACGAAGATGATATAACCGAGACTTTCATGTCATTGAGGAAGCATAGGCCAAACAAGTAGAATTGTAAGATTCTTTTATGCATATTTTAGAATATCAGATGTTGTTTTTAATTATTTGAATTTAGTCTTTTAATTTCATAGTATGTATTGCTTATATAATGGTACAATGCAAAATTACAATTATTTATTAAATTATGTATCGTCTAAATAGCCATCAATTTTTTTGTGGCATCCCCATTAGTAAAATCCTAGGTCCGCCACCGAGGGTAAGAGCATCTTCAGCCAGGCTCCAACCGTCACCAAAGGAATTTTTTGGGTGGGTGAAAATTTTCTTTCCCAATCGTTCCTAGGAACCGAGTTGGCGCTGGTCCGGGCTAAAGTTTGCACCGACGTTCCAGACCGAACTCAGTGTGTTGGGTGGCAGAATGGACAAAAATAACCCATTTTTAAAAGGATTTCGCAAACTGAACTCTCGGTGAAAGAATTTCACAAAACTAACCATTTTAGTAGCGCCTAACACAAAGGCGCTATGCTCAACGGTGTAGCGCCTTTCTGAAAGACGCTACACTCTTTGCCAGCGTGGCACGCTGGTCCCATGGTATGTTTGGCTGGGACGTCACTATACATAGCATAGCGCCTGTGCATAAGGCGCTACACTAGCCTATATATAATGTTTATATTTAGTTGATAGAGAAGTATGGTGGCTTAGTTGGTTGAAGTCTTTGTTGGTGACTAGTAGGTTGTGAGTTCAACTCCCCATAATTCTACTTTTTATTTTTTATTTTTTAAAGGCTGCGATATTGGTTTATATTGTTGTACATATGGAAATATGTTAATTATAGCATCCTTATTTATTTAAAATAATGAAAACCGAGTATGAAATTTTATAATCTCTGTTAAAATTATTTTTCAGAAGCACGAAACCGATTATGTTTTGGAACTGTACTAGTTTTATTATAGTCTATAAAAGCCTATGAAAATACATTTAACAAAAGTCTATAAAAGACTATAAAACATATTTAATAAAAAACTCAAAAATAACACACAAAAGACTATAAAAACAAAAGTCTACGCGACAAAGGAAAAAAAGTCAACAATGACTAGACAAGCCACGGCATCAAGCACGAACACTAGAAAGAGAAAAAACAAACTGTGTGGTCTGCTAGCCTGAATGGTTGTACGTATATGATGCCTCCGGCCAAATCATGCGCGTAATAGAAATCTTGAAAAGGTTATATCGGTTTACAAGGTTGACTATGACATAAGCTACATCTCAACTAGTTAAAAATAAGTACTAATTTTTTTATTTTGTGCTTTAGACAACACGGTAGAGTCAAAATAAACTAGGAAAGCGAAACCTATTTTGTTTGAATTAACCAAATTTATAATTAGATAGCGAAGCATTAAAGAGTAACGAACAAACAATCGATTATGTGGTATACACGTTCACCAAAACATGAAAAGAAAACGTACGACAAAACACTTTCTTTGTGACATGCACGGACGAGACAAAAAAGTGAGCGAGCGTGCCATATTAATCTGCCATATACCGACATCGTAAATTACTGTTTCGCCTGCTTGTAAAAACACTAATAACTTAGTTGAAAACAAAATTGGTTGTCCTGCTCCCTGTCGTAAATCACCATCGATTGAGTTTGTTAAAGCTAGTAAAATTTTAAAAGATACTCGGTTTCCATTTTAACATATGAACAACAATATAAATCAATGTCACAGCCTTTAACACATGAACTCAAGACCTACTAGTTAGCAACAAAGACTTCAACCAACTCAGCCACCATACTTCTCTGTCAAATAAATACGGACATTATATATGTAGGCGTTTTATAAAATTCTTTCACCGAGAAGTTTGTGAAATACTTTAAAAAATGGGTTATTTTTGTCCATTCTGCCGTGTTGAGTTGATTGGAAACGCCGGCCGGAGGAAAATCATGCGCCCAAATTTTGTTTAACAAAGGCATTGTCCTATCATTGAGTCGAACCTTCGCCGGTCAGCCTTTCAGGCGAGACATCATGTCCCAATCGCCACGCGGCGAATTTATGGCGTGGTACCGCCTGTTTTCTGCCCCACGTGTCACTCCGTCTACACCCCTCCTTCACTCTTGTTCGGTCCTATAAATTTCCCCATTTCCTCGACGAGTTCGTACACCACTGCAACCCATCCATCGCCCAACCACCCACCAGAGCACCACCGATGACCGAGAGGTGCCCGGCGACCAGGCGGCGGCCAACGGCTTTGGTCGCCGTTGGCTTTAGTAGTAGGAGACGCGCCTCCTCTATGAGGCAGGCTATCCGGCGCCACCAGAATTCATGGAAGCTCAGCGTCGGTGCCTCCCGTCACCGTTGCCACGAGTTGCTTGCCTGCATCTGGCAGGTGTACTCGGACTACCTAATCGACAACCAGCGCGCCAACCCCGCCTGGGACACCAGCATCCACGCCGCATTGACCCAGTAATTCACTGACCGGCGCACCAAGGAGCTCGTCGCCTACGAAGGAGAAGGCCCTTCGCCGGTGAGGGGAAACTCCGCGGCCAGGTTTCTGTGATGGGGGCGCCCGGGCGCACGTTCGAGGCCGTAATCGCCCACATCGAGGCCGACAACAACCCGCGCCTCAACTACCCGCCTCATCCGTCGCCGGCCTCCCACCGCTGAGGAAGCTCCTGGATGTCGCGACCACCGCTGAGGAAGCTCCTGGATGTCGCGATGCATGGTTCCACCGTATGCTTCCTCTTCGGCATGGGCGTCACGCTCGTCAAGTTCTGCCCGGGGACTCCCTCGCCACACTTTGCGGCCCAGCTCACCTCCATCAAGGACAAGCCCGAGGAGCCACCGCGCCGCTGGTCGCCTCGCCCGCGGTCGCGCTCCGACGACATTGTCATCAAGGAGCGTCGCCCGCCATCTCCCCCGCACGGCAGACTTCGCTTCGGCAGGCCGAAGAGGGAGCACAACGTTGGCGGTTCTTCAGCCGGGAAGCCGATGCTGCCGTCGGAATAGTCACCGCTCGCGCGAGTAACTCCCAAGCACACTCAAGGTGGAGGAGCAGGAGTACCTCGAGGACACCCCTGGTTGGAGGATGATCGTGTAGGTGTCGTTGGACGACCTCCCGCCGATGTCCCTATAGAGGGCGCTCGCCTAGTACAGGCCCGAGGCAGGAGCGAGAGGAGGCTGAGTGCCAGCAGCGGCCCTGGATCGCGCGGCACGCCATCGAGGAGCCCTGCACAACCGGAACGTCGACGCGAGAAACAGTGTGAAGTTTGACCAAAATTATTATAGCAAAAAGTCAAACAATGTGAAATTTGACCAAACTTATCATAGCAAAAAGCTTTATAAAAGCAATAATACCAAATCAATAACATTACTCCCTCCGCCCCGAATTACTGTTCGTGGCTTAGTTCAAATCAAAATTTACAAAAAACTCCAAAACAGATTCAAATCATGGCAAATTAGCCTATATTCAAGATCTGAATTTGGAATCCGTCGCCTGCGATCCCGTCCGTCCGCAATCACCGCCGCCCGCCGCGATCCCCCGTCCACCCGCAATCACCGGCACTCGCCGTGATCCCCTCGTCCGCCCGCAAACACCTGCGCCTGCTGACGATCACCGCATCCAGGTCCAGCTCTAGCTGACCCGTCCCCTCCATCGTCCTCGAGGGAGGCGGATCTGGTCCAGGCCGGCACGCTGTGAGGCCCCTCGTCGGGCTTGTTGCCGCCCTTGGCGCCGAAGTCCAGGAGTCGCCGGCAACCTTCCTGCCCCAGTCGTCATCCTCGGGGAGGCAATGCAGGTCCAGACCGGTCCCACTGTGAGGTCCCTCGCGGGGCTTCCTGCCGCCCCTGGCGCTGAAGTCCAGGAGTCGCCGGCGACCTTCCTGCCCCAGCTGTTGTCCTCGGGGGAGGCGGAGCAGGTCCAGGCCGGTCCTGCTGTGAGGTCCCTCGCCAGACTTGTTGCCACCCCTTGGCGCCAAAGTCCAGGAGTCACCGGCAACCTTCCTGTCTCTACCTCCGCGTCCTCGGTGACCTTCCTTCGCACCCATATATAACTCCTCGACGCCCGGATCACCACCCTCTCGATAGGCATCGTCGTTGGCACCCTAGATATGAACAAAACTTATAGGTGATCTCTGAACTTGAATTTGAAAAGTAATTTAGCAACAGTTCTGTACTCCTAAGTAATTTGAAAAGTATGTGACTAAATCCAGAGTAGAAAGAAACTGATTATGTTGGTACTGATCATGTTAGAAAGAAACTAGGAGTCGAGAAGAAAATTTCTTAACCTGATGAAGCAGAACCATCTGTGGTAATACAAGTGTTCCCAGGTTATGCACTTTAGACGATAATGCCATCCAGTTCCTTTGCTATTGGAAAGTATGCCAGAAGGATCAGTAAGCCCAGTACTTTGGACAAAGAACACTCCTGCAGAAATACAGAGGACGTATCACCATCATTACAACACACTAAAGCACAACATGAAAGGAAGCAAGATTAAGTTTTCCATATACAGAAAGTTGGTTTCTCAGGGGCACAATATTTGGTTCTTTTGGATAATACATCAAACCATGGTGTACTTTTGTTTCAAAAATAATATTGTTTCACAAACATCATTCAAAATGCTAATGAACAGCGAATCAACAATGATGTATGGTCTTTTGTTGCTCCTGAATTTCGGTCAATTCACCCCTGCACAGTGAATTGGTTGCCCTTCCCCACTCCTTTTTTTGGTCTAATCTTACCTTGGGGACAGGATCACTAACACTTAGTCAACAACTTAGGATCAAGCAATTCAGCCAAGGTAAGATGATATTGGAGGAAAACAAATTAGGCCATAAGACAGTTTATTGAGTAAATCTCTCAAAACCACGCCTCTTTATCAAAACCATCAGGAAACACCACACTTGAGTAATGTATTTGCAAAACCATACTTATGCTGACAAAACATTTCACAAGGCCAGACTTCTGTTGAAGTTACAAAGTGTGGTTTGGAGAAATATTTTGTTACATAAAATATGGTTTTTTTGAAACGTACTCTAGAAGTGTTTTTCCTTGGTGCTTCGTGACAAAAGAGGTCGAATGTTTGAGAAACTTACTCGAGTTCATAATAGCTGAACCAGAATCTTAACTCTTGTTTTACTGACTGCTACTAGAACGAACACGCCGAGACATAGCAATATACCATAGCAATTTCACCCTTCAGCATGGTTGGAAAGCCTTCAGCAAAGCCAAGGATCATTTTGCTCCTTCCTAAGACAAATCTGAGTGCGATTCCTTTACATGTTATATAGTAAAAAATAAGAAAGAAGATATTAGTGCTCTAGTATTCTGAACATACTTCCAAAACAAACATGACAATGGTATCGTTGCTGATAAATTCGTGTAACAGTGCTCACCTCTGATCCTATTACTTTGGGATCAATGGTATTGTCATTCAGTTGGCATCAAGTTTGGTATTCCCTTAAACAATAAAAACTTAGTAGTCAATAAAATTGAATGTACTCACCTCTGATCCTATAAAGGACAATCATTTTATCAAGCAGATATTCTGCATCAACCCATAAAAGAGAATGGAATTGGTTTGGGATCACTGAAATTAAATACGCTAGTACTATAGGGATATGCTTTCGTAAGAAATAGATGCTAAATCCAGTGACAATTGGCTAGTGATGCATTCTAGAGCTAGCTCATCATAGCATTGTATCTAAAAGGACGTTACCATAGCAGCAAGTATCTAAAAAGACGTTACCATAGCAGCAAGTATCTTTTAGGGTTTATCTTTATCTGACTAGGCCAATTACTACTACTGAATAGGATCAGTCAAAGATCACAATGATGAATTTCACGCACACGAAAACGATCTGAGCATACATTACTATAGTTGGAGAGGAAGTGTGCAGGAACCTAATTCTGCAATTTCAGGAATACATCAGCGCTTCCATAAATCAACATCTTGATTTCCCTAAAAGACAGCAAAGGGGCTGATTTCTCCATAAACAATTAAAGGTGCAGATATACCATTTTCTTCAGATTTGGGTCCTGATGATCTTGCTCCCAGTAGCAGAAATCCTAGAAGGTGTGAGTATCGTGGACGTTGGAGAGGAGCGCCCAGAGCTGCGGCTGAACGCGATGGTGGCCGGCCCACTCCCCTGGCCAACCATCTCCTCTCCAGTGGCGTCAGTCAATGAGAACAAGGATGACGACCTAGAGCTTATCCTCGCCGTCGGAGAGCAGATCAAGTAGTTATGCTTGTAGATCCAGCAAGGCGGCATGGGGAAGCAAGGGGGCAGCGGATAGAAAAGCTCGACCTTGGGCGGCGATGTCTTGGCAGTAGGCAACGACGGGGGAGCTAGGTGGCGGCAGCACGGCGTGGGGAATCGGCGGCGAGGGGCGGGTGGGCTGCAGCGGTGTGGGGCAGAGAGGGGTTGTGCAGCGGCGGGGGTTGGGGGGCGACGGCGGAGTGCCGCACAATCCAGCGAGCAGAGCTTGTCGAGGAGGTCGAGGAAGACGAATGGAGCGGGGAGCTTGTCGGGGATTTGGCAGAGACGTTTCTGCAAAATGGACGCCGCGGCCGTTAATTCAGGCCAGATCACCTAGTATAGTGGATGATGATGATGATGATGATGTACTTCTTTGTATAGACTTTATCAAAATTTACACTGTTTGGCTGGGGCTAAAGATTATACAACTAATCATAGAAAGGAACGGAGGGAGTTTCAGTTTCATGTTGACTGTGAAGATCGTACGGCGTGGTATTAATTCCATTTTATAAATGTCGGTCAAAATTTTCATAGCGTTGGTCAGACTTGAAAATGTTGGAAGTGTCATCTCACAGGCTCAGATTGCATCACTGTAATAAGGACTGATATTAATTAAACTGCGAAGAACATAGCTCCACACATCCACCTCAACGAGTTTCTAACCAGGAAAACTGCCGCACGGTCATCTCTCTTCTTGATCGCCTGGAGGAGACTCGTTCTCTCTCACATCTTGAATCCCGTCTCCGCTCCCTTGCAAAAATTAATCTCAGTAAGATGAATAATGCAAAAGCTACTTACTGGCGTCAGTGAGCAAAAATTAAGCATTGTGTACTTGGCGATGACAACTCCAAATACTTCCACCTTTGTGCCTCTGGGCGCCTTAGAAAAAACCAAATAAAAAACCTTGATGATGATGATGGGAACACCATTTTCTCTCAAGCCTCCATTCTCCACCAATTCTTTAAAAATCTCCTTGGACAACCCCTCACTTCCTCCGACGACCTAAGCCTCCACACTCTGCTTTCCTCCACCTCCCTCACCCCTTCCCAAGCAGATTCTCTCACTAGGCCTTTCACTATGGACGAGCTAAGGGCGGCGGTGTTTTCCATGGATGAAAACTCTAGTCCCGGGCCGGATGGCTTTGGCCCTGCCTTCTACAAATGTAATTGGGACCTTGTCAAAAATCACCTCATGGAATCGCTCAACAATTTCCACTCCCTTACTACCGACTTGCGTCCTATCAATCAATCCTACATTGTTCTCCTTCCAAAAAAGATTGGGGCTAATCGCCCTGAAAACTTTCGAACTATCTCCCTTAAAAATTGTTGTCTAAAGTTTCATACCAAATGCCTCACTATTCGCCTCCGGGACCTTATCCCCTTCCTTATCCACCCTGACCAAACTGGGTTTATTTCTGGTCGCTCTATAGCGGAAAACTTTGTTTATGCCGCAGATATTGTCCAAACCTGCCATAAGCGCTCTGCCCCCGCCGCGGTCTTTAAACTCGACTTCCGCAAAGCCTTTGACTCCATCAGTTGGGAAGCCTTAGACAAAATCCTTCTCACCAAAGGATTCCCTAAGCTCTGGCGGTCGTGGATTAAAATGCTCAACCTTTCTAGCAAAACGGCCGTCCTCCTCAACGACATTTCGGGGAAATGGATCCAGTGTCGACGTGGTCTGCGACAAGGGGACCCCTATCTCCCTTTCTATTTAACATCGTTGCAGACGTTCTTCAACAGCTCCTCCTCCATGCCTCGCGACAGGGTCTTCTCCTCCACCAGCTTGTCGATGATGATCTACCTTGTCCTATTCTCCAATACGCCGATGACACCCTCATCATTATTAGAGCCATCCCTAATCACGTCCAAAACCTCAAAACTCTCTTAGATGAATTCTCTTTGGCCACAGGCCTTACCATAAACTTCCACAAGAGCACTTACGTTCCTATAAAAACCGAGCCTGAGGTTGTTGCCTCTATGGCTTCCACCTTTGGATGTGTTATTTCCTCCTTTCCCCAAACTTATCTTGGTCTCCCTCTCTCCACCTACAATCTTCGCCTCTCTGACTATATTCCGATCATGTCCAAATGCGACATGCGTATTTATGGTTCGCGTGGCCGTCCTCTCCCCATCGGTGGACGCCTTCTCCTGGTCAACTCTGTTCTCACGGCGATGCTCGCCCATGCTATGAGCGCTGGCCTTCTTCCGGCCGGAGTCGTCGCAGCTATTGACAAACGCCGCAGAGCTTTTCTCTGGACCGGGGACGACTCGCGCACCGGAGGGCAGTGCAAGGTCGCTTGGACTCAAGTTTGTACCCCTAAGGACCGTGGGGGGCTGGGGGTTCTTTCAATCTCTAACCAGAAGTTCCTCACAAAAATCCACTCTAACACGGATGCTCCCTGGGCTTGCTGGTTCCGCCGCCGGTACGGATGGTCTGCCACGCGAGACCTGGGAGATCCACACTCTCTTGACACCCCCATCTGGAAAGATATTGTGGCCGGCCTAAGCTCCTTCCGATCCATCTCCATTGTCAACATCGGGGACGGGTCTTCCACTGTGTTCTGGCTCGACAATTGGCTTGGGGACACCACTCTTAGTGAATGCTACCCAGCTCTCTTCTCGCACTCTACCAAGCGACACATCTCTGTTCATAAGGCTCTCCTCCATGGGCTGGAACACTCCCTCGTCCCGCGTCTCACCCATGCGGCTGAGGAAGACATGAATTCCCTTGCCTCTGATCTTCTCTCCATCCAACTTCAACCACAAACGCAGGACTCTAGATTATGCTGATTTACTAACAAAAAACTTTCAAACAAAAGCTTTTATGTCAACTCTTTCAGGCACATGCATCTAGACGAGAGAGAGAAAAAAATCTGGCACAGTATCGCCCCCCTGAAGTGCAAGATCTTTGGCTGGCTGGCACACCGATGGAGATTACCAACAAATGACAGAGACACGGCCTTTCCTCCTCTGCCAAGTGCCCCTCCTGCACGGATGACGAGGATATCGACCACATGCTTGACCGCTGTCCTAGAGCCTGGGAAGTTTGGGGCACTCTTCTGCCATCAACCTCTCCTCCAAACAGGTTTGCTGAAATCTAGGACCCCAAGCACCAAACCATGGAGGAAAACACAATTCGTACTGCGATTGCATGGAACATTTGGAAGAGAAGAAATGCCCTCGTGTTCAACCAGATTGACGAAGACCTTACGATGATCCAGCGTAGGTACATCGAAGACCTTCGCCTTTGGGCGTTCCGCTGTACCACGTCTCGCTCCTCTCTCTTAATCAATACGTGGTGTAATAGTTTCGATCCCCCTGGAACCTTCTGACCCGGATGTATCTCTCGCTCCTCCAATTGTACCAGTTTGATTTGATATAAAATGATTCAGGCCGGCGTAAGCCCGCCGTAGTCCCGCTCAATAAAAAGTTTCTAACCAGGAATTAGTAGTACACTGGTACTTAAGGGCAGCCACAATGTTGCTATAGCTAAATCTGACAAAAAACTGAATTTGACTTCACCATGCAATTTGGCTACACCTCTACAATGTAGCTATTCTAAATTCCTGCACCATGCGGTCCCACTCCTGATAAGAATAACCTTACTTTTTGTCTAAGATATAACAACAGAGGACACATGTCACACGCAGGTTGGCTAATCAATTTGGAACCACATTTGGCATCGGAGCACCATCTTGCTCCGGTTCCCTCTTTTGCTCAATTCAGAACTAACCCACAATGTAGGGAACTAGTTTCAAAAGCCAAAAAGCAAATATGGAACCACTTTTAGCTACACATTGTGGATGCCCTAATTTGGTTCAACTAAGGGCAGCCACAATGTTGCTATAGCTAAATCTGACAAAAAACTGAATTTGGCTTCACCATGCAATTTGGCTACAGCTCCACAATGTAGCTATACTAAATTCCTGCACCATGCGGTCCCACTCCTGATAAGAATAGTCTTATTTTTTGTCTAAGATATGACAACAGAGGACACATGTCACACGCAGGTTGGCTAATCAATTTGGAACCACATTTGGCATCGAAGCACCCTCTTGCTCCGGTTCCCTCTTTTGCTCAATTTAGAACCACCCCCACAATGTAGGGAACTAGTTCCAAAAGCCAAAAAGCAATATAGAATCACTTTTGGCTACACATTGTGGGTGCCCTAAAGCCCTATGATTTCCCAGGTTCTAGCAGCAGAGTTTTAAAAAAAAAAAAGGTTCTAGCAGCAGATTGCACGAGAAATTCGCACGAAGCTGTCCCAGATTCTAGCAGCAAAACTAACGAGAAATCGACCTCTACAGAGAAGAATACGCATACTTTTCAGGATCGATGCTCACTCTCATTGCAACGAGATCCGCGAGAACCGCTGGCCGATTCTCGGCGTTCCGATGCGGCGGCGCATCCTGACCATCGCTTTCGCTACCGCCACGGAACGGTCGGCCCCTGTCGCCAGCGGAGGGCCGGAGCTTGCGTGCCGCCTGTTCGCCAGAGCTCGGCGCTTATAGCGGTAGGCGCGGTCGCCGACGACCCGGCCGTGGGACGCGCCCTCGCCTTCTCCATCGCCGTCGCCCTCCTCGGCCTGGTCCACGCCGGAGCTCCCGCCGCGCTTCCTCTTCCCGCCGGGCGCGCTGGCGACGGAGTAGCTGCCTTCATCCACGTAATCCACGGCGTGCACCGGGTAGGGGGCATCGTCGTCGACGTCCATGGTGGCGGTGGCGGCGTCGAGGTGGAGCACCTTGAGAAAGATGTCCAGGTCGGCGCCGGGGCCCGCGAGCGGCTCGAGCGCCTCGACGGCGTCGGTGAGGCGGTCGACCTCCGCGCTGCATACGAAGAGCGCCTTGACGCCGGCGAGGAACTTCTTCGCGGACCCGACAACGGCGGACGGGTCGCTGGTGGCGTCGAGCACGGCCTCCCCTTGCAGCGCCTCCTTGCGGAGCAGCTGGAGCCAGAGGTTGAGGGAGCTGTCCCGCACCGCGCGGCCCTCGGCCGCGTCCGCCACGCCGCGCACCATGGCCACCAGCTGCCGCAGCCGGTGCCGACGCTGGCTGACGCGCGAGTTCCGGTCCCAGTTCGCCTTCAGGAACCCGATGAACTCGCCCATGAGCGGCGAGTCCAGGATGATATTCATCCCGCCCCGCCTCTTCTCCGCCGTCCGGACGAACTACGATCAGTCGCAGGTGGGGATTGGAGGAGGAGATTGGTTGTGCGCCGCGGGGTTTCTGGAGAGCTGGTACCGTGGTAGCCGTAGCAGAGACGGAAGGTGGTTTATCTGGCGGAACCGGTTCCTGCCGGTGAAGAATCAACCGGTTTCCTTTCCTCATGAGACCCAGGTATCTCCTTTTCTTGTTAGGTACTGTATTTCTTATTCTATACAGGGTACAATACAGATACAAAGATACGTACGTATAAATACGGGTGTGTTTGGTAAGGTGCCCTCCACTCAGAATTCCCCATCTCAGATGGAATTCACATGTTTGATAGACCGGGTACATGTTTTCGGTAGTGCCGACTCGATACGAAAACTGCCCCTAGGCAGTGCCAAGCCGAAATCAAGCTTCGCTCTTCCGTCCTGCCGAATCCATCCTGAAAAAACGATCCTGCTCGTCCCGAAAATTTTCCCTGCCCGTCCACCGATCTCGCTAGGGAACCACCCCGTACCCCCAGTCCCCACCCCGAGCCCGACCCCTTCACGCGTTTCCCCTGCCCTTCTTCTCTGCTCTCATCGTCAGGCCGCACGCCTCCCAGATCCCGTTGCCGGTTTCCCTTCCCCGTTCAACCTCCTCTATCCCCCGAGCTCACTCCCCGCCCTCCTCCCCGTCACACCGCGCCCTGCCTTGCACGTCTCAAGCTCTGCATCGCCGCCATGGACGCAGGTGCAGGACGAGGATCTCCGACGCATCTACAGTAGTCCCCGACGCGCACCTCTGTACCGGCCGCCCGCACCTCTATACCTGTCGTCGCTGCACCGGTGGAGGAAGATCTTTTCTGAGTTGCTACAGGTCGAGTTCGATCCGATCTGCATTGTCACCGGCTCTCCGGCCTCGTGAACACCGGCAACAACAACAATGTGAGGTACTCCCTCCGTTTCAAAATATAAGATGTTTTAGCTTTGTGAAGAAAATGTATCTAGACTTCTTTTAGTATGTAGGTTCACTCATGTTTGGAATGAACCTAAACACTAAAATAAGTCTAGATACATTTTCTTCACAAATCTAAAACATCTTATATTTCGAAATGGAGGGAGTACAATGCTTTGCTCCGTGATGTTTGCTCGTTGTGTACAATACTCGCTGTGTACAATGCTTTTGATGTGTACATTTGGAAGCATGATTTGCTCTCCGTGTATAATGCTATGTTCTCTGATATGTCATAGTACCAACATGATTGTTTCTATTTGAAAGGATCGTATGGGCACCTAGAGGGGGGTGAATAGGTGCTACTTCAAATTTTACTCTTTTTCAAATTAGGGTTTGACAAGAAAGTTAAATTCTCTAGAATATGCAACTATGGTGAATTTACCTATATGTCAATCAAGCACAAGCAAACACAACACTAAGCAAGAACAAGTAAGTAAAGTGCGGTAAAGGATAAAAGTAACCAAAGGATTGGACGCGGAGACACAAGGATTTGTTTCCCGTAGTTCCTTTCTTTTGAGGGGAAGTACGTCTACGTTTGGAGAGGGGGTGGTTTCAAACCACCAACGCCACGAGAGGCCTCCCTTGTTCTCCGATGAACCTCACCCCAACGGGCTCGATTCACCTTCCACTATATCGGCAACCTTCGAGGTGGAAGCCGACACCTTTACAACAAGTTCGGGGCACACATCCACAACTGAATTGGAGGCTCCCAAATACAAGCAAGCTGTCAAGAAAAATCAAAGACGAGCTTGTAAGAACCAAATCAAAGTTAGGGTTTCCAATGAAACACTAGAGCTTGGGGGCCCTCAAGTGAATGAGGGGGAAATGAAGATCTCTCTTGGTGAAGATGTAAATCAAGGCCTCCTCCTTCGATTCTCCAAAGATCAATGACTTTGGATGGTTGGATGAAGAGATCTTGTAGATTTGGTGGCTCTAATGGGGTTGGTGTTCTTGAGCAGCTCGAGCGACTGGAGGAAGAAGATAAGGGTCCCTTTTTATAGGCAACCCCCTCCACGAACCGTATTCTGACCGTTGTAGAAAAGTCAGACCGGAGACTCCGGCCAATCTCCGGACCAGCCTCCGGACTGCCCATCTGACTGACCCAGACCAATCCTGCCCCAGCAACATTGGAGACTCCAGTCTTCCAACACCGGAGACTCCGGACTGAACAAAGTCCGGAGACTCCGGAGTAACCTCCGATGCAGGCTCCGGACCCCTAGTCATAATGTCCCAGCCAGATCCTGGGAGGCACCACCGGAGCCAAAACCGGAAACTCCAGACCACACCGGAGACAGACCGGAGACTCCGGTCTGGAGTTTCCAGAACAGTGGCATATGAATGTGGTCTTTTCCCACGAGTGAGGGTGTTGTTCATCTATCATAATACCAACCCGTGGACAAGACAAACTGTAAAATGATCTACTTGTTGGTAACGAACACCAAAAGTGATTATGACAATAAATGCCCTCTCAATCTCCCCCTTTTTGGTGTTCGATGACAAGTGATTTGCATGGAATACAATATATATATGGGACTCCCCCCTGACTATGTGCAGCAAGATAATTAAGTAAAACATGCAAGATATAGATAGTATCAACGATAGCACACATAAGTCTCACATGAGTTACAATAGATGGTGCACACAAGCACATAGTCATAGTCACACAAGCACATGAACAACGGATAACACACATAAAGTTCAAGTTCGAAAATGGCAAATAAAAGGCAAATAAGGGCAGATAGTCGCAAATCCCAAATCCCAAGTCCATGCAAACCGATGAGAATGTCTTCTCCCCCTTTGGCATCGAAACGCCAAAAAAGGGAAAAGACCTACACTAGCGCCCCCAACCGCTCAGTAGTCATCGTCATCCTCGGCATCCTCGTCCTCCTCCTGGTCACCATCATCCTGATCATAGTCATCATCATCGTCTTCAGGGACAACAGGCCCTTTGCCGTGAGGGCGAGAAAAGGAAGTACCCTGGTATCCAAACCCTGAGGTGACATCAGCAAACGTCTTCCAATCCACCAGACTGTCCTGTTGGGCATTCCATGCCCCAAATGAGAGTGTATGGTCAAACTCGGTGGACTGCTAAGCCCCATGATCATCATTGTATTCATCTTCACCTTCCTCATTATCCTCAGCACCCTGTTCCTTGATCTCTTTGAGGAGCTTCTCAATGCGGCGGTTGCTTTGGTAGGATGCATGCTGCTGCTTGCGTATGTAGACATTCATGCAACAAAGGGTCCTCTCCCAAAAGCTGGCCTTCTTGACTCGCTCATGCACATAGTCTCGAGTCATAGTAGGCATAGGGGCATTGGAGGCATTCTTCCTCCAAACTCTAGGTGGAGAGGGAGCTCTCTCCGTCTCAATTTCCTCATTATCATCCCCATAGCGACGCCTCGGAGCAGGCCCCATATGCCCCTTCTACTGCAGTGAAACTAGAGTGTGCTCGGTGAGGTGTGGTGGTATGCCATATGGAGAATCATGCTCCTGGGAGTTAATGAGCCTCATAACCAAGGGTGCATATGGAGGACTAGATTTAGGGGTGCGTCTTGGCGCACGCCCCCGTGGCTCTCGCACCAGATTCTATTTAGGTAGGAAAACAATATTTTTGGCCAAATTGTCACGCTATGCTAAGCATTAATACAATCAAAGTTAAGCCATAGAAAATAAGCACACGCATACAATATAGGTTCATGGCATGTAGACAACACCAAATACATTCTTGAAATTGAGCAACGGCTTGGCACGACCCCGTGACCCCCGCACATGTTTCTATCTTATATAGTGCTACTAATAGGCAGTTGAAAAAACACTCGCATTGGCACCAAGTTTACAATGAATCGTCAGAATAAGCCACACTCCCCGTTTTAACAAAAATGTTTGCTCATTAGCCTCCTCATTTGTCAAGGCGGCGTAGGCAGGATTCCGACTCCAACTCCGAGCATTACCATTATTTGATTTCCACCCAGCCATGTTCACCACCCTACCACTATTTTCTGCCCTCTGCCACACCATTTTCCGCATGAACCCAGCTTATAACGGAAAATGGCATTCTCCCAGCTTTTGGGGCACGACTTATCACCTTTTGCACTGGTAGAAGACTATTATAATGCTATTTTAAGCTCTAATAAATCGATGAAGTGGACACCCGTCTTTCACAATTCACATGGTTACGACAAAGCATTGTGTGAATAGTTCATAGTCTGACATGTTTTTAGAATACAAACTTGTAACAATGAAAAAATTACAAAGATTGAAGACTACATTGTCTGACTCCTCTTTCCGTGGAAAACTACCTCCTATAACAAGCCAAATGCATCTGAATTCAAGTCAATACTCATTTACAATGACTCCTATTGATTGCAAAAAACTCTGACACATCATCAGCTACCTAAAGAAGCACTTAGGCATACATGGAGAGCCTATGTTAAATAAAAATTGACTGGGCTTGAGCAATTGGCAAGTCGGCCAAGTCCACGGCCGACCTTCTGCACACAATCAACAAACACCAAATTACATGTAAAAGGCATCAAGTGAACATTAACTATATGATTAACCAAGGCACATGACTAATAAAAAACTTCTGTTGCAGGCAAAGAAAGCACCAACTAAAATCAAACCTAAATGTTAAGATTTGAACTTAACACCAAAATGTTCTACCGCCAGATTAAAGCCTTGCTACACTGAATTTTGTATATAAAAATTGTTGGATCATGAGTTTTCAAAGGCATTTGTATTTGACAAAGGTATGCCTCTGAAAACAAATGCCACCGACATCAGTTACATGAATGAAAGTATGGAATCGAATTGGACCTTTTGCCCATTGAAACTAATGATTTGCTTAATTGAGTGTGCTTCAGATCATCCATATTGTTTTTTGGGCGACCAAATGGTCCGAACCGGTTATATCCAAGTCAGGCAGTGTAGAGTAGATAGGGAAATATATTATACATGTTGATTATGATCTAGCTGTACGGTAATGTCCCATTGAATAAGATTAGGCATAGCCTCTCTTTTGGATAAACACAATTGAAATTTTCTGCAAGGGTGAGATATCGGCACATAAACATTAGGATTTAGTAGAATTTAGGAGAAATGCATGTAATAGACCGCAGATTTATTATATTTTAAGTTCAAATTAGCCTGCAACAAAAAAAGTAGTGAAGTGCCTATACATACTGGATGATCATCGGTGCCATAAAAAGAGCAGAAAAATCAAAGCAAATCATATTCATAGCAGGTCTAAATTCAGAGGTCCTAAGCTTGAATATGGTGTTCTTGGTTAACTCATATGCACTGAAGAAAATACCTTGCCTAGTAAGCAATCAAATGATCTTACCTAGTATATGGAGACACAAAGCGTGAAGAGAACGCCCAATACCTGACTTTCATCAAATAGGCTGCGGGCATTGAACTTGTCCCGTGATCCTGGTCACAATTAGTTGAATAAAACATCCATGAGAATTTTTGCACCAAGGCATATAATTGCAATTATAAAAATTTAATCAAAATAAAATACACAACAAAACTTGAAAAGAACAAACTCATCTCCCTTCCTTTGGTCAGTTACTAACATCTCCTTAAATTCTAAAGTAGTACATCTAGAATGTACAAACTACACACTGAGATGGATTGGTCACACGCATAGTCCAATTTTGACGTGCTCTAAAGAACATCTTTGGGAATAATTACTTGCACAGATAAGCTTGTCTACCTATCATGTATCATTGGATACATCTTTGCCAAAATATATACAGCAGGTTCCCTTTTTCCTAGCCATCCTAATCAAAATAGTCTAAAAGGTATTGTTTACAATCTAAATTACACTGCTAATATACATTAAGCACAATTTTATTCATCTCCTCTGACCATAAAGTCTCTATATTTATTTAGATCCCCACCTCTCTCTCATAGTCTCGGATGAACATGACACAACCTACTATCACTGTTCAAATCAACCTGCATATATAAGAAACGATGATGCTCTTTACAGACACAGATTAGAAGCCGATGCAAGATAAAATTATCCACACTTATTGCTGATTGCACCAACAAGTCGACGTGAAGAATAAACTTACTAATAGGACTCTATTTATAAAGTTCGGTTGATAGGAATTCCATACAAACATGAACATATAAATGTGTAATAGCAAGAGCCCATTTAATAAGTAAGCAGTAGCATAGACCAGATCAGCCAGTGCTCTGCTAGCCACTGGATAGCAGAATGTGAGATCACATTGTAGATATATTTAGCATCAAGAATAAAAGGTATAACTTCAAAAAAAGTAGGACCAAACATGCTGGAATCTGATGCAAAGAAAATCAAATCAATTCAACATGTGCAAGAAAGTTAATAATTGGTCACCATAAAAACACAGGGTGATCATGTATTACCCGCAGCTATTGGAGTGTGGCTCAAAGCTATACATGGACAAATAACTACTCACTCCATTCGGAACTTATTTCCAAATAGAGAAGCACGTGTTTCTGTATCATCAATAGAGCTCCCTTTATTGAAGAATATCGTAAACATAGCAGAAGAGTGAACATCTGGATGGTTTATGGCAGTTACCCTCACAGTATATAATAAGTAGGACCCTCATTCCTCAGACATAGCAAGTTCTATACATGTCATTATTCGAATAATGAAAATATGCATGATATTGAAGTTCTTTACCTATTCCATGAGAACAACGATACTGCATATGTTTGTTTATTAAAGTAGCAGTAGCAGCAGGGAGTCCCACAAATAATATAGGAGTATGTCTTCTAGCGCAGCTTCTTCTCCCTAATCACGTAATAGAAATACAACCATCAGGAAAGGACAAATAAGATAAAAACACAGAAAAATTCAACAATCCAGATTGATTACCTGAATAGTGTCCACCTCTCCTCAGAAATTAATGCCGATTCTTTCAGTTTCAGGCACTCCTATAGTATCTAACACATCATCAAACTTTCTGGTAACTGCTGATTCAGAATCCTATAATTTACAATGTAAGACATGATCACTCTAGTGGAAATGGTACTCAAGGGTGGGAAATTTGTTGAAAAGAAAACCCAACATATGTGGGTAGCGGCTTAACTATTCCTAATTGATTTCTCATGTATGGAGAATAACTAAGGATTTCCTAATCTTATGTACAATTTATATATCAAATCACACAGAAAGTCAGAGTTGAAAACAGTGCTGGACAAAAATAGAATAACAGGGTACCAAGATCATGGCCCGATAAATCTATAATTACTGTCCTTCTCCAGTTTATTTTAATCCAAGGAAGGAAATAACAGTAACAACATATCACCACTCTATGTTAGCCACATCCTGCTAAGTTGCAAATGTAAAAATAAAAAAGGTGAAAATAATTAACAATATACACTTCTTTTCTTTGTGTTCAGTGCAGAGCAAGTGGAAGGGAAAATGGGTGATTCTAGGTTCCCTTTTCTCCATTTATGCATGAACTTAAGGGATCATATGATAATAAAACTACAGCAAAAGATATCATGGCAGGCTAGTAGTAGTAGCGCAGTGTTAATACAGAAACGAAGGCCGCAGAAACAGATACCGTGGAGTTGAGCTACAACATGCTTCATTAACAATAAACTGTACATCCTACGATCTGATAGGAAGCAAAACTTTGCCTAAACCTGTGACAATCAAATCGGATCGGAGAATGTACTACAGTCCAAATCAAAGACGATAGAAATTTGCACCGAGCTTAAGCTTGTCTTTTGCACAGAGTTTGAGCTTGTCTTCATTCGAAAGTACGGAACAAAATACATATGTAAATAAACGAACAGCTACAACAATATCTATATAAAAGCCCTTCTATACTGATAGTAGTAGCACAACATTAGCACCGGAAAAGAATGTTGAGCAACTCCTTGTGCTGACACTATTTCTCACAGAAAATACTAATAGTTTAACCACTTGAGATGATAGATTTTTTCCAGAAAGTACTAACAATTTTTCCAAACCGTATCCTCAAATGATGCATAACAATAAGGGCATACACTCAACTCTTCAACATCTAAGCGTTCATCTTATTTTATACCAACATGAGAATAAGTCAATCAACTTTCGAATTACATTGAATTTAATCAATTATAAAGATTCAGCAAGGTACCTGTTATTACACGCATCTTCACACTGACCACATTCCAAAAGTTTGTAGCTGCCGCTGCTGCAATGAAGTTTGACAGAATTTCCATGCATTCAGAATCCGCGCATTCAAACCCTCAACTAAAAAAAGACATGCTATGACTCCTTTCTCCATTAAAAGGTAATTTCAAACCCTCAACTAAAAAATAAGATAGTTTTTTATGCACCGGAGGAATTACCTTAGTTTGTATGTGTATGTAACATGTACGAGCTCATCCATAGTCTGAATTACCGTAGGATATGAAAACTCCATATCTTTGGTGTCCTCTAGTGTCATTCTTTCCATGAATCATTGTCATCTGCCGAGACTGCAATTTTAAGTTTGCCCCTAGAGAAGGTGTTGTAATCCAGTACTACTCTTCCATCCTTCATCTTAACTCCATCAATACTTTGAGGTGTAAATTCGAGTGGACAAAGCAGAGTTATCTAGAACTAAAACCTAGAAATCATAGCAGATAAAATGCACACCTACTTCCCAGCAGCATCCATGAGATAGCAAAATTTGCACTGGGCACTTAACAAGCTGAGCCTAAAATAGATCCACTCGACTTTCCTAGAGCAGACATGAAAAAACTCAACATGACCAAATCTAACATGACAAATTTTAAGCGGCAGCATCCAGAGAAGGGAACTCACCAGCAATCTCGGGCAGAGAGCAAGACGAGGAGAGCTGAGGCGACGGCCTGAACCATAAATCCTCAGAGAGACAACCACCTACGAAACAGAAGAAGGAGAACAAAACAAAAGAGTCAAAGCGTCAGACCAAAAGAGAAAAGGAACCGAAAACACCAGACCAATGAACAACAAATGGTCAAATCCTAGATCTTGACAAAGGCAAACACGACTAATTAAAAAGAAAGCATGGGCGCGTCAATCCTCCGTCGCAACAGTCAAAGAGCGCCTCACCCTAACCGAACCCGCCACAGAGGGCGTCCATGGAGACGAAACGCCGGCGACGGCGATGCCGGGAAGACGGCCGCCACAGCGCCAAAACGACAATGGAGAAGCGGAGGGGCCGAGGTTGAGAGATGAGCGAGGCGAGCGAGGGAGAGGAAGCGTGTGGAACTGGAACGGGCGGAGTCGACTGGCGGATGGAAAGCAGGAATACACCTCCGGCGCACTGTGCATACCCGACGACTAATGGCGAGCTCGAAATGGCAGCGACGAGAAAACACTATCCTCCCCCCGTGAGAAGATATTGCTCTCCTTGGATACATACATGCAGCCCACTCCCGTTCTAGGCCGCTGACAGCCGGGTACCAAAAAAAGGGGCCCACGGCCAATGAACGGAGTACATACCATGCGGGTACAAATTAGCCGGTCCATATCATGGGCAGCAGCGCAACTAACGGCGAGGACCCATGCGCGGACTCTGCCCAACGCAGCATGCAGGCTGTTTGCCCTGCCAGACGAGTGACACATGCAAAGCGCCCATCGCAATGATTACCATCGAGACAGACATGCGGCCCCAATCAGTTTTCTATGTGGAGAAGCCGAAGCTGGGCAGAGAGAGGCAGGGGTGTGGGTACGAAAGGGGTGCGTTATACAAATTAAGTAATTACTATTTATCTGGGTAAAATCGTCAAACCAGCAGCCAACGGCATGGATTGCTTTTTAGAGGCCGATCCGACGGTCTAGAGTGATTAACCTCCCTAGTTACCCCATGGGAGGGCATCAATAACACCTTTAGATACTTCTTGTAGAGAATGGCATGGAACATCTCCTCGAAAATAAAGTCCATCACGTCAATAGGTGCAGCATCTGCCTTAGGTCCAGCTTGAAGGTCCGGTGAGTATGGTACAGGAGGTTGACAAGCCCACCCCTAATTGCATCATTATTTCCAGCACTTGGTGCAATATTGTGACAGAAGATTCTCAGCATAAGGTTGTAGAGGGTCTTGAGTCCCTTGGAACCCCCCACAACACCATCATCATACAAAGGTGCCAGCTTCAACTTGTTGTCACCCAAAGCAGTTGAGTGCATGCGCAGTCCCACAGGAGTGGATACTACATGGAAGGTCTCAAAGATGATGTTGGAAAAGTCATGAAATGTAGCCGTGTAGCGAGTGGTGCCAGACATCCACACCATGGTCCGGTCAAGATCAGACCCAAACACAACTGTGGCATAGAACTGCTGTACAAGGTGGACATTGTAGTCTTCACGCAGCTCCATCAAGTTGTAGAGACCCAGCTTCTCACAGATCCACATGGCATCATTGAAGTAAGGGCTCTGACGCATCTGCTCAATACTCATGAACTTCTGAGGGCAGACAGGTGATTTGGTGAGTACACCATACACATCATTCATGAACACAGCCTGTTCTTTCCTCTAGTAGCGAGGGTCCTCACTGTTACGAGGGAGCGCATAGAAATCTGTCTTTCTCAGCTCACGGTACTCCTCTTTAGACATTTTGGCTAAGGTCTGCAGGTTGTCATACTTGGCCCTCTTGGCACTGTCCTCCCGTTCAGCCCTCTCCTGATCCATATTCATGTAAGATGCAAAACGTGCCCGCTGTTTCCGGTTGGACGGAGGCACGATAAACTGACCCTGAGCTTCATCATAGCGAGGATTGCCCCTTTGGGACTTGGCCTTGGTACGGCGAGGACGACTAGAACCATCACCTGTGAACAGCAGTGAGGGAGATAGCATGGAGATGAGTATATATGTCCCAAAGATGCAGTACAAGAGCTTTGATGCATTTCTGGACTATTTTGATTCACCCAACACCGGAGTCTCCACACCTTATACCGGAGTCTCCACACCTTATACCGGAGTCTCCGGCCTGGACCGGAGTCTCCGGACCTAAGTCCAGAATCTCCGGTCAGGGGGCTCGGGTATGAGATGGGAATATGCTGGTGAGGGTGAATCTAGTAGATCGGGCAATGCAACAAGGCTAAAGTACTAGAGTGCACGCAAACAAGTGATTCCAATGGACAAATCAGCAACAATCCTCAAAAAACACATCTAGAGATGAACCCTAGGAGAAAAATAGAGGAGAGGTACCAGATCTGTCCATGGGATCAATTCCTCCGGTGAGAATGACCCAATGGAGGAGAGGGGAAGGTTGGCCAGCAGCATGGCGGATCCCGGGGGCTTCTTGACCTCCGGGGAGGATTTTTGGAAGAGGGGGCAACGGGGTTGGAGGTAGGGGATGGGGTGAAGAATGGTGAACTGCTGTCCCAGTTCACCCCGACCCCCCTTCTTTAAGTGATAGAAACCGTCTGGACCGGAGACTCCGGTCTACACCGGAGACTCCGGTGTTTGTACATCAGAGACTCCGGTCCTCCTCGACCAAAAGTTCCAAGAAAAGTGTTTGGGGACATATATGAGAGATAGATGGTTTTTAAGATAGGTATAGGGCTTGGGTTGAGACATCAAACTGTGAAGAACCAACAAGAGCCATAGGGATTCAAAAATGTTCAGAAAAGCTCCAAGAGACTAGAATCAAGCAAATGACAAACATGAGTAAGTGCCAACCTCTCAAATGAGAGAGGGCGGTGTCCTAGGCCACCATATTTGAGTATACTTGGCTTGGCACCACGAAGATATATCTTGGGTCCATTACCAAAACTCATCATTAAGCTCACATATCACTAAATGATATTAAGAGGAATGATTTTGATTGCTTTGGGCATAATGGGGGAGGGATGATCCAATCAATTAGGATCGCACTCCCCTATATCCATGCCTAAACCAAAACCAAATATGAGATGAAACATAGGTGAGAGTGCAAGAATATCAAGTCAAGCTCCTTGAATCTACGACATTTAGTTCATTCCTCAAGTAGCAAAACCTTACTTCATCAAGTGGCTTCGTGAAGATATCGGCAAGTTGATCTTTGGTTGATACATATGATAGATCAATATCACCTCGAGCAACAGGATCTCTAATGAAGTGATGGCGAATCTCAATATGCTTTGTCCTTGTGTGATCCACCGGGTTGTAGGCAATCTTGATGGAACTTTCATTGTCACATAGAAGAGGCACTTTGTCACAATGGACACCGTATTCCTTTAAATTTTGCCTCATCCATAGCAATTGGGTGCAAGCACTAGCAGCTGCCACATACTCGGCCTCGGCGGTGGAGAGAGATATACAATTTTGCTTCTTGGAAGACCAACATACCAAGGACCTACCAAGGAATTGGCAAGCCCCGGATGTTGATTTTCTATCATCCTTGTCACCCGCCAAATCCGAATCCGTGTATCCACAAAGAGAAAATGTTGAGCCTCGAGGATACCAAAGACCATAGAATGGGGTATGAAACAAATATCGAAAGATTCTCTTGACCGCCATTAAATGGATTTCTTTAGGAGCCGCTTGATATCTTGCACACACACCTACACTCAACACAATATCAGGTCTAGATGCACAAAGGTAAAGCAAAGAACCAATCATAGACCGGTATACCTTTTGATCCACATCTTTACCATTTGGATTTTGTTCTAGATGAGTCTTTGTAGCCATGGGAGTAGGAGCTCCATTTAAATCTTGCATTTTGAATCTCTTGAGCATATCTTGAGTATACTTGGCTTGATTGAAGAATGTCCCTCCTCTAACTTGCTTGATCTCGAAACCAAGAAATACTCTCAACTCCCCCATCAAAGACATCCGGAACCTACTAGTCATAAGCTTTGAGAATTCATCATTAAAAGCTTTGTTAGAAGAGCCAAAGATAATATCATCAACATATATTTGGCATACAAAAAGCTCCCCATTGACTTTCTTAGTAAAAAGAGTGGGATCGATTTTCCCAACCTCAAATCCACGGTCAAACAATAGCTCTCTAAGGTGCTCATACCACGTGTGTGGGGCTTGCTTGAGCCCATAGAGCGCCTTATCAAGTTTGTAGACATGGTTTGGAAAGTTGGGGTCCTCAAATCCCGGGGGTTGCTTAACATATACCAATTCATTTAGTGGACCATAAAGAAATGCACTTTCTACATCCATTTGTTGCAACTTGAAGTTATGATGTGCCGCATAAGCAAGAAGGATACGAATTGACTCAAGGCGAGCCACGGGTGCATATGTCTCTCCATAGTCAATGCCTTCAATTTGAGAGAACCCTTGTGCAACCAATCTAGCCTTGTTTCTTAAGACGATTCCATGCTCATCTTGCTTGTTCTTGAATATCCACTTTGTTCCAATAACATTGCGGCAATCCTTTGGATTCTCTACTAACTTCCATACTTTGTTTCTCTCAAAGTTGTTGAGTTCCTTGTGCATATCTTCTAACCAATCCGAATCTTCAAGGGCTTCCCACACTTTCTTTGGTTCAATCATGGAGATGTGTGCTTGGTGTTCACTGAACCTCTTCAATTGTGCTCTTGTGGAAATACCTTTCCTTATATCACCAACAACATTTTGTAGAGAGTGGTCTCTTAATTCCAACATTCTTTCCTTTCTAGCTTCGCGATGAGCGTGGATCTCCGTGTTGTTTCTTGGGGGACCCTCACATATTCATCGATGATCATATCGGACGAACCACGATGCCAGGATTCAATTAATCCCATATATATATATTCCCTTTGTCACGCGATATTTTACTTGCCCGAGATTCGATCGTTGGTATCGGTATACCTAGTTCAATCTCGTTCATAGCAAGTACTTTACTCGTTCCATAATCCGATATCACTTTGTGATTAACTCCTTAACCACGTGCTTGCAAGCGGTGTTGATATCGATTACCGAGTGGGCCCGAAGTATATCTCTCCGACTCGGGAGGGACAAATCCCATCTCGATACATACAACCCAACAAGTACTTTCCGATCACCTAAGAGACATCTTTATGATCACCCTCTCATAGGATGACGTTTGATGACCTCAAAGCTTTCTTCCGATACCAGGGAGTTGCATTATCTCATGGTCTAAGGAATACAATATTTGACATAGAAAAAGCTTCACAAATATGAACACGATGACACGATCTAATTGCTCTGCTTGATTTGGGTATTCCATCATATCATTCCCCTAATGACATGATCTCATTATTAATTGACAACTCATGTCTATGGTTAGGAAACCTTAACCATCATTAATCAATGAGCTAGTCCATAGAGGCATACTAGGGACACGGTGTTGTTCATAAACCACACAAGTATCAAAGTTTCCGCTTAATACAATTCTAGCATGGAATATAAACTTTATCATGAACAAGAATTATAACAATAACATCTTTATTATTGCCTCTAGAGCATAATTCCAACAGTCTCCCACTTGCACTAGAGTCAATAATCTAGTTTACACTTGGCAACAATCTAACACCCATGGCATTAAGGTGTTGATCATGTTTTTCTCGTGGAAGAGGTTTAGTCAAAGGATCTGCGACATTCAGATCCGTATGTACTTTGCTAATCTTCAGATCTCCGTCTGTTATATAATCTCGAATTATATGAAACTTGCGGTTGATGTGCTAGGTCTTTGGATGATATCTTGGTTCCTTAGCCAGTGCTATGGCGCCAGTGTTGTCACACAATATCTCCAGTGGGTCCAAGGCACTTGGAACCACACGAAGCTCAGTGATGAAGTTCCTGATCCAAACTCCTTCACTTGACGCTTCTGTAGCAGCCATGTATTCCGCTTCTACTGTAGATCCCACGATCACGCTTTGCTTGCAGCTTCTCCAGCTCACAGCTCCTCCATTCAAAACATAAACGTATCCTGTCTGAGATTTAGAATCATCCTTGTCGGTGTCGAAACTAGCGTCAACGTAACCTTTTATGACGAGCTGCTCATCACCTCCATAGACCAAGAACATTTATTTAGTCCTATTTAAATACTTTAGGATGTTCTTTGGCTGACCAGTGTTCCACTCCTGGATCACTTTGGTATATGCTCGTCAAACTAAGAGCATTGGACACATCCGGTCTAGTACACAACATGGCATACATGATAGAACCTATGGCCGAGGCATATGGCACTTTGATCATAGTTAGCCGGACACTGAGCCTTGCTCAATATCTTACCTGACAACATGGGCAATGAACCTTTCTTTGCTTTGTCAATTCTGAACCTTTTCAGAACTTTGTCTAGGTATGTACTTTGGCTTAAATCTATTAGGTGTCTTTGTCTATCTCTATAGATCTTGATGCCTAATATATAAGCAGCTTCTCCTGGGTCTTTCATTGAAAAACATTTATTCAAATAACTCTTCACATCGTTAAGCATACCAATGTCATTTCCAATAATCAATATGTCATCCACATATAGTACTAAAAATGTCACTGAGCTCCCACTCACTTTCTTGTAGATACAAGCTTCGTAGCAATTTGGAACAAATCCAAAGCTCTTGATCACTTGATCAAAACAAAGGTTCCAACTCCGAGATGCTTGCTTCAGTCCATAAATGGAATGCTGAAGTTTGCATACCTTATCAGCATCCTTAGGATCGACAAAACCTACGGGCTGCATCATATACAACTCTTCATCAATGTTGCCATTGAGGAATGCAGTCTTGTCATCCATCTGCCATATTTCATAATCATGAAACACAGCAATTGCTAATAAAATCCGAATAGACTTAAACATCGCTACGGGAGAGAAAGTCTCATCGTAGTCAACACCTCGAACTTGTCGAAAACCTTTCGCGACAAGTCGAGCTTTATAGACAGTAACATTACCATCCGTGTCCGTTTTCTTCTTGAAAATCCATTTGCACTCAACGGCCTTACGATCGCCAGGAGGGTCCACCAAAGTCCATACATGGTTTTCACTCATGGATCCTGTTGGGCCACGCGGAGATAAAATAAAATTTTCCTCTAACGTGGTAATCCCAAGATCTAGCTGAGGTAGAAGGCCACGAGGTTTACCACTAGACGCGTGGTTGCGGATTACTGATGAAGCGCGTCAGTTGATGCAGTGCAGTCCTCACGATCCGATCGTCCTGGTGCTGATCGCACAGCACCTCTGCTGGTATCCACACGTACAAGGAGGAGCGCCGGCGGCGAACTGCTAGGTTCGTTACGGCGGCTGGACTGCTGTGGAGCTAGGGTTTCCAACACATGGAATGACCTAACCGAACAGCGATTAACCTTTCTGGGTTACTGTGCTCCACTATATATAGGGAGTGAACGTGGGCTCTGCTCGCGCGACCCATTCACTAAAGCCCATATAACACTAGTCACCGTGAGTCCAACTCACTAACTCAGTCCTAATCTGGTTTAGGTCCAACCCAACCAGATTACAGATTCGGATCCAATCCGAACTTGCTCCCGCTCTTAAGTGTGTGACCCCACAGGCTCATGGTTACTTGGACACGATTGGAGTCCGACTCACAATCGATCAGTCGGTAGCGGCTCCTAGCAGAACGTGCCGACTCCCAAGCACCAAAGAGTCATGACGACTTGCCTTTCCAATGCGACTTACGTCCGAGTCCCTTTTGCCTCACGATATACCTTGTCAGACTATAGGCGAATATATGTCATCCCTTAAATAGTCCGACTCTCTTCTCGATCCGAGATAAGTGATTCACCCGACTAACTCTTAGTCGATCGCCTCGGTTAACACTTAACCAAGTCGTGTATGGCCATGCTTTCCGAATCATATCTCACGAGAGGGCCCAGAGAATATCTCTCCGAGTGGAGGGGCAAAATCCCATCTTGGTTATTCACATTCACATCACGCAGCTTGATTCTCAGTCGACCCGAACCCTGCCTTTATAACTGCCCAGTTACGGATCAGCGTTTGACAGAACCTAAGTCGGTGATCCTCAACTCGGACTATGCAACAACCTCAGGTCTAAGGATTACATTGATTGAGATATACAAATGACAGCTAAGTTCGTTGTACCTCAATATGGGTCAATCCGACTCGCTAAACTCTTTAGCCTAGTCTGTGTAAGTTGGAATAGAATCTCCATGCCCATGACAAGTGGAACCGAGTCATCAAGCCAACTTTCACATTGGTCTAAGTTGTGTGTCCAGCATAACCTCAATGACCAAGGATATTTAGTACAAACAACATGAATGCATAGTTCCACAACTGAATCACATATTTCAATGATACACATCAGATGTATATACAAGGACTACTTAATAACTTTATGAATACAATGGGAAATATCATCATACATGATTGCCTCTAGGGCATATTCCCAACAGTCTCCCACTTGCACTAGAGTCAATCTTCCGACATCACATGTCTAAGCATCTAATGACCATGGCTCTCAGGTGCGCCTCATGCTTCGGCTGGGGTAACGGCTTTGTCAACGGATCCGCAATATTTGCATCCGTGTGTACCTTGCATAACTTGATATCACCCTGATCCACGAACTGGCGAATTAGGTGGTACCGCATGAGTATGTGCTTGTTCTTCTGGTGTTGTCTAGGTTCCTTGGCTTGTGCAATAGCACCATTGTTGTCACAATACACGTCCAACGGATTGGACGAGCCCTGAACCACACCAAGATCCATGAGGAAATTCCTCATCCAAATAGCTTCCTTTGCTGCCTCCGAGGCGGCAATATACTCAGCCTCTGTTGTAGACGCAGACACAGTCTCTTGCTTGGAACTTTTCCAGCTCACAGCACCTCCGTTTATAATAAACACGTATCCGGATTGCGAGCGAGAATCATCAGAGTCGGTGAGATAACTCGCATCCGTGTAACCCTTTACACTGAGTTCATCTTCACCACCATAAACCAAGAACATATCCTTAGTCCTTCTCAAGTACTTTAGGATATTTTTAGCCGCTGTCCAGTGGATCTCTCCAGGATCAGCCTGGTATCTTCTCACAACACTTAGAGCATAGGAAACATCCGGCCTAGTACAAATCATGGCGTACATGATGGATCCAACTGCAGAAGCATATGGAATCGCACTCATCCTACTTCGCTCATCAGTTGTCGAAGGACACTGAGTCTTGCTAAGTTTTACACCATGGGACATCGGTAAGAACCCCTTCTTAGACGATTCCATGTTGAACTTTTTCAACACTTTGTCCAAATAAGTACTCTGACTCAATCCAATGAGCCTCCTTGATCTATCTCTATAGATCCGGATTCCGAGGATGTATGTTGCCTCACCCAAGTCTTTCATTGAGAAACTCCTTTCCAATGATTCCTTGGTTTCTTGCAACATCTGGACGTCATTTCCAATCAGTAATATGTCATCCACATATAAGATTAGAAAATTTACTTTGTTCCCACTAAACTTCTTGTACAAACAAGAATCATGATCACTCTTGATGAAGCCAAACGATTTGACTACCTCATCAAAGCGAATATTCCAACTCCGAGATGCTTGCTTCAACCCATAAATGGATTTCTGAAGTTTGCACACCTTGTCAGCATTAGCCGGATCGACAAAACCCTCGGGCTGTATCATATACACGTCCTCGGTTAAATTTCCGTTAAGGAAAGCCGTTTTGACATCCATCTGCCATATCTCATAGTCGAAATAGGCCGCTATAGCTAACATGATCCGAACTGATTTAAGCATCGCTACGGGCGAGAAAGTCTCGTCGTAATCAACTCCTTGAACTTGTCGGAACCCCTTCGCGACAAGGCGTGCTTTATAGATTGAAACATTTCCATCCATATCAGTTTTCTTCTTAAAGACCCATTTGCACTCGACGGGTCTTGCACCGTCTGGCAGATCAACCAAGTTCCAAACTTGATTTTCATCCATGGACTTTATCTCGGATCTCATGGCTCCAAGCCATGACTCGGAATCAGATCCCACCATCGCTTCCGAATAATTTGCCGGCTCATCACTGTCTAACAGTAACACATCACGAACACTTCGTAATCTTGCCGATCTTCGTAGTACAGGTGCTACTGCCGGCTCAGCTGCCACGACCGGCTCAACCTCCAAGGTTTTTGCCGACTCGCTACTAGCCGGTTCCTCTCGAATTTCTTCGAGTTGCACCGTGCTCCCACTTACTCCCCGACTGAGAAACTCTTTCTCAAGGAAGACACCGTTCCGAGCGACAAACACTTTGCCCTCTTCTCGGTTGTAGAAGTAGTAACCCAAGGTTTCCCTCGGATACCCCACGAAAATACATTTATCTGACTTGGCCGTAAGCTTGTCCGACTGAAGTCGCTTGACAAAAGCTTCACAACCCCAAATCTTAAGAAAAGACAAACTCGGCTTTTTGCCTGTCCACATCTCATGCGGTGTCTTCTCTACCGATTTTGATGGTACTTTGTTTAGTGTGAACGCCGCTGTTTCTAGACAATAACCCCAAAATGATAAAGGCAGATCTGTCCGACTCATCATTGATCGTACCATGTCCAACAAGGTCCGATTCCGCCTTTCCGAAACACCATTCCTTTGTCGCATTCCTGGCGGAGTAAGTTGAGGAACTATTCCACAACTTTTCAGATGGTCATTAAACTCATGGCTCATGTACTCGCCTCCTCGATCCGACCGAAGAAACTTTATTTTCTTGCCGAGTTGATTCTGTGCTTCATTCTGGAATTCTTTGAACTTTTCAAAGGCTTCCGACTTATGTTTCATTAAGTAGATATATCCATACCTACTCAAATCATCAGTGAAGGTAATGAAGTACTCATAACCACCCCTGGCTGTCGTGCTCATTGGTCCACATACATCACTATGTACTAGTCCCAACAAGTCAGACGCCCTTTCGCAACTCTTTGCAAAAGGTGTCTTGGTCATTTTGCCGAGTAGGCAAGATTCGCATGTCTCGAACGACTCCAAGTCGAACGAAGTTAGGAGTCCATCATCATGGAGCTTCTTCATGCGTTTCCAACTTATATGACCAAGCCGACAGTGCCAAAAGTAAGTCATATTCAGATCATTTGGTTTCAACCTTTTAACATTTATGTTATAAACCGACTCACCATCAAGATTCAAAATAAATAACCCGTCCTGGACGGGTGCAAAGCCGTGAAACATATCATTCAAATACAAAGAACAACCATTATTCTTGATATTCGACTCATAGCCTTGCCTCATCAAACATGAAGCAGTAATAATGTTTCGACTGAGCACTGGAACATAATAACAATTATTTAGTTCCATAATGAATCCGGAAGGTAAATGAAGTTGCATCGTGCCGACTTCCAACGCAGCAACTCTTGCTTTGTTGCCGACTCGAATATCAACCTCACCTCTTGCTACGCTCCTAGTTCTTACCAGTCCCTGCAACGAGTTGCAGATGTGAATAACTGATCCGGTATCATATACCCAAGAACTATTAGGTGCATCAGCAAGATATATGTCTATAACATTGCAAACAAGTGTACCTGAGTCGGAAGTCATACCTCCACTCTTGGCTTTGTCAGCCAAGTACTTGCTGCAGTTCTTCTTCCAGTGGCCATCCGCCTTGCAGTAGAAGCAAGTGGATCCGGCTGAAGGAGATGGCTTAGTCCCTGAGGAAGCGCTTGGGACAGGGTCCTGAGCCTGCTTTCCTCCTGACTTAGCCTTCTTCTTAGTCCAAGAACTCTTCTTAAACTTAGCCTTATTCTGCACCATCAACACTTGACTGGTGCCCTTCTTGAGATCCGCCTCTGCCTGCTTGAGCATCCCATGCAATTCAGTGAGCTTCTTATCCATACCATGCATGTGGTAGTTCGAAATGAACTGCCCATATGCACTAGGAAGAGAGTTCAGAATTATATCCGTAGCGAACCCTTCGCTTATGGGGTAGCCAAGCCTCTCCAGAGACTGCACGTAACCAACCATTTTGATCACATGCGGACTCAGTGGATCACCATCCTTAAGCTTGCAACTCAACAGAGCCTGAGAGACTTGATACCTCTCAGTCTTCGCCTGAGCCTGGAACATACTTTTGAGGCTTTCGATCATATCGTAGGCCTCAACATGCTCGAACTGCTTTTGCAAGTCCGGTTCCATGTGAGCAAGCATAAGACAGCTAATATCCGTGCACTCATCTTTAGCCCGACGGTAGGCATTGGTGGCTGCGACAGTCGCATTCTCATTCGGCTCATCTGGAAGTGGGTTGTCTAGGACATGGTCCTTCTTTTCTTGTTTGAGAACAATTCTCAGATTTCGATACCAGTTGGTAAAATTAGTGTCGTTCAGTTTATCTTTCTCAAGAATGGTTCTCAACGCAAAACCGGATATCTGAGAGTGACTGCTACTTGGTGCCATGATCTACAACAGAAAATATGCAAAAAACACTTAAGACATGTATTCATAAAAGAGCAAGAATATTAAACATTTTAATATTTTATTCTCCCACTAGAACCAACACCCCTCCGATGGTTACTTAGTGATTCAGGATCCTAAATAAGCAAGTCGGCTAGTGAGCTTTAGCATCACCGCTAGGCGCCAAGTGATCTAGGTAGACAACTCCTTGTCAATCGCATCTCATGCGACTCTTGTTGGACGGGTGGCATCACATGCCCCGGCTCCCATCCGACTTTTCCCCGAGTCCCACAACCGTTGTGATAGACCCGTCTAGCTTACCAAGTGTTTCTGCAGTAAGAGTCCGACTCGAACCCACCTAGTCGGAAAGAATTGGCAGCACCTCAATTTTATGAGCCCACTACCAAAAATGTCCGACTTGTGATGGTGCAAACACTGGCGGGAAAACCGACTAGACCTTCTTTGAGGGATTAAATTTTACCGACTATCTAATAGAGGTAAAACTGAGACATAACAATAACACAAGATAAAACAATTATAATGTGAAATGGTATGGCTCTCTTCATGGCGATCTCCATCTCCACAAAGCCTGTAATCCGACCCGTGCCAACTCTTGTCACTTGCCGTCTTACTCCATGTCGCCGACATGTACAACGCCTTGCATGCCTTCCGGGTTCTCAAACAGCTACACTAGCTTAGTAAAGTAAATTACATAGAGAATCTGACACGCAGGTCGTTATACAATAAAATGACAACACCTAGGCTCCAGCCGGCTGACAAAAACCGTGATTCGCAGATCACGTATGGATTACACACATACATCACATGCACATGAACCATACCATTCACAACTTCCTGCAAAAACAAGTTATGCATAGATACAATATCTACCGGCGTTGTGAAACTCGCAACGACATCTAAGGCGCTACGACAGGGCGAAGCCGGACATGGATTCCGACCATATTGACTCCCACATATTCATCGATGATCATATCGGATGAACCACGATGCCAGGATTCAATTAATCCCATATATATATTCCCTTCATCACGCGATATTTTACTTGTCCGAGATTCGATCGTTGGTATCGACATACCTACTTTAATCTCGTTCATAGCAAGTACTTTACTCGTTCCGTAATACGATAACACTTTGTGATTAACTCCTTAACCACATGCTTGCAAGCGGTGTTGATATCGATTACCGAGTGGGCCCGAAGTATATCTCTTCGACTCGGGAGGGACAAATCCCATCTCGATACAGACAACCCAACAAGTACTTTCCGATCACCTGAGAGACACCTTTATGATCACCCTCTCATAGGATGATGTTTGATGACCTCAAAGCTTTCTTCCGATACCAGGGAGTTGCATTATCTCATGGTCTAAGGAATACAATATTTGACATAGAAAAAGCTTCGCAAAGATGAACACGATGACACGATCTAATTGCTCTGCTTGATTTGGGTCTGTCCATCATATCATTCCCCTAATGACATGATCTCATTATTAATTGACAACTCATGTCTATGGTTAGGAAACCTTAACCATCATTAATCAATGAGCTAGTCCATAGAGGCGTACTAGGGACACGGTGTTGTTCATAAACCACACAAGTATCAAAGTTTCCTCTTAATACAATTCTAGCATGGAATATAAACTTTATCATGAACAAGAATTATAACAATAACATCTTTATTATTGCCTCTAGGGCATAATTCCAACAGGATGATTTGGTAAGAAAACGAAGGCAGCTAATTGTGAAAGCTGTCGACCTCGCAGCTGTATTGGGTGCTTACATGGTGTTTATCTCAAGAAAAGCTAAGAAAATTCCGACGATAACAATAGGTCGTATGATTGATATAGATATAGCTAGAGAATCGAATCTGAGATGTATCTACCATTCTACCGATATAAATTGCTCGAATCATCTAAGAATGAGAAGAGCTCCCTTTTTCGTTTGTGCACTTTGTTTAGAGAGTGGAAATTATTGGAAGATAGTATTCATACTTCTATTGAGGAACAAGTAGCCACGATTTCTCCTAGTAGTTGGCCACAACACAAGGTTTCGAGCTCTAGAACTAATCTTTAGAAGATCTATTTGAAGTAGTCAGCAGATATTTTAAGGCGGTGTTATATGCTGTTGGAGAGTTGCGAGCTGAGATGATCCGTCCTTCCTCTAATCACATCCATCCTAAAATTAAGGAAAACAGCCGACTTCAATCCTTACTTCAAGGTAAATTGTTCTAGTTAAAAAGTCTCAGTACTATTGGGATTTGACCAGACCAATGAACAACATGTACTTGTATTTTCTGAATTAGGATTGTATTAGAGCAATAGATGGGACTCATGTGTCGGCAAAGAGTCCTAAGAAATATATCGGCCGCTTTTATGGGTAGAAAAGATGGCACTACCCAAAACGTCATGGCACTCTTATGTAACGTTGATTAGAATTAATGCATGAGCACTCGTGTGTACTCCTTCCGTTTCAAAATATAAGATGTTTTAGTTTTGTGAATCAAATATATCTAGACTACTTTTAGTATATAGGTTCACTCATGTTTGAAATGAATCTACATACTAAAACAAATCTAAATACATTCTCTTCAAAAACCTAAAACATCTTATATTTTCAAACGGAGGGAGTACTTATTATGAATTGCAAACTTGTCACTTGGAAATGTATGACGTGTGTTGTTTTGGTACGTGCTAAAATTATTATATATTTGTCTCGGTGCTCTCCAAATTTGCTGCTTGTTGTTATGTGCCAAAATTATTATATACTTATTGAAATTCGCATCGGTTGAATTATTATTGGTCTCAACCATATGCAGTCAGTCTACCAGACAAAGTCTAAACTCAGCATGCTTACACGGATCTGGACTACCAAACAACATCTCAGCTCAACATATATCTTGACAGACACCCCGGGCTACCAAACAAACACACGAGAGTATGTCAACACAACTTTGTTAGGATCAACATGTATAAGAAGAGAGAGACAATTTAAAATCACCCGGACTACCAAACACCACAACCTACTTGCCTGGCCCACTCGGCCCACTCCATTGATAATATACTCAATCTGGAGTAGTATCATGGCAGAGCGCCCCGTGAGGCCGTGTGTGTATCTCTCTCGTCTGGAATTCTCGATCCAGAAAAAGCGGCTGCGAGGCGGCGGCGGCTACCTGCTGTGGCCGGCCGGGCGGGACGGCCGTGCTGTCTAGCACTCGACCTCCGGGAGTGACCAAGCATGGCACATACAGTAGAGTGATGTGGGTTGCCTAGTTGGCGTTGGCGTTGGGGGAGACTGTCAGATAAAGCTAGTACTCCAGTAGTAGTAGAAGGGTGAGCTAGGGAGGGAGTGAGCACCAATTCAATGTGACATTGGCAGCGGCAGCAATGCAGTGCCATGCCCATGCGTGCACGGGAGGAGGACCAAAAGATTTCGTGGTCACGGACGCGTCCATCTGCGGCTCTATTGCCTGCAACTGCAACCGTCAGATGCAGGAAACAGCCCCGCTCGACCCGGCTGTTGGTACGGTGGAGAAACTGTCAAGGAGATAGGGAGGACGGAGGAGTGCGCGGCAGCCGGAGTGCGCAGCGGTTGCAGTGACCAGTGCTGACCGACCGGAGAGAGGACGCTGACAGAGGATAAATTAAGGACAGTGTTGTCACGTCAAAGCTTTACTGCTACTCGGGAAGAGGATTTTTTTATAAATATGACCCTCTGCAATTTGTTATCGTCGAAAATACCCTTCTCACGACGTAAAAGCGAAAAATGACCTGGCGAAAAATGACCGATCGTGCTCTGGTTTTGTCATGCAGGAGGAGACCAGTAGCCCCTTTCGGTGCTGGTCTGCCTGGTTCCGGGTGGGAGGGAGGGAGATCGAGCGATGAGAGTTGTTGGGGGACTCGAGTTGTCGTGGCCGTCGTGCGTGCGAAAAAGTTGCCGTAGATTTTTGGGAAGGCGCACGGCTGATCGTACATCCCGCGGTATCATCCCCTTTCTTCTTTTTGTTGTTGCCGTCCTGGACGGCGTCGCGAGCCAAGCCGGCGCCGAGGCGACGAAGCGGGTTTGGGACTGCCGAGTTGGTTGTTGATCGAACACGCGTATGTGCCAGAAGTTGTTCCTGCTCAGTTGGTCGAACACATGTGCGTGGCGAGCGCACGTAGAGAAGGGAACTTTCGCATCAGAGAAAATGAAAAGGAACTACCACATTTGAGGCGGTGGTGCCAACGAACTACCATCTTTGCCCGTTTGTCGAAGAACTGCCAACATTGGGGTCAGTTGTCGACAGATAGCACTAATCGGCTGTTTTAGAGGGGATAACCACGTTTCTGACCGGTTGGGCCTACACGTCAGGTCCACGTGGCACGGTGGCCGTTTGCACGTTTGACGGCCGTTAGGTATCATCGTGGCAGGGCTCATGTCGTCACTTCCTGCCATTCCACTCTCGCTCCCGCGTGCAACAGGAACATGGCGACTCCTGGCGGCGGCGGCGGTCCGCCCGACGACGACAACCGTACCGGCGAAGGCAGTGAAGGGTGAGCAAGACAGGGGCTATTATATGAAGGAGGGGAGGAGCACCGCAGCATCGACGCTGATCCAGAGCAGGTACCATTGCTACAGCCACCGATGCCCCCTGTGCCCGATTCGCATAAAGCATGGTCATCGGCCGGGCAGACCTCCAGCGAAGATCCGCTCAGCCACTACGTCTCCGACGCCGGGTAAGCCGTTCTCTGCTCCTTCATTGCATCAAGTTTGACAGAGATCTCTGTTAGGCATGAAGGTTAAGAATTTAGGGTTTGAATAGTTGTTTAATGTAATGTAGGAAACAAATTGAGCTTTGGGAGCTGTTTATTCAATTTGATGGTGTTAAATTTGTGCAAAAGATCCTAGAACGCTGTGATGTTAGATATCTGAATCTGTTGTCACTGATGGAGAAGGAAGGGTATGGCATCTGTGATTCAATGTACTATGTGAAAGAGGAAGGGGAGGGACTGGCAGGGTTAGATTTAATAGATAGTCAGGTTAAGGTGGATGATATGATTAGGAAATATGAGAGCAGAAAGAAATTGGTGCTCACAGTGATGAGGGACAAGAGGAAACATGCTGTAGTTGTGTCCCCAATAAAGAGCAAGAGTACTGTCAATTTTGTTGCCAAAGAATTTCCAAGGTACATTGATGTAGAGGCAGGGAAGGACCAGCCCATTCCATATCAAGTTCAGACACATAACAGTGTTTGCTACCAGCCCCTGCAGACTGAAATTGGTGATCAGCTTGTGGATCAGCAGTTCAGTACACGAAATAGTGTTTTCCTTGATACCGTGCAAACTCAAACTGATGAGAACATATGTGGTGGAGAAGTAGAGGATGGAGAGGAATCTGATCATAGCTATAGTTGGTTGGATGAAGGACAATATGATCCAGTTTCTCTAGAGGATATGAGAAAGAAAGAAGAAGAGTAAATAAAGGAAACACTTGCAGAGATGAAGAGGAAGAGAGAAGACCCACTACTACACTATGAGGGTGAGACAGATATTGAGGTCATTTTTGTCAATGATGATGATAAAGATTGTGTAGAACAAATTCCAGAAGAGCAGCCTGTGAAGAAGAAAGTGAAGAGGCCAGATCCTACACTGAGATCACATTCTCAAGTAGAGATACCTGATATTCCTGACTGGGCTCCTTCTGATGATGAAGAGGACATGTGTTTCATGCAAGAGGAAGATGATGATGCATTTGAGCCACATTTTTTTGTGATTCCTAAAGGAAGGAAATCTAGAGCAAAGAAACAGAAAGAAAGGGTCTGGTATGATGAAAACAGAGCAAGTCCAGAGCAACAATTTATGTTGAAGCTATGTTTTAAAGATGTTTATCAGTTCAGAGATGCACTTTGCAGACTGCACATTACCCAAGTAAGGGACAACACAACAACCACACAACAAACATTCATACAACCATTGAAACCAAATAGTACAATAGTCTGTTTTGAAACCAAATAGTACATTACTAAGGAACCAAATAGTACATTACTCAACAACCAAATGGTACATTACTCATCACATATTTCTTTAATCTTCCTCAACTTTGCCCTTTGCTCTTCTTTAAACTTAAACAGATCTCTAATGGTATATTCCAGTTTCCTCTTCTCTTTGTTTAGTTTATCCCTTTCCTTCTCTGCCTTGATCCACATCACCTTGTGCAGGTTACTAGCATGCTCATCTAACTTCATCTTCTCCTCCAATTCGGCCCTGGCTTCAATTAGTGCTTGTTCAGCTTTTGCCTTCAAAGCAAGTGTGACCTGCTTCTCTTTCACTATCTTCTCCACTTCTTCTTGAACTATCTTCAGGTCACTATGCAACTTGGTTATTTCATCCCTAAATTTGAACTTCTCCTCCATATAGTCTAGAGAATCACTAACTCTTCCTTGCTTGACTTCTCCATACATCTCCCATAATTTTCCAATAGCTTTTTGTAGTGATGATGGCCACTCTTGATCTACCCAGCTAACATAGTCACAGGTTTCCCCAAACTACAATACAAACAATACAATATTTTCATTAGTTCCTAATTATCCACTGAATGTTTACTATCCACTGATGAGTAAGAATTGAATCAATATTAAGCACAATATAAACACAAACCTGTCCTGCACATCCATAAAATTTCCTCCCAGTTTTACAGCCTTCCCATCCAACAAACTTGGCAGTAGTGGCATGGCATTTACAACGTGGAGGTGTTGGTCCATCGGCTAACCCTTCCCACTCAGAGTCGTAAAGGGTGTTCAATCTCTAAGAAAATTGAATGTACATTGCAGATGAGAGAAACTCCAGATCAATTCCAAAATCCCCAAATTGGATGAACTGGATGAACCCTAACCCTAAAATAGAGTAAAAGGATTACTAACCTTGCTGCTAGCGGTGCTGTGGTCCAAGGACGATTCCTCACCATCTCCCCACGATACCATGGTGGGCGGTGCGGCGAGCTTCGGCAGCGTCGGGGACAGGCGAGCTGGCTGGCGTCTTGGTCGGCTGGGGATAGGGAAGCAGGCAGAGGTGCTGTCTGAATCGAACCACATACTACGATACCTAACGGCCGTCAAACGTGCAAACGGCCACCGTGCCACGTGGACCTGACGTGTAGGCCCAACCGGTCAGAAACGTGGTTATCCCCTCTAAAACAGTCGATCAGTGCTATCTGTCGACAACTGACCCCAATGTTGGCAGTTCTTCGGCAAAACGAGCAAAGATGGTAGTTCGCTGACACCGCCGCCTCAAATGTGGTAGTTCCTTGTCATTTTCTCTTCGCATCAAGCAAAGTGTATAAATTTGAGTTTGTTTAATTTCCCATCAAGCAAGCGTTTGGAGCCCGTGTCTTGGTTCGGCTGACACAGCAAGGTGGCGGCTATCTGACTGTGTGAATGTGATGGATGGGACCCGGCCGCGGTCAGTGGGGGCTGCCACACGGCGGCTTCCCGGCGACGGATTGATTTCCCGTGGGGTGTGGCGGTCCACGGCGAGGAGGAGATGGTTGTCCAACTCCTAGGCAGTGGACACCGTCATATGCTCCTTAGACCCCCTGCCTCTCCAATTCGATGTTGTCCGTCCAATCACAAGAGAGTTCGCGAGGGAGTTGCTAACGCAGGGAATCGAGCTATTCCTCTAATCCAACGTCTATGTCATGTTGATGTGGTGTATCCACATGGCACGGAGGTGTAACTATAATTCCACCACGGACAAAGGAAGAAGTGCTGGTGCCACCAGCGGCAGGCCCCAGCTGCCTTTGTCGACCACATTCGAGTTGATGCCGCTCGGACTAGGAGGCTGTCATATTGCTCCGGACCTTGTGTCCGAGACATGCTCCGGAAATTTCATGGACGAACATAGAATATGGGCATGTACACCCAGGTATTTTTTTCCAAATTTTAAAACATTTTTAATTACATCATTTCGTCGATGGGTGCATCTACACCTACGAGCCAAAGTGAATTTTCCGTTTTATGACCCCTATTTCTGATCATAGATGTGTGTAATATTTTACTTTTTGCTTGCCCTAGATAACCAAATAGACAAGAAAATCGTTGCAGCCCTAACCAAAATAACTGATTGTAAAGACCTATCTTCCCTTGCAACCATGACCTATAAACATGCGAAATGCTTTGAGGTGGAGTGATGTTGAATCCTTAATGAACATGATGTACTATAAGTTAATACTTTGTCTTTCTCAAGCTCACACCAGCCTATTCAATTTGACTTTTTCTCCAAAACATTGTCTTGGTATACGTTGCATTGATGCATATTACTCGTCATGATGGGTGATGTTGTCGTCAAATCAAGCCTCTCGGGCCTTAGTTAAGTTAATATAAAGAAAACTCATTCTACTTAAGTTGTAGGAACAAATAGATAGAGAGGAAACGGTGGTGAATCTCATCTCTATGCGAAACGCCACCAGACGGAGTTTGCCCGCATCGCCAATGATGGGAAGAAAAACTAAGAGGTTCTATGAGAAAGTAGATGGCGAACAAGCTGTGAAGGTATATAATTTTAACACAAATATTATGTATACTAAATTTTTATACTTAAGTACACTCGCTCAAGTGCTTGTAGTTGTCGGGAACTAGGTGATCCAATGACATGTTTATATTTTTTTTATTAGTGTTGGGGCTACTTGTACCCTTGTTAATAATTATGAATAGACCAGTAGACATGTCATAGAAAAATACAACTTATTACTTCATTTCTTTACTTAGTTAGACTATTTGCAACATAACTGCATTGCAAAATGTTAATTATAGTGTCCTTTCTTACAAAGGTATAATGTCTACGCTAAAAAATAGAACTACCTCATGAAAAACTCAAAACAATAGTTGGCATAAAAAGCTGTTTGTCAGTTTTGTGATAGTTCCCTTTGAAATATTTACTATGCCTACTTAAACTATAGTGTGTTTATTTTAGAATTGCTTAATATATTGTTATAGATCCCATAAAATACAGGCTAACAAATATCATGAAAGAGTATTCTAGTGCATGAGTAAGTATACCATATAAGCGAGTAGGAAATTTTCAATACAAAATTATTCTTAGAAAGAACGAATATAGTGTAGACACACTCAAACCATCAGCACACACAATTCCTGCTGAACTGGCACTCACCCTGTTAGTTTCGCTTGTTTTGATGATTGGGTTTTACGCTCATCATTTTTCGAGTTTAATAGTTATATTTTCTAGAGTTATTTCATATCGTACCATTAATTGTTACTTTTTATTTTTAGCAATTTGATGTTCTATTATACTTTTTTGGACCTTTTAGGTGGAAATTATCTTTCTTTAATGCTTACATATTCTCCACCACAAATTTTGGATCTGAAACTGGGGAGAAGCAATTCCTCCATTCGGATACTCACAAGGAGCATGGTAAAGATAATTTCAAATGAAAAAATCACCAATATGATAGTTGTGCGCCTCATCGAGAGAAACAAATTTGTTTTTCTAGATCATCTTTCAATATGGAAATATTGGATCGTTAAATATTCCACAACAAAGCTTTCCATGATAGAAAACATCTTTCCATTATGGAAAACAATAGAAAACAACTTTGTTTTTCTATATCACCAATATGGAAATATTGGATCATTAAATATTCCACAACCAAATTACCAATACATCTTTCCATGATAGAAAATACAATAAAGCTTGGGAATGCCTCAGTATCTCCCATTTGGTCTCCAAAATTGGTGGCATTTGTTTCCATAGCATGCTAGCGATCTAAGGATGATTCAAGAGCAATCATCTCCCCCGAGGAGCCAACCTAGCATCTACCACAAAGAACTCACCACAAAATCAAAATTTAAGAGATCAAACTACCGTTCGACGTGAAAAAAAAATAGAAATTCAGTAGTACTTCACTCCTGCAAGGTCAATTCAAATGAGAGAAATAGAAATGCTTCGCCCAGTCATCCGGACAATGCATGCCAATATATGTTTGTGCTCAACACTTCTTAAATCCGTCGCCTTGATTATATATACACACATTATGAATGCACCAACTTTTGCAATTATATAAAGCCGAGTAACATAAAAAAACACTTTTTGCCGGTGCGGCAAACACATGATTGAAAGACCACAACACTTACTTTGTTGCTGATCAAAAAGATCAGCTAATGTCCTCTAGCCAACGTAGTAGTTGGATTATTAACAAGTAGAGCCAACCTGAATTTTTTCAACTTGTTTCATAGACAACGAATGAAGCATAACTAACATTCATAGCATAGTTTTAACTCCCGAGCCAAAAAAACATCTACAACAAAGATCATCACTTTCAGAGATGCAATCAACTGTTAATTTGAAAAGTATGATTAACAGTCACTAACGGCCATGAAATGGATTAAACAATTATGAGCTGTGCTTCGGTGTCCCCCTCTCCGCCTCAAACTTATAAAACTAAAAACAAAACTACAGTCAGGATTGATCGATACCCCTTCATGATTCCAAACCAAAGGGGTATCTGTCAATCCTGTCCGTCCTTGTATTTTAAGTTTCATAAGTTTGGAGGAGGGGAGGGGGACACCAAAGAAAAACCCAAAAATTACCTTGACCTCCTAAAAGAGCTTCTTTTCCCAGGCCATAAGCCGTTCAATATTGACCCATGGATCTTCCCTACCATTGACTTCATTTCCAATAAGCTTATTTTAGATGGTTTGGTTGAAGTATAAACATGGCACCAGTAAATGATATATTTTGCAAGTAAATATGTGGTTCTTGTTCCAGATCACATTTATTAATTGACGTGTTTTTTAGTTGAGATAGTGCACCTGATTTTTTTCTCTGGTTCCACCTCTTGGGAATGAATTGATATACGGCCCTTCGTCAAAAAAGGAAGTCGGAGATTTGTGTAGATTCTAGACAAATCTCCGACATCCCATTTTGGATGAATGGAGTATTATTTTTCTTTTGTTGATAGGCTCCGCAAAGCTTCCCGGGTAGTTTCATCTTTCTTGTTTTTACACTTCAGATGATCAATAATTACTTGTGCTGGTTGTGTTGCGTAGGTATTTGGAGGTAGTTCGTTCACTAGACCATGTTGGCGACCCCACCCGCAAAGGAAAAAATACAGAAGACTTGACCAAATATTCATTTTTGACCGGTATTCTATAGTACTCCCTCCGTCCCAAAATAGATGTCTCGAATTTTTCAAAATTTAAATGAATTTAGACACTATTTAGTATACAGATTTATCCAAAATTTGAAAAACCTAAGACATCTATTGTAGGACTGAGGGAGTATATATTTTTTCTTATGTTGATACAAATAACAATGCTAAAACCATTGAATTATGTGACAGAGCCATAATCATCTCTGCCATTGTTATATAGATTTTCTACTGCCAAATCTAAGTTTTGTGTTGGCTATCCTGAACATGCAGACATATTTCAGAGCGGACCTTTAGCCGTGAGGACCCGTGCTTGCAGATTTATAGCTGCAAAGTCAACTATAGAGCAAGGATTGATTCAATTAGATGTGGTCCAGTTGAAAAAGCTGCAACGTCTACGGTAAAAAGATTGAGCGGCAAGAACATCCTCTCTAAAAATGCAGATTCTTTTGACTTATAGAGATTTATTCTAATTTTATACCTATTATATGTGTTTAAACTACTTATACATGATATTTAAGCTACTAATACTGAACTTGGCACCGTCTCTAATTTAGTCCTACATTCGCCACTGCCTCGAAGCGTTCAAAAGCAGTGACTGGTCACATGGTTGTACGTAATAGTTTATTCAGTATATAGACGGTTATGTTTTTTGAAATAGACATTACGTTCGGTTTCTTTACTATTAAAAAGAAGTTGGTGTTGATACGTTGTAGTTTGACACTTTGAGATCAAACATTAAAACAATCAGGACGGTAGGATCTACATCTAATGGTACGCAGTACCTGGTTAGTTATTTACACTGTTTTGCCACCTATAAGTGAATTGCCGGTTTCTGTGCTATCTAAAAAAACCAGCCTTGCGTTTCGCTTCGGCTTCGTCGCTCTTTGTCCCGTCCCGCGGACAAGTCATCCCCGCCGCTACCCCGAACCCCACGTTTTCATCTCCTCACGACCCCGCCTCCGTCCCCTGGACCTCCCCCGGCGGCGCGCTCCCTTCCCGCCCATCCCCTGCACTCGCCGACCTCCCATCCCCAAATCGACGGCTTCCTACTCCTCTATGACAGGATCCCGCGAGCTCCGACGTCACCTACCACAACCAATTCTACGCGGTCGTGGCCTTCGCCGACTGGGTGTCAGATCCCAGTAGGAATCAGACTGAACTCCCGATCTGGAGTACCCTCAATTACTGGGGATTTGCTAAGGGGAACTATCTAACCCTAAAACTGGAGAAACGGCTACCGGGAGATAGATGATAGTTCAATTAGCTCGATAGCTCTGTCGTGCCCGACACCGGGACTTATATAGTCTGGTATAGTAATTAAGTATGGTTACAATAATTAAACAGTAATTAAGCTGGTGATTGCTCTGTCGGAAGTAACAGCGATGCCAGCTTCCATCCGGCCATTGGTTCCTCCACGTACTATCTTAGCCGTTGGCTCATGACTGGGAGTAAGTAGACTGGGTCTGACATTGCCCTCTCCTCGAGATAGCACTTGTCCTCAAGTGGCGTTGTCTTGGAACCAAGCTTTTACAGTTTGTGTGTAGAACTCTGGGAATACACTCTTGATGAAGTTGGCATCTTCCCAGGATGCGTCCTCAGGAGTTAAATTTTCCCATTCAACCAACCATTGTGTCACTAAGACTCCATTTCGAGGAAGTGATCTGGTTTCCACCACTTTGATGGGTTCAGTCTTGATCCTTCTGTCGGCTGTGACGAGAGGTAGTTCAGGTTGAGGAACAGCATTGGGACCCAGGTGTTTTTTGAGTTGGCTTACATGGAACACAGGGTGTATTGTGAATCCATTGGGTAGCTGAAGCTTGTATGCCAGTGTTCCAATTTTCTGAAGAATTCTGAAAGGTCCATAGAATTTGCTTGCCAATTTGATGGACTGTCTAATGCCAAAGCTGGACAGTATGTAAGGTTGCATCTTGATATAGACCATGTCTCCCTCTTGGAATGTCCTTTCAGTTCTCTTATTATCTGCATGTTTCTTCATTCGAGCTTGTGCTTGAGTCAGGTTTTGTTTGAGTTTAGCCAGCATCTGTTGTTTCTCCTGAAGGAAATCTCTGGCTTCACTGTCCTGGGGACCTGGTATTGAAACCTCACTGATCATGGGGGGGGGGCATACCCATACAAGGCTTGGAAGGGGGTGACTTTGAGTGCTGTATGGTATGTAGTATTGTACCACCACTCAGCCAGAGGTAACCAAGCATCCCATTTTTTGGGTTCCTGAAATGTCATGCATCTGAGGTAGGACTCTAAGCACTGATTAACTCTTTCAGACTGACCATCAGTTTGTGGGTGGTAAGCAGTGCTGAGGTTGAGCTTGACATTCCAGGATTTGAACACCTGCTGCCACATTTTTCTTGTGAATATTATGTCTCTATCTGTTATAATGCTTATTGGGGGACCATGTAGTTTGAATATGTTGTCAGTGAATGCTTGAGCCACTGAGTGGACAGTGTATGGGTGTGGAAGTGCAATGAAATGGGCAGATTTGGTCAATCTGTCCACAACCACTAAGATTACCTCTTTTCCTTGTGACTTTGGGAGGCCTTCAATGAAATCCATTGTGATGTGTTGCCAAGCCATGTCAGGTGGGTCTAGTGGTTGGAGAAGGCCAGGATAACTGCAGTGTTCTGCTTTTGCTCTTTGGCAAATTGGGCATTCTGCAATGAATGTTTCAATGTGTTTCTTTTGTCCAGGCCAGTAAAATATTCTTTTGATTCTTTGGTATGTAGCAACCATGCCAGAGTGTCCTCCAAGAGCTGAAGCATGTAGTGATTCTATTAGTTTTGTTTGTAGATTCTTATCCTGTCCAATGTAGATTCGTCCCTTGTATCTCAGAATCCCAGCATGTAATGTGAAGTTGGAGTCTGCATCTGGTTGAATAGCCAGCTTTTGGATGAGTGCTTGGCATTGCTTGTCATGTGTATAGCTATCAAGGACTGAATCAATCCAAGCTGGTTGCACTACAGTGATGGGCATGAGGGAAGAAGGGTTGTCTCTGCGGCTAAGTGCATCAGCTGCTTTGTTTTCTTTGCCTTTCTTGTAGTCAATGGTGTAGTTGAATTCTAACAGCTTCAAGAGGAGCTTCTGTTGTATTCCCTCCATGACTTTTTGGTCATTCATGAATTTTAGACTCTTTTGGTCTGTCTTGATGATCATGGTGCTACCCAATAGGTAATGCCTCCATCTTTTGAGTGCTTCCAATATGGCCATGGACTCTTTGTCATAAGTGGACATTGCAGCAGATTTTGGTCCTAAGGTTTTGCTGTAGAAGGATATTGGTCTGTTGTTCTGCATGAGTACTGCTCCCAATCCATATCCACTAGCATCAGTTTCTATAGTGAAGGGTAGGGAAAAGTTAGGTAGGGCCATAACTGGTGCTGATGTGAGGCTCTGCTTTAGCTGTTCAAATGCCCTTGTCTGTGTCTCAATCCAATGAAAGGAACTTTTCTTTAACAAGTCATGCAGTGGTCGACAGATCAAACAATAGTTTTGGACAAATCTTCTATAGTAGCCAGTTAGACCAAGGAAGCTTCTTAACTGAGTAATGTTTTTGGGAATGGGCCAGTCTTTAACTGCTGCAATCTTCTTTGGGTCTGTGGCAACTCCCTCACCAGAGATGATGTGGCCCAGGTACTCTACACTGTTGGAAGCAAAAACACATTTGCTTTGCTTGGCAAATAATTTGTGTGTCCTTAGTGTTTCCAGTGTGATCTTGAGATGCTGCAAGTGATCTCTTTTGGTCTTGCTATAAATTAAGATGTCATCAAAGAAGACGAGCAGAAATTTCCTCAAATGATCAGCAAATATTGTATTCATCAAGGACTGGAAGGATGCTGGAGCATTAGTAAGCCCAAATGGCATGACCAAGTATTCAAAGTGACCAAAATATGTCCTGAAGGCTGTTTTGGAGATATCACTGGGTTTCATCCTTATCTGGTGGTATCCAGATCTCAAGTCAAGTTTGGTGAAGAATGTGTCTCCATTGAGTTCATCCAGGAGGTCCTCAATGACAGGAATTGGAAACTTGTCTTTGATTGTTTGAGCATTTAATTTTCTATAGTCAATACAGAGCCTCCAACTACCATCTTTATTTCTTACCAATATGGCAGGAGAGGCATAGGGGCTATTGCTAGGCCTGATAACAGAAGAGTCCAGGAGTTGTTTGATCTGTTCCTCCATTTCATTCTTCTGTTTGTGGGGTACTCTGTATGGTCTGATCATTGGTGGAACTGCTCCCTCTTTAAGTGGAATGGAGTGGTCACATTCCCTCACTGGGGGTAGTTCAGTAGGTTCCTGGAAAATGTCAGGAAATGCAGACAGGAGTTACTTAAGCTCAGGATCATCAGTGATTGGTGGTGTTGTTCCAGCTGACAGAGGAAAAATGATGTAGCCAGTTGCTCCTTTATGGAGTTCTTTGTGTAGTTTGTCCAATGACATTAATCTTACCCCCTTGTTCAAGGACTGATCTTGGAGGATGATCTTTTCTTTGCCAAGGTGCTTGATTTTGATTTCCCTCTTGATGTAGTCAAATTTGACAGGGTTGTGGGATAGCATCCAGTCACCTCCAAAAATGATATCATAACCATTGAGTGGGATGATTTTGAAAGAATTTTCAAATGCATTCCCTTGTATTTTGAATGGTATTGATTGCATCGTGGCTCCTGTTTGCAGTTTGCCTCCCCCAGCAACCAGTACATTTTCTAGTGAGTTGGTGATGGTTGTACAATTGATCTTTGTTGAGAATTTCATATCCATGAATGTATGGGTGGTGCCAGTGTCTAATAAAGTTGTTGCTCTTTTGCCCCCAATCAACACACTGACTGTAAAGTTGTTCTTGTTGTTCTTTCCCTTGACAGCCTGGGTGGATAGTTGCATTATGTGTTCAGGTTCCTTGATGTCCTGTTGTGGTGTGTCAGGTTCTTGTGCATCCATGGTGTCATGGAATTGATCCTCCTCCTCATGGTATGTTTGGTCCTCAGTAGCCATCATGTTCAATTGTTTGTATTGTTGGCATCGATGGCCAAAGAACCATTTTTATCCACAGTACCTGCAGAGGCCTGGCTCATTGAACTTGGTTTCAGGTTTGGCCTTTGACTTATCAGGCTCTTTCTTGGAGTTGGAGACCTCAGCAGTTGGTTGAGGTTTGGGCTGATACTGACTGCTGAAACTGCTTCTGGCAGGGTTACTAGCAGTGCTAAATCTCCTGGTTTGGTTGGAGATTGTAGCTTTGGTTGCCTTTTCCATATTCCTGGCATATTGGACTGCTTCATGTAGGGAAGTGGGTTTCAGGTTTTTCATGTGGTGGGTTATTTCTCCTCTCAGGCCATTGATATAGCATTTGATGTAATATGCTTCCTTGACCTCAGGATTTTATTTCCTGTAATCAACCCTTTTTTCTTCAAATTTGTCAGTGTAATCATTGACAGAGGAGAGACCTTGTTTGATGGAGTTGAATTCTTCCACAGCATCATATTCACTGCTCATGGTGAATCTTTGCACAACCACTTTGCTGAATTCCTGCCAGGAGAGATTTTCATCTAGCACTCCTGAATTTCTGAGCCAAGTGTCTGCTTTACCAGTGATGTATAGTTGGGCATAGTCAAGTTTTGCAGTTTCAGGTACATGGACCATATTGAAATATTTGGTTGTCATGCGCAGGCACTCTTCCGGGTTGGTTCCATCGAATCGAGGGAAATCCATCTTGGGAGCTTTGGCTATGGATTTATAGAACTGGGCATCTCTGTCTAGTTCCTGGTGTCTGTACCCCCTGTAATTGTTGCCCCTTTCTTGTTCTGCTTCTTGTCTAGCAGCATGCTCCTGGTCAGGGTGATGGTGGTATTGTGGGTGGTGAATATGTTGTTGGTGTTGATTGTTGTTTTCCTGGGGGTTGGGTTGGTGGGGGTGTGGTTGGATTAGTTGGATTTGTTGGTTAGCCGTGTTGTAATAGGGCTGTCAGTTGGGTTGTGGAGGATGGTAGAATTGGGATGGGGGTGGTATGTAATGTTCTGGGTTGAGTGGTGGCATGAAATTGGGGTTGTGGTTTGGGTAGTGAAATGGGTATTGGGTTTGTTGTGGGGGGAAAAGGAAAGGGTTTGGTTGGTTGTTTGGCTGGTGGTAGGGTGTGTGGGTAGTGGAATTCGTGGTAGTACTCCTGGTTTTGAGCCTTAGGGAACGGTGATGGGTAATCGCCTTGCAGCGCCTCCTGATTTGCCGTCTCCTGGTAGTGAAAATCATACCTTGGTTCAGGAGCCTCGCTGCGTCTGCGCCAGTGAGGGGGTTGAGAGTGTCCACGAACGGGCTCTGCTTCGTTTGCTGGATTGAAGGATCCTTCAGCATGGGCAGTGGCAGGAGCAGGAGCAGGATCCGGTGGCTTGTTGCGTTCTGCCGAGAGGAGAGCGGTGAGCTGGGACATCTGCTCAGTCAGAGTCGTCAGTTTCTCTTCGACCCCAACAACCTTGGAGCCAATTTTTTCGGTGCGCGAGTTGACATGCTCCATGTCCAGCTTGAGCGCTGCCAGTTCTGCTGTTGGAATTATGCCCTAGAGGCAATAATAAAGATGTTATTATTATAATTCTTGTTCATGATAAAGTTTATATTCCATGCTAGAATTGTATTAAGCGGAAACATTAATACTTGTGTGGTTTGTGAACAACACCGTGTCCCTGGTACGCCTCTAAGGACTAGCTCATTGATCAATGATGGTTAAGGTTTCCTAACCATAGACATGAGTGGTCAATTGATAACGAGATCATATCATTGGGAGAATGATATGATGGACAGACCCAAACTAAGCGAAGCAATTAGATCGTTTCATCGTGTTCATCTTTGCGAAGCTTTTCCTATGTCAAATATTGTATTCCTTAGACCATGAGATAATGCAACTCCCTGGTACCGGAAGAAAGCTTTGAGGTCATCAAACGTCATCCTATGAGAGGGTGATCATAAAGGTGTCTCTCAAGTGATCGGAAAGTATCTGTTGGGTTGTATGTATCGAGATGGAATTTGTCCCTCCCAAGTCGGAGAGATATACTTCGGGCCCACTCGGTAATCGATATCAACACCGCTTGCAAGCATGTGGTTAAGGAGTTAATCACAAAGTGATATCGGATTACGGAACGAGTAAAGTACTTGCTGTGAACGAGATTGAACTAGGTATGACGGTACCGACGATCGAATCTCGGGCAAGTAAAATATCGCGAGACGAAGGGAATATATATATGGGATTGATTGAATCCTGGCATCGTGGTTCATCCGATATGATCATCGATGAATGTGTGGGAGTCAATATGGGTGCCCAGACCCCACTGTTGATTATTGATAGAAGATCATGTCTACATATTCTCGAACCCGCAGGGTCACACACTTAACGTGTCTTGACGCTAGGATAGATTGGATAATTGGTTTATGAATTTTTGTTCGGAGTCTCGGATGGGATCCGGGATATCACGAGAGGTTCCAGAATGGTCCGGAGAATAAGATTCATATAGGGCAGTGCAGTTTTTGGAGTTCGGAATTGTTCCGGGTTAATCGGTATTGTACCGGAAGCTTGTAGAACCTTCCGGAAGGGGACCAACGTGGCCCCACCTTCCGGGAGGGGGCATGGGCCTATGAGGGAGTGTCCTGGCCGCATTGGGCCAGGGGCACAAGGCCCCATAGGGCCCAGCCGATTCTAGAGAGATTTGACTCGTTTAAATCTCGGGATAGAATTTCTAGAAGAGGGAGAGTTTAAATCGTTTAAACTAGAGATAGGATTTCTAGAAGGGAGAGTTTAAATTGTTTAAACTAGAGATAGGCTTGGAGGAGGGGCAAGGGCTGGCCGCCCCCCTCTATATATAGAGGGGTGGTGCGCCCCCTCCCCCCACACACACCTTCCTCCAAGCCCTAGCAGCCTTGCTACCTTCCTCTCTCCCTCCCGACTGTTTGTAGGCGAAGCCCTGAAGCAGAAATTCTCCACCATATACACCACGCCTTCGTGTTGTAGATCCAATCTATCTCTCCACCATACTTGCTGGTCCGAGGAAGGAGGAGACGTCGAGGTGCTGCATGTGTGCATCTCACGGAGGCACCGCCACTTGTGGTGCTAGATCGGATCGGATCGCGAGGAGGAGAAGCGAGTACGACTACATCACCCACGTTCCGACGAACGTTCCGCTGTGCGAATCTTCAAGGGTATGAAGATCTAATCCAATCTCTCTCGTTGATTGCATCTCCTAGATTAGATCTTGGCTTTCCCTCTGTTCGCATCCGTAGAAAATTTTGATTTACTATGTCGCGAAACCCTTCAGTGGTATCAGAGCTAGATCTATGCGTAGATGTGTTTCACGAGTAGAACGCAACATGGTTGTTGCGGGCGTTGATGTTTTCTGTTGCAAGTCTCTTGTTTGTGTTCTTCTTATGACGCGGGATAGTGAGATTGAAGCGGTCCAGGCCAACCTTACGCGACGTCGTTCGCGAGACCGGCTCCGCACTTGACGTGTGGCTTGTACCACACATGCGGCTGGTGGATGTCAGTTTCTCTCACTATAGTTGTCATGGGATTAACACCGGAGTTTGGCAACCATAATATCACCGTTGTGGCTTTTCGTAGGTAAGAATCGTTCTTAGCATCTACTCCCATAAGCCACGTAAAACATGCAACAACAAAGTAGAGGCGTCTAACTTGTTTTTGCAGGGAGTGTTTTCTGTGATATGGTATGGCCCAAGATGTGATGTGTATATTGTATGCGATGATCATGTTTTGTAATGTTTCACGACTTGCATGTCGATGAGTACACAACCGGCAGGAGCCATATGCTTGTCTTTATAATTGTGTATGACCTGCGAGTCAACTTCTTATACGCCATGTAATAGCTTTACTTTATCGCTAAGTAGTTAGCAATAGTTGTAGTTGCTATTCGTGGTGGAGGCAATCATGGTGGAGTGATGGAGATCATGCCGGAACGCACAAGATGGAGATCATTGCGCGAGGATTGGCTATACCATGTCACATAAAGTTATATGCATGTGATGTTTATCCCTTTATGTATCTTATTATGCTTAGATCGCGATGGTAGCATTATAAGATGATTCCTCACTTAAAGATCAAGATTAAAACTGTGTTCTCCCCAAGTATGCACCGTTGCGAAAGTTCGTCGTGTCCAAGCATCACGTGATGATCGGGTGCTATAGACTCTACGCTCACATACAACGGGTGCAAGCCAGTTTTGCACACGCAGAGATACTTGGGTCTAGCTTGACGAGCCTAGCATGTACAGACATGGCCTCGGAACACAAGAACCGAAAGGTTAAGCATGAGTCATATGAATGATATGATCGACACTTTGTTGTCCACCATTGAAACCACATCTCTTCTCGTGATGATCGGATTAGGTGTGGTGAATTTGGATCGTGTTCACTAAACAACTTGAGGGATGTTGAATTTAGTGGGAGTTCATCTAGTAATTTGATTAAGTTGAACTATTTATCATGAACATAGTCTAAATTTTACTTGCAAATACTGTAGATCCAATGGCCAAGTCCAACTTCAACTTCAACGTTTTTGCTGAGAAAGAAAAGCTTAGGAACAATGGGTCTAACTTCACCAATTGGTTCCGCAATCTAAGAATCATTCTGTCTGGCGGACAAAATGACTATGTCCTTGGGAAAGCGTTAGGTGACCCCCCTGCTGCAACTGCGCCGGCTGATGAGAAAGCTGTCTATCAGTCGCGCAAAGATGATTATGGTGTGATTAAGAGCACCATGTTGTTTGCTATGGAACCGGAGCTTCAAAATCGTTTTGAAACCTATCCTGGGCCCTTTGAGATTCTCGAGGAGCTGAAAACCATGTTTCAGACTCAAGCCCGTTCTGAGAGATATGAGATCTCTGAGAAGTTCTTTAACTGCAAGATGGAGGAAGGGAGTTCCGTTAGTGAGCACGCCATAAAGATGTCGGGCGACACTCAACGCCTTGAGCAACTGGAATGCACGATTCCAGAGGAGCTCAAGATTGACAGGGTTCTGCAATCACTCCCTCCCAGCTACAAAAGTTTTGTAGTGACTCATAATCAGATTGGTTCCACTGATACGATCACCGAGCTCTTCACAAAGCTGAAGGCTGCGGAAGTGGACATCAAGAAGGATAATCATGTGTTGATGGTCAACAAGCCCTCCTTTAAGAAAGGTAAGGGAGAAAAGAAGCCCTTCAAGAAGGGCGGCGGCAAGCGCAATGCCCCTGATGAGAAGAAGCTCAGGTCTGGTCCCAAGCCGGACACTGAGTGCTTCTATTGCAAGGACAAGGGTCACTGGAAGCGCAACTGTCTGAAATACTTAGCGGACAAGAAGGCTGGCACCATCAAAGGTATATTTGATATACATGTTATTGATGTTTTCCTTACTAGCCCTCGTTGTAGTGCCTGGGTATTTGATACCGGTTCAGTTGCTAATATTTGTAACTCGAAACAGGAGCTACGGAATAGACGGCGGCTTGCGAGGGATGAGGTGACGATGCGCGTTGGCAACGGATCAAGAGTTGATGTGATGGCCGTCGGCATGATCTCCTTAGTTTTACCTTCGGGATTAGTTTTAAACCTTAATAAATGTTATTATGTGCCTGCGTTGAGCATGAACATCATTTCCGGATCGTGTTTATTGCAAGACGGTTATTCATTTAAATCGGAGAATAATGGTTGTTCTATTTATATGAGTAACATCTTTTATGGTCATGCACCTCTTGTAAATTGTTTATTTCTTCTAAATCTCGAAAGGGATGAAACACACATCCATAACATTGAGGCTAAGAGATGCAAAGTAGATAGTGATAATACTACTTATTTGTGGCACTGTCGTCTAGGTCATATTGGTGTAAAGCGCATGAAGAAACTCCATTCTGATGGACTTTTGGAGTCTCTTGATTTTGAATCATTTGACACATGCGAACCATGTCTCATGGGCAAGATGATCAAAACCCCGTTCTCCGGTATGATGGAGCGAGCAACGGACTTGTTGGAAATCATACATACCGATGTATGCGGACCGATGAGTGTTTCGACGCGCGGTGGATATCGCTATTTTCTCACTTTTACCGATGACTTAAGTAGATATGGGTATATCTATTTAATGAAACATAAATCTGAAACATTTGAAAAGTTCAAGGAATTTCAGAATGAAGTGGAGAACCATCGTAACAGAAAGATTAAGTTTCTACGATCCGATCGTGGGGGCGAGTATTTGAGTTATGATTTTCTCACGCATCTTAAAGCAAGTGGAATCGTTTCACAACTCACGCCACCCGGAACACCACAGCGCAATGGTGTGTCTGAACGCCGGAATCGAACCCTATTAGATATGGTCCGATCAATGATGTCTCTTACTGATTTGCCGTTATCATTTTGGGGTTATGCATTAGAAACCGCTGCATTCACTTTAAATAGGGCTCCATCTAAATCCGTTGAGACGACACCGTATGAACTGTGGTTTGGTGCTAAACCTAAGTTGTCGTTTCTTAAAGTTTGGGGATGCGAAGCTTACGTCAAGAAGTTGATGCCGGACAAGCTCGAACCCAAAGCGGAGAAATGCGTCTTCATAGGATACCCTAAGGAAACTATTGGGTATACCTTCTGTAGGGGTTCGTAGCATGGAAAACAAAAAATTTCTATCGCATACAAACAAACAAGCCAAGATCTATCTACTAGATTGTAGCAACGAGTCGATGGAATAACTTACCCTCGAAGATTCCAAAGTTTTTAACGAGAGCGGATTCTCGTGGGTGATGTAGTCGTACTCTTTCCGATCTCAAGATCGTGTGGACGATCCTTCCGGCGCTGCGTTCCGGCAGCGCTTCCGCAGTCGGTCACACGTTCGGTACTCGACGAAGACCTTCCTCTCCCTTGTTCCAGCAGGCAGCGGAGGTTGTAGAACTCTCCTCGTGATTCCGGCAGCACAACGGCGTGGTACCGGAAGTAGAGGGGAGATCCCGCAGGGCTTCGCCTTAAGCCGGAGCGAGTATGGTGGATTATGAGAGAGGGCTATTAGTGGTCTAGCGATTAGACACACCAATTAGAAGGCTCTAAACCGCAGGCTAAAGCAATTAGAAGCTCTAAACCAAACGGCTCTAAACCTGAGATTAGAGGTGGAAACTTGTGTGTCTCAAGGAGGAGCCCTGCCCCTCCTTTTATGGGTGGAGGGGCTAGGCGCGCCAGGGGAGGGAGGGAGTCCCTCCCCAACTCGGCCTAGGGCTGGGCGCCGGCCTGGAGGAGTGGGACTCCTCCTCCAAGTTGGTTCCAACTCCTCTTGCTTGTTTCCCACAGTTTCCTGTTTCCCACAGTTTCCTGTTTTCCATAGTTTCCTGTTTTAGCCGTTTGACTTTCAAACTGGCAATTTGACTTTCATGTTTTTGGAACAGCAAGAACACTTAGTACATGATGCAATCATTCAATGACACACTCATGTACCCTCCCCCCCGGAGTGCCGGACAATCCGGACCCTTCTAGAACATTCCCGATGAAAACACCGGAATAATTCCCGAACTCCGAAACGGGACTTTCCTTATATGAATCTTATTCTCCGGACCATTCCGGATCACCTCGTGACATCCCGGATCCCATCCGAGACTCCGAACAACATTCGGTCTCTTTCTCATAATACCATAACTACTCAAAACAACGTCGAATCCTTAAGTGTGTCTCCCTACGGTTCGTGAATTATGCGGACATGATCGAGACACTTCTCCGAACAATAACCAATAGAGGAATCTGGAAATTCATATGGCTCCCACATATTTCTACGATTACTTTGCGATCGAATGAACCACTTACATACGATACCAATTTCCCTTTGTCTCACGATAGTTTACTTATCCGAGGTTATGATCGTCGGTATCTCTGCATACCTAGTTCAACCTCGTTACAGATAAGTACTCTTTTCTCGTTCCCGTGATATGTGATCCCTTGTGACCAAGTCACATGCTTGCAAGCTAATTGGATGACATTCCACCGAGAGGGCCCAGAGTATATCTATCCGTCATGTGGATGGACAAATCCCACTCTTGATCCATGTGTTTCAACCAATACTTTCCGAACACTTAATGCCACCTTTATAGCCACCCAGTTACGGTGTGGTGTTTGATGTCATCAAAGCATCCATCCAGTAAAGGTGATATGCATGATCTCATGGTCGAAGGAATTAGGTTACTATGTATCATAAAGCATATAGCAATTGAACTATTGAAATGACTTGATCTTTATGCTACGCTTATCAATAGGAGTATGTCCACCATATCATTCTCCTAACGATATGATCTTGTTGTTGATAACATCTCAATGTTCATGATAGGGAAACCACAATCATTTAATCAACCAACAAGCTAGTGAAGTATAGAGGCTATACTAGGGACTTCAAATTAAGTTTACAAATCACACAAGTATTAATGTTTCCTTGTTAATACTATTATAGCATGAATATAAACATTTATCATAAACACAAAGATATAATAATAACTACATTTATTATTGCCTCTAGGGCATATCTCCAACAGTCTCCCACTTGCACTAGAGTCATCTAATCTAGATTACATGGTAATATACCGAACACCCATGGCAGTTTGGTGTTGGTCATATTTTGCCCTCGGGAGAGGTTTAGTCAACGGATCCGCCACATTTAGATCTGTGTGTACTTTGCAAATCTTTATATCCCCATCCTGGATATGTTCTCGAATAGCGTGAAAATGCAGCTTGATATGCTTCAGCTTCTTGTGTGACCTTGGTTCTTGCGCATTGGCTATGGCGCCCATGTTATCACAGTAGATAGACATTGGGTCCAGCGCACTTGGAACCACACCCAGCTCTGTAATGGACTCTTTCATCCATATCGCTTCTTGTGAAGCCTCCGACGCAGCCATGTATTCCGATTCAGTTGAAGATCTCGCCACAACGCTTTGCTTTGCACTCCTCCATCTAACTGCTGCACCATTCAAAAGAAATACCTATCCAGATTGTGATTTAGAATCATCCGGATCGGTGTTCCAACTAGCATCGGTGTAACCATTAACAACGAGCTGTTCATCACCTCCATAAGAAAGAACCATATCCTTAGTTCTTCTCAAGTACTTAAGGATGTTTTTGATCGCTGTCCAATGATCCACTCCTGGATCACTTTGATATCTGCTAGTTAAACTAACAGCATATGCAATGTCGGGTCTAGTACATAGCATGGCATACATTAGAGATCCTATGGCTGAGGCATAGGGAGTCTTACTCATCCTTTCTCTATCTTCTGCCGATGTCGGACTTTGAGTTTTACTCAAGGTCGTATTGGGCAACATGGGCAAGAACCCTTTCTTGCTTTCTTCCATTCCAAACTTCTTTAGAACTTTGTCCAAATATGTACTCTGTGATAATGATATTTGGCGTTTCGATCTATCTCTATAAATCTTTATGCCTAATATGTAAGCTGCTTCGCCAAGATCCTTCATTGAAAAACTATTATTCAAATATTCCTTGACACTATTAAGAAGGCCTACATCATTCCCAATCAACAATATGTCATCCACATATAGTATTAAGAATGCTACAGAGCTCCCACTCACTTTCTTGTAAATACAAGCTTCTCCATAAGTTTGTATAAAACCAAAACTTTTGATTACCTTATCAAAACGTTGATTCCAACTTCGGGATGCTTGCTTCAATCCATAGATGGACCGTTGAAGTTTGCATACCTTGTTAGCATCTTTAGGATCGACAAAACCTTTGGGTTGCATCATATACAACTCTTCATCAATATCTCCATTGAGGAATGCTGTTTTGACATCCATCTGCCATATCTCATAATCATAATATGCAGCGATTGCTAACATAATCCTCACAGACTTTAGCTTCGCTACTGGTGAGAAAGTCTCATCGTAGTCAGCTCCTTGAATTTGTCAAAACCCTTTTGCGACAAGTCGAGCTTTATAGACAGTAACATTACCATCAGCATCTGTTTTCTTCTTGAAAATCCATTTGTTCTCGACAGCCTTCCGGCCATCCGGTAAGTCCACCAAAGTCCATACTTGGTTTTCGTACATGGATCCAATCTCGGATTTCATGGCTTCTTGCCATTTATTGGAATCTGGGCTCATCATTGCTTCCTCATATGTCTCGGGGTCATCGGTGTTGTCCACCAACATGACACTCATAACGGAATCATACCAATCTGGAGTGGTACGAGTTCTCGTTGACCTGCGAGGCTCTGTAGCAACTTCAACCGAAGTTTCATGATCATTATCATTAGCTTCCTCTCTAATTGGTGCAGGCACCACAGGAACTTCTTCCGGTGCTGCGCTACTCGCAATTTCGAGAGAAGGTTCGACAACCTCGTCGAGTTCTACTTTCCTTCCAGTCACTTCTTTCGACAGAAATTCCTTCTCTAGAAAGGATCCATTCTTGGCAACGAAGATTTTGCCTTCGGATCTATGATAGAAGGTACACCCAATAGTTTCCTTTGGGTATCCTATGAAGACACATTTTTCCGCTTTGGGTTCAAGCTTGTCCGGCTGTAACTTCTTTACATAGGCTTCGCATCCCCAAACTTTAAGGAACGACAATTTAGGTTTCTTCCCAAACCATAATTCATACGGTGTCGTTTCAACGGATTTAGACGGTGCCCTATTTAAAGTGAATGCGGCTGTTCCTAATGCATAACCCCAAAATGATAGCGGTAAATCTGTAAGTGACATCATAGAACGAACCATATCTAAGAGAGTTCGATTACGACGTTCGGACACACCATTACGCTGTGGTGTTCCTGGCGGTGTCAATTGTGAAAGTATTCCGCACCTCTTTAAATGCTCGCCAAACTCGTAACTTAGATATTCACCTCCACGATCAGAACGTAGAAATTTAATCTTCTTGTTACGTTGATTCTCTACCTCACTTTGAAACTCCTTAAACTTCTCGAAAGTTTCGGACTTGTGTTTCATGAAATAGATATACCCATATCTACTCAAGTCATCTGTGAAGGTAAGAACATAACGATAACCACCGCGCGATGCTACACTCATTGGTCCACACACATCGGTATGTATGATTTCCAATAAGTCCGTAGCTCGCTCCATCATACCAGAAAATGGAGTCTTAGTCATTTTTCCCATCAGACATGCTTCGCATCTTTCAAGTGATTCAAGAAGTCCATCGGAATGGAGTTTCTTCATACGCTTCACTCCAATGTGACCAAGACGACAGTGCCACATATAGGTCGAATTATCGCTTGATTTCAAACGTTTAGCCTCAATATTGTTGATATGTGTATTTCCACTATCGAGATTCAATAATAATAGACCATCTATCAAAGGTGCATGTGCGTAAAACATATTACTCATATAAATCGAACAACCATTATTCTCTGACTTAAACAAGTAACCGTCTCGCAATAAACAAGATCCCGATATAATGTTCATGCTCAACGCAGGCACTAAATAACAATTATTTAAGTATAAAACTAATCCCGATGGTAGATGAAGAGGTAGCGTGCCGACCGCGATCACATCAACCTTTGATCCGTTTCCCACGCGCATCGTCACCTCGTTCTTCGCTAGCTTCCGTTTATTCTGCAGCACCTGTTTCGAGTTACAAATATGAGCAACCGAACCAGTATCAAATACCCAGGCACTACTACGAGTACTAGTGAGATACACATCAATAACATGTATATCAGATATACCTTTCTTCTTGATGTTGCCGTTCTTCAGATCCGCCAAGTACTTTGGGCAATTCCGCTTCCAGTGACCTTCTCCCTTGCAGTAAAAGCACTCAGTTTCAGGCTTTGGTCCAGCCTTGGTTTTCTTCGTCGGCGTGGTAACTTTCTTACCACCTTTCTTGAAGTGTCCCTTTTGCTTAGACTTGCCTTTCTTGAGTTTGGTGGTCTTATTGACCATCAACACTTGGTGCTCTTTCTTGATCTCCACTTCTGCAGACTTTAACATAACAAACAGTTCTGGCAACTCTTTGTTCATGTTCTGCATGTTGTAGTTCATCACAAAGTTCCTGTAACTTGGTGGCAGTGACTGGAGGACGCGGTAAATCCCCAAAGCATTAGGAATCACTATACCCAAGCTTTGAAGTTTGTTTGCGTGCCCAGACATCTTAAGCACATGCTCACTGACGGAGCTTCCCTCTTCCATCTTGCAGTTAAAGAACTTTTCAGAAGCCTCATAGCTTTCAATTGCCGCATGAGTCTCAAAAATCAATTTGAGATCCTCGACAATATCATATGGGTCTGACTCTTCAAACCTTTTCTGAAGCTCCGATTCTAAACCATACAAGATAGCACACTGAACTATGGAGTACTGATTCTTCCGAGCGAGGTAAACATTCTTTACTTCATCGGAAGCATCAGCTGCAGGTGGGTCACCCAGCGGTGCATCCAGCACATAGGTCAAATTACCAGCTGTGAGGACAATCCTCAAATTGCGGAACCAATCCGCGAAGTTGCTTCCATTGTTTTTCAACTTTTCTTTCTCTAGGAACGCATTAAAATTGATGGTAGGGGCTGCCATTGATCTACAACATATTTGCAATAGTTTAGACTAAGTTTATGACAAATTGAGTTCAAATTAATTAATGAAATTAAACTAGGTGAACTCCCACTCAAAACAACATCCCTCACATTGTTTTAGTGATCACGCGAACCAAATCCACTACATCAACACCGATCATCACGAGAGTTGATATAGTTTCAATGGCGAACAATCATCATGTTCATCATATCTACTATACGATTCATGCTTTACCTTTCGGTAATCCGTGTTCCGAGACCATGTCTGTACATGCTAGGCTCGTCAAGATCAAACCTTAGTTTCTGCATGAGCAAATCTGGCTTGCTCACGTTGTATACACTTGCAGAATCTAACACACCCGATCATCACGTGGTGCTTCGAAACAACAAGCTTTAGCAACGGTGCTAACTAAGGGCGAACACTTTATGATTTGAAATTCATGTGCATGAGGGATCATCTTATAATGCTACCGTCGTCTACTAAGCAATACAAGATGCATAAAGGATTAACATCACATGCAATTCATAATATGTGATATGATATGGCCTTTCTTCTTTGTGCTTCCGATCTCCATCTTCAAACACGAACATGATCTCCATCATCACCGGCATTGCATCAAGGTCAATGACGCTTCACCATGGTTGTCGTCCACCGGCTTCAACTATTACAACTACTTTGAATAGACACGCGGGTCTTAACATAAATTAAAGACAACCATATGGCTCCTGCCGGTTGCCAACTTACAATAAGGAACATTGCATACATCAAATATAATCACAATCATGGCCATATCACATCACTGCACACCCCTGCAAAACAAAGTTAGACGCTTCTACTTTCTTTGCATATTTTACGTGGTTTGGGGCTTTCAATAAGTGTCGTTCTAACTTACGAACAAGAACCACAACATTGATACTAGCATTGTTGATTACCCGTTGTAAATTGGATCTTAACTATGCTAGGAGAAACAGGCACCCGCAAAGCCACTTATGCAATACAAGTTGCATGTCAAGCGTGGAGCAAGTCTCATGAACGATGTCATGTAAGGTTAGCCCGGGCCGCTTCATCCCAACATACCGCAAGATGCAAAGTACACAAAAAGCAATCGACAATAAAAGCATCAACGCCCACAATGACCATTGTGTTCTACTCGTGCAGCAGATCTACATATAGACACGGCTCTGATACCACTGTAGGGGTTCGTAGCATGGAAAACAAAAAATTTCTATCGCATACAAACAAACAAGCCAAGATCTATCTACTAGATTGTAGCAACGAGTCGATGGAATAACTTACCCTCGAAGATTCCAAAGTGTTTAACGAGAGCGGATTCTCGTGGGTGATGTAGTCGTACTCTTTCCGATCTCAAGATCGTGTGGACGATCCTTCCGGCGCTGCGTTCCGGCAGCGCTTCCGCAGTCGGTCACACGTTCGGTACTCGACGAAGACCTTCCTCTCCCTTGTTCCAGCAGGCAGCGGAGGTTGTAGCACTCTCCTCGTGATTCCGGCAGCACAACGGCGTGGTACCGGAAGTAGAGGGGAGATCCCGCAGGGCTTCGCCTTAAGCCGGAGCGAGTATGGTGGATTATGAGAGAGGGCTATTAGTGGTCTAGAGATTAGACACACCAATTAGAAGGCTCTAAACCGCAGGCTAAAGCAATTAGAAGCTCTAAACCAAACGGCTCTAAACCTGAGATTAGAGGTGGAAACTTGTGTGTCTCAAGGAGGAGCCCTGCCCCTCCTTTTATGGGTGGAGGGGCTAGGCGCGCCAGGGGAGGGAGGGAGTCCCTCCCCAACTCGGCCTAGGGCTGGGCGCCGGCCTGGAGGAGTGGGACTCCTCCTCCAAGTTGGTTCCAACTCCTCTTGCTTGTTTCCCACAGTTTCCTGTTTTCCATAGTTTCCTGTTTTAGCCGTTTGACTTTCAAACTGGCAATTTGACTTTCATGTTTTTGGAACAGCAAGAACACTTAGTACATGATGCAATCATTCAATGAAACACTCATGTACCCTCCCCCCCGGAGTGCCGGACAATCCGGACCCTTCTAGAACATTCCCGATGAAAACACCGGAATAATTCCCGAACTCCGAAACGGGACTTTCCTTATATGAATCTTATTCTCCGGACCATTCCGAATCACCTCTTGACATCCTGGATCCCATCCGAGACTCCGAACAACATTCGGTCTCTTTCTCATAATACCATAACTACTCAAAACAACGTCGAATCCTTAAGTGTGTCTCCCTACGGTTCGTGAATTATGCGGACATGATCGAGACACTTCTCCGAACAATAACCAATAGAGGAATCTGGAAATTCATATGGCTCCCACATATTTCTACGATTACTTTGCGATCGAATGAACCACTTACATACGATACCAATTTCCCTTTGTCTCACGATAGTTTACTTATCCGAGGTTATGATCGTCGGTATCTCTGCATACCTAGTTCAACCTCGTTACAGATAAGTACTCTTTTCTCGTTCCCGTGATATGTGATCCCTTGTGACCAAGTCACATGCTTGCAAGCTAATTGGATGACATTCCACCGAGAGGTCCCAGAGTATATCTATCCGTCATGTGGATGGACAAATCCCACTCTTGATCCATGTGTTTCAACCAATACTTTCCGAACACTTAATGCCACCTTTATAGCCACCCAGTTACGGTGTGGTGTTTGATGTCATCAAAGCATCCATCCAGTAAAGGTGATATGCATGATCTCATGGTCGAAGGAATTAGGTTACTATGTATCATAAAGCATATAGCAATTGAACTATTGAAATGACTTGATCTTTATGCTACGCTTATCAATAGGAGTATGTCCACCATATCATTCTCCTAACGATATGATCTTGTTATTGACAACATCTCAATGTTCATGATAGGGAAACCACAATCATTTAATCAACCAACAAGCTAGTGAAGTATAGAGGCTATACTAGGGACTTCAAATTAAGTTTACAAATCACACAAGTATTAATGTTTCCTTGTTAATACTATTATAGCATGAATATAAACATTTATCATAAACACAAAGATATAATAATAACTACATTTATTATTGCCTCTAGGGCATATCTCCAACACCTTCTATCATAGAACCGAAGTCAAAGTGTTTGTCGCAAAGAACGGTTCCTTTCTTGAGAAGGAGTTTCTCTCGAAAGAAGTGAGTGGGAGGAAAGTAGAGCTAGACGAGGTTATTGAACCTTCTCTTAAATTGGACAGTAGCGCAGCACCTGAAATTGTTCCAGTGCCGCCTGCACCAACAATAGAGGAAGCTAATGACAAGGATCATGAAGCTTCGGACGATGCTGCTACTGAACGTCGCAGGTCGACAAGGTCGCGTGCCCCTCCTGAGTGGTACGGCAACCCTGTCTTGAATGTCTTGTTGGTAGAAGACAGTGAACCTACGAACTATGAGGAAGCGATGATGAGCCCAGACTCTGAGAAATGGCTGGAAGCCATGAAATCCGAATTGGGATCCATGAGCGAAAACCAAGTATGGACTTTGGTGGATTCTCCTAGCGACCGAAAGGCCGTTGAGTGCAAATGGATATTCAAGAAGAAAACGGACGCGGATGGTAATGTTACCGTCTATAAAGCACGGCTTGTCGCAAAAGGTTTTCAAAAAGTTCAAGGTGTTGACTACGATGAGACTTTCTCTCCCGTTGCGATGTTTAAGTCCATTCGGATTTTATTAGCAATTGCTGCGTTTCATGATTATGAAATATGGCAGATGGATGTCAAGACTGCTTTCCTCAATTGCAACATTGATGAAGAGTTGTATATGATGCAACCCGAAGGTTTTGTCGATCCTAAGGATGCTGATAAAGTATGCAAACTTCAGCGTTCCATTTATGGACTGAAGCAAGCATCTCGGAGTTGGAACCTTCGTTTTGATCAAGTGATCAAGAGCTTTGGATTTGTTCCAAATTGCTACAAAGCTTGTATCTACAAGAAAGTGAGTGGGAGCTCGGTGACGTTTCTGGTACTATATGTGGATGACATATTGATTATTGGAAATGACATCAACATGATTAACGATGTGAAGAGTTATTTGAACAAGTGTTTTTCAATGAAAGACCTAGGTGAAGCTGCTTATATATTGGGCATCAAGATCTATAGAGATAGACAAAGACGCTTGATAGCTTTAAGCCAGAGTACATACCTAGACAAAGTTCTGAAAAGGTTCAGAATGGATAAGGCAAAGAAAGGTTCAGTGCCTATGTTGTCAGGTAAGATAATGAGCAAGGCTCAGTGTCCAGCTACGGTAAATGATAGGGAAGCTATGAGCAAAGTGCCTTATGCCTCGGCCATAGGTTCCATCATGTATGCCATGCTGTGTACTAGACCGGATGTGTCCAATGCTCTTAGTGTGACGAGCAGATATCAAAGTGATCCAGGAGTGGAACACTGGACAGCCGTGAAGAACATCCTAAAGTACCTAAATAGAACTAAAGAAATGTTCTTAGTCTATGGGGGTGATGAACAGCTTGTCGTAAAAGGTTACGTCGATGCTAGTTTCGACACCGACAAGGATGATTCTAAATCTCAGACAGGATACGTTTATATTTTGAATGGAGGAGCTGTGAGCTGGAGAAGCTGCAAGCAAAGCGTGATCGCGGGATCTACAGTAGAAGCGGGATACATGGCTGCTGCAGAAGCGTCAAGTGAAGGAGTTTGGATCAGAAACTTCATCACTGAGCTTGGCGTGGTTCCAAGTGCATTGGACCCACTGAATATATTGTGTGACAACACTGGCGCCATAGCACTCACTAAGGAACCAAGATATCATCCTAAGACCAAGCATATCAACCGCAAGTTTCATATAATCCGAGATTATATTGCAGATGGAGATCTGAAGATTAGCAAAGTACATACAGATCTGAATGTCGCAGATCCATTGACTAAACCTCTTCCACGTGTAAAACATGATCAACACCTTAGTGCCATGGGTGTGAGATTGTTGCCAGATGTAAACTAGATTATTGACTCTAGTGCAAGTGGGAGACTGTTGGAATTATGCCCTAGAGGCAATAATAAAGATGTTATTATTATAATTCTTGTTCATGATAAAGTTTATATTCCATGCTAGAATTGTATGAAGCGGAAACATTAATACTTGTGTGGTTTGTGAACAACACCGTGTCCCTGGTACACCTCTAAGGACTAGCTCATTGATCAATGATGGTTAAGGTTTCCTAACCATAGACATGAGTTGTCAATTGATAATGAGATCATATCATTGGGAGAATGATATGATGGACAGACCCAAACTAAGCGAAGCAATTAGATCGTTTCATCGTGTTCATCTTTGCGAAGCTTTTCCTATGTCAAATATTGTATTCCTTAGACCATGAGATAATGCAACTCCCTGGTACCGTAAGAAAGATTTGAGGTCATCAAACGTCATCCTATGAGAGGGTGATCATAAAGGTGTCTCTCAGGTGATCGGAAAGTATCTGTTGGGTTGTATGTATCGAGATGGAATTTGTCCCTCCCAAGTCGGAGAGATATACTTCGGGCCCACTCGGTAATCGATATCAACACCGCTTGCAAGCATGTGGTTAAGGAGTTAATCACAAAGTGATATCGGATTACGGAACGAGTAAAGTACTTGCTGTGAACGAGATTGAACTAGGTATGACGGTACCGACGATCGAATCTCGGGCAAGTAAAATATCGCGAGACGAAGGGAATATATATATGGGATTGATTGAATCCTGGCATCGTGGTTCATCCGATATGATCATCGATGAATGTGTGGGAGTCAATATGGGTGCCCAGACCCCGCTGTTGATTATTGATAGAAGATCATGTCTGCATATTCTCGAACCCGCAGGGTCACACACTTAACGTGTCTTGACGCTAGGATAGATTGGATAATTGGTTTATAAATTTTGTTCGGAGTCTCGGATGGGATCCGAGATATCACGAGAGGTTCCGGAATGGTCCGGAGAATAAGATTCATATAGGGCAGTGCAGTTTTTGGAGTTCGGAATTGTTCCGGGTTAATCGGTATTGTACCGGAAGCTTCTAGAACCTTCCGGAAGGGGACCAACGTGGCCCCACCTTCCGGGAGGGGGCATGGGCCTATGAGGGAGTGTCCTGGCCGCATTGGGCCAGGGGAACAAGGCCCCATAGGGCCCAGCCGATTCTAGAGAGATTTGACTCGTTTAAATCTCGGGATAGAATTTCTAGAAGAGGGAGAGTTTAAATCGTTTAAACTAGAGATAGGATTTCTAGAAGGGAGAGTTTAAATTGTTTAAACTAGAGATAGGCTTGGAGGAGGGGCAAGGGCTGGCCGCCCCCCTCTATATATAGAGGGGTGGTGCGCCCCCTCCCCCCCCCACACACCTTCCTCCAAGCCCTAGCAGCCTTGCTACCTTCCTCTCTCCCTCCCGACTGTTTGTAGGCGAAGCCCTGCAGCAGAAATTCTCCACCATATACACCACGCCGTCGTGTTGTAGATCCAATCTATCTCTCCACCATACTTGCTGGTCCGAGGAAGGAGGAGATGTCGAGGTGCTGCACGTGTGCATCTCACGGAGGCACCGCCACGTGTGGTGCTAGATCGGATCGGATCACGAGGAGGAGAAGCGAGTACGACTACATCACCCACGTTCCGACGAACGTTCCGCTGTGCGAATCTACAAGGGTATGAAGATCTAATCCAATCTCTCTCGTTGATTGCATCTCCTAGATTAGATCTTGGCTTTCCCTCTGTTCGCATCCGTAGAAAATTTTGATTTACTATGTCGCGAAACCCTTCATCCGCCGCCTCGGCGCTCTCGTTGTTCTTGGATCTCGGCATCAGCACCGACTTCGTCTTTCTACCGCCCGCCAAGAAGAATCGCCACCAGTAGCGCACGAACCAGAGTCGTCACCGGAATTTTACCACCGGGGGAGATGTTCCCCAGCAACCGTGACGAGCCGTCTGATTTGCGCCCGAATAGTGCCGCCGCCACCAAGCCGCCGCCGTCGATCTCGTCAGATGGACGTCTCCGCCGCCAACGCCGCCGTCGACAGATTACCCCGCCGCCACGACAAGGGTGAGGAGGGTGGGATTTTATGGGAGAGCCCAACCACCGTCGTCACTCCCTGTCGATTCGCCGCCGTGGATCTTCAATTAGCTCGATAGCTCTGTCGTGCCCGACACCGGGACTTATATAGTCTGGTACAGTAATTAAGTACGGTTACAATAATTAAACAGTAATTAAGCTGGTGATTGCTCTGTCGGAAGTAACAGCGATGCCAGCTTCCATCCGGCCGTTGGTTCCTCCACGTACTATCTTAGCCGTTGGCTCATGACTGGGAGTAAGTAGACTGGGTCTGACACTGGGCCAACTCCTCCTCCACCACTGCAATCTCTCGCCTCCAGAACGACTGCTGGAAGGTGTGAATCCAGATAAGTTTATCAACGTTCAAGTGCCCGATTACCATCTCCCATTGAATCCTCCTGATCCCCAACTACCGCCGCCTCAAACCCTGAATCTGAGTTGTGCTACCTTCCTGATCCTTAGGCTAGGCTTTTGAAACCGCATCAGAGCTCGAAGGGTTGCCGTCGTCTAGGTCACGCCTCACAACCGGATATACGTGCAACGTATGCAACCGAGGCTTTGCCTATGGGACGAACGTATCAGGAGCTGCGTCAGTGAATGCACGCGCAGGGGGCTCCGTACATCCTCGAGCACGCCGTGTCCTTCCTTGACATCTAAGGGGCTGTTGCTGCTCGTCAAGACTTCCAGGTACAGAAGTAAAGATTAATCAGGATTCACATCTGATTATGGTAATAAAGATGTGGCCATGAATTTTTAATATATTCACTTATCAGGATGACTCTGTGTCACACTTCTGTCATTTGGTCGGTTTATGGCCAAGGAGTTGACGAATTTTTATTTTTATATATACTTTGCAATCTCTAAATTCTCTATCTCTATCTGCACTATCGAAAAAAGATTTAGTGTTCCGTCGTCGGCTAATACATCGTCTTCGTCTATCGCACATTGTGTAATTAAGTCGCTGTCCACGTCCCCAAAATCAAGCCGACGACCACGTCCCGCAGCCTCAAGGCATCACAGAGTCGTGTGCCTCAATGCCGATCCAATCGTGCCACCACCGCCTTTGCCACCCACCTCGCTGGCAACCTGACGCATCTGGCGGCGGGCTTTTCTCGCTCTCATGGGCTACCGCGCTACGGCGAGCAGCCGAGGGCGAGGGGATAGCGAGCCAAGGGTTGGGTAGGTGTGGCCCTGGCGGCGATGCGGACCAAGAGCAAGGAGAAGACGGAGACGGAGCGGCCACCGACGTGGGAGGGCATGTGGCTTATGTTGTTAGTGCTCGCGGCCTGGCTTGATCATACATGTATATATTTGGATCTTCCTACTCGTAAGGTATATCGTCTTACCTCTGACCTTTAGGTAATTACACCTGAAACAAAAGGTGTCCTTGTAAACACGAGAATGTTCTTAGTTTTGTACATGCTTCTTTCACATATAATGAATTTATTTATGATATAGTATGTCTATACCTTAAAACATCATGGCAAAAGTTAAATAAATGGCATTTATTCTGCTACTAACCATCTTTGATATTTTGGAAATCCCTTAGCCTGTGCCATTTCATCAAATGTTGTATCTGCTTGGCAAATGCCGAGCTCATTGACTTTATTTTAAAAACTGCCTTGTGTTGCTTGTTTCTTCAAATTATGCTGCTTATTTAATTTAGGAGCCTGTGTGGTTACCAATGTCTACAAGTGAGATTTGTCTTTAGAGATTATAAACTCTTGATTTCTTGGGTTTCTTATAGAGGCACTTTAAATGGACACATTTGGTATAGACTGATATATGAAGACGTCACTATCCTCGCTATTAATTAGGTTTGATAATATGCATGTGATTGGTTGATCGAGAATAGTAGTAATCTAGGATTTTCTTCACAACCAGAGCTTCACACAATTTATAATTTATAGCCCATGTTAGGATCTAGAGTTACGTAACTCTCTGCTCCAGGCATGTTAGATTGCACGTTCTTAAGAAATATAGTTTTTTATTACATTCATGTTAGAAGCTGTATAAGATGATCAATCTTGCAAGGCAGTAGAGGCCATGGTTATGAAGAAGATGGACCTGCAGTAACATACCATTGGGAAACATCTAAGGCCATTGCTTGAACTTGGCATGGCTGGGGATGGCTTATATCTATCTGCACTGCTTGTATATTTCAACAAATGTATTTATAGGAACCCTTCTATTGGTAAAATAGAACCGCACAGGTCTAGATTAAAGAAGGACACGGGCCAAGGGAGAGAATTGGCCAAGAAGTTATTTTTTTCAAAATGTTATTCAAGATATGTGAATTTATTTTTCTCTATCACTTTTTTCGATTTAATGGAATAAAATATTGACATCCGTCTTACATAAATGGTTGTTATGTTGTCATGTACATTTTTATTATCGAGGAAGAATAGTAATCTCAATCCACTGTGTTATAATCAACTAACACACAAAATGGTTCTTACTTTTGACCATTTCGCTTATTTTCACCTGTTTACTGATGGGAGTTTCAGACGGGAAAGAAAAGGCAGAGAAGGGGCCTACAGAGGCATGACCTCTGACAGGAACGATGGCGATGGCCGGCCCTGTGGCTTTGGTGCTGCATCGATACTGACAATGGCGCGTAGGGCGGGAGAATGGTGCCGACAAGAGACACACCAGGGCAACCTGCCTCTACATGATGGTTTGATGTGCTTGTTGGTGTCACCCATCAAACAAATTAACTGAAATATGAGCGTGTACCTAAATTGGACACTTGGTGCGGTGGCTCTGGACCTACGCACACCTGACGCTCGCTCGCTGATTATTGTCGACTAACAGGCAGAGCCAAAGAACATTGCGTGGCAGCCACATGCCATGCTGACTATAATGTTACCGAAAGGCCGCGGGGATCTATCAAGTCAACTTTGTAAGTATAGAAGTGCCATATGATCCGACACCTTTTCCCCACTCACACATCTAATAGGTGTTCAATCCAATGCTAAATAGCAGGTTAACAGGCGCACAGGTCAAGAACAAAAGTGTTGATTATTTTAGTATGTATTGGTAAAAATAATTCATTGTGTTAGTTTTCTTCCAAAATTGCCAAGTCGTTATAAGATTCTCCACCCTTCAAAGAAGTATACATGACTCTTCTTTACTTTTCTGTTTATTTAATTTGTTAAAGTACACTCATTGTAAATATGGTATGTTTATTGTTTAGTACCGATAGATGAAGTGGGAGCTACATGTGCTTATGTTGTTGCAGACAAGGCTTGGTTCAACCAACTGAAGAACTTGATCCATAGGTCTTGTAAATTGGTTACGTCACCTGATTAAAGCCTAAGGTATGTAAGCGAAATTATCTCCATAAGTCAATATACATGTTCTCTTTTTTTGATGAAACCGACATATCTGCATATAAGTTTCATATGCATATCTTCTAGAGCAGTCTAATGAAAATAGTGAGTGAGCTTCAGTCACTGCAGGTTCAAAATTTCACACTTCTTTACAACTTTGTATGGTTAAAGGATAAACTTCGACAATTTTTCCACTTCTGCGCTTGTGATAAATTTCTCTTCTGTTTACTGTACCAATAAAATGAATTTTTCTGGCAACATCAATTCATGTAATTTATGCATAGCTACATATGCATGTTTAATTCATGAATGATGTAGGACCAATGTCGCAAACATATAATGTGCCTTAAATAAGGAATAATATTTCTTTTTGTTATTCATGTTGTATTGGGTTGAGCCAAGGCAAAGTACAAGGAACAAGGGAGCAGCACTTGGAAAAGGGAGCCAAAAATCCAAACATGTATTGTGCCTGTGTGAGGGGGAGGACAAGCCGGTGAAGGAAGGGTGTGACACAAACAAGAAATAGTTGCTTAAATTGGTTTGGAAAAATCTTTTTGTTGGGTTGATGCAAGAAATGTCTCTCACATGTGTCTCTATAGCATCTATGGAAAACGATGCTTGGCAGTTTTTCGGTTAATAGATTTTTCGATGCCAAATGCTTTGTCATCGTTAGTCTAGAAACTGACATATTGATGGTCGGAATATCACGCCGATGGAAAACGAAAATAAAATTCTGTTATATGTTGTATCTTTGTTGCATTGTTGGACCCTTGGATGTAAGATGTCACATATAGACAATTATATGGCATTGGTATTTGGTAGAATCAACAGCCCTTTTAAATTCTATGCAGATGAAAAGAATATATGTGTGTATGTTGTTGCTCATCCGCATAGATTGATAGAAGTGCCATAGTTTCAGAGTGTAGATAGAGAGAAGGTGGAAAAGGAGGAAAGATGATAGAACCACGAGCATGACCATTTTACCAATCCAAACTCTATGATATTCTTTAGCTCTGCTACTGAATGTTCATATGTATGATGGTGAAATAAATTTAATGTCTCGTTGCAACGTACGGGCATTTAACTAGTTATAAATAAAGCAACGACCATCCAAAGTGCAAATAAGTCATCGACGTCCAGACGTCAAAAGAAAATAAAAAGGAGTCTGTTGGGACCAGAGCACATCAAGCCTAAGAAAAAGAACAAAAAGTAAAGGAGAGCTGGAAGAGAGCTCCCACTACGAGCCGCAGAAGTACAAGCAGGCGTCGCGAAACGCTGTGCCGCCAACGTCCTGATAGCTTGTAAGACGCCGTCCACATTCTTTTATTCTACAAATATATTGTAGTGCAGTTTGCAGGATGCATTGGAAAACGGTTATGATGGGGCAGGCTGGAACTTAGCGGCATGTTTGTTTCCTGTTTTCCCGCGTATGGCTTAAAAAAAATAAGGACGCTTAACTTTTTAGGTAGCATGCATTTTAATATGACACGAACCATAAAGCAGTCTAAAACTTTGTCCGCTCATAACGCTAAAATCGAGCGTTCTACACGAAGCCAGGCTTGCACGAACTTTAAAGCTGGTCCGAAGGAGCAACTTTTTCTCCATGGGTGCCGGTAGTAGACGAGTTCTCCCATTCAGGTCTTGTTTACTTTTTCGGTATTTTTAACTTCAAAAGACGTGGGGATGTACGGGGATTTGGTGTTCGCCCAATACTCTCAAATCCCCTCAAATACCTTTCCCATTATCCTCTTAAAACCTGGCTGAGTAAATGACCTATCGGAAAATTTTCGGGATACAACACAAACTCTTCCCATCCCCTAAAATACCCTAGAAGTAAATAAGTCTTCAAAGTTTCTTTTGCGGTTTCCGGCTACCCCTCTCACTCTCCTCTTTTTGTCCTGCGTATATATAGTACTAGAGAAAAGCAGCTCGGAGAGCTCTCCGGCTAGGGCTGGACATAAAACTCGAAACTCGGCAAGTTTAATGAGCACTAGTTTGCTCGGCTCGTTCGAGATCGACTCGTTTCCTTAATGATTCGAGCCGAGCTGCAATTTTTGCTCGATATCCTGTTGCCTGCCAAAACCCACCGGCGAGCAGCGACGAGCAACACGAAGAGCCGGGAGGCTCCCAGAACTGCTGGTGGGCCCTGGTCTCTCGGGCAACGGCCCGCAAAACTCCGGCACACGTCCTGGCTTGGTTCGAGGGCGTGCCACCTGACCTATACCTGGTCAGGAAGGTGAAGGATTGCTCCGATTGATTTCCTGCATGATAAACAAGTATACGTAAAATTCGAGCCGTGACCGGCTCCCAGGTTTCCCTGTGAATCGGCTCCTAGAGCCGATTAACCCATGGTTCTGCATTAGTTTTACGATAACATGGGATTTTGCTTTATCATTACAAGTTAAATCGATCTACGACAGTTTAACGTTTTCACCACGTAACTGGAACGTCCTACACGTAATTGAGCCCGGTAGAGACAAAAGATGATAGAAAACTAACCCTAGAGGAGGCCTAACAACCGACGTAACGTCAATTACCGGAACAACTTCTCTGGAACTAGTAAACCACGTCCTTACGTACTACTGGATCGTTCAACCCGTTTGCAAGGCCTGACCACGCAGATATCAAACTAAACCTTGGAGAACAAGGCATAACCATAACAGATCGAATCAGCTTAAATAAAGATCAAGCAAGATGCTACCCTTGCACTTGGGAAAAGGTGCAAAGGTAGCGAGGTAACTAGAGGCAGCATAACTTAAACAATTATAGCGAAGAACACCGATGCTAGCCTCAACAAATCTATGATAGTAGTGTTACTCGCCATCAACAAGGCTTCAGTACGAGTAACACCAAATAACGCATAAGTAAAAATACTGCCTAGATCGCAAGATGCGATCTAGGCAGCATGACACTTGCCCGAAAGAAACCCTAGAAACAAGGGGTGGCGATGCGCCGAGATTGTGTTTGTTGTGAACGTGATTGTCCTCCTTTTCTCGATAACCTTAGGTACATATTTATAGTCCGGAGACTTTCTATCTTTGGAATAACTCTACAACTCTATCTTTACCTAAACTGAAACGGAACCTACTACGATACAAGATACACGGGCAATTTAGCCCAAATCCACGCACAAGGCCGATTCAACAACACGTTGAATATACGTATCTTTCAAGCCCATCTTGATCACGGCCCATCTCCTTCTTTGGCCAAAATATGGCGATAACATATCCTTAACGAGCTAAATGATTGAGTTAATGATGTTCGTGAGCTACTCGTTAAGCTCGGTAACAACCAAGGTATGTCCCACTTATGTTGCTACATGTCTAATCCGGCAGCATTGAGGAATACCCCATCTCCACCTTCTCGATCTAGATCTGCTGACCACGACACCGACCGAGCCCTGCCGGCTGGAGTCCTTGTCGTCCGTTCCAGGCCTCCCTACTCACACCAGTTCACATGGATAAGCGTAAGATGCCATCCAAGCACTGCTATCGATAATTATCTATCGTATTTTAATACAAGTATATATGTGGTTATAATTGTCGTTTTTAATTATCGGTATGGCTTTGTCTATACATTTTCTTAACGAGCAGCTCGTGAGCGCTCGATAACATCTAACGAACTGAGTCGAGCTTTACTTTTAGCTCGTTATCCTTAACGAGTTTAATGATCCAAGCCTTAACGAGCATGAGCCTTAACGAGCCGAGCTGCTCGATAGTCCAGGCCTGCCTGGAGTCCGAGGCGTTTCGGTGTCTTAAGGTGGGTATCCGTGCTGTGGTGGGTCGAGGGAATCATCGCGCGCGTATTCGAGAGCGAGAGTAAGAAACCCTAGCAGCCGTCCTCTTACTCGTCCAGATCTGCTCGCTTGGTTGGTGGAGGTACTGCCATGGCGCTGCGCACCATGGCCACGAAGCTGAAGGACAAGATCCCTGCCGCTATCCAGCGAGTTATCGCCTCTTCCCGTGCTCCGGTTCGTTCATTTGATTGATTCGTATGCTGTATTGCATGATTAGCTAGTCAGATCTATTCTTCTCTTTGCCCGACGACGGGAATTTCTTGCACGTTCTCGCAGTGATGGTGAATGGTGATGGGGATAAATACAGATAGCAACTTCTAGTAATTTGTTGGTTCATAATTTGATATTACCACTCGTCGAAACAGGCTCTAGTAGTATTTGTATTGGGAATCGACACGCGCCACCCATGATCTTCCTGTTACTAGAGACGTACACAGACATATAGTATATTGCTCTAATACTCCATCTATTCTCTAATATAAGACGTTTTGGCAAACTAAAGAAACAGAGGAAGTAGTTTTTTTAGATGGAATTAGCTAGCATCGTATTGCTGGAATGTCTTGGATGTTCTTGTGTAGTCTTCCATATTGAGATTGGGATAGATAGTCACTCCTTAAGTTGGTTTAGGCTCCTATATTTTGCTTCATTCAACTATAACTGAATACCACAACTTCACCAATAAATGCCACTCATCCAAACATGCACTAATATTTGTTTAGAGGATCATCATGTACCATATCGGATCTCTCTATTATTACTATAGACAATTGGCAGATGCCTTGATTCGATTCTTGTTATTAGCAACTAGCTAGGTTTCTTAGACGAAATTAACAATATACTCCCTCCGTCTCATAATAGATGTCTTAGATTTATCAAAATTTGGATGAACCTATATCTAGATTCATCTAAATTTTTACAAATCCGAGACATCCAATTTGAGACAGAGGGAGTATTTTCAACTGCTGCTTGTTAGCTCTACGTTGAACTTTCAGCCTACATCGTCGGTTGCCATCCCGTCTGTTAACTTTTCAAACTCGACTGCTTGTAGGCACCGAGCAGCAGCCCTCGTGCTGGCCGTGACCGCCTGGACCCAGAGATTCGGCAGGGCACTAATAAACATGCAAGATCATTGTCTGATTGATTTATTCGTTGCGCTATTGATCTTAACATTCATTCTGTAGTCAGGCAGTGCAGGAGCTTGTGAACCTACACAGAAAGAACCAAAGGGATGAGGCATTGGCCCGTTGTGCTGGCTTTGGTCTGGCAGTGTGCACCTTGTCACTTTGGATCCATCGACTCGAAAGTTGAAGGGACGATCCAAGTGAATGGATCAGTGCCTGGAATATCTATATATATCCTTACCTAGCTAGCCAGTGTACTTCTGGCTCGTCTTATTTAAGAGCACTCTATATATGATTGATGTATAAGAGCCTTCGAAGTTCTCTGGTAGCATGAGATGTAAGAGCACTCTTCCTGTTGTTAGAGATCAATCTGTGACCGTGTGGAGTATTATGTTAATACGTGTTCGTCTTTGTGTCCCTTATATTGGGCTGGTTGTAGATTTATCTTTCCCGGAAAGTCGCTGTGGTCCTGCAAAACGTGGTTGCTCACGTGTTAATTAACTTATCTTCTGCTCCCATGTCATCTATGAGTGACACTACCTTGAACGAGATCATGCACTACTCCCTTGGTCAAAAAATAAGTGACATTGATTTGTTCTAATTCATATATATCTATACATAAAAACGCGTCTAAATACATGCGAATCTAGCACCTATTTACTCAGAGCAACTAGATCTCTTAAAAAGCCTTGGCCATTAAAATCCAGACCAGTTTTTGGTGCAAATCTAGCGACCGTTTATTTCAGAGCAACTAGATCTTTTAAACAGCTTTGTCCTTCGTTTTTTTAGTCTCCAAATAGCATCTCCATAGTATTTATTTCGTTTTATTTTCTATTATATTAGAGTTTTCCTTGTTTCATTGTGTGTCAATGAATATTCTACCCAGGATTTCAACCTAACGACTCCACTTTTGTCCAAATTGCAGAGTAAATGTTCTTCTAGATGTGGTATTTATTTAGTGAGCCTTGGCTTCATATTTTTGGATGTGAAAAGAGGTGTTCCCGATACTGTATTCGAAGCAGTTCTTCGAATTCCTTATGATATATGCAAATGAAACAAGTTCTTGCTAATGTAAAAAGGGAGGGTTTTGAATGTGGGTGTTGTTCTTATCTTGCATGAGGGATTCGAATTAGCGCCTGGTTCGATCGTCCCGATTCTTCTTCTTTTTCCTTTTTTTCCTTCTTTTTTTGGTTTATTACTTTTCTTTACTATACTTTTCCTATTGTATTTTATGTTTGAAAAAGTTCATATCTTCAGTTTTCAAATTTGCTCAGATTACGAATTTGTTAGTATTTCAAATTCCGCATCTGTTTAAATTTTAGTTTTGTTGGAATCTCGAATTTATTCAATTACCAAAATTTTCCAGAATTCTAATTTTGTTCAGATTTCTAATTTATTTTATTCTTCAAAAATGTTTCGTGCATTTTTTAAATCCAAGAAATAAAAAGAAAACCAAAGGTGCTGAAAAACCAGCCTATAAAAGGAAGAGACGTGCGTGAAGGCCGGCGGCCCATTTTGGCGCGGACCGCTATGAGCAGCACACAGGAGCAGAGCTGGTCGCTTGTTCTCACCGTTGCGAAGTGGGCGAACAGTTGGGCCTAGAGCGAGAGCGGGAATTAGCTGGACAACAATGTGGTGTTGGCTCGCCAACCACTCGTCGCTCTTGGGCCCGGTCCAAACAGCCCGAAACGAATGAGCCAACAGTCGAGCCTGCCTGCGCGGTGAAACAGATCACGAAGTTTTTAGCATAAAATCACCATTTTTCACGTTAAATTTTAAAAAACCACCACTTTACGTTTGAATTGTAAAAAACCACCACCTTACATCCAATTTGTTGCAATGTACGCTAAACATCGATTTGAGTCGAATTGACACTAGCTCTGACATATTGGGCCCACGCAGAAGACGGCGTCCGTCTGTTGCCGTTAGAACCAACACTTTTCCGCTTAAATTTTAAAAACCCACCATTTTACATTTGAGTCGCAAAAAACCACCACATTTTATACTGATTTTGATCGCGAATTAAAAATGAATCTTGCTGGTTGGATCCATTTGTCAAAGCCCATTTGCTGACGTGGACTGACTAGGACCCACTTGTCAGCCAAATTAAGAAATGTAAATAGTAAAATAATAATTGGGAGGCAGCCCGAGACCACATCTCCTGGTCTCCCATCCCGTCCATCCCGTTGACCACGTCGTTCGCCCCGGGCCATCGTCAAGGCAGACCCCGCCGCCTTCCTAGTGTACTCGCCGCCTGCACCCGCCCTTCTACCCCAAATACCTCGTCCACCCCCTCCCTGCTGCTCACTATCGGCCGTCGCCACCGTCGTCACCACCTTGCCCGCCGAGCCCCGCGCAGCCTCCCTCCTAGCAGCTCCGCTATGCCCCAAACTGCAGCGCGGCAGAAGCCCCATCGAACTCTGCAGTGGCGCGAGGCGGCGTTCTCCGCGAGTAGCGGCGCGGGACCGAGCGGGCGAGCTCTGCAGTGGCACGAGGTGGCGTGCTCCGGTGAGCAGCAACGCGGGAACGAGCGGGCGAGCTCTGCAGTGGCACGAGGTGGCGTGCTCCGGTGAGCAGCGGCGCGGGAACGAGCGGACGAGCTTTGCAGTGGCACGACGTGACGTGCTCCGGCGAGCAGCGGGTGAGCCCCGGTGAGCTTTGCAGTGGCACGACGTGACGTGCTCCGGCGAGCAGCGGGTGAGCCCCGGTGAGCTATGATGTGGCACGAGGTGACGTGCTCCGGCGAGCAGCGGGACAGAGCGGGCGAGCCCCGACGAGCTCCACGGTGGTGCAGGACAGGGCGGTTGAGCTTGCCGCGTGATGGGGATGGCCAGCTCGCCGCAGGAATGGGGGCGGGATGGCCGGCGGCGAGAGTCCGAGCCCCCAGCGCCAGAGCCGTTGCCGATTGGGGGCTCGGGGTCAAACCTCCCGTGTACTCTAGTTTTTCCTTTTTTTTAGAATATCCGGATTTTCTTAGATGGGATGAGAAGTGGGACCCGGTCCACCTCGGTAAATTGGCCCTAACAATTGGGGCCCACATGTCAGAAACACTATTAATTCGATGTTAATTTCATTTTAGTGTGAATTGCAAAAATCAGTTCAAATGTGGTGGTTTTTTGCGATTCAAACGTAAACCGGTGGGTTTTCGTAATTTGAGGGGTTCTATGCTAACGGCAACAGACGGACACCGTCTTCTGTGTGGGCTCGACCTGTCAGAGCCTGTGTCAATTCGACTCAAATCGGTGTTAGAGCACATTGCAACAAATCGAACTTAAGGTGGTGATTTTTTGCGATTTAAACATAAAACGGTGGTTTTTCAAAATTTAACACGAAAAGTGATGATTTTATGCTAAAGACTCCAGATCATGGAGAAATGGAAATCTGCCTACCTGCAACGAGAAACGCAAATGCGGTAATTAATTCCTTCCATTGGCCAGGCGGGTAAGCAAGGAGACGACGTTCTCATTAAATCCAATTCAATATGCCATGCCGAATGAAAAAAAACCACTCCTTCAACTCCGTCGTTTACCGACATCCTCAATCAATCTCGCTCATCTGGTCTGCCCGATCAAATCAGCGATCATGCCCCCCTTATTCTAGCGGAGGAACAACTTCGTCAGATTCATTCCCTTGCTAAGGCCCTCATCTTTAGCGTGGATCGGAATAGCTAGCTGACACTAGCAAATCACTGCACGGGTGGCCGGGTGGGTGACGTTGATGCGTGTCTGCCGGAGACTAAATCACGGAGGACCTTACGTACTCCATACCCTTATCGTCATGGCCAACATAAAAAAACTCGGTCTCGTCTCACGGTTTCCAAGCAAAAAACCCAGATGTACTACGTGCAGCACCTCAATAAAGCGTTTTTCTCTTGAAATAGACTTGCGCCTCGCTATATTCATATAGCAAACCACCGATACAAGTATACTACCGCTGGGGCAAAACAACACAATTTGAGCCCAAGAGAAACAAAAAGGAAAGAAAGAAAAAACAATGCCGAGAACGGCGGTTCGACGAAAACGAAGGGGATTCTCCACCGCTGCGCCCTCCGATGAAATTCCACCCGCTGCTATCGCTCTGAAGCGCCGTGCACCAAGCAACACCTCCAAGAAGGAAAGCGAGGATGACGTCGCTGCTGTCCGGGTCGTTCCAAGTGGTCTCCCCGAAACCAATCATGGGGTTTCCCTCGGTCCACAACAGGGGGCGGGGAAGAGGGATCTCCGACGCCCTTGAGGAAGGAAGGTGACACCCACAGGCGTCACCGCGCCGGTGCCGAGACAGGGATTTCTCCTTACCCCCCAAAAAACCACACCTTCGGGCCCTCCGGAACGTCCACCAACCTTGACGTCCACCAGCGCGCTCCACTACGGTTTTGCAATCACCCCCGCTTTCTCACTGAGGTCCACGTCGCGAGGCCGGTAAATACGATAAGCAAGGAGCACCGACAAGGGTTAGTGGTACAGCGCCACCCGGGAGGGAACTACCTCCACTACCTCCGTCGTCGGAAGGCGGTAGCCGACCGGGTGTAGCAGCAGGACACACCAGGCCCGTCGGGCCCGGCCGAGCCCGAGAGGACCCGTGAAGTCCCGCCGCAACACTGCAGCAGGGGCACCGCCGCCGCCACCAACCCATGCCCAAGCTCTGCTACCTCATCCACCGGAGAAGCCGCAGCCGCGCCAGGCACGGCCCGCCCAGGCCTAGATGGAGCCCTTTTGGGTGTCACGCCGCCGGTCGCGGGTGTCACGCCGCCGAGACGGACCGTCCACCGCCGAGGAGCACTGACGCCGTCGGGAGGCCCTGCCCTCCGTTCGTTCGTCGAGAAGAGGCCGACCCGCCGCCGCCAGCCCCGTACGAGAGAAGCCCGGCGACTTACGGCGGCGGCGGCGGCCGAGGAGAGGGAGAGGGAGGGGGCGGTGGGTGGGAGGGGGTGGGGGTTCGCTCGCTCGCCCACGGGTCAGTGGAGTCATAATGCGTTTTTCTCAACAGCTAGTTTGCCGAGGTGGCGCATGAGAGAGCACCATCAACCGCACACCTGCACCCTCTGCGTGCCACGTAGCGTAGAAGATACTATAATTAGCAACACATATATCTCTCACCTAAAGCACCCGAAACTAGTCGGCAACAGCGACATGTCGAGTGCCGACATGGGGTCCTAATCTCAGATCAGCGTTAACAACACAACACCTTCCCGTCAGGTATAGTAGTAAAACTCAACGACCTTCCGTTCCGTGCACAATAAATCCCACCGCAGCGTCGCGCACCGGCCACTCCCCGACCTCCGCTTGGCTCGGCAGATCTCGCTCCGACTCGACAGCTTAACAGCTTTATCCCTCCCCTCCCCCCGCTCCCTCCTACTTGTCCTCCTTCTCTTCCTCGTGAAGCGAGCCGCGATTCCTCCTCCCAACAGATTAAACGGCTCTGACTCTGACGACGCAGCGCACACTGTCATCCCTCCAGTCCAGCCCGCAGATCCACGCAGAAGAACCACCTGAATTCTTTTCAAATCCCGGAGCGGATTTCGCACACAAACCCACAAACACACCCACCTACCCCCTGCTCGTCGGGAAGAGAAGAGCCATGGGGAACAGCATATACAGGTTCCTCTGCGGCGTCTGCTCCGACCTCTCCGACGCCGCCTTCACACCGCACGGCGCCCACGACTCCGTCGCAGCGCTCGGTCGCGACATACTCAACTTCCAGCGAACCAAGCAGGTACCTACGTCGTGACCACCTCCATGATTTGTCTGTGCTGCTGCTGTCTGTTATACGAGCCGGACTGTTATGCGAACGACGACGAACACTAATTCGGCCCTTGTTGTCTCTGATTTCAGGTTCCCGAAGGGCTCAGCCGGCATGTCGTCTCCTCCCAGAACGCGCAGGCCAACTGGTATGGATTCCATTTCCCCCTCCCTTCCGTCTTCTTCCTTCCTTCCTTCCCTCAGCTCCTGTAATCGCGTTCAGAATAGTTTAATAAATTAATTAAAGCTCATGACGCGTTCGTCAAAGATCCAGAAACAGGCTACCGTGGATGCGAAGGCTTCCAGGTGTGAAACTGTGAAAGCGACCTCATCTAACACAAGGATTCGATAAATGGAAATAAGGATATTGTATTCAAAAGAAGAAGCAAAAAACTAAGTACTACAATTTTCTGAATTTGGTTGGGGAAATTAAACACAGCACTCCAGTCCAGTATATATAGTAGAATTAAAACTTTTTTTTGAGGGATAGTAGAATTAAAACTTTGTTGGTTCGGTCAAGTGCTAATATTTGTTGACCTGTTAGTGGAGACAAAAAAAAATTCTCGAAAAGGAGACATATGCCCCGGTCTCTGCATCAATCGACACATTATTTGGAGCAAAGTATCTATGTTAGTGGAGACAATGGCCATGCTAGTTCTGGTGATCAAACAAGGAAACTGATAATAATCAAATAAAACTAGCAGCCGCTAATGCCTGTGGTAAACGGTTGGAGGTTCCGGGAGGGTTTCATGGAATTGATGATGAAGACTCGGTCGCAAAATGCTAGGAGGACGACATTTTATTTGTTTCTAAATTCCGTTGGTGTTGCCGATGCAAGGTACAAGAAACTGCAAGTGGCATGGAAGAAGGCCAGGCCGACGCCGACGACGCCGGAGGACGCCGCGCAGCTCGTCGTGCTCACCCTCAAGAACCACCAGAAAGCAGATGTCGAGGTATAATGCACATGTCTGTTCTATAGAAATCACACTCTGCACCATCTCGGCTCACCCATGTCTGTTCGTCCAGGGCTTCCTCGCCTTCTACGGCCTCCCACACCCAAACGGCGCGGCACCATCAGCGCCGGCACACGCACCGGCGCCTGCACCGGCGTCTCACCCCACTGCCCCCACGCACAAGCCAGTCAAGGCCGAGCTGCACACGCTCCCGGTGGACGCCAAGGCGGTGGCCGACGGCGACACGGTGACCGTGTACGTGGACGTGTCCGAGCGCGGCGAGTCCGGCAGCGTGCCGGCCGACATCAAGAAGGCCGCGGCCGAGCGGACCAAGGCGCGTGCTGCCAGGAACTACCCCCAGGCCGACGCGCTGCAGAAGACCATCGCCGACGCGGGATACAGGTCGGTTCACTGAATGACATTGTCAATCCATCGGTCGGGCGAGTTCAGGGTTGTTGCAGTTCTGAACGTGTCTGAATGAATGATTGTTGCAGGCAGGTCCCGAACGCCAAGGGCCAGGAGGTGCTGGCGAGGAAGTACAGGATCAGGCTAAGGTCAGTTTGGCGCCACAATTTGTGTAATTGATTCGATGATCTTGATTGCTAGCTTCTGTGAGCAAGTGTTGATTGTGTGGCGTGTGAACTGAATTGGACTATGCAGTGGGATCGACGCGCCGGAGAGCGCGATGCCGTACGGCAAGGAGGCCAAGGAGGCGCTGCTGAAGCTGGTGGAGGGGAAGTGCCTGACGGTGCACGTCTACGACACAGACCGCTACGGCAGGTCCGTCGGCGATCTCCACGCCGGTGGGGTGTTCGTGCAGGTAAAGAAGATTCAGTTGTTATAAGTGACAAACTGACGATTTACCTCTGCCTGGTCTGCATACAAACTGACAAATGCGACACACAATATTCAGTTTTGACATATAACAGAGTTTAGCATAAGGTCGAAGCGACTTAGGAAGAACTTCAAACAGTTTGACTTTTCGCCCCATGTGCCGTTGCTTTGCTGACAAAAAAAGAAATTTATCAGTTTGTCCCCCAGGTTACGAAATGTCAGCTGGCAACCATGTTCTTGTAGTAGTTTAATAGTAGTGTTACTTTTTTGAGGGTATAGCAGTGTTACTTAGGGTCATGAAAAGGATCAAAATGCTGCAGCTAAGCACAAATAAATTATTGCTTCTGCATTCTGCTAGGAACATCGTATTGGGGCAGTTATGCTTTTCTTGAAGGTCGATGCAAATTAAAGACGGTAAAAGTTTCCCCTTGCTTCCTACGCAGGAACAAATGTTGAAGAAAGGCTTCGCATGGCACTACGCCGCCTATGATAAACGCCCGGAACTTGCCAAGGTAAATCCACTACACATGTATATACAGTTATATGGAATTGAATCACAAATACAAATTAAGTTGCTGAAAGAAACCAATACTCTCTTTGATCTGCCTGCAGTGGCAGAGTCAGGCGCAGGCAGCCCGCAAGGGCCTGTGGGCGTCCAAGAAGCCACAGGAGCCGTGGGAGTACAGGAAGGCGAAGCGCAACGGCAATGCGTGATCGATCAGGCAGGATGCATACATAGCTCCTGCATATATATGTTCTACTGTTCCTTGTGTGTATGTTGTAACCATGGACGGCTGATTCATTCATAGCCTGCGCCGCGAAGAGCTGTGAAAGGTAGGAGGGGCACATTGATTGGTTGGTGTGTTGTGCTGATGTATTTGGCGATATGTGTAATTGTGATGTACCTTTGTATTGAACTGCTGATGTCGCTGTAGAACAAAAACTGGTTCATAAGTTGTTGAGGGAGATGTAGCTATTTATGGTGTTCCTGGATGTTTCAGTGTCTATAAACTGAAAATATGCGCTGCGGAAAATGGACTATGAGTATGGAACTATATATTTTTTCTCTTCTTTAGTAATTTAACTTTTTTGCACGGTTCTTAGCTTTGGATAGGTTATTTGAAGTATATGTCCACGTTCTTGTATGTAGTAGTTTAATAGCAGTGTTACTTTTTTTTAGGGTATATCAGTGTTACTTAGGGTCATGAAAAGGATCAATATGTTGCAGCTAAGCAGAAGTAAATTACCAGACTCTATATATTGCTTCTGCATTCCACTAGGAACAACGTGCTGAAGCAGCTATGCTTTTTCTTGAAAGTTGATGCAAATTAAAGATGCTAAAAACTTCCCCTTGCTTCCTATGTACGCAGGAGCAAATGTTGAAGCAAGGCTTCGCATGTCTATGATAAACGCCCGGAACTTGCCAAGGTAAATCCACTACACACACACACACACACACACACATATATATATATATATATATATATATATATATATATATATATGGAATTAAATCACAAATGCAAATCAAGTTGCTGAAAGAAACCAATCCTCTCTTTAATCTGCCTGCAGTGGCAGAGTCAGGCGCAGGCCGCCCGCAAGGGCCTGTGGGCGTCGAAGAAGCCACAGGAGCCGTGGGAGTACAAGAAGGCGAAGCACAACGGCAATGCGTGATCGATCAGGTAGGCTGCATACACAGCTCCTCCTGCATATATGTGTTGTAATGTTAATTGTGTGTATGTTGTAACCATGGACAGCTGATTCATTCATAGCCTGCACTGCAAAGGGTTGTGAAGGTAGGAGGGGCACATTGATTGGTTGGTGTGTTGTGCTGATGTACTTGGCGATCTGTGTAATTGTGATGTACCCTTTGTATTGAACTGCTGATGTCGCTGTAGAACAGAAACTGGTTCATAAGTTGTTGAGGCAGATGTAGCTATTTATGGTGTTCCTGGATGTTTTAGTGTCGATAAACTGAAAATATGTGTTGCACAAAATGGACTATGAGTACGGATCTATATTATTTCTCTTCTTTAGTAATTTACCTTTTTTGCATGGTTCTGAGCTTCGGATAGGTTATTTGAAGTATATGTTCACTCTATTTCTTCTGTGACGCCCCATCGATGTCCATAGGAAAATCGGATGGTCCGGAAAATTTCTGGAACATTCGTATTTTGTAAGATGCGTTTTTTGGCTATCTTGTACATTTCTGCCTAATTTTGTCTTCCACCGCATAAACAAGTCAAATAAAATTCTAAAAATACAAAGCTAATAATGCATCATTTTACAGACAATGTTCATCAACAAAATCACTAAGATTGTCCAAATTGGCATAGGAATCATGCATAGTTCCCAAAGCGAAAACATAAATAGTTCATAACACATGATTAAAATTGTAAAATTCATCATATTGTTCTAAACTTTAAACATGGATAAACTGTATTGCACTAGTCAGACCAATATTCATCATCCAAGTCGGATGACAAAACGCTATTCAAGTTCCTAACTAAGCACCAAACATTCTACCATTTCTAAGGTAAATGTGAACCGAGGATTGTCCATTGGATTTCCTAGTTGTACTTATCGGAAGGGGTGAGGTGGATGTGCTTCACCTACACAATCAACCCCGAGTATTATTCGTAACTCACATATTAGTCAGTTCGTACTAATGGTTGTCATTTCCATTCTAAAATATATATTTAGTTTATACTAAACTTTTATACTTTATGTAACTTGTTGATCCATTTGTATTACTAAATTAGACTATTGACAACATAACTATATTGCCCATTGTTGATTATAGTTTTACTTCGTACTTTGTAACATAGACACTAAAATTTAGATTACATCATGCTAAATTTAAGAAATAGCTAGCAACAAAAGTTACTTCCCCTTTTTATGATAGTTCCCATTAAAACATAGCACCAAACAAATTCTCATAAATGTTAGCCAATAAAAATACATAATGGCATCCCTCATCGGATTAATTTATGTTGTTTGCATGCATTAGTGTGTAGACTCATAATATCATTTAAATTGTTGGCATGGATCTCGACATCCTATCATCTAACAAATAGATCTATAGAGTATTCTAGTGTTAGTGTGTGTAGTCTTTGCTAGATGGTCCAATGACCTATTAATTTTTATTACTTCTGGGACACTTTGTACTATAGTTGATGATTAATAGATGGGTAGAATTTCGCAAAAAAAAATTCTATAGAGTATTCTAGTGTTTAATTAGATAATCGTATAAGCAACTAGAAAATAACATGCTAAAATGTCTTTGAAACAAATGGAGTATATAAGTTAATTTTGTAGAGAACAACATACAAGAGCACCGCCAACACATGCACACATATACACAAAGACTACCGAGACCAAGAGTAGTGGTGCTTGACGAAGTCACCACATACGTCTTGCTATCAACTACACCATCGCCTCTTTCGAAAAGAATATTCTGTTTTTTGTGTCAATCTCGGGGTTAGGTTGCTGATGCACTAGGGGTACAAACACACTTCTAACAATCTAGCCACAGTTTAGTTCTCTAGAAATAAGGTGGTTATGAGGATCTTATTATCAAAACAATGGAATGCCGTTGATCGTGCTCTTGTTAGATTATAAGTCGGTTTGCGTTTACTTGTAACTTAAGTTAGGGTTAGCCGGCTGCCCCCCTATATATTCCTTATAATTCCCTAAACAATGTAATCAATTATGAGACAAATATATTTCTACATGGTATCAGACTTAAACGATCTAGGGCATGTCCCCCCTCCCCCCCCCCCGCCGTTGTCCAACTATTTCGAGCGGCGCACCGCCCTCGTCGCCTCCAAGCTCACCACCGCCACGGAAATCTCCCCTTCTTCTTCCTCTACCCAAATCCTAGTTTCTTCCCACTGAAAGAGCATTTTTCTAATCCCTCTGATTTTGATGTTTGATAACAATACATTTATCGTTTTTACCATGCACTAAGTTTTTCACAGGGTTGACAAAAGAAGGCACAAGTCATGGCTTGGCAGTTCTCACCTTGCAAATCGTCAGTGTCAGCCGGTAGTACCGGACCTACAACCGGTACTACCGCTTGACACCGGTACTACCGGTTCTAGTACCGGTTGGCACTGATCAAATGAGAGAAGGCTGAGTACTAGTCAGTACACACCGGTACCACGGAGCGGCACTACCGGTCCAACCGGTAGTACCGCTTGGTACAAGCGGTACTACCGCTTGAAGCGGTCGTACCGCTCACTGGTACCGCTGCATACTGACTAGCACCCTCCCCTCTCCACTTTGGTCAGTACCAAGCGGTACTTGGGACCGGTACTACCGCTCGAACCGGTAGTACCACTGACAGGGTCCGGTACTACCGCTTTGCGGTAGAACCGCAAGTGGGTACCGCTCAGGACTGAAGGTTTCACACAAGGGCAAGGGCTCCACCGGTACTTGGTCCGGTACTGGACCGGTAGTACCGCTTGCAAGCGGTACTACCGCTTGAGTACCGGTACTACCGGTCATTTATTGCTCCAACGGCCACCTTTTTCGTGGAGGGGTATAAATACTCCTCCACCTACCTTGGGACAAAGTGCTCAGCTCATTAAAGTCACTGCCCACCATTGGAGACCATTGGAGCCACTCAAATTCTCAAGATCTCATCATCCAACCACCCAAAGTCCTTGATCTTTGGGGAATCGAAGGAGGAGTCGCCGATCTACTACTTCACCAAAAGAGATCTTCATTTCCCCCTCATTTCATTGAGGGCCCCTTTGCTCTTGTGTTTCGTTGGAAACCCTAGCTCTTGTTTATGCTCTTACAAGCTTGTCTTTGATTGCTTTGACAGCTTGCTTGTATTTGGGAGCCTCCGATTAAGTTGTGGATGTGTGCCCCAAACTTGTAACGGTGCCGGCTTCCACCTTGAAGGTTGCCGATATAGTGGAAGGTGAATCGATCCCATTGGGGTGAGATTCGTCGGAGAACAAGGGAGGCCTCTCGTGGCGTTGGTGGTTTGAAACCACCCCCTCTCCAAACGTAGACGTACTTCCCCTCAAAAGGAAGGAACTAGGGAAACAAATCCTTGTGTCTCCGCGTCCTCTTTTCGGTTACCTCTATCCTTTACCGCACCTTACCTTTTAATTACTTCTTTGTGTTGTGGTAGCCCTTGCTTTTTGTCATATAGGTAAATTCACCATAGTTGCATTATCTAGAGAATTTACCTTATTGTCAAACCTTAATTTTAAAAAGAAGAAAATTTGAAGTAGCACCTATTCCCCCCCCCTCTAGGTGCCCATACGATCCTTTCATTTGGTATCAGAGCCTCGGCTCTTTATTCGGGCTTTACCGCCTAAGAGAATATGGGTAGCCAAGAAGGGGAAGGTGGTAGTGAGTCAACTCCGGTGACCATGGAAGATCTCAGAAACTTGGAAACAAGATTGAGCTCTTCCTTGGTCAACGAAGTCAAGAAGATGCTTGAGCAACTTCTTAAAGACAAAGATGGCTCATCACCCCCTTCCCCTCAAGAGGAACTACCATCCGCACCTAAAGGGAATACTCCGGTATCCCCCGAAGGTATGGTGGTAGGGGATAAACTAGACACTACTATTTCCTCCACCCGACCTGATGGGGGGAAGGGCGAGCACCGTGACTCTTGGTACTCTCCCGATCCTCCCATCCCTCACCCTCATGTGTACAATAGAGGTGACCCACCTAAGCTTGAAGCGTCTGCTACTTTTGCTCAATGGCAATCACTAATGAGAACTCATATGCGCAGCTCTTGCATTGAACTATGGAACATCATCGAGCATGGTCTCTTTATTGGGGATCCAAACAACTTGACAAGAAGAGAGGTTGTCAACAGCCAACTCAATGCAACTGCTTTGCATATGGTTCAACAAGGATTGGGAACAAAGGATTATCCACACATTGAGCACTTTAGCATTGCCAAGGAAGCCTGGGATGCTCTCACTGTGTTGTTTGTTGGAAATGAGAGTATGAGGAGGAACAGATATGATGCTCTAAGCAATGAAGCCGAGGGTTTCTACATGAAAGAAGGTGAAGATCACGAAGACATGTATCGAAGGCTCAAGACCACCGCCACCGCTTTTAGAAATGTGGGTGCCTCACATGTGGATGATGCATGGATAAAAAGGAAATATGTGAGTGCACTCATGCCTTTTGAGCCCACCGACTTGAAGAGCCTACAAGGAAGACACAACTACCATCTCATGACCTCAAACGAAGTTATGCAAGAGATGGCCGCTTTCAAGGTAGCCGCCAAGAACGCCAAAGATGCCCGTGCTCGTGCCCTCGGTATGAGCAATGTGGTTAATGTTGCTTTAAAGGCCAAAGTTGTGACATTTGAAGATGAAGATGATAGTGATGAAGGCCTCTCCTTGGACCATCCCGATGATGTCAAGATTGCTCATAGTCAATATATGGCTTTCTATGCAAAGAACTTTTGGAAGAATCCCGCCAAGGCCAAGATGGAAATGCAACGGAGAAGCAATCCAAATGGGAAAAGAGAGAATGCCACTAGATTGAGAACGTGCTTCAATTGTGGTGACCGCTACCACTTTGTAGCAAGCTGCCCCTATGAGAAGAGAGAAGATAATGGTGGGAAGCTTGTGTTGAAGAAGACTCTCAAGGCACCCTTCAAGAAACCTTTCGTCAAAAAGAACCCCATCAACAAGAAATCGGGAGAAATCGTCTTGATCACACATGAAGAATACTCTTCGGATAATGAAGATGATGAAGATGAGGAAGAAGAAGAAACCTCACATGGTATGGCCGCTCTAGCCACCACCTCTACTCCGACAATCTCACTCTTCGACTCTCCAAATGAGAACCCTTCCTCTAAGGACGTCACTTGCCTCATGGCAAGAGGAACGGAGGTATCCTCATCATCCCACTCTACTCAATTAGATAATGATGAAATTGATGATGAAATGTCTCTTGATGTTAAAAAGGAACTAATTGCTTTTGATGAGTTCATGACCAACCTAGAAGGTGATGCTAAACTACATTTTGGGAACATCTTAGATCAACTCTCCCACACTCAAGAACTTCTAGATGTTAGATGTAAACTTGGGCATGAACATATGATTGAACTAGAGGCTTTAAGCAATGCTCTAGAAGAAGAACAAGAGACTAGGTTGTCCCTTGAGTCAAAACTTGAAGGGCTTGATGAGGCCAATGACGTCATTATTAACAAACTCATTAAAGAGCGTGATCATGCTATTGCTAAATACAAAAGAGCTAAAAAGGACAAGATTGAGTTTGGTGTGGTTCATGAAAAACTTGCCGAGGACTTCAGCTTGCTTAACAAGGCACACAAAGCCTTGGAAAGTGAACTCTTGTCTCTCACAAAGTCCCATGAAACGCTTCAAACTCAATTGGCCAATATTCCTTCACCTAGTAACTTCATTCCATCGAGTAGCACGACTATCCTAGAAGAGAATGCTAAGTTGAAGGGGGTGCTTGCGAAGACCACATTTCCACAAGGTAACAAGTCTATTGATGATCTTTTAAGCAAGCAAAGGCGTAGTGGTGATAAAGGAGGCATTGGCTTTGTCTCCAAAACAAAGAAGAAGGACAAGCCCGCACAAGAGACCAACAAGACCATTGTGGGAAATAAGACCACAATTGGCAAAACTATGTCTCATGACGATTTCGCGGGAAGTGCTAACCCTCACTATGTTTTGATGCGTGACTACTATGGTGATGTTTATGCACAATATGTTGGTCCTTATGATGGTTATATTGCTTGGTCTATTTGGGTTCCCAAGACCCTTGTTGCTAACAAAAGAGGACCCATTGAAAAATGGGTACCTAAAAACTAGCTTGATCTTTTGTAGACCTATGCTTCCGGAGGTTCAAAATGGGTGCTTGATAGTGGTTGCACTTGTCATATGACCGGAAGCTCGTCTATTGTCAAGGACTTGGTGTCAAATGAAGATCAAATCACCGTCACATATGCCGACAAGTCAAAATCTACGGTAATGGGTTTCGGCAAGGTAGTGGTGGCTCACGACATTACACTTGTGAACGTCATGCTCGTTGAAACCCTTGGATACAATTTACTTTCTGTCCGTGCTCTTGGAAAGATGGGCTTTGCCGTCTTTATTGATAATGATATTGTGGTCCTCATGTGGAGCAAGTCTCTCAAAGTCGCTTTCGTTGGGTACGTTGAAAATGACTTGTATGTGGTGGACTTTTCGGGTCTTGCCACTGCAGGTCCAATGTGCTTATACGGAAAGGCTGATGTGGGTTGGCTATGGCACCGCCGACTAGCCCATGTCAATATGAGAACTTTGCAAAGTCTCCATAAAGAGGGTCATATTGTTGGACTAAAAGAAAATGTTTCCTTTGCCAAAGATCGTGTTTGCAGGGCATGTGTTCTAGGGAAGATGCATGACGCTCCTCATAAGCCCACGAACCAAATCAAGTCTAACAAGATCTTGGAACTTCTTCATGTGGACCTATTTGGTCCTCCATCTCATGCAAGCCTTGGTGGGAAAAAATATTGTTTGGTGATTGTTGACGACTTTTCAAGATACTCTTGGGTTTATTTCTTCAAATTGAAGAGTGAAACTCAAAGGAATTTAATCGACTTCATCAACTTGGTTCAACGGCAACACAATGTTCCCGTGATGATTATAAGAAGTGACAACGGCACCGAGTTCAAAAACTACACCTTGAATGACTTTCTTAGTGATGAGGGGATTAAGCATCAATATTCCGCCGCATACACCCCTCAACAAAATGGTGTGGCCGAAAGAAAGAACCGGACTCTTATTGAGATGGCTAGGACCATGTTGGCGGAGTTTAAATCTCCATACAACTTCTGGGCCGAAGCCGTCTCCACCGCTTGCCATGCTTCAAACCGGCTCTACCTCCGCAAGAAAATCAACAAGACTCCATATGAGATACTTACCGGTAACAAGCCCAACATATCTTATTTCCGGGTGTTCGGTTGTAAGTGTTTCTATCTCATCAAAGGTGTTCGTTTGTCCAAATTCGAATCTAAAGCATTAGAGGGTATTTTTGTTGGCTATGGTCTCGAATCTCACACTTATAGAATCTATGACAAGCTCTCCGGAGTTGTCATAGAATCTTGTAGTGTGACCTTCGAAGAATATGATGGTCCCCAAGGGGGGCGTGTTGATGCTTGTGATGCAGATGTTGAAATGCCTCAGGATGCCATAGGAAGAATGGGTGTGGGTTATATCCGGCCTATTGAGGAACCCCTTATGGCAGATCGAGAAGAACTATGCTCCACTCGAGTGGAGCCCTCATCTTCACAACCTCAACATGCTCCTTCTACCGAGGAGGACATTGACTCAAGCCAAAGACAAGATGTGGTCCCTCAACATAGTGATCATGGTGTGAACTCTTGTCAAAGGGAACGTGATCTATCTGATGGGGTGTCAAGTGGAGTCAAGTCTTTTTGCCAAAGAAGACCCATCCAAGCTGTTTTGAGGGATACTCAAGTTGAGACTAGAAGTTCACTTGATCAAGTCCAAGGACAATCCGTGCCTCCCAATATAGAGAATGAACCCAATAATAATCAAGGTCAAGTTGATGGTCAAGACGAGGATCAAAATGATGAAGAGGGTCCTCCAAGGAACAACGAGGAGATCCACGCTCGTCGCGAAGCTAGAAAGGAAAGAATGTTGGGAATAAGAGACCACTCCCTCCAAAATGTTGTTGGGGACTTAAGGAAAGGTATTTCCACACGAGCACAATTGAAGAGGTTCAGTGAACATCAAGCTCACATTTCCATGATTGAACCAAAGAAAGTGTGGGAAGCTCTTGAAGATTCGGATTGGTTAGAAGCTATGCACAAAGAGCTCAACAACTTTGAGAGAAACAAAGTGTGGAAGTTAGTGGAGAAGCCAAAGGATTGCCGCAATGTTATTGGAACAAAGTGGATATTCAAGAACAAGCAAGATGAGCATGGGATTATTGTAAGGAACAAGGCTAGATTGGTTGCACAAGGTTATTCCCAAATTGAAGGCATTGATTATGGAGAGACTTATGCACCCGTGGCTCGCCTTGAGTCCATTCGTATCCTTCTTGCTTTTGCGGCACACCATAACTTTAAGTTGCAACAAATGGATGTAGAAAGTGCATTCCTTTACGGCCCCTTGAATGAATTGGTATATGTCAAGCAACCCCCGGGATTTGAGGACCCCAACTTCCCAAACCATGTCTACAAACTTGATAAGGCGCTCTATGGGCTCAAGCAAGCCCCACGCACGTGGTATGAGCACCTTAGAGAGTTATTGTTTGACCGTGGCTTTGAGGTTGGGAAAATTGATCCTACTCTTTTTACTAAGAGAGTTAATGGGGAGCTTTTCGTGTGCCAAATCTATGTTGATGACATTATCTTTGGCTCTTCTAACAAAGCTTTTAATGATGAATTCTCAAAGCTTATGACTAGTAGGTTCCGGATGTCCTTAATGGGGGAGTTGAAAGTATTCCTTGGGTTTGAGATCAAGCAAGTTAGAGGAGGAACATTTTTCAATCAAGCCAAGTATACCCAAGATATGCTCAAGAGATTCAAAATGCAAGATTTGAATGGGGCCTCAACTCCCATGGCAACAAAGACTCATCTAGAACAAAATCCAAATGGTAAAGATGTGGATCAAAAGGTATATCGGTCTATGATTGGTTCTTTGCTTTACCTTTGTGCATCTAGACCCGATATTGTGTTAAGTGTAGGTGTGTGTGCAAGATATCAAGCGGCTCCTAAGGAAAGCCATTTAATGGCGGTCAAGAGAATCTTTCGATATTTAGTCCATACCCCATTTTATGGTCTTTGGTACCCTCAAGGCTCAACATTTGCTCTTTGTGGTTACACGGACTCGGATTGGGCGGGAGATAAGGATGATAGAAAATCAACATCCGGGGCTTGCCAATTTCTTGGTAGGTCCTTAGTATGTTGGTCTTCTAAAAAGCAAAATTGTATTTCTCTCTCCACCGCCGAAGCCGAGTATGTTGCTGCTGCTAGTGCGTGCACCCAATTGCTATGGATGAGGCAAACTTTAAAGGAATACGGTGTCCATTGTGACAAAGTGCCTCTTCTATGTGACAATGAAAGTGCCATCAAGATTGCATACAACCCGGTGGATCACACACGGACAAAGCATATTGAGATTCGACATCACTTTATTAGAGATCATGTTGCTAGAGGTGATATTGATCTATCCTATGTATCAACCAAAGATCAACTTGCCGATATCTTCACGAAGCCACTTGATGAAGCAAGGTTCTGCTACTTGAGGAATGAACTAAATATCATAGATTCCAGGAGTTTGACTTGATTATCTTGCACTCTCACCTATTTCTCGACCCTTGTTTGGTTTAGGTGTAGGCATGGAAATAGGGGGAGTGCGGTCCTAATTGATTGGACTATCCCTCCCCCCATCATGCACAAATTAAACGAAAATCATTCCTCTTAATATCATTTTGTGATATGTGAGCAGCTCAATGATGAGTTTCGGTAATGGACCCAAGATATATCTTCGTGGTGCCAAGCCGAGTATACTCAAATATGGTGGCCTAGGCCACCGCCCCTCTCAGTCGAGAGGTTGGATGTGCGTACTCATGTTTGTCACTTGGTTGTTTTGGTCTTCACTCTTATCTGCCATCTTTTTGAAGTGTCTTCGTCCTTCTTTGTCTCATGCACTCTAGTTTTGTTTTTAGGTGTTTCCTCCAGTTGGTTTTTAGAGTGCATGTGCCTCTCAGCTCTCGTGTCTTAACCCAAGCCTCCGTACTCCCTCATAAAAAACCCTCTCTATTCCCGCACAAGAATCATCCTTGATCCCTGGCTTTGGACTCAGATGGAACCGGTACTACAGGATGCGGGAGCGGTACTACCGCACCTGGGAAGTTCCCAGGTCATGTCCTGGCAGACTTCTCCAGGAACGGTACTACCGCCCGCGTGTCCGGCCCTACCGGTGACCGGTACTACCGGTCGTAGAACCGGTACTACCGCTTCAAGCGGTAGTACCGCTCTAACAACCGGTACTACCGATTGACGGTTCCAGGTATATAAGGGGCGCGTGGGGAGCGGCACCCCTCAGTGCCTCATTATTTCCCACCTCCCCCTGTCTTACCTGCGCCGCCACCTGAGATCTTGAAGGCCCCGGAACTCTGTCGCGCCCTCCTCCCTCCGGATTCCCTTTGGATTCGGCCTCTGGGCAAGCTCCCACTCTCCTCCACCGCCATGGATCCCGGTACAACCGCCCCTCCTCTTCTTGTTTATTTTCCCCATTAGATCTAGGTTTTGGCTTAGATCCGTGGAGAAATTGACTTCTTGCAAGGTTGTACTGCCATATTATTCCTTGTTATCGCGTAGGATCTTCAATTTTACAGTATCCATTGTCAATTTAGGCCGTTCCCATCGGATCTGACAACCTGTGTGCCGCTCAACCGGTAGTACCGGAACTTTTTCCGGTACTACCGCTTGCAAGCGGTACTACCGGTTGTCAGGTCCGGTAGTACCGGTCCACTCTGACCACTGTGTTCTGCTCAAAATTGTAGATTCTCTCGGTATTGCCTTCTTGATTCTTGTGCCCTTATCCCCGTGCTTTCCTCCCTCGTGCTTTCACAGATGCAGGTGGTTCTCGGGGTGCACGGAAGCGCTCCAAGTCTGACCGTGAGTTTGTTGAGGAAGAGACTGAGTCTGAGGAAGAAGTTATGCCTCAGCCTAGACGCCGTTCCAAGTTGCCTACCACTCGAGGTGGCCGTGGGGGTCGTGAAGAGGCTACCAAGCGCTCAGCTGGGCGTGGCAGAGCCCCTCCCCCTCGCCCCCCTTCCTCTGGGCGTTCCAAGAGTCTCAGTTCTGGGCCATCTGGGCCAAAAACTCTCTCTGACATCTCTGAGGCAGAGTTTAGGGCTCTCCGTTTGGACAATGCATACTCTCAAGGACAGACAGTCTTTTCTATGATGACTTCCAAGAGCGTGTGTACCATGAGGTTCTTATGACCAACACCCAGCTGGTGGTGCCTCAGCAGTGGATTGACTTGGGCCACATTGACAAGAACTCTGCCTATTTTGGTGAAGCTAAGGAAATCTGCTCAAACCTTGGTATGCTCCCCATTATGCAGTTTCAGCATGACTATGATCCCCTGCTCATCTGTCAGTTTTATGCCACTGCTCACTTCCACACTGGCCACACTCGGAAGATTACATGGATGACTCAAGGTGCTGTCAAGGAGGCTACGCTTGCGGAGTTTGCTGCCATTTTGGGATATGAGGATCGCGGTCGGGACGTTCCTTGTGGTTTCCGCTGCCACCAGCGGGAGCATCCCTCCAAAAAGGATGTTCTCCGATCATTGTATATTCGAGGCCGTGGAATTGCTGGCAAAATCAAGGACCTCCTTCCCACTTATGACATTCTACATCGCATCTTCCGTGAGACTATGGCTCCTCGCGCCGGCAACAAGGACGAGATACATGGCTTCTCTGTTGACCTACTGTTCAACACCTTCCGCTACAGAGAATCCGGTCAACCTCTTGATGTGACAGATTTCATTTGGAATGAGATGGTTGCGGCTGCTCACACTCGGAGGGTTCCACCTTTTGCGCCTTACATTATGGCTCTTATTGTGTCCCAGTGCCCTGTCGTTGCTCGGTCGCTATCCTCTCGCTCTCTTGTTGTGCACAAGCCCAAGGCCCTCAAAATCAAGGTTCATGCCAAACCCCGAGCTGCCCCAGGTGAGGAGGATGAGGATGAGGATGACTCTGAGCATGCTGACAGCGGTCATGACGATGTCTTTGGGGGCTCTCGCCGCAAGCACGCTCAGCCCTCTTGGGCCAAAAGGATGGAGGTCAAGCTCAAGAAGATCTTCTGCTTCCAAGTTGACAACCAAAAGCGTTTGTATGAGGCGCACGTATCTGCAAAGAAAGCCTGTGCGCGCCAGAAGGAGCTCATGTCTGCTCAAGGGTTGACCATCTCTGAGGGATCCGAGAACAATATCACTCCAGAGGACCAGTGGATTTCTCAGCACAGCCGTTGGGACGATGATGTCTCTTCCTCGCACCGCGCCCCACCTACATATGACGATGAGGAGGATCTTGAGGATCTTGAGGATGAGGAGGAAGAGGAGGACGAGGAGTATGATGATTGATCTTGGGGCGTTAGCTCTGCACTTGTCCCTTTTTGGCGTCTTGATGCCAAAGGGGGAGAAGTTGCAACTTTTAGGCACGGGTGTTGCATGGGAAGTCACAAGCTTGCGCTTCTCTTGACCGTTTTTATTGCTTGTGAACTTTGTGTTTCTGTCGTGTGTGAAACTATGTGAAACTTTGTGTTTGGATCCATCTTTATGCGTCTATGTGCTTTATGTCTATGGATCCATCTTGTGATGTGTTACAACACCTATTATCTCTCTTTTACTCATCACTTGTTTTGGGCAAAGGTATGTCTTCATTTGCTAGTTTCCTTACTTGTGCACTCATGTTGGGTTTGTAAATTAGAGGGGGAGATTTGTTTCTACACATCTAGCGGGAGTATCTTCTCTAATTTACAAATCTCTATTGCCCCTTGTTAAAATCTTCCTGCAAAAGTGTATTGTCATCAAACACCAAAAAGGGGGAGATTGAAAGAGCATTTTTCTAATCCCTCTGATTTTGATGTTTGATAACAATACATTTATCGTTTTTACCATGCACTAAGTTTTTCACAGGGTTGACAAAAGAAGGCACAAGTCATGGCTTGGCAGTTCTCACCTTGCAAATCGTCAGTGTCAGCCGGTAGTACCGGACCTACAACCGGTACTACCGCTTGACACCGGTACTACCGGTTCTAGTACCGGTTGGCACTGATCAAATGAGAGAAGGCTGAGTACTAGTCAGTACACACCGGTACCACGGAGCGGCACTACCGGTCCAACCGGTAGTACCGCTTGGTACAAGCGGTACTACCGCTTGAAGCGGTCGTACCGCTCACTGGTACCGCTGCATACTGACTAGCACCCTCCCCTCTCCACTTTGGTCAGTACCAAGCGGTACTTGGGACCGGTACTACCGCTCGAACCGGTAGTACCGCTGACAGGGTCCGGTACTACCGCTTTGCGGTAGAACCGCAAGTGGGTACCGCTCAGGACTGAAGGTTTCACACAAGGGCAAGGGCTCCACCGGTACTTGGTCCGGTACTGGACCGGTAGTACCGCTTGCAAGCGGTACTACCGCTTGAGTACCGGTACTACCGGTCATTTATTGCTCCAACGGCCACCTTTTTCGTGGAGGGGTATAAATACTCCTCCACCTACCTTGGGACAAAGTGCTCAGCTCATTAAAGTCACTGCCCACCATTGGAGACCATTGGAGCCACTCAAATTCTCAAGATCTCATCATCCAACCACCCAAAGTCCTTGATCTTTGGGGAATCGAAGGAGGAGTCGCCGATCTACTACTTCACCAAAAGAGATCTTCATTTCCCCCTCATTTCATTGAGGGCCCCTTTGCTCTTGTGTTTCGTTGGAAACCCTAGCTCTTGTTTATGCTCTTACAAGCTTGTCTTTGATTGCTTTGACAGCTTGCTTGTATTTGGGAGCCTCCGATTAAGTTGTGGATGTGTGCCCCAAACTTGTAACGGTGCCGGCTTCCACCTTGAAGGTTGCCGATATAGTGGAAGGTGAATCGATCCCATTGGGGTGAGATTCGTCGGAGAACAAGGGAGGCCTCTCGTGGCGTTGGTGGTTTGAAACCACCCCCTCTCCAAACATAGACGTACTTCCCCTCAAAAGGAAGGAACTACGGGAAACAAATCCTTGTGTCTCCGCGTCCTCTTTTCGGTTACCTCTATCCTTTACCGCACCTTACCTTTTAATTACTTCTTTGTGTTGTGGTAGCCCTTGCTTTTTGTCATATAGGTAAATTCACCATAGTTGCATTATCTAGAGAATTTACCTTATTGTCAAACCTTAATTTGAAAAAGAAGAAAATTTGAAGTAGCACCTATTCCCCCCCCTCTAGGTGCCCATACGATCCTTTCACCCACCCACCCACCATCCAATATGCCGATACAATTTCAGATGTTAGTCCCTTTATCCCCATCACTTTAGACCTTCCCAAGCACAACTACTACCATTGGCGCCACCTCTTCGAAGTTCATCTAGGCCGATGCAATCTACTCGGCCACGTCGAATCCAACTCGGTACCCCAGCCCTCGAATCCTCGCTGGGTGAAGGACGACCTCGCCATTATCCAATGGATCTAGCAACGGTTGTCCACCGAGATCTTCAATATCGTCTTCCGTGACGCCTCCAACACCGCCGTGCTCTGGGCGGCTCTTCGTCAACTTTTTCAAGACAACGTCGATGCTCGCGTCAACACCCTCCACACCGAGCACCGCAACACCGTCCAAGGAGACTACCAAGTGGGGGTTTATTTCCAGCGGCTCAAGTCCCTCGCCGATGAGCTTCGCGAACTCGATGACCCCATCGACGATCGTGAACTCATCAACGTCCTCCTCGTCGGGCTTAGTGAACGTTTCGAGAAGCAAGCCTCCTTCGTCCCCATGATGCGGCCGTGTTGCTCCTTTGCCGAGGTTCGCTCCATGCTACAATGGTCGATCGCGCCACCACCAACAAGGAGACTCGCCCTCAACTTTTTGCGGTCATCCGCGTCCGTCCACTCCTGCTCCACTAGTGAAGGGAATATGCCCGAGAGGCAATAATAAAGTGGTTATTATCTTATTCCTTGTTTATGATAAACGTTTATTTCCCATGCTATAATTGTATTAATACGGAAACGTTAATACATGTGTGTTTAATAAACAAAAATAAAGTTCCTAATTATGCCTCTCTTATAAACTAGCTCGTTGATTAACAAGATGATCAAAGGCTTCCTGATCATGGACATTGGATGTTGTTAATTACAAGGTCACAACATTGTTGGAATGATGTGATGAACATTCATCCAAAGTATAGCATTACGACCAAGGTCATTGTGTTTATACTGCTATAACATCATACGAAGTAATCTTAGTCCTTAGACCATGAGATCATGTCAATCACTAACACCGGAAGAGTATCTTGATAACATCAAACGTCACACTGTAACAGGGTGACTATAAAGATAGGTTCAGTGCTACGAAGGTGTTATGTTGAGGCTCATGGATCAAGAGTAGAAATTTTCCATCCCGATGACTGATAGATATACTCTGGTCCCTCTTAATGATATCACATTAGTTAGCTTGCAAGCAAGTGATTTGATCACTAGAATGTCATATCACGGGAACGAGAAAAGAGTACATATCGGTAACAAGATTAAACTAGGTATGAAGATACCGATGATCGAATCTCGGACATATAATATATCGCGAGATAAAGGGATTGAGTTACATGCGTATAAGGTTCACACGATCACAGAAGTCATCATTGAATGTGTGGTTGTCAATACGGATCTCCAGGTCCCGCTGCTGATTATTGATCGGGGAGGGGTCACGATCATGTCTACATTATTCGTGAACCGTAGGGTGACACACTTAAGGGATACCGACACCATTTGGATAAAATAAGATGCCAGAGAAAGAAAAAGAAAGCGCATGAATTTATTTCACTGGACACCAGAATTGTTTCGGTTGAAATTGCTGAAACTGATTATGCATGTGATATTGAATACTAGCAAGGGGTTTTATGTGAATGTTTGTTAATTAAAGTAATTAACAAAATTCTGAATAAATAAATAAAAGGAGTTTTATTTAATGAGAGATTACATTAAATTTGGTGAAAATTTAATGGGAATTTGAGTGGAGAAAATGGAGGGTCATCTTTATGTGAGTGGAGCTTCCACCACGTGAATGAGGGAGAGGTGGGGGCACCCTCTATGGCCGGTGGCCATGCCCCCTTGGGCTGCCCCCTCCCCTATATAAGGAGCACCTCCTCCTCCACTCTCACACCTCCTCGCGAAGGATCTCTCCCCCTTTTAGAATTTCCACATGGTCTCGGATCAGCGAGATACATGTTCCCGGTGGCTTTTTTGGAAGGATTTGTTGCTTCCACTGCTTCGCTGGAGCGAGGGCGCAGAGGTTGTCGGGATACCCGAACGTGTGTGCGATCACGGATGCACTACTACTTTGTGGTACTAGACTTGATGGTGCTGGACCGGATGGAATTCTTCTCGATCTTGAGATCGGCAAGCGTTCAACTACATCATCCACGAGTACAACCTCTTTAGCACTTTCGGTCTTCGAGGGTATGTATTCTATGGATGTATATCCACCCGTTGCTTGTATCTAGTAGATAGATCTTGGTACTTAGTTGTTTCCATCGTAGATTTTTTTTGTTTTATATGCTACGAACCCTACAACTAGCACCACCTCCTCCGACCACGGTGCAACCACCTCCAGGCTGGCGCCCCAGCCCCAACTACCGCGGCAACATGCCGATCTACCGGCCTCCACAACCTTCAGCGCCATCGGGCCCCGCTCCTCCAAGAGGCGCACCCCCTTCGGCTCATGCGCCTGCAACGTCGCCCACCTGGAGCCCTCGACATGACCCATGGACCGGCCTTATGCAGGCCTTGTCTATGCCCTGGGCGGCCCCCTCTACGATCGGTGCCCCACCCGCCTACTCCGGCTCCTGGATGCTGGGAATGCGCCCTCACACCGGCTCTCCTGGACTACTCGGCATGTGCCCTCCGTCACAGGCCTATGTTGTTGCACCATCATACAGTGTGGGTTACCATGAAGAGTGTAGGCTATCGGTCGAAGTAGGCCAACGCTAGGTAGCCAGTTAGTGTTCGAAATATTTTTCTCCTCTCCGGTTCCAATCCTTTTGATCAAACCCTGCTTGAGTACATCCCTCCCATCAACAATATCTCGCCACACTCACGAGGGTGATGCACCCAAATTAGCCTCAAATTTTTTCCATTCAGAAAGTACACCGCCTTGAGAATACACACTTAAAGAATCCGGTTCCTATATAATTCTCCAAGCTTGCCGGTGAGGAATGATAAGTTGAAGAGTTCAATATCACCGACTGATGACCCACAAGTGTAGGGGATCGCAACAGTCTTTGCGGGTAGTATTACCCAATTTATTGATTCGACACAAGGGGAGCCAAAGTATACTTGCAAGTATTAACAACTGAGTTGTTAGTTCAGCTGCACCTAGATATAGTTCTTGCTCACAGAAGTTTATCAGTAGCAACAGCTTGCTAGTAGCAACAGTAAAGCAGGAGAAATAACAACAGTAACAGTGAAACCGGAGCAATAGTAACAGTAACGGTAATAGTGGGATTCGAGTGCGGTAGGCATAGGGATGGATGGACGGACGTTGCATGGACGAGTATAAACATATAACTTCAAGATCTAGGGCATTGCATATAAATAATAACAAGCATCCAAGTACTAAACAATCCTAGGCATGTGCTCCAAATATAGTCTTACGTGCTCGCAATGAGAACTTGCACAACATCTTCTGTCCAGCCAGCCCGTGGCGGCGGGGCCTCTAGGGAACTACTAGCAATTAAGGTGCTCCTTTTAATAGAGCACCGGAGCAAAGCATTAACACTCCGTGAACACATGTGATCCTCACACCACATCCATCCCCTCCGGTTGTCCCAATTATTGTCACACCACAACTTGTAGATAAGATCATAAACAATACTATCATAATGATTCAATAATAAGTTCAAATCTGAGATCATGGCACTCGTGCCCTAGTGACAAGCATTAAGCACAACAAGTTGCAACAATGTCAAATAGCACTAATAGAGATACTAGGCACTATGCCCCTAACAGATCTTATTGATTACATGATAGAACTCATCCAATCCCTACCATCCCCAAGCCTACAACGGAGGATTACTCACTCATGGATGAGGGAAACATAGGTGGTTGATGGAGATGCCTTGGTGATGACGATGACGATGATCCTCTCCAAATTCCTTGTCCCGGCAGGGTGCCAGAACGGAGTTTCTGGATCCGAATCTTGGTTTCTGGTGGCGGCGGTGGAGCGGAACTCTTTCTAGAAAACTATCGAACCCCCCTCTGGTTTTAGGCTAGAAGGCAACTTATAGGCGTGGAGGGAGGCCGAGGAGTTGCTTGGGGTGTCCATACCTCCCCCAGGCGCGGGGTCAGGGGCCCATGCCTGGGGTAGGTCTGGGGCCCCCAGGCCTCCCCTCTGTCTACCCTTCTGGCTCCGTGGATATTCCGGTGAGAAATAGTTTTTGGCATATTTTCTGGCATTTTTCCTGATAGTTCATTTTCTGAACAAAAACAAGACACCAAGGTAATTCTGCTGAAAACAACGTCAGTCCGTGTTAGTTGTATCCAAATCACACAAGTTTAGAGAAGAAACAATAGCAAAGTGTTCGAGAAAGTATATACGTTTTGGACGTATCAACTCCCCCAAGCTTAGATTATTGCTTGTCCTCAAGCAATTCAGTTGAAAACTGAGTGCGATAAAAGAACTTTCACGAACACTTTGCTTCATATGTTGTAAATATTCTCAGTATAGGAGTAGCTGCTTAGACAATTCATAATAAGGAGTATGCAACTAAGTCTACTCAATAGTCATTGCAAGCTATGAAGAGAAACCAACTCAATAATAATAAGTAGCATGAAACATAAACATAAGCAACATTGCAATGCTCGTAATAAGGTATGATAGAGTGGTATCTCGCTTGCCTTTGTTTGAAGAGCACAATATAAATGCCAAGGCACCTCTGAAGTTTACATGAAGACTATAAGTAAAGATATCAGAGATACAAGCATCAAAGTCATGACATAATTAACCAAGTTTTGGAACAAACACAAGAATGACAACTATGCTCTCAAGAAGGTGCTCATATAATAAGTGGTGACTCAACAAAATTGTGAAAATGTTTTTGTGAAGGTTTGAAAGGCTTCCCAATGCTGAAAGGAAGGTACTCATTAGCTTTGAGCTCTCATTGCCCCTATCATAGGCATCTTCATGTGGTTAAGGTGAAAGTGAGGTCCACTCTGAATCATATGCTTGACAGACCATAGACTGGAAATCCCAAGTCCCTTGAGTACGAGGGTCGCTCCGCATGCTACTCAACTTTGGTCACCTGAAAGTTCTTGTCATTGTAAATACATGCATATCATCGAGAACCGCCAACGGGATACCCCTTGCACATGATACAGGAGCTTTCCCATAACCAAAATGACAAGGCAGGCAGACAATGATCATTTCAGCAATCTTTTTATTTACCATATGCATAGCTTTTTATTGAGGACGCTTCATAGATGCTCATTACAGTGATGCTGCAAGTTTCCACCATGATTAGGCATGGCTTAGGCTAGCGGCCCATGCGTTTCTCTAACACAATGTATAAACTCCATGAACTAATAGCTTCCCCTTTTATTTCACATCATCGACATCCATAAACAAAAGAGCAAGGAATCAACTGGATGAAATATCAAAAAAGTGTTGAAAGCGTTCCCCGTGACAGCACGATTCTGCTGACTCCCGGTATATAATAAGCAAGCATATAACTTTCACGGACTAGTCACAATGGTTCAAGATTATTAAGCGCAAGGAATAAAGTGTGCCATCAAGTTCGTGAGAGCTTTACTAACTAACTTTCTCAAAACAGACAAACTTTTTATTTTGGAAGAAAACACGGCATGTATAATATGCACTGAAGTAGCAAATGATGCTAATAGGTAGATATAGTGGACACAGCTGGCAATATTGGTTTTGGGGAGTTGGAAGCACAGGTAGAGCACATACTCAGTGCAAGTGAAGGCTAGCAATAGAGAGGGAGCGACAAACGAGAGAGAAATAGCTGTCATAATCATGCTTGCAACAAAACAGGACTAATTATGGCATGAAAGTGATACAAGAACTCTAAGGCAAAATAAATCATAGAGGCTTACTGACTATTGATTAGTCATATGCATGCGTGAGCATGTGCCAAGTCGATTCACATGAACAGTCAGAGGAGGATACCATAATGTCATACCAAAGTATGAATAAAACAATGAAAGCAAATATTCATATGACATGCTACAAACTATTAGCAAGCTGGAGCTAATAATAGATAAGCAAGAACTACTAAGCATCCATAATGGCATACACCTTACACAAACATGTTAAGCATGCTCACAATGATGAGTATATGTACAAGAATGAAACAAATAGAGTTCGTTACCAGCCTCTTACCACACCTTGAATTGTCTTAATCTTCATTATTGACCTTCACTTGTGTGACTTGAATAATTAACATGAAACCAAAATCCACCGAGGACGGCTGAACCCTGCAAAGAACTCACAAAACCAAAGAAGAACAACAAATATTTTTGGTGTTTTCGATTTTTTTTAGAAGGCAACCAACGCAAAACCAAATGAAGCAAAAGAAAACCAAAAACAAAAACTAAGACGCTCCAAGAACAACACAACTATGCATGAAACAATAAAAACGAAGTGTCTAGAAAGACCTGAGATTTTTATTGATGAAGAAGGGGATGCCTTGGGCACCCCCAAGATTTAACGCTTGTACCTCTTGAGTAATTCTTGGGGTGACACGGAGTGGCTCCCCCCAAGCTTGAGCTTTTGTCCATTCTTCATCTCCTTACATCATCCTCTCTCTACACCTGAAATTTTTTTTTCATACAAAACTTCACACAATCTTCATTAGCAACACTAGTTTATTCAAAAGATATTAGACCTCTAGCAAAGCTTTGGATCAGCAAGACTTTTCATTAAAAACACAAGCTACTGTAGTAACCCCTTCAAAATCTCAATTAACCAAAGAGAACTCAAAAAGGAATCAATAAGAAGCAAATGCAAATAATGGCAGAAATCTGTCAAAACAGACCAGCAGGTAGAAACCGATTTTTTCGAAGACCATATGTTTCTCAAATCAAAAATTGTTGAACTAACAAAAGTTAGCTAACATACCGCGGGATTTATTCGTAAAGTTTCAGCTCAATCCGACTTACAGAGACTCCTCATGAATTTTTATGGTGGAGGACGGAAATCTGTTTCGGGACAGCAACTCCTCAAATCTTACTTCCCTCTCATTAGAGGTCATTCTTGACACAAAAAGCAAACAAAAGGATAAGGAGAGATCATTACTGAAGTAGTAACTTCCAAGACTCAAGTAAACTCTTGGGTTATCTCCCAACAAGTACTTTTCTTTAACGCCTTTAAGTTAGGCACGGCGAAGAGCAAAGATTGGAAAGGAGAAAAATAAAAGTGAGCAAGTATAACCACTATGAAAACATTAATTTGTTCATTAAAATCATTTTGTTAACAAGTTTGATCAAGTCTCGTTATCAAAACAATCTTATATGAATCAAAACTTTGCATTCCACAAGGTGATTATGTTATCTCATACTTGATAGCAATGGTCCCAATCATAATAGTTTCATTTTTTTCTTGTAGAATGGAACAATATGTTTCTCCAACTTTGATGATATCAATGTTTTCAATGGAATTCAGGCAATAGCTTCTAACAACCTTCTTGGGGAAATAGACGGTGTGCTCTTTGTCATTAATATTGAATGTTACTTTTCCTTGATTGCAATTGATGACAACACCTGCAGTATTAAGAAAAGGTCTCCCAAGAATAATAGACATATTATCATCTTCAGGCATTTCAAGCACAACAAAATTAGTTAAAACCATGCAATTATGAGAAACTTGAACAGGAACATCCTCACATATACCAACAGGAATAGTAGTTGACTTATTAGCCATTTGCAAAGAAATATCAGTTGGTATCAACTTTTCTAGTTGGAGTCTCTTATAGAGAGAAAAAGGCATAACACTAACTCCAGCTCCTAAATCACATAAAGCAGTTCTAACATAATTATTCTTAATAGAGTAGGGAATAGTTGGTATACCTGTATTACCAAGTTTCTTTGGAACCTTACCATTGAAGGAATAATTAGCAAGTAGAGTAGAAATCTCCTCATTAGGAATCTTCCTTTTTTTTAGAGACAATATCCTTCATATACTTTGAATAAGGAGGAAACTTAATAGCATCAGTCAAATGAATTTGCAAAAATAAAGGTTTCATCCACTGACAGAACTTGTAGTATTCTTCCTCCTTTGACTTGTGTTTCTTACCTGGAAAAGGCATAGGTTTCTGCACCCAAGGTTCTCTCTCTTTACCATGCTTATTAGCAATAAAACCTTCCTTTGTGCACTTAGTGTTCTTAGTGTGTTTCCCAGGTTCTTCCTCACCTTCCTCCTTATCAGGAGACTCATCAATATTACCACTCTCAGTTTTAGCATCGGAGACAGATATACTATTAGGATCTACAACAGGTTCAAGTGGTTCCTCAACTTTCTTATGTTTCTTTTTCTTCCTCTTACGAGACTACCACTATCCTCACCTTGTTGGGAATCCTGCTCTATTCTTTTAGGGTGTCCTTCAGGATATAAAGGATCTTGAGAAGCTACACCACTCCTAGTACTAATTCCATAAGCATGTTTATTTCCTGGAGCATTAACTAGCATATCCTTTTGTACTCTAGCAAGTTGATCAAGTTGAGTTTGAACATTTGAAAGTATTTACAAAGCATTTTAATATCATTATAAGTTCTTTCCACAATATCTTTCAACTCATGGATAGCTCTAGAGTTTTCCAATAAATGACTCTGAACTTGTTTATTAAAATTACCTTGTTTAACAATAAATGTGTCAAGTTCCTCTAAGAATTGATCAGGAGGCTTACCATAAGGAATATCACCTTCATTAAATTGGAGAGAGTGTACCTCAATAGTAGATGAGTGGGGAATTGGCTTGCATAATTCTTCTATAGGAGGTAGATTCTTAACATCTTCAGCTCTAATACCTTTATCCTTTAGACACTTCTTAGCTTCCTTCATCACTTCATCATTTAATGCAATAACTCCCCTTTTCTTTGTTGTTGGTGTTGGAACTGGTTCAGGAACAACTGGTTCAGGAGTAATAGGCTCGGGTGTATTCAGCTCAGTTGAAGTCCAATCATCATAATTCTTGCTTATCTTGGTCATTAATTCTTTAGCATATGTAGGAGTCCTTTTCCTGAAAACACAATCAGCAAAGCTATCTAGGTAGGTCCTAGAATCATCAGTTAGTCTATTATAATAAATATCAAGAAGCTCATTCTTAGGTAATGGACATCCAGGATGTGCATGAATCAAGGAACAAAATCTTTTCCATGACTTAGGCAATTTCTCTTCTTCTCCCTGTTTAAAATCAAAAAGTCTCTACAAAGCAGCATGTCTAGCACTGGGAGGAAAATATTTATGGAAGAAAGAAGCAATCAAGCAATCGGGTCTATCAATGGAACCATGAGGTAATCTATTAAACCAAGCCCTAGCTTTTCCTTTTAGTGAAAAAGGGAAGATCTTAGCAACAAAGTACTTGCGCATTTTAAAATCATCAGAGAACAAAGCACTCATAGTAGAAAGCTCATTCATATGAGCCACATCACTCTGATTTTTAGTCCCACAAAAAGGTTCTTTCTCAACAATATCTAAATAATATAAATCAAGAGAGAAATCATAATCTTTATCTTTAATATCTATGGAAGAAGTGGCAAATTTAGTATCATAGGACAACTTAGGCATAATAGTACGTTTAGCAAGGAGACTCTTCATAGCACTAGTACCATGTGTGTTTCGGCACTCTTCAACAAATTCATTAGTGAGATCAATGTAACCATCATTAATATCATAACTCTCACTAGACTCAGGTGAGCTAACAGGTGTAACAGCGTATTCACAAGGAGTTTCGGTATTTCCTAGACTAGCCATAGTAGCATCTAGAAAAGGACCTAATGAACCACTCGCATCAAGCACAACAAAAGTAATATCGTGAGCATCAAAAGCAGTTTCAGACTCAACAGTAGTAGTAGTGTGTGTAACATGAGTATGTGGTGGTGGTGTGACAAGCTTACTTATAACAGACGGTGAATCAAGAGCAACAGAGGTGTTTAGGACTGTACCTCTTCTTGTAGTGGATGGTAAAATAGGGAACTTTCCATCACGAGACTTCCCCATGATGAAAGTAGTAGCAGTGAACAATAATAGATCCAAGTGAACTTACAAATAAATCTATGCTCCTCGGCAACGGCGCCAGAAAATAGTCTTGATGACCCACAAGTGTAGGGGATTGCAACAGTCTTTGCGGGTAGTATTACCCAATTTATTGATTCGACACAAGGGGAGCCAAAGAATACTTGCAAGCCTTAACAACTGAGTTGTCAGTTAGCTACACCTGAAAATAGTTCTTGCTCACAGAAGTTTATCAGTAGCAACAGTAAAGCAGGAGCAACAACAACAGTAACAGTGAAACAAGAGCAATAGTAACAGTAACGGTAACAGTGGGATTCGAGTGCAGTAGGCATAGGGATGGATGGACGGGCGTTGCATGGACAAGTCTAAACATGTAACTTCAAGATCTAGGGCATTGCAGATAAATAATAACAAGCATCCAAGTACTAAACAATCCTAGGCATGTGCTCCAAATATAGTCATACGTGCTCGCAATGAGAACTTGCACAATATCTTCTGTCCAGCCAACCCGTGGCAGCGGGGCCTTTAGGGAACTACTGGCAATTAAGGTGCTCCTTTTAATAGAGCACCGGAGCAAAGCATTAACACTCCATGAACACATGTGATCCTCACACCACATCCATCCCCTTCGGTTGTCCCAATTATTGTCACTTTGGGGCCTTTGGATCCGGACAATGATATGTGTACACAACTTGCAGATAAGATCACAAACAATACTATCATAATGATTCAATAATAAGTTCAGATCTGAGATCATGGCACTTGGGCCCTAGTGACAAGCATTAAGCACAACAAGTTGCAACAAAGTCAAATAGCACTAATAGAGATACTAGGAACTATGCCCCTAACAGATCTTATTCGACTACATGATAGAACTCATCCAATCCCTACCATCCCCAAGCCTACAGCGGGGGATTACTCACTCATGGATGAGAGAAACATCGGTGGTTGATGGAGATGCGTTGGTGATGACGATGGCGATGATCCTCTCCAAATTCTCCGTCCCGGCAGGGTGCCAGAACGGAGTTTCTGGATCCGAATCTTGGTTTCTGGTGGCGGCTGCGGAGGGAACTCTTTCTGTAGAACTATCGAACCCCCCTCTGTTTTTAGGTCAGAAGGCAACTTATAGGCGCGAAGGGAGGCCGAGGAGCTGCCTGGGGTGGCCAAACCTCCCCCAGGCGCGGGGTCAGTGGGCCCGCGCCTGGGGTGGGTCTGGGCCCCCCAGGCCTCCCCTCTGTCTCCCCTTCTGGCTCCGTGGATCTTCTGGTGAGAAATAGTTTTTGGCATATTTTCCGGGATTTTTTCTGATAGTTCATTTTCTGCAAAAACACAAGACACCAAGGTAATTATGCTGAAAACAGCGTCGGTCCGTGTTAGTTGTATCCAAATCACACAAGTTTAGAGAAGAAACAATAGCAAAGTGTTCGAGAAAGTAGATACGTTTTGGACGTATCACCGACCTTCCATATACTTTGGTTTAGTCATCTCATCCCACACCACCCAACAAGTTCTTCGCTCCCCTCCTTACTTCCCCACTAAAAATTCCGAAGAAGACCATTTATATGATGGCACAGCCCTCTCGGAAGCCATGACATGGAAAAAAGGTGGGCATTGCTTGAGCAATGGATTTCATTATTCTAGAAAATTGCAATTCCTCCTTTCTTAACCGAGCTGCTCACTGCAAATGCCTTGTCATATCCTAGAGTACGACTGAGACCTTCAACATGTACTTTGTGCACTTGAGTCTCTAGTATAGACGGTACAATAGAGGCATACTTCCTTGCTAGGTCGCGAATCTCCTTCACAGTCGCAGCAATGCCCACACCATGACGGTTCCAGCTGTCACAACTAATTACTACTGGCGGGGCCCCAAGATGGATCTCGCTATATTCATCGTTGGTTTGTTATGTTTTCTCCAGCTGTAGCATGCTTCTTCTATTTCTTCTTATCCTTTGGGGATACCAGGATAGTGCACAAGGGTTGGTGGGGGTACACACACGTAGTTGACACACTTGTCGCTAGCAGTGCTTGAAGGAGTAACTACTTTTGTGCCTTTTCCTTCACCTTGTCACTGACATCTTCGTCAACAATAGGCTACACAGAGATATTTGTTGTATCCAACAGTTCATTGTCATTGTTGTCCTCCATCCCACCCGTTCCAAAATGACCCCGTCCAGCGCACGATATCTAGACTGGCCAGCCGAGTGACCTCCACTTTCGTATGCACCTCTACCACTGCTAAAACTCTTGCGGTACCTTATGAATCCACTACGCACCCTAGGACTTTCTGAGTGCCAAGTGTCCATTAATGCCAACATCTAGTTGCTGAAATACAGTTCCTCCATTGTTAACTCTCCAATTCCACACTCTAACACCGGCCACATTCCCCATTAGTACAGAGTAATCATGATTTGGGTTCTTCTCAAATTTCACTTGCATGAACAAGCTCTCACACCCCTCGACTCAAGCCCTGTGAAACTCTCCGTTCCCGACGAAACCACCTTCACTTTGACTTTTTCAACCTCTCCAACCTTCGAGGTAAGTTGTCGCTCAATATGTTCAGTACGGTATATGTGGGGGATCCTATGAATCTGAACTCAGACATGGACTTTGTCCGGAATCACCATCGAAGTGGTCGTCGACGCATCAAACTTCTCCAGCATTAACGCACAATCATGGAACAACCAAGGGCCTTCCTCCATTATGTACTTCCAATCACCTAGACAGAAGGCATGCATCCCAAACATCAGCCTCAAAGTGACCTCTTTAGCAATATTCCATGTTGCGAGCATTGTCCTCTTCAAATATTCTTCACTAAGGCCCTTGATCATCAACAATTTTGTGACCGCCATCCACTTAACCTCTGGCATTGCCCCTTTCTTCTGTTGCTTGGAACTCTCCGTCCTTCTCCACATTGCTCAAGTGAAGCTTTCAGAGGAGATCCTCCACCGCTGCTTCGTCCTTCTTTGCTCCAGGTGATCCAACCGCCATCACTAAACCACGAAAACCGGTTTACCGTTAGCGAGAACTGAAGCTCTGATCGCTAAGGTTGGGCACTTGTGCGAGACAACCTATATTCAACCCGAATGGAAGCAGTGAACCAGATCGAAGGACGGATTGGGACTGAAAACCTCGTCGGAGACGGATCGCTTTCGAGGTCACCAAGCACTAGGTTAGATTAGGTCAACCGACTCTTGGAAGTACTTTTATACTTGGGCCTTGGGAGTACGTTTTTTTAGAACAACCTGGGAGTACTTTTCTTTTTGAGAGTACGTGAGTAGCCCATAACTGGGATGAGCCCATGTATTCCTTAGGTGTGGCCCATACACGCACCTCTCGAGTCGGAAGCCCACAAATAACAGTTCCGAGTCCAAGGGTTTCCTGCGAGAGGCGGCGGTCACGATTGAAGGCGACGAGCAGCGCGGGGCAGAGGTGGCGGACACACGGCGTAAGGCGGAGGTTCCGGGACGGGTGCGGGGAGGTCGGAGGACTGGGAGGAGGTTCCGGCGGAGACTCAGCACTAACCGCCACCACCTTCAGGCCAACCGCCGCCACCTCCGGCAGCTGGCAATCCAGTGAGTGCCCTCTTGTGCTCTTGTTCGATTCGCCGGATTGAGTCAATTCTGTGGTAATTTCTTCTGCTTAGGTCAAATTTTTTCGCGGTAATTTGTTCTTACATTTGCTTAAAACTTGTTCAGTGTGCAAGCGAGCCAAGATGGCAGAGCCGGAGGCGCGGACCACGACTGTGGGCTCTTGTGTCCGGTTCAGAATGGACTACAAGCAAATCAAGCAGCTTCCCATCGGCAAGGCTGTCCTCTCCGATGTCGTCTCCGGGGGACACCGCTGGAGGATTGAGTGCTTCCCGCGTGGTGAGAGGGTAGCCGACAAGGGCGAGTTTATCTCCATCTTCCTCGTGCACATTAGCGAATGCAGAAGCGTCAGGGCCCAGTTCGAGGTGCTCATGATGGGTGGGGACGGCAAACTATCTACATCGTGCATACGAACGATATGTGAAACCTTTGAAATCAATGAGGACACATGGGGATGGCATCAGTTCATGAAGCTTACTGATGTGGAGAAATTTTTGCTAACAGAGGGACATGTCACATTCACATGCACTATCATGGTCATGGATGACAGTGCTATTCCGGTTCCGCCTTCAGACATCGGGACCCATCTTGGCTGCCTGCTAGATCGTCCTGATGGGACAGATGTGTCATTTATTGTCGATGGCGAGAAATTCCCTGCTCACCGAGCAGTGCTTGCTGCCCGCTCACCGGTCTTCAGAGCAGAGCTATTCGGTTCCATGGCAGAGGCTACAATGACATCCATCACGTTGCACGACATCACACCTGCAACATTCAAAAGCGTTGCTTCGGTTCATATACACTGATGAATTGCCTGTGGAACACGAACCTGAGGACTCTTCTATGGAGATGTTTCAGAATCTACTCGTTGCGGCTGATCGGTATGCGCTTGACCGGCTAAAGTTTATTTGTGCCCAGAAGCTATGGGACAAAGTGGCGGTGGATACAGTTGCACCTATCTTAGCTTGGGCCGCAACCTATAACTGTCACGAGTTGAAGAACAAGTGCATTGACTTCTTTGTGGTGGAGGAAAATTTCAAGGAGGCCATCTTCACCGATGGTTATGCATTGTTAGTTCTGAAATTCCCGTCAATTGCTGCTGAGCTCAAAAGAGGATAAGGGCTTAGCTCTACTATTGTGTCTTGGTATATGGCAAGAAGTTTCTGACATCAGGTCAAGCATACAATATCTGTTTGCTGAGCAGGGTGCATGGGAAATCGATATTGTAGAATCTTGTTAAGCGTTTGGCTTAGTTTGCTACGAGTACTGATAAGTGTTCTGTCAGATTACTCAGATGCGAAGTTAACAGAGGTCTTCATGAGGCTAAGGGCATAGCTCAGATTACGAGAAAATTTTGTTAACAGAGGGACATGTCACATTCACATGCACTATCATGGTCATGGGTGACAGTGCTATTCCGGTCCCGCCTTTAGACATTGGTACCCATCTTGGCTGCCTGCTAGATCATACTGATGGGACAGATGTGTCATTCATCGTTGACGATGAGGAATTCCCTGCTCACAGAGCAGTGCTTGCTGCCCGCTCACCGGTCTTCAGAGCAGAGCTGTTAGGTTCCATGGCAGAGGCTACAATGTCACCCATCACGTTGCACGACATCACACCTGCAACATTCAAAGCTATGCTTCATTTCATATACACGGATGAATTGCCTGCAGAAGATGCACCTGAGTACTCTTCCATTGAGATGTTTCAGAATCTACTTGCTGCGGCTGATCGGTATGCACTTGACCGGCTGAAGTTTATTTGTGCCCGGAAGCTATGGGGTAAAGTGTCGGTAGATACAGTTGCAGCTATCTTAGCTTGTGCCGAAATGTATAACTGTCGCGAGTTGAAGAACAAGTGTATTGACTTCTTTGCGGTGGAGGAAAATTTCAAGGAGGCCATGTTCACCGATGGTTATGCACAGTTAGTTCTCAAATTCCCATCAGTTACTGCTGAGCTCAAAAAGAGGGTCAAGGCATAACACGTCTATACTTCAAGCGTTCAAGCATAGCTCTAGTATGGTGTTTTGGTATATGGTGAGTAGTTTCTGACATCAGGTCAAGCATATAATCTCTGTTTTCTGAGTAGGGAGACTGGGAGCTTGAGATTGCTGAATCTTGAAAAGTGTTGGGCTTAGTTGCTATGAGTACCGACAAATGTTCTGTCAGATAACTCAGATGCAAAGTTGAGGACGTCGTCGTGTTAAATCAGCATCCCGTTGTGTTTTCATTTCTGTGCTGATTTGGACCTGTTGTCATGAAGTATTTAGGATGTTCACTTTTGCTATCATGGTCCATAACTATCTGTAGTCTTAACTCCATGGTTGGTACAAGCATGTCTCAGAGGTCAGGAAATCTGTGTGGTTATGTTGTCATGACCAAGTTCTGGAATATGCCTTTCGCATACTGGTATGTGTACTTCTGTTACTCAATTCATCTCATACTGAAATCAGTGATGTCCAGATGGGACCTATCATGTCCAAAAAAAAAATACAGACTAGGTTTTGATTTTTCGAAGTTGCGAGAAGGGCGAACAGTTCGCTGACCGGTAAGCAGCTGTCATGTCTTAAATACGACGTGTTTTTGCTTGATATAAAATGATGCTTCGGCAATATAACATACCAAGTGCTATTCTTTTCATCAACTGGAAATTCTGAAACCATCAGGACAGGTAATATTCCAAACAAAGAAAACCTGGAAACACGGTTGCTAGGATGGGGAGAGGTGGTGGGTATTAGGATTGGTTCTGAACATTGTGATGATCGATGATCTTTTTTTTTTTTAGAACTCCAAGAATCACAATTGCTCTACTGACCTGCATCTGGGTGCTCCACAGAACCATTTTGTTCACGGAAGATGAAAGATTCTGAGAATGAGAAACAGTTGGACCCGCATCTATTCACTTTGAAGACATATTCATATGCTGTCCAATCAAGTGGATCTTCTCATGTTTCGTACTCTGCGATGCATTTGGAGGAGTCATTTCGAGATGAAAACAAAACAATTATGCCATGTCTATATTTTCTTATGACAAAATTTACACGTTATACACATTATATATGGTTACAAAGAAATATAATAGAATGGACATAGAATAACTATTCTGATGCAGCCCGTCCTACGACCGCTACTACATCTACTCCCACGAGCTCCCCAAGTGGACCCATGACTCGCGCACGAGCTAAGCTCCTCCAAGCCAAGGTTAACTCGCTCCTTTCCTTGTGTGACTTCGACACACCCTTGGATGGTTTGCTACTTCATACGCATACACTGTGCATCATCAGGTACGAAGAGAAGGACCCAAGGAACGGAGGAAACGGAGCGGAAGCCACCAGTCGCTGCCAGACGCCAGCGGTACTACTGGTTGAGCCGACCGGTACTACCGGTTCAAGCGGTCCTACCGGCCCCAGCTACCGGACGCTCCAGGAAGAACCACTTCACGCCCCAGACGCCAGCGGTACTACCGGTCCAGCAACCGGTACTACCGCCCCCTCCTACCGCTCGCTACAGGCGCCTCCGACGGAAGCTCCAGGCCCGCCAGCGGTACTACCGCCCCCGGAGCGGTACTACCGGTTGCGACCGGTACTACCGGTCCTGACTGAATCTGAACGCCTGAGTTTGGCCCAGCGCCCTGTATCCCTTTCTATATTTTCCTAATTCGTTGAAACTACCCCTGTTTTGTGGCTGGACTATAAATAGCCCCCACCCTCTATTGTAAACCCTAGACTTGGATAATAATAGATTAAGGAAACCCTTTGAGGAACTTATATCTATTGGTCTCATGCTCCTACCAAGGAGCACCGGATTATCCACCCCCCTCTTGGATCTTGCCTAGTGCGTTCAAGTTGTACAAGGCCTTGGGTTCTCGGTTTCTCGTCCCCAAGTCGTCAAGGTCTCACCAAGCACCTCGTCCCCCGTTGTTGGCGTGGAGAGCGAGCTTCGTCCAACACCGATCCTAGGGATTATGTTGGACCGGTTGCCACCGGCGTGAGTTATCGGCGTGTATCGTGTTTTGTGTGCGTGAGTTCGTCGGGTTCTTCGTGTGCGTGTGTTGGTGGATTTCATCCCCTTTCCCCCTTCCACCGCTTTACCCTCGTTTCCCGCGGAGATTCGTGAAAGATCAGGCCAACCCAAGGGCTACCCCATAACATATTGGTATCAAGAGCACGGTTGATCACGAATTTCCCCCCAATTTTTCTTTACCCCCATTAAAATCGAAAATCCCACCAAAAAGAGCCCCAATTTGCCTTCGGATCGATCTTTGGATTTGGTGAGTTTTTCGTGGTTTTGGTCCATAGATCTGTTGCTTTTGGAGTCGATCTATAGCCCCTGTTGTTCCTAGCCCAGCCTTTCGGTCAGATCACCACGTATTTGAGGATTTTGGTCAAGTTGAGTTCATTCCTGTCCCGCAACTGGCGGTACTACCGGCCGTGCAAGCGGTACTACCGCAAGTCACCAGTACTACCGGCCGCACAAGCGGTACTACCGCTCGCCGGTACTGCCGGTCGCTGCCAGCGGTACTACCGCTCGCCTCTGACCGTGTTTCTTTGCCCTTTCACGCCTCAATTTCGTTTGCTGACTTTTCCCCTTCACTTGGTCGTGTTTCGCGTGTTTGTCGCCATTTTCACAACAGCTTCCGCATCAAGGTCACCACGCGCTCAACGACACCGCGACACTCGAACATTCCCCCCACCAACGGTTGCAAGTCGTCAACAATACCGAAGGTATAACTTGCACCACTTTGACAGCCCCATATCTTCCTTTGTGGTAACTATCCTATGAGAGCAACTCATTTTGTGTTTGTCTAAGCATTGTGCACTTTCCTTCGGAAAGTGAGAGTGTGAGGCCAAATACAAAAGCTAACATAGTAGCATAGCAAGGGAGAAAAAGAAAAAGAATCAAAAAAAAAAGATAACATAGAAATATACATAGTCTCCCAATACAAAGAGAATACCAAGCTTGTAAGCCAAGAAAGAGAGAAAAAAGAGCGCACCGAGGCAAGTGCACAAATCTATTGCTTATCCTCTTTTGGGTGGTCTCTCCTTGTGTTGGCACGACAACCGAGCGTAGTCTTCGTTAGGACCTTTTGTGCTTATTTTCATAGTCGTGCTAACCCCGGTTTTCTCCACGTGTGTGTTTTCCGTGTTTTTGTAGATCGTATCCTTTTGCTTTTGATCTTTGGTTCTTTACCACGTAGAACAATAACCTTTTGCTTGGATCGTTTCGCTTGGTTTTCCACAATCCTAACCTTCCACCAAAAGCTTTTGAGAATTGTAGCATATTTGTGTGTGAGTTTCTTGCCCATTTCACTTTGCACGTTGTTCGCTCATTTGTGTGGCAATTGGTTTGATATAATCTCCAAGGTGAGGTAAAAGGCTAACTCTCCGCACCCTTATTCTCCATATGCAACCCTTGTTGGCTTTTCATCATGGACAGGCATGGAGAGCCATCCTAACCACCACAACCTCCGGAGGATGACACACAATTCATGACAAGATGGGACCATTGGAAGGTCCGAGGAGAATTCAACTACCGTTGTGAAGCTCTTGAGCGACACCAAGATGAACAATTTAGCGAGGCCCGTGTGGAATTCAAGAACATCGACAACCGCTTCGAAGAAGTCCGTGGCCAAATGCATGCCATGCAACACAACCTCGGTCATCAAAATGAAGCTCTTGGTCGTGCACTCGCCTCAACGGATGAGAAGCTTCAACGCCTCATTGATGGACTAGCAAGGCCACGCTCGCGCGAATCAATCTCATCTCGGCACTCCTCAAGTGAATCAAGTGCACCTCGCCGTCACGCTTCAAGGCACCGAGAGGGACCCGTTCTTCAATCCATGAGCTCTTCGCAAGCGGTACCATCTCCGTGTCACGCCGCAACGTCAAGCTATGATGGTGACCTCTCTGCAAGACCTCCAAGACGTGAAGCAAACCGTCCACAACCAAGGGCACTTGTGATTCAACAAGAGCAACCTCACATGGACCACCAAGGCCATCACCGTCGACATGTCCCTTCAACAACAAGTGAAGCATCCGAAGAGGACGAACAAGATCACCGTCGACGTGAAGCACTCGAAGATCCTCCAAGGCATCATCATCGACATGATCGTCCACGTCGGCACCATGATGGTCATGGCGAGCCTCCTCCACATCAAGAAGAAGAAGAGCAGCCCATTGCGCATGTGGCTCGACGTCCTCCTCGCCACAGGGTGCAAGACAACGTTCCTCGGCATCAACCGCGACAAGAACAAGAGCAAGCTCCCCAAGCTCGTCGCGAAGACCATCAACCTCCTCCTCGTCCTCAACCGCGCCAACAAAACGAGCAAGCTCCCCAAGCTCGTCGCCAAAACCAAGTTCCACCACCAAATGCGGCACCTCAACAACCGCAAGATCAACGTAACCATCACCAAGCAAGACATGAGAGCTCGGATGATGATGATGACCGCCCAAATCATGGCAACCGCCGCAACCGGAACCGCAATGGAGAAGAAACTTTCGGCAAGCTCAAATTCACCATGCCCAAGTTCACCGGTTCCAATGAGCCCGAGGAATATCTCTCTTGGGAACTCAAGGTCGACAAGATCTTCCGCATGCACAACTATAGCAATGAGAAGATGATGGCCATGGCATCCCTCGAGTTTGATGAGTATGCCAACCTTTGGTGGGAACAAGTCCAACTCGCTCGCGAAGCAAAAGAAGAGCCTCCAATCGCAACTTGGCAAGATATGAAGGCTCATATGAGATCCCGCTTTGTTCCTTCACACTACACGCGTGACCTTTTCAACAAGCTTCAAACGCTTAGTCAAGGGACAAAGACCGTGGAAGAGTACTTCAAGCAAATGGAGCTCAACATGATCTGTGCCAACATTGAAGAGCGAGATGAACAAACAATGGCACGTTTCCTCAATGGCTTGAACCATCCCATCAAGCGCATCACCGAGTTCCAAAAGTACAACAACATGGTTGAGCTTGTGCACATCGCATCGAAGGCCGAGCGTCAAATGCAAGAGGACATCAAGTACAACAAGCCAAAGACGTACTTCACCTTCAAGCAAGCACCAACCACTACTCCAACAACACCAAGTGGCAGCTCCTCAAGTACCACCAAGCTTCCCTTCAAGCCAACTCTCCCTCAAGGAAAACAGCCCCCAAGTGGCAAACACACAAGGGATGATCAACCATTCAATGGTGAATGCTACAAGTGTGGAGGCAAAGGGCACAAGTCGAACGCATGTGGGAACAAGAAAGTTTTGTTCATTCATGACAACGGCGATGAAGAATACTTGAGTGAGGAAGAGTTTGATGCAAGGGTCAAGGAAGCCATGGCAAGGCAACATTTGGAAGAGGACCAAGAACTTCTTGTGTGTGAGCATGACGCAAGTCCATCACTTGTAGTCACAAGGGTCTTGACTACCCAAGTCAATGAGAATGAAGACCAACGCTCGAACATCTTCCAAACTCGTGCCGGCATCAATGGGAAGTCCATCCAAGTTGTCATCGATGGAGGGAGTTGCCACAACCTTGCAAGTACGGAATTGTGTGAGAAACTCAATCTCACCCTCCATCCGCATAAACACCCCTACCATATGTAGGGATTCGTAGCATGGAAAACAAAAATTTTCTATCACATACAAACAAACAAGCCAAGATCTATCTACTAGATTGTAGCAACGAGTCGATGGAATAACTTACCCTCGAAGATTCCAAAGTGTTTAACGAGAGCGGATTCTCGTGGGTGATGTAGTCGTACTTTTCCCGATCTCAAGATCGCGTAGACGATCCTTCCGGCGCTGCGTTCCGGCAGCGCTCCCGCAGTCGGTCACACGTTCGGTACTCGACGAAGACCTTCCTCTCCCTTGTTCCAGCAGGCAGCGGAGGTTGTAGCACTCTCCTCGCGATTCCGGCAGCACAACGGCGTGGTACCGGAAGTAGAGGGAAGATCTCGCAGGGCTTCGCCTTAAGCCGGAGCGAGTATGGTGGAGTATGAGAGAGCTCCTCGGCGATCTAGGGTTTAGACACACCAAGGAGGAAGTGCTAGAGCCGGCGGCTAGGGTTCCGGGGACCCCCAAGTCGGCGGCTAGGGAAAAACCCTAGGGGGCGGCGGCTATGGAGGTAGGCGCCAAGCTAGGGTTAGAGGAGAGGTACTTGTGTGTTCTAGGAGGGAGCCCTGCCCCTCCTTATATAGGTGGAGGGGCCGGCGGCCAAGGGGAGGGAGTGGAGTCCCTTGTGGCATCCCGCAAAACCACTACTAGAAAATCGCGTTGAATTTGTGCATTGCATCGTCATCATCATATGTTGTTTGTCAAAAACTATTTTCGCAAAGCCCGATTTGTTTTCCAAACGCCCCATCTTAAATCAAATGCAAAGCCCGGTCTCCGGATTATTTTTGTTTGAGTGCTATCGGTTTGCAAACGGTGTTAACAAAACAAATAAAAATTATTTTATTTTTAGTGGGGGCAGTCGAACGGGCCAGATCGAACCCTAACCCTGGACCCCGAGACCGGACCCTGGACCCTGTCGAACCCCGAACCCCGGAACCCAAGATCTTCCGAACCCTAGATGTGTGACCCTTTTCCTCGAAACCCTATTTTATAAATGATATCAACTTGTTGCATATTTAATTGCCATACTTGCATGCATAATCATGTGGTTTGGGGGCCTTATGCCGATTCACCTAATAATTAAATATGGGGCCCATATGCGGGCAAATCTAGCCTTATATTGGCCTCATTTAAACTTGTGTAGCGAACCGGTGATATATTCTGCCTTGTCAAACAACATTTAAATTGCGGGGGTTTCTAAATATCCTGAACCATCTAATTAATTGTCGGGACCCCGGTTCCGCTTAATATGACCTAATTGCATCGCACCTTGCCATGCCATGCATCATACATGCATCATGCCGATCTTCTGCCGTGTATTAAATACTGCATCCGGTGTTTCTTCTAGTGTTTTGGTTCTTCGCGGATAAGGCCGTTGAGTTGATGTGAGCTTCGCCCCGATCTTCGGTTGACCTTCGACGATGTTTTCAGGCGAGCACCTCCCCCTTTCTACCTATCTTACTTTTTTAGTATTTACTCCCTCCTGTTGATCTATTGCTATCTGTGTTGCGATGCTCTAGTGGTTCGTACCCGTGATATCCCTTGCAGCCTTATATTGCATTGTACACATCCTATTACGTGTTGTTTGGTAGATAGTTGGACTTGCGCGTCGTAGTCGCTGGCTCAAGTGCTGTTGCGTGTCGTCAAATGCCACAGTTGTTGATGTATTGCCGCATGTTGATGATGGAGATGATCATAGTTTTACTTATCGTTCACTTTAATTTCTGTTTAACAACTAAAATTGAAATAAGCAGAGGCATCGGTGGGTGATAGATCACATTTGGTTTCCGAACGCCCACTTGTGTCCCGTAGGACCCCGAGTACTTGATACCTGTTCCTTGATTTATCGCGCTATCCACATATGGGGAGTATGGGCCCCCCTTAGCCAGAGCTTGATTCCGTCTTATTTCTTGGGGCCACAAACTAGTTTGAGGTTTTATTTACGATCCTGTACTTATGCCATGTTTTACTGCTTTATTTACGATTGTGCGACAGATAGCACCTGTACTGTTTAGGATCGGGACACGATTCCGCGGTGTCGACAAGCCCTGTTTGGGGTTCCCAGTCGTTCACAGCCGTATACCCAGACCTTGAGTCCGTCTCGGAGCTAGCTTACTTCGTTGCGGGTAGCTTAATGGGGTGGCCCCCTGAAATATTTCTGAATCTTGTGATTGCTCTGTCGTGAAGACCTCGTTGGGTTTTGATTTGGTTTTTTCGAGGTTGATCGTGTGTGTGTTGCTATTTGTGCACCCCGGCCGGGTTAAAACTTTCTGAAAGCCGTGTCCGCGGTTATGGACGACTTGGAGCACAGTATCTCGATCATAGACAAGCATAACTAAAGTTTACTGCTATAAATTTGACTTTATAATGACTAGTAATCAGCTTCACTATAACGGACTGGCTAAATAATACTGCCCACAATTGCTTGTTTGGAGTGTCGCTTGCGACCATTGTATCTGACTAGTAAGTATTGCAACTACAACGGAATGGCTGAATAAAAGTACCAACAAATGCTGGGTTTTGGGGTTATCTCATGCTAATTGTATCTGATTAGTAAGTGTTACAACTATAACGGAATGGTTAACTAAAAGTGCCCACTGCTTATTTTATCAGGACGATTATCTATACCTGACTAGTAATTGCTGCAACGATAACTGAATAAATAAAACTGCCAACTGTGTGAGTTCCTCGGTTGACTTCCTCGTTTGGTCTCGAGGGGGAAACGCCAGGATGGGTTTGTTTGATGATAGAATCAGGTTGGTTCCGAATAGGTCTTTCTTACCCCTCTCTGATAGCCGCCAGTTGTATCGAGTCTCTATAGGTTGTTTAGTGCATGCTGCCGCTGCCGCTTCAGTCCACCATACCTATGTAGGCGAGGACCGCCGAATTCTAGCCTCGCCGTGTACTGGCCTCAGTACTGACGCTCCTTCTTTTTCCTTTGCCCTTTGTCGGCACCCCTTTATGTTTAAGCAGGTTTTGAAATCGACGTCGTTAGCAGGGTTACCCTTCCGGCTTGGCCTGGGCAGGGTTATGGACGCCATTGGTTATTCTTCAGGGCTCTTAGCCCCATTTGCATCTTGTCCGTAGCTGGACGCTCTATCGTTTTCAAGGTGATTTGGATCTTTGTATATTATATTTGTATTCTTGACTCATGGAGTCGCCGTTATATATGTATCTGTTCTATGGGTCCCATCGAGGACTGCTGTGTAATGTTATTACTTCGTTTTCCACCCGCACGCAAGTGCCTGGTGGGCACCTTCGAATCGTTTCTATGCGGGTTTGGCGGGTTTCGCTAAAACTTGCATAGGGCCGATTCTGAGGGTGTTACCGAGTGGTATCAGAGCTCAGCAGTTGCGATACCCCACAAGTCCAGCCTGTAGGATAACCTAGCTAACGGCCGAAGTAGAGTGTAAAAACTATTTTGCAAAATCGGTTGGATAGTTCTGGTTAGGTCTGATTTTACTCCTTACCCCTCTGCTATTCTCCTCTTATCTCGACGTGTTTTGGATCCGCTCTCTTCTCTTTCTTCGAGTCCAGGAATTCTCGTGGTTGGGTTCCGTCGTACCTTCAGGGTTTCGCTTCCTTCTTTGATAACGGTGCTCTACCATCCGGTGTTCATGCTGCCGAGGAATCCTTCGTCTGTGGTACCATTCTTTGTTCTTTGTTTGTGCCTTCCGGTGTTTTCCAACGCGACGACATCCTCTACGCCAGCTCCGATGCAGAGTCTGCATCACTCCTTTGTTTCCGAACCTCGATTGTCGAGATCTTCAGTCTGATTCCGAGAATGGTTGCACTCTTTTCCACTGATTGTGCGGAGTAATAGTTTGGGTGCGTGATGGATTGGCCCCCATGCCGACTACCCCTTCTATTCGCTTTTGTACATTGAGGTGGATGAGAATGCATCGGTTCCCTCTTTCCATCGAAGTTAGAGGTGGCTTTATTTGTTGATACCTTTACCTTCGACCTTTTGTTTCCGGAGTGCTCCCTCGACGATCTCGGACTATGACCTCTTGTTAGTGGTGTCGCGAGGATCTACGCAAAGCGAGAAGACGCAGATCGCCGACCTTCCTTCCGGTACCATGAGGCGGATCTCGAGGGCGAGATCCATTGTTAGTGGTGTCGAATTGTGGCATCCCGCAAAACCACTACTAGAAAATCGCGTTGAATTTGTGCATTGCATCGTCATCATCATATGTTGTTTGTCAAAAACTATTTTCGCAAAGCCCGATTTGTTTTCCAAACGCCCCATCTTAAATCAAATGCAAAGCCCGGTCTCCGGATTATTTTTGTTTGAGTGCTATCGGTTTGCAAACGGTGTTAACAAAACAAATAAAAATTATTTTATTTTTAGTGGGGGCAGTCGAACGGGCCAGATCGAACCCTAACCCTGGACCCCGAGACCGGACCCTGGACCCTGTCGAACCCCGAACCCCGGAACCCAAGATCTTCCGAACCCTAGATGTGTGACCCTTTTCCTCGAAACCCTATTTTATAAATGATATCAACTTGTTGCATATTTAATTGCCATACTTGCATGCATAATCATGTGGTTTGGGGGCCTTATGCCGATTCACCTAATAATTAAATATGGGGCCCATATGCGGGCAAATCTAGCCTTATATTGGCCTCATTTAAACTTGTGTAGCGAACCGGTGATATATTCTGCCTTGTCAAACAACATTTAAATTGCGGGGGTTTCTAAATATCCTGAACCATCTAATTAATTGTCGGGACCCCGGTTCCGCTTAATATGACCTAATTGCATCGCACCTTGCCATTCCATGCATCATACATGCATCATGCCGATCTTCTGCCGTGTATTAAATACTGCATCCGGTGTTTCTTCTAGTGTTTTGGTTCTTCGCGGATAAGGCCGTTGAGTTGATGTGAGCTTCGCCCCGATCTTCGGTTGACCTTCGACGATGTTTTCAGGCGAGCACCTCCCCCTTTCTACCTATCTTACTTTTTTAGTATTTACTCCCTCCTGTTGATCTATTGCTATCTGTGTTGCGATGCTCTAGTGGTTCGTACCCGTGATATCCCTTGCAGCCTTATATTGCCTTGTACACATCCTATTACGTGTTGTTTGGTAGATAGTTGGACTTGCGCGTCGTAGTCGCTGGCTCAAGTGCTGTTGCGTGTCGTCAAATGCCACAGTTGTTGATGTATTGCCGCATGTTGATGATGGAGATGATCATAGTTTTACTTATCGTTCACTTTAATTTCTGTTTAACAACTAAAATTGAAATAAGCAGAGGCATCGGTGGGTGATAGATCACATTTGGTTTCCGAACGCCCACTTGTGTCCCGTAGGACCCCGAGTACTTGATACCTGTTCCTTCATTTATCGCGCTATCCACATATGGGGAGTATGGGCCCCCCTTAGCCAGAGCTTGATTCCGTCTTATTTCTTGGGGCCACAAACTAGTTTGAGGTTTTATTTACGATCCTGTACTTATGCCATGTTTTACTGCTTTATTTACGATTGTGCGACAGATAGCACCTGTACTGTTTAGGATCGGGACACGATTCCGCGGTGTCGACAAGCCCTGTTTGGGGTTCCCAGTCGTTCACAGCCGTATACCCAGACCTTGAGTCCGTCTCGGAGCTAGCTTACTTCGTTGCGGGTAGCTTAATGGGGTGGCCCCCTGAAATATTTCTGAATCTTGTGATTGCTCTGTCGTGAAGACCTCGTTGGGTTTTGATTTGGTTTTTTCGAGGTTGATCGTGTGTGTGTTGCTATTTGTGCACCCCGGCCGGGTTAAAACTTTCTGAAAGCCGTGTCCGCGGTTATGGACGACTTGGAGCACAGTATCTCGATCATAGACAAGCATAACTAAAGTTTACTGCTATAAATTTGACTTTATAATGACTAGTAATCAGCTTCACTATAACGGACTGGCTAAATAATACTGCCCACAATTGCTTGTTTGGAGTGTCGCTTGCGACCATTGTATCTGACTAGTAAGTATTGCAACTACAACGGAATGGCTGAATAAAAGTACCAACAACTGCTGGGTTTTGGGGTTATCTCATGCTAATTGTATCTGATTAGTAAGTGTTACAACTATAACGGAATGGTTAACTAAAAGTGCCCACTGCTTATTTTATCAGGACGATTATCTATACCTGACTAGTAATTGCTGCAACGATAACTGAATAAATAAAACTGCCAACTGTGTGAGTTCCTCGGTTGACTTCCTCGTTTGGTCTCGAGGGGGAAACGCCAGGATGGGTTTGTTTGATGATAGAATCAGGTTGGTTCCGAATAGGTCTTTCTTACCCCTCTCTGATAGCCGCCAGTTGTATCGAGTCTCTATAGGTTGTTTAGTGCATGCTGCCGCTGCCGCTTCAGTCCACCATACCTATGTAGGCGAGGACCGCCGAATTCTAGCCTCGCCGTGTACTGGCCTCAGTACTGACGCTCCTTCTTTTTCCTTTGCCCTTTGTCGGCACCCCTTTATGTTTAAGCAGGTTTTGAAATCGACGTCGTTAGCAGGGTTACCCTTCCGGCTTGGCCTGGGCAGGGTTATGGACGCCATTGGTTATTCTTCAGGGCTCTTAGCCCCATTTGCATCTTGTCCGTAGCTGGACGCTCTATCGTTTTCAAGGTGATTTGGATCTTTGTATATTATATTTGTATTCTTGACTCATGGAGTCGCCGTTATATATGTATCTGTTCTGTGGGTCCCATCGAGGACTGCTGTGTAATGTTATTACTTCGTTTTCCACCCGCACGCAAGTGCCTGGTGGGCACCTTCGAATCGTTTCTATGCGGGTTTGGCGGGTTTCGCTAAAACTTGCATAGGGCCGATTCTGAGGGTGTTACATCCCTCCCCAACTCGGCTTGGGTGGTGCGCCGGCTTGGGGAGGAGGGACTCCCTCCCCAACTCGGTTTCAACCTCCTCCTCCTCTTTCCAAAACTTGCCGTTTGACTTTCAAACTGGCCGTTTGACTTTTCAATTTAGGATTTGAATAAACCCTTTATTTTGGACAGCGAAGACACTTAGTACATGATGCAATCATTCCAACTTGTGATGACACATTCATGTACCCCTTCCCCTCTGGAGTGCCGGACATTCCGGAACCTTCTAGAACATTCCCGATGAAAACACCGGAATCATTCCCCAACTCTGAAACGGGACTTTCCTTATATGAATCTTATTCTCCGGACCATTCCGGTTCTCCTCGTGATATCCCGGATCCCATCCGAGACTCCGAACAACATTCGGTCTCTTTCTCATAATACCATAACTACTCAAACAACGTCAAATCCTTAAGAGTGTCTCCCTACGGTTCGTGAATTACGCGGACATGATCGAGACACTTCTCCGAACAATAACCAATAGAGGAATCTGGAAATTCATATGGCTCCCACATATTTCTATGATTACTTTGCAATCGAATGAACCACTTACATACGATACCAATTTCCCTTTGTCTTACGATAGTTTACTTATCCGAGGTTATGATCGTCGGTATCTCTGCATACCTAGTTCAACCTCGTTACCGATAAGTACTCTTTTCTCGTTCCCGTGATATGTGATCCCTTGTGAGTCAGTCACATGCTTGCAAGCTAATTGGATGACATTCCACCGAGAGGGCCCAGAGTATATCTATCCGTCATATGGATGGACAAATCCCACTCTTGATCCATGTGTCTCAACCAATACTTTCCGAACACTCAATGCCACCTTTATAGCCACCCAGTTACGGTGTGGTGTTTGATGTCATCAAAGCATCCATCCGGTAAAGGTGATATGCATGATCTCATGGTCGAAGGAATTAGGTTACTATGTATCAGAAAGCATATAGCAATTGAACTATTGAAATGACTTGATCTTTATGCTACGCTTATCTATAGGAGTATGTCCACCATATCATTCTCCTAACGATATGATCTTGTTGTTGATAACATATCAATGTTCATGATAAGGAAACCACAATCATTTATCAACCAACAAGCTAGTGATGTATAGAGGCTATACTAGGGACTTCAAATTAAGTTTACAAATCACACAAGTATCAATGTTTCCTTGTTAATACTATTATAGCATGAATGTAAACATTTATCATAAACACAAAGATATAATAATAACTACATTTATTATTGCCTCTAGGGCATATCTCCAACAGTCTCCCACTTGCACTAGAGTCATCTAATCTAGATTACATGGTAATATACCGAACACCCATGGCAGTTTGGTGTTGGTCATGTTTTGCCCTCGGGAGAGGTTTAGTCAACGGATCCGCCACATTCAGATCTGTGTGTACTTTGCAAATCTTTATATCCCCATCTTGGATATGTTCTCGAATAGCGTGAAAACGTAGCTTGATGTGCTTCAGCTTCTTGTGTGACCTTGGTTCTTGCGCATTGGCTATGGCGCCCATGTTATCACAGTAGATAGACATTGGGTCCAGCGCACTAGGAACCACACCCAGCTCTGTAATGAACTCTTTCATCCATATCGCTTCTTGTGAAGCCTCCAAAGCAGCCATGTATTCCGATTCAGTTGAAGATCTCGCCACAACGCTTTGCTTTGCACTCCTCCAGCTAACTGCTGCACCATTCAAAATAAATACGTATCCAAATTGTGATTTAGAATCATCCGGATCGGTGTTCCAACTAGCATCGGTGTAACCATTAACAACGAGTTGTTCATCACCTCCATAAGAAAGAACCATATCCTTAGTTCTTCTCAAGTACTTAAGGATGTTTTTGACCGCTGTCCAATGATCCACTCCTGGATCACTTTGATATCTGCTAGTCAAACTAACAGCATATGCAATGTCGGGTCTAGTACATAGCATGGCATACATTAGAGATCCTATGGCTGAGGCATAGGGAGTCTTACTCATCCTTTCTCTATCTTCTGCCGATGTCGGACTTTGAGTTTTAGTCAAGGTCGTATTGGGCAACATGGGCAAGAACCCTTTCTTGCTATCTTCCATTCCAAACCTCTTTAGAACTTTGTCCAAATATGTACTCTGTGACAATGATATTTGGCGTTTTGATCTATCTCTGTAAATCTTTATGCCTAATATGTAAGCTGCTTCGCCAAGATCCTTCATTGAAAAACTATTATTCAAATATTCCTTGACACTATTAAGAAGGTCTACATCATTCCCAATCAATAATATGTCATCCACATATAGTATTAAGAATGCTATAGAGCTCCCACTCACTTTCTTGCAAATACAAGCTTCTCCATAAGTTTGTATAAAACCAAAACTTTTGATCACCTTATCAAAACGTTGATTCCAACTTCGGGATGCTTGCTTCAATCCATAGATGGACCGTTGAAGTTTGCATACCTTGTTAGCATCTTTAGGATCGACAAAACCTTTGGGTTGCATCATATACAACTCGTCATCAATGTCTCCATTGAGAAATGCTGTTTTGACATCCATCTGCCATATCTCATAATCATAATATGCAGCGATTGCTAACATAATCCTCACAGACTTTAGCTTCACTACTGGTGAGAAAGTTTCATCATAGTCAACTCCTTGAATTTGTCGAAACCCTTTTGCGACAAGTCGAGCTTTATAGACATTAACATTACCATCAGCATCTGTTTTCTTCTTGAAGATCCATTTGTTCTCGACAGCCTTCCGGCCATCCGGTAAGTCCACCAAAGTCCATACTTGGTTTTCGTACATGGATCCAATCTCGGATTTCATGGCTTTTTGCCATTTATTGGAATCTGGGCTCATCATCGCTTCCTCATATGTCTCGGGGTCATCGGTGTTATCCACCAACATGACACTCATAACGGGATCATACCAATCTGGAGTGGTACGAGTTCTCGTTGACCTCCGAGGCTCTGTAGCAACTTCAACCGAAGTTTCATGATCATCATCATTAGCTTCCTCTCTAATTGGTGCAGGCACCACAGGAACTTCTTCCGGTGCTGCGCTACTCGCAATTTCGAGAGAAGGTTCGACAACCTCGTCGAGTTCTACTTTCCTTCCAGTCACTTCTTTCGAGAGAAATTCCTTCTCTAGAAAGGATCCATTCTTGGCAACGAAAATTTTGCCTTCGGATCTATATAGAAGGTATACCCAATAGTTTCCTTCGGGTATCCTATGAAGACGCATTTTTCCGCTTTGGGTTCTAGCTTGTCCGACTGTAACTTCTTTACATAGGCTTCGCATCCCCAAACTTTAAGGAACGACAATTTAGGTTTCTTCCCAAACCATAATTCATACGGTGTCGTTTCAACGGATTTATATGGTGCCCTATTTAAAGTGAATGCGGTTGTTTCTAATGCATAACCCCAAAATGATAGCGGTAAATCTATAAGTGACATCATAGAACGAACCATATCTAAGAGAGTTCGATTACGACGTTCGGACACACCATTACGCTGTGGTGTTCCCGGCGGTGTCAATTGTGAAAGTATTCCGCATTTCTTCAAATGCTCGCCAATCTCGTAACTTAGATATTCACCTCCACGATCAGAACGCAGAAATTTAATCTTCTTGTTACGTTGATTCTCTACCTCACTTTGAAACTCCTTAAACTTCTCGAAAGTTTTGGACTTATGTTTCATGAAATAGATATACCCATATCTACTCAAGTCATCCGTGAAGGTAAGAACATAACGATAACCACCGCGCGATGCTACACTCATTGGACCACACACATCGGTATGTATGATTTCCAATAAGTCCGTAGCTCGCTCCATCATACCAGAAAATGGAGTCTTAGTCATTTTTCCCATCAGACATGCTTCGCATCTTTCAAGTGATTCAAGAAGTCCATCGGAATGGAGTTTCTTCATACGCTTCACTCCAATGTGACCAAGATGACAGTGCCACATATAGGTCGAGTTATCGCTTGATTTCAACCGTTTAGCCTCAATGTTATTAATATGTGTATTTCCACTATCGAGATTCAATAAGAATAGACCATCTATCAAAGGTGCATGTGCATAAAACATATTACTCATATAAATCGAACAACCATTATTCTCGGATTTAAACAAGTAACCGTTTCGCAATAAACAAGATCCCGATATAATGTTCATGCTCAACGCAGGCACCAAATAACAATTATTTAAGTATAAAACTAATCCCGATGGTAGATGAAGGGGTAGCGTGCCGACCGCGATCACATCAACCTTTGATCCATTTCCCACGCGCATCATCACCTCGTTCTTCGCTAGCTTCCGTTTATTCTGCAGCACCTGTTTCGAGTTACAAATATGAGCAACCGAACCAGTATCAAATACCCAGGCACTACTACGAGTACTAGTGAGATACACATCAATAACATGTATATCAGATATACCTTTCTTCTTGATGTTGCCGTTCTTCAAATCCGCCAAGTACTTTGGGCAATTCCGCTTCCAGTGACCTTCTCCCTTGCAGTAAAAGCACTCAGTATCAGACTTAGGTCCAGCCTTGGTCTTCTTTGCCGGCGTGGTAACTTTCTTACCACCCTTCTTGAAGTGTCCCTTCTGCTTAGACTTTCCTTTCTTGAATTTGGTGGTCTTATTGACCAACAACACTTGGTGCTCTTTCTTGATCTCCACTTCTGCAGACTTCAACATAGCAAACAGTTCTGGCAACTGCTTGTTCATGTTCTGCATGTTGTAGTTCATCACAAAGTTCTTGTAACTTGGTGTGATTGGAGGACATGGTAAATCCCCAAAGCATTAGGAATCACTATACCCAAGCTTTGAAGTTTGTTTGCGTGCCCAGACATCTTAAGCACATGCTCACTGACGGAGCTGCCCTCTTCCATCTTGCAGTTAAAGAACTTTTCAGAAGCCTCATAACTTTCAATTGCCGCATGAGTCTCAAAGATCAATTTGAGATCCTCGACAATATCATATGGGTATGAATTCTCAAACCTTTTCCGAAGCTCCGATTCCAAACCATACAAGATAGCACACTGAACTATGGAGTACTGATTCTTCCGAGCGAGGTAAACATTCTTTACTTCATCGGAAGCATCAGCTGCAGGTGGGTCACCCAGCGGTGCATCCAGCACATAGGTCAAATTACCAGCTGTGAGGACAATCCTCAAATTGCGGAACCAATCCGCGAAGTTGCTTCCATTGTTTTTCAACTTTTCTTTCTCTAGGAACGCATTAAAATTGATGGTAGGGGCTGCCATTGATCTACAACATATTTGCAATAGTTTAGACTAAGTTTATGACAAATTGAGTTCAAATTAATAATAAAGTTAATCTAGGTGAACTCCCACTCAAAACAACATCCCTCGCATTGTTTTTGTGATCACACGAACCAAATCCACTACATCAACACCGATCATCACGAGAGTTGATATAGTTTCAATGGCGAACAATCGTCATGTTCATCATATCTACTATATGATTCATGCTTTACCTTTCGGTGATCCGTGTTCCGAGACCATGTCTGTACATGCTAGGCTCGTCAAGATCAAACCTTAGTTTCCGCATGAGCAAATCTGGCTTGCTCACGTTGTATACACTTGCGGAATCTAACACACCCGATCATCACGTGGTGCTTCGAAACAACAAGCTTGAGCAACGGTGCTAACTAAGGGTGAACACTTTATGACTTGAAATTCATGTGCATGAGGGATCATCTTATAATGCTACCGTCGTCTACTAAGCAATACAAGATGCATAAAGGATTAACATCACATGCAATTCATAATATGTGATATGATATGGCCTTTCTTCTTTGTGCTTCCGATCTCCATCTTCAAGCACGAACATGATCTCCATCATCACCGGCATTGCATCAAGGTCAATGACGCTTCTCCATGGTTGTCGTCCACCGGCTTCAACTATTACAACTACTTTGAAATAGACACGCGGGTCTTAACATAAATTAAAGACAACCATATGGCTCCTGCCAGTTGCCAACTTACAATAAGGAACATTGCATTCATAATCACAATCATGGCCATATCACATCACTGCACACCCCTGCAAAACAAAGTTAGACGCCTCTACTTTCTTTGCATGTTTTACGTGGCTTGGGGCTTTCTATAAGTGTCGTTCTAACTTACGAACATGAACCACAACATTGATACTAGTATTGTTAATCACCTGTTGTAAATTGGATCTTAACTATGCTAGGAGAAACAGGCACCCGCAAAGCCACTTATGCAATACAAGTTGCATGTCAAGCGTGGAGCAAGTCTCATGAACGATGTCATGTAAGGTTAGCCCGGGCCGCTTCATCCCAACATACCGCAAGATGCAAAGTACACAAGAAGCAATCGACAATAAAAGCATCAACGCCCACAATGACCATTGTGTTCTACTCGTGCAACAGATCTACATATAGACACGGCTCTGATACCACTGTAGGGATTCGTAGCATGGAAAACAAAAAATTTCTATCGCATACAAACAAACAAGCCAAGATCTATCTACTAGATTGTAGCAACGAGTCGATGGAATAACTTACCCTCGAAGATTCCAAAGTGTTTAACGAGAGCGGATTCTCGTGGGTGATGTAGTCATAATTTTCCCGATCTCAAGATCGCGTAGACGATCGTTCCGGCGCTGCGTTCCGGCAGCGGTCCCGCAGTCGGTCACACGTTCGGTACTCGACGAAGACCTTCCTCTCCCTTGTTCCAGCAGGCAGCGGAGGTTGTAGCACTCTCCTCGCGATTCCGGCAGCACAACGGCGTGGTACCGGAAGTAGAGGGAAGATCTCGCAGGGCTTCGCCTTAAGCCGGAGCGAGTATGGTGGAGTATGAGAGAGATCCTTGGCGATCTAGGGTTTAGACACACCAAGGAGGAAGTACTAGAGCCGGCGGCTAGGGTTCCGGGGACCCCCAAGTCGGCGGCTAGGGCAAAACCCTAGGGGGCGGTGACGGCTATGGAGGTAGGCGCCAAGCTAGGGTTAGAGGAGAGGTACTTGTGTGTTCTAGGAGGGAGCCCTGCCCCTCCTTATATAGGTGGAGGGGCCGGCGGCCAAGGGGAGGGAGTGGAGTCCCTCCCCAACTCGGCTTGGGTGGTGCGCCGGCTTGGGGAGGAGGGACTCCCTCTCCAACTCGGTTTCAACCTCCTCCTCCTCTTTCCAAAACTTGCCGCTTGACTTTCAAACTGGCCGTTTGACTTTTCAATTTAGGATTTGAATAAACCCTTTATTTTGGACAGCGAAGACACTTAGTACATGATGCAATAATTCCAACTTGTAATGACACATTCATGTACCCCTTCCCCTCCGGAGTGCCGGACATTCCGGAACCTTCTAGAACATTCCCGATGAAAACACCGGAATAATTCCCCAACTCCAAAACGGGACTTTCCTTATATGAATCTTATTCTCCGGACCATTCCGGATCTCCTCGTGATATCCCGGATCCCATCCGAGACTCCGAACAACATTCGGTCTCTTTCTCATAATACCATAACTACTCAAACAACGTCAAATCCTTAAGTGTGTCTCCCTACGGTTCATGAATTACGCGGACATGATCGAGACACTTCTCCGAACAATAACCAATAGAGGAATCTGGAAATTCATATGGCTCCCACATATTTCTACGATTACTTTGCGATCGAATGAACCACTTACATACGATACCAATTTCCCTTTGTCTTACGATAGTTTACTTATCCGAGGTTATGATCGTCGGTATCTCTGCATACCTAGTTCAACCTCGTTACCGATAAGTACTCTTTTCTCATTCCCGTGATATGTGATCCCTTGTGAGCCAGTCACATGCTTGCAAGCTAATTGGATGACATTCCACCGAGAGGGCCCAAAGTATATCTATCCGTCATATGGATGGACAAATCCCACTCTTGATCCATGTGTCTCAACCAATACTTTCCGAACACTCAATGCCACCTTTACAGCCACCCAGTTACGGTGTGGTGTTTGATGTCATCAAATCATCCATCCGGTAAAGGTGATATGCATGATCTCATGGTCATAGGAATTAGGTTACTATGTATCAGAAAGCATATAGCAATTGAACTATTGAAATGACTTGATCTTTATGCTACGCTTATCTATAGGAGTATGTCCACCATATCATTCTCCTAACGATATGATCTTGTTGTTGATAACATATCAATGTTCATGATAAGGAAACCACAATCATTTATCAACCAACAAGCTAGTGATGTATAGAGGCTATACCAGGGACTTCAAATTAAGTTTACAAATCACACAAGTATCAATGTTTCCTTGTTAATACTACTATAGCATGAATGTAAACATTTATCATAAACACAAAGATATAATAATAACTACATTTATTATTGCCTCTAGGGCATATCTCCAACATCATATCCAATGGCTAAGTGACCAAGGATCCGTCAAGATCAAGCACACCGTCTCGGTAACGTTCTCAATTGGGCCCTACAAGGACACGGTGGAATGTGACGTGGTCCCAATGATGGTTTGCCATATGTTGCTTGGAAGGCCGTGGCAATATGACAAGCGTGCTTTGCATGATGGTCACTCAAACACTTACACCTTCAAATGGCTTGATAAAACTTGTGTGTTGCAACCAATGACTCCTAGCCAAATAATTGCGGACAATGCAAAGGCTTTAGCGAGGGCGCAATACACAAAAACACCTTGTGAGAAGAGTGGTGAGCGAGATAACCACACCATAGTGAGTGAGAGCTACAAGCCAAACTCGAGTGGAAAAACTAAGAGTGTTCTTCTTGCCACCAAAAGTGAGATGAGAGAAGTGCGGAACAACCCATCCATCTTGCACTATTTCCTTGTATGCAAGGGACTAGCGCAAGGAACTAACGACTTGACAAATGTTCCTCCTTCTTTGATGGCTATTTTGCAGGAATTCCAAGATGTATACCCCAAAGAGCTTCCTCATGGCCTTCCTCCTCTTCGTGGAATCGAGCACCGCATCGACCTCATACCCGGCGCCCCACTCCCAAACCGCGCCGCATATCGCATGAACCCGGAGGAGACGAAGGAGATCGAACGTCAAATCAACCAACTCGTCTCCAAAGGTTTCATCCAAGTAAGCACTAGCCCAAGCGCGGTCCCCATGATTCTAGTTCCAAAAACGGATGATACGTTGCGGTTATGCATGGACTGCCGTCCAATCAATGCTATCACCGTGCGTTATCGACATCCTATACCGCGTCTTGATGACATGCTTGATGATTTATGTGGAGCCACTATATTTTCGAAAATTGATCTTCGTAGTGGTTACCATCAAATTCGCATGGCCGAAGGTGATGAGTGGAAAACTGCCTTCAAGACTAAGCTTGGTCTCTATGAATGGTTGGTTATGCCTTTTGGCTTATCTAACGCCCCATCTACCTTCATGCGCCTCATGAACCATATTTTGAGATCTCTCATTGGGAAGGGTGTAGTTGTTTACTTTGATGACATCCTTGTCTATAGCAAGTCACTAGAGGAGCATGTTACTCATGTTAAGGAGGTCCTTCAAATCCTTCGTCATGAAAAGCTTTATGCTAATCTCCCAAAGTGCACTTTTGCAAAAGACAAGCTGATTTTCCTTGGTTTTGTTGTGTCTTCTAATGGCATTGAAGTTGATGTCTCCAAAGTAAAGGACATACGAGATTGGCCCATCCCTACAAATGTTAGTGAACTTCGTATTTTTCATGGGTTGGATGGCTTTTACCGTCGCTTTGTGAAAGAATTTTCTACCATTGCTTGCCCCCTCAACGAATTGACCAAGAAAAATGTCACGTTGTTTGGGGAAAAGCACAACAAAAGGCTTTTGATGAGCTCAAAAAGAGGCTCACCGAAGCACCACTTCTTGCATTACCGGATTTCACAAAAACCTTTGAGATTGAATGTGACGCTAGTGGTATTAGCATTGGTGGCGTCCTTATGCAAAATGGGCGTCCTATTGCTTACCATAGTGAGAAACTTGATGACGCACGCCTCAACTATCCCATTTATGAGAAAGAAATTTTTGCCTTGGTTCGAGTTCTCCAAGTGTGGCAACACTATCTTTGGCCCAAAGAATGTATCATCCATTCCGACCATGAGTAGTTGAAGTATCTTAAGGGCCAAGCCAATTTGAGTAAAAGGCACGCAAAATGGGTTGAGTTCATGGAGTATTTTCCTTACATTGTCAAATACAAGAAGGGCAAAGAAAATGTGGTAGCGAACGCCTTGTCTCGCAAAAACACAAGCCTTCTTATACGACTCGAAGTAAATGTCTTGGGTCTTGATGACATCAAATCTTTGTACGCGTCCGACCCTTTCTTTGGACCAATATTTGCAAAATGTTCAATAGACAAAGGGATTGATGATTTCTATTTGCATAAGGGTTTTCTTTTCAAACAAAACAAGCTTTGCATTCCGAAATCGTCTCTCCAACTTTTGCTTCTTCAAGAGTCCCATGGTGGAGGCCTTATGGGTCACTTTGGCCATGACAAGACTTATGACATGCTCTCCACTCACTACTTTTGGCCAAAGATGAAGCGCGACGTGGAGCGCCACGTCCAACGATGCACTACATGTATCCAAGCTAAGTCTAAGTCCAACCCCTTTGGTCTTTATATGCCATTGCCTATTCCTCATGCACCTTGGTCGGACATTAGCATGGATTTTGTATTAGGCTTTCCTAGATCTAAACATGGCCATGATTCTATATTTGTGGTAGTGGATCGCTTTTAAAAAATGGCACACTTTATTCCGTGCCATAAGACCGATGATGCTTCACATGTAGCCAATTTGTTTTTCAGGGAAATAATTAGGCTGCACGGTGTACCAAGAACAATCATCTCCGACCGCGACGTCAAATTCATGAGCTACTTCTGGAAGACTCTCATGGCCAAGCTCGGCATCAAGCTCCTCTTCTCGTCCTCCTCGCATCCTCAAACCGATGGACAAACCGAGGTCGTCAATCGAAGCCTTGGAACACTCCTCCGGGTGTTGATAAAGAAGAACCTTAAAGACTGGGAGGAATGTATTTGTAACACCCTCAGAATCGGACCTATGCAAGTTTGGGCAAAATTCACCAAACCCGCATAGAAACGATTCAAAGGTGCCCACCAGGCACTTTCGTGCGGGTGGAAAACGAAGTAATAACATTACACAACAGTCCTCGATGGGACCCACAACAGATATATATAACAGCGACTCAAAGAGTCAAGAATACAGATATAATATACAAGATCCAAATCACCTTGAAAATGAGAGAGCGTCCGACTACGGACAAGATGCAAATGGGGCTAAGAGCCCTGAAGAATAACCAATGGCGTCCATAACCCTGCCCAGGCCAAGCCGGAAGGGTAACCCTGCTAACGGCGTCGATCTCAAAACCTGCTTAACAAAAGGGGTGCCGACAAAGGGCAAAGCAGAAAACAAAGAAGGAGCGTCAGTACTGAGGCCAGTACACGGCGAGGCTAGAATTCGGCGGTCCTCGCCTACATAGGTATGGTGGACTGAGCGGCAGCGGCAGCAGGCACTAAACAACCTATAGAGACTCGATACAACTGGCGGATATCAGAGAGGGATAAGAATGACCTAACCGGATCCAACCTGAAGCTATCACCAAACAAACCCATCCTGGTGTTTCCCCCTCGAGACCAAACGAGGAAGTCAACCGAGAAACTCACACAGTTGGCAGTTTTACTTATTCAGTTATAGTTGCGGCACTTTACTAGTCAGGTTTAGATAATCGTCCTGATAAAGTAAACAGTGGGCACTTTTAGTTAACCATTCCGTGATAGTTGCAACAATTACTAATCAGGTACAGATAGCATGAGATAACCCAAAACCCAGCAGTTGTTGGTACTTTTATTTAGCCATTCCGTTGTAGTTACAATACTTACTAGTCAGATACAATTGTCGCAAGCGACAACCAAACAAGCAATTGTGGGCAGTATTAATTAGCCATTCCATTATAGTGAAGCTGATTACTAGTCATTATAAGTCAAATTTATAGCAGTAAACTTTAGTTATGCTTGTCTATGATCGAGAAACTGTGCTCCAAGTCGTCCATATCCGCGGACACGGCTTTCAGAAAGTTTTACCCGGCCGGGGTGCACCAATAGCAACACACACTCGATCAACCTCGGAAAAACCAAATCAAAACCCAACGAGGCTTTCTCGACAAAGCAATCACAAGATTCAGAAATATTTCAGGGGGCCACCCCTTTGAGTAGAACCCGCAACGGAGTAGGCAAGCTCCGAGACGGCCTCAAGGTCTGCGTCAATGGCTGTAAACGACTGGGAACCCGAAAGTGTGGCTGGGCTTGTCGATACCGCGTAAACATTCCGCTTCCAAAACAGTACAGTGTGCAGTACCTCGCACAATCGTAAAGAAAGCAGTAAAGCATGGCATAAGTACAGGATAGTAATAAAACCTCAAACTAGTTTGTGGCCCCAAGAAATAAGACGGAATCAAGCTCTGGCTGAGGGGGGTCCCATATACCTCTCGGATGTGGATAGCGCGATAAATCAAGGAACAGGAATCAAGTACTCGGGGTCTCACGGGACACAAGTGGGCGTTCGGAAACCAAATATTATCTATCACCCACCGATGCCTCTGCTTATTCAATTTTAGTTGTTAAACAGAAATTAAAGTGACGATAAATAAAGCTAGAATCATCTCCAACAACAACATGCGGCAATACATCAACAACTGTGGCATTTGACAACACGCAACATTACTTGAGCAAGCGACTACGACGCGCAAGTCCAACTATCTACCAAACATCAGGTAATAGGATGTGTCCAAGGCAATATGAGGCTGCAGGGAATATCACGGGTACGGAAAACTAGAACATCGCAACACAGATAGCAATAGATCAACAGGAGGGAAGTAAATACTATAAAAGTAAGATAGGTAGAAAGGGGGAGATGCTCGCCTGAAAACATTGTCGAAGGTTCAACCGAAGATCGGGACGAAGCTCACATCAACTCAACGGCCTTATCCGCGAAGAAGAAAAACACTAGAATAAACACCGGATGCAATATTCAATACTACGGCAAAAGATCGGGCATGGTGCATGTATGATGTATGACATGGCAAAGGTGCGATGCAATTAGGTCATATTAAGTGGAACCGGGGTCCCGACAATAATTAGGTGGTTCAAGTTATTTAGCTACCCCGCATATTAACTGTTGTTTGAACAAGGCAAGATAAGATAGCTCCGGTTCGCTACACAGATTTAGATGAGGCCAATATGAGACTAGATTTGCCCGCATATGGGCCCCACATTTAATTATTAGGTGAATCGGCGTAAGGCCCCCAACCACAGATATGCATGCGAGTATGACAATTCAATATGCAACAAGTTGTTATTATGTTAGAAAATAGGGTTTCGGGAAGGGGTTCACACTTTAGGGTCTCGACGATCTTGGGGGTTCCGGGGTTCGGGGTTCGGGGTCGGTCTCGGGGTCCAGGGTTCGACGGGGATCAGACCTCGGGTTCAGGGTTCGACGAACTTGACGGGATCGTTCTCGGACTCCGGGGTAGGTCTTGTCGCATCCGGGTTCTCGGAACGGGACGCATCGAACCTTCCGGGTCGGTGCCGTTCTTGTCATCGCGAAGGTCTTGTCGGGCCGGCGCCATCGAGTCGGTCTCGGCATCCGGGGAGAAGTGCTTGTCGTAACGGGTAGACGTTCTTGGCGGTCTTTGGTTCCGGGTCTTGGAGTGGCCTTTGGATCGCCGGGATCGGTCTCGGGGTTCAACTTTGGGGCCGTTCTTGCGGTCCGTGATCGGGTGCGTCTCCGTGTGGGCGTCCTTGACGACCGGGTCTCCAAATCGTCTCCGTATCGACGGTCTTGTGCTTCCATCTTGGTTTTGCCGGTGTCGAGCCCGGTGCCGTTGTTGATCTTGGGGTTTCGTCGGGTGCGTTGTCGGTGGCCCTTGTACGACTTAGCGTCTCGGCCGGTCTTGTTCGACAGGAGAACAGAGCGCGCGATTGGAGGGTCACGCGAGGAGGCACACATCCTGCACTCGTTCTTTCCAGACACACGCGCAGGACACAATCCTCGGACTGGTACTCGCCGGCAGGGAGAGGCGGCGAGAAGCGGGGGCCGCAGACGGCTACACGCGCGGCAGAGGCAGGCCATGGCGGTCTCCACGAAGGCGGCGAAGCAGGCGGTGGCCGGCTTGCTGGAGGAGGGCGGGGCGGAGGTTGCCGGGGACACGGAGGGGCGGCGAGGACGAGGTGGGGTCAGGCGGAGACGGAGGAGCTGGTGGCGAGCCGACGACGGCGGCGGACGGCGCGCGGCGCCGGCGGGCGCAGGCGTGCAGGGGCGGTGGAGGTCCTGGGGCGTCGGGGCACGGGGAACGGAGGAGCAGGCCGGCGGAGTCGGAGGCGGCCGACGGGGCTCCGGATGCGGGGCCGGCGCCGGGTCTGGGAGGTTGCTCGCGGCGGGGTCGACGGAGGGAGCTCGCGGGGCGGGCGCGGGACGGCCGGGGTCGGGGAAGCGCTGGCGGCCGGCTAGGCGCGGCGGCGGGGAGGGGCACCGACGGAGGCGGTGAGGTGCTGAGGCGGGCCGCTGGCGCGACGGCGGCGGAGCACCGCGGGCAGAGCTCGGAGCGGTTGAGAGCGGCGGGTGCGCGCGGGAGGCCTGGGGGCGGCTGCGAGCGCCGGCGGGAGCGGACTTGAGGGGCGAGGCGAGGTTGAGCGTGGCCGGCGGCTGCGCGGCGGCGGAGGGCAGGGGCCTGGCGGCGGGGACTGGCGCTTGCGGGGAGGGAGGTTGGAGAAACGAGGGAGGGGGAAGGAGAGCTGGGGCCAGGGCCAGGGACGGTCACGCGTGCGGGGCGCGTTAGCGAGGGGGGGGCCCGCCGGGGTGGGACCCGCGCGTCAGTGGGCGCGGTGGGGGCCACGGTCAGAGAGAGAGGGAGGCTGGGGCGTGTGCCGGCGCGTGCCTGTGCGTGGCCTGCGCGTGGCTGCGCGTGGCTGCGCGTGGGCCGCGCGTGTGGGCCGGGTGGGACGTGGCAGAGGGGTTAGCTGGGCGCTGCGGGTGGGCCAGGGAGAGATGGGCCACAGGGAAGAGAGAGAGGGTAGAGAGGGCTAGGGTGAGGAAAGAAAAGGGGGAAAAAGGGGAGGATTGCTTAGGTGGCGGGGTGGGTAGAAAACTGGTGAGAGGGTGAGGTGGAGAGTTGTGAGTGGTGGGTAGGTTTGGTTTGGGTAGGAATAGGATTTAGAGGGGCAGGCAGGGTGGACCGTTTTTTATTCCAGGGGGTGGTCGTTCGGGTCGGAACGGCCCGTTCGACTGCCCCCGCAAAAATAATTAAATATTTTATTTAATTGAATTGGGCCGTTTGAAACCCGATGGCAACAAAACAAAATAATCCGGAGATCCGGGGTTTGGCGTTTTAATACAAGATGGGGCGTTGGGAAAAATAAAACGGGGTTTACGAACATAGTTTTGGCAAACAATGCATGATGATGACGATGCAATGCGCAAATTTAACGCGATTTTCTAGTAGTGGTTTTGCGGGATGCCACAATTCGACACCACTAACAAGGGATCTCGCCCTCGAGATCCGCCTCATGGTACCGGAAGGAAGGTCGGCGATCTGATCCGTTGCGCTTCGTGTAGATCTTCGCGACACCACCAACGATGGTTCCTTCTTCATCTGGAAATCGGCGACACCACCAACAAAGGGTCGTTGTCCGTGATTGTCGAGAGAACACTCCAGGGACAAAAAGGTCGAAGGTAGGGGTATCAACAAATAAAGCCACCTCTAACTTCCGGGGACGGAGTAAAACTGCTGGATCCACTGATTCGATGTACAAGAGCGAATGATAAGAGTAGTCGGATGGTGATCAGTCCATCGCGCACCCAAACCATTACTCTGCACATGAATAGGCGGATGATGCAACCAACTCTCGGAATTAGACTGAAGTTCTCGACAAGCGAGGTTCGGAAACAAAGGAGTGATGCAGACTCTGCATCGGATATGGCATAGATGAGGTCGTCGCGTCGGAAAACACCGGAAGGCACAGACAAAGAGCAAAGGACGGCACCACAGATGAAGGATTCCTCGGATAGCATGAAGACCAGATGTAGCAACACCGTTATCGAAGGAGGTTGCGAAACCCTAAAGGTACGACGGAAACCCAACCACGAGAATTCCTGGACTCGAAGAAAAAGACGAGAGCGGAGTCAAAACACGTAGGGTTAAGAGGAGAATAGCAGAGGGGTAAGGAGTAAAATCAGACCTAACCAGAACTATCCAACCGATTTTCAAAAATAGTTTTGACACTCTACTTCGTCCGTTAGCTAGGTTATCCTACAGGCTGGACTTGTGGGGTATCGCAACTGCTGAGCTCTGATACCACTCTGTAACACCCTCAGAATCGGACCTATGCAAGTTTGGGCAAAATTCACCAAACCCGCATAGAAACGATTCAAAGGTGCCACCAGGCACTTTCGTGCGGGTGGAAAACGAAGTAATAACATTACACAACAGTCCTCGATGGGACCCACAACAGATATATATAACAGCGACTCAAAGAGTCAAGAATACAGATATAATATACAAGATCCAAATCACCTTGAAAATGAGAGAGCGTCCGACTACGGACAAGATGCAAATGGGGCTAAGAGCCCTGAAGAATAACCAATGGCGTCCATAACCCTGCCCAGGCCAAGCCGGAAGGGTAACCCTGCTAACGGCGTCGATCTCAAAACCTGCTTAACAAAAGGGGTGCCGACAAAGGGCAAAGCAGAAAACAAAGAAGGAGCGTCAGTACTGAGGCCAGTACACGGCGAGGCTAGAATTCGGCGGTCCTCGCCTACATAGGTATGGTGGACTGAGCGGCAGCGGCAGCAGGCACTAAACAACCTATAGAGACTCGATACAACTGGCGGATATCAGAGAGGGATAAGAATGACCTAACCGGATCCAACCTGAAGCTATCACCAAACAAACCCATCCTGGTGTTTCCCCCTCGAGACCAAACGAGGAAGTCAACCGAGAAACTCACACAGTTGGCAGTTTTACTTATTCAGTTATAGTTGCGGCACTTTACTAGTCAGGTTTAGATAATCGTCCTGATAAAGTAAACAATGGGCACTTTTAGTTAACCATTCCGTGATAGTTGCAACAATTACTAATCAGGTACAGATAGCATGAGATAACCCAAAACCCAGCAGTTGTTGGTACTTTTATTTAGCCATTCCGTTGTAGTTACAATACTTACTAGTCAGATACAATTGTCGCAAGCGACAACCAAACAAGCAATTGTGGGTAGTATTAATTAGCCATTCCATTATAGTGAAGCTGATTACTAGTCATTATAAGTCAAATTTATAGCAGTAAACTTTAGTTATGCTTGTCTATGATCGAGAAACTGTGCTCCAAGTCGTCCATATCCGCGGACACGGCTTTCAGAAAGTTTTACCCGGCCGGGGTGCACCAATAGCAACACACACTCGATCAACCTCGGAAAAACCAAATCAAAACCCAACGAGGCTTTCTCGACAAAGCAATCACAAGATTCAGAAATATTTCAGGGGGCCACCCCTTTGAGTAGAACCCGCAACGGAGTAGGCAAGCTCCGAGACGGCCTCAAGGTCTGCGTCAATGGCTGTAAACGACTGGGAACCCGAAAGTGTGGCTGGGCTTGTCGATACCGCGTAAACATTCCGCTTCCAAAACAGTACAGTGTGCAGTACCTCGCACAATCGTAAAGAAAGCAGTAAAGCATGGCATAAGTACAGGATAGTAATAAAACCTCAAACTAGTTTGTGGCCCCAAGAAATAAGACGGAATCAAGCTCTGGCTGAGGGGGGTCCCATATACCTCCCGGATGTGGATAGCGCGATAAATCAAGGAACAGGAATCAAGTACTCGGGGTCTCACGGGACACAAGTGGGCGTTCGGAAACCAAATATTATCTATCACCCACCGATGCCTCTGCTTATTCAATTTTAGTTGTTAAACAGAAATTAAAGTGACGATAAATAAAGCTAGAATCATCTCCAACAACAACATGCGGCAATACATCAACAACTGTGGCATTTGACAACACGCAACATTACTTGAGCAAGCGACTACGACGCGCAAGTCCAACTATCTACCAAACATCAGGTAATAGGATGTGTCCAAGGCAATATGAGGCTGCAGGGAATATCACGGGTACGGAAAACTAGAACATCGCAACACAGATAGCAATAGATCAACAGGAGGGAAGTAAATACTATAAAAGTAAGATAGGTAGAAAGGGGGAGATGCTCGCCTGAAAACATTGTCGAAGGTTCAACCGAAGATCGGGACGAAGCTCACATCAACTCAACGGCCTTATCCGCGAAGAAGAAAAACACTAGAATAAACACCGGATGCAATATTCAATACTACGGCAAAAGATCGGGCATGGTGCATGTATGATGTATGACATGGCAAAGGTGCGATGCAATTAGGTCATATTAAGTGGAACCGGGGTCCCGACAATAATTAGGTGGTTCAAGTTATTTAGCTACCCCGCATATTAACTGTTGTTTGAACAAGGCAAGATAAGATAGCTCCGGTTCGCTACACAGATTTAGATGAGGCCAATATGAGACTAGATTTGCCCGCATATGGGCCCCACATTTAATTATTAGGTGAATCGGCGTAAGGCCCCCAACCACAGATATGCATGCGAGTATGACAATTCAATATGCAACAAGTTGTTATTATGTTAGAAAATAGGGTTTCGGGAAGGGGTTCACACTTTAGGGTCTCGACGATCTTGGGGGTTCCGGGGTTCGGGGTTCGGGGTCGGTCTCGGGGTCCAGGGTTCGACGGGGATCAGACCTCGGGTTCAGGGTTCGACGAACTTGACGGGATCGTTCTCGGACTCCGGGGTAGGTCTTGTCGCATCCGGGTTCTCGGAACGGGACGCATCGAACCTTCCGGGTCGGTGCCGTTCTTGTCATCGCGAAGGTCTTGTCGGGCCGGCGCCATCGAGTCGGTCTCGGCATCCGGGGAGAAGTGCTTGTCGTAACGGGTAGACGTTCTTGGCGGTCTTTGGTTCCGGGTCTTGGAGTGGCCTTTGGATCGCCGGGATCGGTCTCGGGGTTCAACTTTGGGGCCGTTCTTGCGGTCCGTGATCGGGTGCGTCTCCGTGTGGGCGTCCTTGACGACCGGGTCTCCAAATCGTCTCCGTATCGACGGTCTTGTGCTTCCATCTTGGTTTTGCCGGTGTCGAGCCCGGTGCCGTTGTTGATCTTGGGGTTCCGTCGGGTGCGTTGTCGGTGGCCCTTGTACGACTTAGCGTCTCGGCCGGTCTTGTTCGACAGGAGAACAGAGCGCGCGATTGGAGGGTCACGCGAGGAGGCACACATCCTGCACTCGTTCTTTCCAGACACACGCGCAGGACACAATCCTCGGACTGGTACTCGCCGGCAGGGAGAGGCGGCGAGAAGCGGGGGCCGCAGACGGCTACACGCGCGGCAGAGGCAGGCCATGGCGGTCTCCACGAAGGCGGCGAAGCAGGCGGTGGCCGGCTTGCTGGAGGAGGGCGGGGCGGAGGTTGCCGGGGACACGGAGGGGCGGCGAGGACGAGGTGGGGTCAGGCGGAGACGGAGGAGCTGGTGGCGAGCCGACGACGGCGGCGGACGGCGCGCGGCGCCGGCGGGCGCAGGCGTGCAGGGGCGGTGGAGGTCCTGGGGCGTCGGGGCACGGGGAACGGAGGAGCAGGCCGGCGGAGTCGGAGGCGGCCGACGGGGCTCCGGATGCGGGGCCGGCGCCGGGTCTGGGAGGTTGCTCGCGGCGGGGTCGACGGAGGGAGCTCGCGGGGCGGGCGCGGGACGGCCGGGGTCGGGGAAGCGCTGGCGGCCGGCTAGGCGCGGCGGCGGGGAGGGGCACCGACGGAGGCGGTGAGGTGCTGAGGCGGGCCGCTGGCGCGACGGCGGCGGAGCACCGCGGGCAGAGCTCGGAGCGGTTGAGAGCGGCGGGTGCGCGCGGGAGGCCTGGGGGCGGCTGCGAGCGCCGGCGGGAGCGGACTTGAGGGGCGAGGCGAGGTTGAGCGTGGCCGGCGGCTGCGCGGCGGCGGAGGGCAGGGGCCTGGCGGCGGGGACTGGCGCTTGCGGGGAGGGAGGTTGGAGAAACGAGGGAGGGGGAAGGAGAGCTGGGGCCAGGGCCAGGGACGGTCACGCGTGCGGGGCGCGTTAGCGAGGGGGGGGCCCGCCGGGGTGGGACCCGCGCGTCAGTGGGCGCGGTGGGGGCCACGGTCAGAGAGAGAGGGAGGCTGGGGCGTGTGCCGGCGCGTGCCTGCGCGTGGCCTGCGCGTGGCTGCGCGTGGCTGCGCGTGGGCCGCGCGTGTGGGCCGGGTGGGACGTGGCAGAGGGGTTAGCTGGGCGCTGCGGGTGGGCCAGGGAGAGATGGGCCACAGGGAAGAGAGAGAGGGTAGAGAGGGCTAGGGTGAGGAAAGAAAAGGGGGAAAAAGGGGAGGATTGCTTAGGTGGCGGGGTGGGTAGAAAACTGGTGAGAGGGTGAGGTGGAGAGTTGTGAGTGGTGGGTAGGTTTGGTTTGGGTAGGAATAGGATTTAGAGGGGCAGGCAGGGTGGACCGTTTTATATTCCAGGGGGTGGTCGTTCGGGTCGGAACGGCCCGTTCGACTGCCCCCGCAAAAATAATTAAATATTTTATTTAATTGAATTGGGCCGTTTGAAACCCGATGGCAACAAAACAAAATAATCCGGAGATCCGGGGTTTGGCGTTTTAATACAAGATGGGGCGTTGGGAAAAATAAAACGGGGTTTACGAACATAGTTTTGGCAAACAATGCATGATGATGACGATGCAATGCGCAAATTTAACGCGATTTTCTAGTAGTGGTTTTGCGGGATGCCACAGTATTCCACACGCCGAGTTCGCCTACAACCGCGCCAAGCACTCCACCACCATGAGGAGCCCGTTCACGATCGTCTACGGCTTCGAGCCCCTCACCGCGCTCGATATCCTTCCACTACCACTTCATGAACGTGCCAATATGGACGTTGTCAAGCGTTCCCAAACAATGAAGAAACTCCATGAAGACACTCGAGCTACTATCGAGCAACAAGTCCTTCGCCAAGAATCAAGGCTAAACAAGAACAAGAAAGAGATAATCTTCGAAGAGGGCGACCTTGTGTGGATCCACTTGAGTAAAGACCGCTTACCCAAGGAACGCGACTCCAAGCTAAAGCCAAGAGGTGATGGACCATTCAAGGTGCTAAAGAGGATAAACAACAATGCCTATATCATCGATATACCAACATCGAAGTACCTTGTGAGCTCGACATTCAATGTCAAGGACCTCTCACCCTACCATGGAGAAGATGAAGTTGAGAAGGTTGAAGAGTCGAGGACGACTCTTTCCCAAGGGGGGGGAGCTGATGCAGCCCGTCCTACGACCGCTACTACATCTACTCCCACGAGCTCCCCAAGTGGACCCATGACTTGCGCACGAGCTAAGCTCCTCCAAGACAAGGTTAACTCGCTCCTTTCCTTGTGTGACTTCGACACACCCTTGGATGGTTTGCTACTTCATACGCATACACTGTGCATCATCAGGTACGAAGAGAAGGACCCAAGGAACGGAGGAAATGGAGCGGAAGCCACCAGTCGCTGCCAGACGCCAGCGGTACTACCGGTTGAGCCGACCGGTACTACCGGTCCTACCGGCCCGAGCTACCGGACGCTCCAGGAAGAACCACTTCATGCCCCAGACACCAGCGGTACTACCGGTCCAGCAACCGGTACTACCGCCCCCTCCTACCGCTCGCTACAGGCGCCTCCGACGGAAGCTCCAGGCCCGCCAGCGGTACTACCGCCCCCGAAGCGGTACTACCGGTTGCGACCGGTACTACCGGTTGCCCGACCGGTACTATCGGTCCTGACTGAATCTGAACGCCTGAGTTCGGCCCAGCGCCCTGTATCCCTTTCTATATTTTCCTAATTCGTTCCGAAACTACCCCTATTTTGTGGCTGGATTATAAATAGCCCCCACCCTCTATTGTAAACCCTAGACTTGGATAATAATAGATTAAGGAAACCCTTTGAGGAACTTATATCTATTGGTCTCATGCTCCTACCAAGGAGCACCGGATTATCCACCCCCCTCTTGGATCTTGCCTAGTGCGTTCAAGTTGTACAAGGCCTTGGGTTCTCGGTTTCTCGCCCCCAATTCGTCAAGGTCTCACCAAGCACCTCGTCCCCCGTTGTTGGCGTGGAGAGCGAGCTTCGCCCAACACCGATCCTAGGGATTATGCTGGACCGGTTGCCACCGGCGTGAGTTATCGGCGTGTATCGTGTTTTGTGTGCGTGAGTTCGTCGGGTTCTTCGTCTGCGTGTGTTCGTGGATTTCATCCCCTTTCCCCTTCCACCGCTTTACCCTCGTTTCCCGCGGAGATTCGTGAAAGATCGGGCCAACCCAAGGGCTACCCCATAACATATTCTGCACTTGAGATCAAATAGCGTGACCCCTAACATGAATTTGCAAACCAACTTGTGGTTGGATGGTTATGAGGGTGGTTGTACCTCCAGCCCACCAGAATTCAAACCCCAGGTTCGACACTGTGTGTTGTATAAAACGAGGAATATTCTTTCAATAGGAGGCGGCGTTTCCGTTGATAGTTGGGAGTCTATGGTGACTTCGTCAATCTCAAGATCTGATCCGCCGGCTTAGTTTTTCGGAGGTGCTCACAGGGGTAGGGTGTGCGTGTGTGCGTTCATTGGGGTAGGTGCATGTACGTGTTGTGAGCGTCTTCGATTGTACTATGTTTCTTAAAAATATGAATTCATATAAAAGGGCATCCGGTTCTCGTTTTGTCTCGACCCCTGAAATCTAGGACTGCCTTGCCCTGTGCCCCCGATAAAACTACTTCATCTCTGATGATGCATATGTCGATGTCTAGTTCGAAGTACAAAAATTAAATTTTAATTGTATTTTGTTCAATTTTAGTTCCACACTAGCATCATGTTTCAAATCTTAAAAAAGTTTGTACACTAGCATCATCTAGTCTGACTCTTTAATCGAAAAATCTCATTTTCAGTGATGGTTGATTCTTGGGTGCGCTGTATTTTAGAGTCATAGCACAATAACTCTCTATTCTATCTATTATAGAAAAACTCTATTATGACAAGAGTTGCCCTGTTTTCACGAGTGAGGGGTGACGTGGGCCCATGATGGTGGCACGATTTTAGCTCGGTCTAAGGGCCTATTTCATTTTTTTTTTTGAGAAAAAGAGAGTGCCGAGGTCTAACGGTCAACGCACAGAACTCGGCACGCCCAGTTCGGCTCGAAAGCCGCCGCCGCGCCGCAGCATCCCTACGCTGCTGACCTGGCCTTGCCCGGCGCCGGCGAGCCTCCCTTGCCGCCTCCGCGCGCTGTGGACAGCCGCGGCGTCCCCACCCCCCAGGACTGGCTCCCGAGCCCTGAGGGTTCCATCCCCTGAAGCGCCTGGTGGCATGTACGCCACTCACGGGGACAGGCGTCGCCGCAAGAGGCACGTCCATGCCCACGGCGGCGTCGCCAGGAAGCGCTCGTCTCTGTCTCTGCCGGTAGTGCTGTTGTGCTCTATCGGCGCCTTTGTCCTCGCCACGAACGCTCGCCACGCCCTGTCCCCGAAGGTATGGATTGCTTTCAGAAGCTGAATCCCAACTACAGTATGTAAGACTAGACTAGACGTCACTAGTGGAAATAGCACCACCAAGTTCTTCAAGCATGAAACAACTGATTAGTTCGTATGTCTGGAGTCGCGATCTTCTCATCACATTAGTCACTTGCGAAGGCTTTGATTGGTTGCTGAACCTTTCCAGTGGTTGCAATTGCAAGCAGCATTCTGCAGATTCAGCATCCACTGAAGAACCGCACTGTACTGACTGAATCCTCCCCTGTTTTGATGTCTTGTTTCGTGATATATTGCAGGGGTTGTTTCTCGGTTCCTTTTGGAGCACTCCCACGCGCAAACCTCAAGGCGTGAAGTATGAGATGTACACGCTCCCTGTGAGGCCTACTCTCTTGATACCATATCCTGTAGCACTGTCTGCTAAGGCGAATAGCTGACAAGTCCGTATGCTAGCTTCCTAGGTGGAGGTGAAGGCTGTGGCTGACGGTGACACGGTCACCGTGTATGTTGACACGGCTGACCCTCATGAGTCCAGCAATGTGCCCCGTGAAGTTCAGGAAGCCGCTGCGGATCGGATCAACGCGCGCGTGGCCAAGAACTACCAGAAGGCTGACGGGCTTCAGAAGATCATAGTGAATGCTGGATATAGGTCACTGCTAATTAACATGATCAACCATGTATTTTGTGTATGTTGTCGGCATGTGACCCCCTTCTGAAACTTTTGTGTGCAGGCAAGTTCCTAACTCGAGAGGTGAGCAGGTTCTCGCGAAGAAGTACCGAATCAGGCTAAGGTTTTTTCTTTACTGCTATCAGGCTAAGGTTTATGCCACATCGTAGTCTTCATCAATAATTGAGGACGTTTCTCCGGTTGGACCGGAGTTGAGCATTTGAGATGTTAATTAATGGAATCAAACGAATGCAATGCAGAGGTATCGATGCACCGGAGAACTCTATGCCTTATGGTAAAGAGGCAAAAGAGGAGCTTGTGAAGCTTGTGCAGGGAAGAACCTTAAAGATCTCCGTGTATGATACTGACCGGTACGGTCGATTGGTTGGAGATGTCGAAGGCAATGGGGTTTTCGTGCAGGTATTAACTCATTCTAGTATCCCTTTGGACTCACCTTTTGGAGGTTTGTTATACTGCGAATAACTTGTGCAAGTACTGAGTTATCTTTTGCTCCATGGGGCTCTTTGGCCTGAAGTTGCATGTTTACAAGTAGATTCTTCAAAATTCTTAGGACTTAAGCATAACAGAAACAGAGCAAGAAGTTTCGGATACTCGTTTTAGATTCTGCAAGAAGCATGATGTATTTCCTCAGCCGAAGATACATACTCCCTGGCCTTGTTAACTAGTCTGCGATATTTTTGACTACGCAACACATTTGTTTTCATCACGCTTTTGAAACAGGAACACATGCTGAAGAAAGGACTCGCATGGCACTATACTGCTTATGATCGACGGATGGAGCTGGCCACGGTAAGCAGTGACACACACCTGACATCCACAGTTCACTTGGCTAAAATGCAGTAGGGTAACCTTTGAACATTTCTTCAACCATATATGACATGAAAATGCCTTGACAAACTGGAATTTTGTCAGTGGGAGAGCCAGGCACAAGCGAGCGGGCTGGGCCTGTGGGCGCAGCCGAACCCCGAGAAGCCATGGGAGTGGAGGAAGAAGAAGCGCACGAAGAATTTGGTGAGTGGACCGTGACTTGTATGACCAAGAAGAACTTGTTTGATTCGAGCTGTGAGATTCTCAGGACCAGAACAATAGCTTTCATCCGTGTAGACTCTTTAATCTGTACCTCAACACTCACTTCCATCCACGTTGTAATAGCCTCTGTAGATGCAGACAGTTTTGGGTGGTGTAAGCTCCAATTGAGGATTCATAAATGTGTAATTTATTGCATTATAGATTGTTGTAAACATGTATTCTCTTTGAAACAGGGTCTGATTGAGATATTTGCCAACTTTAGTTTGTAATAATTTTTAATTCGGCCTTAATTTAGTTTTGATTTCCTAAGCCCTTTTTGCGTGAAATGACGATTTTGCCCATGTAGCAATTCATCAGTCTTTTTTCTCTGTATGTATAGTACTGGACCGAACCGAACCCAGTGTCGACCTAGTGTGAGACAACAGAAGCGGCGACCGGCGCCTGTGCCCTGGGGGATCTACGCCGCCGACGGGAGTACTCCGGCGATAAACTAGGGCGCCGGCCCAGCGCGACTCCGGCAAGCACCACGCGCTGTCAGGTGACCCATTCCTCTGCCCCGTTCGTCTCCTTCCCTCTCCATCGCCACACCAGCGCACCTCCGCAGTCCATCTCAGCTGCTGCCCCTCCGTGCGCTTTACTAGTGTCTGTTTGGTGAAACTGAGGTGCCGTACGAACTCGCCGGTGAGACAGAGGGGCAAGAGCGGCTCACATATTCGAAAATAATTTACTCCCTCCGTTCCATAACAAGTGTAGCTGATTTGGTACAAAGTTTTACTAAATCGGCGACACCTATTGTGGATCAAAGGGAGGTACTTAATTGGAACGGGTATGTGATCGAGAAGTCGGAGAAAAAACAAGGGGCATATGATCGATTCAATGGTTAAAGTATCTCCACCGATCTTAGCAAGTCAAACCTCCCCGTAGTGAGGCATTTTGCTGACGATGCTTGATACTTGTAGTAGGGGACCATGTGGGAGTTGCCAAATCTTCCTCAACCTTGGGGGATGCGGGATTCATACATATTCATGACACTGGGAAAGCAAATTTTGTTGACTGATATGGTATTTTGTTCAGTGTTATAGGTTTGTCACACTCTGAAGGTGGTCTGGTCTCTGTGAGACCATGAAGCAGCAAGCGCATGTGGTTTCTACTGGCATGTACAGGTACACGCATCGCCGCTAGGGAGGAGCCGATATCCATGATGTATTCATTGAGAAGAGCGTGTTCAGGGCGCTATTTTCCTGTGTCGGTGCAGCGTTCCTGCTTGGAAGTGTTTGTCGTGCCTTGCTGTCGATGGTACTTCTCTCAGAAGTTCATTCCGAGGATCCAACTATGGCTGTTTTTCCGTTATTTCGCTCGGAAGTTCATCAGCTTCTTAGGCTCTTAGAAATGTAAATTCAGATGAGGAGGAATATATGTTAATTAGGTTCCTGAAGAAGATAAGAACTACTTCCTCCGTTCGGAAATAAGTGTCGCAGATTTGTCTGGATACATGTAAAAACATGCGACACTTATTTCTGAACAGAGTGAGTATTATGCATGCCATGTCGAGGATTTTTTGCTATTTTTTTAGATTCAGTTGGTGAAGGAAAGCATAACCTTTGTGCTTTTTATTATCCCACTATGGTGACTTGCCATGCTTAAATGTTTCAGGAGACTTTATGCCTCACTTTCTTTTGGAGTGTTGCATTTTCTGCTATCATTGCTACATGGTTGCAATACAGGCCTGTGAAGAAAGGTGGGAGTTGAGGTTGTTCGGCATTATCTCTATCTTCTTACATTGTAGTAACTTTCACCTTAAAGTTGCGTGAAGAAAAGGATGCTCTTGTTTATCTCAATCGACGTTGAAGATGTTCTAAAAGCGAAACTGCATGGTCCTTATTTAGCACTATGTTTAATCTTCTGCAGAGTCATTGATTATCATGCCAGCTTTTGGGGTTCAGCTAGAACAACACTTTTGGAGGTATGAAATAGCCAATCTGGAATTTACATGGGTGGGTCTAGTTTCCACTCTTATTGATAGCATTTGCCGCTCCTCAAAATTATGACATTGCGAAAGCACGTCATCAATCGCAAACAAATATATGAATAATGGAATTACAGACTTTGAATACCTAACAAAATAAGTACTTTGCAATATACCCTAAATAAGTTTTCCCTTCTTGTCAGTACTTGTTAATGACGAGATTTCCAATACAGTTTAGAGGCTTCTTCAGCCTTTTTATCTCTCTGACATCTATATTATCTTTCATAGTGGAAGAGCCCATCGCCAATTTGTGCCCGTCAGCAAGATCCTAAAGCCGGTGCTCAACGAGTGTGTGACCCCTGTTACATGTTACTGGAGCTTGGCATTGCTTGTGCGCGATGAAGATGAGATCATGCTTGTTTTTCAGGTAAATCCCGCATGCTTTTCAGTTGATTTTGAAGTGCACTCTAGGGAATCTATGGTCTAAAGAGCTTAATTTGCAGAAACTGCATCCGCCAGTCAAAATGTTGGTCCCAATCTGGAAAGCTTTGTGCGCATTCACAAACTCCGACAGCCTTAGCCCTCCTGTAGTTCTTCCACCAGACGATTTGTCTAAACCTGTTGACCAAGATGGTGTTGTGGAGTTCCGAGCAGAACATGAAAATATTCACTGAGAAGCTTTTCCTACCAAGTGACAACAGGATGTCAGCTCCGTCAAAACTAACTGACGATAAATTAACAAGTGGAGAATGTTAGTGATACTACCAGGGCTCTGATCATTCATTGCAACAAGCTGAACTATTTTCTGTGTAGTGCATAAACTGAGCGAGCAACTTGTAATTCTGGCCATGTGTGGTTCTGACTAGGGAGATTCATATAACAGAATGTACCTTGCTTTTGTTCAAATCCTACTTGGGAATTCATGTTCTGGAGTACACTGTGACTCTGTAAGGAGGGTACATCTATCCGCTGATTACAAAAGCCAACCACCTGCACACATTCATATCTGTTGCGCCGATCATCTTCTTCTTTTTATGCCTGGAGCAAGATGTGAAAATATAGAAAACAAATTATGCTGCTTAGTGCAGGAGTTGTCAAACCACACTCCCGGACCTGTATCCTGCAGCAGTAACAATAACTTAGTGATGCGAAGAACGGAAGAAGAAGAAACATTAACCACACAAGTAGGTCGCTAGCTATTTCATGACCTTCTTAGGCTTTTAGAAATGCAGATTCAGATACGGAGGAATATGTTAGGTTTCTGAAGAGAAAGAAAATTTTAATCATGCCATATTCAGAATGTGTTATGCTATTCTTTAAATTCAGGTGGTGAAGGAAAGCATAACCTTTATGCTTGTTATCATACTACTTTACTGATTTGTAGTTTTTCAATGTTTCAGGAGACTTTATGCCTCAGTTCCTTTGGAGTGTTCCATTTGCTGCTATCATTGCTAAAGGTTGTAATACAAGCCTGTGAAGAAAGTTAGGCGATCAGGTTATTCTGTACTCTCTCCTTTTTTATATTTTGTAGTAGCTTTCACCTTAAAGTGTAATAAAAGGATATTATTCAGTAGCGACGCCTCTAGCGGTGACCATACAGCGGCCCCTGCCCGGGTCCAAAATGCTGAGGCTGATGCCCTCGACCACGGCAACAAATATGTGCACGAGAAAGCCAACACCAACACCTCCAAGGATGATGACACCGGAGGAAACAGGAATGTCGCCTCTCCCTGCGGTGAGTGTTAATTCAACTAGTGTTAATTTTGTTGTTAATTTTTTAGTGTTAATTAGTTAGTGTAATGTTATTAGTGTATTTTAGGATTAATTAGTTAGGGTTAATTAGTTAGGGTTATTTTATGGTTAATTAGTTAGGAGTAATTTTAGGGTTATTTTAGGGTTAATTAGTTAGGGTTATTTTAGGGTTAATTTTAGTGTAATTTTTCTTAGAGATTTTAGTTAGTGTTTAATATAGTTTATTTTAGTTAGTGAATTTAGTTAGTGTTTAATATAGTTTATTTTAGTTGATACTATTTATTTTCATCATGTTTAAAATATATAGGTTTAATTTAGTGTTTAGGAATATGCCGATTCCCCATCCTCGTTCACTCGGCGTGAACAACGGAGCGCTACTAGACAGTGTTGCCGGGCATCCACGGGGCTGGGCTCCGCCGGGCTGGCACTGGGAGGTGCTACCAGCCGAGGGACGTCGTCTCTTGAGGAATTCGGGTATCGTCGTCGACCCGGATCTTCTGTGGTGGCGGCCGAGTGGTCCAGGTGCGATGCAGAGGAAGCCGGCCCCCGACGAGGTGGTACAACATCGTGTCAGGGAGGAGGACGAGCACGTCCGACGCTACATGTACATTTTAGGAGTCCGGGTCGCCAATACCTGGCAGCTTCTTTAGGCACCTTACCCGAGATATTCTTCGGTGATGGTTCCTACACTTTGGGTGCACACCTCCCGTGGCTCAGTAGCCGGGGCTCGACGTCTTCGCTGAGCTAGCTAGATATGTAATAGGGTACCATCATCTTGTATTAGAGATGTATTGTTGTTTAATTGGTACTTTATTGTTGTACTAGCTGGATTATTCGAGATGTATTGTTGTTTAATTGGTATTTTATCTTTCTTTATCGCATTGTTTAAGCTGGATTACTTTATCTTCCTTTATTTTATCGCATTAAGCAAAATGGTTTTATCTTTCTTTTGTATTAGTTAAGTTATGGACGGTAGAGACAACGAAGAGCACATCATGTACAACATGATAGATGAGGGTACAGGAGGTTACCATTACGATGGAGCAGACGATGATGGAGATGATGATGGCTCCCAATACCTCAACTTGGATGAAGCCGACGGAAGAGACGACTATGACGAATTCTTTGGTGGATACGACGGTGGAGTTGACGGTGGAGACACCATCTGCGAGGTATATAAAGCCTCTACTGATCACGAGCTAGTAGATCCATTAGTTGATTCATATATATATGTACTAACGACTGCTTCTTCTCTTAGACCTCCACATCGGGCGAACCTTATGCAAGGAAACGAGGCCCGACCAAAAAGTTGGCCGATGGTATGCGTTTCACTATTGATCTAGTGTCTGAGTTCGGCGAACCTTTGGAGCCGAAAGAGGCCGCAAGTGTATTTGTATACCAATGCGGAGCGATAGTCAGGGACGCCATCCCGATCATCACTCAGAAGTGGAATAAGCCAGAAAAGAAAAGTGATCGAGTTGGAGAAACTTTTATCGATGACAGGGCCAAAGACGGTCTTTGGAATTCACTCATGGCACACTTCTCTCTGCCTGAATTAGACACTCCTGAACTCACTGAGGCATTGAGGTTGCAAGTCAAAAAGTGGGCCCTTAAGAAGATGGGTGGACAGTTCAAGGATTAGAAGAAAAGATTGTACAACAACTTTGCCAAGAAGGGACTGACTCCGCCATTCACTGGCCCGCTGGAGAAGCAGCGAGATAACTGGGCCCCATTTGTGAAATGCAAGGAATCAGAAGCAACTACGGCCAAGTCAGAAAAGAATAAGTTAAATGCAGCCAAAAAGAAATATCACCATACTATGGGGACAGGTGGCTACAAGACGGCCGCGCCGAAGTGGGAAAAAACCGAGAAAGAAATGCGTCAAAAAGGGGTCACGCCAGCTACAAATCAGTGGCCCGTGAGGTCAAAAAATTGGCTCCTTGGGCATGGGGGGTCGTATGACACTGAAACCGGGGAGATTATTGTTATAAAGAAGGCCATTACTAAATCCAAAGATGAACTTGTTAAAGTGATACAACTGAGAAAAGATGGAAAGTTCATTCCCGACAGAGAGAACGATGAGCTGACATATGCCCTCGGGAATCCTGAAAAAGTCGGACAAACACGAGGCTTTGGCCCATCTATTCCATGGAAGACAGGGTTTCCCGCTGACATCGACACTTATAGAAGCCGATCCAGAAAAACGAACCGTCAGAAGGCGGAGGAGGCAGCGCGGTTGGAGGCGGTTGAAAAAAGGAACGAGGAATTTCAAGTCATGTTCAAGCTGCAGCAGGAGCAAATTAATGAACTTAGAGTACTGGCCCAACAGCAAGATCCTGTGTTAGACAGTCCGGTGGGCCCATCTCAGCAGAGAAGCAGCGTGGCTTCCACAGAGGTACAAGCTAATAATCTAATGCTGATGGACAATAATATACTGATGATAGATGATACAGCCGGTGCAACGATGGTTCGCTACCCCGTGGATGAAGTCGAGGCAAGGACAGCTTGTGAGCTAAATGTCACAGTGAAGAACATTTCTATGAAGGTGGAGCTCGGCTTTGATTTACCTTGTCCACCGGAAGAGACCTGCCATGGAAGTCAGATTCCAGCTGGCTATGCTCGTGTTGGTGTGGATGAAGTTGAACCGACATGTCAATCACTTGAGCTTGACATCCCTACAGGCGAAGGGGAGAAAACACTTGGAGAAGTGGAGGGTAGGATCATTCTTTGGAAAAAACAACACATCGTGTTTCCAGGCTGGGTGCCAAGGCAATCTTCTCCTCCGAGAAGCAATCCATCACCTCTGAAAGGATACGGATGTCGCCTAGAGGGGGGGTGAATAGGCGATTAAAACTTTTCCTAGAGTGGCTCAACAAAGGCGGAATAAAACTAGTGTTTACTTTGTAAAGCACAACCTAGAAACAACTAAGGTTTACCTATGTGCACCAACAACTTATGCTAAGCAATACAAGCAACAAAGTGATAGCAAGATATATATTACTTCAAGCACGAAGGCTATCACAATGTAAAGTTGATAAGTAAAGAGCTCGGGTATAGAGATAACCGAGGCACGCGGGGACACCGATATTTTACCGAGTTCCTCCCAACATGGAGTACGTCTCGTTTGGAGAGGGGGTGGTATCAAACCACCAACGCCACAAAAGGCCTCCCTTATTCGCCGGTGAATCTCAACCCAACGGGATCGATCCACGCTTCCACTATCGGTGCACTTGTCGGTGGCAACCGAAACCTCTCACAAGGTTGGGGAACTTCTCAACAACTTAATTGGAGGCTCCCAACAAATGCCACAAAAGGCCACAATGCCACCAAGGCCACAAACCGTCTAGGGTTCCAAGAACCCAAGAGGGACAAGCTCCAATGAGTAAATCAAACCAAATCCTCCGAGGAGAACTCAAACCGATGCAACAAATGCAAACGACAAGAACACCACAAAGATGCCCAAATCCCTCACTCTCAAGTTTCAACAAAGCTACTAAAGCTACTGGGGGAACAAGAGAGGAGGAATCAGAGACACAAAATCCCCCAAAATCTAGATCCCCAAAGATACACTCACAAAGAGATGAATCGGTTAGGTCAAAACGTGGGGCTAGATCTCCTCTCTCTTCCACTCAAAAATGGGCAAGAATCATCGGAGGAAAAAGATTAGGCAAACTTCAAGATCTAGAGCAAGTGTGGACAAATTTAGCCTAATAGATAAGAGAGGAGTTGTCTAAACTGAAAATGGACAAAGGTTATAAATAGGCCCAGAAAAACTAGCCGTTTGGGGCGTTTTTCGGTCAGGACCGGTAGTACCGGTTTTAAGCGGTACTACCGCTCACAACCATTGCAAAAGGGAAAGTCAAAACAGCAGACAACTCACCAGATCGAACTCACGCGGGCGAAGGAAAAATCGGGGCTAGTTGAAGCGCGCGCGTGCGCAGGAACCTAGGCAGGTGCGGGGCCAACTCTGTCCGGCAAGCAGCAGCAAGACGCGGCAGCGCATGCGAGCGCTATGCATGCAGCGGTAGTAGCTGGCCACGCGAGCGCGCGCGTGCAGGAGGCCAGCTAGCAGCCGTATGACGCGAGGCAGAGCGGCAGCCAGTAGCGAGCGCGCAGCACGCGCGGGCCCAGGCAGCAGCGGCGGTCAACGCTGCATCGCGAGCGAGCGCATGAGAGCGGCAGCGCGGCCCAGCGCGCGAGGCCAGCCGAGCGTGGACGCAGCGCGCGACAGAGAGACAGGCAGAGCTGGGCCAGATCTGGACGAATTAGAGGAAAAATATCTGGGCCGGCCGGTAGTACCGGAAAATGGTACCGGGCCAGACCGAAAATGGGCTGCGCGCGCCAGGCCTGAGCGGTACTGGCTGCGGTAGTACCGCTCGGCCCAGTTTTTCTTTTTCTTTTTCATTTAAAATGGCAAATATTCAAACGGTCGTAACTTTTAAACGGTAGCTCCGATTGACCCGATTCAAATATTGATTATCACCAAGTGATAAAGTATCAAGTAGAATAATGTGATATACCTCACTTGGTGAGAAACCGAAAAGCCGCATAAATCAAAATCGCAATAAGATACAAATGGGAGATCCGATTTAGATGAACAAGAGCTTGTTATGGAGATTACCACAAGCTCTATATCATCACATGGATAAGACCAAATAATAACCAAATATGATGATGCAAGTATGCAAAGGTTTGAGTTCTCTTCGAACGATGTGACCAAATTACTCATACGAGAGCCCCTCTTGATAGTACGGTTATCTATCCTAAACCCGGTCTCCTACACACAAAAAGAGACCGGCAAAAGAGAAAACCTATCAAGATTATACCTTTGCCTTGAGCATTCCACTTGAGCTCGATGTAGACGGTCTTGCCCTTCTCAAGATGGAACGCCTTCCTTAATTCCTCATCATCGACCTCGCATATTGAGCTTGCCCAACAAATCTTCTTTTCATTTCATCGACCTTGAAGCCAACACATGCTCCAAGCGATGCCAATGGACAAATCCTACAAGTATAACTTAATACACACATTAGTCCATAAAGATTGTCATTAATTACTAAAACCACACATGGGGGCCCAACACGTTCTTTCAATCTCCCCCATTTTGGTAATTGATGACAATCCCTTTTAGAGGGTTTATATAAGGAATATTAATGAATAAAATGGTAATATCAATATCAAATACTACAAAAGTATTTGATATTGGTACCACCACCATATATAGAGCAAACTCCCCCACAATCTATGCATGTGTGATGAACTTGAATTTCATTGCATATATTGCCAATTATTATTATTGGTGGAGTTTCCTCTATATATACCACATGCTAAGCAACAACAAAGATGCAAGAGCATGAGAGGCAAATGCACAAGAACAAACTCAATGCATGAACCAACTTCCCTTAAACCCTCTAAAACTTCTCCCCCATTGGCATCGATTGCCGAAATGGGTGACAAGTTCTAGAAGGCAAATATAGTAATAATTCCTCCAAAGGTGTGCTTTCGCACATATCCAATGATGAATACTTGGGAGGGAGTAGAACTATATCGAGGACCCGAAGATTGCAAAAATAAAGTCAACTGATGCAAGCAACTACAAGGTCCGACAAACCAATTGAAAACAACAAATGAGTTCAAATGGAAACTTACAAGATATTATGATATGAGCAAAAGTGCGCTTTAAATAACAAATAGAGAAGCTCCCCAAGATTTGTGCACAATAGTAAAATAAATGCATTGGAATACATAATGCACAAATATGGAATCCTCGCTCCCCCATAAGTATTTTAAAACACAATAAACGAGACAGAAGACAAATGTGCATTATTAGATAAATTAGATGAGCTCTCCAAAGATAATGCACCAATTATGATAATTGTATTTGGGATCAAGGTGCATAATCATGAAATCCTCACTCATCCAAGTTCATTTAACAATGCAAGGCATGAGAGAACAAATATGAGTGTCCGAAGATGCAAACAAGAGGAACACGCACTCATAGGAAAGAAATTTTGGAAGCCACCGACGAATCAAAAGGAATAGAAAGGTGGTCTCCAAGGATTAAACATCAACTAAAATTATCTTCTCATATGTGTATATGTCTCTAAGTGGAAAATATCACAAAGACATATTCCAAATAAGAAAAAAATGCACACATCACGAAGATTATACAAGAAAGCACATGAAAGGAAAAAATGAAGTCATAACATATATCAATAAGATTTTTGCTTCAAAACATGGCCAAAGGCTCACATATATATTATTGTACATAATGGACTTCAAACACAAACACACTACATATATTACAACTATCACCAAGGGAAAAGGAGAAAGTTGAAATATATGAAGAAAGGCAACAAGTATCATAAGAGAAAATAGACTAGCAAAATCTCACTATTGCATATGAGAGAAGTTGAGGAGATGATAGGCAATAAAATTGCTAGATTGATATATTTGGGATTGGAGGATCATATGCATGATTTTGTATAGTCCCAACTATATGTACCCATCTCAACTTATACACATTTACAATAGAGAGTTCTCTTAAAGCCATGGCTAGAACTACAACAATTACAAATACATGAATTCATGTAGAAGGCAACCGACAAACGGTTGGAATCAAGATATATGAGCATGAGAAAGAGATAATTGTTACCGAGATATAATTGGTAGGATGTAGAGTATATAAATTCGTTGATCATCCTATAGCTTGACTCAACTTTTCAGGTACGCACCACTTCTTCAAAATAGAAAGACAAGCATCCAATATATCTCCAATGTACCTAAAACACAATTAAGTACAAAATGGTCCCCAAACTTATTGGGTCCAAAGTAGTTAGAGAAACTACAATACATAGGAGAGACTCCACATAATTATGTGCACATTGATATGAAATTGAATTTCATGCACAACTTAGCCGATGGGAATTGGTGGAGTTTCCCCTATATATTGGATCAAAGAAAGCAAGCATGCCATAATATAATCATATAGTAAATATGCATGCATGAAGCTTTCAAGAACCAAAAAGGAGATACAATTTGAACAAAACACCAAGTAAATCGAGATTGCACACACAAGAGTGTGACATGACAAACGATGTCCAAATTGTATCCACGAACCAATTCAACACATGAAAGATCACAAGTTCAACAAATGAACTAGGCTAAGGCCAAAAGAGCAAAAATATATAGAAATAAAAATGCTCAAGGATTTATCTCATTCTAAAATGGTCAAATCAAGAAGCAATGAATGAGACAAAAACAACCCCCAAAAAGACCAAGGTTCCAACAAGAAACCAAACTCCCCAAACTTCTCATGATGGCACAAATACCAAAACGAAAAGATTGAGGTTCCAAGCACATAAAACCTGATATGGACCAAACAAAGAAGCATAAGTATGAGTGTTCTAAATAATATAGGAGAGCTCCCCCATAGATAGTGCATTATGTAGGATTTTCCTATAGAATGCAAAAATGCACACAAATGGGATCATCACTACTACCTACATTAACTAAAACACAAGAGGATATCAATAAAATAAGAAGATCCAAAAGAAGCAAGGAAGCTTGGGAGACAACATAAAACATTTTCTTGGCCAAAGATATGATAAAATTAAACAAAGGCCAAAGTGAATATGATCAACAAATTCTACCTTAAATTGAGTACTCATTGTCCAAGGACAAGAAAGATTGGGAATAATTTTCCCTAGGTAGTTCATACGGATATCCAAGATCATATACACACAACAAGAAGCATATAAATAAATATAAGAATTGAGCATGATACTTCAAACAAGATTCTTGGTAGCTTCCAATAGTCACACAATCACTAGTGATTAGAGTAACTTGAAGCAAATGGTTTCCATGCGAATATAAATATCTAAATATGAGGAAACACATACCAAGAACCATTCTCATATACAAGATCCAACATAAGATCAATAAAGCCATTCAATCAAATTGGAACTTGTATGAGCAAATGTGTCACATAGGTGCTAGATAATTATCAATATCAATTCTAAGTGACACAACCTCGAATATTCACATTTTCTAGGATTGTAATTTGCACTAAGCATATGACTCCCCCATAATGTGATACTACCATAAAACCAACACGAGGCAAAAGGATACAAATAGAGATAATTAGTGGACATTATAAAATTAAATTTCTCATGAGAATATACCACATAGAGACTAGACAATAATCCAATATAAATACTAGGTGGTATTCCTCATGTACACACATTTTTAGGATTGTGGAATGCCCAAGCATAACACTCCCCCAAAATGGGATAATCCATTAATCTCTCACAAGAGCCAAATAAGATATCAAATATAATCAATTAAGGCTCTAATACAAGAAACACACATACATGGTGTGCCACCTAATCATACACAAATATGTTTGATACCTCAAGATAATTAGGTGGAAAACACAACATGTACAAAAGCATGGAAGATACAAAACCAACACATGCACAAGGGGGCGAGTAACTTTCAATGAAATGAGTTAAGCATATGTTACCGCAAGGAGGAACATTGGAAATATAATAGGAGCAATATAATCCACATGACTTGGCTTGACAAAAATAATAATGAAGATCCCTTAATTCTTCATGATGTAGCCAAGACTTCAATGCCCTCCAACAATACATATTGATCAAGTTTTGGCTTGTTGGTCCCCAACCAAGTTGGGTCCTAAGAGGTTAGTCACAATAGGCTTGGCAACCCAAATGGTTCTTTTCTTGAACCCACATTGAGCACCAACAAACTTGGCAAACACATTGCCAACCTCATCCTTATAAAGTGAATAAGCATCATCAATCAAGATAGGATGGGATTAGGAGATACCAATAGTGCATGAGGAAGAAATGTGCCCCTTCTCGCGACATATGTAGCAAGTTCTACTCTTGCCATCTTTCTTCTTGGATGAAGAAACAACTTGAGGAAGAGCTTGAGTCTTCTTGGGAGGAGGCCCATCTCTAACAATATGTAGAGCTTGAGGCCGCTTTCCTTGTTGCTTCTTTCCAAGGGACTTCTTCTTTAATGGGCAATGTTTGACATGATGCCCTTCTTCCTTGCACTTGAAGCAAACAATGTTGGCCGGATTCTTGACTTGATCTTGGCCATTCTTCTTGTTATCCTTGTGCTTCAACTTGATAGTGGACTTGTTCTTGACATTGGAGTTGAATCCAAGCCCACTCTTGTCATTGGGGGATTTTTGCACACTCAAGATTTTGTTGAGTGCGACCTTCCCTTGTTGACCCTTTTTCAAGTCATTCTTCAAAGAAGTGACTTGAGCCTTGAGCTCTTTGATTTCCTCTACATGGTTAGTTTCAATACAAGTACTAGAGGAAGTAGATGCTACATTGTTAGAGCAACAAGGCATGGAATGTAATTCATCACGAGATATAGCATGGTTGTGAGAGGATGAATTACAAGGACTAGCACATGGCAATATAACATTTGGAGTAGATATAGTGCTAATGTCCACATGAGGCCCACTAGATGTTACCTTTGACATGATGGCCTCATGAGCCAACTTTAGCCTACCATGGGAGACTAGGAGATCCTCATGCGAGCTTGAGAGCTTAACATGGCTTTCTTCTAATTTCCCATAGTTGCTAGTTAGCAAAGCAAGTTGAGCCTTTAGCTCAACATTCTCCTTCAAAATAGATGCTTCACAAGAAATAGAGTTAGTAGCACAAGCATCATCACTATTTGCAAGAGGTGAGGGCAACTTGGCAAGCTCTTTTGAATATGAGGCTTTAAGTTGCTCATGTGACTCGGTGAGTTTGATGAGCTCACCCTTTATGACCCTAGAGCCATTTTTGAGGTGCTCAAAATCCTCAAGGAGTTTAGCATAAGCAACTTGAGTCTCATCATTTTTATGTTTGAGATCACTTGCCACCTCAAGATCTCTATCATGAGATTCCTTTACTCTAGATAGCTCTAAAGCAAAGGTCTCCTCAAGAGATTCCTTGGTGGTTTGTTCCTCTTCAAGAGCTTTATTTAGGTTTGCAATTATATTAGCATACTCACGCTCAAGACTACACATTTTATCAATATTGTTATCATGCACCTCAATTTGTGTTTCTAACTTATCAATATGTTCTTTGCTCTTAATAGCAAAGTCCAAGACTTCAACAAAGTTAGAACAAGAAATATCCTTTTTAACAAGGGCACGATAAACAATCTCACCCTTCTCATATAAATCATCAATATCAAGCTCTTCTTCCACATTATCCACATCCTCCTCATCACAAGAGGTAATGGGTTCCAAAGTAGGAGTTATCTTAGAATCCCTAGCCATAAGGCATAGGTGGGTACCGGAAGAAGTTGAAGATGAGATTGCATTTGTGGCTTCATTCAAAACCATGTCTTGGCCCATAGAATCTTCGGTTTCCTCTACATGGTTAGCAACACAAGAACTAGAGAAAATGGAAGCATTTTTATCATGGCAACAAGACAACACAAGCATATCATCATGAGATTTATTCAAGTCATTTCTACATGATATGCAAGGACTATTAACACAAGCATGTAAGGAGTTTGTAGTGCTAGAAGTGTTAAGGTCCAAAGATAGATCATTGCAACTAGATAGATATGAGGGATTACAAATAGTGAACACACTATCCATGTTGCAATTTCTATCACCACTCACCATATCATTACCTTGTGAAAAGTCACATGTTGGTGAAGTGGTAGAGGATGAGAACTCATCTCGACCGGAAGTGGAAGCAACACAATCATCCTCAATAATGTTGGACACACCATATTTATCTTGAAGTTTTGTCCATAACTCATGAGCGCTCCAAAAAGGAATGATTGAAGATGTAACTACATAGCTCAAAGCATTAACAAGAATATTAGAAGCTTGAGCATCGAGATATAAGTTTTTCTTATCCTCACTAGATAGATTATTGAAATCCATTGGAGGAGAAAAACCTATATCTACAATATGCTCCAAATTTGGGTCCATGTCCCGAAAATGAATGAGCATGCGAATTTTCCATATATCATAATTTGTGCCATATAATGTGAGCATGTCATTGTGCACTAATCCCCTAGCTGACATCTTTACTCTCAAGACGGTGAAGCCTAAAATGAGAGACCGGGCTCTGATACCAATTGAAAAGATACGAATGTCGCCTAGAGGGGGGGGGTGAATAGGCGATTAAAACTTTTCCTAGAGTGGCTCAACAAAGGCGGAATAAAACTAGTGTTTACTTTGTAAAGCACAACCTAGAAACAACTAAGGTTTACCTATGTGCACCAACAACTTATGCTAAGCAATACAAGCAACAAAGTGATAGCAATATATATATTACTTCAAGCACGAAGGCTATCACAATGTAAAGTGCATAAGTAAAGATCTCGGGTATAGAGATAACCGAGGCACGCGGGGACACCGATATTTTACCTAGTTCCTCCCAACATGGAGTACATCTCGTTTGGAGAGGGGGTGGTATCAAACCACCAACGCCACAAAAGGCCTCCCTTATTCTCCGGTGAATCTCACCCCAACGGGATCGATCCACGCTTCCACTATCGGTGCACTTGTAGGTGGCAACCGAAACCTCTCACAAGGTTGGGGAACTTCTCAACAACTTAATTGGAGGCTCCCAACAAATGCCACAAAAGGCCACAATGCCACCAAGGCCAAAAACCGTCTAGGGTTCCAAGAACCTAAGAGGGACAAGATCCAATGAGTAAATCAAACCAAATCCTCCGAGGAGAACTCAAACTGATGCAACAAATGCAAATGACAAGAACACCACAAATATGCCCAAATCCCTCACTCTCAAGTTCCAACAAAGCTACTAAAGATATTGGGGGAACAGGAGAGGAGGAATCAAAGAGAGACACAAAATCCCCCAAAATCTAGATCCCCAAAGATACACTCACAAAGAGATGAATCGGTTAGGTCAAAACGTGGGGCTAGATCTCCTCTCTCTTCCACTCAAAAATGGGCAAGAATCATCGGAGGAAAAATATTAGGCAAGCTTCAAGATCTAGAGCAAGTGTGGACAAAGTTTAGCCTGAGGAGTTGTCTAAACTGAAAATGGACAAAGGGTATAAATAGGCCCAGAAAAACTAGCCGTTTGAGGCGTTTTTCGGTCAGGACCGGTAGTACCGGTTTTAAGCGGTACTACCGCTCACAACCATTGCAAAAGGAAAAGTCAAAACAACAGACAACTCACCAGATCGAACTCACGCGGGCGAAGGAAAAATCGGGGCTAGTTGAAGCGCGCGCGTGCGCAGGAACCTAGGCAGGTGCGGGGCCAACTCTGGCCGGCAAGCAGCAGCAAGACGCGGCAGCGCATGCGAGCGCTATGCATGCAGCGGTAGTAGCTGGCCACGCGAGCGCGCGCGTGCAGGAGGCCAGCTAGCAGCCGCATGACGCGAGGCAGAGCGACAGCCAGTAGCGAGCGCGCAGCACGCGTGGGCCCAGGCAGCAGCGGCGGTCAACGCTGCATCGCGAGCGAGCGCATGAGAGCGGCAGCGCGGCCCAGCGCGCGAGGCCAGCCGAGCGTGGACGCAGCGCGCGACAGAGAGACAGGCAAAGCTGGGCCAGATCTGGACGAATTAGAGGAAAAATATCTGGGCCGGCCGGTAGTACCGGAAAATGGTACCGGGCCAGACCGAAAATGGGCTGCGCGCGCCAGGCCTGAGCGGTACTGGCTGCGGTAGTACCGCTCGGCCGAGTTTTTCTTTTTCTTTTTCATTTAAAATGGCAAATATTCAAACGGTCGTAACTTTTAAACGGTAGCTCCGATTGACCCGATTCAAATATTGATTATCACCAAGTGATAAAGTATCAAGTAGAATAATGTGATATACCTCACTTGGTGAGAAACCGAAAAGCCGCATAAATCAAAATCGCAATAAGATACAAATGGGAGATCCGATTTAGATGAACAAGAGCTTGTTATGGAGATTACCACAAGCTCTATATCATCACATGGATAAGACCAAATAATAACCAAATATGATGATGCAAGTATGCAAAGGTTTGAGCTCTCTTCGAACGATGTGACCAAATTACTCATACGAGAGCCCCTCTTGATAGTACGATTATCTATCCTAAACCCGGTCTCCTACACACAACAAGAGACCGGCAAAAGAGAAAACCTATCAAGATTATACCTTTGCCTTGAGCATTCCACTTGAGCTCGATGTAGATGGTCTTGCCCTTCTCAAGATGGAACGCCTTCCTTAATTCCTCATCATCGACCTCGCATATTTAGCTTGCCCAACAAATCTTCTTTTCATTTCATCGACCTTGAAGCCAACACATGCTCCAGCGATGCCAATGGACAAATCCTACAAGTATAACTTAATACACACATTAGTCCATAAAGATTGTCATTAATTACCAAAACCACACATGGGGTCCCAACATGTTCTTTCAACCTCCAAGGCCACCATCACCTCCGAGTCCACCGTCTCCACCAAGAAACAATAGTCCACCCCTTCCTGAGAGGGATCACAGCGCGACTGCATCTACATCTCCGGTGCCTCCGCCCACTGAATCAAAAAGAAGAAAGTGGAAGAATAACACCGCTACGTCGAGGGAGACCCGACGCCGAAAATTACAAGATCCCCTCCCAAGAGTACCGCCGTCTCCTCCCAAGTTAGCTTATCACCGGATTGATGAGGAAAGCGCGGTGATCTCCCGGGCCAAAGTGAAGGCTCATTTTGCACCAAAACAACCCAAGCCACAGGTGCTAGTTGATCCAAAAGTCAAGAAGCACTTCAAGGCATTCCTTGAGCAACCACCCCAACACGTGTTAAATAGGAAATATGACTATACATGCTGTCTTATGAAGACACTAAAAGAGAAGTCATCAAGCAGTACTGCAAGCGGGAGAAAATCAAAAGAAGTTGCCCAGCTCGACAAACAGGCAAAACAATCCATCGCCCCGCTCAAGGTGTTACTCCAGCACCCCCAAGGTGGAATAGATATGGAATTAGCTATTAAATTAGCCAAGGAGTGTAATGTGCCCCTCGAAGCACTTCTAGCCGGCGGAGATAATGTCGCCAAGGGATCAATAGCACGCAAATTTGTCTACGGGGAGCCTCTGGTCAGCGATGAGGTATTCGATGATCTGCCAGTTGGAGAGGAAGGAAGACAATTTATCGTATGTAAAGTTGGAGAGGAGTACTTCCGTCCAGACGAGATCTCCATTGAACTTTGTGAACTATTTCAGTTATTCAACCTAGACGCCCTCGTCAAGTCCCTCCTCAGCTGCTATTGTCTGTAAGTAATTAAGTCACTAACTCAGCTCGTTCAATTCATTTCCTGTCGTTATCCTCACTATATCTCCTTCTGTATGCTATTATATATGCAGAATGAAGATTCAAGAATGTAGAAGAAAGTCAATCTACAATATTGGGTTCGTTGACCCAAACAGAGTTAATGGACATACGGTACTAAATAACCTCGAGGAAACGGAGGATAACTTGCTAATGTTTTTAATGGAGCAACATTACAAGATACAAATTCTATTTCCTTACAACTATGGGTAAGAGTCTTACTGTCTTGTACACATTCAATTTTTGTTTACTAGATGTTAAGTGTATATAAACGTGCGCAGCTACCACTGAATTCTTCTAAACATTGACATTGACCATGCAAAAGTGGAAATCTCGGACTCGTTAAAGAAGCCGATGGAACACTACCGCATCAAAATTGATTGCCTCCAAAAGTAATTTCAATCATTATCACACTATATCTATCTCTTTCACATTCTCTGAGATGTAAACTAATTAATAACTCATTCATTTCTTTTTTGCCGGACAGGGTTTGGAAAAGGTTCACGAAGGAGGTTCAGGGTGAATGGCGTGAGGAGCTCACTTTTCGTACGGTCCCGGTAAGTAGTACGAGAGCTAGGGACTAATTTATGTGGATATTACAATTATCATTCATATAATTATCATGCTTGATTATTATTTGATTGAATTATATTCTCGATCGAAAAGTGTGCGACGCAGCCACAGGGGACTAATTTATGTGCATATTACGTATGCGAGTTCATTCGTGGGTGTATGGAGCAGGGCACAGACTTTCTTCAAATACGTAAATAATATATTCGCAATTTATTCTATACCATAGTTTTTGTTGAGTTCCATTCATAATGATCTACTTCTTTATATATAGTTGAATGCGATGCGGGATAAGCTCCTACCACATGAACGCCTACTAGCAATTCAAGAGGAGTTGTCGGGATTTTTCTCAGAGACATCATAAACACAAAAGGAGAGTACAACGTGGATAGACCTTCGTGTAATCGTGGATAAACACGAAATGACAGTATCCGTTGTAATGATCTTTGTGTAAATCAATTAGACGAACTCTAGTCTCGGTTGTGTATATATTTATATGTCTTTATGTTATCGTGAGTGAAATTATATTATATATGCATCAATGTATACAGCAATGTATATAAAAACACAAAATGAAAAATAATCAAACACAAAAAAAGAAAACCCTAAAACCCCACCTCCTGCCGCGGCAGAAGAACTTTAGTCCCGAGACTAAAGATCCTCCAGCCCAGCGCGCGTAGCGGGACCACGTGGAGACAATCTAGTCCCGGTTTGTAACAGAACCGGAACTAAAGGCCTAACCTTACAAACCGGGACTAGTGTCATATTTTCTACTAGTGTGAGGATCTCTATATCATCATTGGAGTCGTCATCTCACGATGTGTCCACAACTTTCTTCAAGAAGAACTTGGTCCAGTTGGGTTTTTGAGTCGTCATCTCACGATGTTGTTGGAATTTGGTGTATATTGGGCTGTTGGCCCATTAGACAAATTCTGAAATTCTCTTTGGCCCACTTGTGTATGGCAGTATATGGTTGTGCTAGTGGTGCTAAAGTTTAGTCCCACATTGCTAGTTGAAGGGGAGTTGGACCACCTTATATAGTAGAGTGTTGCACCACTCACTAAGGTGTGACAAGAAGAGTAGTCCTCGCGCACTCCTCCTCCGACGCCGCCCGCCTCGCCACGCCTCGCCTCGCCACGCCACGCCACGCCACGCCACGACGCGCGCGCGCCGCGGGTTGCGGGTTGCGGGTTGCGGGTTGCGGGTTGCGGGTTGCGGGTTGCGGGTTGCGGGTTGCGGGAATCTCGCCGAGCCGAGCTTTATTTTGCTTGTTGGGAAAACTGATTATGAGTCATTAACATGAGTCATTAACGGACGCGTTAATTACAGCCGTTTCCAGTTTTTATGGACGTGGCTGTTACCGACTCGGACGTGGGCTGAGCCCACGATCCTCCTAACCTGCATTATATAAGCGTCCGGGCAAAACCTAATCGGCACCGTATCAATCCACACACGCGCCTACCTCCAGAACCTTGCGTCGCCGCTTTCGTCTTCTCCATCCCGGCTTGCGGCGTGCACCGCAGATCGGGACAGTAGGCCTCCGGAACCCCGCCTCTCGTGAACCTGTACGGGTGAGGGGCGATCAGGTTTTTGGGGAGCGCTCAAGCGCGACTACTGGCAACCACGACGTCGTCCGACGACGAGTTCCCTGACGACGACTTCTTCCCGGACGTCAACGACCTCTTCGACAACCTCAACATGGGCGACGCTGCTGCAACCGCTGCGGCTGCTATTCAGCCTACACTGTACGTGATCCTCAATTGTCTTTTTCGAATTATGCTAGAGTTCTCCGTTCTAGCGTTTGCTGTAGATGTGATAGGTTTATCTGTAATCTGTTCATCTACTTTGTTGATCTGCATAATTAGTTTTAGTACCGTTTGTATGATCATGTTTTATCAGTTTATTATTCGGATTAAATCATATGGATTATTGCTTATATTTCCAACAGATGTGTCCACAACTTTCTTCAAGAAGAACTTGGTGCAGTTGGGTTTTTGAGTCGTCATCTCACGATGTGTCCACAACTTTCTTCAAGAAGAACTTGGTCCAGTTGGGTTTTTACAGGTTTGGAGGTTTAGGGATCTGGTCTACGCCATTTTCTGGTCCGAATCTGTAAAAAAATGTTATTATAAGGTTTCAGCCCTTTTAAGGGCACCGCTAGCGATGCTCTAAGGACCCGGTATACCTAAGAACTAGGGAGAGTCGGTGTTTACAGACCGTGGCTAGTAAATGTACAATGAATACGTACATATACATGTAATTCAACACCACGTGATGAGACTTAATGTATTCATATCGCGTGATCCATGCATCATACACAACTATATTGCAACTACCTACGGGCACAGAATACCATGGGGTATATTGTGCTCATATGTTATACTAGTATAAAAATCATACAATACAACACCTGTATTTTTCCTTCTTACATTCTTTCAGAATCTGAAGTTGCTACCGGAGGGAGATTACACAATGCTTGTGCTGAGAGCGATCCTTGTGTTCGATGCGAAAAGATTTATATCCCCCTAGGATGTTACTTCGATCAGACATCATGATCCCAGCAATGGAGCGGTTACCGCGAAAAGGAACAGTGGTAACAACCGCAGCTTCTCCCACCACGTATGGGTATATCTTACAGCGACGTAAGATAGCAAAAGAATATAGCAACCCGAGACGACCATTGCTGTTTTCTGCAGAAACAAACGATATATCGATCCATCAAATTCTTTGTCCAAAAACAGGCTTCCGTTGTCAAAAAGAAGAACATCACTTGATATAGCGGCATGAAATCAGTTACACAGCAGTTGCAATATATGAACTGACATGAAAGTACTTGATGAGTGAAGCCTAATTGACATAGTATATTCAAGTTTGTGCATGCATTCAGATGATTAAGAAGCTCTAAAGACAAGATTAGTAAGATCTGGTTCATGTCAACTTATATCTAGCTACCATCAAAGCAACCCTTCATCGAGCTATGAAAAACTTGATGGCTCGGCGTCATGATTGTGAGAATGATTTTATGTTAGGCCTTTTATGGTTCAGCGCAAATCTGAGAAGAGGCAGACGCAGGAATCATCAATCTATCCGGCTGCTAATCCGCCGGGGAGCAAACTAAGAATAACGAGATCGATATGTAATTACCCGGAGAGCGCTCGTTGCCCCGGCAGCCGTCTCCGGCTCCGGCGTCTTCATCTTCCCGTCGCGCGTGGCAGAAGTCCGAACACCTTTCACTACCAAAGGCTCCATTTCTTCTGTTGGTCGGAAGTGTAGAGAGGAGGATCTTGGAATGATTCGTAGGAGGACAGAGAGCCGCCCCCTCGCCAATTCAAGGCACCCGTTTGCTACTGAATTTTTTTTTATCTTATTTCTTTTGTGAATGCGACATTAGAGATGTTTCTGTACAGTATGAACGCACCAACGAGTAGGGGGGATTAGTTTTGAGGCAGCAGCTATCGTGTGACGCAGCCGATTAGGTCCAAAGGTTGGATTGTCTGCTTGGCAGGAGGTAGTGCGTGTGACGCGACATGTACACGAATACAAATTTGAGTCGAGGATGATGCAAAGGGAGACATCGAGACCTCCTATTATATACCTTCCTTCTTCGCTAAGAAATCTTCTGTGTGGCTAGGTGTGATATTAGTGACATGAACACATTTTTCAAATTAACTGAGAGACATTTTTGGATGCATCACCTTTAGCCACTCACTTTTTTGATAAACAGAGTAGATAAGAAGAAGCTTTGCAAAAAGGAATAAATAAAATGATAGATAAGAAGAAGGCAAGCTAGTTGGGCTTCCTTTGCTTCAATTCGTGTGACCCAGGCGATTAAGTCAATAGTTGGCCTTCATTGTCATGTCACAGGACATGCAAATACGAGTGCAAATCTGACGAGATTATACAAAGGCAACCGCTAGGAATCAGCCGGCCAGTTGTATAGATGGTGTCACTACTTGTCTCGACCTAAATGACATAAAAAATAAATGAAAACTCTAGGAATCAGCCGGCGGGTTTGACTCCATGTGCATAGGTGGTCCCCATGTCACCGCTGCAAAAAAACATGTCACGGCTTAAATACAAATCCTAAACGTAACATTTTTTTTATGTATCTAGCATTTTAGAAATGCAACAATACTTTGCAATATTTTCATGTGAATATGTAAAACTTGCAAATTGTAGCATTTTGAACACATAAATCAACTTTATATACAACAAATCCCCATTAGCAAAACATAAAAGCACGCGTTTTACCTTTGTAACAAAAAAAACACACATCCAACAAAAACATTCAAGCTAACCCAATATTTTTATTGAATCATTTTTTTTGCAACATTAGAGAACTCGTTGTACCATACGACATTGTAGCATTTTACATGTGGATATACAACAAAAACGTATGGATTTGTAGCAAATCTCAACACCATATGCAACATCACCAAAGAACACAAAAAATAACTTTCACCAATGAACATAGAATCACCGCCATATGGCTGATTCGAGCTCACTTGACATGATTCTGTCACGCCGGAGGTCTATCAGTGCAAGATTGGGTGAATCCCATCCCATCTACTCGTGGGGTGGCGTGTTCAGAATATTCAACATGTGGGAAGCTCCACAGCTCTCCCTCGACACCTCTACGGTGAGAACTCAGCAGCCAATGTGCGGAGTTGGAGTGACAATAGCTACGGGTCGCTCGAAGGAGCTCTAAGGAGGAGCATGAATAACAACAACAGTTCGAGCAGAGAAGCTGTGGGTAGGAGACACTGGCCTGGGAGGCACATGGGGAGAAGGAAAGACAAAGTTGCTGCCGCTGCACAGCGGAAGGTTCCCCGCCACTCGGCTTCTCGGTGGCAGGGGTCTTGTCAACGTCAGTTGCCATCAATGTTTGGAATATTGTGCTATATCGTGCTAATAGTACTATATTTCAAATAGAATTTAAAGAAAACCAAAAAACATATATAGGCCAAAAATGAAGGATTTCAGCAAGAATAAAGAACATGGTCCAAAAATGCTAGTATACTACATGCATAATCACATATAAAATAGTTCTCCAATTATCTAGAAGCTTAACATCAACATCCCATGAGGCAACACCAGGGAAAACAACATAGCATAAATTACTTACTAAGAATCATCAACATTAGCAATGTTGGAAGTAATTCTTCTTTCTAAGGAGGAAAACTCAAGCCTTTGGGTCAATAGATTGGGAAAAAAGCGCGCTAACACTATGCCGTTTTAGCGTGGCATACCATGCTACTCCCTCCATCCCAAAATATAAGTCGCCTAAGGTTTAGTAATTTTAGGATGATGGATTTCTTATTCACAAGCTAGATCGTATTATAAAGGAACGAGGCACATCTATAGTGGTCAAAAGTCAACGTTTTCTAAGTTTGACCAAGATTATAAACAAAAATATAAATATTTAAAATACCAAATCAATATCAATAGATTTATAATAAAGCATATTTTCTTAATGTGTCCATTCCATAATATAGATGTACATATTTTTTCCTAAATATTTGATCAAAGTTAATAAAATTTGACTTTTATTCAGTCCTTAGACGCCTTATATTTTGGAACAGAGAGAATATTTCATAAACATCATAGAGGACAAAATTATTATAATTACCGTGGTCTCTAAAGATATGCTATAAGAGCATCTCTAGTCGTGCCTGTAAAATCTCGCCCCGTAAATCGCGAGTATAAGTCGCAGAAAACTGGTTTTACCGTTCGGAAACTCGCGGCGCAGAATGGAGCCCGGCTCCATTCTGCGCCGCGAGTTTCCGAACGATAAAACTGGCAGGATTTAACAATTTTATCAGCAAATTAAATGGCAAACAACATGTCAAATTATCACAGTTTTACAGTAAATAGTCCAGATGAAAAATAAACTGTCATCAACACAAACACAAGAGGTGATCAAACTATCTTATCAACGGCAATGTCGGCATTGTGCGCACCATCAGCACTCATAGAAGAGTCAGCTCGAGCACTTCTCGCTGAACCACCTTGTCGTGCTTGCTTCCTCCTCTCCAGGATGTCGGCGAGCATCAGTTCATGCAACTCCAATTGGACGGGAGTCATCTTCGAGGTGTCCATCAACATGATCTCCTTCTCCTCGGCCAGAAGCTCGTTCGCTGCCTTGGTCTCCTTGATCTCCAGCCTCCTCTCCTCTAGCTCACGCTTGAGCTTGGCATCATGGCGAATTGCTTCCCACCGTGCATGCTTCATCGACATCTTCTTGTCTTGCATCAGCATCTTCACCTCCAGGGTCTTGGCCGTAAGCTGCTCCTTTGACTTCACCATGTCCTCGATCTTATCCCTCAATGAAGATGCTTCGCCCTCCATCTTCAACCTCTCCTTTGCCTTCTTGTTGCCTTCTGGCTTGTTCTTGTTCCTTTCTCCTTCATCGTCAATCCCGTCATCCATTGACTTCATTCCGTCCTTCTTTGCAACCACCTCTAGGTCTCGGTTGGTCCATTTAGGCATATGCTCAAGCAACTTATAGCAATGTTGAAGGGTGAAAGGTTTGCCAAATGATCCTTTCATTAGCTTGTACTTCTCCCCGGCATACGTTTCCTACACAGCGTCCTAAATTCAGTTATCTACATCAACCAAAATACTAAACTAAAAGAGAAAGAAATCAACTTACATATTCGTCGACGTTGACACCACTTGGAGGAGCGTTGCGCACTTGTGCCAGGCATGCGGCCCAACGGCTACAAGCAGGCTTGATCACGTCCCATCTACCTTGCAGAGACAGAAAGGAGCGACTGACCGGCTATGCAACGCGAGGCATGAGCTGGAAGAGCCTGTCTTCGATGCGCTGCCAATATCGCTTGCCGGTTTGGTCCGTGCCGGTGATTGCATTGACTGACACCTGCAACCACGCCTTCACCAAGCAAACGTCCTCCACCTCTGTGTAGTTCATAGCTCGTTTCTTCTTCTTCTTCTTCGTGTTGGTGGCCTAGTCGAACACCTCCTCTTCAATCTCCTCCAGTTCGGCCTCTTCCGCCTCTCCCGCCTCCTCCTCATCGGAAGCTGGTAGCTGGGCCGCCTCGAGGTCGACTTCGGACTCATTGAGCACGGACACGGACGATTCGGTGGCCGCACTAGGATTGTAGCTACGTTTATGCACAACGAATCAACGGAAATCGAATGCGCGGAGGCTGTAGCTACTTTAAGAGGCCATACCTTGACGGTTCATCGATTCGCGGAGGCTGCCCCGAGCGGTGCGCGACCTGCTTCACCTTCGCCGGCTTGACAGCTTGGGACTTCTGCTTCACCTTCGATGACTTCGGCTTGGCGACCGAAGGGGCGGCGACGGAGAGGAGGCGACGGAGGGGGCGGCGACCGAAGGGGCGGCGACGAAGGGAGAGGCGACGCAGGGGGCGGCGACCGAAGGGGCGGCGACGGAGGGGGAGGCGAGCAGCGGGGCGCCGTTGTTCCCCAACCGCTTCCTCTTGCCCGGTTTGGCAGCCGCAAACACGTCGGCGACGGTTGTGCCGGCCGGCGGAAGGTCGCAGGGGTCCATGGGCTCCGGATCCGGTGAGCGGAGGCGCTATTGACTGGGTGGGCGGGAGATCGGCGATGGCGGCGGCGGCGGCGCGGAAGCGGGAAGGGAGGAAGCTGAAATGTCCCTCGCGCGCAAACGGCAACAGCAGTACAGGTTTCGCTCGGTTCGGCCTCACGGCCTGCACAAGTAGGGTTTCGGAGACGGGCTCGGCCTCGATCGGTAAAAATGTTTACGGGTCCGTCACCTTATACAAGCACGACTAGCTCGTAATTTTTTCGCGAAAACTTTAAACAAGCGATTATTTTATAGTTTCGGGCTTTTTACATACACGATTAGAGATGCCTCTAAGGCGCTACTGGCGCACAAATAGCGCTCTCGCCATATCGTATAGGACTCGCTGACTTGTTTTTTTTTTTTTTTTTGCCCTCGACATAGGGTATGAATCGTCGACTTGTTTTTTCCTTACCTAAACCGAGAGAGAGAGAATTGGTGGGCCAGACTGGCTACGGTGGAGTACTTGGCGCGTCTTCGAGACTGTAGAATATAGATTTCCCATAAAAAATAAATAATAACTTGATAAGAAACAAAAGAAGTTAAAAATTCGAGTGGGGGTCCTGGGCCCCTACCTAGTTGTACATGAATCACAACACATTTCACCATTGGCCACCGGAAACCTTTCTGTGCCGAAGAAAGACTCCATCGTCTTCTCTCTTCGCTTCCCACATACCAGTACACAGGACCCGTCAAACGTGAGAGCTAGAGCTGATTAGATCCATGGAGGAGATGAACTTGGCCAAAGGCATAATAAGCGTTGAGGAGCTGAGGATTATGACAAGATCCATGGAGGAGATGAACTTGGCCGACAGCATAATAAGCGCTGAGGAGGCGAGGATTACCTTAGAACGCTTGCGCCCTATTCACGCTGCTGTAAGTTTGTCCTCCTATGAACTATTCCCTCCATCACAAAAATAGATGTTGGAATTTTTTCTAAATTGGATGTATCCATACACTATTTAGTACTAGATACATCTAAATTTAGAAACATTTGTGAAATCTATTTTGAGACGGAGGGAGTATGAAAGTTTTAGGAGATCATGTGATATGTGAATCTTAGCTGTATGGGCTTCTTTTGTTGAACACAAGACTTAGCGGAAAGAAACAAACTAGTTTTGTGGAAAGCAAATCATGGGGCACACACGTGAATATGGGATCATGTGCCCGCATCTTACACATCCTTGGTTATCCATAAGGTGATACTTGGGTATGAAAATTAAACTTTGGACTGATGTCTTATTATTATTGACAGGAACTGGACGATGATGGATTTGCTGCTGCACGCAGAAGAAGACGCCGCCTGAGGCTGGTGAGCCAAACTTGCGGAAATCATTCGGTAACATATATATGCACATAAACAAAGATATTGGAACATAAAAAACATCGATCGGGGGGAGAGAGTTGGATTTCTGGATCACCAGAGAAGGAGCTATCCCCTCACACTTGGGTCACATACCTCAGAGTGAACCAGGTTTGAACCATACTGATTAATCAGGATGGGCTGGATGCTTGGATTGGCCGGTGCAGATGCAGGCTCGGTAGCTGAGTGGTCCTTGGCTGATGGCAGCGGCACATTGCTGCTGCCAACATAGGACTTGCCAGCTGGCCTTTTGAGTTTTTTCCCGGCTTTTGAGAGGAACAACTGGAGAAACACCAACAGGTGTCTTCAATTGGGCAACTTTCTCCTGCCTTGCATTGCCATTGCCAGGATCACCCTTGCTAGAGACCTCCGCTTCCTTGCGCTTCTCCTGTTCTTTGTTGCGTGCTGGGGCTTTTCCAATGTCTTTCGGACACGTTCTGTTCATCACTCTCTTCTTCATCTTCATCATATTTCTATTTATCTTCCAGGCCAGGTGGTGGTGGTGGGGCCTGCGAGTTGGGCCCTTTACAAATTTAGAATGTGACCCGACAGGTGCCTGCGAGTGAAATAATAGCATGGGCACCGCTCCCTCGGGATTGGCCAGAGATTCCTCATCCACGGTGCGGATCTAGCGCCTGTTTGGTATATGCATCTATTTTCTAGTCCAGTCCGACAGTGCCGTGAATATCACTGACAACATCATATAGGCCTCGGGCCATGAATGGCAGTCTATTTGCTAGCTTGCATGTCTTATTTCTGCATCAACGAAAAATATAAATGCGCCTGTTTGGTTGTATGCATGCATCTATGAACAGAAGCGAGCCATGCGTTTGGTTGCCTACAGCGTTGCTGCTATGGTCACCTCTTTGTGAAAGAGGTGAGGATATCACATAAACACAAACACAAATATAGATCAAACGACAGTTCATCGGCCACACACACAAATAAGAACAACTTTCATGTTGATAGAAGTCACCGCTGCTCCACGATCCTCCTGAAAGCTTCAGGGCACCTCTTGACAACCTCAGCTTGACTGTAGTTGTAGATGACCACCTTATAAACCTTTGGGTAGATCTTCTTGAAGGTCAGCATGTAACTGATATTCAGGTCATGAGCTACTGCAAAAGCTGCCCAACCTTGATCGAAGCAAATTTTACCATTGACATCAGAGATGCTGATGTCCCATTGGCATCCAGTCATCAGCTTCAGTGTGACCGTGTCAAGGACACTGTCCAAGTATGCCATGAATGCATCTGGATAGAAAGCAATCCCAGTCTAGATGCTACCAACACCTTGCAGAACTAGGTAGGGCTCACTACCTCTTCCTAGTTGCCAACATTGGGAGGCATCCCTGCTTTTTTGCCCTCTTGTTCGAGCCATCGGCAGACTGCTTTTCCCGGCCACCTATGTTGATAGCCTGCAATAGATGAGCGGTGCTAGCTGCTGCAGTCACTACCGGAATAGGTTGTTACGCCGTCGGAAAAGGGTCATTATGTCGTCGGCGTAGGCATAATTTGTGTCGGCATAGGAAAGTTGCTGGCATATATAGCAGCCACGCCGACGGCTAAGCCATCAGCATAGGTTAGATGGGCCCTACCTCGATGGCTAACGACTGTTTGTCTACGCCGACGGCTTAGACCTTGGCCTAGTTTTTTTTAAGTTTACTTTTTTGAATTGTTTGACTCGTTAATCTCACATGCGTATTTTTTTAACTCTAAGTACGCTTAATCTCTGGGGTCGGTCACCCATCCTCACACTACTCCAACCCCAACACGTTTAAATTTTTAGTTCCTTCCGGATGAGCTTTCGATAAATAAATTAGACCTTGTTGATAATACTGCCATATCAATCATATGAATCCTTGGTCCATGGTGTCACACGCCTATATTTTTAAAATTTTAAACAACTATTTAAGTAAACAAAAATGAATAAGTAATCATAATCTTAAATTCAAAATAACAATAAAATGAATTTTGTTTTGCCTTTTTCTATTTAATATAGAATAATTTATATCTTTAAATCTGTAAATCGAAATTCGACAAATAATATGTCTAAATCAATCAAAAAGATGAGAAGAATACAAACATGACATCCGTATAAATTTTATAATCATGCATCATATATTTTAATAGTATACTGTAAAGTTTTCTAAATAAAATTTATTTAATAGTGTTCAAATCTTCAAAAAAATCATATAAAAAATCCTTTGAGGATTCTAAAAAATCCTTAGATCAGGGCTGACCCTCTCTAAACTTGTTGTGGATCTCTAATGAAATAGTATATTTTAAACATAAAAATGATTTTTCTAAAAATCATGAGCAACAGATTATGTACATGTAGGTCAAATCTGACTCACTTCCTACTAATTTGGTAGGAATTTGTCTTTTTCATGAGGCGTGGACAAAACTTTTTAAGATATCCCGGTTGGGACACCGTTCATGCAAGGTGGCCTAATATTTTCCAAAAATAGGGTGGTACCATTTTGAAACTTTCATTTGGTGGTTGCTTAACAAAACACCCCGTTTTTGAAACTCGGAAAATGGGCTTTTGATGCGACGAAAAGGAAAACATCCTCCTGAAATATTGTTCTTCATCCTAAAATACACATGTATATAAAATATGGACACATTATTACAAACTATGCTATGATTCTAACCATAACATTGGTCATTTTGTCCTAAAACCATGAAATCTCGAACGTGATAACTCATTTTTGGGAAGGTTTCTTTGAGATATTTGGAATATTTCAAGTTTGATATTTTTCCTTGCAACTATATCTCATAATATAACACCACATGAAGGTTTTACATTGTTCAAATCGTTTTTGAATTTCTTATGTCCGTTTTAAACTATGGTCAAAACGGTGGGCATGAAGATTCTGAGTCGGGGCTAAGCCTCGCTAAACTTGAAGTGGATCTCTGATGAAATAGCATAATTTGTGAACCTAAAAATATTTTTTTTCAAAAATCATGAATATCAAAATCATGTACTTGTAATTCAAATCTGATCCACTTTCTATCGATTTGGCAGGAATTTATCTTTTTCACGAGAGGTAGACGGAAAGGTTTAAGATACCCCGGTTGGGATATTATCGATGCAAGGTGGCCTAGTATTTTTAAAAATAGAGTGGTATCATTTTAAAACTTTTATTTGATGGTTGCTTCACAAAACACCCCATTATTGACACTCAGAAAATAGAAAATATGTTATACGAAAGTATATATAATGTTTTACTTGATTTTTATTCAACATAAATGTATAATATTTATTTTATATAGATAGATCTTATTTTTCTACAAATTTTAATATATTGTTTATATTTTTTAATTAGAATGATTTAGTTATGATTTTTCTAGGATTAATGTGATAAAAAGGAAAAACAACTAAGCTGAGTCGACGGGCGTCGGCGTAGGTTGACAGCGTCGCGTCGCCATTACGACCTGGTTACGCCGACGGTTTCCGTCGGCCTATCTCGTCATACGTCGACGATAAACCTGGAACGACGGCCGGTTTGACAAATAGCCATCGACGCAGTTTCTGACCGTCGACATGTTCCTGTAGTGAGTGCAACACTGCTACCAGAGTCTGAATCTGTCAGATACGAAGAAGTGAATACTACATGTATGAAAGATAGGACGAATTCTCGCTTCCTCCGTGCTCCACCACGTTTGTGGCACAGTTCATAAGAACAATGTTAAACACTGTCGTGCATATATATATATATAAGATGCTACATGTGCATATTAATCTAACCATTGGATATTCTATAGAGAGTATGAAGTTGAGCAGCAGGAGTATAAAATATCTAACGGAAAACATCACCCACGTTATATCAAGAGCATTTTTTGCATGCATTGCTAGTACATGCAAGTACACATGCAAGCTAGCACATGCAATGCAAACTAGCAATAGCTCACGCGAGCTAGCAATACTAGTAGACCACTGAACTGGCTAAAATTTTAGCATGCATTCTAGCAATACTAGCTTTTGTACCGAAAAAATCTAGCGGGAACGGACATGGGAAGCACCGCTTTAAAACGAAAGCCACGTGCGGAAATATTGGCCGAAATTCGTGCAACCTAAAACGCATGATAACTTGCTTGTTATGTTGGTCTACTTCCACGGTTGGTTTTATTGCAGAAATTTTTGTATGTTTTCATGCTAGGATTCATGCTAACATGCACACATCCCATCAACTAGTACAGCTAGTCAGGTCTAGTGCATGCAAGTACAACTAGCAACCGCGTGTAGTTTGTAAATTTTTTTGTAACAATATAGGCTGGTTGGTATGTTACAATACAGTCTGGTCTTGCTATTTTACAAACGATAAATAAAACCGTTAACTGCATGTAAGATTTTGGCTCTCTCTCATCTTGGCAGCTAGTTCACGTACTCCATGTATCCTACGTATATAAAAGACGGATGAATCATCCTTGCTTCCTCGGTGCTCCACGTTTGTGGCATAGTTCATAAGAACAGTGTTAAATAGTGCCGTGCACTGGTTTGACCGTTAGACTTCAATCAAACATCTAGAAAAACTATGAAAAATAGTCCTCTGTGTTGCTCATCGTGGTATATTTTGCGGTTGATTTTTTCACAGTTTCATGCTTTGGTATTTTTTAGGCAAATTTTTTGGTACATATCTACATCTTAAACTATAATTCCTCGGCGATCATTACTCAACAGTGATTAACATGAACTATAATTTCCCAGACCAACATGAATTAGTCGTGCAACGATTATTTTCCTTCTACGATAAATTCTTTATTAGACCGCAATTCTTCGACAACTTTCTAGCCGTAATTTTTCTAAGTAGTTTATGTGTTGTCACTCTTTGACGTTGCGTCATTCTGCAAGTAAATTTTATTTGTTACTATATGCATCAGAAAATACACATACTACTCCCTCCGTTCCTTATAATAAGGCTTATAAATTTAGTCAAAAGTCAAACATTGCAAAGTTTGACCTAACTTTTAGAAAAAACAGAGGGTCAAATCAATCTTATTAGATACATTATGAAATATATTTTCGTACCATAGCTATCTATTATCATAGTTAGTGGTAGTTTTTTTATAAACTTAATCAACATTGTGTGTGTTGGCTAACGTCTAACAACTTTTAAAAAATCATGTCGAGCCATGTATACAAGTGAATTAACACCACATGGGCGGCACCATTTTCACTAGTTGTCCATAATAATACCCATACAATGGATAGTCCAGACGATACTACAGGCCCGTTGGGCTAGCAATTGCACAATTGCACCGTGAAGAGCCCGCCAATGCACACCTAATTAGAGCGAAATTATAAAGATTCTTGCGCTTCTTAATGGAATTATTCCCGCGTAAAGTATGTTTGTGTTTTTGTAGTTTCGATGTGATTGTTTTCATTCATGAGATGATTTGAGAAACAAGATGAACTGATCTACTGACTGTTTAAGTTGCAGGCACGAAGTCAAGCCGCCACGCTCGCCTCATACGACACCGTCGACCACCACCCAGAAAATTTCATTTCACGTTTTTGTGCCACTATAAGAAGTCGCATCACCATAAGAATCCTCCATTTCCAAAAAGCCGAAACAATCCTGCAGACTATAGAAACGTTGGAAGCTGCAGAACAAGTGGAAATACAAGGACATGAGCTTGAGCACCGTGCTTACATGTTAGCGTTGGGAGTAGCTCGTCCAGGCTCTATCGTTGTACGCGGAGGACCTGGTCGTCGAGCTCATTGGATTCATGACACGCTACGGCCGCTCCGTTCCGCCGCTTCAACCGGCGGCTCTGAAGCTCGGGGCGTTGATGAAGCGGGTGGCCACTATTACTCTATTGACGTGGATGACGATGCCGACCCGCAGCAAAGTGGTCAAAGTTCGGCGGCAGCTGCTCCTAGAACAAACGTAAGTACTACTCCGTATATATACATGCCATGATCTCGTTTCCAGACATGCATATCAGCAAACCCCAACACCTCACGAGTCTTGTAGATGCTAAAATGAAGCAAGTTCCTGACATATTTTTTATTTTATTTGTTACAAAACAATAAATAGCTGTGTTAATTCAACTTCCTTATTTAGCAACGAGGTTTAAATTTATTGTCTTCAATGGCGGCTACTACTGCTACTGCTACTGCTACTGCTACTGCTACTGCTACTGCTACTGCTACTGCTACTACTACTACTACTGCTACTGCTGCTGCTGCTGCTGCTGCTGCTACTGCTGCTACTACTACTACTGCTACTCCTACTGCTACTGCTACTACTACTACTGCTACTACTGCTACTGCTGCTGCTACTACTGCTACTGCTACTACTGCTACTACTACTACTACTACTACTACTACTACTACTACTACTAATACGTACTTTGAGAAAATAGTTTCGTAAATTTGATCAATAAAATATAAACTATACTTAATAAAAATTATACCATTAGCTTTATATTCAGAATACGTTTTTAATGATATAATTTTTGTGACATGTGATTCATATATTGTTGAACAAATTTACGGTCAAATTATTTCCTTAGAGTATGTATTTGTCTAATAAACCGAAATGGAGGTAGTAGTATTGGTAGGATTTGTCTGTAACTACTCCATACGTCTCAGTTTATTAGACTTGCATGTCTATCTAGATCAGCAATTTGACCAACTTAATATGAGGTATATATTAAAAAATATTATTAATGGTATAATTTGTATTATATAACTTATTTTATATGTTTCAAATTAACGATCTAGATATAAGTGCAAGACTAATAAACTGAGATGGTGGGAGTAAATAGATTGGGTGACCTAGTGGCTGGTGTTGAATATAACAACATTTTTCTATTAGTTCGAATTTTTGGGCGAACTGTGTGGTGCATCAATTTAATATAATATCAGAATCAAGTGGTTTCAAGTTGAAGGCAACGCCAACACAATAATAAATAAAATAGGTGGATGTGGATTATTATGTAGCAGTGTGTCATACTCCCTCCATACCGGTTTAAAGGGCTAGCATGTAGTCCAATAAGAGTGAGTATGCTAGCTATAAGACTTAAAATACTATATATATTTGTGTTGAGTTGGCAGATAAAATAGGAGAGAGAAAGAAAGTGGGCTCTTATGCAAGAACAACCGGCTCTTGCACATGCTTCTAGACATTTTGTGAGATTAGAAAGTGGACCATATGTTAATAAAGTAGCACATTATTGTAACTAGTTATTATACATGTTAGCTATAGTAGCTATAGATAACCTAACAGTGTCTTATAACCAGCCCGTCGGCTATACTATTAAACTTGCTCTGATAGTACTACTATTGTCTTTCTCGTTATTAATTAGTGTGTCACATAAATTTTTTGCATGCATGAATTACATGATAAATTGTATGATACTCCCACCATGGCCACCTGGTGGGTTGTGTTTGTAGCCTTTCTCACCATGGTATGGTTGTGTTCTCACATACATGTTGACCCCCAACCCCCCACCCCCACCCCAGACCATTGAGACATGTTGAGTCGTGCCATTGTTTAATACTCCCTCCGTTTCAAGGCTTAAGGCGTCATCGTTTTGCGTGTTTTTTTTGACCAAGAATTACTCTAAATACGTAAAGAGTTTTGGTATAAAACTAGTATCACTGGAAAGAATTTTTCAATACGAATCCAACGGTACTAATTATGTATAATATAATTAAGATTTTGTTGCTTAATTCATTCGGTCAAACTTTGCTTTGGAAAACGTGTGCGCCTTAAGCCTTGAAACAGAGGTAGTAGCATTTAATTATTGAGATATGCTAGCTGATCTCAGAATTTCTGTAGTCGCTTGTATATGTGTGATAGAGCTGGTAACATCTTCCCTGATGTGGGAGTGTATCCCGTTTTAAAATATAAGATATTTTAGATTTGTAAAAAAAAAATCTATTTTTTTGTGTGTGTAGATTTATCTTAAAGTTAAGTGAACCTAGATACTAAAAGAAGTCTAGATTTATTTGCTTCATAAAGCTAAAACACCTTATATTTTGAAACTAAGGAAGTACCACCACAATTATGCATGAGACATAACAAAAGCAAAAAATGTACACTCCAGGGATTAGTTTCGTCAGATCATTAGCGCAGCTTCGTTCTCGTTTCCATGAGGTAATTAAAGAACAAAGGTGGTTGGGAGGCGAATGGTAATCTTAGCGGGCATGGGTTTGATGTGCACCGGAACTCATGGAGGCACAGGGGTTATAATGAGCATATAGGATAAATGGACTTTTTTTTGCCTCAAATGTCATAACAAATTCCTTGATTATGCTGACAGGAAAGAGGGTGGTGTGTGTCAATCTGTCTCCTAAGCGTTTTGGCGTGACCATATTTTTACGGAGAAACTTCTGATCTTAATTCTTAAGATGGAATATCATGATCTCCGAATTACCCTACCTAACTTAATTATTCTCCCTTAATTCTTAATTCTTCCAGGATGGCGCGAATGACAATCCGGATCAACGAATTGTGCAATCACTTGTCGGCAGTCTCGTGCCCTTATGCTTTGACGTCTTGCGTGATGTGTCGAAGGGGGAGTGTCCTGAGCTCATCAAGGTGTTCCTTTACACTGGGCTTGGGATTGTTCTTATTCTTGCATGCATCGGGATCACATCAACGAAGATGGCCAAGCCTGCCATGAGGATCGTGGCCAGCGCATCGATAGCCGCGCTGACAATAGGCGCGGTACACCAGGTCTCGGAGAAAGTCTACATGAGGTGGATTTTTGGGACCTTGGGGGCGATGGGAACGTTAGCGATGGCAGCGTTAACCTGCAAGAACTATGAACTCATTTAGCCCGCCTCCTGGTACTAGTTTATATGTATACTACTGCTACCTAAAATATCCTATCTAAGAATAGATTATACTTGAACTCATTTTCTATAAGATGTTTACATTTTTTTTGGAGCAACCAACAGAAGCTCTATCTTTTCATATAAAAGAAGAGAGACGGCCATTTTGGAAGGAAAACTGGCGAAAACCCGATACAGGCGTATATACACACGTGTCCGTGACCCGGTTAAAAGGGAACCGGACAAGAAAAAGACCCCAAAACGGCCTGGTTTTCAGGAAAAAAATGACAGAAACCCCATAAGGCCACACTACCTAGCAAGACTAGGGCTGGAGCTCCGTCGAATGACACCAGCACAATGGCAACAACAAGATCATATCGTTAGGAGAATGATATGGTGGACATACTCCTCTAGATAAGCGTAGCATAAAGATCAAGTCATTTTAATAGTTCAATTGCTATATGCTTTCTGATACATAGTAACATAATTCCTTCGACCATGAGATCATGCATATCACCTTTACCGGATGGATGCTTTGATGACATCAAACACCACACCGTAACTGGGTGGCTATAAAGGTGGCATTGAGTGTTCGGAAAGTATTGGTTGAAACACATGGATCAAGAGTGGGATTTGTCCATCCATATGACGGATAGATATACTCTGGGCCATCTCGGTGGAATGTCATCCAATTAGCTTGCAAGCATGTGACTGGATCACAAAGGATCACATATCACGGGAACGAGAAAAGAGTACTTATCGGTAACGAGGTTGAACTAGGTATGCAGAGATACCGACGATCATAACCTCGGATAAGTAAACTATTGTGAGACAAAGGGAAATTGGTATCGTATGTAAGTGGTTCATTCGATCGCAAAGTAATCGTAGAAATATGTGGGCCATATGAATTTCCAGATTCCTCTATTGGTTATTGTTCGGAGAAGTGTCTCGATCATGTCCGCATAATTCACGAACCGTAGGGAGACACACTTAAGGATTCGACGTTGTTTGAGTAGTTATGGTATTATGAGAAAGAGACCGAATGTTGTTCGGAGTCTCGGATGGGATCCGGGATATCACGAGGTGATCCGGAATGGTTTGGAGAATAAGATTCATATAAGGAAAGTCCCATTTCGGAGTTCGGGAATGATTCCGGTGTTTTCATTAGGAATGTTCTAGAAGGTTCCGGAATGCCGGCACTCCGGAGGGGAAGTGGTACATGAATGTGTCATTGCATATTGGAATGATTGCATCATGTACTTAGTGTTCTCGCTGTTCCAAATAAAGGATTAAATTGAATCCTTAATTGAAAAGTCAAATAGCAAGTTTGAAAAGTCAAACGGCTAAAACAGGAAAGAGAGGGAAAGAGGAAAGAGGGGGCAAACCGAGTTAGGGAGGAGTTCCCTCCTCCAACCGGCGGCCCACCTCCAAGCCGAGTTGGGGAGGGACTCCTCTCCCTTCCCCTTGGCGCGCCGGCCCCTCCACCTATAAAAGGAGGGGCAGGGCCCCCTCCTCTAGACACACAAGTTCCTATCCTCTAAATCTAAACCCTAGCCCTAGACCCCGGTTTAGAGCCGCTTTGGTTTAGAGCTTCTAATTGCACTAGCCTTCGGATTAGAGCCTTCTAATTGGTGTGTCTAAACACTAGACCACTAAATCTCTCTCATACTCTACCATACTCGCTCCGGCTTAAGGCGAAGCCCTGCGGGATATCCCCTCTACTTCCGGTACCACGCCGTTGTGCTGCCGGAATCGCGAGGAGAGTGCTACAACCTCCGCTGCCTGCTGGAACAAGGGAGACGAAGGTCTTCGTCGAGTACCGAACGTGTGACCGACTGCGGGAGCGCTGCCGGAACGCAGCGCCGGAAGGATCGTCTACGCGATCTTGAGATCGGGAAGAGTACGACTACATCACCCACGAGAATCTGCTCTCGTTAAACACTTTGGAATTTTCGAGGGTAAGTTATTCCATCGACTCGTTGCTACAATCTAGTAGATAGATCTTGGCTTGTTTTTTTGTATGCGATAGAAATTTTTTGTTTTCCATGCTACGAATCCCTACAGCACGACCACCAGCGAAAGAGCTGACGCCCCCGCCACCAGAGTCATGCCCCGCCGCCCGTGCGGCCAAGGCAGAACATCTCCACCACCTTGATCCAGAGCCACCGCTTCGGCCTTCACGGTTTCAGCCAATCCCCCAACGACTCCACGCCTCCCGTGCCTCGCCGGAGATGAGGGAGGCCTCCACAGTCCGAGGCTGCCGTCCCCGACTTTCGCATGCCTTGCCACCCACGCAGCCACGGGAGCCACACCACCACCCAGTCGCTGCGTTGCCGCGCCGCCATCCTCAACCACGGTCGTGATGGTGGCACGGAATATGCTATGGGTAGGCTTAAGTTGGGACCAATGTGCACTAGTGGGATCCAAGGAGGGATGATGAAATGGTTTCTACACACGAAGAGCACAATCTCAATATTTACTTTGATCAACAATGGCTACACTTGCTCCTTGAGCTGTATCAGAGAGAGGAAGAAACTCTCTAGCAAGCTCTCAGTGAGAAGTGAATCGATCCCCCTACTAGGAGGCCCTCGCTCACCTTATAAAGGGGTGGCCAGGTTACATTAGGGATGACATGGACAGCATATTCCTTGAATATGCTTGTCACAAAGGGGTAATTTGGTGCGCCTATTTTCCTGTCGCCCTTCTATAGACGGCAATAACCTAGAGCCCACAACATGTGAGCGTTGGACTCTAGGACTGTCACCTCTGTGACGCCTCTTCTACCCCTCTGTCCCTCTGACTCTTGTCTATAGTGCTTGGCACTGTACAGATTCCTGTGGGAGAGACAAGGCGCAGTGTTGACTTCGGGGCTCGTTCTTTCCTTCTCGATCAAGCTTCCCTATGACTCAGCCTCGCCCAGTATGACTCGGACAAGCTCACATCTGCAAGTATAAAGCATAGTAGATACCGCACTGACATATCTTATATGTCGGCCGAGTCAAGTGATACGTCCAATTTGCATCACCATTATATACCATAATTTGCCTCTATTCATTGATATATGTCTTATTATGAGGTATTGCTTATGTCTTTTCCTCTGTTTTTGCATGTTGGATGATTCTTGGAGGATGGACTGCCGGAGTCTGGATTCTGATAAAAAGGAGGTGTTTTGATGCAATTTCGCGAAGACCAGAAAAATACCAGAAAAATATTGGAAAAACATATTTTCCTAGAAGACGAAGGAAGACAGAAGGGGAGGCGTAGCTGGGCCACAGGGGCCCCCACCCACTAGGCGCGGGTCGCCCCTAGGTCGCTCCTAGGGCAGGTGTGACACACCTGGCCAGCTCCCGACTCTCCCCTCTCGCCTATATCATCCTCTCGGAACCCTAATACCAGGGAAGCGACCATAGATAGACTTCTGCCGCCTCTGCGGGGCGGAAAACACCGAGAGAGAAAGAGCTCTCCGGCAGACAGATTTCTGTCGAGGAAATCCCTTCCCGGAGAGGGGAGATCATCGCCATCAACACCATCGTCAAGCTAGGCTTCATCGGGATCATCATACACACCATCATCTCCACCAGCACCATCATCATTACTCCATCCCACTGTAACAATCGTGTTGGATACTTGCTTAGTTCATTAGGGGAAACTTTCTCGGTGTTGATTACTATTGTAGTTGATGCTTGTGAGTGGAACCATTGGATTATTGTTTATATTCAAATTGTTATCCATTACCATATCATATTTGATCTTGATCCATATGATGTCTCGTGAGTAGTTCGTTTAGTTCTTGAGGACATGGAAGAAGTCATGTTGTTAGTAGTGGATTTGTGTTGAGTTATTATTCAATGGTTTAGTATTTAAGTTGTGGTGCTATTCTTCTAGTGGTGTCATGTGAACGTCGACTACATGATACTTCACTATTTATGGGCCTAGGGGAATGCATTGTGTATTTGGATACTAATTGTGGGGTTGCCAGAGTGACAGAAACCTGAACCCCCATTAGGACAGCTTTGCACAAGGGAGCGTAGGATCTTAGAGTTTAAGGCTGTGGTTAGATTTATATCTTAGTTACTTTCCTGTAGTTGCGGATGCTTGCAGGAGGTTTAATCACAAGTATGTATTAGTCCAAGTAAGGTCGGTATGTTAGCACAGGTTCACCCACACAACACTTACAACACCAAAGAATAGTACTCAGCTATTTGAAGCGAAAGAACTTGACAGAATTCCCATGTGTCCTCGAGAACGTTTGGTCCTTATAAGTATTTCCACCGGCTTGTCCTTTGATAAGAAAGGATTGGTCCACTTGCTCGTTGTCTTTATTACTTGCACCTTGTTTTGTTGCTTTATCAGAAAACCACTAAAAATCCATTTGCTAAGTATTTACAGAGAGTTCCTGCTCCATACCATTAGTATTCTGCTCCTCGTTGGGATCGGCACTCCTATTTATCGAAAGTACTGCGATACACCCCCCATACTTGTGGGTCATCAAAACTATTTTTTGGTGTCGTTGTCGGGGAGTGAAGTGCTATTGAAGAGTGGAACTGGTAAAGGAAACTTCTACTGTGAGTATTGCTTTTGTTTATGTTTGTTACTTTGTTTCCAATATGGATAACCCACTTGGTTTTCTGTTTGGGAAAACTACTACTAGGGTCATAGATGAGCCACCATCTATTGAGATAGATCCTTTTAAGATACCTACAAGTGTTGTTGATCGTGTTATGTATAATTATTATTTAGGGGATGGAACTGTCCATCCTTGTGATCATTTTCTTTTTATCCATGAATTATGCGGGTTTTTTAAGTGTGCAGGTATCACATCTGAACACGTGAAGAAGAATTTACTCTCCATATCCCTGAAAGGGAGAGCTTAATAATGGTATAAGCTGCTGAAGAATGGACAATCCATGGAATGGGAGGAAATGGCATCTCTCTTTTATTCTAAATTTTATCCTCCCAGTGAGATTTATAAGGATAGAAATCTGATATATAACTTTTGGCCTCGTGATGGAGAGAGTACAGCTCAAGCTTGGGGTATATTGAAGTTACTAATGCTTAAATGTCCTATTCATGAACTCCCTAACAATATTATTATCAATAACTTTTATGCTAGGCTTTCTCTTCATGATAAGGATTTGCTAGATGCTTATTGTGCTGGATCATTCGCACGTATGAAGCAAGAGGCTAAATGGGATCTCCTAGACCGTATTCAAGAGAACGCTAAAGCTTGGGAGAATGAAAAAGGAAGAAAGTCAGGTATAAACTATGATTATGAATGCATTAAATCTTTTATGGGAACTGATGACTTCCGTGATATTACCAATGAGTTTGGTCTTGATTCCCAAATTATTGCCAACTGTTTTAAGGCCTTTGCCTCTTACATAGAAATTCCCAAGAAGAAGTGGAATAAGTACCATGCTCCTTATAAAGATGTTGTTAGTCATGTTCCTATTAGAAGTACTGAAGTTTGTACTACTAATCATATTGTGCATGAACCCTATGTTAAGAAAATACCTTTCCCAGCTAAGGTAAAGGAGTATTCTATGATGATTAGTGCAGATAACAAGGGTGAAAGAACATGTTGGGCCCCCATGTGTGGTTTTGGTAATTAATGACAATCTTTATGGACTAATGTGTGTATTAAGTTATACTTGTAGGATTTGTCCATTAGCATCGCTTGGAGCATGTGTTGGCTTTAATGTCGATGAAATGAGAAGAAGATGTGATGTGCAAGCTTAAAATGCGCCATCTATAGAAGATCTCATGTTTGAGGCTTGCCATCCTCGATGATCATGGATCGATGATGAAGAATCAAGAAAGGCGTTACATCTTAAGAAGGGCAAGATCGTCTACATCGAGCCCAAGTGGAATGCTCAAGGCAAAGGTATAATCTTGATAGGTTTTCCCTTTTGCCGGTCTCACGTTGTGTGTGTGAGACCGGGTTTAGGATAGATAACCGTACTATTAAGAGGGGCTCTCATATGAGTAATTCGATCACATTGTTCGGAGAGAGCTCAAACCTTTGCATATTTGCATCATCATATTTGGTTGTTATTTGGTATTATCCATGTGAGGATATATAGCTTGTGGTAATCTCCATAACAAGCTCTTGTTCATCAAAATCGGATCTTCCGTTTGTATCTTGTTGCGATTTTGATCTTGGCAGCTTTTCGGTTTCTCACCAAGTGAGGTATCTCACATTATTATACATGATACATTCTCACTTGGTGATAACCAATATTTTCACCTTTCATAGGGTAGCCCATGTCGTCCTTTTTCCAACGCAATTGGAATCGGGTCGATCGGAGTTACCAATCAAAAGTTATAGAGGTTTGAATTTTCCTAGGTACCAAAATGCGGTAGTACCGCATTTTAGTACCTGGCGCGGCAGTAGGTTTTGGAAAGTTGCCAAATGCCACTGCCCTCCTAGGTACCAAAATGCGGTAGTACCGCATTTTAGTACCTAGCACGGCAGAAGGTTTTTGACAAGTTTCCAAAAGCCACTGTCGGGCTAGGTACCAAAAAGCGGTAGTACCGCATTTTAGTACCTAGCGCGGTAGAAGGTTTTTTACTTCGTCATTTGGATCTATTCTCCCTTGATGGACTATGATGTTTCTTTGCATGATCTTATAGATGTTGTTGTCCTCTTCGAAACGAGCCCAAGATCATCGAAATCGGAGTCCGGATGCAAAAGTTATGGCTGTTTTCGTTCTGTGATGACCGGTAGTACCGGACCAGGATCCGGTAGTACCGCTTTTTGGTACCGGGGAGCGCAGAGAGAAAATGCATTTGGAGTCCCAGGAACCCCAGGAAATGTCCGGTAGTGCCGGGAAAGTCTGGTAGTACCGGGAAAAAGTCCGGTAGTACCAGGAATCGCGTTTTTGGGCTGCAACGGTTGGATTTTGGAGGGACCTATATAAGGGGCCTTCTTCCCCAATGGTTCCTCAACCATTCTTGCAAGTTTTCCCCTCCATTGTTGACCTTCTTGAGCTTGCTTTCTCTCAATCCCTCCAATGATTCTTGCATATTCTTGAGGGATTTGAAAGAGGAGATCTAGATCTACAATCCCACCAATCAATCTTTCCTCTAAGTGAGGGGAACATATTGGGATCTAGATCTTGGAGTCTTTTGTGGATTTCCTCCATTGTTCTTCCTCTCTTATTCCCCAATAAGCTTTTGTAGCTTTGGTGGAATTTGGGAGAGAAGGATTTGAACACCTTTGTGGTTTTCTTGCCATTTGCATTTGGTGCATCGGTTTGAGTTCTCCTCGGAGGATTTGGTTTGAATTGCTCATTGGAGCTTGTCCCTCTTGGGTTCTTGGAACCCTAGACGGTTTTGTGGCCTTGGTGGCATTGTGGCCTTGGTGGCATTTGTTGAGGCCTTTTGTGGCGTTTGTTGGGAGCCTCCAATTAAGTTGTGGAGTTGTGCCCCAACCTTGTGAGAGGTTCCGGTTGCCACCGACAAGTGCACCGATAGTGGAAGCGTGGATCGATCCCATTGGGGTGAGATTCACCGGAGAATAAGGGAGGCCTTTTGTGGCGTTGGTGGTTTGATACCACCCCCTCTCCAAACGAGACGTACTCCATGTTGGGAGGAACTCGGTAAAATTTCGGTGTCCCCGCGTGCCTCGGTTATCTCTATACCCGAGCTCTTTACTTATGCACTTTACATTGTGATAGCCTTCGTGCTTGAAGTACTATATATCTTCCTATCACTTTGTTGCTTGTATTGCTTAGCATAAGTTGTTGGTGCACATAGGTAAACCTTAGTTGTTTCTAGGTTGTGCTTTACAAAGTAAACACTAGTTTTATTCCGCCTTTGTTGAGCCACTCTAGGAAAAGTTTTAATCGCCTATTCACCCTCCCCTCTAGGCGACATCCGTATCCTTTCAATTGGTATCAGAGCCCGGTCTCTCATTTTAGGCTTCACCGCCTTGAGAGTAAAGATGTCGGCTAGGGGATTAGTGCACAAGGACACGCTCACATTCGATGGCACAAATTATGATGTTTGGAAAATTTGCATGCTTAATTTATTTCAGGAAATTCACCCAATTATTGAGGGCTATCTATATGTGGGTTTCTCTTCTCCTATGGATACCCAAAACGAATCTTTAGAGGAGAAGTTGAACTCTCATATAGATGCTCTAGCTACTAAAATTCTTTTGCATGTTGTGAGAAATATAGTTCTATCGTCTATCATGCCTTATTCAAGCGCTCGTGAGATATGGACTAAGCTTCAAGATAAATATAGCAAGTCCAACATTATTAAGGATGATTGTGTTGCTTCCACTTCCGGTCGAGATGAGTTCTCATCCTCTACCACTTCACCAACATGTGACTTTTCACAAGGTAATGATATGGTGAGTGGTGATAGAAATTGCAATATGGATAGTGTGTTCACTATTTGTAATCCCTCATATCTATCTAGTTGCAATGATCTATCTTTGGACCTTAACACTTCTAGCACTCAAAATTCCTCACATGCTTGTGTTAATAGTCCTTGCATATCATGTAGAAATGACTTAAATAAATCTCATGATGATATGCTCATGTTGTCTTGTTGCCATGATAAAAATGCTTCTATTTCCTCTAGTGCTTGTGTTGCTAACCATGTAGAGGAAAATGAAGATTCTATGGGCCAAGACAAGGTCTTGAAGAGAGCTACAAGTGCAGTCTCATCATCACCTTCTTCCGGTTCTCACATGTGCCTTATGGCTAAGGGAACAAAGATAACCTCTTTGGATCCCATTGTATCTCATGATGATGATGAGGTTGAGAATGATAATGATGATTATAGAGGTAAGTATGATATTACCTCTATTAAGAAAATGGGAGAGGTTGTCTATAGTGCTCTCTACAAAAATAAACTTGCTTCCTCCAACCTTCTTGAAATCTTGAATTATGCTATAGAAGGCAATGATCTTATTGAGGAGCAAGAAAACATAATTGATGAAAAGTTTGCACTTGAGCGTGAATATGCTAATGAACTTGCTCAAGTAAAGGACTCCCTTGAAGAAGAACAAACCACCAAAGAATCTCTTGAGGAGACTTTTACTCTAGAATTATCTAGAGTAAAGGAATACCATGATAGAGAACTTGCGGTGGCTAACTCCTTCAAGATTAAAAATGATGAACTTGAAGTTGCTTATGCTAAACTTGTTGAGGATTTTGAGCACCTCAAAAATGGCTCTAGGGTCATAAAGGGTGAGCTCATCAAACTCACCGAGTCACATGAGCAACTTAAAGCCTCATATTCAAAAGAGATTGACAAGTTGCCCTCACCTCTTGCTAATAGTAATGATGCTTGTTCTACTAACTCTATTTCTTGTGAAGCATATATTTTGAAGGAGAATGTTGAGCTAAAGGCTCAACTTGCTTTGCTAACTAGCAACTATGGGAAATTAGAAGAAAGCCATGATAAGCTCTCAAGCTCGCATGAGGATCTCCTAGTCTACCATGGTAGGCTAAAGTTGGCTCATGAGGCCATCATGTCAAAGGTAACATCTAGTGGGCCTCATGTGGACATTAGCACTATATCTACTCCAAATGTTATATTGCCATGTGCTAGTCCTTGTAATTCATCCTCTCACAACCATGATATATCTCGTGATGAATTACATTCCATGCCTTGTTGCTCTAACAATGTAGCATCTACTTCCTCTAGTACTTGTATTGAAACTAACCATATAGAGGAAATCAAAGAGCTCAAGGCTCAAGTCACTTCTTTGAAGAATGACTTGAAAAGGGGTCAACAAGGGAAGGTCACACTCAACAAAATTTTGAGTGTGCAAAAATCCCCCAATGACAAGAGTGGGCTTGGATTCAACTCCAATGTCAAGAACAAGTCCACTATCAAGTTGAAGCACAAAGACAACAAGAAGAATGGCCAAGATCAAGTCAAGAATCCGGCCAACATTGTTTGCTTCAAGTGCAAGAAATAAGGGCACCACGTTAGATCTTGCCCATTGAAGAAAAAGTCTCTTAGTGTGAAGCAACAAGGGAAGCGGCCTCAAGCTCCACCTCAAGTCACTAATGGGCCACTTCCTAAGAGGACTACTCGAGCTATCCCTCGAGCTGTGGCTTCACCTAAGAAGAAAGATGGCAAGAGTAGAACTTGCTACATATGCCGTGAGAAGGGGCATATTTCTTCCTCATGCACTATCGGTATCTCCTCATCCAACCCTATCATTATTGATGATGCTTATTCTCTTTGTAAGGATGAGGTTGGCAATGTGTTTGCCAAATTTGTTGGTGCTCAACGTGGATTCAAGAAAAGAACCATTTGGGTTGCCAAGCCTATTGTGACTAACCTCTTAGGACCCAACTTGGTTGGGGACCAACAAGACAAAACTTGATCAATAGGTATTATTGGAGGGCATTGGAGTCTTGGCTACATTATGAAGAATTGAGGGATCTTCATCAATTATTATTGTCAAGCCAAGCCATTTGGATTATCATGATTATATTATATTTCCAATGTTCCTCCTTGCGGTAACATATGCTAAACTCTTTACATTGAAAGTTACTCGCCCCCTTGTGCATGTGTTGGTTTTGTATTTTCCATGCTTTTTTACATGTTGTGCTTTCCACTTAATTATCTTGAGGTATCAAGCATATTTGTGTATGATTAGGTGGCACACCATGTATGTGTGTTTCTTGTATTGGAGCCTTACTTGGTTATATTTGGTATCTTATGTGGCTCTTGTGAGAGATTAATGGACTATCCCATTTTGGGGGAGTGTTATGCTTAGGCATTCCACAAACCTAAAAATGTGTGTACATGAGGAATACCACCTAGTATTTATATTGGAAGATTATATAGTCTCTTTGTGGTATGTTTCTCATGAGAAATTTAATTTTATAATGTCCATTAATTATCTCTATTTGTATCATTTTGCCTCGTGTTGGTTTTATGGTAGTATCACATTATGGGGGAGTCATATGCTTAGTGCATACTACAATCCTAGAAAATGTGAATATTCGAGGTTGTGTCACTTAGAATTGATATTGATAATTATCTAGCACCTATGTGACACATTTGCTCATACAAGTTCCAATTTGATTAAATGGCTTTATTGATCTTATTTTGGATCTTGTATATGAGAGTGGTTCTTGGTATGTGTTTCCTCATGTTTAGATATTTATATTCGGATGGAAACCATTTGCTTCAAGTTACTCTAATCACTAGTGATTGTGTGACTATTGGAAGCTACCAAGGGTCTTGTTTGAAGTATCATGCTCAATTCCTATATTTAGTTATATGCTTCTTGTTGTGTGTATATGATCTTGGATATCCGTATGAACTACCTAGGGCAAATTATTCCTAATATTTCTTGTCCTTGGACAATGAGTACTCAATTTAAGGTAGAATTTATTGATCATATTCACTTTGGCCTTTCTTATTTTTATTCTATCTTTGGCCAAGAAAATGTTTTGTGTTGTCTCCCAAGCCTTCCTTGCTTCTTGTGGATCTTCTTATTTTATTGATATCCTCTTGTGTTTTACTTATTGTAGGTGCAAGTGATGATCCCATTTGTGTGCATTTTGAATTTAAAAGGAAAATCCTACATAATGCGCTATCTATGGGGGAGCTCTCCTATATTATTTAGAACACTCATATTTATGCTTCATTGTTTGATCCATATCGGGTTTTATGTGCTTGGAAGCCCAATCCTTTTGTTTTGGTATTTTGTGCCATCATGAGAAGTTTGGGGAGTTTGGTTTCTTGTTGGAACCTTGCTTTTTGTTGGGAGTTGGTTTTTTCTCATTCCTTGTTTCTTGATTTGACCTTTTTAGAATGAGATAAACCCTTGAGAATTTTTATTTTTATCTATCTTTTGCTCTTTTGATCTTAGCCTAGTTCATTTGTTGAACATGTGATCTTTCATGTGTTGGATTGGTTCTTTGATATAATTTGGACATCATTTGTCATGTCACACTCTTGTGTGTGCAATCTTGAGTTACTTGGTGTTTTTTTTTTCAAATTGTATCTCCTTTTGGTTCTTGAAAGCTTTATGCATGCATATTTACTATATCTTTATAATGTGGCATGCTTGCTTTCTTTGATCCAATATATAGGGGAAACTCCACCAAATCCCATCGGCTAAGTTGTGCATGAAATTCAATTTCATATCAATGTGCACATAATTATGTGGAGTCTCTCCTATGTATTGTAGTTTCTCTAACTACTTAGGACCCAATAAGTTTGGGGACCATTTTGTACTTAATTGTGTTTTAGGTACATTGGAGATATATTGGATGCTTGTCTTTCAATTTTGAAGAAGTGGTGCATACATCAAAAGTTGAGTCAAGCTAGGATGATCAACGAATTCATATACTCTACATCCTACCAATTATATCTCGGTAACAAGTATCTCTTTCTCATGCTCATATATCTTGATTCCAACCGTTAGTCGGTTGCCTTCTAGCATTAATTCATGTGTTTGTAATTGTTGTAGTTCTAGCCTTGGTTTTAATAGAACTCTCTATTGTAAATGTGTATAAGTTGAGATGAGTACATATAGTTGGGACTATACAAATTCATGCATATGATCCTCCAATCCCAAATATATAAATCTAGAAATTTTATTGCCTATCATTTCATCAACTTCTCTCATATGCAATAGTGAGGTTTTTGCTAGTCTATTTTATCTTATGATACTTGTTGCCTTTCTCCATATATTTCAACTTTCTCCTTTTCCCTTGGTGATAGTTGTAATATATGTAGTGTGTCGGTGTTTGAATCTCATTAATGTAAAATAAGATATATGTGAGCCTTTGGCCATGCCTTGAAGCAAAAATCTTATTGATATATGTTATGACTTCATTTTTGCCTTTCATGTGCTTTCTTGTATAATCTTCTTTATGTGTGCATATTTCTTCTTTGGAATATGTCTTTGTGATATTTTCCACTTAGAGACATATACACATATGAGAAGATAATTTTAGTTGATTTTTTAATCCTTGGAGACCACCTTTCTATTCCTTTTGATTCTTCGGTGGCTTCCAAATTTATTTTCCTATGAGTGCTTGTACCTCTTGTTTGCATCTTCGGACACTCATATTTGTTCTTTCATGTCTTGTATTGTTAAATGAATTTGGATGAGTGAGGAGTCCATGAATATGCACCTCGTTCCCAAATGCAATTATCATAATTGGTGCATGCTCTTTGGGGAGCTCATCTACTTCATTTAATAATACTCATTTGCATTCTTTCACATTTGTTGTGTTTTAAATGCTTATGGGGGAGCAAGGATTCCATTATTATGCACCTTGATCCCAAATGCAATTATCATAATTGGTGCATTATCTTTGGGGAGCTCATCTAATTCATTTAATAATGCTCATTTGTCTTCTTTCTCATTTGTTGTGCCTTAAATGCTTATGGGGGAGCAAGGATTCCATATTTGTGCATTACGTATTCCAATGCATTTATTTTACAATTGTGCCCAAATCTTGGGGAGCTTCTCTATTTGTTATTTGAAGCACTCTTTTGCTCATATCATAACATCTTGTTGCTTCCATTTGGACTCATTCATTGTTTTCATTTGGTTTGTCGGATCTTGTAAATTGCTTGCATCATTTTATTTTATTTTGGCAATCTTCGGATCCTCGATATAGTTCTACTCCCTCCCAAGTATTCATCATTGGATATGTGCGAAGGCACACCTTTGGAGGAATTATTACTATATTTGCCTTCTAGAACTTGTCATCCATTTCGGCAATCGATGCCAATGGGGGAGAAGTTTTAGAGGGTTTAAGGGAAGTTGGTTTATGCATTGAGTTTGTTCTTGTGCATTTGCCTCTCATGCTCTTGCATCTTTTTTGTTGCTTAGCATGTGGTATATATAGAGGAAACTCCACCAATGATAATGATTGGCAATATATGCAATGAAATTCAAGTTCATCACACATGCATAGATTGTGGGCGAGTTTGCTCTATATATGGTGGTGGTACCAATATCACATACTTTTGTAGTATTTGATATTGGTGTTACCATTTTATTCATTAATATTCCTTATCTAAACCCTCTTAAAGGGATTGTCATCAATTACCAAAATGGGGGAGATTGAAAGAACATGTTGGGCCCCCATGTGTGGTTTTGGTAATTAATGACAATCTTTATGGACTAATGTGTGTATTAAGTTATACTTGTAGGATTTGTCCATTAGCATCGCTTGGAGCATGTGTTGGTTTCAATGTCGATGAAATGAGAAGAAGATGTGATGTGCAAGCTTAAAATGCTCCATCTATAGAAGATCTCATGTTTGAGGCTTGCCATCCTCGATGATCATGGATCAATGATGAAGAATCAAGAAAGGCGTTACATCTTGAGAAGGGCAAGATCGTCTACATCGAGCCCAAGTGGAATGCTCAAGGTAAAGGTATAATCTTGATAGGTTTTCCCTTTTGCCGGTCTCACGTTGTGTGTGTGAGACCGGGTTTAGGATAGATAACCGTACTATTAAGAGGGGCTCTCGTATGAGTAATTCGATCACATTGTTCGGAGAGAGCTCAAACCTTTGCATATTTGCATCATCATATTTGGTTGTTATTTGGTATTATCCATGTGAGGATATAGAGCTTGTGGTAATCTCCATAACAAGCTCTTGTTCACCAAAATCGGATCTTCCGTTTGTATCTTGTTGCGATTTTGATCTTGGCAGCTTTTCGGTTTCTCACCAAGTGAGGTATCTCACATTATTATACATGATACATTCTCACTTGGTGATAACCACTATTTTCACCTTTCATAGGGTATCCCATGTCGTCCTTTTTCCAACGCAATTGGAATCGGGTCGATCGGAGTTACCAATCAAAAGTTATAGAGGTTTGAATTTTCCTAGGTACCAAAATGCGGTAGTACCGCATTTTAGTACCTGGCGCGGCAGTAGGTTTTGGAAAGTTGCCAAATGCCACTGCCCTCCTAGGTACCAAAATGCGGTAGTACCGCATTTTAGTACCTAGCACGGCAGAAGGTTTTTGACAAGTTTCCAAAAGCCACTGTCGGGCTAGGTACCAAAAAGCGGTAGTACCGCATTTTAGTACCTAGAGCGGTAGAAGGTTTTTTACTTCATCATTTGAATCTATTCTCCCTTTCTGGACTATGATTTTTCTTTGCATGATCTTATAGAGGTTGTTGTCCTCTTCGAAACGAGCCCAAGATCATCGAAATCGGAGTCCGGATGCAAAAGTTATGGCTGTTTTCGTTCTGTGATGACCGGTGGTACCGGACCAGGATCCGGTAGTACCGGGGTCCGGTAGTACCGCTTTTTGGTACCGGGGAGCGCAGAGAGAAAATGCATTTGGAGTCCCAGGAACCCCAGGAAATGTCCGGTAGTGCCGGGAAAGTCCGGTAGTACCGGGAAAAGTCCGGTAGTACCGGGAATCGCGTTTTTTGGGCTGCAACGGTTGGATTTTGGAGGGACCTATATAAGGGGCCTTCTTCCCCAATGGTTCCTCAACCATTCTTGCAAGTTTTCCCCTCCATTGTTGACCTTCTTGAGCTTGCTTTCTCTCAATCCCTCCAATGATTCTTGCATATTCTTGAGGGATTTGAAAGAGGAGATCTAGATCTACAATCCCACCAATCAATCTTTCCTCTAAGTGAGGGGAACATATTGGGATCTAGATCTTGGAGTCTTTTGTGGATTTCCTCCATTGTTCTTCCTCTCTTATTCCCCATAAGCTTTTGTAGCTTTGGTGGAATTTGGGAGAGAAGGATTTGAACACCTTTGTGGTTTTCTTGCCATTTGCATTTGGTGCATGAGTTTGAGTTCTCCTCGGAGGATTTGGTTTTAATTGCTCATTGGAGCTTGTCCCTCTTGGGTTCTTGGAACCCTAGACGGTTTTGTGGCCTTGGTGGCATTGTGGCCTTGGTGGCATTTGTTGAGGCCTTTTGTGGTGTTTGTTGGGAGCCTCCAATTAAGTTGTGGAGTTGTGCCCCAACCTTGTGAGAGGTTCCGGTTGCCACCGACAAGTGCACCGATAGTGGAAGCGTGGATCGATCCCATTGGGGTGAGATTCACCGGAGAATAAGGGAGGCCTTTTGTGGCGTTGCTGGTTTGATACCACCCCCTCTCCAAACGAGACGTACTCCATGTTGGGAGGAACTCGGTAAAATTTCGGTGTCCCCGCGTGCCTCGGTTATCTCTATACCCAAGCTCTTTACTTATGCACTTTACATTGTGATAGCCTTCGTGCTTGAAGTACTATATATCTTGCTATCACTTTGTTGCTTGTATTGCTTAGCATAAGTTGTTGGTGCACATATGTAAACCTTAGTTGTTTCTAGGTTGTGCTTTACAAAGTAAACACTAGTTTTATTCCGCCTTTGTTGAGCCACTCTAGGAAAAGTTTTAATTGCCTATTCACCCCCCTCTAGGTGACATCCGTATCCTTTCAAAGGGTACAAATAAAACTATGGAACCCGATTAGCAATTGAATATTGAACATGTGGTAGCTATTGTGAAAGACCCTGCCATTAGAAATATAGAGGTTAAGCACATTGTCTTCTGTGAAGACGCTTCTAATATTATCACTCATCCTAGTAAAGCTAGAAAATCTAGTGTTCATGTACTTTCTGTTAAAATTGGTGATCATTGCTACTATGGTTTATGTGATATTGGTGCTAGTTCTAGTGTTATTCCTTATGAGCTTTACAGGGAAATTATGCATGAGATTGGTCCTTGTGAGATTGAGGACATTGATGTGGTTATTCACCTTGCTAATAAGGAGACTATTTGCCCTATTGGTATTGTAAGAGATGTGGATGTTCTCTGCGGTAAGATTAAGTATCCTGCTGATTTTCTAGTGCTTAATTCAGCAGCTAGTAAAACTTGCCCTATCATTTTTGGTAGACCATTCTTGAAACTTGTGGAGATATTATAGATTATAAGAAGGAAAAAGTTTTAAGATTCTTATGAGTTTAAATTTTCCAAATTTTCTAAAGCTCCTTGTGAAAATAGCTTGCCTAATAAAGATTTCAGGATGGAACAACTTGCTTCTATTGATCCAGTTTATGATCTTGGACCTCTTTTTGATGACTGTAAGTATGCTTATTCTGATGATAAAGTTGTTGCCAGTGACAGTTATATTGTCAACTTTATTCAGAGTGCTACTGAAAGTTATTAGGAGAGAGGGAAACATGGTTTTATGCATCTCAATAATGTTAAGTTTCCCCGTTTTATGTTGAAAGCTTTGAAGTTGCATCTGTTTGTCATCCTATGCTAGTGGATTTTTGTTTCAACAATTCGTTTTCTCATGATACCCCCATGCATAGGAAGTGGGTTAGACTCAAATGTGTTGGCTATTTGCTTCTTGATGCTCTCTTTCACTACAAATATTTATCTCCTATGTGAGCATCTTTGGAAGTTTCAAGCCTAACTTAAAGGCATTAAAATAAAAGTACTTGTTGGGAGATAACCCAAGAGTTTTATCGAGTCTTGGAAGTTATTACCTCCGTAATAACGCTCCTTATCCTTTTTGTTTTGGTTTTTGTGTCAAGTTCAACTACTTCTGAGAAGTGGAGGAGTTATGAAAAGTGGTTGCCCTGGGACAGATTTTTGTGCTGTATTGTAAAAATTCGTGAGGGAGCTCAGTACTTCGGATGGAGCTGTATTTTTTTGCGCTTGTTCTCCAAGTTGTTTCCCAACTTCCATTAGTTCTGCACTTTTTGATTTGAGAAACATAAGGTTTTCGAAAAAATAAGTCTTTACCTGTTGGTCTGTTTTGACAGATTTCTGCCATCATTTGCATTTGCCTCTTTCAGAAGTTTTTGTTTTGATGGATTTCAGTTGAAGTGTGACCCTAAAGGTTTATTGTTTTTGCTTAAACTAATGTTGCCATTGAAGTTTGTGTATTGCCTTGTGAGAAAAGGAATTTCCAGGAGAAGGAGAAAAGGAGTCTGCAGAGTTCTTCTTTGAATAGGTAAAAGTGGTGAAAACAGAAGGTTCGTGAAAGCCTAATATTTTTATATATTTTATGTTTTTAATATATAAGGAAAGTTACAAGACGGAACAAAGGAGGAAACGGAGGCCGGGGTGGCCAAACCCACCCCAGGCGCGGGCCCCAGCTGGTCGCGCCTGGAGGGAGTGTGACTCCCCGAGCTCCGCCTCCGCCTCGTTTTCGTACCAGTACCTTCCTTATGCATTGAAACTTCGTAATATATAACCCCAGGATCCCCCGAGGTTCGTGCATCGTGTTCTCTTCGTGTTTTTGTTTTGATCTGTTTCTGTCAGGAAATCTTCTCAAGTTTACAACACCATGGTCTCCGCCAACGACAAAGGCAAGAAGCCCGTGGAGGAGATAAAGTTGGAAGAACAAATCGCCGTAGGGATAAGGGCAAGGAAACCTACTTTTGTAGGAGCAATTAACACTGGAAGTGCTTTTTCTCGTAACATGCAGGGGATCATAGCCTCCGTTCCAGACTTCAGAGCCTACCCTGAGGCAGTGGAAGCCCTTCGAACCACTGACGAGTTTTGCGATAAGTACCGTGCTTTGAGGATGAAGGTGGATATGCTTCAAGAGGAGAATAATAGGCTTCATAAGATGCTGGAGGATTTTCTGACCCTAAACAAGGGAACACCACCACCACCGAAGGAGTAATTCATCATTAGGTTTGGCATCCCCTTGGCTTGTTCCAAGCTTGGGGGAGTGCCGTGGTATCACCATCATTATCTTTTATCTTTTACCTTTTTAGTGGATTCATATCTTTGGTAGAGAAGTTATCTTATAGTTTGGTTTGCATGTGGAAGTATCTCTCCTTTAGTTGATTATCTATGTCTCCCTTGGTGTGAGTGCCTTGATGGAATATTAATGAGAAGTCTCATCTTTTACTTTTTGCACTTCTTATTTTAGTTTGCAATCTCTATTATATGATGGATCTTGTTGATCATTATTGGCATCACTTTGGGAGCATCAAGTAAATCTAAATTGGTTTTGGCAAACCGAGCTCTGGTCAGTAGCAACACTTTTTAAGATATGAAAGGAAAAGAGAAAAAGCTTATAGGTATTTTGTATCATTTTGTTTTCTTTCTTAATAGGCTCATAAGCTTAGTATTCTTTATTTAAGATCTTTTTGTGCCTTCAAGGAAGATTGCATGTTTGGCTTTATCACTTGTAGGTTTGCTTGTTTCTTTCAACTCTTTTGCTTGCTACCCAGTCTTGCTAGCCAAAAACCTGTTTTGAGAAGGTTTACTTCTCATGCTTCCAAACCCTTTGAACCAAAACCTGTGACATTTGTGTCCACTATATCTACCTGTTAGCATTATTGCTATTCCAAGCAAATTATTAAGGTTCATCTATATTTCAAATTAAAAAGTATTTTGTTATGTGAAAACTAGTTAGTAAAGCTCTCACGAACTTGATGGCACACCTTATTTTTCTTGCCCCTAATAGACTTGAGCCATTGTGTCATCGAAGTTGTATATGCTTGCACCTATACGTTGGAATTAGCAGAACCGTGCTATCAACACTTTCAACATTGCACTTGTACGTTGTACACAGTTGATATCATGCTCTTTTGTTTGCGGATGTCATCAGTGTGAAATAAAGAGGGAACTTGTAATTCCATGGAGTGATGTATGTGTGTTAGAGAAACGCCTGGGCCGCTAGCCTAAGCCATGCCTAATCATGGTGGAAACTTGCAGCATCACCATAATGAGCATTCTGTGAAGCATCCTCAATAAAAAGCTATGCACATGGTAAATAAAAAGATTGCTGAGATGCTCATTGTTTGCTTTCCTTATCATTTTGGTTATGGGGTAGCTCATGTACCATGTGCAAGGGGTACCCTGTTGGCGGTTCTTTATGATACACATGTACTTACAATGACAAGAACTTACCAGTGACCAAAGTTGAGTAGCATGAGGAGTGTCCCTCGTACTCAAGGTACATGAGACTGCCAACTTATATTTCGTCAAGCATATACTCCATCCTTGTTCACTTTAACCTTAACCATCTCAAGATGCCTATGATAGGGGCAATAAGGGCTCAAAGCTAGTAAGTACCATAATATTTTGGAACCTCTTTATGACTTGTAATCCCTGCTTCCCTCTATGAAGGGACCTTTCTCCTATTCTCTAAGTTGAGTCAGTAGACCTACTTCCTCTCTATCTCCAGCAAGCATTTGAGTTGTTGTGTTTCAAGCATTCATATGGTGATTTATTCAATCATGTTCTTTATCTTCCTTGTTTAAACAAAAATCTTATCTATTGAGTATTACTTTGAAAGCCTTCATTGAGAAAAACCTTTTTGAGCAAAGAGTGCTCTTGTTTTGAAGACTTCTACAAAAAGCTTTTTGTGAAACTGTTTGACAACTGTTCTCCGACCAAGAACAAAGTTTGCCAATTCCAATTATGATTTATCTTTATGCATCTCTATTGTGACTCCTATACTTGTTGCAAGCTAAGTTATATAATGGTGAGTTGCTTTTTTCTATGAGTTGTGTAATGGTAAGTGTGATGCTTCTTGTCCGTATTCTTTTATCGACACTTCACTCCATAAACTTGTGGACATGTTTACTGATCTCAGTTTTCGCTTAGGGACAAGCGAAAGTCTAAGCTTGGGGGGAGTTGATACGTCCAATTTGCATCACCATTCTATACCATAATTTGTCTCTATTCATTGATATATGTCTTATTATGAGGTATTACTTATGTCTTTTCCTCTGTTTTTGCATGTTGGATGATTCTTGGAGGATGGAATGCTGGAGTCTGGATTCTGATGGAAAAGGAGGTGTTTTGATGCAATTTCGTGAAAATCAAAAAAATACCAGAAAAATACCAGAAAAATATTGGAAAATCATATTTTCACAGAAGACGAAGGAAGCCAAAAGGAGAGGCGTAGCTGGGCCATAGGGGGCACACACCCCCTAGGCGCGGGTGCCCCTGGGTCGCGCCTAGGGCAGTTGTGGCCCACTAATGGCTCAGTTGATGAGGAGCCTGTTGGAAACCCCAAGAGCAAGGTGTGAAGCAGTATAGCAGCAAGTCTTCCCTCAGTTGAGATCGAGGTTATAGAACCAGAAGGACGAAGGAAACATCACACAGGTGTTGCAAGCAACGTGGAGACCTGCACAACACAAACTCAAGACTTTTCCCCAACGAATAGTGAGGTTGTCAAGCTCACCGGTTTGCTGTAACAAAGGATTAAACGTATGGTGTGGAAGGTAATGGTTTGCAAGAAGTAAACAAGTAATAGTGGAAGATGTATCAATGGTAAAGATTGGACCGGGGTCCATAGTTCACTAGAGGTGCTCTCCTTAGATAAACAACATGGCATGAAGGGTAAACAAATTACACCAATGCAATTCATAGGAACTGAGCAAGGCATAACAATGCAATTACTAGTCAGAAAGATCCTATGAGGTTGATTGGGCAATACAACAATATACATAGACCGCCATCCAACTGCATCTATGACTAGAAGTCCACCTTCAGATTATCATCCGAACCCCCTCCAGTATTAAGTTGCAAGCAACAGACAACTGCTTTAAGCAAAGTGTGTGAGGTAAACAGTCCACATGTTCCATGAACAAGAGACCGTTGTTTTCTCCCTAGTAGCAACAGCGCATCTACAACCGAAGAGATTTTTGTCACTTCCCTTGAAAACTAGAGGCATGAACCCACTATCGAGCATAAATACCCCCTCTTGGAGTCACTAGCAACTACTTGGCCAAGATAGCTACTAATAACAGAGAGCATGCAAGATCACAAACAACACAGACATGATAGAATCATAAAGACAAAACCATTAATCAAACCAACATAATAATCTCAATATCCATCATATCCCCACAAACACAACATGCATGATTACAAATAGATTAGATCTTGATCATGAACGGAGCTCACAAGATCTATACATGAACGCACAGAGGAGGAGATACAACCATCTAGCTACTACATGGACCCATAGTCAAAGGTGGAACTACTCACGCATCATACCGGAGAGAAGGCCTCCAGGATGATCTATCCTTCGACAGGGTGCCGGGAAGAACTTCAGACCCCCCTGCCCCCCGATCTAGGGACGATGGTGGCGGCGGCTACAGGTGGTTTCATGGAGATTTGATCGGGTTCTCAGGGTTTCTGCATCGGGGGCTTCTTGGTCCCCATGAAATGTAATTGATTTTGTCCTTTGTTCCGTCTAATTCCGAGAATATTTCTTTACTAACTTTTCTAAAACCAAAAACAGCAGAAAAGAGGCATCTGGCATTGTTGAAACTTGTTAATAGTTTAGTACCAGAAAACATGTAAAAAGCACCTCAAAGTGTGGACAAGTAAAGCAAAGTAGATACCAAACAAGGATATGAAGCGTGGCTTCACCGTCACCTACGACATGTTCGAGGAGGGCAAGTGCCCAAAGGGTACCTGTTTATTTTCCGTGTATGACATATACTCCAGTTCTTCCGTCTAGCCATTAGCATCTCATCTAACACTTCAGGTTTTCACTTAACAGCTCAGCAGTCTAGAGGAGGATAGCATGGCTGTCCAAATCTATGACCCCAAAATGAAGGAAGTCATCGTCGTGTCTGATGACGATGTCCTGCTGGCACGAAAGCGGAAGAGCTCCACCTCTGACACTGCCGATAGAGGCAAGAAGAAGAAGATGGAGGGTGGAGCCTCCAAGAAGACTACCGCCGCCCTGGAGGCGGATAAAAGAAAAGTTACTGGGATTCCTTTTGCCAAAGCACCCCCTCTTGTGTAAGCCTCTTTCTCTCCGACATTGTCCATTGCTTGTCTTATTCATGTACATATACTTTTTGCACGTTTCAGGAAGAAGGCCACTACCAGTTTGAAGAGGACCTCCAAAGCTTTGGGGGCTTCTAGAAACATCAAGGATATGTTGCATCGTGACGTGTCTCCCCATGCATCTCCCGCCATCGCCCCTGTTACTCCCATTGTCTAGCCTACGTCTGCTCCTACAAGCTCACAGGCAAAAGATGTATCTGGTCCTTCCGCCATGGAAGTGGACTCAGGTGCCTCCGCGGAGCTTGCCGTTTTCGGCGAACAGGCAACGCAAGAGAGTACCGCAACTCAAATGGTTGAAGCCCCGGCTAAGGATGCCATCTGTAGTGGTAAGGCGGTGGTGGAGAGTGGTACGTCTGCGAAGGCGGCTCCTCTGCACCCAGGAAAACCGTAGAATTCCCGAAGATAGTCTACCTGGCACTTACACCGAGTAGCTCCGCTTTGGTTCCTGGTGCAGCGCCGACATCTCCAACATGCGGTCTTGAGGAGCTTCTCCAGCAAGCAGAAATCTTGCAAGGAAACAACCTTTACTTTGGCAAGTTGCTTGCTGAGAGCGCTACCAACCTCAAGATCATCGCACTTGTAAGTTTTATTTGCCTTTTGCATTTCATATGAGTATCCCACTGTAGCCCCCGAGGATTTAGACGGAAAACCATAGGTCTTTGCATCTAAATGCTCTAAGAGTGACTAAGCTAGAAAACTTCTCACTGTAGCCCCCAAGCATATAGTTTGAATGAATTATTCCGACTAGATGCTTTCATAGTAGCATACACAGTGTTTGTAAATTTCAATACTGTAGCCCCCAAGCTTCTAGTTGTAACTGAATCAGTTCTGACTAGATGCTTAAAGAAAGACTAAGCAGATGTCTGAGTTAAAAAACTTTATACTGTAGCCCCCAAGCTTCTAGTTGAAAACTGAATTAGTTCTGACTAGATGCTTAAAGAAAGACCAATCAAATTGCCAAGTTAAAAACCCTCACTGTAGCCCCCGAGCCTCTAGGTGGATAGTTATCCGGCTAGATGCTCCAAGCAGACTAAACAACATTAAATTTTATTTCCACATAATGAGAATGCTCGGAGGGGCGTGGCCAACGAGAAGTACCATAAGATGCGTGCGGACTTACAAGCCGTAAAGGGTAAAACTGCCTTCTTGAAGGAACAAATCACCAAGAGCAAGCGTCTGTTTTTTCCTTTCTTTTTCGTATTCCAACTTGGCCTTGTTCCAACATTCTCCGATTACTCACTGTGTACTGTTCTTTCTCCTACTTGCATAATCCATTTCCAAAGCCAAGGACATTGTGGAGCAATCCAAGCATATTCAGCAGATGGATAGCAAAAACAAGATCCTTAAGCAGGAGAGGAAGGATATGCTGAAGATGCATGAGGACTCCATGAAAGTCCTGCAAGAGTCCGCCAATGAAGATATGAACCGTTTGAAGGAGGAGATCGTGATGCTGAAAGAGCAGAAAAGAGCTATCGATGAGCAGAATCAGCGCAATCTTGACGCATATAAGATCCTCCGACAAGAACGGGATTCTCTGGCGGAAACTCTCCAGCAGGCCGAGATTAGCATCTTCAGTATGTGATCTTCGCCTTGTACTTATGTAAGCTAGATACTCTAAACTTTTTGTGTTATTGAACTCATACGTTCCTTTGTCGGAAATTTGCAGCTCCTATTGGGTTGACCCAGTCGCCTCCTCTGCCAAAGGAATGCATGGTCCTTGCCGGCAAATTTATTAATACCGCCATCAAGTTGACCAAGGAGATAGCCAAGCCCCTCCAGATTAACATCAAAGTAGTGGATTCCGTGGCGAAGTTCTCGGAGATCCTGCACCGAGCCCCTGAGCGTATCATAAGCTAGAAAGCTTCATGTACCCAGGCCGGCGCGAGGATGGTGCTGTCAATAGTCAAGGCGCACTACAAAAATGCCAACATCGACACGGTGACCTACGGTATCATCGACATGGACGGCGAAGACCAAAAGATAGATCATGAGGCTATCTTGATGTCGCTCGCGGGTTTTGACACCAGAGTTGCCGAGTTGGTCGACCCTAACGTCTTCGTGCCCATGAAGTGAAGGGAATATACCCTGAGAGGCAATAATAAAGTGTTTATTATGTGTATTCGAAGTATATGATAGATGTTTATTTTGCATGCTATAATTGTATTAATATGGAAACGTTAATACATGTGTGTTTAATAAACAAACAGAAAGTTCCTAGTTATGCCTCTCTCATAAACTAGCTCGTTGATTAACAAGATGATCAAGGTTTCCTGATCATAGACATTGGATGTTGTTAATAACGGGATCACAACATTAGTGTAATGGTGTGATGAACATTCATCCGAAGTATAGCATTATGATCAACGTCACTGAGTTTATATTGCTATAACAACTTACGAAGTGATCCTAATCCTTAGACCATGAGATCATGTCAATCACTAACACCGGAAGAGTTTCTTGATAACATCAAACATCACACCGTAACAGGGTGATTATAAAGATGGATTCAGAACTAATAAAGTGTTATGTTGAGGCTCATGGATCGAGAGTGGAATTTGTTCATCGTGGGATGGATTCAGAACTAACAAAATTCTGAATAAATAAAAGATTTTTATTTAATGAGAGTTTGCATTAAATTTGGTGGAAATTTAATAGCAAGTTTGAGTGGGATTTTGAGTGGACGGATTTGAATGGATTTTTGTGAGTGGAGTGTCCACCCACATGAAGAGGGGAGGGCAAGGGGGCAGCCCCCATGCGCCGACCACTCCCTTGGGGTTCCCCCCTCCTCCTATAAAAGGCACCCCTTCTCCTCTCTCACTCACACCTCCTCGTGAAGGATCTCTCTCCCCCTCTAGAATTTATCCCCCATGGTCTCGAACTAGCGAGATACATGTTCCTGGTGGCTATTCAGCCAGAAAGAGTTGTGCTTCCGCTGCATCGCTCGAGCGAGGAGGCGGAGGTTGCTCGGTGCCTCAGACGTGTGTGCGAGCACGGATGCGCTGCTGATTTGCGGCGCTAGGAATTCCTCTCGATCTTGAGATCGGCAAGAGATCGTCTACATCAACCACGAGTCGAACTCGTTAAGCTTTGTCGGTCTTCAGGGGTATGTTCTCTACGGATATACATCCGCCCGTTGTTTGTATCTAGTAGATAGATCTTGGTACATAGTTCACATCATAGGAATTTTTTTTGTTTTCTATGCCGCGAACCCATCAGTGGTATCAGAGCCGGATCTATGCGTAGATGCTTTACATGGGTAGTACACATATGAGTATGTGGGCGATGATGATCATGTTGTTGCTCCTTAGTTGTAGTTTTGGATATTGGTGGCATAGTGGGATGAAGCGGCCCAGACAAACTTTACATGTCCTCGCACATGAGACCTGTTCCACACTTGACATGCAACTAGTTTGCATAAGTGGCTAACGGGTGTCTGTCTCTCCTACTATAGTCAATATCTATTTTGCAACGAGTTTTCAACAATTTGGTTATCCTCGTTGTGGTTCATGTTCGTAGGTATGAAAGGTTCTATCTCGAAATCCCTAAGCCACGTAAAAACTTGCGTCTAGTTTAGATTATTGCTGGGCTAGTGTTATGATATGGTGATGCTGTAAGTAGAAGTATGAGATGATACTCTTACACACATAACGTGTAAGTTCCATAGACCTTGGCCTTACACATAAAGGTATGATAGTGATCATACCACGGTGCACATGATAGAGATCATATGCGGGAACCATATCATTCCAGTAATAAACATGTGATGTTTGATATCATCTTATATTGCTTGTTTGGCGTTTTATTAGCATAATAAGATGATCCCTCATTTAAATATCAAGATAAGAATGTGTTCTTCCTTTAGTATGCATCGATTATGTTTTTGTCCCTCCAAGACATCACGTGATGATCGGGTGTTATTGGATCCACGACCATAGTTCGGGTGTAAAATAGTTACACACACAAATACTAAGGTTCTTACTTGGCGAGCCTAGCATGTACAGACATGGCCTCGGAACATGGACCGAAAGGTTAAGCATGAGTCATATAGTAGATATGATGCCCATTTGATGCTCGCCTTTAAAACTACACCGACTCACGTGATGATCGGACTTGGTGTAGTGGATTTGTTTCATGTAATCACCAAAAAGACACAAGGGATGTCGTTTTTGAGTGGGAGTTCATTCGTAATATGGATTAGTTGAACTCAATCTATCATAAACTTAGTATAAACTTTACAAATTCTATTGTAGATGGCACCACCTGCTTTTAATTTCAATGTGTTCATGGAGAAAGAGAAACTTGCAACGAACGGTAGCAACTTTACCGAATGGGCCATGAATTTGAGGATTCTCCTCTCTGCTGCACAAAAGCAATATGTGCTAGAAGCGCCGCTAGGTCCCCCACCTTTTGAGGATGCCCCTGACGAGGAGAAGAATGTCTATCAGACTCGTCAGGAGGACCACAACTTAGTTCATTGCGGCATATTGTATGGGCTAGAGCCGGAACTTCGAAAGCGTTTCGAAAACGACAATGCATTTGATACAATGGGTGAGTTGAAAATGATTTTCGACACACATGTTGTTGTAGAGAGCTACAATGCTTCAGAAAAGTTCTTTAGCTGCATGATGGAAGAGCACAACTCCGTTAGTGAGCATGTACTCAAGATGTCGGGTTATGCCGATAAGCTTATGTCCTTGGGAATATCGATTTACATTGACTTAGGCATCCATCGTGTTCTGCAGTCTCTGCCACCTAGCTATAAGAGCTTTGTGATGAACTATAATATGCAAGGCATGACGAAGTCTCCCCGAGCTTGTGTCAATGCTTAAAACTGCAGAAGTGGAGATCAAAAAGGAACATCAAGTGTTGATGATCAATAAGAACACTGGTTTCAAGAAAGACAAGAAGTGAAAACGGAAGGGAAGTAAGGGTGGCAAGCCAGTTACCGTGCCTGAAAAGAAACCCCGAGTTGGACCTAAGTCTGATACCGAGTGTTACTATTGTAAGGGGACTGGCCACTGGAAGCGCAACTGCCCCAAGTTTTTGGCAGACAAGAAGGCCGGCAAGGCAAACAAAGGTATATATGATATACATGTTATTGATGTGTACTTGACTAGTGCTCGCAGTAGCACCTGGGTATTTGATACCGGTTCAGTTGCTAATATTTGTAACTCGAATCAGGGGCTGCGGAACAAGCAACCGCTAGCAAGGGGTGAGGTCAAGATGCGTGTCGGCAATGGATCAAGCGTTGATGTGATCTCCGTCGTAACGCTACCTCTCCACTTGCCGTCGGGATTAGTAATAAACTTGAATAATTGTTATCTGGTGCCTACACTGAGCATGAACATTGTATCTGGATCATGTTTGATGCAAAGTGGTTATTCATTTAAATCCGAGAACAATGGTTGTTCCATTTATATGAATGAAATCTTTTATGGTCATGCACCGATGATGAATGGTTTATTTCTATTAGATCTCTATGATAGTGTTACACATATTCATAATGTTGATGCTAAAAGGATTAAACTTAATGATGATATATCCGCATATATGTGGCACTGCCGTCTAGGTCATATTGGCGTTAAACGCATGAAGAAGCTCCATTCGGATGGACTTTTATAATCACTTGATTTTGAATCATTTGATACATGTGAGCCATGCCTTATGGGCAAGATGACTAGAACACCGTTTTCCGGTTTAATGGAACGGGCGACAGATTTATTGGAAATCATACATTCTGATGTATGTGGTCCAATGAGTGTGTCGGCGCGAGGTGGATATCGTTATTTTGTTACTTTTACGGATGATTTGAGTAGATACGGTTATATCTACTTGATGAAACATAAGCCTGAAACCTTTGAAAAGTTCAAGGAATTTCAGAATGAAGTGGAAAATCATCGTAATAGAAAGATCAAATTTCTACGGTCCGACCGTGGAGGTGAGTATCTAAGTTACGAGATTAGTACTCACATGAAAGAGTGTGGAATTGTTTCACAACTCACACCTGCCGGAACACCATAGAGAAATGGTGTGTTGGAACGTCGTAATCGTACTTTATTAGATATGGTTCGATCTATGATGTCTCTGACAGACTTGCCGTTGTCATTTTGGGGTTATGCACTAGAAACTGCTGCTTTCACTTTAAATCGGGCACCATCTAAATCCGTTGAAAAGACACCGTATGAATTATGGTTTGGAAACAAACCTAAGCTGTCATTTCTTAAAGTTTGGGGATGCGATGTTTATGTGAAGAAACTTCAACAGGATAAACTCGAACCGAAAGCGGAAAAATGCATCTTCATAGGATACCCTAAGGAAACTATTGGGTACTCCTTCTATCACAGATCCGAGGGCAAAGTTTTTGTTGCCAAGAATGGATCCTTTCTAGAGAAAGAGTTTCTCGCGAAAGGTGTGAGTAGTCGGAAGGTAGAACTCGAAGAGGTTATTGAACCTTCTCTCCAAAGTATGGCGAGTAGCGTAGCGCCGAAAGTCGTTCCGGAGTTGGCTCCACCAGTTGAAGAGGGAACTAATGACAATGATCATGAAACTTCGAAAGAGAATACTACCGAACCTCGCAGGTCTAGCAGGACGCGTGCAGCTCCCGAGCTGTACGGAAATCCTGTCATGAATTTCATGGTTGATGAAAATGATGACCCTGTGACGTATGAAGAAGCGATGATGAGCCCAGATTCCAACAAATGGTTAGAAGCCATGAAATCCAAGATGGAATCCATGTATGAAAATCAAGTTTGGAACTTGGTAGACTTACCTCACGACCGAAAGTCCGTGGAGAACAAATGGATTTTCAAAAGGAAAACTGATGCTGATGGTAATGTGACCGTCTATAAATCTCGACTTGTCGCAAAGGGTTTTCGACAAATTCAAGGAGTTGACTACGATGAGACATTCTCTCCCATAGCGATGCTAAAGTCAGTTAGGATTATGTTAGCAATTGGTGCATATTTTGATTATGAGATATGGCAGATGGATGTAAAACCGCATTTCTCAATGGTAATATTGAAGAAGAGTTGTATATGATACAACCAAAGGGTTTTGTCGATCCTAAGGATGCTAACAAGGTGTGCAAGCTTCAACGATCCATCTATGGATTGAAGCAAGCATCACGAAGTTGGAATCTCTGCTTTGATGAAGTGATCAAAGAGTTTGGATTTGTCCAAACTTATGGAGAAGCTTGTATTTACAAGAAAGTGAGTGGGAGCAATGTGGCATTTCTGATATTATATGTGGATGACATATTATTGATCTAAAATGATATAGATCTTTTAAACAGTGTTAAAAGTTATCTAAATAGCAAATTTTCAATGAAGGACCTAGGTGAAGCGTCATACATATTAGGCATAAAGATCTATAGATAGATCTAGGCGCCTAATAGGGCTATCGCAAAGTACATACCTTGATAAGATTTTAAAGAAGTTTAAAATGGACGGAAGTAAGAAGGGGTTCTTACCTATGTTGCAAGGCAAGACATTGAGTAAGACTCAAAGTCCGGCTACGACGGAAGAAAGAGAGATAATGGACAAAGTCCCCTATGCTTCAGACATAGGCTCTATAATGGATGCTATGCTATGTACAAGACCGGATGTGGCACATGCTATTAGTTTGACTAGTAGGTACCAATCGGATCCAGGTTCAGAACACTGGATAGCGGTCAAGAATATCCTTAAGTACTTACGAAGAACTAAGGATATGTTTCTTCTATACGGAGGTGAAGAAGAGCTCATCGCTAAGTGTTATGTTGACGCAAGCTTTGACACCAATCCGGATGACTCTAAGTCTCAATCCGGATACGTATTTCTCATGAATGGCGGAGCGGTTAGTTCGAGGAGCTCCAAACAACTTGTGGTGGCGGGATCAACAACGGAGGCCGAATATGTTGCTGCTTCGGAAGCGGCTCAGGAAGAGGTTTGGATGAAGGAGTTCATATCCGAACTAGGAGTGGTTGCAAACGCGTTGGACCCAATGGTGATCTATTGTGACAACAATTGTGCCAAAGCCAAAGAGCCAAGGTCTCACAAGCATTCCAAGCATATTAAGCGTCGTTTTCACTCCATCCGCGAGCATGTCAAGGATGGAGATATAAAGATTTGTAAAGTACACACAGATCTCAATATAGCAGATCCGTTGACTAAAACTCACCCTAGAGGAAAACATGATCAACACCAGAACTCAATGGGTGTTAGATTCATCACCATGTAACTAGATTATTGTCTCTAGTGCAAGTGGGAGACTAAAGGGAATATACCCAGAGAGGCAATAATAAAGTGTTTATTATGTGTATTCCAAGTATATGATAGATGTTTATTTTGCATGCTATAATTGTATTAATACGGAAACGTTAATACATGTGTGTTTAATAAACAAACAGGAATTTCCTAGTTATGCTTCTCTCATAAACTAGCTCGTTGATTAACAAGATGATCAAGGTTTCCTGATCATAGACATTGGATGTTGTTAATAACGGGATCACAACATTAGTGTAATGGTGTGATGAACATTCATCCGAAGTATAGCATTACGATCAAAGTCATTGAGTTTATATTGCTATAACAACTTACGAAGTGATCCTAATCCTTAGACCATGAGATCATGTCAATCACTAACACCAGAAGTGTTTCTTGATAACATCAAACGTTACACCGTAACAGGGTGATTATAAATATGGGTTTAGGACTAATAAAGTGTTATGTTGAGGCCCATGGATCAAGAGTGGAATTTGTTCATCCCGATGACGGATAGATATACTCTGGGCCCTCTCGGTGATATCACATTGGTTAGCTTGCAAGCAAGTGATTTGATCACTAGAATGTTATATCACGGGAACGAGAAAAGAGTGCATGTCAGTAACGAGATCAAACTAGGTATTGAGATACCGATGATCGAATCTCGGACATGTAATATATTGTCACATCCCAAAAAATTTCCAAATTTTTGTAATGTGAAAATAAATAAACAAAATAAATATTTGTTGAAATTTTTAGAGTGAAAAGAAACTTTTTGATTCCAAATGGAAACATCAAAACCTATCTTGAACAAACTTTGAATAAAGTTTGAATCCAACTAAATTCAAAGTCAAGCAAAATGCATTCTTCATAAATGCATTTTGAAATTTAAACACCTGGAAAATAAACCAAAACCCTAAAACCCTAATGGAATAAAATCATTTCCAAGATATCTCTAAGACCATGGTTTTGATCCATATAAAAATCTGTCAACAAAAATTTATAAATGATCAATAATGACAAATAGAAATATTATAAAACCATAGAAATTGATTTCCCTTAATTTGGAACCATATATAAAATCTTATGAATTTAATAAGATAAGGAAATTGAATTTTCCAAAGCTAATAAAGCACCTATCTAAAAATCCATACCAAATGGTAAGCGATTAATCCTAAAGAGATTTAAAACGATAAACAAATATTAAATAAGATTTTACAAATTGGAATCACTAAGTTTTGGCCTTTAAATAAAAAGATGTGGTTTTTAAAAGACAAAGGAAGAAATAATAAATAAGGACTATTTTATAAGAGCCAAATAAAACTTGGCCAAGACCATAAACAAATGGAATAAACATAATCCAAGTTCAAATGAAATAAATGGATAAATAATATTCATATAAAATAATATGGCCTTAACCAAATTCTATTCCATTTGATTAAGACAAAATCCCTAATAAGAATGATTAATTAAATCATGGGAAAATAATATTTAGAATTTACCCAAGTGGAATAAAAGTTATTTAATTAACTTAAATGGGATCAAAGAAATCATCTAAATAAAATTTATGGAATTAAAACCATATTTGATTTCATGGGAATGAAGACAAATACCCAATTTAAATGATTAATAAATCATATTAAAAATATTCCAAATAATTCAAAGTGAATTATTTGACACCCTAATAAATAAATAAAACCTACTGAAAAAGTTTTGGTAAATTTTTTGAATTCAAATAAGAGTTGAAACTATATTTAAAAATCTTGTTTGAATTAAGACAAGGGCCTATTTTAAATAATTAATATACCCTAAAAAGAATAAAAGAAATATTCTAAATTTGACTTTAGAATATGTTAATAAACAGAATTATATTGTGCACAAAGTTTGGCAAAGGTTTGAATTTAATTAGAGTTTGAATTGTGTAAATAGAAATCAAAACAGGAAAAAGCAAATAGAAAAAGGAAAATGAATCAGTATAAAAAAAATTGAAAACCAACCAGCCCAACCAGACCAGGCCCAGCTAGCCCAGTCCAGCCCACTCCCCCTCTCTCTACGCGCGAAACGTTTTTCACCGCAGAACGAACCCGCAACACCACTGACGAACGGACCCCACTTCACCTCCTCTCCCTCGCTGACGACACGGCCCCACTGCCCAGTTCATCGTCTCCACTCCGCGACTGGTTCTTCCTTCCCTCCTCGCTGTTTTCTGCTGTCAATCCGCGAACTTAATTCTCATTCACGCCGTGGTTACTCCTCACTGTGACCATGCACACTTAAGCGCCTCGCTCTCCTCCTCCTTTCCCCCCAGACACCGCTCCCTCTCGGCCACCATGCTGTACCAATTGACCACTGCCAACCACCTGTTCCGACGAACCTCTCCGGCCAATTCTGGCGCCGTCCGACCACCCCTCGCCTCCCAGTGCACGCGAGCCTGCTTCCCATTCCCTGGTGCATCTCCCGGTGCCGCTCTCTTGGCCGCGCGTGCACCAGAGCTTCGGCAAGGACATCACCGGAGCACAACCGTCGCCTGCCACTCCTCCGGCGAACTCCCCAGGTAGCTTCCGTCCACCCCTGACCCTCTTGTTGATGCTCCTGTAACCGCCACACTCACACGCGTCTAATGCACCCTTCCTTTCTCCTTATGGTGGCCTACAAGCTCTCCCCCGACGACGAACAGAGCACCCGACGCCGCCACTAGCTCCGACGAGCAATAGTCGCTTCTCCCGTGCGCCCCTCGAGTATCTGACCCCACCTTGAGCTTCACTGCAACCACACGAGCACGGTAAGCATCTCCGCTCCTTCTCGCACGATCTAAATCGCCAGCAACTTCTCTGACAGAGTCGCGCCACCGCGCAGCCGCCAGCGCCGCCAGTTCTTGGCCAGTGCGTTGCAACCGTAGGATGCATATCGTCTGGCTAGGATTAGAACTTATCGAAGGGGTATGCGTCCATCTGTGCTGTGCGATTTAAGTGAGATCCTGCGGCCAGTACAACTCAATCCAAACGAAACGGTACCATCCAATAGGATAGAGCCACGTGTCCATGGTTTGTTTTAAAACAGAAATTTTGTTCTATTAGATGTTGAATCTTGTAAATTGCATAACTTTAAATCTACACGTCCAGTGTTTGCAAATTTTATATCAATGGAATCAGCAGAACAAGTACTTTCCAACTATGCACTTTGTTTAGTAAATTGTTTCTGTTAAAAATGGTTGTTTTTGCAGAAACTTGTGTAGGTATATTTTGAATATAAAAATTATTCTAGCAATATTGTTATGGTAAAATCTTTGGCAATTGGATTGTTTTGAGCCTACTGACCTTATAAACCAACTTTGAATAAAACATATTTTGGGATGCTAAGGAATAAATCTTTGAATAAAAGCATTTCTAGCGAAATAAAAATATTGATTATGGTTTGAAAATGATTTCTTGAGAAAAAACCTTTGGGAAATGTTTTGATTTAAACTCTTTGACCCTAAACACCAAGTTTTAAGATTTAAAAATATATTTGGTGAACCCTATAATTTTTTTGCTTTACTAAAGGCATTTTCAACAACATAAAATATTGATTTGGTGTAAAAATGGTTTATAGGTGAAACCTTTTGCAAATGGTTTTAATATTAAACACTTGACCATAAAACACTAACATTTGTGTTTACAAATATATTTGTCAAACACTAGAAAATATTACTTTGGTTTGAACCATTTCTAGCAAAATAAAAATGACTTATAATGGCCAATTTCACTAACTTGACATCAAATGATTTTGCCACATTTACAAATAACCTTGCCACTTTTATAAATGACCAATAGATATTTTATGATATCTATAACCTATTAGAAACCGCTTTTCCAAATAAAACAATCTTTAGCATGCTTGCATGCATTGCTTTGTTTCTATTATTTTATGTGATGTTGCTTGAATGGTAGATTGAATATTGCTTGCTTGGATGAATTGTAGTGGAATTTGAAGAGTGTGAATATTGCAAGATCAAGGAGTGAACTTATAATTATCTACCAAAAAGGCAAGTGATGCTTCATACTTTTGCCCTATTATTTTCACTATGCATTAGTGATATTTCTAAGTAGGACTTGCATGGCATTTTTGCTAAGTATAAACTATGCCATGGGAAATCCTAGTAGATGAAACCTTAGTAGAATTTTCCTAAGTTAAGATTCCTACCACTATCATGCTTAGCTTAGCTAGTAGAAAACAAGGGTGGATTATATTCATGCTATGCAATGTTTCTAAGTCAAGGACTTGGGTTTTATTTAATAAAACAACTAAGTGAATGAATCACCTGGGTGGAATGGAAAGAAAGGTTTGTGTTGAGTGGTTACACAAGTCCAGTATGCTGGGGAAAACTTGGGCATCACCAAGTGCAGTATACTGGGGAAGACTTGGTATCTCACTTGTGGATTGCCACCCAGGAACAAAGAGATTTGAGATGTCAAATGTTGAGAAGCTTCAAGTGCAGCCACATGGCATTATGGGCTCTGCCTGGATCATATAGGTTGCAATAACTTAGCCAAATGGACAGTTGGTGGTAGGGGTTTGATAGGTTGGAGCGCGTCCATTCTGGTCTAATTTAAGGGAAGGCTTCTGAAAGATCTTGTCTTGGTGAAACCAAGTCTTGTGGGGAAAGTGCACCACCTTTGCAGAGTGAAAAATCTAAGTACTTAGCCATGTCCATGGTATTGGACAATTTGAGCATCAAGACATGGAAGCTATCAAGAATCTCCTCATCCAAATTTCTAAGTTAAAACTTGTGGTTGAACAAGGGTTTAAGGTTCACCAATTTCTATTGGTGGTTCCTTGGGTGATTTTGACAAACAAAACTTAGTGTTTTCAAATGATAAGGAAAATCTATTTTGTGAAAAGCAAGCCCAAGCTCCACTTAGCCAAAAGCATATAGATGATAGACTCCACTATACTACCATAGTATCACTTGCCAATACAATTCAAATGTATTGACCCTTGTGGCTATAACTTATTATGTTGCAGGTTTGTTTGATGTTAGTGAAGTGTGTTAATTAGGATTACAAGTCTACAACCAACATGACTGCCTGTGGCACTTTGAAGATGAAGGACTCCATGATATAATTATTTCTGCTGCATTGTAATGAGATAGCTAAATGAGCTATGTAAGATGATGGGGATATGCCTACTGGGGTATACCCAGCAGGGTGTTTCCGACTGGCCCGAGAGCTGGCGAGTGGGCCTACAGAACGGCGAGTGGATTGAAGCCCAGGAAGGTACCGAGCGACTGGAAGCTGAAGGCCCAGGCGAGTAGATAGGCCCAGTCGGACTGGTTTAAACGATTATTAAAGCTGTAACCGAATCGGTTGAGATATGTAAACCCTAGGGGAGGTGAGCCTATATAAACCTCCCTAAAGGGTGAGTAGAGACACGTTCCCTCATACACCCAAGCGACTCGCCGCCTAGCCGCCGAGCTCGCCCATTGTAACACCTCCATAATACAATCTCGCAGGAGTAGGTCTTTACCCTCCGGGGGGCCGAACCTGGGTAAAACCCTGTGTCTTTGCCCTCATCTCGCACCGCAGATGGCTGGCCGCCCTTGCCCCTCGTTCTACTACTCGCTGCCGATTGCAGCATCTGCCGTGACCATTCCCACGACAGTGGCGCCCACCGTGGGGCCTGGCCAGTCTGGCCAGTGTTCTGCGGCGAGATCCAATCTGCCCATCAACGAGACGGTCGCCACCGGACGCATGATAGCGATCGACGAGATGCTCCAGATCTTGCCAAGCAGCTACGTCCCGGCGGCGCGACCCGTCACGCACAGCGTGATCCTGCCAATCGGCACGATCAGCCTCTTCGTCGGCCTCACCGACGTCATCGTCTCGGAGGACTCGGCTCGCATCCGCGAGTTGCCGCCACGCGATCGGCTCTCCGAGAGCCAGGTCCGCACGATCCCCGCCTCGCCTCCGAGTACAACTCGGCCCACAGCAATGTGGCCGGGAATTCAACGGTCGCAGAAGATGCGACCCTCACCGACGACGCCGACTCGGCGACCCTGGCGTCAATCGCCGGATCCATCACCGCGGCCTCGTCCGCGGGAGCCATCGCCCAGGTCTCCAACGCGGGAGACTTCGAGGACCCCTCCATCCTCGGGATCTTCGAATTCGACTCCGGGTCAGAGAACTCCGCCGACCTCCGCGATGGAGCCAGTCGCCACGCCGCGGCCTACATGGCCACCGGCGCCGATCCGCCGGAAGATCCGTTCTCCACCCCAATCCCTCCTAACGCCACGACAACGGAGGTCGAGGAACTCCGCCTGAAACTGGCAGAGGCGGTGCGCAAGGAGCAAGCCGAGCGCGAAAAATTTCGCCTCGAGCAGGTGACGGCGCAGGAGCTGTCACGCTACCACCAGCAGCGGATCAGGTCACGCCTGAACCCCACCGTTCAAGGGCGTGCCCTGAACTTCGACGACGAAAACAACCCGGCCCGCGTGGCCGAGCGCGCGATCTGCGAGAACGCGCCACCAGGAGGAAGCGCCCGGCCACCGCCAGGATCAACGGCGATGGGCGCCCCACCTACACCCAACCGCACCCCTCCCAGGGACCAACCGCGGATAGTAGTCTCCTCACGGGAGCGAGACGCAAACGGCCTCCCACTATTCTCCACCCCGATGGACAACCTCGTGGCAGGCCGAGCAGCAGCCGACAGCATCACGGCCACCGGCGACGGCGCCCTACAGATCCAATACGTCAGGGCCCTGCTCGCGAAGGCCGTCGAGCAGCAAAAAGCGGGCGCCGACTCGCAAGGTCGAGTATACTCGCGTTCCTCGGGAAGCAGAGCGGCCTCCAGCGGCCGCCCAGCGGCGGTAAACACCCTCAACTGCCCACCACCAGAGCCGCTGCAGCTCCAACACCGACCCACGAACGCGGCACTCTCCACCAACGACCCCAGGCCGGCTACCAACTTCGTCGCCGCTGACGGGCAACCCATCGACGCCCGCACCCACATCATCAACAACCAAAGCTGGCGCGCACGCCAGCCCGACGACTTGCGGCACAACCTAACTAATCGCCGCGACGGCGAGCCTATGGGGTCGCTCAGTCGACTCGGGCCCAAGTGCTTCGGACCAATGATCTGAGGCGAGAAGTACCCGCCAAACTTCAAGGCGCCAAAGGAGGTAGAAAAGTACGACTCCTCGTACGATCCCGCCGTCTGGCTCGACACATACCTCATGGCAATGGGGATCGCGGGTCACACTGAACTACTCGCCGCCCGTTACCTCCCCCTGATGATGGACGGGACGTGCAGGCAGTGGATCAACACTCTCCCCCAGGACAGTATCGACTCCTGGGAGGAAATGCGCGACGCCTTCGTCAGGCACTTCGAGTGCTCCTATACCCGCGCCACCACTATTGAGGACCTGGAACGATGCATCCAGGGACCCCGCGAGTCGACCCGCAACTGGGTCCAACGATGGCAAGAGCTTTGGTACAACGCGGTCGGCATCCACCCGGACACCGCGATCCATTGCTTCAAGACCTCGTGCCGCTACGAGCCTCTAGTCGCCAAGCTCAAGCGACACTCCCGCACACTCGACAACATCCCCGACCTCCTCGAGATCGCCAAACGGTACGCCGAGGAAGATCCAAACCAGGAAACTGACGATGAGTCAGGAGGGCAACGCCGCCCGGGCGGCAACGACGGCGGACGCCGAACCGACCTACGCTACAGCGGCACTCGCCTCACTGGCAAGCGTCGCAGTGACGGGCGAGTCGACTTCGTCGCCAACGCCGGGCACGCGCAGCGCGAACCCAAGAGCTACCGCCGCGACGGAGGGAAACGCCGCGATGGCGGCAACTACAAGAACAAGCCAAGGTTCGATCCCGCGGACCTCCTTAACCAACCATGTGCGTTCCATAGCAGGGAAGGGAAGCCCGCAACGCACACCACCGCCGACTGCCACACCCTCAGGGAAATCGAGAAGGCACGACAAGCGCGGGAGGACCCCGACAACAACCCGCCAAATGGCGGAAAATTCGGCAAAGTAGCCGGCTCGCTCCACACCTTCACAGGCTTCAACACGAAGCGCGAGAAGAAGGTCATCGCCCGCGCCGTCGCTGTCAATGCGGTGGCCCAAATAGACGTCCCCCAGTTCCTGAACTGGTCGGAACAGCCCATCACCTGGAGCCGGCAAGACCACTCGCCGCGCATCGAGTACCCAGGACGAGTCGCCTTGGTGGTCAAGCCCAAGGTTGGCGACTACTGGCTCCCCAAGACACTGATGGACGGCGGTAGCTCCATCAACATCCTCTACCTCGACACCTTCAGGCGGCTGCGGCTCCCGCAGTCGATGATCGAGACGACCCACACCACGTTCCACGGCATCGTCCCCGGTCGGAAGGCGTATCCGATCGGCAAGGTCACCCTGCCAGTCACTTTCGGCACACCGGCAAACTTTCGCACCGAGCGGATCGTCTTCGAACTGGTGCCTTCGACAGCCCTTACCACTGCGTCCTGGGGCACCAGGCGTTCGCTAAATTCATGGCAGCGCGCCACTACGTGTACAATGCGATGAAGCTCCCCGGGCCGTGCGGCGTCATCACCATCAACGGCGACCCCGACATGGCCGCCGAATGCGAGGCCAAAGGAGCCGAGCTCGCCGACGCCGTCATCGCGGCAGAGACTAATCACGCCGACGAGCTCGCCAAATACGCGAGCGGGGTCAACAATGACGACCCCACGATACTCAAGAAGCCCAACTCAGAGGGCGCAAACACCTCAACCTTTGAGGCTGCGACGCACACTCGCACCGTCGAGCTAGTCCCAGGCGACTCCAGCCAGACGGTGACGATCGGGACAGGCATGAGCCCAGCATAGGAAGGCGCGCTCATCGAGTTCCTCCGTGAGAACAGGGACATCTTCGCATGGAAACCCTCTGACATGCCCGGTGTCCCTAGGGAGCTCGCTGAGCACAAGATGAACGCCGACCCCAAAGTGCGACCTATCAAGCAGTCGCTACGACCCTTCAATGAAGAACGCCGTCGAGCAATCGCCGAGGAAGTGCAACGTCTACTCGCTGCCGGCTTCATCTGGCCAATCAAGTACTCCAAGTGGCTGGCAAACCCAGTCCTAGTCGAGAAGAAAAACGGGACCTGGAGAATGTGTATCGACTACACAAACCTGAATAGCGCCTGCCCAAAGGAGCAGTTCGTCCTCCCGCGGATCGACCAGATAATCGATTCAACCGCGGGTTCGGAGTCGCTATGTTTCCTCGACGCCTACTCTGGGTACAACCAGATCAAAATGGTTGTCGAAGACGAGGAGAAGACGGCGTTCATCACGCCATTCGGAGCCTTCTGCTACACCGCCATGACCTTCGGCCTCAAGAACGCCGGGGCGACCTACCAGCGGTGCATGCAAGAATGCCTCGCGAGTCAAATCGGCCACAACATCCACGTCTACATCGACGACGTGGTCGTGAAGTCCGCTCGCCAAGGCGACCTACTCGCCGACCTGGCGGAAACCTTCGCCAACCTGCGAAGGTACAAGATAAAGCTCAACCCAGGCAAGTGCACCTTCGGTGTACCCGCCGGACAACTACTGGGGTACGTCGTCTCCAAACGAGGGATCGAGGCGAACCCAACAAAGATCGACACGATCGCCCGGCTCGGCAAACCCGAGTGCCTGCGCGACGTCCAGAAGCTGGCCGGGCGAGTAGCGGCTCTCAGTCGCTTCATCCCCCGCCTGGGCGAAAAGGCGATGCCCCTGTACCGCCTGATGCGCAAGAACCCCACCTTCCAGTGGGACAAGGAGGCGGACGACGCACTCCGCGACCTCAAAAAGGTGCTACTCGTCGCACCACTACTCGCCGCCCCCGTCGACAAAGAACCCATGCTGGTTTACGTCGCGGCGTCCGAGCGCGTCGTCAGCGCCGTGATGGTCGTCGAACGACCAGAGGAAGGAAAGGAGCGCCCGGTTCAGCGGCCGGTGTATTACATCAGTGAGGTCCTCACCGAGTCACGCCAGCGGTACCCGCAGTACCAAAAGCTAGTATACGCGGTCTTCAGGGCTCAGCGGCGCCTGCCGCACTACTTCCAGGAGCACCCGATCACGGTCGTCTCCTCAGCACCACTGCAAGACATCATCCGCAATCGCGAGGCGACCGGGCGGGTCGCCAAGTGGGCCGTCGAGATCGGCGTCCACAACATCAAATATGAGCCATGAAAGGCGATTAAGTCGCAGGCGCTGGCAGACTTCATCGCCGACTGGGAGGAGGCCCAACAGCCAGAGAAGCTGCCGTACCTCCACTACTGGAGCCTGCACTTCGACGGCTCCAAGAACGCGGACAGCGCAGGAGCAGGGATAGTGCTGACTTCACCAAAGGGCGACAAGCTCCGCTACATCCTCCGCCTCGACTTCACGCCCTGCACCAACAACATGGCCGAATACGAGGCCCTACTCCACGGCATGCGAGCCGCCAAGGAGATGAACGTCAATCGCCTCCGCTGCTACGGAGATTCCGACCTCGTCGCGGGGCAAGTCGCCGGCACCTGCGACGCCGTCTCCCCTACCATGGCGGCGTACCGCCAAGCAGTGGACAAGTTGGGCGGCTACTTCACCGACTACTCTGTCGAGTGGATCGACAGGCGGAAAAACGAGGAGGCCGACGCCCTCTCTCGCATCGGGTCGGCTCGACTCGCACCACCCGCCGGCGTGTTCCTCGACACAATCTCCAAACCATCAGTCTCTCCCCCGAGAAAGATCGACATAGGAGTCCCACTCCAACCAGAGGCAGCCCTGGTCGCACTCGTCACCGAGCCAGACGACTGGACCAAGCCCTACATCGCCTACCTGGAAGCCGGCACCCTGCCAGCAGACGAGACAGACGCTCGAATGATCGCTCGTCGATGCAAGTCTTACACCATCATCGACGGTGAGCTACACAAGCGTAGCGTCACCGGCGTGTTCCAACGTTGCGTCCAACCGGCTGAAGGACGCAAAATCCTCCATGACATTCACTCAGGTGACTGCGGACACCACGCCGCCGCTCGCTCCCTGGTCGCCAAGGCTATGCGACACGGCTTCTACTGGCCCACCGCACACGCCGACGCTGTCGACATCGTCCAGCGATGCGCCGGATGCCAGAAGTACGCCAATCAGACGCACGTACCGAGCTCGGCGCTCGAAACAATCCCCATTACCTGGCCATTCGCCGTATGGGGTATGGACATGGTAGGCCCCTTCAAGAAAGCCCCCTCCGGCTACACCCACCTGCTAGTCGCCGTCGAGAAGTTCACTAAGTGGGTGGAGGCTAAGCCAGTCCGGAAATGCGACAGGAAGACCGCCACCAAATTCCTACGCGAGCTCATATATCGCTACGGGTTCCCAAACAGTATCATCACGGACAACGGCACTAACTTCGCCAAGGGAGCCATGGCCGAATTCTGCGAAGAGCACCACATCCGGCTCGACCTCGTGTCAATCGCCCACCCGGAATCCAACGGCCAGGCGGAACGGGCCAACCAAAGCATCCTCCACGGCCTGAAGCCGCGACTCCAAGTACCACTCGAGCGCACCGCCGGGTGCTGGGTCGAAGAGTTGCCATCCGTCATCTGGGGAATCCGTACCTCGGTTAACAGATCGACGGGATTCACTCCCTTCTTCATGGTCTACGACGCCGAAGCAGTCATGCCCACCGACCTCGAACACGACTCGCCGCGAGTCGTCCATTATACGGAGGCTGCAAACGAGCTAGCCCGCCAAGATGGGGTCGACCAGCTCGACGAAGCACGCGACCTTGCTCGGTCACGCACCGCCATCTACCAGCAAGGACTCCGCCGCTACCACAGCCGGCGGGTGAAAGCTCGCACCTTCCAGGAAGGCGACCTGGTGTTACGCCTCATCCAGGACAAGAAGGGCATGCACAAGCTCTCCCCTCCGTGGGAAGGCCCATTCGCTATCGGGCGCGTACTTGGCAACGACGCCTACTACCTCATCGACGTCCGCAGGGACGGCGAGCTCGACGTCAAGCGACCATGGAATGTAAACCTCCTCCGGAAGTTCTACTCCTAGAACTCCACACATGTACTCTCCAGTCGCTATGAAATAAAAGAAACGGTTACCGCAAATTGCGCCTACTCTCCCTGACTTGTGCCACTCGCACTCGTAATAACAGCGGTATGCTAAAAAGCAGAAGTCCACCTTTGGTACAGCGATCGACACGGCTAAGTAGTGCGGTGTAAGAGCACTGAATCACTTCAGGTCTTGCATCGTCCACGAAAAACGCCAACCCGGAGCCCCATTGGAGTCGCCTAGCTCGACTGGTTCTACGAGCCAAGACAACTGCCCTCGCTTCTCACAGCGACCTTGGTCCTCCGCATCCTCGGCATAGCGACTCGAACGGCTAAGTACCACGCTCGGGGACTGAATACCAGTTCGTCGCGAGCGGTCAGGGAAAACACCAAGTAAGAGAGCATACCCAGGACTCGCCAAGCGACTGACCCCACGGGCCAGGCAGGAGTGACGCGCTAACACCAACGCGCTAAGTCCTCAACCACCCTCGAGTCGCGCCTAGAACTACCAAGTACCACGCTCGGGGACTCGGCCACCCGACTTCGTTCGCGTACGGGAAACCGGTAAAGTACAGAGCACTCAAGGGAGTCGCCTTGCGACTGGCTCTCCGAGCTCGGGCGAGTCGACCAAAGCAACAAAACACATGATAACAACACACACATCATATACGAGGTAAACCCCACAAAAGGGCGGGCGCGCTCGGGGACTCGTCCAAAATCAATCCAAAGCACACAAACAAATACCAAAAGAGACACGACGTCCCATTCAATCGCATATTGCATTGTCTTATGTTACAAAATATGCCCGCGTGGCAGAACTGCTGCTAACGCTTCAAGGCAAACTACCCTACTCTGCAGGCTTCGATGACGACTCGCCAGCATCCCGGCGATTACGGATGAACGCGGTGTACGGGTTTGATGGATACGTCGTCAGTTCACCCGCCATCGCCGCGCGAAAAGGCTGCTCGACCTTGAAGTCACGATGCGGCGGCTCGGGGTCGTTCGGCGCGACGACCGTTTCCTGGTATGGAAGGAGGTCGCCCATCGCCCAGACACGCTCTGAGTACGTGGCGGCACGCTCTTGCAACTTGAGAACCTCGGACAGATCCACCGCGCCAGTTGACGATGGGTACCCACTCGTCACATCGTCGATGTCGAAGTCTTCGGGGAAGTGGGCGAGTCCAAGACTCAGGGCCGTCGATGCTCCACGCCGAAACGCCGATCGCGTCATAAATTCAACGACCGCGGGTGCCTTCTCCAAGTACTTCCACACCTCAACGAGGTCGCTGGGAATCACCTCCGTGGGTGATATTTCTTGGAGGTAGGCGCGGATGCAGGTCGCTGACAGCGTCGCCGAGTCGACGAGCATGCTTACGCACTGCCTTGCATCGAGCGAGCTCGCCTCTTCGTTGCTATCAATGATGCGACCTGCGAATAAAAAGACAATGATGAGTATGATGGGTACCACAAAATCCACAACCATAAGAAGGGAGGAAGCACTCACCAAGCAGCGGGCGGGCGAGTCCCGTGATGAAGCACTGAAGTGACGTGTGGTTGTCCTGAAGCCCAACAATAAGGGCTTCCGACACCTTGCGATCCTCCTCTGCGGCCGCAATGGCGGCCTTAGCTCGCCCGTCCGCCAAGCTAGCTTCTTCCCTCGCCTCCCGCAGTTCGCGCTCGAGGTCGGCGATCCGTTGTTCAGCGGCACCCAGAGCAGACCACGCCGCCACTAACTCACCAGCGGGGACAAGCCCCTGACGATCTTGATCTGCTTTCTCAGCAGCAGCCTGAAGACCTTTGTTCGCCTCCTGGACGACGACCAGCTCCTTCTCCGCGCGCTGTTTCGCGGCTAATCGGTCCGCCGACTCAAGCTGCAGACCTTGCACATCACCGAAAAAGTCAGTTAAAAAGAAATTCCTAAGTGCCCACCCGCTGAAATTCAGCGAGTGCGCACTCGGGGACTCGCAATCAAAAAAATTTCCTAAGTGCCCACCCGCTGAAATTCAGCGAGTGCGCACTCGGGGACTGGCAATCAAGAAATTCCTAAGTGCCCACTCGCTGAAATTCAGCGAGTATGCACTCGGGGACTAGATACGAAATAAAAAACGAGAAATTATAAGAATCATGCCGCTGCAAAACACCGACCTGATCCTCGGGGACTGGGTGTACCTGGATGGCTGCGCCAAGCATGCCGTGGAGCTGGATGGCGTCCACGGATGCGAGTAACGCTGGCGTGTGCCCACGACGCTGGTCGACTTCAGCATCGGCGGTCCCAGGAGCAGGGCTTGAGGGCACAACCCCACTCGCCGTGGCCGCCTTGGTCACGAAGCGGGGGAAGGTAGCGATGGAGGCACCCGCGCCAAGGGAGGTCGCCTCCGCCGCGGGTCCCTTCGTAGACGCGGCTGCCTCCACCGCGGGCTCGGCCGGCGCGGCCGCCGTATCGTCAGAGATGGTGACGATGTCGTCGCCCTTGGCCTTCTTACTGCCATCCGCTGAGGCGACGACCTCGTCCGCCTTCCTCTTGCGCGAAGGATCCTCCTCGCTAGCGGCGGAGGGCACCTTTGCCACGGTCGGATGGCCCATCCTTTTCACTCTGGTCCTACGCATTAATCGAATCAACAAAGACAATTGAAATAGTTATGGAAAATAAGAAGGGGTGAGCACACTCACTTGGTGACTGGGATGAAACGTAGCCCCGTACGAAGGCCGGCCGGTTTTTCCAGTTCAGGACCCAGTCGGCGACTGAGCCCCAGTTCCAAGACGTCGTGTGCCCATGACACGGACGGCTTCTTTGTCGTTGAGGCTGTAGCCGGCGCCTCTGGGAAATCCTCGGCGGGAGCTTCCTCGTGAGTCGAAGCTGCTTCAGCTGGAGCCTCCTTGCGAGGTGAAGCCGCCGCAGCCGGAGCCTCCCTGCGCGGCGAACCCGCCGCGGCCGGAGCCTCCCCCAGCCCGGAGACTGGGGCGAATGGCGGAGGCAATGAGGCCAGCGGCACCTCCATAGTCGTCGTGTGCAGCGCGGTTGTCGCTGGTGGCGCGCCGTCGCCAGTTGGGCTGGGAGCATCAGAGCTGCTCGCCGAGTGTGGCGGTGAGGCCGTCTTCGACGGCTTCGTTGTCTTCTTCAGGGGGGCCCTCGCCTCTCTCTTCTTCTCCTTCCTCTTCAACGGAGTGGCTTGACGGTGCGAGGTGGTCTCTGGGAGTTCGTCGTCATCGTCATGGCGCTCGAGGCTTCTGCTCGCTTCGATCTCGCGCTGACGTTGCCCGCGGGTCTTTCGGACCAGCGGGGCGACCTCTTCTTCGGACTCGTCCTCGTCGTCTTCGTTGCCCCTCGCGGGTGGTGATTCGCCTACGTCCTGGGCGGATGGGTCCGGGCTCTCATCATCCGAAGGTGGGAGCCATCCTTCCACCACCTGGAATAGCTGCGATGGATAAAAACAGGATCAGGATTACCGCGACTGCATACACTGCGACTGCGAACAAGGTAAAGAAATTACCGTCGGAGCCGGACGCTTCGCGGTGTAGGGGGCGATCCCGGCCTGCGCATCCAGGTACACCGCTTGGGTCATCTTCTTCAGTGCTGGGAGGTAATCTTCCAGCCTCCACTCGTCGAGGCAGGCCTTCGTCGAGTCCCCCCGGCCGGTGTATTGGTACATGTAGTGGTCGCGCTGGGCGAGTGGAACGAGCCGCCGCCCAAGCCAGCAATTGTACAGATTTATCGTTTGGAGGCCCTTCTTCTTCAAACCATGGATGGTCTGGAGCATCTCGTCAACGACCATCCGCTGGTCGTCGGGGAGCTTGCCGACTTGGAGATGGCGCGGCTCCGAACGACTAGCGGAGTACCGCGGGATCGCTGCCTCGCCCTCTGGGGTCGCCTCGGTCACGTAGAACCACGACTTTTTCCAGTCGCTCGCTGCCTTGGCGGGTAGCATCAGGTCGAAGAAGGAGGCTTTGGACTTGAGTTGGAACGTCAAGCCGCCCGCGGCTAGCATTGGGCCGCCTGCCTCCTCGCGGCTGATCCGTCCATGGAACAGATCCTGCCACAAGGGAAAGTAGGGCTGGCAGCCCAAGTAGAATTCGCAGAACGCCACGAAGATGGCGAGCTGCTCGATGCTGTGGGGACCTAGATCTGAAGGCTGGATCCCATAGTCGGCGCAAAAGCGCCGGAAGAACAAGGACGTGGGAAACCCTAGCCCTCGCTCGAGATGACTGGTGAAACAAACGAACTCCCTCTCTCGCGGGTTTGGGGTCGTTTCTCCGGCTGCGGGGATACGCCAACAGCCGGCTCGCAGGATCCCAGCCTCCTCGAAAGAGGCCAGCTGCGCCCTCGTGCACTTGGACCTGCCCCATGGTTCGGTGGAAAGGGCCATGGTCGAGAGGTTGGTTGGAGATCGGAGGATTTAGGGCCGATTGGATCGTGGAGCAAAGGAAGGAAAATGCGCGCACTCGGAAGAAGTGGTGGGCAGTTGGCTCTACGATTGCCTGCCATTCCTCTTATATAGCGGGAGTTACCCGCCAAATCAGGAGGCTGTTACCGTGCGATGATTACGCCGAAAGTTACCGTTGGATTACCCCAACGGCTAGTTTAACCACGCCTGACGGTCCAACTCCAGCCACTCGGCTCGTCAGGTCAATCACCATGACCGCGTCCCGCCGACTCGCCCAAGCCGCGACTTGGTTCACTGGATTTCCTCCTTTATACAGGAGCCCGCCGACGATTCGGCTGGATGCTACTCCGACTGCCAGCAGCCACTTACGCCCAATCGACGACGGCCTCGGGGACTACTGATGGGGATATGCCTACTGGAGTATACCCAGCAGGGTGTTTCCGACTGGCCCGAGAGCTGGCGAGTGGGCCTGCAAAACGGCGAGTGGATTGAAGCTCAGCAAGGTACCGAGCGACTGGAAGCTGAAGGCCCAGGCGAGTAGATAGGCCCAGTCGGACTGGTTTAAACGATTATTAAAGCTGTAACCGAATCGGTTGATATATGTAAACCCTAGGGGAGGTGAGCCTATATAAACCTCCCTAAAGGGTGAGTAGAGACACGTTCCCTCATACACCCAAGCGACTCGCCGCCTAGCCGCCGAGCTCGCCCATTGTAACACCTCCAATAGATATTTTATGATATCTATAACCTATTAGAAACCGCTTTTCCAAATAAAACAATCTTTAGCATGCTTGCATGCATTGCTTTGTTTCTATTATTTTATGTGATGTTGCTTGAATGGTAGATTGAATATTGCTTGCTTGGATGAATTGTAGTGGAATTTGAAGAGTGTGAATATTGCAAGATCAAGGAGTGAACTTATAATTCTCTACCAAAAAGGCAAGTGATGCTTCATACTTTTGCCCTATTATTTTCACTATGCATTAGTGATATTTCTAAGTAGGACTTGCATGGAATTTTTGCTAAGTATAAACTATGCCATGGGAAATCCTAGTAGATGAAACCTTAGTAGAATTTTCCTAAGTTAAGATTCCTACCACTATCATGCTTAGCTTAGCTAGTAGAAAACAAGGGTGGATTATATTCATGCTATGCAATGTTTCTAAGTCAAGGACTTGGGTTTTATTTAATAAAACAACTAAGTGAATGAATCACCTGGGTGGAATGGAAAGAAAGGTTTGTGTTGAGTGGTTACACAAGTCCAGTATGCTGGGGAAAACTTGGGCATCACCAAGTGCAGTATACTGGGGAAGACTTGGTATCTCACTGGTGGATTGCCACCCAGGAACAAAGAGATTTGAGATGTCAAATGTTGAGAAGCTTCAAGTGCAGCCACATGGCATTATGGGCTCTGCCTGGATCATATAGGTTGCAATAACTTAGCCAAATGGACAGTTGGTGGTAGGGGTTTGATAGGTTGGAGCGCGTCCATTCTGGTCTAATTTAAGGGAAGGCTTCTGAAAGATCTTGTCTTGGTGAAACCAAGTCTTGTGGGGAAAGTGCACCACCTTTGCAGAGTGAAAAATCTAAGTACTTAGCCATGTCCATGGTATTGGACAATTTGAGCATCAAGACATGGAAGCTATCAAGAATCTCCTCATCCAAATTTCTAAGTTAAAACTTGTGGTTGAACAAGGGTTTAAGGTTCACCAATTTCTATTGGTGGTTCCTTGGATGATTTTGACAAACAAAACTTAGTGTTTTCAAATGATAAGGAAAATCTATTTTGAGAAAAGCAAGCCCAAGCTCCACTTAGCCAAAAGCATATAGATGATAGACTCCACTATACTACCATAGTATCACTTGCCAATACAATTCAAATGTATTGACCCTTGTGGCTGTAACTTATTATGTTGCAGGTTTGTTTGATGTTAGTGAAGTGTGTTAATTAGGATTACAAGTCTACAACCAACATGACTGCCTGTGGCACTTTGAAGATGAAGGACTCCATGCTATAGTTATTTCTGCTGCATTGTAATGAGATAGCTAAATGAGCTATGTAAGATGTAATGAATTATTTTATTCCTGGTTATAAAGTTGTATTATGACCTTTGTTTCTTGATATTACATCTTAACTGTGGATGCTAGCTATTGATCCAGGGACTAACATTGTAAACACAGGGATCTCCACCTTATTAAAGGTTGGGACCTCTACAGATGGTATCATAGCACTGTGTTGCCTGTAGGATTTGTAACCCTAGGATTGGACAAAACCCCTTAGAAAAATAGGAGTTGTATTTGTTCCAAAACTTATTTACAAACAATCTTGTAAACTCTTTCCTCAACCATTTTGGTTTTGATTCCACATCTCTTCCTTTTCAAACTTGATGGACAAGGACCTTAACCATGAGCAAAGGACTTCACCAACTCAAATGACTTCAACTTCAACATCATCAATGACTTCAAATTTAGTTTCACCCAGGACTTCAATTTGGACATCACTAAGGACTACAAGTGAGACAAGAAATATTACTCAAGACTTGAAGAATAAGGAAACACAACTTAGAAGGAACCATCATCACCTTTGAAGTTTTGTGACCAAGATACAAGAATTCTTCCAAAGATACAATGATCTCATTCATGAAGAAACAACCAAGAAGAATGGAAGGATCTCAAGTGAACCATATAGTTGGACCACCATATTTAGTTTAGATCAAACCCACCAACTTATGTGGTGTAGCAAAAATATTTTATTGCCTAAAAATGTGCTTGAAACTTGTTGTTTGAGTGGAATGTTTGTTTGTGATTGCTTGCACATTGCTTATGTGAATTGTGATGTCTGTGATTAGAATTATTTCCTGAGAAATCTTTGTCTATTCTAATCCCAATCCAACCCAAAGGGATGACTTCCCCAAGAGACTCCAACAACAAGGATGGTGACAACAACAACAACAACAACCAAGAGATCAACATGAGAGAACTCATAGTAACCCAAACCCAGTTGAACCAAGTGACAACTCAGTTTTTAGCCAACAACAATGAGTTAGACCCAACCATGCAAATGTTTTTGGAAACCCAAACTCAATTTGATGCAAAAGGTGACAAATCAAATGATCAACATGGGAGACAACTCTTTTCAAGGAGTTTGTGACAACAACGATGTCAAGGATGATATTATAGAAGGAACTCAAGCTTGCAATATATGTGGAGACATGGATCACACTTCCAAAGAGCATGAAGATCAATGCCCTAATTGTGAAGAGAAACATCCAACTAATCAATGCCCCACATCTCAAGCTACTTGTTTTCTATGTGAAGGAAATATCATGTCCCAATCCAATGCCCCATCTATTCTATAGTTCAACAAAGGAAACAAGGTGGAGTGCATCAACAGTTTGTAAACCCCCAGGAGGGAACAAATTCTACCAAGAAGGATGAAGATAAAGGAAAATCTTAGCTTGCACCTCCAAGCAATATGACCCACCTTGATGGACAGAAGAAGAGACATATGTATTATCCAAGAAAAAGATTAAGGAGACAAAGGGGACTTTCCCACCTTTGAGGTGAGATATGAAGAGCATGAACTAGAAGAACTCCTAGCTTTGGAGAAACCCAAGAAGAAGAAGGACAAAAGCCAAGTGCAGTGTTGCCATTGCAAAGAGATGGGACACTATGCCAATGAATGTCCATAGAAGAAGAAAAAGTATAAGGAAATTAGACAAGTGTGGTGCAACAACTGCAAAGATCTAGGCCATTATGTATCAACTTGTCCACAAAAGATACGCGAAGAACTCAATCTTGTCACATGTTACAATTGTGGTGACCAAGGACATTATGCAAGCAATTGTCCAGAAAAGATGAAGCACAAAGTAAACAAGCCTATGAAGGATCTCAGCCTTGTCACATTTTTCAAGTGTGGAAACAAAGGACATTATGCAAATGTTTGCCCAGAGAAATTTCATCTAGACCCCAAGCAAGCCAAGACGTGATCTAGTTGGAAAATTTTTAAGGGTGGTAGTACCCTAGTTGCCTTGAAGCCAACTTGTAACCTCTAGCCTTCCCAAATCTCGGGACGAGATTTCTTTTAAGGGTGGTAGCCTGTCACATCCCAATTTTTTTCCAAATTTTGTAATGTGAAAAATAAATAAACAAAATAAATATTTGTTGAAATTTTTAGAGTGAAAAGAAACTTTTTGATTCCAAATGGAAACATCAAAACCTATCTTGAACAAACTTTGAATAAAGCTTGAATCCAACTAAATTCAAAGTCAAGCAAAATGTATTCTTCATAAATGCATCTTGAAATTTAAACACTTGGAAAATAAACCAAAACCCTAAAACCCTAATGGAATAAAATCATTTCCAAGATATCTCTAAGACCATGGTTTTGATCCATATAAAAATTTGTCAACAAACATTTATAAATGATCAAGAATGACAAATAGAAATATTATAAAACCATAGAAATTGATTTCCCTTAATTTGGAACCATAGATAAAATCTTATGAATTTAACAAGATAAGGAAATTGAATTTTCCAAAGCTAATAAAGCACATATCTAAAAATCCTTACCAAATGGTAAGAAATTAATCCTAAAGAGATTTAAAAGTATAAACAAATATTAAATAAGATTTTACAAATTGGAATCACCTAGTTTTGGCCTTTAAATAAAAAGATGTGGTTTTTAAAAGACAAAGGAAGAAATAATAAATAAGGACTATTTTATAAGAGCCAAATAAAACTTGGCCAAGACCATAAACAAATGGAATAAACATAATCCAAGTTCAAATGAAATAAATGGATAAATAATATTCAAATAAAATAATATGGCCTTAACAAAATTCTATTCCATTTGATTAAGTTAAAATCCCTAATAAGAATGATTAATTAAATCATGGGAAAATAATATTTAGAATTTACCCAAGTAGAATAAAAGTTATTTAATTAACTTAAATGGGATCAAAGAAATCATCTAAATAAAATTTATGGAATTAAAACCATATTTGATTTCATGGGAATGAAGACAAATACCCAATTTAAATGATTAATAAATCATATTAAAAATATTCCAAATAATTCAAAGTGAATTATTTGACACCCTAATAAATAAATAAAACCTACTAAAAAAGGTTTGGTAAATTTTTTGAAATCAAATAAGAGTTGAAATTATATTTAAAAATCTTGTTTGAATTAAGACAAGGGCCTATTTTAAATAATTAATATACCCTAAAAAGAATAAAAGAAATATTCTAAATTTGACTTGAGAATATGTTAATAAACAGAATTATAATGTGCACAAAGTTTGGCAAAGGTTTGAATTTAATTAGAGTTTGAATTGTGTAAACAGAAATCAAAACAGGAAAAAGCAAATAGAAAAATAAAAATGAATCAGAATAATTTTTTTTTGAAAACCAACGAGACCAGGCCAGCTAGCCTAGTCTAGCCCACTCCCCATCTCTCTACGCGTGAAACGTTTTTCACCGCAGAACGAACCCGCAACACCACTGACGACCGGACCCCACTGCACCTCCTCTCCCTCGCTGACGACACGGCCCCACTACCGAGTTCATCGTCTCCACCCCGCGACTGGTTCTTCCTTCCCTCCTCGCCGTTTTCTGCTGTCAATCCGCGGACTTAATTCACCTTAACGCCGCGGTTACTCCTCGCTGTGACCACGCACACTTAAGCGTCTCGCTCTCCTCTTCCTTTCCCCCCAGACACCGCTCCCTCTCGGCCACCAGGCTGTACCAATTGACCATTGCCAACCACCTGTTCCGACGAACCTCTCCAGGCAATTCCGGCGCCATCCGACCACCCCTCGCCTCCCAGTGCATGCGAGCCTGCTTCCCATTCCCTGGTGCATCTCCCGGTGCCGCTCTCTTGGCCGCGCATGCACCAGAGCTTCGGCAAGGACATCACCCGAGCGCCACCGTCGCCTGCCACTCCTCCGGCGAACTCCCCAGGTAGCTTCCGTCCACCCCTGACCCTCTCATTGATGCTCATGTAACCGCCACACTCACACGCGTCTAATGCACCCTTCCTTTCTCCTTATGGTGGCCTACAAGCTCGCCCACGACGACGAACAGAAGCACCTGACGCCGCCACTAGCTCCGGCGAGCAATAGCCGCTTCTCCCGTGCGCCCCTCGAGTATCTGACCCCACCTTGAGCTTCACTGCAACCACACGAGCACGGTAAGCATCTCCGCTCCTCCCCGCGCGATCTAAATCGCCGGCAACTTCTCTGACAGAGACCGCGCCACCGTGCAGCCGCCGCCAGCGCTGCCAGTTCCTGGCCAGTGCGTTGCAACCGTAGGATGCATATCGTCTAACTAGGATTAGAACTTATCGAAGGGGTATGCATCCATCTGTGCCGTGCAATTTAAGTGAGATCCTGCGGCCAGTACAGCTCAGTCCAAACGAAACGGTACCGTCCAATAGGATAGAGCCACGTGTCCAGAGTTTGTTTTAAAACAGAAATTTTGTTCTATTAGATGTTCAATCTTATAAATTGCATAACTTTAAATCTACACGTCCAATTTTTGCAAATTTTATATCAATGGAATCAGCAGAACAAGTACTTTCCAACTATGCACTTTGTTTAGTAAATTGTTTCTGTTAAAAATGGTTGTTTTTGCAGAAACTTGTGTAGGTATATTTTGAATATAAAAATTATTCTAGCAATATTGTTATGGTAAAATCTTTGGAAATTGTTTTATTTTGAGCCTACTGACCTTAGAAACCAACTTTGAATAAAACATATTTTGGGATGCTAAGGAATAAATCTTTGAATAAAAGCATTTCTAGCCAAATAAAAATATTGATTATGGTTTGAAAATGATTTCTTGAGAAAAAACCTTTGGGAAATGTTTTGATTTAAACTCTTTGACCCTAAACACCAAGTTTTAAGATTTAAAAATATATTTGGTGAATCCTATAATTTTTTTGCTTTACTAAAGGCATTTTCAACAACATAAAATATTGATTTGGTGTAAACTTGGTTTATAGGTGAAACCTTTTGCAAATGGTTTTAATATTAAACACTTGACCATAAAACACTAACATTTGTGTTTAAAAATATATTTGTCAAACACTAGAAAATATTACTTTGGTTTGAACCATTTCTAGCAAAATAAAAATGACTTATAATGGCCAATTTCACTAACTTGACATCAAATGATTTTGCCACATTTACAAATAACCTTGCCACTTTTATAAATGACCAATAGATATTTTATGATATCTATAACCTATTAGAAACCGCTTTTCCAAATAAAACAATCTTTAGCATGCTTGCATGCATTGCTTTGTTTCTATTATTTTATGTGATGTTGCTTGAATGGTAGATAGAATATTGCTTGCTTGGATGAATTGTAGTGGAATTTGAAGAGTGTGAATATTGCAAGATCAAGGAGTGAACTTATAATTCTCTACCAAAAAGGCAAGTGATGCTTCATACTTTTGCCCTATTATTTTCACTATGCATTAGTGATATTTCTAAGTAGGACTTGCATGGAATTTTTGCTAAGTATAAACTATGCCATGGGAAATCCTAGTAGATGAAACCTTAGTAGAATTTTCCTAAGTTAAGATTCCTACCACTATCATGCTTAGCTTAGCTAGTAGAAAACAAGGGTGGATTATATTCATGCTATGCAATGTTTCTAAGTCAAGGACTTGGGTTTTATTTAATAAAACAACTAAGTGAATGAATCACCTGGGTGGAATGGAAAGAAAGGTTTGTGTTGAGTGGTTACACAAGTCCAGTATGCTGGGGAAAACTTGGGCATCACCAAGTGCAGTATACTGGGGAAGACTTGGTATCTCACTTGTGGATTGCCACCCAGGAACAAAGAGATTTGAGATGTCAAATGTTGAGAAGCTTCAAGTGCAGCCACATGGCATTATGGGCTCTGCCTGGATCATATAGGTTGCAATAACTTAGCCAAATGGACAGTTGGTGGTAGGGGTTTGATAGGTTGGAGCGCGTCCATTCTGGTCTAATTTAAGGGAAGGCTTCTGAAAGATCTTGTCTTGGTGAAACCAAGTCTTGTGGGGAAAGTGCACCACCTTTGCAGAGTGAAAAATCTAAGTACTTAGCCATGTCCATGGTATTGGACAATTTGAGCATCAAGACATGGAAGCTATCAAGAATCTCCTCATCCAAATTTCTAAGTTAAAACTTGTGGTTGAACAAGGGTTTAAGGTTCACCAATTTCTATTGGTGGTTCCTTGGGTGATTTTGACAAACAAAACTTAGTGTTTTCAAATTATAAGGAAAATCTATTTTGAGAAAAGCAAGCCCAAGCTCCACTTAGCCAAAATCATATAGATGATAGACTCCACTATATTACCATAGTATCACTTGCCAATACAATTCAAATGTATTGACCCTTGTGGCTGTAACTTATTATGTTGCAGGTTTGTTTGATGTTAGTGAAGTGTGTTAATTAGGATTACAAGTCTACAACCAACATGACTGCCTGTGGCACTTTGAAGATGAAGGACTCCATGCTATAGTTATTTCTGCTGCATTGTAATGAGATAGCTAAATGAGCTATGTAAGATGTAATGAATTATTTTATTCCTGGTTATAAAGTTGTATTATGACCTTTGTTTCTTGATATTACATCTTAACTGTGGATGCTAGCTATTGATCCAGGGACTAACATTGTAAACACAGGGATCTCCACCTTATTAAAGGTTGGGACCTCTACAGATGGTATCATAGCACTGTGTTGCCTGTAGGATTTGTAACCCTAGGATTGGACAAAACCCCTTAGAAAAATAGGAGTTGTATTTGTTCCAAAACTTATTTACAAACAATCTTGTAAACTCTTTCCTCAACCATTTTGGTTTTGATTCCACATCTCTTCCTTTTCAAACTTGATGGACAAGGACCTTAACCATGAGCAAAGGACTTCACCAACTCAAATGACTTCAACTTCAACATCATCAATGACTTCAAATTTAGTTTCACCCAGGACTTCAATTTGGACATCACTAAGGACTACAAGTGAGACAAGAAATATTACTCAAGACTTGAAGAATAAGGAAACACAACTTAGAAGGAACCATCATCACCTTTGAAGTTTTGTGACCAAGATACAAGAATTCTTCCAAAGATACAATGATCTCATTCATGAAGAAACAACCAAGAAGAATGGAAGGATCTCAAGTGAACCATATAGTTGGACCACCATATTTAGTTTAGATCAAACCCACCAACTTATGTGGTGTAGCAAAAATATTTTATTGCCTAAAAATGTGCTTGAAACTTGTTGTTTGAGTGGAATGTTTGTTTGTGATTGCTTGCACATTGCTTATGTGAATTGTGATGTCTGTGATTAGAATTATTTCCTGAGAAATCTTTGTCTATTCTAATCCCAATCCAACCCAAAGGGATGACTTCCCCAAGAGACTCCAACAACAAGGATGGTGACAACAACAACAACAACAACCAAGAGATCAACATGAGAGAACTCATAGTAACCCAAACCCAGTTGAACCAAGTGACAACTCAGTTTTTAGCCAACAACAATGAGTTAGACCCAACCATGCAAATGTTTTTGGAAACCCAAACTCAATTTGATGCAAAAGGTGACAAATCAAATGATCAACATGGGAGACAACTCTTTTCAAGGAGTTTGTGACAACAACGATGTCAAGGATGATATTATAGAAGGAACTCAAGCTTGCAATATATGTGGAGACATGGATCACACTTCCAAAGAGCATGAAGATCAATGCCCTAATTGTGAAGAGAAACATCAAACTAATCAATGCCCCACATCTCAAGCTACTTGTTTTCTATGTGAAGGAAATAATCATGTCCCAATCCAATGCCCCATCTATTCTATAGTTCAACAAAGGAAACAAGGTGGAGTGCATCAACAGTTTGTAAACCCCCAGGAGGGAACAAATTCTACCAAGAAGGATGAAGACAAAGGAAAATCTCAGCTTGCACCTCCAAGCAATATGACCCACCTTGATGGACAGAAGAAGAGACATATGTATTATCCAAGAAAAAGATTAAGGAGACAAGGGGACTTTCCCACCTTTGAGGTGAGATATGAAGAGCATGAACTAGAAGAACTCCTAGCTTTGGAGAAACCCAAGAAGAAGAAGGAAAAAAGCCAAGTGCAGTGTTGCCATTGCAAAGAGATGGGACACTATGCCAATGAATGTCCATAGAAGAAGAAAAAGTATAAGGAAATTAGCCAAGTGTGGTGCAACAACTGCAAAGATCTAGGCCATTATGTATCAACTTGTCCACAAAAGATACGTGAAGAACTCAATCTTGTCACATGTTACAATTGTGGTGACCAAGGACATTATGCAAGCAATTGTCCAGAAAAGATGAAGCACAAAGTAAACAAGCCTATGAAGGATCTCAGCCTTGTCACATGTTTCAAGTGTGGAAACAAAGGACATTATGCAAATGTTTGCCCAGAGAAATTTCATCTAGACCCCAAGCAAGCCAAGACGTGATCTAGTTGGAAAATTTTTAAGGGTGGTAGTACCCTAGTTGCCTTGAAGCCAACTTGTAACCTCTAGCCTTCCCAAATCTCGGGACGAGATTTCTTTTAAGGGTGGTAGCCTGTCACATCCCAATTTTTTTCCAAATTTTGTAATGTGAAAAATAAATAAACAAAATAAATATTTGTTGAAATTTTTAGAGTGAAAAGAAACTTTTTGATTCCAAATGGAAACATCAAAACCTATCTTGAACAAACTTTGAATAAAGTTTGAATCCAACTAAATTCAAAGTCAAGCAAAATGTATTCTTCATAAATGCATCTTGAAATTTAAACACTTGGAAAATAAACCAAAACCCTAAAACCCTAATGGAATAAAATCATTTCCAAGATATCTCTAAGACCATGGTTTTGATCCATATAAAAATTTGTCAACAAACATTTATAAATGATCAAGAATGACAAATAGAAATATTATAAAACCATAGAAATTGATTTCCCTTAATTTGGAACCATAGATAAAATCTTATGAATTTAATAAGATAAGGAAATTGAATTTTCCAAAGCTAATAAAGCACATATCTAAAAATCCTTACCAAATGGTAAGCAATTAATCCTAAAGAGATTTAAAAGTATAAACAAATATTAAATAAGATTTTACAAATTGGAATCACCTAGTTTTGGCCTTTAAATAAAAAGATGTGGTTTTTAAAAGACAAAGGAAGAAATAATAAATAAGGACTATTTTATAAGAGCCAAATAAAACTTGGCCAAGACCATAAAAAAATGGAATAAACATAATCCAAGTTCAAATGAAATAAATGGATAAATAATATTCAAATAAAATAATATGGCCTTAACCAAATTCTATTCCATTTGATTAAGTTAAAATCCCTAATAAGAATGATTAATTAAATCATGGGAAAATAATATTTAGAATTTACCCAAGTAGAATAAAAGTTATTTAATTAACTTAAATGGGATCAAAAAAATCATCTAAATAAAATTTATGGAATTAAAACCATATTTGATTTCATGGGAATGAAGACAAATACCCAATTTAAATGATTAATAAATCATATTAAAAATATTCCAAATAATTCAAAGTGAATTATTTGACACCCTAATAAATAAATAAAACCTACTAAAAAAGGTTTGGTAAATTTTTTGAAATCAAATAAGAGTTGAAATTATATTTAAAAATCTTGTTTGAATTAAGACAAGGGCCTATTTTAAATAATTAATATACCCTAAAAAGAATAAAAGAAATATTCTAAATTTGACTTGAGAATATGTTAATAAACAGAATTATAATGTGCACAAAGTTTGGCAAAGGTTTGAATTTAATTAGAGTTTGAATTGTGTAAACAGAAATCAAAACAGGAAAAAGCAAATAGAAAAATAAAAATGAATCAGAATAATTTTTTTTTGAAAACCAACCAGACCAGGCCCAGCTAGCCTAGTCTAGCCCACTCCCCATCTCTCTACGCGTGAAACGTTTTTCACCGCAGAACGAACCCGCAACACCACTGACGACCGGACCCCACTGCACCTCCTCTCCCTCGCTGACGACACGGCCCCACTACCGAGTTCATCGTCTCCACCCCGCGACTGGTTCTTCCTTCCCTCCTCGCCGTTTTCTGCTGTCAATCCGCGGACTTAATTCACCTTAACGCCGCGGTTACTCCTCGCTGTGACCACGCACACTTAAGCGTCTCGCTCTCCTCTTCCTTTCCCCCCAGACACCGCTCCCTCTCGGCCACCAGGCTGTACCAATTGACCATTGCCAACCACCTGTTCCGACGAACCTCTCTAGGCAATTCCGGCGCCATCCGACCACCCCTCGCCTCCCAGTGCATGCGAGCCTGCTTCCCATTCCCTGGTGCATCTCCCGGTGCCGCTCTCTTGGCCGTGCATGCACCAGAGCTTCGGCAAGGACATCACCCGAGCGCCACCGTCGCCTGCCACTCCTCCGGCGAACTCCCCAGGTAGCTTCCGTCCACCCCTGACCCTCTCATTGATGCTCATGTAACCGCCACACTCACACGCGTCTAATGCACCCTTCCTATCTCCTAATGGTGGCCTACAAGCTCGCCCACGACGACGAACAGAAGCACCTGACGCCGCCACTAGCTCCGGCGAGCAATAGCCGCTTCTCCCGTGCGCCCCTCGAGTATCTGACCCCACCTTGAGCTTCACTGCAACCACACGAGCACGGTAAGCATCTCCGCTCCTCCCCGCGCGATCTAAATCGCCGGCAACTTCTCTGACAGAGCCGCGCCACCGTGCAGCCGCTGCCAGCGCTGCCAGTTCCTGGCCAGTGCGTTGCAACCGTAGGATGCATATCGTCTAACTAGGATTAGAACTTATCGAAGGGGTATGCGTCCATCTGTGCCGTGCGATTGAAGTGAGATCCTGCGGCCAGTACAGCTCAGTCCAAACGAAACGGTACCGTCCAATAGGATAGAGCCACGTGTCCAGAGTTTGTTTTAAAACGGAAATTTTGTTCTATTAGATGTTCAATCTTATAAATTGCATAACTTTAAATCTACACGTCCAATTTTTATAAATTTTATATCAATGGAATCAGCAGAACAAGTACTTTCCAACTATGCACTTTGTTTAGTAAATTGTTTCTGTTAAAAATGGTTGTTTTTGCAGAAACTTGTGTAGGTATATTTTGAATATAAAAATTATTCTAGCAATATTGTTATGGTAAAATCTTTGGAAATTGTTTTATTTTGAGCCTACTGACCTTAGAAACCAACTTTGAATAAAACATATTTTGGGATGCTAAGGAATAAATCTTTGAATAAAAGCATTTCTAGCCAAATAAAAATATTGATTATGGTTTGAAAATGATTTCTTGAGAAAAAACCTTTGGGAAATGTTTTGATTTAAACTCTTTGACCCTAAACACCAAGTTTTAAGATTTAAAAATATATTTGGTGAATCCTATAATTTTTTTGCTTTACTAAAGGCATTTTCAACAACATAAAATATTGATTTGGTGTAAACTTGGTTTATAGGTGAAACCTTTTGCAAATGGTTTTAATATTAAACACTTGACCATAAAACACTAACATTTGTGTTTAAAAATATATTTGTCAAACACTAGAAAATTTTACTTTGGTTTGAACCATTTCTAGCAAAATAAAAATGACTTATAATGGCCAATTTCACTAACTTGACATCAAATGATTTTGCCACATTTACAAATAACCTTGCCACTTTTATAAATGACCAATAGATATTTTATGATATCTATAACCTATTAGAAACCGCTTTTCCAAATAAAACAATCTTTAGCATGCTTGCATGCATTGCTTTGTTTCTATTATTTTATGTGATGTTGCTTGAATGGTAGATTGAATATTGCTTGCTTGGATGAATTGTAGTGGAATTTGAAGAGTGTGAATATTGCAAGATGAAGGAGTGAACTTATAATTCTCTACCAAAAAGGCAAGTGATGCTTCATACTTTTGCCCTATTATTTTCACTATGCATTAGTGATATTTCTAAGTAGGACTTGCATGGAATTTTTGCTAAGTATAAACTATGCCATGGGAAATCCTAGTAGATGAAACCTTAGTAGAATTTTCCTAAGTTAAGATTCCTACCACTATCATGCTTAGCTTAGCTAGTAGAAAACAAGGGTGGATTATATTCATGCTATGCAATGTTTCTAAGTCAAGGACTTGGGTTTTATTTAATAAAACAACTAAGTGAATGAATCACCTGGGTGGAATGGAAAGAAAGGTTTGTGTTGAGTGGTTACACAAGTCCAGTATGCTGGGGAAAACTTGGGCATCACCAAGTGCAGTATACTGGGGAAGACTTGGTATCTCACTTGTGGATTGCCACCCAGGAACAAAGAGATTTGAGATGTCAAATGTTGAGAAGCTTCAAGTGCAGCCACATGGCATTATGGGCTCTGCCTGGATCATATAGGTTGCAATAACTTAGCCAAATGGACAGTTGGTGGTAGGGGTTTGATAGGTTGGAGCGCGTCCATTCTGGTCTAATTTAAGGGAAGGCTTCTGAAAGATCTTGTCTTGGTGAAACCAAGTCTTGTGGGGAAAGTGCACCACCTTTGCAGAGTGAAAAATCTAAGTACTTAGCCATGTCCATGGTATTGGACAATTTGAGCATCAAGACATGGAAGCTATCACGAATCTCCTCATCCAAATTTCTAAGTTAAAACTTGTGGTTGAACAAGGGTTTAAGGTTCACCAATTTCTATTGGTGGTTCCTTGGGTGATTTTGACAAACAAAACTTAGTGTTTTCAAATGATAAGGAAAATCTATTTTGAGAAAAGCAAGCCCAAGCTCCACTTAGCCAAAAGCATATAGATGATAGACTCCACTATACTACCATAGTATCACTTGCCAATATAATTCAAATGTATTGACCCTTGTGGCTGTAACTTATTATGTTGCAGGTTTGTTTGATGTTAGTGAAGTGTGTTAATTAGGATTACAAGTCTACAACCAACATGACTGCCTGTGGCACTTTGAAGATGAAGGACTCCATGCTATAGTTATTTCTGCTGCATTGTAATGAGATAGCTAAATGAGCTATGTAAGATGTAATGAATTATTTTATTCCTGGTTATAAAGTTGTATTATGACCTTTGTTTCTTGATATTACATCTTAACTGTGGATGCTAGCTATTGATCCAGGGACTAACATTGTAAACACAGGGATCTCCACCTTATTAAAGGTTGGGACCTCTACAGATGGTATCATAGCACTGTGTTGCCTGTAGGATTTGTAACCCTAGGATTGGACAAAACCCCTTAGAAAAATAGGAGTTGTATTTGTTCCAAAACTTATTTACAAACAATCTTGTAAACTCTTTCCTCAACCATTTTGGTTTTGATTCCACATCTCTTCCTTTTCAAACTTGATGGACAAGGACCTTAACCATGAGCAAAGGACTTCACCAACTCAAATGACTTCAACTTCAACATCATCAATGACTTCAACTTTAGTTTCACCCAGGACTTCAATTTGGACATCACTAAGGACTACAAGTGAGACAAGAAATATTACTCAAGACTTGAAGAATAAGGAAACACAACTTAGAAGGAACCATCATCACCTTTGAAGTTTTGTGACCAAGATACAAGAATTCTTCCAAAGATACAATGATCTCATTCATGAAGAAACAACCAAGAAGAATGGAAGGATCTCAAGTGAACCATATAGTTGGACCACCATATTTAGTTTAGATCAAACCCACCAACTTATGTGGTGTAGCAAATATATTTTATTGCCTAAAAATGTGCTTGAAACTTGTTGTTTGAGTGGAATGTTTGTTTGTGATTGCTTGCACATTGCTTATGTGAATTGTGATGTCTGTGATTAGAATTATTTCCTGAGAAATCTTTGTCTATTCTAATCCCAATCCAACCCAAAGGTATGACTTCCCCAAGAGACTCCAACAACAAGGATGGTGACAACAACAACAACAACCAAGAGATCAACATGAGAGAACTCATAGTAACCCAAACCCAGTTGAACCAAGTGACAACTCAGTTTTTAGCCAACAACAATGAGTTAGACCCAACCATGCAAATGTTTTTGGAAACCCAAACTCAATTTGATGCAAAAGGTGACAAATCAAATGATCAACATGGGAGACAACTCTTTTCAAGGAGTTTGTGACAACAACGATGTCAAGGATGATATTATAGAAGGAACTCAAGCTTGCAATATATGTGGAGACATGGATCACACTTCCAAAGAGCATGAAGATCAATGCCCTAATTGTGAAGAGAAACATCAAACTAATCAATGCCCCACATCTCAAGCTACTTGTTTTCTATGTGAAGGAAATAATCATGTCCCAATCCAATGCCCCATCTATTCTATAGTTCAACAAAGGAAACAAGGTGGAGTGCATCAACAGTTTGTAAACCCCCAGGAGGGAACAAATTCTACCAAGAAGGATTAAGACAAAGGAAAATCTCAGCTTGCACCTCCAAGTAATATGACCCACCTTGATGGACAGAAGAAGAGACATATGTATTATCCAAGAAAAATATTAAGGAGACAAGGGGACTTTCCCACCTTTGAGGTGAGATATGAAGAGCATGAACTAGAAGAACTCCTAGCTTTGGAGAAACCCAAGAAGAAGAAGGAAAAAAGCCAAGTGCAGTGTTGCCATTGCAAAGAGATGGGACACTATGCCAATGAATGTCCATAGAAGAAGAAAAAGTATAAGGAAATTAGCCAAGTGTGGTGCAACAACTGCAAAGATCTAGGCCATTATGTATCAACTTGTCCACAAAAGATACGTGAAGAACTCAATCTTGTCACATGTTACAATTGTGGTGACCAAGGACATTATGCAAGCAATTGCCCAGAAAAGGTGAAGCACAAAGTAAACAAGCCTATGAAGGATCTCAGCCTTGTCACATGTTTCAAGTGTGGAAACAAAGGACATTATGCAAATGTTTGCCCAGAGAAATTTCATCTAGACCCCAAGCAAGCCAAGACGTGATCTAGTTGGAAAATTTTTAAGGGTGGTAGTACCCTAGTTGCCTTGAAGCCAACTTGTAACCTCTAGCCTTCCCAAATCTCGGGACGAGATTTCTTTTAAGGGTGGTAGCCTGTCACATCCCAATTTTTTTCCAAATTTTGTAATGTGAAAAATAAATAAACAAAATAAATATTTGTTGAAATTATTAGAGTGAAAAGAAAATTTTTGATTCCAAATGGAAACATCAAAACCTATCTTGAACAAACTTTGAATAAAGTTTGAATCCAACTATATTCAAAGTCAAGAAAAATGTATTCTTCATAAATGCATCTTGAAATTTAAACACTTGGAAAATAAACCAAAACCCTAAAACCCTAATGGAATAAAATCATTTCCAAGATATCTCTAAGACCATGGTTTTGATCCATATAAAAATTTGTCAACAAACATTTATAAATTATCAGGAATGACAAATAGAAATATTATAAAACCATAGAAATTGATTTCCCTTAATTTGGAACCATAGATAAAATCTTATGAATTTAATAAGATAAGGAAATTGAATTTTCCAAAGCTAATAAAGCACATATCTAAAAATCCTTACCAAATGGTAAGCAATTTATCCTAAAGAGATTTAAAAGTATAAACAAATATTAAATAAGATTTTACAAATTGGAATCACCTAGTTTTGGCCTTTAAATAAAAAGATGTGGTTTTTAAAAGACAAAGGAAGAAATAGTAAATAAGGACTATTTTATAAGAGCCAAATAAAACTTGGTCAAGACCATAAACAAATGGAATAAACATAATCCAAGTTCAAATGAAATAAATGGATAAATAATATTCAAATAAAATAATATGGCCTTAACCAAATTCTATTCCATTTGATTAAGTTAAAATCCCTAATAAGAATGATTAATTAAATCATGGGAAAATAATATTTAGAATTTACCCAAGTAGAATAAAAGTTATTTAATTAACTTAAATGGGATCAAAGAAATCATCTAAATAAAATTTATGGAATTAAAACCATATTTGATTTCATGGGAATGAAGACAAATACCCAATTTAAATGATTAATAAATCATATTAAAAATATTCCAAATAATTCAAAGTGAATTATTTGACACCCTAATAAATAAATAAAACCTACTGAAAAAGGTTTGGTAAATTTTTTGAATTCAAATAAGAATTGAAATTATATTTAAAAATCTTGTTTGAATTAAGACAAGGGCCTATTTTAAATAATTAATATACCCTAAAAAGAATAAAAGAAATAGTCTAAATTTGACTTGAGAATATGTTAATAAACAGAATTATAATGTGCACAAAGTTTGGCAAAGGTTTGAATTTAATTAGAGTTTGAATTGTGTAAACAGAAATCAAAACAGGAAAAAGCAAATAGAAAAATAAAAATGAATCAGAATAATTTTTTTTTGAAAACCAACCAGACCAGGCCCAGCTAGCCCAGTCTAGCCCACTCCCCATCTCTCTACGCGTGAAACGTTTTTCACCGCAGAACGAACCCGCAACACCACTGACGACCGGACCCCACTTCACCTCCTCTCCCTCACTGACGACACGGCCCCACTACCGAGTTCATCGTCTCCACCCCGCGACTGGTTCTTCCTTCCCTCCTCGCCGTTTTCTGCTGTCAATCCGCGGACTTAATTCTCCTTAACGCCGCGGTTACTCCTTGCTGTGACCACGCACACTTAAGCGTCTTGCTCTCCTCTTCCTTTCCCCCCAGACACCGCTCCCTCTCGGCCACCAGGCTGTACCAATTGACCACTGCCAACCACCTGTTCCGACGAACCTTTCCTGCCAATTCCGGCGCCATCCGACCAACCCTCGCCTCCCAGTCCATGCGAGCCTGCTTCCCATTCCCTGGTGCATCTCCCGATGCCGCTCTCTTGGCCGCGCATGCACCAGAGCTTCGACAAGGACATCACCCGAGCGCCACCGTCGCCTGCCACTCCTCCGGTGAACTCCCCAGGTAGCTTCCGTCCACCCCTGACCCTCTCATTGATGCTCATGTAACCTCCACACTCACACGCGTCTAATGCACCCTTCCTTTCTCCTTATGGTGGCCTACAAGCTCGCCCACAACGACGAACAGAAGCACCTGACGCCGCCACTAGCTCCGGCGAGAAATAGCCGCTTCTCCCGTGCGCCCCTCGAGTATCTGACCCCACCTTGAGCTTCACTGCAACCACACGAGCACGGTAAGCATCTCCGCTCCTCCCCGCGCGATCTAAATGGCCGGCATCTTCTCTGACAGAGCCGCGCCACCGTGCAGCCGCCGCCAGCGCTGTCAGTTCCTGGCCAGTGCGTTGCAACCGTAGGATGCATATCGTCTAACTAGGATTAGAACTTATCGAAGGGGTATGCGTCCATCTGTGTCGTGCGATTTAAGAGAGATCCTGCGGCCAGTACAGCTCAGTCCAAACGAAACGTACCGTCCAATAGGATAGAGCCACGTGTCCAGAGTTTGTTTTAAAACAGAAATTTTGTTCTATTAGATGTTCAATCTTATAAATTGCATAACTTTAAATCTACACGTCCAATTTTTGCAAATTTTATATCAATGGAATCAGCAGAACAAGTACTTTCCAACTATGCACTTTGTTTAGTAAATTGTTTTTGTTAAAAATGGTTGTTTTTGCAGAAACTTGTGTAGGTATATTTTGAATATAAAAATTATTCTAGCAATATTGTTATGGTAAAATCTTTGGAAATTGTTTTATTTTGATCCTACTGACCTTAGAAACCAACTTTGAATAAAACATATTTTGGGATGCTAAGGAATAAATCTTTGAATAAAAGCATTTCTAGCCAAATAAAAATATTGATTATGGTTTGAAAATGATTTCTTGAGAAAAAACCTTTGGGAAATGTTTTGATTTAAACTCTTTGACCCTAAACACCAAGTTTTAAGATTTAAAAATATATTTGGTGAACCCTATAATTTTTTTGCTTTACTAAAGGCATTTTCAACAACATAAAATATTGATTTGGTGTAAACATGGTTTATAGGTGAAACCTTTTGCAAATGGTTTTAATATTAAACACTTGACCATAAAACACTAACATTTGTGTTTAAAAATATATTTGTCAAACACTAGAAAATATTACTTTGGTTTGAACCATTTCTAGCAAAATAAAAATGACTTATAATGGCCAATTTCACTAACTTGACATCAAATGATTTTGCCACATTTACAAATAACCTTGCCACTTTTATAAATGACCAATAGATATTTTATGATATCTATAACCTATTAGAAACCGCTTTTCCAAATAAAACAATCTTTAGCATGCTTGCATGCATTGCTTTGTTTCTATTATTTTATGTGATGTTGCTTGAATGGTAGATTGAATATTGCTTGCTTGGATGAATTGTAGTGGAATTTGAAGAGTGTGAATATTGCAAGATCAAGGAGTGAACTTATAATTCTCTACCAAAAAGGCAAGTGATGCTTCATACTTTTGCCCTATTATTTTCACTATGCATTAGTGATATTTCTAAGTAGGACTTGCATGGCATTTTTGCTAAGTATAAACTATGCCATGGGAAATCCTAGTAGATGAAACCTTAGTAGAATTTTCCTAAGTTAAGATTCCTACCACTATCATGCTTAGCTTAGCTAGTAGAAAACAAGGGTGGATTATATTCATGCTATGCAATGTTTCTAAGTCAAGGACTTGGGTTTTATTTAATAAAACAACTAAGTGAATGAATCACCTGGGTGGAATGGAAAGAAAGGTTTGTGTTGAGTGGTTACACAAGTCCAGTATGCTGGGGAAAACTTGGGCATCACCAAGTGCAGTATACTGGGGAAGACTTGGTATCTCACTTGTGGATTGCCACCCAGGAACAAAGAGATTTGAGATGTCAAATGTTGAGAAGCTTCAAGTGCAGCCACATGGCATTATGGGCTCTGCCTGGATCATATAGGTTGCAATAACTTAGCCAAATGGACAGTTGGTGGTAGGGGTTTGATAGGTTGGAGCGCGTCCATTCTGGTCTAATTTAAGGGAAGGCTTCTGAAAGATCTTATCTTGGTGAAACCAAGTCTTGTGGGGAAAGTGCACCACCTTTGCAGAGTGAAAAATCTAAGTACTTAGCCATGTCCATGGTATTGGACAATTTGAGCATCAAGACATGGAAGCTATCAAGAATCTCCTCATCCAAATTTCTAAGTTAAAATTTGTGGTTGAACAAGGGTTTAAGGTTCACCAATTTCTATTGGTGGTTACTTGGGTGATTTTGACAAACAAAACTTAGTGTTTTCAAATGATAAGGAAAATCTATTTTGAGCAAAGCAAGCCTAAGCTCCACTTAGCCAAAATCATATAGATGATAGACTCCACTATACTACCATAGTATCACTTGCCAATACAATTCAAATGTATTGACCCTTGTGGCTGTAACTTATTATGTTGCAGGTTTGTTTGATGTTAGTGAAGTGTGTTAATTAGGATTACAAGTCTACAACTAACATGGCTGCATGTGGCACTTTGAAGATGAAGGACTCCATGCTATAGTTATTTCTGCTGCATTGTAATGAGATAGCCAAATGAGCTATGTAAGATGTAATGAATTATTTTATTCCTGGTTATAAAGTTGTATTATGACCTTTGTTTCTTGATATTACATCTTAACTGTGGATGCTAGCTATTGATCCAGGGACTAGCATTGTAAACACAGGGATCTCCACCTTATTAAAGGTTGGGACCTCTGCATATATCGCGAAACAAAGGGATTAAGATACTAGCATAAAAGGTTCCGACGATCACAAGAAAGTCATCGTTGAATGTGTGGGAGTCAGTATGGGTCTCCACATCCCGCTTCTGATTATTGACCCGAGAGGGGTCTCGATCATGTCCCCATTATTCACGAACCATACGGTTACACACTTAGGAGACACCGACATCCAATTGGAGCAAAAGTTTCAAACCGAAAGAATAAACAAGCACATGAATTTATTTCACTAGATACCGAAATAGGTTTTCGGGTGAAATTGCATAAATAGGTTATGCATGTGAAATAGAATTCTAGCAAGGGTTATATGTGAATGTTTTTCATTAAATTAATTGACAAAATTCTGAATAAATAAAAGAGTTTTATTTAATGAGAGTTTGCATTAAATTTGGTGGAAATTTAATAGCAAGTTTGAGTGGGATTTTGAGTGGAGGGATTTGAATGGATTTTTGTGAGTGGAGTGTCCACCCACATGAAGAGGGGAGGACAAGGGGCAGCCCCCATGCCCCGGCCACCCCCTTGGGGTTCCCCCTCCTCCTATAAAAGGCACCCCTTCTCCTCTCTCTCACTCACACCTCCTCGTGAAGGATCTCTCTCCCCCTCTAGAATTTATCCCCCATGGTCTCGGACTAGCGAGATACATGTTCCCGGTGGCTATTCGGCAATAAAGAGTTGTGCTTCCGCTGCATCGCTGGAGCGAGGAGGTGGAGGTTGCTCGGTGCCTCGAACGTGTGTGCGAGCACGGACGCGCTACTAATTTGTGGTGCTAGGACTTCCTCTCGATCTTGAGATCGGCAAGAGATTGTCTACATCAACCACGAGTCGAACTCGTTAAGCTTTGTCGGTCTTCAAGGGTATGTTATCTATGGATATACATCCGCCCGTTGTTTGTATCTAGTAGATAGATCTTGGTACATAGTTCACATCGTAGGAAATTTTTTGTTTTCTATGTTGCGAACCCATCATGAAGACCACTGACGGTGGTAGCCAAAGCTCCTCCGAGCCCCTCAACACCGCCGACTTCGAGGAGGATGACTCTCCTACTGTTGATGATGCTTCATCCAAGTCGCATGCGCTAGAGGAATGAAAAACAATATGTAATATTTCTTTCCTCTGGAATTTGTATGTGCAAAAAACTACTTGTTAACTTAAGGCGGAAAATAATGGTTATTATTTCCCGCTACTCAAGAACTGGTTCCAACATGTATATATTTTTTAAGCAAGTGCTGGTTTATCCATTACTTTGGTTTTTAATGCTTGACTTTTCATGAGTCGGAAGACTCGTTGTCGGAATTACGAGCTCAGGTGATGATGCCCAATGGCACCATCAATAACCTAAGCACAAAATCACCGACAATAAGTGCCAAAAGTCACTACTCCAGAATCCACAAAAAGACAAAGAACGTGTAGATCCGAAAACTTAAGCTAACGCCCGTAGGCGGAATTTTCACAAGTGCAATTGCAAAACTTGCGCATAAAGATTTTATACGATCCAAAAATGAAAATTAAAGGAGGTAAAAGACTCAGAAATATGAGTGAACCAGAGAGCTTTATTTCATTGATCATATAAGAGGTACACGATAGATAAAAATACTAAGTGTAGAAAGGACGTAGTTGTGCTATGTTCCATGGCCAATCAAGCTCTGGGTAGTCATCATCCGGGTCACATCGCTTACGCTTATGATCCTCGTTGGGTCTATCCTTCAGTTCAGTAGTAAGACCCATTGAGTAGCGCGTTGCTTATAATGAACGGTCCTTCCCATGGCGGGGATAACTTGTGTGACTTCTTCTGCTTAAGGCGGAGCACCAGATCCCCCTCTTTAAACGAGCGATGCCGGACGCGGCGACTATGGTAACCGCATAGCTTCTGCTGGTAGATGGCGGATCTTTGGCATGCCAATATGCGCTCCTCCTCGAGAAGGTCCACATCTAGACGTCTGGATTCCTCAGCGTCATATTCATCGTAGGCCGCAACTATTGGTGCATCATGAAGGATGTCGGAAGGAAGGATGGCTTCTGCTCCATATACCATGAAGTAAGGGGTGTAGCCGGTGGATCTGTTGGGTGTAGTTCGTAAACTCCACAGCATAGATGGAAATTCTTCCGCCCAGGCTCCATCTGCTCTATGTAGCGGTGCCTCAAGACGTGGCTTGATTCCCTACAGAATTAATCCATTGGCTCGCTCAACCTGACCATTGGACTATGGATGCGCCACAGATGCAAGGTCAAGTCGGATGCCTTTGTCCCAACAATAAGCCCCCACTTCTCCGAGTAACAAGTTCCTGCCGTTGTCGGTGATTATGCTATGTGGGAGACCAAAACTCACCACTAGATCCCGGACAAACCTAAGGGCAGTTGCCCCATCGAGCTTTCTAATGGGTTTAGCTTCTATCCATTTGGTGAATTTATCAACTGCTACTAGCAGATGCGTAAACCCACATGCTGTCGTCTACAACGGACTAACCATGTCCAGCCCCCAGACTGCAAACGGCCAAATTATTGGTATTGTTCGCAATTCTTCAGCAGGAACATGTGGTTGTCGGGCATAGTACTGGCATCCCATGCATGTCTCAACCAGCTTGTCGGCATCCGCCTTCGCGGTCAGCCAGTAGAATCCTTGCTAGAAAGCTTTAGCGACCAACGATCAAGGAGCGGCGTGATGCCCGCAATCTCCGAGATGGATTTCGCGTAGGATTTCAATACCTTCTTGATGGAAAACACACTTAAGGTATACACCAGTAGTGCTTCTTTTGTAGAGATGTCCATTGATTATGGTATAGCCCTTTGCTCGACGTACTATTTGCCGTCTTTCGACCTCGTCGTCGGGCAAAGTTCCGTGTTCGAGATACTCCATGAACGGTTTTGTCCAAGCCGGAGGGACCTTTGTCACCATGTGAACGAAAGAGTCAACTCTGTCCGGGTTGTTGATGTCTGCTCCCTTCACGGATGGTGTCCGTAGATGCTCTAGGAAAACTCTAGGTGGAATTCGTTTGCGCCCTGATCCAAGCTTTGACAGCAGATCAGCCGCCTCATTTTGCTCCCTAGGTACATACTTGACCTCGTAGCCCAAGAACCTCTTGGCTATCTCGTCCACTTCGTCTTGATATGCCGCCATCATAGGGTTCCGTGCGTTCCAGGTGCCAGCCACCTGCTGGTAAACCAAGTCGGAATCTCGATGGCAAACTATGTGCTTGATGCCAATATCCTTGGCTACGCGTAGTCCGTGAATGAGTGCTTCATACTCCGCCATGTTGTTCCTAGCCTCTAAGTGGATCTGCAGAACGTAGTGTAGCTTGTCCCCAGTTGGTGATTGTAGCAATACACCAGCCCCCGAGCCGTTGAGTAGCTTTGATCCGTCAAAGTGCATCACCCAGTATTCTGGTTCCGGCATTGGGGTAGCATCTGGCATCTCCGTCCAATCTGCGATAAAATCCGCCAAGGCTTGTGACTTGATAGCATCGCGTCGCTTGTAGGTGATCTCAAAGGCGGAAAGTTCAATGCCCCACTTTGCGACCCTTCCTGTAGCGTCGCTGTTGTTGATAATGTCGAACAGTGGAATCTCTCTCACCACTATGATAGGGTGCTCCTGGAAATAGTGCCTCAGCTTCTGAGAAGCAAGGAATACTCCATAAGCTATCTTTTGGTAGTAAGGGGAAAGCTTCTTGGACTCTGTCAAGACCTCGCTTACGTATTAAACTGGTCATTGAACTCCGTGCTCATGCCCTGGTTCTTTCCGCTCTACCACGACGACGATGCTGATTACCCGGTTGGTGGCCGCCATGTAGGTTAACATGGTCTCTCCAGGTTCAGGTGCTGCAAGGATAGGCGCTGAGGAAAGTATATCCTTGAGCTGCTTCAATGATGCATCCGCATCGTCCGTCCACGTGAATTTTTCCGCCTTCTTCAGCAACTTGTACAGTGGCAGATCCTTCTCTCCAAGTCGGCTGACGAACCGACTAACTGCTGCAACACAACCTGTTAGCCATTGTATGTCCTTTAGGCATGTCGGACGGTTTATGTTTAGGATGGCCTTGATTTTCTTCGGGTTGACCTCGAGTTCACGCTGGGAAATGATGAATCCCAACTATTTGCCGGCTGGAACCCCGAAGACACACTTCTTAGGGTTAAGCATCATGTTGTATTTCCGGAGATTATCAAAGGTTTCTTTTAAGTTGAAGATTAAGTCATTTGATTTTTTAGACATCACCGCTATATTGTCCACATAGGCGTGAACATTCCGACCAATTTGATCGTGTAGGCAATGTTGCATTGTCCGCTGGTACGTAGCACATGCGTTTTTCAGCCCAAAGGGCATCGTGACATAGCAAAACATGTCGTAGGGTGTAGTGAACGAAGTGGCCAATTGGTCCGACTTCCTCATCTTGATCTGGTGGTATCCTGAGTATGCATCGAGAAAACACAAAGCTCCGAGCCAGCCGTCGAATCAATGACTTGGTCAATGTGAGGCAAAGCAAACGGATCTTTGGGACATGCCTTGTTCAAGCCGGTGTAATCAACGCACATTATTAATTATTTGGTTCCCTTTTTGGGGACAAGTACAGGATTGGCCACCCATTGGGTGTGAAGTACTTCTCGGATAAAACTAGCCTTAAGTAACCTAGCTATCTCTTTGCCTATGGCGTGTCTCTTCTCATCTCCAAAGCATCATAGAGGTTGTTTCACTAGTTTACATTTTGGATCAATATTCAAGCTGTGCTCGGCAAGTTCCCTAGGTACACTTTTCATGTCGGCAGGTTGCCAGGCAAAGATGTCCCTATTTGCGGTGACCCAGCATACCACTGCATGATGTAGTATACTATAGTCATTGACATAACACCAATGAAACACCGTTCACTAGTATTACATCCCTCAGAATGGCACAACAGAAACACAGCGGGTCCAATACATGGCCAAAGGTTACAACTCACTCTTTACATAAGATCCATAGAACACTCTAGGTTAAAGAGAGAGAAAGAACCTCGTACGAAGAAGAATCAAAGTTTAATAACGTAAAACTATTATATTATTAAAACTAGTATTTAACTAAGGAATTGGCATTGCTGCTATTGCAATATGCTACAGAATTAGGTTCTTTGGCTAGAAATCATATTCCTATCTAGTCAGTAACTTCGTCTTCACTTGAGTTGATGTATAAGTTGACTTCCTTGACTTCATTGAAGAGCTTTAGTTTTGGATGATGAGTCCTGGAGCATAACTTGATTTAGATGTTGTCTGTACCGGCTTTAGAATCTAGCAAAGGTTAAGAAGATATGTTGAGTACGAGCATACTCAGCAAATTCACTAGAAAAGGAGTGTTTGATGCTCTATAACTACAACCACAGACCGTAGGTCGTAGCAATGCAAGTTTTCATAAACATTTCTTCAAAGGTTGCTTTTATTCTGAAAAGCTATGTCCGTCAGCCTTCACGGGTTTACCAAAACTTTCATAGAGTTCCTTTCCCGCCGCGTTCGCAGCTCCTTCCCGGAACAGGGAGTAACAAGTTACAGTTCTTACACTCTGTAGAGGTGCGTTACTTTACCCATGAGAGATTAACTCTTTGTTGCACAACCGGGCAGCTTATTCCCGTCCACAATTCCATGATGTGGGGCCTAGAAGATGATCCAAGCCAATCACTGCCCCCTTCGCGACCTCGCGTGCCTCCTTGGTGTACACCATGCCCACATAATGAAGTACGGCAATGGTTTGTACAAACCGTTAGATGTCAGAACTATCATTGGACGTTGAGGGTTCCCACCCATATGCTGCATATCCTCTACGAATTACCAATTAATATGCACGCTACAAGGATAACAGCCACGACCTGCACATCCGGCTTCATGCGAGAGGAAGAAGATACAGCTGACTTCTCCGTCCCATTCCAAATCTCATGGTTAACGCGTAATATACGGCACAAGAATCACTGGCGACATTGGTTGTTAAATCCTGGGTTATATAGTTCTAAACAGTGGTATTCCAGCTGTCAGATTTAATAGATTAGCTGATCACCCTGGATCAGTAACCAATAGTTCATATTATTATCAAAAATAGTGTTTTCTGACCTTTTTCAAATGCAGGTGATAACAACACTGGATTTGTAAAATACTTTACAGAAAATAAACAAAGGACATGAGCAAGTTTGAACTTGCCTTTTGTGATTGTAAGATTATGCACTCACGCTCTTCGAGTAAATATAAGAACCAAAATCTGAAATCATCATCATTGGTCCGGTAAGGACTACTGTTTAAAGAAGCAATATGCTTTTATGCATAAGTAATATGATGCATGTTTTAACGCAAATCCCGGAAATAACGTTGTCCTAGGGTTTGGATCTCGGAAATGGTTATTTTGGAATGTGTGGTTCTTTTAGATAAGTTTCACATCTGTGCTTCTTATTAGAGCTTATGAGTGGTTGTGGGAACACATAAGTAGCAATCAAATATATATACTTATGAAATGCTAGTCAAATTTGCTTATATAAGAGTGCTTGTTTGAAGTGGCAAAAAGAATAACCTTCGAAGAAAAGGCTCCTCTTCTAAGGTCTAGACAAGCTTTGTGGTTAGTTGAGTTGGGTAGCTGTTATTTATGTTTTCTCGAATGGTTTGGGTTTGAGATGTTTTCATAACTTAACTACTTCACACCAAAGTTAACTATAAAACATAGAGTAATGTTTATTGTATTATATTTATATTCTTGAAGACTAAAGTTAACTTTAAAATATAGATAGTTTTGAAGGTTTAATATTTATAGCATTTGTATCTTGTGTATCTGGAATGTTTCCTTTAGGTTACTTAATATTAGTGATCCTTTTACTTAGTGTAGTGGTTTCTTGACCTTATCATGGGGTAGTATCATTTACCTTTTATAGATGGGTGAGTATAGTTTATAAATCAAGATATATTGTCTCTTAACTACTTTTGATATTTCTATAGTGTTGTGGTAGTTTTTGTAATTTGGTAGTTAACATAGATGGAAAGGATCTGATTTATTCACAAGGTGTTCTTAAAGGTTTTTATCATGAATTGGAATACTTTGAGAATATAATCTTTACTCAAGGTTGAGGATAATTTAAATAAAAGGGTATTTATAATTTTTTAAACCATTATGGCCTTATATTATTAATATTTAAGACTAATACTATTTATTATACTTATTTGACCTATTTTAGAAATATTAATAAATTTTATTTATCCTTATATGAATTATTAATGAAGTAAATAAGTTTAAATTTGAGTTATTAAAATATTTAAATTTTTATTTAACTCAAAAAGGAGAATATTAGATTTTTAACATGTAGATATTATTTTTTTGTGATCATTTTGGTATATTACATTTATTTTTGTGATTTATAAATAATAAGATATGATTTTTACAATTCTTATTACTTTATAATTACTTAATAAATAATAAATATTTACTTAAGTAAAATAATAATACATGATTATGGTTTCAAATTATAATTTTTATTTTTATAAGATTTTAGGTATTCTATTTATATGTTTAACATTTACCAATATTAAAATATGAATTATCAAAGTTTTATTACTTATAAAACCTTTATTAAATAGTATTTATTTAAATAATCATCATAATAATATTTGATAATAGTTTTAAGTTATATATTTTATTTTTCTGAACATTTTCATATATTATACACATTTTTCTGAATTACAAAACAAAAGTTATTAATTAAACAAGATTTAATCATTTATTTGATTTCTAGAATATTAATAATTAAGTTTATAACATTTTATCTATTTTTTAAAGAGGAAATACTTTTTACACCGCACCCAGAGTTAGCCCCAGTCACTGACTAGTGGGCCAATGACCACCTCAGTACGTTGTGTAAAGAAAATACATTTATTATCGACCCTGCCTTGACCCTCAGTCAATGACATATGGGCCCAAGGCCATGTCATCAGCCACGCGGGCAAAGACTGGTCAAACAAGGTACCGGGTCCAGGATGGCGCCAGCGTGACGTAGCTATGGTGTCAGCACCACCACCGCCGTCAGCGGTTGGTCGCCGACGATGATCTACTGAGCCTTAGCAAGCGAAATAAGCCTAGTTCAAATCAGTGCATCGCGCTGAGTCCTAAAATGGCGGCACCGCTCGGAAATGGTCATCGGAGCCTCAGCTCCGACGGTGGCCGACGGTGGCACACGGTGAGACGGCGATTTACAACGAGATCAGGCGATTTAAGGATACTGGAAGGTTCAGGAACTCACCTTGATGATGATAGAGAGGTCGGCGAGGACATGCGCGGTTGGAGGCGAGCTCTCTAACAAGATTTCTGACGAACTTCCGCGAAGAAGAATGGCCAAATTCGTCCACTCCAGTGCTCCCCTTGATGCAAGATTTCTCTTAGAGGATCTACGGAGGACGGTGCTTCTCCATGGCTGCTTGGAAGGGTGTGGGGAGATGTGGTTCGTCGGCAAGGTGTGGCTCCTGTGAGCTAGGGTTTCGGCCCATTCAAATCAGAGAGGATAAGGAGGGACTGAGGATACGGATTGAGGCAGGGCGTCGCGGTGGCCTTCTTATCCCCCTCTGGAACGGCGGCGAGCATCTTGGAGCACGGCTGACGACGACGACGGCATCAGGCGGCGACGAGCTCCTCCAGCGAGCTGTCTGTGTGCGTGAGGATGAAGATGACATGTTATTTTGCGGATAACCCCCTGTGTTTCTTTCTTCTCAACCCACAATCCTTCTCTGGCCCCAATTGTCAGTCACAGAAGAGAAAGAACTGGGCTGGTTACTGGGCTGTTGTGGGCTGGACATGGGCGTCAGGTAAAAACAGAGATGTTGGGCCACAGCCAGGTAATGTTTTTATTTGCTTTAACCTTTTTCTATTTTCTGTTTTCCTATTCAGATTTGAATTTGATTTATATTTTGAACCTTTCTTTGTAGAATTTATTTGCTGGATATTTGCAATAATACTAAAATATATTTCGTATCATTTGTAAACTTTTATTAAATAATCTTTTTATATTTCTTTTATTTACTCAATATGAACCCCTTTAATAATTTGTAGAAACTTTTCTTATTATTTTATTTTCCTCCTTTAGTTATGGATTTCTAAATGATATATTGTTATTTGTTTATAAGACTTAACTCTAGTTGGCTCAGAGTTTGAATAGAAACTTTTATATGTATAATGATTCTATACCATTATTTGATGCATGAAATATATAAGACATTGATATGGTTATTACTACTCCCATTAATTTGGAAAATGGCAATGTATATATTCTATTGTGATAAACAAAGAAGTTTAAGGTTTTGAATTATGAATACTTACCCTAGGGTTTAGGGTTTTTAATATACTTAGATTCCTTTATGGATATGAGTAAAGAATTAATAACTAAGCATATTGTCTTCTGTTTGTGATATTTGATGACATCACCTTTTATAATAGAAAGCTATATCTTGAATGTTTTATAGCAAGGAATTGATAAAGATACTCCTAAGCACATATAATTATGATGGTTGGAATTGGCAGAGATGTGTTTATGTGATTTGTTGTAGGGGAATGTTCCTATCAAGTGATATAGATATAAAATGAGGAATCCTTAATATGAAATGGATATTATACTTGGTTTTAAGATTTAGAGTTGATTGCTTACCAAGAATTACTATCTTCCATAATTCATAATTCTAGACTTCTTATTAAAGAAGTCCTTTCCAAGATATACTACTTTTTTCTATCTATCATCATGATTAACATGATGAGATTTAATTCATAGTTCTATTCTCATTCACTGATTAACCTTCTAAACTCATGGATGAATCCAATGAGTTTGATACTAAAATATTTCATAACTTCCACATATCCTTGATTAGTTGCACCTACTACTCTATGGTTGATAGCCTTCCATCCAACAAATAGTTCCTTCAAACTCCACTCATAATCTTCCTTAATCATTCATTAATAATGTATCTCTATTAGTTGTTTGCATCCAACTACCTTGCTCTAAAGTTGACTATCCTTAAAGATGAATAACACCACTTCTATGACTCTATGCTATACTAGCTTTAGTTAAATAATATCATCCTATATTCACTTTATTCCAACCCTAAATTATATTTATGTGGCTTGTAATGACTACTCTAGGATAACTTATCTCTTCTAGGGTTCCCATCATGTTCTACCCACCAGTATTACTTACACTAAATATAAGCATTCAACATTGGTGGCTAAAGCATCACCATTATAATCCTTTAATCATTTATTGCTTAAATTCTTAGTTGGCTAAGCAAGACTTTATCAATCGTACTTTTCCATTATCTTGAAATTATTTTCTTAGTATCTCATATTGGATTAAGGTTATTAATGGACTATGCCCTCTTTAAAAGATTTAAGTAAATGTTATGATAAGATCAAGAAATAGTAGATCAAACATTGATAGTTAAAGAATTTGTGAATCAATGGTTGATTACTCAAAATTGATGAACAACAGATATTAAGATAGGTTCCATAAAGATTGATATGGAAAGAAAGATATATAGTGAATGATCTAAACTTAGTTTCCTTCCAATTAAAACTCATTAAAGAGTTAAAGTTAGGTATTACTATGGTACTCATAGTAAGAATAGATAAGAATAAGATAGGTCAACATTAATCATTGCATTTTATTATTTTAGTGGTAATCTTAACTTAGTTTTTATAGGTTGATATGATGAATAGTATGATATGATCCCCTAAGGATCATCTATGAATCATTTAAGCAATGTATTATAAGTGACATATTATTATATCTGGTCTACCCTTAGACCAAATCATGTTTAACCAAATAAGGTTTTAGAAATGGTCATATTGAAACTTATCACAGTTAACTTGATGATCTACTTCAATTCCATCAAGTTAAGAGAAGCTTCAATCAATTTGACAAGTTCTGTTTTAAAAGCGCGAAAAATATTCGGATTTTCTATGCATGAATGCAATGCACACATCTGGGTTCAACTTATTTCTAAGCTCTAATGCTGGGATGTTACACTATTCTTTCGGAGGAACTCGATGAGCGCGCTTTCCTATTTAGGGTCCAGGTTCGTCCCAATGGCAATGGTCTTGGAGGCATCGCCTACCACAAGTTCCACCGGCTTGGTCTCGATGGCGGCCTTGAATGCTGGGGCGGAGTCAGAAATCTGTTTCTTCGACGCCGGCATATTTGAGGCATCGAACTTGCTCTGGATCTCCTTGAATTCTTCGCTGTAGAGGACAACTTCTGCGTAGGCTGCTTCTCCAATCTCGCAGTCCCTTGCTTTGGTAAAGCTTCCGGATACGGTGATGACACCGCTTGGTCCGGGTATCTTGAGCTTGTTGTAGATGAAGCATGGCTTGGCCATGAAGGTGTGCAATATGTCGCAGACGAATATGACGTGGTACACGCTCTTGAAGGGGACCACCTCAAAGGGCATGCGTTCTTGGCGGTAATTATTAACATAAACAAAAGCGACATGAAGTGTGATGCACCCAAGGGACCTAGCCTCCCGACCAGGAACTACACCGTGGAAGATGGTGTTGGTCCGCCTTAGGTTTGCCTCCGTCAAGTTCATATTCTGCAGTGTATCCAGGTACATGATGTTGATGTTGCTTCCACTATCCACCATACATTTGGTGAACTCATTGCCGTCAATCAGGGGGTTGATGATCATGGTGTATTGGTTCTCCGTAGGGATGAGGTCTGGGTGATCCTTCCTGTCCCAGGTAATTGGAATCTCCGACCAGCGCAGGAATTGGGGAACTGGGGGTAGAGTAGCCATCAGTATCCTCATGGAGGTCTTCTGTTGTCGGACGTTGGGGGTGCCAAGGAAAGTGTGGAAAACTGCCACCTTCTTCTCGAAGGTTTTTTTGCCCTTGCCGTCGCTCTTGGCGGCGTGTTTGGGGTCAACGTCCTCGTCCATGTCACTTGAATCCTTGGACTCCTCCTCCTTCTTCTCCTTGCCCTTGCCTCGCGGTCTGTTCTTCCAACTTCGCTTGTAGCCGGACTCCAGGTCCTCCTTGAGGTCGTTGACGAACTTGCAGTGGCGATTGGTGTAGGTGGCCTTGCCGTTGGCGTCGAGGTGTACGAGGCACGGCATATCACGGTACTCCTCGTAGGTTTGGGGAACGCGGAGCGCTGCCGAGGTAGTTTCACTGCCTCGCTGCTGCCCACGACCTGCTCCCCGCCCTCGGCCACGCTGTCCGCCATCACCTCGTCCTGCAAAAGTCATAGCGACCATGTCGGGGGTTTGCTTTTCTTCTGGTGCGGTCTTCCGCTTGGTGCTGCTGTTCCTCCGAGCTTGTGTTGGAACGGCCGTTGCCAGCAGAGAGCCGCGAGCATCATCGTCGGCAGCCGCGAACTCACTAGCCAACTGAATCATCTGGTTCAAGTCTAGCTGGTGATTGTCCTACATGCGCTTCATCTTATGTCGGAGCAACGTGCCCCTTTCCAACCCATCGATGATGGCGGCCATGGCGGTCTAGGCATGCACTCCTGCGCAGGAATTCTTCATATCCAGCCAGCGGGAGAGGTAGGCGCGAGATGCCTCATCTTTCTCTTGCACGCACCGCTGTAGATCGCCAACAGTGCAGGGACGTTTGTATGTACCCTCGAAATTCTTGGTGAACACTTCTTGCATGTCCAACCAATTGCAGATGGATGTTTCCGGCAAGTCATCAATCCATTGACGGGTCGTGCCCGCCAACATTAATGGGAGGTATTTGACGGCGATGTTTGGGTTACCCCCGGCGATTTCCACCGTGTTGTCGTAGTCCTGCAACCATGTAGCTGGCTTGGCGGTGCCGTCATAGGGCTTGATGGTCTTGTCAATCCGGAAACCTTTGGGGTAAGTTGTGGACCGTAGCACAGGTCCAAAGCAACGTGGTCCTAGGTATGGTCCTTCCCAGGCCTCGTGGATCTTGTCCAGACGCGAACGTGCATCGTATGGCTCTGGGCTTCTTTTCTTCTTCTTGCCATCATGGGATGGGCTGCGTGAACGACACGGGCCTCCTCCGCCATGGTGGCTGCTGGGTGGCGACGGAGGCGGAGGTGGCGGTGGGTTAGCCTTCTTGTTGTTACCCTCCTGCGACGCCTCATACTTGTCGCGGTTGCTTGTCGGACGCGGAGGGTCATGGTGCGACCTGCTCTTATGTCCTTGGTTGCGTTCCCCGTCATGACGGGTTTGCTCCATGTTGTTGCAGATGAAGATGCCGCTCTTCCTTGGCGGAGGCATATCCGTATGACGGTGAGCCTTGGTTTCTTCGCGATGTTGGGTGGAATGGGGTGGTGGCGATGTGCGACGGGGTTGGGCCTTGCCTCCATGGTCGGAGGATATGGGAATAGCATCCTTCCTGTTTGCGCGCATCTGTTGGGAATATTCCCTAGAGGCAATCATGTATGATGAGATTTCCCATTGTATTCATAAAGATATTAAGTAGTCCCTGTATAAACATTTGATGTGTATCATTGAATATGTGATTCGGTTGTGGAACTATACATTCATGTTGTTTGTACTAAATATCCTTGGTCATTGAGCTTGTGTTGGACACACAACTTAGACCAATGTGAAAGTTGGCTTGATGACTCGGTTCCACTTGTCATGGTCATGGAGATGCTATTCCAACTTACACAGATTCAGCTAAAGAGTTTAGCGAGTCGGATTGACCCATATTGAGGTACAACGAACAAGTTGTCATTTGTATATCTCAATCAATGTAATCCTTAGACCTGAGGTTGTTGCATAGTCCAAGTTGAGGATCACCAACTTAGGTTCTATCAAACGCTGCTCCGTAACTGGCCAGTCATAAAGGCAAAGTTTGGGTCGACTGAGAATCAAGCTACGTGATGTGAATAACCAAGATGGGATTTTGCCCCTCCACTCTGAGAGATATTCTCTGGGCCCTCTTGTGAGATATGATTCGGAAAGCATGGCCATGCACGACTCGATTAAGTGTTAACCGAGGCGATCGACTAAGAGTTAGTCGGGTGAATCACTTATCTCGGATCAAGAAGAGAGTCGGACTATTTAAGGGATGACAAGGTATATCGTGACGCAAAAGGGACTCGGACGTAAGTCGCATTGGAAAGGGACTCGGACTCGGACGTCATGACTCTTTGGTACTTGGGAGTCGGCACGTTCTGCTAGGAGCCGCTACCGACTAATCGATTGAGAGTTAGACTCTAATCGTGTCCAAGTAGCCATGAGCCTGCGGGGTCACACACTTAAGAGCGAGAGCAAGTTCGGATTGGATCTGAACCGGAAATCTGGTTGGGTTGGACCCAAAGCCGGATTAGGACTGAGTTAGTGAGTCGGACTCACGGTGACTAGTGTTATATGGGCTTTAGTGAATGGGCCATGAGAGTGGAGCCCATGTTCACTCCCTATATATAGTGGAGCACGGTAACCCAGAAGGGTTAATCATTGATCGGTTAGGTTATTCCATGTGTTGGAAACCCTAGCTCCACAGCAGTCCTGCCGACGTAATGAATATAGCAGTTCGCCGTCGGTGCTCCTCCTTGTACATGTGGATACTAGCAGAGGTGTTGTACGATCAGCACCAGGACGATCGGATCGCAAAGGACTGCACTGCATCAACTGACGCGCTATATCAGTAATCTGCAACTGCGCGTCTAGTGGTAAACCTCGTGGCCTTCTACCTCAGCTAGATCTTGGGATCACCACGTTAGAGGGAAAAGTTTTGTTTTATCTCTGTGTTGACCACCAGTGGTATCATAGCAATAGCTTCTGGTTTTAGGCTCGAGATCGCGCATATGTGATATGCGGTTGGCTGTAGATGAGATCTATATGCTGTTTGGTGCTCGATCTATGAGATAGATCGGTTTTGTACTAGGTTGATTGGATCAACTGTACTCGGGGAATGGTAGATCTGATTTCCGTGATCATACTGCTGAGGTCGTGGAACGACATACCCCTACCGGTCGGCTTCCGCCATCGGGGTAGACTGTGACACGTAAATCCAGATGCGGTGATCGAAGATCAAAGAGTTTGATCGAGTCGGAACGATGGTCGGAATCCATGTTCGAATCATAGATGAGATCTACGTTTTCGGAATCCATGTTTGGATCAAAGAGTAAACCGCCAGCTTCGCCCTGTCGTAGCACCTTAGATGTCGTTGCAAGTTTCACAACACCGGTAGATATTGTATCTATGCATAACTTGTTTTTGTAGGAAGTTGTGAATGGTATGGTTCATGTGCATGTGATGTATGTGTGTAATCCATACGTGATCTGCGAATCACAGTTTTTGTCAGCCGGCTGGAGCCTAGGTGCCGTCACTTTATTGTATAACGACCTGCGTGTCGGATTCTCTATGTAATTTACTTTACTAAGCTAGTGTAGCTGTTTTGAGAACCCGGATGGCATGCAAGGCGATATACATGTCGACGACATGGAGTAAGACAACAAGTGACAAGAGTTGGCACGAGTCGGATTACAGGCTTTGTGGAGATGGAGATCGCCATGAAGAGAGTCATACCATTTCACATTATGATTATTTTATTATGTGTTACTATTACTGTTATGTCTCTATTTTACCTCTATTAGATAGTCGGTAAAATCTAATCCCTCAAAGAAGGTCTAGTCGGTTTTCCCGCCAGTGTTTGCACCATCACAAGTCAGACATTTTTGGTAGTGGGCTCATAATATTGAGGTGCTGCCAATTCTTTCTGACGAGGTGGGTTCGAGTCGGACTCTTACTGCGGAAACACTCAGTAAGCTAGACGGATCTATCACAGCGGTTGTGGGGCTCGGGGAAAAGTCGGATGGGAGCCGGGGCATGTGATGCCACCCGTCCAACAGGAGTCGTATGAGATGCGATTGACAAGGAGTTGTCTACCTAGATCACTTGTCGGCTAGTGGTGATGCTAAAGCTCACTAGCCGACTTGCTTATTTAGGATCCTGAATCACTATGCAACCATCGGAGGGGTGTTGGTTCTAGTGGGATATTAAAATATTAATTTTTTTAATATGCTTGCTCTTTTATGAATACATGTCTTAACTGTTTTTGCATATTTTCTGTTGTAGATCATGGCACCAAGTAGCAGTCACTCTCAGATATCCGGTTTTGCATTGAGAACCATTCTCGGGAAAGATAAACGGAATGACACTAATTTTACCAACTGGTATCGAAATCTGAGAATTGTTCTCAAACAAGAAAAGAAGGACCATGTCCTAGACAACCCACTTCTAGATGAGCCAAATGAGAATGCAACTATCGCTGCCACCAATGCCTAACATTGAGCTAAGTATGAGTCCACGTATATTAGCTGTCTTATGCTTGCTCACATGGAACTGGAATTGCAAAAGCAGTTTGAGCATGTTGAGGCCTACGATATGATCGAAAGCCTCAAAAGTATGTTCCAGGCTCAGGCGAAGACTGAGAGGTATCAAGTCTCTCAGGCTTTGCTGAGTTGCAAGCTTAAGGATGGTGATCCACTGAGTCTGCATGTCATCAAAATGGTTGGTTATGTGCAGTCACTAGAGAGGCTTGGCTACCCCATTAGCGAAGAGTTCGCTACGGATATAATTCTGAACTCTCTTCCTAGTGCATATGGGCAGTTCATTTCGAACTACCACATGCATGCTATGGATAAGAAGCTCATTGAATTGCATGGGATGCTCAAGCAGGCAGAGGCGGATCTCAAGAAGGGCGCCAGTCAAGTGTTGATGGTGCAGAATAAGGCTAAGTTCAAGAAGAGTTCTTGGACTAAGAAGAAGGCTAAGTCAGGAGGAAAGCAGGCTCAGGACCTGGTCCCAAGCGCTTCCTCAGGGACTAAGCCATCTCCTTTAGCCGAATCCACTTGCTTCTACTGCAAGGCGGATGGCCACTAGAAGAGGAACTGCAGCAAGTATTTGGCTGACAAAGCCAATAGTGGAGGTATGACTTCCGACTCAGGTACACTTGTTTGCAATGTTATAGACATATATCTTGCTGATGCACCTAATAGTTCTTGGGTATATGATACCGGATCAGTTATTCACATCTTCAACTCGTTGCAGGGATTGGTAAGAACTAGGAGCGTAGCAAGAGGCGAGGTTGATATTCGAGTTGGCAACAAAGCAAGAGTTGCTGCGTTGGAAGTCGGCACGATGCAACTTCATTTACCTTACGGATTCATTATGGAACTGAATAATTGTTATTATGTTCCAGTGCTCAGTCGAAACATTATTTTTGCTTCATGTTTGATGAGGCAAGGCTATGAGTCGAATATCAAGAATAATGGTTGTTCTTTGTATTTGAATGATATGTCACGGCTTTGCACCCGTCCAGGACGGGTTATTTATTTTGAATCTTGATGGCGATTCGGTTTATAACATAAATGTTAAAAGGTTGAAACCAAATGATCTGAATATGACTTACTTTTAGCACTGCCGGCTTGGTCATATAAGTTGGAAACGCATGAAGAAGCTCCATGATGATGGACTACTAACTTCGTTCGACTTGGAGTCATTCGAGACATGCGAATCTTGCCTACTTGGCAAAATGACAAAGACACCTTTTGCAAAAGTTGCAAAAGGCGTCCGACTTGTTGGGACTAGTACATAGTGATGTATGTGGACCAATGAGAACGACAGCCAGGGGTGGTTATGAGTACTTCATTACCTTCATTAATGATTTGAGTAGGTATGGATATATCTACTTGATGAAACATAAGTCAGAAGCCTTTGAAAATTTCAAAGAATTCCAGAATGAAGCACATAATCAACTCGGCAAGAAAATAAAGTTTCTTCGATCGGACCGAGGAGGCGAGTACATGAGCCATGAGTTTGATGACCATATGAAAAGTTGTGGAATAGTTCCTCAACTTACTCCGCCAGGAACGCTGCAAAGGAACGGTATTTTGGAAAGGCGGAATCGGACCTTGTTGGACATGGTACGATCAATGATGAGTCGGACAGATTTGCCTTTATCATTTTGGGGTTATTGTCTAGAAACAGCGGCGTTCACACTAAACAGAGTACCATCAAAGTCGGTAGAGAAGACACCGCATGAGATGTGGACAGGCAAAAAGCCGAGTTTGTCTTTTCTTAAGATTTGGGGTTGTGAAGCATTTGTCAAGCGACTTCAGTCGGACAAGCTTACGGCAAGTCGAATAAGTGTATTTTAGTGGGGTATCCGAGGGAAACCTTGGGTTACTACTTCTACAAAGTGTTTGTCACTCGGAATGGTGTCTTCCTTGAGAAAGAGTTTCTCAGTCGGGGAGTAAGTGGGAGCATGGTGCAGCTCGAAGAAATTCGAGAGGAACCGGCTAGTAGCGAGTCGGCAAAAACCTTGGAGGTTGAGCCGGTCATGGTAACTGAGCCGTCAGCAACACCTGTACTATGAAGATCGGCAATATTACGAAGTGTTCGTGATGTATTACTGTTAGACAGTGATGGGCCGGTAAATTATTCGGAAGCGATGGTGGGATCTGATTCCGAGTCATGGCTTGGATCCATGAGATCCGAATTAAAGTCCATGGATGAAAATCAAGTTTAGAACTTGGTTGATCTGCCAGATGGTGCAAGACCCGTCGAGTGCAAATGGGTCTTTAAGAAGAAAACTGATATGGATGGAAATGTTTCCGTCTATAAAGCACGTCTTGTCGCAAAGGGGTTCCGACAAGTTCAAGGAGTTGATTATGACGAGACTTTCTCGCCTTTAGCGATGCTTAAATCGGTTCGGATCATGTTAGCTATAGCAGCCTATTTTGACTATGAGATATGGCAGATGGATGTCAAAACGACTTTCCTTAACGGAAATTTAACCGGGGACGTGTATATGATACAGCCCGAGGGTTTTGTCGATCCGGCTAACGCTGACAAGGTGTGCAAACTTCAGAAATCCATTTATGGGTTGAAGCAAGCATCTCGGAGTTGGAATATTTGCTTTGATGAGGTAGAGATTCTTGTTTATACAAGAAGTTTAGTGGGAACAAAGTAAACTTTCTAATCTTATATGTGGATGACATATTATGGATTGGAAATGATGTCCAGATGTTGCAAGAAACCAAGGAATCATTGGAAAGGAGTTTCTCAATGAAAGACTTGGGTGAGGCAACATATATTCTTGGAATCCGGATCTATAGAGATAGATCAAGACGGCTCATTGGATTGAGTCAGAGTACTTATTTGGACAAAGTGTTGAAGAAGTTCAACATGGAATCGTCTAAGAAGGGGTTCTTACCGATGTCCCATGGTGTAAAACTTAGCAAGGCTCAGTGTCCTTCGACAAATGATGAGCAAGGTCGGATGAGTGTGATTCAGTATGCTTCTGCAGTCGGATCCATCATGTATGCCATGATTTGTACTAGGTCGGATGTTTCATATGCTCTAAGTGTTGTGAGCAGATACCAGGCTGATCCTGGAGAAATCCACTGTACAACGGATAAAAATATCCTAAAGTACTTGAGAAGGACTAAGGATATGTTCTTGGTTTATGGTGGTGAAGATGAACTCAGTGTAAAGGTTACATGAATGCGAGTTATCTTACCGACTCTGATGATTCTCATTTGCAATTCGGATACATGTTTATTATAATCGGAGGTGCTGTGAGCTGGAAGAGTTCCAAGCAAGATACTGTGTCTGCATCTACAACAGAGGCTGAGTATATTGCCGCCTCGGAGGCAGCAAAGGAAGTTGTTTGGATGAGGAATTCCCTCATGGATCTTGGTGTGGTTCAGGGCTCATTCAATCCGTTAGACGTGTATTGTGACAACAATGGTGCCATTGCACAAGCCAAGGAACCTAGACAACACCAAAAGAACAAGCACATACTCATGCGATACCACCTGATTCGCCAGTTCGTGGATCAGGGTGATATCAAGTTATGCAAGGTACACACGGATGCAAATATTGCGGATCCGTTGACAAAGCCGTTACCACAGCCAAAGCATGAGGCACACCTAAGAGCCATGGGCATTAGATGCTTAGACATTTGATGTCGGAAGATTGACTCTAGTGCAAGTGGGAGACTGTTGGGAATATGCCCTAGAGGCAATCATGTATGATGAGATTTACCATTGTATTAATAAAGATATTAAGTAGTCCCTGTATAAACATCTGATGTGTATCATTGAATATGTGATTCGATTGTGGAACTATACATTCATGTTGTCTGTAATAAATATCCTTGGTCATTGAGGTTGTGTTTGACACACAACTTAGACCAATGTGAAAGTTGGCTTGATGACTCGGTTCCACTTGTCATGGGCATGGAGATGCTATTCCAACTTACACAGATTCGGCTAAAGAGTTTAGCGAGTCGGATTGACCCATATTGAGGTACAACGAACAAGTTGTCATTTGTATATCTCAATCAATGTAATCCTTAGACCTGAGGTTGTTGCATAGTCCGAGTTGAGGATCACCAACTTAGGTTCTGTCAAACGCTGCTCCGTAACTGGCCAGTCATAAAGGCAAAGTTTGGGTCGACTGAGAATCAAGTTGTGTGATGTGAATAACCAAGATGGGATTTTGCCCCTCCACTCGGAGAGATATTCTCTGGGCCCTCTCATGAGATATGATTCGGAAAGCATGGCCATGCACGACTCGGTTAAGTGTTAACCGAGGCGATCGACTAAGAGTTAGTCGGGTGAATCACTTATCTCGGATCGAGAAGAGAGTGAGACTATTTAAGGGATGGCAATTATTCGCCTATAGTCTGACAAGGTATATCATGAGGCAAAAGGGACTCGGACGTAAGTCGCATTGGAAAGGCAAGTCGTCATGACTCTTTGGTACTTGGGAGTCGGCACGTTCTGCTAGGAGCCGCTACCGACTGATCGATTGAGAGTCGGACTCTAATCGTGTCCAAGTAGCCATGAGCCTGCGGGGTCACACACTTAAGAGCGGGAGCAAGTTTGGATTGGATCTGAACCGGAAATCTGGTTGGGTTGGACCCAAGCCGGATTAGGACTGAGTCAGTGAGTCAGACTCACGGTGACTAGTGTTATATGGGCTTTAGTGAATGGGCCACGAGAGTGGAGCCCACGTTCACTCCCTATATATAGTGGAGCACAGTAACCCAAAAGGGTTAATCGTTGATAGGTTAGGTCATTCCATGTGTTGGAAACCCTAGCTCCACAGCAGTCCTGCCGACGTAATGAATCTAGCAGTTCGCCGCCGGTGCTCCTCCTTGTACGTGTGGATACCAGCAGAGGTGCTGTACGATCAGCACCAGGACGATCGGATCGCAAAGGACTGCACTGCATCAACTGACGCTAATCCGCAACTACGCGTCTAGTGGTAAACCTCGTGGCCTTCTACCTCGACTAGATCTTGGGATCACCACGTTAGAGGGAAAAGTTTTGTTTTATCTCTGCATGGCCCAACAGCATCCCTCCGTCTTCGTTCTGACGAACCCGTTTGAGACCCGACATCAAGAGGAGATATGTCCCTTGGTGGTTTATGTTGGATAGACTAGCAGAACGATGGCTCAGACTCAAGCCTTTGAGTGGTGGCCTTTTCCTGCTGTTTCATCGCTTTGGCCACTAGGTCATAGACCTGGTTCACTGCTTCGGGTGATCTATCTTGCTCTAGAAGGGTCTTGGCGACGGCGAGGTTGAGGAGAGGAGTGGGCATCACATGTTTGCCTTCACTGTCAATGTGTGGCTTGGCCTGTGCCGGCTTCGGGGGGGCCCATCCTAGGTTTCGCGGCACATCAGGATCGTTGATGACGCGAGACGGAGCTTTCTTGGCCTTCTGCTGCTGATGTAGAGTCTTGTACTCGGCCTCCATTGCTCTAGCTTTCTCTATTGAATTCTGCGCGTTGGCCAAATCTCGATCTAGCTTTGCGCCTTGCTCCACGATGGCTTGCGCTTCCTCCAGCAGCTACTGGCGCTTCTCATCAAGCTGGACTACATTGCGAATATGAACCAAAGTCATAGGCTCGACGAGGAGATTGTCGTACATCACTCTATCAACTGGAGTAACTTGGGCAGCAACAGATGTAGATGTCGGAGGCGGAGGGTTTGCGGTGTTGTTTTTGCTCGGACCGGTGCTGAGTTCCTGCGGCTGCTGTACTAGGTTAGGCGGAGGGGACATGTCCTTTGCGTGATCAATGTCGGTAGCAATAGGTGGTCCCTTCCCCTTGTCCAGCGCTGTAGGCGGAGCTCGTCCGGACTAATCTTCATCCATCACCGTCCCAATGGTGACGAACACCTCTCGGGACGTGACGGCGTTGTTGGCCTATTCGTCGCGCTTGTAATCCTCCTCCATCTCATGCATGGCAGAGTCTACCTCCTTCGGGCCGAAGTTTATCTCCTCTGAATCTGCACTGAAGTCGGCATTGATCGCGTCAATCACAGAGTCGGAGGGTGCTGGGGCTTCCTCGATGACGGGGGGTGGAGGTGCAACAGCAGCGACGATGACTAGAGGCGGTGGCACAGCTGCGGCGATGGCGGCGAGAGGCGGTGGTGGCGGTGGCTGAATCGAAGGGGCTCCGTCAATGAGCGCAAGGGCTATCTGAGTTCCCTCCTCAGCCTCCGTGTAGTTGTTGACGGTGTTCACCATGCTTTCGAAGGTGAGGCGTCCTGAAGCCTGCTGCCACCTTAGCGAATGTCAGAGAAGTGTACCTTGGTCCAGTCCTTCCGCAAAGTGATACATGGCATCATCATTTGGGCAATGCGCCAGATAGGACCGTATACGAAGCCACCTGGCAAGGTAATCGCGGGGGTTCTCGCCCTCTCTCTGGACGCAACTCGCCAGGTCGAAGATGGTAACCACGCCGACGAACTTGGATCTCTGCTGTCCAGATGCGCGGACAAAGCCGGCGGACTTGTAGCGATCTTCCACCGTTATATCCTGCACAGGGGCGTTTTGAGTGGACCTTGAATTTTTTCGATCTTTGTCGGCAAACTCCGAAGAGAGATCCGACATTGATCCTTCCGCGAACATGTCCTGCACGTAGGCGGTCCGTGCGGGTCTTGATGCTCCTCCGACTCCCAGGGAACTAGTGCCCGAGTCGGTTTCACCGATGAAGAGGTGGATATCTCCGATGTGGACGATCGAGCACCATGTAGGGTTCGTCTTCGCCGGGATCTAGAGCTTGCCGGGAGGGACGATCAGAACGCTGCCGGAGAAGAGAACACGACCGATGGCTACGGTTTCACCGATTCCCGCGAAGATCTTGGTCCTCGCCCGCTAAAGAGCCTGAAGCGCCTCTTGCCCCACGGTGGGCGCCAACTGTCGTGGTATTGCCGACGAGTACGCCATGGAGGGGTCCTCACAGTGCGTGTTTAGAGACGTAGGGGAAGGCAGATGGTTGACGGGTACGAGGTAACACAGCTTACCCAGGTTCAGATCACACAACGGTGGCAGAATCCTACTTCTGCTATAAATCACTATAATGGCAATATGCCGAGTTACAGGGATTGGTTCGCTGTGTGAGTGTCACATCCCAAGATTTTCCAAATCTTGTTATGTGAAAAATAATTGAATAAAATAAAACTTTGTTGATTTTCAGGGTGAGAAGAAACTTTTTGAATCCAATTGGAAACTTTCAAAACCTATTTGGATCAAATAAAATCCTAAAGGGATTTAAAAAGTTAAATAAACAATAAAGCTAAAAATATTTGGAATTACTATTTTGGATCTTTTAATAAAAGATTTGGTTTTCAAAAGAAAAGGTAGATTTATAAATAAGGATTATTTTATAGAGCCAAATTAAACCTTGGCCAAACTTTTGAACTAAAACATTTTGTTTTGATAAAAATAGTAAAGGTTTATTTAAATAAAATAATAAGGATTTAATATCCAATTTTTATTTAAATAAAAGGTTTTACCATTTTAATTAAAACATCAAAACTTATTAAATTATTTTAAATAAGTTTTCCAAGTATCTTATATTTTCAAATAAAACCTACTGATTTGGTTTTGATAATATTTAGTTTTTAAATGGAGATTTTATTAAATAAATCAAAACCTATTTGAATTAATAATTAAAGGTCTATTTTATTTAATTATTAAATAGATCCTAAAAGAATAAAATTATTATTTTATTTTGGGACTTTGGTTGTTGTTAAACAGAACCAAAACACAATACAAAGTTTGGTGAATGTTTTGATTTGATTTGTTGATTGATTGGTTTGATTGAAATTCAAAACAGAAATCAATTAGAAAAAGAAAAAGAATACTGAATAAAAAAAAAGAAACAAGCCAGCCCAGCCGGCCAGCCCAAACAGCCCAGTTAGCCCAGCTCCTCTCCCCCGAAGAAAAACGTTTTGCACCCAGTTTTGAACCCGCACCCTCACTGACTGGTGGACCTTATTCCCTCTCTCCCTCTCTCGCTGCCAGAGGACCTCACAGCCACGCGGTCATATTCCCCACCCCCACAACCTGTTCTTCCTCCCCTCGTCGTCGTTTCTGGTTGTGATTCCGCGGCTTAAATTCACCTTAATACGGCCACCATTACTTGCAGTGATCACGCCCATTTAAACGCCAGCGTCTCCCCTCCATTTCCCCTTTGTCTCCTCCCCCAAGTGCGCCCCCAGGCTGACGAATTTCGCCAGACACCGCCCACTGTCCGACGATGCTCCGGCGAGGATTCCGGCAGCACCACGCCACCCCTTACCTCCTCGAGCACGCAGCTGTGATCCCCATCTCCTGGTGGACCTTTCCGCATCGCCAGCTCGCTCGCGCGCGCCCCTAAGCCTCGACAGCGACGACTCCAAGCGCCACCACCGTCTGGTTTAACTCCGGCGAGTGCCCCAGGTAGTTTCCGTCCGCCCCTTCCCCTCTCGTTCACGCACGCAAGTTCTACTCACCCTCACGCGTCTAACAGACCCCTTGTCTCGTCCTCCTGTGCCTTGTAGCCCTGCCCCCAACATCGACGGAAGCACGCCCGACGCCGTGTAGACTCCGGTGAGCAATCCACATCGGACCAGAGCGCCCCTCGACAAACTGACCGCACCTTGAGCTTCCCCACGACATTGCGAACACGGTGAGCATACTACCTTCCTTCCTCGCTTCCTGCATCGCCAGTCCCGCCGTCGTCTGACCGTCGCCGCCGCGCGCAGCCGTCGAGCGCCGCCAGTTCTTGGCAAGTGGATAGGAGCCGTTCGATCCAGATCGAAGTGACGCGATTAGATCACTTAACGCTGAAAGGGTACGCAGCCAGTGTCGTGCGATTCAACTTGATCCAACGGTCTGCATCACTCGATCCACCCGAATCGGTACCGACGAATAGGAAAACGCCGCGTGTCACCAGTTCTGTTTAAAAACAAAGTTTGAATCAGATTTGTTTGCAAAATTGAAACCCTTGTAACTTTTGATCCACACGTCCAAAATTTGCAAACTTTATATCAATGGAATCAGTGGAACAAGCCCTAGCCAACCATGCCATTTGTTTAGTAAAAAGCTTCTGGAAAAATGTTTGTTTTTGCAGAAACATTTGTATGCTTGTTTAGATTGTAAAAATTGTTCAAAAATGATTTTGGGGATAAAATCTTTGGCAAATGGTGTGATTTGAACCTACTGACCATGGGAAACACTTTGTGGTTTCAAAAATGTATTTAGTGAAGAAAAGAATGATTCTTTGATTTAAAACCATTTCTAGTCAAATAAAAATATAGTTTATTTATTAAAAATGGTTTTGGAAGAAAACCTTTGGGAAATGTTTTGTTTTAAACTCTCTTACCCCAAACACCAAGTTTTATGGTTTGAAAACATATTTGGTGAACCCTATAGATTAATGCCTTAGTAAAAACATTTCTACACCACATAAAATGATACCTTGTTTTGAAAATGGTTTATGAAGTGAAATCTTTTGCAAATGACTTTACCACTTTATAAAATGACCATTAGGTGTACCCAAATGTTTATGACCCATTAGGAACCACTTTTTCAAATAAAACAAAGCTTGGAATGCTTGCATGCATTACCTTGACTTTATCATTTTATGTGATGTTTTGCTTGATTGGTAGATTGAGATTGTGCCTTGCTTGATTGAATTGTAGTGACTTGAAGAGTGTGATTGTTCCAAGGACAAGGAGTGAACTTATACCCTCTACCAAAAAGGCAAGTGATGCTTCATACTTTGTCCCATTACTTTCACTATGCATTAGTGATTTTTCTAAGTAAAACTTGCATGGAATTTTGCTAAGTATAAACCTTGCTATAGGAAAACCTAGTAGATGAAACCTTAGTAGAAATTTTCCTAAATTAAGATTCCTACTACTATCAAGCTTAGCTTAGATAATAGAAAACAAGGGTGGAATATATATCCATACTATGGAAAATTTCTAAGTCTGAGGACTTGTGTTTTTGTTTAATAAAACAACTAAGTTAATGAATCACCTGGGTGGAATGGTAATTGCTTGGTGGTTTTTGGTTGAGTGGTTACACAAGGCCCATGTTTATGGTTTACCTTGTGTATCACACTTGTGGATTACCACCCAGGAACAAAGAGATTTGAGATGTCAAATGTTGAGAAGCTTCAAGTGCAGCCACTTGGCATTATGGGCTCTGCCTAGATCATATAGGTTGCAAGAACTTAGCCATATGGACAGTTGGTGGTAGAGTTTGATAGGTTGGAACGCGTCCATTTTGGTCTAAGGGAAGGCTTCTGAAAGATCTTGTCTTGGTGAAACCAAGTCTTGTGGGGAAAGTGCACCACCTCTGCAGAGTGTAAAATCTAAGTACTTAGCCATGTCCCTGGTAAAGGACAATTTGAGCATCAAGACATGGAAGCTATCAAGAATCTCATCATCCAAATTTCTAAGTTAAAACTTGTGGTTGAACAAGGGTTAAAGAATTTTTAATCTTTGATTGGGAGATGCCTTGGGAAAGATTTTGTCAAAGCAAAAACTTAGTATTTTCAAATGATAAGGAAAATCTATTTTGAGCAATGCAAGCCTCAACTCCACTTAGCCAAATGCATATAGATGATAGACTCCACCATACTACCATAGTATCACTTGCCAATACAATTCAAATGTATTGACCTTTGTGGCTGTAACTTGTATGTTGAAGGTTTGATTGATTTAGTGAAGTGTGTTGATTAGGATTACAAAGTCTACAACCAACATGTCTGCCTATGGCACTTTGAAGATGAAGGACCCCATGCTTATAGATATTCTGCTGCAATGTAATGTAATAGCCAAATGAGCTATGTAAGATGTAATAAAATTATGTTATTCCTGGTTATAAAGTTGTATAATGACCTTTGCTTCTTGATATTACATCTTAACTGTGGATGCTAGCTATTGATCTAGGGACTAGCATTGTAAACACAGGGGACTCTACCTTATTAAAGGTTGGGACCCTTTACAGATGGTATCAGAGCATTGTGTTGCCTGTAGGATTTGTAACCCTAGGATTGGACAAAACCCCTTAGAAAAATAGGAGTTGTATTTGTTCCAAAACTTATTTACAAACAATCTTGTAAACTCTTTCCTCAACCATTTTGGTTTCAAATCTACATCTCTTCTATTTCAACTTGATGGAAAAACCTACACCATGGCCAAAGACTTCACCATGTGCAAAGGACTTCTTCAACTCTAATGACTTCAACTTCTTCAACTCTAATGACTTCAACATCTTCAACTCTAATGACTTCAACATCTTCAACTCTAATGACTTCGACTTCTTCAACTCTAATGACTTCAACATATTTAGCATATTCACCAAGGACTTCAACTATGGTTGTCACTAAGGACAAGTGAGGCAAGAAATCTTGCTCAAGATTTGGAGACTTAGGAAACACAACATAGAAGGAGACATCATCACCTTTGAAGTTTTTGTGACCAAGAATTTTTCCCAAGGAAACCATGATCTCATGCAAGAAGAATCAACCAAGAAGTATGGAAAGATCACAAGTGAACCATATAGATGGACCACCATATTTAGTTTAAGTCAAACCCACCAACTTATGTGGTGTAACAAAAATATTTTGGTTGCCTAAAAATATGCTTGAAATTTGTTGTTTGAGTAGAATGGTTGTTTGTGATTTCTTGCACATTGCTTGTGTGAATTGTGATGTGTGTGATTAGAATTATTCCCTTAGAAATATTTTTGCCTATTCTAATCCCAATCCAACCCAAACAGATGACTTCTCCAAGAGACTCCAACATCAAGGTTGATGACACCAACAACAACCAAGAGGACAACATGAGAGAACTCATAGCAACCCAAAACCAGTTGAACCAAATGACAGCTCAATTCATAGCCAACACCAGTGGGGAAGATCCAACACTGCAAGGATTTTTAGAAACTCAAGCCCAATTGATGCTTAAGGTGACTGATCAAATGATCAACATGGAAGACAACTATTCCAAAAGAGTTTGTGACAACAAGGATGACAGAAATGTTATTCTAGATGGAGCCCCAGCTTGCATTATTTGTGGAGACAAGGATCACACTTCCAAGGAACATGGTGATCAATGCCCCAATTGTGAAGAGAAACATCCAGTTGGCCAATGTCCCACCTCTCAAGCTACTTGCTACCTATGTGAAGGAAATAACCATGTCCCTATCCAATGCCCCATCTATTCTATTGTGGAACAAAGGAAACAAGGTGGAGTGCAACAAATGATTGCAAACAATCAAGAAGGATCCAAATCTACCAAGAAGGTTGATGACAAAGGAAAAGGTCCACTTATACCTCCATGCAAAACAACCCAATTCAAAGGATCAAAGAAAGGGCATATGAATTTTCCCAAGAGCAATAGAAGGTCCAAGAAACATGTAGACATTCCTACCTACCAGATAACATATGAACAACATGAACTGGATGCACTCCTAGCTTTGTAGAAACCCAAAAATCAAAAGAAGGACAAAAGCCATGTGCAATGTCATAATTGTAAAGAAATGGGACACTATTCCAGTGAATGCCCAGAGAACCAGAAGTATAAGGAAATTGGCCAAGTGTGGTGCAACAACTGCAAAGAGCTAGGCCATTATGCAGCAACTTGTCCACATGATACACGTAAAGAACTCAAAGATATCAACTGTTTCAATTGCAAAGAACCAGGACATTATGCAAGCAATTGTCCAGAAAAGATGAAGAACAAGTTAAACAAGCCTATGAAGGATATCAGCCTTGGCCCATGAGTCAAGTGTGGAAACAAAGGACACTATGCAGATGTTTGCCCAGAGAAGTTTCCCCAAGATTCCAAGAAGGCTAATATGTAATTTAGTTTTAATTTTTTTTAAGGGTGGTAGTACCCTAGATGCTTTTGAGCCTACTTGTAACCCTAGATTTCCCAAATCTCGGGACGAGATTTATTTTAAGGGTGGTAGCCTGTCACATCCCAAGATTTTCCAAATCTTGTTATGTGAAAAATAATTGAATAAAATAAAACTTTGTTGATTTTCAGGGTGAGAAGAAACTTTTTGAATCCAATTGGAAACTTTCAAAACCTATTTGGATCAAATAAAATCCTAAAGGGATTTAAAAAGTTAAATAAACAATAAAGCTAAAAATATTTGGAATTACTATTTTGGATCTTTTAATAAAAGATTTGGTTTTCAAAAGAAAAGGTAGATTTATAAATAAGGATTATTTTATAGAGCCAAATTAAACCTTGGCCAAACTTTTGAAATAAAACATTTTATTTTGATAAAAATAGTAAAGGTTTATTTAAATAAAATAATAAGGATTTAATATCCAATTTTTATTTAAATAAAAGGTTTTACCATTTTAATTAAAACATCAAAACTTATTAAATTATTTTAAATAAGTTTTCCAAGTATCTTATATTTTCAAATAAAACCTACTGATTTGGTTTTGATAATATTTAGTTTTCAAATGGTGATTTTATTAAATAAATCAAAACCTATTTGAATTAATAATTAAAGGTCTATTTTATTTAATTATTAAATAGATCCTAAAAGAATAAAATTATTATTTTATTTTGGGACTTTGGTTTATGTTGTTAAACAGAACCAAAACACAATACAAAGTTTGGTGAATGTTTTGATTTGATTTGTTGATTGATTGGTTTGATTGAAATTCAAAACAGAAAATCAATTAGAAAAAGAAAAAGAATACTGAATAAAAAAAAAGAAACAAGCCAGCCCAGCCGGCCAGCCCAAACAGCCCAGTTAGCCCAGCTCCTCTCCCCCGAAGAAAAACGTTTTGCACCCAGTTTTGAACCCGCACCCTCACTGACTGGTGGACCTTATTCCCTCTCTCCCTCTCTCGCTGCCAGAGGACCCCACAGCCACGCGGTCATCTTCCCCACCCCCACGACCTGTTCTTCCTCCCCTCGTCGCCGTTTCTGGCTGTGATTCCGCGGCTTAAATTCACCTTAATACGACCACCATTACTTGCAGTCATCATGCCATTTAAACGCCAGCGTCTCCCCTCCATTTCCCCTCTGTCTCCTCCCCCAAGTGCGCCCCCAGGCTGCCGAATTTCGCCAGACACCGCCCACTGTCCGACGATGCTCCGGCGAGGATTCCGGCAGCACCACGCCACCCCTTACCTCCTCGAGCACGCAGCTGTGATCCCCATCTCCCGACGGACCTTTCCGCATCGCCAGCTCGCTCGCGCGCGCCCCTGAGCCTCGATAGCGATGACTCCAAGCGCCGCCACCGTCTGGTTTAACTCCGGCGAGTGCCCCAGGTAGTTTCCGTCTGCCCCTTCCCCTCTCGTTCACGCACGCAAGTTCTACTCACCCTCACGCGTCTAACAGACCCCTTGTCTCATCCTCCTGTGCCTTGTAGCCCTGCCCCCAACATCGACGGAAGCACGCCCGACGCCGTGTAGACTCCGGTGAGCAATCCACATCGGACCAGAGCGCCCCTCGACAAACTGACCGCACCTTGAGCTTTCCCACGACGTTGCGAACACGGTGAGCATACTCCCTTCCTTCCTCGCTTCCTGCATCACCAGTTCTGCCGTCGTCTGACCGTCGCCGCCGCGCGCAGCCGTCGAGCGCCGCCAGTTCTTGGCAAGTGGATAGGAGCCGTTCGATCCAGATAGAAGTGACGCGAATAGATCACTTAACGCTAAAAGGGTACGCAGCCAGTGCCGTGCGATTCAACTTGATCCAACGGTCTGCATCACTCGATCCACCCGAACCGGTACCGACGAATAGGAAAACGCCGCGTGTCACCAGTTCTGTTTAAAAACAAAGTTTGAATCAGATTTGTTTGCAAAATTGAAACCCTTGTAACTTTTGATCCACACGTCCAAAATTTGCAAACTTTATATCAATGGAATCAGTGGAACAAGCCCTAGCCAACCATGCCATTTGTTTAGTAAAAAGCTTCTGGAAAAATGTTTGTTTTTGCAGAAACATTTGTATGCTTGTTTAGATTGTAAAAATTGTTCAAAAATTATTTTGGGGATAAAATCTTTGGCAAATGGTGTGATTTGAACCTACTGACCATGGGAAACACTTTGTGGTTGCAAAAATGTATTTAGTGAAGAAAAGAATGATTCTTTGATTTAAAACCATTTCTAGTCAAATAAAAATATAGTTTATTTATTAAAAATGGTTTTGGAAGAAAACCTTTGGGAAATGTTTTGTTTTAAACTCTCTGACCCCAAACACCAAGTTTTATGGTTTGAAAACATATTTGGTGAACCCTATAGATTAATGACATAGTAAAAACATTTCTACACCACATAAAATAATACCTTGTTTTGAAAATGGTTTATGAAGTGAAATCTTTTGCAAATGACTTTACCACTTTATAAAATGACCATTAGGTGTACCGAAATGTTTATGACCCATTAGGAACCACTTTTTCAAATAAAACAAAGCTTGGAATGCTTGCATGCATTACCTTGACTTTATCATTTTATGTGATGTTTTGCTTGATTGGTAGATTGAGATTGTGCCTTGCTTGATTGAATTGTAGTGACTTGAAGAGTGTGATTGTTGCAAGGACAAGGAGTGAACTTATACCCTCTACCAAAAAGGCAAGTGATGCTTCATACTTTGTCCCATTACTTTCACTATGCATTAGTGATTTTTCTAAGTAAAACTTGCATGGAATTTTGCTAAGTATAAACCTTGCTATAGGAAAACCTAGTAGATGAAACCTTAGTAGAAATTTTCCTAAGTTAAGATTCCTACTACTATCAAGCTTAGCTTAGCTAATAGAAAACAAGGGTGGAATATATATCCATACTATGGAAAATTTCTAAGTCTGAGGACTTGTGTTTTTGTTTAATAAATCAACTAAGTTAATGAATCACCTGGGTGGAATGGTAATTGCTTGGTGGTTTTTGGTTGAGTGGTTACATAAGGCCCATGTTTATGGTTTACCTTGTGTATCACACTTGTGGATTGCCACCCAGGAACAAAGAGATTTGAGATGTCAAATGTTGAGAAGCTTCAAGTGCAGCCACTTGGCATTATGGGCTCTGCCTGGATCATATAGGTTGCAAGAACTTAGCCATATGGACAGTTGGTGGTAGAGTTTGATAGGTTGGAATGCGTCCATTTTGGTCTAAGGGAAGGCTTCTGAAAGATCTTGTCTTGGTGAAACCAAGTCTTGTGGGGAAAGTGCACCACCTCTGCAGAGTGTAAAATCTAAGTACTTAGCCATGTCCCTGGTAAAGGACAATTTGAGCATCAAGACATGGAAGCTATCAAGAATCTCATCATCCAAATTTCTAAGTTAAAACTTGTGGTTGAACAAGGGTTAAAGAATTTTCAATCTTTGATTGGGAGATGCCTTGGGAAAGATTTTGTCAAAGCAAAAACTTAGTATTTTCAAATGATAAGGAAAATCTATTTTGAGCAATGCAAGCCTCAACTCCACTTAGCCAAATGCATATAGATGATAGACTCCACCATACTACCATAGTATCACTTGCCAATACAATTCAAATGTATTGACCTTTGTGGCTGTAACTTGTATGTTGCAGGTTTGATTGATTTAGTGAAGTGTGTTGATTAGGATTACAAAGTCTACAACCAACATGTCTGCCTGTGGCACTTTGAAGATGAAGGACCCCATGCTTATAGATATTCTGCTGCAATGTAATGTAATAGCCAAATGAGCTATGTAAGATGTAATAAAATTATGTCATTCCTGGTTATAAAGTTGTATTATGACCTTTGCTTCTTGGTATTACATCTTAACTGTGGATGCTAGCTATTGATCCAGGGACTAGCATTGTAAACACAGGGGACTCTACCTTATTAAAGGTTAGGACCCTTTACAGTGAGGTTACTAGAGAATCTAAGTTATCGTGCCCTAAAGGCTCCCATAGGCCCGACTTATATAGTCGCTAGGTCCTAGGGTAATAGGCAAAAGTTCTAGCCGGACAGGTTACAGAGTCCTACACTGCTTACAACTAGTCTAGCGTGTCTTGCACTCCAAGGCTCCGGATACGTCGGTGACTCCACCGTAGCCTTCCTTTATCGGGCATGAGCCTTCCTTCTGGATCTATCTAACTGGACCGTCCAGCAGGTCATGGGCTATGCTACCAACTGTGGGCCACCCAAGTTATCCGGATAGGAGACATGCTATGAGGATACCCATATAGCATATCCAACAACTTGGCTGAAGGGCAGTAGGATAACCTTTGAACATTTCTTCAACCATATATGACATGAAAATGCCTTGACAAACTGGAATTTTTTTCAGTGGGAGAGCCAGGCACAAGCGAGCGGGCTGGGCCTGTGGGCGCAGCCAAACCCTAAGAAGCCATGGGAGTGGAGGAAGAAGAAGCGCACGAAGAATTTGGTGAGTCGGCCGTGACTTGTATGACCAAGAAAAACTTGTTTGATTCGAGCTCTTGAGATTCTCAGGACCAGAACAATAGTTTTCATCCGTGTAGAATCTGTAATTTGTACCTCAACACTCACTTCCACGTTGTAATAGCCTCTGTAGATGTATATAGTTTTGGAGACCTTTTTTAGTGAGGTTATCTTAGCACGTTTTCATAGGAGATATTAAAACTTAAGAAACAACCATCACAATAGGGTGTATTATCTTAGATGGGGTTTCTTAGAGATGTTGTATTTAATGATTTTGTGTTCATGCATGTGTGTGATTGAACTAGCCAAGTTTTTTTTGCCTATAGTTGCGTGCAGGAGGTGTAGCTTAGCTAAGATACAACATCACTCTCTTTCTTCATTAACTATGGTGTCACATAAGCAAATTACCTAGGATATAGAGCTAAGATACATCCATTGTGAAAGGCCTAAGCTCCAATTGGGGATTCATACATGTGTAATTTATTGCGTTAGATTGTTGTAAACATGTATTCTCTTTGAAACAGGGTCTGATTGACATATTGCCAACTTTAGTTTGCAAATTTGTAATTCGGACTTAATTTAGTTTTGATTTCCTAAGCCCTTTTTACGCGAAATGACGATTTTGCCCATGTACCACTGTACCAGTTCACTAGTCTTTTTTCTCTCTATGTATAATAGTAGGGAAATTTGGTTCTATACCATTAAAAGAACCACACTTTTGGTCTGTACCATCAAAAGCTCCATCTTCAGGCATATACCATCGAAAGTTTGGAGCGTTATTGGGTTTTGCCACTCCGTCTACTTCTGCTAGAAAGTTTATTTTTTCCCCAATTAATTCTTTTGGCTTTTCCCTTTTTACCCTTGTGCCCATCTCTTCCATGTGCTCGCACCGTACTGAACCCAATAGACGAGAACCACACAGTCCTCTAGGCGGCGGCGTCCCCCGGCGACCACCGCGTCCCCTGATCCCGGCGGAGCATCTAAGTGGTGGTAGGCCTCCATCCCTTCTGGATTCCGCTCACGTAGCCATGGAAGGAAGGGGCCTGCCAGGCGCCTGAAACCCTAGCTCGAGCGCTCTGTGAGCTCACCGACGGGAGCGGCCGCCGTCGTCGTATTCCGTCCGTCCGCAGCACTACCCCAACGTCTAGGTCGTGCTCCCCCTGACGCCTGCGACACCCGGCCTCCCCGTTCTCCTTCCCTGACCCCCACTGATTGTCCCTGACGGCTTGTTCTTGCTCCTTGCTAGGATGGATAATCCTGATGTTCAAGCTAGGTAATCTTCTATCTATAAATTTCTTTATTTGCAGGAGCCGTGATTAGAGATTTCATATACCTATGGCTTATTTTTGTTCTCTGTTCCTTGTGTTTGTGGCTGGTATAGGACTGAAACAAAAAAACATGTCAATTAGAGATTCTGGTCAGTGCATATTTCACGGTTGTAGATGGTATGAAAATTTACAATAAAGGCAGGACTGTTAGCTGGTTGTGGATTCAGAAATATATACACTCACTGATCTTGAGAGAGATATTGGTGCATATTTTAAATAGGGTAGCTACCAAAGGGCAAACTTCTGGGTTCTTGAAAGGAATGCAATGAAATTCAAATTAGATTCAGATGCACAACTTCTTGAGCTCGTAAGGTCAACAGAAGTGTTGAAGTTGATGATGATAGTGGGCAGACATGAGGAGATGGACGAGCCTGCTATACACAAGGTACGTGCTGCCACCAATGTAGTGCGCAAGGATGTGCCTACTATAGCCGAAGTTATGGACCAGGAGGTGCCTACTGTAGCTGATGTAGATATGGGACCAGAATTGACGGAATTGCCTGAACTAGGTGAAATATTTGATGGGCCACCAACAGCTGAAGAGGTGCCTAATGCTGCTGCTCTGGACATTGGACCAGAATTGAGGGAATTTCCTGAATTTGGTGAAACCATTGCGGGGCCACCAAGGGTTGAAGAGGACGAAAAGGAACACTTCATGAATATTGGTTGTGATCCTGATGGAGATGAGCCAGCTGGGGTAGATGAAGAGTGGAGATACTTCAAAAATGTTGATGATGATAATGTGCAACCAATAAAGAATGTTCAAGTGGAGGTGCAAAATAGAAAGAGGTAAAGGCCTATGCCATACTTTGATACTGAACCAGTTCCTAATGATGAAGCTGGATTGATGGATGATTTTATTGTGGCTGATACGACATATGACAAAGAGAATCCAATTATTAAGAAAGGCCATACATTTGTAGACAAGGCCGAGTTTATAGAAATTATCAGGACATATGTCATAAAAAATGAGTTTCAAAGTAAGACTGAACATAGTGACACCGAGAGGTATAGGGCAAGGTGCGCATATCTTGAATGCGGGTGGAGAATTTATGCAAAGAAATTGCATGGCCGCAACACTTTTAAGGTTATTTTCTCCCTTGTTTGTATATTCTGTCATGGTCATTCTTATACATGATCTTAATACTATGGTCACTTTTAAGGTTATTTTCTCCCTAATGAATCTATTATGCATGTCTAGGTGATTAATCTCTCAAGTCTAGACATGCACACTTGTTCTAACGGAAACAAGGCCCGAGAAGCTACCATAGGTTGGCTGTCTCGCCGAGTGAAAGATATTGTCAAGGAGGATCCTGCTATTAGTGCAAAGAAGTTACAGAAGCGATTGGAGAAACAATACAACATTGATTTGTCCTATTGGAAAGCATGGACTGCGAAGAAGATAGCAATGAGTGCTCTTCATGGTACTTGGGAGGAGAGTTTCACAATGCTATGGAGATTCAAAGCAGCACTAGAAGAATCTTGTCCGGGAAGCATTGTCGAGATCGATTGCAAGAAGATCAATGGGAAAATGCACTTTTCAAGGATGTTTGTGAGTATTAGAGCTTGTGTTGATGGATTTATGTCTAGGTGCAGACCGTATCTTGGTGTTGATTCCACTCACCTCACTGGAAAGTATAAAGGGCAATTGGCTGCAGCAACTGGCACTGATGGACTGGATGTATCCAGTTGCGTATGGCATTTTCTTCAAGAGAAACAAATGCAAACTGGGCATGGTTCATGGACAACCTGAGAAAAGCAGTTGGGACTCCTCCTGGATTGACAATCCACACGGATGCTTGTAAAGGGCTAGCATATGCTGTCAAAAAAGTTTTTAAAGGTGAAGCTGAGCATCGGGAGTGCTTTAGACACCTCATGGCTAATTTCAGGAAGAAGTTCAGAGGTGACGTGCTGAAGTACATGTGGCCTTGTGCATGGGCATGTACAACCCGTCGGCATGATACACTAAAGGAAAAAAATTGCTGAAACTTGTCCTAAAGCAATCCCCTGGTTAAACAAGTATCATGATCTGGTTTGGAGCAGATCAAAGTTCTCCAAGGAATGCAAGGTTGATTATGTCAACAGCAACATTTCTGAGTGCTTCAACAATTGGATTAAGGATGAAAAGGAGCTTCCAGCCGTGTATCTTATGGATAAAATAAGAGATAAAATAATGGTTAAGATAGCCATCAGGAAAGTGATAGCCGAGAAACTTGAAGGGCGTATCCTTCCAAGTGTATTACATGAGTTGAACATGAAGAGCAGAGGGCTGCACTATGATTTCACCAAAAGTGGATTACTCTCAGCTGAGATTTCAGGAACAGTAAATGAAGGGAAGACTTGGAGGTATGGTGTTGACCTTGCAAAAAGGGAATGTGGTTGTGGACAGTGGGAGGTGTCTGGAAAACCGTGCACTCATGCTATATTTTTCATTGGGAAAGTTCGACAGCTAAAAATTGAAGATTTTGTGGACGACTACTATTCGGTAAAGAGGTTCAAGCTAGATTATCAGTTTGAGGTCACTCCAATGGGTGACAAATCTCAATGGCCGAAGAACGACCCACCTTTTGAAGTGGTTCCTCCACCACTAGAAAGGCCTGCTGGTAGACCAAGGAAGCAGAGAATCAAGTCTAGTGGAGAGCCAGGAAAAAGAGGTCCGTATCAATGCAAAAGATGCTTTCAGTTTGGACATATTGAGAAGGGATGTTATGCAACTCAAGTTGAACTAGAACAAGAACTTCCGCCGCCTCGTCCGAAGAAACCAAAACAACAAAGGTATTGTAAAATCTGAAGCAATATGCCTTATATATGAAAAATATATTTTTCTTCATTGACTCTACGTGTGCTTTGCAGGAAAGCCAAAACTGAATCTGCTGAGACGTCAAACATTGTTGCTGAGCCATCCAACTTTGTTTTTGATCCAAAAGTAATGTCGAGCCCATGTGTAACCACAAGGAGGATGACATCCCTCTCTCCAACAAGCCCAAGTATGACCACAAGACGAATGGCATCCCTCTCTCCAACAAGCCCAGGTGTGACCACAAGGCGAATGGCATCCCTCTCTCCAGCAAGCCAGGGTGTGACAACAAGGAGGATGGCATCAATCTCACCCGGAGGAATCAATCCCAGGCTTATCATCGAGTAGTTGTGTTAGTCTAATGGTCCGTGGTATTTTGCTAACAAACTGTTCCGTGGTATTTTGCTAACTTGCTATTTGGATGTAATTCCGTGACAGTTTAGATTTATGTTATATCCTGAAATGTTGACTTATATTATGCTGTAATGTCATTCTGAGCTGCTGTTATATGGCAGATATCATGTTAAACTAAATCATGTTGTTATGGTGTCATCCTGTTTATATTCATTTGCTGAATGCAAGCAAATGATGTGCTGTCTAATGTTTTTTCTTTGAGCTGGAGCTGTCCAATGCTTTCATGAAGAAAGGGGTATTGTGGTCATAACTAACGGACACTTAACAGAGTTGGCAACATTCAAAAGAGGTACAAATTTTCGATAGTATATGCCTGAAGATGGAGCTTTTGATGGTACAGACCAAAAGTGTGGTTCTTTTAATGGTATAGAACCAAATTTCGCAGTACTGGACCGAACCGAACCCAGTGTCGACCGAGTGTGAGACAACAGAAGCGGCGACCGGCGCCTGTGCCCTGGGTGACCTACGCCGCCGACGGGAGTACTCCGGCGATAAACTAGGGAGCCGGCCCAGCGCGACTCCGGCAAGCACCACGCGCTGTCAGGTGACCCATTTCTCTACCCCGTTCGTCTCCTACGGTCCTACCCCCTCCATCGCCACACCAGCGCAGCTCCGCAGTCCATCTCAGCTGCTGCCCCTCCGTGCGCCTTACTAGTGCCTCCTAGGTGAAACGGAGGTGCCGTAGAAACTCGACTAGCTGTCGCCGGTGAGACACAGGGGCAAGAGCGGCTCATGTATCCGAAAATAATTTACTCCTTCGGATCCATAATAAGTGCAGCTGATTTTGCTGATGGTTAAAGTATCTTAGCAAGTTAAACCTCCGTGTAGTGAGGCATTTTGCTGATGATGCTTGATTCTTGTAGTAGGGGATCATGTGGGGGATGCCAAATCTTCCTCAACCTCGCGGGATTCGTTCATATTCATGACAATGGGAAAGCATATGATCTACAATTTTGTTGACTGATATGTTATATATTTTGTTCAGTGTTATAGGTTTGTCACACTCTGAAGGCGGTCTGGTCTCTGTGAGAATCTTGGGTTCCTTTTGATGAGCTGAGCTGAGACCATGAAGCAGCAAGCACATGTGGTTTCTACTGGCATGTACAGGTACACGCATAGCCGTGAGGCAGGAGCCGATATCCACGACGTATTCATTGAGAAGAGCGTGTTCAGGGCGTTATTTTCCTGTATCGGTGCAGCGTTCCTGCTTGGAAGTGTTTGTCGTGCCTTGTTGTCGAAGGTACTTCTCTCGGAAGTTCATTCCGAGAATCCAACTATGACTGATTTTTCGTTATTTCACTCGGAAATTCATCAGCTTCTTAGGACAAATCTGTGACACTTATTTCTGAACGGAGGGAGTATTATGCATGCCATGTCGAGGATATTTTGCTATTGTTTTAGATTCAGTTGGTGAAGGAAAGCATAACCTTTGTGCTTTTTATTATCCCACTATGGTGACTCGCCATGCTTCAATGTTTCAGGAGACTTTATGCCTCAGTTCCTTTTGGAGTGTTGCATTTTCTGCTATCATTGCTACATGGTTGCAATACAAGCCTGTGAAGAAAGGTGGGGGTTGAGGTTGTTCGGCATTATCTCTATCTTCTTACATTGTAGTAACTTTCACCTTAAAGTTGCGTGAAGAAAAGGATGCTCTTGTTTATCTCAATCGACTTTAAAGAAGTTCTAAAAGCGAAACTGCATGGTCCTTATTTAGCACTATGTTTAATCTTCTGCAGAGTCATTGATTATCATGCCAGCTTTTGGGGTTCAGCTAGAACAACACTTTTGGAGGTATGAAATAACCAATCTGAAATTTACTTGGGTGGGTCTAGTTTCACTCTTATTGCTAGCATTTGCCGCTCCTCAAAGCAAAAGCACGTCATCAATTGCAAACAGATATATGAAGAATGGAATTACAGACTTTGAATACCTAACAAAATAAGTACTTTGCAATATACCCTAAACAAGTTTTCCTTTCTTGTCAGTACTTGTTAGTGACGAGATTTTCAATGAATACAGCTTTTTCGTGTTAACTAGAAATGGCAGAAAACATAGAGGCTTCTTCATCCCTTTCATCTCTCTGACATCTATATTATCTTTCATAGTGGAAGAGCCCATCGCCAATTTGTGCCCGTCAGCAAGATCCTAAAGCCAGTGCTCAACGAGTGTGTGAGTCCTGTTACATGTTACTGGAGCTTGGCATTGCTTGTGCGCGATGAAGATGAGATCATGCTTGTTTTTAAGGTAAACCCCCGCATGCTTTTTAGTTGATTTTGAGGTGCACTCTCAGGAACCTATGGTCTAAAGAGCTTAATTTGCAGAAACTGCATCTGCCAGTCAAAATGTTGGTCCCAATCTGGAAAGCTTTGTGCGTATTCACAAACTCCGACAGCCTTAGCCCTCTTGTAATTCTTCCACCAGACGATTTGCGTAAACCTGTTGACCAAGATGGTGTTGTGGAGTCCTGAGTAGAGCATGGAAATATTCACTGAGAAGCTTTTTCTACCAAGTGACAACAGGATGTTCAGCTCCGTCAGAACTAACTGACGATAAATTATCAAGTGGAGAATGTTAGTGATACTACCAAGGGCCTGTAAATGATCATTCGTCACAACAGGCTGAACTACTTTCTGTGTAGTGCATAAACTGAGCGACCAACTTGTAATTCTGTCCATGTGTGTTTCTGACTAAGGAAGATTCATATAACATAATGTACCTTGCTGTTGTTTAGGTCCTTCTTGGGAATTCATGTTCTGGAGTACACTGTGACTCTGTAAGGTGGGTACATCTATCTGCTGATTACAAAAGCCAACCACTTGCACACAGTCATATATGTTGCGCTGATCATCTTATTTTTATGCCTGGGGGAAGATGTGAAAATATAGAAAACAAATTATGCTGCTTAGTGCAGGAGTTGACAAACCACACGCCTGGACCTGTAACCTGCAGCAGTAACAATAACTTAGTGATGCGAAGAAGAAGAAATATTAACCACACAAGTAGGTCGCTAGCTATTTCGTGAGCTTCTTAGGCTTTTAGAAATGCAGATTCAGATATGGAGGAATATATGTTAGGTTTCTGAAGAGGAAAGAAAATTTTAATCATGCCACGTTAAGAATGTTTTATGCTATTATTTAGATTCAGGTGGTGAAGGAAAGCATAACCTTTATGCTTGTTATCATCCTACTTTACTGATTTGTAATTCTTAAATGTTTCAGGATACTTTATGCCTCAGTTCCTTTGGAGCGTTCCATTTGCTGATATCATTGCTAAAGGTTGCAATGCAAGCCTGTGAAGAAAGTTAGCCGATCAGGTTGTCACAATGGGCTGCTCGATGGCACGCCTCGTCCCTCTCTTCCTCTATTTATATACACAAAGACTTAGACTCCAAGTCAAGATTACATGAAGTGTTACACAAGAAATTATCCTAACTAAATATTGTTATACGTGGGGGAGGATCTCTCCTAACACAGGTTATTCTGTATTGTCTTCTTTTTTTATATTCTGTAGTAGCTTTCACCTTAAAGTAGCACAAAAAGGATACTCTTGTTTACCACCACAAAGCTTTAAAAAGTGCTTGTATAAAAGTAAAATTGCACGCCCCTTATTCAGTACTATGCTTAATTTTTTGCAGAGTCATTGATGATTATGCCAGCCTTTTGGGTTCAGTTAGAACAACACTATTGGAGGTATGAAAGAACCAATCTGGAATTTTCATGGGTTGGTCAAGTTTTCACTTTTCTTGTCAGCATGATCCGCTCTTCAAAATTATACTGTACGACAATTGCAAGAGAACATCAGAAATTGCATACTGATATCTGAAATTAAAGGCTTTGGATACCTAACAAATGAGTACTTTACATTTTAGCAGAAATAGGTACTTGTCAGTGTATTTTCATGACAAGATTTGCAATGGAGAAAGTTATTTTGTGGTTAACTAGAAGTGACCATCTTATTGCCTGCCTTTTCCAGTTTTTTATTTTATTTTATACCGCATAAGGTACAAATGTACAGAGGCATTTCCATCCTCTTATCTCTTTTGCATATATGTTATCTTTCATAGCGGAAGAGTCCATCGCCATTTCGTGCCCATCAGAAAGATCCTAAAGCCGCCGCTCAACGAGTGTGTGTGTGTGACCCCTGTTACATGTTACTTGAGCTTGGGATTGCTTCTACGCGATGAAGACGAGATGAGATCAGCATGCTTGTTTTTAAGGCGACTCTCGCCTGCTTGCTTTTCAATTGATTTTGAAGTGCACTCTGCTTAGGAACCCGTGGTCTGAAAGAGCTTAATATTTGTTTCAGAAACTGCATCCACCACTCGAAATGCTGGTCCCAATCTGAAAAGCTCTGTGTGCATTCACATACTACGACAACATTAGCTCTTGTGTAGTTCTTGTGTAGCATTGTGGAGTCCTGAATAGCACATGGAAACTGTTTCCTGAAGCTTTTTCCTACCAAGTGACAACAGGATGTTCAGCTCTGTCACCACTGGCTGAAGATGAATTGTCAAGTGGATAATGCTAGTGATACTACCAGGGGCTCGGATAATTGATTAGAACTGGCTGGTTTTACTTTCTGTTTATCTGCAGAAACTGAGTGACCCAGGTGTAAGTCTGGGCTGGCCATGTGTGTTTCTGGGCACCGAAGATCCATAACAAATCATTTTCCCAGTGCAGGCTTTATCGGGGAAAAAAAATTCCTAGTGCAGGAGTTGACAAAGCTCACGCCCGGGCCTGCAGGCTGCATCTGGGGATGAAAACCTACTGATGATGTGAAGAAGAAGAATAAACATTAATCACACAAGTTGTAATACAGTACACTAATACAATCGTTTTGCTTGCCCACTACACTGCACGTACATCATCATCCATTTTATTTTATCTATGCGTAATTAAGCAAGCCAACAATCACAGTGGATCTCAAGATCAAGAGATGCAGATATCTGTAGTAACTTGCCAGAGGAGGCTGTTCCCATAGAACTCTTCAGAGGCCATCATCATCATTGCAGTTTCCAATTCCAACCATGCACATCGTTATCTACATCATCATGAACTGAACCAGACAAAAAAAATTGATCAAGCGATATATTAGAACGGGCACCTGCATTTAATCTTATCTAATTCGCGTCCCCAGATTCATCATCCAGAAATCTAAATTGGGCAAAAAAAATTGCCCGATGGATTTTCCAGTCTCTCCGACGACGCCGTGGATGTGACCGCCGACACACGGCCGGGTCTGTGTCTCTGCCGACGTTTTGGGCCAGGAACCGGATGGAGTATGCGAGCGCGGTGATGGCTCTGTCTGTCTCCCTGCAAATGTGTCGCTCCTGGTCTAGTGTGGTGGACTGTAGAGATAGAATTTGGTAATGATAGGGCAGCACGCACGTTTACATTGTTTATTTTTTAATTTTCAGCTTCTGTGGCTGTTGCATGCAGGATGAAGTTATCTTCTCGTTTCTTCTTCTTTATTCGTCTTCTTCTCACAATGACCATTTTTTTGGTCTTCTCATCATGACATCCCCGGCCGACATATAGAGTTTAGTCGAAGCATATGCTTTCCCGATCACTCGTTTTCCACTTGGTTTCCCCTTCACTTTGTTGTGCCAATTGGTGGCTGGAGGGGAAGAAAGCCCAATCAGTGGATCTTAACAAGTCTTCTCTTTAGCCCGCAAAAAGAAAAACCAGTCTTCTCTTTCACTGTTCTCCTCTCTAAATATCATATCCATATTCTAACAATCCCACGGCTAGGTCGATTCCAACCCCAGGTTCTAACATATGGACAATTGCGCATTTATCGGCGACCACGTAACATAGTCTGTCCATCACGCTAGCTAGTCGAGAACTGTTCCCACATACATGCAGAGATCACATGAATGAACAAAGTTCTTGATTAATTAGTCCTCCGGCCTAGCTCAATGGCACCAACCTATACGGACGTCTACTCGGTTAATTGTTGCCAATGTCATAAGATTTCGCTGGCTGAAACCAAGATCCACAAACACACACGCGGCGCGATCATGTAACCGATCGATGGTGTGTTGGACAAACCGGGAACATCAACTCTTGTATTGTAGGGCGCAAATTTTCACCAAGTTACCTCGTTAATTAATCCCACATTAATCAGATGGTCGAAGCTTTCGTATGCTTCGATGTATTAGCTGTAGCTGGAGACTGGATAACATACCAGACTACGTCTGTAAGAAAGGCTCGAGCCTTGTGAGCAACTCGAGATCTACTACTTTTTTCTGGCTTGATTTGTGATCGGTTCGAAAAGAAATAAGCAGAGTATGAGTGTCTTGTATAACTCAGATTGAAAAACGAGCAGATCATGAGTCAACACTATCTCGCTCAATTTAGATCGAAAAATATAATTAGGAATAATAATTATGTTATATATATTAAAAATAAAATAATGTTTTACTCCTTCTATTTTAAAATATAAGATGTTTTAGGTTTGTGTCTATACTTCTTTTAGTGTGTAGATTCACTCCTAAAATATAAGATGTTTTAGGTTTATGAAAAAAATGTATCTAGACTTTTTTTAGTGTATAGATTCACTCCAAACTTGAGTGAACCTACTCCCTCCGTCCGCAAATAAGTGTACTTCTAGTTTTTATCTAAGTCAAATTTTATCAAATTTGACCAATTTTATATATAAAATACTCCCTCTGATCCATATTACCTGTATTTGAAATGGATGTATCTAGTACTAAAACATGTCTAGATACATCCATTTCAGTGACAAGTAATATGGATTGGAGGGAGTATTAAAATTAACATACAGTATTATAAAACTAAATTTGAAAATATATCTACTAGTACCAATTTAGAGTCATAAATATTGCCACGTTTTCCTATAAAGATAGTAAAACTTATTTAACTTTGACTTAGGATAAACCTAGAAGTACATTTTTTACGGACGGAGGGAGTACATACTGAAAAAAGTGTAGATACATTTGATTTACAAAGCTAAAACATCTTATATTTTGAAATGGAGGGAGTACCTTATAAGTTGTAGATGTAACTTCAATTATGGATGAGATTACTTTGAGGAAGTCGGATTTTTTATTTATTTATTATATATATTGTGAATAAGATTTATTCTTTACAAAATGTCTATAATACATATGCCAGACATCTCATTTAAGCACTTGATTGAAAAAACAAAATCCAATACCACATACATGAATGTGCACTTGATTGAAAAAACAAAATCCACTACTACATACATGAATGTCACAAATGTCCGGATCATGTAACCGATCAATGGTGTGGCGGACAAACCGGAAATCTCATCTAAGCTAAATGATTATTTATACCACGAAGGGATAGATGGAAAAACCGAAATCTCATCTAAGCTAAATAATTATTTATACTACGAAGAGATAGCTAACAACCACGTCGTTACGAGGCTAGATCATGGATGAACACAATGCAACTTTTATGGGCATGGTGCAAAGTGAATTTTACAATAGAATCACTGATTTGCGGAGCTCACTCGTATAATGAAAAAATGGAAAGACATTTAAAATGTTATATAATCTAGAAGACTGACCGGGAGCAATCATAAGAGTAAGATACATATAAAACGAGTATCATTTATACCAAACTGTTATATTTAATAGAATTTGAAGATTTATTTTTTATTACTAAGTTAGACTATTTGACTACATAATTATATTTCTCAATGTTAACAATAGTGTTTTTCTTACAATGTTCTGACATATACGATGAACAATAGAATTATGCCATGCTAAATTTAAACAATAGTTGGCAACAAAATTTATCTTTCTTTAGATGTGTCGTGTGATATGCACGGTGTGTTGTTCGAAACAATTAACTTATATTTATTGAGAACATGCATACAACTATATCAAATCATACACTAGAATACTCTTTCAAGATATTGGTTGAGACCGTATGATGTGGATACCTTATCACATACTAAATCATATTAACATGCACACAAATATGTTCATGCATACTATAATTTACCCAAGCATCATGAATTAACTTCAGGAGAGACGTGATTCTATCTTTTTATTTTGATCACATTTAAGTGATTTCGTTTAATGATACTTTTTGAAGGGACCTATCCAAAGAATGAAATATAACTTTTGTTGTCAACTGTTGTTCAAATTTAGCATGGCACAATTCTATTGTCCAGTGTAGATGCGAGAGCATTGTAAGAAAATGGTACATTTAACATTGAGAAATATAGTTGTGTAGTCAAATAGTCTAACTTAGTAATAATAATAAATCTTCAAATTGTATTAAGAGTGTGGATTTGCTGCCCATGGGGATAGCTGCCCCCCCCCCCCTCCCCAAGCAGCACCGTTCGTGCCAAGATCTGCACAACCACTAGGCTGTCAAATGACATGTGCCAATGGAGTGGTGTTAATGGCTGATTAAGCAGTCCTCTCTACTGGCAGGCTTGTCAGTGTTGTGCATGCACATATCTTATTTGTCCATGCGTCCCTGCAGTGTGTGGAGTACCGTGTCTAAATTATTTTGCTAGGTCCAACACTTTATTGTACTGACTCTGCGCTGGATAAAAAGACGACTGATAGAAGGTAGTGCTAGCTAGCTCAAGCAGGTAATAAGCATATGTAGGCAACCTTACGTTTGAAGGCCTTACTTCGAATCGCCTTCGAATGTATATTTACTAGATTATCGGAAGACCGATGATTTGCTTGGTACATGTGAGTTACCATTCCAGCCAGTTATAACTGCCTGGAGGGAATCACATCAAGCTTCTCGGGTGGTTCTGCCCGGCTTGTGTTTCATATCTCTCTCCATTACAGCCACCGCAGGCTACCGTTTCTTTCCTTATTTCTTTCTTACTCGAACTACGTACGTCCTTGCAGGCTACCATTGAAAATAATCCCTTGAATTTTTTTCCGAAATTTCTTATTGCGGCAAATTACCACCAATAGTTGATTTGGCATCCATTTTATTGTGGAAAATTACCACCTGTGAACAATTAACCTGCTGTCATATTTACGACTGTCACGGCGTGCTCCGAATGACCGGGGGCTGCTGTTAGTGGCTGCGCAAGGGAGGACAAGGCTATGCTACCAAAAGAGAAAGCCCATGGGAGATAGCCACAGATTTTCTTGGAGACAGTGCGGTGCTGCCATGATGCATGCATACTATTTCCGTGTTGGCTGTTTATATGTGTGAGCCAGAAGTTATCTACTCCACTAGCATGCTTCTGCCATACGGTGGTCATGCATGCTTTCGGACAAATAACACTAGCTGCTTCTGCCATGCATACTTACAAAAAAGCAAAAACCTGCAACTGCCGTATCAGTTCATCACGTGAATCAAAACTAAACAAAGTACACGTATATTGAGGAGATGTTTTCTCCCCTGTACCGTGTCAGCTTTTGAAAATATTTTTACTGTACACTGTTAGTTTTATTACAGACTGCTTAATGATACTGCTTATCTTAAGGTTACTATGCACGTATCTCAGCGCATAACATGGCGTGCATCCAAGAGGGGGGCAGCTATCCCCTGGGCAGCAGACTATTAACCATTGTATTAAATATAAAATTTTGGCATAAATGTTACTCGTTTTACATGTATCTAACTGTTTAGATTGCTCCCCATCGGTCTTTTAGATATATGAAATTTTAAATGTCTTTTCGCCTTTAATTATGAAGCGATCTTACAAAGGTGTCGTATAAAATTCACTCCGCACCATGTTCATAATAGAAGTAGCTTGATCCCATTGATGATCTTTGCCAATGGCTTGTGGGTGTTAGCTATCCCCTATATTGTAAATAATTATTTGACTTATGCCATTAGTTTTCAGGCATAAATACAACATACATATTGTAAGAAATAAATTTTATCCACATTGTACAGAAGAAAATAAATTAACATTTCCCACTTTCTCAATTAAACTTCATCCATAATAGGCGGAATAAATTTTAACAACAAGTTATAAGTTGATAAATTATACTATTTTATTTTAATATATAACATAACTATTAGACCTAATTATATTTTTTTGAGCTATCAAGCTAATTGAGCAAGGTAGTTTTGAACAACACACCGTGCAAATGATGGAGTAGTATGCGAACGCAATGATGGCTTCTGTCTGTCTTGTCTCTCTGCAAATGTGTCGCTCCTGGTCTAGTGTAGCAGACCGTAGAGATAGAATTTGGTAATGGTATTGGTAAGGCAGCACGCACGTTTTACATTGTTTTTTTTTAATTTTCAGCTTCTGTGGCTGTTTTTTTTTGCGGGTAGCTTCTGTGGCTGTTGCATGCAAGATGAAGTTATCTTCTCGTTTCTTCTTCTCCTCAGGATGATCTATTTTTCCTCTTCTCATCATGACATCCCCGGCCGACATATAGAGTTCAGTTGAAGCATATGTTTTCCCGATCACTAGTTTTCCACTTGGTATCCCCTTCACTTTGTTGTGCCAATTGGTGGCTGGAGGGGAAGAAAGCCCAATCAGTGGATCTTAACAAGTCTTCTGTCTCACTGTTCGCCTCTCGAAATATCATAGCCATATGTTTGTTCCATGTACAATCCCACGGCTAGGTCGACGCAAACCCCAGATTCTAACATATGGACAGTAGCGCCAAGCGCATTGATCGGCGACAACGTAACATATCCATCATCGCGCCATTCCGGAACTACTCCCACATATATAAAGATCACATGAATGAGCAAAGTTCAAGATTAATTAATTAGTCCGTCCAGGTCAATTAGTCCGTTCAAGATTCAGCGACTGAAACCAAGCTCCACGAAACATCAATTCCTGTATTGTCGGGCGCAAATTTCCACCATGTTACCTCGTCAATTAATCCGTCATTAATCAGAGGTGGTCATCATGGAAGCTTCTTCTGGGTCGATCTGTAGCTGGAGACTAGAGTAACATGATCATCGGTTAGCATGCATGTCAGGAGATCGATTAAGTAAACTACGAGCCTGCAAGTAGTATTCATTTGGTGAGTGGGGCATTGTTGGGTTCAGACTACGTCTCTAAGAAAGGCTCGAGACTTTGAGTAGCTAGAGATCTACTTTTTTTTAGCTCGATTTGTGATTGGTTCGAAAACAAGCTGATCTCGAGTCAACACTATCTCGCTCAATTTAGCTCGATAGCTCGAAAAAATACAATTAGGTGTAATAGTTATGTTTTATATTAAAATAAGATAGCATAATTTATTACCTTATAAGTTGCAGGTGTAATTCATTACTTTTATTGTGGATGGAATTATATTGAGAAAATCAGAAAAATTAATTATTTATTCTATATATTGTGAAGAAGATTTATTCTTTACAAAATGTGTATAATACATATGCCCCAAAACTTATCTAATAAGCCAATTAATTATTTATGTAACGAAAGGATAGCTAACACCCACATTAGTTACTGACCAAGATCATGCATGTACACAATGCTAGTTCTATTATGGACATGTTGTGAAGTGAATTTTATAATAGAATCACCGACTTGCCGAGTTCACCCGTATAACAAAAAAATGGAAAGACATTTAAAATGTTATATGATCTAGAAGATTGACGGGGAACAATTTAAGCACTCAGATACATGTAAACAAGTACCATTTATACCAAACATTTATATTTAATACAATTTGAATATTTATTATTACTAAATTAGACTATTGGACTACTACATAACTATTTTTCTTAATGTTAACTATAGAGTTTTCTTACAATGCTCTGATTTCTACACTGAACAATAGTATTATGCCATGCTAAATTTGAACAACAGTTGACAACAAAAGTTTTGTTCCCTTTAGATAGGTCCCTTAAAAAAAGCATCATTAAACCAAATCACTTAAATGCGATCAAAATAAAAAGATAGAATTACATCCTTCCTCGAATTAATTTATGATGCTTGGGTATAGTATGCATGAACATACATGTGTGCATGTTAATATGATTTAGTATGTTGGTATAGCTCACCGCATCATACTGTCTAACAAATATCTTGATAGAGTATTCTAGTCTATGGTTTAATATACAATTGCTTCAATATATAAGTTAATTATTTCGAACAACGCAGACACACCACCATCACGTGCACATCACACGATACATACCGAAGACCCGAGACGTGGAGTCATTTCTTTGTTATTTTGCAACACTCGCAAGGGAAAACGGGTTGCAAATGTAGGTCCCGCTTAGTCCCGCAAAGTGCAGAATTCAAACAAAAGGGGTTGGCGGATTAAACCAGAATTAGCTAGTGAGCCACCCTCTGGCAAGCACGCATTCCGCCCCGCTTGCAACTGTACGTAAAACCTCAAGGCATGAAGTATGAGCTGCACACGCTTTCCGTCGAGCCTTTTGCTGTCTCAGTGACTTATTTTGTATTGTTCATAATAAGGACAATTAACTTACAAATCCGTATACTAGTTTCCTAGGTTAGGTGGATGTGAAGGGTTGTGCCACTTGATTGAATCACTGAAGAGCAGTAGGGCACCCTCTAAACATCACTACTAGGAAAAAGACGCACATTTTTTGACTTATGTGGCGCATATGGGATGCGCCACTGTTATCACGCCACTAAACTGTAATTTTATGGTGCATTTCAATATGCGTCACAGAAGTTTCAAAGTTATGTGGCGCATAGCCATAATTTTTTTTTCAAATTTGAAAAAAAAGGCGGGCTAGATCTAAAATTATATATTTTTTTAATTTCAAAAAAAGTTGGCCAGCTCTGGCCGGAGGTGGGGGTCGCCGGAGGAGGGCTAGGCTAGGCCGAAGGTGGGGGTCGCCGGAGGAGGGCTAGGATAGGCCGGGCGTGGGGATCGTCGAAGGAGGGCTAGGCTAGGCTAGGCTAGGCCAGGGTGGGTGGAGGAGGGGGCTCGCCGGAGGAGAAGGAGGCCACCGCTGGAGGAGGAGGATGGGGTCACCGGTGGAGGAGGTCACCGGGGTTGTCATCTTCGTCGTCGGAGGATCTCACCGAGGTAGAGGAGGGGGAGGAGCTCACCGGGGTAAAGGAGGAGGAGGAGGAGGATCTCACCGAGGTGGATGAGGAGGAGGAGGAGGAGGAGGAGGAGGGAGGAGGAGCTCACCGGGGTGGAGGAGGAGGGAGGAGCTCACCGGGTGGAGGAGGAGGAAGAGGAAGGAAGTAGGGGAGGAGAAGGAGAAAAGAAGTAGAGGGAGAAGAAGTGTGGAGGAGGGGGAAATGAGTAAAGGACAAAAGAGAGGTAGAAGGGCGGGATTCAAATTTCGAGTCCCTCGCAAGACTTATGTGACGCATATGGGAGATATGCGCCAAACAAGTTTCTCCCCCTTTTTTATATTTTTGCAGGAAAAATCATTTTTCTGACATAACTTTTTACTCTTTTTGATTTTGGAGAATCTGTAAATTCCAGAACAGCCTTTGGCACTTGAATTCGAGTAGAAAATTTCAGGACGATGGGTAAAACCTTTTTTCCGACATCGTATGCAAAAGTTATGGCAGTTTTACCGTGCCATGACTTTTTTGCAAAATATCAATTTTGTCTACAACTATACCCTAAAATATAACTATAATTCAAAGGAATTCTTTTTTGACGTTTTTATCATTTTTTTACTTTTTTACAAAACTTAAAAGGCGATCGAGTGTGGGATCCGTTTTCCACTTTGTGTGGCGCATATAGACATATACGCCACAAAATTGTCTCCCCCTTAGTTGGTTCTGGGTCTCGTTAAATTTATGTCACACATATAGACATATGCGACATAGAATCTTCACATTTTTATGGCGCATATGGATTTCGTGCGTCACAGAATTGCCATACGTTTTTGTCTATATATGCTAGAGAATAAATTCTGTGGAGAATGCCCATTCATATGCACCACATGAAGCATTTCTATCTATAGCTAGTTTTCTAGTAATACATATTAAAATAGCCTTTGACAAATTAAAATGGTATTGGTGGGAGAAACAGGCGCAAGCGAGCCGTCTAGACCCGTGAGGACTGCCGAACACCGAGAAGCCATCTGAGTGGAGGAAGGAGAAGTGCACGAGGAAATGGCGAGTCGATCAGCCGTGACTTGTGTCACCAACCAGAGCTTATCTGGTGTTTTCTCTCCTCACGGTCCTAGACCAGAACAAATGCTTCATTCACTGTAGAATTTGTACACTGAACCTCAACACTTGAAGGGCGGGCGCTAGCCGATTTTTCTTGGCCGTATCGGTCCATACTGGAGTGATCCCTAGATTTTGTGAAACATTGACGCGCCTGGTGCTTGCGATTCCTCATTCCACGCGGGAGACAGTTTAACGGTAGCGGGTCTTTATCCATGATGTTAGGTTACCGACCGGAATAAGCACCGAGCGTTGCAAGGCTAGGACGCTTATCTGACATTTTTTGCTAATTCTTTGTTGCTTAAGCGCCCGTATAAACTTTATACGCCTAGCGTTGGACATGCCCTAAGAAATGTATTATTTATACTCTGCTTAAATGTTTCAGGAGACTTTATGCCTCGGTTCCTTTTGGAGTGTTCCATTTGCTGCTATCATTGCTAAATGGTTGCAATACAAGACCGTGAAGAAAGGTGGGAATTGAGGTTGTTCTGCATTATCTCTATTATATATATTGTAGAAACTTTCAACTTAAAATTACATTAAAAAAGGATACTCTTGTTTACCACAGTTGCCATAATAAAATGCTTCCATGGAAGTGAAACTGGCATGCTCCTTATTCGATACCATTTGAAATTTTCTGCAGAGTCATTGATGATCATGCCAGCTTTTGGGGTTCCTCAGGGAGAACAACACTATTGGAGCTATGAAAGAACCAATCTGGATTTTACATTGGTGGATCAAGTTTCCACTTTTGTTGTCACCATTATCTGCTCTTCAAAATTATATGAAAATTGCAAGAGAACGTCATCAATTGCATACTGATATATGGAAATTAAAAGTTTTAGATTCTTAACAAATGAGTGCTTCACATTTTAGCCGAAATAATTAACTTCTTGTCAGTATTTGTTAATGACAAGATTTGCAGTGGAGAAAGTGATTTTGCGTTAACTAGAAGTGGGCATCTTATGCTTTGCCCCTTCCAATTTTGTTACATATATAATTTAACGTAGAATATTAGAGGCTTTTTTGTCCTTTCATCTCATTGATTAACATCTAGACTATCTTTCACAGCGGAAGAGTCCATCGCCAGTTTGTGCCGATCAGCAAGATCATAAAGCCGGTGCTCAACAAGTGTGTGACCCCCTTTACACATGTCACTGGAGCCTGGCATTGCTTCTACGCGACGAAGACGGTGAGATCGTGCTTGTTTTTAAGGTAAATCTTGGCTGCTTTTTAACATATTTTGAAGCGCACTCTCAGCCTCCAGGAACCAATTGTCTTTAATAAGAGCTTAACATTTTCAGAAACTTCATCTGAAAAGCTTTGTGCGCGTTCACAACCTCCGACGGCGCTAGGCCGTCTGTAGTTCCTGGACCAGGCGGGTTGGGTAAACATGTTGATCACGATGGTGTTGTGGAGTCCTGAATAGCGCAAGGAAACGCGGCACTGCTCCCTAAAGAGCTCTGTACCAAGTGACAACATGATGTTCGGGCTATAGCTCCCATGCGACGTCTTTACGTGGAATTGGAAGGAACACTACATCGTTGCAAAGAATAGCTCCCATGCGACACTTCTGAAGCGCCAAATAGCTCCCGTGCGACACTTCCACTTAACCTCACGAGACCGTCAACGAATTTGAATCAGCTGAGCAGAGCAGGATCCACAGCCTGTCCACGTCACGGCGAGACCCACCTGATGTCCACCTTATATTGTGGGACCCACTCTATGATAGCAGAGAGCCGTTGGCCCAATCCGTCCCCGCACCCGAGCCCTCCCGCCACCGTTCTAGCATCTCGCCCCCTTCTGTTTTCTTCTCCGGCGAGCAAGTGCGGCAACGCCGGCAGGGATGTCGAGCTCCGCTTCAGCCTCCCTCCGCTCATGGCCTCGGTATGGTGCGGTGCCGATGACGAGGTGCCCCGATTGCCCCCGTACCGCGCCCCTCAAGCGGCTTGTCACATCCACCGATAAGAACGGCAACATTGGCCGGAAATTTGTAAAGTGTGAGAGCAAGCCCGAGCCGGGGAAGGTGAGATCTGAGTGTTCCGAGCGCCAATTTCTCGCTTTTCTTTCGAAATTTCATGCATTTCATCGAATTTGGGATTTAGGGTTCATCTCTGCGATTTCAGGAACTGCCAAAATGTAGGCATTTTGAGTGGCTTGATGAGTACATCGAGCGAATTGGGGTGGAGGTAGCATCTCGGGAGCTCGAAAACCCGTCCGTGGTGGAGAAATTGGGATCTGGCAACCCCATTTCCGCTGGTACTATGGTGGATGCGGAAGTGAAGGCCGAGCTAAATAAGATGAACAATCAGCTAAGCCAAATCATCGAATTGAAGAAGCAGGACAATATGATGGCCCTTTTTTTTATTTTTGTGTAATTTCTCTCGGATTTGTTTTTCTTCTGATCATTAGTAATTAGACAACACAATCAGTGTTCGAGTGATGCTTTGTTATCGTAGAACCTGCGGAGATGGATGTAATGGTCTATGTCTTTGGCTTGAATAAAATGCAACACAAATTCGGGAATTTTTTGAGCTGCTCTATTTTGTTCCTTCAGTTTCGTCAGTGTGCAGGGGAGGGGAGGGGTTGAAAAGTTAAAAAACAATCGATGAGGAGTGATTGAAAAAGGTCAGGTCCAAATAGAACTTAGCCAGGCCAAAATGGTCGTATCCAGGCCCAATAGTAACTACTTGTAGATTGGGCAAAAAAATAGTACTCATATTACAATCTAACTAGGGACGTGTGGATCTGAAGATACTCGTGCTCATGTCGCAATCTTTTATTTTTTGCGAAAGTAAATATATAAATGAAGGCCAAGGGCATCCATTTAACTAACAAACCAAGCACTTTAACTTGGACGCCCCTTTAACTTATGTAAATATGTAAATGTGTTGTTTGAAAATGAACCATGTGTTGCATGTGTTGTTTGAAAATAATCAACCATCATAACGTTAACTTATTCTTCCTTTTGAGCTTTTCTAATTTCACTTATTTTATAAATATTGCACGAGTATTATATGAGAACTTTTTTTATGTCTTTTGTTTTATGCACTTGTTGTTTTGGGTGTTTTGACAAATGATAATACAATAAAACACAAGTCGATCACATAGATAATATATTAGACAATATAAGGGGTATAATATAGAGAGGGGTACAATATAGAGAGGAGCCCCACATTACATAGAGGGCCCCATATTACATAAACCCTAAGGGAAACTAATCCTAAGGGCGCCTAAACCCTAACCCTAGCTATTACGTGGGTTTTGGGCTGCCGGCCAACCTCACCGCTGGGAGGCTGCCCTACTCCATCGGCGGTGGGGGTGGTGCCACCGCCTTCCAAGCCGCCGCCCTCTGCTCCTCCTCGAAGGCCCAGCGAGCTGCCGCCCGTCGGTCCTCCTCCTCCCGTTGCCGCCTTTTCTTCCAGGCGCGCGCGGCCTCCTTCTCCTCCCACTTCTCGGCAGCAGCCAGCTCCTTCGCCTCCTCCTCCGCCTTGAGGGCCTTGTCGGAGGGCCGGAATCAGGGAGGTTGCCGCCGCGGTGGGGGCGGGGGTTGTGGACGAAGGGGCCTTGGGACCAGGGGTATGTCGGGGCTTTGCGTCGGCCCCCTTGCTGCCATGCCTCGGGCGCGTGGGCGCCTCCTTCTCCCAGACCTGCCTGTGGTCCGGGTGGTTGTCCTCGTCGCTGACCTCGGATTCCGAAGGCAAGCGAAGGGGGGAGGTCGCCATTGTCGCTCGCCGGAGAGGTGTTTTTTGGGGGCTGGGAGGAGGCAAAGGAGGCAAAGGGACTTGAGGTTGAAGATGAGGAGGCAAAGGCATGTTGCCACTATTTATTGAGGGCTCGGCGTGAAGGGCGGTGTGAAGGGCTCAGCGTGAAGGGTCGTGTGAGCTGCGTTGCGTGTAGGCAGCGGGCGTAGCCGCGTGCGTGATCAATACGGTCAGTGCAAAAAAAATGCTAGAATGCGACGTGGCCCTGCCCTGCACCGTCGCCCCCTGCATGCATCCATGCATTAATGGGAAAGAGAGAAAAAATGTCTAAAGTCAGGAGGGCACCCAAGTCACACCGAGTCCAAAGTTTCACACGCGTCGGAGCCCGTAGAGCATTCACGGCCTGACAGTCCCAAGTCATATTACGAAAATAAGTTTAGAAACAAATTAAGAGTTGTCACCGCATGCAACCTTGTTCACACTGCATGCAGAATAGCACAAGGGAAGAAGAAACACTTAGTCTTTATTAGTCGCGTGTAATTACAAGTGGGTTCACACTATTTTTACATTGCATGCATGCATGAACAAAATACTAGCATTTATAATATCAATTTTATATAATATAAAAGTATGTGTTATGGTGAATCTAATTATATTTATTACATATTTTAGATTTTAATATTTTTTCTTATATATGTAGTCAAAGTTTATAAATATTGACTTTTACTAAACCCAAAACGCAGAGTAATTTGGGACGTACGGAGTAGAATGGAGGTAATTAATACATAAATCAGGGAGTAATTTTTTGGAATTGTATGTTTTTCTATGGTGCATGAACCGAAGGGAAGGGAAGTAAGTTCGACTGAAGAAAAAAATTAGACGTACACTTATTTAATGCGACGGAGGGAGTAAATACGCTGCAGCGCTGCTGCGTCGGTTGGCTGCACGCATAGCTAGAATGCGACGCGAGAGGCAGATGCATGGCATGCATGCATGGTGCAGCCCGCCCCGCTCAGCGCCCTCGCATGCCACGCTTGGTCCAACGGTCAATGGAGTGAGCCACGTTGTACCTTATCTATTCATGGAAAAACGATGTGAGCCAATCAGATTCCAGAATCATCCATCCCACGGATCGCCAAGAGCTAGCTGCGAAATCCTTCTAAAAGACGCCAACCAATCAGGTTGCAGAACAAGCCCTCCCATGGATCGCCTAGAGCCACCCGCAGAATCCTTCTAGAACACACGATCGGACGGCCACAGTGTCGCGCTAGGGTTAGATCTATGTTCTTCATTCGGCCTTAGGGTTAGCTAGGTTTAAGATGAGGTCAACAGGGTTTTCACAAGTTTGACCAGACTTTCAAACGTGCATAACTAATTCAAAACGAAATCAAAAAAATACAAAACATTCGCATGGTGTCATGTTATGTGACATAGTTGTGAGGAAAAATATCAAACTTGGTATATTGATCATATTTTAAAAAAACCTTCACAAAATGACCTATCTCCTCCGAGGTTTTCTGGCTTTCGGGTCAAATGATCAATGATATGTCTATAATCAAGGCATGGTTTGTGATAATGTTCCCATATTGGGCATGCATGTGTATAATGGGATAACAATGTTGTAGTACAAAGTTTTCCCTTTCGACGCATAGAAAATCCATTTTCTATTTTCTGAGTGCCGGAAGAGGGGGGATTTGTGAAGCAACCACCAAATTGAAGTTTCAAAATGGTAACATGCTATTTTTCAAAATACTAGACCACCTAGCATGTATAATGTCCCATCTTGACTACCTTAAACCTTTTATTCCATCTTTGGTGAAAAAGACAAATCCTGCTGAATTGGTTGGAAGTGGGTAAGATATGAACTACAGGTACATGATTTCATGCTGATGATTTTTTGTAAAAATCATTTTTAGGTTCACAACATGCTATTTCATCAGAGATCCAATGCAAGTTTTGTGATCCTTAGCCCCTAGCTAAGAATATTTATGAAAACCCTTCAAAAAGTTTGACCAGACATTCAAATGTGCATAACTAATTCAAAAAAATCAAAAAAATACAAAACCTTCGCATGGTGTCATGTTATGTGACATAGTTGTGAGAAAAAATATAAAACTTGGTATATTTATCATATTTCAAAAAAATCTTCACAGAATGACCTATCTCCTCCGAGGTTTTCTGGCTTTCGGGTCAAATGACCAATGATATGGCTAGAATCAGGGCATAGTTTGTGATAATGTTCCCATATTAGGCATGCATGTGTATAATGTAATGAATAACAATGTTCTAGTACAAAGTTTTCCTTTTTGACGCACAGAAAATCCATTTTCTATTTTTTGAGTGCCGAAAGAGGGGGGATTTGTGAAGCAACCACCAAATTGAAGTTTCAAAATGGTAACATCCTATTTTTCAAAAATACTAGACCATATAGCATGTACAATGTACCAACTTGAGTACCTCAAACCTTTTATTCCATCCCTGGTGAAAAAGACAAATCCTGCCGAATCGGCTAGAAGTGGGTAAGATATGAACTACAGGTACATGATTTCATGCTGATGATTTTTTGTAAAAATCATTTTTAGGTTCACAACATGCTATTTCATCAGAGATCCAATGCTAGTTTTTTGAGCCTCAGCCCCTAGCTAAGAATATTTATGAAAACCCTTCAAAAAGTTTGACCAGACATTCAAATGTGCATAACTAATTCAAAAAAATCAAAAAATACAAAACTTTTGCATGGTGTCATGTTATGTGACATAGTTGTGAGGAAAAATATCAAACTTGGTTTTAGAAATGGTCGGAAAAAAACTTGCTTAGAAATGGGGTGGTTTACCCTAGCTTTGGAGCCCATTTCTACCACATTTTGGGTGAGGGTGAGTTGTACTTCACAAAAGGGATCATGGTGAGGATGAGTTGTACTCTACATATGAGAAAAACGTTGTAAGCTCATACAAACATAGAAAAGTACACATAGCTACATTGGTTGAAATTCAAATTTACCATCATATTTGAATTTTGGCCAAATTATCAACAACAAGTGCCAAATTGTAGAGGTCCCAACCTTTAATAAGGTAGAGATCCCTATGTTTACAATGCTAGTCCCTGGATCAATAGCTAGCATACATAGTTAAGATGTAATATCAAGAAACAAAGGTCATAATACAACTTTATAACCAGGAATAAAATAATTCATTACATCTTACATAGCTCATTTGGCTATCACATTACAATGCAGCAGAATATCTATATAGCATGGAGTCCTTCATCTTCAAAGTTCCACATGCAATCATGTTGGTTGCAGACTTGTAATCCTAACACACTTCACTAACATCAAACAAACCTACAACATAATAAGTTGCAGCCACAAGGGTCAATACATTTGAATTGTATTGGCAAGTTTCACTATTATGTAGAAATAAGTGGATCCTATCAATACATGCATATTTGGCTAAGTAGGGTTTAGGCTCATTTGCAGAAATCAATATAGTTTTATCCTATCTTTTCAAAATAGTTTTGATCTTTTGACAACCTTTCTGAACTCCTTGGAAAACTCCAAGTTCTTCTAATCCCTTGTTGACACTATCAAGTTTTACATTGAGAAATTGGAATGTCGAGATCTTCCATAGCTTCAGGCTTTAGTTGCTCAGATTTGTCCATAACTGGGGACACAGCTAAGTACTTAGAATTTGATCTTCTGCAGAAGTTGTACACTTTACCCACATGACACAATCTCGTCTTGACGCCACCAGTGGCTGCTAGATAAGTACACACCAAATGGAGTACCGGCAGATCGAGAATGTGACAAAGTATTTCCATAGAAGTCCTCCCAATACACAATGCTAGCTTGTCTACCAGGCACCAATGTAAGGATATATTTCCAATACACAATTCTAGTTAACCTGAAGATGCCAATGCAAGGGTCTTCCACTATGTAGTTGACTAAGCCAGAGCCCATTTAGCATGTGGTTGTACACGGAAGCCACTGTACGAGAAACATGTCCAATCTCTAAGTCCCTGGGTGGTTTTCTTCTAGTGCACATACAAAAAGATAGCCATATAAACATGGTTCCATTTGTTGCCACCTTGTCCAAAAGTGAGTATCCTCTTTCCACCCAGGTGGTTCATTGAGTACTTGTTTTATTATATAAAACATATATTTTTCCAACACTTCATATAATCATGATATGATATTCCATCCCAAGTCTATAGTAGGGCTAATCATTCTACAACTACAATGTTTTCACTAAGGAAGATACAAGGATATCCTAATAGGATTTAGCATAGCATAAAAATATAGTAGTCCTATCATGCATACTACAAAAATCCACTAAGTGTAATGAAAATAGTAGGACATGGAGGATAGTGTCACTTGCATTTTTAAGTAGAGAAAGTTTGTTCACTCCTTGATCTTGCAAATATCACACTCTTCAAACTTCACTACAATTCAATCAAGCATACAATATTCAAACTAACACTCAAACAATTCACCACATAAAATAATAAAATCAAGCAATGCATGCAAGCATGCAAAAGATTGATTTATTTGGAAAAATGGTTTCTAGTAGGCTCTAATCATTTTAAAGATCCTATTGGTTATTTACAAAAGTGGTAAAACCATCTAAATTCAAGTTGGTGAAAAATGGTCATTTAATCATTTTGTTTTGCTAGAAATAGTTTAAATCAAAGTAATGATTTGTACGGTTAGCCAAATATATTCTTTAAACACAAATATTAGTTTTTATGATTTAAGGGTTTAATATTAATCCATTTGCAAAAAGGTTCCACCTAAATTCCATTTTTAAATCAAACAATATTTTTATTTGCTAGAAATGTTTTTAACAAGTAAGAATTTACTAAGGTTCATCAAATATGTTTTCAAGTCCCAAAACTTGGTGTTTAGGGTCAGAGAGTTTAAACCACATCATTTTCCAAAAGTTTTCACTTTAAAAGCATTTTTAAACCATAATCAATATTTTTATTTAGCTAGAATTGCTTTTATTCAAAGATTTAATTCCTAAGTGTCACCAAATATATTTTTAAATCTACAAGTTGGTTCCTAGGGTCAGTAGGTTCAAAACAATCCATTTACCAAATATTTTACTCTAAAAACATTTTTAGAATATATTTTATATCCAAAATAGGCCTAAATAAGTTTCTGCAAAAACATCAAATTTATAGAAGCAATTCATTAAACAAAGTGCATGGTTCCAAAAGTTTTGTTTTCTTGATTCCAATGATATAAATTTTGCAAAATTTGGACCTGTGGATTAAAATTTATGAATTTTGCAAGTTTGTACATCTAATAGATCAAAATTTCTGTTTTAAATCAAACTCTGGACACGTGGCTCTTTCTTACTGGTCCATACCGCTTCGGGTGGATCGTGCTACGCAGGCCGTTAGATCTAACTTAATCGCACGGTGCTAATTGCTTCGTACTTGTTCACTAAGTCATCTATCGTGACGCTTGGATCTAGATCCAGTGGCTCACAACAGCTCGACCACAGATGGGCGTCGCTGGCAGCGGCGGACGGCGGCCGCGCTCAGACGGTGAGGTTGCCGATGAACCAGGAGGCGCGGGAGAGGGAGAGGATGCTCACCAGACTCGCCGGCAAGCGCTGATGCTCAAGGTGGGGTCAGTTCGTCGAGGGGCGCTCGGGGGTAGCGGCGATTGCTCGTCGGAGTTCATGGCGGCACCAGGTGCTTATGTTCGTCGACGAGGGTGAGGTTACAGACCACCAGAAGGCAAAAGGAAGGCGGCGTTAGACGCGGGCGAGTGTGGCGAACGCGAGTGCATCAACGAGAGAGAGAGTGGTGGACGGAGCTTACGGGGAGGGGTCGCCAGAGAAGTGGCAGACGACGGTGGCGTGCAGAGTTCGTCCTTGCCGACGCTCTGTGTCAAGCGCGGACAAGCTGGCACCACTGGTAGATGCGCACTGGTCTGGAGAGTGAGCTCGAGTGAACAAGGGGGCAGGGTACGGTCAGGCGTCGTCGGAATTTGCACTGGACCTCGTCGAAGCCAGTGGGGTTGCATGGAGAAATCCGTGCAGCCTGGTGGCAGAGAGGAGGCGATGTTTGGGGGAAATGGAAGAGGGGAGGAAGGCTTTTAAAGGTGTGTCATCACTGGCAAGAATTAACCGCACATTCATAGGGATTAACGAGGATTGAATCACGGCAGAAACGACGAGGGGGGAACGTTCACGAGGTTGATGACGACTGACAGTGTGGGGTCACGTTGACAGCGAGAGAGAGGGAGTGGGTGTGGGGTCCTGCTGTCAGCGACTGAGGGGGGGTGTTTGCGCGTGAGAAAACGGTTCGCGAGAGAGTGGGAGGTGGGCTCGATGGGCTGGTCTGGGCCTGGGGTTAGTTGGGCTGGGTCCAACTCATTTTTTTGTTCTGATTCTTTTTCTTTTTCCTTTTCTATTATTCTGTTTTGATTTTTATTCAAATAATTCAAACCCCATTTGAATTCAAACCTTTGCCAAACTTTGAGTATATTTTAATACTGTTTATTAACATATTCTAAAGTCCAATTTAGAATATTTCTTTTATTCTTTTAGGGTCTATTATTTATTTAAAAATAGACATTTGTCTTTATTTCAAAAAGGATTTAAATATGTTTTAAAACTCTATTTGAATTCTAAATTTTACCAAACCTTTTTCAGTAGGTTTTATTTAAAAAAATAATTCACTTTGAATTATTATTTAAAATACTTTATTATGTTTTAATGTTCATTTAAAATGGGAAAATGTCTTTACCTAAATGAAATTGGATATTAATAAATCCTTACGATTTTATTTAAATAATCCTTTACTCTTTTTATTAAACAAAATATTTTATTTTATTTGCTTGGCCAAGTTTTAATTTGGCTTTTTAAAATAGTCCTTATTCATTTATTTCTTCCTCTGTTTATAAAATCCACATCTTTTTATTTAAAGATCCAAAAATGGTGATTCCAACTTTTAAATTTTATTTAATATTTGTTTATCTTTTTAAATCCCTTTTCATTCAAAGTTTGTTGAAGATGGGTCTTTGATGTTTCCATTTGGAACCAAAAAGTTTCTTTTCACCCTAAATTTCATCAATTGTTTATTTTGATTATTTATTTTTCACATTTCAAAATTTGGAAAATTTTGGGATGTGAAAGGCTACCACCGTTAAAATAAATCTCGTCCCAAGATTTGGGAAGGCTAGAGTTACAAGTTGTCTTCAAGGCAACTAGGGTACTACCACCCTTAAAAGAAAGTCTTATAGGGTTACATTGATGATTCACTTCTCTATGGGTTCAATGATTGATATCCAACAAGGAATCCTTATTTGACTCAATTGAGTTAACTAATTCCTGAAATCCACATCCTCTATTTCTTCAAGGGTTCCATACATGTCAATGTGGTTCACATGTCCTTTCTGGGCCATATTGGAGTCATTTCCATTGGAGTTTCTAGCATCCTTTTTCTTTTTCTTCTCAGGACAGTCTGATGCATAGTGTCCAGGTTCCTTACAATTATAGCACTGCAACTGGCTAATGTCTTTCTTCCTGGAATTTCCATGTTGGTTCTGACCAAGGTCATCTCCATTGTCAGTATCATTTCCATTATTATCACTTCCATTGTTGTTGTAGTGATGTTGATGTGGTTCCGAATCTTCATTGTTCTTTTTGAATGAACGCTTCTTTTGTGATGATCCTGAGTGATACTTGAGTTTATGCTTCATCTTTATGTTCTCAACTTGATTCATCTTGTTTTCCAAGATGGTGGCTTTGTCACAGAGTTATTGATAAGTTGGAACATCGGCAACAGACAGCTGCAGGTTCAACTCATCATTAAGTACTTCGAGAAATTTCTCTTTCCTCTTAGCATCTGTATCAACTTCATCCGGTGCAAAGCATGCCAGATTGTTGAATTCTTCAATGTACTCAGCCACACTGAGGTGACGCTATTTCAGATTGTGAAACTCCTTTTTATTCAAGTTCATCACTCCAGATGAGATGTGAGCTATACGGAAACCATCCTCAAAAATAGCCCAAGTCACATCCTCAAGGGGAGTGGTGATCTGAAAGTTGTCCCACCATGTTGTTGCTGGCCCTTCAAGCAAATGTGCTGCAAACCTAACTTTCTCTTCGTCGGTGCAGCCAATAGTCACTAAGTCCTTGTTCACTGAACGTAACCAGTCATTGGCTACCATTGGATCAGTTGTTCCAGAGAACTTTGCAGGCCTTAGTTTCAGAAACCTGGTGAGCATGTCAAGTGCTGGAGGATTATTTTGATTGTTGTTGTTGTTGTTGTTGTTGTTGTTGTTGTTGTTGTTATTCTGATTTTGCATAAACTGCATCATCATCCGCATTATTCGAGCTTGAGATGTCATCAACTGCTGCATCTCGGGAGTGATGTTGTTGTTGTTGTTTTGGTTGGGGTTGGCACGACGGGGAGGCATCTATTGGTTTGGTAGGGATAAGTATGAAGGGTTTTGCAGCATAGTAAATCAAAAAAATTCTACGGATGCGAACGGGAAAGCCAAGATCTAATCTAGGAGATGCAAACAACGAGAGGGATTGGATGAGATCTTCATACCCTTGAAGATTCGCACGGCGGAACGTTCGTCGGAACGTGGGTGATGTAGTTGTACTCGCTTCTCCTCCTCGCGATCCTCTCCGATCTAACACCGCAAGTGGCGATGCCTCCGAGAGATGCACACGTGCGGCACCTAGACGTCTCCTCCTTCCTCGGTCCAGCAAGTATGGTGGAGAGACGGATTGGATCTACAACGCGACAGCGCGGTGCAAGTGGTGGAGAGTTTCTGCAGCAGGGCTTCGCCTACGTGTAGTCGGGAGGGAGAGAGAGAGGAGGGCAGCAGGGCGGCTAGGGATTGAGGAGGAGGTGTGGGGGGCTGGTGCGCCCCAGCCCTCTATATATAGAGGGGTGGGCGCCAGCCCTAGCCCCTCCCCCAATCCCTAGGCCGGTGGCCAAAGGAGGGAGGAGTGGGGGGCAAGTTCCCCCCTTCTAGAAGCTCCCCTAGGGTTTCCCCTTGGTTTGGCCGGCTGGGCCCTATGGGCCCTTGTGCCCCTGGCCCAATGCAGCCAGGGCACTCCCTCATAGGCCCATGCCCCCTCCCGGCAGGTGGGGCCACGTTGGTCCCCCTCCGGAAGGTTCTATAAGCTTCTGGTACAATACCGATTAACCCGAAACAATTCCGAACTCCAAAAACTGCATTGCCTTATATGAATCTTATTCTCCGGACCATTCTGGAACCTCTCGTGATGTCCCGGATCCCATCCGAGACTCCGAACAAAAACTCATAAACCAATTATCCAATCTATCCTAGCGTCGAGACACGTTAAGTGTGTGACCCTTCGGGTTCGAGAACATGCAGACATGATCTTCTATCAATAATCAACAGCGGGGTCTGGAAACCCATATTTACTCCCACACATTCATCGATGATCATATCGGATGAACCATGATGCCAGGATTCAATCAATCCCATATATACATTCCCTTCGTCTCCCGATATTTTACTTGCCCGAGATTTGATCGTCGGTACCGTCATACCTAGTTCAATCTCGTTCACAGCAAGTACTTTACTCGTTCCATAATCCGATATCACTTTGTGATTAACTCCATAACTACATTCTTGCAAGCGGTGTTGATATCGATTACCGAGTGGGCCTGAAGTATATCTATCCGACTTGGGAGGGACAAATCCCATCTCGATACATACAACCCAACAAGTACTTTCCGATCACCTGAGAGACACCTTTATGATCACCCTCTCATAGGATGACATTTGATGACCTCAAAGCTTTCTTCCTATACCAGGGAGTTGTATTATCTCATGGTCTAAGGAATACAATATTTGACATAAGAAAAGCTTCACAAAGATGAACACGATGACGCGATCTAGTTGCTCCAATTAGTTTGGGTCTGTCCATCATATCATTCTCCCAATGATATGATCTCATTATTAATCGACAACTCATGTCTATGGTTAGGAAACCTTAACCATCATTAATCAATGAGCTAGTCCATAGAGGCATACTAGGGACACGGTGTTGTTCACAAGCCACACAAGTATTAAAGTTTCCGCTTAATACAATTCTAGCATGGAATATAAACTTTATCATGAACAAGAATTATAATAATAACATCTTTATTATTTCCTCTAGGGCATAATTCCAACAGTCTCCCACTTGCACTAGAGTCAATAATCTAGTTTACATTTGGCAACAATCTCACACCCATGGCACTAAGGTGCTGATCATGTTTTGCACGTGGAAGAGGTTTAGTCAATGGATCTGCGACATTCAGATATGTATGTACTTTGCTAATCTTCATATCTCCATCTGCTATATAATCTCGGATTATATGAAACTTGCGGTTGATATGCTTGGTCTTTGGATGATATCTCGGATTATATGAAACTTGCGGTTAGTGAGCACGCCATTAAGATGTCGGGCTACACTCAACGCCTTGAGCAACTGGACTGCAAAATTCCAGAGGAGCTCAAGATTGACAGGGTTCTGCAATCACTCCCTCCCAGCTACAAAAGTTTTGTAGTGACTCATAATCAGATTGGTTCCACTGATACGATCACCGAGCTCTTCGCAAAGCTGAAGGCTGCGGAGGTGGACATCAAAAGGATAATCATGTGTTGATGGTCAACAAGCCCCCCACCTTCAAGAAAGGTAAGGGTGCAAAGAAGCCCTTCAAGAAAGGCGGCGGCAAGCGTGTTGCCCCTGCTGAGAAGAAGCTCAAGTCTGGACCCAAGCCAGACACTGAGTGCTTCTATTGCAAGGACAAGGGTCACTGGAAGCGCAATTGTCCGAAGTACTTAGCGGACAAGAAGGCTGGCACCATCAAAGGTATATTTGATATACATGTTATTGATGTTTTCCTTACTAGCCCTCGTTGTAGTGCCTGGGTATTTGATACTGGTTCAGTTGCTCATATTTGTAACTCGAAAGAGGAGCTACGGAATAGACGGCGACTTGCGAGGGATGAGGTGACGATGCGCGTTGGCAACGGATCAAGAGTTGATGTGATGGCCGTCGGCACGCTCTCCTTAGTTTTACCTTCGGGATTAGTTTTAAACCTTAATAAGTGTTATTATGTGCCTGCGTTGAGCGTGAACATTATTTCTGGATCGTGTTTATTGCAAGACGGTTATTCATTTAAATCGGAGAATAATGGTTGTTCTATTTATATGAGTAACATCTTGTATGGTCATGCACCTGTTGTGAACGGTTTATTTCTTCTGAATCTCGAAAGGGATGAAACACACATCCATAACATTGAGGCTAAGAGATGCAAAGTAGATAGTGATAATACTACTTATTTGTGGCACTGTCGTCTAGGTCATATTGGTGTAAAGCGCATGAAGAAACTCCATTCTGATGGACTTTTGGAGTCTCTTGATTTTGAATCATTTGACACATGCGAACCATGCCTCATGGGCAAGATGATCAAAACCCCGTTCTCCGGAATGATGGAGCGGGCAACAGACTTGTTGGAAATCATACATACCGATGTATGCGGACCGATGAGTGTATCGACGCGCGGTGGATATCGCTATTTTCTCAATTTTACCGATGACTTAAGTAGATATGGGTATATCTATTTAATGAAACATAAATCTGAAACATCTGAAAAGTTCAAGGAATTTCAGAATGAAGTGGAGAACCATCGTAACAGAAAAATTAAGTTTCTACGATCCGATCGTGGAGGTGAATATTTGAGTTATGATTTTCTCACGCATCTTAAAGCAAGCGGAATCATTTCGCAACTCACGCCACCCGGAACACCACAACGCAATGGTGTGTCTGAACGCCGGAATCGAACCCTATTAGATATGGTCCGATCGATGATGTCTCTTACTGATTTTCCATTATCATTTTGGGGTTATGCATTAGAAACCGCTGCATTCACTTTAAATAGGGCACCATCTAAATCCGTTGAGACGACACCACTGAAGGGTTTCGCAGCATAGTAAATCAAAAAAAAATCTACGGATGCGAACGGGAAAGCCAAGATCTAATCTAGGAGATGCAAACAATGAGAGGGATTGGATGAGATCTTCATACCCTTGAAGATTCGCACAGCGGAACGTTCGTCGGAACGTGGGTGATGTAGTCGTACTCGCTTCTCCTCCTCGCGATCCGCTCCGATCTAACACCGCAAGTGGCGATGCCTCCGAGAGATGCACACGTGCGGCACCTCGACGTATCCTCCTTCCTCGGTCCAGCAAGTATGGTGGAGATACGGATTGGATCTACAACGTGACGGCGCGGTGCAAGTGGTGGAGAGTTTCTGCAGCAGGGCTTCGCCTACGTGTAGTCGGGAGGGAGAGAGAGAGGAGGGCAGCAGGGCGGCTAGGGCTTGAGGAGGAGGTGTGGGGGGGGGGGGGGGTGGTGCGCCCCAGCCCTCTATATATAGAGGGGTGGGCGCCAGCCCTAGCCCCTCCCCCAAGCCCTAGGCCGGCGGCCAAAGGAGGGAGGAGTGGGGGGCAAGTCCCCCCCTTCTAGAAGCTCCCCTAGGGTTTCCCCTTGGTTTGGCCGGCTGGGCCCTATGGGGCCTTGTGCCCCTGGCCCAATGCGGCCAGGGCACTCCCTCATAGGCCCATGCCCCCTCCCGGCAGGTGGGGACACGTTGGTCCCCCTCCGGAAGGTTCTAGAAGCTTCCGGTACAATACCGATTAACCCGAAACAATTCCGAACTCCAAAAACTGCATTCCTTATATGAATCTTATTCTCCGGACCATTACGGAACCTCTCGTGATGTCCCAGATCCCATCCGAGACTCCGAACAAAAACTCATAAACCAATTATCCAATCTATCCTAGCGTCGAGACACATTAAGTGTGTGACCCTTCGGGTTCGAGAACATGCAGACATGATCTTCTATCAATAATCAACAGCGGGGTCTGGAAACCCATATTGACTCCCACACATTCATCGATGATCATATCGGATGAACCACGATGCCAGGATTCAATCAATCCCATATATATTCCCTTCGTCTCGCGATATTTTACTTGCCCGAGATTTGTGAAGGGTTTCGCGGCATAGTAAATCAAAATTTTCTACGGAGCAAACAGAGGGAAAGCCAAGATCTAATCTAGGAGATGCAAACAACGAGAGAGATTGGATTAGATCTTCATACCCTTGAAGATTCGCACAGCGGAACGTTCGTCGGAACGTGGGTGATGTAGTCGTACTCGCTTCTCCTCCTCGCGATCCGATCCGATCTAGCACCACAAGTGGCGGTGCCTCCGTGAGATGCACACGTGCGGCACCTCGACGTCTCCTCCTTCCTCGGACCAGCGAGTATGGTGGAGAGATAGATTGGATCTACAGCACGACAGCGTGGTGTATATGGTGGAGAATTTCTGCTGCAGGGCTTTGCCTACAAACAGTCGGGAGGGAGAGAGGAAGGTAGCAAGGCTGCTAGGGCTTGGAGGAAGGTGTGTTGTAGGGGGGAGGGGGCGCACCACCCCTCTATATATAGAGGGGGGGCGGCCAGCCCTTGCCCCTCCTCCAAGCCTATCTCTAGTTTAAACAATTTAAACTCTCCCTTATCTAGAAATCCTATCTCTAGTTTAAACGATTTAAACTCTCCCTTATCTAGAAATCCTATCTCTAGTTTAAACGAGTTTAAACTTATCTAGGATCGGCTGGGCCCTATGGGGCCTTGTGCCCCTGGCCCAATGCGGCCAGGACACTCCCTCATAGGCCCATGCCCCCTCCCGGAAGGTGGGGCCACGTTGGTCCCCTTCCGGAAGGTTCTAGAAGCTTCCGGTACAATACCGATTAACCCGGAACAATTCCGAACTCCAAAAACTGCACTGCCTTATATGAATCTTATTCTCCGGACCATTCCGGAACCTCTCGTGATATCCCGGATCCCATCCGAGACTCCGAACAAAAATTCATAAACCAATTATCCAATCTATCCTAGCGTCGAGATACGTTAAGTGTGTGACCCTGCGGGTTCGAGAATATGCAGACATGATCTTCTATCAATAATCAACAGCGGGGTCTGGGCACCCATATTGACTCCCGCACATTCATCGATGATCATATCGGATGAACCACGATGCCAGGATTCAATCAATCCCATATATATATTCCCTTCGTCTCGCGATATTTTACTTGCCCGAGATTCGATCGTCGGTACCGTCATACCTAGTTCAATCTCGTTCACAGCAAGTACTTTACTCGTTCCGTAATCTGATATCACTTTGTGATTAACTCCTTAACCACATGCTTGCAAGCGGTGTTGATATCGATTACCGAGTGAGCCCGAAGTATATCTCTCCGACTTGGGAGGGACAAATTCCATCTCGATACATACAACCCAACAGATACTTTCCGATCACCTGAGAGACACCTTTATGATCACCCTCTCATAGGATGACATTTGATGACCTCAAAGCTTTCTTCCGGTACCAGGGAGTTGCATTATCTCATGGTCTAAGGAATACAATATTTGACATAGGAAAAGCTTCGCAAAGACGAACACGATGACACGATCTAATTGCTCTGCTTTGTTTGGGTCTATCCACCATATCATTCTCCCAATGATATGATCTCATTATCAATTGACAACTCATGTCTATGGTTAGGAAACCTTAACCATCATTGATCAATGAGCTAGTCCATAGAGGCGTACTAGGGACACGGTGTTGTTCACAAGCCACACAAGTATTAAAGTTTCCGCTTAATACAATTCTAGCATGGAATATAAACTTTATCATGAACAAGAATTATAATAATAACATCTTTATTATTGCCTCTAGGGCATAATTCCAACAAATTAATGATAGATAGATCTAAATAAGTTCTAACACACCACCCAAAACAATCAAGTTCAATCAAACAATCAACAAGCAACTCTTCACTCAACAACCTATGAGCTTAACTCATGAGTTGAAGGAAACAGCAAGTTTTCTTAAAACAATCAACCTAGTATAGTCATACCCCATAGGTCAATATGATCCATACTCTTAACATGATATCAATGTCTTAGATAGTTGATAGGCAATCTAATGTCTCTTGGTTTTTCACTTGTAGTCCTTAGTGATGTCGGGGTTGAAGTCCTTGGTGATACTAAAGTTGAAGTCATTGCTCATGGTAGAGGCTTTGTCCATCAAGTTGAAAAGTAAGAGATGTAGAATCAAAACCAAAAAGGTTGAGGAAAGAATTTTACTAGATTGTTTGTAAATAAGTTTTGAAACAAAAACAACTCCTATTTTTCTAAGGGGTTTTGTCCAATCCTAGGGTTACAATCCTACAGGCAACACAGTGCTCTGATACCATCTGTAGAGGTCCCAACCTTTAATAAGGTAGAGATCCCTGTGTTTACAATGCTAGTCCCTGGATCAATAGCTAGCATCCACAGTTAAGATGTAATATCAAGAAACAAAGGTCAATACAACTTTATAACCAGGAATAAAATAATTCATTACATCTTGCATAGCTCATTTGGCTATCACATTACAATGCAGTAGAATATCTATATAGCATGGAGTCCTTCATCTTCAAAGTGCCACAAGCAATCATGTTGGTTGTAGACTTGTAATCCTAACACACTTCACTAACATCAAACAAAACTGCAACATAATAAGTTGCAGCCACAAGGGTCAATACATTTGAATTGTATTGGCAAGTTTCACTACTATGTAGAAATAAGTGGATCCTATCAATACATGCATATTTGGCTAAGTAGGATTTAGTCTCATTTGCAGAAAGCAATATAGCTTTATCCTATCTTTTCAAGTTTTGATCTTTTGAAAATCTTTCTGAACTCCTTGGAAAACTCCAAGTGCTTCTAATCCCTTGTTGACACCATGAAGTTTTACTTTGAGAAATTGGAATGTCGAGATCTTTCATAGCTTTAGGCTTTAGTTGCTCAGAGTTGCCCGTAATCGGGGACACGGCTAAGTACTTAGAATTTGATCTTCTGCAGAAGTTGTACACTTTACCCACATGACACAATCTCGTCTTGACGCCACCAGTGGCCGCTGGATAAGTACACACCAAATGGAGTACCGACAGATCGAGAATATGACAAAGTCTATCCATAGAAGTCCTCCCAATACACAATGCTAGCTTGTCTACCAGGCACCAATTTAAGGATATGTTTCCAATACACAATTCTAGTTAACCTGAAGATGCCAATGCAAGGGTCTTCCACTATGTAGTTGACTAAGCCAGAGCCCATTTAGCATGTGGCTGTACGCGGAAGCCACTGTACAAGAAACACGTTCAATCTCTAAGTCCCTGGGTGGTTTTATTCTAGTGCACATATAGAAAGATAGCCATATAAACATGGTTCCCTTTGTTGCCACCTTGTCCAAAAGTGAGTATCCTCTTTCCACCCAGATGGTTCATTGAGTACTTGTTTTATTATATAAAACATATATTTTTCCAACACTTCATATAATCATGATATGATATTCCACCCCAAGTCTATAGCAGGGTAATCATTCTACAACTACAATGTTTTCACTAAGGAAGATACAAGGATATCCTAATAGGATTTAGCATAGCATAAAAATATAGTAGTCCTATCATGCATACTACAAAAATCCACTAAGTGTAATGAAAATAGTAGGACATGGATGATAGTGTCACTTGCCTTTTTAAGTAGAGAAAGTTGGTTCACTCCTTGATCTTGCAAATATCACACTCTTCAAACTTCACTACAATTCAATCAAGGAAACAATATTCAAACTAACACTCAAACAATTCACCACATAAAATAATAAAATCAAGCAATGCATGCAAGCATGCAAAAGATTGTTTTATTTGGAAAAGTGTTTTCTAGTAGGCTCTAATCATTTTAAAGCTCCTATTGGTTATTTACAAAAGTGGTAAAACCATTTAAATTCAAGTTGGTGAAAAATGGTCATTTAATCATTTTGTTTTGCTAGAAATGGTTTAAATCAAAGTAATGATTTGTACGGTTATCCAAATATATTCTTTAAACACAAATGTTAGTGTTTATGATTTAAGGGTTTAATATTAATCCATTTGCAAAAAGGTTCTACCTAAATTCCATTTTTAAATCAAACAATATTTTTATTTGCTAGAAATGTTTTTAACAAGTAATAATTTACTAAGGTTCATCAAATATGTTTTCAAGTCCCAAAACTTGGTGTTTAGGGTCAGAGAGTTTAAACCACATCATTTTCCAAAAGGTTTCACTTTAAAAGCATTTTTAAACCATAATCAATATTTTTATTTAGCTAGAATTGCTTTTATTCAAAGATTTAATTCCTAAGTGTCACCAAATATATTTTAAATCTACAAGTTGGTTCCTAGGGTCAGTAGGTTCAAAAAAATCGATTTACAAAAGATTTTACTCTAAAAACATTTTTAGAATATATTTTATATCCAAAATAGGCCTAAATAAGTTTCTGCAAAAACATCAAATTTACAGAAGAAATTCATTAACCAAAGTGCATGGTTCCAAAGGTTTTGTTTTCCTGATTCCAATGATATAAAATTTGCAAAATTTGGACGTGTGGATTAAAAGCAATGAATTTTTCAAGTTTGTACATCTAATAGATCAAAATTTCTGTTTTAAATCAAACTCTGGACACTTGGCTCTTTCTTACTGGTCCCTACCGCTTCGGGTGGACCGTGCTACGCAGGCCATTAGATCTAACTTAATCGCACGGTGCTGATTGCTTCGTACCTGTTCGCTAAGTCATCTATCGTGACGCTTGGATCTAGATCCAGTGGCTCACAGCAACTCGACCACAGATGAGCGGCGCTGGCGGCGGCGGATGGCGGCGCGCACTCATACGGTGAGGTTGCCGACGAACTAGGAGGCGCGAGAGAGGGAGAGGATGCTCACCAGACTCGCTGGCAAGCGTTGATGCTCGAGGTGGGGTCAGTTCGTTGAGGGGCGCTCGGGGGTAGCGGCGATTGCTCGTCGGAGTTCGTGGCGGCTCCAGGTGCTTCTGTTCGTCGACGAGGGCAAGGTTACAGGCCACCAGAAGGCAAAAGGAAGGCGGCGTTAGACGCGGGCGAGTGTGGCGAACGCGAGTGCATCAACGAGAGAGAGAGAGAGGGGTGGACGGAGCTTACAGGGAGGGGTCGCCGGAGAAGTGGCAGACAACGGTGGCGTGCAGAGGTCGTCCTTGCCGACGCTCAAGGGAAAGCGTGGACAAGCTGGAACCACTGGTAGATGCGCACTGGTCTGGAGAATGAGCTCGAGTGCACAAGGGGGCAGGGTACGGTCAGGCGTCGCCAGAATTTGCACTGGACCTCGTCGGAGCCAGTGGGGTTGCGTGGAGAAATCCGTGTAGCCTGGTGGCAGAGAGGAGGCGATGTTTGGGGGAAATGGAAGAGGGGAGGAAGGCGTTTAAAGGTGCATCATCACTGGCAAGAATTAACCGCGCATTCACACGCATTAACGAGGATTGAATCACGGCAGAAACGGCGAGGGGGGAACGGTCACGAGGTTGATGACGACTGACAGCGTGGGGTCACGTTTACAGCGAGAGAGAGGGAGTGGGTGTGGGGTCCTGCTGTCAGCGACTGAGGGGGGGTGTTTGCGCGTGAGAAAACGGTTCACGAGAGGGTGGGAGGTGGGATCGATGGAATGGTCTGGGCCTGGGGTTAGTTGGGCTGGGTCCAACTCGTTTTTTTGTTCTGATTCTTTTTCTTTTTCCTTTTCTATTATTCTGTTTTGATTTTTATTCAAATAACTCAAATGCCATTTGAATTCAAACCTTTGCGAAACTTTGAGTATATTTTAATACTGTTTATTAACATATTCTAAAGTCTAATTCAGAATATTTATTTTATTCTTTTAGGGTCTATTATTTATTTAAAAATAGACATTTGTCTTTATTTCAAAAAGGATTTAAATATGTTTTAAAACTCTATTTGAATTCTAAATTTTACCAAACCTTCTTCAGTAGGTTTTATTTAAAAAAATAATTCACTTTGAATTATTATTTAAAATACTTTATTATGTTTTAATGTTCATTTAAAATGGGAAAATGTCTTTACCTAAATGAAATTGGATATTAATAAATCCTTATGATTTTATTTAAATAATCCTTTACTCTTTTTATTAAACAAAATTATTTTATTTTATTTGCTTGGCCAAGTTTTAATTTGGCTTTTTAAAATAGTCCTTATTCATTTATTTCTTCCTCTGTTTATAAAATCCACATCTTTTTATTTAAAGATCCAAAAATGGTGATTCCAACTTTTAAAATTTTCTTTAATATTTGTTTATCTTTTTAAATACCTTTTCATTCAAAGTTTGTTCAAAGTTTCTTTTCACCCTAAATTTCATCAATTATTCATTTTGATTATTTATTTTTCACATTTGAAAATTTGGAAAATTTTGGGATGTGACACAAATTATTACAATAACAAATGTTTACAACAACAAGTGCCAAATTATTACAATAACAAATGTTTACAACAACAAGTGCCAAATTCAATGTCTATTTCTTTTGGCTCTTCTTACCCCTCGTTTTCTTCTCCTTCACAAGTTTCACACCACACAACAGGTTTATGCTCTTATTTTTCTTACCATAACCGTTTGGCCTCCCCACAGCACGTCCAAGAGTCTCCTTCACCTTCTGCACCTCCTCAACAATACAATCTAGCACCAGAGCCTCATTAACATGGTCAGTTTGCACCACAGCCTCATCAACATGGTCAGTTTGCACCACAGCCTCATCAACATGCTCATTTTGCACCAGAGCCTCAACAACATGGTCATTTTGCACCAGAGCCTTAACAACATGCTCATTTTGCACTAGGGCCTCAACAACATGCTCATTTTGCCCCTCATTTTTCACCAGAGCTTCCAAATCAGAAACGGTGTGCCCTAAAGCCTCAACAGTTTGCACATCATCCTCCAAAACAAGTTCAGATTGCACCTTAGCAGCACCAAACATGATCTGGTTAGTTCTCTTCTTTCTTTGGCCATTGATTCTTGCCCTTTTCATTGGCCATCATTCTTCAACAACAAGAGGTGGGCCTTTTTCTCCACGCTTCCTCCTGTAAACAAGCAAGTTAGCTGGGGGAGAAAAATCATCAACAAGAAATACATAGATTTTGGATGAACATACTTTGGCTTTTCAGTAGTGCATCTGCACTTGGTAGCGCTAGCTCGGTGTCCAAGTTCTTCACAGAGTTTGCATCTATTCTTGTTACCTTTTTGGGCCCTTTTTGGCTTGGCATCTTTCTTTTCATCTTTCTTTCCCTTCTTGATTCTCCCACCTTTCTCAAACTAAGACTTGAATCTACTCTACTTGGGCATGCCAGCCTTTCTTTTCATCAAAGGAGGACACAAGGAGAATTTAATGTCCACTTCAGGCCACTGAGACTGATCTGTAAGTGCTCGAATTGGTGTTCCATATGCAGCCTTGAATTTTGCTACAGAATAATACTCATGCAAATATGGGTGCATATTTAGCTTGTGTTTGTAGGCCAAGAAAAGTATGGCATGCTCACAAGGCTTCCCAGTGTGTTGCCACTCAAGGAATGTCCATTCATGCAATTGAGTGTCAACAACATGCCTCCTGCCAGTCTTTGTATCTCTGACTTCAGCACCCCACAATGAGGATTTATCAACACGCAAATGTGCAAGATTTCTGCTCCTGTTGACCACCTGCTGCACAACATCAGGAATCTTATCTCCTTGAAGAACATCACCAAGCCTTCTTCTCAATTCCCACAACCTCATGATCATGATCATAATCTGGTCAACCATGTCATGGACATGCAAGTCTTTTAACTCCTTCACTTTGTTGTTGAAACTTTCTGCCAAATTATTGTTGATATGATCACATTTGATGGCAGTGTTAAAACCTGACCTGTACCATAAAAGAGAATGGTAGGTTTCCAACCATGTACAAAACTTGACCCTATCCTCCTCAGAGCATGTCACCTTAATGTTGTCAAGGTGATATGAATGTGTCTGTCTGGTGTAAGATCTTGATGCTGGCCACATGCGTCCAAAATCATCTCCTCTGAATTTTTTGATCAAATTCATCCACATATGGCCAAAGCACTCCCTCTGCTCAGCATGAGGGAAAACAATCTTCAATGCATTTTCTAAACCTTTACATGCATCTATGTGCACTGCCAATGGAGAGACTGGCCCTATGCATCTTTTCAACTTCATCATGAACCATGTCCATGATGCCTCTTAGACTGAAACATGCCAATATCTATAGGGAACATCCAATTGTGTCCATCTAAAGCATTGCATGCTGCTAGTTGACCATTCCACTTTCCAGTCAAGAAAGATGAGTCTATACTCAAATATGGACGGCACCCTGCTTTGAAGCCATCGATGCAAGGCTTTAAAACCATGAATAATTTAGAGAAGAATACTTTCCCATCAGCTGTTACCTCAGTATCTATCTCCACAACACTGCCAGGTGACCTCTTCTCTACTTCTGCTTTGAAGTTATAAAGCATTCAAAAGGTATTTTCCCAATCACCATATAGCTCTTTCATTGCCCTTTGCTTTGCCTTCCACACTGTAGTATAATTCAGCTTAATGGGGTACTGCTTTTCCAAGTCTATTTTCAGTCTCTTTGCAGTGTTGTTTGGTGTTGTGCTAAAATAGGCTTGATTTTTTCTCCAACCCATAATTGTGATGTCATCTTTGTAACTGTTTGAGAACTTGTAATGCAAGTATGAGGTTTTGGAATTTGATTCACTCTTATTGTCCTTCCATCAGGTTGGCGTCTAGCAGATATATACCACTTGCAAGGCCTGGCACCACCATCATAACTAATGCATTTTGCATAGAACTTCTTTTTATCAGTCCATATAGTCTTGGTAGCAAACTCACGTTTGACTGCATATGTCCTGAAACACATCCTGAATTCATCCATGCTTGGAAACAATCTCCCAACTTCAATAACTGGGTCCTCTTTGTCATAAACTGTTACTAGCTGATAATCATGTGCATCATCTACATGAACTGCAGCATTTTCCAACCACTCTGGATTTATATCCGCCTCTTCATCTCTTAAATGGTTGTAACCATCATTTGCAGCTTCATCCCTCTTCTTCTCCTTGTCTCTGTCATCTATAGGAATGCCAAAAAGCTTTGCCATTTCAATGTCATCTATCGGTGTAATGACCAAATCAGTCCGGTCATGTATCTCAACTGAATTCCAATCAACAGTTACAATCCTTTGTGCAGCCCCTTGTGCATTAGCATCTGTAGATTCCCCTTGTGCATTAGCATCATCCTCCACTATTAACACTTCCAACTCACTAAGTATAGGCATTACTTGCATTTGTGCAGCCCAATCATCCTCGACCATCTGAGCAGCCAGCTTCGAGGCCATATATCCAACCCTCGAATTAGGTTCCAGATCAATGAGCTCTGCTAAAAACAGAACAGTTTTGCTTGTCCAACCGTTTTTCTCATCGATTTCATTAACTATATGTTCCCCTATCCTAACACTAACATAGTCACATTTGCAATCATCAAATCGTAACAAAGAAACTTCTTGCTCTGGCCCCCAAACCACACTATCCCCAATTTTTTCCACCATTTTCCTCACCGCCTCCTCTCCCATGTTTATTAGCTCTTGGGGATCAACATGTTCTAATTCCACCTCCCATTTAACAACTGTGTCTCTCTCAATGATCTGCGTGCTGCCATCAACTAAAACAGCCCTAGAGGGAAACAAATTGATGCGAAATTCGAAGGTTTGGCGCGCAACATCGTCTCCCCTGTTTTTGGCGGGCACTATGAGCTAGCGGGAGCGAACAAAGAACTCAATCTTAGAGAAATTAAGTGTAGAGATGCGGGATATACCGATTAGAAGTCCCCTCACCATGCTCCATCTCGTTCCCCCTCGCCCCGTTCAGCACACCTCGGCCTCCACAGTCTAGCATCAATGGGCACGCTCAGATCTTGAATTGAGAAGAATGGGAGAGGAATTAGGTTTCAAATGGCACTCACCACCTTCTCCGTCAAACAAAAGCACTGCCGCCTAAAATAATTGCCCTTCCGCCGGCGTCGGCGCCGAGAACGATGGGTGAGGTTCGCTGCCGCCGTCGAGGAAGCTACAGTCAGTGTGACGCACGCTCTCGATCGGAAGCGGTTGGTTTGCCTGGCTTGACTAGCTGTCGCAACCGACCAGTTTGGCTTAGCCCTAATCTTGGAACAAAGTTAAATGCGTCCTCAATGACCGTTTTATGGCCCGTGTGGCCCTGGGCTATTAGCTGCCTCACAAGCGTCGCATGCGAGCTATTCATTGCAACAACGTCGTGTTCCTTCCAATTCCACGTAAAGACGTCGCATGGGAGCTATAAGCCCCATGATGTTCAGTTCTGTTTAGCTTCGAGTATTCGCCTGAACCGGCTGAATTATTTTCTGTTTAGCTGCAGAAGGAATCTGACTAACCCACTTGTAACTCTCTCTCAAAACAGTCTTTCGCACTATTTATAAATAAAGCCAAATTCAGATTCATATAACATTCACCGCACACAAACCAGCCGAGGTCAACGAAAAAGGGAAAATGAGGAGTACGCCTGCTGGGGGCCACAACACAACATGACCCAAAAAAAGAGAGGAAAAGACAGAGCCAAAACAACACCCTACAGCTCGCCTGGACCAAAGAAGTCACGCCAGAGCTGTCGCCGAGAGGGGAGCCACCGCATCTCTCAGGGCACGAAGAGTGTCGTCGAAGGCCGCCCGGTCACGCTGGCGCACCAATGGGGACCACTGCTGGAGGAAGGCAATAAGAGAAAAAAACGATTCAGACGCCCGGGAGGGGAAAATATGTTCAATCACCATCTTGTTTCGCACATTGCAAAGGGGACAGGCAAGAGCCGCAAAGACCATCCAGAAAAGGTGGCGGCCCCTTCCGGTTCGGTTTGCCGCCGCTTGCAAGAACTCCCCCAGCTCCTGCACCTGCCAAGAAGGACCGAAGGCTTCCCGAACACAGCTCCACAGAGACTGCGCCGCCGTACAAGCGAACATAATATGGGCACAGGTCTCCGGAGTCCCGCATAGGGGACACTAACAATCGCCCGGCCCATTACGCTTAGCTACCTCCACCCCCGAAGGCAGCCGATCCCGTAGGAGCTGCCAAAGAAAGGTGTGAATACTAAGGGGAAGAGGAGCCTTCCAAAGGGGCAAGGTCCACCTTAGCTCCGGCCTCTGGAAGAGAGCCCGGTAATCCGATCTCACGAAAAGCTCCCCACCTGGGGCCAGGCGCCAACTAACTACGTCGGGCCTCCCGAGAGATTCGAGGAGGGCTCCTCCAAGCGCCGATGTTCCTCCGCCTCGGCCTCGCTAAAAGTTCGCCGGAACAAGATGATCCAAATCCCTTCTCAAAAGGCCTCAGCAACGAGGATATTTGGGGACGTGGAGATGGCGAATAGGACGGGGAACTGCTCACAGAGAGGGGACGACTGGAGCCATGGGTCTAGCCACAGACGCGCGGCCTGTCCGTCCCCGATGGCAAAGGACACCCCTAGGCCGACAAAGATCTTAATATCCTGGATGGCCCGCCAAAACTGGGAGCCTTCCCTACGCTCGCACGCTAACAGAGGCCAGCCACGGAGATACTTGGCCCTAATAAGTTGGAGCCAGAGGCCCCCATCCTCCCTAAGAATCCGCCAGACCCATTTCAGAATCAGCGCCACATTAAAGCGGCATGAATCGAGGATATATACCTAAGCCCCAAGACATTTGGGGGTGCAGATGTCTGCCCATTTAACCATATGGTACCTCTGAAGGCCGTCTCTTGCCTCCTAGAAGAACCTAGACAACTCCTTCGCGAAGTCTGCACGGGTTCCTTCCGGGAGCAGGTACAACCCCATCTGGTACATGGGCAGACTCGAGAGGCAAGAGTTGATAAGGACTGTCTTGCTCCCCTTGGTCGTAAGCCTTGCCCACCAGGGTTCGGCCTTAGACCAAACTCTCGTTACGAGGGGTGCCAAGTCCTTAATCAAAACCCTAGTCTCGCGGATGGGCATCCCTAGGTAGGTAATAGGGAATTCTGCCAATCTATAGTTTAAATTATCGGCAATGCACTGACGATCCTCCTCAGCGAAGCCGAGAACAAAGACCTCACTCTTGTTGAAGTTGATCTTCAATCCGGGCATAGACTCGAAGCACATGAGCAGGAATTTGAGGTTAATAATGTCGAGATCAGATCCCTGAACCATAATCATGGTATCATCTGCATACTGGAGATGGGTGACACCACCCCCAGGGATCAGATGCCCCACCACGCCCACGATATGACCGGTACCCTTCGCTCTATCCAAGATTTTAGCCAGTGCATCCACCGCGGCGTTAAACAGGAGAGGGGAAATGGGATCCCCTTGCCTAACACCTCACGTCGGACTAAAGTATGGGCCAATCTCCCCATTAATGTTGATCGCCGTCCTACCACTCATCACAAATTGCATAATCCAACAGATCATTCTGTCATCAAAACCCCTCCTCTCCAAGACTAGATAGAGGAAGGCCCAGTCTAGACGGTCGTAGGCCTTCTGAAAGTCTAACTTAAGGAACACTCCCTTCTGATGGGCGTGCCTTAACCTCATGAATAATCTCATGGAGGGCGATGAAACCATCATGAATCAAGCGTCCCTTAAGAAAGGCGAACTAGAGATGGTGGGTGAGCCGCTCCATCACTAGGGCGAGGTGCAAGGCGCAGACCTTCGCAAAGATACGCTGGATGACATTGATGACCGTGATCGGTCTGAACTGGCAAATATCTGTGGCCCCTACTACCTTGGGGATCAAGGAGATCACACCAAAGTTCAGATGAGACATAACAAGGGTTCCAATGTAGAACTCCTGGAACATCGACATAATCACCGGCTGCAAGGGCTCCTAGAAGGTCTGGAAGAAGGACACGGGCAAGCCATCGGGGCCGGGGGCGGATGATACGTTGGAAACATATCTATAATTTTTTATGCTCCATGCTTGTTTTGTATCTACTTTGTTTTGCTTGTCTACACTTTGAGCTGCTTTTTACATGTTTTTTGGTACTAACCTATTAGCAAGTTGCAATAGTGCTAGATGCCTGTTTTCTGCTGCTTTTGGTTTCAGAAAAGTTAGTAAAGAAATATTCTTGGAATTGGATGGGACAAACGCCAAAGTCAATTACTTTCCGTGGGGAACAAGAATTCCAGAAGAGAGCCGGAGGGGCCAGACCCACCCCAGGCGCGGGGGCAGGTGGGCTCGCGCCTGTCTAGGGTTTGGTGGCCCTGGCCACCTCCCGGTCTCGCCCTTCGCCTATAAGAAGCCCCCGATGCAGAAACCCTGAGTACCCGATCAGAAATCCACGAAACCGTCTGTAGCCGCCACCACCATCGTCCCTAGACCGAGGGGGGTCTAAAGCTCTTCCCGGCACCCTGCCGGAGGGAAGATCATCCCGGAGGCCTTCTCTTCGGTATGATTCGTGAGTAGTTACACCTTGGACTATGGGTCCATATAGTAGCTATATGGTTGTATCTCCTCCTTTGTGCTTTCATGTATAGATCTTGTGAGCTCCGTTCATGATCAAGATCTAATCTATTTGTAATCATGCATGTTGTGTTTGCAGGGATCCGATGGATATTGATATTATTATGTTGGTTTGATTAATGGTTTTATCTTTATGATTTTATCATGTCTGTGTTGTTTGTGATCTTGCATGCTCTCCGTTGCTAGTGGTTATCTTGGCCAAGTAGTTGCTAGTGACTCCAAGAGGGGGTATTTATGCTCGATAGTGGGTTCATGCCTCTAGTTTCCAAGGGAAGTGACAGAAATCTCTTCGGTTGTAGATGTGCTGTTGCTACTAGGGAGAAAACTACGGTCTCTTGTTCATGGAACATGTGGACTGTTTACCTTACACACTTTGCTTAAAGTAGTTGTCTGTTGCTTGCAACTTAATACTGGAGGGGGTTCGGATGATAACCTGAAGGTGGACTTCTAGTCATAGATGCAGTTGGATGACGGTCTATGTATATTGTTGTATTGCCCAATCAACTTCATAGGATCTTTCTGGCTAGTAATTGCATTGTTATGCCTTGCTCAGTTCCTGTCAATTGCCTCGCTATAATTTGTTTACCCTTCATGCCATGTTGTTTATCTAAGGAGAGCACCTCTAGTGAACTATGGACCCCGGTCCAATCTTTACCATTGATACATCTTCCATTGTTACTTGTTTACTTGCTGCAAACCATTACCTTCCACACCATACGTTTAATCCTTTGTTACAGCAAACCGGTGATCTTGACAACCTCACTGGTTCATTGGGGCAAAGTCTTGAGTTTGTGTTGTGCAGGTCTCCGCGTTGCTTGCAACACCTGTGTGACATTTCCTTCCTCCTTCTGGTTCGATAACCTCGGTCTCTACTGAGGGAAGACTTGTTGCTTGCTGCTTCACACCTTGCTCTTGGGGTTTCCAACGAAGTGCTAATCAGCACCATCAACAAGTTTTCTGGCGCCGTTGCCAGGGATCTACATGACAACTTCAACCTCTTCCTCCCCGTCAAGCACCAAGTTTTCTGGCGCCGTTGCCGGGGAGGCTAAGGACGTCTTCACTAGGGGAGTCCTTCACTTCCTTTCTCTTTACTTTGTTTTTAGTTTGCTTTGTTTATTTTGCTTGGTTTTGTTTGCCTCTTTTCAAAAAAAAATTAGTCTAGTTTGGTTTGCTTGCCTTATTCAAAAACACAAAAAAAAATTAGTTCCTTCTCTAGCTACTGCTGTTGTTTTTTGGCTTGCCAACCTTTGCAAAAATAAACTCTGTTGAGAACACCAAGTTCTGTGACTTCACTAGCACCAACAACAATGATTTCCTAAGTACTCCTATTGCTCCACCTGCTCCTGATGCTACCTTTTATGAAATTAAGCCTGCTTTGTTGAATCTTGTGATGAGAGAGCAATTTTCTGGTGCTTGTTCTGATGATCCTGCTGCCCATCTTAATAGCTTTGTTGAACTTTGTGAGATGCAAAAGTATAAGGATGTAGATGGAGATATTATTAAGCTTAGGCTTTTTCCTTTCTCCTTGAGGGGAAAAGCTAAAGAATGGTTGCTATCTTTGCCTAAAAATAGTATTGATTCTTGGACTAAGTGCAAAGATGCTTTTATTGGAAAGTACTATCCTCCTGCTAAGATTATTGCTATGAGAAGTGACATTATGAAATTTAAACAACTTGATAGTGAACATGTTGCTCCTTCTTGGGAAAGAATGAAATATTTGGTTAAAAATTGCCCTACTCATGGACTCACTACTTGGATGATTATTCAAACTTTTTATGCAGGTTTGAACTTCTCCTCAAGAAACCTGCTGGATTCTGCTGCTGGAGGTACCTTCATGGGCCTCACTTTGGGTGTTGCAACAAGGCTCCTTGATAATATGATGGTTAACTACTCTGAATGGTACGTTGAGAGAGCTCCACATGGTAATAATGTAAATTCTGTTGAGGAAACTTCCTCTTTGAGTGAAAAGATTGATGTTATTATGGCTATGCATGTTAATGGGAAAGCTCCTCTAGATCCTAATAGTGTTCCCTTAGCCTCTTTGGTTGCTCAAGAAGAGCAAGTTGATGTGAACTTCATTAGAAACAATGATTTCAACAACAATGCCTATAGGAATAATTTTGGTAGCAACAACAATTATAGGCCTTATCCTCCTAATAATGGAAATTCCTATGGAAGATCTTACAATAATGCTAGAAGTGCCCCATCTGAACTTGAAGTAATGCTCAAGGACTTTATTAGTAAACAAACCACTTTCAATAAGAATATAGAGGAAAAGCTTTTAACTGTTGAGAAAAATATATCCTCTTTGTCTGAAGCTCAAACTTCCTTGGTTAATAAAATGGCTGCTAAACCTGAAACTATGGAAAACAACTTTGCTACTGCTCATGACATACAAGTTACTATTGATGAAAATATTAGGTTGTTAGCTCAACTTCATGCTAAGGGGGAAAGGTAAGCTGAAATTGATAGAAACAATAGTGTGTGTACTATCACCACTAAACCACAAGTAGCCCCTATTCCTCTTTCTACTATGGCTACCACTAGTGATGCTAAGTTTGACTTTGATATTGATGGTTGCAATATTTCTGAAGTGATTATGTTCCTACAAAAGCTTGCTAGAAGTCCTGATGCTAGTGATATGCATGTTGCCTTTACCAAACACATTACAGATGCTCTTGTTAAGATTAAGGAAGAGAAGCTAAAACACAAGGCTTCTATTCCTAGGAAAGTAGAAGATAGTTGGGAACCCATTATTAATATGCAAGTGAATGACTTTGATCTCAAAGCTTTATGTGATCTTGGTTCTAATGTCTCTATTATGCCTAGGAAAATTTATGAAATGCTTGATTTGCCGCCATTAGAATATTGTTATTTGGATGTCCCACTCAATGATAATGCTAAGAAGAAACTCATGGGGAGTATTAATGATGTTCTCATTATGGTTAACAATACTTATGTCCCTATTGATTTCTATATTTTGGATGTTGAATACAATGCTTCTTGTCCTATTACTTTGGGAAGACCTTTTCTTAGAACAGTTGGTGCCATCATTGATATGAAAGAAGGCACCATCAAATATCATTTTCCATTCAACAAAGGTATTGAACACTTCCCTATGAAAAGAGAGAAGTTGCTTTTTGCTCCTCCTTTGAAAGCAAATTTTGATGTTAATGCTTCCTCATTTGAAAATACTTGATTCTTCTTGCTTCTTGTGCCTAACTTAAATGCGTTAAAGAAAAGTACTTGTTGGGAGATAACCCAAGAGTTTACTTGAGTCTTGGAAGTTATTACTTCTGTAGTAACCTCTCATTATCCTTTTTGTTTGCTTTTTGTGCCAAGAATGACCTCTAATGAGAGGTAAGTAAGATTTGGGGAGTTGTTGTCCCAAAACAGATTTTTGTCCTCCACCAAAAAAACTCGTGAGGAGGCTCTGTAACTCGGGTTGAGCTCAAAATTTAGGAATAAATTCCCCAGTATGTTAGCTAACTTTAGTTAGTTCAACACTTTTTGATTTGAGCAACATAAGATGTTCGAAAAAATCGTTTCTACCTGCTGGTCTGTTTTGACAGATTTCTGCGATTATTTGCATTTGCTTCTTATTGATTCCTTTTTGAGCTCTCTTCAGGTAAATTGAGTTTATTTGAAGGAGTTACTACAATATCTTGTGTTTTTAGTGAAAAGCCTTGCTGTTCCAAAGCTTTGCCAGTGGTCTAATATCTTTTGAATACACTAATGTAGCTAATGAAGATTGTGTGAAGTTTTGTATGAAGGGAAAATTTCAGGTGTAGAGAGAGAATGATGCAATGAGATGAAGAATGGACAAAAGCTCAAGCGTGGGGAATCCACCATGGTGTCATTACAAGAAATATACAAGAGGTACAAGCGTCAAAGCTTGGGGATGCCCAAGGCATCCCCTTCTTCATCAATAAAAAGCTCAGGTCTGTCTAGACACTTCGTTTTTATTGTTTCATGCACAATTGCGTTGTTCTTGGAGCGTATTAGTTTTAATTTGCTTTTCTTAGTTTGTTTAGTTTTCTTTAGTAGTTTGGACCCCCGTTCTCGATGTGTTGTTTTGCAAATAAGGTTGCTTGGTGTTTGGAAAGGAGTAGTAAGTTCTTGCTTGAAGTGCAAAAGGAGCTTGCATTGACTGTGACTGAGACTTTAGCATGACATGTTAGGTGTTGTTTTAGCATTATTCTTAGTGATTATTTCTGTAGTTGTCTTGTTCCAAACAATTGGCATTGCTTAGTGTGCCTTGAAGAAATTATGCGTTGATTTAGCATGCAAAAGCATAGTATTGTGGTATTCTCCTTTGATGTTTTGCTTGGGTTGACTTGGCACATGCTCACACCATGGTATGACTATGACAAGTCACCATTAGCCTCTATGATCATCTAGTCCTTGACTTGTATTACCACTCTTTGCTTTGATTAGTATGCTTTGTTGCACTACATGATTATGGCCATTATTGCTCTCTTATTTGGTTGCTCCCAGTCTTTTGCTAGCCTCCACTTGTATGAGTAAGTTATACTCATGCCTCCAACTCCCAAGAAACCAAGTTTTTTCCAAAGTGTCCACTATAAACTCCTATGCATGGTGTGTTACACCATTCCAAGTATATTCTTGTTTTCAACTATCTTCCAATTAAAAACTATTTTGTTATGTGAAACCTTAGTGATTAAAGCCCTCACGAACTTGATGGCACACATTATTCTTTGCCCCTAATAAACTTGAACCATTATGACAACTTTGTTGTATATGCTTGCACTTATATGTTGGAATTAGCAGAACCGTGTTGTCACGGGGAACGTTTTCAACATTGCACTTGTACCTTTGTACTCCGTTGATATCATGTTCTTTTGTCTATGGATGTCACCGGTGTGAAATAAAGAGGGAACTTGTAAGTCCATGGAGTTTGTATCCTGTGTTAGAGAAACGCCTAGGCCGCTAGCCTAAGCCATGCCTAATCATGGTGGAAACTGTAGGGGTTCGTAGCATGGAAAACAAAAAAATTCTACCGCATGCACACAAACAAGCCAAGATCTATCTACTAGATTGTAGCAACGAGTCGATAGAAGAACTCACCCTCGAAGATTCCAGAGCGGTTAACGAGAGCAGATTCTCGTGGGTGATGTAGTCGTACACTTGCCGATCTCAAGATCGCGTAGACGATCCTTCCGGTGCTGCGTTCCGGCAGCGCTTCCGCAGTCGGTCACACGTTCGGTACTCGATGAAGACCTTCCTCTCCCTTGTTCCAACAGGCAGCGGAGGTTGTAGTTCTCCCTTGTGATTCCGGCAGCACGACGGTGTGGTGTCGGAAGTAGAGGGAAGATCCCGCAGGGCTTCGCCTAAGCCGGATGCGAGTTATGGTGGATTAGGGTTTCCCAGAAAACTAGGGTTTAGAGATCCGGGAGGAGGAGGAGGTGACGGCGGCGGCTAGGGCGGCGGCGGTGGCGGGCGGCGGCGGTGGCTCGTGGAGAGGCTTGGAACTTGTGTGTGTTGGGGCAGCCCCCCCTCTATTTATGAGAGGGAGGGGCAGCCTTGGGAGGGGTGGGTTTGAATCCAAACCCAAACCCAAGTTGGATTGAGAGAAGGACTTGTTTCTTCTCCCACTAGGAAACCATTGATCCAGTTTGACTTTTCAAACTTCCCGTTTGACTTTCAATTTAGAGCTTTATTTCTCTCTTGCATATGCCAACACCAAGTGACCTTGGACATGATCCAATCGTTCCACTTACCCATGACACATTCATGGACCATTCTCCTTTCGGACCGGTGAACCTTCTAGACCCTTCTAGAACCTCTCCGATGAAATCATCAGAAACTTTCCCGAACTCCGAAATAGGACTTTCCTTATATTAATCTTATTCTCCGAACCATTCCGGATCTCCTCGTGATATCCCGGATCCCATCCGAGACTTCGAACAACATTCGGTATCCCTACTAACATTTCATATCTACTAAACAACATCGAATCCTTAAGTGTGTCTCCCTATGGTTCGTGAATTATGCGGACATGAATGAGACACTTCTCCGATCAATAACCAATAGAGGAATCTGGTAATTCATATGGCTCCCACATATTTCTACGATTTACTTTGCGATCGAATGAACCACTTACATACGATACCAATTTCCCTTTGTCTCACGATAGTTTACTTATCCGAGGTTTTGATCGTCGGTATCTCTTCATACCTAGTTCAACCTCATTACTGATAAGTACTCTTTTCTCGTTCCCGTGATATGTGATCCCTTGTGATCCAGTCACATGCTTGCAAGCTAATTGTATGACATTCCACCGAGGGCCCAGAGTATATCTATCCGTCATATGGATGGACAAATCCCACTCTTGATCCATGTGCCTCAACCCATACTTTCCGAACACTCAATGCCACCTTTATAGCCACCCAGTTACGGTGTGGTGTTTGATGTCATCAAAGCATCCTTCCGGTGATGGTGATTAGCATGATCTCATGGTCGAAGGAATTAGGTTACTATGTATCAGAAAGCTTATAGCAAACGAACTATTAAAATGACTTGATCTTTATGCTACGCTTATCTATAGGAGTATGTCCATCATATCATTCTCCTAATGATATGATCTTGTTATTAACAACATCTCAATGTTCATGATCGAGAAACCACGATCATCTATTAATCAACAAGCTAGTATTATAAAGAGGCTTTACCAGGGACTCTAATTTAGTTTACAAATCACACAAGTATTAATGTTCCCGATTAGTACTATTATAGCATGAATGTAAACATTTATCATAAACACAAAGATATAATAATAACTGCTTTTATTATTACCTCTAGGGCATATCTCCAACAGAAACTTGCAGCATCACCATAGTGACATCTATGAAGCATTCTTCTTATCAAAAAAGAGACACATTGAGAAAAGAGGAAAGAGAGAAAAAACACCATATTCCCATGGTACATGAGAAGAATTGCTGAGATGTTCATTGTCTGCTTTCTTTGTCATTTTGGTTATGGGAAAGCTCATGTACCATGCGCAAGGGGTACTCCATTGGCGGTTCTCAATAATATGCAAATACTTACAGTGACAAGAACTTACCTGGACCCAAAGTTGAGTATGCATGAGGTGTGGCCCTCGTATTCAAGGGGCATGAGATTGCCAACTTATACTTCGTCAAGCATATACTCCAGCTTTGCCACTTTAACCTTAACCACTTCAAGATGCTTATGATAGGGGCAATGAGGGCTGAAAGCTAACTAGTACCATAATTTTTGAAAGCTCTTTTTGAAACTTGTAATCCCTGCTTCCTTTACAAAAAAGCCTTTCTTCCACCATTATTGAGTCTCCACCTTATACCTTTAGGCACCATTAAGAGAGCATGTCATTCTGTGTGCAGTGTTTCAAATCTTATTAATTGATGCATATTGTGTTATTACTTTCTCTTGTGCTACTTGTTTCTAGTCATCCTTGTGAACTTTGAAGGTGTCCTATGCATTATATTGCTACTCTATGAGGGACAAGCTGATTGCCACTATGCTATGTTTTCTGCATGTGAAACAAACAAACGTTTTTCAATGCATATTATTCATGATCTTTGTTTGTAGCTTGCCATGTTGCATGCATAGTTACTATGTCTTATTGTTAGAACTCCATCTTTCATGCACATGTTTAGAATTCTTTGATCCCAGCTTTCAATGTTTGCAAATGGTTGGATATTTACTGTGAGGGTGCATGTCACCTCAAAAATTATTATGTTTATCACTTACCTACTCGAGGACGAGCAGGATTTAAGCTTGGGGATGCTGATACGTTGGAAACGTATCTATAATTTTTTATGCTCCATGCTTGTTTTGTATCTACTTTGCTTTGCTTGTCTACACTTTGGGATGCTTTTTACATGTTCTCTGGTAATAACCTATTAACAAGTTGCAACAGTGCAAGATGCCTGTTTTCTGCTGTTTTTGGTTTTAGAAAAGTTAGTAAAGAAATATTCTCGGAATTGGACGGGACAAACGCCAAAGTCACTTACTTTCCAAGGGAAACAAGAATTCCAGAGGAGAGCCGGAGGGGCTAGACAGGGGCGCCAGACCCACCCCTGGCGCGGGGGCAGGTGGGCCCGCGCCTGTCTAGGGTTTGGTAGCCCTGGCCGCCTCCCGGTCTCGCCCCTTCGCCTATAATAAGCCCCGATGCAGAAACCCTGAGTACCCGATCAGAAATCCACGAAACCGTCTGTAGCCGCCACCACCATCATCCCTAGATTGGGGGGATCTAAAGCTCTTCCCGGCACCCTTCCGGAGGGGAGATCATCCCGGAGGCCTTCTCTCCGGTATGGTTCGTGAGTTGTTCCACCTTGGACTATGGGTCCATGTAGTAGCTAGATGGTTGTATCTCCTCCTTTGTGCTTTCATGTATAGATCTTGTGAGCTCCGTTCATGATCAAGATCTAATCTATTTGTAATCATGCATGTTGTGTTTGCGGGGATCCGATGGATATTAAGATCATTATGTTGGTTTGATTAATGGTTTTCTCTTTATGATTCTATCATGTCTGTGTTGATTGTGATCTTGCATGCTCTCTGTTGCTAGTGGTTATCTTGGCCAAGTAGTTTCTAATGACTCCAAGAGGGAGTGTTTATGCTCGATAGTGGGTTCATGCCTCTAGTTTCCAAGCCAAGTGACAGAAATCTCTTCGGTTGTAGATGTGTTGTTGCTACTAGGGAGAAAACAATGGTCTCTTGTTCATGGAACATGTGGACTGTTTACCTTACACACTTTGCTTAAAGCAGTTGTCTGTTGCTTGCAACTTAATACTGGAGGGGGTTCGGATGATAACCTGAAGGTGGACTTCTAGTCATAGATGCAGTTGGATGACGGTCTATGTATATTGTTGTATTGCCCAATCAACTTTATAGGATCTTTCTGGCTAGTAATTGCATTGTTATGCCTTGCTCAGTCCCTGTCAATTGCCTCGCTGTAATTTGTTTACCCTTCATGCCATGTTGTTTATCTAAGGATAGCACCTCTAGTGAACTATGGACCCCGGTCCAATCTTTACCATTGATACATCTTTCAATGTTACTTGTTTACTTGCTGCAAACCATTACCTTCCACACCATACGTTTAATCCTTTGTTACAGCAAACCGGTGAGCTTGACAACCTCACTGATTCGTTGGGGCAAAGTCTTGAGTTTGTGTTGTGCAGGTCTCCGTGTTGCTCGCAACACCTGTGTGAGGTTTCCTTCCTCCTTATGGTTCGATAACCTTGGTCTCTACTGAGGGAAGACTTGCTGCTTGCTGCTTCACACCTTGCTATTGGGGTTTCCAACGAAGTGCTAATCAGCACCATCAACAAGTTTTCTGGCGCCGTTGCCGGGGATCTACATGACAACTTCAACCTCTTCCTCCCCGTCAAGCACCAGCGGACCCCGTCCTCATAGACTTCAGGGCCGCGGCAACCTCCTCCGAAGAGAACGAGAGGGTCAACTCCCGGTTCTCCGCCGGTGAGACAGTCGCTTCCCCTGCCCAGAAGTCCGCGACCAGCGAGATCCCCGACCTAGGCGAGCCAGAGAACAACTCCTTGTAGAAAGCGTAAATATGGGAGGAGAGTTCTGGTGGTATTTCCAAAAGAACATTCCCCTCCCAGAGGCAAGGGATAGATCACTTCCTCCTCCTGTTATTGGCAATAGCATGGAAGTAGGCCGTATTCGATTCCCCCTAGACAGTCTGATTCTGGCGACTCCGTTGTCGCCAGAACATCTCCTCTCCCTTGTAGATCTCCATAATAGAGGTCTCAAGGGAGTACCTATGGGACCAGGCCTCTTCCGAGAGGCCGCTCTGGTCGGCCTCCAGGTCCTACGCCTGGATCTCCTGCAAGATGGCCTCCTTCTGGTCCCTAAGAGCCGCGCCCAGGTTCGCTCCCCAACCTCTCATAAACCGTCGGACGATCTGCGCACAATGGTGCCAAATATCAATCACGCAGTACGTCCTAGGAGGAGAAGCTGTAGCCTCCACCCACTTAGACCATACTGCCTCCACAAACCCAGCCTTCTGAAGCTAGAAGGACTCGAAGTGGAAGCGGTTCAGTCTCGGGGGTGAGCCACTCCAGAGGACAGGAGAAGAGGGGTATGATCCGAGCCAGTCCTGGTGACCGGCTTCAGGAACAGAGCGGGAACGCCACCTTCCAGTCAATAGAAACAAAGACCCGATCAAGGACACTACGGATCGGGGCGAGTTGCTTATTGGTCCATGTATATCTAGCACCCACCCGCGTGATCTCGCGAAGAGCAAAGTCCGCGATGTAGTCGTTGAACATGCGCATCCTAGGGAGATCGACATTAGCCGAGCTCTTGTCTGAGAAGCACCCACTTGTAACTTTGCACATGCATGTTTCTGTCCAGTGAAGATTCGTAACAGAATGATGTACCGTGCTGTTCGTCAGATCCTACTTGGGAATTCATGTTCTGGGGTAGGCTGTGATTCTGTAAGGCCTCGTTTACTTCTGGGGTATTTGCAGGTTTTGGTGGGGAATATCCCGGCCCATCCCACGATCCCCACACATCCCGGACGACCTGTTTACCTCTCTGCCATTTATGATTTCTATCCCGGCCCATCCCGAAACTTCCACAGCGAGGCCTGAACTAACTCGTGTCTTCTCGCACGCGAGGCCTACCTCGTGTATTGTCGAGGAAAGGAAGCGAGGCAGCGAGAGGAAAAGAGGAGTCAGAACGGCCGGAGGCGACGGCGCAGACGTCGATCTGGCGACGCTGCCGACGGGCACCTCCTCCGGCTTCCTCAAGTCCTTATCTCCAGTGAGTACTCCCTTCCCCATGCCTCTTCCCCTCTGCTCCCCTCCTAGGGTTTCTCGGCCGCCGCCGACATCCACCTCCGCCCTCCGGTCCGATTCTTTGGAGTGTCGGTGGCCTCCTCCCGTCCTCCGTTTGCCGGTACTCCGGTCCGGCAACAACGCTCCGGTACTCGAAAGAACTGCCGGCCTGATGGATGGATTTAGTCGGAAGGCCGGCCGCCGACTCCGGTAACAGAGCTCTGCTCCCATCCCACTGCCCGCCTTTGATTTCTCCAATTCCCCGCTCTAGGCCTCCTCCTCTGTCCTATAGTATTGTCCCCCTCTCGTATTGATTTTTAATTCAATTCTGTTATCGTTTCCAATCCAAAAGTGTAAAGATATTTGTTCCCTGTGAGACAATTGAGCCGTACTATAGGGGAAATTTTGCTTCAGCCTCGATATCTATAATCAATGGAAAAGGAATATGTTATCGATCTTGTAGTCTGGTTGGCAGACGTGAAGATCTGTTGAATAATCTTGATGGTTTTTGTTGTACAAATCTGACTACTAATTGATGCTAGCAAGTTCTAGATAGTATTTATTTCTAATATTGATCCTTGTTAGTTCTGTACTTCATGGCTTCCGATGGTTGTCTCACCTATAAATTAGCTAAACTAAGGTAGCATTAGTGCTTGCCTCTCGTGACTTAATTAGCAGTAGTGCCTGCCTCCGATGGCTAATATGTTTGAAGCATGCTATATTTATTAAATAGAAATATATGCTCCCTTTTCACGGATGGCTAAGATTTTGAAGAAAGTAAAAGGAGATTATGAACTCCATCATCGGCATGTACATGTTACCTTTCCTAAATTAAGTTTAAGAGTGTACTATGTAGTTAGGCATGTATTATTGTGCTTGTCTCTGTCATCCCGGCTTGACTTGGTTGTCCATTGGTTGCTGCTGCTTACAATGTCGAATGAGTGTTGAATTGGTGCTTAAATGTCAATATTGTTGTACTGAGTAGTATTTGGTCATTGATATTTATTTAACATGTTGACGTACTGATCCTAAAAGTAAAACCACTACATGGTTGTTGTATCATTTAACAGTCTTGAATAATTGCTAGTCTTATGTATCATCTTCTTCTATAGAGTAGTGTTGAGTCTGATGATTGAGTCGGGATTGATAAGTATGATTTACTTGAAGTTCAGGTATCATTGGTTGGCTCAACATGATTGCTTGTCTATTGCACTGCAGTTTTCAGAAGCAGTCAGAACAAAGAAAAGCATGTTGTTTTGCACAAGCTGCTAGCTATATTCTTGATTCACTAGTACACAACTTATGCATCTAAAGGAGGTAGTACGCTTCTGATTTTGCTATATAATCCAACTATGGTATAGACATATAGGTGTTCAGGATGGCTGCATGCAAACTTCTATGTATGGTTGCTTGTGTTCTTAGTATGTGTGGAGGATGTAGAAATATTTTAGTATATTTTTCAGAGACGCAAGTATGCACACTGTTATTCTTTTTAGCTAAAACTTTACACTTTATGCCATTCACGGTTATTTGATGTTTTTGATAGATACCAGCCAGTTGGTATCTATCAAAAAGTTTAGAGTTTTTGATGCAAGTTCACAAAAGTTCAGAGTTTTCATAGCTTCGTTGTTTTTGATATTGTTGAGACTGGGAACCTTACTCTGTTCGTTCTGTTTTTTTTGTTTCTTTCGGTCTTTCTTTATTTCTTTATGTGATCTCGGCACCCGACTATCTCGTCTGGCTCAGCCCCAAATTTAGTCTAGGATCATCAAATTTATAAAGAATGATTTGGCAAAACAACATTCCCTTTATATAACACATATATGACCAGCATGCTCATAGCTGCACTTGTTTGCCATTGTTTATTTCATACCAACAGCCTTTTTAGTTTCTATATGTAACCTGCCAGAAATTTCTAATGTCCCATATTCCTTCGGTTGAAACACACAAGTCCTATTTTGTTACTCTTATGCTCTAGAGCTTAGAAAATAGAAACCCAGTCACCCAGTACATTTCAATGTTGATCATTATATCTTGCTGGGTATCACCACTAGTGTCCAGAATGCTAGGTGTTGGCTCAGTATGCTAGCTGATATTACTTGTCTCTTGCATTGCAGCTTTCATTTCATGAACCTAGCACAAGTAGTTGACTTGTTCTACCAAACTTTCTCTGGAAATTAATTGCACTTGCATTTGTAAAGAACTACTTTATTTATAACTGGATATTTTTCATCTCCATGCCTTATATGATCCCCTCTTTACTAATTGTACTGTTGTTGATTGTATGATCTCATCTCCAAGTTTTTCTAGATGAATTCGGAGGGCAAGACAAGGAAGGTTGAGTGATGCTCTTATGTCGTTATCGAGGCAATGAGGTGTTTTATCATTCGATCAAGACTTCGTAGCTGTAAATTGGCCCATGATAGGGTTGTAATAAGAGTTAATAGCATAGAACTACCAGTTTCTGGGCAAAATTCTGGAAATCTACCAGTTTACGATTTCGCAGCAAAAATCTGCCACATTTTGCGTCCGTTTTCGCAAATAACACTAAACGTCCGCTGAACGCGAATTGACACTAGAACTGACAGGGTTGGCCCACCATAATGGATGATGTGGCAGGACTGGACGGCGAGCGGCACGGTCGTTAACGCCCGTTACTTGGCGTTGTCCTAAGGCGGTAGGTTTCAGTTACTAGCTCGTGTCCGAAGCGTGCATCTGACCTTGGGCGATGGCGACGACTCCCAGCGGCGCCGCCGGCGGCGGCAATGGTGGCGGCGGCGGCAGAACAAGCTACGACGGTGGAAGTGCTGGTTCGTTCGCGGGCGGCGCCGAATCTATCCGCGGTGGCGTGGGGTCTGTCCGTGGTGGTGTGGGCTCAATTGATTCGCCGCCGCCGGCGCCCCAGGTGCTGAACCAGGAGGCAAGGTCAGCGGCTGCACTGGCGCGGGCGGTGATCTCGTCTCCATCGAAAAGCAGCCATCGATGGGCTTCCCCACTCGGTGGAGTCGAGTAAGTCATATTTTCTCTCCATTCTTCCCCTCTGTCTAGTTATGATCTGTTAATTCGCCACTCAATGGGCTTCCATGGTATTAAATCTGTTGAATGTGGCTGTCACCCTCTCCAATTGTGTTCAATGTGGCTGTCATCATCTAGTACTGATCTGTTAATTGTGGCTGTCATCATCTGTTACTGAATATGCCATCTGGTTTTGTTTGTAATTTTTGTAGCCTAGATGATGACATTTGGGAGATCAGGTTTCATTTTCATGGGGAAGACAATCTGGAGAGGACACTTAGTAGATCTGACATAACAGTGTCGAATCTGACAGCTTTAGTAGAGTGTCATGGGTATGGACATAGGGACATCATGTATTTTGTGAGGGAAAAGGGGAAAGGACAGGATGGGATGATGGCAATTGAAAGCATGCCCAATGTAAGGGAGATGCTAGCCATTTATGAAGCTGACAGTGTTTTGAATATCACTGTTCTCAGGAAAAATGTAGAATGGCCAGCTGACCTTAACATTGGAGAAGAAGAACCAGAGATGATACAAGAACCAGTGAAACTATCAGTTGATTCAGATGGTGTGAGCTACAACTTAATACCAGATGATGATGAGCAAGAAATTGTGCCAGTGGCAATTGATTTTTCTGATGTGTTGTTCATGGAAACTCAAGAAAGCTGTAATTTTTCTACTCCTGAACCAGAGATGATACATAATCAAAAACAGAGTGTTGCTGTACAAGTTATCCATGAAGATTCAGAGAATGTAGATTCAGAGAATGGTGATTCAGAGAATGGTGATTCAGAGAATGAGGAGTGGATGTATCCTGGCCAGGTTAACTTAGAAGAGCACAAGAGAGAGCACAACAGACAGGTTGCTGCTGAGTTAGAACTAATTAATAAATTAAGGAGTGAGAAAAGGGAGAAAGCCATGGACCATGAAGCTGTTGCAATAATGGAGAAGATGGAACAAATGAAGAAGCAGAGAGAGGACCCTTGTCTGCATTTTGAAGGGGACACAGATGTGGAGGAGTTCTTTGATGATGTAGAAACTGAAAATGACATAGAAACAAATGAGGAGGCTGTTGAGGATGACTATTTTGCCAAGAAAAAGGTAGCTAGGCCAGGCCCAACTAGCAACTGTCACCATGAGGCAGAGGAATCACCATTCCCTTCTTTCATTCCTTCCAGTGATGAGGACCTCAGTCCAGAAGATATAGGGGATAGTGATGATGATGGGGCAGTTCAGAAGTACACACTACCAAGTGGCAAGAAGAGAAAGTTAAAGAAGATGAAGAAGAGGATGTGGTATGATCCCAACAGAGTAGACCCACACGTACAATTCTGCATCAAGCTTTGCTTCCAAGATGTTTACCAGTTCAGAGTAGCTCTCAGAAACTACCACATAGCCCAGCTCAGGAACTTCCACTTTCACAGGAACACTCCTTCCAGGATCATTGTGTGGTGCACTGATGAAGGCAAGAAACATGGGTGTGAGTTCTACTTGACAGCCTCCAAGATTGCAAATGAGCAAACTTTTTGCATTAGGAAATTCAAGTCTGAGCACACTTGCATAGCTCATGGTGAGAACACAAGAGTCACCATTGATTGGCTAGCATCTCAATCTGTGCAGGCAATAAGGACAGACCCAAATACTTCTGTTGACACTTTGATAGACAATGCTAAGTTGAAGTATGGAGTTGAAGTGCCAAAGAGCAAAGCCTACAGAGCAAGAATGAAGGCATTTGCTTCTGTCATTGGAGATCAGAAGAAACAATATACTAGGCTGAGGGATTATTTGAATGCTATACTAGAGACCAACCCAGGAAGCAGGTGTGTTGTGACAACTAAGGAGCTTGTGGAACATCCTAGCCCTAACCCAAGATTCCATGGGTTATTCATATGCTTCAATGCTTCACTCCAAGGTTTTCTCAATGGATGCAGACCATTCATAGGAGTAGATGGGTGTTTCATCAAATTGAACACTGGGCAGCAAATTTTAGCTGCAACTGGGAGAGATGGAAACAACAACATCTTTCCAATTGCTTTTGGTGTAGTTGACAAGGAAGATCAAGCTAGCTGGCTTTGGTTCCTAACTCAACTTAGGTACTGTATTGGAGAATCTGGCAAATTTGGTAACTACACCATTATCTCTGATAGGCAGAAGGGACTGTTAAAAGCAATTTCACAAGTTTTTCCAAATTCTCCACAGAGATTTTGTCTCAGGCATATTTATGCCAACTTCCAGACAGCAGGTTTTAGGGGCCCAGAACTAAAAAAAAATATGGATGCAGCTAGCTACTCTTACACAAAGAATGGGTTTGATTTGGCAATGGAATCAATGAAGAGGGACTGTGTAGAGGCATATGAGTGGCTAGTGAAAATTCCAGCTGAGACATGGGCAAGACACCTGTTTGACACTAACTGTAAGACAGACCTAGTTGTGAACAATATCAGTGAAGTATTCAATAGGATGATCCTGAATGTGAGAAACAAACCAATTAGGACAATGCTTGAAGGAATAAGAAACAAACTCATGGTGAAGTACAGTGGCACTAGGGTGAAAGCAGCAGCATCAAGGTGGGATATAACTCCATTCTACACAGAGAAACTTGCAGAGGCCAAGAGGTGGTCCAGGGATTGCAATGCTCAAAACTGTGAGATTGGTCTATGGCAAGTTACAAGTTCAAGTGGTAGAGTTGTTGCTATAAATTTGATTAAAAAGACATGTGGCTGTAGGAAATGGGATCTTACAGGGATTCCTTGCAATCATGCAGTTGCAGCTATCATGAAAGTACAACAACATCCAGAGGATTATGTAAATGATTTCTTCAAAAAGCCCATGTACATTGAGACATTCAGGAATACAATCTACCCTGTTCCTGGCCCTGAAGATTGGACAAGGACCAACACACCAGACATAGATCCACCTGTATTCAGGGAGAAACCTGGTAGGAAACAGTACAAGAGAAGGAAAGGAAAATTTGAGGTGCCTGCCCCTAGGGATACATCTAGAATGGGATCTATCACTTGCAGTAACTGCAAGCTAGTAGGTCATAGGTATACTAGCTGTCAGGTAGCTTTGAGGCCAAGCCTGCAAGTAAGAAAAAATGATCACCAGGTTAGTAGCTAGTACTTGTTCTTGTTCTTGTTTATTTGGTAACTAGTAATTATATATTAATTGTTAGTGCAATTGTATCAGGCTAGCAGGCAGGACTATACTGAATCATCTGGTTCAGCAAGAAGGCCTCCAAGAGCAGGTCCTAGTGCTCCTAGTGCTTCATCAAGCAGGAATCCAATTCCATCTCATAGTGCTCCAGCACCTACTGCTTCATATACTCCAGGTCCTAGTGCTCCAGCAAGAAGTGTTCCACCAAGGCCAGTTTCTACTAATAGTGCACCAAGTACCAGGGCTTTCACAGCACCAAGACCAGTTTCTGCAACAACAAATGCTACCAGCACCAGGGTATCTTCCAGGGCATTCAAGCCTACACATAAGATGCAAGGTTACCTTACTGCTGGTAAATATGGCAGCTACAGGAAGAAGGGTCAGAAGCCTGTTGCTGACAGTTCAAATGCTGGAGACAGTTCAAATGCTGGAAAATAATTCATGTTTCTTAGTTAATGGACCTATGTATTTGTGCTGCTAAATGTGTGTTGGACCTATCTATTTGTGTTGGACCTATCTATTTGTGTTGGACCTAACTATGTAAGACATATCCAGTTGATATGCAAAACTATTTGTGCTAAACTATGGAGATTTTGTTGATCATTGTGTACTTTATTTCATATGTAGTTTGCATCATGCACTGGTATTTTTCATCTTAGCTTGAACCCTTTGAAAATGGTGCACTTTATTTGAAATCCAAGGCACATGCAGCTGAACAAAAAGAAAAAAGGGACTTTATTTCAAATCCAAGACACAAACAGGTACACAAACATTACAGTAATAAAAGGATCACATTACATAGCTAAGATTCAAGGTGCCATTACATAGCTAAGATTACATAGATAGTTCCATAACAGATAATAAAAGGATCACATAGCTAAGATTACATAGATAGTTCCATAATAAAAGGATTACATAGATAGTTCCACAACAAACATTACAGTAATAGAAGGATCACTCATCACAGATAGCTTTGATTTTCTTCAGCTTTACTTTGTTCTCATGACTTGCCTGGAACATTTCATAGATGGTATACTCCAGCTTCTTCTTCTCTTCCTTCAGGACAGCTTTTTCTGCCTCCCACTTCTTCTTCTCTTCCAGCAGAACAGCTCTTTCTGCCTCCCACTTTTCTTCTCTTCCAGCAGGGCATCTCTTCCCGCCTCTACCTTGTTTTGTTTGACCCTAAACACATCAGCCTGGGATTTTAACACATTCTTCAGTTCTTCTTTTGCATTTTTCAGCACCTCAACCTCATTCTTCAAAGCTTCTATGTGCTTCTGCTCCTGAAGCTCCCTGCTCCTTCTCTCAACTCTCTCAAACATCATAGTGCTACTGCAGTCATCATACATTGACCACAACTTGCTTAGTGCATTATTGAGAGTGTCAGGCCACTCTTTATCTATCCAAGACTAGAAACCACAGTTGATTGCTTGCTGCAAATTAAACATAGCATGGGTATAAGCATTTCATTCAAATTATGGCAGTGGCAGCAATCAAAAACTAAGCTTGACAGTGGTTTAAGTAGGATGGGCATGCTTAAGCTTGAGTAAACTAAACTATGCCAGTGGCAGTAACTAAACTATGTCAGTGGTTTAAGTTTGATTAAACTATGTCAGTAACTAAACTATGGCAGTGGTTTAAGCTTGAGTAAACTATGTCAGTGGCAGCAATCAAAAACTAAGCTTGACAGTAACAAGGATGGAGTAAATAACTTACATTTTCAATCTGGCACATGTAGAATCTCCTCCCTGTGTCTGTCCCATCAAAGGCTACGCATCTGCGTGGCTCCAGCTTGTGCATGTCACACCGCTCGGCGCCCACGGCTATCCCGCAAAATAGTGGGTCATCAATCACATTAGGAGCATAGTCCAGGCATGAGAGGTCCTAATCAAAGAAGAAATTAACTTTAATCGACCTAATTTGACGACAAATCAACAAATCCCAATTTCGGAAGAACCCTAATTTGACAATGGGGGGAAGGAGATGGACTGGAGCTTACCCCTACGTAGGAGTTGCTCGACTCTGAACCGTCGTGTCAGCTAGGCATGGCGAGGGTTGCGCTCGACTGGGACGGCGGCGGCAATGGCGGGGCGGTCGACGGTGGCGCTCTGTCGCAGGAGCGTGGGCGGCGGGGAAGAAAACGGTCGGGAGGAAGACCCAGCGCGCTAGGACAGCGCCAAGTAGTAGGCCCCACTCCTGCCGTTAACGGGCGTTAACGGCCGTGCCGCTCGCCGTCCAGTCCTGCCACGTCATCCATTATGGTGGGCCAACCCTGTCAGTTCTGGTGTCAATTCGCGTTCAGCGGACGTTTAGTGTTATTTGCGAAAACGGACGCAAAATGTGGCAGATTTTTGCTGCGAAATCGTAAACTGGTAGATTTCCGGAATTTTGCCCAGAAACTGGTAGTTCTATGCTATTAACTCGTTGTAATAATGTTTCAATTGCATAATTTGAGTTCTTGCTCGTAGGATATATTTAAGCTCAGTGCAAGTAGATTTTAAACTCCATGCAAATTTATTTTGCCACTGAATAGAGAATGTGGATGACATTGAACTGATGTTCTTGTTTCTGTTTGTATTGTCATGAAAAGTTTGATTGACACTATATATTTACTACTAAGATTTGATTTTTAGTTGGGCAACTATCTCCATTATCAAGTTGTCGGTGTAAAGTTACTATTTTTATCACCTGATCCAGATCCTCTATCGTCCCTTTTCATCCCCTTAGTCCCTTTTCATCCCCTTACATCCCAAAATTCAAAGTAACCGGTAGAGATGGGGAAATGTGGGGATTGGGTGAAATGGAGGAATTCACCAAATACTCTACAATCCCCAAACCTCTAGGGGGTGGAAATACGTGAGAGGTAAACAAGGCCTAAGGAGGGTACATCTACCTGCTGATTACAAAAGGAAACCACTTGCCTTGGGCGAGATGTGAAAAAAATAATAGAAACGAAAATCATCTGCATATTGCAGGAGTTGACAAACAACACGCCTGGACCTGCTAAGCTGCAGCAGTAATATGACCTCAGTGGTGCGAAGAAGAAGAAGAAGAAGAAAAAACCCTGTCGTTTTGCTCGCCACTACACTGCGCGTACACCATCCATTTTATGCCAAATTAATCAAGCCAACAACCCCAATGGATCTCAAGATGACAAGATGTAGAGACGGCCGACGGGATCCGTATTATACCTTGCCAAAGAACTCTTGGAGGGCCATCATCGCCTGTCGTTCCAACCATGCCCATCATTATCATCATCATCAGGAAGAACTCTTCAATTAGCATGAACTCATCCTGCAGACAAATCATCAGGCGAGATCTCAAGCGAACACCTGCATTTAATTAGTTTGCGTCCCCCGGCTTCATTCAGAAATCTAAATTGAACAAAACAATTACCACATGCATGGACTTTTTCTGGCACACCGCTGCGTATGTGACCGACACACCACACGACCAGGTATGGGTCTCTGTCGACGTGGGGCAGGAACAGGATAGAGTATGCAAACGCAATGATGGGCGGTTTTGTCTGTGCCATGCAATGCGTTGCTCCTAGTCATAGTCTAGATATACAATTTGGTAATGATAAGAGGCATGTTTCCATTTCGGGTTTCAGTCATTTTCAGTGTCCAGTATTGCTCAAGGTCAGGTTATCTTCTTTTTCCTTATTGTCATGATGGCATGCCCGACATATATAGTTAAGATCCATTGATGTGATCAGTCATTTTCCGCTTGGTCTGGTTCGCTCATTTTCTTGTGAAAATTGGCTGCTGGAGGGGAAAGCCCAATCACATCAATGGATCTTGACAAGTCTTACTTCCCACTATTCGTCTCTGTGAATATCATAGCCATTGTTGCATGTATAATCACATGGCTAGATGGACGCTAGCTCCGGAGTGTATAAGTGTAATATATGGACACTAGTGCCGAGCACATAGCTCTGCGACCATGTACTAAAAGCATCTCCAATAGTGTCCACCAACCAAATTGGGGTGGCACAAAAAACACCCTTTATCGGAACCTTCCGAAAAGTTGCTGGTAGTACAAGCGGATTCAAGTTTTTTATGACAGCCCCTCTCCATCCCTGCCAATGGTTCCTTTTCAAGATGGCAGTTTTACCCATGGAGACGGATACCCGCGGGGATATACCCGTTAAGAACCGGCGATGGGGGACAAAAACCTCCATGGGGCTAGCGGGGCGGGTACCCGATAGGGTGGCGGGGCGGGGATGGGGGCAGATTCCCTCCATGGGGACTCCATGGATACCTGGGACCCCACCTGTCATTCGGACAAACATTCAATATTAGGTGAAAAAAAAACCCGTAAGGTCACAACCCCCACTCCACCCCTCATTCCCCTCGATCTAGCGTTCCAGCCACCGCGAGCCCACGACTCTCTCTTTCCCAAAATCGCCAGCCCACCTCCATCCGGCCGCCAGCAGACTAGAACACCTCCATCTGGGAGTCCCTCCTCACCGGCGCCGCTGCAGATCAGGTCATCGCAGCCGCGTCTCCATCCGGCAGTGAAATTCAGCTCAACTAATGCCATGGCCCTTCCTGTCGGTGTCTTTACTCTCACCTATCCTCTCTCTCCTCAATCATCTCCCCACCCACCGCGTCCACACCAAATCCCAGCGGTCTCCACCAACCGGCGCCGCACAGCACGCGAGCCTGCCCTACCGCCTTTCCCTTCCACGGCCTCCGCCGGTATCCATCGACGTCGAGCAGCGGGGAGGCCAAGGATCCATCACGGGGCCAGGAAGGGAGGACGGTGAGGTTGAGACCGGAGAGATCGACGGAGATGACACGGGAGCCGGTGGCACCGCAGGAGAGGCGCAACCACGAGAAGAGCAGTGTGACCTTTGTTGCTCTCCCGCTGGACTCGGGCCAGGATGCGGCATTGGAGATAAGGAGCGGGGGCAGCCCGCCTCCTCTCCTCTGTGATTGCGGCGGAGCGTTGGCCAGTGCCTCCTCTCCCTGTGCGCGGCAGAGCAAGTGTCGGCACAACAGCATTCCTCCTCCCATGTGATCGTTGGGGACTAATTTTGGGGTTGCCTGTGTGACGAGAGGCCCCCAAATTGCCGTTAATTTGGGACAGAGCCCCCAGCGCCTCTGTCGGCAACGTTGCCGGGCACCCTTTGGGATGTCCCGGTGGAGATGCTGTAAAAAAAATGTCCACCGCGCCATTTGGTGGGGAACAATTCCCACAAACCAATCCACAGCAGCCGGTGCAGTTGTGCTGTCACAACAATCACGCTATGTGACAACATGGAAAAGGCATGAAATGGAAAGAACGGATACATACACACACACACACACACACACACACACACACACACACACACACACACACACACACACATATATATATATATATATATATATATATATATATATATATATATATATATATATATATATATATATATAGGGTGGCGCTATTTGACACCCAGGGTGTAGAATAGTTATTCTACACCCACCCTCTATCTTTAGAACCGTATATTATTTTTACGTCACGTAAATTTTGTATTACGTCGTAAGTTGAGAAGAACATAATAAAATTTAAAAATGACATAATTTTTTCTGTTTACATACCGTAAAAAAATTCGACGTAAAAGACATATTTTTGGTGTTTTTTACACTGTAATGACTCAAAAAAATTATTTTTGTATCAAATTTTTTGGTTGTGGTGATTATATAAACATAATTATTCGTATACAAAATATAATTTTTTAGTCTAACAGCGTAAAATTATGTTGGGTGCAGAATAACTTTTCTGCACCCTGGGTGCTGAATAGGGTTTCTATATATATATATATATATATATATATATATATATATATAGCACCTACTCAAATGAAAAACACAAGAATAACATTTTAGGATCACCAATGCAAGACGTCAAGATCGGTGATGTGACTATCCCCCTCCCCAATTGTTTACTTCTAATCCAATGAAGAAGTCTGAAAGGATCGTATGGGCACCTAGAGGGGGGGTGAATAGGTGCTACTTCAAATTTTCTTCTTTTTCAAATTAAGGTTTGACAAGAAAGGTAAATTCTCTAGATTATGCAACCAAGGTGAATTTAACTATATGTCAAACAAGCACTAGCTAACACAACACTAAGCAAGAACAAGTAAGTAAAGTGCGATAAAGGATAGAAGTAACCAAAGTGGTGGACACGGAGACACAAGGATTTGTTTCCCGTAGTTCCTTCCTTTTGAGGGGAAATACGTCTACGTTTGGAGAGGGGGTGGTTTCAAACCAACAACGCCATGAGAGGCCGCCCTTGTTCTCCGATAAATCTCACCCCAACAGGATCGATCCACCTTCCATTATATCGGCAACCTTCGAGGTGGAAGCCGACAACTTTAAAACAAGTTCGGGGCACACATCCACAAATTATTTGGAGGCTCCCAAATACAAGCAAGCTGTCAAAACAATCAAAGACAAGCTTGTAAGAACCAAATCTAGAACTAGGGTTTCCAAAGAAAACACTAGAGCAATGGGGCCCTCAAATGAATGAGGGGGAAATGGAGATCTCTTTTGGTGAAGTAGTAGATCAAGGGCTCCTCCTTCGATTCTCCATAGATCAAAGACTTTGGATGGTTGAGTGAAGAGATCTTGGATATTTGGTGGCTCAAATGGAGGTGGTAGTCTTCAATGCAACGAGCAACTTTTCCCAAGGTAGGTGGAGGGGCATTTATAGCACTTGGAGGAATTTGCATGTTGGGGCATTAAATGTACCGGTACTACCGGTACTCAAGTGGTAGTACCGGTCAGAACCGGTACTACCGATCAGGTATCGGACCAAGTACCGGAGGGGATACCACATGGTCGAGCCAGCCACTGTCATGCCCGGAACCACCTTGCGGTACTACCCCCAAGCGGTAGTACCGGTCACAGGACGCGGTACTACCGGTCAGGGCGGTAGTACCGGTACCAAGTACCGGTCGGGACTTAGCGAGAAGGAAAAGTTTGGTCCTCCCTCAGTGTCTCCCGGTACTGCCAAGCGGCACTACCGTGTCCAAGCGGTAGTACCGCCCGCCAAAAGCGGTACTACCGGTTGGAGCGGTAGTGCCGCTCTGCGGTACCGGGTGGAACTGAGGAAAATCGAGGCCTCTCCATCTCAGTCAGATGCAACCGTTATGAGGGAGCGGTAGTACCGATTGTAACTTCCGGTACTACCGGTCAGCACTAGTGACTTTGGCAAGCACAACTGTGGGCAATTCAATATTTGTGCCACAACCTAGAAATCATGACATACACTTAGCGCACGATTAAATCGATAGGTGTGTGATGGCGCCCAATACTTGTCGTGGAACGCTTCGTTAGAAACCCCAAGAGCAAGGTATGAAGCAGCACAACGGCAAGTTTCCCTCAGTAAGAAGCCGAGGTTATCGAACCAGTAGGAGGAAGGAAACATCACACAGGTGTTGCTGGCAACATGGAGACCTGCACAACACAAACTCAAGACTTTGCCCCAACGAATCAGTGAGGTTGTCAAGCTCACCGGTTTGTTGTAACAAAGGATTAAACGTATGGTGTAGAAGATAATGGTTTGCAGCAAGTAAACAAGTAACAGTGGAAGATGTATCAATGGTAAAGATTGGACCGGGTCCATAGTTCACTAGATGTGCTCTCCTTAAATAAACAACATGGCATGAAGGGTAAACAAATTACAACGGGGCAATTGACAGGAACTGAGCAAGGCATAACAATGCAATTACTAGCTAGAAAGATCCTATGAGGTTGATTGGGCAATACAAAATTATACATAGACCGTAATCCAACTGCATCTATGACTAGAAGTCCACCTTCAGGTTATCATCCGAACCCCCTCCAGTATTAAGTTGCAAGCAACAGACAACTGCTTTAAGCAAAGTGTGTAAGGTAAACAGTCCACATGTTCCATGAACAAGAGATCGTTGTTTTCTCCCTAGTAGCAATAAAACATCTACAACCGAAGAGATTTCTGTCACTTCCCTTGGAAACTAGAGGCATGAACCCAATATCGAGCATAAATACTCCCTCTTGGAGTCACTAGCAACTACTTAGCCAAGATAACCACTAGAAACGGAGAGCATGCAAGATCACAAACAACACAGACATGATAGAATCATAAAGATAGAACCATTAATCAAACCAACATAATAATCTCAATATCCATCGGATCCCCCCAAACACAACATGCATGATTACAAATAGATTAGATCTTGATCATGAACGGAGCTCACAAGATCTATACATGAAAGCACAAAGGAGGAGATACAACCATCTAGCTACTACATGGACCCATAGTCCAAGGTGGAACTACTCATGAATCATATCGAAGAGAAGGCCTCCGGGATGATCTCCCCTCCGGCAGGGTGCCGGGAAGAACTTCAGATCCCCCTCCCCCGATCTAGGGACGATGGTGACGGCGGCTATAGACAGTTTCGTGGATTTCTGATCGGGTACTGAGAGTTTCTGTATCGGGGGCTTATCATAGGCGAAGGGGCGAGTCCGGGAGGCGGCCAGGGTCGCCAAACCCTAGCCAGGCGCGGGTCCACCCGACCCTGCGCCTGGGGTGGGTCTGCCCCCTGGCCAGTCCCTCCAGCTCTCCTCTGGACTTCTTGTTCCCCACGGATGGTAATTGACTTTGTCCTTCTTCCCGTCCAATTCTCAGAATATTTCTTTACTAACTTTTCTAAAACCAAAAACAACATAAAACAGGCATCTGACACTGTTGCAACTTGTTAATAGGTTAGTACCAGAAAACATGAAAAAAGCACCTCGAAGTGTGGAAAAGTAAAGCAAAGTAGATATAAAACAAGCATGGAGCATCAAAAATTATAGATACGTTTCCAATGTATCAGTGTGTTATCATCAAACATCAAAATCTCAAGAATAGGAAATGCTCTTTCAATCTCCCCCTTTTTGGTGTTTGATGGCAACACACCTTTGCAAGATAATATTACGCATGGATTTTGGAAAATAGATACGGGGCTCCCCCTGGATGAATAGGATCAAACCTCCCCCTCTATTTTACAAACCCAACACGAGTGCACAAATATAGATAATAGAATTTGAACACATACCTTTGCACAATAACTTGTGATGAGAAAAATATTGGCAATGAATAACGCATATCATCACAAGATGGATCCATGAAATGCCCACATAGTTTCAATCATACATAGCACGAGTAGTTCCCAAATATTGATTACATAGAGTTCACACATAATAGGAGGAAATGAAAGTTCACAAGCAATTAAAAGATCAAAGGAAGAACGAGCTTGTGACTTTCCCATGCAACACCTGCGTGCCTAAGGTGCACCATTTCCCCCTTTGGCATCAAGACACCAAAAAGAGACAAGAGCACTATTAATGCCCCGAAATTCAATCCTCATCATCATCATAGTCCTCCTCATGGGTTGGCAGTGCACGGTACGAGGAAGAAACATCATCATCCAAGTGGCTATGCTTGGAGATCCATTGGTCTTCTGGAGTGATGTTGTTCTCGGAGCCCGTGGAGGCGGTCAATCCTTGAGCTTCCATCATTTCTTTCTTTCGAGCACAACCTTTGTTGGCATAGACATGAGCCTCATACATGCGCTTTTGGTTGTCCACTTGGAAGCAAAACACCTTCTTGAGCTTGGCCTCAATCCTCTTGGCCCATGAGGGCTGGGCATTCTTGCGACGGGATAAAACATAATCAGCATCACGGCCACTGTCAGCATCCTCAGAATCAGCCTCAATCACATTTCCTTCTTCATCCACCTCATCACCCCCACATTGGGCTTAGCATGCTTCTTGAGTTTGAGTGCCTTGGACCTGTGCACAATGAGAGGACGAGTAGAAAGGGTCCTGGCAATGGGAGGGCACTTGGTAACAATGAGAGCCATGATGTAGGGAGCAAATGGGGGAACCCTCCGGGAGTGAGCCGCAGCAACCATCTCATTCCATATATAGTCCATCACATCAAGAAGGTGTCGGAGTCGCGGTTGAGGGAGGTGTTTCTTTGGCCCTCATGGCCCTGAGATGCAACTCTTGGTGTGTCCCGAGGAATGGGGACGAGGAGGGGGAGCACTACTACGACCAGTAGACCGCTTGGTGACCCCCTCACGACCCCCACGACCACCTCGAGTAACATGAATCTTCATACGAGGCTAGGATGAGGCATTACTTCTTCTTCCTCGGACTCCATCTCTTCCTCTTCAATCTCATGAGTTGCCTTGGAGCGCTTACGAGCACCCCTAGAACCACCAGCACCTGTGATAGCAAGAGGGGGAGCAGCAGGGAGGGTAAGGGCACAAGAACCCAAAATGAACAAATAAGAATCCATGTTTTAGCAAGATGTTGCGGTCAGCTGGGACCGGTACTACTGGAACTAGTAACCGGTAGTACCGCTTGTGAGCGGTAGTACCGGAAAATTTTCCGGTACTACTGGTCGAGCGGTACGAGCATATCAACGATAGGGCACGGTCCCAAATTGCCCTCAACAGTTTATAAAACATTGATTCTACTAAGTAACAAGGAATGTATGGCGGTACAACCCCAAAGCAAGTTACTTTCTCCAAGAATCTAAGCAAAACCTAGATCCAACGAACAAATCAAGAGTGAGAAGGAGGGGACGGTTGTACTGGGATCCATGGTGGTGGAGAAAGACCGGGAGCCTGCAAGGAATTCGAATCCAAGGAGGATCCAGGGCGAGGAGGACGCGGCGAGGCTCCGGTGGCGTCAAGAGCTCCGGCGGTGGCGGTGGTTTATGTGGGGAGCGGGGGGATAATGAGGCACTAAAAGGTGCCTCCCCCCACGCGACCAATTCTATACCAGAAAACGCCGACCGGTAGTACCGGTGCTGGAAGCGGTAGTACTGCTCGCAAGCGGTAGTACAGGTTCAGCACCCGGTCGTACCGGTGACCGGTAGTACCGGTCATACAAGCGGTAGTACCTGTCCTGAAGAAGTTTCCAGGATACGCCCTGGGAACTAACCAGGTCCTGTAGTACCGCTCCTAATCCGGTAGTACCGGTTCCGTCTGAATCCATAGCCAAGGATAATCGAGTGGTTCTTGTGCGGAATAGATGAGGGTTTGATCTAGGAGGTAGAATGGCTTGGGTTGAGATAGTCAAACAGTGTGAAGCACATGCACTCTTAAGTAAGGAAAAACATATGAAGAGCCAACCGAGAGTGCATGACCTTAAGAACAACAACAACTCGAAAATGACAAACATGAGTAAGCACCAACCTCTCGAGTGTTAGAGGGCGGTGGCCTAGGCCACCATACTTGAGTATACTCGGATTGTCTCCACGAATATATATCTTGGGTCCATTACCGAAACTCATCATTTAAGCTCACATATCACAAAATGATATTAAGAGGAATGATTTTGATTGCTTTGGGCATAATGGGGGGAGGGATAGTCCAACCAATTATAACCGCACCCCCCTATATCCATGCCTACACCTAAACCAAATAAGAGTCAAGACATAGGTGAGTATGCAAGGTGATCAAGTCAAGCTCCTTGAATCTATGATATTTAGTTCATTCCTCAAATAGCAAAACCTTGCTTCATCAAGTGGATTCGTGAAGATGTCGGCAAGTTGATCTTTGGTTGACACATATAATAGATCAATATCACCTCGAGCAACATGATCCCTAATGAAGTGATGACGAATCTCAATATGCTTTGTCCTTGTGTGATCCACCGGATTGTATGCAATCGTGATGGCACTTTCATGGTCACATAGAAGAGGCACTTTGTCACAAAGGACACTGTATTCCTTTAAAGTTTGCCTCATCCATAGCAATTGGGTGCAAGCACTAGAAGCCGCCACATACTCGGCTTCGGCGGTGGAGAGAGATATACAATTTTGCTTCTTAGAAGACAACATACCAAGGACCTACCAAGGAATTGGCAAGCCTGGGATGTTGATTTTCTATCATCCTTATCACCAGCCTAATCTGAATCCGTGTATCCACAAAGATCAAATATTGACCCTTGAGGATACCAAAGACCATAATATGGGGTATGAACTAAATATCGAAAGATTCTCTTGACCGCCATTAAATGGCTTTCTTTAGGAGCCGCTTAATATCTTTCACACACACCTACACTCAACACAATATCGGTTCTAGATGCACAAAGGTAAAGCAAAGAACCAATCATAGACCAATATACCTTTTGATCCACATCTTTACCATTTGGATTTTGTTCTAGATGAGTCTTTGTAGCCATGGGAGTAGGAGCCCCATTTAAATCTTGCATATTGAATCTCTTGAGCATATCTTGAGTATACTTGTCTTGGTTGAAGAATGTCCCTCCTCTAACTTGCTTGATCTCAAAACCAAGAAATACTCTCAACTCCCCCATCATAGACATCCGGAACCTACTAGTCATAAGCTTTGAGAATTGATCATTAAAAGCTTTGTTAGATGATCCAAAGATAATATCATCAACATATATTTGGCATACAAAAAGCTCCCCATTGACCTTCTTAGTAAAAAGAGTGGGATCGATTTTCCCAACCTCAAATCCATGATCAAACAACAACTCTCTAAGGTGCCCATACCACATGTGTGGGGCTTGCTTGAGCCCATAGAGCGCCTTATCAAGTTTGTAGACATGGTTTGGGAAGTTGGGATCCTCAAATCCTAGTGGTTGCTTTACATATACCAACTCATTTAATGGACCATTAAGAAAGGCACTTTCTACATCCATTTGTTGCAACTTAAAGTTATGATGTGCCGCATAAGCAAGAAGGATACATATGAACTCAATGCGAGCCACGGGTGCATATGTCTCTCCATATTCAATGTCTTCAATTTGAGAGAACCCTTGTGCAACCAATCTTGCCTTGTTCCTTACTATAATTCCATGCTCATCTTGCTTGTTCTTGAATATCCACTTGGTGCCTATAACATTGTGGCAATCATTTGGCTTCTCAAGTAACTTCCATCTTTTGTTTCTCTCAAAGTCGTTGAGCTATTTGTGCATTGCTTCCAACCAATCCGAATCTTCAAGAGCTTCCCACACTTCCTTTGGTTCAATCATGGAGATGTGTGCTTGGTGTTCACTAAACCTCTTCGATTGTGCTCTTGTGGAAATGCCTCTCCTTAGGTCACCAACCACATTTTGTAAAGAGTGGTCTCTTAATTCCAACATCCTCTCCTTTCTATCTTCACGACGAGTGTGGATCTCATCATTGTTTCTTGGGGGCGCCTCTTCATCATTTCGGTCCTCGTCTTGACCATCATCTTGACCTTGATCAACATGGGAATCATTCTCTTCATTGACAGGTGATGGCGCCCAATACTTGTCGTGGAACACTTCGTTGGAAACCCCAAGAGCAAGGTATTAAGCAACACAACGGCAAATTTCCCTCAGTAAGAAGCCGAGGTTATCGAACCAGTAGGAGGAAGGAAACATCACACAGGTGTTGCTAGCAACGTGGAGACCTGCACAACACAAACTCAAGACTTTTCCCCAATGAATCAGTGAGGTTGTCAAGCTCACCGGTTTGCTGTACCAAAGGATTAAACGTATGGTGTGGAAGATAAAGGTTTGCAGCAAGTAAACAAGCAACAGTGGAAGATTTATCAATGGTAAAGATTATACTGGGGTCCATAGTTCACTAGAGGTGCTCTCCTTAAATAAACAACATGGCATGAAGGGTAAACAAATTACAGCGGGGCAATTGACAGGAACTGAGCAAGGCATAACAATGCAATTACTAGCTAGAAAGATCCTATGAGGTTGATTGGGAAATACAACATTATACATAGATTGTAATCCAACTACATCTATGACTAGAAGTCCACCTTCAGGTTATCATCCGAACCCCCTCCAGTATTAAGTTGCAAGCAACATACAACTGCTTTAAGCAAAGTGTGTAAGGTAAACAGTCCACATGTTCCATGAACAAGAGACCGTTGTTTTCTCCCTAGTAGCAACAACACATCTACAACCGAAGAGACTTTTGTCACTTCCCTTGGAAACTAGAGGCATGAACCCACTATCGAGCATAAATACTCCCTCTTGGAGTCACTAGCAACTACTTGGCCAAGATAACCACTAGCAACGTAGAGCATGCAAGATCACAAACAACACAGACATGATAGAATCATAAAGATAGAACCATTATCAAACTAACATAATAATCTCAATATCCATCGGATCCCCGCAAACACAACATGCATGATTACAAATAGATTAGATCTTGATTATGAACGGGGCTCACAAGATCTATACATGAAAGCACAAAGGAGGATATACAACCATCTAGCTACTACATGGACCCATTGTCCAAGGTGGAACTACTCATGAATCATACCGGAGAGAAGGACTCCGGGATGATCTCCCCTCCGGCAGGGTGCCGGGAAGAGCTTCAGATCCCCCACGATATAGGGACGATGGTGGCGGCAGCTATAGACGATTTCGTGGATTTCTGATCCGGTACTGAGAGTTTCTGTATCGGGGGCTTATTATAGCCGAAGGGGCAAGTCCGAGAGGCGACCAGGGTCGCCAAACCCTAGCCAGGCGTGGGTCCACCTAACCCCTCGCCTAGGGTGGGTCTGGCCCCCCTGGCCAGCCCCTCCGGCTCTCCTCTGGACTTCTTGTTCCCCACGAATAGTAATTTACTTTGTCCTTCATCCCGTCCAATTTCGAGAATCTTTCTTTACTAACTTTTCTTAAACAAAAAACAGCAGAAAACAGGCATATGGCACTGTTGCAACTTGTTAATAGGTTAGTAGAAGAAAACATGTAAAAATCACCTCAAAGTGTGGACAAGTAAAGCAAAGTAGATATAAAACAAGCATGGAGCATCAAAAATTGTAGATACGTTTCCAACGTATCAGCATCCCCAAGCTTAACTCCTGCTCGTCCTCGAGTAGGTAAGTGATAAACATAATAATTTTTGAGGTGACATGCACCCTCACAATAAAGATCCAACCATTTGCAAGCATTGAAAGCTGGGATCAAAGAACTCTAAACATGTGCATGAAAGATTGAGTTCTAACAATAAGACATAGTAACTATGCATGCAACATGGCAAGCTACAAACAAAGATCATGAATAATATGCATTGAAAAACGTTTGTTTGTTTCACATGCAGAAAACATAGCATAGTGGCAATCAGCTTGTCCCTCATAGAGTAGCAATATAATGTATAGGACACCTACAAAGTTCACAAGGGTGACTAGAAACAAATATCACAAGAACAAGTAATATCACAATATGCATCAATTAATAAACTTTGGAACACTGCACACAGAATGACAACTATGCTCTCTTAATGGTGCCTAAAGGTAGGGTGGAGACTCAAATAGTGGTGGAAGAAAGGCCTTTTTTAAAGGAAGCAGGGATTACAAGTTTCAAAAATACCTTCCAAAAATTATGGTACTAGTTAGCTTTCATCCCTCATTGCCCCTATCATAAGCATCTTGAAGTGGTTAAAGTTAAAGTGGTAAAGCTGGAGTATATGCTTGACAAAGTATAAGTTGGCAATCTCAAGTCCCTTGAATATGAGGGCTACACCTCATGGATGCTCAACTTAGGGCCCAGGCAAGTTCTTGTCACTGTAAGTATTTGCATATCATTGAGAACTGCCAATGGGGTACCCCTTGCACATGGTACATGAGATTTCCCATAACCAAAATGACAAGGCAAGCAGACAATGAGCATCTCAGCAATATTTTTATTTACCATATGCATAGATTTTTATTGAGGATGCTTCATAGATAGCTCACTATGGTGATGCTGCAAGTTTCCACCATGATTAGGCATGGCTTAGGCTAGCGGTCCAGGCATTTCTCTAACACAGAATACAAACTCCATGGACTTACAAGTTCCCACTTCATTTCACACCGGTAACATCCATAAACAAAAGAGCATGATATCAACGGAGTACAAAAGTACAAGTGCAATGTTGAAAATGTTCCCCGTGACAGCTCGGTTCTGCTAATCCCAACTTATAAGTGCAAGCATATACAACAAAGTTGTCACAATGGTTCAAGTTTATTAGGGGCAAAGAATAAAATGTGCCATCAATCGATTCCGTGTATTTCACATATTTCAGAGTGGTTAGGAGAGAGAATCAATGTTTAGTATCCAGCCCGGTTCACCAGGTTCTCTTTGTCATTCTTTCACCCTAAAAAGTAGCGAAGTTTTTTGACTCATGATCCAGGAAACTGTCTTGGTAAAGGTCAACGGTCCTGTTCAAGCATTGGCGCATAACGGGAGGCTAGCTCAGTAGATTAGTTCTTTAGTTTAGGAGTGAATGCTTTGCTTTCTTTTGTTTGATCTACTCGTTCATGAATTCCATCCAAATAGTAAATAGAAAGTTACGCTTGCTCACTTTACTTAAGCAAGCTAGATGTCTCGACTAACGCACTTTCCTTCGCTCTTTCACAAGTAGCTCACTCAGAGTGCTGGCCTGCCTAGCCTTAGGGAGCATCTTCGCATGTATCTTCGCATTACCTGATCTTCACTCACCAACGGAAGACCTTCCTGCACTCCGTTCCTTACATCAACCCCCTGCCCCAATCCTGGGGGTTCTATAAAATAAGACAAGAAGAATAAGGATCGGAAAAGAATGAAGCTTTGGCTTACTCTTTATGACTCTGGCCCCTTCTTAATAGCAAATACAAAGTGATCTGCATATATAACAACAAGAAATTCCTTCTTTTGACTAAAAATACGAATCTCAAGTTCGTGAGGGCTTTAATCACTAAGTTTTCACATAACAAAATAGTTTTTAATTGGAAGATAGTTGAAAACAAGAATATACTTTGGAATGGTGTAACACACCATGCATAGGAGTTTATAGTGGAAACTTTGGAATAACTTGGTTTCTTGGAGTTGGAAGCATGAGTAGAACTTACTCATACAAGTGGAGGCTAGCAAAAGACTAGGAGCAACCAACTAAGACAGCATAATGGCCATAATCATGCAATGCAACAAAGCAAACTAATCAAAGCAAAGAGTGGTACTACAAGTCAAGGACTAAATGATAATAGAGGCTAATGGTGACTTGTTATAGTCATAACATGCTGTAATCATGTGCCAAGTCAACCCAAGCAAAACATCAAAGGAGAATACCACAATACTATGCTTTTGCATGCTAAAACAACGCATAATTTCTTCAAGGCACACTAAGCAATCCCAATTGTTTGGAACAAGACATGCTACAACAATAATCACTAATCATAATGCTAAAACAACACCTAGCATGTCATGCTAAAGTCTAAGTCAGAGTCAATGCAAGCTCCTCTTGCACTTCAAGCAAGAACTTACTACTCCTTTCCAAACACCAAGCAAACTTATTTGCAAAACAACACAGCGAGAGCGGGGGTACAAACTACTAAAGTAAACTAAACAAACTAAGCAAAGCAAATGAAAACTAAGACGCTCCAAGAACAACACAACTGTGCATGAAACAATAAAAGTGAAGTGTCTAGACAGACCTGAGCTTTTTATTGATGAAGAAGGGGATGCCTTGGGCATCCCCAAGCTTTGACTCTTGTAAATTTTTGATATTTCTTGGGGTGCACCATGGTGGCATCCCCAATCTTGAGCTTTTGTCCATTATTCATCTCATTGCATCATTCTCTCTCTACACCTGAAATATTTTCCTTCATACAAAACTTCACACAATCTTCATTAGCAATATTAGCTTATTCAAAAGATATTAGACCGCGGGCAAAGCTTTGGAACAGCAAGACTTTTCACTAAGAACACAAGCTACTGAAGTAACTCCTTCAAAGAAACTCAATTTACCTGAAGAGAGCTCAAAAAGGAATCAATTAGAAGCAAATGCAAATAATCGCAGAAATCTGTCAAAACAGACCAGCAGTTAGAAACAAATTTCTTCGAACATCTTCTGTTGCTCAAATCAAAAAGTGTTAAACTAAAGAAAGTTAGCCAACATACTAGGGGATTTATTAGTAAATTTGGAGCTCAATACGAGTTATAGAGCCTCCTCACTATTTTTTTTGGTGGAGGACAGAAATTTGTTTCGGGACAACAACTCCCCAAATCTTAGTTCCCTCTCATTAGAGGTCATTATTGGCACAAAAAGCAAACAAAAAGGATAAGGAAAGTTCATTACAGTAGTAATAACTTCCAAGAATCAAGGAAACTCTTGGGTTATCTCCCAACAAGTACTTTTCTTTAACGCCTTTAAGTTAGGCACAAGAAGCAAGAAGAATCAAGTATTTTCAAATGAGGAAGCATTAACATTCATACTTGAAAATTCTTCAACTATGAAAGGTATCTCATCCAAATGGGTTTTGGAGGATCCTTTCTCATCTCTCTTTGGTCTACTACCTTCATCAAAAAAGATTTTCAGGGGCAATCCAATCAAAGTTCTTTTCAAAGGCTTCATGCATTCCAACAAGCTTATAGGGTATGGGTATATTGAATTTCTCTCTAGGCTTAGTTTTATCAGAAATACCCACAACATCTACACTTGAACCTAGCATATTGAAACGTTCAAAAACCTTTTTGGCTTCCCTAGCAACATCATGGAATTATTTTGATAAAGTTTCAAGGATGAATTCCCTTTTTTCAACATTCTTCTCTTCTTTTAGTTTTAGGAATAAGAATTGCATGAAGGAGTTAAGGCTAAAAAACCTAGCCTCCAACATATGGACTAAAGAAGCTGAAGCAATTTCATAATTAGGAGCAAGCTCTGCTATAGATTTATCCTCAATATCCTCATGCTTGCTAACATAGTTAAAGAATTCTTCAATATTGTCTTTCCCAATTATGGAGCCACTACCTATTGCAAGATCTTTCTGGGTGAACTTGGGGAGAAACATGGTGAGCTAGAACAGGGTGGCAACTAGAGCAGGAACTAATTTTTTTGTGTTTTTGAATAAAGCAAGCAAACCCAACTATACTAATTTTTTGGGGTTTTTTTTAAAAGAGGCAAACAAAACCTATCAAAAGAAACTAAGCAAACTAAAAACAAAGTAAAGAGAAAGTAAGTGAAGGATTCACCTAGTGAATACGTCCTTAGCCTCCCCGGCAATGACGCCATAAATTAGCTTGATGGCGCCCAATACTTGTCGTGGAACGCTTCGTTGGAAACCTCAAGAGCAAGGTATGAAGCAGCACAGCAAAAAGTTTCCCTCAATAAGAAACCGATGTTATCAAACCAGTAGGAGGAAGGAAACATCACACAGGTATTGCTGGCAACGTGGAGACCTGCACAACACAAACTCAAGACTTTGCCCCAACGAATCAATGAGGTTGTCAAGCTCACCGGTTTGCTGTAACAAAGGATTAAACGTATGGTGTGGAAGATAATGGTTTGCAGCAAGTAAACAAGTAACAGTGGAAGATGTATCAATGGTAAATATTGGACCGGGGTCCATAGTTCACTAGAGGTGCTCTCCTTAAATAAACAACATGGCATGAAGGGTAAACAAATTACAGCGGGGAAATTGACAGGAACTGAGCAAGGCATAACAATGCAATTACTAGCTAGAAAGATCCTATGAGGTTGATTGGGCAATACAACATTATACATAGACCGTAATCCAACTGCATCTATGACTAAAAGTCCACCTTTAGGTTATCATCCGAACCCCCTCCAGTATGAAGTTGCAAGCAACAGACAACTGCATTAAGCAAAGTGTGTAAGGTAAAGAGTCCACATGTTCCATGACCAAGAGACCTTTGTTTTCTCCCTAGTAGCAACATCACATCTACAACCGAAGAGATTTATGTCACTTCCCTTGGAAACTAGAGGCATGAACCCACTATCGAGCATAAATACTCGCTCTTGGAGTCACTAGCAACTACTTGGCCAAGATAACCACTAGCAACGGAGAGCATGCAAGATCACAAACAACACAGACATGATAAAATCATAAAGGTAGAACCATTAATCAAACTAACATAATAATCTCAATATCCATCGGATCCCTGCAAACACAACATGCATGATTACAAATAGATTAGATCTTGATCATGAACGGAGCTCACAAGATCTATACATGAAAGCAAAAAGGAGGAGATATAACCATCTAGCTATTACATGGACCCATAGTCCAAGGTGGAACTATTCACAAATCATACCGGAGAGAAGGCCTCCGGGATGATCTCCCCTCCGGCAAGGTGCCGGGAAGAGCTTCAGATCCCCCCGATCTAGGGACGATGGTGGCAGCGGCTATAGACGGTTTCATGGATTTCTGATCGGTTACTAAGAGTTTCTGTATTGGGGGCTTCTTATAGGCGAAGGGGCAAGTCTGGGAGGCGACCAGGGTCGCCAAACCCTACCAGGCGCACGTCTACATAACCCCGCGCCTGGGGTGAGTCTGGCCCCCCTGGCCAGCTCCTCCGGCTCTCCTCTGGACTTATTGTTCCCCACGGATAGTAATTGACTTTGTCCTTCGTCCCGTCCAATTCCAAGAATATTTCTCTACTAACTTTTCTGAAACCAAAAACAACAGAAAATAGGCATCTGGCACTGTTGCAACTTGTTAATAGGTTAGTACCAAAAAACATGTAAAAATCACCTCAAAGTGTGGACAAGTAAAGCAAAGTAGATATAAAACAAGCATGGAGCATAAAATTTATAGATACGTTTGCAACGTATCAAGAGGCAAATATTGACCTTCGTCTTGATCTGGCACATTTCTAGCATTGAGTTGAGCTTGTCTTAGGGCACTTTGTATGGATATCCCTTGAGTAATTGACTCGTCACCACTTGATATTCTGGAGATTGGAGACGCAAGCTCATCCTCACTAGAGCTGTCACCATGATCAACATGTTGAGGGTCCACAGCTTGTCTTTGGCTTGGGTCATTGTCCTCCTCGGTGGATGGAGCTTATTGATGTTGTGAAGATGAGGGCTCCACTTGAGTAGAGCATAGTTCTTCTCGATCCGCCATAAGGGGTTCCTCAACGGGGCGGATATATCCCACACCCATTATTCCTATGGCATCCTGAGGCATTTTATTATCTGCATCACAAGCATCAACACGCCCCCCTTGGGGACGATCATATTCTTCGAAGGTCACACTACAAGTATGACGGCGCCGGAGATCTTATCATAGATTCTATAAGTGTGATATTCGAGACCATAGCCAACAAAAATACCCTCTAATGCTTTAGACTCGAATTTGGAAAAACGAACACCTTTTATGAGATAGAAACACTTACAACCGAACACCCGAAAGTAAGATATGTTGGGCTTGTTACCGGTAAGCATTTCATATGGAGTCTTGTTGATCTTTTTGCGGAGGTAGAGCCGGTTTGATCCATGGCAAGCAGTGGAGATGGCTTCGGCCCAAAAGTTGTATGGAGATTTAAACTCCGCCAACATGGTCCTAGCCATCTCAATAAGAGTCCGGTTCTTCCTCTTGGCAACACCATTTTGTTGAGGGGTATATGCAACGAAATATTGATGTTTTATCCCCTCATCACCAAGGAAATCATTCAAGGTGTAGTTCTTGAACTCGGTGCCATTGTCGCTTCTTATTATTAACACGGGGACATTGTATTGACGTTGAACCAAGTTGATGAAGTCGATGAAGGTCTTTTGGGTCTCACTTTTCAACTCGAAGAAATATACCCATGAGTATCTTGAAAAGTCATCAAAAATCACCAAACAATATTTATTCCCGCCAAGACTTGCATGAGATGGAGGACCAAAGAGATCCACATGAAGGAGCTCCAAGATCCTCATTGACGAGATGCGGTTCTTTGGCTTGTGGGGAGCATCATGCATCTTTCCTAGAAAGCAAGCCCTGCAAACACGATCTTTGGGAAAGGAAACATTTTCTTTTAGTCCAACAATATGGCCCTCCTTGTGGAGACTTTGCAAAATTCTCATATTGACATGGGCTAGTCGGCGATGCATAGCCAACCCACATCAGCCTTTCCGAACAAGCACATCACACTTGTAGTGGTTTGCCCCGAAAAGTCTACCACATACAAGTCATGTTCGACGTACCCAACAAAAGCGACCTTGAGAGACTTGCTCCACATGAGGTCCACAATATCATCATCAATAAAGACAGCAAAGCCCATCTTTCCAAGAGCACGGGCTGAAAGTAAATTGTAACCAAGGGTCTCAACAAGCATGACGTTCATGAGTGTAATGTCGTGGGCCACCACTACCTTGCCAAAACCCATTACCTTAGACTTTGACTTGTCGGCGTACGTCACGGTTATTTGATCATCATTTGGCTTTAAATCCTTGACAATAAATGAGCTTCCGGTCATATGACTTGTGCAACCACTATCAAGTACGCATTTTGACCCGCCGGAAGCATATGTCTACAAATAACCAAACTAATTTTTAGGTACCCATTTTTCAATGGGTCCTCTTTTGTTAGCAACAAGGGTTTTGGGGACCCAAATAGACCAAGCAATATAACCATCATATGGGCCAATATATTGTGCATACACATCACCATAATAATCACACATTAGAACATAGTGAGGGTTAGCACTTCCCGCAAAATCGTCATGAGACATAGTTTTACCACTTGTGGTCTTACTACCCACAATGGCCTTGCTTTTGTCTTGTGCGGGCTTTGCCTTCTTCTTGTTCTTATTCTTCTTGGCTTTGGAGACAAAAACAATGCCCCCTTTATCACCACTAGGACTTTGCTTACTCAAAATATCATGAATGGACTTGTTACCTTGTGGAAATGTGGCCTTGGCTAGCTCCCCCTTCAACCTAGCATTTTCTTCAAGAATAGTTGTACTACTAGAGGAAATGAAGTTACTAGGTGAAGGAATATTGACCAATTGAGTTTGAAGCATTTCATGGGACTTTGTGAGTGACAAGAGTTCACCTTCCAAAGCCTTGTGAGCCTTGTTAAGCAAACTAAAGTCCTCGGCAAGTTTTTCATGAACCACACCAAACTCAATGTTGTCCTTTTTAGCCCTTTTGTATTTAGCAATAGCACGATCACGTTCTTTGATGAGTCTATTAACAATTATGTCATTGGCCTCATCAAGCCCTTCAAGTTTTAGTTCAAGAGACATCCCAGTCTCTTGTTCTTCTTCTAGAGCATTATTTAGGGCTTCTATATCACTCATGTTTTCACTCGCAAGTTTACATCTTACATCAAGAAGATCTTGTGTGTGGGAAAGTTGATCTAAGACGTTCCCAAAATGTATCTTGGCCTCCCCTTGTAAGTCAGTCACAAACTGATCAAAAGCAATTAATTCTCTTTTTACTTCAAGAGACATCTCATCATCATATTCATCATTGGCTAAGGGAGTAGAGTGAGATGATGAGGATACATCTGTTCCTCTTGCCATAAGGCAAGTGACGTTCTTGTTGGGAGAATTTTCATTTGGAGAGTCGAAGAGTGAGAATGTCGGAGTAGATGTAGTGACTAGAGCAGCCACACCACTTGATGTTTCCTCTTCCTCATCTTCATCATCTTCATTGTCGAAGGAGTATTCTTCATGAGTGATCAATACAATTTCACCCTTCTTCTTATTGATTGGATTCTTCTTGACGAAGGGTTTCTTGTAAGGAGCTTTGGAAGTTGTCTTTGGCACAAGTTTGCCCCCATGATCTTCTCTCTTCTCATATGGGCAACCCACCACAAAGTGATAGCGATCACCACAATTAAAGCAAGTTCTCAATTTCGTGACACTTTCTCTTCTTCCATTTGGATTGCTTCTTTTTGCATTTCCTTCTTGGCCTTGGCGGGGTTCTTCCAAAAGTTCTTTGAATATAAAGCCATATATTAACCATGAGCAATCTTGACATCATCTGGGTGGCTCATGGAGAAGCCTTCATCACTATCATCTTCATCCACATGTTCCACAACTTTGGCCCTCAATGCAAGGTTGACAACATTGCTTATTCCAAGGGCACGAGCACGGGCATCTTTGGCATTCTTGGCGGCAACCTTGAAAGAGGCCATCTCTTTCATAACTTCATTGGAGGTCATGAGGTGGTAGTTGTGTCTTCCTTGTAGGCTCTTCAAGTCAGTGGGCTCAAAGGGCATGCGTGCACTCACATATTTCCTTTTTATCCAAGCATCATCCACATGTGAGGCACCCACATTCCTAAAGGCGGTGGCGGTGGTCTTGAGCCTACGGTACATGTCTTCATGATATTCACCTTATTTCATGTAGAAGCCTTCGTCTTCATTGCTTAGTGCATCATACCGGTTCCTTCTCATGCTCTCATTCCCAACAAACAACACTGTGAGAGCATCCCAGGCTTCCTTGGCGGTGTTGAGGTGCTCAATGTGTGGGTAATCCTTTGTACCCAATCCTTGTTGAATCATGTGCAAGGCGGTGGCATTGAGTTTACTATTGACAACTTCTCTTCTTGTCAAGTTGCTTGGATCCCCAATATAGAGTCCTTGTTCAATGATGTTCCACAGTTCAATGCAAGATCTGCGCACATGAGTTTTCATTAGAGATTGCCATTGAGCAAAAGTAGTAGATGCTTCAAGCTTGGGTGGGTCACCTCTATTGTATACATGATGGTGAGGAATTGGAGGGTCGGGAGAGTACCATTCATGGTGCTCTCCCTTCTCACCAACCCTTTTTGTGGAGGAGTTAATGGTGTCTTGATTATCCCCCACCACCTTATCCGTGGGAGATGCCGGGGCATTCTCTTTGGATAAAGGTGGTAGTTCCTCTTGCGGAGAAGCGGATGATGAGCCTACCTTATATTTAACAAGTTGCTCAATTAACTTTTGCAGTTGTTTGATGTCGTTGGCCATGGTGAAGCTCAATCTTGTTTCCAAGTTATTGAGATCATCCATGGTCACCGTGAAGGGAATATGCCCTGAGAGGCAATAATAAAGTGTTTATTATGTGTATTCCAAGTATATGATAGATGTTTATTTTTCATGCTATAATTGTATTAATACGGAAACGTTAATACATGTGTGTTTAATAAATAAACAGAAAGTTCCTAGTTATGCCTCTCTCATAAACTAGTTCATTGATTAACAAGATGATCACAGTTTCCTGATCATAGACATTGGATGTTGTTAATAACAAGATCACAACATTAGTGTAATGGTGTGATGAAAATTCATCCGAAGTATAGCATTATGATAAAAGTCATTGTGTTTATATTGATATAAACAACTTACGAAGTAATCCTAATCCTTAGACCATGAGATCATGCCAATCACTAACACCGGAAGAGTTTCTTGTTGACATCAAATGTCACACCGTAACTGGGTGATTATAAAGATGGTTTCAAAGCTACTAAAGTGTTATGTTGAGAATCATGGATCAAAAGTGGAATTTGTTCATCCCGATGATGGATAGATATACTCTGGGCTCTCTCGGTGATATCACATTGGTTAGCTTGCAAGCAAGTGATTTGATCACTAGAATGTTATATCACGGGAACGAGAAAGAGTGCATGTCAGTAACAAGATCAAACTAGGTATGGAGATACCGATGATTGAATCTCGGACATGTAATATATCGTGAATTAAAGGGATTAAGATACAAGCGTAAAAGGTTCCGACGATCACAGGAAAGTCATCGTTGAATGTGTGGGAGTCAGTATGGATCTCCAGGTCCCGCTACTGATTATGATCGGAGAAGGGTCTCGATCATGTCTGCATTATTCGCGAACCGTAGGGTGACACACTTAAGGGACACTTACATCCAGTTGGAGCAAATGTTTCCCGAAAGAATAAACAAGCGCAAGAATTTATTTCACTAGATACTGAAATAGGTTTTCGGGTGAAATTACATAAAGAGGTTATGCATGTGAAATAGAATTCTAGCAAGGGGTTATATGTGAATGTTTGTCATTAAAGTAATTTACAAAATTCTGAATAAATAAAATAGTTTTATTTAATGAGAGTTTGCATTAAATTTGGTGGAAATTTAATAGCAAGTTTGAGTGGGATTTTGAGTGGAGGGATTTGAATGGATTTTTGTGAGTGGAGTGTCCACCCACATGAAGAGGGGAGGGCAAGGGGAAGCCCCCATGCGCCGGCCACCCCCTTGGGGTTCCCCCTCCTCCTATAAAAGGCACCCCTCTCCTCACTTCTCACTCACACCTCCTCGTGAAGGATCTCTCTCCCCCTCTAGAATTTATCCCCCATGGTCTCGGACTAGCGAGATACATGTTCCCGGTGGCTATTCGGCAAGAAAGGGTTGTGCTTCCGCTGCATCGCTAGAGCGAGGAGGCGGAGGTTGCTCGGTGTATTGTACGTGTGTGCGAGCACGGATGCGCTACTTCTTTGCGGCGCTAGGACTTCCTCTCGATCTTGAGATCGGCAAGAGATCGTCTACATCAACTACGAGTTGAACTCGTTAAGCTTTGTCGGCCTTCAAGGGTATGTTCTCTACGGATATACATCCGCCCGTTGTTTGTATCTAGTAGATAGATCTTGGTACATAGTTCCCATCGTAGGAAGTTTTTTGTTTTCTATGCTGCGAACCCTACAGTGGTATCAAAGCCGGATCTATGCGTAGATGCTTTACACGGGTAGTACACATATGAGTATGTGGGCTATGATAATCATGTTGTTGCTCCTTAGTTGTAATTTTGGATATTGGTGGCATAGTGGGATGAAGCGGCCCGGACAAACTTTATATATCCTCGCACATGAGACCTGTTCCATGCTTGACATGCAACTAGTTTGCATAAGTGGCTAGCGGGTGTCTGTCTCTCCTACTATAGTCAATATCTATTTTGAAACAAGTTGTCAACAATTTGGTTATCCTCGTTGTGGTTCATGTTCGTAGGTAAGAACGGTTCTGTCTTCGAAAGCCCTAAGCCACGTAAAACTTGCAATGGATAAATTAGGGGCGTCTAGTTTAGATTGTTGCTGGGCTAGTGTCATGATATGGTGATGTTGTAAGTAGAAGTATGAGATGATACTCTTACAACACACATAGCATGTAAACTCCATAGACCTTGGACTTACACATAAAGGTATGATAGTTATCATACCACGATGCACATGATAGAGATCATATGCGGGAAACCATATCATTTCACTAATAAACATGTGAGGTTTGATAGCATCTTATATTGCTTGTTTAGCGCTTTGTTGGCATAATAAGATGATCCCTCATTTAAATATCAAGATAAGAATGTGTTCTTCCTTTAGTATGCACCGATTATGTTTTCGTCGCTCCAAGACATCACGTGATGATCGGGTGTTCTTGGATCCACGACCATATATCGGGTGTAAAATAGTTACACACGCGAATACTAAGGTTCTAACTTGGTGAGCCTAGCATGTACAGACATGGCCTCGGAACACGGACCGAAAGGTTAAGCATGAGTCATATAGTAGATATGATGCCCATTTGATGCTCGCCTTTGAAGCTACACCGACTCACGTGATGATCAGACTTGGTGTAGTGGATTTGGTTCATGTAATCACCAAAAAGGCACGAGGGATGTCGTTTTTGAGTGGGAGTTCATTCGTAATATGGATTAGTTGAACTCAATCTATCATAAACTTAGTCTAAACTTTACAAATTATGTTGTAGATGGCACCACCTGCTTTTAATTTCAATGTGTTCATGGAGAAAGAGAAACTTGCAACGAACGGTACCAACTTTACAGAATGGGCCATAAATTTGAGGATTCAACTCACTGCTGCACAAAAGAAATATGTGCTAGAAGCGCCACTAGGCCCCCACCTTTTGAGGATGCCCCTAATGAGGAGAAGAATGTCTATCAGACTCATCAGGAGGACCACAACTTAGTTCATTGCGGCATATTGTATGGGCTAGAGCCGGAACTTCGAAAGCGTTTCGAAAACGGCAATGCATTTGATACAATGGGTGAGTTGAAAATGATTTTCGACACACATGCTGCTGTAGAGAGCTACAACGCTTCAGAAAAGTTCTTTAGCTGCATGATGGAAGAGCACAACTCCGTTAGTGAGCATGTACTCAAGATGTCAGGTTACACCGATAAGCTTGTGTCCTTGGGAATAATGATTCCCATTGACTTAGGCATCCATCGTGTTCTGCAGTCTCTGCCACCTAGCTATAAGAGATTCGTGATGAACTATAATATGCAAGACATGAAGAAGTCTCTCCCCGAGCTTCTGGCAATGCTTAAAACTGCAGAAGTGGAGATCAAAAAGGAACATCAAGTGTTTATGATCAATAGGAACACTGGTTTCAAGAAAGACAAGAAGGGAAAATGGAAGGGAAGTAAGGGCGGAAAGCCGGTTGCCGTGCCTAAAAAGAAACCCCGAGTTGGACCTAAGTCTGATACCGAGTGCTACTATTGTAAGGGGACTGGCCACTAGAAGCGCAACTGCCCCAAGTATTTGGCAGACAAGAAGGCCGGCAAGGCAAATAAAGGTATATATGATATACATGTTATTGATGTGTACTTGACTAGTGCTCACAATAGCACCTGGGTATTTGATACCGGTCCAGTTGCTAATATTTGTAACTCGAATCAGGGGCTGCGGAACAAGCGACCGCTAGCAAGGGGTGAGGTCAAGATGCGTGTCGGCAATGGATCAAGCGTTGATGTGATCGCCGTCGTAACGCTACCTCTCCACTTGCCGTCGGGATTAGTAATAAACTTGAAGAATTGTTATTTGGTGCCAGCACTTAGCATGAACATTGTATCTGGATCGTGTTTAATGCGAAGTGGTTATTCATTTAAATCCGAGAACAATGGTTGTTCCATTTATATGAATTAAATCTTTTATGGTCATGCACCGATGATGAATGGTTTATTTATTTTGGATCTCGATAATAATGTTACACATATTCACAATGTTGATGCTAAAAGGATTAAACTTAATGATGATATATTCGCATATATGTGGCACTGCCGTCTAGGTCATATTGGCGTTAAACGCATGAAGAAGCTCCATTCGGATGGACTTTTGGAATCACTTGATTTTGAATAATTTGATACATCTGAGCCATGTCTTATGGGCAAGATGACTAGAATGCCGTTTTCGGTTCAATGGAACGGGCGACAGATTTATTGGAAATCATACATTCTGATGTATGTGGTACAATGAGTGTGTCGGCGCGAGGTGGATATCGTTATTTTGTTACTTTCACGGATGATTTGAGTAGATAGAGTTATATCTACTTGATGAAACACAATTATAAAACATTTGAAAAGTTCAAAGAATTTCAGAATGAAGTGGAAAATCATCGTAATAGAAAGATCAAATTTCTACGGTCCGACCGTGGAGGTGAGAATCTAAGTTACGAGTTTAGCACTCACATGAAAGAGTGTGGAATTGTTTCAAAACTCACACCTGTCGGAACACCACAGCGAAATGGTGTGTCGGAACGTCGTAATCGTACTTTATTATATATGGTTTGATCTATGATGTCTCTGACGGACTTGCCGTTGTCATTTTGGGGTTATGCACTAGAAACTGCTGCATTCACTTTAAATCGGGCACCATCTAAATCTGTTGAAAAGACACCGTATGAATTATGGTTTGGAAACAAACCTAAGCTGTCATTTCTTAAAGTTTGGGGATGCGATGTTTATGTGAAGAAACTTCAACCGGATAAACTCGAACCCAAAGCGGAAAAATGTGTATTCATAGGATACCCTAAGGAAACAATTGGGTATTCCTTCTATCACAGATCTGAGGGCAAGGTTTTTGTTGCCAAGAATGGATCCTTTCTAGAGAAAGAGTTTCTCATGAAAGGCGTGAGTAGTCAGAAAGTAGAACTCGAAGAGGTTATTGAACCTTCTCTTCAAAGTATGGCGAGTAGCGCAGCGCCGGAAGTTGTTCCGGAGTTGTCTTCACCAGTTGAAGAAGGAACTAATGATAATGATCATGAAACTCCGAAAGAGAGTACTACCGAACCTCGCAGGTCTAGCAGGACGCGTGCAGCTCCCGAGCTGTACGGAAATTCTGTCATGAATTTCATGGTTGATGAAATGATGACCCTGCAACGTATGAAGAAGCAATGATGAGCCCGGATTCCAACAAATGGTTAGAAGCCATGAAATCCGAGATCGAATCCATGTATGAAAATCAAGTTTGGAACTTGGTGGACTTAACTCACGACCGAAAGGTCGTGGAGAACAAATGGATTTTCAAAAGGAAAACTGATGCTGATGGTAATGTAACCGTCTATAAAGCTCAACTTGTCGCAAAGGGGTTTCGACAAATTCAAGGAGTTGACTACGATAGGACATTCTCTCTCGTAGCGATACTAAAGTCAGTTAGCATTATATTAGCAATTGCTGCATATTTCGATTATGAGATATGGTAGATGGATGTCAAAACCGCGTTTCTCGATGGTAATATTGAAGAAGAGTTGTACATGATACAACCAAAGGGTTTTGTCAATCCCAAGGATGCTAGCAAGGTGTGCAAGCTTCAGCAATCCATCTATGGATTGAGGCAAGCATCACGAAGTTGGAATCTCCGCTTTGATGAGGTGATCAAAGCGTTTGGATTTGTCCAAACTTATGGAGAAGCTTGTATTTACAAGAAAGTAAGTGGGAGCAATGTGGCATTTCTGATACTATATGTGGATGACGTATTATTGATCGGAAATTATATAGATCTTTTAAACAGTGTTAAAAGTTATCTAAACAGCAAATTTTCAATGAAGGACCTAGGTGAAGCGTCATACATATTAGGCATAAAGATCTATAGAGATAGATCTAGGCGCCTAATAGGGCTATCGCAAAGTACATACCTTGATAAGATTTTAAAGAAGTTTAAAATGGAAGATAGTAAGAAGGGGTTCTTACCTATGACACAAGGCACGACATTGAGTAAGACTCAAAGTCCGGCTACGGCGGAAGAAAGAGAGAAAATGGACAAAGTCCCCTATGCTTCGGCCATAGGCTCTATAATGTACGCCATGCTATGTACAAGACCGGATGTGGCACATGCTATTAGTTTGACTAGTAGGTACCAATCGGATCCAGGTTCGAAACACTGGAAAGCGGTCGAGAATATCCTTAAGTACTTGCGAAGAACTAAGGATATGTTTCTTGTATACGGAGGTGAAGAAGAGATCGTCGCTAAGTGTTATGTCGACGCTAGCTTTGACACCAATCCGGATGACTCTAAGTCTCAATCCAGATACGTATTTCTCATGAATGGCGGAGCGGTTAGTTGGAGGAGCTCCAAACAACCTGTGGTGGCGGGATCAACGACGGAGGCCGAATATGTTGTTGCTTTGGAAGCGGCTCAGGAAGTAGTTTGGATGAAGGAGTTCATATCCGAACTAGGTGTGGTTGCAAACGCGTTAGACCCAATGGTGATCTATTTTGACATCAATGGTGCCATTGAAAATCCCAAAGAGCCAAGGTCTTACAAGCATTCCAAGCATATTAAGCGCCGGTTTCACTCCATCCGCGAGCATGTCAAGGATGGAGATATAAAGATTTGTAAAGTACATACGGATCTCAATGTAGAAGATCCGTTGACTAAAACTCTCCCTAGAGCAAAACATGATCTACACCAGAACTCCATGGGTGTTAGATACATCACTATGTAACTAGATTATTGTCTCTAGTGCAAGTGGGAGACTGAAGGGAATATGCCCTGAGAGGCAATAATAAAGTGTTTATTATGTGTATTCCAAGTATATGATAGATGTTTATTTTGCATGCTATAATTGTATTAATATGTAAACGTTAATACATGTGTGTTTAATAAACAAACAGAAAGTTCCTAGTTATGCCTCTCTCATAAACTAGTTCATTGATTAACAAGATGATCACAGTTTCCTGATCATAGACATTGGATGTTGTTAATAACAAGATCACAACATTAGTGTAATGGTGTGATGAACATTCATCCGAAGTATAGCATTACAATCAAAGTCATTGTGTTTATATTGCTATAAACAACTTACGAAGTAATCCTAATCCTTAGACCATGAGATCATGCCAATCACTAACACCGGAAGAGTTTCTTGTTGACATCAAACGTCACACCGTAACTGGGTGATTATAAAGATGGATTCAAAGATACTAAAGTGTTATGTTGAGAATCATGGATCAACAGTAGAATTTGTTCATCCCGATGATGGATAGATATACTCTGGGCTCTCTCGGTGATATCACATTGGTTAGCTTGCAAGCAAGTGATTTGATCACTAGAATGTTATATCACGGGAACGAGAAAGAGTGCATGTCAGTAACGAGATCAAACTAGGTATGGAGATACCGATGATCGAATCTCGGACATGTAATATATCCTGAAACAAAGGGATTAAGATACAAGCGTAAAAGGTTCCGACGATCACAGGAAAGTCATCGTTGAATATGTGGGAGTCAGTATGGATCTCCAGGTCCCGCTACTGATTATTGATCGGAGAAGGGTCTCGATCATGTCCGCATTATTCACGAACCGTAGGGTGACACACTTAAGGGACATTGACATCCATTTGGAGCAAATGTTTCATGCCGAAAGAATAAACAAGCGCAGGAATTTATTTCACTAGATACCGAAACAGGTTTTCGGATAAAATTGCATAAAGAGGTTATGCATGTGAAATAGAATTCTAGCAAGGGGTTATATGTGAATGTTTGTCATTAAAGTAATTGACAAAATTCTGAATAAATAAAAGAGTTTTATTTAATGAGAGTTTGCATTAAATTTGGTGGAAATTTAATAGCAAGTTTGAGTGGGATTTTGAGTGTTGGGATTTGAATGGATTTTTGTGAGTGGAGTGTCCACCCACATGAAGAGGGGAGGGCAAGGGGGCAGCCCCCATGCGTCGGCCACCCCCTTGGGGTTCCCCCTCCTCCTATAAAAGGCACCCCTCTCCTCACTTCTCACTCACACCTCCTCGTGAAGGATCTCTCTCCCCCTCTAGAATTTATCCCCCATGGTCTCGGACTAGCGAGATACATGTTCCCGGTGGCTATTCGGCAAGAAAGGGTTGTGCTTCCGCTGCATCGCTGGAGCGAGGAGGCGGAGGTTTCTCAGTGTCTTGTACGTGTGTTTGAGCACGGATGCGCTGTTGCTTTGCGACGCTAGGACTTCCTCTCGATCTTGAGATCGACAAGAGATCGTCTACATCAACCACGAGTTGAACTCGTTAAGCTTTGTCGGTCTTCAAGGGTATGTTCTCTACGGATATACATCCGCCCGTTGTTTGTATCTAGTAGATAGATCTTGGTACATAGTTCCCATCGTAGGAATTTTTTTGTTTTCTATGTTGCGAACCCTACACACCGTGGTATGCTCACCACCACCTTTCCCCTCATTGCTACCCATATACTCTTAGGCGGTAAAGCTGAATAAAGAGCCGAGGCTCTGATACCAATTGAAAGGATCGTATGGGCACCTAGAGGGGGGGGTGAATAGGTGCTACTTAAAATTTTATTCTTTTTCAAATTAAGGTTTGACAAGAAAGGTAAATTCTCTAGATTATGCAACTAAGGTGAATTTACCTATATGTCAAACAAGCACTAGCTAACACAACACTAAGCAAGAAGAAGTAAGTAAAGTACGATAAAGGATAGAAGTAACCAAAGTGGTGGACGCGGAGACACGAGGATTTGTTTCCCATAGTTCCTTCCTTTTGAGGAAAGTACGTCTACGTTTGGAGAGGGGGTGGTTTCAAACCACCAATGCCACGAGAGGCCTCCCTTATTCTCCGATGAATCTCACCCCAACGGGATCGATCCACCTTCCACTATATCGGCAACCTTCAAGGTGGAAGCCGGCACCTTTACAACAAATTCGGAGCACACATCCACAACTTAATTGGAAGCTCCCAAATACAAGCAAGCTGTCAAAAGAATCAAAGACAAGCTTGTAAGAACCAAATCTAGAACTAGGGTTTCCAAAGAAAACACTAGAGCAATGGGGCCCTCAAATGAATGAGGGGGAAATGGAGATCTCTTTTGGTGAAGTAGTAGATCAAGGGCTCCTCCTTCGATTCTCCAAAGATCAAAGACTTTGGATGGTTGCGTGAAGAGATCTTGGCGATTTGGTGGCTCAAATGGAGGTGGTAGTCTTCAATGCAACGAACAACTTTTCCCAAGGTAGGTGGAGGGGCATTTATAGCACTTGGAGGAATCTGCCCGTTGGGGCATTAAATGCACCGGTACTACCGGTACTCAAGCGGTAGTATCGGTCACAACCGGTACTATCGGTCAGGTACCGGACCAAGTACCGGAGGGGACACCACATGGTCGAGCCAGCCATAGTCATGCCCGGAACCACCTTGCGGTACTACCCCCAAGCGGTAGTACCGGTCACAAGACGCGTTACTACCGGTCAGGGCGGTAGTACCGGTCCCAAGTACCGGTTGGTACTGAGCGAGAAGGAAAGGTTTGGTCCTCCCTCAGTGTCTCCCGGTACTGCCAAGCGGCACTACCGTGTCCAAGCGGTAGTACCGCTCGCCACAAGCGGTACTACCGGTTGGAGCGGCAGTGCCGCTCCGCGGTACCGGGTGGTACTAAGGAAAATCAAGGCCTCTCCATCTTAGTCAGATGCAACCGGTACGAGGGAGCGATAGTACCATTGCCAAGCGGTAGTACCGGTTGTAACTTCTGGTACTACCGGTCAGCACTGGTGACTTTGGCAAGCGCAACTGAGGGTAATTCAATATTTGTGCCACAACCTAGAAAACCTGAGATACACTTAGCGCACCATTAAATCGATGGGTGTGTTATCATCAAACATCAAATCTCAAGAATAGGAAATGCTCTTTCAAAGTCCATCCTATCCATTATGGACATCTTAAAACGGTCGGTCATAATTTTTGCAAAATCCTTATTTAAAGTTTTGTTAATAGAGCCAAAAACTATAGTATCCATGTAAATTTGGCATACGAACAAGTTCCTTTCAACTCCGTTAGTAACAAGAGTATGATCAATTAGCCCGACCTCAGATGCACGGTCCACCAATAACTCTGTAAGATACTTATCATGCACATGGAGTTTGCTTAAGGTCATAGAGTGACTTATCAAACTTTTAGACATGGTTTGGAAAGTGACGGTCTTTGAACCCTGGAGGTTGCTTGACATATACCAACTCTTTCGAAGGACCATTAGAAAAAAATTCACATTCATTTGTTGTAATTTGAAATTATGATGCCCAATAAAATCAAATAAGATGTGAATAGATTTAAGGCGAGCAAAAGATGCGAAGGTTCACAGTATTCAATACATTTTACTTGGGAGAATCCTTGAGACACTAATCTTGCCTTGTTGCACACAACGATCCCATTTGCATCTTATTTATTCTTGAGGATCCATCTAGTCCCGATGAAAAAATTTCAGTCCTTTGGCTTCTCTAGCAATGTCCACACCTTGTTGCGGTTAAAGTTATCGAGTTGTTCATGCATGGCTACAATCCAATCCAGATCCTGGAGCGCCTCATAAACATTTTGGTCTTCAACATTAGAGACAAATGCATGATGAGAGTTAAAAATGGCTAATTGTTTGCAAGCGGTAGCGGCTCTACTGAAATCCTACATATCATACGTGAACACATACTACTTCTACTACGGACATGGTGTGGTGTGAATTTTATATTAAAAACGTCACCTTGCCGAGCTCACCACATAACCAAAGGTGGAAAGATATTTAAAATTCCGTATGATCTAGATGACCGATGGGGAGAAAACTTAATGGTTAGATACATATAAAATGAGTACCATTTATACCAAAATTTTATGTCTAATACAATTTGAAGATTTATTTTATTACTAAGTTAGACTATTTGACTGCATAACTATATTTCCCAACATTTAACTACATTGTGTTTTCTTACAATGATCTGACATCTACACTGAACAATAGAATTATGACATGCTAAATTTAGCACTTGACAACAAAAAATATATTGCTTTCTTTAGATAGGTCCTTTCAAAAAGTATAATTAAACCAAATCACTTAAATGCGATCAAAACAAAAAGATAGGATTGCATCCCTCCTCGAATTAATTTATAATGGTTGGGTAAATTATAGCATGCATGCATGCTAATATGATTTAGTATGTTGGTATAGCTCACCACATCATACGGTCTAACAAATATCTTGATAAAGTATTCTAGTGTATGATTTTATATATAATTGTATACAAGTTCTTCAATACTCCATCCGGTTCATAAAACTTGACTCATATTTATCTAAATTTGTATGTATCTAAATATGTTTTAGTAGTACATACGACTCTAGGCAAATCTGAGTCAATTTTTTTAAAAAAAGGGAGTATATAGATTTATTTAAAGAAAACACACGCACACCACCATGTGCACATCACACGACACGAAAAAAGGGAGTACATAGATTTATTTAAAGAAAACACACGCACACCACCATGTGCACATCACACGACACGTACCGAAGACCCGAGACGTGGAATCATTTCTTTGTTCTTTTTTCACACTCACACGCGCAAACCTCAAAGCATGAAGTGTGAGCTGCACATGCTTCCTATGAGGCCTCTTGTTGTCTCAGTGACTTGTTTTGCATTGCTCATAAGGACAAATGGCTTACAAGTCCATATGTTAGTTTCCTAGGTGGATGCGAAGGGCTGTGGCCCACGGTGACACGATCACCGTGTATGTTGACACGGCTGACCCTCATAAGTCCGGCAACCTGCCCCGCGAATTTCAGGAAGCCGTTGTGGGGCGGATCAAGGCTCGGGAGGTCAAGAGCTACCAGAAGGCCGACACGCTCAGAAGATCATATTTGATGCGGGATGTAGGTCACTTTGATTTAACAATAAATCAACCGTCTGCTTTTTTTCGCAAGAAAAAAGTATGCTTGTGTATTGGTGTCAACTCATGAAACTTCTTACTCCAGTGTGCAGGCAAATTCTTAACCTGAGAGGGGAACATGTTCTTGAAAAGAAGTAATTCTTGTCCTCGGTGGATGTTTTATGACTTAGCTCAAGTTGGACTGCACTTGAGATAATCTGGAGCGTAACAACAATGCAGAGGCATTGATGCACCGGAGAACTCCAATGCCATATGACAAAGAGGCAAAAGAGGAGCTAGTGAAGCTGGTGCAAAGGAAGAACCTTAAAGATTTCCGTTTATGATGCTGACAGGCACGGTCGACTGGTTGGAGATGTTCGCTGCAACGGCGTCTTCGTGCAGGGTACGGGATCATATACTTAAATTTTGTTGATCTTGGAAGCCATACTATTATCAAATTGGACTATACTTTTAGAGGTCCGTATTCAGGGCCGGTTCTATATTTTTCAGGACCTTTGGACGAAGTTGATAAAAGACCCCCTAAAGACAATATATATATGTACGTATAACTACATATATAGATGATATATGTGCCAATTTCACTTGCAAAATATTTAAAAGCATATAACCACACGTTTATAGTCAAGATGTCTATAAATAATTGTCAACCACTAAAGCATTGTGATATTTAGATGGAAAAAATAAAAATGATAGGAAAATATAACAAGTATTCCATACTAGTGAATACCTTAAAAAACCCAGCCTCCAATTAGTTCATCGACAATTAAGCTTCAGTGCTTCGTAAAAAGTTTCTTCGTGCATTTCTAGATGCAAAATCATCGAGGACACTATCAAGATTAATGTTGTCCAATATATCCTTCTTAATACAACACGTAGCCAAGCCATTCAATCTGTCTTGTAACATAGTTGACCTCAAACAGTTCTTCAATAGCTTTATTTTAGAGAAAATTCTTTCAGCTGAGGCCACGGTCACAGGTGAAGTCAAAAGGATCCGATAGGCAACTAAGACATTTGAAAGGCAATCTACGGTTGTAATGAATTGAAGAATCTCAGGCGCTGCCATCAAATTATCTGGCAAAGTTACTTGCAATACCTTTAACTCAGAGAAAAAATCATTAAGATCGACATCACATGAATTCTCATGAGTAAAAGTTTCTGCAAAAGTAGTGCAAGATTTTCGTAGATTACTTTCATCCATGGACTTCAGATTCTTTGAGTTGAATAAGAAACCAAACACCTTCTCAAATGTCTTCGGCTGCTCAAATCGACTATTCAATGAAGCAATTGCAGTGTCAACAATGACAAGAAAGTAAGAAACTCTGGAAGACTCAATAGCTGACAACTGTAATTCTTCTTCATCATCATTGATTTCATCAAAATGCTTCTTTCTTTTACTTTGACGTTTTGTACGAAATTTTGGCTCTATGTCCATAGAAGATGCAAGGTTTTTGGCACTTTCAATGCTAGTATCGAATCCTTCAACTCCGAACTTCTGAAAAAATTCAATGACCCCTTCAATGTGTTTGACAATAGCATCAATACATACATTTTTTTCCTGTAACTTCTTGCTCACCATATTTATAGAAAATAAAACCTCGTGCCAAATAACCATACCAACTAAAGTCTCAAATTTCCCAGGTACTTTGTACAATGATTGAGCATCACTAACCGTAGCTGGATCATCAGTAGAAGCCTTCTCTAGTTCCTTCAAAGCTGATCTTACTTGGATAGTTTGGAACCTTATAGGTTGCACACTATTTATTCGACTCTCCCAACGAGTATCTGACAATGGTTTGAGAGTCATATTTGAAATATTATCAAGTAAAATCTTCCACCTCTTAGTAGAACGTGCAAACAATACATATATACGTTGGATAATACCAAAGAATTAAATAGCATGTTCGCATGATTTTGCCATATCACAAAGAGTGAGATTCAAACTATGGCATGCACATGGCAATGCTTTCGGGTTTACTATAAGCAAACGATTTTGAACACCTTGCTTTTTTCCCTTCATGTTGGAACCATTGTCATAACCTTTCTCCCTCACATTAGCAACATCCAAGTCAAGAGCATCCAATGTATTCAACAATACATTAAAAAGCCCCAATCTTGATGTGTCATCAACCTTTATGAATCCTAGGAAAAACTCCTCCACTCTCGGAATGTCACTTGATATATTGACACAGCGCACAATTAGCGTCATTTGTCCCTTTTGCAATTATCAAGATTATTCCATGTTCTAGGATCATAGATAGATGAAAGAGAATCATCTTGCTCATCACCACTAGGAGCATCTGCATGGCAAACAAAAGATTGTAATTGGTTACTTACTTACACTTGGAAAAATTGATGCTAGTTAGTTATTTACCGTTTTCCGGGGATTTTTTATCACCACTAGGAGCATCTTGTTCTCCCCCTATATTGTCCTCATTAACATTAACATCAACATCAACATCTGCATGGCAAACACAAAATTGTAATTAGTTACTTATTTACAAAAGATCGAAATATTGACGCTAGTTAGTTATTTACCATTTTCCGAGGATTGTTCATTGGCCTCAAAGTTTGCATTTGAATTATTCTCATCATCTTCTCCGAGATCAGATTCTTGCCTTTGATTATTATTGTTGACATCAACACTACTTTTTGTTAGAAAAAAAACTTATTTAAAGCACCTCTTTGTGAATCAATAAGCTGATTCTCTCTCTTTATTTTCTTCTTTTTCGCAGCACCCAACAATTGCTTCCCCATTGTAACACCTATCAAAGATTAATGTGATGGAATTTATATCAAAGATCGTAACACCGAATCGAGAGATTAATTAGAACGATTAAATCAGGGATTGATAAGATGGAATTAGACATAAACAGATAAACTTTTAGTCTATCAATGATCTAAGTTACAACTGCAAGGCGCGCAGGGCAGAGAAAGGCGCAGCCGCGCAGAGGGGCTGGGCTGGGGCGCTGGCGTTGGGCGTGGCCGCCGGGGCCTGGGCTGGGACGCTGGCGTTGGGCCGAGAAAGGCGCAGCCGCGCAGAGAGAGGCGAGAGAGAGAGGCAGGAGTTCGCGTCGCGATCGCGGCAGACAGGGGTTCGCGAGAGAGGCAGGAGTTCGTGACGTTTCCGTTTTGGTTCGGCACTTCGGCGTCGATCGATCTCCCTCCTGGCTCTTTTTCCTGGGCCCTTATAGTTTAGCGCTAAAAAAATAGGCTCCCCTCTGGCCTGGCCCTTGGCCATGGCATAACCTTGCCATGGGTTAGAGCCGGGGCTGTCTGTATTCTAGAAATAACCAATGAAAGTACTGCTTTCTCTTTTGAGATCCATCTGCTCTTTGGATTCTTGTTGTAGAAGATCTACAGTCTTTGTAATTGCATGTTTACAGTGCAAGAAACTGAAAGTATTCATCAAGACATAAAAATACCTATGAATCAGAGCAGCGGCGGACATAGAAATTTTCGGAAGGCTGGGCGAAGAAGTTTAACATGTGATTTTTTCAGATAAAATTGCTATAGCAATCTATAAAAGCACAAGTTTTGCACCGTCGGCAAGCTTGGGCGGCTGCCCGCGCTGGAGGGACGCTGGGTCCGCCCATGAATCAGAGTAACATGCTTTTGATATCAAATTCTTCGAGAAAATGCTTAATCGCCTTTGCTCTTAACCTTGTTAACCACAGGCGCTAAGTTAGACGTTTTAGGGTCCAAAAATAAATAAAATTGAAATATTAAGTAAGCTCCCGATGACCCAACCCTGGTCGTTTATTAGGGCCTAACGGCCGTAAAATTTAGCCTAGTGCATGTGGATCGCACTCGCGTTGATATGGTTATACCCTACGGGTACCCGATGTTAGCATACCTGGTCCAGTCCGACGGAAGCCCACTCGATGACATACCAGGGTCCATGACGCCTATGACGGTTCGGCTGGAACGAAGCCCATATGGACATGGAGTCCCAAACGCACAAGACAAGAAAACCTCAAGACTAGAGTTTGAATACAAATTGTAACCTAATCGTATTGGCACCTGAGACCTAGCCTCCCCATATATAAAGGGTAGGAGGGTCCAACGAGGAGGATAGATTACGACCTACAGACGCCATAACGCCCCAATAGATAGATCTATGATCACCACCTCCATAATAGATCTACAGATCTAGGCTCGACTCATACTTTCGCATACGCACCTCCACGCCAGATCGAATCTGCGCACCCCTGTAACCTTCGGTTCCGCCGTAATCAAGAGCAGACAAGAAGGAGTAGGGTTTTCCCTCCGGGGGCCTGAACCTGGGTAAATCTCGTGTCCCCTGGTTGCTTGTCTGTTAACCGTTCCACGATCTTCAGCATCCCCATCTTCTCCAAAACCCAAATCCATAACAATGGGCATTGACGAGTCGAAACCTCGTCAATTGGCGCCGTCCATGGGAACTGGGGGTGCTGATCGTGCGGTCGTGACGGTCCCATCATCAGAAATCTGCGACCTGCCTGTCTCAAGAAAACGGATCTACATCTACGTGCTCAAATTTACAGCATCAACAATTCTACTATGGCTGACTTCAATTTCCTCATGACGGAGTCGATGGACTCGGCAACCACGTACTTAGAGACTAGATTGGATCTGATTCATCTACACGCGTGTCGGCCGGTTCTTCCGATTTAGTTGGCTCTGGATACATCAACGTGAATTCTGGTTTAGAACCGACCCAATCAAAGATTCCAAGACAACTGCCGACAGTTCAAGTTCCAAGGACAAGACCAAGTTGATGCGAGTGAATAAGAAATCTATGACTGATAATCGTGGAGGACCATTCAACAATGGAAAGAAAAAAAATCGCATTGCTTTGGCCACATACGACAAGTCAAGCTTGCAGATCAAATCAAGAACTACACGTGAAGTTACATGCTTCATAATAAGTATGGCTGCATGTATTTCGTGGCCGGAAGTGCTAACCGCATGCGGACAAAAAAACATTGATCAAGCTGCAAAGATACTCGGCCATAGAATTACGCGCGGGACAAACTCGCCGCCGCATCAACTCCTCCAAAAAAAAGTCCGGCGACCCCGCCTTGTCGACTCCGTTCCGTTGACCTTGACTACACGACCGCGTTAAATATACACCCAGGAGCTGCGCCGACACCTCCGAGTGACCTTCCACAATTTTCGGATGCGGTGACCCGTCACGGTCTTCGACAAGCGGCGATCTGATATGATCTTAGGCTCCAACGACTCGGAGGCTCTCCGCTGCATCTTTCAGATGCGGCGACCCGACATGATCTTCGATTGCGGCAACTGGCCGCATCGGCTTCAGTGACCACGACTCGGGGGCTCCCTCGATATCGGCGACCCAATGCGGCTTTTGGCTGCGATGACCCGATACATCCTTCGGATGTGGCGACCCGGTGCGGTCTTCGATCGCGACAATTTTCGGGTGCTGAGCTCGCTACCACCATCAACTTCGGAAACCCGTCGCCGCTATGATTGTGGTTCGCCGCGTCGACCATGTCCGCATGCGGCCCGCTACCGCGTCGACTCCGTCCACCTCATCGACAACCAACAAAGCTAAGTTTCCCTCTACTCGGAGTTGATTCTTTTATTTTTAACTTGCACTCGGAACACTCGGGGGCTGCGCCCTCTTCGAGTAACCTAATGGCCATCGGCTCCACGCACTCGAGCACCTCGAACGCGACAGCCCGAGTAGCTGATTCTGCCTGACCGTCGAATCCTTGAACTCCGAGTGCCTCGGCAAGGTACTGAGACTGAGGGTAATCAGGCTAACGAAAAGGCCTAGCATACAGTGCAAAAGTGTCGACTCGATCGGCACCAGAATCTTGCTATACAAGCCAAAAGGCAAATATTCTTTACAAGATACAAGTACTTCACAATTCGTCATGTTTTCTGCAGCTTATAAGGATGTCAAATGCGCCGAGCTATTCTATCGGGTCCTCCAACGGAGTCGACCAGCGCTAGTCACGTCAACAGACGCCAAGACCCGAGTCGAAGCATTCCTCGGATGACCACATCAATCATCGACAAAAGCGGCGCTGGCCGCTCACCCGACAGAACCAACTGCGTCGATTTCATCCGCAACGTCGAGTCCTTCCGGCTAAAAGCCGCACGACTCCGCCACGTCAACTTCGACTGCATCATCGATTCTTGGCTCCTTATGCATGAGACGCTGACTCGATGTACTTCCGAGTCAGTGGTTTCTCCTCGCATGAGTCTCCACTCGAGTCTGTGACTCGACTAGACACTCGGGGGCTACTCCTATCAGGAGCGCTGGTTGCGCACCCGATGTACTTCCGGGTCAGCGGTACGCCCACAAGATTTTTGGCTACAACTACATGATACAAGACTCGAGTCTCTTTCCGAGTCTACGACTCCTCCAGACACTCGGGGGCTACTCCTATTAGGAGCGCTGGCCGCGAACCCGAAAGATGAATAAAAACAAACTATTTTTTCGAGTCCTACGTCGAGTCTACGACTCCACTACGGACTCGGGGGCTCCTCCCATAGGGAGGATGGATTTAAGCATCCGAAATTTTTTGTGTCCCACGGACCTAAAAGTCAACAAAGACTGAATTAAAAGTCTCTGCTCGAGTCTACGACTCGAACATACACTCGGCGGCTACTCCCATAGGGAGCGCTGGTCGCACACCCTATGAATTCTTCGACTGCGATCCTTCGGATCAACATGCAAAAACTTTTCGGCAACTCTGCCCTAATTAACGCTAAGTGAGCAACGTTCTCCCTGGCCACCCGAAACACCTCCGCGGTGATAAACATTCGGATGCTGTGTCTGCGACACAAAGATAAGACCTACAGATATCATCTGATGACCTGGTAACGCACACGATGCGCTCTGCTAGTAAGAATCCGTGCCAACAGGCGCGATGAAAAATCCCGACAGACGCGTTGGGTACATCAATTAAATTCACTGAAATTCCACTCATGCACACGCATCAACAATCCCTACACATGTACTCTTGAAAGACAGGGTTGCACCCGAAGGATTGAAGAGTCCTCAGCCGAATCTACGATTCGACTGAACACTCAGGGGCTACTGACATGGTTATACCCTACGGGTACTGTTAGCATACCTGGTCTAGCCCGACGGAAGGCCCACTCGATGACCTACCAGGGTTCATGACGCCTATGACGGTTCGGCTGGAACGAAGCCCATATGGACATGGAGTCCCAAATGCACAAGACAAGGAAACCTCAAGACTAGAGTTTGAATACAACTTGTAACCTAATCGTATTGGCACCCGAAACCTAGCCTCCTCATATATAAAGGGTAGGAGGGTCCAACGAGGAGGATAGATTACGACCTACAGACGCCATAACCCCCCAATAGATAGATCTATGATCTCCACCTCCACAATAGATCTACAGATCTAGGCTCGACTCATACTTTCGCATACGCACCTCCACGCCAGATCGAATCTGTGCACCCCTGTAACCTTCGGTTCCGCCGTAATCAAGAGCATACAAGCATGAGTAGGGTTTTCCCTCCGGGGGCCTGAACCTGGGTAAATCTCGTGTCCCCTGGTTGCTTTTCTGTTAACCGTTCCACGATCTCCAGCATCCCCATCTTCTCCAAAACCCAAGTCCATAACAATGGGCATTGACGAGTCGAAACCTCGTCACGCGTTGTACATGCTCCGCCCGCGGGAGGTCTTCGGCTAGAAGTTGAGGCAGCACGGCGTGACACCGAAATCCGCCATTGGCTGCATTGCAAGGTGACCCCATCCCCACTCCATCTCAGCAAATGCGGCTGCAGCTGCACACCCGTTAGGTGAAACCGAGGGGCCCGTAGAGACTAGGTTGTCAAGTGGGATCCCACCTAAATCCCATCTATAGTTTATTTGTTAAAATGTAGTGTAAATTTTAAACAGGTAGGATCCCACTTGACACCCCAGTAGACTCGACTAGCTGCAGCCGGTGATAGGACCGCCGGTTGGAGGAACGAGGTTGGTGGTTTTTTATTTACTAGTACAAATGTCTTAACGTTGCGAACGTGTAAAAAAAATTATATTGTACAGGCATATAAAATAATTTATTGTAGATAACGGGTGCCATGTTGCAGATAACACTTGGAATCAGACGCACTTGTCACCGTGGAGGGGGGTCCTATATATCCGTGTTAAGCTGCACTGTGCGGGGTCACCGCACACCTGCTCGCCTCGCGGTGGTCTTTTGGGATGCGGCCCATCAGATGTTTCCCTTTTTTTTCGTTTTCACATTTTCTGTTTTTTTTCCTTTCTACTGTTTGTTTCATGATTCTTTTTTATTTTTCAAATAGGATAAAAGTGTTCGAATAATATTCAAAATTTGAACAGATTTAAAATATAAACTTATTAAACTTTATGTGTTTGAAATCTGAAAAAAAAATCAAAAATTATAAAAAATCGTAATATGAACATTTTTTATTTGAACATTTATAATTTTGAACAATTTAAAATTTGATCATTTTCCAAATCTAAATAATTTCAGCTTAATTTGAACATTTTAAAATTTAAACCTTTACAATTTTATACAATTTTTAATTTGAACATTTTAAAAACTAAATAATTTCAACTTTGAATAATTTCCAAATCAAAACATTTTCAAAATTGAACATATTGTCAAATCTGAATATTTTCATATTCAGAAAATGTGCATAAGTTTCAAAATCTGAACATTTTTTAAATCAAACAAAATAGTAAAAACATTGTAGAAAACGAAAAAGAGATCTAGAAAGAAAATTGAAAAATAAAAAGAATCATTACCAATACGAACAAAACCGCAAGCTGGCCAGGCCGGTCAATACCGCAAGGGGGTGGGGGAAGAGTGGTGGTGTGCGGCATGGTAACAACCGACCTGGTCGGCAGGATTTGCCAGCAGGCGACCGCTAAACAGAACATATCATACTGGCAATTAGGTATCCCGGTTAGTTTAAAGGCATAAGCGAACGGCCACCATGGGTGTGCCCACTTAAGCTTGATGTATCCTCCACCAAACGTGTCGGGCCGCTGTCCCTACAAGTCAAACGAACAACACCATTGGCAGGATCCTCCACCTCCTAGGGCGGTCCATCATCGACAACACGTCATGTCGTGTGTATCGGCCGTGTAGGCGACAAAATGGACAAAATTGACCTAAATGTTAAAAACAATCATGAAATGAAATTGCGGCAACGCAGTTCCAGGTGACGTTCTAGTAGTGTCTTTACCTGAGACGTTACTATAGATAGTATAGCTCCTAGGTGTAAAACACTAAACTACTCTATATAAAATGGTTGTAGTTGATGAGTTGGTTGAAACCTTTGTTGCCTATTGCTAGCCACATGGGTTCAACTCCTCAAAGAAGGACATTGGTTCCTTAGTTGGACATATGTCAATATATTAATTCTAACTTCCTCATTTATTAAAAGAAATGGACATATACATGGTTTGATAATTATTGCTGCTGTGCTCAATTTTGACAAGTAGAATAAGAGAGCTATCTAACATACATAGGAGAAAAGGGTGCACGTTCCTGATTTGAAGCAGATTTTAATATTGAACCACCATGCTGTATTTTTTGTTGAAGAGTTATTCAGCTGAAAAGAAGGGGAGAACAACCACCGTTTTGCAGTTAAAACTCTTATACTTTTAAAGAAGGTTACATAGTTAATTACGGAAACAATGTCAAATGAAAGATTGTCAGCGTCTCTTATGGAGATGATACATATAATATCTATGCGAGTGGATTAGTTATAAATTTGAGACAAATATGCCCCACCTAAATAATAATACTATAGGAGCCCTGTCCGTAAACTATTGAAATTTATTGAATACCTATACAAATATTTTGATTTTTTTTTAAAAAATGGACAGCAGAAACATAAACCTTCCTTAACCAGTATATATGCCTCTCACAATATTTATCTCCATGAATTTCTAGAGGTGACTAGCATTTAATCGCCACAGTGGAACAGGTGCGGCAACACGCCCCATCATGGTCTAGTATTATTGCCATATGTCCGTGACACCCACTCGGCTCACACAGTTGCATGAGGCTGCCAATCAAACCACACATGTTCATGTCTCGATGAATTTAGGAGATACTTTTCACACGCACACATATATACATGGTTTGTCATTCATTTTCTGTCATGGCTGATGACCATACACACGCACAAACTAATTAAACTTCATATCTTTTTATAGGTTGGCAAAAAGAATCCTTAGAACAACGTTTTATTTTGGTAGAGGATAATTCCTTAGAACTAATTATTATGACACCTATGGCAAGTTCCACCTTTCATGCAGGTAAAAATAAGAATTAAAAGAGGTGGTCCTAGGAATTCAACCCACAACCAAGATACAAATAGCAAATGACTCAACCACTTCACCAACTGTATTGATTTGTCTAGGTTTGACAGCCACTTTATACAAGGAGAGGTGTAGCGTCCTTCACCTAGACGCTACTCCATGTTATGTAACTCAACATCAAGGCGCTACCAAAACGGTCTCCGGGACCGTATGCCATGCTGATAAGGTATGTAGTGTCTTTTGGAGGCGTTTTTCAGTTGAGTATTACGTCTTTGTGTTAGAAGCTACGCAAAAAGGTTAGACGATAAAAATACTTCCGCCGCGACTTCGTTTCGTGAATTCTCTGAGCATAACGGTTTGCGTCAATTTTGTCCATTCTGCCCGTGCAGGCTGCGTGACAGCGTGAGTCGCCAGCATCGGTCGAGTCCTGGTATAGATCGGACAAGACACTTGACGACGCGGGTCATCACTCGTCAGGGAGTACTACTTCCTAAAATGTACTACAACGGTTCGTGGAAACAGCGACCGTCAGAAACAGTTCTTGGCATCTTTCAAACGGACAGTCTTCCGTTGGTCATCAGGTTCTTCAGGATTAATTAGCTACGGGTCATCGATCAGGTTCTTCAGGATTAAGCTTGATTACCAACGGACGACGTCTTGGCATCTTTCTTCTTGTGAACTAAAGCATGACCGTCAGAAAGAAGTTTTCGATTCCAGTCGTTGCGTCGGAAACAGCTCGCCTACGAGTTAAGGTATGCGAGATCGTGCTAATTCACCTCTCGTTGACCCCAAATTAAAATCCACTAGTTAGCCTTATGATCCAGCTATATATTACTCCCTCTTTCCATAAATACTCTCTTCATCTAGAAATAACTGACTTGGTTTGTGTAGATTTATATACTAAAATGTTTCTAAATGCAATTGAATCTAGACAAACTCAAATCAGTTACTTTTAGACGGAGAGAGTGTTATTTGTTATTTGTTCAAATCTAGTCAGTCATGCTGGCTGACTAAGGCGTAGTATATTATACACTACGCTTTCGCTTTGTTTTGTTATGCAGAATAGCTGTGCAGGCGCGTGATTAGAGCAACGCAATGATTCGGTACTCGATTAGTTGGCCCTAAGTTAATCTTGGGTACGATCAGTCGCATAGTTGCGCTAATTAGGACAATGATGAAATAGAACTAGGCGCAAGCGAGCCGTCTGGGCCTATGGGCGCCGCTAAACCCCGAGAAGCCATGGGAACGGAGGAAGGAGAAGCACACGAGGAAATGGCGAGTCAGTCAGCCGTGACTTGTCATCGAGAAGAGCTTGTCCGGTGATTTATCTCCTCGTGCTCCCAACCAACACAATAGCTTCATTAACTGTAGAATTGTACTCTGAACCTCAATACTCTCAAGGAATGTTGAATTTGTACTCTGCTCCCAATGGGGACTAATTATCCTCGAAACAGGCTTTTGCCCCGCTTTATAAATAAAGCAACATCCGTTCAAACGGTACAACAGCACAGCCGGCTGCAGCCAAAGGGACAAAGAAAAGAAAAATAGTGCAACAATGTTGGGGCAACAGCACACAAGCGCCCAAGAGAAAAAGCAAAAAACGGGCCGGAGGCCAGAGCAGGCACTAGCGACCACCAGGAGACCCGAGCGGCAGCGGAGGGGGGGGGGAGGGGACGCCGAGAAGGGGAGCGATGCCGACCGCAGGGCTCGAAGAGCGGTGTCGAAGTCGGCCCGATCACGCTGGCGCACCAGAGGGGACCACTGCTGGATGAAAGCAAGGAAAGCAAAAATCGAGTCAGAGGCACGCGTGGGGTATATCTTCTCAATCACCATCTTGTTCCGGACATTCCAGAGAGTCCAGGCCATGGCCGCAAACACAAGCCAAAAGAGGCGACGGCCGCGCCCTGTCCTAGTGGCCTGGGACTGGAGGAAGTCCCCCAGATCCTGCGCCAGCCAGGCCGGGCCAAGGGCCTCCCTGAGAAAGGACCAAAGAAACTGGGCCGCCGAACACGAGAAGAAGATGTGGGCGCACGTCTCCGGTGTCCCACATAGGGGGCACCGGCCTGTGCCGGGGCCATTGCGCTTGGCCACCTCCACACCGGAAGGCAGCCTGTCGCGCAGCAACTGCCAGACGAAGATGCGAATACTAAGAGGGAGGGGAGCTTTCCAGAAGGAGGTTGTCCACCTCAGCTCCGGGCCCTTGAAGAGGGCCCGGTAAGCCGAGCCGACCGAGAACTCACCGGAGGGGAGGAGCCTCCAGGAGACCGCGTCGGGGGCGCCGGCCAGAGTCGAGGGGAGAGCAGCCATAAGCTGCCGCAACTCCGCTGCCTCAAGCACGCTGAAGGCACGGCGGAAGAGGAGGTTCCAGCGATCCCCGCTGAACGCCTCGGCCGTGAGGGCCGACGGGGCAGCGGATATAGCAAAGATGGCAGGAAACCGGACCCCCAACGGGATCTGGGAAAGCCAAGGGTCCAGCCAGAAGCGGCAACCCTGACCGTTCCCCACCGTGAAGTCAATGCCCAACCCAATGAAATGCTTGATCTCCTGGATGGCACGCCAGAATTGGGAGCCCTCCCGGCGATCGCAAGCCAAGAGTGGACGGCCTCCGAGGTACTTGGCCTTAATGAGCTGCAGCCAAAGGCCTCCCTCGTCCCTAAGAATGCGCCAGACCCATTTCAGCATCAGGGCGAGATTGAAGCGGCGAGAGTCTAGAATACCAAGGCCCCAAGGGATTTGGGGGTGCAGACGTCCGCCCATTTCACCATATGGTACTTCTGGTGGCCGTCCCTAGCTGCCCAAAAGAACCGAGACAACTCCTTGTCGAAGTCGGCATGGGTCCCCTCGGGTAGCAAGTACAACCCCATCTGGTACATAGGTAGGCTCGAGAGACAGGGGTTGATTAGAACCGTCTTCCTACCCTTAGTCGTGAGACGCGCTCGCCAGGGTTCCGCCCTCGAATGCACCCTCGTGACCAAGGGTGACAGGTCCCGGATCAGCACTCTCGTCTCCCGAACGGGCATCCCCAAATAAGAGATGGGGAAATCGGCCAGCCTGCAGTTGAGGTTGTCAGCAATGCGTTGTCGCTCCTCCTCCGAGTACCCTAGCACCACCACTTCACTCTTGTCAAAATTGATCTTTAATCCTGACATGTCTTCAAAGCAGAGGAGGAGGAATTTCAGGTTGATGATGTCCAGATCAGAGCCCTGTACCATGATCATCGTGTCGTCCGCATATTGGAGGTGGGAGACGCCCCCTCCAGGAATAAGGTGCCCTACCACACCAGAGATGTGGCCAGCGGACTGGGCTCTATCCAAGATCTCTGCCAGGGCATCAACAGCAACATTAAACAGGAGGGGGGAGATCGAGTCCCCTTGATGAACCCCGCAAGAGGGAACAAAAAAGGGGCCAATATCGCCATTGATGTTGATCGCTGTCCGCCCGCTCATCACGAATTGCATGATCCAGCAAATCATGCGGTCGTCAAAGCCCCTCCTCTCCAAAACTAACCTCAGGAAAGCCCAGTCCAGACGGTCATAGGCTTTCTGGAAGTCCAGCTTCAGGAAGACCCCTTTCTGAAGTCGTGCTTTAACCTCATGAATGATCTCATGAAGTGCGAGCACATCGTCATGAATGAGGCATCCCTTCAGGAACGCAAACTAGAGGGGGTGCGTGAGTCTCTCCATGGCCGGGGCAAGCCGGATGGCACAGACCTTCGCAAAGAGCCGCTGGGTGACATTAACGACCGTGATCGGGCGAAATTGGCGAATATCCGTGGCCCCCTCCACCTTAGGAATCAGGGTAATAACCCCAAAGTTCAACCGGGACATGACTAACGTCCCGGTGAAGAATTCCTGGAACATCGGCAGGATGACCGGCTGGAGTTGTTCCCAGAAGGTCTGGAAGAAGCTCACCGGCAGTCCATCAGGACCAGGAGCCGAGCCAGCCTTCATGGCCTTCAGGGCCTCAGCCACTTCCCCGGGGAGAAATGGGCGGGTGAGGTCCGCATTCTCCGCAGGGGTGACTAAGGCCCCACCCGACCAAAAGTCGGCAGCCAAGGAAAGGCCCGACGAGGGGGAGGCAGAGAAGAGATCCTTGTAGAAAGCATAAATATGGGAGGACAGCGCCTCTGGAGTCCCCCTCCCAGAGGCAGGGGATCGAGCACCGCCTCCTCCTGCCATTAGCGATGGCATGGAAGTAGGCAGTGTTCGACTCCCCCTGGACAGTCCAGTTCTGGCGACTCCGTTGTCGCCAGAATGCCTCCTCTCCCTTATAGATCTCCATGATGGAGGTCTCAAGGGAATATCTATGAGACCAGGCCTCGGCTGAGAGGCCTAAGAGATCAGCTTCCCGGTCCAAGGCCTGGATCTCGCTCAAGATGGCGTCCTTTTGAGCCCTGAGCGCAGCCCCCGCGTTGGCCCCCCAGCCCCTCATGAATTGGCGAGACAATCTAACACAGTGGTGCCAGACATCCACCGCACAATAAGCACGAGGGGGGTGGCCGCCGCTGCCAACCATTTGGCTCGGACCGCGTCCACGAATCCCTGCTTCTGCAGCCAGAAGGACTCAAAGTGGAAGCGGTTGAGCCTAGGAGGACGGCCCCCTCCGGAGGAGAGAAGGAGGGGCGTGTGGTCAGATCTAATCCGCGTGACAGCCTTCAACGAACAGAGGGGAAAGGCCACCTCCCAGTCGACCGACACAAAAACCCTGTCCAGGACACATCGGACCGGATCCAGCTGCTTGTTTGTCCAAGTGAACCTAGCACCCACCCGAGCAATCTCGCGGAGGGCGAGGTCGGCAATACAGTCATTGAAGAGTCGCATCCTAGGGAGATCCACATTTGCCGAGCTCTTGTCGTCAGCGTAACGGATAAGGTTGAAATCCCGGGCAATCACCACCGGTAACCCTGTCCGTTCCACTTTCGACTTGAGCTCCTGCAAGAAGACCGCGGATCTCCGATGGTCCGCAGGGCCATAGACAATAATCATCTCCCATCGGAAACGAGATTGTCTATGGGTGAGTGTCATGCTCACAAAGAATTCCCCACGGTCCATATCCTCAACCTCAAAGGTATCCTCCTTGACGCCCAGGAGAATACCTCCAGAGTGGCCCGAGGCCGGCAACCACGACCAAGAGAATTTGCAGCGTCTCAGGGCCTCCAACTCTGCGATGGAAAAATCCTGGCGAATCATTTCCTGCAGGCCGACAATATCGGGCGCTTCCAGGCGGATGTATTCCTTGATCTGGCGGCGGCGGCCCTCGTGCCCGAACCCCCGGATGTTCCAGAAGAACACCTGGAAGGCCCTCAGGAGGTCCATAGTGGACCTTAAGCCTGGGGGGTCCCCATAGCGGGGACCGAACGCGCACGACAGGCAGGGGAGCGGAGCGACCCCCCGGGACCTAACCGAGGAGTCAGATCCCAGAGGAACCGCCCGCACACCAGGCACCGGAGGGGGGTCCTCACCGGGGCCGGGTCCCGCGGACCTAGCCTTAGTAAGGATCTGAGCGCGCTCCCGCTCCCGGGCGTCACACGCCCGGGCCTCAGCGATCGCACCCGCATACCCCTCCCGTGCCTGAATGGCCGCACGCTTCTCAAGGCGCGGCCCCTTCTCGCCGCGGAAGACTATCCCACAAACATCTGCAACCTCCCCCAGGTGGGCGAGGGAGACCTCTGAGAGAACACAGAAAGCAGAACCAGGGAAACCGGACGGACCGGGGTCAGAAGGGGTAGAAGAGGAGGGAGTGGAGGAGGTACCTAAGAGCTCATCCCTGGCCGCGACACGACGAGCGGCTCGCTCAGCCACCGTCGGCTCCGGCCCAGACATGCATGTCCTGGCCTCAGCCAGCCGGGAGCTGTGGCGGGAAGGCGGAGGAGGCGGTGGGCGGGGGCCCCTGGCGTGACGGAGCTTGGAGGAGGGGGCCGGGGAGTCGGAGTCAGAGGTAGCACCCACCACGGCCATCGGGTCAGGAGTGTCGGGGGCGAGGGAGTAGCACACCACCCCCGGCGAGCGCGGGGAGGGGGGCACAGACGACCAGCCCCACGCTCCCCGAGGTCCCGGAGACGGGGGACCGAGAGGGAAGGACCGGAGACGGCGCCAGAACCAGAGAGAGGTTGGAGCCGTACTGGGCGATGTCGATCCCGAGCGGCGCCGGGGGGTCAGGACAGAGGCAGCGAGGAAGGTCCACCAGGGCCACCTTGGCCGGAGCACTCAGCGACAGATGACGACGATCCTGGACGAGGGGCCCCCCTCCAAGCCGTCGAACACCAGGGAGCGAGCCACAGGGCCCCCGGAGGACCCACCCTGAGGAGGTGGCGGAAGAGGCGGGGAGGCATCCGTGGCCAGTGGCGAATCCGGGTCCGTCCCGGTGTCACTGTCGTCCGAGCCCCGGACCTCAGGGTCCCTGCCACCGTCGCCCTCGTCAGCTGGGGACCCCGGGGGAGGGGGAGGGGGACTCTACGCAGAGGTGCCCCCCTCGTCCAGCTCCACCAACAGGTCCCGGCCCACTCGGCCGAAGAAGACCCGGGGCAGGAAGACCGGGAAGACCGAGGGGTCGGGGCAGAGCAGACGCAGATGGACCAGGGCGAGGCCGGACAGAGAGCCCACATCCACCTCGGTGAGCTTGCCCACCGTCTGAGCCACGAGGGCCACCACAGCAGGGGTCCTAGCCTCAGACGGTAGACCGTGGAGACGAACCCACACCTCCGAGAGCGTGGCAACCGTCTCCGGAGCGGCCGACGAGGGCTGGATGGAGACCTGGAGCTGGTGAAGAGGGAGGGTGAAGGAGGTGCCACACGTGCACATGCGTAGGATCGCCACCGAAGGGAAGGAGACTGCGAACTCGGACTCGGAGACGCGACGAACCGGCCATTCGTGGCCGGGGAGGACTGCCCGCAGCTCCTCCTGGATGAGGCCCTCCGTGACCTTAATCGAGATCGGAGGGTCTTGCGCCGGGAGGATCCTCACCATGGCCAAGGTCTCAGGGACGGTCATGGGGACGCCCCCCATGTCGATGAAGTAGAATCCACCGTCCACGCCATGGCCATAGTACTCCAGGGTCTCCTGACGACGGGCGGGGGTGCCCGCAAGAGCCAAGGGGGCCCCAGGACGGGCACCAAGGAGGCCAGGACCGGGGTCCACCGCGGGCGGTGTGGCCGGGGTCTTACGCTTCTTCTTGCTCTTGCGCTTCTTCTTGGTGGCCGCGGGGTCGTCAATCTCGCTGGACTGCCGCTGACCCGCAGTCGGCGCCACAACCGGAGGAGGCTGCGGGAGGTCCCTATCCGCGCGCCAAGACGGAGCGTCCGCCCGACTGTGGGGGTTGCGGGCGGGAGGTAGCCCGTCCCTGGACCGCATGGCCAGCATAGCCTCCTCGCGGAGGCGGGCCTCCCGCGTCGAGTCCGGGGCAGGTGGAGGTGACCGAGGCGCGTCCTCCAGGCGGCACCGCGCGAGGGACGGGGAACGGGACCCATGTCGGGGGCAATGAGCACGGGACGGAGGCGGGGAGCGGCGGGACGGGGGAGGAGAGCGGCGGCCCTGGGGAGGGGACCGACGCACCGGAGGGCGGTAGGCCGAAGCCTGGCCCCGCGCCGGGGGGCGCCGCGGGGGAGAGGGGATGCGGCAGTGGGGCGAGCCGCCGCGAGGGGAGGCGAGGGGCTCCGGGGGCGGCGAGGCACCATGAGGGCGTCGAGGAAGGTCCGGCCGACTAGATTTGCAACGGAGAAAGTAATTTTGCGTTAACTAGAAGTGGCCATCTTAAGCTTGCCCCTGCCAATTTTGTTATATAAATATAAGGTAGAAAAATAGAGCCTTCTTCATCATTTTATCTCATTGATTGACATCTAGACCATCTTCCACAGGGGAAGAGTGCATCGCCAGTTTGTGCCGATCAGCAAGATCCTATTGCCGGTGCTAAATGAGTGTGCGACCTCTGTTACATGTTACTGGAGCCTGGCATTATTTCTACGCAACGAAGATGAAGATATCATGCTTGTTTTTAAGGTAACTCTTGCCCGCTTACAACAGATTTTGAAGCGCACTCTCGGCCTCCAGGAACCCATGGTCTGTAATAAGAGCTTAATATTTGCAGAAACTTCGTCGGCCACTCAAAGTGTTGGTACCGATCTGGAAAGCTTTGTACCGCGTTCACAGCCTCCGACGGTACTAAGCCGTCCGACCAGATAGTTGATAGCATAAAACTATCATTTTATGTGTCGATTTTCCCAATTTATATCACTCGCCTTCGAAATCACATAAAATTACCACATTAGATCTTGATTGTCACAAAAAGGACTGATCGCTGTCTAAACACGAATTGACACGGTTTAAAACGGGCGGGCCCACCCGTCAGGCTGATATGGCAGCACGAGACGGCGTACCCTCTGCCGTTTTGCACGCAGGTTCTCAAGTTTTGACAAAAAATTGCGCAAAAGTCCCTGACACTATTAAAACCTTCATAACTTTTGAATACGAATTCAAATAGAAAAAGTTTAAATACGAAAAGTGCTCAGAATTTTTTGAATTTTTTTAGAAAAAAATTATTTATTATTTTATATAATGAAAAATGCAAAAATATAAAATTTATTTTATTAATTATAAGAAATTATTTTATTAATTATACAAATACTTTGGAAATTCATAACTTTAACTATATAAATCCAAATAATATAAATAATATGTCTAAATTTATTAGAAAAATCCAAGGAATCCATTTCTTATATTTATAATGCATGAATCATATCCGTTCCTTTCGGATATTTTGATTATGCAAGTAATCATAACAATAAATGTGTGTCGTTTTATTTATTCTTGCATATTTGTAGATGCGCTAGAAATATGCAAATATGTACTAGAAATATACAAGTAATACACCAACTGCACCTATCTACGTACGTATGTACACTTGGACTGATGATCGATCTCGAAGCTGCACGTGAATAACTTCCAATCGCCTTCATTCATGCACACACGCACACCTAACGTGTCCTGCTGCAACAGATCATTGCACCCATAAACACACACGCACAATGCTACACCGCATACACAAGAAATATGCATGCAAATATGCACTAGAAACTTGTATAAAAATGTGCGCCATATGTGCTTACGCGCGCGAATGCCTGATCAACCAAGCCACGTGCACCGCCGATAATCGATTAAAATACTATTATGTTTGCCTAATTAATCAGCCAGTAATTATATGAGATCCCATCTGGATCCAATCGCCGCCGCTGCCGCCAGCCCTTGCCGCGGTGGCAGCGGGCCTAGCTGCCAAATGTGGCTAGGGGTGCGTTGGAGGAGGATGCGGGAGCTGCTGGGGTGGCGGCGGAGGAGGCTGAAGAGCGGGGCCTGGGCGGCGTCCCTCGGTAGGGGTGAAGGCAGCGGCTCCTTGTGGTGGCAATCTGGTGGAGGAGGTGCCGGTGATGGGATTTCGTTGGAAGACCTAGATCGTCTCTCTAATTCTAATTGTATGCTCGATCCATTCTCTGAATATGCAAGAATATGTATACTTCTAGTGAATATTTGCATATTTCTAGTGCATCTATAAATATGCAAGAATAAATAAAACGGCACACATTTATTATTATGATTACTTGCATAATCAAAATATCCAAGAGGAATGGATCTGATTCATGCATTATAAATGTAAGAAATGGATTCTTTGGATTTTTCTAATAAATTTATACATATTATTTATATTATTTGGAGTTATATAGTTAAAGTTATGAATTTCCAAAGTTTTTGTATAATTAATAAAATATTTTTTATATTTTTGCATATTTTAATTATATAAAATAATAAATAAAGTTTGTAAAAGAAATTCAAACAATTCTGAGCACTTTTCGTATTTAAACTTTTTCCATTTGAATTCGTATTCAAAAGTTATGAAGGTTTTAATAGTGTTATGGACTTCTGCGCAATTTTTTTGTCAAAACTTGAGGACCTGCGTGCAGAAGTACGCCGTCTCGTGCTGCCATGTCAGCCCGACGGGTGGGTCCGCCCGTCTTAAACCGTGTCAGTTTGTGTTTAGACAGCGATCAGTCTTTTTTGCGACAATCAAAATTCAATGTGGTAGTTTTATGTGATTTCGAAGATGAGTAGTACGAATTGAGAAAATCGACATATAAAGTGGTAGTTTTTATGCTATCAACTCGACCAGACGTGTTGCGTAAACATGTTGATCACGATGGTGTTGCGGAGTTCTGTACCAAGTGATAGCAGGATGAGTCGAGATAAATTGTTAAATTTTCAGAATGCTGGAACAAATATATCCCATCTAAGTGATAGCAGGATGAGACAACACTATCTTGCTCAATTTAGTTCGATAGCTCGAACAAATATAATTAGGTATGATAATTGTGTCATATATTGGCAACTTTATAGTATCCTGTTACTCCATGAATACTGCCGGAGTACCAGGCAAATCTGGCCATCAATTTTCAAGGGTAACTTGGTCTTTTTGTTTGAGTATAATACACGAGACTTCTAGCGCCTCTTCTTCCATAGATCAAAAACATCCGATTAATTGTAGTGAAAAGGAATTACAATAATTGATGTGGCCGTAAATAATCTAGGAACCTAATTTAATAAGCCCTGCCGATACTAAGCCCTCGCGATACCCCTCCCTCCCGCGACGCGCCCCAGGGCGCCGCCGGGGGGCCCCCTTCGCCGCCGCCAAAGCTCTCCTCCCCATCTCCTGTCTCCCTTCCGCCGTGCCGCCGGCGTGGCCGCGGTGGCGGCGGCCCCTGGTGCTGAAGGCGCTAAGGGAGGAGGGTGACGAGGACTTCATCGGGCTGCTGGGGCAGCACCAGTGGATGTGCTCGAGCGCGGTGGTCGGACGGCGATCTGGACCAGGCGGCGGCCATTGTTGTCCTTGGATCGTCCTCTCGGGCGGAGGAGGCTGGTCGTGGATCTCGATTCCCATCTAGATCCGGTGCTTCTGGCCTCGGCCAGTAGCGGCGCGGTTGGGAACAGACCGGCGGTCTGGGGATCGCTATGTCGGATCTAATAAAGGTGGTCGTCCTTTGATTTTCTTCACACGAAGACGAAGATCTGCTTGTTGTCTGCCCTCTTTGATCTGGTCTGGAGAGGCGGGTTCCGGAAGGCTCCGCCGGCGAACTCCCATGGGAGTATCATGCCTGAAGATTGCTGGATCGGAAGGTATTCGGTCGCACGCACCTTATTTTTCTGGCCGTTTGGTTTTAGCGGGAGCGTTGCGAAGCTCTGTTGTTTGTTCTCACCTAGTGCCATGTAGAGTCATTGTGATGTCAGATGCGGAGAAGGTCAGTAAAGCGGAAATTTGAGGGTAGCAATGGAGATTTTTGTTCTTGTGGCAACAGGAGATCTGGCGTGATCTGGGACCCGTTGAAGCGACTGTTGGTGCGGAAAGACAACACAAGGGAGTTCTCAGTCTTATCTTGCAGGATGAAAATCCAAGGTCTGGCCTTAGCTGGTTGTGTCTGGCAATGACCTTGTTGAAGGCATTGTTTTGTGAGTAAGAACTTTCTTCAGGGTGAAAACCTATGACCATTGGTCGGGCAACGACGGCGCTTGTGCACTGTTTCCTTCTTGAAGGCGTTGTTATTGGAGTGTGTTAGATGTATATATCTGTATATTGTATTTCCCCCATATGTTAGGGGGCTTCCTGCATATTGCCCTGTACTTGTACTATATATTGTGGCCTTTGGCCCCCAGAGGAATATAACTTTGTCTATTCCTAACATGGTATCAGAGCTTTAGGGTTTGCTTCTCTCCTCTCGTTGCGCCGCCGTCGCCCGCCCCGGTTTTCCGCCGCCGCGTCCGGCCGCCGCTGACACCCCACTTTTTCTCCTGCGCAGTCCACGCGCGGTCACGCGCCCGCCCTCACCTCTGTCTCCCGCCCGCCTTGGTCCCCGTGCGGCTGTGTGCTCCAGATCGACGGACCGCCCTCGCCTCGGTTTCCAGCCCGCCTCGGTCCACGTGCGGCCGTGTGCTCCAGCTCGACGGACGCCCCGTCCTCCCGCCTGACGCCCTGTACTGCAGACTCACAGGCGCTGCAACTCTCCCTGACGCCACCTGACGCGACGCTGCTTCTCCCACGTCGCCTGCAGGCCGCCAACCGCCCTCCTCACCTGCCTGCCTGACGCAGGCTGACGCCGTCCTCTCTGCCACCTGACGCAACGCGCGGCTGCTACCGCCCTGCTGTTTGGCTCCTGGCTCTCTGGCTCTCTGGCTCCCTGACGCGCAGCTTGTCTCGATTCGATCTGGTCCTTTTTCCTGATTGGATCTGAGTATTGATTAAAAAAAAAATGTCTTCTGCATCGGGCTACGTTGCGATTCCTCGCTGCCCGGTGATTTTCGATGGCGCGAATTATTCTGATTTTGCTGCCTTTATGCGCGTTCACATGCGCGGTCTTCGTCTTTGGGGTGTGCTCTCTGGCGAGGTCCCCTGTCCGCCGTGCCCCCCTGCTCCTTTGGCTCCTCTGCCTCCGACACCGATTGTGCTTGCTGCTGATGCTTCTCAGGAGGCCAAGGATGCTGCTCAGAGTGCTGATGATATTGCTGTTGCTGCCTATGACCTGAAGTTCAAGCAATATTCTGCTGATCTCGAGTCCTATCGCCACGCCCTGACTACCTACACTCAGTGGGTCGATGAGGATGCTCGTGCTGCTGCTGTTCTCACCTCCAGTGTTCTGCCCCAGTATGCTGCTGAGTTCATGAGTCTCCCCACTGTTGCTGCTCAGTGGGACCATCTTCGTCAGCGCTATCAGCCGTCTGGGGATGCTCTTTACCTGTCTGTGGTTCGTCAGGAGCATGCTCTTCAGCAGGGGGATTCCACTATTGATGAGTTTTATACTCAGAGTGCGGCTATCTGGCGTCAGCTTGATTCTCTCCGTACTGCTGTTTGTGGCACATGCTCGTGCTGCCAGATTGTGCGCTCGGTCTTGGAGTTTCACCGCATCTATGAGTTTCTGTCTCGGCTTCGCCAGGAGTTTGAGCCCCGGCGTGCTCAGCTGAATGCTCGTGGTCGAGTTCCGCTCTCTGAGGTGTTGTCGGAGCTTCGGGCTGAGGAGACCCGTCTTCGTGGTGCTGGACTTCTTGCGGTTCCATCTGTGCTTGCTACTCGTGGTGCTCCTTTGCCGCCTGCTCCCTCGACTCAGCCGCGGTCTCCTGTACCGCCGCCACCGATACTACCCACTCCTCCAGGTCAGGGTCAGGGTCAGCTTCAGCACCAGCAGTCTCCAGGTCCGAGTCAGCCCCAGCAGGCTCGTGGTCAGGGTCGTCGTGGTTCTCTTCGTCACTGCTCTTACTGCAACAGGGATGGTCACACTTGGGCCACCTGTTATACACGGGACCCCAGTTTACGTCAGCAGCACCAGGCTCGTGGACAGTCGGCTCCTTCCGGGTCGTCAGCAGTGGCTCTCTCTGATCAGGACATTATCAGGAGTCTTCGCGGTCTGCTTGCGGCTACAGGCTCTTCTTCGACGGGCACTGTTGGTTCTGTGACTGACTCTTCAGGCACTGTGCGACCACCACCTTCTACACAGTCAGGTATGTCTCCGTGGTATCTGGATTCTGGAGCTTCTTTTCATATGACATTTGAGTCTTCTTCTCTGTCCGCTCTTCGTTCTCTCCCTTCTCCTGTCCGTGTTTTTACGGCTGATGGTACCTCTCTCCCTGTTTCTAGTCGGGGCACCCTTTCTACTTCTTTTTTTTTTGTTCCTGATATCTCTCATGTCCCTCTTCTTAAGATGAATTTGTTCTCTGCTAGCCAGCTTACTGACTCTGGTTGTCGCGTCATTCTTGATGCTGATTCTTGTATTGTTCAGGACCGTCGCACCCAGGCCCTGGTTGGAGCTGGCCCTCGCAGCCGTGATTCTTCCGGACTTTGGGAGTTAGACTGGCTTCGCGTTCCTTCCGCTGCCACTTCATCCGCCAGTTCTTCTCCGGTTGTCGCATCTACTACCAGCTCGTTCCAGCAGTGGCACCATCGTCTTGGTCACCTCTGTGACTCTCGTCTATCGTCCTTAGTTCATCGTGGTCTTCTGGGGTCTGTCTCAGGAGATGGGTCTTTGCATTGTCAGGGCTGTCGGTTGGGTAAACAGATTCAGCTTCCCTATCCTACTAGCGCGTCTGTATCTCAGCGACCTTTTGATTTAGTTCATTCCGATGTTTGGGGTCCGGCTCCTTTCGCTTCGAAAGGGGGCCATCGCTACTATATTTTATTCATCGATGATTTTTCTCGGTACACTTGGTTGTATTTTATGCGCTCTCGTAGTGAGGTGCTCTCCATATATCAGCGTTTTGCGGCCATGGTCCGTACTCAATACTCTACCCCCATCCGTGTGTTTCGTGCTGATTCTGCTGGTGAGTATATCTCCCAGATGTTGCGAGGTGTTCTTGCTGACCAGGGCACTCTTGCTCAGTTCTCCTGTCCTGGCGCACATGCCCAGAATGGCGTTGCTGAGCGTAAGCATCGCCACCTTCTTGAGACCACTCGCGCTATGATGATTGCTTCTTCTCTCCCGCCGCATTTCTGGGCTGAGGCTGTCGCTACGTCGGCTTACCTCATCAATATTCAGCCTTCTGCTGCCTTGCAGGGTCGTATCCCTCTTGAGCGCCTTTCTGGCCAGTCTCCAGATTACTCCATGCTTCGCTTGTTTGGTTGTGTTTGCTATGTTCTACTTGCTCCTCGCGAACGCACCAAACTGACCGCTCAGTCTGTTGAGTGTGTTTTCCTCGGATACAGTGATGAGCATAAGGGCTATCGCTGTTGGGACCCTGTTGGTCGTCGGATGCGTATCTCTCGTGATGTTACTTTTGATGAGACGCGTCCTTTCTATCCTCGTCCCACCGCTGGTACTTACCCGGTGGAAGATATCTCTTTTCTTCTCTTTCCTGACACACCTCCTTCTCCTCCTATTGTGTCTTCTTCAGGATCTCCTCCCCCTGATGTCTCTTCTTCGACACCGTCCTCTTCTTCTCCGTCTAGCTCTCCTAGTTCTCCTCGTTCTCCGGAGTCTTTCTCTTCTATTCCCTCTTCTTCATCGTCGTCTCCTGCGTCATCTTCCTCTGATGATCTTCCCTCTACTCGTCCTGTTCGTCAGCGTCGTGCCCCCAACCGTTACTCTCCTAGTCAGTATGGTCTTTCTGTTGCCTCCGAGCCGACCTCTTATCGGGATGCTGAGCATCATCCTGAATGGCAGCTGGCCATGGCCGAGGAGATTGCTGCGCTTGAGCGCACTGGCACCTGGGATCTTGTTTCTCCTCCTCCTGGTGTTCGTCCTATCACGTGTAAGTGGGTCTATAAGATTAAGACTCGCTCTGATGGATCTCTTGAGCGCTATAAAGCGCGTCTTGTGGCTCGTGGTTTTCAGCAGGAGCATGGTCGTGACTATGATGAGACCTTTGCTCCTGTCGCTCATATGACCACTGTGCGTACTCTCCTTGCTGTTGCTTCTGTTCGTCACTGGTCTGTGTCTCAGCTTGATGTTCAGAATGCCTTTCTCAATGGTGAGTTGAGTGAGGAGGTTTATATGCAGCCTCCTCCTGGGTACTCTGTTCCTGAGGGGATGGTTTGTCGCCTTCGACGTTCTCTTTATGGCCTCAAACAGGCCCCTCGTGCCTGGTTTGAGCGCTTTGCTTCTGTAGTGACAGCTGCTGGTTTCTCCCCTAGTGCTCATGATCCAGCGTTGTTTGTTCACACTTCTCCTCGTGGACGCACTCTTCTTCTTCTCTATGTTGATGATATGATCATTACCGGTGATGATCCTGAGTATATAGCCTTTGTTAAGGCTCGTCTTCGTGATCAGTTTCTTATGACTGATCTTGGTCCTCTTCGATACTTTCTTGGGATTGAGGTTTCCTCCACTTCTGATGGCTTTTACATCTCTCAGGAAAAGTATATTCAGGATCTTCTTGCTCGTGCTGCTCTTGGGGATGAGCGCACTGTTGAGACCCCTATGGAGCTTAATGTTAAGCTTCAACTTACTGATGGTGATCCTCTTTCTGATCCGACGCGTTATCGTCATCTTGTTGGGAGCCTTGTTTATCTTGCTGTCACTCGTCCTGACATCTCTTATCCTGTTCATATTCTGAGTCAGTTTGTTTCTGCTCCTACCACTGTTCACTATAGTCATCTTCTTCGTGTTCTTCGTTATCTTCGTGGTACGATCACTCGTCGTCTTTTCTTTCCTTGTTCCAGCTCTCTCCAGCTCCAGTGTTATTCGGACGCTACGTGGGCGAGTGATCCTTCGGATCGCCGTTCACTTTCTGCTTACTGTGTGTTTCTTGGTGGTTCGCTCATTGCTTGGAAGACGAAGAAACAGACAGCGGTTTCCCGTTCGAGTGTTGAGGCTGAGTTGCGTGCTATGGCCTTGTTGACTGCTGAGGTGACCTGGTTACGGTGGTTACTTGCGGATTTTGGGGTCTCGATTACCACACCCAGTCTGGTTTTGTCTGACAGTACAGGTGCTATTAGTGTTGCACGTGATCCGGTCAAGCATGAGCTTACCAAGCATATTGGTGTTGATGCTTTCTATACACGTGCTCAGGTGCAGGCTCAGGTTGTTGCGCTTCAGTATGTGCCTTCAGATTTACAGTTGGCGGACTTCTTCACGAAGGCACAGACCAGAGCGCAGCATGATTTCTTACTCTCCAAACTCAGTGTTGTGGATCCACCATGAGTTTGAGGGGGGGTGTTAGATGTATATATCTGTATATTGTATTTCCCCCATATGTTAGGGGGCTTCCTGCATATTGCCCTGTACTTGTACTATATATTGTGGCCTTTGGCCCCCAGAGGAATATAACTTTGTCTATTCCTAACAGAGTGGAGGACTACTGGTGTTGTTCTGATGGTGTCACTATCGTTTCTTTAAGGATTAGTTCTTTGTAGCGGGACTTTTTTTTATAATTTCTCTTTCTTTTTTTTAAGCTGTGTGCATCCGTAGAGCCGCTAGGGCATGCGTTGTTGTAGAGGTTAGGTATAATTGGTGTCCTTGTGATATTAAATATACTCTTTTCTAAAAAAAAACTAATTTAATCTATTAATCCCTGAATCGCGTGCCACCATAGATGCTGCATCGGTAGCAGTCACCTCCGGCAGTCCATTACCATGGTTTCAGACTTGCAATTTCTACTCAAGAGTAATCGAGGACCCTCCTCGCGGGGCGAGCAATGGTTTGAGTTCACCATGATGGCGCCGGGTAAGCCGCCGGAGGAAACATGCAATCTACCCGGCCACCGTCGAATCACATGTTCAATGGAAAGACCGTAAGAATCTCTTCTTTGTCACCTCGCACCGACACAAGTTCCTTCAACTTAATAGGACGATCGATCTAATTCAATGAAGGATCATACCTACAATTGATAGCCGTTTATTAATGGAAGAACCGGAGAAAGAGAAGTAAAACATTGAAGCGGGCAAAACAAAAAGTACTATCTAATCCTATAATCATGGATCTGAGATCATTTGTTTTCGGCAATTGGTACGAAATAGGCCGGGGCAAGTCTTGAGTCTTGACCTTCCATCGCTAATGGTGGATTAAATCTGTGTATTGTACTGCATATCACACATATGTCCAATGATTACGATTACCCCTCAAAACTTGGTACTCCTCACATTTCGCTGATAGTACTCCATAATATTGTGGTGGAGTACCCGAGAATCACTATGTCACCATAGATTTTTCAAGCCACTTTGTTAGAGGCATTTTTCCAAAATGCCAAGAAAAACTATATTCCAAGACATTTTCTAGAAAGTACCGAGAAAAAGCTGATTTTTAAAGGCACTATTCAAAACTGCTAGCAAAATTAAGATTTCTAAGGCAGTATTCTTAAATTCCTACAACAATCTGATCTTTTGAGGCATTTTCTAAAATGCCGGCAAAAATATATGCCTATTTTACGGAAAAAAAAACCTTGTTCCTATTAATCTAAGCAACTGGTCCTTCCACTCTCCCTGCCTAAACAAATCTTATCCAAAACGTGCCTCCGTCGCCACCTCTCCCGTCACGCCTCCGCATCCGTCATCACCGCTCCCGTCCCGCCTCTATCCCATCTCTCTGCTCCCTCCCACGGCTTCCCATCTGCCGCGCCCTCTCGTAGGCAGGCTCGTCTTGTGTCTCCTTCGAGGGATTTTGGTCGCCGATTTCTACGACGCCGTGGGAGAAGATGATCGACTCTCCTCCCTCGTCGTGTGGAGGCCACCAACTCCGTTCGCCCACCCGGGGTCACCGATGGAGAAGGAGATCGGGTCGCCCTCATCGTGCGTCTCCAATGGCCGCTATGGCCTCTCCGCGTATCAGTGGAGCAGGAGAGCGAGGTGCGGGAGGCTCTTTCTCGCGATTGATAGGTGTCGGTGCGAAAGGGTAAGCGGAGAAGGAAAGGCGGAGGCATCACCGCCTGAATCTCGTCGTCGATGGCGAACAAGGATCGCGGTGCCACCAGCGAGGGGTTGGGGTCCGTGCTCCCGTGGCCGAATTCTGGAGTCCTTGTCTCTGGGGTAGCTGCATCGAGGTCTGCAGTTCCAAGCGTCATGTCGCTGGTGGAGGCTTCATCTAGTGCCATACTGTGGGGGGGGGGGGGGGGATAACCCCCAGTAGGGTCACAAGGGGTAAAACACAGCTCAGTTTGGCTTATGCCGAGTGAACAAAGAACCAGGCCGAGTAAGTACGGCCGGGTAAGAGGATCGTATGCGGCCGACATAGAAACTATGTCGGCCCATATATGACAAAGATGTTAACCTTACAGGAACCAACAAGCCGAATCAATCGAAGAGGGGCCGAGTCAGATAGGACGCGTGGCACCTTTCCGAGTGAGGTTCAGGAGGGACCATGGTAAAGCGTGGTCAAAAGATAAGGGCGACGCTGGTGACGTCCAAAGTAAGGGCTGGCGTACAAAGTTACTGCGTGATGCCAAAAGGAACATGAGGCGACGTACCAGAAGACCGTTAGCTATCTAGCTTTGTGGACTAGGCCACTGGGCTTAGGGAAAGCCCATGACCCGGCCCGCATAGTAGGGACCAAGATCCAAACAGTAACCCTAAAACCCAAAGGGGTATAACCTAGCAAGCATCGTCTATATAAGGAGGGGCATAGCTGTAGTAGGGGAAGGTTGGACCAAGTAGGGAACTAGTGCACAGAACACTAGTTCATACAGCTCAAGGAGCACCTGTAAATCTCTAGCATTAATAAAATTCCTAAGTGTGGAGAGTTCATCTTGTTCTTCGTGCATGGCTAGACCGTGCACTCCCTCCCCGATGACCACAAGCAACCATTCGCCCCCCAACTTAAGCCTACCCATGGCATCTGCCGTGACACCACCACGACAGTTGGCGCCCACCGTGGGGCAGAAGCAGGTGCTTGATGGAGTCTTCATCCGGACGGACAACATCATCGCCAAGATCAGCGAGCGCGTCTACTCCGGCCTCATCCAGAGGTTTGGAGCGCTCAACTTCGTCAGCGACAACGCGGGATGCTTCAGGACCAAGCCATTCCCTAGGGGCGGTCGCTTCATCAAGTTCGGTGAGCACCAGGTCTGCGTCGCCGTGCGCGTGGAGCACGCGTATCCGGAGCGCGTTGTCCTGGCGCCGGATCCACCTGCGGTCCCAGTCGCAGGGAAACTTCACCAGCCCGTCTCTGTTGATCGTAATGATGACAACCCCTAACCCAGCAGCTCCTCCAATAGCTCCAATAGTGAATGAGAATGCTGAGGGAGGAAATCAAGAGGAGACACCGAGGGTTGCGAGAACAGCCAAGGCACCGCTAGAGAAGCCAGAGAACATAGCTAGGAGTAAGAGAGCCAAAGAGCTACAAGATGCAATAGACAAGTTGGCAGAGCCAGTAGCGCAAGTAACTGACCCGGCACGCGTGCAAGCCGAGTTAGAGGAGGCCAGGATAAAGGTTCTAGAGAAAGCAAAGGAGTTAGCACAGTTACAACAAGATGTGGATATCACAATCCGAGAGCTCAACTCAGCAAATCGAGTCAAGTGCGCAATGACCCGGTTTGATGCGACCAGATTAAGAGGAAGAAACCTCAATGAGGAGCTGGCGGGTGCAACATCAAAAATAACACCAGAAAACAGCAACGAAACAGCTATGCGGCCGACATACAATACAACAGCAGCTAACCTGCGGGCTGTAGAAGCAGCAATGGCAGAGCTACCCCATTTGATGGGTGAAGCGAAGAAAAGACAACAAGAGCGAGTCAAGGAACTGGTAAGAGCAGCTAGCATGCTAAACGAAGCATACTATAGGGCGAATCCGGGTATAGCAGGGAGGTCACAGCTGGTTCATTCGGCAACTCCTATCCCGACGCGATCAGCAGGTCATACGGCATCCTCACCCGGAGCGGTGCCAAGACAGAGAAAAGAAAAGAGTGTGGATTCAGGGAGGAACAAGCAAATGATCACCTATGACCCGGTAATGGCTCAGGGAAATCCAGCGCATGCATAGGGAACGAGAAGGAATAATGCCCAGGGAAATGAGAACCAGGAAAATGCAGGCCGAGAGAGGCAAGTAGGGCAAATGAACGACAATAGAGGGAAAATTTTTGCACCTTAACCTAGGCGTGGAGCTCACTCGGCAGGAGGAGGAAATCCAGCACCGAATAATGCTCCAGCTCAACCCGAAAGAAGACATCAAAGCGCGGGAAAAGCAGCACAACAGCCTGCTGACCCGAACACAAACATGTACAATGATGGTTACTCGGCGATGGTGAACGACGGGTATGAATTGTCGGATCACGCATACCAAGCGATGGGAGCCAGACTCGGGGGCAGAAACCTTTAGCCGGATGATGCAAGGCTAAAGCTTGATCGAATAAAGATGGCAGAACTGATCGAGTCACAAGGTCCACAGGGTCCACCATGCTTTGGCCCGAGGATCATGAATGAGTCACCTGTACCAAATTTCTAGCTAGCCAGAGGAACAAAAACTTACGATGAAAGCACACAGCCAGAAGACTGGCTCATAGATTATGGAACTGCCGTGAAAATCATGCAGGGAAATTTGAGATGGGCAATACGATATGTACCGCAAATGTTAGAAGGACCGGCACGGGTGTGGCTGAATAATTTGCCACCCGAAACATCAACGACTGGATCGATTTTCAGGACACTTTTGTGAGAAATTTCACAAGAACCTACAAGAGGCCGAATCGCCCACAACAGCTAGCAATGTGCAAGCAAAGGCCAAATGAGACAGACAGAGAATTCCTCACAAGATGGTGCACAATGCGCAACTCTTGCGAAGGGGTAATCGAGTCACAAGCAATTGCTTGGTTTGCTCAAGGATGCAGACATGGAATTGTGTTGTGGCAAAGGTTACAGAGGGATATGCCGACAAGCTTGGCAGAAACAATAAGGATTGCTGACTCGTATGCGTTAGGAGATCCGACTCAGCCGCTGCTCATGCCAGCAGACGGGATGACTGTGACTCAGATCTATGATGTTGTCGAGTCACAAAGGCGCCAGGAAAGGGCCGAATACAGAAGCAAAAGAAGGGATGAAAGGCCAGACTACAGATATGGTTTGACTCAGGTTGCGGCCATGCGTCAGGATCATCCAGATGCTATAAGTAGCCAACGTCAAAGGACAAGTGGACAACAACAGTGGATACCAAAGAATGATGGCAAAAATCCATACAAACAAAGAAAGCAGTATCAGGACAGACAGAAGTATACCTATGATATGATGATGGACCAGTCGTGTAAATTTCACACGCCTAGTCTGAGTAATCCAGCAAATCACACAACAAGACGATGCACTTGGTTTCAGAAAGTAGATAGAGTGGATTCGCCGAATAAGCAGCTACCACCACCTCCCCCTCCACCACTCACTGGAGGAAATGCTCAAGATGTTGGAACTGATAATAGATATGAAAACAGGCAGCCGAGGTATCATAATCAAGAGAGAAGGGAAGTTGTGCACCAGGTGCACAATTCAAGAGGTTACGATGCTCATGTCGGCCATGGAACTAGAAATGAGTACGGAGAACATCACCAGAGCTATGTCGTCTTCGTCACAGAGCCGAATGACAAAAAGAGTCAGTAGAGACGAATGATGGCATGAACGCCATAATGCCGACAATCCCAAAGTACATGCATTGGTCTGAATAGGAAATAACTTGGAGCATAAAGGATCATCCCAAGATCATGCCAACCCCAGGAGGTTATGCTCTAGTCTTGGATCCAACTTTCATGGGCCCTGATATCAATGTGAAGTTTTCCAAGGTACTGATTGATGATGGCAGTAGCATCAACATCATGTACAAGGATACCATGCTCAAATTAGGCATTACCATGAACATGCTGGAGCCGACTAAGACAACTTTCCATGGCATTGTGTCGGGATTGTCCTGTGAGCCAATTGGCAAGATCTGGGTAGACGTCTTATTCGGGAACAGAGAGAATTGTTGGACTGAGGCCATAGAGTTCGAGGTGGTTGACTTGGTCAGCTTGTATCATGCATTACTCGTCAGGCCGGCTATGGCAAAGTTTATGGCAAATCCTCACATTGCTTACTTGAAGATGAAGCTGCCAGGTCCATGTGGGGTGATCACGGTTGAAGGAGATTACAAAAGGTCCATTGCTTGTGCCTCAGCCGGATATTCACTGGCCGAGTCACTAGTGATAACACAGGAAAAGCATAAAATGTTGGAGGTGGCAGCATTGGCCAAAGCAGCACAAATGTCCATGCCGACACTCACTAATCCGCATGGCAATGTGTCATTTCAAGCCACCAAAGAGACCAAGAAAATACAAGTAGATGAGACTTTCCCGGAGCATACAATTACCATTGGGGCTGGGCTCACTGACAAATAGGAAAGCGAGCTCACCAGCTTCCTTCGTGAGAATCGGGATATTTTTGCATGGTCCATGCAGGATTTGCAAGGAGTTCCGAGGGAGCTGGCTGAGCACTCTCTTCATGTAAGTCCAGATGCCAAGCCGGTGAAGCAACCCCTCTGCCGCTTCGCCGAAGATAGGAGGAAAGTGATAGCTGCCGGGATAGCCAGGCTCTTAGCCGCTGGATTCATCATGGAAGTACTGCACCCGGATTGGTTATCAAATCCAGTCGAGAAGAAAAAGGATGACCCGAATGTGGCAGTGGTGTGGCGCATGTTTATTGATTACACGAACCTCAATAAGTCGTGTCCAAAATATCCATTTCCCCTTCCACGGATCGACCAAGTCATAGATTCTACTGCTGGGTGTGAGTTGTTGTCATTTATGGACGCGTATTCTGGATTCTATCAGATACCACTGAAACCGAATGATCAAATAAAGACAGCCTTTATCACCCCGTACGGGGCTTATTGCTATCGTACCATGCCATTTGGACTGAGAAATGCAGGTGCAACATATCAAAGATGCATGCAAAAATGCTTGCAAGATCAATTGGACAAAAATGTTCAAGTATACGTCGATGACGTGGTGATAAAAACCAAGCAAAGTCATACTCTAATCGAGGACCTGCGTCAAACATTCACAAACTTGAGAAGATTCCGGATGAAACTTAACCCGGAAAAATGCACATTTGGTGTCCCGGCTGGCAAGTTACTCGGATTTCTTGTATCCTGCCGAGGAATTGAGGCTAACCCGACAAAGATTAGGGCCATCGAAAGAATGGAATTGCCAAAAACCCTCAACGAAGTCGAGAAGTTCACAGGATGCCTGGCCTCGTTGAGTAGATTCATTAGTCGGGTAGGTGAAAAATCCCTACCACTATATCAACTGATAAAAAAATCAGATAAATTCGCATGGACACAGCAAGCTGATAGCGCTTTCCATGAACTAAAGAAAATGTTGGCAATAACACCAATATTAGCATCACCGCTATCCAAAGAGCCAATGTTGCTCTATGTCGCCGCAACCAACAGAGTTGTAAGTGCAGTAATAGTAGTGGTTGAACGCGAAGAAGAGGGCAAATCAGTCCAAAGGCCAGTTTATTACTTGAGCGAAGTGCTCTCCATATCAAAGAAGAATTACCCTCATTACCAAAAAATGACATATGGGGTGTATATGGCAGCAAAGAAGCTGAAACATTATTTTCAAGAACACCCAATCCGGGTAATATGTGAGGCACTTATCTCGGATATATTAGGCAGCAAAGATGCCAGTGGCCGAGTCGCAAAATGGGTCATAGAGCTAGCACCATATACTCCACAGTATGATAGGCGAGATGCAATTAAATCTCAATCCGCCACAGATTTCTTCATAGATTGGATGGAGATGCCATACTAACCACCACTGCCAGATCCGAATTACTGGAAGATGCATTTTGACGGATCCAAGACGAAAATGGGTTTGGGCGCCGGGATAGTGCTCACATCGCCAAAGAGGGATCAGCTCAAGTATGTGTTACAGATCCATTTTGCTGCTTCCAACAACGTTGCCGAGTACGAAGCACTTGTCCACGGCATCAAAGTGGCCAAAGAGATTGGCATCAAAAGGATCATGTGTTTTGGTGATTCGGATTTGGTGATTCAGCAAGTGTCTGGGCATTGGGATGCGTTAGACGCAAACATGGCACTATATCATTTCCATGTGCAACAAATTTCAGGATACTTTGACGGATGTGAATTCCACCACGTCCCAAGAGTAGAGAATGAAGCAGCAGATGTACTATCCAAGTTAGGTTCATCTCGGCAAGCAATACCACCAGGGATAGCATTGGAACATCTTAGGAAACCATTGATCAATCCGTCACCAGAATCCTAGTTAATCAGGCTCACCCAGGCGAATCAGAAGTCAGATGTTGTGCCAATGGATATTGACTTAGGGGCAGGTTCGAGTCACTCGGGGACTGATCCGCTCACCTGAGGGGTATCCGAATCACACTCGGGGACTCCTCAGGTCAAGTCGGCAGAACATATGTCGACCGAACCAACGGAAATTGATGGGGAAATAGATCCGGCACCACTGATACCAACATGGGCGCAACCAATATTCAACTACTTAAAAGATGGAACTCTGCCAGATGATGAGATATTGGCGAGGCAAATAGAAAGAAGGGCAAAATCATACACTATAATCAACAAGGAGCTGTACAAGAGAAGTGTGACGAGTGTACTGCAGCGTTGCATTAGTTCAGAGAAAGGCCAAGCAATCTTATTAGATATTCACCAAGGAGAATGTGGGCACCATGCATCGTCAAGGGCGTTGGTGACCAAGGCATTCCGACATGGATTTTATTGGCCAAGTGCACTGGCAGAGGCACAAGAGCTAGTCAGAAAATGCAATGGTTGCCAGTGTTATGCATCCAAGTCACACTTACCAGCATCTGAATTGAAGACATACCAATCACTTGGCCATTCGCAGTATGGTGCCTGGATATGGTAGGACCATTCAAGCCAGCAAGGGGAGGCATGACTTATATATTAGTAATGATTGATAAGTTCACCAAATGGATAGAAGTGAAGCCCATCAAAAAATTGGACGGAAAAAAAACTGTCACATTCCTAAGGGACATAATCCTGAGATATGGTTACCCACACAGTGTAATCACATATAATGGCACAAACTTTGTTGAAGGAGCTTTTGCTCGATTCTGCGGGAAAAACCGAATAAGCCTTGACGTAGCGTCAGTCGCCCATCCAGAATCAAATGGACAAGTTGAACGAGCTAATGGCTTAGTTCTATCCGGAATAAAACCCCGTTTGATGGAACCACTCTAGAGATCACCTGGTTGCTGGATAGAGGAACTACCCTTAGTGCCATGGAGTCTAAGGACAACCCCTAATCGATGAATAGGCTATACGCCATTTTTTCTCGTATATGGGGCAGAAGAAGTTTTGCCTGCCGACATAGAGTATGACTCGCCAAGAGTAAGACAATACTCGGAAGCTGAGGTAAAAGAGGACCGAGAAGATGGAGTTGACTTACTCGAAGAAGCAAGGAATTGGCATTGTCCAGATCTGCTATATATCAGCAAAACCTCCGACGCTATCATAGCCGAAAAGTTTAACCTCGTGTTTTTCAATAAGGGGATATGGTGCTAAGACTAGTGCAGCGCACAGCTGGAATGCATAAATTATCACCTCCATGGGAAGGTCCAATCATTGTAAGCAAAGCATGGCACAATGATTCATATTATCTCATAGATGCTCGTGAAGCACAAAAGAACAAAGCGGGCAGAGCAGGTGATGAGACCAAAAGGCCATGGAATGTAGCACTCCTTCGCCCCTTCTACACTTAGGATAAAAAGTGCATGTATCACTCGAACTCTCATATGTCGGACATTTGTGCCAGCTATGTGCTGATAATAAAATGGTATGACTCGAAAAACTGACTCAGGGACTACCCCTTATGTTTATCCTTTTAATTATTTTATGTTGTGTGGTGTAGCACCTAAAGCTTATCTCGGAACAAGTCATGTTTACTCGGAATCAATCAACTCTTCGACTATGCTGTTGTCCAAAAACATGGCTTCATGGCAAGCAAGAGGAAAGGATGCAGGACGAATAAACATGAATGCCGGATAAGTACAAGGAGAAACGCGAGTCGACCCTATGTTTTTTCCTAACCCACTGCAGGTTATATCGCATTTTGTGTTGAATGATCCTCGGCCAAGTGGTCTAAGTTTCATACCCGCTAACTAAATCCTTAGTACTTTGGAACTCTAATGTCGAACGCCAAAAAAGGTAGACAAGAGCCAAAGTCAAGGAAAGGTGAAATGGCAAAATGAGACTCGGGGACTTGCCCTTGGATGATTCACACTCAAAAACATAACAAGATGTTTAAGCCTTATCAAAAGGCACACAACCAAACACAAGTGCAATGTATATTATATTTGTACCCGGCATACCGCGATCTCATCAAAGTTCAAGTATTTTTCCTACTCAGTCTAAGAAGCAGCAGGACTTGGAGGAGCAGTCTTGGAGCTGGGAGCATCGCTTGGAGCATCTTCCGAGTCAGGGGCATCAGTCTTCGAGGTCTTCCGACTCAGTGGCCTCACTGTCAGCACCCTCCTCGTCAGCAACTTCAGCAAGTGATTCGCCGAGGTCGAGGAAGTTGGGCCCATCGCACCAAGCGTGCACCATAGTATACTCAATCATGGTGTAGGCTCGCTCCTGGTGTTTCTTGATCAACTCAGGATCATTCAGCCACTTGTCGTCCCTCCTTATGCGTGCGAGAACATCAAGATTGATGTCCTCGTACCATGAACACAAAACAACACGAGGAAGGCTAAGAACTTACTCTCCGTCTCGCTGATCTGCGAGTGGAGCGCGTCGATGGTGGACTATGCATAAGCTGTGGGAAAACAACGAGAAAATATTGAGAAGATGAAGCAACAAAAGGTACACCGGATAAAGATATGGCTGTAAGAAGATTACCTTGGCCTTGAGTCTCGACTTGCAGCTTTTCATAAGCAAGTTAGAGCTTGCGATGCTCCAGGAGGAGAGCTTGATGCACCTTGGTCCACTCATTATGCATAAGATGCACAAAGGAAAAAGGCAGTGAATAAATTGAGGAAACAAGCTCATATCCGTATAAAGGGTGACTCATATCTTAGTTCTTACAGCCGAGTAAGTTCCTCACTCGGTAGTAACCTCGGGGACTAGGGATTGAAACTCTAGCATGCAAGCTTGGCATAAGGAAATAAAGACTAAGTTATTGGTTAGAGCTTATAGCCAAGTAAGTTCCTCACTCGGCAGTAACCTTGGGGACTAGGTGACATGTATAACAGAAATACTCATCAACACAAAAGAGTAAGAAGGTTACTTACCTCGTTCACTTCATCCGTGCGAGCCATTAAGGTGATGGCCTGCTGGGTCATATCGGAGACAGCCTTGGGACCCAGCTTTATCTTCTTGCCAGCGCGGGAGCTATTCTCTTGCTCGCCAGCTACATTCCACGCCACTGCATAGGGCTCAGTGGAACCAAGGCCATTCCCGTTGAGCGTCCGAGTGAGAACTTTCCCTTTCTTCAGGGTAGTTCCCACATTGGCGCGGGTTGTCGCGGCACTGGTGTGAAGGGTAACATCTTTAGAGCCATCACCTGACCCGGCAGCCGCAGATCCGCTCGGTTTACTCGTTGGGACGAGCATTGTTGCTAGTGTCGTGGGCCGGATCTGAGGAGCGGTGCCCGGAGCACAGACCAAGGTTGTCTGTTTGGTGGAGGTGGTTTTGTCGGTTGAGGGGCGAGCCAGACCTGAAGCCGTAGGTTGGGTCTGGTTCTTTGACATAAGAGGAGAGTGAGCAGATTTGTTGGGAGAAGAAAGGGGAGCTGATTGAGTGGGCTCAACAATATTGCTGGCACCAAGATCAGGAAGTTGTTCATGCGCACCAGCTTGTGGGCTAGTGCCAGAGGAACTGGTGGCGAAGGTTTTCTCGGCGCTAGCATCGCTAGCACCAAGATTAGGAAGTTGTTCCTGGCCAACACCAGGGGTGCTGGGCCGAGTATCCTCCGCCGGGTGCGCCACCGGGTCTGACTGACACTGAGAAGCATGAGCCTCAACAGTGGGATCCTCGACTCAGACAGGGCTTTGCACCGCAGAATCAGCCGGAGGAGGCGCAGGCCTCAGCGGCGAGGCAATGCTAGGAGTAGCCTGGTTGGCCGACAAGGGCACGACGCTGAAAACAACAAACTGCTCATGAGAAAGCAAATACAGAACATGAGAATGACAAATGCAAAGTAAGCAGATCGCGAAAGCTCACCCGGTGACGGTCGGTTCGCGCGGTGGGCGACGTTTGACTCGACGCCCAGCAGCTTTGCGAGTCTTAGCTAGCGTGGTAGAAGCAGGAGCAGCAGGAGTGGCCTTGCTATTTTTGGCTGGCTGAGTACTGGAGGAGGCCCCGCGTCGCTTATTCGGCTTGGCGACGGGGATTTTGCCGACTCCGCCCACGGCGAGAGGTGGAGTGTCATGTATCTGGCCAGCTGCATAAGTAAATGACAGGCTTACTCAAATAAGTTAGAGGGCTAAGGTCACAAGGCAAGTACCTCCAAAATCTTACAATCATCATCATCGTCAGACCAATCTCGTAAGGGGTTTCGAGTGTTGCTCTTACCCGAAGAAGAAGTGGCAGCTGCATGTGGGATGGGCATGAAGCGCTCTAGATCGAACTCGACTTTGTCAGAGTCGGAGCGATCCTTGTTATAGCCGCTGGGAGGGACGGTACTATCATCAACCTAGTGAACGAGGTTCTGCCAAAGACAAACAGAATAAGCATAAAAAACTAGACTGAGAATAGCAAACAAGCTAAAGCTGACTCGGCAGTAAAGGTGACTCGGAAACTTACCCAGGGGACAGGCCCGACCTGGCTAAACGGAGGGCAGCTCCAAGCCCAATCCTCGACCAAGGTTAATTTGAAGATAGAGCTTACTCGGCGGGCCACAGAATCGTGGGTGAGCTCCTTCGTGGAATGCCGAGTAGGGTCATGCGAGCCACTCATAAAGCACATCTTGTGGCTCCTGGCTTGGATGGGGCTTACCCGGCGTGAGATGAAGGTGCACATGAGATCCGTGTCGGCAAGATGAAAGTTCTCATCCGGCGACAGCAACCTCTCCAGAATTACATTGGCCTCATTCACCACAGTGTTTTCGTCGCGCGGGTCAAGCTGCCAGAACTTCTTGCTAGGGACCTCGTCCGAGAAAGGGGGAAGCCGGATGTAATCAGTGGCCCCGCTATTTTTGACATAGAATAAAGTCCTATGTCATTTCTTGCAAGATTCAAGGCTAGTAACCCGAGGAAAGATGGAGTCTCTCCTGGGTGTGATGCTAGCGGCACCGCATAGAGTCGTCTTTTTCTCGGCTCGGGGAGCGCCGGGATGAGGAACTACCTGGAACCTAAATCTAAAATACTTGGCCCACAGAAGAACCATAGGATAAATGCCAAGGTAGGCCTCACAAGCAGAAATAAAGCAGGAAAGGGGGCCAATCTCTTTGGCAGGAAGATGATGCGTCTGAAGATGGAAGGTGGAGAGAAAAGAAGCAAAGAAACTGCTAACGGGCAAGGCAAAGCCTCGCTCAAAGTGGGAGAGGAAAACCACCCGCTCATTTGCATCGGGTTTGGGAGAGATCTCACCGACGGGAAGATGGCAATCAACCTCCAGCGGGATGCGCCTGGTGGAGCGCAGCCATTCGATCTCTTCGGCGGAGACCTCCGAACCCTCCCAGCCGCCGCGCTCACTGGCGGGAACCTCCTGTTCTTCGGCTCCTTCAGCAGCTTCGCGGGCGTCCATGATTTCCCTGGTGTCAGTCTCCTCCACCGTTGGAAGGGGTTTGGAAGAACAAGGACCTGTGGCAGAATGGAAAGAGGAAGAAAGCAATCGCCGAGCAAGAGCAGAGGGCAAGAGGAACCGCAGAAGAGGGAGTTGTATTTTGGAGGCGCAAGGAAGAAGAAGAGGCTATGGGGTAAACTGCACGGGCGAGGGAAGTTACGATCCCCTCACCCCTACTTATGGGCAGCAAAAACCATAATCGTGGGATCCCCCTGCGCCGTGCGGCCAGCGTGTGACCGTATACCCGGCCGAGTGAGCCAATCAGCGGACGCCACGTGGCAACAATACACGAAAAATCCCTTCCCACGTCACGAAAGGAAGGAGAAGGGGCGTAGACTGATGGGACTGCCACAATGACGAGGAATAACTGTGCAGCCGTCACTGTGCAGTCAGGGCTTGGAACAAAATTTGAGGCAAGTTACCATGATTACCAGCTGTCAGTGGCTGAAGCACGCCGAAAATGACTCGGAATTAGCCAAAATGACTCGGCACGAGGCGAAAACAAGCCAGAAGTCAAAGAACGAACCCGGATACTGTCAGATAGACTCGGCAAGATGCAAGACTGCGCCAAACAGTGCGCCCTAAGCAGTAAATAAAGACAAAAGAAAAAGTTCCAAACACATTAAAGGAACCTGGAGACGCCTAACAACTAGAACTGCTAGGCCTCGCCAGCTTTGGGGACTAATGTCGGGGGGATAACCCCCGATAGGGTCACAAGGGGTAAAACACAACCCAGTTTGGCTTACGCCGAGTGAAGAAAGAACCAGGCCGAGTAAGTACGGTCGGGTAAGAGGATCGTATGCGGCTGACATAGAAACTATGTCGGCCCGTATAGGACAAAGATGTTAACCTTGCAGGAACCAACAAGCCGAATCTCCCGAGGAGGGGCCGAGTCAGATAGGACGCGTGGCACCTTTCTGAGTGAGGTTCAAGAGGGACCATGGTAAAGCATGGTCAAAAGAGAACGGCGACGTCGGGTGACACGAAAGGAGCCGGGTGACGTCCAAAGCAAGGGCTGACGTACAAAGTTACTGCATGACGCCAAAAGGAACAGGAGGCCACGTACCAGAAGATTGTTAGCTGTCTAGCTTTGTGGACTGGGCCACTGGGCTTAGGGCAAGCCCATGATCCGGCCCACATAGTAGGGACCAAGATCCAAACAGTAACTCTAGAACCCAAAGGGGTATAACCTAGAAAGCATCGTCTATATAAGGAAGGGCATAGCTATAGTAGGGGGAGGTTGGACCAAGTAGGGAACTAGTGCACATAACACTAGTTCATACAGCTCAAGGAGCACTTATAAATCTCTAGCATTAATAAAATTCCTAAGTGTGGAGAGTTCATCTTGTTCTTCGTGCATGGCTAGACCGTGCACTTCCTCCCCGGTGACCACATGCACCCATTCGGTCCCCAACTTAAGCCTACCCATGGCATCTGCCGTGACACCATCACGACATATACGGCACATCCCCTTCTGCTAGCATCTTCCCTGGTACGTCCTATACACCATCCTTGACTTTCCCCCAACAACATACAAGTACCCACGTGTATTTTTTGGTTGTGATTCCCTGCAGTATGGCGCAAAACTTTTTGAATCGGTAGCCAAACGAATTTGCCATAATGATCTGCATGCACTTTACACTCTGTATTGGATTGTTGATCAGGAACTCTGCTTGTTCGGTCACTTGGGATGTAGTGATCTGTTGTTTAGTAAAACCACATGCATGTTATGGCACAATTCAATGATGAAGCTATTATTTTTTCCCCTTTCAATTGTGCCATAGGGCATACTGTTATTATGGTGTGAATTAGAGGGACTCAGTTAATTATAGGGTTGTACCACTACATGTTATTACAACATATTTGAGTGAATTAGGAATGGCACCATTCTTACATGGGTGTACATATTAAATTTTTTGGTCACCTCTTCGGCATGTGCTATACAACTGGATCAAGGATCAGAATAAAAACACTCCATCATTAGATCATGATCCACTTTATACTTCCTTCTAGGATTTTAATCTCTCTATTAGTTTAGGGTTTAGTCTTCTTTATGCTGGTGTTTGATCTCTATGTTAGTTTAGGCCTCAATTTATGTGTTCAAGTTTTAGTGATGGTGTGCTCTCATGTTGATGGTGTACTCTCATCTTGGATTAGTAAGGTTTTCATCAGTCCTTAGCCCTCAATAATTCTTACAATGGTCTGTTAAATTTCTAGATGGATATATAGGCTAAACCTTTTGTCACAGGATCGAGACAAAAGTTTAGTGGCCATTTCTTTTCAATTTCAAAATTCCTCGGTCATATTTCTCAAGGTTCTAGTTTCTGTCATATAAATTTCTCCGTTTGTCACTGTTCCTTGCAGAACATGTCATACCCATTAGAAGCTGGCACTCATACACAAAATTCAAGTTTCAAGGTATGTGAATCTTTTTCTCGTGCAAAAATCTAAGATCAGACAATACTACCTTTTCTCCCTTTGTCATAAACACTGACAAATGGTCCAACAATGTGATATTGTTATTGCAATACAACGTCCACTTCCTGGTTTTTATGTTCCAGAAACTGCCAAAGGAAAAATTTCCGGCATAAACACTCCCACAAACAGAATAATTGCACTGATTACAGATGCAAGAAAGCACTATGCATTGCCTACGATAAAACAATCCATATGTTACAGTTAAACTAAACTGCTACAGTAAAGCTATGCATTTGGATGCACTGAATTAGTTGGTGATATTTGTTGGGAATTTATTCTAGGATGCACTGAATTTATCAGCTTTATCTGTTGGTTTGGCATCTCAGATAATTTGTGTTTTGAAATACATCGCCATACGATACTTGTCAGCTCAGCAGCCTCAGCTGTATGGTTCTAGCTAGTTTTTTGTCTGCTTATTCTTCCCCCGTGAGTCACATCAGATTCTGATTTTTTTCCTTCTCTGGTTTCAGGTAAAACCACATTTGTGAAGAGGCATCTCACCGAAGAGTTCGAGAATAAATACGAACGTAAGTGTGCAGGAGCTTCGACTCCTACATCCACAACATCGATGTCGTTGATAGCCTATTCTTCGACCTGTCCTCAAGCTCCATCAGGTTGGTCACTAGGGAAACTTCTCCTTACAAAAGCTACGTGCATCGAATATGCTTGATGAAATCCATACAACTGCTATTAAAATACAACTGCTTATTGCTGGCAGTGGGTTGATTGTTGGCAGCAACAAGGGTTGGATCCATACATTCATCTGTTGATTGACATGTCCATATATCAATATGCATGCATACTGGTTTATTGTTTGTATTTGGTTTTCTTTCAACCTTCTAGTAGAACTAACTCCTGCAACTTTAATACTTTATTTTGCCTATATGCTAACCTTTAGTAGACTAACTCATGTAAGTTTACTGACTACATTTTACTGATATATTGTCTATATTTGGTGTTATGTTCAAGTATTTTTCGGCTAGCGCGTTGCTACTGATGGACAAACTTGATGTTGGACTTGAGGATTTAGAGTGGCTTGAACAGGCGCACAACTCATGATATAAAGCATTCGCCGGTTCTATGTAAAGTTGTTTTCTTATCAGTTGCACTCTTGTATGATATGTGTTGTGTACTATTGCTGTAGAAGTGTTATGTAACTTGCCTGTTTCTGAATATTGTATTGTGAGCTTGATATCAACAGAATAGATGAATTGTCATGTGAGCCCGGATTTGTTTTCTAGAGTGTATTTTTTTTAAGTCACCTTAGAAATGATCCTTACTTGTTTTTAAGGCAGTTTTGCTGGTGCTTGTACTTACTGTATAATGCCTTAAACTATTTTTTGAGACATTTTTGTAAACTGACTACAAATGTTTTTTGAGGCACTTTGAAAAGGGCCAATAAAAATTATTAGAAGCTTTTCTCAATAGTGCCTTAAAATTTATTCTAAGGCAATTTTCGAAATGCCTCAAAAAATATATTTTTAAAGGCATTTTTGGAAGTGCTTGAAAAACTATTTTTAAAGGCACTTTTTCAAAATGCCGTAAATAATTTTTCCCTATGCCATTTGATTCGGCATTATTTTTATTGCCTTCAAAGATTATTTGAGGCACTTTCAATATTTAAAGGCATTTTTTGTGCCTCTAATAATTAACCGTGGTGTAGTGAATCACACCCATTAGATCGGCAATAATGGACGGACCATGTTCACTTAGAGGTACTGTAGAAGTCCTCTATATATTAAAAGGAAATAACATAATTTATTACCTTATAGGTTGCAAATGTAATTTATTTTTTCTATTGTGGATGAGATTTAAATGAGAAATTCAGAAATGTTAATTATTTATTCTATATATTGTGAATAAGATTTGTTGTTTACAAAATGACTATAATACATATGCCCAAAATCTCATCTAGTAAGGCATGTGATTATTTATACTATAAAGGGATAGCTAACACTCACGTCATTACGTACGTTTCTTTACTATGGACATGGCGTGGAGTGAATTTTACATTAGAAGTGTCACCTTTCCAAGCTCACTCTATAATAAAAAATGGAAAGACACTTAAATTATTATATGTTCTAGAAGACCGATAGAGAGCACTCATAGGAGTTAGATGCATGTAAAACGAGTAATATTTGTAAAAAACTTTTATATTTAATAGAATTTCAAGATTTGTTTTTATTACTAAGTTAGACTATTTGACTACATAACTATATTTCTCAATGTTAATAATAATATTTTTCTTACAATGCTCTGACATCTGCAATGAACAATAGAATTATGCCATGCTAAATTTAAACAATAGTTGACAACAAAATTTATATTTCTTTCGTTAGATAGATCTCTTCCAAAAGTATCATTAAACCAAATCATTTAAATGTGAGAAAAATAAAAAAAAGATAGAATCTCGCATCCCTCCTCTAATTAATTTACGATGTTTGGGTAAATTATAGTGTGCATGAACATACATGTGTGCATGTTAATATGATTTAGTATGTTGGTATAACTATCCACATCATACGGTCTAACAAATATCTCGATAGAGTATTCTAGTGTATAATTTGATATAAGTTTGGTGATGCCGTCTGTTTGCTCCATCTCTGGCATCCTTGGGCCTTAGAGGTGTGGCACACCACACCCTCTCGCTGGTGGGAGGATTTACTTTTTAAGACTGTTTTCAGTGTATTTTCAGGATGGTGAGGCGGCAACTATATCATGAAGCCTGAATAAGGTTTTCTCCGTCCTATCCTTGCTCCGTTGGTACATCTAGCACTGACGAAGAGTACATTGAGTTGTGTGCCCGACGGATCTCCTAGGATCTAGTCCATTTTTTTCATGTGGTTTTAGAAGTTTCTTCCAATCTACGTTGTCACCAATGGCGATAGTTGTTGCTCTGGTACGCTGGTACTATGGGGCTTAGCAAAATAACTTCTCGTCAATCTACTAGGACAAGCTATACTACAACAAGGTTTATCTAGTTCCGGTGATGGAGGGGCGAGGACAGCGGCGCGACTTCGGCGTGCGGTAGTATCTGTAGTTGTCGCTAGATAGTCCAAAAAAACCTATTTATATTAATTTTGGTATTCTTTGTACTGTTGTTAATGATTACTAATAGATTGGTAGAATTTTCACATTTTTTTACATAACTATATACAAAATCTTCAATATATATAAGTTAACTACTTCGAACAGCACACACGCATACCACCACGTACACATCACACAACACATACCGAAGACCCAAGACTATGGCCAACGGTGACACGGTCACCGTATATGTTGACACGACTTACCCTAGTAAGTCCGACAACCTGCCTAGTAAAGTTCAGGAAGCCTCTGCGGGACGGCTGAAGGCTCAGGAGGCCAAGAACTACAAGAAGGCCGACGCGCTTCAGAAGATCATAGTTTTTTTTGAAATGGTTCAGAAGATCATAGTGGATGTTGGATATACAGGTCACTTCGAATTAACAATAAATCAACTAGCTTCTTTTTGTATGGTCTCATCTTCTGAGACTTCTCACTTCCGAGTGCAGGCAAGTTGTTAACCTAAGAGGGGAACATGTTCTTGCAAAGAAGTACCAGATTAGGCTAATGTTTGTCCCACTTCTTGTCCTCAATCGATGTTTGACGACTTTTCTCGAGTTGGGTCAAGTTTCAACCAGCATTATTTTCTCTTCAAATTTATATGTCAATTGCAAGAGAACAACATCAATTGCATGCTGATATATGGAAATTAAAGGCTCTTGATTCTTAAGAAATGAGTACTTCACATTTCAGCCGAAATAAGTAACTTTTTTCTTGTCGGTGTTTGTTAATGACAAGATTTGCAGTGGAGAAAGTAATTTTGCGTTAACTAGAAGTGGCCATCCTATGCCTGCCCCTTCCAATTTTCTTACATATATAATTAAGGTAGAAAAATGTTAGGGCTCGTTTGATTCAAAGAAATCTCATAGGAATTTTGAAGGATTTTGATCCTTAGGAATTTTTTCTATGTGCATCGTTTGATTCATAGGATTTGACTCTTAGGAATTTTTCCCATAGGATTGCATTGTACTATGTTTTTGAGGAAACTTTCCATCCACCTCAACCTCATGTTACAATTCCTTTGTTTTTCCTGTGAATCAACCACTTCTTTAAAAAAAATCTTGTAGGCTATAAATCTTCCGAGTGCAGGCAAGTTGTTAACCTAAGAGGGGAACATGTTCTTGCAAAGAAGTACCAGATCAGGCTAAGGTATGTCCCACTTCTTGCCCTCAATCGATGTTTGACGACTTTTCTCAAGTTGGGTCAAGTTTCAACCAGCATTATTTTCTCTTCAAATTTATATGTCAATTGCAAGAGAACGTCATCAATTGCATGCTGATATATGGAAATTAAAGGCTCTTGATTCCTATGTGCAACGTTTGATTCATAGGATTTGATCCTTAGGAATTTTTCCCATAGGATTGCATTGCACTATGTTTTTGAGGAAACTTTCCGTCCACCTCAAACTCATGTTACAATTTCTTTGATTTTACTGTGAATCAACCACTTCTTTAAGAAAAATTCCTGTAGGCTATAAATCTTGTAGGATTCAACTGGACATGACATTCTAATCCTGCATTTTTTCTATTCCTGTGTTTTTCCTATCCCGCGAATCAAACAGGCCCTTAGAGGTTTCTTCATCCTTTTATTTCATTGATTGACATCTAAGATTATCTTTCACAGTAGAAGAGTGCATCGCCGGTTTGTGCCGATCAGCAAGATCCTAAAGCCGGTGCTCAAGGAGTGTGTGACCCCTGTTACATGTGACTGGCATTACTTCTACGTGACGAAGACGACGAGATCGTGCTTGTTTTTAAGGTAACTCTTGCCTGCTTTTCAACAGATTTGGAAGCGCACTCTCAGCCTCCAAGAACCCATGGTCTGTATGTAATAAGAGCTTAACATTTTCAGAAACTTCATCCACCAGTCAAAGTGTTGGTACCAATCTCGAAAGCTTTGTGCGTGTTCACAGACTTCGAAAGCACTAGCTAGGGAAACGCGGCTCTGCTCCCTGAAGAGTTCTGTACCAAGTGACAGCTGCAGGATGAGTCGAGATAAATCGTTAAGTTGCAGAATGTTAGTGACACCCACTTTGTAACTCTGCCCATGCGTGTTTCTGTCCGGTGAAGATTCGTAACAGAAAGTACCGTGCTGTTCATCAGATCCTACTGCATGGGGAATTCGTGCTCTGGAGTAGGCTGTGACTCTGTAAGGAGGGGTACATCTTTCTGCTGATTACAAAAGGAAACCACTTGCACACAGATTATATTTTTCTTTTCTATGCCTTTGGGCGAGATGTGGAAAAATAATGGAAACGAATCATCATCTGCATACGTAGTGCTGGAGTTGACAAACCACACGCCTGGATCTGTAATCTGCAGCAGTAAAATGACCTTAGTGGTGTGAAGAAAAAGAAAAAGAAAAACCTGTTCGTTTTGCTCTCCACTACACTGCATGTACATCGTCCATTTTATGCCAAAATTAAGCAGGCCAACAGCCGCAGTGGATCTCAAGACACTGTTCATCTCTCTGAATATCATAGCCATTGTTCCATGCACAATCACATGGCTAGGTGGACGCTAAGATCACTAGCTCCGGACTAGTCGTCTAACATATGGACACGTACTCGTGCCGCGAGCGCATATCGGACAGTGCTACGCATCCCCCGGGGGATAAAAACTTCTGATCCCCCGGGTCCTCGTGCTGACACGTGTCCATCCAAACTCGTTTTTGCTACACTCAGACCCACTTTTGCTACGTAATGCCCCGTTTTAGCTACACTGTAGCAGAAAACGGTTCGGCCCAGAAATATAAAACAGATTGGACCTCGTCGGTGATTTCGCCGGAAACCTCGCCGGAGACCATGTAGCAAGAAAGTTGGACTAACGTAGCATATTCGACCTCGCCGGAGACTCGCCGATAGACCTCACCGAAGACCGTGTAGCAAAAACGTACGCTATTGTAGCAAAAACGCAAAACGGTGGTAGCAAAAAAGTTGTGCTAATGTAGCAGATACGACCTCGCCGGAGACTTAGACCTCGCCGGAGACGACCTCGCCGGAGACGACCTCGCCGGAGATCGTGTAGCAAAAACTCAACGCTATTGTAGCAAAATCACAAAACAGATATAGCAAAATGTTTTTTCTAATGTAGCAAAGGGGACATCGCCAGAGACATCGCCGAAGACTCTCGCCGGAGACCACGTAGCAAAATCATATAGATTGGTTGTAGCAAAAAAAATATACGGAAGTAGCAAAAAAAATATACAGAAGTAGCAAAAAAAAATGCGAAAGTAGCAAAAGAGTAGAAAAACCATATAGATTATGTTCTGGATGCTCATTGATGGCGCCGGTCAACCGGCGACGCATGCCTTGTTTTTTTTTCCACATGCACCGATCGATGCTAATGCATTGGGCTGCTCCATCAGAGACTACTAGCTAGTCTTCCTTTCTTCGACCGATCAGAATCATGAGTGTGCTGCTCCATTGGGCTGCTTCGCGCGGCAAGGGCAGTGACGACGCGGCCGGGAAGGCGGGTGGAGGCAGGGCGCGGCAAGGGCGGTGGCGGCGTGGCTGGGAAGGCGGGCGGAGGCAGAGCTACGGCGCGCGGCGGAGGGCACGGCAGGCGGCGCGCGAGCTGCAGGCCTGCAGCGGCGAGCGGCGCGAGAGTTATGGCGGCGCGGTGAGAGAAGCTGCAGGCAGTGCGGGAGCTGCAAGAGGACTAGCTGCAGAAGCTGCAAGAGGCCTAGCGGCAGCGCGGGGGTTGTAGGACGGCATCACATGGAGGTTGAAGGACAAAAGAATAAATGGCTGTTTTGTAGGGCAGCTATGAGGTAGCAGCGGGCATGCGGGATGTAAACCGTGCGTACGCAGCCGGACGAGCGACCCGGGGGATCAGTTGGTTCGATCCCCGGGGGAATAGTATCATTTCCCATATCGATGGGCTCCCACAAACCAATTCGTCCACCGCGCCATTTGGTGGGAAATATTCCACTTCACAGCACCCCTGCACCTGCGCTGTCACAATCACGCGGCATCATACGCTAATAATGCTACAAATTCAGGCTATGTGGGAAAAGGCATGAAATGGAAAGGAACGGAGAAACATGCATGGACATAGACGCGTGTCTCTTGCACCGCACGTGCCATCTGGCAATTCTTCTTTTCGTCAGATTGAGCATGAACATAACAAATACTTCCTCCGTTTCAAAATATAAGATGTTTTAGGTTTGTGAAGAAAATGAATCTAGACTTGTTTTAATATGTAGGTTCACTCAACTTTTGGATGAATCTACACACTAAAAGAAGTCTAGATTCATTTTCTTCACAAACCTAAAACATCTTATATTTCGAAACGGAGGGAGTATAAGTTATCCGTTCCTGTTTGTGCGCGCGTGTACAAGCGACAGTTGGCTTACAAGTTGATCAAGTCACCTGCTCCCTTGGAAAGTTGACATGCATTGGTATCTAGTCAAAGTTGAGACCATTAATATAAACCGGATGTATATGTGTGCATACACCTACAGCCAAGAGGTAAGGCAGACAGGCATGCAGTGCAGGCTGGCTAAGTGTATACACTAGACTTTCGTGTTGGTTCATTATGCAGATAGATGCGCAGACGCGTGATTAATTAGTGGGACGCAATGATCCGGTACTTGATTAGTTGGACGTAGGATGCAAGTTAATCTTGGGTACGATCAGTTGTATTCTTGCATCATTACTGATCGTATGCAGTATGGTTTGCTAGGGTCGACCGGTTGCGTATAGATCGCACAAATGAGCAAAGTTCTGGATTCATTAGTCTGCTCAGGTCAATAGCGCTAATTAACCTACGTTCTGGATTCAGCAACTGAAACCAAGCTCCACAACCACGACTGCGAAACGGACGGGATCACTACAATTCACCAGCTTCATTTCATCATTTGGGTCGTTAATTAGTTGTCGGCGTCGTCGAAGCTTCGTTTGGGAGCTTAGCTAGAGTAACCTAATCATCAGTTAGCACGCAAGTCAGGAGAGACAATCTAACTAAACAGGGAGCCTAGCTATACTATTCATCTGGCGATGTAACATAAAGAAAAAAAAACTGTCGTTTTGCTCTCCACTAAACTGCATTTACAACAAACAAAGATGTAGAGATGGAGATCTGGAGTAACCTGTTCCCAAAACAACTCTTGAGAGGTCGTCATCGTCGTTCCAACCATGCCCATCGTTATCAGCATCAAAGAACTGTTGAGTTGGCGTGAACTGCGGCTGCAGACAAATCATCAGGTGAGATCTCAAGCACCTGAATTCAATTTAAGCTGCATCCTCTCAGCTTTATTCGGCAATCTAAATTGAACAGGCAATTGGCATAGAAGGACTGATTTTCCTGCCATCGAGGCCGTGGATCCGGCCGACCGACACAAGGCCAGGTCTGAGTCTCTATCCACGCGGGCCAAAGAATCGTGTGGAGAACGCCATAATGATGGCCTTGTCTGCAAATGTGGTGCTCATAGTAGACATTTGGTAAGGATAAGGCATGGGTGAAGTTATCGTCTTCTTTTTCTTCTTCTCACGATGACATCCTGATGACATATACTGTCTGCTTCAAAGATTTTTCAGGGCATCTTCATCGGGAGACCCAAACGAACGGAACGAAATGCTTCGTTCCAGTCCGTTTGGATCGAGCTACTGGTGTTTTTGGGGCATGGTCCGGCCTTTTTGCCAGCCACGCCGTAAAGAGACAATATCAGATAGGCCAGCCCAAGAGAAGAAAGCTCATTGTGTGGTTGTACCTAGGCCAGTATGTGTCCGGTCAGACCCATCCAGGCATCAGATTTGGGTCACAGATGGATCGATTCGGCTTGACTTAGTCCATATGGGTTTGTGCTACCATGTAAATGCTTGAATGGACACTTGAATAGGAATATGGGCTAATGCAAAGCTAACTTCTTTATAGGAATATGGTCTACCTAATCGGTCTGATCGTGTCCTATTCAAGTGTCCTACGCGGAAGTACTACGCATATAGTTTTATTTTATTTTAAGGTTTACCATTTCTAAGCACATGTATGAGCACAAGAAATGCTATTTAGAATGTATTATATTTTGATTCATTGGTAGCACAAACATGGTATTTAATAAATAATTTAGTTGTATGTTTGGGTAAAACACCACACTAAAATGTCGTATGTAACTTATTTTCGTGCATCCGCTTAGTAAACAACTCAGAGAACAAATTAAATGTTTAATTTTAGGATAACCATATAACTCTTTTTTCAATCTTAAAAAGTTGGATCTCGATTCCTTAGCAAATTCATTAATGATATTACTTTGTCATGTTGAATGTGAGGAGTTTGCTCAGCATACTAATCCCATAAGGTTTGAAAATGCTTCGCTTAGAGCTAATGGAATAAAGTTATGAAGTAATGCGTGAAACTTCACTAATTATTGTAATCTCTTTTTCCTCTCCGGTCTGTGGTGTGTGCTGGTACGTTGAGGCAAGAGTCACGTCAAGACACATGAGCAAGTAACTAAAGAGACAAGGCTCGGGAGGAGAAGAAGGGCAAAGGGGATACTTGGTTAATAATTTATGGTGCTCTATGTAGCTCATGATAGTCATGTTCTTTCATCTTTACGCTTCACATTCCAGTTAGTACTAATACTGAAATAAAGCCCATATATGCTTACAAGTGAATGATGCATTCTATGTGAGTGATGAAATTGAAAATTTATTGCTTTGTCTTCATCCAAAGGAAGTTCAGTGTGAGGAATGAAATTCCCACCACCAACATCTATGCATGATTGCATCAATAATATTATAAATGTTGCTTGACAAAGGCTGATTCATGGATGATGCATGTCATTACATAGGGCTATTTTAAATTTCTCTCTGATGTGATTTGATTAATGGATTAAAATGTTGAGATCTGTCAAACATAGATGGTTAGTGCCATGTTGTATAATTTATTTATATAATTTTTTATTGCATATTCGTATAAAATTAGTAGCTAAAGCAAATTCTGGATATTGAGCATAGTCGAAAAAACATCTATTCCTCTAGAAAACAAAACATCATCTATTTTTTATGGAAGTGCCCTATGCTAGAGTGCCATTAAATGGGAAGATAGTGCTTCTAAATAAATAAAATTAAAACATAAAACCAGCATGGGACCCGTTCAATCATACGGGCATTGCCACTATCACCGCATAATTAACAGCGGAAAGACATTTAAAATTTCATATGATCTAAAATACCGATGGGAAGCAATGTAAAAGGTTATATACATGTAAAATGAGTACCATTTATACCAAGATTTTATATTTAATACAATTTGAAGATTTATTATTATTACAAAGTTAGACTATTTGACTACACCCAACTATATTTCTCAATGTTAACTATACCGCTTTCTTACAATGCTCTGACATCTACAATAGGCAAAAGAATTATGCCAAGCTAAATTCGAACAACAGTTGAAACAAAAATTATATTTCATTCTTTAGATAGGTCCCTTCAAAAATTATCATTAAACTAAATCACTTAAATGTGGTCAAAATAAAAGATAGAATCACATCCCTCGAAACGTTAATTCATGATGCTTTGGTAAATTATAGTATGCATGAACAAACATATGTGCATGTTAATATGATTTAGTATGTGATAGGTCTCCACATCATACGGTCTAAACAAATATCTTGATAGAGTATTCTAGTGTAGGATTTGATATAATTGTATACAAGTTTTCAATATATAACTTAAATGTCTCGAACAACACCACGAGCACATCACACGACATATACCTAAGTCCCGAGACGTGGAGTCATTTCTTTGTTTTCCGTGAGCCCTCACAAGCACAAACCTCAAGGCATGAAGTATGAGCTGCACACTCTTCCTACGAGGCCTCTTGCTGTCAAAGTGACTTCTTTTGCATTGTTCATAAGGGAAAATAGCTTACAAGTATGTATGCTAGTTTCCTAGGTTAGATGGATGCGCAGGGCTGTGTCACTTGACTCAATCACTGAATATCAACAGAGCACCCTCTGAACATTTCTTGCATCGTATATACATATTGTATGGCCTTTGACAAAGTGAAATGGTATCAGTGGGAGAATTAGGCGCAAGCGAGCTGTATGGACCTGTGGGCACTGCTAAACCCCGAGAACCCATGGGGATGGAGGAAGGAAAAGCACACGAGAAAATGGCGAGTTAGTCAGCCGTGACTTGTCATCGAGAAGAGCTTGTCCGGTGATTTCTCTCCTCATGCTCCCAACCAACACAATGGCTTCATTAACTGTAGAATTTGTACTCTGAACCTCAATACTCTCAAGGAATATAGATTTTATACTCTGCTCCCCAATGGGGACCGATTATTGTGAACCGGTAATCTGTTTTTAACATATTATCAACTTTAGTTTGCAATCATGTAAAAATACTTAGTTTCCAATTTATTTTTTAATTTCATGTGCCATTCTCTCCATGCCAAAAGACATTGTTGCCCATTGTTGGCATTTCCTTTTCTTTGTATACTGGACTGGATCCTTCCCTAAGGGAAAAAAATACTCACTTAAATGTTTCAGGGGACTTTATGCCTCGGTTCCTTTTGGAGTGTTCCATTTGCTGTTATCATTGCTAAATATGGTTGCAATACAAGCCCGTGAAGAAAGGTGGAAATTGAGGTTGTTCTGCATTATCTCTGTTATTTATATTTTAGAAACTTTCAGCTTACAATTACATTAAAAAGGATAGTCTTGTTCACCACAGTTGCCGTAATAAAATGCTTCTATGGAAGTGAAACTGGCATGCTCCTTATTCGATACCATTTGAAATTTTCTGCAGAGTCATTGATGATCATGCCAACTTTTGGGGTTCCTCAGGTAGAACAACACTATCGGACGGACGCAGCGCCCCTCCCGCCCGTCGCTTGCCCGGGCTTCGACGTCGCGCGCCTCCTGGGAATTCCCGATTGATCAAGGGCAAAATCGATTCTATAAATGAACAAAAACGGATTTGCTAGTTCTCAGGCGCCTGAAAACTTCTTAGGTCTCAGTCACCTCCCTCACCAATTTTTCTCGCGATTCGTGCAACGTGAGACTTACACATGTGTTGCAACTAGGTTGTAACTTAGATTTTAATGAGTTACAACTAGGTTGCAACTAAGAATTAGTACACATTATATAAGTTGTAACTAGGTTGTAACTGAGAATTAACATAAATAATAGAATGATATCATCGACTTAGACATAAGAAGTTCTCAGGCGCCTGAGATCTAGGCACTCCCCAGGGCCAGCGCTGAGGGATCGTGACCCTGGCATTGCCAGGGGCCCACGACAGGAGGGGGCCCAAAAATTTGTACTCATATACTCTCTTTGTCCGCAAATAAGTGTACTTTTAGTCTTGTTCTAAGTCAAAGTTAATAACGTTTGACTAATTTTTATAGAAAAACGTAATGATACTTATGACTCGAAATTGTTACCAATAGATATGTTTTTAAATTTAGTTTCATAATATGTTAATTTGATGTAATATATGTTGCTATATTTATCTATAAAATTGGTCATATTTAATAAACTTTAACTTGGTCAAACGCTAGACGTACACTTATTTGCGAACGGAGGAAGTATATATATACGGGTATATATTGCTGTCCACGACGCGAGAAACGAGCTGGGCCCGGGAAACCCGTCACAATCGTGTCACGCGAGCAGGAAATCAAAAAGGGTCACTACAACACGAGGCACCAGGCTCATGAGGCACCAGGCTTACGAGTTACGACACATTACGACGCTGGATATATGGGTTACAACGCGTCGCGAATTTGTGATCTCCCTTCTCTTCTCTTCTCTTCGACTCTTCGGAAATTGGCCGGACTCCACGCCTCGATCTCTAGGGCCCTGCCTCCCTGACTCGATCGACGATTGCAGATTCGTAGGTCATCTATCGTCTATCGGGGATCACAATTTAACCAGCGGCAGGCCCTAATCCTCACTCCTAACTTATTATCATTGGAATTATTTCTTATTTGAGGTAATCAAACTAGCAACAAATAATACTTATTATATTTTAAGACTAAAATGTTTGGTTGGATGTTAACTTTTATTTTGAAAGTACTAGTAGATATATATATATAATAATTTTTTTAATATGTCTATATATACATTAATTAAGGGCCAATGCCATCGACTTTGCCTAGAACCGTGAAAAATATAGAGCCGGACCTGGCACTCCCAAAGAAAAAAGCCTCTCCGTCTTGTGGGCCTCTAGAGGCGTTAGGCCTTGGCAGTCGTATCCATCCCGGAAAACGAGCGGACTCTATCGATCGTTCCACAAGTACAGCTGCTCCTCGTTCCTTCCTACAGCTCGATTCTTCAAATCTCTGAATGATGGAAGTCTTCTTTCCTATAGCTCGGTTCTTCAAGAAATAAAACTTAGAAGTGATGGCTTCTTGGAGGTTGAATTTGTCCATGAAGGTCGAGCATCAATGTTCATGCTCATATTTTAGCTCGTACTCACTCCATTTTAAAATATAAGATGTTTTAGGTTTGTAAAGAAAATATATTTAGACTTTTTTAGTGTATAGATTCACTACAAATCTGTGTGAACCTATATACTAAAAAAAGTCTAAATACATTTGGTTAATAAAGCTAAAACATCTTATATTTTAAAATGGAGGGAGTAGCTCTCTAGATATGATGTATGGTCGCCGAGTGTGGCTATTACAGTCTCCTAATATTTCGATTGTACCCATGTCTATTGATTAATATAAAGAGAGTGTTTCCCCTAAAAAAAGCTGCTCCTCGTCCCGTTCCTCAGTCGTCGTCTCTCCCGAAAGCACCTCTGCCTAAAACCCTTCCTGCATACCGAGTGGTAATGTGCTATAGCACAGTACCACTGACATAATACCGAAACGCCACAGACGGGGGATGGCACAGCGAAGCGCGCGGGGTCCATCTAGTCTTTCTCTACTTGCATAAAACTTAAAAATTTGGCTACAAAGATGGTTGAAACAGGGAAGCATTTGGTGTTTCCATTGATCTACAAGCTTAGGGATTGTTTGATTCATAAGATAGGAAAAGTATAGGAATAGGAAAAACATAGGATTGAGATGTCATGCCAACTTAAATCCTATGTAAAGAGGAATTTTGTTTGATGTAGCAAATGAATTTTTTCATGAGGTATGATCTAATGTTTCTTTCCTATAGGAATTGCACTACAAGATTCCTATAGGATTAATTCCTATAGGATGTGTTCCTATAAATCAAACAATAACATAGTAAAAATTCCCATAGGATTCAAATCCTACACAATTCCTATGCAATTCCTATGAATCAAACAAGCCCATATTGAGTTGGCCTTAATATTACATGTGTCAACCGCATCGGTTGAGAGGCCTTTTTCAGCAATGAAGATCATCAAATCCAAATTACGTAACAAGCTCAATAATGAATGGTTCAATGACTTGATGATATGCTACACCGAACAAGAGATATTTAGACAACTTGATAGTGCTGTTATTGCTCAATGGTTTCAAGCCATGAAGAAGAGGGGGAAACATTTACCTCGTATGCCTAGAGCTAATTAGCACATCGTTGGTAATATCTCCGTATATTTGTTTATTCCATGAATCAAGATGGTTGTATTTTGAAGGCATGTTCATGTGATTTACTAACCCATCTTTTTTTATCATGTAGGTCTTGTTGTGTGTGCATTTGGGCATTTCAACTCTTGTCATCGATCATCATTGGGGTTTTATTTGTCCGTTAGGAGTTCTTACTAAGTCCTATCATATCTAATATTAGTGCTTATGCACATTTGAATGTGTTGTAAACTTGTGAACATTGGAATATATTGTGAGTCCTCTTATAACTATATTATATTTGTGTTTCCGCACTAAAACTATTGTGAAAAACAATATTTGCTCCATCTGATATTTATATGTGTCTAAAAAAATTAGATAGGCCAAAAAAAATTAAATAGGCCAAAAAAAATTAGTTGGCTTGCGGCGGGCCCAAGCTTCGACAAATTGCTGGGTCCGCCTCTTTGGAGCTATGAAAGAACCAATCTGGATTTTACATTGGTGGGTCAAGTTTCCACTTTTGTTGTCAGCATTATCTGCTCTTCAAAATTATATGACAATTGCAAGAGAACGTCATCAATTGCATACTGATATATGGAAATTAAAGGCTCTGGAATCCTAACAAATGAATACTTTGCATTTTTAGCTGAAATAGGTAGTTCTTCTTTCTTGTCAGTATTTGTTAATGACAAGATCTGCAACGGAGAGAGTAATTTTGCGTTAACTAGAAGTGGCCATCTTATTCTCGCCCCTTCCAATTTTGTTATATATATATAATTTAAGGTAGAAAAAAATAAAGGCTCTGCAACCTTTTATCTCACTGATTGACATCAAATTATCTTTCACAGCAGAAGAGCCCATCGCCACTTTGTGCCGATCAGCAAGAATGCAAGATCTAAAGCCGGTGCTCAACGAGCGTGTGACCCCTGTTACATGCTACTAGATCCTGGCATTGCTTCTACGCTACGAAGACGACGAGACCATATTGGTTTTCAAGGTAACTCTTGCCTGCTTTAACAGATTTTGAAGCGCAGTTTTAGCCTCCTGGAACCGTGCGTTAGAGTATTGTTTGGACACGGTTATTATGATACTTAGGACTCTAGTTTAACTTGGCTTATACTTTAAGATGATCTCTATACGCCTATATATACTTGCCTATTATACTCAATAATACATTCGACATATTCCGCCAATCCCTTTCTATCGTTCTACACCGTGGTGTGAAAGAGCTTAAATATTTGCAGAAACTTCATCCACCAGTCGAAGTGCTGGTACCAATCTGGAAAGCTTTGTGCGGCGTTCACAACCTCCGACAGCACTAGGCCGTCCGTAGGCCGTAGCTATTCGACCAGACGTGTTGTGTAAACATGTTTGATCACGATGGCGTTGCGGAGTCCTGAACAGCGCACGGAGACGCGCCGCTGCTCCCTGTGTGCCAAGTGACAGCAAGATGTTCAGTTCTGCGACAACTGATTGGAGATAGATTGTTAAGTTGCAGAATGTTAGTGCGTGATACCACAGGGGCTCCCTGAACTAGTTTCTGCTTAGCTGCAGAAGCTGAGTAACCCATTTGTAACTCTATCCATGCGAGTTTTGGTCAAGTGAAGACCCGTAACAGAATGCAACGTTCGTGTTGTTCGTCCGATCCTACTGGGGAATTCATGTTCTGGAGTAGGCTGTGATTCTGTAAGGAGGGTAGATCTAGCTGCTGATTACAAAAGCCAACCACTTGCACAGTGCACACACACAGTGGTATCTTTGCATTGCACCGATCATCTTCTTATTTTTTTTATGCCTTGATAGAGATGTGAAAAAGATAAATAGAAACGAATCATATGCATAGTGCAGGAGTTATTTTTTGCGGGGAATCTGCATAGTGCAGGAGTTGACAAACCACACGCCTGGATCTGTAAGCTGCAGTAGTAAAATGAGCTTAGCAGTGTGAAGAAGAAGAAGAAGGAGGAGGAAAAGAAAAACTGTTGTTTTCCTCTCCACTACACTATACTGCATGTACATTTTCTGAGAAGAAGGAGAACTGTAGTTTTCATCTCCACTACACTATACTACACGTATATCGTCCATTTTATGTCGAATTAATCAGGCCAACGCAGAGTCTGTTCCCAAACAACTCTTGAGAGGCCATCACCATCGTTCCAACTATGCCCATCATCATCATCATCATCATCGTCATCATCATGAATAACTCTTCAATTAGCATGAACTGAGCCTGCAGACAAATCATCAGGCGAGATCTCAAGTGAGCACTTGCATTTAATTCAATTTGCGTCTCCAGTCGATGATAATAGTATAATTTGTAAGATGAAAATACTCCTTAAAACAAAGATTTTCACTAGATATCTCCGTAAGTGGGTCATTCTCACAGAAGATAATCTTGTTAGGAGGAATTGGCATCGAAGTATACACTATGTTTTTTGTCACCATAATGAGACAATACGCTATTTATTCTTCCAATATAAATTTGCTCGTGCTATATGATCAATCATCCAAATAGCCTCTGGTTTATCTCCTCCACGCTCGGTAGTCAAGGCAACTGGCTAAATGGGATTGAGGATAAATATGAGACTTTATTTAGCGCGTGAGAGCTTGTCATTATTTGATCGCTTTGGCTATGTAGAAATAACAAGATTTTTAATAATATTGTGTCTTCTCCCCTGCAGGTTATATATCAAGCCACGGCGATCCTCCGATCATGGACCTCTTTCCAATGTATAAAGTTTCGTGACTTATTTGCGGAGGGTTGTATGAGATTAGAGGACACAGATAGGAATATCTTCTTCGGACATGGATGGAAGCGTGATATACGGATAGATTTGCCATTGCGCGTTTTGAGAACTTTATTTTTACCATTATTTGTAATTCTGTTATTTTTTTTCTAAACTCAAGTTATGTGGTTGATCGGTTGTGTGTATCCTAGCTATGCAGAGGCCGGACGTAAATTTACTTTAAAGTAATAAAGCGTCAATTTCCAAAACAAAACCAAAAGTAGCCATCCTATTCTCGCCCCTTCCAATTTTGTTACATATATAATTTAACGTAGAAAAAAGTCAGAGGCTTCTTCATCCTTTTATCTCAATTGATTGACATCTGGATTATCTTTTACAGCGGAAGAGTGCATCGCCGGTTTGTACCAATCAGCAAGAGTGCGGCGCTGCTCTCTGAAGAGTTCTGTACCAAGTGATAGTAGGATGTTCAGTTCATCGACAACTGACTGCAGATAAATTGTTAAGTTGTAGAATGTTAGTGACACCACTAGGGATCCGCGAGTATTCGTGGGAACTGGCTGAATTATTTTCTGTGTAGCTGCAGAAGCTGACTAACCCACTTGTAACTCTGCACATGTCTGTTTCTGTCTAGTGAAGATCCCTAACAGAATGATGTACCGTGCTAGCTGTTGGTCAGATCCTACCCGGGGAATTCATGTTCTGGAGTAGGCTGTGACTCTGTAAGGTAAGGAGGGTACATCTACCTGCTGATTACAAAAGCCAACCACTTGCACACAGTCGTATCTGTTGCACCAATTATCTTCTTTGATATGCCTTGGGCGAGATGTGAAAAAAGAAATACAGAGTAGGAAACGAATCATCAACTGTATAGTGCTGTGCATCGTCCATTTTATTGCCAAACTAAGCAGGCCAACAGAAACGGCGGATCTCAAGACGTAGAGACGGAGATCTGTGGTAAGTAACTTGCCACTTTGCCAGAGGCTGTTCCTAAAGAACTCTTGAGTCTTGAGGAGACATGATCGTCGTCGTTCCAACCATGGCCATCAGCATCAGCATGAAGAACTCGTCATTTACCATGACCTCCTCGAAACAGGCTGACGTCCAGCTTTATAAATAAAGCAACATACATACATGAGTCCATACAAAACACAGCACACAACGTTTCACACATAGCAGGCACGCACACACGCACGCCCTCCACTGGCATAGCCGAAGGCCAACGCAGGCCAACCAACACACATCAACATCTAAAGCACGATACAGACACCATCCTGAAAGAGCCCTCATGGGCCAGACGAAGTAGCAAGCCGGCGGGCCGCCGCAATCAGGTGCTCCAACATCTCGTCTAGCCGCACCCGCTCGCGCTGTCTACACAGCGGGTACCACTGCTTCAAGAAAGCCAGAAAAGTGAAGGCCGAGTCAGAGGCCCGGCGAAGAAAAATACGCTCAATGACCATCTTATTCCTAATATTCCATAGAGTCCGGGTCATCATCGTGAACACCAACCAAAAGAGGCGCCTCCTCCTCCCAGTATGGTTCGCGGCGGCCTCCAGAAACTCCCCAAGGTCTAAGGCTTGCCACTCAGGCCCCAGAGCCTCGTGAATGAAGTTCCATAGGAAACGAGCAGCTGGGCACGAGAAGAAGATATGTAGGCCCGTTTCCGGAACCACACACAGGGGCAAAGGCCATCACCTGGCCCATGCCGCTTGGCCACCTCAAAACCCGAGGGAAGCCGGTCACGCAAGAGTTGCCAAACAAAAAATTTAAGCTTCAGGGATAGGGGGGCCTTCCACAATGGTGCGACCCATGGCAGCACATGCCCTCTAAATAGGGCCCTGTAGGCAGAGCTCACCGAAAAGAACCCCGAAGGAGTAAGGCGCCAAGCATGGGTATCCGAGGAGTGCGCTAGGGATAGCAGGAGACTGTCCCTCAGCCCCTCCCAGGAAACCATCTCGGCCTCCCCGAGGTTCCTCCGCAAAGCCACCTGCTAGGATCCACCCTGGAACGCCTTCCCTACCAGGAGGGCGGGGTTGGCACAGATCGCAAACATCTCCGGGCTCTCGAAGCGCAAAGGGTGAGGTCCGAGCCAGGGGTCGAGCCAGAATAGGGTATCCATTCCATCGCCTATGGATATGGACAGCCCTTTTCGGATAGCTAGCTTGATGTCCTGGATGGCTCGCTAAAACTGCGATCCCTCCCGACGGTCACAAGCCAGCAGCGGTCGGCCCCAAAGATACTTCGCTTTAATTAACTGTAACCAGAGGCCCCCATCATCGGTCAAAATCCTCCACACCCATCTGAGGAGCAACGCCACATTCATGTGACGGGACGCGATGATACCTAAACCCCCTAGCTCCTTAGGGGTGCAGATATCAGCCCACTTCACCATGTGGTATTTTTGGTGGCCATCATTGGCCATCCAAAAGAACCGGGAGAGTTCCTTGTCAAAGTTAGCATGTACCCCCTCCGGAAGGAGGTACATCCCCATCATATACATGGGGAGGCTAGAAAGGCACGAGTCGATAAGGATCGTCTTGCTCCCCTTGGAGGTGAACCTCCCCTGCCAGGGTTCGGATATCGCCTTAACCCGACCCATGAGGGGCTCCAGGTCCCTAATAAGGATCCTGGAGTCCCTCACTGGCATCCCTAGATAATTTAGGGGGAAACAGCCAAACGTCAATTAAGGTTATCCGCGATCCTCTGTTGATCCACTTCGGAGTACCCAAACACCATGACTTCACTTTTATCAAAGTTGATCTTGAGGCCCGACATAGCCTCAAAGCAAAGGAGCAGGAACTTCAGGTTAATGATATCCTGTTCCGAGCCCTCCACCATAATCATGGTATCGTTCGCATATTGGAGGTGTGTTACCCCCCCCCCCTCTCTCTAGGGATAAGATGCCGAACCACACCCGAGATGTGGCCGGAATTCTTGGCCTTCTCCAAGATTTCCGCAAGGGCATCAACCGCGGCATTAAACAAGATCGGGTCCCCTTGACGAACCCCACAAGAGGGTTTGAAATAAGGACCCACCTCCCCATTTATGTTTATAGATGTGTTCCCGCTCATGACAATCTGCATGATCCAACCTATCATGCGATCATCAACTCCACGACGTTGGAGGACCTGGCGAAGAAAGGCCCAATATAGCCTGTCATAGGCCTTCTGGAAGTCAAGCTTCAGAAAGACACCCCTCTGGTGACTCACTTTGACCTCATGAATAATTTCATGAAGTGTCAGGATCCCGTCGTGAATAAATCGCCCTTTGAGAAAGGCAAACTGGTATGGATGCGTCAGGCGCTCCATAATTGGGGCCAGCCTGCACGCGCACACCTTGGATAGGATCCTCTGGATCACATTTATAACGGTGATTGAGCGGAACTGGCGAATATCCGTGGCCCCCACAATCTTGGGGATCAGGGTAATAACACCAAAATTCAAACGGGCCATCACAAGGGTCCCAACATAGAGTTCCTGGAACATAGGCATAATGGCCCCCTGTACCTTCTCCCAAAACCTCTGGAAGAAGACAACCGGAAGGCCATCGGGGACAGGAGCAGAGTTAGGCTTCATCTCCATGATGGCCAGGTGAACCTCCGCAGGCAGGAATGAGAGCGTGAGTTCCGCATTCTCATCCTCAGAGACCATGGCCCCTACTGGCCAGAAGTCTGCAGCCAAAGCCACCCCTGTACGGGGTGCCGCCGATTATAATTCCTTATAGAAGAAATAGATATGGGAGGAGATATCTCTGGCACTCTCCAGCAGATTCCCATCCTCCCAGATGTAGGGGATCGAGCACTTCCTACGACGACCATTCGCAATGGCATGGAAGTAGGCCGTGTTCACATCCCCTTTGAGGAACCTGTTCTGCTGACTCCGCTGTCGCCAGAACGTCTCCTCGCCTCGATAAATATACATTAAGGAATCTTCGAGCGCGTACCGCTGGAGCCATTCCTCAGCCGATAAGCCCCCAGCGTCAGCCACCCGGTCAAGGGCCTCAAGGGCGTTCATGAGACCGCCTTTCCTGTGTCTCGGGTCCGCCCCTAGGTTAGCACCCCACCCCCGCATGAACTGTCGGGCCATCATCGCACAGAAGTGCCAAACATCTACGGTCGTGCGCACCTGGGGGCAGAGGTTGCGGGCGCCTCCCATTTGGATTGAACCATCTCCACGAACCCAGGTTGCTGGAGCCAGAAATTCTCAAAGTGGAAACGGTTCAGTCGCGGGGGTGGCCCGACTCCCGTAGAGAGCAGGAGGGGGCAGCGGTCCGACCCGATCCTCGTAATCGCCCGCAGCCAACACAAGGGGTAAGCTAACTCCCAATCAACCGAGACCAGGACCCTATCCAGCACACTCCGGACAAGGTCAACCCGGTCGTTGGTCCACGTGAAGCGTCCCCCCACACGGGAAATCTCTCTGAGAGCAAGGTCCGCAATACAGTCATTAAACATCCGCATCCTAGAAAGGTCTACATTATTTGAGCTCTTCTCGTCTGGGGATCGAATTAAATTAAAATCCCCGGCCAAGACCACCGGGGTGGAGCAGCTCTCAACCTTGGCAGCTAACTCAGCCAGGAAAGCTGGGGATCTCCTATAGTCCACGGGGCCATAGACAATAATAACCTCCCATCTGAGGTTATTCTGTCTGTGGGTGAGTAGCATGCTCACATAAAATTCCCCCTGGTCCGTGTCCTCAACTTTAAAGGTATCCTCCTTCGCCTCAAGGAGAACCTCTTCGGAGAGCCCATTCGCCAGCAGCCAATGCCAGACAAAACTATGACGACTCAATCCCTGCATTGAGTGACCTGGACCAGACAAATCATCGGGCGAGATCTCAGGCCAGCACCTGCATTTAATTCAATTTGCGTACGTCGGCTTCATTCAGAAATCAAAATTGAGCAAAAACAATTTGCCACGTGGACCTTTTTCTGCCACCGACGTACGCTGTGTATGCGACCGACACACGACCAGGTCTGGGTCTGGGTCTGGGTCACCGTCGACGCGGGCCAGGAACTGGATAGAGTGTGCCAACACAATGATGGCTTTGTCTGAGTGTTGCAGTGCGTTGATCCTAGTCTGGATATACAACTTGGTAAGGCTAAAAAAAATGTTTCTATTTCGGGTTTCAGTCATTTTCAGTGTCTATTGCTTAGGGTCAGGTTATCTTCTTTTCCTTCTTGTCATGATGACATGCCCGACATATACAGTTTACTTGAAGCATATGGTTTTGACGATCATTCATTTTCCACTTGCTTTCCCCTTCATTTTCTCGTGACAATTGGCGGCTAGAGGGGAAATCCCAGTCACATCAATGGATCTTTTTTTTATATCTTCAATGGATCTTAATCTTAACAAGTCTTCTCTCTCACTATTCAGCTCTATGAATAGCATAGCCATTGTTCCATGTACTTCACGTGGCTAGGTGGATGCTAGTTCCGGAGTCTAACATATGGACCGTAGTGCCGACCGCATATCGATCGGCGACCATGTACTCCCACAAACCAATTTCGTCCACCGCGTCATTTGGTGGCAACTATCCCCCTGCTGCACTGTCACAGTCACGCGGCATCATATGCTACACAATCACGATATGTGAGAAAAAAAAAACATGAAATAGAAAGGAACGGAGAAACATGGACATGGACATGTGTCTCTTGCACCGCACGTGCCATTTGGCAATTCTTCTTCTTGTCAGATTATTGATCACAAGTAAGTCATCCATTCGTGTGTGCGCGCGTGTACACAAACGACAGTTGGCTGCTTACAGGTTCAGGTACGCGATATGTGCGCGCGGTAATTCCTCCGGCCTGTTGACAGCCAAATTAAGACTACACGTACTACAGTAGCGTTGATCAGGTTTATGTATTTGCGTATGTTTTTTTTAGGGGCTATACATTGTGTATATGCAATCGTCTTGGAATTATTATACTTCCTCCGACCCGTATTAGTTGACAAAACTTTATCTAAATTTGGAATTATTTAGTATATAGATTTATTTATTTTTTGACAAATCCAAATCAAGTAATATAGATCGAAGGAAATAGTATTTCTTTTATCGGAGAAAATTAGACAAACTAGTGACAAGTAAATAGGTACAAAGGGGGGAGTAATATTATCTGATCAGTTGCACCTGTAATAAGTTGCAAATTAATTAATCATAATCAGTGCGGGAGTTGACAAACCGCATGCCCTAACCTGTAAGACCGGTCATAGCGGGGAGTAACTTAGAGTAGTAACGTGCGTATATTACTAGTCTAAGTTACTATCTCCATAGTGGAAAATAACATATACTATGTGGTGTTATGCAAATGCTTATTTATTGAAATGTAGTCTCATTTTATCTTAAAATGTGTGATGTTATGATAACATAACTAGTTATCACAAGCCTCTCTCTCATCATTTAATTACATGTCATGTCATCTAAATGCTTAGTTAATAATACATGTAGACTATGTTACTACCTCCTTCACGGTTTGCAGGGCGCCTAATTAAATTTGGGTTTTTCCAAAACTGCAACGTTCCTAGGCGCATAAGAATTAATTGTTAATTAATATGACACATTTCCTACCAATTTTCTATGCATGCAACAGTCTTCCACCAATGCATGCGCCTTAACCGTTCACTAATAGGCTTAAGTAAATAGGTACAAAGGGGGGAGTAATATTATCTGATCAGTTGCACCTGTAATAAGTTGCAAATTAATTAATCATAATCAGTGCGGGAGTTGACAAACCGCATGCCCTAACCTGTAAGACCGGTCATAGCGGGGAGTAACTTAGAGTAGTAACGTGCGTATATTACTAGTCTAAGTTACTATCTCCATAGTGGAAAATAACATATACTATGTGGTGTTATGCAAATGCTTATTTATTGAAATGTAGTCTCATTTTATCTTAAAATGTGTGATGTTATGATAACATAACTAGTTATCACAAGCCTCTCTCTCATCATTTAATTACATGTCATGTCATCTAAATGCTTAGTTAATAATACATGTAGACTATGTTACTACCTCCTTCACGGTTTGCAGGGCGCCTAATTAAATTTGGGTTTTTCCAAAACTGCAACGTTCCTAGGCGCATAAGAATTAATTGTTAATTAATATGACACATTTCCTACCAATTTTCTATGCATGCAACAGTCTTCCACCAATGCATGCGCCTTAACCGTTCACTAATAGGCTTAAGTAAATAGGTACAAAGGGGGGAGTAATATTATCTGATCAGTTGCACCTGTAATAAGTTGCAAATTAATTAATCATAATCAGTGCGGGAGTTGACAAACCGCATGCCCTAACCTGTAAGACCGGTCATAGCGGGGAGTAACTTAGAGTAGTAACGTGCGTATATTACTAGTCTAAGTTACTATCTCTATAGTGGAAAATAACATATACTATGTGGTGTTATGCAAATGCTTATTTATTGAAATGTAGTCTCATTTTATCTTAAAATGTGTGATGTTATGATAACATAACTAGTTATCACAAGCCTCTCTCTCATCATTTAATTACATGTCATGTCATCTAAATGCTAGTTAACAATACATGTAGAACTATGTTACTACTCAAGTTACTCACACTATGACTAGCCTAAGCCGCACCTGTTATAATAACTAAATCACACAAGTTGCAACAGTAGTCTGCTTGTCGTTTTGCTGGCCACTACGCTGCACGTGCACCATCCATTTCATGTCTAAACAAGCAGGCCAACAACCACCGTGGATCTCAAGATCAAGAGATGGAGATATGTACTCCCTTCGTCTCAAAATAGATGTCTTAAACTTGTTAAATTTAAAACAAATCTAGACATTATTTGTTATATAGATTTATCTAAAATTTAGAAAAACTAAAACATCTATTCTTGAACGGAGGAAGTAGTAACTTGCCACAGGAGGTCGTTTCAAAAAAGAACTCTTCAAACGCCATCGTCATCATCTTCCCAATTTCCAACCATGCACATCATCGTTATCTACACCATTATATTAACCGAGCTAGGAAAATCATCAGGCGAGATCTGAATCGAGCACCTGCATTTGACTAATTAATCTGCATCCTCAGCTTCTTTACCGAGAAGTACTAGATTGAACGAGCAATGGCCAAATGGATTTTCTAGTTTCCGACGGGCGACGACGATGGATCCGACCGACCGACACACGGCCGGGCCTAGGTCAATGTCGATGTGGGTCAGGAACCGGATGGAGCATGCGGATCCAATGATGGCTTTCTCTGTCTCCCTACAAAGGATGTATGCCTTGCGCCTAGTCTTTCTGGAGATAGAATTTGGCAAGGATAAGGCAACGTGCGCGTTTAGTAGTAGTCTTTCTGGAGATAGAATTTGGCAAGGATAAGGCAACGTGCGCGTTTAGTAGTAGTCTTTCTGGAGATAGAATTTGGCAAGGATAAGGCAACGTGCGCGTTTAGTAGTGTTGCAGTTTTGATCCATAAGTGTTGCAGTTTTGATCTCAGTTTAAAACTGCGATATTTATTATGGATCAAACTGCAACAATTATTATGGATCGAAGGAAGTATTTTTTTTTTCGGTTGTTTCTGTCGCTATTGCATGCAGGACCAAGTAATTTTCTTTACTCTCGGCATGACCTATTTTTCTTCTTCTCATAATGCCATATAGAGTTTACTTGAAGCTTATTCTCGTTTTCCACTTGGTTTCCCTTCACTGTGTTGTGCCAATTGGTGGCCGGAGGGGAAAGCCCAATCACATAAGTCAGTGGATCTTAACAAGTCTTCTCTCACACTATTGTTCCATGTAGGATCCCACGGCCAGGTCTACGCCAACCCCATATTCTAACATAATAAATAATGGACAGTACCATACATTGCGACAGTTGGGGACTGCTCCCACTTATACCAATTCATCGCACCAAGACATGGACGTGTCTTGTGTCGTACCGTGCGTGCTGGGCCTCTGCTGCACGAGTCAAAAGAACAAACCTAAGAGCATCTCTAACCAAAGGTCTAAATCTTAGAGAAGAAAACGTGTGCTGTTTATAGATGAGAACATTTTGCTCCTCTAAATGGTGGCCGTCCAAATCCATCCAGTAAATCTAAACTCCTATATTTGGATCTTCTACTAGACATTTCAACAAACACATTGCAATCAAAGCAAAAAAAAAAAACATCAAATTCAAACAAAACCACATAGGATTGAAACGCATTGCATTATTTTGTTGCTAGTTCATACATACATATAGCCTACATATGCTCGGCGTCGTCGGTGGACGGCAAAGAAACCCTAGCTGATGCTCGGCGTTGTCGGTGGCCTGCCGTGCCGCCACCTAGCCATCGAGGCTGTCGAGCGGTCGATGACTTCTTGCACCAGCACGGAGGATAAGACGTTCGACGGCGCGTGTCGCGGTACCATCTTCCCGATCGAACCGAAGAATGGTTCCTGCAAATAGGGCCGTAAGTTGTCCTGGGATCATTAGGTCCTTCAGAACTAATCTCTCTTTTTTTGCCGGCAAAAACAAATTCTTCATAACTAATCTTAGTTACCAACGCAGGCCCGTGATGCGATTTTACCGACAATGGATACCTACTGCATTATTGACGCTGCCTCGCTCCCATTATACCTCTCGCCGACGCGTCAAATTAAGACGAAGCTAAGCCTTGGTCGAGCCATGTATTGAAGCAGCAGGCTGGCTAAGTGTATACACTACGCTTCCGCGTTGGTACATAATGCAGATAGCTACGTGATTAATTAGTGTGATCGCAATGATACGGTACTCGATTAGGTGGACGTAAGTTAACATTGGGTACGATCAGTTGCATTAGTGCAGCTTAATTAGTACGATGATGATTATGATGGATAGTACTCCCTCCGTCCCAAAATACTTTGCGTTTTAGGTTTGGTCAAAGTCAAACATGTTAAAACTTGACTAAACATTTTCGATAAAATAATAATATTTATAATATCAATTGTATACAATATAAAAGTATGTTTTATAACGAGTCTAACTATATTTATTACATATTTTAGATATTAATATTTTTTCTTATATTTGTAGTCAAAGTTTATAAAGTTTGACTTTGACTAAACCTAAAACGAAGAGTAATTTGGGACAGAGGGAGTATGTTCGATTGGATCGCACGAATGAGCGAGTGTGCCTAATTAATTAGAGCAACTCTTGCAGACCCTTCATCCAGCGTACCGCAAAACGCGGATGAAGTTAACCGCATCGGCATATTTCGTCGAGAAATCTGTCGCGGCGGAACGATATGTGGGGGTATATTGCAGTCGATCACAATTAAGCCGTGTTCAATTCAGATATGTGAAACCAAGCTTCACGTACAAACACACGGATGAATGTCACGTAGTACAAATTATACCGGTAACACGAAACGCCGGGATCACGTCACGTGACCGATCGATGTCACGGCGGAGGACCCGGGAACATGGGCTCAGGCAATGTTTGCGCGCAAGTTTTCACCCTGTTACTACTACCTCGATAGTTAATTAATCCATGTTTGGTGGTCGTAGTCGAAGCTTCGTCTGGGTCGATTGCTGGAGTAACCTGATCATTGGTTAGCATGCAGCATGTGAGGGGGCTCTCCCTTAATTAAAAAACAGGACGGCGTCTAGCTATACTATTCACTACACGACACAGTGCGCTACGCCGAGGGCAAAAAGCCGTCGGCGTAGGCTAAAATACCCTTGGCGTATGCTACGCCGATGGCTGCCCTCGGCGTAGCCTCCTCGGCAAAAGGCTCCCTTGGCGGTGCACATAGAGGCCGTCGGCGTATTAAAATGCCGTCGGCGTATCAAAATATCGTCAGCGTATGCAACGCCGAGGGCAATCAGGTTGCAAAAAAAAATTTTAAAAAAAATAAATTTTTTATTTTATTTTTTTTCTCGATTTTTGAATCTTTGAATTGTTTGACTCGTTAATCTCTCACTTTAAACATTTTTAACACTAATTATACTTAATTTTTAATTACATTGTAGTCTTGGTCGAACTCTACTCCAGCTCCAGCACGCTTAACTTCCTCGTTCTTTCAGAATCTGTTTCCGCAAAGTAATTCATACATTGTTGTCAATACTATGATATCAATCCTATTAACCCTTATATCAACATGTGACATGTTTGTATTTTTTGAAATTATAAACAATTATTTAAATAAACATTAATGAATAAGTAAAAATATTATTGAATTTAAATAAAAATATAATAATTTTACTTTTTTGTATTTTTCTATTTAATATGGAATAATTAATATCTTTAAATCTATAAATCAGAATTTAACAAATAATATGTCTAAATTGATCAGAAAAATGAGAGGAATCCAAATATGATATCCATATCAATTAATCACAAACCCTCCGTTTTTAAATTATCTATTTGGTGGTTGCTTTAGAAAATTCCCTTTTTGCGCTCGGATAATGAAAAATGGCTTTTTGGTACGATGAAAAGGAAAACTTGCATTGAATCTTTAATAAAATAGCATATTGTGAACCTAAAAATGATTTTTGTAAAAAAAATGAGCATCGTATCATGTACATGTAGTTCATATCTGACCCACTTCCTGCCGATTCGGCACGAATTTGTCTTTTTCACCAAAGGTGGATGGAAAGGGTTCGGAACCCCCTGTTGGGACATTGTACATATAAGGTGGTATAGTATTTTATTAAAATGTGGTGGTAGCATTTTGAATTAGCCATTTGGTGGTTGCTTCACAAAATCGTCCGTTTTTTGTGCTCGGAAAATAGGAAATGGCTCTTTGGTACGACGAAAAGCAAAACTTCCTCCTGCAACATTGTTCGCCATCCCATGATGCATGTGTATGCACAATATGGGCACATTATCACAAACTATGCCTTGATTCTAGCCATAACATTGGTCATTTAATTTGACCCGAAAGCCAAGAAACCTCGAATGAGATAGGTCATTTTGTGAAGGTGTTTTTGAGACATAATCAATATATCAAGTTTAATATTTTACTTATAACTATTGAAGGGAATATGCCCTGAGAGGCAATAATAAAGTGTTTATTATGTGTATTCCAAGTATATGATATATGTTTATTTTGCATGCTTTAATTGTATTAATACGGAAACGTTAATACATGTGTGTTTAATAAACAAACAGAAAGTTCCTAGTTATGCCTCTCTCATAAACTAGCTCGTTGATTAACAAGATGATCAAGGTTTCCTGATCATGGACATTGGATGTTGTTAATAACGGGATCACAACATTAGTGTAATGGTGTGATGAACATTCATCCGAAGTATAGCATTACGATCAAAGTCATTGAGTTTATATTGCTATAACAACTTACGAAGTGATCCTAATCCTTAGACCATGAGATCATGTCAATCACTAACACCGGAAGAGTTTCTTGATAACATCAAACGTCACACCGTAACAGGGTGATTATAAAGATGGATTCAGAACTAATAAAGTGTTATGTTGAGGCTCATGGATCGAGAGTGGAATTTGTTCATCCCGATGACGGATAGATATACTCTGGGCTCTTTCGGTGATATCACATTGATTAGCTTGCAAGCAAGTGATTTGATCACTAGAATGTTATATCATAGGAACGAGAAAAGAGTGCATGTCGGTAACGAGATCAAACTAGGTATGGAGATACCGATGATCGAATCTCGGACATGTAATATATCGTGAAACAAAGGGATTATGATACTAGCGTAAAAGGTTCCGACGATCACAAGAAAGTCATCGTTGAATGTGTGGGAGTCAGTATGGGTCTCCAGATCCTGCTTCTGATTATTGATCCGAGAGGGGTCTCGATCATGTCCGCATTATTCACGAACCGTAGGGTGACACACTTAAGAGACACCGACATCCAATTGGAGCAAATGTTTCATGCCGAAAGAATGAACAAGCGCAGGAATTTATTTCACTAGATACCGAAATAGGTTTTCGGATGAAATTGCATAAAGTGGTTATGCATGTGAAATAGAATTCTAGCAAGGGGTTATTTGTGAATGTTTGTCATTAAAGTAATTGACAAAATTCTGAATAAAATAAAAGAGTTTTATTTAATGAGAGTTTGCATTAAATTTGGTGGAAATTTAATGGGAATTTGAGTGGACTTTTGAGTGGAGGGATTTTAAAGGGCATTTTGTGAGTGGAGTGTCCACCCACATGAATGAAGGAGGGGAGGGGGCAGCCCCCATGGCCGGCGGCCACCCCCTTGGATGCCCCCCTCCTCCTATAAAAGGAGCCCCCCTCCTCACTTGTGTAACACCCTCAGAATCGACCCTATGCAAGTTTCAGCGATTCCCGCCAAACCCGCATAGAAACGATTCAAAGGTGCCCACCAGGCACTTTCGTGCGGGTGGAAAACGAAGTAATAACATTACACAACAGTCCTCGATGGGACCCACAGAACAGATATATATACAGCAGCGACTCAAAGAGTCAAGGATACAGATATACAATACAAAGATCCAAATCACCTTGAAAATGATACAGCGTCCGACTACGGACAAGATGCAAATGGGGCTAAGAGCCCTGAAGAATAACCAATGGCGTCCATAACCCTGCCCAGGCCAAGCCGAAAGGGTAACCCTGCTAACGACGTCGATCTCAAAACCTGCTTAAACAAAAGGGGTGCCGACAAAGGGCAAAGGAAAAAGAGGAGCGTCAGTACTGAGGCCAGTACACGGCGAGGCTAGAATTCGGCGGTCCTCGCCTACATAGGTGTGGTGGACTGAGCGGCAGCGGCAGCATGCACTAAACAACCTATAGAGACTCGATACAACTGGCGGCTATCAGAGGGGGATAAGAAAGACCTATTCGGAACCAACATGTTTCTACCATCAGACAAACCCATCCTGGTGTTTCCCCCTCGAGACCAAACGAGGAAGTCAACCGAGAAACTCACACAGTTGGCAGTTTTACTTATTCGGTTATCGTTGTAGTAATTACTAGTCAAGTATAGATAATCATCCTGATAAAATAAGCAGTGGGCCGTTTTAGTTAACCATTCCGTTGTAGTTGCGACACTTACTAGTCAGATACAATTAGCATGAGATAACCCAAAAAACCCAGCAGTTGTTGGTACTTTTATTTAGCCATTCCGTTTTAGTTGCAATACTTACTAGTCAGGTACAATGGTCGCAAGCACAACCCAAGCAAGCAATTGTTGGCAGTTTTAATTAGCCATTCCATTATAGTGAAGCTGATTACTGGTCATTATATAGTCAAATTTATAGCACTACTTTAGTTATAGTTGTCTATGATCGAGATACTGTGCTCCAAGTCGTCCATAACCGCGGACACGGCTTTCAGAAAGTTTTACCCGGCCGGGGTGCACCAATAGCAACACACACTCGATCAACCTCGGAAAAACCAAATCAAAACCCAACGAGGCCTTCACGACAAAGCAATCACGGGATTCAGAAATATTTCAGGGGGCCACCCCTTAAAGTAGACCCGCAACGAAGCCGGCCGGCTCCGAGACGGACTCAAGGTTGTGGGGACGGCTGTAAACGACTGGGAACCCAAAACTGGGCTTGTCGATACCGCGGAATCGTGCCACGATCCTAAACAGTACAGTGTGCTCCTCGCACAATCGTAAATAAAGCAGTAGCATGGCATAAGTACAGGATCATAAATAAAACCTCAAACTAGTTTGTGGCCCCAAGAAATAAGAATGAATCAAGCTCTAGCTCAGGGGGGTCCCATAATCCTCCCGGATGTGGATAGCGCGAATATTCAAGGAACAGGTATCAAGTACTCGGGGTCCTACGGGACACAAGTGGACGGTTAACAACCAAATAACATCTATTGCCCACCTGTGCCTCTGCTTACTGTTGGGAATATGCCCTAGAGGCAATCATGTATGATGAGATTTCCCACTGTATTCATAAAGTTATTAAGTAGTCCTTGTATAAACATCTGATGTGTATCATTGAATATGTGATTCAGTTGTGGAACTATGCATTCATGTTGTTTGTACTAAATATCCTTGGTCATTGAGGTTGTGCTGGACACACAACTTAGACCAATGTGAAAGTTGGCTTGATGACTCGGTTCCACTTGTCATGGGCATGGAGATGCTATTCCAACTTACACAGACTAGGCTAAAGAGTTTAGCGAGTCGGATTGACCCATATTGAGGTACAACGAACTAAGCTATCATTTGTATATCTCAATCAATGTAATCCTTAGACCTGAGGTTGTTGCATAGTCCGAGTTGAGGATCACCGACTTAGGTTCTGTCAAACGCTGATCCGTAACTGGGCAGTTATAAAGGCAGAGTTCGGGTCGACTGAGAATCAAGCTGCGTGATGTGAATAACCAAGATGGGATTTTGCCCCTCCACTCGGAGAGATATTCTCTGGGCCCTCTCGTGAGATATGATTCGGAAAGCATGGCCATGCACGACTCGGTTAAGTGTTAACCGAGGCGATCGGCTAAGAGTTAGTCGGGTGAATCACTTATCTCGGATCGAGAAGAGAGTCGGACTATTTAAGGGATGACATATTTTCGCCTATAGTCTGACAAGGTATATCGTGAGGCAAAAGGGACTCGGATGTAAGTCGCATTGGAAAGGCAAGTCGTCATGACTCTTTGGTACTTGGGAATCGGTACGTTCTGCTAGGAGCCGATGCCGATTGATCGATTGTGAGTTGGACTCAAATCGTGTCCAAGTAACCATGAGCCTGCGGGGTCACACACTTAAGAGCGGGAGCAAGTTCGGATTGGATCTGAACATATAATCTGGTTGGGTTGGACCTAAACTGGATTAGGACTGAGTTAGTGAGTTGGACTTACGGTGACTAGTTTTATATGGGCTTTAGTGAATGGGTCGCGCGAGCGGAGCCCACGTTCACTCCCTATATATAGTGGAGCACAGTAACCCAGAAAGGTTAATCGTTGTTCGGTTAGGTTATTCCATGTGTTGGAAACCCTAGCTCCACAGCAGTCCAGCCGCCGTAACGAACCTAGCAGTTCGCCGTCGGCGCTCCTCCTTGTACGTGTGGATACCAGCAGAGGTGTTGTGCGATCAGCACCAGGACGATCGGATCGTGAGGACTGCACTGCATCAACTGACGCGCTTCATCAGTAATCCGCAACCGCGCGTCTAGTGGTAAACCTCGTGGCCTTCTACCTCAGCTAGATTTTGGGATCACCACGTTAGAGGAAAAAGTTTTGTTTTATCTCTGCGTGGCCCAACAGTGGTATCAGAGCGATAGCTTCTGGTTTTAGGCTCGAGATCTCGCATATATGATATGCGGTAGGCTATAGATGAGATCTATGTGCTGTTTTGGTGGTCGATCTATGAGATAGATCGGTTTTGTATGAAGTTGATTGGATCAACTGTACTCGGGGAATGGTAGATCTGATTTTCGTGATCATACTGCTGAGGTCGTGGAACGACATACCCCTACCGGTCGGCTTCCGCCATCGGGGTAGACTGTGACACGTAAATCCAGAAGCGGTGATCGAAGATCAAATGTTTGATCGAATCGGAACGATGGTCGGAATCCATGTTCGGATCGTAGATGAGATCTATGTTTTCGGAAAAATCGTCGGGCGCTGCCCGCACCCGCGAGGGACCGCCGGCTTCGCCCTGTCGTAGCGCCTTAGATGTCGTTGCGAGTTTCACAACGCCGGTAGATATTGTATCTATGCATAACTTGTTTTTGCAGGAAGTTGTGAATGGTATGGTTCATGTGCATGTGATGTATGTGTGTAATCCATACGTGATCTGCGAATCACGGTTTTTGTCAGCCGGCTGGAGCCTAGGTGCTGTCATTTTATTGTATAACGACCTGCGTGTCGGATTCTCTATGTAATTTACTTTACTAAGCTAGTGTAGTTGTTTGAGAACCCGGAAGGCATGCAAGGCGTTATACATGTCGGCGACATGGAGTAAGACGGCAAGTGACAAGAGTTGGCACGAGTCGGATTACAGGCTTTGTGGAGATGGAGATCGCCATGAAGAGAGCCATACCATTTCACATTATAATTGCTTTATTTTGTGTTATTGTTATGTCTCAGTTTTACCTCTATTAGATAGTCGGTAAAATTTAATCCCTCAAAGAAGGTCTAGTCGGTTTTCCCTCCAGTGTTTGCACCATCACAAGTCGGACATTTTTGGTAGTGGGCTCATGAAATTGAGGTGCTGCCAATTCTTTCCGACTAGGTGGGTTCGAGTCGGACTCTTACTGCAGAAACACTCGGTAAGCTAGACGGGTCTATCACAACGGTTGTGGGACTCGGGGAAAAGTCGGATGGGAGCTGGGGCATGTGATGCCACCCGTCCAACAGGAGTCGCATGAGATGCGATTGACAAGGAGTTGTCTACCTAGATCACTTGGCGGCTAGCGGTGATGCTAAAGCTCACTAGCCGACTTGCTTATTTAGGATCCTGAATCACTAAGTAACCATCGGAGGGGTGTTGGTTCTAGTGGGAGCATAAAATATTAAAATGTTTAATATTCTTGCTCTTTTATGAATACATGTCTTAAGTGTTTTGCATATTTTCTGTTGTAGATCATGGCACCAAGTAGCAGTCACTCTCAGATATCCGGTTTTGCGTTGAGAACCATTCTTGAGAAAGATAAACTGAACGACACTAATTTTACCAACTGGTATCGAAATGTGAGAATTGTTCTCAAACAAGAAAAGAAGGACCATGTCCTAGACAACCCACTTCCAGATGAGCCGAATGAGAATGCGACTGTCGCAGCCACCAATGCCTACCGTCGGGCTAAGGATGAGTCCACGGATATCAGCTGTCTTATGCTTGCTCACATGGAACCGGACTTGCAAAAGCAGTTCAAGCATGTTGAGGCCTACGATATGATCGAAAGCCTCAAAAGTATGTTCCAGGCTCAGGCGAAGACTGAGAGGTATCAAGTTTCTCAGGCTTTGCTGAGTTGCAAGCTTAAGGATGGTGATCCACTGAGTCCGCATGTGATCAAATTGGTTGGTTACGTGCAGTCTCTGGAGAGGCTTGGCTACCCCATAAGCGAAGAGTTCGCTACGGATATAATTCTGAACTCTCTTCCTAGTGCATATGGGCAGTTCATTTCGAACTACCACATGCATGGTATGGATAAGAAGCTCACTGAATTGCATGGGATGCTCAAGCAGGCAGAGGCGGATCTCAAGAAGGGCACCAGTCAAGTGTTGATGGTGCAGAATAAGGCTAAGTTCAAGAAAAGTTCTTGGACTAAGAAGAAGGCTAAGTCAGGAGGAAAGCAGGCTCAGGACCCGGTCCCAAGCGCTTCCTCAGGGACTAAACCATCTCCTTCAGCCGGATCCACTTGCTTCTACTGCAAGGCGGATGGTCACTGGAATAGGAACTGCAGCAAGTACTTGGCCGACAAAGCCAAGAGTGGAGGTATGACTTCCGACTCAGGTACACTTGTTTGCAACGTTATAGACATATATCTTGCTGATGCACCTAATAGTTCTTGGGTATATGATACCGGATCAGTTATTCACATCTGCAACTCGTTGCAGGGACTGGTAAGAACTAGGAGCGTAGCAAGAGGCGAGGTTGATATTCGAGTCGGCAACAAAGCAAGAGTTGCTGCGTTGGAAGTCAGCACGATGCAACTTCATTTACCTTCCGGATTCATTATGGAACTAAATAATTGTTATTATGTTCCAGTGCTCAGTCGAAACATTATTTCTGCTTCATGTTTGATGAGGCAAGGCTATGAGTCGAATATCAAGAATAATGGTTGTTCTTTGTATTTGAATGATATGTTTCACGGCTTTGCACCCGTCCAGGACGGGTTATTTATTTTGAATCTTGATGGTGAGTCGGTTTATAACATAAATGTTAAAAGGTTGAAACCAAATGATCTGAATATGACTTACTTTTGGCACTGTCGGCTTGGTCATATAAGTTGGAAACGCATGAAGAAGCTCCATGATGATGGACTCCTAACTTCGTTCGACTTGGAGTCATTCGAGACATGCGAATCTTGCCTACTCGGCAAAATGACCAAGACACCTTTTGCAAAGAGTTGCGAAAGAGCGTCCGACTTGTTGGGACTAGTACATAGTGATGTATGTGGACCAATGAGCACGACAGCCAGGGGTGGTTATGAGTACTTCATTACCTTCACTGATGATTTGAGTAGGTATGGATATATCTACTTGATGAAACATAAGTCGGAAGCCTTTGAAAAGTTCAAAGAATTCCAGAATGAAGCACAGAATCAACTCGGCAAGAAAATAAAGTTTCTTCGGTCGGACCGAGGAGGCGAGTACATGAGCCATGAGTTTGATGACCATCTGAAAAGTTGTGGAATAGTTCCTCAACTTACTCCGCCAGGAACACCACAAAGGAATGGTGTTTCGGAAAGGCGGAATCGGACCTTGTTGGACATGGTACGATCAATGATGAGTCGGACAGATCTGCCTTTATCATTTTGGGGTTATTGTCTAGAAACAGCGGCGTTCACACTAAACAAAGTACCATCAAAATCGGTAGAGAAGACACCACATGAGATGTGGACAGGCAAAAGGCCGAGTTTGTCTTTTCTTAAGATTTGGGGTTGTGAAGCTTTTGTCAAGCGACTTCAATCGGACAAGCTTACGGCCAAGTCGGATAAATGTATTTTCGTGGGGTATCCGAGGGAAACCTTGGGTTACTACTTCTACAACCGAGAAGAGGGCAAAGTGTTTGTCGCTCGGAACGGTGTCTTCCTAGAGAAAGAGTTTCTCAGTCGGGGAGTAAGTGGGAGCACGGTGCAACTCGAAGAAATTTGAGAGGAATCGGCTAATAGCGAATCGGCAAAAACCTTGGAGGTTGAGCCGATCGTGGCAGCTGAGCCGACAGCAGCACCTGTACTACGAAGATCGGCAAGATTACGAAGTGTTCGTGATGTGTTACTGTTAGACAGTGATGAGCCGGCAAATTATTCGGAAGCGATGGTGGGATCTGATTCCGAGTCATGGCTTGGAGCCATGAGATCCGAGATAAAGTCCATGGATGAAAATCAAGTTTGGAACTTGGTTGATCTGCCAGACGGTGCAAGACCCGTCGAGTGCAAATGGGTCTTTAAGAAGAAAACTGATATGGATGGAAATGTTTCAATCTATAAAGCACGCCTTGTCGCGAAGGGGTTCCGACAAGTTCAAGGAGTTGATTAAGACGAGACCTTCTCGCCCGTAGCGATGCTTAAATCAGTTCGGATCATGTTAGCTATAGCGGCCTATTTCGACTATGAGATATGGCAGATGGATGTCAAAACGGCTTTCCTTAACGGAAATTTAACCGAGGACGTGTATATGATACAGCCCGAGGGTTTTGTCGATCCGGCTAATGCTGACAAGGTATGCAAACTTCAGAAATCCATTTATGGGTTGAAGCAAGCATCTCGGAGTTGGAACATTCGCTTTGATGAGGTAGTCAGATCGTTTGGCTTCATCAAGAGTGATCATGATTCTTGTTTGTACAAGAAGTTTAGTGGGAACAAAGTAAATTTTCTAATCTTATATGTGGATGACATATTACTGATGGGAAATGATGTCCAGATGTTGCAAGAAACCAAGGAATCATTGGAAAGGAGTTTCTCAATGAAAGACTTGGCTGAGGCAACATACATTCTCGGAATCCGGATCTATAGAGATAGATCTAGGAGGCTCATTGGATTGAGTCAGAGTACTTATTTGGACAAAGTGTTGAAAAAGTTCAACATGGAATCGTCTAAGAAGGGGTTCTTACCGATGTCCCATGGTGTAAAACTTAGCAAGACTCAGTGTCCTTCGACAACTGATGAGCGAAGTCGGATGAGTGCGATTCCATATGCTTCTGCAGTTGGATCCATCATGTACGCCATGATTTGTACTAGGCCGGATGTTTCCTATGCTCTAAGTGTTGTGAGCAGATACCAGGCTGATCCTGGAGAGATCCACTGGACAGCGGCTAAAAATATCCTAAAGTACTTGAGAAGGACTAAGGATATGTTCTTGGTTTATGGTGGTGAAGATGAACAGTACAGTGTGCTCCTCGCACAATCGTAAATAAAGCAGTAGCATGGCATAAGTACAGGATCATAAATAAAACCTCAAACTAGTTTGTGGCCCCAAGAAATAAGAATGAATCAAGCTCTGGCTCAGGGGGGTCCCATAATCCTCCCGGATGTGGATAGCGCGAATATTCAAGGAACAGGTATCAAGTACTCGGGGTCCTACGGGACACAAGTGGACGGTTAACAACCAAATAACATCTATTGCCCACCTGTGCCTCTGCTTACTGTTGGGAATATGCCCTAGAGGCAATCATGTATGATGAGATTTCCCACTGTATTCATAAAGTTATTAAGTAGTCCTTGTATAAACATCTGATGTGTATCATTGAATATGTGATTCAGTTGTGGAACTATGCATTCATGTTGTTTGTACTAAATATCCTTGGTCATTGAGGTTGTGCTGGACACACAACTTAGACCAATGTGAAAGTTGGCTTGATGACTCGGTTCCACTTGTCATGGGCATGGAGATGCTATTCCAACTTACACAGACTAGGCTAAAGAGTTTAGCGAGTCGGATTGACCCATATTGAGGTACAACGAACTAAGCTGTCATTTGTATATCTCAATCAATGTAATCCTTAGACCTGAGGTTGTTGCATAGTCCGAGTTGAGGATCACCGACTTAGGTTCTGTCAAACGCTGATCCATAACTGGGCAGTTATAAAGGCAGAGTTCGGGTCGACTGAGAATCAAGCTGCGTGATGTGAATAACCAAGATGGGATTTTGCCCCTCCACTCGGAGAGATATTCTCTGGGCCCTCTCGTGAGATATGATTCGGAAAGCATGGCCATGCATGACTCGGTTAAGTGTTAACCGAGGCGATCGGCTAAGAGTTAGTCGGGTGAATCACTTATCTCGAATCGAGAAGAGAGTCGGACTATTTAAGGGATGACATATTTTTGCCTATAGTCTGACAAGGTATATCGTGAGGCAAAAGGGACTCGGACGTCAGTCGCATTGGAAAGGCAAGTCGTCATGACTCTTTGGTACTTGGGAATCGGTACGTTCTGCTAGGAGCCGATGCCGATTGATCGATTGTGAGTTGGACTCAAATCGTGTCCAAGTAACCATGAGCCTGCGGGGTCACACACTTAAGAGCGGGAGCAAGTTCGGATTGGATCTGAACATATAATCTGGTTGGGTTGGACCTAAACTGGATTAGGACTGAGTTAGTGAGTTGGACTCATGGTGACTAGTTTTATATGGGCTTTAGTGAATGGGTCGCGCGAGCGGAGACCACGTTCACTCCCTATATATAGTGCAGCACAGTAACCCAGAAAGGTTAATAGTTGTTCGGTTAGGTTATTCCATGTGTTGGAAACCCTAGCTCCACAGCAGTCCAGCCGCCGTAACGAACCTAGCAGTTCGCCGTCGGCGCTCCTCCTTGTACGTGTGGATACCAGCAGAGGTGCTGTGCGATCAGCACCAGGACGATCGGATCGTGAGGACTGCACTGCATCAACTGACGCGCTTCATCAGTAATCCGCAACCGCGCGTCTAGTGGTAAACCTCGTGGCCTTCTACCTCAGCTAGATTTTGGGATAACCACGTTAGAGGAAAAAGTTTTGTTTTATCTCTGCGTGGCCCAACACTTACTTACTTCAATTTTAGTTGTTAAACAGTAATTAAAGTGAACAATAATTAAAGCCATGATCATCTCCCACTTTCAACGTGCGACGATACTCCAACAACTGTGGTACTTGGCGACACGCAACAGCACTTGAGCAAGCGACTACGACGCGGCAAGTCCAACTATCTACCAAACAACAGGTAATAGGAGGTGTCCAAGGCAATATAAGGCTGCAAGGGATTTCACGGGTACGAGAACTAGAGCATCGCAACACAGATAGCAATAGATCAACAGGAGGGAATAAATACTATAAAAGTAAGATAGGTAGAAAGGGGGAGATGCTCGCCTGAAAAGCATTGCCGAAGGTTCATCCGAAGATCGGTTCGAAGCTCACATCAACTCAACGGCCTTATCCGCGAAGAAGCAAAACACTAGAATAAACACCGGATGCACTATTTAATACAACGACAGAAGATCGGCATGATGCATGGTTATGATATGATGCATGGCATGGCAAAGGTGCAATGCAATTAGTCAGTATTAAGCGGAACCGGGGTCCCGACAATATTTAGGTGGTTCATGTTGTTTATATACCCCGCAATTAAATGTTGTTTAACATGGCATGATATGGTACCGGTTCGATGCACAAATTTAAATGAGGCCAATATGAGACTAGATTTGCCCGCATATGGGCCCCATATTTAATTATGAGGTGACTCGGCATAAGGCCCCCAAACCACATGACAAGATGCATGCGAGTATGATAATTAAATATGCAACAGGTTTTATATTTAGCATTTATAAAATAGGGGCTCGGGGAAAAGGTTCACACATTAGGGTTCGACGATCTTGGGGTTCCGGGGTTCGGGGTTTGGTCTCAGGGTCCAGGGTTCGACAGAAACATTCTCGGACTCCGGGATCGTTCATAGATAACGGGGTAGATCTTGGCGTTCCGCGAGGAAGGGCTTGGTGTGGCGTCGGGGGCACATTGGGTTCGTCCTGGTCGGTGCCGATCTGGTCGTAGATGGCGAACTTGAGTGGATCGGGTTCCGGGGTCTTCGGATCCGTGAAGTCGACCTTGTCGCACGGGCGTCAATGCTTCCGGGAAGGAGACCTTGGCGTGCTCGAGGAAGTACCTGGCGTATCCGTGTCGACGTCCTTGGCACCCGGGTTTTCGGTTCCATGTAGGAGATCTCGTCGAGGGTCTTCGGGTTCCGAGGAGAAGCACTTGAGTGGCATAGCCTTCGGGTTATCGGGTCCGGGGATCTTCTGGTGCCATGGGTTCTCTCCGCTCCAGGGCTTCACGGCGCAGAAGAACTTGGTTTGGACCTTGTTTAGTAGTTTGTACTTCTTGCAAGGACGCGCGGGCGGCCAATGCACTCGCAGCAGCGGCCGAGGATGCGGCGTAGGTACCCAAGGTCGACCGCGGCACAGAGACACGGGAGGGTGGCCACGCCAGACGACGACCGGGCCGGGAAGCGCTGCAAGGAGGAGACAGCAGCTCCTGGGGCAGAAGGATGGACGTCACGGTTGCGGCAGGAGGAGGGTGGGGCGCGACGGCGCTGGGGCCCACGCGGAGGACGGTGGGGAGCACAGGCGGCCGGGCGGCGGGGCTCGTCGTCGGCCAGGGGGAGGAGCGGCCTCCGGCGAGCGGGGAGGAGGAACCGGGCGAGCTCGGCGGAGACGCGGGGCGAGGCGCGGCGGTGGTGGCGGGGTACTGAGCGAGGAGGCGGGCGCGCAGGCCGGGGGTCGGGGCGTCGCCGGAGGTTGGAGGAGGACGGGGCGAGCGCGGGGGCGGAAGAGGCGCGGAGGCGGCGAGGAGGGGGAGCGGACACGGTCGGGGACGCGCGGTCGGGGAGAGGAGAGAGGCGGGAGCGGCGATAGGGAGGGCCGGCGAGCGGCGGCGGTGGAGGAACCAGAGGAGAGGGAGGGGCAGAGGAGGAAGAAAGGGAGGAGGGAGAGAACGTGGGCGCGGGGCTGGTGGGGGGCGGGTCCCACGGGGTGGGCCGCGTGCTGGGGAAGTGGGGCTGGGTGGAGGGCGGCTGGCGGGTGTGTGCGGGGGGGCGTGTGGGGCCATGGAGGAGGGGCCCAGGTGGCAGCGGGACAGGGTAGGTGCCGCTGTGTGCGTGCAGGCGTGTGTGCGTGTGAGTGCTGGGGTAGGGTGGGTCCGACGGGTGAGTGGAGGGGAGGTGGTGGTTGGTGATTGGGTGGGGAGAGAGCCAGGCTGAGGTGGCGAGAGGGGATTGGAGGGGGTGAGGTGGAGTGGGGCTGGGTAGAATAGGTTGGGTAGATTAGGGATTATGGGTGGACCGATTTATTTTGGGGGTGGTCGTCCGGGTCGAATCGGCCCGTTCGACTGCCCCCACTAAAAATAATTAAATGTTTTATTTATTTGTAACGGGGCCTTTGCAACCCGATAACGGACAAAACAAAATAATCCGGAGTCCCGGGTTTGAATATGAAAACAAGACGGGGCGTCTTAGAAAACAAAAACAGGCTTTGCGAAAATAGTTTTAGACAAACAATGCATGATGATGACGATGCAATGCACAAATTCAACGCAATTTTCTAGTAGTGGTTTTTATGGGATGCCACAATTCGACACCACTAACAATGGATCTCGCCCTCGAGATCCGCCTCATGGTACCGGAAGGAAGGTCGGCGATCTACGTCTTCTCACTTCGTGTAGATCCCCGCGACACCACTAACAAGAAGTCGTTGTCCGTGATCGTCGAGGGAGCACTCCGGAACAAAAAGGGCGAAGGTAGATGTATCCACAAATAAAGCCACCCCTAACTTCCGTGGACGGAGTAAAACTGCTGGATCCATTGATTCGATGCACCAGAGCGAATGATAAAAGTAGTCGGATGGTGATCAGTCCATCGCGCACCCAAACCATTACTCTGCACACGAATAGGCGGATTATGCAACCAACTCTCGGAATCAGACTGAAGATCTCGACAAGCGAGGTTCGGAAACAGAGGAGTGATGCAGACTCTGCATCGGATCTGGCATAGATGATGTCGTCGCGTCGGAAAACACCGGAAGGCACGAGAAGGAACAAGGAATGGTACCACAGACGAAGGATTCCTCGGATAGCATGAAGACCAGATGTAGCAACACCGTTACCAAAGGAGGAAGCGAAACCCTGAAGGTACGACGGAACCCAACCACGAGAAATCCTGGACTCGAAGAAAAGGTAAGAGGGTAGATTCAAAACACGCAGAGGTGAGAGGAGAGCAGCAGAGGGGTAAGGAGTAAAATCAGACCTAATCAGAACTATCCAACCGATTTTGCAAAATAGTTTTGACACTCTACTTCAGCTGTTAGCTAGGTTATCCTACAGGCTGGTCTTGTGGGGTATCGCAACTGCTGAACTCTGATACCACTCTGTAACACCCTCATAATCGACCCTATGCAAGTTCAGCGATTCCCGCCAAACCCGCATAGAAACGATTCAAAGGTGCCCACCAGGCACTTTCGTGCGGGTGGAAAACGAAGTAATAACATTACACAACAGTCCTCGATGGGACCCACAGAACAGATATATATACAGCAGCGACTCAAAGAGTCAAGGATACAGATATACAATACAAAGATCCAAATCACCTTGAAAATGATACAGCGTCCGACTACGGACAAGATGCAAATGGGGCTAAGAGCCCTGAAGAATAACCAATGGCGTCCATAACCCTGCCCAGGCCAAGCCGAAAGGGTAACCCTGCTAACGACGTCGATCTCAAAACCTGCTTAAACAAAAGGGGTGCCGACAAAGGGCAAAGGAAAAAGAGGAGCGTCAGTACTGAGGCCAGTACACGGCGAGGCTAGAATTCGGCGGTCCTCGCCTACATAGGTATGGTGGACTGAGCGGCAGCGGCAGCATGCACTAAACAACCTATAGAGACTCGATACAACTGGCGGCTATCAGAGGGGGATAAGAAAGACCTATTCGGAACCAACTTGTTTCTACCATCAGACAAACCCATCCTGGTGTTTCCCCCTCGAGACCAAACGAGGAAGTCAACCGAGGAACTCACACAGTTGGCAGTTTTACTTATTCGGTTATCGTTGTAGTAATTACTAGTCAAGTATAGATAATCATCCTGATAAAATAAGCAGTGGGCTGTTTTAGTTAACCATTCCGTTGTAGTTGCGACACTTACTAGTCAGATACAATTAGCATGAGATAACCCAAAAAACCTTGCAGTTGTTCGTACTTTTATTTATCCATTCCGTTTTAGTTGCAATACTTACTAGTCAGGTATAATGGTCGCAAGCGACAACCCAAGCAAGCAATTGTTGGCAGTTTTAATTAGTCATTCCATTATAGTGAAGCTGATTACTGGTCATTATATAGTCAAATTTATAGCACTACTTTAGTTATAGTTGTCTATGATCGAGATACTGTGCTCCAAGTCGTCCATAACCGCGGACACGGCTTTCAGAAAGTTTTACCCGGCCGGGGTGCACCAATAGCAACACACACTCGATCAACCTCGGAAAAACCAAATCAAAACCCAACGAGGCCTTCACGACAAAGCAATCACGGGATTCAGAAATATTTCAGGGGGCCACCCCTTAAAGTAGACCCGCAACGAAGCCGGCCGACTCCGAGACGGACTCAAGGTTGTGGGGACGGCTGTAAACGACTGGGAACCCAAAACTGGGCTTGTCGATACCGCGGAATCGTGCCACGATCCTAAACAGTACAGTGTGCTCCTCGCACAATCGTAAATAAAGCAGTAGCATGGCATAAGTACAGGATCATAAATAAAACCTCAAACTAGTTTGTGGCCCCAAGAAATAAGAATGAATCAAGCTCTGGCTCAGGGGGGTCCCATAATCCTCCCGGATGTGGATAGCGCGAATATTCAAGGAACAGGTATCAAGTACTCGGGGTCCTACGGGACACAAGTGGACGGTTAACAACCAAATAACATCTATTGCCCACCTGTCCCTCTGCTTACTTACTTCAATTTTAGTTGTTAAACTGTAATTAAAGTGAACAATAATTAAAGCCATGATCATCTCCCACTTTCAACGTGCGGCGATACTCCAACTATTGGAATTATGCCCTAGAGGCAATAATAAAGATGTTATTATTATAATTCTTGTTCATGATAAAGTTTATATTCCATGCTAGAATTGTATTAAGCGGAAACTTTAATACTTGTGTGGTTTGTGAACAACACCGTGTCCCTAGTACGCCTCTATGGACTAGGTCATTGATCAATGATGGTTAAGGTTTCCTAACCATAGACATGAGTTGTCAATTGATAATGAGATCATATCATTGGGAGAATGATATGGTGGATAGACCCAAACAAAGCAGAGCAATTAGATCGTGTCATCGTGTTCGTCTTTGCGAAGCTTTTCCTATGTCAGATATTGTATTCCTTAGACCATGAGATAACGCAACTCCCTGGTATCGGAAGAAAGCTTTGAGGTCATCAAACGTCATCCTATGAGAGGGTGATCATAAAGGTGTCTCTCAGGTGATCGGAAAGTATCTGTTGGGTTGTATGTATCGAGATGGAATTTGTCCCTCCCAAGTCGGAGAGATATACTTCGGGCCCACTCGGTAATCGATATCAACACCGCTTGCAAGCATGTGGTTAAGGAGTTAATCACAAAGTGATATCGGATTACGGAACGAGTAAAGTACTTGTTGTGAACGAGATTGAACTAGGTATGACGGTACCGACGATCGAATCTCGGGCAAGTAAAATATCGCGAGATGAAGGGAATATATATATGGGATTGATTGAATCCTGGCATCGTGGTTCATCCGATATGATCATCGATGAATGTGCGGTAGTCAATATGGGTGCCCAGACCCCGCTGTTGATTATTGATAGAAGATCATGTCTGCATATTCTCGAACCCGCAGGGTCACACACTTAACGTGTCTCGACGCTAGGATAGATTGGATAATTGGTTTATGAATTTTTGTTCGGAGTCTCGGATGGGATCCAGGATATCACGAGAGGTTCCGGAATGGTCCGGAGAATAAGATTCATATAAGGCAGTGCAGTTTTTGGAGTTCGGAATTGTTCCGGGATTAATCGGTATTGTACCGGAAGCTTATAGAACCTTCCGGAAGGGGACCAACGTGGCCCCACCTTCCGGGAGGGGGCATGGGCCTATGAGGGAGTGTCCTGGACGCATTGGTCCAGGGGCACAAGGCCCCATAGGGCCCAGCCGATTCTAGAGAGATTTGACTCGTTTAAATCTCGGAATAGAATTTCTAGATAAGGGAGAGTTTAAATCGTTTAAACTAGAGACAGGATTTCTAGATAAGGGAGAGTTTAAATTGTTTAAACTAGAGATAGGCTTGGAGGAGGGGCAAGGGCTGGCCGCCCCCCTCTATATAGAGGGGTGGTGCGCCCCCTCCCCCTACACACCTTCCTCCAAGCCCTAGCAGCCTTGCTACCTTCCTCTCTCCCTCCCGACTGTTTGTAGGCGAAGCCCTGCAGCAGAAATTCTCCACCATATACACCACGCCGTCGTGCTGTAGATCCAATCTATCTCTCCACCATACTCGCTGGTCCGAGGAAGGAGGAGACGTCGAGGTGCTGCACGTGTGCATCTCACGGAGGCACCGCCACTTGTGGTGCTAGATCGGATCAGATCGCGAGGAGGAGAAGCGAGTACGACTACATCACCCACGTTCCGACGAACGTTCCGCTGTGCGAATCTTCAAGGGTATGAAGATCTAATCCAATCTCTCTCGTTGTTTGCATCTCCTAGATTAGATCTTGGCTTTCCCTCTGTTCGCTCCGTAGAAAATTTTGATTTACTATGCCGCGAAACCCTTCAGTGGTATCAGAGCTAGATCTATGCGTAGATGTGTTTCACGAGTAGAACGCAACATGGTTGTTGCGGGCGTTGATGTTTTCTGTTGCAAGCCTCTTGTTTGTGTTCTTCTTATGACGCGGGATAGTGAGATTGAAGCGGTCCAGGCCAACCTTACGCGACGTCGTTCGCGAGACCGGCTCCGCACTTGACGTGTGGCTTGTTCCACACATGCGGCTGGTGGATGTCAGTTTCTCTCACTATAGTTGTCATGGGATTAACACCGGAGTTTGGCAACCATAATATCACCGTTGTGGCTTTTCGTAGGTAAGAATCGTTCTTAGCATCTACTCCCATAAGCCACGTAAAACATGCAACAACAAAGTAGAGGCGTCTAACTTGTTTTTGCAGGGAGTGTTTTCTGTGATATGGTATGGCCCAAGATGTGATGTGTATATTGTATGCGATGATCATGTTTTGTAATGCTTCACGACTTGCATGTCGATGAGTACACAACCGGCAGGAGCCATATGGTTGTCTTTATAATTGTGTATGACCTGCGAGTCAACTTCTTATACGCCATGTAATAGCTTTACTTTATCGCTAAGTAGTTAGCAATAGTTGTAGTTGCTATTCGTGGTGGAGGCAATCATGGTGGAGTGATGGAGATCATGCCGGAACGCACAAGATGGAGATCATTGCGCGAAGATTGGCTATACCATGTCACATAAAGTTATATGCATGTGATGTTTATCCCTTTTATGTATCTTATTATGCTTAGATCGCGACGGTAGCATTATAAGATGATTCCTCACTTAAAGATCAAGATAAAAACTGTGTTCTCCCCAAGTATGCACCGTTGCGAAAGTTCGTCGTGTCCAAGCATCACGTGATGATCGGGTGCTATAGACTCTACGCTCACATACAACGGGTGCAAGCCAGTTTTTGCACACGCGGAAATACTTGGGTCTAACTTGACGAGCCTAGCATGTACAGACATGGCCTCGGAACACAAGAACCGAAAGGTTAAGCATGAGTCATATGAATGATATGATCGACACTTCGTTGTCCACCATTGAAACCACATCTCTTCTCGTGATGATCGGATTAGGTGTGGTGAATTTGGATCGTGTTCACTAAACAACTTGAGGGATGTTGAATTTAGTGGGAGTTCATCTAGTAATTTGATTAAGTTGAACTATTTATCATGAACATAGTCTAAATTGTACTTGCAAATACTGTAGATCCAATGGCCAAGTCCAACTTCAACTTCAACGTTTTTGCTGAGAAAGAAAAGCTTAGAAACAATGGGTCTAACTTCACCAACTCGTTCCGCAATCTAAGAATCATTCTGTCTGGCGGACAAAAGGACTATGTCCTTGAGAAAGCGTTAGGTAACCCCCCTGCTGCAACTGCGCCGGCTGATGAGAAAGTTGTCTATCAGTCGCGCAAAGATGATTATGGTGTGATTAAGAGCACCATGTTGTTTGCTATGGAACCGGAGCTTCAAAATCGTTTTGAAACCTATCCCGGGCCCTTTGAGATTCTCGAGGAGCTGAAAACCATGTTTCAGACTCAAGCCCGTTCTGAGAGATATGAGATCTCTGAGAAGTTCTTTAACTGCAAGATGGAGGAAGGGAGTTCCGTTAGTGAGCACGCCATAAAGATGTTGGGCTACACTCAACGCCTTGAGCAACTGGAATGCACGATTCCAGAGGAGCTCAAGATTGACAGGGTTCTGCAATCACTCCCTCCCAGCTACAAAAGTTTTGTAGTGACTCATAATCAGATTGGTTCCACTGATACGATCACCGAGCTCTTCGCAAAGCTGAAGGCTGCGGAAGTAGACATCAAGAAGGATAATCATGTGTTGATGGTCAACAAGCCCTCCTTTAAGAAAGGTAAGGGAGCAAAGAAGCCCTTCAAGAAGGGCGGCGGCAAGCGCAATGCCCCTGCTGAGAAGAAGCTCAGGTCTGGTCCCAAGCCGGACACTGAGTGCTTCTATTGCAAGGACAAGGGTCACTGGAAGCGCAACTGTCCGAAGTACTTAGCGGACAAGAAGGCTGGCACCATCAAAGGTATATTTGATATACATGTTATTGATGTTTTCCTTACTAGCCCTCGTTGTAGTGCCTGGGTATTTGATACCGGTTCAGTTGCTAATATTTGTAACTCGAAACAGGAGCTACGGAATAGACGGCGGCTTGCGAGGGATGAGGTGACGATGCGCGTTGGCAACGGATCAAGAGTTGATGTGATGGCCGTCGGCACGCTCTCCTTAGTTTTACCTTCGGGATTAGTTTTAAACCTTAATAAATGTTATTATGTGCCTGCGTTGAGCATGAACATCATTTCCGGATCGTGTTTATTGCAAGACGGTTATTCATTTAAATCGGAGAATAATGGTTGTTCTATTTATATGAGTAACATCTTTTATGGTCATGCACCTCTTGTGAATGGTTTATTTCTTCTAAATCTCGAAAGGGATGAAACACACATCCATAACATTGAGGCTAAGAGATGCAAAGTAGATAGTGATAATACTACTTATTTGTGGCACTGTCGTCTAGGTCATATTGGAGTAAAGCGCATGAAGAAACTCCATTCTGATGGACTTTTGGAGTCTCTTGATTTTGAATCATTTGACACATGCGAACCATGCCTCATGGGCAAGATGATCAAAACCCCGTTCTCCGGTATGATGGAGCGAGCAACGGACTTGTTGGAAATCATACATACCGATGTATGTGGACCGATGAGTGTTTCGACGCGCGGTGGATATCGCTATTTCCTCACTTTTACCGATGACTTAAGTAGATATGGGTATATCTATTTAATGAAACATAAATCTGAAACATTTGAAAAGTTCAAAGAATTTCAGAATGAAGTGGAGAACCATCGTAACAGAAAGATTAAGTTTCTACGATCCGATCGTGGGGGCGAATATTTGAGTTATGATTTTCTCACGCATCTTAAAGCAAGCGGAATTGTTTCGCAACTCACGCCACCCGGAACACCACAGCGCAATGGTGTGTCTGAACGCCGGAATCGAACCCTATTAGATATGGTCCGATCGATGATGTCTCTTACTGATTTGCCGTTATCATTTTGGGGTTATGCATTAGAAACCGCTGCATTCACTTTAAATAGGGCTCCATCTAAATCCGTTGAGACGACACCGTATGAACTGTGGTTTGGTGCTAAACCTAAGTTGTCGTTTCTTAAAGTTTGGGGATGCGAAGCTTACGTCAAGAAGTTGATGCCGGACAAGCTCGAACCCAAAGCGGAGAAATGCGTCTTCATAGGATACCCTAAGGAAACTATTGGGTATACCTTCTATCACAGAACCGAAGGCAAAGTGTTTGTCGCAAAGAACGGTTCCTTTCTTGAGAAGGAGTTTCTCTCGAAAGAAGTGAGTGGGAGGAAAGTAGAGCTAGACGAGGTTATTGAACCTTCTCTTGAATTGGAGAGTAGCGCAGCACCTGAAATTGTTCCAGTGCCGCCTGCACCAACAATAGAGGAAGCTAATGACAAGGATCATGAAGCTTCGGACGATGCTGCTACTGAACGTCGCAGGTCGACAAGGTCGCGTGCCCCTCCTGAGTGGTACGGCAACCCTGTCTTGACTGTCTTGTTGGTAGAAGACAGTGAACCTACGAACTATGAGGAAGCGATGATGAGCCCAGACTCTGAGAAATGGCTGGAAGCCATGAAATCCGAATTGGGATCCATGAGCGAAAACCAAGTATGGACTTTGGTGCATCCTCCTAGCGACCGAAAGGCCGTTGAGTGCAAATGGATTTTCAAGAAGAAAACGGACGCGGATGGTAATGTTACCGTCTATAAAGCACGGCTTGTCGCAAAAGGTTTTCGACAAGTTCAAGGTGTTGACTACGATGAGACTTTCTCTCCCGTAGCGATGTTTAAGTCCATTCGGATTTTATTAGCAATTGCTGCGTTTCATGATTATGAAATATGGCAGATGGATGTCAAGACTGCTTTCCTCAATGGCAACATTGATGAAGAGTTGTATATGATGCAACCCGAAGGTTTTGTCGATCCTAAGGATGCTAGTAAAGTATGCAAACTTCAGCGTTCCACTTATGGGCTGAAGCAAGCATCTCGGAGTTGGAACCTTCGTTTTGATCAAGTGATCAAGAGCTTTGGATTTGTTCCAAATTGCTACGAAGCTTTCATCTACAAGAAAGTGAGTGGGAGCTCGGTGACGTTTCTGGTACTGTATGTGGATGACATATTTATTATCGGAAATGACATCAACATGCTTAACGATGTGAAGAGTTATTTGAACAAGATTTTTTCAATGAAAGACCTAGGTGAAGCTGCTTATATATTGGGCATCAAAATCTATAGAGATAGACAAAGACGCCTGATAGCTTTAAGCCAGAGTACATACCTAGACAAAGTTCTGAAAAGGTTCAGAATGGATAAGGCAAAGAAAGGTTCAGTGCATATGTTGTCAGGTAAGATATTGAGCAAGGCTCAGTGTCCAGCTACGGTAAATGATAGGGAAGCTATGAGCAAAGTGCCTTATGCCTCGGCCATAGGTTCCATCATGTATGCCATGCTGTGTACTAGACCGGATGTGTCCAATGCTCTTAGTTTGACGAGCAGATATCAAAGTGATCCAGGAGTGGAACACTGGACAGCCATGAAGAACATCCTAAAGTACCTAAATAGAACTAAAGAAATGTTCTTAGTCTATGGGGGTGATGAACAGCTTGTCGTAAAAGGTTACGTCGATGCTAGTTTCGACACCGACAAGGATGATTCTAAATCTCAGACAGGATACGTTTGCATTTTGAATGGAGGAGCTGTGAGCTAGAGAAGCTGCAAGCAAAGCGTGATCGCGGGATCTAAAGTAGAAGCGGAATACATGGATGCTGCAGAAGCGTCAAGTGAAGGAGTTTGGATCAGAAACTTCATCACTGAAATTGGCGTGGTTCCAAGTGCATTGGACCCACTGGAGATATTGTGTGACAACACTGGCGCCATAGCACTCGCTAAGGAACCAAGATATCATCCAAAGACCAAGCATATCAACCGCAAGTTTCATATAATCCGAGATTATATAGCAGATGGAGATCTGAAGATTAGCAAAGTACATACGGATCTGAATGTCGCAGATCCATTGACTAAACCTCTTCCACGTGTAAAACATGATCAACACCTCAGTGCCATGGGTGTGAGATTGTTGCCAAATGTAAACTAGATTATTGACTCTAGTGCAAGTGGGAGACTATTGGAATTATGCCCTAGACGCAATAATAAAGATGTTATTATTATAATTCTTGTTCATGATAAAGTTTATATTCCATGCTAGAATTGTATTAAGCAGAAACTTTAATACTTGTGTGGTTTGTGAACAACACCGTGTCCCTAGTACGCCTCTATGGACTAGCTCATTGATCAATGATGGTTAAGGTTTCCTAACCATAGACATGAGTTGTCAATTGATAATGAGATCATATCATTGGGAGAATGATATGGTGGATAGACCCAAACAAAGCAGAGCAATTAGATCGTGTCATCGTGTTCGTCTTTGCGAAGCTTTTCCTATGTCAAATATTGTATTCCTTAGACCATGAGATAATGCAACTCCCTGGTATCGGAAGAAAGCTTTGAGGTCATCAAACGTCATCCTATGAGAGGGTGATCATAAAGGTGTCTCTCAGGTGATCGGAAAGTATCTGTTGGGTTGTATGTATCGAGATGGAATTTGTCCCTCCCAAGTCGGAGAGATATACTTCGGGCCCACTCGGTAATCGATATCAACACCGCTTGCAAGCATGTGGTTAAGGAGTTAATCACAAAGTGATATCGGATTACGGAACGAGTAAAGTACTTGCTGTGAACAAGATTGAACTAGGTATGACGGTACCGACGATCGAATCTCGAGCAAGTAAAATATCGCGAGACGAAGGGAATATATATATGGGATTGATTGAATCCTGGCATCATGGTTCATTCGATATGATCATCGATGAATGTGTGGGAGTCAATATGGGTGCCCAGACCCCGCTGTTGATTATTGATAGAAGATCATGTCTGCATATTCTCGAACCCGCAGGGTCACACACTTAACGTGTCTCGACGCTAGGATAGATTGGATAATTGGTTTATGAATTTTTGTTTGGAGTCTCGGATGGGATCCTCGATATCACGAGAGGTTCCGGAATGGTCCGGAGAATAAGATTCATATAAGGCAGTGCAGTTTTTGGAGTTCGGAATTGTTCCGGGATTAATCGGTATTGTACCGGAAGCTTCTAGAACCTTCCGGAAGGGGACCAACGTGGCCCCACCTTCCGGGAGGGGGCATGGGCCTATGAGGGAGTGTCATGGCCGCATTGGTCCAAGGGCACAAGGCCCCATAGGGCCCAGCCGATTCTAGAGAGATTTGACTCGTTTAAATCTCGGGATAGAATTTCTAGATAAGGGAGAGTTTAAATCGTTTAAACTAGAGATAGGATTTCTAGATAAGGGAGAGTTTAAATTGTTTAAACTAGAGATAGGCTTGGAGGAGGGGCAAGGGCTGGCCGCCCCCCCTCTATATATAGAGGGGTGGTGCGCCCCCTCCCCCTACACACCTTCCTCCAAGCCCTAGCAGCCTTGCTACCTTCCTCTCTCCCTCCCGACTGTTTGTAGGCGAAGCCCTGCAGCAGAAATTCTCCACCATATACACCACGCCGTCGTGCTGTAGATCCAATCTATCTCTCCACCATACTCGCTGGTCCGAGGAAGGAGGAGGAGACGTCGAGGTGCTGCACGTGTGCATCTCACGGAGGCACCGCCACTTGTGGTGCTAGATCGGATCGGATCGCGAGGAGAAGAAGCGAGTACGACTACATCACCCACGTTCCGACGAACGTTCCGCTGTGCGAATCTTCAAGGGTATGAAGATCTAATCCAATCTCTCTCGTTGTTTGCATCTCCTAGATTAGATCTTGGCTTTCCCTCTGTTAGCTCCGTAGAAAATTTTGATTTACTATGCCGCGAAACCCTTCACCAACAACTGTGGTACTTGGCGACACGCAACAGCACTTGAGCAAGCGACTACGACGCGGCAAGTCCAACTATCTACCAAACAACAGGTAATAGGAGGTGGCCAAGGCAATATAAGGCTGCAAGGGATTTCACGGGTACGAGAACAAGAGCATCGCAACACAGATAGCAATAGATCAACAGGAGGGAATAAATACTATAAAAGTAAGATAGGTAGAAAGGGGGAGATGCTCGCCTGAAAAGCATTGCCGAAGGTTCATCCGAAGATCGGGTCGAAGCTCACATCAACTCAACGGCCTTATCCGCGAAGAAGCAAAACACTAGAATAAACACCGGATGCACTATTTAATACAACGACAGAAGATCGGCATGATGCATGGTTATGATATGATGCATGGCATGGCAAAGGTGCAATGCAATTAGGCAGTATTAAGCGGAACCGGGGTCCCGACAATATTTAGGTGGTTCATGTTGTTTATATACCCCGCAATTAAATGTTGTTTAACATGGCATGATATGGTACCGATTCGATGCACAAATTTAAATGAGACCAATATAGGACTAGATTTGCCCGCATATGGGCCCCATATTTAATTATGAGGTGACTCGGCATAAGGCCCCCAAACCACATGACAAGATGCATGCGAGTATGATAATTAAATATGCAACAGGTTTTATATTTAGCATTTATAAAATAGGGGCTCGGGGAAAAGGTTCACACATTAGGGTTCGGCGATCTTGGGGTTCCGGGGTTCGGGGTTCGGTCTCAGGGTCCAGGGTTCGACGGAAACGTTCTCGGACTCCGGGATCGTTCACAGATAACGGGGTAGATCTTGGCGTTCCGCGAGGAAGGGCTTGGTGTGGCGTCGGGGGCACATTGGGTTCGTCCTGGTCGGTGCCGATCTGGTCGTCGATGGCGAACTTGAGTGGATCGGGTTCCGGGGTCTTCGGATCCGTGAAGTCGACCTTGTCGCACGGGCGTCAATGCTTCCGGGAAGGAGACCTTGGCGTGCTCGAGGAAGTACCTAGCATATCCGTGTCGACGTCCTTGGCATCCGGGTTTTCGGTTCCATGTAGGAGATCTCGTCGAGGGTCTTCGGGTTCCGAGGAGAAGCACTTGAGTGGCATAGCCTTCGGGTTATCGGGTCCGGGGATCTTCTGGTGCCATGGGTTCTCTCCGCTCCAGGGCTTCACGGTGCAGAAGAACTTGGTTTGGACCTTGTTTAGTACTTTGTACTTCTTGCAAGGACGCGCGGGCGGCCAATGCACTCGCAGCAGCGGCCGAGGATGCAGCGTAGGTACCCAAGGTCGACCGCGGCACAGAGACACGGGAGGGTGGCCACGCCAGACGACGACCGGGCCGGGAAGCGCTGCAAGGAGGAGACAGCGGCTCCTGGGGCAGAAGGATGGACGTCGCGGTTGCGGCAGGAGGAGGGTGGGGCGTGACGGCGCTGGGGCCCACGCGGAGGACGGTGGGGAGCACAGGCGACCGGGCGGCGGGGCTCGTCGTCGGCCAGGGGGAGGAGCGGCCTCCGGCGAGCGGGGAGGAGGAACCGGGCGAGCTCGGCGGAGACGCGGGGCGAGGCGCGGCGGTGGTGGCGGGGTACTGAGCGAGGAGGCGGGCGCGCAGGCCGGGGGTCGGGGCGTCGCCGGAGGTTGGAGGAGGACGGGGCGAGCGCGGGGGCGGAAGAGGCGCGGAGGCGGCGAGGAGAGGGAGCGGACGCGGTCGGGGACGCGCGGCCGGGGAGAGGAGAGAGGCGGGAGCGGCGATGGGGAGGGCCGGTGAGCGGCGGCGATGGAGGAACCAGAGGAGAGGGAGGGGCAGAGGAGGAAGAAAGGGAGGAGGGAGAGAACGTGGGCGCGGGGCTGGTGGGGGCGGGTCCCACGGGGTGGGCCGCGTGCTGGGGAAGTGGGGCTGGGTGGAGGGCGGCTGGCGGGTGTGTGCGGGGGGGCGCGGGGGGCCAGGGAGGAGGGGCCCAGGTGGCAGCGGGACAGGGTAGGTGCCGCTGTGTGCGTGCAGGCGTGTGTGCGTGTGAGTGCTGGGGTAGGGTGGGTCCGACGGGTGAGTGGAGGGGAGGTGGTGGTTGGTGATTGGGTGGGGAGAGAGCCAGGCTGAGGTGGCGAGAGGGGATTGGAGGGGGTGAGGTGGAGAGGGGCTGGGTAGAATAGGTTGGGTAGATTAGGGATTATGGGTGGACCGATTTATTTTGGGGGTGGTCGTCCGGGTCGAATCGGCCCGTTCGACTGCCCCCACTAAAAATAATTAAATGTTTTATTTATTTGTAACGGGGCCTTTGCAACCCGATAATGGACAAAACAAAATAATCCGGAGTCCCGGGTTTGAATTTAAAACAAGACGGGGCGTCTTAGAAAACAAAAACAGGCTTTGCGAAAATAGTTTTAGACAAACAATGCATGATGATGACGATGCAATGCACAAATTCAACGCGATTTTCTAGTAGTGGTTTTTACGGGATGCCACAACTTGTCTCTCACACCTCCTCGTGAAGGATCTCTCTCTCTCTAGAATTTATCCCCCATGGTCTCGGACTAGCGAGATACATGTTCCCGGTGGCTATTCGGCAAGAAAGAGTTGTGCTTCCGCTGCATCGCTGGAGCGAGGAGGCGGAGGTTGCTCGGTGCCTCGAACGTGTGTGCGAGCACGGATGCGCTGCTGATTTGCGGCGCTAGGACTTCCTCTCGATCTTGAGATCGCAAGAGATCGTCTACATCAACCACGAGTTGAACTCGTTAAGCTTTGTCGGTCTTCAAGGGTATGTTCTCTACGGATATACATCCGCCCGTTGTTTGTATCTAGTAGATAGATCTTGGTATATAGTTCACATCGTAGGAATTTTTTTGTTTTTTATGCTGCGAACCCTACAACTATGTCACATAATATGACACCACGCGAAGGTTTCGCATTGTTTCGATCGTTTTTGAATTTTTTATTCCCGTTTTAAACTATCGTCTAACTTTGTCGAACGGCGGGCATGAAGATTCTTAGCTCGGGGCCGAGCCTCGCTAAAATTGCATTGGATCTTTGATAAAATAGTATATTGTGAACCTAAAAATGATTTTTGTAAAAAAACATGAGCATCGGATCATGTACCTGTAGTTTATATCTGACCCACTCTCTACCGATTCGGCATGAATTTGTCTTTTTCACCAAAGGTGGACGGAAAGGTTTCGGATCCGCTTGTTAGGACATTGTCCATATAAGGTGCTCTATTATTTTTGTAAAATGTGGTGGTAGTATTTTGAATTAGCCATTTGGTGGTTGTTTCATAAAACCATCCATTTTTTATGCTCAGAAAATGGAAAATGCCTTTTTGGTGCGACAAAAAGGAAAGCTTTCTCCTGCAACATTGTTCGCCATCCTATGATGCACATGTATGCATAATATGGGCACATTATCACAAACTATGCCTTGATTCTAGCCATAACATTGGTCATTTGACCCGAAAGCCAAGAAACCTCGAATGAGATAGGTCATTTTGTGAAGGTTTCTTTGAGACATAATCAATATACCAAGTTTGATATTTTTCCTTCTAACTATGTCACATAATATAACACCACGCGAAGGTTTCGCATTGTTTCGATCATTTTTAAATTTTTTTATGCCCGTTTTAAACTATATATAATTTTTTATGGTTTACTTAATTTTTATTTACAAATGTGTAATATTTGAGTGTAGATAGATAGGTCTTATTTTTCTGCAAATTTTGATATATTATTTGTATTTTTCCGAATTAGAATGATTTAGTTATGATTTTTCAAAGTTTAATGAGATAAAATAAAAAATAGCTACGCCGAGGGCAGCCGTCGGCGTAGCATAGGATATGCCGAGGGCAATTCTACGCCAACGGCTGCTTGGCGGAGCTGGCCTAGACGATGGCTACGCCGACGGCTCCGATGTTTGTCCGTCGGCGTAGCTTCCCATTCATGTAGTGATTACTCCCTCCGTTTGAAATTATAAGTGCCGCGCGGATAACCAAATATAAATATTATAACATAAAAATTATAACATTAGAAATTTAGAGGTTATATTTTCTAATGATATATTTTTTTAATATATGAATAATATTTTATTGGTTAAATTAAGAACCTAGTATACGCGTCGGACCTATAATCCCGAACAGAGTGAGAACTATTCGACATTGCTGGCCGGCCTCTGTGGCCGGGTCAGATCGGAAAGAGGCGGGCATTCAACGGCCGATGAGCGCTTCCGACGCGTCTCATCATCGATGTTTTCCTTCTCTTGACGCCATTCAATAATTCACATGGGCAATCTATAGGCGAAAAATGCACCGACCAACCCTGGCTCAGGCGCCTTCATGGCATCGCGGTCATGTACGTGCGGACGTTCACAGTACCGGTTCGCACTCAACACAGTAGACACATTCTTGTACTACTATCAATCATCCAAACATAAATGGCAGCACTGTGAGTCTGCGAGTGAGGATGCAGTGGGAAAACCTGTGACGTCGCTGTAGAGATATAAACTCAAAAGGAGGCACGGAAGAATGTGCGTTTTTTCTCCACTAACGGTGCTTTCACCGTCCTAAAAAAGGATTTTTAAGCGTAATACATGTTAATTTAAATAAATCTGCGGCATTCTTTTTAGATCGGACCGAGAGTCTTTCTCTGTGCACTCAAACTGAGTGCGAAGTTTAATTTAGTACTACCTCCGTTTCAAGACTTAAGGCGCACACGCTTTCCAAAGCAAAGTTTGACCAAAAGAATTAAGCAACAAAATCTTGATTATATTATACATAATTTGTATCATTGGATATACCAAAACTCTTTACGTATTTAGAGTAATTCTTGGTCTAAGAAAAAACACGCAAAACGAGGACGCCTTAGGTCTTGAAACGGAGGGATTAGTGAGTAAGCAGTTGTAGAAGTCGACACACGTGGAGGCTAAATGAAGCTGCAAGATTTATTTTCTAAATGCTCTGCCAATTCTTAGTTTATTCCATGAGATCAGGATATGTCGCTTTCTGTCACGCTGTGGAAGCATTCATTTCCCAACTAACACTGGTAGGAAGAGATCAACGTTTTTTTTGTTTTTTTATTAGGGTAACACTCGAGTTCAGTGGGTCGCCTCAGACAGACTGTATTACTATACCATTTTTATGTGACAGAAAAAAAACCCACAAATACATTGGTTCAAAGAAAAAAGGTCGAATGCGCATGGCAATGTAGCACTGCACGTGTCATGAGAGATTGAGAGGTCAACGTTTTTCTAGGATAGCACTAAAGAGTTCAGTGGGTCGCCTCTGACATACTCCCTCTGCTTCAAAATAACACTAAAGAGTAGAGTAGTATATTATACTCCCTCTGTTTCAAAATAAATGATTTTAATTTATCTAAATTTGTATATATTTATATTTTAAAACACGACTAAATACATGTAAATCTAGACAAACTCAAATCATTTATTTTAAGTTGTGGGGAGTACAACATTTTTATGTGAAAGCAAAATCCCCACAAAATACATTTGTTCAAAGGAAAATGGTCAGATGCATGGCACTGCACATGACATGAGAGATTGAGAGATCTGATCTCAAAGTTCTGAAATTAACATGTGCGTTGATTATTTCCATATTATACACTACTCCAATGGCGCGTTGAAATTAACACGCGCGTTGATCATTGCGGTCGTAAACCACACTCGAAGGGCACGCCGACGGCGCGCGCATCAAGCTGCTGCTTCCGCCGCCGCACATCGACGAGCTCGCCGGTGTGGACGACGCCAGCAAGGACGACGTGGGCGAGCCCGACGGCCACGTCCGCGCCCAGCCAAATGGATTTTTCCGCGACAACGCGGATATGTCCGACCAACCAACACACGGCCGGGCCTGGGTCAATGTCGATCGACGTGGGTCAGCAACCGGATGGAGTATGCGGACCCAACGGTGTATTTTTTATCAAATCTGCTTAAATCTGGAAAGTTTAACCAAGTCTGACCTCTCCTCGAAACTAATTCGGAATCTGACCCTGAGGTCGACGCCATTTAAAATGGCACCAAGTTATACAGGTCGGCGCCAAGATGAAGTAGCTAGGAGGCAAACTAGCGAGGTCGGCGTCGCTTTAAACGGAGCCGACCTCTTTCAATTCGGTTTTCTGTTGTATGCGCGCCGATCTGTACAACTTCAGCTCCATTTTACACGATGTCAACCCCAAGGGTCAGATTCCGATTTAGTTTCGAGAAAGGGTCAGACTTGGTTAAATTTTTCCATATTTGGACAGATTTAATAAAAAATACCGCAATGGTGGCTTTCCGTGTCTCCGTACAAAGGATGTTGCCTTGCGCATAGTCTAGTCCGTAGAGATGGCACTAAGGACATGGCAGTGTGAGTGTTTACATGTTTTTCTTTTTTTGTTCAGTTATTTGTGTTGCTATTGCGACCAAGTTATCTACTTACTCTCGTGATGATGACCTATTTTTCTTCTTAACACGAAGACATCCCCGACATATAGGGTTTACTTGAAGCTTATGTTTTTTCTCGATCGCTCGATTTCCACTTGTTGGTTTAATTCTCCTTCATCACTTTCTCGTGCCAATTGGCGGCCGACTGGAGGGGAAAGCCCAATCACATTATCTTAACAAGTCTTCTCTCACACTATTCGCCTCTCTCTCTTTCTAAATATCATAGCCATATCTACCCCAGATTCTAACATAATGGACGACACAGGTGCCAAGCGCGACAATTGGGGACTGTTCCCACCCACGTAGGAGTACGTGCAACTTCCCGATCGAACTGAAGAATAGTTCCTGCAAACTGCGCCGTCCTAGGCCTAGGGATGATCATCAGTGTTCTCTTCAGGACTAATCTTGATTAATTACCAACGCAAGACGTACGTACGCCGAGGCAGCCTCGTGATGCTTAATTTCCCGTGAAATTAAGCATGAGCGTCACACACATGTTTTCGGCTCAGAGTCCTGCGTGCGTAAACGTGTACAGGTGACAGTTAGCTTCCAAGTTCAGAATCCTGCGTGCCATTAGCAGTCTGGCAGGCTGGCTAAGTCAGTGTATACGCTACGCTTTTGCTTTGGTTCATACTGCAGATAGCTCGGCGGAAGCGTGATTAATTAGTGCGATCGCGACGATCCGGTACTCGATTATTAGTTGGACGTAAGTTAATACTGGGTACGATCAGTTGCATTAGTGCAGCTTAATTACTACTAGTACTATGATGAGTAGTACTACTAGTAGTATGATCGAGTACTGGTAGTAGATCGCACGAATGAGCGAGTGTGCCTAATTAATTAGTCTGCCAAGGTCAATGGGGCCAACGAACCTACGCGCTGGATTAATAATCATATGCCAGTGTTACAAGATTCAGCAACGGAAACCAAGCTCCAGGACGACTAGCAGTACACAGATCGATGGACACGAAACGGCCTGGATCAGGTCACGTGACCGACCGATCGTTGGCGCGGCGGAGAACCCGGGGACATCGGCTCGCCCGGTAATGTTGCTCCCAAGTTTCCACCATGTTACTACTACCAGCTCGTTAATTAATCCATGTTTAGTCAGAGGCGGTCGTCGTCGTCGAAGCTTCGTCTGGGTCAGATTGCTATTGCTGGCTGCTGGGTATAGATGCAACTGGTCCGGGTCGCCCCATTGGCCCTCCGTCCCGGACCTCATTTTTGTTACCATCAGATTACAGGTTTGGCCCGTACGGACCCTAGGGTCGAACCTCTCATCGAATATACGAAAGTGCCGGCCACATCATCTTCATGGTTTGCAATCGCAGCAACTCGCCAGGAGCAACTGACGCAGGCTCGCTGGAAAAAAAAGGGAGCCGCACGGACGACCGCATTGAGCAAGCGGAGCCCGGGGGGAGGTGGCGACGGAAAGGAACAAGAAGGTGGTGCTGCGGGATTACATCAGCTGCGCGCCATTGGAGGATGCTCGTCAATGGCGGTGTTGTGCCCCTGCATGTCCTCGACGGTGCCGGACCGGCTGTGTTGGCTAGAGCATCACCACTCACATTCTCACAACGCCGATCCCAAGGCGAATTTTAGGTTTGGATGTTGAAATTTGGCCCAGTCGCGTTTTAAAGAACCTGTTTTAGTTCGGATTTGGGCCAAGTTTGGTCCGAACTTTCCAGGCGAAAAAAAGGAGACGGCGCTTGACTCGTCCTGTCAGCGACGGAAGCCGCGTCGCCATCCTTCCGCCTCGAAACCCCGTGAAGGACCACCGGACAATAACTGTGCGTCGCTTCAGCCACGCGTTGCGGTAATGCCGCGCCACTGCTGCCTCCTTGGCTCCCGCAACGAACAAGCGGGGAATAACTTCTCGCGTGACAACGGTTGCCTGCCAAAACTCACCGGCGAGCAGCGACGAGCAACACGAAGAGCCGGGAGGCTCCCAGAACTGCTGGTGGGCCCTGGTCCCTCGGGCAACGGCCCGCAAAACTCCGGCACACGTCCTGGCTTGGTTCGAGGGCGTGCCACCTGACCTATACCTGGTCAGGAAGGTGAAGGATTGCTCCGATTGATTTCCTGCATGGTAAACAAGTATACGTAAAATTCGAGCCGTGATCGGCTCCCAGGTTTCCCTGTAAATCGGCTCCTAGAGCCGATTGCCCCATGGTTCTGCATTAGATTTACGATAACATGGGGTTTTGCTTGATCACTACAAGTTAAATCGATCTACGACAGTTTAATGTTTTCACCACGTAACTGGAACGTCCTACACGTAATTGAGCCTGGTATGTACAAAAGATGAAGAATATTAACCCTAGAGGAGGCCTAATAACCAACGTGAAGTCAATTACCGGAACAACTCCTCTAGAACGAATAAGCTACGTCCTTACGTACTACTGGATCGTTCAACCCGTTTGTAAGGCCTGACTACGTAGATATCAAACTGAACTTTGGCGAGCAAGGCACAACCATAACAGATCGAATCAGCTAAATAAAGATCAAGCAAGGTGCTACCCTTGCACTTGGGAAACGGTGTAAAGGTAGCGAGACAACTAGAGACGGCATAACTTTAAACAATTATAGCGAAAAACACCGATGCTAGCCTCAACAAATCTATGATAGTAGTGTTACTCGCCATCAACAAGGCTTCAGTACGAGTAACACCAAACAACGCATAAGTAAAAATACTGCCTAGATCGCAAGATGCGATCTAGGCAGCATGACACTTATCCGAAAGAAACCCTAGAAACAAGGGGTGGCGATGCGCCGAGATTGTGTTTGTTGTGAACGTGATTGTCCTCCTTTTCTTGATAACCTTAGGTACATATTTATAGTCCGGAGACTCTCTACTTTTGGAATAACTCTACAACTCTATCTTTACCTAAACTGAAACGGAACCTAAACTGAAACGAAACCTACTATGATACAAGATACACGGGCAGTTTAGCCCAATTCTACGTACTAGGCCGATCCAACAACACGTTGAATATACGCATCTTCCAAGCCCATCTTGATCACGGCCCATCTCCTTCGTTGGCCAAAATATGGCGATAACACATGCCCCCCTGGTTTTGGCAATGATAATTCCAAAACCACTCTGTGTTTTTTTCTTCTCCTCTCTTTTTTTTGTATCGGGTTGCGCGTTGACAGAATGCGTGGCAGAACAGAATCGTCACGCTACCCCTTCATCATGATGCCCTGTCTTCTCAACTCCTCCGCAGTGTATGATTTGACGATTTTGGCAGCGCAATCTGGGAAACCGCTATGGCATTGAACCGTCTCTCCACTATTCCCCTTATTTAAATTCGTATGAGCAGTTCGCAGTCCCCATCTTCCTCCAGTAACCAAAAAACCCTCTTTCTCCGCCATGGCCTCCTCTGCTTCCTCTGGCCTGTCCTCCCACGCCTCCAACTCAATGAGCGACCGAGAGCCGACGCCAGAGCACTCGCCGATGGCGGCGTACAACACTCTTGCCCCACAATGGTGGGACGAGAGGGGTTGGGACTTCGCCGTTTGGTCGGAGGACGACGCGTCCTTGACTGGCGGCGAAGAAGACCTGCAGTTCCTTGCTGATGGGGAACTGGAGGCAGACAGCACCGACGACGCCATGTCCTGGGACGGCGTCGACTCCTCCGAAGAAGAGGAGGAAGAGGAGGACACCTCCTCCGAGGAGTACCAGCCGGTGAAGTACTTCCGCACCGGGTCTAGCGAGGACACCGACGACGACGAGGACGAGGAGGCCCCTGCTGGCTTCTTCAGCAGCAGCAGCGAAGACGACGACGATAGCAGTGCTGAGGATAGCGCACGAGACGGCGGCGATGACAGCGACGACGACCTTGGCCTAGATTAGGAACCAGTAGTAGTAGTAGTAGCAATAAGCTCCCTTTTGTAATCAATCGTCCTTTGTAAGCAATCATCTTTTGAATGAATGAAAATCTATTTCCCGAAGATTGCCGTGTTCGCCCCTGATTTTGCCGATAGCCACGATAGGTCGATGTCCTAGAAGCCGATAGCAACGCATCGGCTTTCACCTTGTTACGTTTACACAGTCAACCAAACCACAGCTCAAAGAGCCGATGCACATCGTCTTTCCCAAAAACGTTCGACAAGGTCAAACTTGGTCGCATACTTGGGCAAACCCAAACGGCCACTTCAAACGGTAACCTGCGACCCTCTTCAAAAAGGGCGACCTAGATCCCCAATTGCCCATCGACCAGATCGAGCTCACAGCAACAAGAACCCCCAATCCTCAACTTGCATAGATCCATCTCCGCTGGCAAACTAGATGGCGGAATCGTCCAACACCAATCCAGAGGTCTCCGGTCTGAAGGTACGCCTACTCCTCGCAGTCTGATAGTGATGTTAGAATTTAATGGCAAACACCTGAATTAATGCCTTTATTCCACCATTAAACTTTCTAGGTTTCAGACATCCTGCTGCCGCATCCTTCTCTCCCAAATTCCCTTTGTCTTGGCCCTCGTACAGATTCTAGTCCTGCCCATCTGATTTCTTGCGAAGCAAACAGAATCCCCTTCGTAAGCCAAGATCTAGATCTGAACTCTTGGGCCGACTGCTTGCGAGCCTGGCCTAATCCCCCCGAACATTGGGTTTCTTGGTTCAGTAGGGTAGCTAGAGCTTACCAATCCCAATGGGAAATTACGGGAATAGCCGATGCCTTGCACCTATCATTGTCTCCTCTTGAGAAACACGAGAATCTTCTCAAAACCATCGGCTACTTCTGGTCTGACGCTCTGAACTGTTTCATGTTCGGTCATGGCCCTATGTCACCAACTTTATTAGATGTGGTGATGATCACTGGTCTGGATGTTACATCACCCAGCCCCTCTGCCTTTAAACTGACCAAAGTCCCTTACAAGCTGTCTTCTAAAACAGACTGCACAAACAGGGGTGCCTACCTCCAACGCCACATAAAAACAAAGGGTCCTGTTTCAGAGAAAGAACACACAGCCTTTCTCAACTTCTGGCTGGAGCATTTCATATTCTGTGGCCCTTCCCTTGCTCCAACCAAAAACTATCTCTCCTTAGCCCATGAACTGGCCAAAGGTACTCAACTTGGCCTCGGCAAACTGTTTCTGGGAGAAGTCTATCGATACCTCCAATTGATGTCTGTCAAACTGTTTTCTGGCATAGCAGTGAAAACAGGTGGTCCTTGGTGGTTTATTCAGCTATGGGCTCAGCTGTATTTCCAAAATCACATCCCAAACTTCCCCCTTCTGGCGAGTTGCACCTTTCCAGATGTAAAAGGGAAACAGATCCGATGCACTAGTTATGGCCAAGCTTTGTATAGGCTGCCGGGCAGCAAACTATTCCCTCAGGAAGCATCCAAGTGGTTCAGCACTTTCTTCCAGGGCCTGGACAACCCTACCTTCTTCCCTTATATGGAGGAATCGGAACACTTTGAAAATCCACTCTCCTTTAGGCTGGACAATTTTGCCGATGACACTAGCACTCGGCAGCTCTTTTCCACCGTGATTCGCCCCTGTTTCCTTCCAGTTGGCATGAGTATGTCCAACAGAATAATCAAACCCGGGTATGAATTCTACCAGCCAGTCTTAGTGGCTCGCCAATTCGGCCTTGGACAAGTAGCTCCCCACTTCTTTCTCCATCATATTACGGAGAGCAGAGCCGACCTGCCTGATCCTCTCACCAGCCAAAGGTGTTACTCCTTCTTTGATGCTCTGACCATCCCAATTCCCAACGACCTCACCTTTGCCTCATCAACCGATGGCTTTGGAGACTGGTGGTCGATGTGGAAGACTCACGCCTTCAGGAGAGCTCTGGGACCGTTGCTGAAACAGCTCGACGCTGACTATGACATCCCCGTGGAACAGGTACCACCACTTGCAAATTTTCTTGATGCAGCTTGTAATTGATCCTTTTATTAATCCATTCTTTCTCTTTGCAGCAACAAGATGGCCCTGAGCCTACACACAATGATGGCTCCCCCTTCGAGTTCTTCCCGCCAGCTCCTGTGATTCTTTTCTGCAAAGACTCGCCACCTCTGAAAAAGGTCATAATGCAAAAACAGCCGATAACACCACAATCGGCTTCCAAGAAATCAGCAACTCCTAAGTCAGCTGCCCCTCGAGTTCCGACTAAAACCAGAACGATGGTGAGGAAAGTAGCTGCTAGGAAGACCTTGAGGCGCCGGAGCCCTTCCCCCAACAGCTCGCATGTAAGCTAATTCAGGCCTTGGTCGATCCTCGTCATTCCTCCACTCTTGCAAACATACTCGCGTTTACTGGTTCTCCTCTTTTACAGGCTTCCATCGAAGACACCTCTAGTGAGGACACCCAGACTAATCGAGGAGAACTAGGCCCAACGGATTCTGAGAGTACCATCACACCGAACCAGCCAGATTCACCACCATCGGCTTCCAGAAAAAGGTCGGCTCCTGAACTTGCTGCCCCCCGAGCACCAGTCGAGGCGGGGCCAACTGCGGGTCCTAAGAGAGCTTGCGAAGGACAACAAGCTTCTTCGTCGAGTCAGGAGGTTTCAAAAAATCACCACCCTTCATACTCTTACTACTTGTTTCCTTTTGTCTGCCGATTTATCGTTATTTACACCGGCTAAGAACACCCTTCATGCAGACGACTGACGTCCTCAGCGGGACAGCTGGGGCAATGCCGACGCCGGATCTGGGGATCCCCGAAGGTGTAGATGAAACGGCTACCAAACTGGCCAAGCCTCCAGCGACCACACACAAAACGATGGTCTCCTCATCGGCTATCCCCTCGATAGGAGAGGTACGTTTAAGTTCTTTTGGCCCATCCTTGCACGTTTGGACGCATACTGACGCTTTTCTGGCTGCCAGAGTTGTGATCTTTCAGGTTTGCTGTCGTTCGATCCTGAATCCATCGAACCAACTCCCTCTGTTGCCCACACTGAACCACAAGCCAGGGTTGCTCTTCCTCATTTCTAGCGTCTTAAAACCTTGCTGTCCTCCCCGATCGAGGAGTTGATTGAGGGTTCTGAGGAAGTGAAGAGCGTTCTTGCCGAAATCCAGGACCATCTTCCAGTAGCATTGCAGGTGAAGCTTTGGTCAGTTACAAATCTGTCCTTTTTCGGGCCGCGGGTGAAGTTAGCTCGTGAAAGGATCAACCTGCGCCACGCCCAACTTCTATTGAAAGCCGATATTTGCAGACAGATGTCAGCAACTCAACGAGAAAAAGGCGTCTCTGGATGCTAAAACTGACACCTCCGTCAGTACCGCCGAGCTCGCATCCCTAAAAAGGGAGCTGGAAGATCTTGAGGAGAAGGTCCGGGTGACTAAACAGCTCATCCGCGACAAGGAAGAATCCATCGCCCGTTCCCAAGACGAGGCGGAAGGCCTCAAGGCTCAACTGAAGACCGATCTGGTAGACATACGTGCCCTGAACAAGCAGCTAGTGTCGGGTAAGGATGAAGATGACGAAGCCGAGATCGCCGAGGTGGACCGTGTCCGTGCTGACGCCCTCCACGCCTTCGAGGCATTTCTTCAGTAGCTCGTATGTGTAGGCTGGTATCTGTTTGTAACCTGTGTGAACCTCTAGAGTCGATGACCGTGCATCGGCTATACATTTTTGCTTTTATTCGGCCGATTTTCAGCATCGGCCCCCACATTTTTACTGTCCATCGTCTCACGTGCTTTTACTTAGCCGATTTCATGTATCGGCCCCTCAAGTTTTACTGTCCAACATCCCACATGCTTGGAAAATATTTCTTGAGATGTTGACCGTTGACCGCCACTGGGAATTTCACGCCGTCCAGCTCCTCAAGTATGTACGCGTTTCCTCTTAAAACTTGGTCGATCCTGTACGGCCCGTGCCAATTTGGAGACCATTTACCATATGTTGCATCCTTAGTCCCCAAGGGCAACACAGCTTCCCATACCAGATCACCAACGTGGAACTCCTTTGGTTTCACTTTCTTGTTGTATGCACGAGCTACTTTGGCCTTGTTCTCTTTGATTTTCTCCAGTGACCACAGCCTGAGCTCGGTTAAATCCTCCACACTGTCACTCATCAGGGTTGCGTATTCTTCAGTCGTTAGATCGTCCTGAAAAGTGACCCGTCTCGACCCAGCCGTAATTTCCCAAGGCAACACGGCTTCTTGTCCATATACTAGATGGTATGGCGAGGTTTTAATCGCCCCATGGCATGACATGCGATAAGCCCACAATGCCTCTGACAAAACCTCGTGCCAGCGCCTAGGGTGCTCATCGACTTTTCTCTTGATCAGCTTGATGAGGCTCTGGTTGGACGCTTCAGCTTGCCCATTCGCCTGAGCATAGTATGGAGATGATCTGATCAGCTTAATCCCCGTGTCCTCGCAAAACTTTCTAAACTCCTGAGAAATAAAGACCGAACCTCCATCGGTCGTGATAGTTTGGGGAATCCCGAATCTATGGATGACATGTTCTTTCACAAAGTTGATAACATCCTTTGAGTTTACTGATTTCATCGGGACAGCCTCCACCCATTTAGTGAAATAATCAGTAATGGCCAAAATCCACATGTGGCCTTTGCTTGATGGGGGATTGATTTTGCCGATCATATCCATGCCCCAACCTCGGAATGGCCAAGGCTTGATGATGGGGTTCATTGCCGACGCAGGTACCATCTGAATTTTCCCAAACTTCTGACATGCTTGGCACCCTTTGTAGTACTTGAAACAATCCTCAAGCATGGTGGGCCAATAAAACCCTGATCGCCTGATCAACCATTTCATCTTGTGAGCTGATTGGTGAGTTCCACAGGCGCCTTCGTGTACCTCGTGTAGGAGCCGATTAGCCTCGGCTGTCCCCAGACATTTGAGCAATAATCCTTCTAGAGTCCTGTAAAACATGTCATCCCCAATAAGCACATACTTCATGGCTTTGTACCTTATCCGTTTAGGTGCCCCCGAGCCGAATCCTTCAAGTAATTGAAGATATCGGCTCTCCAGTCGTCAGCTTCCAGGAACTGTACCTGAACATCGGCTCCTTCTGCTACATCCTTGTAGCCTGAAGCCATTTGTGCAAGATCATTTGCCTCTGTATTCTGCGACCGTGGGATCCAGGTGAAGTTTATGTACCAGAACTGCGCCATCAGCTCACGGCAGTGCAACCATAATGGGAAGAGGGACTCGCTCTCACACTTGTACTCCTCCGTGAGTTGGGAAATCACCAACTTGGAGTCTCCAAAAATTTCCACTGCTTCTGCTCCGGCTTCGAGGAGTAACTCCATTCCCTTGCGTATCGCCTCGTACTCGGCTACATTGTTGGTGCGAGAGGTAGACAATCTGATGGAGAAGGAAAATGTTGCCCCCCGGGGCGACACGAGTAAAATGCCGATGCCGCAGCCATCGTCACAAACTGATCCGTCGAAAAACATAGCCCACGCTCTTATGGACAGTGCTGCTATGTTAGTGTTGATCCTTTCAGCGATAAGATCGGCCAACGCCTGTCCCTTAACTGCTTTCGCGGGTTGATACCGGATGTCAAACTCTGATAATGCAAACATCCATTTGCCCAGTCGGCCTTTTAACATAGGAGCCGACAGCATGTGCTTTATGACGTCTGATTTGCATATGATGATGATCTCTGCTGATAGCAAAATGTGGCGCAGCTTGGTGCAGGTGAAAAACAGGCAGAGGCACAACTTATCGATATCGGGATACCTTGTCTCCGCGTCCAGCATCCTTCTGCTTATGTAAAATACGACTCGCTCCAGCCCATCATAAACTTGCACCACCACCGAGGCGATGGATATGTCGGCTACTGACAAGTAAATGTAGAACGGTCTGTCCGGCTGGGGTGGAACCAACACTGGCGGCTTCGTCAGATATTCTTTGATTTCGTCAAAGGCTCGTTGTTGTTCTGCCCTCCAGCGGAATTCCTCGTCAGATTTAATTTTCACCAGTCCCATGAACAGCTCTATTCTTCCTGACAGATTGGAGATGAATCTTCTGACGAAGTTGATCTTGCCGATAAGAGACTGCAGTTCTTTCTTTGTAGTGGGTGGCTTCATTGTTCGCACTGCCTCCTGACTTTTCAGGCCGATCTCAATTCCGCGTTCATGGACCAAAAAACCCAAGAACTGACCGGCCGTCACCCCGAAGGCACACTTCTTTGGATTCATCCGTAGGCCGAATTTTCTTGTTCGGTCCAGGACGCGTCGTAGATCGTCTAAGTGTCCTTGCGCTGAAGCAGACTTGACCACCACGTCATCGATGTAGATTTCCACCAGCTTGTCGATCAGATCATGACAAATATAATTCATGGCTCTTTGGTACGTGGCGCCGGCATTCTTCAGTCCAAACGTCATGACTACATACTCGAACAACCCCACCGAACCTGGGACTCTGAATGCAGTCTTGTGTATGTCTTCTGGAGCCATAAAAATTTGGTTGTAACCGGCATTGCCATCCATGAAGCTCAAGATCTTATGACCAGCCGCTGCGTTGATTAACGTTTCTGCCACCGGCATCGGATACTCATCCTTTGGGGTAGCTCTGTTGAGATCCCGAAAATCTATGGCAACACGCCACCGGCCATCCTTTTTCTCTACAGGTACGATACTAGAAATCCACTCAGCATACCTGCATGGCCTGATTAACTTGGCTGTCAACATTTTTTGGACCTCTTTCTTGACTTCTTCCAGAATTTCGGCCTTCATTTGTCGTGCTCGCTGCTGAAATGGCCGAAATCCTTTTTTGAGCGGGAGTCGATGCTCAATGATGCTCCTGTCTAACCCAGGCATCTCTGTGTAGTCCCAGGCGAAGCAGTCTGGATATTGTTTCAACAGGGCTATCATCGGGCCCCGTAGATTCGGATCTAACTTTCTGCTGATAAATGTTGGTCGTGGCTTATCCCCAGGACCAATGTCGATCTCTTCTAGCTCATCAGCGGATGTAAACCCATACCCTAGCTTTTCGTCACCTGTCAAATCGACGCTAAACACAGGGCAAACAGTAGGTGAGGGTATCAAAAATGATTTGGGCCGATTGCCTGAATCGGCCCCCTTTTTGATTGCATTAGTCAAGGATGGTTTACACCTCGTTGTGTTACAATGGCAGGGCATCTCCTTGCTACGACTACGTGATCCGCTTGTCGTACGAGTGGTGCTTCCTATTTTTAGTGGCCGATCGCGAGGATCGGCCGTACCACGTGCGCTCGTGGACCTTGCTACTCTGTCAGGCCAGTGGATAAGACCAGCCTCACCCCGTTTTTTGTAGCTTCAATGCGCTCACAGCCGTCTAGACTGATTCCAGAGATCGGCTCTTGGTCTTCTGCTTCCCAGACGTTCATGCCAGCTATGGAAATCTCGATAGAATCATCTGCATGGATGACCTCCACTTCATCTCCGTCCCACTGTATTAGGCACTGGTGCATCGTGGATGAAATGCAGCAATTAGCGTGAATCCAGTCTCTACCTAGCAAGACAGCGTAGGTACTTTTGCTGTCCACGACAAAAAATGACGTGGGTATGGTTTTCCTGCCCACTGTCAGATCCACGTTCAGTACGCCTTGCGTTTCCGAAGACTGACCGTTGAAGTCGCTTAACATGACGTTGGTTTTGATCAGATCTGCAGTGGAGCGTCCCAAACGTCGTAGCATGGAGTACGGCATGATATTGACTGCCGCTCCGGTGTCCACCAACATCTTGCTGACAGGTTGCCCATTGATGTAACCTCGTAGGTACAGGGCTTTCAGATGTTTGTAACCCTTCTCACGTGGCTTCTCAAAGATAACCGGCCGTGGACCGCAGTCAAACTGTGCCACTGGTAGCTCATTGGTTCTTGGCGCGCAGAATTCTGACGGAAGTACGAACACCATGTTTGTGCCAGCCGATGTCTGTGCATCGGCTTTTACTGGTTTGGGGCGCCATTCTTTCCTTGTCGGGCGGTCTTCCGTTTCCAGGGTCCGCCTAATTTTGACGGCCAGATCGGGTCGTGCTTTCTTTAAAGCGTGGAGATACTGTGCTTCAGCTTCCTCCAAGTTACGCAGCCGCTGCACTCTACGTTTTTGGGTGTGTCTGAGTCCGTCGGGACACCACCTTGGACGGTGACATCTGTCTTCGTCTTTGTCATTCTTTGGCTTCTCGAGGTCCTCTGCTCGAGCGGACTCCCTGTAACGGCTCTGGGGTGGAAGAGGCCCTAGACGTTTGAACACTGACACTGGCCTCGCGTCCTCCTTCTGCTGACCGCATTCCGGGCAGTTGTCGACTGTAGGCAATCGGCTCATTCCCGCGTCCCAGCAATACTTGAAGAAAGGACAATCCCAATGTTTGTCCGCGCCTTCCTTTTCTTTAGACGGTCCCCTAGCGAGGTGCTCATATCCTTCATCGTCTCCATCGCGCCGGCGACGTTGGTCATACTGACGCTCATACTTGTTAAGGAGATGGGCGGAATGTGGCTTCTGATACCGCACTCTCCTCACCTGTTCCTCTGTTAAGTACCGCCTGTCATTGTGGCTGGGCCGGTCGCATGGACCAGCCTCCTTTCTTTCTTTGCCCCGAGAGCGGCCACCTTCCTCCTTGTACGTGTCATGGTGGTACCCAGACCCTGCCATATTAACACCGAACGAAAAATCCAGTTGGCGCCTCGCGGAGCGACTGAGTTCTATCATGTTGACGCCGGGAAATGGGTTCGTGTCCACTTTCATGGAGAACTGCCCAAGGATCAGACGGCCTTGTTCTATCGCCATTTGGATTTGGCGGCGAAGCTCTTTGCAATCATTGGTGGTGTGGGTGAACGAGTGATGCCATTTGCAGTATGGTCTCCCGTTCATTTCCTGAGCCGTAGGGATTTTGTGGCCTTCGGGTAACCTCAGCTGCTTCTCCCTCAGCAGCAAATCGAATATCTGCTCGGCTTTGCTCACATCGAAGTCGAACCCTTTTGCAGGCCCTTGCTGTTTCACCCATTTGCAGGCTACAGGATCTGCCCCCCGAGCCCATTCGGCTACGGCCACTTCCTGGTCCTGTGTAGGATCATCTTCTTCTGCATCGACCAGGCCTATCGGACGTTTGAATTTGTCTTGGTACAACTCAGGGTGGCGCTGTTCATACATCGTCAGTTTCTGGGCCATGTGCGCCAATGATTTGTACTCCACTTGGAAAGCCAGATCCTTGATGGGCGCTGAGAGACCCAACACTGCCAGCTCGACTGCTTCCTTCTCAGTTAAACGAGCTGAGAAACATCGGTTCTTGACGGTCCTGAAGCGCTGGATGTACTCGGCTATAGTTTCTCCCCGCTTCTGCCGCACCTGCGCCAGGTCTACAATGCCAGCCTCAGTAGCCTCTGAATGGTACTGGATGTGGAACTGCTCTTCCAGTTGCTTCCAGGTATGAATCGAATCAGGTGGCAGCGAGGTGTACCACCCAAAAGCTGGTCCTGTCAGCGATTGCGCAAAAAATCTTACGCGCATCTGATCCGATGCCGAAATTATGCCTAGCTGTGCCAGGTATCGGCTTATGTGCTCGATCGAGCTTGACCCTTCTGACCCGCTAAACCTTGAGAACTCAGGGAGCCGATACTTGGGTGGCAGCGGAATCAGATCAAACTCGTTGGGGTACGGCTTTGAATAGCCGATTGTCCTTCTCTTCGGCACGAAGCTGAACTGGTCTCTCAGGATGGTACGGATTTGCTCCACTGTTTGAGCTGCAGGGGCTAGATTCTCATGACTTGTTCCAGTGGCATACTTGGCTAGCCACGCCTGTTTGTCAGCGTCTATCCCAGACATCGCTGCTCCAGAAACGCCTGCTCCTGAAGATCCTGCCCCAGGAACCCCTGCCGCAGAAACTTCCGCGGTTGCAATCTGGTTGGTGCGTGTCAGGTTATTGCAGTCCGGCACGTAGGTGCATATATATCCGTGTGGGATTTCCTTAGGTGGCTCAAACATGAATTGGCAATCGTCTGGGTCGCCTCCAGCCTTGTAGACGACGTAAGCCGCTGCTCCTGGCGGCTCTGGAGCCGCAAGTGTGAATGGCAGCTGTGGCCTGGTCTGGAGCGGTCTTTCTCCCTGGTGAGTCCCTAAAGTAGGCCCCGACGGAGAGTACTGATGTTTCACGATCTCCTGAACTACGCGAACCGCGACCCGCTCGAAAGCGTTCACCAGGCTCTCAGAATGGCCGTGCAGAGAATGATCCACCATGTAGTTGACTTCCTGTCGTAGAGCTCTAGTGCGTTCCTCCGAAGGAACGGACAGATCTACCTCATCAAGAGCGCCCTCGGGGGAGAACCCCCTCCACTTGATGCCATGCTTACGGGTCCTCTCAAAAGAGCCGATGAGATCGGCTTCGAAGAGATTTCTGATCTCATCATACTTCGCCTTGTGCTCTTCAGGCAGCTCGTCGTACGTGACTGGTCTGCTCTCCATCGCAGCGTCGGATGTTGATGTAGACGTTGTTGAATGTCCCACCGGGCGTGCCAGAATGTGTTGTCTGCCAAAACTCACCGGCGAGCAGCGACGAGCAACACGAAGAGCCGGGAGGCTCCCAGAACTGCTGGTGGGCCCTGGTCCCTCGGGCAACGGCCCGCAAAACTCCGGTACACGTCCTGGCTTGGTTCGAGGGCGTGCCACTTGACCTATACCTGGTCAGGAAGGTGAAGGATTGCTCCGATTGATTTCCTGCATGGTAAACAAGTATACGTAAAATTCGAGCCGTGACCGGCTCCCAGGTTTCCCTGTAAATCGGCTCCTAGAGCCGATTGCCCCATGGTTCTGCATTAGATTTACGATAACATGGGGTTTTGCTTAATCACTACAAGTTAAATCGATCTACGACAGTTTAATGTTTTCACCACGTAACTGGAACGTCCTACACGTAATTGAGCCTGGTATGTACAAAATATGAAGAATATTAACCCTAGAGGAGGCCTAATAACCAACGTGAAGTCAATTACCGGAACAACTCCTCTAGAACGAATAATCTACGTCCTTACGTACTACTGGATCGTTCAACCCGTTTGTAAGGCCTGACTACGTAGATATCAAACTGAACCTTGGCGAGCAAGGCACAACCATAACAGATCGAATCAGCTAAATAAAGATCAAGCAAGGTGCTACCCTTGCACTTGGGAAACGGTGCAAAGGTAGCGAGACAACTAGAGGCGGCATAACTTTAAACAATTATAGCAAAAAACACCGATGCTAGCCTCAACAAATCTATGATAGTAGTGTTACTCGTCATCAACAAGGCTTCAGTACGAGTAACACCAAACAACGCATAAGTAAAAATACTGCCTAGATCGCAAGATGCGATCTAGGCAGCATGACACTTACCCGAAAGAAACCCTAGAAACAAGGGGTGGCGATGCGTCGAGATTGTGTTTGTTGTGAACGTGATTGTCCTCCTTTTCTTGATAACCTTAGGTACATATTTATAGTCCGGAGACTCTCTACTTTTGAAATAACTCTACAACTCTATCTTTACCTAAACTGAAACGGAACCTAAACTGAAACGAAACCTACTATGATACAAGATACACGGGCAGTTTAGCCCAATTCTACGTACTAGGCCGATCCAACAACACGTTGAATATACGCATCTTCCAAGCCCATCTTGATCACGGCCCATCTCCTTCGTTGGCCAAAATATGGCGATAACAACAACGCAGTCGCCGTCCACTGGCCGCCTTCGCCTTCGTCAGCCGAAGCCGGAGTCGGCCGATTGGGCGGTGCCCGTCGACGAGGACACCTTCGCCATAAAGATGGCGATGAAGCAGTCACTCCGGGATTCGTCGTCGTATCCGTCGGACATCCTCTCCTGGTCCAGGGCGGACTGGGAGGAGGAGGACCGTCTCCGTGTCCAGCGCCGGCAGGAGCAGGCCGAGCTCTAGGCGTGGTCTGGCCGCGTGCTCGCCTACCAGGGCGCCCGCTCGTCGTCCTCCACAATAACGAGGAAGCCAGCCCCTCCCACCAACCCTGGAGGTGGGGTGACGCCGACCAGGGAGCTCCCGCCGAACGACGACGATGACGATGGCGGCGAAGAAGACGGCAGGGCCGATCCCAGCTATACCTCCTTCTACGTCAACCTCGACATGTAGAAGCGGCGGCGGCTTCGGCGACGGCATCGGCAGCGGCCTTTTTTATGTTTTTTAGTTTATTATCTAGTCTAAATTCAGGTGTACGCCCTACACCTAAATTCAATTTAATTCATCTATATTCGCCCATAATCAATGAAATCCGCCTAAATTTAGCGAAATTTATTAAATTTTAGCCGAATGCGGAAACTCGACCTAAAAACGCGAATGGAAACTCACGTTTCCAAGGCCGAAAACGAGTTTCGTCGGAAATTGACGGCCTGAAATCGCCAAGAGTGGGAATGCTCTTAAGAAACTCTGCTTCTCCTGCGCGGCCGCACGTCCAGTTGCGGAAACTGCAACTCCTACATCGCTTCCTGGTATTATTGAGAGCGTTGGGCAATCCCCACCGTCGACCTAGTGCAGTATAGCTCAGCAGCCAATGGTACACCAACGTGGTGCTAGCTAGCCAGGGGCAAACCTCGGATACCCCTTTACCCTACAAGGAGAGAATCGGTTCGACCCGTGGACCTGTGATTTTCTAAAAGGTTTGGAGGTCCAACACTAGGTCCAAACCGGACCGGACCGGTTGCATCATGACTGCTGGGGCTGGAGTAACCTGATCAACATCGGTTAGCTAGCATGCAGGTTATGCCAGGGGAATCCGGCTCTCCCTTACTTAGAATGCAGGTTATGCCTGATGAGACATTGCTGGCCTCTGCGTCCGGGTCAGATCGGAAAGAGGCGGGCAACAGCTTGTTCAAGAGCGTTTCGATGTCCACTTGTCCATGCTTTGTGTTCTTGATGATGCCATTCAATTCGCATGGGCAATCTATTGCCCGAATAGGCAAAATATCCACCGACCAACACCCTCACTCATACGCCTTCGTAGCATCGCGGTCATGTGCATTCACAGTAACCGGTTCGCACCGATCACAGTAGACTCTCGCTTGTACTCTCATCCAAACATCATAGACAACACGGAAATTTTACTCGAGCAGTTACCTATCGGTATGAGATCCACCGTTGATCCGTGCCCTAAGATTTGTGCTCAGGATGAAACCATAATAAATCTAAAAATTCCTGAGAATGAAACCATAATAAATCTAAAATTTTGATTGACATGGATTTTACAGCATGAATTTAAAATAGATCTTGTCTTGTGCCGATAGATAACGGCTAGCTCCTATAAAAAAAGCATTCGCGAAACGTAGATGGCAGCACCGTGAATGGGGATACAGTGAGAAAACCTCTGACTTAGCTGCAAAAAAGAAAAAACAAAAAAAAAGACACTTGAAAGGCGTGTGCGTTTTTCTCAACTACTCCCTCCGTTTAGAAATATAAGAAGTTTTAGGTTTGTGAATGAGATGTATTTAGACACATTTTAGTGTATAGACAAATCTACACACTATATTTTTAAAAATCTTATATTTCCAAACGGAGGAAGTACAACGGAGTGGTAGCTTCCTTTCTTCGGTGCACAATTTAGTCAAATCGATCAGCGCTCAAATAATATCCAAAAAATTATTCAGTGAGGGAAAACTGCAGAAGTCGACGCGTGGAAGCTAAACGAAAGCTGCAAAAATTCTTTTCTGAATGCTCTGCCAATTCTTAGTTTATTCCATGATGAGATCAGGATATGTCTCTATCTGTCACTGTGGGAGCATTCATTTTCCAACCAACACTGGTAGGAAGAGGATAGCACTCGAGTTCAGTGGGTCGCCTCGATCGGCCATACCACATTATACAACATTTTTATGTGAAAGAAAGAAAAAAACACAAATACATTGGTTGAAAGGAAAATTGTCAAATGGCAAATGTAGCACTGCACATGACATGAGAGATTGAGAGATCAACATTTTTTAGGATAGCACTCGAGTTCAGTGGGCCGCCTCAGACATAGTATATTACTATACAACATTTTTATGTGAAAGAAAAATCCCCACGAAATACATTTGTTCAAAGGAAAACGGTCAAATGCATGGCACTGCACATGATATGAGAGATCTGATCTGAAAGTTCTGAACATAACATGCGCATTGATTATTTCCATATATTGCCTCTGTTCAGGATTATAGGTCCTACGTGCATACTTAGGTTGTTAATTTGATCAATAAAATATAACTTATATATCACAAAAATTATACCTTTAAAAAATATAACATCTAAAGTATCTAATGGTATTTTTTATGCTATAATATTTATATTATCTTGTTCAAATTGGCAACTTAGTTATCCGCGCGGGACTTATAATCCCAAACGAAGGTAGTACACTACTACTAGTAGTAGTACTATCACAAGCTCAACCAAAACACACGCTTAATTAGGTCGTAAACCACACTCGAAGACTTGATGATCAACGCACGTCCCTTGCACCGAGATCAGCAGTTTTAATTAGCTCAGACCTGTTAGACAAGTTTATATACGTATGGATATGGTGTAGTACACGACTCCTATACCATATATCTCTCTATGTGTACATGCCACTGTAAAGGCTCTTTCTACCCTATATAACACTATATAACACGTTAACATGAGACCCCAAAGGATCATCGTTTCCGCCAGACCAATATGGTATCAGAGCCTATTCCTTTCAACCCTAGCCGTCGAAAAGAACCTACATCTGCCGCCTCCCTAGCTCCATCTAGGGCCGCGGCCACAACACAAAACAAAAACCCTATCGCTGCCCTAGCTTCATCTACGGCCGCCGCCACAACACAAAACAAATCGCCGCCACCCTAGCCCTGCCTACGGCCGCCGCCACAAAACCTAAAACCCATCAAAACCCCTCCCATCCCAATGGCTCTCTCCACTGCAGTCGCTTCTTCCTCCGCCGCTGTCTCGATGGTTCCCATCGGGAGCGTACTAGGAGCTCCACCGACAAAGAAGCTCACGCGCTCCAACTTCCTATTCTGGAAGACGCTGGTTCACCCTCCGATCCGTAGCGCCCTGGCCCTCGGGCTTCTGGACGGCAACGACTCGGCCCTTCCTCAAGTCCTGGAGGTCGTTGACGAAGCCCAGAGAAATCCACGGTGGTAAACACCACTTATGCTGCATGGGTTGCTCACAATCAGGCTGTCCTTGGCTTCCTGCTGAACTCCTGCCCCATGTGTTTGGCCTTGTAACGTCTGCAGTGGTCTGGCCGTATTTATTTTCAAACAGTTTTCTCAAATCACACTAAACTCGTCTTGACCACGAATTGACACGGGAACTGAAAAGGTTGGTCCACCTGTAGTGCAGACGTGGCGACATGAGACGACAACCATTAACGGCAGCTGCGCGTAAATTTTGAAAAACTACCACCTACTTTTCTGTTCAATATTCGGAAAACTACCACTTTTCAAAAAATATTATGCTTATTTGCGAACGTCCATAATTTTTGAATACAAATTCAAATGGAAAAACTTGTAATACAAAAAGTTCTTAGAAATGCTTAAATATTTGGAATACAAACTTATTTCACTATTTTAGATAATTAAAATATACAAACAATTAAAATTACTTCTATTACTAATGGAAACTTTGAAATTCATAACTTTAAATATACAACTCCAAATAATATAAATAATATGTCTAAATTTATTAAAAAATCTAAGTAATCCTTTTCTAGCATATATTATACGTGAATTATATATATTTATCTCTAATATGTTTATTATGCAACTCTGACGGTGACAATCCAGGTACATTGTCACCGGTGTCACGTTTCTCGAAACTTTTGCGGAGAAGGACGTCAGCGCCTCAAATGAGAATCACGTGCAGCTCGTCTATAAGGAGGTGAGTGTGATCGATCGACTAACTCTTTTTGTTCATGTCACGAGATATGCATGCATATATTAATTGCTTGTCGACTCGTAGCACTTGATCCGACACACGTCTTCCAGCTGCTATCATTTTTTCCTTTCTCTTTTTTATCTTTTTAACACATTTTTTATCTTAAAAGAAATAACCGCATCGTACGTCTACATGCACATATGTACAACGACGAGACAAAATCCAGCGATCGACCTAGCAAGGCTCCGTTCCTTCATTTTAATCATTGTGCATACATGGGCCAAAAACATATATATCCTGCTTCGATGACTCTCTGCAATACATTAACATGCAAGAATAAATAAAATAACACACATTTATTATTAGGTTTGTATCCATAATCAAAATATCCGAGAGGAACATAAGTTATTCATACATGATGGATGCCAAAAAGGAACTCTTTGGATTTTTCTAATAAATTTAAACATATTATTTATATTATTTGGAGTTATATAATTAAAGTTATGAATTTCCAAAGTTTCCATTAGTAATAAAAGCAATTTTAATTGTTTGCATATTTTAATTATCCAAAATAGTGAACTAAGTGTGTATTCAAAATATTCAAGCATTTCTAAGAACTTTTTATATTAAAAGTTTTTCATTTGATTTTTATTCAAAAGTTATGGGCGTTCGTAAATAAACAATTTTTTTTTGAAAAGTGGTAGTTTTCCGAATATTGAGCAGAAAAGTGGTAGTTTTTCGAAATTTATCCACAGCTACCGTTAACGGTTAACGACTATCGTCTTCCGTTGTCACGTCAGCACTGTAGGTGGGCCATCCTTGTAAGTTTACGTGCCAATTCGCGATTAGTATGAGTTTAATGCGATTTAAGAAAAACTGACTGTAAATATATGATAGATTTTTGCTAAAAAAATATAAAGTGGTTGGTTTTCAAAATTTTACCACAAAAATAGTAGTTTTATGCTAACAACTCATTTTTCTTCTTCCCATGGTGATGACATCCCAGACACTGACATATAGGGTTTACTCGGAAGCTTTTTTTGTATTCCCTCCGACTCATATTAATTGACTCATCTAGATTTGAACGAATCTAGACACCATTTACTATATTGATTCATTCAAATTTTGACAAATCCAAGTTATGGATCAGAGGGAGTTTTTTGTTTTTTGGTGGATAGAAGCTGATGTTTTCTCGATGGCTCGGTTTTCCACTCGGTTAGTTTCCCCTTCACTTTGTCGTGCCAATTGGCGGCGGCCCGGCCCGAGGGGAAAAGCCCAATCACATCAGTGAGACATACACAGATATAGCTCCGCGGACGCGTGATTAATTAGTGTGATCGCAATGATCCGTTACTTGATTAGTTGGACGTAAGTTAATATTGATAGAGCAGTAAGATCGGTCAGATTAGATCGCACGAATGAGCGAGTCTGCCCAGGTCAATGGCGCCAGCCTATGTGCTCGATTAATCATGACGACAGTGTCACAAGATCCAGCAACCAATGGAAAACCAAGCTCCACGACCAGTAACACGAAACGGCCGGGATCAAGTCACGTGACCGATCGATGTCGTGGCGGAGAACCCGCCAACATCGGCGGCTCCGGCAATGTTGCTCCCAAGTTTTCACCATGTTACTACTACCTCCTTAATTAACCCATGGTTAGAGCATATCCACTCGTTGGGCGAATTCAACCTAAATCCAGACCAAATTTTGGCCGGACGAAATAAGTTTTCGGCTTGGATACGCCGAGTTTTTCACTCGGATATCCAGACCGAATTTCCGGGACGCCCGTTTTCGCTCAAATTCGACTCAAGTTTGTCTAGATTTCAGCATAGTTCGGCATACCATGAACAGAACATGTTACGGCAAAAGTTTAGCGAAATTTTAAACATAGTTCGGCGTAAATGTAAACATAGTTCGGCCTGCATAGAAAATACAACATATTTCGGCCAAATTCGGCCAGTTCATGCTCGGCATCTACGTGTTGCTCATGCGTATTCATAGGTGCTCAACAAGATCATCCTGCAGCTGTTGAGACGACAACTACGGCGAGCATATCTAGAGGTGTGGGCATGTCTTGGCGTGGAGGAGCTTAGCCGGTAAAGTCATGGCGATGGAGGCGCTGGGAGCTCTTTGCCGCAGTATGGGCGAGTGGAGTGGGGGAATGGGACTGTCTCGCCGATAGAGCTGGCTCAAGCCCGTTTTCGCTGCGTCCGGCGTTATTAGGGCGTTCTCGGAACCTAGGCACGGCCTGGAAAGTCCGGACTAAAGTTCGTTCAAATCCGGACAAAAGTAGGTTTCTAGATACGTGATTGGACCGATTTTCAACATACGTGACTGGTCGTCGTCGAAGCTTCGTATGCGGGTCACGTAGCTATTACTAGCTACCACTGGCTGGAGTAACCTGCTCATCGGTTACAATGCAGGTCAGGGGAACCTCCCTTAATTATAAAAAAAAGGACGGCGCGGCTGCATTGTTGGCCCAAATATAGTGAATAATTGAATATTTGGCTGAGTGATGAGACATTGCTGGCCCTCTCCGGCCTTGTCAGATCGGAAACAGGCGGGCAACCGCCGGTGAGCGCTTCCGACGCGTCTCGTCATCGTGTTTTGGTGTTGTTCTTGACGCCATTCAATTCGCATGGGCAATCTATATGGCCGAATAGGCAAAAAATGCACCGACCAGCCCCTCACTTACTCATACACATTCACAGCATCGCGGTCACGTGCATTCACAGTACCGGTTCGCATTGAACACAGTAGACACATTCTTGTACTACTATTGTGAGTGATGGATGATGCAGTGGGAAAACCAGTGACTTCGATGATGCAGAGAAACCCAAGAAAAAAAAAAGACACCGGAAGCGTGCGCGTTTTTCTTTACCGCAGACTAAAAAAGATGTCAAAGATTTATCTAAATTATTACGCACGAAAGAAAATCTTAATGTAAATTCAGATAAATTCACGACAATCATTTTCCGGATGGAGGGAGTATTTTCTTCTGTGCACAATTAATCGGATCGATCAACGCTCAAATTATGTGCAGAATTTAGTTTAGTGAGGAGGCAGTGTAGAAACCGACACGTGGAAGCAAGAAAGCTGCAAGATTTCTTTTATGAACCCTTTGCAACTCTTAGTTTATTCCATGATATCAGCATATGTCTTTTTATGTCACCGTGGGAGCATTCATTTCCCAACTAACACAGGTAGTACGAAGGGATCAACGTCTTTTGTTTTTTATTATAGGACAACACTTGAGTTCAGTGGGTCGCCTCAGACATACTCTATTATACAACATTTTTATGTGGAAGAAAAATCCCCACAAAATACATTTGTTCAAAGGAAAATTGTCAAATGCATGGCACTGCACATGACATGACAAGAGAGATCTGATCTCAAGAGAGCACCTGCCTGCATTTGATTAACTCAGCTTCTTTCCAAAAATGATCGAACAATTGCCGAATGTATTTTCCAGCTGCTCCCAATTTCGAAAAAAATAAGTATTTTCCAGCTTCACGGACGACGTGGATTCGTCCGGCCGACCGACACACGGCCTGGCCTGGGTCAATGTCGACGTGGGTCAGGAACCCAGTGGAGTATGTGGATGCCACGATGGCCTTGTCTGTCTCCCCACAAAGGATGCTGCCTTGCGCCTAGTCTAGTCTGGAGACAGAATTTGGAAAGGGCATCTCCACCGGCCTGAGTCGCCTGACTCATATGATCACCTCTTATTCGTTTGGGTCCATTCTATTTGGGTTATGGTCCTGCACGTTTGGTCGATCGCGCACAGCGGCTCGACCCATTTGTCCATCTCCCTCCCGCTGTCACGATTGACACCCTCCCGATAGGATGTTAATGGCAACGTGTTGTTGTATGTCAGCGCCGACGGCTTCCCGCATGGCCAGCGTTTCTCGCCACCGTTTCCCGCAGGCGCCTTGCTTCTCACAGCGAGAAAACTTCCCGCAGCGGGCGGCAGAGGACCGGCAGAAGCTGGAGGGCAAGGCGACGGCTCGCGACCGTATCCACAAACGTATCCAGCAGTGGGCCATCTGGAAAACTAGGACGGCGATCGACGGGGCAGGCGGCCGCGGCAACGGTGGTCGTGGCAACGGCGTCGAGTAGCCACCACGCTGTTCTCCTCCAGCAGTAGCCGCAGCGGCATCAGTAGCAATAGCAAGTTTGAATGGCCTTTTTGTAACTGGCAGGCTTAATCTAATAAAAATCTATCGTTATAAGTACTAATGTCTCTCTTACATATAGGCATGTGTCGTCAACTGACACGACGTCCACGCTGTCCGCGCGTGTTCGAGCCGACGCAACCGAGTCCCATATTAGATGCATAAATGAGTCGAACCAGACGTGTTTCGCGGGATGGGTCGCCCCGCTGGGCGCCACGTGTTGGAAATATAAGCAATAAACCATATGATTTAATCCAAATAATAAATTGATAAAACATGAGCATACAAACGGTACTAAGACCAATTATGCAGATCAACAAAGTAGATGAACAGATTACATCTATAGGAGATAAACATATCACATCTACACCAAACGCTACAACAAAGAACTCTAGCATAATCCGAAAAAGACAATTGAGGATCACGTACAGTGTAGGCTGAATAGCAGCCGCAGCGTCTCTCATGCTGAGGTTGTCGAAGAGGTCGCTGACGTTCGGGAAGAAGTCGTCGTCAGGGAACTCGTCGTCGGACGACGTCGTGGTTGCCAGTAGTCGCGCTTGAGCGCTCCCCAAAAACCTGATCGCCCCTCACCTGTACAGGTTCACGAGAGGCGTGGTTCCGGAGGCCTACTGTCCCGATATGCGGTGCAAGCCGTAAGCCGGGATGGGGAAGACGAAGGCGGCGGTGCAAGGTTCTAGAGGTAGGCGCGTGTGTGGATTGATTCCGTACCGATTAGGTTTAACCCGGACACTTTTATAGTGCAGGTTAGGAGGATCGTGGGCTCAGCCACGTCCGAGTCGATAACAGCCACGTCCATAAAGACTGGAAACGTCTGTAATTAACGCGTCCGTTAATGACTCATAATTAGTTTTCCCAACAAGCAAAATAAAGCTCGGCTCGGCGAGATTCCCGCAACCCGCAACCCGCAATCCGCGCGTCGTGACGAGGCGAGCCGATGCGGGCGGCGTTGGAGGAGTAGTGCGCGAGGACTACTCTTCTTGTCACACCTTAGTGAGTGGTGCAACACTCTACTATATAAGATGGTCAAACTCCCCTTCAACTAGCAATGTGGGACTAAACTTTAGCACCACTAGCACAGCTATATACTGCCATACACCAGTAGACCAAAGAGAATTTTAGAATTTGTCTAATGTACCAATAGCCCAATATACACCAAATTCCAATCACGTCCGCGTGAACAATTCCTGTCACGCGCGGACCGTTTGGATCGGTCCTATGGAGATGCCTTGAGGATCAGGCTATCTTCTTACTCTCGTGTTGACCTATTTTTCTTCTTCTCATCATGACATCACCGACCGACATATGGGTTTTACTTGGAAGCTTATGTTTTCTCGATCGTTCGCTTTCCACTTGGTTTCCCCTTCACTTTCTCGTGCCAATTGGCGGCCGGCCGGCCTGCTCGTCAACGCCAACCCCAGATTCTTTTCTAGCATAATGGACACTAGTGAGTGCCAAGCGCATTCGATCGGTGACCATGTAATGTGTACCATATTCGTGCATCGCAACAGTTGGGAACTGTTCCCATATATACCAATTCAGAGCACCAAGACGTGGTGCGTGCTTCGGCCTCTGCTGTACAAGTCAAACGAACTAAGGGAGGGCCCGTGAGTGGCCAGCGTCGGTCGTGTCCTGAATCCACATCGAGCGGATGCCTGTCTAAGAGCATCTCTAGGAGATACCAATAAAACGCCAGAGTCAGAAAATTTGAGTGGTTTTTGGGCTGGGCCGCGAAATATGTCTTGAACAGACACCGTAAACACGGCCCGATTTGGAAATTTTTTTTGGTCTCTTGGGAATCGACCCCATCGATCCATTAAATCCCAGTTTCGAGCTCGATTCCCAGGTCTCGATCCTTTTCTCCGCCACCACCCCCCTCCCTCGACGCCTCCGTCGCGCACCACTCAAATCACTGAGCACCGCCGGCGGCAGCAGATCCTCTCGATCCAGTACGCGATGGACCGGTAGAGGAGGAGCACGGAGGCGAGGGGACCGTCGACGCCGCGCTTCCGTCGCCTCACCGATGCGGAGGAGGAGCGTCGCCGGTGCGTGCGCTCGGACGGGGCGCGCAAGCGCGCCGCCCTCCACTACACGAGGTTTGGCTCGCCGGTGCCGGTCGCGCTCCTCCGCCGCGAGACGGTGGAGTTTGACGCCCGCATTCGCGCCTGCCGGGGGGAGGGGCAGGGGAGCTCCTCGCGCGTGCCGAGGACTCCGCCACCGCCAGTGAAGAAGGAGGAGGAGCTCCCGGAGGACCGCGTCAGCACGGAGGCCGACTACGCCCTCGACGACGCCTCCTTCGACCGTTGGGTCGAGGTCATCCAGCGGCGGAGCATCGCCAAGGCGAAGGCGGAGGCCCGTCGAGCCCAGCGCGACGAGCTCATTGACGGCGTCCTCCTCGAGCAGGGGCTCGCCGTCGACCGCGAATCCCGCGGGAAGGAGGTGGAGGTCATCGACCTCGTCTCCGACAGCAGCTCCGGGCTATCAGCCTTCGACTTCTCCGATAAGGAGTGAAGCCCGCCGACGAAAGCGTCGCAGCCGCTCCCTGGGCTCCTGTGAGCCTGATTTTGTGTACATGCTAGGTAGATGCGGAGACGGCAGATCCCCGTACTATTTAGGTTCACGATTTTCGGTTCACGATTTTTCGGTTCACGATTTTCCAGTGTTTCTAGAGATGCTCTAAGTGTGTACACTACGCTTTCGCGTTGGTTCATTACGCTGATAGCTCCACAGACCGCGTGAATAATTAGTGTGATTGTGATGACCCGGTACTCGATTAGTTGGACGTAGGTTAGTATTGGGTACGATCAGTTGCATTAGTGCAGCTTAATACGAAGTTGACGACGACGACGATGATGGAGTAGTACGATCGGTTGGATCGCACGAATGAGCGAGTTGCCTAATTAATTAATCTTCCCAGGTCAATAGCGCCAGCCTACGTGCTCGATTAATTAAGCATGACAGTGTCACGAGATTCAGAGAGACTGAGACCAAACTCCACGAAACGGCCGGGATTAGTTCGTCACGTGACCGATCGATGGCGCGGCGGAGAACCCGGCCGGGGACATCGGCTCCGGCAATGTTGCTCCCAGTCCCAAGTTTCCACCATGTTAACCATGTTAATTAATCCATGTTTAGTCAGAGGTTGTCGTCGTCGAAGCTTCGTCTTGGGGTAGATAGCTACTGCTGGCTGGAGTAACCTGATCAACATCGGTTACCACGCAGGCAGGTTAGGGGACTCTCCCTTAATAATAATTAAAGAAAAAAAAACAGGACGGCGCGTCTGCATTGCCTGCCCAAATATAGTGAATAATTGAATATTTGGCTGAGTGATGAGACATTGCTGGCCGCCTATGCGGCCGGGTCAGATCGGAAAGAGGCGGGCAACCGCCGATGAGCGCTTCCGACGAGTCTCGTCATCGTCGATGCTTTTTTTTCTCCCGATAATGCCATTCATTTCGCATGGGCAATCTATGGCCGATTAGACAAAAAAAAAAACACCGACCAACCCTCACTCATACGCCTTAATTAGCATCACGGTCATGTGCGTTCCCAGTACGCATTCGCACTGAACACAGTAGACGTTCGCTTGTGGAGCACTATCGTCCAAAAATAAAGAGTTAAATCCATGGTTAATAATTGAACTTGCTTAGCAAAGTTAATACGATCATCATACACAGAAAATACGAGTTTACGGTCATCGAACTCGCACTAGAGCTTTAGTCACGGTCACCGAGCGGTACGTAATGATGTATATGATGACTAGGCGCTCAGTAGGATCCACTGTCAGCATCACACTTGAATTGATGGTCACCGAACTTGCACGAGAGCGTCAGTCATGGTCACCGAGTGATACATAGCTTAGGATGGTTTTATTGCAAAATGGTGGATGTGTACTAAACCCCACGTCCCAACTAGACCCGTTCGTTTCGATCCACGCCGCTCCTCTGCTGTCGCCGTTCTAACCCTAAATCGGCTGCGCCGCCACGGGACAGTAGCGGGCTAGCCGTTCCAAGCGGCGTCGCGTATTTAGATGCCTGGGCCTAGGCACCAACGAAGACTGCCGGGCTCGTCCTTAGTTCTGCTCTAGGTCCTGTATCGGTGCTCTAGAACCTGTGCACCTTGAGGTGCCACGGCCCAGGAAACGCATCCTATCCCATGCATAGGGTCTACATAGGCCATTAGGCCTTAATTTGCTCACGTGTGTGTTAGCCAAGCCGGCTGAGCTGTGTGAATGTCTAGATTACATGTTTTCATCACTTCGTGGTGGTATAGTGTGCAACTCTGTATGCAGACCATTTTGGACGTGCAAGACGCTCATTGTTTAATTATGAGCAACTGTATTTTTTTTAGAGTTCAAAAAACTTTATTATTTTTATTCCGCAATTACGGGCTCAAGCTCCGGCGAGGGCAGCCACCATAGTGACATCGAGAGCCTCCGTTGGGTGACCATGGCCCATGCCAAAAGTAGAAGCTGACACGAGCCGATGGGGAATGTCTGGCGTCTGCCATCCACAAAGTCGAGGGCGTCGACAACCAACCCTTCGCTAAAAACTACCATGCCACAAGGCCAGGTCTACCCAACACTAGACCTCAAGGACGCAATGTAGAGAACGATCCGTCGATGCGAGAAGCAGCACTGAAGATTTTCTCCATTTGTGTCTGATATTATTGCACTAAGAAATTGGTAGGATGTAGTATGAAGGACTTGGCATGTTAATCCTACTCCCTCGCTTCATATTAATTGATTCAACTTTGTTCATATTTATATGTATCTAGTTAACTATTTAGACTAGATGTATCCTTATCTAGACAAAATTGGGTCGATATTCATATGAAGAGGAGGGAGTATTTGATTTGATGCAGAAAAAATGTATTTGTTGGGACCAAAAATTAACGCTTATTTTTGTTGTCCTGGCGTGCTTGGTGGGGTTTTGTGGCCCCTGAAAAATCTGAATTTGCTGCCATATTGGAGTTATGCAAAATATATAAATGATATCTTATTATGCGACGCGCCAAAACAATGTCATAGAGATGCCTTGATCAAGGCGGCCAGGGGATTGAATAGACGAACAGTTAAATAATGGAGGTTAGTTTACTCGGCACGCGGGTGGTACAGAACATTGGCGGTGCAGTCCCTCAGGGCGTTATGTACCTACAGCGATAAACAGCGACCAGCCAAATTAATGTGTGCACAGACGTGGACAAGGTTGCCATGCAAATAAAGGGAGTATCCGTGCCCGAGTTCAAACTACTAGCATTTTCGGTAAAATATTTATTAAAATTTGAATGAATCTATATACTAAATAGTATCTAGATTCATTCAAATTTATACAAATTAAAGTCCACTAATATGGGTCAGAGGGAGTACTAGTTAATAAAATAGATCTTAGAATACTATACACCAGCCCAAAATAATGTAGCAGCCAAAAGTACCATAGCAAATACAATACTCCTTCCGTCCCAAAATAGATGTCTCAAGTTTTCAAAAATTTGGATAAATCTATATACTAAATAGTGACTAGATTTATTTAAATTTTGATAAATCTGAAACATCTATTTTGGGACAGAGAAAGTATTATTATTGTGCTAGTGCGTGGAGGTGGAGAGCGGTGCCACAAACAGAGCATTGAAGAATTACCGTGGGTTTGGTGTGGACATGGTACGTGATGTAGTCAAGTCCGTTAGATTAATCGGTTTGCTAGCATAATGGATGGCGGCGGGGTAATTGTGCGGGCCGCCGCACGCGAAGACAATCTGTCTGTTAAATTATTCTGAGCGAGATTGTGTGCTCTATGAGGACTGTAGCAAGCTAGCCCTTCCAAGCGCCGCCGATTTAGGATCAGAACGACGCTAGCAGAGGAACGGCGCGAGTTAGAACGAACGGATCCGGTTGAAACGTGTGACTTAGTATACGTTTACCATTTTGCAATAAAACCCTCCCAAGCTACGTCACTCGGTGACCATGGCCGATGTTCTCGTGCAAGTTCGGTGACCATCAGTTCAAGTGTGACGCTGACGGTAGGTCCACTAAGCGCCTAGTCATCGCACACAGCTACGTATCGCTCGATGACCGTGGCTGAAGCTCTAGTGCAAGTTCGGTGACCATCAGTTCAAGTGTGACGCTGACGGTAGGTCCACTAAGCGCCTAGTCATCGCACACAGCTACATATCGCTCGGTGACCGTAAACTCGTATTTTCTATGTACGATGATCGTATTGACTTTGTTAAGCAAGTTCAGTTACTGTCCATGGATTTAACTCAAAAATAAATGGCACCACTGTGAGGGACACAGTGAGGATGCAGTGGGAAAACCCGTGACTTCCGATGCAGAGCACTATGGACGAGTATACATGCAGGGCGTATAAGAGCGTGTGCACCGTATGAAAAATCCTAGTGTTAAGGAAATCTTTTCATTGCTAGACTTGAGTCTAAACGGTGAAGAGGATATGTCTAGCTAAGAAAAACTTAGAGGTGAGTCTAGTGCTAGACTCAAGTCTAAGAGAATCTAATAGTAGGAGGGCCCACTTGTCATTGGAAAGAATGCTGCTTTTTCTCTTGCTTTTTGCTATGGCTGGTAGGACCATTTTCTATCCTAGCTAAGAGAACACGCTGCGGCAACTCTTTCTCTGCTAGTTAATTGTCAGCTTTTATGCTAGACTTGAGTCTAAACGGTGCACACGCCCTAAGGAGTAAATTTAGAGTACAAGACAAGATACAATCATATCCCTTTACCTAATATTTTCCAAACACAATATACTTTAACATCCCATGCAGTCATAGCGGGAGCTTCGTGAACAACTAGAGTGTCGCGGACAGTCAGACTGGGGATAAACCAAAGTAGCATCTAGTAGGTTGACATCCCCTGCAGTCCGAGCAGAAACGTCGTGGATGGTGTCGTGACGCGGTAGCTTAGAGTGTAGAGGAAGTTGATGAGAATCTCAAGCCATGTGGTAGCCCTTTGTGCCGATGTCGAGGGAGTCGAGAGCGTGGGGCAGCGTCTTCGTCGATGTCGCCGTGGCCGATGTCGTGGCCAGGATTGCTGGTGTCGAGGTAGCCGCATATGAAGCAGCGTGTGCATAGTGCGCGAGGATGACGACAGAGACACGTCAAGGCAGTCGTCGAAGGTGGCGATGCTGAAGCTGATGCAGTTCGAGCCGTCGAGGACGAGGTGCGGTCGTAGTTTTGCCGGAACTATCTAGGGGCACGTCGGTAATGAATGCATACATCGGTTTTGCCATAAGAACTCGTGGGTGATGCGGTCGAGGCAGTCGTAGAGGTCGATGCCAAAAAAGACGTTGTTGATGACGATATAGACGAGGCACCGATCCGAGTTTGCCAGACTCGGGAACGCGTCGGGACGAAGGCACGTACCGATGTTGCCAGTACCGGACGTGCGAGGACAGTGACTATCATGAACTTGTGTGCCAGTGTCGTAGGGGACGAGATGATGATGGCGACGAGGTCGTTGTGGAAAAAGATGTATAGGCGGAGAAACTAGCGGCAACACAGAGTGGTCATGTTGGACACCTAGAGAGGCGTGGCGGAGGTACTCGACATAGATGAAGAAGAATGTGATGTGATAAAGACCATGCGCGGACGTAGGTGACCCGCACCGTGGGAGGTGGCATGGAGATAGTCTGGGGCGTCAATGCGTGGGGACGGCGATGTTGACTGTGCAGCGGCACGACGACCCGATGGGGCGGCATAGCTGCATGGCGCGAGTCGATGCAACAGCTGGAGGTCACCGACGTGTGCATGCTTGTGAGCCGCGTTGGCAGACAGTAGGCGAGGACCAAGGCAGCGACACTGCGACAAGGGGTGATGCAGTGGCAGCCCGAAGGGGTGACGCAGTGGCAGCCCATAGCTCGATTAGAGGTAGGCGCGTGCTCGGGGACGTGTTTGGCGTAGACGGGCGCGGGATCGGTTGATCATACCGACCATGTGCCGTATGAGCCATGGCATCATGGACAACGAAGACGGGCCGAGGGGGCGGCCGCGGCAGCCTCCCGAGGAAGGTGTATCAGCAAGACGAGGCGCGGCAGCCTCCGTGAGGCCGTGATAGCCTGCCGAGGCAGGCCCGGCAGCGCAGGAGGTAGGCGCATGGGCGTGGTGTAGGTCGTCGATGCCGATGGTCGGAGTAAAGGTGCGGTGATGACGATAACAGTAGGTGACTTAATCTGATCTAGATCCGTGAAAAAAAAAAGAAAATGTCATAACTGACGGAGAGAAAAACCAATCTAAAGATCGAAAAAAAAGGACTTAACAGGGCAACCGGTCAAGGATTGACGGACGAGCCCTACTAGAAATCGCGTGGGCTCCTGTGGAAATCATGGAGATCGACCCGGACACGGCAGAAGCGTTCCAGTGGTGGCTAGGCTTTTGACCGAAATTAGTTTGATATCGTCTAGAACAATAGATAAGGATTGCAAAATATGCTAGATGGTATTATTAAGTCTCATGAATGAGATAAGAATAAATTTAGAGTATAAAACATCATATTTTTCTAACGCAATATATTCTAACATATGTGCGTTTTTCTCTACTAGTAGGATCTTCTTTGGTGCATAATTTAGTCGGATCGATCGCTCAAATTATGTGCAGAGTTTAAGTTAGTGACGAAGGAGTGTAGAAATCGACACGTGGAAGCTAAAAGAAGCCGCAAGGTTTCTTCTGAATCCTGTACAGTTCTTAGTTTATTCCACTAAATCAGGATATGTCTCTTTCTGTCACTGTGTAAGCATTCATTTCCCAACTAACAAAGGTACGAAACATATCAACGTTTTTTTAGGATAGCACTCGAGTTCAGTGGGTCGCCTCAGACATATATTATACAACATTTTTATGTGGAAGAAAAATCCCTAAAAAATACATTTGTTCAAAGGAAAATGGTCAAATGCATGGCACTGCACATGACCCTGAGAGATTGAGAGATCTGATCTGAATTCTGAAAGTTCTGAACATAACATGCGCATTGATTATTTCCATATACACTAGTAATAGTATCACAAGCTCAACCAAAACACACGCTTAATTAGGTCGTAAACCACACTCGAAGATTTGATGAGCAACGCACGTCCCTTGCACCGAGATCAGCAGTTTTAATTAGCTCAGACCTTCTGCGTCTGCAGTGCATGGCCGCCACCGACGGACGCCAGCGCGCTCCTGACCGTCACGGCGACGCGGCAGGCCTTGAGCGCCCTGAAGCTCTCGGCCCGCACCCCGAAGCACGCCGCCACGGCCGTCTCGTCCTCGTCCGAGAGCGAAGATGCCGACGATGAGGCGTGCATCCTGCTGCTTCCGTAGCCGCCGCGGCCGCGCATCGACGAGCACGCCGACGGCGCGCGCATCCCGCCGCCACGCATCGACGAGCACGCGGGCGACTGCGCGCCGCGGAACGACGAGAAAGCGGACGACGCCGAGGCTGACGAGGACGAGGAGGACGAGACGGAGGAGAACGACGACGTGGGCGACCCGGACGGCCGCGTGCGCCGCCTCGCCATGGCGAACCTCGGCAGGATGGAGACGAGGATGCCGGCCTTCCTGCCTCCACCACCACTCCCCTTGCGGCTCGTGCGAGCGCCTGCCTTGGCGGCGGCGTAGTAGGACGGCGGCGGCGTGAGCGGCGGCATGGCGGATTCGGATGCGGCGTCCTTCTTGGGCGTGCCTGGCTGCGACTCCCACAGGAACGGCACGGCCCCCGCGGAGGCCACGCCGTAGTAGACCCTGAAGGACGGCGCGGCGCCGGCCGAGCTGTCCCGCGTCAGCAGCCTCGACACGGACAACACCTTGCTGCCGCTCCCCTGCTGCCTCAGCTGCCGGTCCGCTGCCGCCTCCTCCTCCATCACCTTGCCCAGTGTGGCCGCCATGGATGGATGGACGTGTCTCTGTTCTTGCGAGTTGCAGAGGAGGGAAGGAACTCAACGCTGAGATTCGCGGCAGCAGCTAGCGAGCGAGTGTGGGGTTTTATGCTCGTCGGCAGCAGGGGTATTTAATGATGGAACTGTGCTGCTGGCCGTTTGCACGTCGCCCGTTGCTGTTATCTCAGCTGATTATTTTTGTTACTGCCGGGCTGTCCAGATCCCATGGTGACAGTTGACTTTCACTGTTTCTCTTTGGATCCACAGGCTAGTCAGGATTAGTTTATTACTCTTTGAGTTACTTCTGTTTCTTGATTGACATAGAAATGGTTATTTGCAGTCGAAAATCATAGCCACTTGATGAATATTTAACATGATCGTATTTACCGAATATCAATCTTATGATCAAATGGTTGTTATCATCAAAATATTAATTATTTCATAGTCGACTCTTAAATTAACATCAAATGGTGGTTATTGTTCACTTAGTAACTACTCCCTCCGTTTAGAAATATAAGATGTTTTAGGTTTGTGAAGGAGATGTATCTAGACACCTTTTAGTGTATAGGTTCAAATGAATCTAGATACTAAAAGGTGCCTAGATACATCCCATTTACAAACCTAAAACATCTTATATTTCCAAACGGAGGGAGTATTTCACAGTCGAATCATAAAAAAAATATTGGTTAAGACAAAGTCTTTGAAATCGATGTCACGGGAACCATAGTTAGATGTTAATAACGATACTGATTTTGTGTCACATGAACCACACGTGGAGAGAGCAAATGTGGTTTTGAAGCATATTCTGTCTTAATCAATCAAATATGCATTGCACTTCTCTAAACTAATAAAATAATGCTTTTAGGTATCAATTCAGACGTAAAGCCTCCATCGACTTAGATTGAACAAATCAATGAAAATTCTAGGCGCACCTTATCTTTCGAGAACCAAGTGTATGGCTTTGCAAAATATCTTGATTTTTGTAGGAAACAGTTCAATGTACATGTCTACACAAATCTAACAAAATCCCAAAAGGAAGTATCTTAGAGCATCTCTAGTGGCTTGTCTATATGCCCGTCTAAAGTGATTTGGACGACCGTGGATGAAAAAACCTTTCCCAGTGGCTAGTCTAAACGGACGTCTAAATTTAGACATCCTCCCAAACCTGCTACCCATCATTCATATATGGACGACGGTGCCACGGCCGTCCAAAGCAACTTCTCGACCCGGGAGCTCACTTCCACGCCCATCCGAAGAAGTTGGAGACGTAGGACGCGGGCGGTACTCGTGCAAGGTCACCGTCCCTCTGCTCGCCGGCTCCATGTACTCTACAGTGTAGCCGGGCGCGGTCTCATCTGGTCCTGTTGGGGACAGTCTCGGACGTGGAGGGGGGCATGGGGTCGCGTGAGACGTCGGGCCTAGCGGCAGACAGGGAGGAGAATGGGAATGGGCATGGCGGCGGTAGGGGAGGAGCAGCAGAAGGGGCATGGTGGAGGGCTGCAGCTACTCCGATGGTTTTGAAAAGAGGAGGCCCGTCTAGTACTAAACTTGTTGCTGCTTGTGCATCGATACAGAATATAGAGATGGGGTGCTCAACATTGCTTGTATCCCTGCATAATATACAAATATTTGCTTGTATTGATAATCATGTTGTCTTGTTTGCTATTGAATATTGCTTCTAAATTTTAAAGGTAGTTATAAAAAATTTATTGAAATATTGAAAAGAGGATGTAGACGTCCTATATATAGACGTTCCACTGAAAAACTAAGATCGTCTATATTCTCTTTCCTTTTAGACGGTCGTATATACAGACATATAGACATCCAGATTTAGACGTTCCACTAGAGATGCTCTAAGGGGAGGCATGCTTATTTGTGTCCATAAATATACTCTCGGGCCCTTATTGGTTCACATGATTTTGAAAACACATGAATACAAATGTACGAATTGGATGTCATGCTTGGTTACACCATAGAAAAAACACATGACTTTGTTTGAAGGAACATGTGCATGTCATTTTTTTAACAAAAAAAATTCCGAAAGGTATTATACTATGGAACTACATAAATGTAGTACTCCTCCTAATGTTTTGAATCCTACAAACCAAACAAGCTCTATATAAAAAAATCTCCTAAGAAATAGAACACTCCAAAATTTGTGTGAAATTTATCTAAACTAAAAGGCACATACTCATTTATTAGATTAAAAGTACTCCTTCTGAACCAAATTAATGGTCTCGGATTTGTCTAGATTCGGTCCAAATTAATAGACTCGGATTTGTATTAATTTGGATCGGAGGGAGTACTAACTTTATGTCCATCTTGATCGTCACTTCTAAGGTGTGAGAAATGTTAGAAAACTCTAAAACATAAATATTATGGAACTCACCAATTTATCCAACAAAATGGAGGTTATTTTAAAGATTCTTTTTGTAAAATAAAATAAAAATTAAGACAAAATTCGGAATATAGTTTGATTTTAGTGAAGAAGTAGTATATGATTTTAAGCAATAGATATTACGGTGCTAACCCGAGTTCCGATTTTAGTTCAGAATTAGAGAAGTGGGACAAAAGAAAATGTTGATAAGTTATAATGATTGAGTAAGCACATAAGAAACAACATAGACTGTAGTTTTGATCTATTGTCATCTTGTGTACCAATAGAAAATGTTGCTCGCTGATTAACATCCATAACATCAAGATGGCCAAACATGAGTTCATGGTGGTACGCTTATTAGGGCGGCCATGTGTCGTCTTCTTACAGCATGTCCAACCAACTACCACTCATGAATGAAAATTATTTTCGATAGATAATATTTATTTTATAGAACTCCAGAAGATGTATCGTATTTTATAAAAGAAATGTCAAGTTAACTATTACAACACTATTTAGAACAGTAGACTCGCTAAAGGATGACATCTCGCCTCCCACTCGGCCTAGATCCACCACGTGTGCATGTACTTCTTATGCGTTATAACGTGAGTAGATATTACTCCCTCAGTCCCATGTTTTTTTTTCAAATGGAGGGTGCGACCCCACCATCTGCATCGAAGAGATGCATTACGGCACCAGTCCCATGATATATAAGATGTTATTTCAACAAATATAAACATATATAGGTTGTAATAACATTTTAAATTATGAAGTGAGGAAAACAGATTCTATGTTTCAAATACGAATCCATGCATCATGCATACACACACCCACATCACACCGGCACGCCCCCAATATATCCCATAAATTCCCCATATTTTGGACCACACGGAAGCTCGATTCAGACATCCACCATTAGTAGTTGTACGTATTCAGTACTCGATCGATGGCTTGCCCCCAACTAAATTCGGTGATGGATAGAGCTAGCCAACGACGTAGATCTCTCGTTTGGATTCTCTTCCAGCTGCTATGAAAAGCATAGGCGATTAATACGTGACAGCATCGCCTGCTAGAGTGCTCCGACAACACATATAGTACGTACTAGGCAAATCATAAAAATAGGTGAAATTTCAGGCTATTCAGATTCGTTGCCAAGTGCAATCTTAAAAATGTTAGTTAAGGTGTGCACTTTGAACTAATCAAATCCCAAATTTTCATTTGTAAAAGATAATGATCATGACAAAACAACATAATTGGATAATCATCATCTATTTTCTCTATGAATTCGTTGGAAAAGATGCATGTAATCATTAGGGCAAACAAAAAAATACACACGCATTTTAAATGCGTAGCTAGCTTACCTGCAGCACACTGCATGGTCCTGCAGAGATCCAGTTGCTTTCCGTATTCCCTGTTTATCAGGGGGGCCTAATGATCGCCACTAAGAAACCCTAAGCATCTTATTACACTTGTTAATGGAAGTGGGGTTGCGATCGTACGCATGCAGCACGGATGGTTGCATGCATGGACATGAACGGATGAACTGTCATGGGATGGCGGTCTTCTTAAATAAGGCCATTTTTTGTTTGGATTAGCGTAAGCGAGCGTATATAGCTGGACGACTTTCCACCTAACGGCATGCGAGGCCTTGAATGCCCTGCAGGGTGAGGGCACGACACTGCAGAGTTTGGTTAATAGTGATTGGAGTACAAGTGATTAATTTAAGTAGGGTCAAAACAGTGTCAGTAGATCTGGCCAGTTGTTTGATCGAGTGCATGACCTGTCTAAAACAGGAAACGGGAAGGGAATCTCAATAGAGCTGTTGTCCGAGGATTCAGGATGGTTTAAGATCTTCAGAAAGTTCTCTTTGACAGCTCCTCTGATGAGTATGATTGGATTTTGGGGGTTGTCAGTATATATGACCGAAATTCACAAACTCTAACATAGTAATCTATGGAAACCTCAGTAATGGAAAACTTACGTATGATTCAATAGTTGTACATTCCGAAGCAAAAAAAAATAGTAGAAAAACTTAAAAGAAAATGCGACAGGGGAGAGGGTTAGAAGGGGCCAGTTCAATGCTTCCTCTGTCTAGATACTGATCACATGTAACTATGCACTAAAACACGTCTAGATATATTTAAATCTAAACAACTCATCGAAATAGATGTCGAAGATACATACACACAACTCTTCAACATCTATTTCCAAACCGAGGGAGTAGAACATTTTTAGATGTATACAACGAGAGAGCGGGTGCTAGCACTCGAACTAAGAATCATGCGGGGTAACATAGGTACAACACATCCTATACATCCGGGCTAAGTCTCGGTTCACAATAGTAGAGAAACATCAATAACAGAAACATTTTTTTTTCTCAAGCCGTGTATGTGCTCCCTCCGTTTTAAATATAAGTTTAGCTTTTCTGAAACAAAAGTATCGAGACATCTTTTAGTGTGTATGTTCGAAGTAAATGGTACACTAAAAGACTTCTAGATACATTCGCTTCACAAAAGGTAAAACATCTTATATTATGAAACAGAGGGAGTATTTGAAAATGCACGTAGCTAATTTATAGTAGAACTTTGGTATGACTCGAAAAAATAACTTAGCGAATTATAACCTACCTCTCCCACGCACCCAACGTGACTAGGGTTTGTCGCCTCCCACCACCGCCGCCGATGTGCCTCATCTCCGTGGCTCCGGGCCATGGAGGCGGGGGTGGATCTAGGGCCCCGTAGGCGGGAGGGCTCCGTTTTTCCTGCTTTTAGGGTTCAAGTTTGGTGGGACGGCGCTCAGGTGGTGGTGGCGATGTCTCTTCCAATAAGGTATCACCGCCTTTAGCCCCATCTCAACGGCGACGTCGAGAAGCTTCTGGGAGTGGTGTGGTCTTCTAGGGCTTCTCCTGGTTGTGGGGATCTCTACAGGTCGTCTGGGAGTTTCATCGGCAATTCATCCTTCTTTTTTGTCTCCGGGACGGATGTGGTCTTCTTGACCCCGTTCAATAACTTCTCATCCGCAACCAACGACGTTAGGCCGGCTCAGGGAGGAGCGGCAGCGGCGGCACGCCGTCGACACGGTCTGGAGGTTAAAGATGAAGGGTTTCTCAAGAATCTCGTTGTAATTTTCATTTTTTATTGTGATGCTTTATATTGTTCGATGTTTTTTTTAATACAAAGGTCCTATTCGAAAAAAAAACTTGTGTTGGTGTGCGCACGGCACCATGCATGCATAGATATCTGCATATCGCCTAGCTTCTAGGTAGAGGGGCGCGCTATCCGTTGTATGAAAACGTGAATCCTTTTCGTTTGCTGGTTCTTGATGCAAGCAAAGCTAGGAGTAGCTCGACATGGGGATGGCAAACTCTATGTCCTCCGTTCATTAATGATCTTCCGCATATCCAAGCAAGACCATTTGATCAACGACTAATATATTTCAGCTTCACCCCGTGCGAGCGTCTGACGGTGAACTTGGAAGATTCTGCAACCCAGAGAAGCAAAACATCCTGGGAAAATATATCCTTAATAGCCGTTAGTATATCTAAAGATTCAAGATTGGGAATTGATTTTCCGATAATGGGTTTTTATTACTTAAGTTTTAAGCATTACACCCGGTTGAAAGAGGAAAAAATTAAAACATAGACGAATTACATGTTAGAATAAGAAATTGTAAAACGTCTAAGATGGTGAAGGCATATCCGTAGACTATGCTGCCATCCATGACGAGTAAAAAAATACTTCGCCGTATCTTTCAGTCATGCACACATCTCCGTAAAGAGAGTACACACATCCGTAAAGAGGTGTCAAAACTCCACACTACATAACGAAGACCAAATACGGAACGTATTTGTACACCGGTAGATAGCCTGCAGAAGAGAAAAAATATCATTAAACACTTTATCATTTCACATAGACATAGCGACCAAATGAGGCAATCGCTCGAAACCTAAAAAGAATTTTGCACTTGTGATCAATATCATGTAGCCAACTCTCAAATATATTTGTAACACTACTCGTTGGATAAAAGCTCGAAACTGCTTGGACGAGTGACCATATAGAACGAGCAAAATTGCATTGGAAAACTGATGTTTTATTGTCTGACAAAAAACACATATTTTACTTCCATACCAATTTAGCCATGCAAGATTGTCTTTAGTAAGTATAATTCCTCAACAAAGATACCAAATAAAGATTTTATTCTTTATAGGTATCTACATCTTCTAGTTTTTTATAACTTTCTACTGGTTGTATATAGAAGCCACCAAGAATTCTCCATTTTCAAAAAGGTTCCATCAAAATTAATCATGTCCAGTTATCAGTTGGACATAAGCCAAGCGTTGAAGCAAGGCCTGCCAACAAACAAGATTAGGACCCAACATCTCGTTCGGGGAAGGACCCCAACATTGTGGCGATAGTATCACCCTTGTGAGTTCAATGTCGTACAAAGAAGGATATTGTTTAGCAGAGTAGCATTTCTAAGCCACTTCTCCTACCATAACCAAATCTCGGGTCCATCCTTGATCAAAAAGATCCAAAGTGAAAGAAATGTTTCTTTGTTGACATCAGACCAGCACAGAAATGTGAATCCCCTGGTTTCCATTGAACCTAGGATAAAGCTTTCGAGCCCACATATTTTCGTTCCAGGAGAGTTTTTCATACCAGTAATTTGAAGATTCAAGAAGAACTTTTTTTGACCTCAGGATCATGTATACCAAGCCCTCGCTGATTTTTAGGCGGCAGAGCCCACTCCACTTAGTCAATCGGTATTTCTTTTTTAATAGTGACTTATTTAGTTTGTGGAATTTTATTGTATTATGCACTGTTTGATTTATCTCTTATCACTAGGTGACCGATAAGCCGATTAATTAATTTATCACCCGATAAATTGATTTATCGCCCGATAAATCGGCCGATGTGACCGAGAAGTTAACGATAAACGATATCCTCAACATTGGTATTATGTGTGCACGAAGACAATCGATGGTACCCGCATCACGCGTGCATGGGTGTCACTACGGCACACGGGCTCTTTGCCGTGTGGGAAAAAGAAACGGCAAAGGCCCCTCGGAACACGGCAAAAGCCACACGGCTAGCCACGGCAAAGGCTCTTTACCGTGTGTCTTTGCGCCTGGAACACGGCAGAGCCTTTGCCGTGTGTTTACTGCATCGACACGGCAAAGTAAAGTATTTGACGGTTCCGTCCGTCTAACGGAGATGACACATCTTTACCGTGTTCCTTCTTTGCCGTGTGTGATGACTCTTTACCGTGTATTCGTTCTTTGCCGTGTGCCTTCTCTTTGCCGTGTCCTTTTTCTTTGCAGTGTGCCTCAACCTTTGCCATGTTGATCATTGTTGCCATGTGCATTCTTATTGTCGTGTGTGTGCTCTTTGCCGTGTGCCTGTGGGGGGGACACACGGCAACGTTCACTCCTTTTTCGTGTGTCTGTTGCGCACTGCACACGGCAAAGGCCCTGTGACATTGCCCAGCGGCGCACAGGTGGCTCACACGTGGCTCCTTTGCCATGTGTATACACACGGCAAAGTGACCATTTGGCACCTTGCCGTGTGTATACACACGACAAAGGAGATGTCATTTTTCAAAAAAAAATCTGTTTTCAGTCATTTTCTGCAATTCAAAACATAATATATATATATATATATATGATCTATAGATCATCAACAACAATAATATACTCATGAACAACAATAATATACTCATCAACAACAACAATATAATCATCACCAACACCAAAATGCATCACCAAGACTAGCAAACATCATCACCACGAAAGCAAGAGATTTCACAAATATTACAAGTGTCAAATGCTAGTGTTTATTCTTGCCACAAGTGTCAAATACTACCAAGTGCATAACCAACAAGTTATAAGACCTAAACTAGACAAATATTACAAGATCATCAACTCCGAGTGCTCCACAAGCTCATGCTCCATCGTGAGGTCCTACAAGTTCAAGACAAGTACATAAATATGACAAGTAAAATCATCAATATTTACAAGTTTCTGGGCAAGTTGATGGAAATGGCAATAACATGGAATTTTGACGAGTCTCATGGCAAATTACATCAATATGACAAGTAAAATCACGAATATCTACAACTCCCATGGCAAGGCTAGAATTTCTATAAGTATCATGGCAAGGCTAAAATTTCTACAAGTGTCATAGCATGGCTAAAATTTTGACAATGGCATATAATTATCTACAAGTGTCATGGAATTGCTAAATTTGCTATAAGTATCATGGCAAGGCTAAATTTCCTACAAGTGTCATGGAATTGCTAAATTTTCTATAGGTATCATGCCAAGGCTAAAATTTCTACAAGTGTCATAGCATGGCTAAAATTTCTACAAATGCGATGTCATGGCTAAATTTGACAAGTATAAGAAAACAAACCTGGAGGACTCTGATTCAGCCTCCGGACGACCGACGGATTGTTGACGGTGAAAGACGGCGGCGCCTGGTTGTTCGATCCACCCGCGGACCCACCAGGCGGCGGCATCGCATTGTCCATCTGCAGCATTGGAAATTGTGAGCATTAGACAATAAGGCAAGATTGAAAATTGCGAGCATTGGACAATAAGACACTTGATCACTTACCCACAAGAAGGCAAAAGGATGAGTGGGAAGAGTCCCTGGTTGAGAATTGATGAGCATTTGTTGTGTCATCCACCGCATCATCTGCCCCTGTTGCTCCAGCAACCCCTGCTGATGGGCCATCTGCTGCTCCAGCTGTTATTGCCGCTGCTCGGCCGCCTCTCTGCGTGCCCTATCAGCGGCCATCTCCTCCTACGTTGTTTCGCCATGATTAGATGAACATTGCAACACAAAACATGTAGTAAAACATAGATGACCGAGGAAGAACATACCCGTAACTGCTCAATAGCTACAACCGAAGGCCATGGGCGGGTCTCTATAGCAGGCTGGTCGCTCGTCCTACCACGCCGGACCTGGCGCATAGATGGAACGGTCTTAGGGTCGACGGACCCGTGACCGATCCATAGGCGACCATTCTTCTGGCCTTCTCCCGCCAGCACGGCGACCTCGGGGTCGAAGGGGGCGGTCTCAGGGTTAGAATCTTCTCCATGCACCTCCTTGTACTTCTCAGGGTACTTCTCACCCCGGAGGCTGGCTCCCTCGTTCATCCATAGGCTCTCGTTCCTAGGCTCGTCCAACATGCATGTCTTCTTCCAAACGACAAACACGGACGGCTCTTGACATGTCTTTATTTTCTACACAAAAGAGCATGAAGTTAAGTGAAGGGGGACTCCAAAGGGCGAAGTAAAGAATAACATTACAAGCAAGAACAAATAAATCATTTTCTCACCTCGTTTTGCCTAAGAAGGGCGAGGTGGATGTTGCCTTGGCGGTGTGATCCACCCCATCTCCTCTCGCTGCTTCTTTGCATCAGCGTGTTTCTGGAGGTAATTGGGGTGTGTCCACCACGCTACCATTGTCGTGAAGCACCGCTTGTCATTACCCACGAACTAAGGAGGGTTCTACATCCACAAGACACACGTATTAGTACAATAGAAAATAGAATAAGGTCAAGAAATCAATAAAACAAAAATGCAACTACCTGCAGGTACTGCCACGGCTCGAAGAGCATCTCCCAGGCTTGGCTCTTGTTCATTCAAATCTTGCGATCGCCGAACCAGTTGCGGACGCAGTTCACGCGTACCCCGTAGTGCATGTCTTGCACCTTCCTCTTGTCAAGCTCGTGAACAATCATCAAACACTCCCTTTTGCGCGCCCTGTCCATGTCGAAGAACTTCTACAAGTATGCACATAGGGAAAAAAGGGGGGGTCAAAGCCACGATTTCAAGTGTATTTCATCCTCAAGGCGATTGAATTATGACAAGCGAAACAAACTTACCCAGAACAAAACCTGAACCTTCTCCGCGATGGTAGTGTACTTTTTTCGGGATCTTCGGCATAGTGGTAATGCTTCCAAGTCCAAGCCACATCCTTTGAACCATTTGGGAGAATGACAATCCCAGGAAAATACTTTCTAACCAAGGCTCCAAGGATGCTTGAGTAGCCACGATATGGCTTGATCTTATCCTCATATAGAAAGGCACTGCAAAATGAAAAGACAAGGTCAGTATGTGATAAAAATTACAATGTATGGTTTAGGGTCAAATCATGTATCTCGACCCAGCGGGCACGAGCACCTTGTCCGCATAGGTATAAGGTAGGTCGGGGAGTCTCGAAACCCCATGCCGATATGGAGCCTTCTCCCGCGGCACCAGGCTCGGGTCCATGGCCGCGTACTCCTCAAGGTACTGTGTCTCATCCTCCGGAGGCGCCCACCTCAAGGACGTGTCAAGCTCGTAGGGTAAAGACCCCAACCCCTCATCCTCCTCCTGCTGCTTATCCTGCTCCTCCTCGTCAGAATCCGAGTGCGTCCCCTCATCCTCCTGACGCCGAACTGGCTCCTCCTCCTCGTCGTCCTCCCCCTCCTGCTCCTGCTCCTGCTCCTGCTCATCCTCCTCGAAGACCGGAGGGGGACTAGGAGTCCTCGCACGCATCTCACGCCCCCGCCACTATGAAGTGCGCGGTGGAGCACTAGCACTAGTAGGCTGCTTCCCCCTGGCATCTTTTGAACCACCAGTCACAAGTTTTGCCAAGCTTTTCAGCTTTCTTGTAACTCCCTTTCCCCCGACATCTTTCAATCACCTGCAAAACAGAGTGAAAAGAGTATTTTATTAGTACACATCAGTGACACAAGATTCATAACAATACAATAATACTCAAGTTTTAAACACACACTATATTCATATCAGCAAAGACGAAAGAAGTGAAATACTTCCATGATCCATATAGCATGGGTATGAGACGCGGCAAGCCAGGGAAAGGATTCGGTCTCCACGGCAACGACTCCTCGAAAGGAATCGTTGTCGTGGATCGAGAATCCTTTCCTGGGCTTGCCACATCCACATCCCCATGCTATATGAATCTCGAAAATACCTGTCCTCTCTCGACTTTGGGGCTACGAGATGAAGCCTTCCTTGTGTTTCTCCAAAGACGAAAGGAAAGAAACCATTTCACGATTCATATAACAATGTCGCCCATGCTATACGAATAGTGAAGTAATGTCTTTCCTTTCGACTTTAGGGATATCTAATCTATTCCATTTAAGTCACGCTAGCTAATCTATTCGTATCAGCAAAGACGAAAGAAGAGAAATACTTCCATGATCCATATAGCATGGGTATGAGACGTGGCAAGCCAAGGAAAGGATTCAGTCTCCACGGCAACCACTCCTCGAAAGGAATCGTTGGCGTGAATCGAGAATCCTTTCCTGGGCCTGCCACCGTCACATGCCCATGCTATATGAATCTCAAAAATACTTGTCCTCTCTCGACTTTGGGGCTACGAGTTCTTACAAATACAAAGACAAAAGTAAAGAAATTTTATTACATAGAATAGAGTTCTTAAAAATACAAAGACAAAAGGAAAGAAATTTTATTACATAGCCCGACGGGATTACATAGCAAACACTACTACAAAGATTATTACTACTACATGGATCAGAAGCCTGAGTCGGGATTATGAATTGGACGAGAGGTTTCGTCATCGCTATCATTTTCCGGCCACCAATAATCATCCACGAAACCTGGAGGTGGTCCCTGTGGATCATTGACGTCAAGGCCTGCATGGAACGCCTCGAGCAAACTCACATCTTGTTGGTGTTGAACCTCCTCGACTTCATCTTGCGCAGTGTCTTCCTCCTCAGCTTATTATTGCTCATCGTCTACGACCATGTCACCATCGGTGAACAAGTCGATAGTGAATTGCCCGGGAAGCCCTTCTTCCTGATAAAACTCGCCATCATTTGTTGAGGGGTCTAGGCGGCGGCAATCATCCTTGTTTGGCAAGGGCGGCCTATTGTGTGTCGGTACCGTCATCACAACATCCCAGTCATGTAGACGTTTTGTCGGGATTTGGCATGGGTACGGAAGATAGAATACTTGGAAGGCCTGAGTAGCCAAAATGTAAACATCATCTCCCGCATAAACGGAGTTTCTCTTAACTTCGACCAGTCCAATTTCAGGATCCTGTTTCACCTTATGTGGGTCAAACCAATGGCATTTGAATACAACGGGATTTAGCCCTTTGCCAAAACCGTAATTCAGCTCATGTATACCCTCGACTCTTCCATAGTACTGGAGGCCATCTAAGCCTTCACAAGAGACCCCGCTATTTTTTGTCTTCCGGTTGGGCCGGCTAGTTGTGTATTCATGGGTATGGAAGCGATACCCATTCACGTCATAAGCATTGAACGTGTCGACTGAATGGTTAAAGCCCCTGGCAATATTTCTTAGCTCAGGTTGCATCTCTTTGTCAGTTCTTGCCTACAAGTTAGAACGAGAAGTTTAGCATAAGAAGTTTTTCACAAGAAGTGTAGCACACCAAGTTGGCTCGAATAGTACCAAACCACAGAACCAGCTGATGAAACCGAAACCACCACCCTTATCGAAAAGATCCTGATCCTCTTGAGGGTTAGGCTCCCTATTTGGATTCTTCCAATGTGCACTCTTGAATCGTCTATAACAATTTAAAGGAGAGTTAGGCACGGACATAGCAGTGAATGTTTGCGGAAAACTAAATGGTGAGCACTTACTCGATGTACAGCTTCACTTCTTCCATGGTGTTCAAGACATACGAGTGGATCAACTCCCGTTCAAGTTTTTTCATTGCGAACCTCTTTGTGCCACTTGATTTGCCACCTAGCCCAACGAAGATGCTAAGATGTGGTACATCTTCGGGGTTGGCGGCATTGTAACGAAACACTGGGTTGTGCTTTATGGGAATGTTGGCATCATAGTGATTTGTGGTGAAGTTTTCAACCTCCTCGTTAAGGACCGCCTCGGCTATGGATGCCTCGATCTTGCATTTATTGCATGTTTTCTTACAAAGCTTCTTTGTTTCTCTCTCGGGCGGAAACTCCCAACGGGCCCACACAGGTCCCCCCTTTAAAGCCTCGTCCGCAAGATGCAAGATCATATGTTGCATCGGATTGAAGAACCCTGGCGGAAGGAGCATCTCTAGATCGCAAAGCAACTCGGGTGCCTGTTCATGTAGCTTCTCAAGCACTTTACGGTCTAACTGTTGGAATTATGCCCTAGAGGCAATAATAAAGATGTTATTATTATAATTCTTGTTCATGATAATGTTTATATTCCATGCTAGAATTGTATTAAGCGGAAACTTTAATACTTGTGTGGTTTGTGAACAACACCGTGTCCCTAGTATGCCTCTATGGACTAGCTCATTGATTAATGATGGTTAAGGTTTCCTAACCATGGACATGAGTTGTCAATTAATAATGAGATCATATCATTGGGAGAATGATATGGTGGACAGACCCAAACTAAGCGAAGCAATTAGATCGTGTCATCGTGTTCGTCTTTGCGAAGCTTTTCTTATGTCAAATATTGTATTCCTTAGACCATGAGATAATACAACTCCCTGGTATCGGAAGAAAGCTTTGAGGTCATCAAACATCATCCTATGAGAGGGTGATCATAAAGGTGTCTCTCAGGTGATCGGAAAGTATATGTTGGGTTGTATGTATCGAGATGGGATTTGTCCCTCCCAAGTCGGAGAGATATACTTCGGGCCCACTCGGTAATCGATATCAACACCGCTTGCAAGCATGTGGTTAAGGAGTTAATCACAAAGTGATATCGGATTACGGAACGAGTAAAGTACTTGCTGTGAACGAGATTGAACTAGGTATGACGGTACCGACGATCAAATCTCAGGCAAGTAAAATATCGCGAGACGAAGGGAATATATATATGGGATTGATTGAATCCTGGCATCGTGGTTCATCCGATATGATCATCGATGAATGTGTGGGAGTCAATATGGGTTTCTAGACCCCGCTGTTGATTATTGATAGAAGATCATGTCTGCATATTCTCGAACCCGCAGGGTCACACACTTAACGTGTCTCGACGCTAGGATAGATTGGATAATTGGTTTATGAGTTTTTGTTCGGAGTCTCGGATGGGATCCGGGACATCACGAGATGTTCCGGAGTGGTCCGGAGAATAAGATTCATATAAGGCAGTGCAGTTTTTTGGAGTTCGGAATTGTTCCGGGTTAATTGGTATTGTACCGGAAGCTTCTAGAACCTCCCGGAAGGGGACCAACGTGGCCCCACCTTCCGGGAGGGGGCATGGGCCTATGAGGGAGTGCCCTGGCCGCATTGGTCCAGGGGCACAAGGCCCCATAGGGCCCAGCCTGCCAAGAGAGGTTTAAACTCTAGATAGAGCTTCTAGAAAAGGGGGTTTCCTTGCCCCCCACTCTTCCTCCTTTGGGCCGCCGACCATGACTTGGGGGAGGGGCTAGGGCTGCGCCCACCCCTCTATATATAGAGGGCTGGGGTCGCACCAACCCCCTACACCTTCCCCTCCAACCCTAGTCGCCCTGCTGCCCTCCTCTCTCCCTCCCGACTGTTTGTAGGCGAAGCCCTGCTGCAGAAATTCTCCACCAATTGCACCGCGCCGTCGCGTTGTAGATCCAACCCATCTATCCACCATACTTGCTGTACCAAGGAAGGAGGAGACGTCGAGGTGCCGCACGTGTGCATCTCACGGAGGCATCGCCACTTGTGGTGCTAGATCGGATCGGATCGCGAGGAGGAGAAGCGAGTACGACTACATCACCCACATTCCGACGAACGTTCCGCTGTGCGAATCTTCAAGGGTATGAAGATCTAATCCAATCTCTCTCGTTGTTTGCATCTCCTAGATTAGATCTTGGCTTCCCTCTGTTCGCATCCGTAGAAAATTTTGATTTACTATGCCGCGAAACCCTTCAGTGGTATCAGAGCTAGATCTATGCGTAGATGTGTTTCACGAGTAGAACGCAACATGGTTGTTGCGGGCGTTGATGTTTTCTGTTGCATGCCTCTTGTTTGTGTTCTTATTATGACGCGGGGTAGTGAGATTGAAGCGGTCCAGGCCAACCTTACGCGACGTCGTTCGCGAGACCGGCTCCGCACTTGACATGTGGCTTGTTCCACACATGCGGCTGGTGGATGTCAGTTTCTCTCACTATAGTTGTCATGGGATTAACACCGGAGTTTGGCAACCATAATATCACCGTTGTGGCTTTCCGTAGGTAAGAATCGTTCTTAGCATCTACTCCCATAAGCCACGTAAAACATGCAACAACAAAGTAGAGGCGTCTAACTTGTTTTTGCAGGGAGTGTTTTCTGTGATATGGTATGGCCCAAGATGTGATGTGTATATTGTATGCGATGATCATGTTTTGTAATGTTTCACGACTTGCATGTCAATGAGTACACAACCGGCAGGAGCCATATGGTTGTCTTTATAATTGTGTATGACCTGCGAGTCAACTTCTTATACGCCATGTAATAGCTTTACTTTATCGCTAAGTAGTTAGCAATAGTTGTAGTTGTTATTCGTGGTGGAGGCAATCATGGTGGAGTGATGGAGATCATGCCGGAACGCACAAGATGGAGATCATTGCGCGAAGATTGGCTATACCATGTCACATAAAGTTATATGCATGTGATGTTTATCCTTTTATGTATCTTATTATGCTTAGATCGCGACGGTAGCATTATAAGATGATTCCTCACTTAAAGATCAAGATAAAAACTGTGTTCTCCCCAAGTATGCACCATTGCGAAAGTTCGTCGTGTCCAAGAATCACGTGATGATCGGGTGCTATAGACTCTACGCTCACATACAACGGGTGCAAGCCAGTTTTGCACACGCGGAAATACTTGGGTCTAACTTGACGAGCCTAGCATGTACAGACATGGCCTCGGAACACAAGAACCGAAAGGTTAAGCATGAGTCATATGAATGATATGATCGACACTTTGTTGTCCACCATTGAAACCACATCTCTTCTCGTGATGATCGGATTAGGTGTGGTGAATTTGGATCGTGTTCACTAAACAACTTGAGGGATGTTGAATTTAGTGGGAGTTCATCTAGTAATTTGATTAAGTTGAACTATTTATCATGAACATAGTCTAAATTGTAATTGCAAATACTGTAGATCACATGGCCAAGTCCAACTTCAACTTCAACGTTTTTGCTGAGATAGAAAAGCTTAGAAACAATGGGTCTAACTTCACCAAATGGTTCCGCATTCTGAGAATCATTCTCGCTGGCGGATAAAAGGACTATGTCCTTGAGAAAGCGCTAGGTGACGCCCCTGCTATAGATGCGCCGGCTGATGAAAAAGCTGTTTATCAGTCGCGCAAGGATGATTATGATTTTATTAAGATCGCCATGTTGTATGCTATGGAATCGGATCTTCAAAATCGTTTTGAGGAGTTCGCCGGGCCCTTTGAGATTCTCGAGGAGCTGAAAAACATGTTTCAGACTCAAGCCCGTTCTAAGAGATATGAGATCTCTAAGAAATTCATTAACTACAAGTTGGAGGAAGGGAGTTCCGTTAGTGAGCACGCCATTAAGATGACGGGCTACACTCAACGCCTTGAGCAACTGGACTGCAAGATTCCAGAGGAGCTCAAGATTGAAACTCCTAGCTACAAAAGTTTTGTAGTTGATCAGAATCAGATTGGTTCCACTGATATGATCACTGAGCTCTTTGCTAAGATGAAAGTAGCGGAGGTGAACATCAAAAGGAATAATCATGTGTTGATGATCAACAAGCCCCCCACCTTCAAGAAAGGTAAGGGTGCAAGGAAGCCCTTCAAGAAAGGCGGCGGCAAGCGCGTTGCCCCTGTTGAGAAGAAGCTCAAGTCTGGTCCTAAACCGAACACTGAGTGCTTCTATTGCAAGGACAAGGGTCACTGGAAGCGCAACTGTCCGAAGTACTTAGCGGACAAGAAGGCTGGCACCATCAAAGGTATATTTGATATACATGTTATTGATGTTTTCCTTACTAGCCCTCGTTGTAGTGCCTGGGTATTTGATACCGGTTCAGTTGCTAATATTTGTAACTCGAAACAGGAGCTACGGAATAGACGGCGGCTTGCGAGGGATGAGGTGACGATGCGCGTTGGCAACAGATCAAGAGTTGATGTGATGGCCGTCGGCACGCTCTCCTTAGTTTTACCTTCGGGATTAGTTTTAAACCTTAATAAGTGTTATTATGTGCCTGCGTTGAGCATGAACATTATTTCTGGATCTTGTTTATTGCAAGACGGTTATTCATTTAAATCGGAGAATAATGGTTGTTCTATCTATATGAGTAACATCTTTTATGGTCATGCACCTATTGTGAATGGTTTATTTCTTCTAAATCTCGAAAGGGATGAAACACACATCCATAACATTGAGGCTAAGAGATGCAAAGTAGAAAGTGATAATACTACTTATTTGTGGCACTGTCGTCTAGGTCATATTGGTGTAAAGCGCATGAAGAAACTCCATTCTGATGGACTTTTGGAGTCTCTTGATTTTGAATCATTTGACACATGCGAACCATGCCTCATGGGTAAGATGATCAAAACCCCGTTCTCCGGTATGATGGAGCGAGCAACGGACTTGTTGGAAATCATACATACCGATGTATGCGGACCGATGAGTGTTTCGACGCGCGGTGGATATCGCTATTTTCTCACTTTTACCGATGACTTAAGTAGATATGGGTATATCTATTTAATGAAACATAAATCTGAAACGTTTGAAAAGTTCAAAGAATTTCAGAATGAAGTGGAGAACCATCGTAACAGAAAGATTAAATTTCTACGATCCGATCGTGGAGGTGAATATTTGAGTTATGATTTTCTCACGCATCTTAAAACAAGTGGAATCGTTTCACAACTCACGCCACCCGGAACACCACAGCGCAATGGTGTGTCTGAACGCCGGAATCGAACCCTATTAGATATGGTCCGATCGATGATGTCTCTTACTGATTTGCCGTTATCATTTTGGGGTTATGCATTAGAAACCGTTGCATTCACTTTAAATAGGGCACCATCTAAATCCGTTGAGACGACACCGTATGAACTGTGGTTTGGTGCTAAACCTAAGTTGTCGTTTCTTAAAGTTTGGGGATGCGAAGCTTACGTCAAGAAGTTGATGCCGGACAAGCTCGAACCCAAAGCGGAGAAATGCGTCTTCATAGGATACCCTAAGGAAACTATTGGGTATACCTTCTATCACATAACCGAAGGCAAAGTGTTTGTCGCAAAGAACGGTTCCTTTCTTGAGAAGGAGTTTCTCTCGAAAGAAGTGAGTGGGAGGAAAGTAGAGCTAGACGAGGTTGTTGAACCTTCTCTTGAATTGGAGAGTAGCGCAGCACCTGAAATTGTTCCAGTGCCGCCTGCACCAATAATAGAGGAAGCTAATGATAAGGATCATGAAGCTTCGGACGATGCTGCTACTGAACGTCATAGGTCGACAAGGTCGCATGCCCCTCCTGAGTGGTACGGCAATCCTGTCTTGACTGTCTTGTTAGTAGAAGACAGTGAACCTATGAATTATGAGGAAGCGATGATGAGCCCAGACTCTGAGAAATGGCTAGAAGCCATGAAATCCGAATTGGGATCCATGAGAGAAAACCAAGTATGGACTTTGGTGGACCCTCCTAGCGACCGAAAGTCCGTTGAGTGCAAATGGATTTTCAAGAAGAAAACGGACGCGGATGGTAATGTTACCGTCTATAAAGCACGGCTTGTCGCGAAAGGTTTTCGACAAGTTCAAGGTGTTGACTACGATGAGACTTTCTCTCCCGTAGCAATGTTTAAGTCCATTCGGATTTTATTAGCAATTGCTGCGTTTCATGATTATGAAATATGGCAGATGGATGTCAAGACTTCTTTCCTCAATGGCAACATTGATGAAGAGTTGTATATGATGCAACCCGAAGGTTTTGTCGATCCTAAGGATGCTCATAAAGTATGCAAACTTCAGCGTTCCATTTATGGACTGAAGCAAGCATCTCGGAGTTGGAACCTTCGTTTTGATCAAGTGATCAAGAGCTTTGGATTTGTTCCAAATTGCTACGAAGCTTGTATCTACAAGAAAGTGAGTGGGAGCTCGGTGACATTTCTGGTACTATATGTGGATGACATATTGATTATTGGAAATGACATTAACATGCTTAACGATGTGAAGAGTTATTTGAACAAGTGTTTTTCAATGAAAGACCTAGGTGAAGCTCCTTATATATTGGGCATCAAGATCTATAGAGATAGACAAAGACGCCTGATAGCTTTAAGCCAGAGTACATACCTAGACAAAGTTCTGAAAAGGTTCAGAATGGATAAGGCAAAGAAAGGTTCAGTGCCTATGTTGTCAGGTAAGATATTAAGCAAGGCTCAGTGTCCAGCTACGGTAAATTATAGGGAAGCTATGAGCAAAGTGCCTTATGCCTCGGCCATAGGTTCCATCATGTATGCCATGCTGTGTACTAGACCGTATGTGTCCAATGCTCTTAGTTTGACGAGCAGGTATCAAAGTGATCCAGGAGTGGAACACTGGACAGCCGTGAAGAACATCCTAAAGTACCTAAATAGTACTAAAGAAATGTTCTTAGTCTATGGGGGTGATAAACAGCTTGTCGTAAAAGGTTACGTCGAAGCTAGTTTTGACACCGACAAGGATGATTCTAAATCTCAGACAGGATACGTTTATATTTTGAATGGAGGAGCTGTGAGCTGGAGAAGCTGCAAGCAAAGCGTGATCGCGGGATCTACAGTAGAAGCAGAATACATGGCTGCTGCAGAAGCGTCAAGTGAAGGAGTTTGGATCAGAAACTTCATCATTGAGCTTGGCGTGGTTCCAAGTGCATTGGACCCACTGGAGATATTGTGTGACAACACTGGCGCCATAGCACTCGCTAAGGAACCAAGATATCATCCAAAGACCAAGCATATCAACCGCAAGTTTCATATAATCCGAGATTATATAGCAGATGGAGATCTAAAGATTAACAAAGTACATACAGATCTGAATGTCGCAGATCCATTGACTAAACCTCTTCCACGTGTAAAACATGATCAGCACCTCAGTGCCATGGGTGTGAGATTGTTGCCAAATGTAAATTAGATTATTGACTCTAGTGCAAGTGGGAGACTGTTGGAATTATGCCCTAGAGGCAATAATAAAGATGTTATTATTATAATTCTTGTTCATGATAATGTTTATATTCCATTATAGAATTGTATTAAGCGGAAACTTTAATACTTGTGTGGTTTGTGAACAACACCGTGTCCCTAGTATGCCTCTATGGACTAGCTCATTGATTAATGATGGTTAAGGTTTCCTAACCATGGACATGAGTTGTCAATTAATAATGAGATCATATCATTGGGAGAATGATATGGTGGACAAACCCAAACTAAGCGAAGCAATTAGATCGTGTCATCGTGTTCGTCTTTGCGAAGCTTTTCTTATGTCAAATATTGTATTCCTTAGACCATGAGATAATACAACTCCCTGGTATCGGAAGAAAGCTTTGAGGTCATCAAACGTCATCCTATGAGAGGGTGATCATAAAGGTGTCTCTCAGGTGATCGGAAAGTATCTGTTGGGTTGTATGTATCGAGATGGGATTTGTCCCTCCCAAGTCGGAGAGATATACTTCGGGCCCACTCGGTAATCGATATCAACACTGCTTGCAAGCATGTGGTTAAGGAGTTAATCACAAAGTGATATCGGATTACGGAACGAGTAAAGTACTTGCTGTGAACGAGATTGAACTAGGTATGACGGTACCGACGATCAAATCTTGGGCAAGTAAAATATCGCGAGACGAAGGGAATATATATATGGGATTGATTGAATCCTGGCATCGTGGTTCATCCGATATGATCATCGATGAATGTGTGGGAGTCAATATGGGTTTCCAGACCCAGCTGTTGATTATTGATAGAAGATCATGTCTGCATATTCTCGAACCCGCAGGGTCACACACTTAACGTGTCTCGACGCTAGGATAGATTGGATAATTGGTTTATGAGTTTTTGTTCGGAGTCTCGGATGGGATCCGGGACATCACGAGAGGTTCCGGAGTGGTCCGGAGAATAAGATTCATATAAGGCAGTGCAGTTTTTTGGAGTTCAGAATTGTTCCGGGTTAATCGGTATTGTACCGGAAGCTTCTAGAACCTTCCGGAAGGGGAACAACGTGGCCCCACCTTCCGGGAGGGGGCATGGGCCTATGAGGGAGTGCCCTGGCCGCATTGGGCCATGGGCACAAGGCCCCATAGGGCCCAGCCTGCCAAGAGAGGTTTAAACTCTAGATAGAGCTTCTAGAAAATGGGGTTTCCTTGCCCCCCACTCTTCCTCCTTGGGGCCGCCGGCCTTGGCTTGGGGGAGGGGCTAGGGCTGCACCCACCCCTCTATATATAGAGGGCTGGGGGCGCACCAACCCCCTACGCCTTCCCCTCCAACCCTAGCCGCCCTGCTGCCCTCCTCTCTCCCTCCCGACTGTTTGTAGGCGAAGCCCTGCTGCAGAAATTCTCCACCAATTGCACCACGCCGTCGTGTTGTAGATCCAACCCATCTCTCCACCATACTTGCTGGACCAAGGGAGGAGGAGACGTCGAGGTGCCGCACGTGTGCATCTCACGGAGGCATCGCCACTTGTGGTGCTAGATCGGATCAGATCGCGAGGAGGAGAAGCGAGTACGACTACATCACCCACGTTCCGACGAACGTTCCGCTGTGCGAATCTTCAAGGGTATGAAGATCTAATCCATTCTCTCTCGTTGTTTGCATCTCCTAGATTAGATCTTGGCTTCCCTCTGTTCGCATCTGTAGAAAATTTTGATTTACTATGCCACAAAACCCTTCACCAACTCCCTAGCACAAATCTGGCGGAAGAAAAACCTCAACCTCGACAGCACTCTCCAAGTCTCCTCATCGACATAGCCTCGAATCATCACCGGCATTATCCGCTCAAGCCATACGTGGTAGTCATGACTCTTGAGCCCTTGTACTCGCAATGTTTCCATGTTCGCACCCCTCATCCAGTTAGCCGCATACCCATCAGGGAAAAACAAACTTTGCGCGATCCACTAGAAGATCTCCCTTCTTTGGGGCTTTGTTGGGCAGAAAGGAGCCTTTGGCTTAGACCACCTTTTTCTGCCTTTGGCTCCGGGAGGCTGCATGTTCAACTTTGGCCTATCGCACAATGCTTCTTGATCAATTCGAGCCTTGATGTTATCTTTCGTCTTCTCGGTTTGAATTATGGTGCTCCAAAGGGACTCGCCGATATTCTTTTTGGTGTGCATTACATCAATGTTATGTGGGAGATCAAGATCCTCAAAATAAGGGAGCTTCCATAAGCAGGGAATGTGGGTCCACTGGTGCGTATCCCCGTATCCCACGAAACCATTCCCATCGGATTTTGGCTGGAGAGCTTCTAACTCAGCCTTGATTTCCTTTCCGGTCTTTAGACGTGGCTTTGGATCATGGACAACACGGCCTTTCTTGAACCTCTTTTGTCACTCCTGTATGGATGATTCGGCTCAAGACACTGTCGATGTTGATCAAAGCAGGAATACTTGCCTACCTTCGATAGACAGAAGAAAGTCAGAGCTTGCATGCACACTGGGCAAGGCCACTTCCCATGTGTACACCAGTCGCAGAACAACGCACGTGCTAGTAGGTCATGCAGAGAGGTATGGTACCAGACATACATATCGAAGTGCTCGTTGTTTGAAGCGTCAAATGTTCGGATCCCCCGACCTTCCCAGCCACGAAGCAAGTCATCCACCAGCGGTTCTAGATACACATTCATGTTCTCACCCAGGTATTTTGGCCCTGGGATTGTCATCGAGACAAACATGTTCTCGGATCTCATGCAGATGCCAGGGGGGAGGTTCAGGGGGATAACAAACACTGGCCAGCAACTGTATACTGAAGCCGACATGCCATATGGATTGAACCCATCGGTTGATATGGCAACTGCGACGCTCCTCTTGTCACTGGCTTTCTCAGGATATTTATTGACAAAGTTCTTCCATGCACTACCATCCGACGGATGTATCATCTTGTCGAGGTATCTGTTCCCTTATACTGCCCACTACATCTGTTGGCAGTATCCTCGGTCATGAAGAGTCGCTGGAGCCTCGGTATGATTGGAAGATACCGAAGGATGTTTTGGGCAACCCCGGTCTGCCTCTTCTGACCATCACCGTTGGGATCGACCTCAAAGTACCTAGAGGATTTGCAGCGGATACAATAATTTGTCTTAGCATGCTCCTTTGTGAATAGCATGCATCCCTTCGGACAAGCGTGTATCGGCTCATATGACATCTTAAGGTCACGGAGGAGTTTGGTCGAATAGTAGTTCTCCGGCAAGAGGTGCCCTTTCGGCAGAATGCTGCCAACGACGGCAAGCATATCATCAAAGTCCTCTCTGGTCAAGTTCCTGTGGCTCTTGAAGGCCAAAAGGCGAGCTATGGCATCCAGTTGGGTAACATCTGTATGTGCATGAAGGGGTCTCTGTGAGGCAAACAAAGTCTCGTAGTACTTTGTCGTGTTTTCCTCCGGCTCCTCACTTGTCTCCGCCTCCTGATGTGTCTCCGACTCTACATGAGGGATTTCAGGCACATTAGCATTCACAAAGTTTTCTATGCACCTATCAAAACCAGCATCAAATTCTCCCCTTGGCCGACTCTATTGCTGACTCTGCCGTGATTCCCTCCTAGCATGTTTCGCTAACTTTTCACCATGGAATGTCCAAGTCTTGTAGGATGGTCTGAACCCGTAATTGAGCAGGTGAGTACTCACATCATCCTTCGAATGTGTATTCAGGTTCTTACATCTTGCATAGGGGCAGAAAATCCTTCTGGGTCTGCTGGGGACGGCAAATGCCCGGTTCACAAAGTCCTTGGCCTTTTCTTGCCATTCTGAGGTAAAGTCCCACTTACTGGCATAGCCATCATACATCCAGTCACGATTCTCCATCCTCTAATCAGTACCAAAAACGACATATATAATGTTTTTAATTAATCATGTCATATAAATAAATTCGGTATTAGTTCGGTTAATTTTAGGAAACATATATATTTTACGCCATACATATATCCACCTATCTCTCTAATAGGTAAAGAGGGTCCTATCAACCATCGGATCCGTAGATTGAGTATGTTATCCCTGCTTTACCCCCGATCTGAGACAGAATTTCGGCAGCACCTCCCCACTGCTCTCCCGATACACGTCTCGGCAAAAATCCAAGAGGGATGTGCATCCGAAAAACAACGGGGAGACGCTGCCGAAATCCTATCTCGGACCGGAGTAGAACAAGGAAAACATACCCAACTACGCATCCGTCGGCTGTCCCGATAAATGCCGTAAGAGTTACGCTTCATAATATGCGAGACCACTAATGCATATTTATCCGCGTAACCCTTACGGCCGGGAAGAGACGCCTAGGTAACGCGACAGACTTGGTGATCTACACACGAAAATAACCCTAGGTACTTGCAAGATAGGAGAATTGATTTTTACCCTTGAAGCGTGATCGAGAGGTGAAGAAGATCAGCGACCCTCCCGCAAAATGACCTACGCCGTCGACAACCCCACCCTCAGACTCGACACATATCATGTATATACACATGCCAAAATTTAAACATAATAGATATACACAACTAATATATCTACAACTAACATATCTACAACACAAGAACTAACATATCTACAACTAACATATCTACAACTAACATAACTACAACTAATGTACTAACCTAATGTAGTATCCTAATATATACAACTAATATATCTACAACACTAGAACTACTACTAAATCTAAACATAATAGTAATATAGGGGGGAAATAAAAAGGATGAAAAAAATTACCTTGTTGCCACTGCCGGCTCGGTGCAGATGGGGGCGACGAGGTGGAGGAGGGGAGCAGCCGCGCCGCTCGGTAGAGGAGGGGAGCGGCTGGCCGGAGATCCTCCCGAGCACCACCCCGGGCGTGTGGGGCGGGGCGGGGCGGGGCAGGGGAGGATGAGGGAAGGGAGGAGGGGCGGCGATGTGGGGCTGGGTGGGGCGGAGCGGGGCGAGGGAGGGCCGGCGATGGCTGGGTGGGGAGGGGGAGGGGCCGGTGGCGGCGGCAGGGGCGGGGGAGGGGAGGGCCGACGGCGGCAGGGGGCAGGGCAGGGAGCTGGGGGTCGAGGCGCGCGGGGTGGCGCAAGTGGATAGGGATCGCGTGGGCCTGCGCGGGAGAATATCTAAGCCCTCCTTTGCCGTGTGCCGCACAAAAACACACGGCAAAGGACCTCTTTGTCGTGTGTCTGACGGAAAGAGACACACGGCAAAGGACCTTTTCCGTGTGTGTGTCTCTCGCCATCAGACACACGGCAAAGGACCTCTTTGCCGTGTGTTTTGTCCTTTGTCGTGTGCCTTTAGGTATTTTCTACTTTTATTTTTATTTTTTCTTTCAATTGTTTTTATTTAAAGTTTTTAATTGACTTTTTGTTGGCTATTTGTTAGTATTCAGACCATGGAAACACTAACTTTGCAATAGACCATAAGGTTCTAGAGGATGCTGAACTTCATTTCCATTAGGTAGGCGATCCGAGGCCCGCAGATCAGGGTTTCGCCGGAGGAAGACCACGAGAACGTCGGAATCATCTGAAAACTTGCATGTGTCCCTAGAATATGTGTGTGAGTGTGGTGCAAGGTTGGTATATGTGCTTGCATGTGTCCCCCCTCGCATGCATGCGCTCTAACCTAGAAGCGAAGGTTCGGGACCTGTATAAGGGGGAATCTCCCTGTTCCGGTGAAACCGGGTAGTATAGTGCCCCAACTTGTGAACCAACATGGTTTCACATCATCCCATGACATAATCAAACACAAAACAAGAGAGAGCTACGCCGGGCTACCCCCATCAGAAGAATGTCTAGGGGGTAGACGATCCGAGGCCTGCAGATCAGGGTTTCGCCGGAGGAAGACCACGAGAACGTCGGAATCAGATGAAAACTTGCATGTGTCCCTAGCATATGTGTGTGAGTGTGGTGCTAGGTTGGTAGGTCCCATGTGTAAGTCCCAAGTGTGACCCCTTTGTAGACATGCGTTAATGCTTAGTAAAATCCTGGATATATACGTGGAAACTCCCGCCACTGGTTCTGTCAACCCTCTTGAGGAGCGGACGATAGTTTCTCTTGTAGATATAGCATGTACCAGCTCTTCATAAGGATTGAGACCATGGAAATATGAACTTTGCACTAGACCATAAGCTTCTGGAGGATGCTGAACTTCATTTCCATTAGGTGGGTGCCTAGTCACAAACTTTGAGAAACAATCCTCAACCAATCGTCAAGAGTAGAATTTCCCCTCACGGTAGAGCTGACCAACAAAACCAAGCAAGCTGTTGGACTACTTTTGAATCTTTCAAGGTCACTCTTTGGGTCAATCAAAAGACCAAGATGAGAGGATTTCACGACAAAGCCTGAAATTTGTTGTTTGACATCCTTTATAGATTGTTCTCAATTTTGAGTACCTCAAGGACATGCATGCATGTGCCCTATCACATGCATGAAAAGTGTGGTGCTATGTTGGAACATACAAAAATTAACTACTAGTCTCCGGGTGCTGGCATGTGTCCCCCCTCGCATGCATGCGCTCTAACCTAGAAGCGAAGGTTCTGCACCTGTATAAGGGGAAATCTCCCCGTTCCGGTGAAACCGGGTAATATAGTGCCCCAACTTGTGAATCAACATGGTTTCACGTCATCCCATGACATAATCAAACACAAAACAAGAGAGAGCTACGTCGGGCTACCCCCATTAGAAGAATGTCTAGGAGGGTAGACGATCCGAGCCCCGCAGATCATTAGGGTTTCGCCGGAGGAAGACCACGAGAATGTCGGAATCAGATGAAAACTTGCATGTGTCCCTAGCATATGTGTGTGAGTGTGGTGCAAGGTTGGTGTATGTGTTTGCATGTGTCCCCCTCGCATGCATGCGCTCTAACCTAGAAGCGAAGGTTCTGGACCTTTATAAGGGGGAATCTCGCCGTTCCGGTGAAACCGGGTAGTATAGTGCCCCAACTTGTGAACCAACATGGTTTCACATCATCCCATGACATAATCAAACACAAAACAAGAGAGAGCTACGCCGGGATACCCCCATTAGAAGAATGTCTAGGGGGGTAGACGATCCGAGGCCCGCAGATCAGGGTTTGGCCGGAGGAAGACCACGAGAATGTCGGAATCATCTGAAAACTTTCATGTGTCCCTAGCATATGTGTGTGAGTGTGGTGCAAGGTTGGTATATGTGCTTGCATGTGTCCCCCCTTGCATGCATGCGCTCTAACCTAGAAGCGAAGGTTCTGGACCTGTATAAGGGGAATCTCCCTGTTCCGGTGAAACCGGGTAGTATAGTGCCCCAACTTGTGAACCAACATGGTTTCACATCATCCCATGACATAATCAAACACAAAACAATAGAGAGCTACGCCAGGCTTACCCCATCAGAAGAATGTCTAGGGGGGTAGATGATCCGAGGCCCGCAGATCATCAGGGTTTCGCCGGAGGAAGACCACGAGAACGTCGGAATCAGATGAAAATTTGCATGTGTCCCTAGCATATGTGTGTGAGTGTGGTGCAAGGTTGGTATATGTGCTTGCATGTGTCCCCCCTCGCATGCATGCGCTCTAACCTAGAAGCGAAGGTTTTGGACCTGTATAAGAGGGAATCTCCCTGTTTCGGTGAAACCGGGTAGTATAGTGCCCCAAATTGTGAACCAACATGGTTTCACATCATCCCATGACATAATCAAACACAAAAAAAAGAGAGCTATGCCGGGCTACCCCCATCAGAAGAATGTCTAGGGGGGTAGACGATCCGAGCCCCGCAGATCATCAGGGTTTCGCCGGAGGAAGACCACGAGAACATCGGAATCAGGGGGGTGCATGTATATAGTATCAAGACCACAATAACCTATGATCATATGTATGTTCTCATGATCCTATGAAATAATATCACCTAACATATATGTAATAAAAGTCTTGCTAATTAAAGAAAAGAAAAGGTGAAAAAAATGCTTTGCCGTGTATATAGAAGAATACACTTTGTCGTGTACCTGACGGCGAGGGCACACGGCAAAGATTCTGTCGTCAGCCCCTGCCGACGGGTGACCCTGCGAGGCCACGGGGCCCACTTCTTTGCCATGAATATATCTTTGACGTGTGTCTTCAATGACTTTGCCGTGATTCTTTTCTTTGCCGTGTGTTCTCGTCAGTCCATTGCCGTGTTTATTTCTTTGTCGTGTTCTTTTTCTGTAGTTTGCCGTGCACCTGTGCTTTGCTGTGTTCTTCTTCGTTTACACACGGCAAAGAGATATTTTGCCGTGTTCCGGGCCTTTTGGCACACGGCAAAGGAGAGGGGCGACGGCAGCGACATTTTTTCCCGTAGTATGTATCTCATGTCAACCCACTAGATTTTTTTTAATTTTTGTTCTCGGCAAACTTTTTTAAAGTTTGATTTGTGTCTAATTACAACTTGTGATATTTCAGTTGTAACCTCACTCGTTATTTCGTTCTGATTTCTTTGTGTCCAATTCTCAGTCCACCCAGAGGCTTGTAGCTAGGTTATCTTGGTTGCTATCCCACTTGTAACTTTCGATGTGATTTCTTTGTGTCTACTCTCTCTGTTTTAAAATATAAGATGTTTTAGGTTTATGAAAAAATATACCTAGACTTTTTTTTTAGATCAACAGGGAAACATCCCCGGTTCCATTTCAGGAAATGAAACCAAAGCAAACCAGTACCTCAGGTGCCGAAACAAAACAAAATAAACTAAAGCAAAACTGGAAACTACTAATTCCAGGACCCTTAAGGGGAAAACCAGAAAGCACAAAAACGTGCAGAAAAGCTAGAAATTCAGAATTTTAAGAGATTACATTCAGAGCAGAGGGAGGCAGAAGAGAGAACAGGCTAAGCATCACGAAACTCTGACTCAAAGAACCACATGAACCTCATCAGCAGCCTCAGGATGTGTCTCCAGAAACGACAGAGAGGCACGTCCCCCATAGCTCGACGAAGCAGTGGTTTTCCAAGTAGAGATCCACTCGAAGCCATTGCAGATCAGGTTGCCATGAGCTCCAGTGGGTTCCTCGGCCTGTTTATCATCCGTTCCATGAACATAATGAACCTCCCCTCCTCCAACTCTTTGAATGGGACCTTCCAATTCCTTAGATATGAAAGGACGAGACGTCAGACCTGTTTCATGTTAATCCAGGGGGCATGATTAAAAACTATGTTATTCCTATTATTCCAGATGCCCCAAAGAACTGCAGCAGAAACTACATTAAACTGCAAATGTTTCTTACTAGCAAGCCATCTTGAAGCAATAGATTCGAAATTAACAACTAAAATGCCAAAGATATCCTGAACATCAGTCCAGATCATCTTGGAAACCACACAATCAAAAAAAAATGTTTAACAGATTCAAATTCTTTACATAGAGAGCATTCCATTGGTTTTGGGACACCTCTGGCTCTAAGATTATCCCTAGTAAGAATTTTGTTTTGACAAAAGAGCCAAAGAAAAATCTGAATCCTAGGGGGAACTTTGAGCTTCCAAACTGCAGGCAAATAAAGAGGAGTAACCCCTCTAAAGTTTACCAAAGCATACATGGAGCTAGATGAATAAACACCCTTAGACTCATAATGCCAAATAAGTTGATCCTCATCCTCTGTCAGAGAAACTGATTGGGCAATTCCCAAAATTTCCTGCCACTGGACCATCATCTGGTCAGTAAAAGTTCTTCTAAAGTCACATCTAAGATTACTACCATTCCAAAGATCAGCTATAGTTTTGGTTTGTTGATTGGAAACCAAATAAACTTCCCAGTATTGAGTAGCCAGAGTAGAGTTACCAAACCACACGTCCTCCCAAAATTTGATAGATTTACCATTACCTACTTGGCATTTATAACCTACTTCCACAGCTCTAGAAGCCCACATCACACCTTTCCAAAAAGTAGAAGGGTGAATATCATGGCAACAAAGAACATTACGATTTTTAGTTCTATACTTAGCATCTATAATTCTTTTCCATAGTTTTCCCTCACCCTGAATATACCTTTTAATCCAAGATCCTAGCAAACACAAATTAAGGTCTAACAAATTTGGAATTCCCATACCTCCAAACTCTTTTTTCATATAGACTGAGGGCCAGTTAGCAAGGTGAATTTTATGTCTATCTTCTTCATCATTCCAGAAGAAGTTAGCCATATGAGAATCCAGGAGCTTAATGGCCCATTTGGGGAATTTAAAGAAAGAAAGGAGGTAAATATGGATGCTTGATAAGCAAGCCTGAATCAACACTCTTTTAGCAGCATAGGAAAGGAGTTTACCTCTCCAGCCAGTAATCCTTTTAAGAAGGTTTTCTATAAGAGGTTGAAGATCCTCTCTCCTCAGTTTATCAAAGTGCAAGGGGATCCCCAAATATTTAACAGGAAACTACCCCCAACACATTCAAAAATATCTAGAAAAGGTCTAAACTCATCATCATCTAAATTAATTGGAATGAGCTCACTTTTATGATAGTTGACTCTCATTCCAGAAATTTGCTCAAAACATGTGAGGATCCATTTGAGATTGATGGCCCCAGAAATATCAGGTTTCAAGAAAAGTAAAGTATCATCAGCATACTGTAAGCAACTAACACCCCCAGACACAAAATTAGGACAAAGACCCACTATGGCTCCACAGACAGAGCCTTTAGACAACATTCTAGAAAAAACATCAATCATAATGTTAAAGAGCAGGGGTGCAATGGGATCACCTTGTCTAAGACCTTTCCCAGTCAGGAAAAAGTCACTCTCTAAATCATTAACCCTGACCCCTATGGACCCCCCCCCCCCCAGAGTGATTTGTTTAATAAACCTAATGAAAATAGGACAAAAACCTCTAAGCTCTAGAATCTCAACCAAAAAATCTAAATTGACTCTATCATAAGCTTTTTCATAATCTAATTTAAAAACCAGCCCTTGACTCTTGCTACTATGCACCTCATGAATAATCTCATGAGTTGTCACTACACTTTCTAAAATAAACCTACCTCTAATAAAAGCAGATTGATTAGGGGTGATAATCCTACCTATCACTTTAGCTAATCTGTTAGTCAAAACCTTAGTGAAGATCTTAAAAGAACAATTTAGCAGACTAATAGGCCTAAACTTCTTCATAGTTCTAGCATCATTCTCTTTAGGAATCAAGGTAATCATGGCAAAGTTCAATCGAAATATATCAAGATGATCCTCATGCCATGCATTAAACATGGATAGCAGATCATCTTTAATAATATCCCAAAAAGATTGATAAAACAAAAAGGACAAGCCATCAGGCCGAGGAGCCCCTTCAGCATAAGAGCCAAAAACTGCCCCCTAACTTGCTCTTCAGTAAAAGGAGCACCCAAACCAAGATTTTCCTCCTCACTAATTTTCTCCTCATCAGAGAAAAAATCATGCTTAAGCCTTAACTCAGGCCTAGGTTCCCAAGCAAAAAGATTTACTCTGAACTTAAATACCTAGACTTTTTTTAGTGTATAGATTTACTCTGAACTTAAATAAACCTATATACTAATAGTAGTCTTGATACATTTGCTCTCTACAAAGCTAAAACATCTTATATTTTGAAACAGAGGGAGTAGTTTTCAGTGGACTAAAAGAATAGCTTATCTCAGAATCTCAGCTGCAACTAACGGAACGAACAAATGTTTACACAGAATACGATGGATTGTGATCTGAATGAGGTCTAACATAACTCGCGGTCATATAATCCTGGCTGTTGCTTGGTAACGCCTCGTTAAACTTCAAGCCACGGCGCTAGATAGACATTTCCTCGCAATGTTGCAGCAGCACAGCAGCAGCAGCAGTGGATATAGATATGTTCACTGTAGCAGTAGCGCCGCCAGGTGTCTTCGGAGTAGCTTGTTGTGAAATTCCTCTCCCTGCCCATGCTGCCGCCCCGGCGCACCGCCATGCATCCTGCTTCCTCGGTCTGCTCTGAATCTGTGTAGCTATCTCATCGGGAACAGCAGGGCCGGCCTGCCCGGCGGCCGGCCGGCAGGCGGCGCTTGGGCCGGCGGTTAGTTGGTTACGGATTGAATGCGGTATAGGCAGTAGCAGTAGCTGTAGCACGGACGGGCTGTAGCAGCGGTAGCGTCCGGTGACACATACAGAGGGGATGGGACATGGAAGCGACGTGGAGTTTTAGAAGATCGGCATGCGTGTGCGTGGAGACTAAGCAAGGCAAGCTAGCACGGCAGCGTCTGCAGAATGATAGGGAGTGAGTTCTCTGTTTAATCAGACTGATGATACTTAGGCCTGTGTTCATCAGTATCATTCTCTGTTTAATCAAACTAAACAAAACTCTCCTGGAACTTTAATCAGACTGGTAGGGAGTGAGTTCTCTGTTTTGTTGTATGTATCTTGGGTTGTTTCACCTGGTCAGTAATAACTCTATAATAACTTCAGCCATTTTCTACGGCTTTTTCCTCTTCTATTTTAACACATGCAGTAATAATCTTATATGGTTTTAAAAAAAATTGTAGTAAAACAGAACATAGTAAAGCGTATTTTCAGACTTATTTTATCGCTAGTCGTTTATGCCATAGATCTACGGAGGCGAGCATGGATGTTGGAGACGAGGACGCAGGAGCGCCATGAACAGAGTAGAGGTCGCCAGAGCTATCGAAGCGAGCGATCTCCGCCTTGGTCATGAAATCCTTCACAGACAAGCCAAAAGGGTCAAATTCGACGGAAACATGGTTGAGGGCTGGTGCGACTAAGACATCTTTAAGTAGGAGTTGTTTGGAAGTAGAAGATGCAAGGTTTGTATGACCGACACATGAAATTGGTATGGAGGAACCATCGCCTAATATAATGGATGAAAAATGAGATGGTATGCAAGTTGACAGCATAGTATTCGATGAAGACATGTGACTAGAAGCACTAGAATCGAAAATCCAATCAGTACCTGAGTTACCTTGAGCAGCAAAATTATTCATGGCCTGTGGAAACGCAGCTTGATCCCAGCTCGGAGTAGAGGGAGTCGGTGCAGTTGACGGAGCAGGTACTGGCGCAGGTGGTGGCGGTGCAGCAGGAGTCGAGTACATGATGTATGGCGAGTAGTAGCCTCCAGGATTATAAGTGACCGGTGCCGAAGGGCCATAAGGACCCATAGCAAAGGGCATCGGCGAGTGCATCGGCGAGGCATAGGGAGCCGGCGATGGTGCAGAATACATGGGCGGTGAAGGAGCGGCGTAATGAGCTTGTGCAGGGACCCGTGGTGCAAGGAGGCCAGGTGAGCCTGTATGAGGATGCACGCCGGGCTGCCACGAACCAGTGTAGGCAGGTGGCGCGCCAACAGGAGAGGGCGCGGTCCAGGGCATTGGCCAAGCCTGAACCATGCCAGTCCAAGGGTCCTGAGAAGATCGCCAAGCTGGTGCTGCAGGTGGTGGCGCCGGGGCAGGTGGAGGAGCCGGTGCTGTTGGAGGAGGTCGTGGTGCAGGCGACTGAAAGATAGGCCGGGTGCCCCTATAGTTGGGGCTGGGGCGCCAACCTGGCGGTGGAACAGGCGCAAGCGGCGCCGGAGGCGATGGCGGTGCAGGAGGTCGTGGAGCAGCAGCATAGGCCTGAGGGCGAGACTCTTGAGTGGTCATGGCGCGGTCCGCCCAGGAGAGCATGGAGCGGACTTCTGCAAAGGAAGGAGACGGCCGCATCATGGGGATGAAGGACTGCTGCTTGTCGAAGCGCTGATTGAGGCCGACGAGGAGGATCTTGATGAGCTGTTTGTCCTCAACGGATCACCGAGTTCACGGAGTTCATCGGCGATGGTCTGGAGGCGCTGGCAGTATACCCCTATGGGCAAGACGCCCTGGGTGGTGTTCCGAAGCTCCGTGTTGAGCGTGTTGACACGGGCGTCGGCGTTGTCCTGAAAAAGCTGACGGAGGGCTGCCCAAAGGGCGGCGGCGCTGGTGGCAGCCCTGAAAACGAGATTGAAAATCTCGGTGCTCACCCGCTGGTAGATCCACTGTATCACAGCGAGATCATCCTTGACCCAGCGGAGATCCGAGGGAGACGACGAGATGTTGGGGTCGACGTGCGCCATGAGGTTGCAGCGGCCCAAGTGCACCTCAAAAAGATGTCTCCAATGGTAGTAGTTGTGTTTGGGGAGATCTAAAGTGATGGGAATCAATGGAGTAACGTCGGAGATTGTATCGGCGAAGTTGATGGTGGTGGCGATAGGAGGTGGGGCGGATGTGGTGCATGGTTTGGCAGCCGCGACGGCGGCCATGGCGGCGCTGTAGGGTTTCGTAGCATGGAAAACAAAAAAAATCTATCGCATATAAACAAACAAGCCAAGATCTATCTACTAGATTGTAGCAACGAGTCGATGGAATAACTTACCCTCGAAGATTCCAAAGTGTTTAACGAGAGCGGATTCTTGTGGGTGATGTAGTCGTACTCTTCTCGATCTCAAGATCGCGTAGACGATCCTTCCGGCGCTGCGTTCCGGCAGCTCTCCCGCAGTCGGTCACACGTTCGGTACTCGACGAAGACCTTCATCTCCCTTGTTCCAGCAGGCAGCGGAGGTTGTAGCACTCTCCTCGCGATTCCGGCAGCACAACGGCGTGGTACCGGAAGTAGAGTGGAGATCTCGCAGGGCTTCGCCTTAAGCCGGAGCGAGTATGGTGGAGTATGAGAGAGCTCCTCGGTGATCTAGGGTTTAGACACACCAAGGAGGAGGTGCTAGAGCCGGAGGCTAGGGTTACGGGGACCCCCAAGTCGGCGGCTAGGGAAAAACCCTAGGGGGCGGCGGCGGCTATGGTGGTAGGCGCCAAGCTAGGGTTTGAGGAGAGGTACTTGTGTGTGCTAGGAGGGAGCCCTGCCCCTCCTTATATAGGTGGAGGGGCCGGCGGCCAAGGGGAGGGAGGGGAGTCCCTCCCAAACTCGGCTTGGGTGGTGCGCCGGCTTGGGGAGGAGGACTCCCTCCCCAACTCGGTTTCACCTCCTCCTCCTCTTTTCCACTTTCCAAATTTAGCCGTTTGACTTTTCAATTTAGCTATTTGACTTTTCAAACTAGGATTCGATTAATCCTTTATTTGGAACAGCGATGACACTTAGTACATGATGCAATCATACCAACTTGTAATGACACATTCATGTACCCCTTCCCCTCCGGAGTGCCAGACATTCCGGAACCTTCTAGAACATTCCCGATGAAAACATCGGAATCATTCCCCAACTCCGAAACGGGGCTTTCCTTATATGAATCTTATTCTCCGGACCATTCCGTATCTCCTCGTGATATCCCGGATCCCATCCGAGACTCCGAACAACATTCGGTCTCTTTCTCATTCATTCCATAACTACTCAAACAACGTTGAATCCTTAACTGTGTCTCCCTACGGTTCGTGAATTATGCGGACATGATCGAGACACTTCTCCGAACAATAACCAATAGAGGAATCTGGAAATTCATATGGCTCCCACATATTTCTACGATTACTTGCGATCGAATGAACCACTTACATACGATACCAATTTCCCTTTGTCTCACGATAGTTTACTTATCCGAGGTTATGATCGTCGGTATCTCTGCATACCTAGTTCAACCTCGTTACCGATAAGTACTCTTTTCTCGTTCCCGTGATATGTGATCCCTTGTGAGCCAGTCACATGCTTGCAAGCTAATTGGATGACATTCCACCGAGAGGGCCCAGAGTATATCTATCAGTCATATGGATGGACAAATCCCACTCTTGATCCATGTGTTTCAACCAATACTTCCCGAACACTCAATGCCACCTTTATAGCCACCCAGTTACGGTGTGGTGTTTGATGTCATCAAAGCATCCATCCGGCAAAGGTGATATGCATGATCTCATGGTCGAAGGAATTAGGTTACTATGTATCAGAAAGCATATAGCAATTGAACTATTGAAATGACTTGATCTTTATGCTACACTTATCTATAGGAGTATGTCCACCATATCATTCTCCTAACGATATGATCTTGTTGTTGATAACATCTCAATGTTCATGATAGGGAAACCACAATCATTTATCAACCAACAAGCTAGTGATGTATAGAGGCTATACTAGGGACTTCAAATTAAGTTTACAAATCACACAAGTATCAATGTTTCCTTGTTAATACTATTATAGCATGAATGTAAACATTTATCATAAACACAAAGATATAATAATAACTACATTTATTATTGCCTCTAGGGCATATCTCCAACAGTCTCCCACTTGCACTAGAGTCATCTAATCTAGATTACATGGTAATATACCGAACACCCATGGCAGTTTGGTGCTGGTCATGTTTTGCCCTCGGGAGAGGTTTAGTCAACGGATCCGCCACATTCAGATCTGTGTGTACTTTGCAAATCTTTATATCCCCATCTTGGATATGTTCTCGAATAGCGTGAAAACGTAGCTTGATGTGCTTCAGCTTCTTGTGTGACCTTGGTTCTTGCGCATTGGCTATGGCGCCCATGTTATCACAGTAGATATACATTGGGTCCAGCACACTAGGAACCACACCCAGCTCTGTAATGAACTCTTTCATCCATATCGCTTCTTGTGAAGCCTCCGAAGCAGCCATGTATTCCGATTCAGTTGAAGATCTCGCCACAACGCTTTGCTTTGCACTCCTCCAGCTAAGTGCTACACCATTCAAAATAAATACGTATCTAGATTGTGATTTAGAATCATCCGGATCGGTGTTCCAACTAGCATCGGTGTAACCATTAACAACGATCTGTTCATCACCTCCATAAGAAAGAACCATATCCTTAGTTCTTCTCAAGTACTTAAGGATGTTTTTGACCGCTGTCCAATGATCCACTCCTAGATCACTTTGATATCTGCTAGTCAAACTAACAACATATGCAATGTCGGGTCTAGTACATAGCATGGCATACATTAGAGATCCTATGGCTGAGGCATAGGGAGTCTTACTCATCCTTTCTCTATCTTCTGCCGATGTCGGACTTTGAGTTTTACTCAAGGTCGTATTGGGCAACATGGGCAAGAACCCTTTCTTGCTATATTCCATTCCAAACCTCTTTAGAACTTTGTCCAAATATGTACTCTGTGACAATGATATCTGGTGTTTTGATCTATCTCTGTAAATCTTTATGCCTAATATGTAAGCTGCTTCGCCAAGATCCTTCATTGAAAAACTATTATTCAAATATTCCTTGACACTATTAAGAAGGTATACATCATTCCCAATCAATAATATGTCATCCACATATAGTATTAAGAATGCTACAGAGCTCCCACTCACTTTCTTGTAAATACAAGCTTCTCCATAAGTTTGTATGAAACCAAAACTTTTGATCACCTTATCAAAACGTTGATTCCAACTTCGGGATGCTTAGTTCAATCCATAAATGGACCGTTGAAGTTTGCATACTTTGTTAGCATCTTTAGGATCGACAAAACCTTTGGGTTGCATCATATACAACTCTTCATCAATGTCTCCATTGAGGAATGCTGTTTTGATATCCATCTGCCATATCTCATAATCATAATATGCAGCGGTTGCTAACATAATCCTCACAGACTTTAGCTTCGCTACCGGTGAGAAAGTCTCATCGTAGTCAACTCCTTGAATTTGTCGAAACCCTTTTGCGACAAGTCGAGATTTATAGATAGTAACATTACCATCAGCATCTGTTTTCTTCTTGAAGATCCATTTGTTCTCGACAGCCTTCCGGCCATCCGGTAAGTCCACCAAAGTCCATACTTGGTTTTCGTACATGGATCCAATCTCGGATTTCATGGCTTCTTGCCATTTATTAGAATCTGGGCTCATCATCGCTTCCTCATATGTCTCGGGGTCATCGGTGTTATCCACCAACATGACACTCATAACGGGATCATACCAATCTGTAGTGGTACGAGTTCTCGTTGACCTCCGAGGCTCTGTAGCAACTTCAACCGAAGTTTCATGATCATCATCATTAGCTTCCTCTCTAATTGGTGCAGGCACCACAGGAACTTCTTCCGGTGCTGCGCTACTCGCAATTTCGAGAGAAGGTTCGACAACCTCGTCGAGTTCTACTTTCCTTCCAGTCACTTCTTTCGAGAGAAATTCCTTCTCTAGAAAGGATCCATTCTTGGCAACGAAGATTTTGCCTTCGGATCTATGATAGAAGGTATACCCAATAGTTTCCTTCGGGTATCCTATGAAGACGCATTTTTCCGCTTTGGGTTCAAGCTTGTCCGGCTGTAACTTCTTTACATAGGCTTCGCAACCCTAAACTTTAAGGAACGACAATTTAGGTTTCTTCCCAAACCATAATTCATACGGTGTCGTTTCAACGGATTTAGATGGTGCCCTATTTAAAGTGAATGCGGCTGTTTCTAATGCATAACCCCAAAATGATAGCGGTAAATCTGTAAGTGACATCATAGAACGAACCATATCTAAGAGAGTTCGATTACGACGTTCGGACACACCATTACGCTGTGGTGTTCCCGGCGGTGTCAATTGTGAAAGTATTCCGCATTTCTTCAAATGCTCGCCAAACTCGTAACTTAGATATTCACCTCCACGATCAGAATGCAGAAATTTAATCTTCTTGTTACTTTGATTCTCTACCTCACTTTGAAACTCCTTAAACTTCTCGAAAGTTTCGGACTTATGTTTCATGAAATAGATATACCCATATCTACTCAAGTCATCCGTGAAGGTAAGAACATAACGATAACCACCGCGCGATGCTACACTCATAAGACCACACACATCGGTATGTATGATTTCCAATAAGTCCGTAGCTCGCTCCATCATACCAGAAAATGGAGTCTTAGTCATTTCCCATCAGACATGCTTCGCATCTTTCAAGTGATTCGAAATCAAGTGATTCAAGAAGTCCATCGGAATGGAGTTTCTTCATACGCTTCACTCCAATGTGACCAAGACGACAGTGCCACATATAGGTCGAGTTATCGCTTGATTTCAACCGTTTAGCCTCAATGTTATTAATATGTGTATTTCCACTATCGAGATTCAATAAGAATAGACCATCTATCAAAGGTGCATGTGCATAAAACATATTACTCATATAAATCGAACAACCATTATTCTCGGACTTAAACAAGTAACCATCTCGCAATAAACAAGATCCCGATATAATGTTCATGCTCAACGTAGGCACCAAATAACAATTATTTAAGTATAAAACTAATCCCGATGGTAGATGAAGGGGTAGCGTGCCGACCGCGATCACATCAACCTTTGATCCGTTTCCCACGCGCATCGTCACCTCGTTCTTTGCTAGCTTCCGTTTATTCTACAGCACCTGTTTCGAGTTACAAATATGAGCAACCGAACCAGTATCAAATACCCAGGCACTACTACGAGTACTAGTGAGATACACATCAATAACATGTATATCAGATATACCTTTCTTCTTGATGTTGCCGTTCTTCAAATCCACCAAGTACTTTGGGCAATTCCGCTTCCAGTGACCTTCTCCCTTGCAGTAAAAGCACTCAGTTTCAGGCTTAGGTCCAGCCTTGGTCTTCTTCGCCGGCATGGTAACTTTCTTACCACCCTTCTTGAAGTGTCCCTTCTGCTTAGACTTGCCTTTCTTGAATTTGGTGGTCTTATTGACCAACAACACTTGGTGCTCTTTCTTGATCTCCACTTCTGCAGACTTCAACATAGCAAACAGTTCTGGCAACTGCTTGTTCATGTTCTGCATGTTGTAGTTCATCACAAAGTTCTTGTAACTTGGTGGTAGTGATTGGAGGACACGGTAAATCCCCAAAGCATTAGGAATCACTATACCCAAGCTTTGAAGTTTGTTTGCGTGCCCAGACAGCTTAAGCACATGCTCACTGACGGAGCTGCCCTCTTCCATCTTGCAGTTAAAGAACTTTTCAGAAGCCTCGTAACTTTCAATTGCCGCATGAGTCTCAAAGATCAATTTGAGATCCTAGACAATATCATATGGGTCTGAATTCTCAAACCTTTTCTGAAGCTCCGATTCCAAACCATACAATATAGCACATTGAACTATGGAGTACTGATTCTTCCGAGCGAGGTAAACATTCTTTACTTCAACGGAAGCATCAGCTGCAGGTGGGTCACCCAGCGGTGCATCCAGCACATAGGTCAAATTACCAGCTGTGAGGACAATCCTCAAATTGCGGAGCCAATCCGCGAAGTTGTTTCCATTGTTTTTCAACTTTTCTTTCTCTAGGAACGCATTAAAATTGATGGTAGGGGCTGCCATTGATCTACAACATATTTGCAATAGTTTAGACTAAGTTTATGACAAATTGAGTTCAAATTAATAATAAAGTTAATCTAGGTGAACTCCCACTCAAAACAACATCCCTCACATTGCTTTAGTGATCACACGAACCAAATCCACTACATCAACACCGATCATCACGAGAGTTGATATAGTTTCAATGGCGAACAATCGTCATGTTCATCATATCTACTATATGATTCATGCTTTACCTTTCGGTGATCCGTGTTCCGAGACCATGTCTGTACATGCTAGGCTCGTCAAGATCAAACCTTAGTTTCCGTATGAGCAAATCTGGCTTGCTCACGTTGTATACACTTGCAGAATCTAACACACCCGATCATCACGTGGTGCTTCGAAACAACAAGCTTTAGCAACGGTGCTAACTAAGGGTGAACACTTTATGATTTGAAATTCATGTGCATGAGGGATCATCTTATAATGCTACCGTCGTCTACTAAGCAATACAAGATGCATAAAGGATTAACATCACATGCAATTCATAATATGTGATATGATATGGCCTTTCTTCTTTGTGCTTCCGATCTCCATCTTCTAGCACGAACATGATCTCCATCATCACCGGCATTGCATCAAGGTCAATGACGCCTCTCCATGGTTGTCGTCCACCGGCTTCAACTATTACAACTACTTTGAATAGACATGCGGGTCTTAACATAAATTAAAGACAACCATATGGCTCCTGCCGGTTGCCAACTTACAATAAGGAACATTGCATACATCAAATATAATCACAATCATGGCCATATCACATCACTGCACACCCCTGCAAAACAAAGTTAGACGCCTCTACTTTCTTTGCATGTTTTACGTGGTTTGGGGCTTTCAATAAGTGTCGTTCTAACTTACGAACATGAACCACAACATTGATACTAGTATTGTTAATCACCCGTTGTAAATTGGATCTTAACTATGCTAGGAGAAACAGGCGCCCGCAAAGCCACTTATGCAATACAAGTTGCATGTCAAGCGTGGAGCAAGTCTCATGAACGATGTCATGTAAGGTTAGCCCGGGCCGCTTCATCCCAACATACCGCAAGATGCAAAGTACACAAGAAGCAATCGACAATAAAAGCATCAACGCCCACAATGATCATTGTGTTCTACTCGTGCAACAGATCTACATATAGACACGGCTCTGATACCACTGCAGGGTTTCGTAGCATGGAAAACAAAAAATTTCTATCGCATATAAACAAACAAGCCAAGATCTATCTACTAGATTGTAGCAACGAGTCGATGGAATAACTTACCCTCGAAGATTCCAAAGTGTTTAACGAGAGCGGATTCTTGTGGGTGATGTAGTCGTACTCTTCCCGGTCTCAAGATCGCGTAGACGATCCTTCCGGCGCTGCGTTCCGGCAGCTCTCCCGCAGTCGGTCACACGTTCGGTACTCGACGAAGACCTTCCTCTCCCTTGTTCCAGCAGGCAGTGGAGGTTGTAGCACTCTCCTCGCGATTCCGGCAGCACAACGGCGTGGTACCGGAAGTAGAGGGGATATCTCGCAGGGCTTCGCCTTAAGCCGGAGCGAGTATGGTGGAGTATGAGAGAGCTCCTCGGTGATCTAGGGTTTAGACACACCAAGGAGGAGGTGCTAGAGCCGGCGGCTAGGGTTCCGGGGACCCCCAAGTCGGCGGCTAGGGCAAAACCCTAGGGGGCGGCGGCGGCTATGGTGGTAGGCGCCAAGCTAGGGTTTGAGGAGAGGTACTTGTGTGTGCTAGGAGGGAGCCCTGCCCCTCCTTATATAGGTGGAGGGGCCGGCGGCCAAGGGGAGGGAGGGGAGTCCCTCCCCAACTCGTCTTGGGTGGTGCGTAGGCTTGGGGAGGAGGACTCCCTCCCCAACTCGGTTTCACCTCCTCCTCCTCTTTTCCACTTTCCAAATTTAGCCGTTTGACTTTTCAATTTAGCTATTTGACTTTTCAAACTAGGATTCGATTAATCCTTTATTTGGAACAGCAATGACACTTAGTACATGATGCAATCATACCAACTTGTAATGACACATTCATGTACCCCTTCCCCTCCGGAGTGCCAGACATTCCGGAACCTTCTAGAACATTCCCGATGAAAACATCGGAATCATTCCCCAACTCCGAAACGGGACTTTCCTTATATGAATCTTATTCTCCGGACCATTCCGGATCTCCTCGTGATATCCCGGATCCCATCCGAGACTCCGAACAACATTCGGTCTCTTTCTCATTCATTTCATAACTACTCAAACAACGTCGAATCCTTAAGTGTGTCTCCCTACGGTTCGTGAATTATGCGGACATGATCGAGACACTTCTCCGAACAATAACCAATAGAGGAATCTGGAAATTCATATGGCTCCCACATATTTCTACGATTACTTGCGATCGAATGAACCACTTACATACGATACCAATTTCCCTTTGTCTCACGATAGTTTACTTATCCGAGGTTATGATCGTCGGTATCTCTGCATACCTATTTCAACCTCGTTACCGATAAGTACTCTTTTCTTGTTCCCGTGATATGTGATCCCTTGTGAGCCAGTCACATGCTTGCAAGCTAATTGGATGACATTCCACCGAGAGGGCCCAGAGTATATCTATCCATCATATGGATGGACAAATCCCACTCTTGATCCATGTGTTTCAACCAATACTTTCCGAACACTCAATGCCACCTTTATAGCCACCCAGTTACGGTGTGGTGTTTGATGTCATCAAAGCATCCATCCGGCAAAGGTGATATGCATGATCTCATGGTCGAAGGAATTAGGTTACTATGTATCAGAAAGCATATAGCAATTGAACTATTGAAATGACTTGATCTTTATGCTACACTTATCTATAGGAGTATGTCCACCATATCATTCTCCTAACGATATGATCTTGTTGTTGATAACATCTTAATGTTCATGATAGGGAAACCACAATCATTTATCAACCAACAAGCTAGTGATGTATAGAGGCTATACTAGGGACTTCAAATTAAGTTTACAAATCACACAAGTATCAATGTTTCCTTGTTAATACTATTATAGCATGAATGTAAACATTTATCATAAACACAAAGATATAATAATAACTACATTTATTATTGCCTCTAGGGCATATCTCCAACAGGCGCGCCACTTGAAGAACCCCGGAGGGGGCGGCGGCGGCGGGGTGGGAGGCGTGGGAGCCATGCCCTAGAATCTAACCTTAATCTGATACCATATAAATTTGTGATAATAATAATAATTAATAATTGTACAATTAGAGAATACAATGGTTTATATAGGAGAAGGGGGGAGGAGGTATAGCGCACTGGCCTAAACCCTAACTTGATATGCAAGTAAATATAATCTAACAGTGACTACCAACACCGGACCGAGGATCATGGATGAACTCGATCATGCGCTTTTTGTTCGTTGCCCTTGCTTCGCAATGATCACGATGTACTAGCTTTCCATGGTTTGCAGTGCGAAACCGTGCTTTGATCGCTTTAAAGGAAGGACAGTGCTAGGCGTCCCCTGGGGGATTTGTGGTTTTCATCCCCCGGGTCCCCAGCCAACCACGTGTCCTTTTTTGAATTCAAAATCCCGCTTTTGCTACATTTGCCCCGTTTGTACATTTGCCCCGCTTTTGCTACATTGTAGCAGAAAACGGTTCGGTCTAGAAAAATAAAAACAGACTGGACCTCGCCGGAGATTTCGCCGGAGACCTCGTCGGCGACCCTGTAGCAAAAAAATTATGCTATTGTAGCATATCCGACCTCGCCGGAGACTCGCCGGAGAATTTCGCCGTTAGACCTCACCGGAGACCGTGTAGCAAAAATGTTGCGCTATTGTAGCAAAATCACAAAACAGTTGTAGCAAAAAAAACTTATATTGTAGCAAACTCCTATTTCGCCGGATATCTCGCCGGAAAATCCAAGGCACCCTTGTAGCACTGTCGCCGGCTGCATGTAGCAAAAACTCTTTGTCGACGGAGAAGAAAAGATGTTGCCGGAGAAGACGTCGCCGTGCCTCTATAGCAAGGACGTTATGCCGCACGTAGCAGCACTGCCAGCTTGCCGTAGCAAAAGCCGACAATGCACGTAGCATCGCACCGTCGGCAAGCACCGTCATCAGCCAGCACGTAGCATCACCATCAGCCACATGTAGCACCATTGCTGGCTCGTTGTAGCAAGGCCGGCCACGGTCGGTAGCAAAGCTTGGCACCGCAGGTAGCAAGGCCATACATGGTCGGTAGCAAAAGCTTGCGCCACATGTACCAAGACCGGGCGCATGTAGCAAACTTGACGTTGTCCTGCTTCTACTCGCTCCGTGACATGAACGTGGCCAGGTGAAACGTGGTCTCTCGTGCGACACGGAAACAACCAGCAACCGAGCAACCGGGGGATCGCGTCGTTTTCATCCAACGGCTCCGCACCCGGGGGACGCGAGCGCGTGATCCCCCGGGGGAGTAGTATCATTTTCCTTAAAGGAAAGGAATCCAAAAGAGAGGGAAAATCAGTGGCCCTGACGGCAGTATGTTTTGGGCCTTTTCGGTTGGTTATTATGCGCCGCTCATGAAAGTAGGTCTAACTTTCCTGATTTTGGGAAATAGACAAAACAGTCGATATGTCCGAGTGGTTAAGGAGACAGACTTGAAATCTGTTGGGCTACGCCCGCGCAGGTTCGAACCCTGCTGTCGACGATCCTATTTTTGTTCTCGTACTTTTGGCTCCTGAATTCCAGCGCTTCGTTATTTTTAAGAAATCGAAAATTATATTCGCAAGTTTTAAAATATTTAAAATAATACTTTTGGCTCCTGAATTCCAGCGCTTCGTTATTTTTAAGAAATCGAAAATTATCTTCGCAGGTTTTAAAATATTTAAAATAATCATGATGTATCCATGAACTTGTAAAAATCTAAATTTTAAATACCTTGTATTATGAAGTACACTGTTGCAGGAAAAACAAACGATGTAATTTTCAACGACAAACCGCACTCGGTCTTTCTTCAGCTTACCTTGGAAGAAAAGATTCGTCAGGACCTCAGCTAAGCTAACCTCTCTTCAAGGCTAAGATAAAGAAAACCAGCAGCTCGCTCGATGCAGACCCCCGACTGATCCCTCACCTGCTGCTCTCCTCCATTCCTAAGAGCAGCGGGGACTGCGGGGAAGCGCAGGCCGCGGTCGGGAAGTCAACCAGGTGAGCCGCTCCCCGATTTTAGCTGTGAATATTAGCTGAGGGTACTTTGCTGGTTCTTGATTTGCCCGCCCGGTTGGATCCCCGCTCATATGCATCTATGGGGGACGTTTTAGATCTCGTCGGACTAGCTGAATCTGGTGGATAGATTTTGCTGCCCAAAATGTGTATGTATATATGCGTGTGTAGACTATCGAACTTGCCGAGCTGCGAAATGGAGCTCAACAAATTAGGAAACTAAATTGGAGGTTCAGATACCTAGGCAGAGTTTGACTTCTATTTAAGAAATCTGGTTAGCAAAACGGCTAGGGCTGTCTGATTCCTGCTACTTGTCCTAACATCATACAGCATGATTGCGGAATTGTGTGCATTCTAGCCTTCCTGATGCACGCATTGACATCTGTCTTTTTCTGATTCTCCAAACTGGCAAACTTGCGAGCAGGCGTGGCGTGTTCGACGATGAGGATCGCGCTCGTGCTCGTGCTGGCCTTCTCAGCCGCGGCGGTCGCAGAGAGCAGACTTGCATTTGGGGAGAGCACAGATTCATACGCCTGCATACTGAGTAAGTTGTGAGTTTCATTACAAGAATAGATGCTGCTATGGATTGTCCTTATTTGTTATGTCGAGATGGTATCCGTGATGATAATTCTGAGTGAGTAGATCAATCGAGTGCGGCTATTGTATGCAGTCCAAGGGCAAAGATTTGAATAAAAAGACATACCGGAAATTCATCTGAAAAAAATATATAGGAAGAACTATACCTCGTAGTTTTTGGCCAGCAGAGTATCTTGTAGTTGTTTGGTTGTGTTCTGATTCCGTTAACGATTATACACCGACTTTTCTGCTTCGTTCCAAGTTCTCACATATTAGTATGAATTGTGTTGCTTTTGTCTCTGTTGTAAGGTTGTGTACTTGTCTGCTTCCTACATATGGTAGCCATGATGGTAATGCTAAGTGAGTAGATCGATCGTGCGGCAATCCAAGCGCAAAGGATTGAAAAAAAGACATACTACTAAGCATTCATCTGAAAGATGTGCTATTGTTTGGTAAAATGCATAGGAACAACTACGTCTTAATTTTATTTTTTACGAAACCACTATCCTTTAGTTTGGTTGTGTTGTGATTCTGTAAATGATTCATCATCCATGTTTCTGCTTTGATCTAAGTCGACACAGAGTAATATGAATTGTCCTGTTGATGTCTGTGTTGTGAGGGCTGTGTACTTCTCTGCTGCCTAGATATCTTTAGCTAGCTGTAATCAGTAATCAAAATTAGGGTAGGTAAATTCTGCTTTCAGATACTGAATCTGCAAGTATGCATTCTCATTTATAATCACCTATAAGGAAATTATGCTCTCCATGTCTTCAGCTTCCTTGCGGAAATTCGGTTTCCACAGTGTTGACCTAATGACCAATCTGTTCGGTCCTATCCATTTCAGAAAAGGAAAACTTGCCCCTAGTAAGCAGAGGAGCAGGACCAAGTGTGTCTAATGAGAAGCTGTGTCAGCTATGCCAGCGGTACTCGACCGAAGCACTGTCCTACCTCCAACAGAACGAGACCCAGGCTGAGATTCTCAGCGTCCTCAACCGCGAGTGCGCAAAAATGGGGCCTTTGAGACAGCAGGTATGGACACGAGCTGCAGTAGTGCCTGCCTTTGGATGGCACAAGTCTGATTTTGGTGCACTGACTGGTTCTCGTTGATGGGTTCGCCTTCTCGCAGTGCATCACGCTGGTCGACTACTACATCCACATTCTCTTGCTGGAGGTCTCCGTGGTTAAACCTGAAGAGTTCTGTGAATCGGCGCACCTCTGCCCGAAGGGGGCAGCTGTTCGGGTGTCTGCTGGAGGGGAGGCATGCGGTCTATGCCATCAGGCTCTTGTCGAAGTTCTTACCATGCTAAAAGACCCCGACGCGAAGGTAACTGCCGTCTTCTCGGCCGCTGTCTCTGGGCACTCGTTGGCTTGTACTTTGCACATGGCTAATGCCTTGTCCTGTGTGTCATGATTTTTGCAGCTGGAGATAGTTCAGCTTCTTCTCAAAACATGCAGCAAGGCGGAGAAATATGTAGCACAGGTGAGTTATGTCCAGAGACAGCCCGGTATATCGAAAAACCAATTAATCGCCCTGCTGTTAAATGATGACATATCATCGGATCCCCCAGTTTTCGTGGTCGTTCACAGTACAAAAAATCACTGCGAAACCCTGAACAGTTTTAGTGCTTCTAAAGGTAACCGGTTCAATACTACGGTACTTCCACCAACGAGCCTAAATCATACACCGATGAAATTAGGACCTTTAGAACTTTAGATGTTGGCGAGTACTTACAGTGCTTCAATACCTAAGAAACTTTTTCTGTAACTAGCTTTGGTGCCTGCAACTTTGTTCCAACTGAATGTTAATGCATAGACCTTATAGACAGTTTCAGCACTATGCAAGGTCTGGAACTAGGTATGTTTAATCAAAGCGTCCTTTATCTAAAAAGAACTGTTAGTTCTGTTCTCCTCACAACAGTCTGCTCTTGTTTCGTTTTCTCAGTGCAAGAGGCTGGTCCTTGAATACATCCCACTTATTCTGGTGAAAACCCAGAAGTACCTTGAGACAACAGACGTCTGCTACGCCATACACGCGTGTAAAACGGGCTCACAAGCAACAACGGAAACAGTTCCTCTATCTGCCGCTTTGTGAAGACGATGCAAATCAAGAGCAAATTCTTCGAACTCGTAGCAGAGAAAGAATAATTGAAGGTGAAATGCACGAGAAAGTTCTCTCCTCTATGGCCAAACACTGTCCATTTATGGACATTTGGCTTGTGTAGAAGTTTGTTTGTACATTTTGAGCCCTACTCTGTCTGGGATCTGAATTATTCAGTAAGACATCAATTATACTGTACCATTCATTTCATCAGCATACAAGAGTCTCAGAGCAGCATACATCTATGACAGAAGATATTACACACTTGTAATTATCACATTGCATCAACTACTATTTCTCCAATATTGATGGTACTATTATCCATTTTTATGGGGAATCCTGAGTTACAAGCTCTGTAAGAAAATTCTGGATTTGAAAATGTTGAGGCATAAGATATATCACTTCAGAAATAATTTGCATTGATTATTTCCAAGTTTGTATTTTTTTTACTTCACCAGTAGATACTAGCCAACCCTTTGATACCACAAGATCATAGTTTAAAAAAGACAGCGTTCCAGCAAACTAGAATTTTACATTTGGTTGTACATTCAATGCCAAAATATGGTCACACGAGCAGATTTGACAAAAGCATAGCCAAACTTGATAATTAAGTTGCCAATGGCATGTCTTGAGTTACCCCTAGTGATATATATACACCTAACATCAGGCTACTACCATAAGTGGAGTTTACTACTCTATTACCAGCAGTACAAAATGTGTATTCTTAACACTACTACTTTTTTTGCGGGTGCTTAACACTACTACTTGATACCATAAGTATACTGTTTACTTCACAAAAAAATGCAGAGATTCAACAAACTAGGATATTACATTTAGTCGTCCATTCAATGCCAGAATATATTCGTAAGAGCAGATTTGACAAAAGCATAGCCAAACTTGATAATTAAGTTGCCAATGGCATCCATAGGATCACAGACAATGTTGCAGTTGCATGTCTAATGTCTTGATTTAGACACCTAGAGATATATACACGAGTAACAGCAGGCTACTAGGACGAGTGGAGTTCTACATTCATGTGCTAATGAGATGTCTCCTCATTGCATCCTCTGCTTTCTAAGCCCCTCAAGCTCCTTCACCATCTGCCAGTGCTCCATCGAAAGGCTCTTCTCACCAAAGCTTGAGGCTGTTATCTGCGCCATTGTTAGCCATCTGCAGATCAGCACGAGCAAAGTCAGTTGGGTAGATAGTTCATAAGCTTCCACATAATTGCGAAAAACAGCACCAGGACCGAACCATACCTGCTAAGTTCAGAGCAACCCAGGCTCCTATCTTCGCGCATGGCACTGACCATTTCATCTTGGATTGTCTACATTGAAGATGCAAAACATTGCACAACTCAGTACACAGGTGCAAAGGACACCGTGCAAAACATAAACTAAAAGGTCTGGCCCTGCTAGATAAGAAGTGGAATCAGGGATAGTTACCTGCAAAATCTCAGGTTCGTTTGACTGGGGAAGAGACCTAACTGTGGCCAAGTACCATCTCCAACTCTCAAGTTCCTCAGGACTTGCATTCACTGCAGGAACCGTCGATGGACGAAATGGCACTACCAAGTCAGAAGGCAGGATGTTTGATTTTGCTTCAGAGAGAGTAAGCATCTGCACATCAGTCGCCATCTCCAGCTTGTAGTACTCGAAATCATATTCAACCTGCAAATAAAGCAGAGAAAATGGAATCAATATGGGGTTTCATGCGTGAATAGAGATATCACTAATGCACTGCTAGGTGTTGTTCTGTGGCCTATCCATGTACAATTTGGTTACACCTAAATACTTCTGAAGTTTGATTCCATGTTGTATCATGATTTGTGCTTGATCCTTGGATTAAAATTTCAATTCGCTGTTGGATCATGCAGTCATTGCATAAAATGTTTGATACTGATCTATATGCTAACAAAAGATTTATGCACCACTTAGATGAGAAAGTTCTTCTAGAACCACAATGCGCTGCACTCTTGTATGCACAATTTATTAAATACAAAATTCGTGGAGGATTATTACCATCAGTGACCCCATCAAGTTCTTAAGCAGCACAGTATTCTCAACACCTTTAGGTGATAAGGTTCCAGATTGCAAGAAAGTCTCATCAAATGTCAAGTGGGTGCCTTGAGGTAGCTGCAGAACTCCTGTGACCAACCTACACAAAATTTAATAGTAGAGTTTATAGGTTAGTCAAGCAATCTGATTAGTCAAGCAATACTTGGAGGAAACAAGACTTACCTTCCTGACTTGTTGTCCTTTCTGGGCTGAAGTGTGGCTGTGTTCAGATACTCAATTGACAGAGGAATAGCTTGCGAATATGGCACCAGTCTATGGATCAAAGTATTTAGCTGGTTACCAAAAATAGAAGCACTTTCTCTGTTAAATCCAGTGAAATTCAAGGAGAGCCTGCCAACAGTGACCACATCCACCCTGGTACGAAGCTGTAGAAGACCAATAAATCATTAAATCAAATACTCTTACAAATTATGTCTTAGCAAGAAGCATGAAAGAAAGCAATGTGCAGTGATGCGACATACTCTGGATAGAAGATGCAACAGCAAACATTGAGCTGCGAGGTCATCGTTTCCCAATAACTGAGTGAGATGCGAGAGCAAAGATTGTCTGATGCCTTTTAGTAGACTTGGTAAAGGCTGCTTGATCAAAACAAAAATATGTTAACACAACAGTTGTGAAGAGGTGTGTATGTTAGTAGGAGAAAATTTATACATGGTTAAACGAGAATGTCCAATTCTGAGTTCAAGGTTATAAATTCACCTCAACAACAGGATTCTTTGGTAGAAAATCTTGAGATGATAATTTTCGCCATACCAAACAGTGAAGACGGGGCACCTACACAAACATTTAAGGCTAGAGGTCAACCAAAATATGAATAGAAATTTAAGTATCACTACTACACATGAAATCAATGAGTACACACTCCATAACAGACATACCTTGCTGGGAGGCAGCTGAGCTGTTACATCTTCGATGAGGTCAAACATTATATCATCTGAATTATCATCAGGAGCAGAAAGTTCTGGGTCAAATGTATATACCCCTATGAACTCAGCAACATCGTTTAGTTTCACTTGACTTTCAGGCATATCATAAATCTGCAGAGCATGAAAGAATGTAAACAACAGGATATGCAAAAATAGGAAGCACAACAATAAATAAGCTAGCGTGCATTTCATACAAAAAGTTTAGGAGTTCCACCTTCACAAGACATGAAAAGGGGCTTCCAGGAATATGATGATCCTTCCCATTCATCTCTGGCACATCTTCACTTGCTGGCATTTCCGCTGAGCTAGATGAGATCTGTGCATCATCTTCTTTCTGAGGAAAAGGAAAAATGCGATAAAGTCAGATAATACATCCATCCCTTCATTTTATAGGACTTCGGATTAGCATGAAATGGGACACTAGTTAACTAAACATGCTATCATTCACTTGACATGGTTTATGTGTCCTATTTCAGTATTATGCTCATCTATATTCCAGACAAGTAATCTAGGTTTAATCAAATGTTGGATGAACTTCAAACCAGAAATGGATACAAGCTAGATTATGTGATAACTTATATGTGGAATGAGATATCAGACAGCTGAAGCATGAAGTTAATTGCTCATCAACCGATGCAGAGGCCAGGGTTTTCCCCTTTTCTAAAAAAATGAAGTTGCTTACTAAAACATCCCACACTTCACAATGGTAGCAAACTAAGTTCAGTTCTTACTGGTTTCTTACTGCATGACGAACTCTCGTCGTTACCATTTTCTGAAACCTGTAATGCAAGCAACAAATTAGATGCCAATGCTGGTTAATGGACAGGAAAACTGTTAAGAGAAGCATCATTGCAGCAAACATGGACAAGAGCTTACATCCATGACATCGTCATCTCCATCCCTCTTCCTTTTCTCCCTTTGTTCAGGTGACTGGCAGTTTGGCATTCGGCGCAAGTCAGGTCCAGGGGAAGACTCCAGTGTCCAAGGGTTCTGCCCAGGCACCTGAAAGAAGACAACCACACAGTCAAGGTGAATTCCAATTCTAGAATTGATAAGAAAATATATAAAATAAGTGCAGTGCTCATGGAAGTGGTAACATACAGGTACACAGTGGAAGAGATGGCGCTCCCAGAGATGTGAGTCACACGGGTGCGGCATTGTGAATGGTGAGAAGTCTGTGAACTTGTTCGTCCTCCAGGTAGAGCCATCCTTCACAAACAATGTTTCCACATAAGCATAAGGTGTGATAGCTGCAGCTTGGCAACAGCCAATGAGCACAATCAGTTAAGTACCTTGAAAGCTCCAGCATAGAATTCATTCCCCAGCATGTCCTGAACCATGCCCCGGAACCGTACGAGGGTGTTGGGTTTGATCAGTCCGAGATTTGATGCATCAAACACCGGAACCTGGAAAGGAGAAACATTTTTTTACTTAGAAAAACTCATTTCACCTAGGGAGTAGGGACTAAACAAAAAAACCTAAGTTCTTCTCGAATTTTCTTTCTCATTTTTATGCTAACAATAATTTCGTTTATTTCCATTTATAATACAAACCGCCAATCTAAGAAAAACAATGCAAACCACCGACGCCATACATAAATTCATCGCAAATTTGATAGTTTAAGATGGCAGGAGCCAGGAACAGATCTATATAACTTGATGCGACGGCTAACGTAGCAGATGATGAGGGGAAACAAAATCCAAGAAGTGATAAGGGTTTTATACCCTGTCGATGCCGCCTTGGTCGAAGAGGAAGGAGCGGAAGACCTCGCTGGCGCCCCAGTCCTTGGCCCGGAACGCCGCCACCGGGTCGCGCCCTCCGGACTCCGCCTCGGCGGCGGCCGCCGCCCTCTCGAAGGTTGCGCGCACCGCGCCCAAGGGGTTGCCGACGAGGTCGTACTGCGGGCCCACCATCTTCCCTGTCTCTCTCTTTCTCTGGCGATGGATCTCTCGGTAAGGTTGGGAGCAATGGCAGCAGGGGAAGTGGAGCGGCGGAGAGGGCAGGGGAGAGGAGAGGAGTTATAGTAGGTCGGGGTTTCGCGCCACTGGCGGCGGCTCTTCCCGCCATTTCCCCCTTCTCTTCCCGCCAATGCGGTGGGCTGGGCGTGTCTAGTGCGCCGATCGAGGCCTAGTTTTGACTTGCTACTTGATGGGCCAATATCAGGAGAGGAGACCGCGAAATAGGAGTTCAACATTACCTGCCATCGTTCTTTGGACACTCCATTCTTTGTGAACAAGGTCCAAAGGCCCATCTAGTTCATGTACTGGCATCTTGCTTCTTAAGAACCACTCAAAAATTGTTTGAGAGAAAGAACCAAGATGCGGTAGTACACTTGATATTTGTTTTTTGAAATGGAAAACAAGCTTCATGACATCTTTTATCATAGGATACAGTCATCTTTACTTTCTTTTTATTTTATTTGCGATAGTTGTTTTCGAATTATGTCACTTGTCATGACCTGACAAATCAGCCAACCAAGATGAAATCAGCCAACCAAGAAATTTGCCTTTTACTTTAATTTGAGTCCCCGACACATGGGACCCAGGAAAAAACACATCATATACCACATACTGAAAGCTCAAAATATCATGTACTGGGCACTTGGTACAAAAAGAATGTAAACTACGTGTTGATATTATGTCTTGCTACCAAGTTACAAGAGTTTACAACAGCAAATTTCGAAGCTGAACATGTGAAAAATAATACAAGACGTCTGCTGCCCAGCAAATGTGTGTCTTAGCTTCAAGGTAAATCTGCCATTTGGAGTCATTTGGAGTGAGATCCATTTTAAGCCAAAACAAAAGCAAAAAAAAAAAGGCCCAAAAATGGAACAAGGAACACGTTCATTACACTCAGGGCTGACTGGCTTCCTTCCAGCCCTACTATCTGCCTACTAAGCTGAATAATTATGTATAGTGCCATGAGCTATCGTCGGGGTGCCATTTCATGCCCTTGCGTACTTGGAGCTCCACATGGGCACCTTCAGAGGCTCATCGGTGGCTGCAGCGGCCCCGTTTTCGGCGGTGCTCAAGGCGTCCGAGATCAAAGGGTCTGATTCACCTTCCTTCACCTGTGATACAGATGACATGTGAGGAGCGATGTAAATAACAAGGGACGGTAGCAATAACATAGGTGCAGGGGCAGAGAACCACAGTCTAGCTACATATGAAGCACATCAAACAAACTGATAGAGCTTAAGTGGACAATACAGCAAAACTCGTGTTGAGTGTCTTAGCTTTTCACTCATCAAGTCAGCAGATCCATTTCCAAAATACAGAAAATATTATCACCTCAAAGCGCAAAAAAAATAACCAGGGAATGTACCTGGGTGACTTGTGGAGAGGCTTCAGCGGGTTTCTGCTGAGTTTCTCGGGTACAGAAGTATGAGTATAGCCCCATCCCAATCACTGCAATCAGGATTCCAAGTATATTTCTCCAGCTAAAGGGATCATGAAGCAAGACATATCCAAAGGCAAGAACCAAGCACGTCTTAAGATGGCCAAGGACTTGGTAAGTTACAGGAGATGTCTTCCCAATCACAAGGAAAGTGCTGAAGTTTACGGAGACTGATATCAGGCACGACAGCACGATGAAGAACTGCAAAAATGAGAAGCGCAAACAATGAATTACATGAAGTTGTGTCAGCAATCAAGGTAAGTGTACATAGCCAAGCTCAGTACTTACCAGAACTTGAGGCGTGTAGGCAAAAGCAAAGACATTTTTGTTAGTCAGAAATCCATCAAGGAATGGACCAACAACAAACAGGGTCAATGCTTGGTATGGGCATGATTGGTACAGCAGCTGGGTTGAAGATACCTTGAACTTCTTCTGAATTGTATTTGTCATCTGTCGGCTAGTTAAGGACTCAAATCATAAACCATAAAACAAATGTAATACTCAATCATAATGTCGTTTCACCAATGTAAGTACGAGATATCATCTTTAGGATAGAAAATCTACAGTGCCTATTTTATGTTCAACAGGTAAACTAGACACAAAGTAGCTGCTTCTTAAAAAAAAGCAAACACAGAAGCTGTAGGAAGTCAATTCTATTCATTGTTCCATTAGCTAATACTGACAAACTACATGACGCATTGCAGCTACATGCAAAATTTATCATACAATAAGTGAATAAGATTTGGCAAGCAGAGAGTGTTTTACAGTAAAATAATAGCTATTGCTGAAAGGATACAATTTGAGCAATGCAGGTCGTGATGATTGCCAGTAAAGACAGTATAGATCCCATAGCATTGAGTTGCAGATCAGTCACAGTTGCAACTCCAACACCAAAAAGGAGGACACTGAGGGAGAGCTGGATGTACCGACTGCAGAATTTAGTTGGAAACATGATGAGATGATAAGTATTACAGTGCGCAGAGGGAATACTGATGTATCAAAATACCAACCTGAACTTCTTCCTGAAGAAAAGAGTCTCCAAGATAACCGTGCAGGGAATAATGGCCAGCTTTGTCATCTGGACATAAAGAGCATTTTTAGCATGAGCTTGGTGTAGCATAAGGTTGGAACAACGTCCAAAGCATCACACAAAATGTAACAACTCAACTGAAACCCTTCTCATAAGATGTTCTCCCATGATAATATATATATAGTAGTGACATTAAAGTCACACTACTTTTGTGTACACCCGCGCAGCAACTATTGCTACTAAATAAGGAAATGGGTGCTAGACACTGAATTGGCCAGAAAAGCAACAGAAGCAAAGAACAACTTTTACCTGATAGAAACCAACGGAATTGAAACCCAGACTCAAATTGAGGAGCCCAATTGAGATGCCATTGAGCACTCCAAATCCCATAACAGTCCTTGCATCAAAAGGTTTGTGCTCAAAGAACTTCAGCCATAATGCCACATGGAGTGAACAGAACGTAACCAGAAGATGCCAGCTTGTCAACGTGGTGGCTGCGCAATAAAGAACAAAATTGGGTAAAAATTCAGGGCAACCAACCGACCTGCCTAACTCTGTTTCACAAATATGTTTGGACAAACTAGTACTCTTTTCCATTTCAAGAGATCATCTGGTACAATCTAAGCTCGGTGTAGCTCCTTTCAGTATCCATATTCCAGCAAGTCACTATTAGCTGAGCAGCTGTAAGTTGAGCTCACAGCTCATCTACTTTGTTTTTTAAAAAAACTCACGGCAGCATATGCTTCAGGAACTGCACCGACACAAGAAAACAAAAATCTTGCAGTTCTCGGTAAACAGAGACCTCACAGCATCGATCTCCCCATCCACACACCTGATCCTATCCCAAAGATTCCCACTGGCCCCGGCCTGAACACACACCGGCACCAAATCTCGACCTTTGGATATCTAGGCGGGCATGGCGTGGAGCAGAAGCATCCGCGGAAGGAAGCAAGCAAGCGGTAGCAGAGACAGGGAGTAGCGGAGCGCATCTGGAGGCGGGGCAAGATTGGATCTCATACCGAAGATGAAGCCGAGGGCGCTCATGAGGGCCTTGTTGCAGATGACAATGGAGACCGAGGAGACCACGGAGAGGCTCAGCGCCCCCACGGTCCCCAGCTGGAACTTCTCCCCCGCCACCCCCATCTCCGCCGCCGCTTTCGCTACCGAACAGAAGCAGGAAACGGAACCGAATAGCAGAACCACCGAAGCACTCCCCGCCGGCAGGACCTGCTGGCACCACGAAGATCAGATCACATTCCGATCGAGCAAAACGGAGCAAGAAACGGGCTTTACGCCCGGTCAGGGTCAAAACCACCAACCTGTTTTGCCCCGGAGCGCTGGTGGAACACGACTGCCTGGAGCTGGATCTGGGAGAGGAGCGCACGGGGGAGATCTGGGGAGGCGAGCGGGGGAAGGAGCTGGAGGGATCGGGATCCGGGTCAGCTCTCCGCTCGCGGTCGGTCGGCAGCTCGTGGCTGTGTAGTCGTGCTAGCTGCGTTCCTGGGGAGACTCCCACCCGTCCCCTCTGACTCTCTCTCCTGCTAACCGGAGACGGAGACAGGGTCTTTTATATAAAAAACGAGACATTTCCGCTCGGTTGTTCCGGGTTGGTGGTGCGGAGGGAGGTATCTGTGATTGTTATTTTTTATGGGGGGTGGTTAGTGTCTTGGGACAAGTTTGGTTAGGAGGAGCAGTACTCGTGGGTGGCCACGTGTTCAATGAGAAAGATTTTGTGATTCTCTGGCGTTTGGTGAGGGGTGCTTCATCATTGCTGCAAGCTGGATTCAACTCGTTTAATAGCTTTAGTTTTTAGTTATTGATCTTTTAGTTTTTTTAAAGAAACTAGAGAAGTTCTGTTAATTATTGTTGCATAGCTTTCCTTTCTTGAAACTAAAAAAGTTTTGCTAATTATTATTGCATAGCTAATTAGTACTACAATTTTGCTCTGTCCCTATGAGATGGTCACTCACCAACACCGCCACGCAAAAACAAGTGGCCAAATAATAATAATAATAATAATAATAAGAGGTAATTGCACCGCTGATACAAAACCTTGTTCCGTACGTGCATTTTGATACAACTTCTTTTTCTGTGTGGTACCGCAGTACACAACCTTGTCCTCTATGTGCAAAACTCATACACACCCTCTCTCGTCTTGACACGTGTCCTGTCCCGCGTGGCCGGTATTCTTGCAACGAAGCCCCCTTAATAATCCCTGGAGAAACAAGTCCCTCGTTTAGGCCATTAAGCAGAAAAGCCCCTCGGTTCAGTCCACTCCGTCTCCTCCGCTCAACAAGCTAAACCTAATCCCACGACAGAGCGGCGGCGGGAACATGGACGGCATGGGCAGGTCGCCGCCTCCTGCTCGTGGTCGTGGATGCAGAGGCGAGGCGGTGGGCGTGCGATGCGGCGGAGGCAGAGGTGAGGCGGCTGCAGGCAGAGGAAGAGTGGAGACGGAGGCACGCGGCGGAGGAGGCGGAGGAAGAGGCGAGGCGGCAACTTCTACAAGCATGCTCCCTTCTCTCTGAAACTGACGCTTTTTTTGGTTTGATCAGTTTGCTAAATTTCACTAATATGTTGTATTCTTCTGATCAATTACAGAGAATAATAACACGCCATAGAAGAAGAAGGCTGTAGACGAAGAATAAGCTATAGAATAAGCCATAGGAGAACAAGCTATAGAAGAAGCTTCTCTAGTGCTGTAGAAGAAGAAGTTGTAGAATAAGCTTCTGTAGCATGTAATGTATTTAGGAACCTTTTGTAGAAGAAGCTTCTGATCAATTACAGAGAATATACTGTAGAAGTGGCTTATGTAGTGTTGTTTAGGGTAGTATTTAGAAACTCTTTGTAATTTGTTTTGACAAATTAGTGTACATTTGATATGAGAAATCAGTATCCCTTTGCTTGCACTGGTACTTGAGAAATCTATGTACTTTGGTTGATCAAATATATTTGCTTTTGTTAAATATTTGCATACCTCTTGCTTTTGTCTATGTGAAATCAGTGTACATTTTGTCTATGGGAATTCTGAGTTGATGGATGCATGAACAAAAAGGGGATTTAGTATTTGTTGAATATTGTGAAGAATAAGCAGAAGAACTGTCTGGTAACTTTTGCATCTTCATTTGTACTCATCTTTGCATCTATGTTCAGTACTGATGTACCTTGTCCAAATGGGATCAATTGTCCAAACTCATTACAAGCAAGATTATGCATATAAATTCATTTCAATCAAGATTCAATTTGCCAAATGAAAAATACCATACTACATCATCTATTGTGGTGCAGTTTGAGTGATTGGAATCTCCTCTGGCACTTCTTCATTAAGATCAGGAAGAAATCCTCTAGATCTGTCATCACCAAAGCATAGGTGGTAAGATGAACCAGGTCCAATGTTGTAGTTGTGATCTCCAATCAGCCTTCTCTGCATCATATTTTTAGAACTAGTTGTCTCTGTTCTTTCCTGAACATGTTGTGATTTTCTTTTGGAACCTTTTCCTCTTGTAGGTGCATTCTGATGTACTAGGTTGTGAATCATGTACATCCTTCTTTGATCTCCTTGTACTGCCATTTCCTCTTGCAGTAGCCCCTCTTCCTCTTCCATTTGTTGTAGCAATAGCTCTTCCTCTTCCATCTGTTGTAGAAGTAACTCCTCTTCCTCTTCCAGCTGTTGTAGCAGTAGCTCCTCTTCCCCTTCCACCTCTGTTTGATCCTCTTACCATGTTATTTGTTGTTGTAGTAGTTGCCCTTGCAGCAGGAATTGAGTCTCTTACACTAACGACAAAGGAACTTTGTTCAGGTAAAGGTCTATGCACCCTTGGTAGCGGAAAATATGCAGCCTCCTATTAAAGATATACAAGTTCAGTTAAAGGTCATTTGACAATGTAATTCACTTAAAGCACATGCTATCTACTTGAGTATTTCACAATGTAATTCAGTATAGAGAAATATACCTCCTGTCCAATCCTGTGGACCATGCTATCTAGTTGGTGCATTGGATCTCTTGTAGGGACTGGTCTAAGGGGCAAAATGTGCTGCAACATTGTTGGGTCATCATAATCTCCAGCCTCCACATCCACTGTACCAGCCAAATTGTTTTGCTCCAAGACCCACTTGTCATGACCCTTTTTTATTGTGGTCTGGGTTTCCACAAATAATGCAATGCATTTTCATGCCTACCCTTGTAACAATTTTGACACAATTTTTCTCCAGCTCTTCTGGAGTTTTTCTTCTTTTGGGGGGCCTCCCCATTACCTTGGTGTACAGTGGGGGATGTAGCTTTACAACATTCATTTTTTTCCAATGTTCCCTGGATCTGAGAGGCACTAAGGAGTAGACATAGGCTTTTTTGTGTGTTTCAATGTTGTAGCAGTTGTGCATCAATGTGCATGGGTCTCTTATGTTTGTCCTACAACATGGTATGGCATGATGGCATGGAATCCCTGTGAGCTTCCACCTTTTGCAGTCACAGCTTCTTCCAATCATGTCAATATTGTATGTTCTTTCGTACTCATTTGATGTAACATGGAACAATCCATTACAAGCATATGATGCTCCTAAATTCTTGGCCCATTCCATGGATTTATCAATCATTTTTTTTTTGACAAATGATTCCAGGCCATTTATCACTCTCAACCTGTTTTCCAACATTTATGTGCATGGTTTTATAGAAAATGGTTTCAAGCATTGATAGTACTGGGAATTCCCTAGCTTGTATAATTATAGGCGGACGCAGCGTCCCTGTAGCCCGGGCACGCGTCTGGGCTTCGGACCCGGCTGGCAAGCCTAATTACTATTTATCAAAAGTAAAAATTAATAAAATTAGCCTCTAAATTAAGAGTTTGCCCGGTCTTTGGAATTTTTTTGGGTCCGCCATTGTGTAGAATGTAGTTATTGAAAACTTCAGAATGATTATTCGGTAACATGTCACACTTTGGGAATTCACTGAAGAATGCCTTAATAAATGTGTTGGGTTCTAGTTCCTCAGCCCATTTCCATGCCTCTTCACTGTCAACTTTAAGTTTTCCATGTTTCTTGTCCATGTAGGAATATTTGTGCTTCTAGCTATGGCCCAAAGGCCATTTTCAGAGTTTCACCCTTGTGCTTCTTGTGGAAATTCTGGTAGAGATGCCTAACACAAAACCTGTGCTCAACAGCTAGCCACACCTTCTTCACAGCATTTATGAGGCCTTTTTGCTTGTCACTCATAATTGTGAATGGGGAAGTGTTAGTAATTTTGAGATCATCTCTTAATGTTGTAAGAAACCACTCCCATGAACTTGTGCATTCTACCTCAACTAGCCCCATTGCAATAGGAAAGATACAATCATTTGGATCAATTCCTACAGCAGTGAGCATATTTCCCTTATATCTGGTCTTGATGTGACATCCATCTATGCAAATGAATGGTCTGCAGCCTTCCAAAATCCCCTCTTGCATGCATCATATGACCAATACAAGGTTGTTAGATGCTCATTTGCAACAAGATATGTTGCCTCTTTAACTTGATTTGTGCTAAGTAAGAATCTTGTACCGGGATTTTCTCTCCTCAACTCTTGGCCATAATCCCACAAAAGTGAGAATTGTTGTGCCTCGTCACCATGAATGATATACAATGTTGCCTTTCTTGCTCTCCCCAACTTAAACCTATCTGGGCACATATTAAACCTCCTTTGCACTTTTGCTGCAAATCCCTTCAAATATAACTTTTGGTTATCTCTGAATTCATCAATAAATATTGATGTGAGAAATGGAGCTGCCAGTGTCTTCAATTCCCATAGACTGTCACATGTGTGGTCATCACAGAACTCCCTCACTACAATGGCTTCTTTTCTATTCTGTAGTGAAGCTTTAATCATCCAAGGGCAACCTGATACATCAGAAATGTATCTATAATTTTTGATGTTCCATGCTTGTTTAGTATCTACTTTGCTTTGTTTTGTCTACACTTTGAGGTATTTTTATACACTTTCTAGAACTAACCTATTGACAAGATGTCACAGTGTCAGTTGCCTGTTTTCTACTGTTTTTGGTTTCAGAAAGCTAAAAATGAATATTCTCGGAATTAGACGGGACAAAAGCCAAAGTTCATATTTTTTCCTGAACGATACGGAAAATCGAAGATGAGACAGAGGAGGACACCAGGGTGGCCACACCCTAAGTGGGCACAGGGCCCACCCTGGTCGCACCCACAGGGGGTGTGGGCCCCCTGGACCTCCACCGACCTTGCCTCCTTCGCCTATAAGAAGCCTCCGACCCAAAAACCCTAATCCATCTAGAAGAAATCCACAAAAACCTCTGTAGCGCCGCCGCCACCGAAGAGGAGATTCGGGGGACAGAAAGTCTTTGTTCCGGCACCCTGCCAGGACGAGGAAGTGCCCCCAGAGCCATCTCCATCGACCTCCATCGCCATCTTCATCGTCGTTGCTGATTCCCATGATGAGGAGGGAGTAGTTCTTCCTCGAGGCTAAGGGATCTACCGGTAGCTATGTGTTCATCTCTCTCTCTCTATGCATGATATTGTTGTGGTCATGAGCTTTATAATCAAGTAGATCTACCTTGCTACTCAAGTGCTTCAATAGATCCCTGCTCTCCCCATGTGTGTGAAAGTGTAACACCCTCAGAATCGGCCCTATGCAAGTTTCAGCGCTTCCCGCCAAAACCCGCATAGAAACGATTCAAAGGTGCCCACCAGGCACTTGCGTGCGGGTGGAAAACGAAGTAATTCCATTACACAATAGTCCTCGATGGAACCCACAAAACATATATATAACAACGACTCAATGAGTCAAGAATACAGATGTACAATACAAAGATCCAAATCACCTGGAAAACGATACAGCGTCCGAGTACGGACAAGATGCAAATTGAGCCAAGAGCCCTGAAGAATAACCAATGGCGTCCATAACCCTGCCCAGGCCAAGCCGGAAGGGTAACCTTGCTAACGACGTCGATCTCAAAACCTGCTTAAACAAAAGGGGTGCCGACAAAGGGCAAAGGAAAAAGAGAGAGCGGTCAGTACTGAGGCCAATACACGGCGAGGCTAGAATTCGGCGGTCCTCGCCTACATAGGTATGGTGGACTGAAGCGGCAGCGCAGCATGCACTAAACAACCTATAGAGACTCAATACAACTGGCGGCTATCAGATAGGGATAAGAAAGACCTATTCGGATCCAACCTGAAACTATCACCAAGCATACCCATCCTGGTATTTCCCCCTTGAGACCAAACGAGGAAGTCAACCGAGGAACTCACACCGTTGGCAGTTTTATTTATTCAGTTATCGTTGCAGCAATTACTAGTCAGGTATAGATAGTCTTCCTGAAATAATAAGCAGTGGGCACTTTTAGTTAACCATTCCGTTGTAGTTGCAACACTTACTAGTCAGATACAATTAGCATGAGATATCCCAAACCAAGCAGTTGTTGGTACTTTTATTTAGCCATTCCGTTGCAGTGAAGCTGATTACTAGTCATATCGGATACAAGTCAAATTATAGCAGTAAACTTTAGTTATAGTTGTCTATGATCGAGAACTGTGCTCCAAGTCGTCCATAACCGCGGACACGGCTTTTCGAAAAGATTTAACCCTGCAGGGGTGCACCAAAGTATCCACACGCACTTCGACCCTTTTTGCCAGATCAGTTAACATACACCCATCGGTATGTCGGCGGGGCCTAAGTCATGACGTTTCCCAGACCCAAAGCAAGTACATGGGGGCCACCCCACTAAGCTACCCGCAACGAAGTCGGCCGGTCTCCGAGACGGACTCAAGGTTTGTGTAGACGGCTGTAAACGACTGGGAACCCGAAAGTGTGACTGGGCTTGTCGATACAGCGAAAACGTGTCACGGTCCTAAACAGTACAGGTGCTCCTCGCACAATCTTAAATAAAGCAGTAAAACATGGCATAAGTACAGGATAGTAATAAAGCCCCAAACTACTTGTGGCCCCCGGTACAATACTTTGAAATCAGGTACTAATCGATGGGTGTGCCCACACACCCCACCTGTGGTTAGCGCGCTCGATCTCGGAACAGGTGTCAAGAACTCGGGGTCCTACGGGACACAAGTGGACGGTTAACAACCAAATAACATCTATTGCCCACCTGTGCCTCTGCATTATTTACCTACTTCAATTTTAGTTATTAAACAATAAGTAAGGCTATGATCATCTCCAACATAAAGCATATGGCAGCCTTCCAACCGCTGTGGTACTGGACGACACGCAACAGCACTTGAGCAAGCGACTACGACGCGCAAGTCCAACTATCTGTTGGAGATATGCCCTAGAGGCAATAATAAATGTAGTTATTATTATATCTTTGTGTTTATGATAAATGTTTACATTCATGCTATAATAGTATTAACAAGGAAACATTGATACTTGTGTGATTTGTAAACTTAATTTGAAGTCCCTAGTATAGCCTCTATACTTCACTAGCTTGTTGGTTGATTAATGATTGTGGTTTCCCTATCATGAACATTGAGATGTTATCAACAACAAGATCATATCGTTAGGAGAATGATATGGTGGACATACTCCTATAGATAAGCGTAGCATAAAGATCAAGTCATTTCAATAGTTCAATTGCTATATGCTTTCTGATACATAGTAACCTAATTCCTTCGACCATGAGATCATGCATATCACCTTTACCGGATGGATGCTTTGATGACATCAAACACCACACCGTAACTGGGTGGTTATAAAGGTGGCATTGAGTGTTCGGAAAGTATTGGTTGAGACACATGGATCAAGAGTGGGATTTGTCCATCCACATGACGGATAGATATACTCTGGGCCCTCTCGGTGGAATGTCATCCAATTAGCTTGCAAGCATGTGACTTGGTCACAAGGTATCACATATCACGGGAACGAGAAAAGAGTACTTATCAGTAACGAGGTTGAACTAGGTATGCAGAGATACCGACGATCATAACCTCGGATAAGTAACATATCGTGAGACAAAGGGAAATTGGTATCGTATGTAAGTGGTTCATTCGATCGCAAAGTAATCGTAGAAATATGTGGGAGCCATATGAATTTCCAGATTCCTCTATTGGTTATTGTTCGGAGAAGTGTCTCGATCATGTCCGCATAATTCACGAACCGTAGGGAGACACACTTAAGGATTCGACGTTGTTTGAGTAGTTATGGTATTATGAGAAAGTACCGAATGTTGTTCGGAGTCTCGGATGGGATCCGGGATATCACGAGGTGATCCGAAATGGTCCGGAGAATAAGATTCATATAAGGAAAGTCCCGTTTCGGAGTTGCGGAATGATTCCGGTGTTTTCATCGGGAATGTTCTAGAAGGTTCCGGATTGTCCGGCACTCCGGGGGGGAAGGGGTACATGAATGTGTCATTACATATTGGAATGATTGCATCATGTACTAAGTGTTCTTGCTGTCCCAAATAAAGGATTAAATTGAATCCTAAAACAGAAAAGTCAAATGTCCAGTTTGAAAGTCAAACGGCTAAAACAAGAAACTGTGGGAAACAAGCAAGAGGAGTTGGAACCGACTTGGAGGAGGAGTTTCTCTCCTCCAAGCCGGCGGCCAGCCCTAGGCCGAGTTGGGGAGGGACTCCCTCCCTCCCCTGGCGCGCCAGCCCCCTCCCATCTATATAAGGAGGGGCAGGGCTCCCCTCCTAGAACACACAACTTTCTACCTCTAATCTCCGGTTTAGAGCCGTTTGGGTTTAGAGCTTCTAATTGCTTTAGCCTTCGGTTTAGAGCCTTCTAATTGGTTTAGAGCCTTCTAATTGGTGTGTCTAATTACTAGACCACTAATAGCCTCTCTCATACTCCATCATACTCGCACCGGCTTAAGGCGAAGCCCTGCGGGATTTCCCCTCTACTTCCGGTACCACGACGTTGTGCTGCCGGAATCGCGAGGAGAGTGCTACAACCTCCGCTGCCTGCTGGAACAAGGGAGAGGAAGGTCTTCGTCGAGTACCGAACGTGTGACCGACTGCGGGAGCGCTGCCGGAACGCAGCGCCGGAAGGATCGTCTACACGATCTTGAGATCGGGAAGAGTACGACTACATCACCCACGAGAATCCGCTCTCGTTAAACGCTTTGGAATCTTCGAGGGTAAGTTATTCCATCAACTCGTTGCTACAATCTAGTAGATAGATCTTGGCTTGTTTGTTTGTATGCGATAGAAAATTTTTGTTTTCCATGCTACGAACCCCTACACTATCTACCAAACAACCGGTAATAGGATGTGTCCAAGGCAATATAAGGCTGCAAGGGATATCACGGATACGAAAACTAGAGCATCGCAACACAGATAGCAATATATCAACAGGGGGGAGTAAATACTATAAAAGTAAGATAGGTAGAAAGGGGGAGGTGCTCGCCTGGAAACATTGCCGAAGGTTCATCCGAAGATCGGGTCGACACTCGCATCAACTCAACGGCCTTATCCGCGAAGAACCAAAACACTAAAGGAAACACCGGATGCACTATTTAATACAACGGCAGAAGATGGGGCATGATGCATGTATGATGCATGACATGGCAAAGGATGCGATGCAATTAGGCCATATTAAGCGGAACCGGGGTCCTGACATTTAATTAAACGGTTCAAGTTATTTATCTACCCCGCAAATTAAATGTTGGATTAGCAAGACCAAACATGGCTTCGGTTCGCTATGCCAATTTAAATGAAGTCCGGAATAAGACAAAGATATCCCGCATATAGACTCCATATTTAATTATGAGATGAATTGGCATAATGCCCCCAAACCACAGACAAGTATGCATGCATGATCAATTTAATATGCATCAGTTGATAATGTCATATTATAAAATAATGGGGTCTCGGATAGGGAATCACATTAGGGTTCGGTGAACTTGGGCTCCGAGGGGTTCGGGGTTTGACAGGGTTCGACGGGGGCGAGGTTCGATGGGATCGGTCTCGGACAACGGAAGTAGATCTTGTCGCATCCCGGAAGAAGGACTTGGTTCGGCGTCAGGGGCGCATCAGATTCGCCCTGGTCGATGTCGATCTTGTCGTCGATGGCGAACTTGAGTGGATCGGGTACTGGGGTCTTCGATTCCGGGAAGAAGATCTTGACGCCTGTGACGAAGAACTCGGGTTCGGAAGAAGGCTTGGCGTTCCGATGGATCGGTCCCCGGGGTCGAAGAACTTGGCGTCCGAGAGACGATCTTGTCGCATCCGCGGTCGTCGGGCCATGTCGTCGGTCTTGTCGTCTCACGCGGAGATCTTGGCGTCCGGGTCATGGCGTCTTCGGGTCCGACTCCGGGAAGGAGAACTTGGTGTTCCGAGGGGATCTTGTCGCATCCGAAAGGTATTTGGAGTCCTTGGCGGTTTTCTCAAAAATCCCTGGGTACGTCTTCACACGGTGGTGGCCTCGGTCAAACGCATGGGCCAAACACATAACAACAAGGATCACTGTGATACACGGGTACCCACACAGCGAGATGCGTCCTGGCGCTGTAACAGACGGATACCAAAACGCACCCTCTAGCACAGAGACGCCAACGGAGTGCGTTCGCAGGAGGTCACGGTCAGGGCCAGCGCTTGGGGCACGCGGGCCGAGCTTCCGCGGACGGCGGCGCAGAGGCGTCAGTGGCGGAGGCAAGGCGGAAGACCGGAGCAGAGGTGGTCGCGGCCGGAAAGGAAGTGCAAGGACGGGGCCGCGCGACGGGAGCTCGGGAGGAGGGTCGGACCAGAGGAGGGTCGGACCAGAGGAGGGCGGCCTCGGGCGACGGGCTCGCTGCCGTCAGCGATGGCGCGAGGACGGGGTCGATGGGCGGCGACGGTGGCTCGCTGCTGCGGAGGAGGGCGGCAGGCGCTGCGTTGGCGGCCCGCTACAGATGGACGCCGACGAGGCGGCGGGGATCAAGGCGATGCGGGCGGCGGGGTCGGGCTCGCCGACGGGAAGCTGCGGGGTGAGGCCGAGGCGAGGGCGACCGCAGCGAGACGGTGGGGTCGGCGACGAGGTGGAGGAGGCGCAGGTGGGCTGCGGCTGGTAGGCGAGCAGAGAAGGGTCCCGGCGGCACGCCTGCAGGGAGTCGCGCGCGGCGGCGGCTCGCGAGGGCGACGGCGCGGGCCACAGGGAGAAGGCAGAGGCGGCTCGGCGAGATGCAGAGAGAGAGGAGCGAGGCGAGAGGAAGGGGAACGCGAGCGAGGGTGGGCAAGGGCGGCGGCTCTGGCGGCGACCGGGAGGAGGGAGGCGGCGCACGTCGCCGAGAGGTCGAGGCCGGCAGCGCGCAGAGGCCGGGCGGAGGAGACGGGGGCACGCGGGGAGGGGACGCGGGGTCGGGGTGGTTTCCGTGAGGGCGAGTGGGTGGGGCCGGGTGGCTGGCAGCAGGTGGAGTGGGTGGCGGGGCAGGGGCCAGGGGTGAGGTGGCGCGTGGTGGTTGGCTGGAGGATTGGGCCAGGGTGAGGTGGCGACATGGGATTGGAGGGGGTGAGGTGGAGGGGCTGGGTAGGGAAAATAGGGTAGGGTTTTTGGTAGAAAAGGTTAGGGTAGATTCTGGGTAGGTAGGATTTTATCTGGAGGTGGCCGGCTAGGCTTTCGGGTCTGGCTGACTGCCTCCCAAAAATAATTTAACTATTTTATTTATTTAAAATGAGGCTTTTGCAAACCGCGGGTAGACAAAACAGAATATTCCGGAGACCCGGGTTTTGTGTTTGAATAAAGACGGAGCGTTTAGAAAACAAAAACAAAAACAGACTTTTCAAAAATAGTTTTTAAACAAACCATGCAAGATGATGGCGATGCTCAAATGCAATGTGGCATGATGACATGAGCATGCAGCCATGATGATGCAATACACAAAAAACAACGCGATTTTCTAGTAGTGGTTTTGCGGGGCGCCACCGAAAGTTATAGCATGCACGCCATGGTGGCACTTAAGCTAGAGTCTACATAAATACTCATCATACTTTAATAGATCTATGCTTTTCCCCACGTGTGTGACAGTGACAGTGTGCGCGTCGTGTGTGGCACTTAAGATAGATTGCATATATATATTCATGAGTTATATTTGGAGTTGGATGTCTTTATGAAATTGTGGTGTTTGTTGGAACCATCTAGCGCTCAAGGTGACAGTGTGGGGTGATCTAGATGGGGAAGGCGGACTTTGAGGTGTGCTTTTGTAGGCCTACCGTGGATTAGAGTGTCCAACCGAAGAGTAGTTAAGAGTAGTATCATGAAGAGAGGATATCTATATGAGAGAGTGTTCACTAGTGAAAGTATGATCCCTAGGCCTTGTTTCTAAACATCAAAACACCGTTTGCATCTAGATATGTTGCATGTTTGCTTGCTTTCATCTTTATTTCAGTTTCACACATGTTACCCCACGCCAACAACAAGTCGGAAGCTATTTTTTTTGCACCGTTACCACTTATATTTCACTATCTCTTCACCTAACTAGTGCACCTATACACCTGACAAGTGTATTGAGTGTGTTGGGGACACAAGAGACTTCTTGTATCTTGATTACAGTGTTGCTTGAGAGGGATACCTTTGACCACTTCCTCCCTGAGTTCGATAAACCTTGGGTAATCCACTTAATGGAAACTTGTTGCTGTTCTGCAAACCTCTGCACTTGGAGGCCCAACAATTGTCTACAAGAATAGAAGTGCGTAGACATCACAACCTTCCTCACAACAAGCATGAATCCTTGTTGCTTCATTTATTATTTTCCTAAGTTTCACTCTTTCATTGACACTATATGCATTCAAAGCTTTCCTAAATTCTGACATTGAGGAGAAAACCATGCCAACTTTGAAGATTGGTGTTTCCATATCCACATCATAATTGAATTCCTTAAATTTGTATTTTAACTGTTTGTATTGCTCCATTGACAGATCTAAATCATCATGATCAAGGCCAGCATCATCTTCTTCCTCTACTATTTGTGTTTTCTCATTGTTGTCATTAACATCACTGTCAATATTGTCTAGAAAAAGGTCATCATCTCCATCCTCCGCATCATAGTCGCTATCATACAATTCAGAGTCTGTGTCACTGTCAGTATCTTCCATGTGTTCAACATCACTCTTATTCTGTCCCGCACTGTCATTTGTTGGTGCATCACTCTCAATCTGTTGTCTATTTTTGCTAGGAATGGGAATTATAAAATCTTCTCTTAAACCTTTAATGAAATTGTTGTGATCCACCATTAGGCACAACTTCTCATCCATGACAGCATTCATCATTGCAACTATGTCAGCATCATCGGCAATCAAGCACAAGCTACCCTTAAGTTCTGTTTCAGAAAGCAACAAATAAACTATTGTCCTGTCAGTCACTTCATTGCCACCTACTCTGATGAACTCCTCAATCCACATACGTGAAAATGTTTCAACACAACAACTGTCCCAACAATCCTCAGTGGAAGTAACATATTGCAGATTGTTCTTTAGTCCACAAAAGAATCTATTGTGGTCCAAAACACATGTGAACTTGTCTGTATCATCTTCTCAAGGACATGCAAATCAACACAAAATTCAGTTATCTGTCAAAATGTCTGCAATTTCAGAAAAACTACAGCACATCAACAGGACAGTACGAGCAATGATGATTTATTCAGATAAAATACGAGGAAATTGTCCGTACATACTACAGCACATAAAACGAACTCTAATTGCACATAAACAACTTTAGAAAACTCCAATTTGAAGTAGAGTCCGAGGGAATCCGAGCCATAATATGTGTTGAAACAGGACACTATCAAATATGAAAATTCTTCACAACAATAGAGAAACAATGATTCCTACACACTAACACACATCACACGACTTCCTTCTGAAGCGGATCGTTCATACGAACCCTACCTATAACCCCCTCCATGGTGGGTCAACTCGACGGAGGCGAACTGTTGTCGGCAGAAGGATCTATAAGAAATCAGCGACAAAGAAACTCACCGTAGCATGGAGGATCTTCATCGTGTTGTCGGCGATGTGGAGCATCGTTCATAGTGCCGTCCCTGCCCCAGATTTCCAGCTCCGTCGCCGCCCAGGCCTCATGAGAAAGAAGGCAACTGCCCCAGGCCTCAAACAGAAATAAGTGGCAACAATCTCGGGCCACCGGTAGGGGGGTTTCCGCAAAATACCGACAAGAGGGACTCGTTTCTCTAGGGATTATTGAGGGGGCTTCATTGCAATACTGTCCACGCTAGACAAGACATGTGTCAAGACGAGAGAGGGTGTGTATGAGTTTTGCATATAGAGGACAAGGTTGTGTACTGCGGTACCACACAAAAAAAGAAGTTGTATGAAACTGCATGTACGGGATAAGGGATAAGGTTTTGTATTAGTGGTGCAATTAACTCTAATAATAATAATAAATAAAATATAAACATAATCTACATATGTTAATAAAAAATATTGTTCAGCAAAAAAAGAAAATCATTAAGATAACATCTTACACTAGTAGGATGTGCTAAAGGTGGTGGCGGTGGCAGCCGGTGCCCTAGTCCTTGTCAATGATGATGAAGACTTGCAGTGCGCCAGACTCCTTCGGCCAGCGGTGACACAACAGGAGGGGCCACTAGCGGTGCAGCCGCCTACATCGTCGACTGCTGGATAGCTTCGTGGATGTTGTTCCACTTTTGGCCTCCTCCTCCTGTTTGGAGAGCTTGATGGCAGTGGGGAGCTGATCCTCCTCCACATAGACGTGGCACTCAGAGAGGGACGTGGGAGGCAGGCATGTGCCATTGGCGTCACTCGAGGAGGTGGGGATGCGTAGAAACGATAATATTCACAACTCGAGAAGGTGGGGACCCGTAGAAACGACGGTTGTCGCCGCTGGGGGAGGACCCAGCCTCGTGGTCGTTGTGGGCGCGGACGAACCAACACTTGTCACCCATCTTCGCCATTGGAGCCCTAGGTTTTCTACTGTGGCATGCGTGTGGATGGAAGCTTCTAGTAGGGGATTGGGAGTGTGTATAGGGATGGTGGGTGACGCCAGTCCCCATTAAAAAGGACCAGATCGAGCGACTGGTGAACCACGTCATTTCCTCTCCCTTTGTTGCTGACGCACGGGACCTGCGAGGACCGAGGAAGGACACGCATGCGGTCCGCATCCCCACAAAGATGGTCCAAATTTGGGCTGAAAATGGGGGCCAACCGGATAGAATTGCGTTATCGGTCCATTTGGAGTGTCCCGTTGGGCCTTACCCTCTGTCTGGTCAGACAGAATTGGATGTGCCAGGTCCGGATGCGGGGTACCATTGAAGTTTCCCTTAGTTTAAGTTTACATCAAAATGTGCAAGAATTTTTATTTTTAAACGCCAACTATAAGAATTTATAAATCAAGAGAAGATGTTACATCCAATAAAAAAATCAAAACAAAAGCGAGAAAAAATAATATCAGTAAACTCCAAAGGTATAACAAAATGTTTGTAAGTCGCATCAATTGATCTCGATATTCTTCCGTTAACTAGTAAGAATTCATGGGTTATCATACCCGTGGAATATCAGAAAAAAGAATATCATGATGGAGATTGATCGTTTCAACCTCCATCAATTGATCTCGATATTCTTCCGTTAACTAGTAAGAATTCACGAGTTATCATGCCCACGGATTCTTGAACCTGTAAGCTTTAATAGTCGCGTTGGTCGTCCACCACGAGGGATGATGATGATAGACTGTTGAATGAACTGTATCATAGGACACACCCCTCTTTGTCGATCATCGGGCTTATCAGCCGCCGTATGTCACACCGAGATTGAGATGGAGTTCACACAACGTCTTCTCGATGACCGAAATGTCGCCGCTAAGAACAAATAAAACTAATAAGAAATGATGATAATTACAAGCCATGTAAAGGTTTGGAGTGTTCCCTCCCCCACTTCCTTGTGGCTAGATAGCAAACGGAAATTGAAGAAAACCTGCTTAGATTGAGGTTGACCAGTTTAGGCGGTTTGGGCTAGTTTAAAATTTTGTACTACTTCCAAATTCGGGATTGGGCTTGTGAATGAGATTGTACTATGGAACTTTGGCCGGTTTGAACAGTTTGGACAGTTTCGGATTTTGCACACCCTTAGGTATACACTTAGCGTGCAAGGAATTTGAGAGAAAAATTAAATGCAATATTATTCGTTTGATGGCCGGTTATTTGGAGATGGTTAGAACAATATAGTTGGGTCTCAGCACAACGGTCTAGAAATGTTCTGGATTCTTATATGAGATTGAACAATTCATAAATACAAGATTTTTTTTTCGAATAATAAAGTTACTTACAATAATAATGCGTCTTAGTACCTGCAACATGGTCTGTTTTGGCGGCAAGTCCCTACTAGTTATGCAAATACTCCCTCCGTTTGAAAATATAAGATGTTTTAGGTTTGTGAATGAGATATATCTAGACATCTTTTAGTGTCTAGATTTGTTTGAACCTATATACTAAAACATGTCTAGATACATCTCCTTCACAAACGTAAAACATTTTATATTTCTAAACGGAGGGAGGAGCAGTCAGCACCGGAAAGCTGGCATTTTGGAGGTTTGGCAGTCGACAGTTCGTGTGTGGAAAGTCATTATTATCGAACATAGGAAACCATATGTTCCGTACCTGGAGTGTACACATTTCTCGGAACCCTCCAAACTAACAACCTATAAAAAAAACCAAGTTTTCCAAAGCTGGACTACACATCTCCATAGATGACAAAGTAATAGTTACTGACCTAATCTGTCCTAAGCAGCCGTGTTTTTACATCGTGTTGCTACCAGGTCAATACCGAGAACTGTTCTTTTTTACAGGAGAAACTTTGCGTTTTGGGAGCTGCATGGATCTGGAGCAGTAGAAGCGTACAGTCAAGCAGGAGTATGTGCTATAGGGAAAGTTCAGCAGTGAAAACTCTGGCAGCTGATTGCACCGGAATCTTTTCCTGCCGGAAGGAATCTTCTGCAGAGATCCATTAATTCCCAAGTCGCGATGACCAGTTTGGAATGTACAAGCTCCCCCATCACTTTTGTCTTTCTAAAATTGAATTACAGATGCCCCCGCAAAAAAAAAAATGAATTACAGATTCTGTAAAAACACACACACACGAATCCCACGATCAGGCTCACGGAGTGCAGGATGGAATTGTCGGGAACAGGGGACTATATGGAGTTGGCTTATCACCCAAATAAATTTGCAGACTCGCAGAAAAAAACTGTCTTTTCTAGCTAGCAATGCAATCGAGCAATAACTTGAACCTCTGGACTTGCAGAAACTGTCTCTTTTCCCCAGGAAAAAAACTCGATCACAGAAACGCATTTTTTCCGTCGCCACGAATCGACCGACACTAGTACTACTACATTTTCTTCATTTTCTTCCTGTGCAGCGGAAAACGACCACACGTATGCCTCGTCGACGCTTGCTAGGCTCATGTGCATTTGCTTCGAAAACAATTTTGCTTGGCAACGGTTAGGCAGGCCGTGTGGATAAGGAGGAGGAGGAGGAGGAAAGCGAGAGGCGCCTAGCTAGCCGGCTAGCTACGACTGTTAGGGTGGGTTTGGTGGCACGCCACTGTCGTGATAAAAAAACACAAATTGCTGGGTTTCGATTAATAATATTGTGTCAAACAGCAGAACTGCAAGTTGTTGGGTTTGGACGGCCTCCACCTGACCTGACCTGACCTGATGATGATCCATCCATCCATCCGGAGGAGGAGGTCGCATTCCCACTCCTAGCTCCTTCCCATGCACTGTACTACTGAGTATGACCCACCGACACCCCACCACCACCACCATCACCAAAGAAGTCCATGAGCCTAGCTAGTCATTGACTAGTGATCATCAGAGACCACAACAAGGAACTCAAGGTTGAAACTGAGATGTCACACGGTTAGATAGACCATGTTTGAATACAATGGAGGCTTGTCTTTTTTGGAGATTTTTTTTATTTCATCTACTCCTTCCGTTCAGAAATATAAGACGTTTTAATTTTGTAAAATGAATGAATCTAAACGCATTTTAGTGTATATGTTTACTCCGACGAATCTCTAAGAACATTTACACTATAAAACGTTTAGATACATTCGATTCACAAAACAAAAATATCTTATATTTCTGAACGGAAGGAGTACATGCCGCCGAGCAAATTTTTTGTGTGCCGAGAGAGTTTGGGGAGAGCAGCTGCCGACCCGATGGTTACCGCCGAGGGGGCCATATGGTTTGCCGAGCGGATTTGCGCGTATATCGAATCGGATGCTTGTGGTATATAGGGTGATTCCGATTGTGGGTGTGGATTAAGACTGACCGACTGACTGTTAAAGCTCTCAATCCTTTTACTAGTGGGCTTAGTTGTTCCATGCTAATTAGGATTGCAGTAAGTCGGCCGCAAATACTGTTGGATCATGCATGACTCCAGTCTCCAGGATCGTGCACGTACGCGTGAGCACTGTTTAGACTAGGAACAAATCTTAACATGGAACCGCGTGTGGTTGTTGCTTAGAGCTAAAAGTGAGAGATGATAAGCTCAAGCTGGTACACTTTACTAGAAAAGTATACATATATATACCTATGTATGTCTGTTCCTTCAATAACACACACAGCTAGCGTAGCGCCAGTGAGATAGTATGCACGGGGCTAATTAAGCGTGTTAGGTGCCACTGTTTGTTTAGATTAAGAATAAATCCTTGACACGGAGATATAATGAGAGGTTGGTGATTAGAGCTAACAATGGAGGAACATCTCTGGTCCCATGCATGTTCCACCCCTTTGCAGCAAGCAAAAAAGGACAGAGAGGTGGCCGGACATCAATGCATGCAGCAAGCAACAGACCACCAGGTACTACACATGCCTGCCCGCTGGAGCCTACGTGGAAAATTAAATGGTCTCGTTGAGCTTATCATGTGCTTGCTACTTTGCAAAGCACCATATTTTTTTTTTCAGTACATGCATTTTGTACAAATAGAACTTCTGCGTCGCGAGGTGAACAGATAGTTCAAATGGGATAGTCAAACATAGAATTAAACGAAATTGAGCAACCGACAATTAAGCGAAAAGAAGCACTCCCTCCGATTCATAATAAGTCTGATTTTTGTATAACTTGAGTCTGTTTTGCATGTTTCTCTCGAACTCGTCACCTGCCATTGCCCTATCACTGAGATAAACACGGAGTTGTGCAAAGAATTCTTCGGACAAAAACAAATGATTACTTGATGCATCTGTATAGGAATCCCCTCATGCTTTCTTGACGCGGATTGGTGCAAGGCATTGTTTTTTTCTTCTCAAAAGCATGTCTTTGAACTAGAACAAATCACCAAAATATAGCGCAAGAGCCGCACAACCGCCTAGGGTAGCTTGGACCAAGAGAGAGCAAACTCTCGGCTCAATCACGTATAAAATCCATAGAAAAGAAAGACCCATGTTAAAATGCAGGACTGTATACACAACCGTTACCGCTACTAGTTCATATTTCTCCCACCAATATATTAAGCTAGAAAATCTGATTATTTCCCAGTTATAAAAGAGACACAACTGACAAGCTTGGTCCCAAGTGTTCTGAACTAAGGACAGTCGGTGCACAAGCTCTTTCAACCCCCATTAGGGGGACCTTGTTGGATCTCACGGCCCTAGCTAGGGCAAGACATGATCCCACACCATTAGTGCACAGAAGACCTCATATGCAAACCTCATGAATGCCACATAGTTAATGAGAAGTGTCCACAATTTAGTTGGAGTTTAGTCTACTAGCTTCTTATTTTGTTTTCTGAATATGGAGAAATTAATTAAGATTTATACAAAATAAGGCAATCATAAAATATATTTCTTCCGATCCATAATAAGTGTCTGCTAATTTAGTATATATACTTATTATGAATTAGAGGAGGAAGCACCATATTTATTTAGTATATGCATTTTGTACAAATAGACTTTTGCGTTGCTAGGTGAACATATAGTTCAAATGGGATAGTCAAACATAAAATTAACGAAATTGAGCAACCAACAATTAAGAGAAAAGAAGTATATACTAGAGTGTATTTTGCATGTTTCTCTCCATCTTGTCACCTGCCATGGCGCTATCACTGAGATATACATGGAGTTTTCTACAAAGAATTCTCAGGATAAAAAACAAAACGAATTGACTGCTTGATGCATTATTTTATAGGAATACCCTCATGCTTTCTTGACGTGGTTTGTGAGGGCAAAAATACAAAAAATCCCGTGACGAAGGGCATTGTTTTATTCTCAAACACATGTCTTCGTACCAGAGCAAAACACCAAAATAGCGCAAAAGCAACACAGCCGCCTCGGGCAGCTTAGACCAAGAGAGAGCAAAATCTCAGCTCAATCACGTACAAAAGCCCTAGAAAAGAAAGAGTCATGTTGAAATGCAGGAACAGTATACAAAACCTTCACCACTAGCTACTACTTCATATGACATGCTTGGCCCCAAGTGTTTTGAACTAAAGACAGACGGTGCACAAGCTCTTTCAACCCCATTAGGGGGACCTTGATGGATCTCATGGTCCTAGCTAGGGCAAGACATGATCTTCCATACCATTAGTGCACACGGGACCTCATATGCAACCTCATGGATACCACATAGGTAATGAGCAGTGCCCACAATTAGTTGGAGTATATGCTACTAGCTTCTTATTTTGTTTTCTGAATATGGAGAGATAATTAAGATGTCGAAAATAAGGCAATCATACAATATAGTACCAAAGTTGGCATAAGCTGACCATGGACTGCTAGCTTTACATCTACAACCCTATAGATGTATAGAAGTCACCCGCATTCTCGTTCTCACTTGGGAGAAATTAAGAAGGAAGTGTAGGCAGAGTGTGGAAAGAAGAAATTAAGGGGGACATGAATTGACTTTAGCCACTGGCTAACTGTGAACGTGTAGGCCAGACGTTACCAACTTACCATGCATGTCGGTGACTTAATTCGAACATGGATGTACTCCCTCTGTCTCAAATTACTTAGCATTTTATATTTAGTCAAAGTCAAACATTTAAAAACTTCACCAAGAATATTCAACAAAATACTAGCATTTATAATATCAATTTTATATAATATAAAAGTATGTTTTATGGTGAATCTAATTATATTTATTATATATTTTAGATTTTGATATTTTTTCTGATATACGTAGTCAAAGTTTATATATGGTGAATCTAATTTTGACTTTGGCTAAACCAAAAACGATTAATTTGAGACAGAGGGAATATCAAACATTGGAATTAATGGAGTGAACTATTTTCCCACTTTGCATTTCTTGCTACCGACATTTCTTTTTCTCTGTTGATTGCACGATGCTGGTTGTCGTGCCATGCATGGGCGGTTTTTCTGTTGAGAAGTAATGACAGGGGATTGATGAGCTTCAGTCGCATCACCATGAAGTCCTGGTGGCATATAGCTGATTATTGTAAAGCAGATTTAAGTGTCCACCGGTCGATCGTTTCATATTGTTGATAGTTTGCCATATTGATAGTTCAGTTCATGTGACTGGGTCTCATAGGAAATTTTCCTATGGATTTCTTTGAACTATATTTTAAAAGACTTATGCTAGCACTCCAACCTATCATACAATATTGTTTGTTTGAAACTAATATTGTTACAAATTCAACTCGAGGGGATTCAAGTCAGCTTGCGGTAATTAAAAATGTGCTTTCTCAACGATTATACTCCCTCCGCAGCAATATAAGATGTTTTAGCTTTGTAAATAGAGTGAACATATACACTAAAGACGTCTAGATACATTCATTTTACAAAGCTAAAATGTCTTATATTTCTAAATGGAGGGAGTATTTCTTTGCCACTTTTGAGTTTTTATATGCATGCTCCGTTACGAAAGCAACTATTATATCCATTATTTTTATCTCATGTAACTAAAAATGGCATTGAACCCAAACATGGACAATTTCATATTCGCTTACCAACATCAGGAATTCAGGACTCAACCTTGGCATGCCCACAAGAGGGAGGGTGTAGGGTTGCTCTGGATTGTAATATTTTCTTCAAGGCTACTTACTATGGGTCCAAGGTTGTAATTTTTTTATGAAGTGCATTACAATGCCCAATTTCCTGACAAAAATGTACCCACAAATAAAGTAGTGAATATACCATTTTTATTTTATTGTTTCTTCGATAGATCCAACTTCCCTCATCTATTTCTCTTCATTCTTCCAAAATCTGTTTTTTCATGACAACCCAAAACTACCACTTAAATTTATGGTTTTGAATCCCGCGGGAGTTCCTGATACATAATGTCTTGTTTTTCCCATTCCACGAGATCTAAGAGGAGAAACACTAAACATATGCGAAGTTTGAGCAAATAGTTGGCTCCACACCCTTCAAGTTGCATGTGTCTCTTTCCGAGTTACCGTCCCCTACTTACTATAATGGAAACAATCATGTCATATCTTGTGCGCCTACAAAAATTGATCCAAATATAAGTGGCCTGTGCAAAATAGAAAATACAAGATCCGGTTCTATCCACATGTCAGCTTGTTTGTATCTAGAGGCTACAAATGGTCATATTTTCTATTGAGTTTTTGCAGAAACATTTATAATTTTTAGAATTGGCCTAGCTACATATGATACCAATTTGAAAAGTTGCAAAAGGTCGTATTTCTAAGACTTAAAGAATTACAAATAGATGGTGCACTAATGTCTTGAGTTAAAGCTTGTTCATATAGTATATTTTTAGTATAGTAACATAACATAACATATATATACCTATGTATGTCTCTTCCTTAAATAACACACAGCTAGCGTAGCGCCACTGAGATATGCATGAGAGCAATTAACATTTTAGGTGGCACTGTTTGTTTAGATTAAGAATAAATCCTTGAAACGGAGATACGAGAGGTTGGTGATTAGAGCTAACAATGGAGGAACATCTCTGCTCTGCCTCTGGTCCCATGTTCCACACCCCCTTTGTAGTAGCAAGCAAAGCAAGAAGGACAGAGAGGTGGCAGGACATCAATGCATGCGGCAACATACCACCAGGTACATGCCTACGTGGAAAATTAACTGATCTGGTTGAGCTTATCATGTGCTTGCTGGCACCATTTCTTATCATATACTGAATTTTGGAGTAAAGATTTGGTGTACAAGGGCACCCGTGATCCTGGGTTAAAAACAAAATCAAAATCAAAATCATATTTTCGAGCTTCAAAAAGTTATGAAAAACCCGGGACATAGCCAGTGATTTATCCCACAAAAACGTGCAAAATACCAATTTGAAATACTTTATATTTTGAGCTACACAAAAATAACAATAGTGTAGATATAAGCATACGTAGTTTTATATCTCTAAATTCTATAACATTTGTCAATTTGGTGTAGCCCACAATATAAAGAATTTCAGCCTGCGGTTTTTATGCTTATAGTATACAACGTTGACTATACCAGAATTTATATTAGATTATTAAAAAGTTATAAATATGGTTTTTGAATATTTTTAAACGAAGAGAGTACCGGAGCAGCTCGGGAGACGAAGACACTTTCCGTGCATTTTGTAGTAACAAACTTTTGCACCGCGGGAAGTGAACAGATAGTTCAAATGGGGCAGTCAAACATAAAATTAAGTGAAAAAAAGTACTCTCTCCGCTGCTGCCAGGCCGCTGCGCTGCCTCCACGTGGCAGGCGTACGCCGAGGGGGAGGCCGTCGGCGTAGCAGCTGCGCCAGGCCGCCCGCCTGCCTCCACGTGGCGAGCGTACGCTGAGGGGGAGGCCGTCGGCGTAGCAGCTGCGCCAGGCCGCCCACCAGCCTCCACGTGGCTTGGTACGCCGAGGGTGAGGCCGTCGGCGTAGCCGACGCGCCGTTAACTGGCCGTGTGACGGCGCTGTCGACGTTCGCCGACGGACGCCGTCAGGCCGTCGGCGTTGACCTACGCCGACGGTCTTGCCCTACGCCGACGGCCGCGCCTGCTCCGCCGAGGGAGAGGTCCGCCAAGGACGGTACACCGAGGGCAGCCGTCGGCGTAGCGTACGCCGAGGGTTTTCCTGGCTACGCCGACGGCAATAAGCCCTCGGCATACCAAGCTTCTCCTGTAGTGATTTAGTATAACTTCGAGTGTATTTTGCATGTTTCTCTCGATTTTGTCACATGCCATGGCGCTATCACTGAGATATACATGGAGTTGTGCAAAGAATTCTCTGGACAAAAAACAAAACGAATTGATTACGTGATGCACTTGTAGGAATCTCCCCATGCTTTCTTGACGTGGTTTGTGGGGAGAAAATACAAAAAACCTCGTGAAGGGCATTGTTTTTCTCTCATACACATGTCTTCGTATAGTAGAATAAAACACAGCCTTGGGCAGCTTGGACCAAGAGAGAGCAAAATGAGCTCAATCACGTACAAAAGCCCTAGAAAACGAAAGGGACATGTCGAAATGCATGAACCGTATACACAACCGTTACGGCAACTAGTTCATATTTCTCCCACCAATACGTTAAGCTAGAAAAGCTTATTATTTCCGCGTTATAAACGAGACACAACTGACATTCTTGGTCCCAAAGTGTTTTGAACTAAAGACAGACGTTGCACAAGCTCTTTCAGCCCCATTAGGAGGGACCTTTGATGGATCTTATGGTCCTAGGGCAAGACATGATCTTCCACACCATTAGTGCACAAGGGACCTCATATACAACCTCATGAATAGGTAATGAGCAGTGGCCACACAATTAGTTGGAGTATATGGTACTCCCTCCGACCCATATTTGAGTCAACTAATATAGGTCGGAGGGAGTACTAGCTTCTTATTCCGATTCTGAATATGGAGAAGTAATTAAGATTTCGAAAATAAGGCAATCATACAAAATATAGACCAAAGTTGGCATAAGCTGACCGTGAACTGCTAGCTTTACATATACAACCCTCGAGATGTATAGAAGTCACTCACATTCTCGTTCTCACTTGGGAGAAATTAAGAAGAAAGTAGGCGCAGTGTGGAAACAAGAAATTAAGGGGGGCATGGGTTGACCTTAGTGGGTTCTATTCAACAGTTATAGGCTCCCGCTAATCTGCCGAAGAAGCTAGAAACATAATTATATAAACTAGTTGAATAACTTGTAAAAAATCCTTTTGCTTGTTAAAACCAATTTTAAATCTACACGCCCAGATGGACCATTATAAAGCTGAAACACCAATACGTATTCTAGATTTATTTTTCTTATCAGTTATTTAACCAATTATGAAAAATATTAGTGTATAGATACATGTGAATCTGGACAAAATTGAGACAACTAATTTGAGACGAAGATAATACTAAAGTTACCCCCAAAAAAGAAGAGAATACTAAAGTTGGCGTAAGCCAACAATCACTAGTGGAAACGAGGGCTTTTGTTGATCCCGAAAATGGGCTTTAAGACGAACCGGTGTTAAAGGGGGGGGGGGGGGGGGGCGTACCAGCGTGGCCTCTGCGGCATTAAAGGAGCCCCCCCTTTAACACCGGTTCGTGGCACGAACCGGTGTTAAAGGTCCCTGCACCAGTGGCCCGCGCACCCCCCTCTTTAACACCGGTTCGTGGCACGAACCGGTGTTAAAGGGGGGGGGGGGGCTATATAAGACACCACCCCAGCCCACACACACCCCACTCTTCCATTCTTTCACATTTTGGAGCCTAGCAAGAGGGTGTGAAGAGTGCTAGTTTGTGTTTTTTTCATATGCACTAGAGGTGTTCGGTGAAATGCCCGAGAGCTCAAAATAAGCTTTCTTGTTGCTCTTTCCGTCTCGTTCGAGGTCGGCAACTATAGTTTCATGTGTCACTGATGTACTATATATATAAATGGTCATCTCCCTATTATTTTTTGATATATACTACATATTAATGCAGATGAATCGGCAATGGATGTACGGTGACCGCCGCACTTCCGAGTACATTACGGGCCTCCAAAATTTCATCGTTGTGGCTAATGCAAACCGTGGTCACAATGGTTTTATGTGTTGTTCGTGTGTTCACTGTCAGAACAAGAAAGACTACTCAAATACCAGAACCATTCACGCCCACCTACTTCGATCTGGTTTCATGCCCAGCTATAATTGTTGGACCAAGCACGGAGAAAAAGGGATTGTGATGGAAGACAACAAAGAAGAAGAGGATGATGAAAACTATCATAATATGTATCCTGAATATGGTGATAATGCAACGGAGGTAGATAATGAAGATCAAGAGGGAGAAGATGGGCCCGCTGATGACGATCTTGGTCGGGCCATTACTGATGCAAAGGAAGAATGTGAAACTGAAAAGGAGAAGGAGAAGCTGGAGCAGATGTTAAAGGATCACAAAACATTGTTGTATCCAACTTGCGAAGATGGCCACAAAAAGCTAGGTGCCACACTGGATTTGCTGCAATGGAAGGCAGAGAATGGTGTGACTGACAGCGCATTTTCAAAGTTGTTGGTAAAAATGAAGAATCTTCTTCCAAGAAATAATGAGTTGCCTGACAGTACATACCAAGCAAAGAAGGTTGTCTGCCCTCTAGGATTAGACGTGCAGAAGATACATGCCTGCATTAATGACTGCATCCTCTACCGCGGTGAGAAGTACGAGAATTTGGATGCATGCCCGGTATGCACTGCACTGCGGTATAAGATCAGACGAGACGATCCTGGCGATGTTGAGGGCGAGGCCCCTAGGAAGAAGGTTCCCGCCAAGGTTATGTGGTATGCTCCTATAATACCACGGTTAAAACGTCTCTTCAGAAATAAAGAGCATGCCAAGTTGTTGCGATGGCACATAGAAGACCGTAAGAAAGACGCGATGTTGAGACACCCCGCTGATGGGTCATAGTGGAGAAAAGTCGAGCGAGAGTACCCGGACTTTGCACCTGACGCAAGGAACTTAAGGTTTGGTCTAAGTACAGACAGCATGAATCCTTTTGGTGAGCAGAGCTGCAGTCACAGCACCTGGCCTGTGACCCTATGTATCTATAACCTTCCTCCTTGGTTGTGTATGAAGAGGAAATTCATTATGATGCCAGTGCTCATCCAAGGCCCGAGGCAACCCGGCAACGACATTGATGTGTACCTAAGGCCATTAGTTGAAGAACTTTTACAGCTGTGGGCCAAACCAGGTGTACGTATGTGGGATGAGCACAAAGGGGAGCCATTTGACCTACGAGCATTGCTTTTCGTAACCATCAATGATTGGCCTGCTCTTAGTAACATTTCAGGGCAGACAAACAAGGGATACAATGCATGCACACACTGTTTACATGATACTGAAAGTGTATATTTGGATAAATGTAAGAAGGTTGTGTACCTAGGGTATCGCCGATTTCTTCCGAACCTGCATCCAGTAAGAAAGAAAGGCAAGCATTTCAAACGTCTGGCAGAACCCCGGAGGAAGCCTGTCCTCCGTACCGATGAGGAGGTATTTGGTATGGTCAAGGACCTAGAAGTAATCTTTGGAAAAGGTCCTGGCAGTCTATCTGTTCCGAATGACGATACCGGACACGCGCCCATGTGGAAGAAGCAATCTATATTTTGGGACCTATCCTATTGGAAAGTCTTAGAGGTCCGCTCTTCAATCGACGTGATGCACGTGACGAAGAATGTTTGCGTGAACCTGCTAGGATTTCTAGGAGTGTATGGGAAGACAAAAGATACACCGGAAGCATGACAGGACCAACAACGTCTGAAGGCCCCTGAAGAGCCTATGCATCCTGAGAACGAGAAGGGTAAACGATGCCACTTAACTCCTGCCAGCTACGCTCTTACCAAAGCAGAGAAGGAAATCTTTTTTGAATGTCTGAGCAGTATCAAGGTCCCGTCTGGCTTCTCGTCGAATATAAAGGGAATAATAAATATGGCAGAGAAAAAATTCCAAAACCTGAAGTCTCATGACTGCCACGTGATTATGACACAATTGCTTCCGATTGCATTGAGGGGGCTTCTACCTGAAAATGTTCGAGTACCCATTGTGAAGCTATGTGCATTCCTCAATGCAATATCTCAGAAGGTAATCGATCCAGAAAGCCTACCAGGGTTACAAACAGATGTGGCCCAATGTCTTGTCAGCTTTGAGTTGGTGTTCCCACCATCCTTCTTCAATATTATGACGCATCTCCTGGTTCACCTAGTAGAAGAGATTGCCATTCTCGGTCCTGTATTTCTACACAATATGTTCCCCTTTGAGAGGTACATGGGAGTCTTAAAGAAATATGTTCATAACCGTGCTAGGCCAGAAGGAAGCATCTCCAAGGGCTATGTAACAGAGGAGGTCATTGAGTTCTGTGTTGATTTTATTCCTGACCTTAAGGCGATTGGTGTTCCAGAATCACGACATGAGGGGAGACTGCGTGGAAAAGGCACCCTAGGATGTAAAGCAATGATATGTAGGGACGGGCATTCTCTCAATCAAGCACACTACACGGTTTTACAAAGATCTATCTTGGTTGCCCCGTATATCAATGAACACAAGAATTTAATACGCCTCAAACACCCGGGGCAGTCTGATGAATGGATTATAAGTGAACACATGACGAGTTTTGGTGGCTGGCTGCAAAGACTTCTCACGAATAACACCACTGTTGGGGATCAGCTGTACTTGTTGGCCAGGACACCGTCTTCGACTGTATGTACTTTCCAAGGGTACGAGATAAATGGGAATACATTTTACACGATAGGCCAAGATAAAAAGAGCACCAACCAAAACAGTGGTGTTCGCTTCGATGCAGCAGAAGACAATGGGCAAAAGACCACGTATTATGGGTTCATAGAGGAGATATGGGAACTTGACTATGGACCTAATTTTAAGGTCCCCTTGTTTCGATGCAAATGGGTCAAGCTAACAGGAGGAGGGGTTGAGGTAGACAAGAAGTACGGAATGACAACGGTGGATCTCAACAATCTTATGAAGAACTTAGACGAACCATTCGTCCTAGCCAATGATGTGGCTCAGGTTTTCTATGTGAAGGACATGTCCTCCAGACCAAAAAAAAGAAAAAATATGCAAACGAATACATCATATGATGAGCCAAAGCGTCACATAGTTCTTTCAGGGAAAAGAAACATCGTGGGAATCGAGGACAAGACAGACATGTCAGAAGATTATAATAAGTTTGATGAAATTCCGCCCTTCACAGTGAAAACTGACCCAAGCATTCCGTTAAGTAAAGAAGATGCTCCATGGTTACGTCTGAAGCGATCATAAGGAAGGGCATATGCCAAGAAGTTCATGCTCATATTATGTAACTCTAGTTCATGTTTTTAATATTAATACATGTCTTGAGTGTTAGTCATGTTTTGTGGATGGACCGGGACTATGAGAAGAAGTTGTCCCGATTCGTACTTACCATTAAGATCTGATCTTCAAACGCGCGCGGTCACATATTAGGGAATGCCTCTATGACCAGTTTCTTGGAGATGCCGGAGGACTAGGCTCCGTCGGCATCTCCCTGAAACTGGCCGTAGTGGTGTCCCTGCTCTCGAAAACCATCTTGCAGCTTTGTAACTTCTCTAACTAGATCAATACACCAGGGAGCTAACTAATTTCACATATTAGGGAGTGCCTCTATGACCAGTTTCTCGGAGATGCCGGAGGACTGGGCTCCGTCGGCATCTCCCTGAAACTGGCCGTAGTGGTGTCCCTGCCTCAAACTGGCTAGAGGACTGGACTCACAAGGATGCCTATTTATAGTACAAGCAGCTCGACATAGTGTTGACACTTACAAAATAATGTCGACACTCACCCCTATTATTAGTCCCGGTTGGTGTCTCCAACCGGGACTAAAGGTTCATCTTTAGTCCCGGTTGGTGACACCATCCGGGATAAGGTACACGCCACACGACATAATGTCGACATGCACTCACCCCTATTATTAGTGCTGACTCGTGTTTTGTCCCGGTTGGTGTCTCCAACCGGGACTAAAGGTTCATCTTTAGTCCCGGTTGGTGTCTCCAACCGGGACTAAAGGTTCATCCCGCCATTTTTTCCCGCCATTTTTCTTCCCGCCATTTTTCTTCCCGCCAGTTCTTCCCGCCATTTTTCTTCCCGCCAGTTCTTCCCTCCAGTTCTTCCCGCTAGTTCACTATATATATATGTAGGGGGTTGGCCTCCATTGTCATTGCACATCTCTAGACTCATATCTGCAACCTCATCACTCTTTCCCATGGCTTCCACCGTAGCACTAACCCCCAGGGAGGCGGAGGCGCTTTGCGCCTCGAACTACCCCTGCCCGCCGGGCTACTGTGTCCCCGTCGGCTGGATGCTGAGCGTCGGAGGCGTGCCGGTTCCTCCTGTCCCTCTAGGTGTGGCGCGCCGGATGGCCATCACGAACCACTACTACTTCGAGCTCACGCCGGAGCAGCGGAGGAATCCCAGATGGCATCCCGACTATTTCCCTACTTGGGAATCCTTCTTCGTGGATCGGCATGAGAGGGCGCTCGCCAGGCACGAGGAGGACGGCCCACCTCCTCCTAACTTCAACGAGGCCGGCCGTCGGCTATGGTGGCGCGGTCGGACTCTCCAGAGCGTCATGGCCTATGACACTACCGCCGACTCTAACCCCCGTCTGCGCTACCCTCAAGTCTAGCCCACGCGCTACCCTCAAGTCCAGCCCACGCGTACTCTCCAGAGGTTCAATTACGGCGACCCCGACAACGACAACGATGATGGCGGCGGCGAGTACGACGACTACAGTGGCGAGTATTACAGGTGTAGGCAGGAGCATGAATGAATCACTCCAACATTCCGAAACAAGTTCGGCCGATTGTTACTTAATCTGGCCATGTATCTTAATTTTCAGTTCTTTTATGTATCTTAATTTTCAGTTCTGAGTTGAAATGAAAAAGATATGAATTTTCTAAATTCATATCATATTTTTTGAATTAAAAAAGCCCCTTTAATGCATGAAATAAGTGTTTTAATTATTTTAAAAAATTTCATGTAAAGTAAATATAAAATGATTTACATTAATAGATAGATATTATTTTTCTGAAAATTATGATATATTATTCATATTTTTCTGAGTTGAAATGAAAAAGATATGAATTTTCTAAATTCATATCATATTTTTTGAATTAAAAAAGCCCCTTTAATGCATGAAATAAGTGTTTTAATTATTTTAAAAAATTTCATGTAAAGTAAATATAAAATGATTTACATGAATGGATAGATATTATTTTTCTGAAAATTATGATATATTATTCATATTTTTCTGAGTTGAAATGAAAAAGATATGAATTTTCTAAATTCATATCATATTTTTTGAATTAAAAAAGCCCCTTTAATGCATGAAATAAATGCCCCCCCCCTTTAACACCGGTTCCAGACAGGAACCGGTGTTAAAGGGGGGGCATGTATTTCGTTTCCCGCGCGCACCCACCCCCCCTTTAACACCGGTTCGTGGCTGGAACCGGTGTTAAAGGGGGGGCGTTTCCCGTGCGCATTTATTACCCCCCCCCTTTAACACCGGTTCGTGGCTGGAACCGGTGTTAAAGGGGGGGTGGTGCGCGCGGGAAACGAAATAAATGCCCCCCCTTTAACACCGGTTCCAGCCACGAACCGGTGTTAAAGGGGGGGTGTGTATTTATTTCACCTTCCCCTTCCCCTTCCTTTCTTCCCCCCACTGAGCCAGATCGATCGAGGTCCTCCGTCTCGCCGCCCCCGACCCGCCGTCTCGCCGCCGCCGCTTCGGAGCTCGAGGTCCGCCGCCCCCGACCCTCTCTTCCCCGCATCCTTCCCCTCCCTCTAACACGGTGGGGCTCCGTCCGTGTGCACGACGGCCGACGGCGGCAATGGGAGGCTCTCGGCGCGAGCTCGAACCAGAGAGAGATGGGAGGATTGGAGAGGTCCTAGAGGGAGAAGAGAGAGGCAGGGGAGCACGGTGGTTTCGGTCGCCTGCTCGGACGAGCACGGGAAGGTGCGGTACGGCGGCGATCGACGGAACCTGGGTGGCTAGGGGTTCGGGTCCGCGCGAGGGAGAAGAGAGAGAGGTCTCTGGGGAGGGGGAGGAGTGGATAGGGTAGCAAGGGCGTCGGCGGGGCGTCCTTATCCTCTCCTGCAGCGCGACGGACGGCGGAGCGCAGGCGGCGGAGATCAACGGCGGCGCCGGTGACACCGTGCAGTGCGCCTGGGAGGAGGAAGACGACGAAGAGAGGGATGAAGTGGTACCGGGCCGGGTGGGCTGCTGTTGGGCCGCCGGAGCTGCGATGTGCGGCAGGCAGAGGGAAGGGGAAGCTGGGCCTGCCTTTAGACAATTCTGTTTTTTATTTCTCTTTTGTATTTTCTATTTATATTTTTATTTCAAATTCTGTTTTGATTTTTTCAAAAATACCAGGGACTTTTATCAAATATGTAAAGTACTGTGGGACCCCTTTAGACAATTTGGGACCCATAACTTATTTCACCTTCCCCTTTTCTGTTGCTCCAACATTGTCGTTGTATCTTGTGATTGTTATATTAATATAGCGGGGCGCAAGCCTATTTCGAGGAACCCTGACCATCTCGCTCTCTTCCCCGTGCAGGAGCGTCTCGCCGCCGCCGCTTCGGATCTCGTAGGCCACGCCTCAACGCCGACGCCGCCCGCCGCCCGACGAGCCCGCCGCTAGCACCGCCGCCCGACGAGACCGCCGCATCCGTCCGACGAGCACCGCCGCCCGACGAGACCAACGTCACCCCACCGGTGAGCGCCACGTGTCTGCCACGTGTGTGATTGCTGACTCATCCTGATTAAAACTTGTTTGCTCGATAAATTGTACTACATGCATAGATTAAAACTTGTATACAAATTGGACCTCTGACTCATTTGTGTATTTATTTGTGTATTTTGGTATGAATAATATGTATATTTGTGTATGAATCCAAGTCCACTTGAATGTTTACACTCTTACTCTAGATAATATTATTGTTTTAGAAACTATGGATCCACTTAGTAGAAACCTTGAAGAAGAAGAAATAATGGAGAACATTATTGATGAGGACACCTCACAATATCTGAACTTGGAGGGACATGACGACGACAGCTCAAGTACTAGTCATGGAGAAGATGAAGACTCCGGTGAACGCAATTTAATGGTTACAAAGTCCGGCGAGGTGTATGCATTGATTAAGCCTCAGCTGACTTCCACCAACAATCTTCTTCTACATGTATTAATTAACGCTTCTTTCTTCTTTTAGCCCTCTGGATCGACCAGCCAGCAACCATCTTCTTCTACGAAAAAGAGCAAGCGAGGCGCGAGCCAGCGGTTGAAAGATCGTGCAAAGTTCACGATCGAAGCAGTCCGTGTTGATGGCAGGCCGATGGAGCCCAAGAAGGCCGCAGACAAATTTGTACGTTAGGCTGGAGTTCTTGTTAGGGACAAAATCCCAATCATAATTGAAAATTGGAATAAGCCAAAGAAGGGCGACGGTACCTTTGTCGATGACAGATCCAAAGAAACGCTTTGGAATTCGTTGTTGGTAAATTTCACCCTTCCGCCAGAGGAGGATGAAAACAACCCGGTTATAAAGAAAAAGGTCAAAGAGTGGACTCTAAAGAAGATGGCTGAGGCTTTCCGCAACTGGAAGACAAAATTGAACAAATTTGTCAAATCTGGCGAGACTCCAGATTTCGAAGACGCATATTATGCGAAGATAAGACCTCACTGGCCCGAATTTGAGACATATAAAAAAAGTGGTATAGCTAAAAAGAGGTCAGAAACCAATACGCTTAATGCCCTGAAGAAGGAATATCACCAGAGGACGGGGTCAGGTGGCTACATATCTCAGAGGCCTAAGTGGGAGGAAGCTGAGAGGGCCCTGCGCGAGAGAGGGATCACACCCCAGACAGATGGGTGGGACCTACGTGCAAAGACTTGGTTCTACGGAATCGGGGCAAGGTTGGACCCAGAAACAGGATTGTGTATCTTCCCAACCATCCTTGCCAAACTCGTCACTGAACTCATCACGGCATACGAGGAAACATCCGCCAGGACCTTCCATCCCGACAGAGAGAATGACCAGCTCACACGCGCCATCGGTAAAAAAGAATACCCTGGACATGCACGAGGCACAGGGGGTATGACGTGGAAGGATGGGTTTGCCGACTGGAGCGACTCTTACAGATGGCGCGGCAGAAAAGAAAAAGAGTGTACAGAGCGGATGACACAGATAGAACATGCACTTGCGGCGCTGCAGACACAAGTGAATGCACAACAGAGCCATCAAGCTACCGGCCCATCTCAGCGGCATGAAGAGCCTGCATTGGAAGCTGCCCGCGGCCCAGACTCTGCGCGGAAAATCAGTGTGGCTTCCACGGAGAACGTGCAGCCCACGCTTGAAATGACGGGTCCTCGATACCCCGTTGATGAGATCACGGAGAACGAACACGCTGAGCTGCATGTGAGATTAATGGGCTTATCCATTAAGGTGGCTGTCGGCTATGCCTTACCTCTTGTAGCTGGTGGAACTTACCACTGCCGACCGATTCCAGATGGCTATGCTATTGTCGGGGTGGATGAGGTTGTGAAGGAATATGAGGAAGCACAGCTTGACCATGCTACAGGTGAAGGGGAAACTCAACTCAAATTTGCAGTGAAAACAACCATTCTTTGGAAGAAGGAACACATTGTGCTTCCAAATTGGAGGTCACTGGCACCCCCGCCGTCTCCGCAGCGTCAGCAGTCTGAGCCGCTTCAGCTATCTCCTGCGCGGCAGCCATCTCCGGCCCGTCAGCCATCTCCTGCGCGGCAGCCATCTCCGGCCCGTCAGCCATCTCCGGTGCTTCAGCCATCTCCTCAGCGTAAGCGGAAGAGCACTGCCACGAGGAGCATCAGTAGCACTGCCACAAAGAAATCCGCAGGAAACCGTACGCCAAAGAGTTCAAAAAACTACGTCCCGCAGCCTTCCGCCAAGCCATTGCCGGTTTTACCGTGGAATCGCAGCGACGAGGAGACCAATAGGATCTCGGGAGAACAGGTCAAGAAATTCTTTGCACCTAGACGGGCCGAGCCAAAGGAGAAAATAGATCCGGCGGTGGTGGAGAAGTTTTACAAAAATCTTTTGAAACCTGAAACCCCACTTGTGCCGGACTACGAGCGCCAGATTTTGAAGGCGGATGCAAGGCGCCGTAGGGAGACTGAAAGTAGCAGTCGTGAGGCACCCCAGAAAACAGTTCCCATGCTCGGAGAGCAGGAAAACCAATCATGCGCCCCGCTCCAAATGTTTGACAAACGGGACGCTCCTCCCGTAGATGATTACGAGGCAGAGCTACAAAGAAAGGCCAATGAGATGGGGATGACTTACATTGCATACTTGAACGTCATGGGAGACAACTTGCCGAAATACGATGTCAACCCCATACAGCCATGGAAGTATGAGAAGAATCTAGTCAAGAAAGAGGAGCTCAAGAATCTACCAACAAAGATGCGAAAATTGCACAAGTGGTACCTTCATTTCTGCAAGACGAGAAAAGAAGAATGGATCACGGCGCATATAAGAGATCAGATTTTCTTGTGCGGAGACGACGCGATCGACTTCAACATTCAAGACTTGCATTTTCTATTCAATCAGAAGGAACTCGACAAATCTGCCATCAGCCTTTATTGTGTGTAAGTACTATTTCTGTAATTTTTATCTCATCTCATTCACTTCATTAATTGCATGTATATATATATATGCTCACCATATATGTATATACTATTATGCAGGAAAAAGGTTATGGAATGCATGAAAGGAGGCCCTTTTGACATTGGGTTCGTTGACCCAAATAGAATTCATGAAGAAGTGGTAAGAGACAAACCCGGGCAAACAGAAGATTACTTGCTAAAGTCTTTACTGAGACAACAAACCAAAAGGGAAATACTTTTGCCTTACAACTTCTCGTGAGTACCGTTACCCTCTCTCTTGTACACATTCTGTTTCGGCTTACTCGATGTTAAGTGTAACTGATGATGAGTTATGCGTGCGTAGGTTCCACTTTATTCTGCTAGTCATTCAACCCGACTCAGGAAAAGTCCTTGTCATGGACTCGTTACGAAAAGAAAAAGAGCTATGGGCAGACTTTAGAGAGATGCTCCAGAGGTAATTTCAATCATATTATCGCACTAGATCGGCAACTTTCGTGACAATAAGTAATTAATTACTCCTTTATCCATTTTCTTTGTCGGACAGGGTTTGGAAAATGTTCACGGGCAGGGCCGTGGGTGAATGGTCAGAAGAACTAAAATTTGTAGACCAAAATGTAAGTAATACTAGCTAGCTTCCAATTCCATAATATCATGCTTTATTGATTATTATTTTGATTAAACTCTCTATTCTCGTAAAGTGCGCGCATCAGGGACACGGCAATAACTTATGTGGGTACTATGTTTGCGAATTCATTCGCAACACGATATGTGCGACAGGCCAAGCCGCACTAGAACAACTTAGAGTAAGTAAACAAAGTCCACAACATTATTTTATTACCATCAATTGTGTTGAGTTTTATTCTTATATATATATTGACGGCCCATTCTTCATATATATTCAGATCGAACGGATGCGGGACCAACTCCTACCATTTGAACGCATACGAGCCATTCAAGAGGAATTGGCGGGGTTCATACTTGATGAGGTCGTCACGCCTGGCGGAGAACTCTTTAGATATCCACCAAAATGAACGATGACGATGTTTATGTATAATAATAGTTGCTTAATTATTCATGTACTCGTATGTACCGATGACGATTTATAAGTATACCGCTCCCGATCGATTTCCCCTCGCTCCCCCCCTCCCGCAGAAATACGCCCAGAACGGGGCAGAGGCAGAAGTCTGTCGCGGCAGAGATTTAGGCCGTTTTCCTGCCGCGGCACTCTGCCGCGGCAGGAAAACGGCATAAATCTCTGCCGCGGCAGAAGAACCTTTAACACCGGTTCCAGATACGAACCGGTGTTAAAGGGGGGGGGGGGGGACTGAGGCCTGCGGCAGCCCCACGTGCGCCACCCTTTAACACCGGTTCGTATAAGAACCGGTGTTAAAGGGGGCCCCCCTCTAACACCGAACCCTCAACAGCGGTTGGGGAACCGCTGTTAGAGAGCCCTCCCAACCGGAGTTAAAGGGGGGGCTCTGCACTAGTGAATTACCAGTTTTACATCCAGAACCCCTCAAAAAGTACAAGTCATCCTTATTCTTGTTCTCATTCTCAATGTAAAGAAATTCAGAAGAAACAAGACAGAGTGTGAAAAGAGGAAATTAAGGGGGACATGAGTTAACCTTGGCCAAGCGAGGACGAGAGGTTACCATGCATGTCGGTGACTTAATTCGAACATGGATGGATCCAAACGTTGGAATTAATGGAGTGACTCATTTTTCCACTTGCATTTCTTGCTACCGACATTTGTTCCGTTGATGCACGATCTACGTGATAGGTGCTGGCTGGTGGTCGTGCATTTGCATGGGCGTTTTTTCTGTTAAGAAGTCATGCATGGCAGGGGATTGATGAGCTTCAGTCGCATCGCCATGAAGTCCCGGTGGCATATAGCTGATTATTGTAAAGCAGATAAAGTGTCCACTGGTAGATTGTTTCATAATTCATATTGGTCATTGTTGTCTCCTACGGTCGTTCGTTTGGGTCCAGAGCAGTCCACCTAGACATTCAGAGTTTCTTGCATAATCGCCGATGCCGATTCGATGGCTGCTTTTTTATAGGTATTATTATGGAGGATTGGAAATTGCAAGAAGTTTGCCATATTGATAGTTCGGTTCATGTGACGACAGAGTCTCGTAGGAATTTTTTCCTATTGATTTCTTTGACCTATATTTTAAAATACTTTTGCTAGCACTCCAACCTATTATAAAAATATGTTTGTTTGAAAGTACTTTTGGTACAAATTCAACTATGTGGGATTCATGACGGCATGCGGTAACTAACAAATGTGCTTTCTGGTCCCTTATACAACTTGTTAGCCACTTTTGAGTTTTTATATGCATGCACCATTACCAAAGCAACCTTTATATCCATTATTTATTTTATCCCACATAACGAAAAATGGTCTTGAACCCAAACGTGGATAATCTTATATTCGCTTACCAACATCAAAACTGAACCTTGGCCCGCCCACGGGAGGGAGGGTGTAGGGTTGCTCTTGATTGTAATATCTTCTTCAAGGCTACTTTCTATTGGGACAAGGTTGTAAAATGCATTACAATGCCCAAATTTCCTAACAAAATCTCCCCACAAATAAAGTAGTGAACATACCATTATTTATTTTATTATTTCTTTGATAGATCCAACGTCCCTCAACTATTTCTCTTCATTCTTCCAAAATTTCTATGTTTTCTCATGACAACCCAAAAATACCACTTAAGTTTATGGTTTTGAATCATGCGGGAGTTCCTAATACATAATGTCTTGTTTTTTCCCCATTCCACGAGATCTAAGTGGAGAAACACTATACATATGTGAAATTTGAGCAAATAGTTGGCTCCACACCCTTCAAGTTGCACGTGGCTCTTTCAGAGTTACTGTCCCCTACTTACAATAATCGAAATAATCATGTCATATCTTGTGCGCCTACAAAAATTGATCCAAACATATGTGGCCCGTGCAAAATAGAAATACAAGATCCGGTTCTATCCACATGTCAACTTGTTTCTATCTAGAGGCTACAAATGGTCATATTTTCTATTGAATTTTTGCAGAAACGTTTATAATTTTTAGAATTTACCTAGGTACATATGATACCAATTTGAAAAGTTGCAAAAGGTCGTATTTGTAAGACTTGAAGAATTACAAATAGATGGTGCATTAATGTCTTGAGTTAAAGCTTGTTCATATAGTATATTCTTAGTATAGTAACATAACATAACCGTATGCGACTTCCATGAAAAAAATGTGAAGATAGAAAAGCTATAATTGAAGTTACATAACTTAAAACACAACTCTGGTCATTTTTCGATCTTTCTGCGCTTGTTATTACGGTCATGTTTATGTTCCAAAATTTATACGCGTATCCTTGTATCCATTCTATACAAGCAAGGCATTTTCCACCTTTTAGTGCAACTAGAGATTTAAAATTGAGAGAATATGTATCACGTATAATAACTTTTGAATTTATAAAAAAAAAGTTCTGAAAATTCACATTAGATGCATTTGAGTTTTCTTTTGAAAACTTCAGGGCACCTTCGCCTTCGAGATCAGGAACCACCCCCCAATCTGAGTGACTGAGGGCACATGGGGAAAGCAGAGCCGGCGCTCGCGATTCACCCCGGAATGGAGCCGCGGCGGCGGCCGCCGCCGACGTGGTCGTTCACCGCGTGCCTGACTTACCGCGGCGGGCTTGAGATCCGCGCCGCAGCGGAGAACGTCCTCCCCGGGTGGGGCCAGGGCGGCGAGCGTCTCTCCTTCCTCCTCCGCCTTCGCCGCCGCCTCCGCCTCACCGTCACTTCCCAATGCGGCGGCGCCCCCGCGCCCGCCGAGCCCGGAAAGAAGCCGCCGCGTGGCCTCAAGCTCCTCTGCTTCCTGCGGAACAGGCTGGCCCAAGCGCCTCGTCTCCCCTCCCTTCTTCGCCGCAAGAAACCACCGCCCCCGCCCCAGCCCCGCGCCGCCGTTGCCAAGTCGGGTCCTGGCATTCCGGGGATCCCCTCTCTCTTGGTTAGTCCAAGCTAATGCCTCTAATCACTGAACTATTCTACCCAGTTGCCTGGTCTGAGATTCTTGTCCCTTCTTGTCTACGTTCTTGCAGAAGAATCGGACGCCGACGCGGCCGGCGATGATGACGGTGCTCTGCGTCCTCTCCGCGCTCGCCGTCGCCGCGGCGTCCGTCGCGGCACTTCGCCTCATGGTACATTCCTACACCCTGCCTGCACTCGTGCTCCGTTTGACTCTGCATGACGATTGCAAGAAACAAGCTCAGCATTTGGATCTGGTTCCGACTTCTGAACTGAACTCTGATCGAATCGTGTGTGCTGCATCTTGCAGGCCGGCCTCATGATAACAAATGCGAGCTGCACGTCATGGAGATGCTTCTTGGCGAAGAAATTCGTCGAGTTCTTGGGGCCTCCCCTCTTTGAGTGGCTCTCCAAGATTAGTTTCAGGTTCTTGGATCCTCCTGCTCTCTGCGAGTGGCTAGGGCTCCCGAAGTTTAGCTTGAAGTGGCTCTTCAACAAGTAGAATTTCCTATACAGAGATAGATTAACCGAGATCAAATGGTTGCAAATGTAATTTGGTCTAATTTATTATATTTACTGAGCCGTTCGATTGTCTTAATGAGGAGCATTGAAAATATTCAGGGAACACGAATCGCATTAGCATCTTGATCCGAATCTGTCATAGCAGTACCTGTTCAGTGTCTTGCGCGATGGGAATCATTCTGAATGTTTTAAGTTCAGACATGACAGGCCAGGTACAATTTGCAACCGTAGAAACAGATCACAACCAAATATCTAGGAGAATACAGTATGGCAAAATTTTGACAAAGCTTTCCACTATCAAACCAACAGGACTAGCTTGTCTTGTTAGAGCATCTCTAGCAGACATCTAAAATGCGCGGGCTGAAAACATCTTTCTCGGGGCACTCAGAACCAAACCTGTCCTGGAGAAATAGAAACAGAATTTTGAACTGAAGTTAAAGAGCACATTTACGGGAAAGTTGAGCTAGATCATGCATGAGTTCACCAATGACAACATGAGTTCATCGACGATACACTTCATTTTGACATTGAGACGTAAACCAAAATATGCAGGGGTCATCTCTGGCACTACCCTACCCTACTGTGACCAAAATGGGCTCCAGGAGACCTCACCGGAGCATAGGGCGTGGCCGCGACGCGGCGGCGAGCTCACTCGGAATTGGAGAGGACCGCGATGATCTCATGCTTGACCTAGCGGGCACCGGCCGGCCATGGTAGATGTAGCGCAGGAGGCACGCTTGCACGCACCGTCGACGACGATGCGGTGCTTGAGCTCCTGGTCGGAGTTGGTTCTTGCACGCATCGTAGGATAGATCCGTGTCTCAACCACCAGCACCCCACCATCGCCGCCAAGGGTGTCGAAATATGAAAATGGGGATTTTTTGCTAGCCGCCGATGCAGAGAGGTGAGCGAATGGAGTAGGTGAGACTACTCTTGGCGCGAAACAGGACCAGGACTCTTTCGTTTCCGCCTCCTTTTGCAGCTCACGGGCATGGATCCATGGAAATGGCCGGTTCGGCTTTGTCGCTGGGTCAGCCTCTGGGGTGCTTTGCGGATGATGCCGGGCAAGACGAGCATGCCTCTAAGAGCAACCACACGGCCTTTTTTCATACCATTTCAGCCTATTTGGAGAGTATGCATGCTACCAAACACGCAATAGAAGAATGCGCATTTCCTACGTGTCTTCCGTCCCGTGGATCAGTGGATCAGTGTGGCATCCCGCAAAACCACTACTAGAAAATCGCGTTGTTTTTGTGCATTGCATCATCATGACCGCATGCTCATGTCATCATGCCACATTGTATTTGAGCATAGTCATCGTCTTGCATTTGCTTGCATAAAACTATTTGCGAAAAGACCTGTCTTTATTTTCTAAACGCCCCGTCTTTGTTCAAACACAAAACCCCGGGTCTCCGGATTATTTTGTTTGTCTGCTATCGGTTTGCAAACGGTGCATTTAAAATAAATAAAATTTTAAATTATTTTATAGTGGGGCAGTCGAACGGGCCGGATCGACCCGAACGACCACCCCCAGAAAGTAAAACGGTCCAACCTAGACCCTTTTTCTACCAAACTATCTACCCACCCCTCTGGCCACCTCACCCGGACCAATCCGTGACCGCCACCTCACCCCTCTCTTCCCCTAACCCTATCAACCGCTGCCACTTGGCCATAGCACCCTCTCCCTTCTCTCTCTCTCTCTCCACCTCACAACACCACACACACACCACACACGCACACAGGAACCTGTCCACCCACCCACGCACTCCCCACAGCAGCCACCCACCCCACTCCACTCCCTGACGCGCGGGCCCCACCGCGTGGCCCCTGTTCCCCGACCCCACCCAGCCCTCGCGACCGCCCTCGTCCTCATCCTCCTTCCCTCTGCAACCTCGCGCTCGCCCACCTCCCGCGTCCGCCTCGCCGGCCGGGGCGCTCCCCGCCTCCTCCTCCCGCGCGCCCCTTCTCTGGCCCACCTTGCTCGCTCGCCTCCGGCCGCGGAGCCGCTCGGCTCCCCGCCGCCTGCGCCTCGCCCGGCCGCCTCCTCTCTTCTTCCTGCAAGCCTCGCCGCCCCTCGCCGGTGCCCTCGCCCCGCTCCGGCCGAGCCGCTTCCCGGCGCCCTTCATCCCTCCCCGCCACCGCGTCCTCTGCCTAGCCCCTCGCCGGAGCCGCCCTCGCTCGCCCTCCTCGCCTCCGTCCAAGCCGCCTCCGTCCGCTGTCCGGCCCTCGTCGAACCCCGGCCTCCCCTGGTTTTCCCCGCCGCCGCGCGGCCTCTCTAGCCCGACCCCCGTTCGCCTCCTCCTCCACCTGCCTCCACCGCCCTTCTCCAGTACCACGCGTGCCCCGTTCGCCGCAACCCCGGCCTGCTCCCTCTGTTCCAGTAACAGTTCCAGGTAGTCACCGTCCGGCGACTGAAGGATCTTTTGGTCTAGTTCTTTGTGTGTGCTGCTTTGGATGTGAAGTAACAGTGGTGGCGGTTTGGGGTTGCATCGGTGAAGGATCGATCTGTGGTTGAGTAGGGTGGGGTGGAGTGGAGATGATGTTTGGAGGCGATGGTTGATGTTGTGGTGGTCACGACTCCCGAAGAATAGATCCAACAAGTGTACAAGAACCTCGCCACTGAAAAATACTGATGGACGACAAGTACTCCGACATGGAACGTCAAGGCCTCCTTCACAGACCCGACAAGATCTCCATCACGGACTTCAAGTACCCCTTGGGTGCGACAGGATTCCCTCCCCGGACCCCAAGAACTCCTTCCCGGCTCCGCTAGCCGAAACCTCGAAGGCCGCGATGATGTTGAATCAAGATCTCCATCGTCAATGGAACCGGAACACCCAGGTCTTCGTACAGGGATGCTCAACGACAAAACCGGCTCAATGCCGATGGGCTCTAGGGGTGTACCTGGTGCCACTAGATAACCGCCAAGATCGTCATCGGAACCACAAGGCCGTTGCAGTGAACTCGACAAGATCTACCACATGAAGACCGTACCGAACCGGTGACCCTCGACGAACCCCCGGCAAGAACTTCAACATGGCCAAGATCTACCGCAACCGAGACCGGCACCGACAAGTGAAGTCGGAACCACCAAGCCCTTCCTCGCGGAACGCCAAGATCTACCCCAGCAATCCGAGAACGATCCGTCGAACCCTGAACCCTGAGACCGACCCCGAACCCCGGAACCCCAAGTTCGTCGAGACCCTAAAGTGTGACCCCTTTCCGAGCCCTATTTTATAAATGCTATATAACAACTTGTTGCATATTAATTGCCATACTTGCATGCATAATCATGTGGTTTGGGGGCCTTATGCATATTCACCTAATAATTAAATATGGGGCCCATATGCGGGCAAATCTAGTCTCATATTGGCCTCATTTAAACTGGTGTAGCGAACCGGTAACTTATCTTGCCCTGTTATTACAACATTTAAATTGCGGGGTAGCTAAACAACTTGAACCATTTAATCAATTGTCGGGACCCCGGTTCCGCTTAATATTGACCTAATTGCATCTCACCTTGCCATGTCATACATCATACATGCATCATGCCCGATCTTCTGCCGTTGTATTAAATATTGCATCCGGCGTTTCTTATAGTGTTTTGCTTCTTCGCGGATAAGGCCGTTGAGTTGATGTGAGCTTCGCCCCGATCTTCGGTTGAACCTTCGGCAATGTTTTTCAGGCGAGCATCTCCCCCTTTCTACCTATCTTACTTTTATAGTATTTATTCCCTCCTGTTGATCTATTGCTATCTGTGTTGCGTTGCTCTAGTTTTCGTACCCGTGGTATCCCTTGCAACCCTATATTGCCATGGCCACCTCCTATTACCTGTTGTTTGGTAGATAGTTGGACTTGCGCGTCGTAGTCGCTTGCTCAAGTGTTGTTGCGTGTCGTCAAGTACCACAGTTGTTGGAGAAGTGCCGCATGTTCAATGTTGGAGATGATCATGGCTTCGCTTATGGTTCACTTTAATTCCTGTTTAACAACTAAAATTGAAGTAAGTAAGCAGAGGCATCGGTGGGTGATAGATAATATATGGTTTCCGACCGCCCACTTGTGTCCCGTAGGACCCCGAGTTCTTGACACCTGTTCCGAGATCGAGCGCGCTAACCACAGGTAGGGAGATATGGGCCCCCCATTGATTATTACCTGATTTCAAAGTATTGTACTGGGGGCCACAAACTAGTTTGAGGTTTTATTTACTATCCTGTACTTATGCCATGCTTTACTGCTTTATTTAAATTGTGCGACAGATAGCACCTGTACTGTTTAGGATCGGGACACGATTTCGCGGTGTCGACAGTCCCCGTTTGGGGATTTGCTGTCGTTCACAGCCGTATACCCAAACCCTAAGTCCGTCTCGGAGACCGGCCGACTTCGTTGCGGGTGTCGACTTGGTGGGGTGGCCCCCATGTACTTGCTTTGGGTCTGGGAACGTCGTGACTTAGGCCCCGCCGACATACCGATGGGTGTATGTTAACTGATCTGGCAAAAAGGGTCGAAGTGCTTGTGGATACTTTGGTGCACCCCTGCAGGGTTAAATCTTTTCGAGAAGCCGTGTCCGCGGTTATGGACGACTTGGAGCACAGTGCTTGATCATAGACAACTATAACTAAAGTTTATTGTTATAAATTGACTTGTATCCGATATGACTAGTAATCAGCTTCACTACAACGGAATGGCTAAGTAAAAGTACCAACAACTGCTGGGTTTTGGGGTTATCTCATGCTAATTGTATCTGACTAGTAAGTGTTGCCACTATAACGGAATGGTTCACTAAAAGTGCCCACTGCTTATTTTATCAGGACGACTATCTTTACCTGACTAGTAAATTGCCGCAACTATAACCGAAGAAGTAAAACTGCCAACTGTGTGAGTTCCTCGGTCGACTTCCTCGTTTGGTATCGAGGGGGAAACACCAGGATGGGTTTGTTTGGTGGTAGCATCAGGTTGGTTCCGAATATTTCTTTCTTACCCTCTCTGATAGTCGCCAGTTGTATTGAGTCTCTACAGGGTGTTTAGTGCGTGCTGCCGCTGCCGCTTCAGTCCACCATACCTATGTAGGCGAGGACCGCCGAATTCTAGTCTCGCCGTGTACTGGCCTCAGTACTGACGCTCCTCTTTTTCCTTTGCCCTTTGTCGGCACCCTTTTTGTTTAAGCAGGTTCTGAGATCGACGCCGTTAGCAGGGTTGCCCTTCCGGCTTGGCCTGGGCAGGGTTATGGACGCCATTGGTTATTCTTCAGGGCTCTTAGCCCCATTGCATCTTGTCCGTAGTCGGACGCTCTAACGTTTTCAAGGTGATTTGAATCTTTGTATATTATATCTGTATTCTTGACTCTTTGAGTCGCTGTTGTATATATCTGTTCTGTGGGTCCCATCGAGGACTGTTGTGTAATGTTATTACTTCGTTTTCCACCCGCACGAAAGTGCCCGGTGGGCACCTTTGAATCGTTTCTATGCGGGTTTGGCGAGTTTCGCTAAAACTTGCATAGGGTCGATTCTGAGGGTGTTACAGAGTGGTATCAGAGCTCAGCAGTTGCGATACCCCACAAGTCCAGCCTGTAGGATAACCTAGCTAACGGCCGAAGTAGAGTGTCCAAAACTATTTTGCAAAATCGGTTGGATAGTTCTGATTATGTCTGATTTTACTTCTTACCCCTTTGCTATTCTCCTCTTATCTCGACGTGTTTTAAATCCGCTCTCTTCTCTTTCTTCGAGTCCAGGAATTCTCGTGGTTGGGTTCCGTCGTACCTTCAGGGTTTCGCTTCCTCCTCTGATAATGGTGTTCTACCGTCCGGTGTTCAAGCTGCCTGATGAATCCGTCTACGGTGTTACCATTCTTTGTTCCTTGTTTGTTCCTTCCGGTGTTTTTCGACGCGACGACATCCTCTACGCCAGATCCGATGCAGAGTCTGCATCACCCCTTTGTTTCCGAACCTCGATTGTCGAGATCTTCAGTCTGATTCCGAGAATGGTTGCACGCTTTTCCACTGATTGTGCGGAGTAATAGTTTGGGTGCGTGATGGATTGGCCCCCATGCCGACTACCCCTTCTATTCGCTTGTGTACTTTGAAGTGGATGAGAATGCATCGGTTCCCTCTTTCCGCCGGAGTTAGGGGTGGCTTTATTTGTTGATACCTCTACCTTCGACCTTTTGTTCCCGGAGTGTTCTCTCGACGATCACGGACAACAACCCTTGTTAGTGGTGTCGCGAAGATCTACACGAAGCCAGAAGATGCAGATCACCGACCTTCCTTCCGGTACTATGAGGCGGATCTCGAGGGCGAGATCCATTGTTAGTGGTGTCGAATTGTGGCATCCCGCAAAACCACTACTAGAAAATCGCGTTGTTTTTGTGCATTGCATCATCATGACCGCATGCTCATGTCATCATGCCACATTGCATTTGAGCATAGTCATCGTCTTGCATTTGCTTGCATAAAACTATTTGCGAAAAGACCTGTCTTTATTTTCTAAACGCCCCGTCTTTGTTCAAACGCAAAACCCCGGGTCTTCGGATTATTTTGTTTGTCTGCTATCGGTTTGCAAACGGTGCATTTAAAATAAATAAAATTTTAAATTATTTTATAGTGGGGCAGTCGAACGGGCCGGATCGACCCGAACGACCACCCCCAGAAAGTAAACCGGTCCAACCTAGACCCTTTTTCTACCAAACTATCTACCCACCCCTCTGGCCACCTCACCCGGACCAATCCGTGATCGCCACCTCACCCCTCTCTTCCCCTAACCCTATCAACCGCTGCCACTTGGCCATAGCACCCTCTCCCTTCCCTCTCTCTCTCCACCTCACAACACCACACACACACCACACACGCACACAGGAACCGGTCCACCCACCCACGCACTCCCCACAGCAGCCACCCACCCCACTCCACTCCCTGACGCGCGGGCCCCACCGCGTGTCCCCTGTTCCCCGACCCCACCCAGCCCTCGCGACCGCCCTCGTCCTCATCCTCCTTCCCTCTGCAACCTCGCGCTCGCCCACCTCCCGCGTCCGTCTCGCCGGCCGGCGCGCTCCCCGCCTCCTCCTCCCGCGCGCCCCTTCTCCGGCCCACCTTGCTCGCCCGCCTCCGACCGCGGAGCCGCTCGGCTCCCCGCCGCCTGCGTCTCGCCCGACCGCCTCCTCTCTTCTTCCTGCAAGCCTCGCCGCCCCTGGCCTCTTCGCCCCTCGCCGGCGCCCTCGCCCCGCTCCGGCCGAGCCGCTTCCCGGCGCCCTTCATCCCTCCCCGCCACCGCGTCCTCTGCCTAGCCCCTCGCCGGAGCCGCCCTCGCTCGCCCTCCTCGCCTCCGTCCGAGCCGCCTCCATCCGCTGTCCGGCCCTCGTCGAACCCCGGCCTCCCCTGGTTTTCCCCGCCGCCGCGCGGCCTCTCTAGCCCGACCCCCGTTCGCCTCCTCCTCCACCTGCCTCCACCGCCCTTCTCCAGTACCACGCGTGCCCCGTTCGCCGCAACCCCGGCCTGCTCCCTCTGTTCCAGTAACAGTTCCAGGTAGTCACCGTCCGGCGACTGAAGGATCTTTTGGTCTAGTTCTTTGTGTGTGCTGCTTTGGATGTGAAGTAACAGTGGTGGCGGTTTGGGGTTGCATCGGTGAAGGATCGATCTGTGGTTGAGTAGGGTGGGGTGGAGTGGAGATGATGTTTGGAGGCGATGGTTGATGTTGTGGTGGTCACGACTCCCGAAGAATAGATCCAACAAGTGTACAAGAACCTCGCCACTGAAAAATACTGATGGACGACAAGTACTCCGACATGGAACGTCAAGGCCTCCTTCACAGACCCGACAAGATCTCCATCACGGACTTCAAGTACCCCTTGGGTGCGATAGGATTCCCTCCCCGGACCCCAAGAACTCCTTCCCGGCTCCGCTAGCCGAAACCTCGAAGGCCGCGATGATGTTGAATCAAGATCTCCATCGTCAATGGAACCGGAACACCCAGGCCTTCGTACATGGATGCTCAACGACAAGACCGGCTCAATGCCGATGGGCTCTAGGGATGTACCTGGTGCCACTAGATAACCGCCAAGATCGTCATCGGAACCACAAGGCCGTTGCAGTGAACTCGACAAGATCTACCACATGAAGACCGTACCGAACCGGTGACCCTCGACGAACCCCCGGCAAGAACTTCGACATGGCCAAGATCTACCGCAACCGAGTCCGGCACCGACAAGTGAAGACGGAACCACCAAGCCCTTCCTCGCGGAACACCAAGATCTACCCTAGCAATCCGAGAACGATCCGTCGAACCCTGAACCCTGAGACCGACCCCGAACCCCGGAACCCCAAGTTCGTCGAGACCCTAAAGTGTGACCCCTTTCCGAGCCCTATTTTATAAATGCTATATAACAACTTGTTGCATATTAATTGCCATACTTGCATGCATAATCATGTGGTTTGGGGGCCTTATGCATATTCACCTAATAATTAAATATGGAGCCCATATGCGGGCAAATCTAGTCTCATATTGGCCTCATTTAAACTGGTGTAGCGAACCGGTAACTTATCTTGCCCTGTTATTACAACATATAAATTGCGGGGTAGCTAAACAACTTGAACCATTTAATCAATTGTCGGGACCCCGGTTCCGCTTAATATTGACCTAATTGCATCTCACCTTGCCATGTCATACATCATACATGCATCATGCCCGATCTTCTGCCGTTGTATTAAATATTGCATCCGGCGTTTCTTCTAGTGTTTTGCTTCTTCGCGGATAAGGCCGTTGAGTTGATGTGAGCTTCGCCCCGATCTTCGGTTGAACCTTCGGCAATGTTTTTCAGGCGAGCATCTCCCCCTTTCTACCTATCTTACTTTTATAGTATTTATTCCCTCCTGTTGATCTATTGCTATCTGTGTTGCGTTGCTCTAGTTTTCGTACCTGTGGTATCCCTTGCAGCCCTATATTGCCATGGCCACCTCCTATTACCTGTTGTTTGGTAGATAGTTGGACTTGCGCGTCGTAGTCGCTTGCTCAAGTGTTGTTGCGTGTCGTCAAGTACCACAGTTGTTGGAGAAGTGCCACATGTTCAATGTTGGAGATGATCATGGCTTCGCTTATGGTTCACTTTAATTCCTGTTTAACAACTAAAATTGAAGTAAGTAAGCAGAGGCATCGGTGGGTGATAGATAATATCTGGTTTCCGACCGCCCACTTGTGTCCCGTAGGACCCCGAGTTCTTGACACCTGTTCCGAGATCGAGCGCGCTAACCACAGGTGGGGAGATATGGGCTCCCCATTGATTATTACCTGATTTCAAAGTATTGTACTGGGGGCCACAAACTAGTTTGAGGTTTTATTTACTATCCTGTACTTATGCCATGCTTTACTGCTTTATTTAAATTGTGCGACAGATAGCACCTGTACTATTTAGGATCGGGACACGATTTCGCGGTGTCGACAGTCCCCATTTGGGGATTTGCTGTCGTTCACAGCCGTATACCCAAACCCTAAGTCCGTCTCGGAGACCGGCCGACTTCGTTGCGGGTGTCGACTTGGTGGGGTGGCCCCCATGTACTTGCTTTGGGTCTGGGAACGTCGTGACTTAGGCCCCGCCGACATACCGATGGGTGTATGTTAACTGATCTGGCAAAAAGGGTCGAAGTGCTTGTGGATACTTTGGTGCACCCCTGCAGGGTTAAATCTTTTCGAGAAGCCGTGTCCGCGGTTATGGACGACTTGGAGCACAATGCTTGATCATAGACAACTATAACTAAAGTTTATTGTTATAAATTGACTTGTATCCGATATGACTAGTAATCAGCTTCACTACAACGGAATGGCTAAGTAAAAGTACCAACAACTGCTGGGTTTTGGGGTTATCTCATGCTAATTGTATCTGACTAGTAAGTGTTGCCACTATAACGGAATGGTTCACTAAAAGTGCCCACTGCTTATTTTATCAGGACGACTATCTTTACCTGACTAGTAAATTGCCGCAACTATAACCGAAGAAGTAAAACTGCCAACTGTGTGAGTTCCTCGGTCGACTTCCTCGTTTGGTATCGAGGGGGAAACACCAGGATGGGTTTGTTTGGTGGTAGCATCAGGTTGGTTCCGAATATTTCTTTCTTACCCTCTCTGATAGTCGCCAGTTGTATTGAGTCTCTACAGGGTGTTTAGTGCGTGCTGCCGCTGCCGCTTCAGTCCACCATACCTATGTAGGCGAGGACCGCCGAATTCTAGTCTCGCCGTGTGCTGGCCTCAGTACTGACGCTCCTCTTTTTCCTTTGCCCTTTGTCGGCACCCTTTTTGTTTAAGCAGGTTCTGAGATCGACGCCGTTAGCAGGGTTGCCCTTCCGGCTTGGCCTGGGCAGGGTTATGGACGCCATTGGTTATTCTTCAGGGCTCTTAGCCCCATTTGCATCTTGTCCGTAGTCGGACGCTCTAACGTTTTCAAGGTGATTTGAATCTTTGTATATTATATCTGTATTCTTGACTCTTTGAGTCGCTGTTGTATATATCTGTTCTGTGGGTCCCATCGAGGACTGTTGTGTAATGTTATTACTTCGTTTTCCACCCGCACGAAAGTGCCTGGTGGGCACCTTTGAATCGTTTCTATGCGGGTTTGGCGAGTTTCGCTAAAACTTGCATAGGGTCGATTCTGAGGGTGTTACAATCAGCCTATGAACCTAAACACTGATGGGTTAGAACTTAGAAGATCTGATAAGTGGCTACTGGGGCTATTCCCTTCGTTCCAAAATAACTGTACTTTTAGTCTTGTCTTAAGTCAAAGATAATAAAGTTTGATAAACTTTATATGAAAACGTAGCAATATTTATGACACTAAATTTGTATCACTAGATATGTTTTTAAATATAGTTTCATAAATAATGATTTCATGTAATATATGTTGATATATTTATCTACAAGGTTGCTCAAGTTTAATAAAGTTTAACTTAGGCAACAGATAGAAGTACACTTATTTACGACGGAGGGAGTAAAACTTCTGGCCCGCCGGACCTAGTTCGGACTCCGGAGAGAGTAGGGAAACCTTAAGGCCTTGTTCGTTTCATCCCGCCCACGCCGGGATTGGAGCGAAATCCCCGCGGGTTAGCCGGGATCAGACCCACGGAAGTGTAATCCCGGCCCTCTCTCGTGACCTGTTCGGTTAGACCCTCTCGGGGTTCCTCCCGCCCTATTCCACCCCCGATCCCGTTAATTTCGTAGGGAAATAAAACATCGACCCTTACCCCGTGGAATAAATCCTCGATCTGGTATGACTACGAGACCCTCGTCTCCCCTCGCCCCGACCTGTTTCTCTCACGCGATTTGGTGGGGACGGCGGCGATGGCGACGGGGACGGCGGAGGAGCGGCGGCGACGGGTCGAGCAAATCAAGTACGAGCAATTCTCCCTCCTCCCTCTAATCCAACCGGCAGTAGAGCGACCAACCGAGCGGCGCGAGATAGACCCGAAGACCTCACCTCCGTCCCAGCTCGGCGGCGCCCGTGAGACGTCATTCCCCGGCACCCTCTCCATCTCTGGCTGTTTCGAGCTGGTAAACACCTACTCTTCCAACTCCTCCTCCCACAACTTCTTACGGTTTGCCATGTTTGGTACAAGTTTCTAGGGTTCTTGGCATATTCGGCGGTAGTGGTAGGTTCTTGGCATGTTCATGGTATCTTATTATGAAATTGATTCGATAGACTAAACTTTGTGGTTTTCCTCTCCCAAATCTGATATTTGTGACTTGTCCGTTAGGTAGTTACAATCAGATGATGCGGTTTTCAAACACAGATCCATATTTAGGACCTAGGAATGTGTGTGTGCTTCAGATCAGACTATGCCATAGATTTATTTTTGTAATGTATCCATAAATTAATCTGAAGAATAATGAGATTACATCATAGCCTGGACATTAATAGTTATGAACTTCAATAAGCAATTGTTTAGATGATCTTATTTTAGTAGGACCATGCATCAGCTCTATGCATGATCTTTAATTTTATTTCAATCTTCTATTGTTTGCTAAGGCGGTAGATCTTGTTTTATCATTTGATTGCATCTAGGTGGCTCCCTGCACAGTTTAGGAGCATATTACTTTGGATTTTGGACAAGTTTTGATTTACAATATAGTGCTCTGAAGTAGACGTATTTTCCTGTGACATCTCACAGTAGACTCATAGCCATGAGTAGTTCTTAGTATAACCGTGATGTTTTTTCTTTGGTAATATACGCAGTTTATTTTGTCCATGATCTCTATTCATTTGTATATTCATACCAGCCATAAATCAAGTTTTGCATTATAGTAGCATTGCTAAACAGTCTAAGTATGCATGATGATTATTTGTACTAGTATTTTTTGACTGTTTGTGACATCTCACAGGCTCATTGCTTGGTTGGATTCCAATGTTCAGTAGCATTTCAGTTTTCTGCATGTGAATGGGCAACAATACTAACTTTGGCTCACAACAAGATAACTTATGAACTTTTTTTTTGCATGGTAATATGTGTCTCATTTATATATCATAAACATCATAGTACAAGTCACGTAAACACCGACCTGACAAATCTGAAAAGATAGCATAACGCAAGCCTTTGCACAAAGGACCACTAGCCAAGAAAGAAAACAATCTAAGCCGAAACAGCCTTTGAGCTTGACGCCAATGCCCGTCACCTGTCTCTGGCACCACCACAGCAGCTACCAAAGAAAAGAATGATGGGTCACCTCCTCACCCAAGCTCGAAGTGGCTCCATCGCTGACATGCAGCTTTGCGGACCTCCAAGGTGGCTCACCGAAGGTGAAACCATTGCCGTTGAACGAATCAGACCGGGGCAACACTCCGGACACGCCATCGAGCGCCAGATCTAGCACCCCCGCACGACTAAGACGTCGAAGGAGGAAGCCACACCTGCCATCCATGAACCACGGACCCAGCACACGATCCTCCATCTTCCAGATGCTGTCGATGCAGACCACAATCTGCATTCGCTCCTGGACTACCTCCCAGGTTCCACGCCGACGCTGGAGCACACGCCGCCGCAACGGTGGAGCCCGAGGACACAAATCCACCACGAGGATGCCGCCACCGCCACACCATCCTTGCTTGGATAGACTGATCTCCAAATCCATCGGGGAGGAATCTGAAGAAAATTTATTAAGCGCCGCCATCGTCGCCCCTGAAGCCAAGACGATGAGCGGCCTAAAAACGAAGCTACTTTAGCCTAAAACTATCCACACGCGTGGATTCGGCGACCCCCTCACCACCGATGACATAGGTCATCGGTGGGGGGAGCCGCCGGAGGCCGATGTTGGAAGGCGGGTGCCCTAGATCTCTATTCCTCTCCTGGCGGCTGCGCGCGTGGGGAAAAAGAAAACTGGGTGTATATCCATATTTTGTTCCTGATAACTTATGAACTATGGTTACACTAATTTATGATGCAAGCAGAGTATAATACTTCCAAGAATTTTTCTACCTATTTTCCGATGGTAGTGATCATTTCAGTTGACTAGTTGTCTTACTAGCTAAGGAAACAAGCTCCTCTCCGACATGTAAGCATGCATACACTGTCCAGAAAATGAGTGTATCTGAGCCCGAGACGTCGTCATGTATGTGTTAGGATGATAGAAGCCAAGAAATCGTCATGTGTGTGTTAGGATGATCTAGGGCGTGTTTGGATCTCAGGCTAAACATCCCCAGCCAGGCAAGCAAATTTTAGGTCGCTCGAGCTATAGCCTGTAGTGGGGATAAATACTCATTTGGTTTATTTAGCCACCAATAAACCCTCGTTACCAAAAAGTAAGTTTTATTCTCAATAGTAGGATTTTATTGTAGGAAGCAAGCAAAATTTGACGAAGCAATAGTAGAATTTTATTGTTAATACCCTCGTTGCCAAAAAGTAAGTTGGGACAGGAGGTAGTAGTATGAACACTGCCCAGATCACTTATTGTTTTCTAGTCTAGTAGGCTTGCTTTACTGGCTTAATATAGTATACACTAATTCTTTGCTAGGCTGGCAGAATCAGTTTGTTGATTTTTCCCAAATAAGTGTATTTGCTGAGCTTTTCCATAAGCTAGCTGTTGCTCCGTGCCGACCTCCATATACACTGTGTCTTCATCATAGAACATGAATATGTACATATATATGCTGCCACTTACTCGTGTATTTATCATGGATCAAAGTCTTAGTTTCTTAGATTATTTTCCTCCATATATCTTGCATTAGCTTTAGGATACAGTGCGTCAGAAACAATGTCCAATCAAGCCTTCTTCTATGTTTTTTTTTGCTTCAATTGAATTTTAATGGTTATACTTTCTCATTGATATACATGGTCAGATGCAGAAGGCCAATAGTTCTACATGATCAAGCTCGAGAAGATAAAAGACAAGAGAGGCATGCCGATAAATTCGTGTGTGCTTTAGAGTGGAAGGAGTGCATATTATCCATTGTATTTTGTTGCCGCGTCACTATTTTTCTCAGAACGAATCAACTGTACCTTGAAATAATCAAGATTTTTTAGATACTTTTGTTCCAGCTCTATAATGTATTATATTTTGTATCTTGTTTGTAAACATGTTTGATTTTAGCTTTCAGCCATGCTCAAAGCTAATGACAAAAAAAAATATTTAGGTTTAAAGGTGCTGCCTTTTTTTATGTTGTGATGCTTGCTAGCTGGTGGCATGTGCTGCTTGATGCCTGCCCAAACTGTATTGATTGCCGCCCGCTGCTATTGTGGAGGGATTAACCGAATGAAAACTGACAACATCGATTAGTAGGGAACGTGGGGAGAGGAGAAATAGGGATTGGGGCGATTTTGAACTCGCTGGCCGCGGCCCTGCCCACCTCGCTGCCCCTGGCCGCCGCCGGCCGGTAGTCGCCCTCCTCTCCCCGTCTCCGCCCCCGCGCGTTCTTCCTTCCCTCGGTCGCCCCATGCCCTGGCCACGGAGGGACCGCTTGCCGTCGCTCCGGTGGCTGGCGGTGGCCTCCTCGATCTTCCCTGGGTGCCGCCAGGAGGCGGAGCGAGCCTTCCTCCTCCGGGTTGCAGACCGGCGCCTGGTCCTCCTCAACGGCGCCGAGGTGGTCATCGACGCCAGGCCGCTGGCGCGGGGGGAGTTCGTCGGCCCCGGCTCCGTCGTCCTCTTGCCGGCGCATCGCGTCTCCATCGAGGCTCAGGTGCGCCCCCGCTGCCCTCCCCCTCGTTCTCCCTCCTGCAGGTCTCCCCCCACCTCCCGCCGGTGGGAAAAGTTGCTTCCTTGGATCCGCTCCCGCCTCTGTCGCCGGCGGAGCTCTGTGCGGCTGGCGACCTCCAAGGGCGTCGCTGGGAGGACGTGGACGACGAGCCCGTGACGGAGGAGCCGGACCTGGTCACGCCGGCGTCTCCCCCCTGACGGAGTGGTCACGTGACGTGCCGGAGAGGGGCGTGGCGACCCTCCCGCTGCCTCTCCGCCCTTCGCCCGCCTCAGCTAGGGGACTTCCTTCCCTCGGCGCGGCCGACGCGGGATGGTAGGCGGCAGGGGCGTCCCCGTCCCCTTGGCGCGCGGCGGCCCTCGCCGGCGGTGCCCAGGTGCACGGTGTCGTGGCGCAAGCCGGTGGCGGTGGATCGGCCAGCTCGAGTTTGGCGGGCTGGATCTGGGAGGAGGCCTGCCAGGGGCCCGTGGGCAGTTGATGGGCCTCGGCCCGTTAACAGCCACTATGGGCCTCCAGCGGGTCTAGGTGAAAGAACATTTCTTAATCCCTAGTGTTTTGTGTGTTAGATAACAATACCAAGGATCATTTAATGTGTGTTGAAGTGTTGCAGCTCTATTTGAGAATAAAGGGAAAAGGACTCTGCCTTTGGGGGCGGATAATCCGGCCCCACCAGGGGCGGATAATCCGGCCCCACCAGGGGCGGATAATCCGCCCCTCCCTTTGCCCAAGCAGGCGCAAGCCCCAGAAGGGGGGCGGAATTTTGGCCGGATTTTCCGGCCCCGCCGGATAATCCGCCCCTCAGGAGGGCCGGATAATCCGCCCCCCTGCTCATCGCCAAGGCGCAAGCCCCAGAGAGGGGGCGGAGTTTTGGCCGGACTTTCCGGTCTGGCCGGATAATCCGCCCCTCAGGGGCGCAAGCCCCAGAGAGGGGGCGGAGTTTCCCCCGGAGAATCCGCCCTTGGGGCGGAGTTTTCCCAGGGCGCGGATAATCCGCCCCAAGTGGGGGACGGATAATCCGCCCCCAAAGTTGTGCAACGGGGCCAGATCTGGGGAGGGGGTATTTAAGCCAGCCATCCCCCTCCTGCCAGAACTCTTGATTCATCTTGAAAAAGAACAGATCGGATCTAAAAGCTTCATCCAAGAGTGCTCCACCTAGATCCACCCAAAGGCCCCATCCCTTGGGGAATCGAAGGAGGAGAACTCGATCTTCATCATCAGCAATCAAGCGCTTCATCTCCTCTCCATTCGTTTGGAGAACCTCCGATCTAGTATTTCTTGCAAATATCTAGATCCTCGTTTTTGTTTATATTGATAAACCTTGTTCTTGTGGCAGCTTGTTGTCATCTCGGGAGCCCCCAATTCGGTTGTGGGTGTGTGCCCCGATAGTGTTGTAAAAGGCACCGGTTTCGGCCTCGAAGGGATCCAATAGTGGAGAAGGTGGATCCGGCCTCTCGTGGCGAGATCCATCGGAGAATAGGGTGAGGCCTATTGTGGCGTGGTGGTCTTAGAACCACCCACCCCTCAACGCAGATGTACTTCCCTTAACAAGGAAGGAACTGCGGTAAAACAAATCCCCGTGTCTCCGCGTGCTCCACTACGGTTTCCTCGCTCCTCTTTTACGTGCTTAGTAGTTAGGGTTACATATAGGGAAATTCTCGTAGTTGCATATCTAGAGAATTTACTTTGTGTCAAGCCTAAAATTGAAAAAGTATTAAAAATTGGTTAGCACCTATTCACCCCCCTCTAGGTGCCCATACGATCCATTTCAATTGGTATCAGAGCCTCGGCTCTTATTTCGGGCTTAACCGCCTAAGAGAAGTATGGGTTCCAAGGGAGATGGGACTGATGCTCCGGAGGTAGTCACCATGAACGATCTCAAGACGTTGGAAACAACCTTGGTGAGTTCAGTGGAGGTTAAGATGGAAGAGATGCGTCAATTGATAATGCATCTCTCCACATCCGCAGCATCACCTCCATCTAACTCTGAGGATACCACTCCGCAATCCAAGGAAACGGGTAAAACTGTTTCCAAAGATAACGAAGTGGTAGGTGATGATACTAGTAAGAGCTCCACCTCGAAAAAGGATAGCGGTAAGGATGGATACAATGAGGTTTCTCATGTGTATTCCCCTGATCCGCCTATTCCTCACCCACATATACATAATAGGGGTGATCCACCCAAACTTTTAGCATCTACTTTCTCTCAATGGCAATTTTTGATGAAATCTCATGTGTGCAGTTCCTCCATAGAGTTGTGGAAGATCATCGAAAATGGTCTTCACGTTGGAAATCCTAACAATCTCACAAGGAGAGAAGTGGTCGATAGCCAACTCAATGCTACAGCTCTACACATGATACAACTTGGTGTGGGTGACAAAGACATGCCACACATTCAGCATCTTAGCACAGCTAAAGAAGCTTGGGATGCTCTCACCGAGCTCTTCATCGGAAATGAAAGTATGAGAAGGAATAGATATGATGCCTTGAGCAATGAAGCTGAAGGATTTTATATGCTGGATGGAGAAGACCACGAGGACATGTATAGGAGGCTCAAGGCAATAGCCACAACCTTCAGAAACCACGGTGCAGCTCACGTTGATGATGCTTGGATAAAGCGCAAGTATGTCAGTGCTCTTATGCCATTTGAGCCCACAGATTTGAAAAGTCTCCAAGGTAGGCATAACTATCACCTCATGTCATCCAATGAGGTAATGCAAGAAATGGCCGCCTTCAAAGTGGCTGCCAAGAACGCCGAAGATGCTCGTGCTCGAGCTATGGGGATGCAAAAGGGGGTCAACATGGCCTTGAAGACTAGTGTGATTGATCATGATGAATATGCGGTAGAAGGTATGGACTGTCCCGAAGATATAAAAAGGATCCACGGACAATACTTGGCTCTTTATGCAAGAAACTTTTGGAAAGATCCAGCCAAGGCTAAAGCTGAACTAGATCGCAAGAGTGGAGCCTATGGAAGAAAAGAAAATGGTCCCAAGCTAAGAACTTGCTTGAATTGTGGTGACCGGCTGGACTTCGTAGCTGAGTGTCCATATCAAAGTAGAGAGGATAATGGAGGAAGACTCATTTTCAAGGACAAATCAAAAGTTCCACGTAAGAAACAATTTGTAAAGAAGAATGCTCCTTTCAAGAAGCAACCAAAGATTGTTCTAGTGGCTCAAGAAGAATATTCATCGGGGAGTGAAGATGAAGACGAGGACGATAGCTCTCAAGAGGTGGCTGCTATAGCCACCACATCTACATCAACATCTCTCTTCGACTCTCCGAACGAAAACATCATCAACAAGAATGCTACTTGCCTCATGGCAAGAAGCTCCGAGGGCTATGCTTTCGGTGGGTCGAAATGGGTGCTGGATAGTGGCTGCACTAGTCATATGACCAGAAGCAAGGAGATCATCACGGAGATGCGTCCAAATCTTGATAATATCACAGTCTCCTATGGTGATAAGTCTAAATCTCAGGTATTGGGTCTTGGCAAGGTTTTGGTTGCCCACGATATCTCTCTCGTGGACGTCATGCTTGTTGAGACCCTTGGCTACAATCTTCTTTCTGTTCGTGCCCTTGGCAAGATGGGTTTTGCTGTTTTTATCGATGATGATTTGGTGGTACTCTTATGGAGCAAGTCTCTAAAGGTCGCTTTCGTTGGATACGTCGAAAATGACCTGTATGTGGTGGACTTCTCGGGGAAAACCACTTCGGGTCCGATGTGTCTATTCGGAAAGGCCGACGTGGGCTGGCTATGGCATCGCCGTTTAGCCCATGTCAACATAAGAACTTTGCAAAGTCTCCAAAAGGGTGGCCACATCCTTGGACTAAAAGACAATGTCTCTTTTGCCAAAGATCGTGTTTGCAGGGCTTGTGTTGAAGGAAAAATGCATGATTCTCCCCACAAGAGGAAGACTATTGTGTCATCAAAGAGGATCTTGGAATTACTTCATGTGGATTTATTTGGTCCTCCTTCTCATGCAAGTCTTGGTGGGAAGAAATATTGCTTGGTCATCGTCGATGATTACTCAAGATACACATGGGTATATTTTTTCAAGCTGAAAAGTGAGACCCAACAAACTGTCATCGACTTTGCCAATGAAGTTCAACGTCAACACAATGTTCCCATCTTGGCAATTAGAAGTGACAATGGCTCAGAATTCAAGACTACACTTTAAACGAGTTTCTTAGCGAAGAGGGGATTAGACACCAATATTCCGCTGCGTACACCCCTCAACAAAATGGTGTAGCCGAGAGGAAGAACCGGACTTTGATGGATATGGCAAGATCTATGCTAGCTGAATTCAAGTCTCCTTATAATTTTTGGGCTGAAGCCATATCCACTGCTTGTCACGCATCAAACCGGCTCTACCTTCGGAAGATCTTGGACAAGACCCCATATGAAATACTTACCGGTAACAAACCCAACATCTCATACTTCAGGGTATTCGGATGTAAGTGTTTATTTCTTATCAAAGGTGTCCGTTTGTCTAAATTTGAATCCAAGGCTTTAGAAGGTATTTTTGTTGGTTACGGTGCCGAATCCCACACTTATAGAGTCTACAACAAGCTCACTGGGATTGTTGTAGAATCTTGTATTGTGGAGTTCGATGAAAATAACGGCTTCTTTGTAGGGCAAGTTGATGTTTGTGATGTAGATGTTGAAATACCCCAAGATGCCATAAGAAGAATGGGCGTGGGATTTTTCCGCCCCATTGAGGAACCCCTTGTGGCGGATCGGGAAGGACAATGATCCACACATGTGGAGCCCTCATCTACACAAGATCAACAAGCTCCTACTGTTGGAGACAATCCTGCACCAACACCACAATCTGCTGAAGACCATCTGTCCACTGGACAAGCTGGTAGTCCCAGGCCGGACTATCCCCCCCTCCAAGGGGCAGACAATCCGCCCCTGGCACTCCAACTCGTTCCGGGGGATCCGAAGGAGAAATCAACATCTCTGAAGCTCCCAGGCCGGATTCTCCGGCCCCCAGGGGCGGAGTATCCGGCCCTGGGTCTCCAACTCCAGTCAGGCTTTCTCAGGAAGATGGTTCTGGTACTTCACCTCCCAGGCCGGATAGTCCGGCCCCTCCAAGGGGCGAATTATCCGGGCCTGAAGAAAATGTTCAGCAACAATCTTCTGGCAGTAACGGTGACCAAGATCAAGGGCAGGGCAGTAATCAAGACAAGGATACAACTATTGAATCCAGTCCTCCTAGAAACAATAAGGACATTGAGGCTCGTCGCAAGGCTCGTGCTGATCGGAACCTTGAACTAAGAGGTCACACTCTTGACAAGGTTGTTGGTGATCTATGACGAAGGGTATCCACTAGAAGAGAGCTTGCAAGCTTCTGTGATCATCAAGCTCACATTTCCATGGTTGAACCGAAGAAGGTTTTTGATGCTCTTGAAGACCCCGATTGGGTTGTTGCAATGCATGAAGAATTAAACAACTTCGAACGCAACAAAGTTTGGAAGCTCGTAGAAAATCCAAAGGATTGCCGCAATGTTATCGGCACCAAGTGGATCTTCAAGAACAAACAGGATGAAAATGGCATTGTTATGAGGAATAAAGCACGACTCGTGGCTCAAGGATTCTCTCGAGTAGAAGGAATTGATTTTGGCGAGACCTACGCTCCTGTGGCTCGCCTTGAGTCCATCCGTATCCTTCTTGCATATGCAGCCCATCATAATTTTAAATTACAACAAATGGATGTTAAGAGCGCTTTCCTTAATGGTCCTCTACATGAGTTAGTATACGTCAAGCAGCCCCCGGGGTTTGAGGACCCCAAATTTCCGAACCATGTCTACAAACTCGATAAGGCGCTCTATGGCCTTAAACAAGCCCCACGTGCGTGGTATGAGCACCTTAAAGAGCTTTTGCTAGACCGTGGATTCGAAGTTGGGCAAATCGATCCCACTCTTTTTACTAAGAAGGTTAATGGGGAGCTTTTTGTATGCCAACTTTATGTAGATGACATTATTTTTGGCTCTACTAACCAAGCTTTTAACGATGAATTTTCGAAGCTTATGACTGACAGGTTTGAGATGTCCATGATGGGTGAGCTAAGGTCCTTTCTTGGATTTGAGATCAAACAACTTAGAGAGGGAACCTTTATTAACCAAGCTAAGTACATCCAAGACATGCTTAAAAGGTTCAAGATGACGGATCTCAATGGCGTTGCTACCCCAATGCAAACAAAGTGTCATCTTGAGATCAATCCCAAGGGTAAAGACGTGGATCAAAAGGTATACCGATCCATGATCGGCTCTCTCCTTTACCTTTGTGCATCTAGGCCCGATATCGTGTTAAGTGTAGGAGTGTGTGCAAGGTACCAAGCCGCTCCTAAAGAAAGCCACTTAGTGGCAGTCAAGCGAATCTTCCGATATTTGGTTCATTCCCCAAATTTTGGGTTATGGTATCCCAAGGGTTCAAGTTTCTCTCTATGTGGTTACACTGATTCAGATTGGGATGGTGACAAAGATGATAGGAAATCAACCTCTAGTGCATGCCAATTCTTGGGCAGGTCTCTAGTGTGTTGGTCATCAAAGAAACAGAATTGTATTTCACTCTCAACCGCCGAAGCTGGATATGTTGCTGCTGCAAGTGCTTGTACTCAATTGTTATGGATGAGGCAAACTTTAAAGGAATATGGTGTCAATTGTGACAAAGTGCCTCTTTTATGCGACAATGAAAGTGCTATCAAAATTGCTTACAATCCCGTGCAGCCTACAAGAACAAAACATATAGAGATTCGCAACCACTTTATTCAGGATCATGTTGCTCGTGGAGATATTGCTCTATCCTTTGTGAGCACGAAGAACCAACTTGCTGATATTTTCACGAAGCCCCTTGATGAAGCAAGATTTTGTTATTTGAGGAATGAGCTAAATATCATAGATTCAAGGATCTTGGCTTGACTACCCTTGCACACTCACTTGCGCTTTTTCATGTATTTGGTTTAGATGCGGGCATAGACATAGGGGGAGTGTGGTCCTAATTGATTGGGCCAACCCTCCCCCCATAATGTCGAAAGCAAGTAAAATCATTTCCCTTAATATCATTTTGTGATATGTGGGTCATCGATGAGCATTGGTTTTGAACTCAAGATACATCTTCACGGTGTCATGCCATGCGCTCCAACATGGTGGCTTCGGCCACCGCCCTCTTCCTCGAGAAGAGTTGGTTTTTCATGGGTCTCGTTGGATTTTCTTGCATATCTTTTGTTCTTATGGAAAACACACTCCAATTTGGCTTTTGATTGATTTGATTCGTGCAAATTTGGGTGTGTAGTACCATCTCAGTTTGATGCTCTCAACCCAAGCCTTTCTCTCCCTTCTTGAACCATCTATTCTTTCACACAAGTCCTCTCAAACACCTTCGAGAGGTTTGCTAGGTTGCTCTGGCCTGATTCTGCACTGTACAGAATTTCTGGGGGGGGGGGAATTATCCGCCTTAAGTGGGGGCGGATTATCCGCCCCAGGCGAAATCTTTCCCTTATAGGCTGGGTCGGGGAGGGCAGGCTCAAACAGAGCAGCCAGTCCTCCCCTAACCCTACCTCTGTCCCCCAGCCGCCGCCGGAGCATCCGCCTCTCCCGGAGTTGATTCGACCACCGGATTCTCCGGGCTCTCCCCGAATCTTCTTCACCTCGCCTCCGGGTATCTTCTCCTCCGTGATTTTCCTCCAATGAGTGAGGGTAACTCCCTCACCTCTCTCCTTTTGTATGGGATGTCTTTTATTTGGTGGAAATCTCGTTGTATAAGGTTCTTGGTGTTGTTCCTTACATGCTAGAATCAGTAGACTTGCAACCCTAGTACCCGATCTGTTTTGCCATGGCAGATCTGAGCCAATCCAGAAATTTTCTGCGGGGGGCGGATTATCCGCCCCTGCCAGGGCCGGATAATCCGGCCTGGAGAGCAATTTTTTTCTGTTTTGGTTCTGCTTCTGCCAATGCACTTCCTTGGTTATGGGGTTGCACTGCTACTCTTTCTTCATGTTTTTCTCCTGGACTTGTGTGTATACTTATCTCCATGCTATCCCTCTAATGCTATTCACAGGTGGTTCCAAGCCGACCAAGACCTTCGTCCGTCGTCCCCGTCCCCGTTATCTCAAGCCCACTGCAGACGGGAAATTCATTGACGAGACCGAGGTCAGCAGAGCAGCAAGAGAGGGTGAACGGATGGCAGAGGCAAGTAAGAAAACTAAGAGGTCCGCATCTCGCAAGGGCAAACAATCTCGGCCCAATTACAAGGCTATGGACAATCTTCAGTATGTCACCATTCGTCAAACTGATTATTATGATGAGGCTGACATCGATGGTCCTCCCGAGGATGAAATGTTTTGGAATGCTCACTTTCGGGCTATTCATGATGATGTCTATGCTACTCTCAAGATTCGTCCCATGCGTCCCATCAATTTGACTGAGGCTCAATCCAAGACAAGGCTCACTGAGGCACTAGATGTGACCAACAAGATGGGGCTTCACCACCTCATGACCATTCAATGCAATTATGACTCTTCTGTGGTGCGCTAGTTTTTCTCCACACTTGTGATCTGCGGTGATGAGCGCCGCACTATGAAGTGGATGACCGGGACTACAATGCTTCAGTCAGACTTTCGCACTTTTGGGTAGGTTCTTGGGTATGCTTTCCATGGTCGTGACACTCCCGCTGGTCACCGCATCATTACTCCATTGAAGCCATCCATGGACATTGCACTTGCTCCTTGCCTTTCCTCTGATGGAGTCGCTGGTACTTTTGCTGGTCTCTCTCCCCTGTATGCAGCCATTGTTGGCATTTTTAGGGACTGCATCGCTCCTAGTGGTGGCAACAATGACAGGATCCGTGGTCACCTGGTTCCTCTCCTTGCGTTTGCTCACGAGTGTGCCACCAACACTGGATCAGCCACATGTTACAAACTGGATGTCATGGACTATATTTTTCATGAGATGACGGATGCTATGATCAACAGGCTCTCTATTCCTTATGATCCGTTCATAATGATGCTCGTCAAGCATATGTTGCCCCATGAGGATTTTGGCACTGCTCTGGATGGTGTTCATAAGCCCAAGAAAATCTACAACAAGGCTCAGAAGACTCATCACCCCTCCACTGCCCCGAAGTCCTTCATGCGTGATGCTCAGGCTAGTGGTCGTCGTTCCACGGTGTCCCCAATGGCACGTGAGGTCAAGCAGCTTAATTGGTTCCAGCGGAACATTCTTTGCATGGGTATTGACATTCACAAGGGCCAATATGAGGCGTACCGCAGGGATCATGAGAGGGATCACACGCAGCAGCTTATCCTCCACCATGTCTCAGGTGCCACTGGCAATCCACCTCCTCCCACTGCTCCGGATCCGTATGCTCAGTGGAACACCTCAGGGATCAACTATGGCGAGCTCGAGAGTTGTCTCTTTCCTCCTCCACCGAGGGCACCCACTCCTCCAGCTGATGACGATGATGATGAGTATGATGAAGAGGAAGGGGACGGGAATGACTACGACGAGGATGAGGCGGAGTGATCTCCAGGGGCGTTAGCATCGCTCTTCTTCCTTTTTGGCGTTTCGATGCCAAAGGGGGAGAAGTAGTTCTATTAGGTCTCGTGGATTTGCAAGGGTCGGGCACAAAGCTCTTCGATTTTAGTCATTTTTATTTGCTTGCTTGTGCCGGGTCGGGCACAAGCTCTTCGATTTTAGTCGTTTTTATTTGCTTGCTTGTGCCTTTTCTAGCGTGAACTTGTTTGCTATTTGTGGTTGTTTGTGTAAGACTATGTCGTACTCCACAGTTTGGTACTATGTTCGGTATTCATGGATTTCTGGATTTATCTATCATGGACCCCATGGAATTCTGGAATTATGGAGCATATTTAATGGCATATGGATTCATGGGATTATCTATGTATGCCTTGGCTATATATTCCGGTGGTATGAAATTTTTTCCCAAACCTTAAAGTAGTGTTCTACCTAGTGTGTGTATTTGTATTCAAATGCAAATCTTAATATGCACACATCTAGGGGGAGCGTCTTTCATTATTTAAGGTGGCATTTGCCGGTTTTATTGCAAATCCTAGTATTGTCATCTAACACCAAAAAGGGGGAGATTGAAAGAACATTTCTTAATCCCTAGTGTTTTGTGTGTTAGATAACAATACCAAGGATCATTTAATGTGTGTTGAAGTGTTGCAACTCTATTTGAGAATAAAGGGAAAAGGACTCTGCCTTTGGGGGCGGATAATCCGGCCCCACCAGGGGCGGATAATCCGCCCCTCCCTTTGCCCAAGCAGGCGCAAGCCCCAGAAGGGGGGCGGAATTTTGACCGGATTTTTCGGCCCCGCCGGATAATCCGCCCCTCAGGCAAGCACGACGATGGAGCTCGCCGACTTTGCCGCGGCTTCGCTCGACGCCGCCATTGATGGAGAAGTGCTGCTACTAGCCATGGAGTGAGGATTGGGTGTGACTGGTGCAGATTGGAGCTAGGGTTTTTTCGAGAGTTCTCGCGGAGAGCTCGAGGAGGCACTCAACTGGAGGAAGAAGATGATGCAAGGAGAATGAGGTAAAAAGTGGAAATTTCCCCAGGTTACTATTTATCATCCTCGGCGTCAAGATTCATGCAGCTTGATCGGACGGTTGCCGCGTAGACGACGTGTTCGCGAACGTGCGCGGAAATTTTGCCACGTCTCCAACTGTCGCCGCCAACGGTTCGTATCGCTCGCGCGGGAAAATCAGACATGATTGCGTTCTCTGCCTATGTGAGTTACGAGGCATCGCTGACCTAAGCTTACGTCGTCCTAGCTGACATAGGTAGATGAGCCGTCACATCAAAGATTCCGACATAGACGGAACCAATCCGACTACGGAAGAGTACGATGGAAGATTCAGCTTTTCTCCGACTTACAAGTTGAAGACGGAGAAAGTTTTGCAGGGTTCTTTGGGAGGACTACAAGATATTGCTTGACGATTTGCTGACATCCAACTAGACGGAGCACTCATCTAAAAAGGCAAGACGGCGCAAGATCTCGGAGTTCTCCGGGGCTACTGTTGGGGATATGCTATATGGGTATCCTCATAGCATGTCACTTATCCGGATAACCCGGGTGGCCCACAGTTGGTAGCATGGCCTATGGACTGCTGGGCGGCCCAGTTAGATGGATCCAGAAGGGAGGCCCATGCCGGATAAAGGAAGGCTACGGTGGAGTCACCAGTGTACCCGGAGCCTTGGAGTGCAAGATACACAAGACTAGTAATAGACGATGTAGGACTCTGTAACCTGTCCAGCTAGGACTTTTCCCTGTAACCCTAGGACCTGGCGACTATATAAGTCGGGCCTACGGGAGCCTTTAGGGCACAAGAAAAATCTCATAGATAACTACACACAACCTCGCACAGCGAACCTATCTCTGTAACTCGGCGTATTGCCCTTATAGTGATTTATAGCAGGAGTAGGATTCCGCCACCGTTGTGGGATCTGAACCTGAGTAAGCTGTGTTACCTCGTACCCGTCAACCATCCGCCTTACCCCACGTCTCTAACCACGCACTGTGAGGACCCCTCCATGGCGTACTCGTCGGCAATACCACGACATGCAACCCCACAATTAGTAGCCAAATACACAATGCATTCCCCTAGGCCCATAAATGGTGAAGTATCATGTAGTCGACATTCACATGACACCATTAGAAGAATAGGACCATAACTTAAATACTAAACCATTGAATAATATCTCAACACAAATCCACTACTAACAACATGACTTCTCCCATGTCCTCAAGAACTAAACGAACTACTCACAAGACATCATATGGATCAAGATCAAAGATGATATGGTGATGGATAACAATCTGAACATAAACAATAATCCAATGGTTTCACTCACAAGCATCGACTACAATAGTAATCAACACCGAGAAAGTTTCCCCTAAGAACTATGTAAGTATTCAACACAATTGTTACAACGGGATGGAGTGGTGATGATGGTGCTGGTGGAGATGATGGTGTGGATGATGATGATGATACCGATGAAGTCTAGCTTGATGATGGTGTTGATGGCGACGATCTCCCCTCTCCGGGAAGGAATTTCCCCGGTAGAAATCTGTCTACTGGAGAGCTCTTTCTCTCTCAGTGTTTTCCGCCCCGCAGAGGCGGCAAAATCTTTCTGTGGTCGCTCCCCAAGTTTTAGGGTTTCGAGGGGAAGATATAGGCGAGAGGGCGGAGCCAGAGGTGGGACACACCCCCTATAGGCGCGACCAGGGGTGGCCCGTGCCTAGGGGGTGTGGCCCCCCTGTGGCCCATCTCCGCCTCCCCTTCTGGCTTCCTTCATCTTTTGGGAAAATATGATTTTCCACAATTTTTCTGATCTTCGCGAAATTGCATCAAAACACCTCTTTTTCCGTCAGAATCCTGACTCCGGCAGTCCATCCTCCAAGAATCATCCAACATGCAAAAACAGATGAAAAGACATAAGTAACACCTTTTAATATGAAATATATCAATGAATAGAGGCAAATTATGATATAGAATGGTGATGCAAAATGGACGTATCAGGAAGCCCTAGGTGCATGGGCCCTTCCCCTCCTTTGGTTTCCCTCATGGGCCCATTTTCTCTTGGGAAGTTTGGCCGTTAGTGGAATACCCTTTCAAATTAGATTTTTAATATTAATTATATTAATTAATATGTAAATACATATTACCAAATCCGATTTCCCTCAAAACACCTTTCGGTTCCCCTTCGATTTCCTCTGAACAACTTCGGAACTTCCCGGAATAATTCTGGTCCCCTCACGGAACTTTTTCGGTTTCCTTTCTTTCTCCGAATAACTTTGGATCTCTCTCAGCAGAACAATTCTGCCTTCTCTTTCTCTACTATGATTCCAACTTACGGATGATCTCCAGCTCATCGTACCCTTAAGTGGATCCCCTCACGGCTCGAGAATGGCACAGTCATGATCTCTATCAATGATCAATAGCGGGACCAGGATGCCCATAATGATCCATGTGCATTCCATGATGACGATGTCATTTGAACCGTAAACGCTGAGTCCAATTCCCTTTGTTTCTTCGATATGACTTTTCCGAGATCCGATCGTTTGGTATCACATACCTTTGTTCAATCTCGTTACCAACAAGTACTGTTTTACTTGTTACCACGACATTACATCCCCGTGACTTAGTCACATGTTACAACATTATAGATGTAATCTCACCAAGTCGGCCTAATGTATCTTACCTGTCACTAGGTGAACAAATCCTGGTCTTGATTCATAGGCCTCAACCCGTTCCTCTAGATACCCAACATACACCTTTATCGACGTGGATTTCCTACCCGTGGTGGCTACGGTGCATAGCCTCCACACCATCGGATTGTGATGCATGTGCTCCCTTTGATTCACCTGCATGTTCATGGTGACAAACGGAGTTAACTTCCCCGCAGTCCTACACCACCAGCCATATAAATTGATGTATGTGATGCTGCATGCAGCTGCGAGCCTTGTACCCTTGATATAGTGGATGGGATGCTTCATGCAGCCGATATCCGTAAGCAAACTGACCCTGGTCTCGCTTATGCAGTATGCGCATGGGTCATGTATTATCTAACACCGCCCTCGTGAAATTTGGCACTAGTTGCCACACTTTTATAGTAAGCCGATGCAAATATTAGTTGTCAACAGTATAATTCGTAGCGTTATTAGGGCTGCGGCGTGATCAGTTAACTGGAATATGGAAAATACTGATATGGACATTGAAAAAGTTCTGCTTGCGGCATTGACTTTGGCAAGAACTTATTTAGAAACTGGACAATAGTAGTTCGATTTTAAGAATCATGTAGGGAATATGATAATCGATTTTATGCGATTGGTCTCGTATCCGTCATACTTAGTAGAAGAGATACTTTAGTTAGAGGTGTGATGTAAGTTGAGATGTAAATTCTTGCATCCGTCATACTAAAGAGGTAATTTAGTTGGAGGTGTGATGTAAGTTGAGACGTATTGCATGTATGTATGTGGTGATTGCCAAAGGATATAAAATGCACCCCATATTTCACATACATCTATGAACGGATACATGAAACCGTGTCCGCTTCCGTCGTCTCACTAGTACTCCCTCCGTTTCAAAATATAAGATGTTTTAGGTTTGTGAAGAAAATGAATCTAGACTTCTTTTAGTATGTAGATTCATCCCAAGGTTAAGTGAACCTACATCCTAAAATAAGTCTAGATTTATTTTCTTTACAAACCTAAAACATCTTATATTTTAAAACGGAGGGAGTACATGCATACGAAAACAAGTATGCTCATGGACAGCGGGTATGTACAAGGGAGAGACTCCACCGTGCAAGCATGCATGTGTATTGCCGTTTTACAAGCATCAATGCCAGCCACTGCCATACGCATGTGTTTGCCGCCAAACTGTTGTTGAGATGAACATATGTGTTTTGCCGCTCACTTTGATCCCATGCAGCTGTGGTGCATGGATGTGAATTTTTAGCCGTCGACCGTGCTAAACAGGTGCTACATGCATGTCTCCCTACCGTGTGCACCGACGTTGTTTGCTAACACCGTGTGCTCCCTTAATCATATGGACAGATCAGACGGTGTTTAGGGGGTGTACCGTGGCCACCATAGGCAACCCACTATTTCCCACACCTTTATAATCACCATTTCACTGAGTGACGTTTGATGTAGTTACAGCAGCCTCGGGAGACAGTGATTAATATGATCTCACGGTGTAAGGAGACGAAGACTATGTTTCTGACTATTATAACGATGAACTTCGTGACTTGATCATGCTGCAATCTTCGGGAAATGTCCATCACATCATTCATCAATGATATGACCTTGTTGTCAAGTGGCACTATCACCCATGATCAGGAAACCTTGATTATCGATTGCCCAACGAGCTAGTATTAATAGAGGCTACTAGGAACTATTGTTTCATATCACACATGTAGCAATGTTTTCACTTGATACCGTTATAACACAATATGAAACTATTACAAACTTATTGGGATATGACAATAATAAACCTTTTTATTATTTATCTCTAGGACATATTCCCTTCACTATTTATATAAGAAAAAGTATGTTATATAATGGGTTATGTCTTAGATTATCTATAGTAATAATGTTTTTCTGATCCTATCATTATGAATTGGATTAAAATTAAACTACAAAACATGTAACTAAGAGACGATATGTTGTACAATGAAGATAAGTGTGGCCGAATTCTTATAATAAGATAACATCTCTCAACTAAGAGAAGACTAAAGTTTTTTTCTATTTTTTCTCTTCCAACTCATCAATCATCCTATAATTGTCAAAGTTGAGATAAAACTAGTGTACATGACCTTATTTCAGAGTAAACAAAACCGACAAAGGCCTTGTTCGGTTTCACTAAAATTGAGCGGGATTGGCAGGGATTGAGGAGGACTAAATCCCATCTAAGTCAAAATCCCCCTAAATCCCGTTCAAACCACTCCAATTCACTAGGGAACCGAACAAAGCCTAAGGCCTTTCACAATGGGATGTTTCTTAGACTAGTCTCAATGGGGGTAGCATAGGTAGTATCATGCATCACATGCATGCAAAATGCTTATGTGTCACTATAATTAATGATGAAAGAGATTGTATTGGTATCATAGGTATATACGGTATCATAGCACATAGAACTAGAAAAACTCATACCAAATAAATCTTGTACACGAATTTACATTGAGATTCTACAAAATAATAAATACACTAAGACTAGTATCATGTACTCCCTCCGTTTGGGATTATAAGTCCCGCGCGGATAACTAGGTTGCTAATTTGAACAACAAAATATAAATATTATATCATAAAAATTATACCATTAAAAAATTTAGAGATTATATTTTCTAATGGTATCATATAGTAGTATCATAGTTGTATAGTATTTAATGATTTATAGAATCCCAATACAAATATGTGTTATTTGGTATTAAATTATCTAGTTTTATGTGATATGATACTATATCATAATATGATACTTTCCTCATTAAATGACATGCATCGTTATATTTTTGCAAATATGGCATGCATGATACTAGTTATGATACTTTCATTAAGACTAGCCTTACATAAGTTTATTGTACTTGCTCTTAGTGGTGTTGCATTTAATAATTTTAGTCTCATGCATGTGTGTGATTTGGGCTAGCCAAGTTTTTTCCTATAATATCGTGCAAGGGGTGTATCTTAGCTACTCCTTATTAAATGGCATGTCACATAAACAAAGCACCTAGGATAGTGCCTTAGGAAACACCCATTGTGAAAGGTTTAACTGAACCTGAAGAACGGGATTAACTAACACATGTGTCACGTTGCTGTTGGATGAAGAGAAAATGGGATCCCCGTTATAAACGCAAGACTACTCCAAAATAAAAGAAATTTCATACGGCTCGTACAATCCAAGGGGTATTTCATATGGAGTCTAATTAGCAGTCTGCAGCCGCGAGATTTGCATGAATTTCCTATGTGAGCACAAGGATTAGAAGTTCATGAAAGCTCTACTTGAGTGAAAAGTGGAATATGCTCCAGCCTAACTGTATTTGGTCTTCCTGACCAACTGTAATCAGTTTTCCTTACGGTGGCCGGCCTTTTTCCTCCGGTGATTCCTCTAAAAATTCAAGCATGCAGTCCGATGCCCACGCCCACGCCTCACTATGCACCTTCCACTGGAGGATTCTTCATGAGTTCCCTAGCCTTCCTACAAAAGTTCAACCGGATGGAATGGAAATGTCAGCTCTAAAATAAAGAAAACCCTCTTATATGGAACTTGATAACTACATGATTCCTCTTCCTGGGGTTAACAAAGTAGGTCCAGACCTACACGTTATTCAGACACACAAGTCGCACTAATAATAAACATGAGTTCTCCAGAGTCATTCGACACAGATAGTCAACTGCATCTTCAGTGTAAACGTACTTTGCCAAAGACACTCAAAACAGATAAGCATAAGAGAGTAGGTTACCGTAGTTCACTCTCAATGTCTGCATCCCCAGAATCCAAGTTTTGCGCATCCAAGACACCGTCGCGGGCTTGTTTGTACTCCTGGGGTTGCAGAGCAAATCAAGGAACGTGATCAGACTACCATAAGATCAATCTGAAATAACTGAACATACTGCCAAGCTAGATGTACCTTGAGTAGCATGAGAACTGAAGCCTGACGGTGGCAAGCTTTTGCACAAGCAGGCCGTAACATTCTGCACCTAAGAGCATCTGGCAAAGCACCTTCACCATCACCCATGAGCAGTTTAAAAAGACTCCTGTTTGCATACGGTGTTGCACTCTCTGGGTGCCATACTGCCTGCGATCAAATAATATAGGTCATGACAATGTTATTATCGGCTTAAAACGATGTCACGGATTAGTTTTATTTTATCCCTTGTCCATGGGGCTAGCAGGTAGAAAGCTGTCTAATAACTTACTACTCAGTTATACTGCAGAATGAAGTTATGGAACCAGTTCTCTTACTAGATTGATTGGCTTGTTCGATTTTACATGTACCTATGTCTGGTCAATCTGGGTACAGCTAAACTAACCTTTCGATGGCACGTCCAACATATTAAAAGAAGCAATAGACACTAGAGAACTGCTGCTTTTACTAATTCCTTGTAGCACCCTAGATAGTGTTCACGGCCTAGAAGCAATAGATCTATAGAGAACTGTTGCTTTTACTAATTCCTTGTAGCACCCTAGTTGGGTTGCATGATGGAATCTTTTTCATCCTTCCACAAATAGTAAGATGCGTGAATTTTTGCACATTCTTGTATGATGGCTTCAGATCATATCCATTTTCGATAGCCATTCGTCACATCTAATCGCAATTTAAGCTAGTGTTTAGTCAGATATATTCACGGCAGCATACATTATCAATTGTGTCCGAGTCCCTTCATTTGAAATAGACAGAGCTAATGGACTCTTTGTGTCCCAGTCCACTATTCATTATCAATTACATTTATTTCCAATTAAAGCTCATATTTTACACTAAACAAATGTTAGTCATGCTAGTGGTTAGAGTAGATAATAAAAACCTAGTTACAAAAAAATGCTCACCCACTAGTTCCCTGTTAACACAAAAAATGCACTTCCTAAAACCATCATAATGAAGTGCAAGAGGTTTACCAAACCATAAATCTGTGATGCCATCTTATGCTTCTTCTGCTTGAGTGCCTGCGTATGAGCATGTGACTTCATTAAGCCTTCTCTACTTTCAGGGCATCGTTTCTCCTAGTAGACAATAAGTATAAGAACATGAATTGAGCATTTAAATTTTGGAATTAATCACCATTAACTATGATAGTTTCTATCATAAAAGAACTTCAGCAACTTGTGGTCAAAATTCTTCATAGTATGGTATCTAGGTATCTAGCTCTTTCACATGCTTATTGCTACAATGCATACTGCAAATGCTGCTTCAAATCGAAAATTCCTTTACTGGCCCGGAAGCTCAGAGTCCAGCATCTGGTCCAGCTTTAAGCTTCCAAACCAGGGTATGGGCTAAATGTTTCATTGGTTCAGAGGTCAGTTGCGCCAAGTTTTATTTGGACCAAACTCAAAAGTCAAGGTCTTACAGGGCCTCCTATTTTATTAGTGTCGAAAATGCGGTAAAAATGAGGAACAGTGAGGCTTTTTTGTGCACTTGAAAGAAGTATTCTACTAGAGCACAATTATTCTTTTTGCTGTCACTACCATATACCAAGCACCAAGTGAGGCCTGCATTGCAAAGTAGATGGAAGGCACTAGGAACATGGGGATATGAGCAACCAATGAGAACACATCACTTATGTGCTCCCAGTTAGGTACATCCTATGGAGGATAAAAGGGCTCGAATATACTCGTACAACTTTTTTTCGATAAAAGGCGTTTTTATTAGACTCAAAAGTTTACATCAAGGTGATACAATCTACTCGTACATCTAAGATAGCACTTTCCTAGGTATCAAGAATTTAGTCACAAGAGAAAAGAATGCAACATAATTTAGAATTAGTATGTCACTGAACTAAAATTTATTGCTCATGAGACATTATTCCTATATACTAAGAAGCAGCACACCCTGTACATGATGCTGGTGTAATTCAAAGACGCGGTATGAGATCCAGAACTATGAGCAATATGTGAAATTCCTGTGCCTGAGAGCATGTAACAATCCTATAGCATTACAATATTTGCACCGGTTCTTTTCACATGATAAGTCGTTGACAGTTGCTAGAACTGAGACTGCCGTACAATCTATATGCAAATATCATTTTGTAAAGAGTACAGCAAGTCAGCAATTGTCTTATCTTAACAGTTGATCTTATCAGGTGTAAAGAGTACTTCTCAATCTTTGAGGCAGTACTTTTCCTCAGTGATCCCTACCAGTAGGGATGCAAGTGGACGTCCGTCAGACTATCCACACGTGTCCGCCATCTAATTCCCCTTCTAATCAAGCATACACATTAATACTCAGCAATTTGTTTCCTAAGCTTTGCATGGCATCTAGCGGACTGTCCGCCCTGTCCGCTGGACAGTCCACTTGCATGCCTACCTACCAGTTATCTAGTAAAAATGCAGAGTTTGGTCACAATGCAGAGTTGTTCCTAAGACCTCACAATACATGGGCTCATGATGAGTATTGTTGGGTAGCATTCTTATTAGGTCAGGGACATATATCATCTCTGCATGATCTTGTTAGCCTTCTAAATTACAGTTTCTAGTTCTCAGCTAGTCAGTATTTCAACAACTTTTCTTTTTATGATTTTCACAAGTTGGGTACCTAAGACCTCCCCCCCCCCCCCCCCACCCACACACACACACACCCCACCCCAAATTAAAAAGTTGTGATAAACTCATTGTAAATGTGGTGTCATGCATAAGTAACCATAACTTACAGTAACACTGAATAGACACATTCAGGACTGAAGATCAAAAGATGTCTTAGCTTTCAAGCAATATCCAGTACAAAAACAGCATAAGAACAGAAAATAACATACCATTGCCTTTATATCTTCTATTTTTTCATGAGAAATTACCCCCTCTGTACTCCATTTTGGAACATTTGGAATTGAGGAAGTTGAGTGAAACAGCATTCCAACCTCTTCATTGCAATCTCGTACTGCAGTGGGCTCTACTGGCAACCTACCCAACTGGGCGACAAAAGGAAAACAAAATGCCATTTTTATTTTAATAAAGAAGAAACTATAGAGATTATAACAAAATAATCTGAACATTATGTAACGTAGAATCAATGTAGAAAATTCTCATCAGAAAGAACCAATAGTCGAACTTACATACAGGACTCCACAACTCGTACAATATCCATTTGACTGAGTACTGTGATTAATATGAATATGCATGTCTACCTTCATATGGTGACCCCCAGTAGCAAGTAGATTTCCATCTGATGAGAAGTGAAAGCATGCAACCTTCTTTGCGCTTGCTCCAGCTGAATAAATATCTCGAAAAGTGAACCCTGCGTAAAATTGAATACAAACAATGACTTAAAAATAGTGTAAATATAACACACTGAACCAACATAATTTAATTCTACAATTGTTATGTAATTCCCGTTTGTAAAGGGCCGAAGGACTGCACGGCACTTGGTTCATGCGAACTTCAACCTATTTGAGTTTACTTAACTGGGCCAGTTTAACAGTAATGCTTTATGATACTACACACTGCTGACCAAGGGAACCCGTGCCAATAATTTTCATAATCCTTATGACTAAACAGCTGGACCATAGTATCACACCTTTAGTACAAGCCATACAACGACTTCGAGCATCTCTCAGACCTGCAGAATCATCACGTGAAAAGAATGAAGCCACCTTATGTCCCAACCATTCCTCCTGCAGAAACCGATACATGTCAACCTACAGAAGTCAAGGCACAAAAGTATCAACAATACAAGAAAGATACTCCCAACTAACTCATGAACATCAATGTTGGTTAGTAATATCTGTTTGTCTAATTACTTTGAACTAGGGAACAACTTACAATCTGATCAGTTGGTGATTCCCCAGTCCCTGTGGCATCAGCACCACAAACAACTAAAGAACTTGATATACTGGCATTATGATGCATCAATGGCATTGATATGGTAATTGTTGAAGGGGTTGAGGATGCCAAGCTGGGGAAGGGGCCAGTAGTATTCATAGTACCAGAGCTGTTCACTGGACCAGATGATGAGATAGGCTGCTTGTGCTTTCGCCCATGTTGATTCTTGGAGACCTGTAAAACCACATCAGATTTTGGGGTTTACGGATTTACGAAAACTGGAATATTTAACAAAAGGAGATAGTATCATGTAAAATGATTAAAATCCACATAATTCACGAATGTGAATTCATGTTCCTATTTATACTGTCGGGTTTCCAACATATTCTTCAATAACTGTGCAGCTCCTTATAAGAGTACTCAACGGATGTAAAATACTACATCTTAGCTTGATGCAAATAATGCAAAGAGAGAAAGAAACACACCCCAGAACTTGAGGGTATATCTGACAGGCATGAGGAACCATGAGATAGATCCCTTATAAGAGTACTCAACGGATGTAAAATAGTACATCTTAGCTTGATGCAAATAATGCAAAGAGAGAAAGAAACACACCCCAGAACTTGAGGATATATCAGATAAGCATGAGGAACCATGAGATAGATCCCTTACCAATATTAGTGTTGTTATCTTATTAATGACAATTGGAATTATCTGGCGATGCTCCAATGGCAGCTTAGAGTTCAGTCCACCAAGCTAATAAACAGGAATTAGATGTTATATAAGACAGTAAGCTGTGTGTGATTGAGGCGGTTGGCTCAAACTATAAGTGGAACAATCAGATAGAGACAACTGTTTGTACCTTATCATTGATCTTGAGCCCAACAATAGTGAAGTGCAGATTATTCATCTTAGTACTAGGAGCAAAGCATCGAGTAACTGTACCCATCTCATCAAGACTTTTCTTCTTCCATGGTCCTTCAAAACAATTATAAAAAGTTGGTTAGGTGAAGAATCTGTGAGGTGCAAAAGAAATTAATTGTGTAAATAATTACCGTAAGTATCACAATTCTTCCTCTCTGTTGTAACACAAAAGAGAAATTCAGGGAGAGGAAGGTTTGCTTTGAATTGTTTAATAATCCTTACAATAGGTGCAATTATCCTAGTTTGGATGTCCTCAAACAGTAGCTGGAAATGAAAAATGAGAACACATGCAAACATGAGTTCATTCATACATAAAAGAAGAAATGTGTAAAATAAAAGCTTATGTCAGTACCGCTGGTGTAGACGGAACCCAACCATCTATTTTAACTGTGCAAGAAGAAGATATTGGATCACCATCATATCTGTTACTCTTTCCAACCTGTAAATGCAACCCAGCAAAACCATATTAGAAACTAATACCATAACCAATGAAAGACATTTTGACTAATTGATTTCCACAAGATAAAATTCACTCAGTCAGTTCATTGTTACTAAACCAACCTGGGACAAGCTTTGGGTGGGAGCACTAGAGCTCGGTGCTTTGTTGCCATCTGGGGCACCGGAGAAGCTCGACTTGTTGTTGCCATCAGGGGCAGAACCAGATGAACCCAGGGTATCATCATTGTCATCAGGGCCAGCAACTATCAAGTCGATGGAGGGAGGAGGTGGTGGTGGAGCACGGCACACCAAAGTGTAAACACCCTTGTAAACTTGATCAAAGTATACTTTCCCAATACCATCCTTCCCAAACCGTTTCTTGGAGTTCAAGAAAACAAGGAATTCTCTACCCCCATCAATGCCAGTACCAATAAACTGCACCATGTGGGCACCAGCGGGCTTTCTCACTACGCCAACTGGACTGAACTCGTATATTCGATCTCCTTTTTCGATAAAGGGCGCTTTATTACTTAGAGTTTAAGCATTACACCCGGCCTCTGCATAACTAGGATGCACACAGCCGCAAAATCCAGCAATCCGAACATAAAGGAGTAATAAAAAAAATATAAGCGAATTACATATCATAATGAGAAATTGTAAAGCGCCTAAGGAGCCGAAGGTAGGTCAATCCGCAGATTATGTTGCCAGCCATATCGGGTGAACAAATCCCGCGCCGTGTCCTCCAACCGCGTACACACCTCCGTGAAAAGCATGCGATAATCCGCACGATGAAGTGTCGCCCAACACCGAAGGGTGCCAGTGCATCTGTAAATAACCTGCAGAAGTGAACAGTTTGTATCATTAAATACTTTATCATTTCTACATAGCCAAAGCGACCATATAATGGCAATCGCTCCTATTCGATCTCCTAAATTCTTGAACTCCGGACCAACTGGAAACCCACCAATAACTGATCCTCCACTAGCAATGATATTCTCAAAATCTGCAAATACCATATCTTTATGAAACTGAAAACCTGAGATCTTGATAATTTTCCCACTAGGCCATTCCTTTGATTTTGAGTACGCCCTGACTCCATCTCTTAGGAAGACATTCAGTGCATTTCTTGGCCTGAAATCCCTGGTGCGGTAGAAAAACCTCACATCCTCCCCCAGAAGGTTTCCAACCTCTGTCTCATACTGTTCCACGTAGGTATCAAAATCAAAATAGATTTGTGGATGCCGGTCGGGCTCTTCAATCGCTAACCATCTGACGATATCCTGTTCAGCGGCATATAAGATGGCACAGATGAAGCACGTGCAGAGCAACTGATCCCGAACTGAAGCCATGATATCCACATTATTCTTGGTTCCTACAAGCAAGGCCTTGTGCCAGCCCCATTCATAATCTGGTAAACCACCGGAGACCTGTTGCAAATCAAAAATATCGGTACCAATTAAGGCAATGTCAACAAAACTAGTTCCCAGCAGCAAGAATTACGACCACTAAGTTCTTGTTATGATATAGGTACACGCAGCTAAGATTCATCAAGCATATAATCAACAAAAGCACAAATCAGATGTACAAGGTAACATCGATCTTCACAATTCCAAGATGATATGATGCTTGTTATTACCAAGTAAAATTGCAGAGAGGTAGATCATAATAATATTACCCACTAGTACTAACGGGAAAGAACATGTACAAGAAACACCAATGATATTCGTAATTAGCATTTCTGCAAGTTTAAGACTCTGAGCATTTCTACAAGTTTAAGACTCTGAGCATTTCTGCAAATTTAACACAACCTTTATTCTACCTCCTCAGAAGCCACTTAAAAATCATGTAACTTTCGGAAAAGATGGATGTTCATCACGATATATTTGCAAAATTTGGTGCAAAAACGTTTCCATACACAATTTTCCATCGATTAATCAATCTGGTAAAGCCTAGGACCAAAATTCGCAACTGCATATGTCAGATCATGATGAACAACCATGTACTTTCTGTAAAAAACATCTAGTTTTGGAGATGGACCAAGAGGAAACTGAATATTGGCTGTGTGCGCAGCCATCTATATATGCAAAACGGAGGTTGCTGAACTTGATGCTACAGAGGGATAAGTCTGTGTTCACCTCGGACGGGAAAGCAACGAGTCCTCCATGCCCTCTCCCTTGCACCGGCTGGTTGGAGATGTCATCGGACGAGGGCGAGGTTGAAGACGAACTGCGACCCCTCTTCTTCCGCCTCCTGCTCTTCCTGTTACTCTTCTCGCCAGCCATTGGGAGTGGGGACGCGAAGCGCCTCTCTTCACCGCTGCCTGACCTCGCCGCCGTGCAGCGCAGGGTTCAACCGGCCGCCACCACCACCACCACCGCCTCCAACTCCTCCCCCTCCTCTCCTCCTCTCTCTTTTTCTGGACCGGGCTGGTTCTCGCCGCGACTCCCTCACGCACGCCGCCTCCTCCTGTCTCTCTTCCCCTTTCCCCCCAATGCGACGGGGGCTATGGATTGGTGCGGCGGCTTCGCATTCTTTTACTTTTGCTATACTGAGTTACTTTTGGTCCAGGATTGATGAGCGTCAGAGCAAGAGAGAGAGCTTGGAACGGGAAATGCGGAGTTTCTTCATCCCGTTCCCCGAGGCGGTTTGAAGTTTTCCGGAAACAACCCTGGGGTACGCAAAATATCGCTACGGTACCAAGCTGGACTACTGCATTCCCGTCCGTGCTCAAGACAGGTTTAAAAGTCCATAGGAAAGCTCCATATTAGTTGATCAGATCTTCATGGTGACACATACAATTTGCATGTGAACTGCAACCATGTTCCTTCGGAATTTTACGAACATTTACTCATGAATTTCCCTTCCCCGTGAAAGAGGATTTTTTATAACTTTATTAATAAAACAAATTTGGACCAGAGTTCTAGAAATGAACATGTTAGTTGTAGGGTTGTAAGTCAAGAGCTCATCATTTTGACATATATATTTTCTTTCTTTATAGTTTCATCTTCGTACATATTAATACTTCTTAGTATTTCTTTTTAAAAATATAGGCACAGAGCAAACACACACCATGATCTGTGCCATTCTGGAGTGGTCTATTTCACCCATTGGGCTCGCGGTTCATCTTTGTTTGTCTTAAGTTTGTTGTATTGCTACCGGACTTATTTCACTTTCTACTATTGGAATACTAGATGTCTCGGTGACTCTAATGAATCTGTTAACATAGTATGTGAACTTATTATTGCAAACAACACTTTTCCTTACTCAAGAAACCAAACTTAGATGTCTTGATGATGCTAATGAGGTTCCCAACAACCCCATATAAGTACAGCATAATCCACCTCGATAGAGCCTGGAAAATTTGCAAAATATGCCGATTTTGCAGAGCAAACGCTACTGCTCGTGATCTTCTAGCAGAAAACATCAGGGCCAGTTGTTAAGGGTGGCAAGGCTTGGATTGTCTATCAAAGCTCGGTGAACGGAACAATAACAGGTACAGTGAGAGTTCCCCCGAGTGTCATCTATTGATCGTTGGTGCATGCCAGAGCCACCATTTTACTAAGTGCACTCTGAGGTCTAATGAATTGAATCATCTTTATATCAATTAATTTGTTCACCAATAGGATGTTGATCCACAGGGTTAGACCCATAGATAGTTGAGTGGGGCCAAGCCCCCGCTCAAATCTCACGACTCCTTCCAAATTGTCAAGCAAACTGTTAATTTTTTTGAATTTCGAACATAAATTTCCTGACTCAAACTTTGTGCCCCTTCTCTTTGGGTCCCATCAGTGGCAGCAATAGAAGTGACTAGAGTATAGGCTCGTTAACAAAAGGAATCCATTTGTGAGTTGGTTATTTTAAGGAACAATTTGTTAGTTGTGAAACTAAGAAATGGATGTTCTTGATAATCTAAATGCACCCACCCCTTTTCCTTTCTTTCCAGGTCCAGGGCCCGATGGCCCTCGCATCTCCTCTCTGGCGATGGTAGGTGATAAGTAGGGTGAGGGCCCCATCCTTTCTATAGCAGTAGTGGTAAGTAGGGTTTGTTTTGAGTTCTACTCTATGATGGTACTTGGATTTATGTCAGTAGATGGGAGTATGGTGTGGATGCTTCTGAGTGGCATTTGGCATCGCTTGGTGGTCGCCTTCTTTCTCGTCGAGCTCCTATGGTCGAGACTGCAGCAAAGGAGAGCCGAGCCACCAGTTGATTTCCACGAATAAGCTCGTTGGTGGAGGATACTTTGATCTTGTTGTTCCAGCTCCTTTTGGTCACCTTGGTGGTGGAAAGGGCAGCAGCCTGCGAGAATCTAGTGCTCTGTGGGAAGATTGTTGAGTTGTGACCTACGGAGATCATCAATGGGCAAAGTGGTGGTGGTGTTATCCTCGAGCGAAGAGGTCTCTCCATGCTGTGTGCGTCCTTCCCGTGTTAAAAAAATGATAATCATAATGCCCAAGCTAACCTGGTCAAATCATCTACATTCCAAGATGGCCATTTTAAGTGGGTTATATTTTTCACATACGGCTTAGTATAGTAATAATAATAAGAGTGAATTCCACTTTTTACCCTCTATTTGTGCATTTGAGACACTAATTTTACCCCCTATTTAGTAGAAGTTGTACCCGAATGTCTTATTTAAGAAAATTCTAAGCATGATTTTGTTCTGTTTTAGCATTCAACACGTGTTTTTGGATAAGACTGACATGTTAGGACGATGTGCCACCACAAACTATGTCAAGATCGTAGGACGTCGTCGTCGATCAAATCTATCCTTCTCTGCACCAAATGTTCTATTCTTTTTGCCATCTTGATAATTTGAAAGTTCAATCATCACCTCACACCTTGCCCAATAGATATGCATCAGAAAATGAGGGTTTAAAGTTTCCAAACATGGTAATTTAGATGAATTTTCACTACATAGGATAGTTAGTGTCACAAATGCACAAGTAGAGGGTAAAAAGTGGAATTCACTCTAATAATAATAACTATAATAATAATTTACCTGATTATCTTTGTTATTGATATGTTATTTCCAAGGTTGAAGAATATTCCATGTTTATATATATAAAAGAGTTAAATTCATCGTTAGTCACTGAATTTGTTTGACAAAATCAATACAATCACTATACATCGGGAATACAAGTTCACGGTCACTGAAGACGCGTTGGAGCCTCACTCGCGGTCACGGCTCACCTCGTAGAGATGTATTTGGTGACGTGGCGCCGCTGTCAGGTAAGTTAACACGTAGGTAAAGAATAACAATGGAATAACAAAGTAAATGAGGGCTTTTTTGCAAAACCGTCATCCCCGTCTCTGCTCTGCGACATGTCCCTGGCCACGGAAAAAATCTGCCGTCACCGCCCCCGATGGAGCACGCCGGCGCTTGCTCTCCTACCTCCACGCCGGTGCGTGCTTCCCCTCCTCTCCACGCCGGATGAGATTCCCTCTTCTCTGTCTCTCTGCTCGATCCCTACATTAAACTATCCCCGACCCCAGACATGTCAGTGGCCACAAAAAGCCAGCGCCGCCGCCGCCGATGGAGCATGCCGGTGCTTGCTCTCCTACCTCCACGCCGGTGCGTGTTGCCCCTCCTCCCAACGACAGCGCGATATCCCCCTCCTACAGGTCTCTCAGATCGATACCCACCCTAACTTGACCCCGACCCCAACAAAATCCGTTGCCGCCGCCTATGGAGCATACCGCCGCGAGCTCCCTAGCCTCTCCCACGCCGAAGTGATCTTCCCGCCTCCCCACGCCGGCGGTGCACAGTCCGGGAGGCGCATCGTGCAACACAAAAAGACGCGGAGCTCAGGCACTGGGGCGACGCCTGAAGCCGTGGTGCTGATTCGGCGACGGCGTTGGCGTGGAGAGCATGCAACGCGAGGGCCATAGGGAGGGCAAGTTCGTCGGCAGGAGCTCGGGGGCCGCTGAAGACCGACCATCTACCTGCTTCAGTCGAGGAGCGCCGGTTTCCGGCGATGCCAGGCGCGCGCAACCTTGGGTCGGAGTTGTCCCTCCTGACGCCAAGGTAGGCCTCGCGCGTGCAACCAGAGGTTGAGGACGACGCCCAGCAAGCCCGTGCTATAACCTACAAAGAGAAAATGACCACGCTCTCCGGGCTCCCTCAGACTCCCGTGACATGAGGAGGGGGAAGGCGATTTAGAGGTATGTGTCGTGTGCATAGGGGAGCAGAGGACGACTTGCTGGTCTGCAAGACATTGCTGCCGAAGGGAACCTAGGTGCTTGCGTTACTGCCTGCAGAGTGCTTGACGAAATGCTTGATGTGATCGGTGCTACTAGATAGCGGGAACGACCTGTTGCTTGACCCAGCGGCTTGCATGAGCCGGCTTGTGCCGACGAGGACCAGGTAGCTAGGCCAGAGGCCAGCGATTCCTTGTCCTGCAGGAGAAAGAGCGGCGGCGGAGCACCACTACGGACCAGCTGAAGCAGTCTGCCTGTCCAAACAATTAGTCTCTTATTTGATTGAAAAATAGATTTTGGATTTTTTTGCAAATGATACACGTAGAAACTGACAGTGGGTCCTGGCTCACCACGAGCGAGGCTCCAACACGTCTTCGGTGACCGTAAACTCGTATTCTCGAGATACGGTGATTGTATTGATTTTACCGAACAAGTTTAATGACTAACGATGAATTTAACTCTATATAAAAGAAAGGAAGGAAATGCTTTAGTTGTGGTGGGTACGGTAAACGATATGACACGAGCAAGCATACGGATGCGCGAGGGTCCAAGACCAAGCACCTTCAATCAGATGAGTGAAAGGAAGGGTCATGTGCATTTGAACTCACTGGGTGGGACCATGAGAATTGAGGGGCTGAACTGCAAAAGAACCACCTTTTATACCAGCAAAAAGAAAGCTGGCGACGCCTCTTCCTTCTCCCATCCGCCTGACACCCGTACGATCGACGACTGGCTCCGCCTCACGTCCGTCAGGGAGAGAGAGAGGATCATGGGACGGGAGTGCAGGAGCGTCCCACGAAGAAATCCCACTGTATTCGCTTCTGTTTCAAGGTTAAAAAAAATCAAATTCCTTTTGGATTAACCACTCGTTTTTGTGTTCACCTAATAAATGTAAAATATCCAGGAAAATCAAAACCAAACCCATTATGAAAAAGAATGAAACTAAACCTCACCCACACCCTCAAAGATGGATCTATGTACTGTATATGTATGTGATCAACCTCTAGTTACAATGAGACTCTAAATCACCGGTCATTGTAGGAGGAATTTTTTGGAACGGGAAAAGCGGAAGGAACTCAACTCTGAAGCAAATGGGAGACAGCACAGCAAGTAGAGATTTGGTTACAGAGAGTCGATTGACCCCGACCAAATGATAGTGGATGTGCTTGGTCACGGAGTACTAATTAATTAGGCTATGTTCGGTTAATCCACCTCTAGAGTGGATTGGACGGAATTAGAAGATATTTTGACCTAGATGAGATTTAAACCACATCAATCCATGTCAAACCACATCAATCCAACGAAAAACGAACAGAGGCTCAGTGTGATCTGAATCCTTGTCCAAGACAATTCTGGAAGAAAAAAAAAAGACTTTGTCCAATGTCTTGCACAAAAGGGAATTATTGTGAATGCTGAAATTCGGGCATGACAGGCCCAGTACAATTGACAACCATGAAAACATAGAACAGCCAAATTTTACAAATGGTACAACAAATTTATGACAAAGTTCACAACTAGCAATCGACGGAGCAAATGATCCTTTTAATTCATGGGACAAAATATTCACAGAGTCAGGTCAGGTTCACGCAGAAAAGCATATACAGGTATGCGACTAATTAGACGTGGACAGCTCTTTTTACAGGTAAAAACCCATGATATACCATCCCTTAATAATCACAGGCTGAAGCAGGTAACATGGATGGATGTTGAACGCGCATCACGGCATCGCGGGGTTCTGATTTTGCAATCACACCGATGGCACCTGAACACGAGATCTTACAAGATACTGTTACTACTTACTACTGTTTAGACACTTTTGGGGAGGACAGATCCATTCTCCGTCGTCCTGAAGCCTGTAACCTGAGTCAAAAGAGTATAGGAATTCAGAAAGTAATCAAACTGCTGTGAGAGGGCAGTGTATGGTAATGCGTATAACATTATATCAGATAATGGCGCTTGCAGGCATTTGCCACAGGGGCTGTGCATAAAGTTGCATATGAACACAAGACCTCCAGAAATAGTGTCTACCAGAACAAAACAAACAGGAAATCCTCAGGACAGATATGCAACTCAGTCCCAATAAAATTCATATGCAACAATTCAAGCACATGTGTTTTTTGGACACTTCATGATTGAATAGCAACCTAGCTAATTTGATTTTACCTTAGCTAGCTTATCCCTCGTTGGTGTATCTACCGATATCTTCTGAACACAAAGCCGTTGGAGAACACGACGTTCAAGCATAACCTCATACTGAATATCGCTGTTGTGTGGTGACATGCCTGTTAGTACCTTCTTTTCAATCCCCACCTTCTCTAGAGAACAGAAAATATAATGACATGGATGAGAACACACTTCCTGGTTAAAGAATTGGGTTTGGCAGAGTCAAAGCAAGATCTATGGTGGAATGAGCAACCGACCTGCCATGAAAGGAGACTGGAACATTGTAATGCTTTTAGTATGATCTCCACCATCATGAATCTTGTTTCTGAAAGGCAATGGAGCTTTAAAATCAACACCAGGAATTTCCCTGTCAATGGAGAATGAAATGAGCATCCATGTAAATCTATGAAATGGATAGAGGCAGAAGGAAGATATCTGAAGGGCACACTACCAAGTACTTACATTGTTTCCTTTCTTACACAATCAACCTGAGCATGAATTTGGAACATTTCTCCTGCGTTTTCCTGAAGATTCAAGTTTGCAGGAAGTTGTGCTGCCTCTGATGATATTTCCTTCTTCACTCCAGGATAATTGGTCACTTCTGAGCCATCCGAACATGTTCCAGCTTCACTCATCTCAGCTCTGCAATCTGCAGAACGTTGAGATGTTTGTCTCGACATCTTTGTTTCTCGCATCTCGAACTTCTCGATTCCATCTTTATTCTTCTCGCCACTCTTTCTTGACAACAGACCACTCAGCTCAACATTTCCCTGAAAAGTGCCATTACTAACATGGCCATCCTCCCAGAATGTTTTTTGTCTGGACTCATGAAAATCAATACCAGGGTCGAAGTCTTGCCTTCGTGAATCCTTGCCAGACTGCTGAGAACATGCGGTGCGCTGACCAAATACAGTTTGGCTTACAGAACTCACAGGATCGAACCCCTGTCTGGACTCCTTGAAATCAATACCAGGATCAAACCCTTGCCTTCTTGAATCCTTGCCAGACTGCTGAGAATATGCACTGCGTTGGCCAAAAACAGTTTGGCATGCAGAACTCGCAGGATGAAATATGTCTGCATTTGGGTTCTTGATGGAGTCAAAATTGTCTTCTTTCTTTTTGTCTACCTTCTGTCCCAAGAAAGTACACAAATCGATGTCTCCCCGAAGGCCCTTGGCTCCGAATGGATCTGAAAACTCGATTTTATCGCCAAATATATCTGAAACAGGATTCTGCAGGTGAATGTCATCATACAAAGCAGCACTGTCAGGTCTGTGAAAAACAGAATGGACTTTTGAAGGAGGTCTTCTTTCAGTTGGCCCCACAGTTTGATATTCACCCATGTCTGGAATGGAATTGAAAGTTTTATCCTCGTGCACTACAGTGCAACTCGATCGGTTATCTGGTCCAGAGCTGCCCTTCAGATGGGAGGTAGAAGAACCCCAGTCAGAAAATTTCTCCTGAAGTGATAAACGGCAGCTTGGTTCTCGAGTTCTCTGTTGCTCCATTGCCTTGTCTGGCCAATAATCTGCTTCAAGATTCTTCTGATCTGTTGCTCTTTTATAGTATTCTTCTTGATCCTTGAACAATGAAGTTTCATCAAGATGCACGTCCATTTTTGGAATATCTAACTTATCCAAGCATGTATGGAAGTCATCCTTCTCATTCATGTTATTCTCTTCGCATTTAGCAGACAGTGTTGACTTGCACGTTCTGTCTTTCATTCCTACGATATATTAAACCAAAAGGAGGAAGAAAACTAAGTATAAATGCATATGCATAACATCCTAGTCTATACAAAACATCAATCATCGATGTAAAGAGTCTTTGCTAAACAAATGACAGAATTTAATAGCAGAAATCACTGACCTGCAGCAGATGAGCATGATTCTTCACTGCATAGAATAATTTGGAAGGATCAGCAAGACAATTCCTCATAATTGTGCATGGCATATGGTACAACTTCAAAAACAATGAACTCAATCAAACAAGACAGCCAAAGTAATTCGCTAGTACCTTAATGGACTCTTCCTTTTGTCTGAATCGTCTACCATTTCAGAAGACCAAGCAGAAGGCCCAAAATTGCTGTTTGAGTTGGGTCTTTTCTTAAATGGTGGTTGCCTGCCAGAATGTTAACAAGGTCAGGTTGTTGTGTGAATATAGTTTCCAGGAGGTTTTGTTGTGCTTACCTTTCCCAGTCAAAGTGTAACATATCATCGTCATCATCCAATAATGATTGATCAGAAAAGATGTCATGCCCTGATAGATTTCCTTAAAATAAATGCAATTAAGAAATATATAAGGCTCAGAACAAAAAAAAAGGGTGGATTGCACTAGTTTATCAGATCAGTATGTCAACTGCAAGCATCCGGTTAGGCAGACCCAGGGTCAAGACAAAATATCAGTTAGCAAACAAAGCTAGTACCATGAATTTCAAACAGCACATATCATTAAAGCAGAGAACTATAAATGAATACATTACGATGTATCTCAAGTACTTTATCCATGCTAACTGGATATCAATTGGGAAAGAGCATGAACAGCAACACGAATTCTGGGTAGTGCATCAAAATAAGGATACCACTAGCACAGGCAATTCTAACCTGAAGTCCCACATCTTGTGCTAGGTCTTGTTGAGGTTCTGCAATGATAAAATGAATTATTCATAACCCCTCAGAACTTATTAGTCATACCCCAATATAAGTGAACAAGTACCTTTGTTCTATAAAACTAGAGTCAAATGTATCAAATTGATCTGCTCCTGGAGTAGGAAAATGATCATCTGAACTGAATGATTCTATCTTCCACGGTCTCTCGGAATTGACTTGAGGTAGATTATCATCTGTTCTACCAAACCTTGCTGTCCACAGTAGAAAGATAGAGCATATTATATTCTTACTCCAGAGGTGGTCAAACTCAGTAACAAGATGATGCAGCAGAACTTACAATGCCAACCTTCTTGAGGTTTACAATGCCAACCTTCTTGAGCTTGAGGTTTACAAAACATGTCCTCATCCTCAGGATAGAGATTATCACTATAGTTCTCAAATGGGTGTGAAAAATAACACAGATTCCTCCTTTCATAGCTTGACTCATCAACAAGACTACCCATTTTGTGTGAAGCACTTCGCTCTTTCATCATGCTGATACCATTCATTAAAGAATCCTGTTGAATTGATAGGACAGAAACTTTTGTAAGTTCACTTTAGATTGAAAATTAGGGAAGAACAAAAAAATCTAGTGCTACTTTGTTAAGTTATTAAATGATAAACATAAATCATATCGCCGTGGGTACCATTTTCTCATAGAATTCATTACAGAAATCTGAGGCATCAAAGCTGTAAGAAATTATAAATGAAATAGAGCCACCATCTCCCCATGAGTTTTCTACTTTTCTGTATACTTAATGCATGCCTTTTTTTATGTTTTTCCTGTTCCTATATCATATAACATTCAGACATGATCCCAAAGAAAAGGGTGAGGCAGCTGAGATTCTCACCAATCCCTTTGTGGCATCAAAAGGCATAGACCGTCTTGCTTTATTTTGCGTGTACCGCATGGCCTTTGGTGGCAAAGGTAAAATCCTGCAGAACCAAAGTAATTGTAAGATGTAGCATTAGGGTTGCAAACAGGAGCCCGCATATAGGTGTTCTAAAACTCAACCTAGTGCAATTTTTATTTGAGATAGTATATGCTTGACTTTTGATATACCTACATGCGGGTTAGCAGGATGTCCACTTTGCAACCCTATGTAGCATTTAGCCAGTGTGAAAATCTCAGACATCGTTCTTCTAAAAAACAAACTCAGACATGATTTTCTGTGTGCCAGGCGAGGAGCTTCATTTTGCTTAGCATACCTTACTGCTGCAGCAGCAAGGTGGAAAAACTAAATTGTTTGGATCAAATCCTATTTGCTGGATCAATAATTACTTTCTAGCTCTCAAGAGAAATTTTAAATAGCAGTTAATTGCAATTCTAATACACACTAGTATCTGGAGATTATTATTTACTTTACTGTAAGAAATAGTTTCCTTGAGGTATTTAATTTCACAGTAGTTGTGTCAATTACTGCATGAGCCAATGGGTGCTTTATTTTGAGAAATAAAAACCTACTATTTTTTAAGTTACTGTCTACTAGCAGTATATCTAATAAACAAAGAGGGGAGTTTATACTACTCTACCATTTTCTGTAAAACTGAAAACTGCCTATTTAACTTCTTTACACCGAATAACCTCTATAGCTGAAAGAGTCATTTTCAATACGAGACAACCTTTTGGTGGATCTTGGTGACTGGGGAGGAGTTTCCATCTTGATATGGCCAAGGCCTGAAAGCAGAAACACAGCTGTCTATTGAACCATTTTGATATGATGTTAGAATAGGAAAAGGAAATGGACCAGGATTCATCAAGGATAGCAAGTTAAAAGCTACACATGCACCACAATGCTCATATAAACTTCATGGTGAAATACATTAATGATCTCTAAGCCATAACAATTCTACTTGCGCCACTAAAGCCAATACCTTGATAAACAAATCTATACACATGAATGTTCTTTGGTGAAAGTATTTGTGGAGAATGCATACACATTCTATATGTAGTCACAACAGCATGAGAAACAAATGTTAACAGAAAAATGTTTTTTAGGTCCAAAATTTCCATAAAAAAACATATAGCAATGCAGCAATCATGAAATATGTAGCTGTACAAGGGTGGAGTGCTTCCAGTTGTCACATAGCAATTGTGAAACAGCAGTCCTTCCAGTTGTCACAGGCAAGTTCTTGGAGCTGTCCTTTTCAGTTGGGAGCCACCCGTTAGTCAGGTGGAGAGGGGGAGGAGTGCCTAGGCCATTGACACGGTTTCAAACCACGGTTGTGGCACCTGGTGCCCCTTTGTGACACAGTTTCAAAGAAATTGCCCATTTGTGCAAATATAATTCTAATAAGCCGTGTCCAGATACAGCATTCAGACAATCACTCATCGCAGAGATGTGGAGCGCGGCAGGCGGCACAATGCTTCAGAGATGGCAAGCTAAAGGGGCGCGTTCCCTGATCATCCTGAAGATCTGGTGGATGCGCAACGTTTGAGTGTTTGATGGAGCAACCCCCACATGCCTGGAATTAGTCGATTCTATCCTGCATGAAGCTGATCAATGGCAGCTAACTGGTACAAGGTGTTCTGACGACTACCGATGCATGCTACGTTAGGCTTATAGGTTTTGGTTTTTCTTTCTCCTTTTGTTTTTGCTTCCTCTTTCTTGTTTATTTTTCTGGTTCTAATTTTTGTGGCTGGATGTGTGCCATATAGCGTTATCCTTCTAATACAAAATGACACACGTTTTCATGCATGTCTTGTGGGGGACAACCAAAAAAACTGCATGTCAACATTCTTTACATGTTATAAGCAATATGTACTGACCACATTAAGATGTTCCCGAAATAAAAATATGGTTATGCACTAAATGTTCTCGAAATGCACCTTTAACAGAAAATGAAACATGCGATTCACGGGCAGGTTGGGCGGTAGATTTACTTTTTGGCCCCTCGTATTTGACCAAATCAATAAGTGACATTTCTGCAAGGACAAAACATAGTTAAAGATAAGCTTTCAAAAATATAGAACAAGTGAATCAATCTCAATTATGCAATTTATGTTTATTATTACAAAGTTCCATGTTGACAGACTCAGATATGCAAACTACACCTTTTACCTTTTGTTGCATGAAATAAAATAAAAAATCTCACATATCCTAGCTAAGCGCTCCTGTCTATAAATGTTATTAATGGTTTCCTTTCAGGTAGTTGCGATGCATAAATCTAAACCATGATTCAGTAACTAGGTTTATTAGAAATAACTGACTGATAGTAGTGAAGGAAACATCACCGCCACTGTAGAGATCCACATTTTGATTCCGCTTCTTGGCACCACAGTTTTTAGATGGGGATATTTTGCAACCAAGAGGATCTTCATGATGGTTAACAGCAGTGGTAACATCTTCATGACCAAAAGGTGATGGCAATCTGCAAAGGTACACAACTGACATCTCACAAAAACTAGACCAATCAAGCACACCCGTCATACATTCACACAGCATGAAGATACTGACCTTGGATGTGAACCTGCAAAACAGAAGCAACCCGATTTATAATGAGCTCAAATTTGTCGAAAAGCATATCTCATTCTCCCTTTGACAGGTACATATTCAAGAAAAGAACATATAAAACTAGTGCCTACAATGTGAAGTTTGTGGATGGAATTGACCTTGACAATATATCTGTGCTAAAACATGCTGTACAAAAAAAGATTCCCTCATCTGACATATAGATGGCTGTACTCTTACTTGTTTCCTTCGAATTGATATTGTATGCAGAAGTGATTTTCTTTAGTGCCTCCATAGGAGAAGGAGAAGCATTAAAATTTGCACGGTCCACATGTGGAACAGCACCATCAACATCTGAAATAAGAGTAAAACGATCATACTAAGAAATATCTGAGAGGCTAAAAGTATGACAGTCATTCAGGTTCATGATGAAGCATGCAGCACTAATCATGGAAGAGTGCTCCCAGAGAGCACCATGCAGAACAAAATACGGCACATAAATTGCATTGGAAAATTCATTGCTGAATAAATACCATTGTTGAATTTACATTCATAGTGTACCCAAGGAACCTCTCACCAGTTCTTATTGGTAGCTACAATAACATACTAGTGCTCTAGCTTCTATTCATGAAGGAAACCAGATCCATTGTTCGTTGGATTCATACACTAGAAAGTTTCTATTTGACCAGAGTGGCATTAGTAAGCCTACTCGCACCTATTCTCCAACATTGTGCTAGAAGAGCATTAGCCACAGAAAAATCATGTGCATAAGACTGCAAAACATGCATGGAAACTCACTTTCGGAGCCGTTGTTGCGTTGACTGATTGAAGCTGCCAAATTGTTCAGGCTTAGAATATCAAGCGACCGAGGTGCCTGGTCACCATAAGCCTGACCGCATGCGCCATCTGTGTCATCCTGGTTCTGTTGTCCTCCTGGCCTCTGTTGCTGCTGTCTCTTCTTTTGCTCAAAGTACTGCCTCTGCCTGCCCAACGTTTTTGTTTGGACAATCAGTCTCACAGACATAAGGACAGCTTGAAACCGGTGAGCTTAATAACGTTACCTGCTCTGTGTTGATTTCCTCGACTGCTCATTTCAGGGACCAACACGCCGAAGGCAAAGCCGCCGGGTTCAGAAAAATCAACCAAACGTTAGCACTGCGCTTCGAAATACAGTGCTGCTACATGCTACGATTATTCGGAAATTTATTTACACGCCAACCAGCAACCACCGTTGCATTCTCACATTCTCACAGTTCAGAAACAACCCAGATTGATTCGAACAAAATTAACTCGGATAATGCAAAATATCCCGAATTAACCGCGGCTGGAGCGCGGCGTAAACGGAAGGAAGGGGGATTCGAGAACTCACGGCGTAGACCTGCCTCCTCGAGCCTCCCGTCCATTGCAGCATCGCCGGGGAACGATCGGGCTAACACCCGAGTGGCACGGAGAGGGAGGGCAGCAAGTAGGGCGCGGCCGCGCGGGGGCGGAGGGAGAGGGACGGGCGTGTAGGCGACTGGGGCGGTGGGAGAGAGGCGGCGGAGAGTAGTCGGTTGAGGAGGTCGCGGCGGCGGTTCCGCGAGGCCGCGGCGGTGCGCTGGCGAGCGGGGAAGCGGCAGAGGGTTAGGAGCAGGAACGCGAGCAGCTCGAGAGGCCGTGTAAGCGGAGGAGGCGGAGGGAGAGTGGCGGCGGAGAGTGGTCGATTGCCGGATTCCGCGGCGGAGGCTCGGCGAGGCCGCGGCAGTGCGCGGCCGAGCGAGGAAACGGAGGAGGATTGCGGATTGGGGGCAGGAACGGGGGGAGCGCGAGCACCGCGAGGAAGAGGAGGACTGAGGAGGCGCCGAAGAGAAGGTGGGAGGGGGAAGAGTGGCACGCCAACGGGACGGAGGTGACTCGGTGGGAATGCCTTGGCACTCGCATCGCTGTCCCAAACAAGAGATTAACTCGAAAGTTTTCTGATTGGCCCGTGATAGTCAGCCTAGAGCCCGTCCGATCTGATTTAAGTTCTGATTCTGGACCGTCCGATCTATACAGCATATCCTGTCTTTTTTAACGGGTAAAGGTCCCGAAGGATCTGGAATCTATGTTTTTTTTTGCGGGGATCTGGAATCTATGTTTGATTGGCGGTGGGTGTATATTTACATAAAGGACCTCAAGAAAAATAGAAATTACAACATAGTCCTTCAATTTACATCAAACACCCCACAGAAGCTCGCGAAACTGTGACCAGTCTCAACGCCGATGAGAGTTGACCTCCAGACACGGCCACTCTTGCCTCCGCTGGGGATGAGACCACTTGGGAAAACACTAGCGAGTGATGATCGTCGTCGTGCCGAGATCAAAGAAGATCCTCCACTTAAGGAGGAAGAAAAGGCCCAAGTTGTCGATGAGCCTGGGCACAACAGGGCCATCCCCATGGCCAAAGATAGCATCGACGGAGCATCGTAGCTTGGGAACTGCTGCAGCGGACGCGAACTCCACAGAAATCCTGCACCATCTCCACACCACTTCTTGATTGTCGCTTTCCCCTCTCGCCCTCGGCAGCGAGGTTGACCAAGAGGAGAAACAGAGCAGGACCTAGCAGCGCTTATTGAAGAGGGGCTAACATGGAGAGCAAACTCTACCATCCTCCACCTTGGAGGCACAATAGAGAGCTCCAATGATGACAACACGGCGTCACGCCGATGCATCGGAATAGAAGACCCCTGCCCCCTAGATCCTTTGATGTTCCTGCAATTCCTCCCTTCCCCTCGCCTCCACGATATACCAATAGAAGAGTCCATAGTATAAGAACACCCCCGATTGAAGGGCGGAAATTAGCCTTACTAATGGAGATTTCTAAGTTGGTGAAACTCACTATCGTCTCGAGCCGCCGAAAAATAATCACGAGCATAAGCCACCTCAAGTTGCATCGGATCTAGGCAATAATGACACGTTCCCTACTCCAACCTACCTACCACTACATTGTACAGCCAGCCATGGCCACCCCTCTCCATGCCAAAAGGCATCGCCGTAGGGGAGCAAGGGAGGAAAATTGAGCTCTCCACATAATCTTCCTAAGCACAACATGTTTTTCATGCAACATTTAACCGGTATCAAAGGCGGTTGTTGTGTGTTAGATAGATGATTTGGGATGTGGGGGCTAGGGACTTCTCTATTATATGCCAATGCAAAAAAACAGTTACACCAATAATGCAACACTTGCAGCATATTGAGAGTCATTGTACCATTTCATCCATGTGTTTGCAGTGAAACACACATGAGTTTACAACATGCAAAATAACATATGCAACATCAAAATATGAAAATCATGGTTAGACTTTTTAGCACTGTCTTTTGCTAGATCCGACTCTCTAGCGACGAATCAGGCTTGTCGGAGTCCCATCAAAGCCGGTTTGAGCTACTCTCCACCCATTCATCGCAGTCTGCAACATCTTTGAGATCTTGGTAGCGCAAAATCAAGATACAATCAGTCAATCACCCATCCATGGCAACCACCAATCTAGGACATGAGGAAAGACCTCCCCATGGAGGAGGAGAGTAGTAGGGGAGAGGGACGAGGACGGGGTCAAAGAGGTTGGTTCTTTGATGAGGAGGATTCACGTGGACAGGGAGTCTTAGTCTCTTATATGAGGAACATACGAGAGGATACCCCTAAATGGGCAGATCTAGTGAATGAATCATCTAATGCACCAACCCGTTGAAATTATGCACTTTCTATTTGTTTGCTATATGATTGGTGACATAAAGACTATTTGAAGGACACAATGATTCGTTTGACTAACTGATTGCACGCAGTGATTCATGACTCAACTATTTCACTAAAAATTCGAGATGGTTCTTATATTGTTCTGGGTGGGTAGTTTGATTTGTAGAATCGTAAGGTGTGCTTCGATGTCTCCCCACCCCCTCCCTCCAAACTCATGGAACTTAAAATACAAAGACGGAAAGGATTGGTCGATACGCCTTCATGCCTCGAAACTAAAGGGGTATCAGCCAATCCTGACAATCATTGTGTTTTCAGTTGCGTTAGTTTGGGAGGAGGGGGTACATCGAAGCAAAAGTGTTTATACTGTAATCAAAGTTCGTTTATTGCCTCCTCTTTCATTTGTGAACCAAAAGGTCCTGCAATTCTCGTAGAGCTAAATGTCATAAGAAATACATAAGCATTAAGTTTTAAAATCTAAAATGATTACTACTATCGCTCAAATTGAATATCAATTCGCTGCCCATTTACCATGCCCGTGCAAGTGTTGTAAAACTACATCTCAGTCAGTCAAGTATGTTCATTTGGAATCTTTTTTCTAACACAATATATAGTCTTAGTATAGATTTCTATATTTTACAAGCCAACCGGAACCCCTTGCAAATAGCCTCCCAAACCAATTTTTCAAATCATTCTGAACCCTCTCTTCTCAAAGAAGCAATAAAAGAAGCAAAATATTTGATGAACTTACTTCAGAAGTAGCTAGCGAGCCCGCGTGATCAGCCAGGTACTGGCGCTCTTCAGCCGATCCTGATATAAGACTGGTGTTTAGTCTCTACTGCTGTTCCGACTATTCAGTGCTGTTGCACGTAGTTCCTCGGGAACGAGTTGGCATAAAAAAAATCTGGCTGTAACTTTCTGACAAAAACATTTCTTCAGTTATGCATAGAAGAAAGATATAGCGCAACTTCATGTGGTCTTTTCGCTTTGTTGCTAAGATTCTTAATCTTACCAATTTGGTGGACCACAAGACAAACAAGTATAGCCTAGAACAACAAAATTGTCCATTTCTAGCGCCTTGCTAAGAATGATGCTTGTTTGTGGGCTAAAGAGGGAACCACAGCACAGTTTCACTTGGCACATATTTGAACCTAGATCAGTCAAACAAAAACAAAACGGATATACCCCAACTTTATTCCAAATGCAAAATATAGTCATATGACGTACGTACTCCCTTCGTCTCAAAATAGATGTCGGGGTGTCTAGATACATCCAAATTTAGACAAATTTGCAACATCTATTTTGAGAAAGAGGAGTAGACAGCATTATTTCCCAAAGAAACAGTCCGTCTAGTAGCATTATAGGCCAAGAAGATGCAAACACTTTTGGTAGTAGCAAGTTCAGCAGAAAAGTTAAATGGCCAAAACGGCAACAAGCTGAGCGATGCCAAACGGCATTCTGAAAAACAAATTGGCAGAGTGGTCTTGCAGCAATCTTGCAGGGGACTAGTGAGAGCCCCTCATCATATCCTCTCAGAAATGTAGGCCGCCAGTCTTTCAGCAGGCCTCCGGCCTTCGACTTTCACTTCTCCTCGGCACCTGAGCTTTATCCGCACCAAGTAATCCACCGCCACCCATGCAAAGCTAAGCTTTACCGGCGCTTCGTCACTATCCGGATCTAGCATGGCCCTCGATTTCTCGATCCATTTCGGGTGATAGGTTACCTGGTACCACGCCGATGCCTTCATCTCATACACACGGTTCTTCTCGTCATCAGAGATCTCACACCCGTCTGATGTGATGCTTTCGAAAATAGATCGGTACTCCTTCTTGAACGCATTGTACGCGTTCTTGAGCTTCTCCTTTATCTCCCCCTGTTTCCTGCTGTTGGTCTTGGTAAGGGACCACATGTGCCCTGTCACAAGCTCTGCTTCGGTGCGGACCCTGTATTGGTTAAGCAATGCGTCTAGCTGCGCTTCGTACAGGCACTTGCATTGCCATGCATCCGCGAGGAAATCTGATGCACCAGGAACTTCCAGATCAGCATCATAAGGCACATCATTTGAGCTGCAGCAAGCTTCTTCTGAGACCAAATCGCTGCCCGAGGCTTCTTGAATTGACCGATAAAGCCTTCCAAGAATCTTCTCTGATTTATATGACTTTGATTCTTCCTTCAACATGAAGTCAGGGTAGATTTTTGGTCGAAGTTCTGGCGGCATCACGACCAGTTTGCCCGTCTTGGGGAAGTCCACAGCAGTTGCAGCTAGTTCAGCTAAGCGAATGCACTTCTCATCCTTTGCTCCATACTCGCTAAGGTCAGCATGAACAACATGAGCATTGCAGATCAAACCAAGATTCTCACTTACCATGTTCTTCAAGAAGAAATCAACAATATCCTGTTACAAACACATGATATTGATTTTATTAATACAATGAATTACAACATCGATTATTTGTTCACAAATAAAGAAAGATATTTGCAGATACAACCCCAGTCATGAGTAAAGAGTTTGGCCTCCTCAAACCAGTACCATCATCTTCAAATTTTTGAAAAATGTGTTTTCAAGTTTAAAAAAAACCCAAAACAAATTCAGTCTGTACATGCAGGAATACCGGAACACTATGAACCTGCAAATTGTTCATGAACAAATATTCTCATTTGTAGGCTGCGCCCAAAATGCGAGGAGCTAAATAAAAATAGTAGTGCCCAAAGCAACATATAAAAATGTGTCTTTTTCCACACATAATTGCAGGTACATAGTGTTGCACCATTGACATTCACTTTTTGGGGGAATTCTTTTGCATTGCACAACTATTCAATTTCATCCAGGACTGGAGCTTGGGAGCTATAAGGAGTTTTCGTACAACATATACTGTTTTATCTTTCAGCATATGCATCTCATAAAGTATTCAACTGCGAAAAATCTACTTGATGAAGGATTAAAGAATTGTTTATCTAGTACTCCCTTCTTTCATATTACTCCGCATATTAGGTTTAGTCAAAGTCAATCTTTTTAATGTTTGACCAAGTATAAAGTATAAAATATAAATATGTACACTACCAAATATATAATATGAAATGTTCCATTATGTTTCTAGTAGTATTGGTTTGATAAATATAAATATTTATACTTTTTTATATATAGTTAGTCAAACTTTGCAATGTTTGACTTTGACAAAACCTAATATGCGGAGTAATATGAAACAGAGGGAGTACTATGCAGTAACTTAGCCATATACAAAACGCCAGAGTTGTCAACTCATATTTCAACCAAGGAAAAAAACTGGCAAGTGGCAGCATAATCAAATAACTTAAAAGGACCAACTCTAGCTGAACAGCTAATTTGATTATACTCAATAGCTGCACTTCGATAACCAGGTTCCAATCGAACTAAAGTGAAGTCCAGTTGAACATGTTAGCCTTGTTCAGATCCACCATCAGAACGCTTCATTTGGGTGATGCCAAAATTTATTCAGACCTCGTCAGCTAGCTTTATTCAGATCTACAATTACATCTAGAGCTTTGCTTATCAGTAGTTCAGTACGCACCAATACATGTAACCGCTCCTTTCCCGTGCTAGCTCCGTTTTGTAATTAAATTTGGCATGTGTGGGGATTACAAGGATTCTCATTCCTGCCCTCCAAGGCATGGCACAAGAGGTGCAGGCCTGGCACACAGCCTTACGCGAAGTTTCCTTGTTGACAGTCTCATCATAGCATGGATATCATCAACTGTTCCCCTACGACGACCTCAGTTACGGTTTACTGTTACTACTCAGCAACGTCCGTCAGCGCTTGTTCAATTTTTTTCCATGGTTGTATGTATGAGAAGGCACCAAGGTGACGGGCGGATGGCTGCACGAGAAGGAATGAGACGAGAACAACGGCATTGAGAGAGCGCTCCTTTTGTTTTCAAAACAGAGTCCGGGAGTACTAAAACCATGTATCAACAATACCACTTATTTTGTAAAAATACCATGCTTCCCAGGATAAAATGCATCAAAGTATTCAAAGCTACAGTTTATCAGAAACCATGGCATTACCAAAAAATCAATTAAAAAAATGCTTCCAACAGGCTTAACTTTGTTATCAATGGACCAATTGAATGTTGATATCATTTGATAAGTTAACCCCTATGGCCATACCAACTGCTCTACTTGTTAGAACAGTTGAGATTGAGATGCAATTGCTGAGTCACCACTTAATACTTTGCAAAAACATCCTGGACTACCATGAATGTGCGGGTTGCCAAGCAGCACCTAAATTCGATAAATTAATTAGTCTTGCTAACATGTACTGCGCCATCTTTTGGTCCATCGCAACACACGGGTTTCTTGCAAGTAGGAGAAAGAGCAGAAGGAAGAGAAGGAGGAGGAGAAGGAGAAAGAGGAGAAGGAGAAGCAGAAGAATCAGAAGAAGAAAACAAATGCTAGCATGCCGAAAACTGAACAACTTACTTTTTGAGATACTTGGCGTGGTAGCTGTTTCGCTTCAGGTGCGGAGTAGTCCATGGGGTTCCAGCTCTTCTTTCCTGGAGGAATAAGTTTCTCATCCCACGTCACGAAGTAGAGATCCCCATCAAGATCACTTCCTGATGCTTCATTAGGATGTGGCCTCTCACCATTTTGTGGGAAAACCAAGCAATCAACCAGGTGATGCAGCTCAGGCACATTAACCGCTTCAAGGATCCGGATATCCCCTGGATGAAGGCATGGGTTCTTTGCTACTACCACTGTACCTACAACAACCTTTGTGACTGTGCTTTTGTTTGCTGAGGAGAATCTTGAACCATGCTTCATAAAACATTGATCAAGAGATGGAGCTGAGGCCTGAATAAAGCACTGCCCTTGTTCAAGGACAGCAAGCTCATCAAGGCAGCCCATCAACCACCTACCTTTTGGCACAAAGATCCTTGTTTTTTCTAGAAGATCCAGCAACTGTGAAGACCTTATAGCCAAGAGCATTGCTCTCAAGTGTGGCTCAGTTCCTGGACCAAAGCCGGCACTCAGCATCAGCGCTGCGGTGTTTCCATTCTCAGCACAAGAGGTTGTAACAACCTCAAAGGCAACATCACTATCTGATAAAATCTTGTTGAGATTACAAAGCATAGACTCCTGCATTTGCGAAAAGATATCATCTGAGACTTCCAAGGATGATAGCAACAGTATAATCTGGCGGTTCAAGAATCCTGGCTGGAACCTTGTCCAGCCAACCACCTCTAACACAGAATGGTTAGATTCAAACTTCCTCATACTTGGCCTTAGGGATAGTCGTATCCCATCATCATCTCCTTGCCAGACTGCTATAACACCCTTGAAGCCTGCATACCTGATCTGATAAGCGGATGGGGGACTATCCGTAAGTTGCAGCCTCTCGGCGACTTCCATTGCAAGGTCGGGTGTAATCTTGCCGATTCCATCAGAGAAAGTATACGTATTACGCTCAACATCCTCAAGGTTCTCATTGACCTCATGCGGTTTTACCATAACTGTGGCATATGTAGATGAGAAGCACTGGCCCATTCGAGCGGCGTGCTTTGCTACGTTCTTGCTCGTAAAGCGTCCCATCCACTTCCTAATGCTGTCTACCGTTGTCTTCCTGTCGTCAGCGAAGAACCAAGCTGACCTATCCCTCAGCTGGTTTGATGAGAATGCGAGAAATGAGTACTTCCTGCCACACAAGTGGAAACCTTCTGTCAGAAAGGTCTTGACACGCTTGTACACTGTTGTCTTCTGCTGGAATGAGTTTGACATCAAGTCCCTGACAATTGGCGCCGCATAGAAGTTGAGCACATTGTTGTTCAGCGGCTGCATCCCCTCATCCATAAAAGTGACTCTCAAGAATCTATCTGCCACCTCATGATAATGCCGTATGACACGGTTTGAAAGCTCGACTTCTGGGGGTAAACAGTAAGCCCTGGTTGGCGTGATCACGAGCCGCCGTACCTCCACATTGACATCCCCAACCTTGCGACCACGGAGAAGTTTGGGGTTCCTGATGACCCTATCATGCGCCCTCGTTAGCCTCCCGCATTGATCAAACACAGGAAACCTGTCCCCCCAGAAATCCTTTAACGCAGCGACATTGACATGATCTTCTCTTCCCCTCAGCAAATTGAGAAACTGAGGAGTGAGCTGGTGCTCACTGATGATTCCCTTGTGCACCAAAGTATTGACGAGGAATAACACTGGAAAGTTGAGGCCGTCGACATGCTGTAAACAGAAGAAGAGGTCCTGTATTGGCTCCTCGAAGTCTGGCTCATCACTTACCTTGAGACCCCGCCTCGGCCCTGACCACTCAGTGCAGTCCATGACCACCACCCTCCGTCCCTTGAGGTATTCAAGTGCCTTGTCCATCTTTGTCAATTTTCGTGGCGAGATTTTGATCCTATACACCGTGCAGCGCCCAATGGCACCGCTTGGGGTGATGTCGCTGGTCCGTATCCACGGATCATCATCGTCGAGCAGGTCGAACGGCACGGACACATCGATGTCATCATCAGCCGTGCGGTAGTACACCATGGGCGCTGCGGCCAGCCGGAGGAGCAGCGAGCAGTCGTTCCTGTACACCCTGACCTCGGCGATGTCGCGCACGGAGAACTCGAGCTTAAGGTCGCAGCGCATGACAGCCACCTCGCGGTATCCGGTGAAGGCAAAGGCGGTGTCACGGGTGAAGACCGCCCGGCAGCAAGCGTCGAAGGGGTCGACCATGAACTCAAGCCCTTCGGCCGGTCCGCGCCAGGCGGCAAGGAAGGCGTCGGGTTTGGGGAGCGCGCCAATCTCCAGGCGCGCGTCGGGGAAACGGAACGGGACGGTGCCGTGGCGGCGGGACGCACGGAGGGCGCTGTCCAGCGCGGTGGCGATGCGGAGCGGCTTCCCAGCGAGGAGAAGCTCCGATTTCCCCACCAAATCGCTGGCGCGGCGCGCGGCCTCCGGACGCGCGAAGTGGACGAAGGCGTGCGGGGGGACGCGTTCGTAGGGCGGCGGCGCGGAAGCGGCGGGCGTGGTGGTGGGATGGAGGAAGTCCGGGTAGGAGTCCGGCGGGGTCCAGGAGCTCTTGACGCGGCATCGCCAGACCTGGCCAGCGTCGCTCTCGAGAAAATCCGCGAGTTCGCGCGCGGATACGCTGCCGTCGAAGCCACCGAGGCTGACCTGGGTCGTCACCAGGTCGCGCGGCGCAGGCGCCCGGGCGGACGCGCCGCCGCTCAGCGATCCCATTGCGGGGTGTGGGGTTGGGTGGGGATTTGGAGATCAAGCCGGTAATGTTTGGTTAATCTGGAGGGGTTTGCAGCCGGGGGTGGGGGGCGGCGCCGCGGGGGGAGGGACGGGACGATGCGAACCCCCTTTTTCCCCTTTCTAAAAGAAAAACTGCTGCGGAGAAAGGAGGAACTGCGCATGCGATGTTGCAGAGAGAAGTTGATGCTATGTACAGTACTACCAGATGAAGTTGATATTGGTGCCAATGCTCTGCGATTTTGTTGGTACCGATGGTGTGATCCTCCTGGATGAAATGAGAAACGAAATCACTTCTTGGTCGTACCCACGGTGAGTGCGCGCAGAGACAAACTGCACATGAACTGAAACAATTTGTTTGAAAAGAATGCTCCCTTGTACTGATCTTTTTTTTCTTGACGGGCACATAAGTTGACGCATGTGCTACTTTTGCAGCAGGACTGCAAAATCTACCATACCTAACCACTGTTTCCGGACCAATATCCATGCCGTAGAAACGTTTATTTTGCACCCAATATAACTACTACATTGTTATATTTGGAAATTTATGTTTTATGTACAAGTTATGTTTATATTGATCACCGTAAAAAAATTAACATAGGAAACAGGGTGTGAGTCATTCTAGTGCAAAAAATATACAGTATAAAATAGACAAAATTTACGTGACGTAAAAATTACATACGATTATAAAGATAATCAGTGGATGATGTAGAACAACTATTCTACACCTTGGGGTCAGCCACCCTATTATCTAAGAGCTCTAAGCTCCGTGGTTTTGGAGCCTTGTGGTTGCTCGGGACGATCCATTGGTGATGGTCCGCCTGTCGGTGAGATTCTGCTTCGGTGCGCGTGGATTTGGGCATTTCTGGGGTTTCTATCGCCGGATGGGGGCCACATGGTGGCGGGTCGACGCTGGCCTGCGCGTGGAATTGGAACTTTGTGGGCGCATGTGTGTGGCATAGCCGCATGCTCTCTACGTGTAGAGGAGACGCGAGGGTCGTGGTCGGTTTGGTGTTCTCTTTGACCGCGCCCGTGGGGGTGGATTTCCTCTTCATTATCTAGCTTTTGCGTTGATTTAGCTTCGTCCCGCGCTGACCTCCTGGTTCGTCGGTTTCTTGGCTCAGTCGCTGGCGGTAGCAGCCGGCTCTGGGCGACGTTGGTGCAGGTGGCGACCGACTCTGAGCGAGGCTGGTGCTGGCAGCGACAGTCGGTTCTGGGCACCGCTGTTGCGTCTACCTCGCAGATGGTATGTTTCCTCTATTCAAGTTACCGGTGCTGGCAGCGGCAGTCGGTTCTGGGCGAGGCTGGTGATGATAGCGGCTGAAAGAATCATATGGCACCTAGAGGGGAGTGAATAGGTGCTACTCCAAACTTTACTATTTTTCAAGTTAGGGTTTGACACAAAGGTAAATTCTCTAGATTATGCAACTATAGTGAATTTACCTATATGTCAACCTAGCACAAACAACTAAGTAAGAACAAGATAAGTAAAGTGCGGTAAAGGATAGAAGTAATCAAATTGGAGCACGCGGAGACACAAGGATTTGTTTCCCGTAATTCCTTCCTTTTGAGGGGAAGTACGTCTGCATTTGGAGAGGGGGTGGTTTCAAACCACGAACGCCACGAGAGGCCTCCCTTGTTCTCCGGTGAACCTCACCCCAAGGGGATCGATTCATGTATTCCACTATATCAACAACCTTCGAGGTGGAAGCCAGCACCTTAACAAGTTCGAGGCACACATCCACAACTGAATTGAAGGCTCCCAAATACAAGCAAGCTGTCACACAATCAAAGACAAGCTTGTAAGGACAAAATCAAGAACTAGGGTTTCCAATGAAACACTAGAGCAAGGGGCCCTCAAGTGAATGAGGGGGAAATAAAGATCTCTCTTGGTGAATCTTTATATCAAGGCCTCCTCCTTCGATTATCCAAAGTTCAAGGCCTTTGGATAGTTGGATGGGGAGATCTTGTTGATTTCGTGCCTCTAGGGTTAGGGTTCTTCTTTCTGGAAATGAGCAGCTGGAGGAAGGGGATGAGGTCCCCTATTTATAGGACCACTACAATCCAACTGTTTTGTGACAGTTGGAGACATTTCCACACCGGAGTTTCCGGACTTCAGACCGGAGACTCCGGTCTGACCTTGTTCCGCACCGGAGACTCTGGCCAGTCTCCGGACCACCATACAGAACATCCCAGCCTTGGTGCAGATGCCCACTCTGGGGACTTTTCAGAGTTTCTGGCATGAGGTACCCCGGAGACTCCGGTGTTTACACACCAAAGACTCTGGTCTGATCGTGAGCATCGAAAAATCCGGTCCGATTTCGGCCCATCTTCGGACCCCTATACAGGAGAACCAAGAAACCATAGAAGTCAAGTAAATGTCAAATGAATCTCCAAATAAATCGAACCAAGAACCAACTCTTCATAAAGAAGAGGGCGGCGGCCGAGGCTGCCATGTAAGAGTTTGAGGCATGATGGCTCAAATGATGTAGAGCTCGTTGGGGAACCCTAAGTGGAAGGTATGATGAGCACAACAACAAGTTTCCCTCAGTTATGAAACCAAGGTTATCGAACCAGTAGGAAAAATGACCAACTCCCAATGTGTTGCTAGCAACTTGGAACCTGCACAACGCAAACACAATACTTTGCCCCAACTTACGATGAGGTTGTAAATCTCACCGGTTTGCTGAAAACAAAGGATTAAACGTATAGTATGGAAGGAAGCAGTTGCTTTGTAGGAATTGCAGAAAGTAAACATTAGGCAGTAGATTGAATATCAGTGGGAAGAAATGGACCGGGGTCCACCGTTTACTAGAGGTGTTTCTCCATAAGATAAATAGCATGTTGGGTGAACAAATTACAGTTGGGCAATTGACAGGATAGAGAAAGCATAACAATGCATATACATGTCACGATGATCGCTCTGAGATTCGTTTGGACATTACAACATAATACATAGACCGCAATCCAACTGCATCTATGACTAATAATCCACCTCCAGGTTATCATCCGAACCCCCTCCAGTATTAAGTTGCAAGCAACAGATAATTGCATTAAGTAAAGTGTGTAAAGTAAACAATACAATTGCCCCATGGACAAAGGATTGTTGTTTTCTCCCTAGTAGCAACAACATATCTACAACCTTAGAAGCTTTTTTCACTCTCCCAGATTACTGGAGGCATGAACCTACTATCGAGCATAAATACTCCCTTTTGGAGTTACAAGCATCTACTTGGACAAAGCATCTACTAGCAATGGAGAGCATGCAAGATCACAAATAACATAGACATGATAGAATCAATAATCAATCTTGACGTAGTACTCAATATCCATCGGATCCTAACAAACACAACATGTAGGATTGCAAATAGATGATCTTGATCATGAACGGAGCTCACAAGATCTACCATCTAGCTACTGCTATGGACCCATAGTCCAAGGATGAACTACTCACGCATCACACTGGAGGCTGGCATGGTGATGAAGAAGGCCTCCAGTGTGATCTCCCCTCTCCAGCAGGGTGTGGGGAAGAGATTTGGATCCCTCCCGATCTAGGGACGATGGTGGTGGCGACTACAAACTTTTTCGTGGATTTTTGATTGGGTCCTTAGGGTTTCTGCCTCGAGGGGCTTATATAGGCGAAGTGGCAAGGTCGATGGCCGCCCGAGGGGCCCACACCATGCCTAGGCGCGGCCAGGGGTGGGCCCGCACCTAGGGGTGGTGTGGCTACCTCGTGGCTCTCCCCCGTCTCCGCTTTGGACTCTGTATTGTGTCAAAAAAAATAGGAACTTCGGCTTTTGTTCCGTCCAATTCCAAGAATATTTATTTACTAGCTTTTCTGAAACCAAAAACAGCAGAAAACAGACAACTAGCACTGTGGCATCTTGTTAATAGGTTAGTTCTAGAAAATGTATAAAAATGCCTCAAAGTGTAGACAAAACATAAGATTGTTGATACAAAACAAGCATGGAGCATAAAAATTATAGATATGTTTACGACGTATCAAGCATCCCCAAGCTTAACTCCTGCTCGTCCTCGAGTAGGTAAGTGATAAAAAGAATAATTTTTGAGGTGACATGCACCATCACAATCTTGATCAAGGTATTGTAAAGCATTGATAGCTAGGATCAAAGTACTCTAACATAAGCATGAAAGATATAGTTCTAACAATAAGACAAAGCAACTATGTTGCAACATGAAAAGGTACAAACAAAAGATCATGAATAACATTGCATTGAAAGACATTTGTTTGTTTCACATATAGAAAACATAGCAAGAGTGGCATTCAGCTTGTCCCTCATGGAATAGCAGAACATAAATGCATAGGACACCTTCATAGTTCATAAGGGTGACTAGATACAAATAATTTAATAACAAGCAATACCAAAATTATGATTCAATCAATAAGTTTTGGGAAAAAGCACATCGAACTAAGAATGACAAATATGCTCTCTCAATTGGTGCATAAAGATAGAAAGTGAGACTCAACAAAAAGTAAAAAGAAAGGCCCTTTCACAGAGGGAAGCAGGGATTTCAAGTTTCATAAAGAGCTTCCATAAATTATGGTACTTACTAGCTTTGAGCTCTCATTGCCCCTATCATTGGCATCTTGAAGTGATTAAGGTTAAAGTGACACAAATATGAGTATATGCTTGACAGATCATAAGTTGAAAATCTCATGCCTCTTGCGTACGAGTACCGAACCTCATGCTACTCAACTTTGGTCACAAGCAAGTTCTTGTCATTGTAAGTATATGTGTATCATAGAGAACTGCCAACAAGGTACCCCTTGCCCCTGTGCAGGAGCTATCCCATACCAAAATGACAAGGCAACAGACAATGAGCATCTCAGCAGGTTTTTATTTGCTATTTGCATAGGTTTTTATAAAGGATGCTTCACAAAATGCTCATTATGGTTATGCTGCAAGTTTCCCCCATGATTAGGCATGGCTTAGGCTAGCTGCCCAGACGTTTCTCTAACACATATACAAACTCCATGAGTTTACATGCTCCCCTTAATTTCACACCGTCGGTATCCATAAATAAAAGAACATGATATCAACTGAATAAAATAAGTGCAATGTTGAAAGCGTTCCCCATGACAACATGGTTCTGCTAACTCCCAACTTATAATTTGCAAACATACAAGCAATATAGATGGGCAAAATGGTTTAAGTTTATTAAGTGCAATAAAATAAAGTGTGCCATCAAGTTTCTGAGAGCTTTAATCACTAATTTTCACATAACAAAAGTTTAATTTGGAGGATAGATAAAAATATGAATATACTTGGAATGGTGTAACACACCATGCATAGGAATTTATAGTGGACTATTTGGAATAACTTTGTTTCTTGGGAGTTGGATGCACGAGTAGAGATTACTCAGTACAGGCGGAGGCTAGCAAAAGACTGGGAGCGACCAACTAAGAGAGCAATAATGGCCATAATCATGCAAAGCGATAAAACATTATTAATCAAAGCATAAAGTGATATCACAAGTCAAAAACTAAATGATCATAGAGGCTAGGGTGACTGTTTCATAGTCATAACATGGTGTAAGCATGTGCCAAGTCAACCCAAATAAAGCATCAAAGGAGAATACCACAATATTATGCTTTTGTATGCTAAAACAACGCATGATTCTTTCAAGGCACATTAAGAAATCTTAATTGTTTGGAATAAGTCATGCTACACAATAATTACTAAGCATATGGTCAAAGCAACATCTAACATGACAAGATAAAGTCTAAGCCACAGTCAAAACAAGCTTCCTTTTGTACCACTATACGCATGAAACTTTCTACTCTTTTCCAACACCAATCGGCTTATTTGAAACAACTCACAAAGATAATAATCAATAAAGATCAAAGAGCTTGTATCACCTAACTAAAAAGAAGAACTAGAAATTTCTAAGCAAAAAGCATAAGAAAACTAAAGCTAAATACAATACTAACAAAAGAGAACACTCATAGAACAATAAGAGTGAAAACTAGAGTGTTCTAGAGAATGAAGAACTAGGCGTGACTCCTCCAAAATAGGTATGTTGGGTCCGACCAACTTATTACAGCAAATAAAACAAAATAAAACTAAAAACAAAAACAAAGACGCTCCAAGAACAACATAATAGTGCATGAAGCAATAAAAATAAAGTGTCTTGAAAGAAGACCTGAGATTTTTATTGATGAAGAAGGGATGCCTTGGGCATCCCCAAGATTTCACGCTTGTACTTCTTGAATATTTCTTGGGGTGACACGGGTGGACTCTCCAATCTTGAACTTTTGTCAATTCTTCATCTCATCATTTCATTCTTCCCCTACACTTGAAAATTTCCTTCATACAAAACTTCACACAATCTTCATTAGCAAAATTAGTGTATTCAAGATAATAAACCTTTGGATTTTAGTTTCATCTCAAGTAAAACTTTCATTAAAACACAAGATACTGTAGCAACTTCTTTTAAAAGCTCAAGTGATCAAGAAGAACTCAAAATAAACCGATTAAAAGGCAAATGCACATAATAGCAGAAATCTATCAAAACAAACCAGCAGGTAAATAGCGATTTTTTCGAAAGACTTTTGTTGCTCAAATCGAAAAGTGCAAAACTAACAAAAGTTATATAATAACCTGTGGCATAAGCACAAAAAATTACAGTTCAATCCGATGTACTGGGATTTTCACGATTGTTTACAGTGAAGCATAGAAATCTGTTTCAGGATAGCAACTTCCCTAAATCTTACTTCTCTCTCATTAGAGGCTATTCTTGGAACAAAAACCAAACAAAAAGAATAAGGAGAGGTTTATTATGTTGGGAATATGCCCTATAGGCAATCATGTATGATGATATTTCCCATTGTATTCATAAAGATATAAAGTTGTCCTTGTATAAACATCTGATGTGTATCATTGAATATGTGATTCGGTTGTGGAACTATGCATTCATGTTGTTTGTACTAAATGTACTTGGTCATTGAGGTTGTGCTGGACGCACAACTTAGACCAATGTGAAAGTCGGCTTGATGACTCGGTTCCACTTGTCATGGGCATGGTGATGCCATTCCGACTTACACAGATTCGGCTAAAGAGTTTAGCGAGTCGGATTTACCCATATTGAGGTACAACGAACAAGTTGGCATTTGTATATCTCAATCAATGTAATCCTTAGACCTGAGGTTATTGCATATTCCGAGTTGAGGATCACCGACTTAGGTTCTGTCAAACGCTGATCCGTAACTGGGCAGTTATAAAGGCAGAGTTCGGGTTGACTGAGAATCAAGCTACGTGATGTGAATAACCAAGATGGGATTTTGCCCCTCCACTCGGAGAGATATTCTCTGGGCCCTCTCAGATGATATGATTCATAAAGCATGGCCATGCACGACTCGGTTAAGTATTAACCGAGGCGATGGACCAAGAGTTAGTCGGGTGATCACTTATCTCAGATCGAGAAGAGAGTCAGACTATTTAAGGGATGACAATTATTCTCCTATAGTCTAACAAGGTATATCGTGAGGCAAAAGGGACTCGGACGCAAGTCGCATTGGAAAGGCAAATCGTCATGACTCTTTGGTACTTGGGAGTCGGCATGTTCTGCTAGGAGCCGCTACCGACTGATCGATTGAGAGTCGGACTCTAGTCGTGTCCAAGTTGCCAAGAGCCTGCGGGGTCACACACTTAAGAGCGGGAGAAAGTTCGGATTGGATTTGAACTGGAAATCTGGTTGGTTTGGACCCGATCCTAATTTGGACCGAGTCAGTGAGTCGGACTCACAGAGACTAATATTATATGGGTTTTAGTGAATGGGCTGCGCGAGCAGAGCCCACGTTCACTCCCTATATATAGTGGAGCACCGTAACCCAAAAAGGTTAATCATTGATCGGTTAGGTCATTTCATGTGTTGGAAACCCTAGCTCCACAACAGTCCTGTCGCCGTACCGAACCTAGCAGTTTGTCGTCGGTGCCCCTCCTTGCACGTGTGTATACCAAGCAGAGGTGTTGTACGATCAGCACCAGGACGACCGGATCACAAAGGATTGCACTGCATCAACTGACGCACTTCATCAGTAATCCGCAACTTCGCGTCTATTGGTAAACCTCGTGGCCTTCTACCTCAGCTGGATCTTGGATCACCACGTTAGAGGAATTTTTTTGTTTTATCTCCACGTGGTCCAACAGTGGTATCAGAGCGATAGTTTATGGTTTTAGGCTCGAGATCTCGCATATGTGATATGCGGTTGGCTGTAGATGAGATCTATGTGTTGTTTGGTGGTCGATCTATGAGATAGATCGGTATTGTACGAGGTTGATTGGATCAACTGTACTTGGGGAATGGTAGATCTGATTTCCATGATCATACTGCTGAGATCGTGGAACGACATACCCCTACCGGTCGGCTTCCGCCATCGGGGTAGACTGTGACACGTAAATTCAGAGGCGGTGATCGAAGATCAAAAAGTTTGATCGAATCGGAACAATGGTCGGAATCCATGTCCGGATCGTAGATGAGATCTACGTTTTCGGAAAAATCGTCGGGCGCTGCCCCTTCGATCCCCGCCCGCTATCCGGCTAGTGGGACCGTCGGCTTCACCCTATCGTAGCGCCTTAGATGTCGTTGCGAGTTTCACAGCGCCGGTAGATATTGTATCTATGCATAACTTGTTTTTGGCAGGAAGTGGTGAATTATATGGTTCATGTGCATGTGATGTATGTGTATAATCCATACGTGATATGCGAATCACGGTTTTTGTGAGTCGGCTAGAGCCTAGGTGCTGTCATTTTATTGTATAACGACTTGCATGTCGGATTCTCTATGTAATTTACTTTACCAAGCTAGTGTAGCTGTTTGGAGAATCCGGATGACATGCAAGGCGATGTACATGTCGGCGACATGGAGTAATACGACAAGTGGCAAAGAGTTGGCACGAGTCGGATTACAGACTTTGTGGAGATGGAGATCACCATGAAGGGATCCATACCATTTCACATTATAATTGCTTTATTTTGTGTTATTGTTATGCCTCTGTTTTACCTCTATTAGATAGTCGGTAAAATTTAATCCCTCAAAGAAGGTCTAGTCGGTTTTCCCGCCAGTGTTTGCACCATCACAAGTCGGACATTTTTGGTAGTGGGCTCATAAAATTGAGGTGCTGCCAATTCTTTCCGACTAGGTGGGTTCGAGTCGGACTCTTACTGCGGAAACACTCGGTAAGCTAGACGGGTCTATCACAACAGTTGTGGAGGCTTGGGGAAAGGTCGGATGGGAGCCAGGGCATGTGATGCCACCCGTCCAACAGGAGTCGTATGAGATGCGATTGACAAGGAGTTGTCTACCTAGATCACTTGGAGGCTAGCGGTGATGCTAAATCTCACTAGCCGACTTGCTTATCTAGGGTCCTGAATCACTAAGCAACCATCGGAGGGGTGATGGTTCTAGTGGGAGCATAAAATATTAAATATGCTTGCTCTTTTATGAATACATGTTTTAAGTGGTTTGCATATTTCTGTTGTAGATCATGGCACCAAGTAGCAGTCACTCTCAGATATCCGGTTTTGTGTTGAGAACTATCCTTGAGAAAGATAAACTTAACGACACTAATTTTACCAACTGGTATCGAAATCTGAGAATTATTCTCAAACAAGAAAAGAAGGACCATGTCCTAGACAACCCACTTCCAGATGAGCCGAATGAGAATGCGACTGTCGCTGCCACCAATGCCTACCGTCAGGCTAAGGATGAGTCCACAGATATAAGCTGTCTTATGCTTGCTCACATGGAACCGGACTTGCAAAAGCAGTTCGAGAATGTTGAGGCCTACGATATGATCGAAAGCCTCAAAAGTATGTTCCAGGCTCAGGCGAAGACTGAGAGGTATCAAGTCTCTCAGGCTTTGCTGAGTTGCAAGCTTAAGGATGGTGATCCACTGAGTCTGCATGTGATCAAAATGGTTGGTTATGTGCAGTCTCTGGAGAGGCTTGGCTACCCCATTAGCGAAGAGTTCGCTACGGATATAATTCTGAACTCTCTTCCTAGTGCATATGGGCAGTTCATTTCGAACTACCACATGCATGGTATGGATAAGAAGCTCACTGAATTGCATGGGATGCTCAAGCAGGCAGAGACGGATCTCAAGAAGGGCGCCAGTCAAGTGTTGATGGTGCAGAATAAGGCTAAGTTCAAGAAGAGTTCTTGGACTAAGAAGAAGGCTAAGTCAGGAGGAAAGCAGGCTCAGGACCCGGTCCCAAGCACTTCCTCAGGGACTAAGCCATCTCCTTTAGCCGGATCCACTTGCTTCTACTGCAAGGCGGATGGCCACTGGAAGAGAAACTGCAGCAAGTACTTGGCCGACAAAGCCAAGAGTGGAGGTATGACTTCCGACTCATGTACACTTGTTTGCAATGTTATAGACATATATCTTGCTGATGCACCTAATAGTTCTTGGGTATATGATACCGGGTCAGTTATTCACATCTGCAACTCGTTGCAGGGACTGGTAAGAACTAGGAGCGTAGCAAGAGGCGAGGTTGATATTCGAGTCGACAACAAAGCAAGTGTTGCTGCGTTGGAAGTCGGCACGATGCAGCTTCATTTACCTTCCAGATTCATTATGGAACTGAATAATTAGTATTATGTTCCAGTGCTCAGTCGAAACATTATTTCTGCTTCATGTTTGATGAGGCAAGGTTATGAGTCGAATATCAAGAATAATGGTTGTTCTTTGTATTTGAATGATATGTTTCATGGCTTTTCACCCGTCCAGGACGAGTTATTTATTTTGAATCTTGATGGTGAGTCGGTTTATAACATAATTAAAAGGTTGAAACCAAATGATCTGAATATGACTTACTTTTGGCACTATCGGCTTGGTCATATAAGTTGGAAACGCATGAAGACGCTCCATGATGATGGAATCCTAACTTCGTTCGACTTGGAGTCGTTTGAGACATGCGAATCTTGCCTACTCAGCAAAATGACCAAGACACCTTTTGCAAAGAGTTGCGAAAGGGCGTTCGACTTGTTGGGACTAGTACATAGTGATGTATGTGGACCAATGAGCACGACAGCCAGAGGTGGTTATGAGTATTTCATTACCTTCACTGATGATTTGAGTAGGTATGGATATATCTATTTGATGAAACATAAGTCGGAAGCCTTTGAAAAGTTCAAAGAATTCTAGAATGAAGCATAGAATCAACTCGGCAAGAAAATAAAATTTCTTCGGTCGGACCGAGGAGGCGAGTACATGATCCATGAGTTTGATGACCATCTGAAAAGTGGTGGAATAGTTCCTCAACTTACTCCGCCAGGAACGCCGCAAAGGAACGGTGTTTCGGAAAGGCGGAATCGGACCTTGTTGGACATGGTACGATGAATGATGAGTCAGACATATCTGCCTTTGTCATTTTGGGGTTATTGTCTAGCAGCGTTCACACTAAACAGAGTACCATCAAAGTCAGTAGATAAGACACCACATGAGATGTGGACAGGCAAAAAGCCGAGTTTGTCTTTTCTTAAGATTTGGGTTTGTGAAGCATTTGTCAAGCGACTTCAGTCGGACAAGCTTACAGCCAAGTCAGATAAGTGTATTTTCGTGGGGTATCCGAGGGAAACCTTGGGTTACTACTTCTACAACCGAGAAGAGGGCAAATTGTTTGTCGCTCGAAACGGTGTATTCCTTGAGAAAGAGTTTCTCAGTCGGGGAGTAAGTGGGAGCACGGTGCAGCTCGAAGAAATTCGAGAGGAACCTGCTAGAAGCGAGTTGGAAAAAACCTTGGAGGTAGAGCCGGTCGTGGCAGCTGAGCCGGCAGCAGCACCTGTACTATGAAGATCGGCAAGATTACGAAGTGTTCGTGATGTATTACTATTAGATAGTGATGAGCCGGCAAATTATTCGGAAGCGATGGTGGGATCTGATTCCGAGTCATGGCTTAGAGCCATGAGATCCGAGTTAAAGTCCATGGATGAAAATCAAGTTTGGAACTTGGTTGATCTGCCAGACGGTGCAAGACCCGTCGAGTGCAAATGGGTCTTTAAGAAGAAAACCGATATGGATGGAAATGTTTCTGTCTATAAAGCACGTCTTGTCGCGAAGGGGTTTCGAAAAGTTCAAGGAGTTGATTACGACGAGACTTTCTCGCCCGTAGCGATGCTTAAATCAGTTCAGATCATGTTAGCTATAGCGGCCTATTTCGACTATGAAATATGGCAGATGGATGTCAAAACGGCTTTTCTTAACGGAAATTTAACCGAGGACGTGTATATGATACAGTCCGAGGGTTTTTTCGATCCGGCTAATGCTGACAAGGTGTGCGAACTTTAGTAATCCATTTATGGGTTGAATCAAGCATCTCAGAGTTGGAATATTCACTTTGATGAGGTAGTCAAATCGTTTGGTTTCATCAAGGGTGATCATGATTCTTGTTTGTACAAGAAGTTAAGTGGGAGCGAAGTAAACTTTCTAATCTTATATGTGGATGACATATTACTGATTGGAAATGATGTCCAGATGTTGGAAGAAACCAAGGAATCATTGGAAAGGAGTTTCTCAATTAAAGACTTGGGTGAGGAAACATACATCCTCGGAATCCGGATCTATAGAGATAGATCAAGGAGGCTCATTGGATTGAGTCAGAGTACTTATTTGGACAAAGTGTTGAACAATTTCAACATGGAATCGTCTAAGAAGGGGTTCTTACCGATGTCCCATGGTGTAAAACTTAGCAAGACCCAGTGTCCTTCGACAACTGATGAGCGAAGTCGGATGAGTGCGATTCCATATGCTTCTGAAGTCGGATACATCATGTACGCCATGATTTGTACTAGGCCGGATGTTTCCTATGCTCTAAGTGTTGTGAGAAGATACCAGGCTAATCCTGGAGAAATCCACTGGACAGCGGCTAAAAATATCCTAAAGTACTTGAGAAGGACTAAGGATATGTTTTTGGTTTATGGTGGTGAAGATGAACTCGGTGTAAAGGGTTACACGGATGCGAGTTATCTTACCGACTCTGATGATTCTCGTTCGCAATTCGGATACGTGTTTATTATAAATGGAGGTGTTGTGAGCTGGAAGAGTTCCAAGCAAGAGACTGTGTCTGCATCTACAATAGAGGCTGAGTATATTGCCGCCTCAGAGGCAGCAAAGGAAGGTGTTTGGATGAGGAATTTCCTCATGGATCTTGGTGTGGTTCAGGGCTCGTCCAATTCGTTAGACGTGTATTGTGGCAACAATGGTGCTATTGCACAAGCCAAGGAACCTAGACAACACCAGAAGAACAAGCACATACTCATGCGATACCACCTGATTCGCCAGTTCATGGATCAGGGTGATATCAAGTTATGCAAGGTACACACGGATGCAAATATTGTGGATCCGTTGACAAAGCCGTTACCCCAGCCAAAGCATGAGGCGCACTTGAGAGCCATGGGCATTAGATGCCTAGACATGTGATGTCGGAAGATTGACTCTTATGCAAGTGGGAGACTGTTGGGAATATGCCCTAGAGGCAATCATGTATGATGATATTTCCCATTGTATTCATAAAGATATAAAGTTGTCCTTGTATAAACATCTGATGTGTATCATTGAATATGTGATTCGGTTGTGGAACTATGCATTTGTGTTGTTTGTACTAAATGTCCTTGGTCATTGAGGTTATGCTAGACACACAACTTATACCAATGTGAAAGTCGGCTTGATGACTCGGTTCCACTTGTCATGGGCATGGTGATGCCATTCCGACTTACACAGATTCGTCTAAAGAGTTTAGCGGGTCGGATTGACCCATATTGAGGTACAACGAACAAGTTGTCATTTGTATATCTCAATCAATGTAATCCTTAGACCTGAGGTTATTGCATTGTCGTGGGGATGGTCACGGCAGACGCTGCAATCGGCAGCGAGTAGTAGAACGAGGGGCAAGGGCGGCCAGCCATCTGCGGTGCGAGATGAGGGCAAAGACACAGGGTTTACCCAGGTTCGGCCCCCCGGAGGGTAAAGACCTACTCCTGCTAGATTGTATTAGGGAGGTGTTACAATGGGCGAGCTCGGCGGCTAGGCGGCGAGTCGCTTAGGTGTACGAGGGAACGTGTCTCTACTCACCCCATAGGGAGGTTTATATAGGCTCACCTCCCCTAGGGTTTACATATCTCAACCGATTCGGTTACAGCTTCAGTAGTCGTTTAACCTAGTCCGACTGGGCCTATCTACTCGCCTGGGCCTTCAGCTTCCAGTCGCTCGGTACCTTGCTGGGCTTCAATCCACTCGCCGTTCTGCAGGCCCACTCGCCAGCCCTCGGGCCAGTCGGAAACGTCCTGCTGAGTATACCCCAGTAGGCGTATCCCCATCAGTAGTCCCCGAGGCCGTCGTCGATTGGGCGTAAGTGGCTGCTGGCAGTCGGAGTATACGGCTTCAGAGTAGGCATCCAGTCGAATCGTCGGCGGGCTCCTGTATGAAGAAGAAAATCCGGTGAACCAAGTCGCATCTTGGGCGAGTCGAGTCGACGGAACGCGGTCGTGGTGATTGACCTAGCGAGCCGAGTGGCTGGAGTTGGACCGTCAGGCGTGGTCAAACTAGCCGTTGGGGTAATCCAACGGTAACTTTCGGCGTAATCATCGCGCGGTAACGGCCCCCTGATTTGGCGGGTAACTCCCGCTATATAAGAGGAATGGCAGGCAATCGTAGAGCCAACTGCCCACCACTTCTTCCGAGTGCGCGCATTTTCCTTCCTTTGCTCCGCGATCCAATCGACCCGAAATCCTCCGATCTCCAACCAACCTCTCGACTATGGCCCTTCCCACCGAACCATGGGGCAGGTCCAAGTGCACGAGGGCGCAGCTGGCCTCTTTCGAAGAGGCTGGAATCCTGCGAGCCGGCTATTGGCGTATCCCCGCAGCCGGAGAAACGACCCCAAACCCGCGAGAGAGGGAATTCGTCTGTTTCACCAGTCATCTCGAGCGGGGGCTAGGGTTTCCCACGTCTTTGTTCTTCTGGCGTTTTTGCGCCTACTACGGGATCCAGCCTTCAGATCTGGGTCCCCACAGCATCGAGCAGCTCGCCATCTTCGTGGCGTTCTGCGAGTGCTACTTGGGCTGCCGGCCCTACTTTCCCTTGTGGCAAGATCTGTTCCATGGACGGATCAGCCGCGAGGAGGCAGGCGGCCCAATGCTAGCCGCGGGCGGCCTGGCGTTCCAGCTCAAGTCCAAAGCTTCTTTCTTTGATCTGATGCTACCCGCCAAGGCAGCGAGCGACTGGAAGAAGTCATGGTTCTACGTGGCCGAGGCGACCCCGGAGGACGAGGTGGCGATCCCGCGGTACTCGGCCAATCGTTCCGAGCCGCGCCATCTCCAAGTCGGCAAGCTCCCCGACGACCAGCGGATGGTCGTTGACGAGATGCTCCAGGCCATCCGTGGTCTGAAAAAGAAGGGCCTTCAGACGATAAACTTGTACAATTGCTGGCTTGGGCGACGGCTCGTTCCACTCGCCCAACGCGACCACTACATGTATCAGTACACGGGCCGGGGAGACTCGACGAAGGCCTGCCTCGACGAGTGGAAGCTGGAGGATTATCTCCCAGCGTTGAAGAAGATCACCCAGGCGGTGTACCTGGATGCACAGGCCGGGGTCGCCCCCTACACCGCGAAGCGTCCGGCTCCAACGGTAATTTCTTTACCTTGTTCGCAGTCGCAGCATATGCAGTCGCGGTAATTCTGATTCTGTTTCGTATTCATCACAGCTATTCCAAGTGGTGGAAGGGTGGCTCCCACCTTCTGATGATGAGAGCCCGGGGCCATCCGCCCAGGACATAGGCGAATCGCCACCCGCGAGGGGCAACGAGGACGACGAGGACGAGTCCGAAGAGGAAATCGCCCCGCTGGTCCGAAAAACCCGCGGGCAACGTCAGCGCGAAATCGAAGCGAGCAGAATCCTCGAGCGTCATGATGACGACGACGAGCTCCCAGAAACCACCTCGCGCCGCCAGGCCACTCCTTCGAAGAAGAAGAAGAAGGAAAAGGAAGCGAGGCCCCCCCCGAAGAGGAAAACGAAGCCGTCGAGGATGGCCTCGCCGCCGCACTCGACGAGCAGCTCCGATGCTCCCAGCTCGGCCGGTGACGGCGCGCCCCCAGCGACAACCGCGCTAGACACGCCAACCGTGGAAGTGCCGCTGGCCTCGATGCATCCGCCATTCGCGCCAGTCTCTGGGCTAGGGAAGGCTCCGGCTGCGGCGACTTCGCCTCGCAAGGAGGTTCCGATTGTGGCGGCTTTGCCCCGCAAGGAGGCTCCGGCTGTAGCGGCTCCAATTCGCGAGGAAGCCCCCGCCGAGGGTGTCCCAGAGGCGCCAGCCGCGGCCTCAACGACGAAGAAGCCGTCCGTGTCTTGGGCACGTGACGTCCTAGAACTGGGGCTCAGTCGCCAACTGGGCCCCGAACTAGAAAAACCGGCCGGCCTTCGCACAGGGCTACGTTTCATCCCAGTCGCCAAGTGAGTGCGTTCACCCTTCCCTATTTTCCATAACTATTTCAATTGTCTTTATTGATTCGATTGATGTGCAGGACCGGAGTGAAAAGGATGGGCCACCCGACCGTGGCCCAGGTACCCTCCGCCGCTAGCGAGGAGGATCCTTCCCGTAAGAGGAAAGCGGACGAGGTCGTCGCCTCAGCGGATGGCAGTAAGAAGGCCAAGGGCGACGACATCGTCACTGTCTCTGACGACACGGCGGTCGCGCCGGCCGGACCCGCGGTGGAGGCAGCCGCGTCTACGAAGGAGGGCGTTTCCTTGCCTGGAACGGCAGAGGCGACTTCCTTTGGAGCGGGTGCCTCTATCGCTACCTTCCCCCGCTTCGTGACCAAGGCGGCCACGGCGAGCGGGGCTGCGCCCCCGAGCCTCGCTCCGGGGACCGCCGATGCTGAAGTCGACCAGCGTCGTGGGCACACGCAAGTGTTACTCGCGTCCGTGGACGCGATACAACTCCATGGCATGCTTGGCGCAGCCATCCAGGTACATCCAGTCCCCGAGGATCAGGTCGGTGCTTTGCAGCGGCTTGATTCTTATAATTTCTCGTCTTTTATTTTCGTATCCAGTCCCCGAGTGCGCACGCGCTAAATTTTAGCGGGGTGGGCACTTAGGAATTTCTTGATCGCCAGTCCCCGAGTGCGCACTCGCTAAATTTCAGCGGGTGGGCACTTAGGAAGTTCGTTCTTACTGACTTTTTTGATGATATGCAGGGTCTGCAGCTTGAGTCGGCGGACCGATTGGCCGCGAAACAGCGTGCTGAGAAGGAGCTGGCCACCATCCAAGAGGCGAACAAAGAGCTTCAGGCTGTTGCTGCGAAGGCAGAGGAAGCTCGCCAGGAACTTGTCCCTGCTGGTGAGTTGGTGGCGGCACGATCTGCTCTGGGTGCTGCTGAACAGCGGGTCGCCGACCTCGAGCGCGAACTGCGAGAGGCGAGAGAAGAAGCGAGATCGGCGGACGGGCGAGCTAAGGCCGCCATTGCGGCCGCGGAGGAGGATCGCAAGGTGTCGGAAGTCCTTATTGCTGGGCTTCAGGACGACCACACGTCGCTTCAGTGCTTCATCACGGGACTCGCCCGCCCGTTGCTTAGTGAGTGCATCTTCGCTTTCTGTTAGTTGTGGTTTTTGTGGTGTCCGTCGTACTCATCATTGTCTCCTTCTCGTAGGTCGAATTATTGATAGCCAAGAAGAAGCGAGCTCGCTCGACGCGAGGCAGTGCGTAAGCATGCTCGTCGACTCGGCGACGCTGTCGGCGACGTGCATCCGCGCCTACCTTCAAGAAATGTCGCCCACGGAGGTTATTCCCAGCGACCTCGTTGAGGTGTGGGAATATTTGGAGAAGGCGCCCGCGGTCGTTGAGTTCATGACGCGGTCGGCGTTTCGGCGTGGAGCGTCGACAGCACTGAGCCTTGGACTCGCCCACTTCCCCGAAGATTTCGACATTGACGATGTGACGAGTGGGTATCCATCGTCGACTGGCGCAGTGGATCTGTCCGAGGTTCTCAAGTTGCAGGAGCGTTCCGCCACGTACTCGGAGCGTGTCTGGGCGATGGGCGACCTCCTTCCCTACCAGGAAACGGTCGTCGCGCCGAACGACCCCGAGCCTCCGCATCGTGACTTTAAGGTCGAGCAGCCTTTTCGCGCGGCGATGGCGGGTGAACTGACGACGTATCCATCAAACCCGTACACCGCGTTCATCCGTAATCGCCGGGATGCTGGCGAGTCGTCATCGAAGCCTGCAGAGTAGGGTAGTTTGCCTTGAAGTGTTAGCAGCAGTTCTGCCACGCGGGCATATTTTGTAACATAAGACAATGCAATATGCGATTGAATGGGACGTCGTATTTATTTTGCTATTTGTTTGTGTGCTTTGGAGTGATTTTGGACGAGTCCCCGAGCGCGTCCGCCCTTTTGTGGGGTTTACCTCGTATATGATGTGTGTTGTTATCATGTGTTTTGTTGATTTGGTCGACTCGCCCGAGCTCGGAGAGCCAGTCGCAAGGCGACTCCCTTGAGTGCTCTGTACTTTACCGTTTTCCCGTACGCGAACGGGGTCGGGTGGCCGAGTCCCCGAGCGTGGTACTTGGTAGTTCTAGGCGCGACTCGAGGGTGGTTGAGGACTTAGCGCATTGGTGTGAGCGCGTCACTCCTGCCTGGCCCGTGGGGTCAGTCGCGTGGCGAGTCCTGGGCATGCTCTCTTACTTGGCGTTTTCCCTGACCGATCGCGACGAACTGGTATTCAGTCCCCGAGCGTGGTACTTAGCCGTTCGAGTCGCTATGCCGAGGATGCGGAGGACCAAGGTCGCTGTGAGAAGCGAGGGCAGTTGTCTTGGCTCGTAAATCCAGTCGAGCTAGGCGACTCCAATGGGGCTCCGGGTTGGCGTTTTTCATGGACGATGCAAGACCTGAAGTGATTCAGTGCTCTTACACCGCACTACTTAGCCGTGCCGATCGCTGTACCAAAGGTTGACTTCTGCATTTTAGCGTACCGCTGTTATTACGAGTGCGAGTGGCACAAGTCATGGAGAGTAGGCGCAATTTGCGGTAACCGTTTCTTTTATTTCATAGCGACTGGAGAGTACATGTGTGGGGTTCTAGGAGTAGAACTTCCGGAGGAGGTTTACATTCCATGGTCGCTTGACGTCGAGCTCGCCGTCCCCGCGGACGTCGATTAGGTAGTAGGCGTCGTTGCCGAGTACGCGCCCGATAGCGAACGGGCCCTCCCACGGATGGGAGAGCTTGTGCATGCCCTTCTTGTCCTGGATGAGGCGTAACACCAGGTCGCCTTCCTGGAAGGTGCGGGTTTTCACACGTCGGCTGTGGTAGCGGCAGAGTCCTTGCTGGTAGATGGCGGTGCGTGACCGAGCGAGGTCGCGTGCTTCGTCGAGCTGGTCGAGCCCATCTTGGCGGGCCAGCTCGTTTGCGGCCTCCGTATAATGGATGACCCGCGGCGAGTCGTGTTCGAGGTCGGTGGGCATGACTGCTTCGGTGCCGTAGACCATGAAGAAGGGAGTGAATCCCGTCGATCTGTTAACCGAGGTGCGGATTCCCCAGATGACGGAGGGCAACTCTTCGACCCAGCACCCAGCGGTGCGCTCGAGTGGTACTTGGAGTCGCGGCTTCAGGCCGTGGAGGATGCTTTGGTTGGCTCGTTCCGCCTGGCCGTTGGATTCCGGGTGGGCGACTGACGCGAGATCGAGCCGGATGTGGTGCTCTTCGCAAAATTTGGCCATTTCTCCCTTGGCGAAGTTTGTGCCGTTGTCCGTGATGATACTATTTGGGAACCCGTAGCGATATATGAGCTCGCGTAGGAATTTAGTGGCGGTCTTCCCGTCGCATTTCCGGACTGGCTTGGCCTCCACCCACTTGGTGAATTTGTCGACGACGACTAGCAAGTGGGTGTATCCGGAGGGGGCTTTCTTGAAGGGGCCTACCATGTCCATGCCCCATACGGCGAATGTCCAAGTGATGGGGATCGTTTTGAGCGCCGAGCTCGGTACGCGCGTCTGATTGGCGTACTTCTGGCACCCGGCGCATCGCTGGACGATGTCGACAGCGTCGGCATGTGCGGTGGGCCAGTAGAAGCCGTGTCGCATAGCCTTGGCGACCAGGGAGCGAGCGGCGGCGTGGTGGCCGCAGTCACCTGAGTGAATGTCGTGGAGGATTTTGCGTCCTTCAGCCGGTTGGACGCAACGTTGGAACACGCCGGTGACGCTGCGCTTGTGTAGCTCGCCGTCGATGATGGTGTAAGACTTGCATCGGCGAGCGATCATTCGAGCGTCTGTCTCGTCTGCTGGCAGGGTGCCGGCTTCTAGGTAGGCGATGTAGGGCTTGGTCCAGTCGTCTGGCTCGGTAATGAGTGCGACCAAGGCTGCCTCTGGTTGGAGTGGGACTCCGATGTCGATCTCCCTCGGGGGAGAGACTGATGGTTTGGATATTGTGTCGAGGAACACGCCGGCGGGTGGTGCGAGTCGAGCCGACCCGATGCGAGAGAGAGCGTCGGCCTCCTCGTTTTTTCGCCTGTCGATCCACTCGACGGAGTAGCCGGTGAAGTGGCCGCCCAACTTGTCCATCTCTTGGCGGTACGCCGCCATGGTAGGGGAGATGGCGTCGCAGGTGCCGGCGACTTGCCCCGCGACGAGGTCGGAATCTCCGTAGCATCGAAGGCGATTGACGTTCATCTCCTTGGCGGCTCGCATGCCGTGGAGTAGGGCCTCGTATTCAGCCATGTTGTTGGTGCAGGGCGTGAATTCGAGGCAGAGGATGTAGCGGAGCTTGTCGCCCTTTGGTGAAGTCAACACTATCCCCGCTCCTGCACCGTCCACGTTCTTGGAGCCGTCGAAGTGCAGGCTCCAGTAATGGAGGTACGGCAGCTTCTCTGGCTGCTGGGCCTCCTCCCAGTCGGCGATGAAGTCTGCCAGTGCCTGCGACTTAATCGCCCTTCGTGGCTCGTATTTAATGTTGTGGACGCCGATCTCGACGGCCCACTTGGCGACCCGTCCAGTCGCCTCGCGGTTGCGGATGATGTCTTGCAGTGGCGCTGAGGAGACGACCGTGACCGGGTGCTCCTGGAAGTAGTGCGGCAGGCGCCGCTGAGCCCTGAAGACCGCGTATACTAGCTTTTGGTACTGTGGGTACCGCTGGCGCGACTCGGTGAGGACCTCGCTAATGTAGTAAACCGGCCGCTGAACCGGGCGCTCCTTTCCTTCCTCTGGTCGTTCGACGACCATCACAGCACTGACGACGCGCTCGGACGCCGCGACGTAAACCAGCATAGGTTCTTTGTCGGCGGGGGCGGCGAGTAGTGGTGCGGCGAGTAGCACCTTTTTGAGGTCGCGGAGCGCGTCGTCCGCCTCCTTGTCCCACTGGAAGGTGGGGTTCTTGCGCATCAGGCGGTATAGGGGCATCGCCTTTTCGCCCAGGCGGGGGATGAAGCGACTGAGAGCCGCTACTCGCCCGGCCAGCTTTTGGATGTCACGCAGGCACTCGGGTTTGCCGAGCCGGGCGATCGTGTCGATCTTTGTTGGGTTCGCCTCGATCCCTTGTTTGGAGACGACGTACCCCAGTAGTTGTCCGGCGGGTACACCGAAGGTGCACTTGTCTGGGTTGAGCTTTATCTTGTACCTTCGCAGATTGGCGAAGGTTTCCGCCAGGTCGGCGAGTAGGTCGCCTTGGCGAGCGGATTTCACGACCACGTCGTCGATGTAGACGTGGATGTTGCGGCCAATTTGGCTTGCGAGGCATTCTTGCATGCACCGCTGGTAGGTTGCCCCGGCGTTCTTGAGGCCGAAGGTCATGGCGGTGTAGCAGAAGGCTCCGAATGGCGTGATGAACGCCGTCTTCTCCTCGTCTTCGATAGCCATTTTGATCTGGTTATACCCGGAGTAGGCGTCGAGGAAACATAGCCACTCCGACCCCGCGGTTGAATCGATTATCTGATCGATCCGCGGGAGGACGAACTGCTCCTTTGGGCAGGCGCTGTTCAGGTTTGTGTAGTCGATACACATTCTCCAGGTCCCGTTTTTCTTCTCGACCAGGACCGGGTTTGCCAGCCACTTGGAGTATTTGATTGGCCGGATGAAGCCGACAGCGAGTAAACGCTACACTTCCTCGGCGATTGCTCGACGGCGTTCTTCATTGAAGGGCCGTAGCGACTGCTTGACAGGTCGCACTTTGGGGTCGGCGTTTAGTTTGTGCTCAGCGAGCTCCCTAGGGACACCGGTCATGTCAGAGGGTTTCCATGCGAAGATGTCCCTGTTCTCACGGAGGAACTCGATGAGCGCGCCTTCCTATGCTGGGCTCATGCCTGTCCCGATCGTCACCGTCTGGCTGGAGTCGCCTGGGACCAGCTCGACGGTGCGAGTGTGCGTCGTGGCCTCAAAGGTTGAGGTGTTTGCGCCCTCTGAGTTGGGCTTCTTGAGTATTGTGGGGTCGTCATTGTTGACCCCGCTCGCGTATTTGGCGAGCTCGTCGGCGTGATTAGTCTCTGCCGCGATGACGGCGTCGGCGAGTTCGGCTCCTTTGGCCTCGCATTCGGCGGCCATGTCGGGGTCGCCGTTGATGGTGATGACGCCGCACGGCCCGGGGAGCTTCATCGCGTTGTACGCGTAGTGGGGCGCTGCCATGAATTTAGCGAACGCCTGGCGCCCCAGGGCGCAGTGGTAAGGGCTGTCGAAGGGCACCAGCTCGAAGATGATCCGCTCGGTGCGGAAGTTTGTCGGAGTACCGAAAGTGACTGGCAGCGTGACTTTGCCGATCGGATACGCCTTCCGACTGGGGACGATGCCGTGGAACGTGGTGTGGGTTGTCTCGATCATCGACTGCGGGAGCCGCAACCGCCTGAAGGTGTCGAGGTAGAGGATGTTGATGGAGCTGCCGCCGTCCATCAGTGTCTTGGGGAGCCAGTAGTCGCCAACCTTGGGCTTGACCACCAAGGCGACTCGTCCTGGGTACTCGATGCGTGGCGAGTGGTCTTGTCGGCTCCAGGTGATGGGCTGTTCCGACCAGTTCAGGAACTGGGGGACGTCTGTTTGGGCCACCGCATTGACGGCGACAGTGCGGGCGATGACCTTCTTCTCGCGCTTCGTGTTGAAGCCTGTGAAGGTGTGGAGCGAGCCTGCTACTTTGCTGAATTTTCCGCCATTTGGCGGGTCGTTGTCGGTGTCCTCCCGCGCCTGCCGTGCCTTCTCGATTTCCCTGAGGTTGTGGCAGTCGGCGGTGGTGTGCGTTGCGGGCTTCCCTTCCCTGCTATGGAACGCACATGGTTGGTTAAGGAGGGCCGCGGGATCGAACCTTGGCTTGTTCTTGTAATTGCCGCCATCGCGTCGTTGCCCTCCGTCGCGGCGGTAGCTCTTGGGCTCGCGCTGTGCGTGCCCAGCGTTGGCGACGAAGTCGACTCGCCCGTCGCTGCGGCGATTGCCAGTGAGGCGGGTGCCGCTGTAGCGTAGGTCGGTTCGGCGTCCGCTGTCGTTGCCGCCCGTGCGGCGTTGTCCTCCTGACTCGTCGTCAGTTTCCTGGTTTGGATCTTCCTCGGCGTACCGTTTGGCGATCTCGAGGAGGTCGGGGATGTTGTCGAGTGTGCGGGAGTGTCGCTTGAGCTTGGCGACTAGAGGCTCGTAGCGGCACGAGGTCTTGAAGCAATGGATCGTGGTGTCCGGGTGGATGCCGACCGCGTTGTACCAAAGCTCTTGCCACCGTTGGACCCAGTTGCGGGTCGACTCACGGGGTCCCTGGACGCATCGTTCCAGGTCCTCAATGGTGGTGGCGCGGGTGTAGGAGCACTCGAAGTGCCTGACGAAGGCGTCGCGCATTTCCTCCCAGGAGTCGATACTGTCCTGGGGGAGAGTGTTGATCCACTGCCTGCACGTCCCCTCCATCATTAGTGGGAGGTAACGGGCGGCGAGTAGGTCAGTGTGACCCGCGATCCCCATTGCCATGAGGTATGTGTCGAGCCAGACTGCGGGGTCGTACGAGGAGTCGTATTTTTCTATCTCCTTTGGCGCCTTGAAGTTTGGCGGGTACTTCTCGCCTCGGATCATTGGTCCGAAGCACTTAGGCCCAAGTCGACTGAGCGACCCCATAGGCTCGCCATCGCGGCGATTAGTTAGGGTGTGCCGCAAGTCGTCGGGCTGGCGTGCGCGCCAGCTTTGGTTGTTGATGATGTGGGTGCGGGCGTCGATGGGTTGTCCGTTAGCGGCGACGAAGTTGGTCGCCGGCCTGGGGTCGTTGGTGGAGAGTGCCGCGTTCACGGGTCGGTGTTGGAGCTGCAGTGGCTCTGGTGGCGGGCAATTGAGGGTGTTTGCCGCCGCTGGGCGGCCGCTGGAGGCCGCTCTGCTTCCCGAGGAACGCGAGTATACTCGACCTTGCGAGTCGGCGCCCGCTTTTTGCTGCTCCACGGCCTTCGCAAGCAGGGCCCTGACGTACTGGATCTGTAAGGCGCCGTCGCCAGTGGCCGTGATGTTATCGGCTGCTGCTCGGCCTGCCACGAGGTTGTCCATCGGGGTGGAGAACAGTGGGAGGCTGTTTGCGTCTCGATCCCGCGAGGAGACAACTATCCGTGGTTGGTCCCTGGGAGGGGTGCGGTTGGGTGGTGGTGGGGCACCCATCGCCGTCGATCCTGGAGGGGGCCGGGCGCTTCCTCCTGGTGGCGCGTTCTCGCAGATCGCGCGCTCGGCTATGCGGGCCGGGTCGTTTTCGTCGTCGAAGTTCAGGGCACGCCCTTGAACGGTGGGGTTCAAACGTGACCTGATCCGCTGCTGGTGGTAGCGTGACAGCTCCTGCGCCGTCACCTGCTCGAGGCGAAATTTTTCGCGCTCGGCCTGCTCCTTGCGTACCGCCTCCGCCAGTTTCAAGCGGAGTTCCTCGACCTCCGTTGCCGTGGCGTTAGGAGGGATTGGGGTGGAGAAAGGATCCTCCGGCGGATCGGTGCCAGTGGCCATGTAAGCCGCAGCGTGATGAAAGGCTCCATCGCGGAGGTCGGCGGAGTTCTCCGACCCGGAGTCGAATTCGAAGATCCCGAGGATGGAGGGGTCCTCGAAGTCTCCCGCGTTGGAGACCTGGGCGATGGAGCCCGCGGATGAGGCCGCGGTGATGGATCCGGCGAGTGACGCCGGGGTCGCCGAGTCGGCGTCGTCGGTGAGGGCCGCATCTTCTGCGGCCGCTGAATTCCCGGCCACGTTGCTGTGGGCCGAGTTGTACTCGGAGGCAAGGCGGTGGATCGTGCGAACCTGGCTCTCGGAGAGCCGATCGCGTGGCGGCGACTCGTGGATGCGAGCCAAGTCCTCCGAGACGATGATGTCGGTGAGGCCGACGAAGAGGCTGATCGTGCCGATTGGCAGGATCACGCTGTGCGTGACGGGTTGCGCCGCCGGGACGTAGCTGCTCGGCAAGATCTGGAGCATCTCGCCGATTGCTATCATGCGGCCGGTGGCGACCGTCTCGTTGATGGGCAGATTGGATCTCGCCGCAGAACACCGGCCAGACCGGCCAGGCCCCATGGTGGGCGCCACTGTCGTGGGGATGGTCACGGCAGACGCTGCAATCGGCAGCGAGTAGTAGAATGAGGGGCAAGGGCGGCCAGCCATCTGCGGTGCGAGATGAGGGCAAAGACACAGGGTTTACCCAGGTTCGTCCCCCCGGAGGGTAAAGACCTACTCCTGCTAGATTGTATTAGGGAGGTGTTACAATGGGCGAGCTCGGCGGCTAGGCGGCGAGTCGCTTAGGTGTACGAGGGAACGTGTCTCTACTCACCCCATAGGGAGGTTTATATAGGCTCACCTCCCCTAGGGTTTACATATCTCAACCGATTCGGTTACAGCTTCAGTAGTCGTTTAACCTAGTCCGACTGGGCCTATCTACTCGCCTGGGCCTTCAGCTTCCAGTCGCTCGGTACCTTGCTGGGCTTCAATCCACTCGCCGTTCTGCAGGCCCACTCGCCAGCCCTCGGGCCAGTCGGAAACGTCCTGCTGAGTATACCCCAGTAGGCGTATCCCCATCATGCATAATACGAGTTGAGGATCACCGACTTAGATTCTGTCAAACGCTGATCCGTAACTGGGCAGTTAAGGCAGAGTTCAGGTTGACTGAGAATCAAGCCGCGTGATGTGAATAACCAAGATGGGATTTTGCCCCTCCACTCGGAGAGATATTCTCTGGGCCCTCTCGGATGATATGATTCAGAAAGCATGGCCATGCACGAATCGGTTAAGTGTTAACCGAGGCGATGGACTAAGAGTTAGTCGGGTGAATCACTTATCTCGGATCGATAAGAGAGTCGGACTATTTAAGGGATGACAATTATTCACCTATAGTCTAACAAGGTATATCGTGAGGCAAAAGGGACTCGGACGCAAGTCGCATTGGAAAGGCAAGTCGTCATGACTCTTTGGTACTTGGGAGTCGGCATGTTCTGCTAGGAGCCGCTACCGACTGATCGATTGAGAGTCGGACTCTAATCATGTCCAAGTTGCTAAGAGCCTGCGGGGTCACACACTTAAGAGCAGGAGCAAGTTCGGATTGGATTTGAACTGGAAATTGTAGGGTTCGCAGCATAGAAAACAAAAATTTTCCTACGATGGGAACAACTATGTACCAAGATCTATCTACTAGATACAAACAACGGGCGGATGTATATCCGTAGAGAACATACCCTTGAAGACCGACAAAGCTTAACGAGTCCAAACTCGTGGTTGATGTAGACGATCTCTTGCCGATCTCAAGATCGAGAGGAAGTCCTAGTGCCGCAAAACAGCAGCGCATCCGTGCTCGCACACACGTTCGAGGCACCGAGCAACCTCCGCCTCCTCGCTCCAGCGATGCAGCGGAAGCACAACTCTTTCTTGCCGAATAGCCACCGGGAACATGTATCTCGCTAGTCCGAGACCATCGGGGATAAATTCTAGAGGGGGAGAGAGATCCTTCACGAGGAGGTGTGAGTGAGAGAGAGGAGAGGGGGCCTTTTATAGGGGAGAGGGGGGGCACCCAAGGGGCATGGCGCCCAGCCATGGGGCTGCCCCCACCTCTTCCACATTCATGTGGGTGGAGCTCCCACTCAAAATGAAAAGCCTCCACTCCCATTAAAAAGCCTCCACTAAAAAATCCACTCACATGCATTAAATTTCCACCAAATTTAATGCAAGCTCTCATTTAAATAAAACTCTTTTATTTATTTATTCAGAATTTTGTTAATTACTTTAATTAACAAACATTCACATAAAACCCCTTGCTAGTATTCCATTTCACATGCAGAACCAGTTTCAGCAATTTCAACCGAAACAGTTTCGGTGTCTAGTGAAATAAATTCCTGCGCTTTCCTTTTCTTTTCGGCATGAAACTTTTGCTCCAAATGGATGTCGGTGTCTCTTAAGTGTGTCACCCTACGGTTCGCGAATAATGCGGACATGATCGAGACCCCTCTCGGATCAATAATCAGAAGCGGGATCTGGAGACCCATACTGACTCCCACACATTCAACGATGACTTTCTTGTGATCGTCGGAACCTTTTACGCTATATCCCTTTGTTTCGCGATATATTACATGTCCGAGATTCGATCATCGGTATCTCCATACCTAGTTTGATCTCGTTACCGACATGCACTCTTTTCTCGTTCCCGTGATATAACATTCTAGTGATCAAATCACTTGCTTGCAAGCTAATCAATGTGATATCACCGAGAGGGCCCAGAGTATATCTATCCGTCATCAGGATGAACAAATTCCACTCTCGATCCATGAGCCTCAACATAACACTTTATTAGTTCTGAATCCATCTTTATAATCACCCTGTTACGGTGTGACGTTTGATGTTATCAAGAAACTCTTCCGGTGTTAGTGATTGACATGATCTCATGGTCTAAGGATTAGGATCACTTCGTAAGTTGTTATAGCAATATAAACTCAATGACTTTGATCGTAATGCTATACTTCGGATGAATGTTCATCACACCATTACATTAATGTTGTGACCTCGTTATTAACAACATCCAATGTCCATGATCAGGAAACCTATGATCATCTTGTTAATCAACGAGCTAGTTTATAAGAGAGGCATAACTAGGAACTACCTTTTGTTTATTAAACACACATGTATTAACGTTTCCGTATTAATACAATTATAGCATGCAAAATAAACATTTATCATAAATAAGGAATACGATAATAACCACTTTATTATTGCCTCTCGGGCATATTCCCTTCAGTCTCCCACTTGCACTAGAGACAATAATCTAGTTTGAAAACTCTGCGTATTGAACACCTATGACTTTCTGGTGTTCCATATACGCAATTGCAAGTGGTTAACATAATCTACGGATCTGACGCTTCAGGTCCGTGTGTATTTGCATGTCTTTGCGTCTCCACGCATCACTCATTCTCCAATGAGATGGCATTGTATAAATTTGGTCTTTTGGTGAGACCTTTAGTTCCTTGGGGTTAAAACACATCGATACTATTGTCATACAATATATCTTTAGTGTTAGCCCGTTGCGAACCACACCTTAGTTTGATAACAAACTACTTGACACAAATTCCCTCCTTTGCTGCTACTATAGCAGTCATATACTTAGCCTTTTGTTGTAGTATCCGTCACAATGTCTTAACTTTGGAACTCTTCCAAATCCATCATGGAATCTCCTTTCCATTACATTGTGCCACCCATAGTTTAAATCGAGATAAACTTAATTTGTACCTTGTGACAAAACTAGTATCAATGTAACGCTTTACAATGAACTATTTGTAATTGTTTGTCACCTCTACACAAATATATTCTTAGTTCTTCCAAAAGATCATAAGAATATCCTCACTATCGTCCAATGATCATTTTATGATTCATTCTGGTATATGCTCATAACACTTAGAGCATAGGACATATCTGGATGTGTACATATCATGGTATGATTGATCAAAACATTCTCGTGATTGCACTCATCAAGTGTCAAAGCACTTGAATCTTGTTTCACTTATCAAGTGTCGATACACTTGAATCTTGATTCAATTCCTTTCCATGCGACAAGAACCGTTTCTTGTTGATTCTATATTGAACTCTTTCAATATCTCATATATGTACGTTTGGCACAACCATATTGGCGTTACAGTCTATCCACTATAGACATTCACGCTAAATATTCGGGTTTTGCCTAAGTATTTCATCGAAATGAAATTCTTAACCTTTGTCAATAAAATATACATCATTTCTAATCAACAAGATGTCCTCCACATAATGTATTAGAAATATGTCTTAGCGCTCCCACCTAATTTCTTGCAAATGCAAGCATCTTCATCGTCTCCTGATGAAAACTCTTTTTCATCACGGTGAAGATTCCAACTCCGCGATGCTTACTTCAACCATTGAAGTTTGCATGCCCTTTTTAGCATCCTTTGAATTAACAAAACCCTTTGGATCGTGTCATGTACACGTCCTAGGTAACCATTCTATTAGAAGAACTTTGTTTTGTTTATTCATCTACCATATACCAAATTATATGTAGTGGTTGCTACTTTAATCCGTCCAGACTAAATATCGGTATGAAAGATCAAATCTTGTCATAGTCAACTCTTGAACATTGTCGTAAAATATTTTACGACATGTCGACTATTTCATAGATGTTAAACATCCATGTCTGTTTCTTTATAGATCCAAATACGACCGATAGGTTTTTACACCTTTCCGGAGGGTCTTCCAAGTTCAAAACTTGATTTCTCGTGTATGGAACTATCACAGATTTTATGGCTTCAAGCCATTTGACGGAGTCAGGGCCCATCGTCGCTTCTTTGTATGTATTCGGTTCATTATTGTCAAACAATAATGATTTACTCTCAAATCTTAGCATTTGATTGTTTAACCGACCTACTTGGTTCAATAGGAACTTAGATCTCCGTGACCACAACCTTTGAGGCACATAAGCTATGAGCATTATGGCAGCCTCCGGAACATTTTCCGGCGCTGCGCAACTCAGCACATATAGCTAAGGTTCGTTAACCTTATCAAAGTTCTATTGTCCTCCCACTTAACATTTATGAAAAATTCCTTCTTCAAGAAACTTCACGTTTCAAGCGACAAACCCTTTTGTCCTTGGTGTTATGAAGGAATAACCAATTGTTATTCGAAATAACCTACAAAGACATGCTCATCCGACTTCAGTTGTAAACATCTTACTTATGTTTAGCATACCAAAATTTAAGAAATGACAACTTGGGTTTTACCCCAAACCATAACTTCCATGGTGTCATTTCAACGGATCAAGATGGAGCTCTTTTCAGTGTAAAAGCGGTAGTCTCTAAAGCTTTAATCTTTTAAAACATAATGTCAGTTTTATAAATAACACCTTTGATCCAACCATGTCTCACAAGGTTTCATTACAAATCTCAAACACTCCATACTCCTATGGTGTTTCGAGAGATGTAAATCTAGGTGTTTTGCTAAACTTGCAACTCAAATAAATCCCTTTATGATAAAATCATAATTCATTTATTTTCTTGTTACACTTGTAACTCAAATAAATCCCTTTATGATCAAATCATAATTTATTTATTTTTCTTGTTACAATGATTTTCCACTTCATCTTGAAAGTCTTTGAAACATTTTCAAATATTTCATACTTCTTTCTCATTAAGTGAACATTCACTCAAAATTCCGGAGAAAGCATATGAAGTTGAAACCCATCGCTTATGACTACACATAATGGACTACATACATTGATATGCATAAATTCCAATAATTTAGTCGTTCGTTCTTCTTTGGCCTTTGAACGAAGTTTTAATTATCACGTGGAAAGTCTCACAAGCGTCACTTGATCAAATCAAAGACTCCAAAAATCCATGAATATGGAGATTCTTCATGTTTTATTTCCAATATAATTTAAACAGCGATGTCACTTCATAAGTGATCTTTCAATCATTTGTCTTGCGACATTTTAGCATTAGGTTTTATGGATGTGATTTCTTCAACTAGATTTGTAAATCATCCATCTTATATGGAATACGGTAATTATTTGAACAACCTTTGTTCTTATAATACCTGATTCAAATAACAATTATTAAAACAAATCTTGAAGTCAAGCTTTGATGTCAACGAGAAATACAAACAACGGTTTGTTTGTTTTCGATGAACATAATCACATATTCTCTTGCTAGTTACTTAGGCCATTGTGGTTCATGAATTGCGTCATTCCGTATGAAATTTCATACCAACCAATTCGGTATCCAATACCCAAGAACCACATTGTTTAACAAGCAAAGAATACAACCATAACATGTATATCATCCATATACCTAAATTGGATATTTCCAATCTTTTCTTTTCTGCCAAATATATTTTATAGATTCTCTTTCAGCATTTCCTTTTCCTTTTAAAAGAATCTATCAACATCAAAAGTGGCGCCATATACATGACACATAGTCCAAAGCGTGTATATTCAAATAATAATACCTTTGGACTTGCACTTTGAAGTAGATCACCATCATCAAAATGATCGGTATTCTTTCAAAATCCATTCTTTAGTAATCTTTTAGTGTAGTAAACACTTTACATACATCTTCTATTCATCCTTATCATGACGACTTTCATGATCAAGCCAATTTAGCTTATAAAGGAGAATCGTGAGTATAACATTACTTTCCAAAACCCTTTTGGATGATTAGGATGTCTAGCATCTCCAACCTTCGTAAATTCTCATCCAATATGAGAACATATATTATACTCTATCATATTGCAACCAAAACATTGTTTCAGATATCGTTATATCTGCCACACATGATGGTTTCTGAAACAATTCTTTCAGCTCCTAGATAAACTTGATATTAAAACAATCAAGAATCGTGGAGGCAAACATGATACTTAAGATACTAACACTGGAATTGTTACTCTCGATTTAATACCAATTATTAAATTTCACGGAGTAAATAGAGTTTGCTGAAAGTTTGCAATAGGACTTTAAACTTTGATTGGCACTCAACACAATACGATACCAGTTCGTAAAGTAAATATCCAGAATTCTATAGTTCTATTATCTCAATTACAACTATGCATAAGGTGGTGAACGAATGCCAATGACTACAACAAATTATGCAAATTCACTTTGATTTAATTTATGATAAATTGAGTTCTACTAATCCAAATTAGAAATGAACTCCCACTCAAAAACGACATCCCTCGTGTCTTTTTGGTGATTACATGAACCAAATCCACTACACCAAGTCCGATCATCACGTGAGTCGGCGTAGCTTCAAAGGCGAGCATCCATATGGTCATCATATCAAAACATATGACTCATGCTTAACCTTTCGGTCCGTGTTCCGAGGCCATGTCTGTACATGCTAGGCTCGCCAAGTAAGAACCTTAGTATTCGCGTGTGTAACTGTCTTACACCCGAGATATGCTCGTGGATTCAAGTACACCCGATCATCACGTGATGTCTTGAAGCGACGAAACATTGTCGGTGCATACTTAAGGAAGAACACATTTTTATCTTGATATCTAAATGAGGGATCATCTTATTATGCTAATAAAACGCCAAACAAGCAATATAAGATGCTATCAAACATCACATGTTTATTAGTGGAATGATATGGTTCTCGCATATGATCTCTATCATGTGCACCGTGGTATGATCACTATCATACCTTTATGTGTAAATCCAAGGTCTATGGAGTTTACACGTTATGTATGTTGTAAGAGTATCATCTCATACTTCTACTTACAACATCACCATATCATAACACTAGCCCAGCAACAATCTAAACTAGACGCCTCTAATTTATCCATTGCAAATTTTACGTGGCTTAGGGCTTTCGAAGATAGAACCGTTCTTACCTACGAACATGAACCACAACGAGGATAACCAAATTGTTGACAACTCGTTGGAAATTAGATATTGACTATAGTAGGAGAGACAGACACCCGCTAGCCACTTATGCAAAACTAGTTGCATGTCAAGCGTGGAACAGGTCTCATGTGCGTGGACATGTAAAGTTTGTCCGGGCCGCTTCATCCCACTATGCCACCAATATCCAAAGTACAACTAAGAAGCAATAAAATGATCATCATCGCCCACATACTCATATGTGTACTACCCGTGCAAAGCATCTACGCATAGATCCGGCTCTGATACCACTGTAGGGTTCGCAGCATAGAAAACAAAAATTTTCCTACGATGGGAACAACTATGTACCAAGATCTATCTACTAGATACAAACAACGGGCGGATGTATATCCGTAGAGAACATACCCTTGAAGACCGACAAAGCTTAACGAGTCCAAACTCGTGGTTGATGTAGACGATCTCTTGCCGATCTCAAGATCGAGAGGAAGTCCTATCGCCGCAAAACAGCAGCGCATCCGTGCTCGCACACACGTTCGAGGCACCGAGCAACCTCCGCCTCCTCGCTCCAGCGATGCAGCGGAAGCACAACTCTTTCTTGCCGAATAGCCACCGGGAACATGTATCTCGCTAGTCCGAGACCATGGGGGATAAATTCTAGAGGGGGAGAGAGATCCTTCACGAGGAGGTGTGAGTGAGAGAGAGGAGAGGGGGCCTTTTATAGGGGAGAGGGGGGCACCCAAGGGGCATGGCGCCCAGCCATGGGGCTGCCCCCACCTCTTCCACATTCATGTGGGTGGAGCTCCCACTCAAAATGAAAATCCTCCACTCCCATTAAAAAGCCTCCACTCAAAAATTCACTCACATGCATTAAATTTCCACCAAATTTAATGCAAGCTCTCATTTAAATAAAACTCTTTTATTTATTTATTCAGAATTTTGTTAATTACTTTAATTAACAAACATTCACATAAAACCCCTTGCTAGTATTCCATTTCACATGCAGAACCAGTTTCAGCAATTTCAACCGAAACAGTTTCGGTGTCTAGTGAAATAAATTCCTGCGCTTTCCTTTTCTTTTCGGCATGAAACTTTTGCTCCAAATGGATGTCGGTGTCTCTTAAGTGTGTCACCCTACGGTTCGCGAATAATGTGGACATGATCGAGACCCCTCTCGGATCAATAATCAGAAGCGGGATCTGGAGACCCATACTGACTCCCACACATTCAACGATGACTTTCTTGTGATCGTCGGAACCTTTTACGCTAGTATCTTAATCCCTTTGTTTCGCGATATATTACATGTCCGAGATTCGATCATCGGTATCTCCATACCTAGTTTGATCTCGTTACCGACATGCACTCTTTTCTCGTTCCCGTGATATAACATTCTAGTGATCAAATCACTTGCTTGCAAGCTAATCAATGTGATATCACCGAGAGGGCCCAGAGTATATCTATCCGTCATCGGGATGAACAAATTCCACTCTCGATCCATGAGCCTCAACATAACACTTTATTAGTTCTGAATCCATCTTTATAATCACCCTGTTACGGTGTGACGTTTGATGTTATCAAGAAACTCTTCCGGTGTTAGTGATTGACATGATCTCATGGTCTAAGGATTAGGATCACTTCGTAAGTTGTTATAGCAATATAAACTCAATGACTTTGATCGTAATGCTATACTTCGGATGAATGTTCATCACACCATTACATTAATGTTGTGACCTCGTTATTAACAACATCCAATGTCCATGATCAGGAAACCTATGATCATCTTGTTAATCAACGAGCTAGTTTATAAGAGAGGCATAACTAGGAACTACCTTTTGTTTATTAAACACACATGTATTAACGTTTCCGTATTAATACAATTATAGCATGCAAAATAAACATTTATCATAAATAAGGAATACGATAATAACCACTTTATTATTGCCTCTCGGGCATATTCCCTTCAGAAATATGGTTGGGTTGGACCCGAGCCTAATTTGGACCGAGTTAGTGAGTCGGACTCACAGGGACTAATATTATATGGACTTTAGTGAATGGGCTGCGCGAGCAGAGCCCACGTTCACTCCCTATATATAGTGGAGCACCGTAACCCAGAAAGGTTAATCGTTGATCGGTTAGGTCATTCCATGTGTTGGAAACCCTAGCTCCACAACAGTCCTGCCGTCGTACCGAACCTAGCAGTTTGCCGCCGGTGCTCCTCCTTGCACGTGTGTATACCAAGCAGAGGTGCTGTACGATCAGCACCAGGACGATCAGATCGCAAAGGACTGCACTGCATCAACTGACGCGCTTCATCAGTAATCCGCAATTGCGCGTCTAGTGGTAAGCCTCGTGGCCTTCTACCTCAGCTGGATCTTGGGATCACCATGTTAGAGGAATTTTTTTGTTTTATCTCCGCGTGGCCCAACATATTACAGAGGCAATAACTTCCAAGACTCAACAAAAGAAAAACTTACTAAAAATAAAAAAAATTGGGTTATCTCCCAATAGTTCTTTTCTTTAACGCCTTTCAGCTAGGCACAGAAAGCAAGAATCAAGTATTTTCAGAGGAATAAGCATTAAGATCAAATACCTCCTTCATAACAGGGCTTTTCTCAATAGGTATCTTAGGTGAAAGTGATTCAACATGTAAATTACTCTTAGTTGCACTAAAAGTTTTATCAAATCTAAGCTCATTAAGGGGTTTTGGTGTAGGCACCTTTGGAACATACGCAAATTTTTGCTCTTTTCCTATAAATGATCTCTCTCTTTTAAACTTAAGGGAGGAAAACGTTGAACCTAGAATTTCCATAGCCTCTTCAAGTTTACCAGTCCTAATATTTTGATCATGGATAGTGCTAGCCTCTAAAATAATGATTCATTTATTGATACTTTCTATTGATTCATTAACTTGGTTAGTGTTATCAAGGAGATTTGGTAAACTTTTCTCTAGGGAGCTCAATTTTTTTATAACTTCCTCCAAAGTGATTTCAGTTTTAACAACAATAATAGGTGGTACTCCTACTAAACTTTCAATTAAATTGCATGCTTCCACAGTAGGAGTACCCAGAAAATCACCCCCTCTGAGAGTATCCAGAACATACCTATTCCAACTAGATATGCCAACATAAAAATTTCTAAGAAGGATGGTGGTAGAATGTTTTTAGTTACATCTATGATGAGATTTACTTATTCTATACCAAGCATCTTTCAGACTTTCTCCTCCTTGTTGCTTAAAAGAACGAACCTCTACTTCAGGAATACACATTTTTTTTCAGGATTAAAGTGAACGAACAAAAATAACAGCTAAAGTAGGAACTATTTTTTTTGTATTTTGGGTAAAAAGAGGTAAACAAGTACAACTAATTTTTGTGTGTTTTTTATAAAAATAAACAAGCAAAACAAAGCAAAATAAACAGGCAAAACAAAAACAAAGTAAAGAGATTGGTTCTGAGAGGCTCCCCTTGCAGAAGAAGCTTCTTTCTCCCGCTAGAAAATTGCTGCTTGACAGGGAGGAAGAAGTTTGATGGCCCTTTATTCCCCGGCAATAGCGTTGTTGGGGATATACTATATGGGTATCCTCATAGCATGTCTTCTATTCGGATAACCCGGGTGGCCCACAGTTGGTAGCATGGACCATGGCCTACTAGGCGCCCCAGTTAGATGGATCCAGAAGGGAGGCCCATGGCGGATAAAGGAAGGCTACGGTTGGAGTCACCGACGTACCCGGAGCCTTGGAGTGCAAGATACACAAGACTAGTAATAGACGGTGTAGGACTCTGTAACCTGTCCGGCTAGGACTTTTCCCTGTAACCATAGGACCTGGCGACTATATAAGTCGGGCCTATGGGAGCCTTTAGGGCACAATCTCAGACGATCATAGACAACTTCAAACAACCTTGCACAACAAACCAATCACTGTAACTTGGCGTATTGCCCTTATAGTGATTTATAGCAGGAGTAGGATTCCGCCACCGTCGTGGGATCTGAACCTCGGTAAGCTGTGTTACCTCGTACCCGTCAACCGTCCGCCTTCCCCCACGTCTCTAAACACGCACTATGAGGACCCCTCCATGGCGTACTCATCGGCAATACCACGACAGGCGCCATAAAATTGCTTGATGGCTCAAATGATGTAGAGCTAGTTGGAGAACCCCAAGTGGAAGGTATGATGATCACAACAGTAAGTTTCCCTCAGTTACGAAACCAAGGTTATCGAACCAGTAGGAAAAAGGACCAACTCCCAAGGTGTTGGTAGCAACTTGGAACCTGCACAATACAACCATAATACTTTGGACCAACTTACGATGAGGTTGTCAATCTCACCGGTTTGTTGAAAACAAAGGATTAAACGTATAGTGTGGAAGGAAGTAGTTGCTTTATAGGAATTGCAGAAAGTAAACATTAGGCAGTAGATTGAATATTAGTGGGAAGAAATGGATCGGGGTCTACAGTTCACTAGAGGTGTTTCTCCATAAGATAAATAGCATGTTGGGTGAACAAATTATAGTTGGGCAATTGACAGGATAGAGAAAGCATAACAATGCATATACATGTCATGATGATCGCTCTGAGATTCGTTTGGGCATTACAACATAATACATGGACCATAATCTAACTGCATCTATGACTAATAATCCACCTTCAGGTTATCATCCGAACCCCCTCCAGTATTAAGTTGCAAGCAACAAATAATTGCATTAAGCAAAGTGTGTAAAGCAAACAATACAATTGCCCCATGGACAAAGGATTGTTGTTTTCTCCCTAGTAGAAACAACATATCTACAACCTTAGAAGCTTTTTTCACTGTCCCAGATTACCAGAGGCATGAACCTACTATCGAGCATAAATACTCCCTCTTGGAGTTACAAGCATCTACTTGGCCAAAGCATCTACTGGCAACGGAGAGCATGCAAGATCACAAATAACGTAGACATGATAGAATCAATAATCAATCTTGACGTAGTACTCAATATCCATCGGATCCTAACAAACACAACATGTAGGATTGCAAATAGATGATCTTGATCATGAACGGATCTCACAAGATCTAAACATGATAGCACAAAGGAGGAGAAACTACCATCTAGCTACTGCTATGGACCCATAGTCCAAGGATGAACTACTCACGCATCACACTGGAGGCTCGCATGGTGATGAAGAAGGCCTCCAGGGTGATCTCCCCTCTCCGGCAGGGTGCCGGGAAGAGCTTCGGATCTCTCCCGATCTAGGGACGATGGTGGCGGAAGCTACGGACTTTTTCGTGGATTTTTGATCGGGTCCTTAGGGTTTCTGCCTCGAGGGGATTATATAGGCGAAGGGGCAAGGTTGGTGGCCGCCTGAGGGGCCCACACCATGCCTAAGCGTGGCCATGGGTGGGTCCATGCCTAGGGGTGGTGTGGCCACCTCATGGCTCTCCTCTGTCTCCTCTTTGGACTCCGTCTTGTGTCGGTAAAAATAGGAACTTCGGCTTTTGTTCCGTCCATCCGAGAATATTTCTTTACTAGATTTTATGAAAACAAAAACAATAGAAATAGGCAACTGGCACTGTGGCATCTTGTTAATAGGTTAATTCCATAAAACGTATAAAAATGCCTCAAAGTGTAGACAAAACATAAGATAGTTGATACAAAACAAGAATGGAGCATCAAAAATTATAGATACGTTTACGACGTATCAAGGCATGACACCGCGAAGAATTATCCTTGGGTTCATAGCCCCTACTCGCCACTACTCATCAAAGAAGCTCACATAACATAATATGATATTAAGAGAATTGATTTTCTTAATGTTGGCATTATGGGGGGAGGGATAACCCAATGTATTAGGACTGCACTCCCCCTATCTCAATGCCTGCATCTAAACAAAATAAGGGTCAAGACATAGGTGAGTATGCAAGGTAATCAAGTCAAGCTCCTTGAATCAATGATATTTAGTTCATTCCTCAAATAACAAAATCTTTCTTCATCAAGTGGCTTCGTGAATGTATCGGCAAGTTGGTCTTTGGTTGAAACATAGGATATCTCAATATCTCCTCGAGCAACATGATCTCTAATAAAGTGATGATGGATCTCAATATGTTTTGTCCTTGTATGATCCACTGGGTTATAGGCAATCTTGATAGCACTTTCATTGTCACACAGAGGAGGCACTTTGTCACAATGGACACCATATTCCTTTAAAGTTTGCCTCATCCATAGCAATTGGGTGCAAGAACTAGCAGTGGCCACATATTCGGCTTCGGCGGTGGAGAGAGATATATAATTTTGCTTCTTAGAAGACAAACACACCAAGGACCTATCAAGAAATTGGCAAGCACCAAAGGTTGATTTCCTATCATCCTTATCACCAGCCTAATCCAAATCTGTGTACCCACAAAGAGAGAATGTTGAGTCCCTAGGATACCAAATACCATAGTTTGGAGTATGAACCAAATATCGAAAGATTCTCTTAACCGCAATCAAGTGGCTTTCTTTAGGAGCCGTTTGATCTCTTGCACACACTCCTACACTTAACACAATATCGGGTCTAGATGCACAAAGGTAAAGCAAGGCGCCAATCATAGACCAGTATACCTTTTGATCCACATATTCACCATTTGGATTTAGTTCAAGATGAGTCTTGGTTCCATGGGAGTAGGAGCTCCATTTAGATATTTCATGTTGAACCTATTGAGAATGTCTTGGGTATACTTGGCTTGATTGAAGAAGGTTCCACCTCTTACTTGATTGATCTCAAAACTAAGGAATACCCTTAACTCTCCCATCATAGACATCCTGAACCTATTAGTCATAAGCTTTGAGAATTCATCATTAAAAACCTTGTTAGATGAGAAAAAGATAATATCATCAACATATATTTGGCAAACGAAAATCTCTCCATTGACCTTCTTAGTAAAAAAGAGTGGGATCAATTTTCCCAACCTCAAACCCATGGTCTAACAACAACTCTCTAAGGTGCTCATACCATGTGTGTGGAGCTTGTTTAAGCCCATAGAGCGCCTTATCAAGTTTGTAGACATGTTTTGGGAAATTGGGATCCTCTAACCCTGGGGGTTGCTTTACATAAACCAATTCATGCAATGAACCATTTAAAAAAGCACTTTCCACATCCATTTTTTGCAATTTAAAGTTATGATGTTCCGTGTAAGCAAGAAGGATACATAGGGACTCAAGGCGAGCCATGGGAGCATATGTCTCTCCATAATCAATGCCTTCAATTTGAGAGAACCCTTGATCTACCAATCTTGCCTTGTTCCTTATAACAATTCCATGTTCATCTTGCTTGTTATTGAATATCCACTTGGTACCAATGACATTGCAACAATCTTTAGGCTTTTCAACTAACTTCCACACTTTGTTTCTGTCAAAGTTGTTGAGCTCTTTATGCATGGCTTCCAACGAATCTGAATCTTCAGGAGCTTCCCACACTTTCTTTGGCTCCACCATGGATATATGTGCTTGATTCTCACCAAAATGCTTCAATTGAGCTCGAGTGGACATTCCTCTCCTTATATCACCAAGCACATTCTCAAGAGTGCGGTCTCTTATTTCCAACATTCTGTCCACTCTAGCTTTGCGACGAGTTTCGATCTACTTGTTATTTCTTGTGGGGATCTCTTCGTCATTTTGGTCCTCGTCTTGACCATCATCTTGACCTAGATATTCACTAGGATCATTCTAATCCTCATGAGGCATAGATTGACCTTGGTCTTGATCAGGCAAAATCCTAGACATGCATTGAGATGATCTTGTGGATGCTTGTATAAATATGCCTTGTGTAATAGCCTGAGAAACACTAGACAATCCGGTAAGTGAAGAATCTAGTTCATCTTGGCTAGAGGTTTTGGTCTGATCAACTTCTTGAGGGTTCTCAGCTTATCTTTGGCTTGGGTAATCATTTTTCCTCTATATTTGGAGCTTGTTGGTGTTGTGAAGATGAGGGCTCCACTTGAGTAGAGCATAGTTCTTCTCGATCCGCCACAAGGGGTTCCTCAATGGGGAGGATGAATCCCGCACCCATTATTCTTATGTAATCTTGAGTCATTTCATCATCTACATCACAAACATCAACATGCCCCCCTTTGGGACCATCATACTCTTTGAAAACCACACTACAAGATTCTATGACAACTCTAGAGAGTTTATCTTAGATTCTATAAGTGTGGGATTCGAGACCATAGCCAACAAAAATACCCTCTAAAGCTTTGGAACCAAATTTGGACAAATGAACACCTTTTATGTGATAGAAACACTTACAACCGAACACCCGGAAGTATGAAACATTGGGCTTGTTACTGGTAAGAATTTCATATGGAGTCTTGATAAATTCTTTGCGGAGGTAGAGCCGGTTTGATGCATGACACGTGGTGGAGATAGCTTCAGCCCAAAAGCTATATGGAGACTTAAACTCCGCTAACATGGACATTGCCATATCCATTAGAGTCTGGTTCTTCCTCTCAGCTACACCATTTTGTTGAGGGGTATATGCAGCAAAAAATTGGTGTTTTATCCCCTCATCACTAAGAAATCCATTCAAGGTGTAGTTCTTGAACTCGGTGCCGTTTTCACTCCTTATCACCAACACGGGGACATTGTATTGTCGTTGAACCATGTTGATGAAATCGATGAAGTTTTCTTGGGTCTCACTTTTCAACTTGAAGAAGTATACCCATGTGTATCTTGAGAAATCATCAACAATCACCAAGCAATATTTCATCCCACCAAGACTAGAATGAGATGGGGGACCAAAGAGATCCACATGAAGGAGCTCCAAGATCCTCTTGGACTTGATGATGATATTAGGCTTGTGGGGAGAATCATGCATCTTTTCTTCAACACATGCCCTGCACACACGATCTTTGGCAAAACAAACATTTTCTTTTAGTCCAACAATATGGCCACCCTTGTGAAGGCTTTGCAAAGTCCTCATATTGACTTGGGCTAGACGGCGATGCCACATCCAACCCACATAGGCCTTACCGAATAAGCACATCGCACTTGTAGTGGTTTTCCCCGAAAATCCCACCACATACAAGTAATTTTCGATGTACCGAACGAAAGCGACCTTTAGAGTCTTGCTCCACAAGAGGACCACAATATCATTATCAATAAATACGGCAAAGCCCATATTTCCTAGAGCATGGAATGAAAGTAAATTATAACCAAGGGTCTCAATAAGCATGACGTCCACGAGAGTAGTGTCGTGTGCAACCACGACCTTGCCAAGACCCATTACCTTAGACCTTAACTTATCGGCAAATGTGGCGGTTATTTGATCAGGATTTGGTCTTATGTCTGTCATTATCGCCTGGCTTTCGGTCATATGACTTGTGCATCCACTATCAAGCACCCACTTTGACCCGCCGAAAGCATAGTTCTACAAGAGATCAAACTAGTTTTTTAGGTACCCATTTTCCAATGGGTCCTATTTTGTTAGTGACAAGGGTCTTAGGAACCCAAATAGACCAACCAATATAACCATCAAATGGGCCAACATATTGTGCATAAACATCACCATAATAATCACGCATTAAAACATAGTGAGGGTTAGAAATCCCTGCAAAGTCATCTTGTGACATAGTTTTGCCACTTGTGGTCTTACTACCCACAGTGACCTTGTCCTTTTCTTGTGCGGGCTTGGCCTTATTCTTCTTATTGTTCTTTTTCTTGGCCTTGGACACAAAGCCAATTCCTCCTTTCTCAATATTTGACCTTTTCTTGCTCAAAATATCATCAATGGACTTGTTCCCTTCTAGGAAGGTAGCCTTTGAAAGCTCCCCCTTAAACCTAGCATTTTCTTCAAAGGTGTTTGTACTACTAGAGGGAGTGAAAATACTAGGTGAAGCAATATTAGTCAATTGAGTTTGAAGTTTTTCATGAGACTTTGTGAGAGACAAGAGTTCACTTTCCAAGGCCTTGTGAGCCTCATCAAGCTTCCTAAAATCCTCGGCAAGTCTGTTATGAACAACACCAAACTCAATCTTGTCCTTTTTAGCCTGTTATACTTAGCCATGGCATGATCACATTCCTTAATGAGTTTTTTAATAATTTGATCATTTGCCTCGTCAAGTCCTTCAAGATTTTCTTCAAGAGACATCCTAGTCTCTTGCTCTTCTTCTAGGGCATTATTTAGGGCATCCATCTCAAGAATATGCTCTCTCCCTAGTTTGCATATCTCATTAAGAAGCTCTTGTGTGTGTGAGAGTTGATTCAAGAGATTCACAAAGTGCTTCTTGTGATCCCCTTGTAAGTTAGTCATAAACACATCAAAAGCAACTAATTCCTCCTTCACCTCAAGAGTCATATCATCATCAAGTTCATCATCAATCATTGAGATGGGGAGATAAGAAGATGATACCTCTGATCCTCTTGCCATAAGGCAAGTGGCATTCTTATTGGAGATATTCCCATTTGGAGAGTCGAAGGAGTGAGAATGTGGATGTAGAGATGGTGGCTATAGCAGCCACACCATTTGATGTTTCTTCTTCATCATCATCGGAGGAGAATTCTTCATGAGCCATCAAGACAATATCACCTGATTTATTGTTGGTGGTATACTTCTTGGTGAAGGGCTTTTTGAATGGGGCATTTGACTTTTTCTTCAATATAATATGACCACCATTATCTTCTCTCTTCTCATAGGGGCATCCAGCAACAAAATGGTAGCAATCACCATAGTTAAAGGAAGTTCTCAGTTTTACACTATTTTCTTTTCTACCACTTGGGTTGCTTCTTTTTTGCATCTCCATCTTGGCCTTGGCGGGATCTTTCCAAAAGTTCTTGGCATAGAAGGCCATGTATTCACCATGAGCAAACTTGACATCGTCGAGGTCTTCCATGGTTGGAGCTTCATCACTTCCTATATTTGTATCTATATGACGGTTCCCTATATGACCAAGAACAACTATTATGACAATGATTGTGTTCCATCTTAATATGTGAGGATGAGATGCACACAAATGTAGAATTGATCATATGTTTTGCTTGGTCCAATGATTTGAGCGTGTTTGGAGAAAAGGGCTAACTGATTGTTGGCATGGTTTTTAGAGCTGAAGCAAGAACTGGTTACCTTTGTACTGCTATTGAATTTCAGTGTCTGTATTGCTGAATCAGTCATTTTGAAATACTGCTAAATTGTTCAAGTGCTGCTGAATATGAACTACAAATCTGTTGATATTTTCTCTATCTAGTTATGTACTGCCGAATCATTCAAATGCTACCGAATTTGTGAAAAGTTCTATCGCTACTGCTGGGCTGCTTGCACTAGAGATTTTGCCTGTGTTTCATCGGAACCGTTGGTTGTGTTTTGGACAGTGATGAGAGGCAGAGAGGGTAAAGATACATCATGATTTCACCAAGTGAATTTATTAGATACCAGTAGAGTTTTGGAGCATGCAGTGTGTATCTTTGGTTCTTTAGATATTTTTACATGAATATATCTGTCAAAGCAAAAGAATTATCGCCTTTTCCCACTCCGTTGGTGAGGTCTGGTTCCCTTTGTACCGCTATTAAATTTCCGTGTCTGTATTGCTGAATCAGTCATTTTGAAATGCTGCTGAATTGGTCAAGTGCTGCTGAATATGAACTAGGAATCTGTCTATTTTCTCTGGCTTATTCTGTACTACCGAATCATTCAAATGCTACTGAATTTGTGAAAAGTTTTTTTGTTGTGATGGGATGTTTGCACTAGAGCTTTTGCCTGTGTTTCGTCGGAACCGTTGACACGTCCAATTTGCATCACCATTCTATATCATAATTTGCTTCTATTCATTGATATATTTCATATTAAGAGGTGATACTTATGTCATTTCATCTGTTTTTACATGTTGGATGATTCTTGGAGGATGAACTACCGGAGTCAGGATTCTAATGGAAAAAGTGGTGTTTTGATGCAATTTCGCGAAGATCAGAAAAATACCAGAAAAACTACAGAAAACTATATTTTCCCAGAAGACGAAGGATGCCAGTGAAGGGTTTCGCGGCATAGTAAATCAAAATTTTCTACGGAGCGAACAGAGGGAAAGCCAAGATCTAATCTAGGAGATGCAAACAACGAGAGAGATTGGATTAGATCTTCATACCCTTGAAGATTCGCACAGCGGAACGTTCGTCGGAACGTGGGTGATGTAGTCGTACTCGCTTCTCCTCCTCGCGATCCGATCCGATCTAGCACCACAAGTGGCGGTGCCTCCGTGAGATGCACACGTGCAGCACCTCGACGTCTCCTCCTTCCTCGGACCAGCGAGTATGGTGGAGAGATAGATTGGATCTACAGCACGACGGCATGGTGTATATGGTGGAGAATTTCTGCTGCAGGGCTTCGCCTACAAACAGTCGGGAGGGAGAGAGGAAGGTAGCAAGGCTGCTAGGGCTTGGAGGAAGGTGTGTGTGGGGGAGGGGGCGCACCACCCCTCTATATATAGAGGGGGGCGGCCAGCCCTTGCCCCTCCTCCAAGCCTATCTCTAGTTTAAACAATTTAAACTCTCCCTTATCTAGAAATCCTATCTCTAGTTTAAACGATTTAAACTCTCCCTTATCTAGAAATTCTATCCCGAGATTTAAACGAGTCAAATCTCTCTAGAATCGGCTGGGCCCTATGGGGCCTTGTGCCCCTGGCCCAATGCGGCCAGGACACTCCCTCATAGGCCCATGCCCCCTCCCGGAAGGTGGGGCCACGTTGGTCCCCTTCCGGAAGGTTCTAGAAGCTTCCGGTACAATACCGATTAACCCGGAACAATTCCGAACTCCAAAAATTGCACTGCCTTATATGAATCTTATTCTCCGGACCATTCCGGAACCTCTCGTGATATCCCGGATCCCATACGAGACTCCGAACAAAAATTCATAAACCAATTATCCAATCTATCCTAGCGTCGAGATACGTTAAGTGTGTGACCCTGCGGGTTCGAGAATATGCAGACATGATCTTCTATCAATAATCAACAGCGGGGTCTGGGCACCCATATTGACTCCCACACATTCATCGATGATCATATCGGATGAACCACGATGCCAGGATTCAATCAATCCCATATATATATTCCCTTCGTCTCGCGATATTTTACTTGCCCGAGATTCGATCGTCGGTACCGTCATACCTAGTTCAATCTCGTTCACAACAAGTACTTTACTCGTTCCGTAATCCGATATCACTTTGTGATTAACTCCTTAACCACATGCTTGCAAGCGGTGTTGATATCGATTACCGAGTGGGCCCGAAGTATATCTCTCCGACTTGGGAGGGACAAATTCCATCTCGATACATACAACCCAACAGATACTTTCCGATCACCTGAGAGACACCTTTATGATCACCCTCTCATAGGATGATGTTTGATGACCTCAAAGCTTTCTTCCGATACCAGGGAGTTGCATTATCTCATGGTCTAAGGAATACAATATTTGACATAGGAAAAGCTTCGCAAAGACGAACACGATGACACGATCTAATTGCTCTGCTTTGTTTGGGTCTATCCACCATATCATTCTCCCAATGATATGATCTCATTATCAATTGACAACTCATGTCTATGGTTAGGAAACCTTAACCATCATTGATCAATGAGCTAGTCCATAGAGGCGTACTAGGGACACGGTGTTGTTTACAAACCACACAAGTATTAAAGTTTCCGCTTAATACAATTATAGCATGGAACATAAACTTTATCATGAACAAGAATTATAATAATAACATCTTTATTATTGCCTCTAGGGCATAATTCCAACAGTCTCCCACTTGCACTAGAGTCAATAATCTAGTTTACATTTGGCAACAATCTCACACCCATGGCACTGAGGTGTTGATCATGTTTTACACGTGGAAGAGGTTTAGTCAATGGATCTGCGACATTCAGATCCGTATGCACTTTGCTAATCTTCAGATCTCCATCTGCTATATAATCTCGGATTATATGAAACTTGCGGTTGATATGCTTGGTCTTTGGATGATATCTTGGTTCCTTAGCGAGTGCTATGGCGCCAGTGTTGTCACACAATATCTCTAGTGGGTCCAATGCACTTGGAACCACGCCAAGCTCAGTGATGAAGTTTCTGATCCAAACTCCTTCACTTGACGCTTCTGCAGCAGCCATGTATTCCGCTTCTACTGTAGATCCCGCGATCACGCTTTGCTTGCAGCTTCTCCAGCTCACAGCTCCTCCATTCAAAATATAAACGTATCCTGTCTGAGATTTAGAATCATCCTTGTCGGTGTCGAAACTAGCATCGACGTAACCTTTTACGACAAGCTGTTCATCACCCCCATAGACTAAGAACATTTCTTTAGTTCTATTTAGGTACTTTAGGATGTTCTTCACGGCTGTCCAGTGTTCCACTCCTGGATCACTTTGATATCTGCTCGTCAAACTAAGAGCATTGGACACATCCGGTCTAGTACACAACATGGCATACATGATGGAACCTATGGCCGAGGCATAAGGCACTTTGCTCATAGCTTCCCTATCATTTACCGTAGCTGGACACTGAGCCTTGCTCAATATCTTACCTGACAACATAGGCACTGAACCTTTCTTTGCCTTATCCATTCTGAACCTTTTCAGAACTTTGTCTAGGTATGTACTCTGGCTTAAAGCTATCAGGCGTCTTTGTCTATCTCTATAGATCTTGATTCCCAATATATAAGCAGCTTCACCTAGGTCTTTCATTGAAAAACACTTGTTCAAATAACTCTTCACATCGTTAAGCATGTTGATGTCATTTCCGATAATCAATATGTCATCCACATACAGTACCAGAAACGTCACCGAGCTCCCACTCACTTCCTTGTAGATGCAAGCTTCGTAGCAATTTGGAACAAATCCAAAGCTCTTGATCACTTGATCAAAACGAAGGTTCCAACTCCGAGATGCTTGCTTCAGTCCATAAATGGAACGCTGAAGTTTGCATACTTTACTAGCATCCTTAGGATCGACAAAACCCTCGGGTTGCATCATATACAACTCTTCATCAATGTTGCCATTGAGGAAAGCAGTCTTGACATCCATCTGCCATATTTCATAATCATGAAACGCAACAATTGCTAATAAAATCCGAATGGACTTAAACATCGCTACGGGAGAGAAAGTCTCATCGTAGTCAACACCTTGAACTTGTCGAAAACCTTTTGCGACAAGCCGTGCTTTATAGACGGTAACATTACCATCCGCGTCCGTTTTCTTCTTGAATATCCATTTGCACTCAACGGCCTTTCGGTCGCTAGGAGGATCCACCAAAGTCCATACTTGGTTTTCGCTCATGGATCCCAATTCGGATTTCATGGCTTCCAGCCAATTCTCAGAGTCTGGGCTCATCATCGCTTCCTCATAGTTCGTAGGTTCACTGTCTTCTACCAACAAGACAGTCAAGACAGGGTTGCCGTACCACTCAGGAGGGGCACGCGACCTTGTCGACCTGCGACGTTCAGTAGCAGCATCGTCCGAAGCTTCATGATCCTTGTCATTAGCTTCCTCTATTGTTGGTGCAGGCGGCACTGGAACAATTTCAGGTGCTGCGCTACTCTCCAATTCAAGAGAAGGTTCAATAACCTCGTCTAGCTCTACTTTCCTCCCACTCACTTCTTTCGAGAGAAACTCCTTCTCAAGAAAGGAACCGTTCTTTGCGACAAACACTTTGCCTTCGGTTCTGTGATAGAAGGTATACCCAATAGTTTCCTTAGGGTATCCTATGAAGACGCATTTCTCCGCTTTGGGTTCGAGCTTGTCCGGCATCAACTTCTTGACGTAAGCTTCGCATCCCCAAACTTTAAGAAACGACAACTTAGGTTTAGCACCAAACCACAGTTCATACGGTGTCGTCTCAACGGATTTAGATGGAGCCCTATTTAAAGTGAATGCAGCGGTTTCTAATGCATAACCCCAAAATGATAACGCCAAATTAGTAAGAGACATCATCGATCGGACCATATCTAATAGGGTTCGATTCCGGCGTTCAGACACACCATTGCGCTGTGGTGTTCCGGGTGGCGTGAGTTGCGAAACAATTCCGCTTGCTTTAAGATGCGTGAGAAAATCATAACTCAAATATTCGCCCCCACGATCGGATCGTAGAAACTTAATCTTTCTGTTACGATGGTTCTCCACTTCATTCTGAAATTCTTTGAACTTTTCAAACGTTTCAGATTTATGTTTCATTAAATAGATATACCCATATCTACTTAAGTCATCGGTAAAAGTAAGGAAATAGCGATATCCACCGCGCGTCGAAATACTCATCGGTCCGCATACATCGGTATGTATGATTTCCAACAAGTCCGTTGCTCGCTCCATCATTCCGGAGAACGGGGTTTTGATCATCTTGCCCATGAGGCATGGTTCGCATGTGTCAAATGATTGAAAATCAAGAGACTCCAAAAGTCCATCAGAATGGAGTTTCTTCATGCGCTTTACTCCAATATGACCTAGACGACAGTGCCACAAATAAGTAGTATTATCACTATCTACTTTGCATCTCTTAGCCTCAATGTTATGGATGTGTGTTTCATCCCTTTCGAGATTTAGAAGAAATAAACCATTCACAAGAGGTGCATGACCATAAAAGATGTTACTCATATAAATAGAACAACCATTATTCTCTGATTTAAATGAATAACCGTCTTGCAATAAACACGATCCGGAAATGATGTTCATGCTCAACGCAGGCACATAATAACATTTATTAAGGTTTAAAACTAATCCCGAAGGTAAAACTGAGGAGAGCGTGCCGACGGCCATCACATCAACTCTTGATCCGTTGCCAACGCGCATCGTCACCTCATCCCTCGCAAGCCGCCGTCTATTCCGTAGCTCCTGTTTCGAGTTACAAATATTAGCAACTGAACCGGTATCAAATACCCAGGCACTACAACGAGGGCTAGTAAGGAAAACATCAATAACATGTATATCAAATATACCTTTGATGGTGCCAGCCTTCTTGTCCGCTAAGTACTTCGGACAGTTGCGCTTCCAGTGACCGTTGTCCTTGCAATAGAAGCACTCAGTGTCCGGCTTAGGACCAGACTTGAGCTTCTTCTCAGCAGGGGAAACGCGCTTGCCGCCGCCTTTCTTGAAGGGCTTCCTTGCACCCTTACCTTTCTTAAAGGTGGGGGGCTTGTTGACCATCAACACATGATTATTCTTTTTGATGTTCACCTCCGCTACTTTCATCTTAGCAAAGAGCTCAGTGATCATATCAGTGGAACCAATCTGATTGTGATCAACTACAAAACTTTTGTAGCTAGGAGTGTCAATCTTGAGCTCCTCTGGAATCATGCAGTCCAGTTGCTCAAGGCGTTGAGTGTAGCCCGACATCTTAATGGCGTGCTCACTAACGGAACTCCCTTCCTCCATCTTGTAGTTAAAGAATTTCTTAGAGATCTCATATCTCTCAGAACGGGCTTGAGTCTGAAACATGTTTTTCAGCTCCTCGAGAATCTCAAAGGGCCCGGCGAACTCCTCAAAACGATTTTGAAGATCCGATTCCATAGCATACAACATGGCGATCTTAATCAAATCATAATCATCCTTGCGCGACTGATAAACAGCTTTTTCCTCAGCCGGCGCATCTATAGCAGGGGCGTAACCTAGCGCTTTCTCAAGGACATAGTCCTTTTGTCCGCCAGCGAGAATGATTCTCAGAATGCGGAACCATTTGGTGAAGTTAGACCCATTGTTTCTAAGCTTTTCTATCTCAGCAAAAACGTTGAAGTTGAAGTTGGATTTGGCCATGTGATCTACAGTATTTGCAAGTACAATTTAGACTATGTTCATGATAAATAGTTCAACTTAATCAAATTACTAGATGAACTCCCACTAAATTCAACATCCCTCAAGTTGTTTAGTGAACACGATCCAAATTCACCACACCTAATCCGATCATCACGAGAAGAGATGTGGTTTCAATGGTGGACAACAAAGTGTCGATCATATCATTCATATGACTCATGCTTAACCTTTCAGTTCTTGTGTTCCGAGGCCATGTCTGTACATGCTAGGCTCGTCAAGTTAGACCCAAGTATTTCCGCGTGTGCAAAAACTGGCTTGCACCCGTTGTATGTGAGCGTAGAGTCTATAGCACCCGATCATCACGTGATGCTTGGACACGACGAACTTTCGCAACGGTGCATACTTGGGGAGAACACAGTTTTTATCTTGATCTTTAAGTGAGGAATCATCTTATAATGCTACCGTCGCGATCTAAGCATAATAAGATACATAAAGGATAAACATCACATGCATATAACTTTATGTGACATGGTATAGCCAATCTTCGCGCAATGATCTCCATCTTGTGCGTTCCGGCATGATCTCCATCACTCCACCATGATTGCCTCCACCACGAATAGCAACTACAACTATTGCTAACTACTTAGCGATAAAGTAAAGCTATTACATGGCGTATAAGAAGTTGACTCGCAGGTCATACACAATTATAAAGACAACCATATGGCTCCTGCCGGTTGTGTACTCATCGACATGCAAGTCGTGAAACATTACAAAACATGATCATCGCATACAATATACACATCACATCTTGGGCCGTACCATATCACAGAAAACACTCCCTGCAAAAACAAGTTAGACGCCTCTACTTTGTTGTTGCATGTTTTACGTGGCTTATGGGAGTAGATGCTAAGAACGATTCTTACCTACGAAAAGCCACAATGGTGATATTATGGTTGCCAAACTCCGGTGTTAATCACATGACAACTATAGTAAGAGAAACTGACATCCACCAGCCGCATGTGTGGAACAAGCCACACGTCAAGTGCGGAGCCGGTCTCGCGAACGACGTCGCGTAAGGTTGGCCTGGACCGCTTCAATCTCACTATCCCGCGTCATAAGAAGAACACAAACAAGAGGCTTGCAACAGAAAACATCAACGCCCGCAACAACCATGTTGCGTTCTGCTCGTGAAACACATCTACGCATAGATCTAGCTCTGATACCACTGAAGGGTTTCGCGGCATAGTAAATCAAAATTTTCTACGGAGCGAACAGAGGGAAAGCCAAGATCTAATCTAGGAGATGCAAACAACGAGAGAGATTGGATTAGATCTTCATACCCTTGAAGATTCGCACAGCGGAACGTTCGTCGGAACGTGGGTGATGTAGTCGTACTCGCTTCTCCTCCTCGCGATCCGATCCGATCTAGCACCACAAGTGGCGGTGCCTCCGTGAGATGCACACGTGCAGCACCTCGACGTCTCCTCCTTCCTCGGACCAGCGAGTATGGTGGAGAGATAGATTGGATCTACAGCACGACGGCGTGGTGTATATGGTGGAGAATTTCTGCTGCAGGGCTTCGCCTACAAACAGTCGGGAGGGAGAGAGGAAGGTAGCAAGGCTGCTAGGGCTTGGAGGAAGGTGTGTGTGGGGGAGGGGGCGCACCACCCCTCTATATATAGAGGGGGGGCGGCCAGCCCTTGCCCCTCCTCCAAGCCTATCTCTAGTTTAAACAATTTAAACTCTCCCTTATCTAGAAATCCTATCTCTAGTTTAAACGATTTAAACTCTCCCTTATCTAGAAATTCTATCCCGAGATTTAAACGAGTCAAATCTCTCTAGAATCGGCTGGGCCCTATGGGGCCTTGTGCCCCTGGCCCAATGCGGCCAGGACACTCCCTCATAGGCCCATGCCCCCTCCCGGAAGGTGGGGCCACGTTGGTCCCCTTCCGGAAGGTTCTAGAAGCTTCCGGTACAATACCGATTAACCCGGAACAATTCCGAACTCCAAAAACTGCACTGCCTTATATGAATCTTATTCTCCGGACCATTCCGGAACCTCTCGTGATATCCCGGATCCCATCCGAGACTCCGAACAAAAATTCATAAACCAATTATCCAATCTATCCTAGCGTCGAGATACGTTAAGTGTGTGACCCTGCGGGTTCGAGAATATGCAGACATGATCTTCTATCAATAATCAACAGCGGGGTCTGGGCACCCATATTGACTCCCACACATTCATCGATGATCATATCAGATGAACCACGATGCCAGGATTCAATCAATCCCATATATATATTCCCTTCGTCTCGCGATATTTTACTTGCCCGAGATTCGATCGTCGGTACCGTCATACCTAGTTCAATCTCGTTCACAGCAAGTACTTTACTCGTTCCGTAATCCGATATCACTTTGTGATTAACTCCTTAACCACATGCTTGCAAGCGGTGTTGATATCGATTACCGAGTGGGCCCGAAGTATATCTCTCCGACTTGGGAGGGACAAATTCCATCTCGATACATACAACCCAACAGATACTTTCCGATCACCTGAGAGACACCTTTATGATCACCCTCTCATAGGATGATGTTTGATGACCTCAAAGCTTTCTTCCGATACCAGGGAGTTGCATTATCTCATGGTCTAAGGAATACAATATTTGACATAGGAAAAGCTTCGCAAAGACGAACACGATGACACGATCTAATTGCTCTGCTTTGTTTGGGCCTATCCACCATATCATTCTCCCAATGATATGATCTCATTATCAATTGACAACTCATGTCTATGGTTAGGAAACCTTAACCATCATTGATCAATGAGCTAGTCCATAGAGGCGTACTAGGGACACGGTGTTGTTTACAAACCACACAAGTATTAAAGTTTCCGCTTAATACAATTCTAGCATGGAACATAAACTTTATCATGAACAAGAATTATAATAATAACATCTTTATTATTGCCTCTAGGGCATAATTCCAACAGCCAGAAGGGTAGGCAGAGTTGGGCCACAGGAGGCCCACACACCCCCAGGCGCGGGCCACCCTAGGCCGCGCCTACAGTGGGTGTGGCCATCCTGGCCCACCTATGGCTCCGCCCTCTCGCCTATATCTTCTCCTCGAAACCCTAAAGTCAGGGGAGCGACCACAGAAAGATTCCGCCGCCTCTGCGGGGCGAAAAACACCGAGAGAGAAAGAGCTATCCGGCAGACAGATTTCTGCCGGGGAAATTCCTTCCCAGAGAGGGGAGATCGTCGCCATCGACACCATCATCAAGATAGAATTCACCGGTATCATCATCATCATCATCCACACCATCATCTCCACCAGCACCATCGTCACCACTCTATCCTGCCATAACAATTGTGTTGAATCTTGCATAGTTCTTAGGGGAACTTTCCCGGTGTTGATTACTATTGTAGTTGATGCTTATAAGTGGAACCATTGAATTATTGTTTATGTTCAGATTGTTATCCATCGTTATATCATCTTTGATCTTGATCCATATGATTTCTCATGAGTAGTTCGTTTAGTTCTTGAGGACATGGGATAATTCATGTTGTTAGTAGTGGAATTGTGTTGAGGTATTATTCAATGGTTTAATGTTTAAGTTGTGGTGCTATTCTTATAGTGGTGTCATGTGAATGTCGACTACACGATACTTCACCATTTATGGGCCTAGGGGAATGCATTGTGTATTTGGCTACTAATTGTGAGGTTGCCGGAGTGACAGAAACCTGAACCCCCGTTAGGAAACCTTTGCACAACGGAGTGTAGGATCTGAGAGTTTAAGACCGTGGTTAGGTTTTATCTTAATTGCTTTCTTGTAGTTGCGGATGCTTGCAAGGGGTTTAATCACAAGTATGTATTAGTACAAGTAAGGTCGGTACATTAGCATAGGTTCACCCACACAACACTTATAAAACCAAAGAAGATTAATCAGCTATATGAAACAAAAGTACTTGACAGTATTCCCATGTGTCCTCGAGAACGTTTGGTCCTCATAAGTATTACCACCAGCTTGTCCTTTGCTAAGAAAGGATTGGGCCACTTGATACAATTATTTGCTGTCTTTAGTTACTTGCACTTTATTTTCTTGCTTTATCAAAAACCCCTAAAAATCCATTTGCTAAGTATTTACAGAGATTTTCTGCTCCATACAACTGGTCAACACATTCTGCTCCTCGTTGGGATCGACACTCCTATTTATCGAAAGTACTATGATACACCCCCTATACTTGTGGGTCATCAACCGTTGGTTGTGTTTTGGACAGTGATGAGTGTGATTTCACCAAGTGAAGTCATTGGATACCAGTTCTGGCGCATATGGTGTGTGTGTGTCTCTGGTTCTTTTGATATTTTTACGTGAATGTATCTGTCAAAAGAATCATCGCATTTTCCCCTTTGTTGGTGAGGTCTTTGTTCTAAATCCGCCGGATCCACAGCAAAATAAAGAGTTTACTAACAAGGATATGAAATCTAGTATCTTTTGATTTCTTTGTTGTAGTGGCAATGCACACGGTTATATGTGTGATGTCTTGAGTTTAAAGCCTCTATGCTTAACAAATATTTTTTGGGGTTTATATTATTTTATTCTAGCAATAGTGCTTTACGGAGAGGCTAACACGATGGACCCACCAGCCTGCAGCGTCGCTCTTAATTTTCTTCTAGCAATATTGCTTTACAAAGAGGCTGATATGGCAGAACCACCAGCATGCAGTGTCTCCCTTAATTTTCTTCTAGCAACATTTATTTGTAGAGAGGCTGACATGGCGAACCCCTCAGCCTGCAGCCCCCTCTTAATTTTCTTCTAGCAATATTGCTTTACGGAGAGGCTGACATGGCGGATCCACCAGCCTGTAGCATCCCTCTTAATTTTCTTCTAGCAATATTTCTTTGTTGAGAGGCTGACATGGCGGACCCACCAGCCTCTAGCGTCCCTCTTAATTTTCTTCTAGCAATATTGCTTTACGGAGAGGCTGACATGACGGACCCACCAACCTGCAGCATCCATGTTAATTTTCTTCTAGCAAGTATTTCTATGGAGAGGCTGACATGGCAGACCCACCAGCTTGCAGCGTCCCTCTTAATGCGCGGGTTTGAAAAAAAGGAGTTAAAGTACTTATATAGAGAGGCTGGCATCAGGGACCCGCTAACAAGGACATACCAGAGAGGCTGACATGTGGGGTCTAACAGCAATACCATACAGGACTACCATATCTAGCTATGTTGCCAAGGTCAAAACAACAGACACGGCCAAAAAAAAGTCCATCATACACACATTTCATTTATAAAGATATTGACATGTCATTTAAAAAAAGATATTGACATGTGGAACCCACCATCGAGACCTTATACACGGGGTGCCACATCGAGCAACGTTGCCAAGTTCCACGAGCGAGAAAAAAGTCCAGCATGCACACGTTTCTTCCAATGAAAGGCTGTCATGGGGGACCCACCAGCCTGTATAAATGCCTGATGCATCGAGCAATGTTGCCAAGTTCGAAACACGTAAGCACGAGCGAGAAAAAATTCCAACTGCACACGTTTCTTCTAATGAGATGATTACATGTGGGACCCAACATCTTGTATAAACGACTGATGCATTGAGCAACGTTGCCAAGTTCGAAACACGAAGGCGCGAGTGAGAAAACAAGTCCAGCATGCACATGTTATTCTAATGAGATGCTAACATGAGGGACCCAACTGCGTGACCAAATGACAGATTCGTCGAGCAACGATATCTAGTTAGGAACAAGGAAGCACTAGAGAAGAAAAAATTCAATCAAATACACACGATTCTTCTAATGTGAGGCTAACATATGGGACCTACCAGCCTAAATAAATGGCTGATGCAGCGAGCAACGCTATCAAGTTAACACAGAGGCACGATCGAGGGCAAAAATTCCATCATACACACGTTTCTTATAATAAAGTATGAGACGTGGGGCCCAGTTGCATGATTATGCATCTGCCAGCGCTATCAAGTTCAGAACAGGGTAGCGCAACCGAGGGCAAAAAATCCATTATACACACGTTTCTTATAATGAAAGGATGACATGTGGGCCCAGATGGGTGATTAAACGACATCGATATCTAGTTCGGAACAGGGTAGCGGGAGTGAAGGAAAAAATTTCATCATACACCATGTGGGACCCAGCATCGTGATTAACAACAGATATATGGAGCAACGTTATCGAGTTCAAATCAGGGAGGCACGAGCCAAGGAAAAAATTAATCATGCACACATTTCTTCTAATGTGAGGATGATATGTGGGGCCCATCTGCATGATTAAACTGTAGATGCACCTAGCAGTGCTATCAAGTTCGGAACAGGGTAGCGGGAGCAAAGGAAAAAATTCCATCATACACACGATTCTTCTAATGAGAGGATGGCATGTGAGACCCAGCATCGCGATTAACGGCAGATAGATCGAGCAACGTTATCGAGTTCATATAAGGGAGGCACGAGGCAAGGAAAAAACATCATGCACAAGTTTCTTCTAGTGTGAGGATGACACGTGGGACCCAGTAGCATGATTAAATGGTAGATGCATCGAGCGACGCTATCAAGTTCGGAACAGGGAAGGAAACAATTTCGTCATACACACGATTCCTCTAATGTGAGGAAGACATGTGGTACCTAGCAGCCTGACTAAACGGAAGAGGCATCGAACAACGTTATCAAGTTCAAATCAGGGAGGCGCGACGGAATAGATTGGTGAAAGAACATGTGGGCCCCATGTGTGGTTTTGGTAATTAATGACAATCTTTATGGACTAATGTGTGTATTAAGTTGCACCTGTAGGATTTGTCCATTGGCATCGCTTGGAACATGTGAGCATGTGTTGGCTTCAAGGTCGATGAAATGAGAAGAAGATGTGTTGCACAAGCTCAAAATGCACCATCTATAGAAGATCTCATGTTTGATGCTTGCCATTCTCGGTGATCATGGATCGATGATGAGGAATTAAGAAAGGAGTTTGTCAACACCCGGATTTTTAATCCTAGATGCCTGTTATGCCATACATCGCAATCCCAGGATTATCATTTTTGCGGGACATAACAGATTGGATATCATAGTACATCATCCATTACAAACCATACATAAGGTCTTACAACAAATAAAGGATCACATGAGCCAGTCTTAATATAATCATAGTAACGGAATAACGTAATAATAACGGTAGCATGGGCGAAGCTCCATCTTCATGGTCACAGGCAATGCTGATGATAGGAGATGATCCTAGTTGTCATAACCTTCATGCGGTCCATCCTCCTGATAGTCCTCTTCATAGTCTGGCCACGGGAATAGCCAGGGACAAAGCCATGAGTACTCTTTAAGTACTCGCAAACTAATACTAACAAGTGAAGTGGTTTTGAGTAGGAAATACTAGGCTCTAGGTTGTTTTGCAAAAAGCCAGATTTACCTAAACTGAGTTCAGAAGCAAAGAAAGCTAGTTGAAAGTTTTATAACACCTAAGTGGAAACTTGAGTTTTCATATCACAACCCTGTTGTGGTCAAGTCAAAGTCATGATTCATTTCACAAGTTATTTTGAAAACATCTGACGACAGAACAGTATGGCCACTCCAATTGTCCATAACTGCAGACATGGCTATTCGAATAGTTTGACACTCTATAGAGGTGGTACACTTTCACCACAATATTCGATACATCCGTCAGGAACAATCCTGAATTCACCATACTGAGTATGCAGATAATCAATCCTAACCTTTCAATTACACGCCGTAGTATAGGCACCTCTCCTGTGAGTTTGGCGTCCCAACCCTGACCAACTGTCATCTTGGGAACTGCATAGGTGGGCAATCTTCACAAGGTAGCCTCAGCTCAAACCTTGGCCGCAAGGGAACCTATACTAAGGTATATAAATTTCCAGTCAAGCCCTACCCAAATTTCGGGTACTGTGGTTGTACGGTAAAATTGGAATGGTATCACATCCAGAGAACCATTAGTTTTATAAAGGGCTAAGGCTCATGCCTCAACATTTTCATCATCAAAATCATCTGGTGCTCAAGAACACATGTCAAAACATTTTAGTATAATGACTCATCATTCTAAGGTTTTCATAATCATTTTCACCAAGTATTCCCATCTAAAGTGATCAAGTTTTATGCTTAGCACTAGCATCTACAAGTGGGGGTAAACTAATGAGGGGTGGTAATCAAGTGTGAATGATCCAAGTTCAATCTCATGCCTCAGGATGAAATAAAGATTTATCTAGCTTAGGTCAAGTTTTATGCTCTTTATGCTACCTTTAAACATATTTATAAAATCTACAAGTCACTAAGTAAACTCCAATAGAAATCTTTGATAAAGAAATAAAATAACTAAGCTTGCAAATAAAACTAGGATTGGGTACAATCAAGTGGTGGAAGCTTTCAAGTAAAACTTGCATGGTTTGGCTTAGCTTGCTAAGATAGTAGCTTGCTAAGTTAACTTGTATAGGGATGCTTGCATAATTGCAAGTATAAGCTTGCTTAGATAGTTTGCCTTGTGTAGAGCAGTGGTTGAAGTTCTCCTTTGCTTCTTCCTCGTAGTATCCTCCTTCCTCCTCGTATCCTTGGTCGGTACTAGCGTCTATAAATAAATATGAGGTACACAATCACCAAACAATTCTTAACTACTTCTATTTAGCACACAAGGGTTAACACTAGATGATCTAGCATCATCACTATTATCACAAAGATTAAGGCAATAGTTTTATTTATTTTATTTTAGAAAAGTAATTTCTACTCATTGAAAAACTACTAAAGATTTAATATTCTCCAACTAAAACATGGGATCATGTTGACACATGTCATCACCACATATTTCAGTACATGATAATGTGATTTAAAGTGGTGTGGCATCCCGCAAAACCACTACTAGAAAATCGCGTTGTTTTCGTGCATTGCATCATCATGACCGCATGCTCATGTCATCATGCCACATTGCATTTGAGCATCGTCATCATCTTGCATTTGCTTGCATAAAACTATTTGCGGAAAGACCTGTCTTTATTTTCTAAACGCCCGTGTTTGTTCAAACGCAAAACCCGGGTCACTGGACTATTTTTGTTTTGTTGCTATCGAGTTGCAAAAGCTTTGTTTTAAACCAACAAAATATTTAATTATTTTAGTGGGGGCAGTCGAACGGGCCGATTTGACCCGAACGACCACCCCCAGTACAAACAATCGGTCCCCCAAAAATCCTAAAGCTACCCAACCTAGTCTACCCACCCCTCTGGCCACCTCACCCCAACCTATCCCGTTGCGCCACATCACCTGGCCCAATCCCCCACCCAACACCCACGCACACACCCTGGCCACACACACCCACCGCCACACCCGATCCCCACCCCACCCCGGCGACCACCCTCCCTCTCCTCAGCTCCGCCCCCAACCGCCGCTCTCCCCTTCGCCCTCATCCGGCCTCTCTGCAGCGCCGCGCCTCCCGCTCCCAAGCTCCTCCCCGACGCAGCGCCGCTCCTCCCTCCCTCTTCCCCGTCCGGCCATCTCTCTCCCGAGCCAGCGCGCCGCCCCTGGCCCTCCTCCGACCTCCGTGACCGGCCACGCCCTCGCCGGCCCTGCGACCACCGCCACCTCCTCGGCCCCCTCTCCTCGAGCTCGCCCCGCCTCCCCGACGCCGGCCCCTTCCTCTCCGCCGCCTCGGCCCGCGCCTCGCTCCCCTCTCGGCCTCCCTCTCCTGAGCCCGTCCCCGCCTTCTTCCTCACCTCCGGCACCGCCCTGCCGCCGCGCCTTCTGCCCTCCGCCGCCGGCGCTCCTCTGGCCGGCTCCCTGGCCGCTCTCCTCACCACGCGCCGCCGGCTCCTCCTCGCCGTTCGCCCCCGCCCCGCTCGCCCCGTGCTCCGGCCACCGCCCCTCCTCGGGCACAACCGTCCTCGTCGCCGGCGAGGTCGGGCTCTTCCCCAGGGCGCCGCCGCGGGACCCCGCCTCCCCGTCCACCCTCTTCGGCCGTCCTCCCCTCCGCCGCGTGCGCCGTCGGGCCCGCTTCGCCGTCAATCGCCGCTCCCTGTGCAGTATCGGTTGTTGTGGAAATGCTGTGGCCTGAGGATGTGGTCACGTCAAGGTGCAGCTCATGCCCGTGCCCGTGCCATGCTGGTACTAGGAAGACAGGAGCAATAGTTTGAACAAGATCGAAAAGACCCCGGCAAGTATTACCTTTGGAGCTTTGTGTGGCTATTGGAGGACCCCGACGCCACTTCCAAGATCGCCACCGACAATGGTCGGAACCTCAAGTGCTCCTTCGGGAAGCCGGAGCCCCAAGTTCTTCCACGAGACCCTCGAAGACCGATTCCGGCGCCCGAGACCCTGAAGACCGATCTGGAGCGCCAAGGCCTTCGCATGGAGTCGGCAAGATCATCATGAAACACTAAGATAAACTTCGCGGGCACCGAGCGTCAAGACCTTCTCCGCAGATCGCCGAGAACACGGAACACCAAGTACTTTCTCCCGGAACGACAAGATCTCCGCGTGAGGCGACAAGACCGACAACATGGCCCGACCACCGTGAATGCGCCAAGATCTACCCCGTTACCCGAGAACGATCCCGCCGAGCCCGAACCCGTCGAACTCCGGACCCTGAGACCGAACCCCGGACCCCAAGATCGTCGAGACCCCTAATGTGTGAACCCTTCCCGAAACCCTATTTTATAATATAATTCAACTTGTCGCATATTAATTGATCTTGCATGCATACTTGCCATGCGGTTTGGGTCCTTATGCCGATTCACCATATAATTAAATATGGGGCCCATATGCGGGCAAATCTAGCCTTATATTGACCTCATTTAAATTTGTGTAGCGAACCGGTGCCATCTTTGCCATGTTAAGACAACATTTAAATTGTGGGGTAGTTAAACAACATGAACCATTCAATTAATTGTCGGGACCCCCGGTTCCGCTTAATATGACCTAATCGCATTGCACCCTTGCCATGTCATGCATCATACATGCATCATGCCGATCTTCTGCCGTTGTATTAAATATTGCATCCGGTGTTTCTTCTAGTGTTTTGCTTCTTCGCGGATAAGGCCGTTGAGTTGATGCGAGTGTCGACCCGATCTTCGGTTGAACCTTCGACAATGTTTTCAGGCGAGCATCTCCCCCTTTCTACCTATCTTAATTTATAGTATTTATTTCCCTCCTGTTGATCTATTGCTGTCTATGTTGCGATGCTCTAGTTTCCGTACCCGTGATATCCCTTGCAGCCATATATTGCCTTGGACACATCCTATTACCTGTTGTTTGGTAGATAGTTGGACTTGCGCGTCGTAGTCGCTTGCTCAAGTGCTGTTGCGTGTCGCCATGTACCACAGTTGTTGGAGAAGTGCCGCATGTTTATTGTTGGAGATGATCTCGGCTTTACTTTTCGTTCACTTTAATTACTGTTTAACAACTAAAATTGAAGTAAGTAAGCAGAGGCATCGGTGGGTGATAGATAATATCTGGTTTCCGACCGCCCACTTGTGTCCCGTAGGACCCCGAGTTCTTGACACCTGTTCCGAGATCGAGCGCGCTAACCACAGGTGGGGAGATATGGGCCCCCATTGATTATTACCTGATTTCAAAGTATTGTACTGGGGGCCACAACTAGTTTGAGGTTTTATTTACTATCCTGTACCTATGCCATGCTTTACTGCTTTATTTACGATTGTGTGAGGAGCACGCTGTACTGTTTTGGAAGCGGAGTGTTTTCGCGGTATCGACAGTCCCCGTTTGGGGATTTGCTGTCGTTTACAGCCACTGTCGCAAACCCTAAGTCCGTCTCGGAGACCAGCCGACTTTGTTGCGGGTGTACTTAGTGGGGTGGCCCCCCGTGCTTGCTTTGGGTCTGGGAACGTCGTGACTTAGGCCCCGCCGACATACCGATGGGTGTATGTTCACTGATCTGGCAAAAAGGGTCGAAGTGCTTGTGGATACTTTGGTGCACCCCTGCAGGGTTTAATCTTTTCGAGAAGCCGTGTCCGCGGTTATGGACGACTTGGAGCACAGGTCTCGATCATAGACAACTATAACTAAAGTTTACTGTTCTAATTTGACTTGTATCCGATATGACTAGTAATCAGCTCCACTACAACGGAAAGGCTAAATAAAAGAACCAACAACTGCTGGGTTTTGGGTTATCTCATGCTAATTGTATTTGACTAGTAAGTGTTGCAACTACAACGGAATGGTTAACTAAAACAGCCCACTGTTTATTTTATCAGGATGATTATCTATACCTGACTAGTAATTGGTGCAACGATAACTGAATAAATAAAACTGCCAACTGTGTGAGTTCCTCGGTTGACTTCCTCGTTTGGTCTCGAGGGGGAAACACCAGGATGGGTTTGTTCGATAGTAGCATCAGGTTGGATCCGAATAGGTCTTTCTTACCCCTCTCTGATAGCCGCAAGTTGTATCGAGTCTCTATAGGTTGTTTAGTGCATGCTGCCGCTGCCGCTTCAGTCCACCATACCTATGTAGGCGAGGACCGCCGAATTCTAGCCTCGCCGTGTACTGGCCTCAGTACTGTCGCTCCTCTTTTTCCTTTGCCCTTTGTCGGCACCCCTTTTGTTTTCGCAGGTTTTGAGATCGACGTCGTTAGTAGGGTTACCCTTCCGGCTTGGCCTGGGCAGGGTTATGGACGCCATTGGTTATTCTTCAGGGCTCTTAGCCCCATTTGCATCTTGTCCGTAGCCGGACGCTGTATCGTTTTCAAGGTGATTTGGATCTTTGTTCTGTATATCGGTATTCTTGACTCATGGAGTCGTGTTGTATATATCTGTTCTGTGGGTCCCATCGAGGACTGTTGTGTAATTTTATTACTTTGCTTTCCACCCGCACGAAAGTGCCTGGTGGGCACCTTCGAATCGTTTCTATGCGGGTTTGGAGGGTTTTCGCTAAAACTTGCATAGGGCCGATTCTGAGGGTGTTACAGAGTGGTATCAGAGCTCAGCAGTTGCGATACCCCACAAGTCCAGCCTGTAGGATAACCTAGCTAACGGCCGAAGTAGAGTGTCAAAACTATTTTTGCAAAATCGGTTGGATAGTTCCGATTAGGTCTGATTTTACTCCTTACCCTCTGCTGTTCTCCTCTTACCTCTACGTGTTTTGAATCCGCTCTCGTCCCTTTCTTCGAGTCCAGGAATTCTCGTGGTTGGGTTCCGTCGTACCTTCAGGGTTTCGCTTCCTTCTTTGATAACGGTGTTGCTACGTCTGGTCTTCATGCTATCCGAGGAATCCGTCTACTGTGGTACCATTCTTTGTTGCTTGTTTGTGCCTTCCGGTGTTTTCCGACGCGACGACATCCTCTACGCCAGATCCGATGTAGAGTCTGCATCACTCCTTTGTTTCCGAACCTCGCTTGTCGAGATCTTCAGTCTGAATTCTGCGAGTTGGTTGTATAGTCTGTTATTCGAGTACATAGTAATGCTTTGAGTGCGGGATGGAGTCGCGACCATACCACTACTCTTATCATTTGCTTTGTATATTGAATGGTGGATCGATGCAATTCTACTCCTTCCGTGGAAGTTAGAGGTGGCCTTACCTTTAACTTCGTCCGTTGTTTTCCGGAGTGTTATCTTGATGAACAGGATCAACGGCCTCTTGTTAGTGGTGTCGCGAGGATCTACACGAAGCGAAAAGACGCAGATCGCCGACCTTCCTTCCGGTACCATGAGGCGGATCTCGAGGGCGAGATCCATTGTTAGTGGTGTCGAATTGTGGTATCCCGCAAAACCACTACTAGAAAATCGTGTTGTTTTTTTGCATTGCATCATCATGACCGCATGCTCATGTCATCATGCCACATTGCATTTGAGCATCGTCATCATCTTGCATTTGCTTGCATAAAACTATTTGCGGAAAGACCTGTCTTTATTTTCTAAACGCCCGTCTTTGTTCAAACGCAAAACCCGGGTCACCGGACTATTTTTGTTTTGTTGCTATCGAGTTGCAAAAGCTTTGTTTTAAACCAACAAAATATTTAATTATTTTAGTGGGGGCAGTCGAACGGGCCGATTCGACCCGAACGACCACCCCCAGTACAAACAATCGGTCCCCAAAAAATCCTAAAGCTACCCAACCTAGTCTACCCACCCCTCTGGCCACCTCACCCCAACCTATCCCGTTGCGCCACATCACCTGGCCCAATCCCCCACCCAACACCCACGCACACACCCTGGCCACACACACCCACCGCCACACCCGATCCCCACCCCACCCCGGCGACCACCCTCCCTCTCCTCAGCTCCGCCCCCAACCGCCGCTCTCCCCTTCGCCCTCCTCCGGCCTCTCTGCAGCGCCGCGCCTCCCGCTCCCAAGCTCCTCCCCGACGCAGCGCCGCTCCTCCCTCCCTCTTCCCCGTCCGGCCATCTCTCTCCCGAGCCAGCGCGCCGCCCCTGGCCCTCCTCCGATCTCCGCGACCGGCCGCGCCCCTCGCCGGCCCTGCGACCACCGCCACCTCCTCGGCCCCCTCTCCTCGAGCTCGCCCCGCCTCCCCGACGCCGGCCCCTTCCTCTCCGCCGCCTCGGCCCGCGCCTCGCTCCCCTCTCGGCCTCCCTCTCCCGAGCCCGTCCCCGCCTTCTTCCTCACCTCCGGCACCGCCCCGACGCCGCGCCCTCTGCCCTCCGCCGCCGGCGCTCCTCCGGCCGCCTCCCTGGCCGCTCTCCTCACCACGCGCCGCCGGCTCCTCCTCGCCGTTCGCCCCTGCCCCGCTCGCCCCGTGCTCCGGCCACCGCCCCTCCTCGGGCACAACCGTCCTCGTCGCCGGCGAGGTCGGGCTCTTCCCCAGGGCGCCGCCGCGGGACCCCGCCTCCCCGTCCACCCTCTCCGGCCGTCCTCCCCTCCGCCGCGTGCGCCGTCGGGCCCGCTTCGCCGTCAATCGCCGTTCCCTGTGCAGTATCGGTTGTTGTGGAAATGCTGTGGCCTGAGGATGTGGTCACGTCAAGGTGCAGCTCATGCCCGTGCCCGTGCCATGCTGGTACTAGGAAGACAGGAGCAATAGTTTGAACAAGATCGAAAAGACCCCAGCAAGTATTACCTTTGGAGCTATGTGTGGCTATTGGAGGACCCCGACGCCATTTCCAAGATCGCCACCGACAATGGTCGGAACCTCAAGTGCTCCTTCGGGAAGCCGGAGCCCCAAGTTCTTCCACGAGACCCTCGAAGACCGATTCCGGCGCCCGAGACCCTTAAGACCGATCTGGAGCGCCAAGGCCTTCGCATGGAGTCGGCAAGATCATCATGAAACACCAAGATCAACTTCGCGGGCACCGAGCGTCAAGACCTTCTCCGCAGATCGCCGAGAACACGGAACACCAAGTACTTTCTCTCGGAACGACAAGATCTCCGCGTGAGGCGACAAGACCGACAACATGGCCCGACCACCGTGAATGCGCCAAGATCTACCCCGTTACCCGAGAACGATCCCGCCGAGCCCGAACCCATCGAACTCCGGACCCTGAGACCGAACCCCGGACCCCAAGATCGTCGAGACCCCTAATGTGTGAACCCTTCCCGAAACCCTATTTTATAATATAATACAACTTGTCGCATATTAATTGATCTTGCATGCATACTTGCCATGCGGTTTGGGGGCCTTATGCCGATTCACCATATAATTAAATATGGGGCCCATATGCGGGCAAATCTAGCCTTATATTGACCTCATTTAAATTTGTGTAGCGAACCGGTGCCATCTTTGCCATGTTAAGACAACATTTAAATTGCGGGGTAGTTAAACAACATGAACCATTCAATTAATTGTCGGGACCCCCGGTTCCGCTTAATATGACCTAATCGCATTGCACCCTTGCCATGTCATGCATCATACATGCATCATGCCGATCTTCTGCCGTTATATTAAATATTGCATCTGGTGTTTCTTCTAGTGTTTTGCTTCTTCGCGGATAAGGCCATTGAGTTGATGCGAGTGTCGACCCGATGTTCGGTTGAACCTTCGACAATGTTTTCAGGCGAGCATCTCCCCCTTTCTACCTATCTTAATTTATAGTATTTATTTCCCTCCTGTTGATCTATTGTTGTCTGTGTTGTGATGCTCTAGTTTCCGTACCCGTGATATCCCTTGCAGCCATATATTGCCTTGGACACATCCTATTACCTGTTGTTTGGTAGATAGTTGGACTTGCGCGTCGTAGTCGCCTGCTCAAGTGCTGTTGCGTGTCGCCATGTACCACAGTTGTTGGAGAAGTGCCGCATGTTTATTGTTGGAGATGATCTCGGCTTTACTTTTCGTTCACTTTAATTACTGTTTAACAACTAAAATTGAAGTAAGTAAGAAGAGGCATCGGTGGGTGATAGATAATATCTGGTTTCCGACCGCCCACTTGTGTCCCGTAGGACCCCGAGTTCTTGACACCTGTTCCGAGATCGAGCGCGCTAACCACAGGTGGGGAGATATGGGCCCCCCATTGATTATTACCAGATTTCAAAGTATTGTACTGGGGGCCACAACTAGTTTGAGGTTTTATTTACTATCCTGTACCTATGCCATGCTTTACTGCTTTATTTACGATTGTGTGAGGAGCACACTGTACTGTTTTGGAAGCGGAGTGTTTTCGCGGTATCGACAGTCCCCGTTTGGGGATTTGCTGTCGTTTACAGCCACTGTCGCAAACCCTAAGTCCGTCTCGGAGACCGGCCGACTTCGTTGCGGGTGTACTTAGTGGGGTGGCCCCCCGTGCTTGCTTTGGGTCTGGGAACGTCGTGACTTAGGCCCCGCCGACATACCGATGGGTGTATGTTAACTGATCTGGCAAAAAGGGTCTAAGTGCTTGTGGATACTTTGGTGCACCCCTGCAGGGTTTAATCTTTTCGAGAAGCCGTGTCCGTGGTTATGGACGACTTGGAGCACAGGTCTCAATCATAGACAACTATAACTAAAGTTTACTGTTCTAATTTTACTTGTATCCGATATGACTAGTAATCAGCTCCACTACAACGGAAAGGCTAAATAAAAGAACCAACAACTGCTGGGTTTTGGGTTATCTCATGCTAATTGTATTTGACTAGTAAGTGTTGCAACTACAACGGAATGGTTAACTAAAACGGCCCACTGTTTATTTTATCAGGATGATTATCTATACCTGACTAGTAATTGCTGCAACGATAACTGAATAAATAAAACTGCCAACTGTGTGAGTTCCTCGGTTGACTTCCTCGTTTGGTCTCGAGGGGGAAACACCAGGATGGGTTTGTTCGATAGTAGCATCAGGTTGGATCCGAATAGGTCTTTCTTACCCCTCTCTGATAGCCGCCAGTTGTATCGAGTCTCTATAGGTTGTTTAGTGCATGCTGCCGCTGCCGCTTCAGTCCACCATACCTATGTAGGCGAGGACCGCCGAATTCTAGCCTCGCCGTGTACTGGCCTCAGTACTGACGCTCTTCTTTTTTCCTTTGCCCTTTGTCGGCACCCCTTTTGTTTTAGCAGGTTTTGAGATCGACGTCGTTAGCAGGGTTAGCCTTCCGGCTTGGCCTGGGCAGGGTTATGGACGCCATTGGTTATTCTTCAGGGCTCTTAGCCCCATTTGCATCTTGTCCGTAGCCGGACGCTGTATCGTTTTCAAGGTGATTTGGATCTTTGTTCTGTATATCGGTATTCTTGACTCATGGAGTCGTGTTGTATATATATGTTCTGTGGGTCCCATCGAGGGCTGTTGTGTAATGTTATTACTTTGCTTTCCACCCGCACGAAAGTGCCTGGTGGGAACCTTCGAATCGTTTCTATGCGGTTTTGGCGGGTTTTCGCTAAAACTTGCATAGGGCCGATTCTGAGGGTGTTGTGTCATAATTTAATAAGGTTTAACCCTTTTATTTTAATTAAATAAAGTTACTATAAATGCCTATGGGGCATTGTTTTATTGCTTGTCCATTATTTCTGTAAGTTGTAACATCCCAGCATTAGAGCTTATAAATATGCTGAACACAGATGTGTGCATTGCATTCATGCATAGAAAATCCGAATAATTTTCGTGCTTTTGAACAAAACCTGTCAAAGTGATTGAAGCTTCTCTCAACTTGATTGAATTGAAGTAGATCATCAAGTTGACTGCGATAAATTTCAATATGACCTTTGTTAAAACCCTATTTTGGCTAAGGGAGATTTGATCTAAGGGTAGATCAAATGTAATAAAATTAAACCCTAACACATTACTTAATGATTTATATCTGATCCTTAGGTGATCATATCATAGTATTCATTACACAACCCATGCATACCAAGTTATAAACATAACTTAAGTAATTAGGAATGTAACAAATAAATCTTGATATATCTTAATCTCATCTACCTACACCATGAGTATCATGGTAATACCTAACCTTAACTCCTTAGTGAGTTTGAGTAGGAAAGAAACCAAGTCAAGATCATTCACCATATATCTTTCTTTCTATATCAATCCTTATCATATCTATTGGATCTTATTCCAATATCTGTTGTTCATCAATGTCGAGTAATCAACTATTGATTCACCAATTCTCAGTTTAGCAATTCTTGACCTAGCAACTCTTGTCTTTATCATAGCATTCACTTAAGGTCTATAAATAAAGAAGTAAGAAGAGGTAAGTGGTAATGCTAGTCTTAGGTATCATCTATAGGATGGGAGTGTTGGAAGGGAATAAGATCAATGATATAATTGATGGAGTTAACTCACTCCTGAAATGATAGAAGAGTTATATGGAACCTATATTTATATGGTGATAAAGCAGATTACAAGGATGAATCCTGAAGATAGTTACCAGGAGTAGTCCTATTGGATCAAGTAGGTATAGTCAATGAATTATATCTCTTAATCCAATAGAGATAAACAAAAGATAATTATAATACAACTGTAATGTTGTATGGATGGAAGCCTTGATTATCCAACTAGAAACCTAAGCCATAAATGATCAAAGGATTATAATGATCATGCTTTAGTCACCAAGATTGAATGCTTATATCATGTATAAGTGACATTGGTGGATAGAACATGATTGAACCCTAATATAGATATATTATCCTATATTAGTCATTACAAGTCACATTAATATAATGTGAGGTTCGAGTATGAGTTACTAGAGTTAAGTAATATAAGATAGTATGATTAAGCTAAGGCTAGAGTAGTATGGAGTTATTGAAGTAGGGTTATTCCTCTTAAAGGATTGCAAGATCTTGAGGAGAGTAGAATTTGAAATATATATATCTATTAGAGTAATATTACTGGTGGATGATTAAGGAAGAGTATGAATGGAGTTAAAGGTAACTACTTGTTGGATTGGGGGTTATCAGCAGTAGAGTAGTTGATATAACCAAGTATGGTTATGAAAAGATTATGAAAGCTTTAGTGTCAAGCTCATTGGATTTATAAATGGATTTAAAAGAATAAAAGGGTGGAAAAGAATGTTCTTGTGAAGTAAAGCCCATCATCTTAACACACGATGATGGATATGAAGGAGTAGTATATCTAGGAAAGGAATTCTTTAAGTAGAAGTCAACAATTATGAGTTATGAAGGATAGGAATTCTTGGTAAACACTAAACCCAACTTTAAATCTCAAACCAAACATAATATCCATTTCATGTTATTGATCCATCATCTTATCTCCATACAACTTTATAGGAATATTTTCCTATAGCAAATCACATAAGCACATCTTTATCATTTGCAATTATCATAACCATATGTGCTTAGGAGTTATCTTTATCAATTATTTTCCACAAGACCTTCTAGAAAATAACTTTCTATTTTAAAGGGGATATCATTAAAGATCACAAACATAAATGACTAGTGCTACAAACCATTATACTCTAATATTATATCCATATTTTAACCACACTTAAGAAAGTAGTGAATAACTAGTTCAAGAAATCATCTATGGATATTTTTAAATAAGTGGGGTGGTTAGGATTCACCTATTAGTGAATTGTGAGTAAAATAATTTACAATTTTAAGAACCTTAATAATTAAACCATCTTATATAATGATTGCTATATAATAATAAATATGGTTATACTCTATGCATATCCTTAGCTATATTAAACCATTACCATTACACTCATAAATAGGAAATAAAAATCATTTTATAAGTTCTCAATATATATATAAGGTAAATCTCTAAAACCCTAAGTGATAAATATTGCACTCAATAAAATAGTTTCCTATTAGTTTAAAATTATAAGAAAATCAAGAAAGGTATCAACACTACTTAGTTTACAATATTCCTGCATTATTTAATGTGCTCTATAAAAATTCTGGATATTTAAATCCTTATACAAATTCATATTTGAAAGGGTTTAATGAAAACAGAAAATAGAAAGGTTTTGCTTAATAAAAACTGGAGCCAGAGCAGCAGCCCAGGCCGGCCCATTTCCTCTCTTCCCTATCTACGCCCATAAGCAGTAATAGCCAGCTTTCTCTTCCATTTCGTTATGGCCCACCTGGCCCAGCACCAGCCCGCCAGAAGCCCGTACCCCTTCAGAGCCTTTTGTTCGCCGTCGTCTTCGTCGACGACGCGCAACAGCTCGCTGGACGCCGGCGATGTCGTCCGTCGTCGTCGGTGCGCCAAGATCCGCGCCGACGCTCTCCGGTGCATATAAAAACCATCCGCCGCCATCACGAAGAACCCTAGCACGCCACTTTCTTCTGATCCTCTCTCTTCCGCTTCGGGTAGCAAACCCTAGCTCGCCGGAATTATCGTTGCCACCGTTCCTGACCGCCCCTCGCCTCTCTGAAGGCACCGAAGGATGCACCGGGGTGTTCTCGTTCACCACAGACCAAAAGCGCAAGCAGGCGTGCATAGAATCGCCGGGAATCGAGATCTTCTTTCCGTCGGCCTCCGCAGCCATTATCATCGATTCGCCGCTGATGGGGATATGCCGATCGGGGTCCCAGTAGTACGTTTCCTACTGGCCCAAGCTGCCAGCAAGTGGGCCTGTAGGACGGCGACTGGATCGAGACTTGGCAAGGACCCATGCGACTGGAAGCTGGAGGCCCAGAAGCGTAGCTAGGCCCAGTCAGATTAGGTCAAGAACCCTCTGAATCCTTAACTTATTCAGTTGTAGATCTGTAAACCCTAGCGAGGTGAGCCTATATAAACCTCCCTAGGGTACGCATAGAGGACACGTTCCATCATACACCCTAGCCACTCGCCGCCTAGTCGCCGAGCTCGCCCTTGTACTCTTTCCATAATACAATTTATCAGGAGTAGGTCTTTACCCTTCGGGAGGCCGAACCTGGGTAAAACCTTGTGTCTCCGCCCTCATCTCGCACCACAGATGGCTGGCCGCCCTTGCCCTTCGTTCTACTACTCGCTACCGATTGCAGCATCTGCCGTGGCCATTCCCACGACAGTGGCGCCCACCGTGGGGCCTGGCCGGTCAGGCTGGTGTTCTGCGGCGAGATCCAATCTGCCCATCAACGAGACGATCGCCACCATCCGCATGATCGCGATCGGCGAGATCCTCCAGATCTTGCCGAGCAGCTACGTCCTGGCGGCGCGCCCCGTCACGCACAGCGTGATCATGACGGTCGGCACGATCAGCCTCTTCGTCGGCTTCATCGATGTCATCATCTCAGAGGACTCGGCTCGCATCCGCGAGTCGCCACCATGCGACCGGCTCTCTGAGAGTCAGGTCCGCACCATCCACCGCCTCGCCTCCAAGTATGACTCGGCCAACAGCAACGTGGCCGAAACCGCCATGGTCGCAGACGACGCGGCCCTCAACGACGATGCCGACTCGGCAACCCCGCCATCGGCCGCCGGATCCATCGTCACCGCGTCACCCGCGGGCTCCATCACCCAGGTCTCCAACATGGGAGACTTCGAGGATCCCTCCATTCTTGGGATCTTTGACTTCGACTTCGGGTCAGAGAACTCCGGCGACCTCCACGTCGAATCTGGCCGCAACTTCACGGCCTACATGGCGAATGGTGCAGATGCCCCACCAGCCCCTTCTCCACGTCGATCCCGCCGACCGCGACATCGACGGAGGTCGAGGAACTCCGCATGCAACTGGAGGAGGCGGTCTGCAAGGAACAAGCCGAGCGAGGAAAATTCCGCCTCGAGCAGGTGACGGCGCAGGAGCTTTCGCGCTACCACCAACTCCGCATCAGGTCGCGCCTGAACCCCACCGTTCAGGGACGCGCCCTGAACTTCGACGATGAAAATGACCCGACGCGCATAGCCGAGCGCGCGATCTGCGAGAACGCACCGCCAGGAGGGAGTTCCCGGCCACCACCAGGCGCAACGGCCAACGACGCACCACCACCACTACCCGACCGCATGCCCCCCAGGACCAGCCAAGAATCCTGGTCTCCTCGCGGGAGCGATACCCAAACGGCCTCCCGCTGTTCTCCACCCCGATGGACAACGTCGTCGCTAGCCGATCCGCGGTCGACAACATCACCGTGACCGGGGAAGGTGCCCTGCAGAACCAGTACGCCAAGGCTCTACTTGTCAAGGCCGTCGAGCAACAAAATGCGGGAGCTGACTCATAGGGTCGCATGTACTCGCGATCGTCAGGCAGCAGGGCGGCCTCGAGCGGCCGCCCAATGGTTGCAAACACCCTCAACTGCCCACCACCCGAGCCCCTGTAGCTCCAACACCAACCCGCACACGCGACACTCTGCACCAACGACCCGCGACCGGCGAACAACTTCATCACCGCCAACGGGCAGCCAGTCGACGCGCGCACCCACATCATCAACAACTATAGCTAGCGCGCACGCCAGCCCGATGACTTGAGGCATACCTCACCAACTTCCGCGACGGTGAACCAAGGGGATCGCTAAGCCGAGTCGGACCCTAGTGCTTTGGACCAATGATCCGAGGTGAAAGATACCCGGCGAACTTCAAGGCGCCGAAGGAGATCGAGAAGTACGACCCCTTGTACGACCCATCCGTGTGGCTAGACACATACCTCATGGCGATGGGAATCGCCGGCCACACCGACCTGCTCGTCGCTCGCTACCTCCCCCCGATGATGGAGGAAGTGTGCCGGCAATGGATCAACACCCTCCCCGCGGACAGCATCGATTCTTGGGAGGAAATGCGCGACGCCTTCGTCAGGCACTTCGAGGGCTCCTACACCCGCGCCACCACCATCGAGGACCTGGAGTGATGCGTCCAGGGACCCCGCGAGTCGACCCGCAGCTAGGTCCAACGGTGGCAAGACCTGTGGTACAACGCGGACGGAATTCACCCGGACACCGCGATCCACTGCTTCAAGACCTCGTGCCGCTACGAGCCCCTGGTCGCCAAACTCAAGCGAGTGTACAAAACACTCGACAACATACCGGACCTCCCCTAGATCACCAAGCGGTACACGGAGGAGAATCCAAACCAAGAAACTGACGACGATTCGGGAGGGAATCGTTGCACGAGCGGCCACGACAACGGGAGACGACCCGAGCTACGATAAAGCAACACTCGCCTCACCGACAAGCGCCGCGGTGATGGGCGAGTCGACTTCGTCGCCAACACTGGGTACGCCCCACGCGAGACCAAAATCTTTCGCCGTGATGGAAGCCAACGCCGCGACGGTGGCAACTACAAGGCGAAGCCGAGGTTCGACCCCACGACTCTCCTCAACCAGCCCTGTATGTTCCACAACAGGGAGGGGAAACCCTCCACGCACACAACCGCCGACTGCCACTCCCTGAGGGAAATCGATAAGGCACGACGCGCAAGGGAAGACCCCGACAACCACCCGCCAAACGGCGAGAAATTCGGCAACGACGCCGTCTCGCTCCACACCTTCATTGGCTTCAATACGAAGCGCGAGAAGAAAGTTATGGCCCACGCTGTCGCCGTCAACACAGTATCCCAGGTTGACATTCCCCAGTTCCTCAACTCGTCCGAGCAACAAATCACCTAGAGCCACGAGGACCACTCGCCACGGATCGAATACCCGGGCCGAGTTGCCCTGGTGGTCAAGCCCAAGGTGGGAGACTACTGCCTCCCCAAGACGCTGATGGACGGCGGAAGCTCCATCAACATTCTGTACCTGGACACATTCAGGCGACTGCGGCTCCCGCAGTCGATGATCGAGACGACCTCCACCACCTTCCACGACATCGTCCCCAGTCGGAAGGCGTATCCGATCAGCAAGGTGACACTGCCAGTCAGCTTCGGCACACCAGCGAACTTGTGCACCGAGCGGATCGTATTCTAGCTAGTGCCGGTCAACAACCCCTACCACTGTGTCCTAGGGCGTTAGGCATTCGCCAAATTTATGGCAGCGCCCCACTATGCGTACAACGCGATGAAACTCCCCGGGCCGTGCGACATCATAACTATCCAGGGCGACCCCAACATGGCTGCAGAGTGCGGGGCCAAGGGCGCCGAGCTTGCCAACGCTGTCATAGCGGCAGAAGCCAACCACGCAGAGGAGCTCGCCAAGTACGTGAGCGGGGTCAACAATGACGACCCCACCATACTCAAGAAGCCCAACTCGGAGGGTGGCAGATCCACCGCCTTCGAGGCAACGACGCACACTCACACCGTCGAGCTGGTCCCAAGCGACTCCAGCGAGACGATGACGATTGGGACGGGCATGATCCCAGCATAGGAAGGCGCGCTCATCGAGCTCCTACGTGAGAATCATGACATCTTCGCATGGAAGCCATCCGACATGCCTGGTGTCCCGAGGGAACTCGCTGAGCACAAACTCAGCACTGACCCCAAAGCGCGACCCGTCAAGCAGTCGCTGCGACCCTTCAATGAAGAGGGCCGCCGAGGAGGTGCAACGTCTACTCACTGTAGGCTTCATCCGGACAATCAAATACTCCAAGTGTTTGACAAACCTAGTCCTGGTCGAGAATAAAAACGGGACCTGGAGAATGTGTATCGATTACACAAACCTCAACAGCGCCTGCCCGAAGGAGCAGTTCGTCCTCCCGCGATCGACCAAATCATCGAATCAACCGCGGGATCGGAGTCGCTATGCTTCCTCGATGCCTACTCTGGGTACAACCAGATCAAAATGGCAGTCGAGGACGAGGAGAAGACGGCGTTCATCACGCCATTCGGAGCCTTCTTCTACACTGCCATGACCTTCGGCCTCAAGAACACCGGGGCAACCTACCGGAGGTGCATGCAGGAGTGCCTTGCGAGCCAAATCAGCCGCAACATCCACGTCTACATTGATGACGTGGCAGTAAAGTCCACTCGCCAGGGCGATCTACTGGCCGACCTGGCGGAAACCTTCGCCAACCTGCGGAGGTACAAGATAAAGCTAAACCCAGGAAAGTGCACCTTCGGTGTACCTACTGGATAGCTGCTGGGGTACATCGTCTCCAAGCGCGGGATCAAGGCGAATCCCGCCAAGATCAACATGATCGCCCGACTCGGCAGACCCGAGTGCCTATGCGACGTCCAGAAGTTGGTCGGGCGAGGCGCGGCTCTCAGTTGCTTCATCCCCCGGCTATGCGAGAAGGCGATGCCCCTCTAACGCCTAATGCGCAAGAACCCCACTTTCCAGTGGGACAAGGAGGCAGACAACGCGCTCCACGCTCTCAAGGAGGTGTTACTCGCGGAACCTCTACTCGCCGCCCCTGTCGACAAGGAGCCCATGCTCGTCTACGTCGCGGCTTCCGAGCGAGTCGTTAGCGCCGTCATGGTCTTCAAACGACCAGAGGAAGGCAAGGAGCGCCCGATGCAGCGACCAGTATACTACATTAGCGAAGTCGTCACCGAGTCACGCCAGCGCTACCCGCAGTATCAAAAATTGGTATATGCGGTCTTCAGAGTCCAGCGACGACTGCCACACTACTTCCAGGAGCACCCAATAACGGTCGTCTCCTCAGCACCGTTGCAGGACATCATCCGCAACCGTGAGGCGACCGGGCGAGTCGCCAAGTGGGCCGCCGAGATCGGAGTCCACAACATCAGGTACGAGCCATGCAAGGCGATCAAGTCGCAGGCTCTCGCAGATTTTCTCGCCGACTGGGAAGAGGCCCAGCAGCCAGAGAAACTGCCATACCTCCATTATTGGAGCCTACACTTCGACGGCTCCAAGAACGAAGATGGTGCATGGGTAGAGATTGTGCTCACATCTCCAAAGGGCGACAAGTTACGCTACGTCCTGTACCTCGACTTCACCCCCTGCACCAACAACATGTCCGAGTACGAGGCGCCACTCCACGGCATGCGAGCAGCCAAGGAGATGAACATCAATCGCTTGCGCTGCTACGACGACTCTGACCTCGTCGCCGGCACCTGCGATGCAGTCTTCCCCACCATGGCTGCATACTGCCAAGCAGTGGACCAGCTGGGAGGCCACTTCACGGGCTACTCTGTCAGGTGGATCGACAGGCGGAAGAACGAGGATGCCGACACACTCTCCCGCATCGGCTCAGCTCGACTCGCACCACCCATCGGCGTCTTCCTCGACACCATCACCAAGCCCTCCGTCTCTCCCCCGAGGGAGATCGACATCGGAATTCCGCTGCAACCAGACGCAGCCCTGGTCGCACTGATTGCCTATTCAAGTGACTGGACCGCGCCATACGTCGCCTACTTGGAGGGAGGAACCCTACCCACTAACGAGACGGAGGCCCGGATGATAGCACGCCGCTGAAAATTCTTCGTCATCATCAACGACGAGATCCACAAACGCAGCGTGACTGGTGTGTTCCAACGCTGCGTACAACCTGCAGAAGGATGCAAGATCCTCTAGGACATCCATGCTGGCGACTGCGGCCACCATGCTGGCGCTCGCTCCCTAGTCGCCAAGGCCATGCGACATGGTTTCTACTGGCTCACCGCACATGCCAACGCGGTCGACATCGTACAACGCCGCATCGGGTGCCAGAAGTATGCCAATCAGACCCACGTACCGAGCTCGGCCCTCAAGACCATCCCCATCACCTGGCCATTCATCGTATGGGGCATGGACATGGTAGGCCCCTTTAAGAAGGCCCCCTCTGGCTTCACCCACCTCCTAGTCGCGGTCGAAAAATTCACAAAGTGGGTGGAGGCCAAGCCAGTCCGCAAGTGCGACGGGAAGACCGCTACAAAGTTCTTACGCGAGCTCATCTATCGCTACGGGTTCCTGAACAACATCATCACGGACAACGACACCAACTTCGCCAAAGGAGACATGGTCGAATTCTGTGAGGAGCACAACACACGACTCGACCTCGCCTCAGTCGCCCACCCGGAGTCCAACGGCCAGGCGGAACGCGCCAACCAGAGCATCCTCCATGGCCTGAAGCCACGACTACAAGTTCCACTCGAGCGAACTCCTGGGTGCTGGGTCGAAGAGCTCCCCTCCGTCATCTGGGGCATCCACACCTCCATCAACGGGTCAACGGGTTTCACCCCTTTCTTCATGGTATACTATGCTGAGGCCGTCATGCCAACCGACCTCGAGCACGACTCGCCTCGGGTGGTCAACTACTCGGAGGCCAACAACGAGCTCGCACGCTAAGGCGGAGTCAACCAGCTCGACGAAGCACGCGACCTAGCTCGCTCCCGCACTGCCATCTACCAGCAAGGGCTCCGCCGCTACCATAGCCGACGAGTACGGACCCACACCTTCCAGGAAGGCGACCTGGTACTACGTCTGATCCAGGACAAGAAGGGCATGCACAAACTCTCCCCCCCTTGGGAGGGACCATTCACGTCCTGGGCAACGATGCCTACTACCTCGTCGACGTCCGAGGCGACGGAAAACTCGATGTCAAGCGACGGTGGAATGTAAACCTCTTGCGGAAGTTCTACTCCTAGAACTCCATACATGTACCCCTTACCCGCTATGAAATAAAGCAGATCGATTCGCGCAACATGTGTCCACTCTCCGTAACTTGTGCCACTCGCACTCGTAATAACAGCGCTATGCTATTCGCAGAAGTCAACCCTTGGTGATGCGACCAGAACGGCCAAGTAGTGCGACACGAGGGCACTAAAGAATTTAGGCCTCGTATCGTCCACAAAAAAGCCAACCCGGAGCCCCGTCGGAGTCGCCTCGCTCGACTGGCTTTTTGAGCAAAGACAACTGCATTCACTTCTCACAGCGACCCAGTCCTCCACATCCTTGGCGCAGCGACTCGAACGACAAAGCACCACGCTCGGGGACTGGCGCCAGTCCAACCAGGAGCGACCAGGGAAAAACGCCAAGTATGAGAGCGCGTCCTGGACTCGCCACGCGACTGGTCCTATGGATTAGGTGGAGTGACGCGTTTAACACAATGCGCCCCGTCCTCACCTACCTCAGGCATGCGACTAGAACCGCCAAGTACCACGCTCGGGGACTCGGCGACCCAACCCTGTTCGTGCCCGGGAAAACGGCTAAGTACAGAGCACCCCTTGGGGTCGCCATACGACTGGCTCTCCGAGCCATGGCGAGTCGACCTTAACTTACTAACAGTTCAAACAACACATAAAAACGAGGTTAACCCCATAAAAGGGCGGACGCGCTCGGGGACTCGCACAACCAAACCGAAAAACAATGACAAAAGAACCCTTGCATTCCTTCAAAGCAGCAAAATTTGTTCGCTTACAAGGATAGTTACATAATTATCCTAACTAACGCCGATCGGCAAACTACTCTATTCTGCAGGCTTCGACGATGAGATGCCACCACCCTTGCGATAGCGGATAAAGGGAACCCACGGATTCGATGGGTATGTCGTGAGCTCACCCGCCATGGCCGCACGGAACATCTGTTCCACCTTGAAGTCGCGGTGCGCCGGGTCGGGGTCGTTCGGGGCGCCGACTGGTTCCTGGTAAGGAATGAGGTCGCCATCGCCCACACCCGGTCGGCGTACATCACAGCCCGCTCCGTCAGCTTTAGCACTTCGGCTATTTCGACTACGCCCGTCGACGAAGGGTACCCGCTCGTGACGTCGTCAAGGTCGAAGTCGTTAGGAAAATGCGCGAGCCCAAGGCTCAGCGCAGTCGCCACTCCACGACGGAAGGACGACGGCATCATGAACTCCACAACCGCAGGGGCCTTCTCGAGATAGCGACAAACCTCGACGAGGTCACTGGGAATCACCTCCATGGGAGAGATCTCCTGAAGATACGCCCGGATGCAGGTCGCTGACAACGCGACAGAATCAACCAGAGTGGTGACGCATTAACGCGCGTCATACGACTGTGCTTCTTCGGCATTATAAGTAATCAGGCCTGCAACACACAAGCAAATAGTAAGGGAAGTTCCAGCAAAACAATGCGACTCGCACACTCGGGGACTTGCAGAAGGAAAACTCACCAATCAATGGGCGACAGCGCTCCGTGATGAAATTTTGAAGACTAGAGAGGTCATCCTGCAGCCCGGCGACGAGTGCGTCTGACATATTCCGCTCCTCAGCAGCAGAAGCAACGGTTGCCTTGGCCCTCCCATCCGCCGAGCTCGCATCCGCCTCCTTGAGCTCACACTCTAGGTCGGCGATTCGCTTCTCCGCGGCGCTCAAGGACGACTGTGCAGCCGTCAATTCACTCGCCGGAACGAGGCCCTGACGAGCCTTCTCCACCGCGGCCGCGCTATCCTCTGCATAAAAAACACAATGATTACAAAAGTAACAAGTTTATGACCAGCGCCAAGCATGATGAACACTCACCCGCATTTGTTTGAAGCTGCTCATTCGTGTCCCGAACAGCGAGGAGCTCCTTCTCCACACGATGCTTGGCAGCAAGCCGCTCTGCTGACTCGCGCTACAGGCCCTGCGCAACAGCGGAAGCGTCAGCAACAAAAATTCCTAAGTGCCTAGCCGCTGAAATTCAGCGACTAGCCACTCGGGGACTGGACATAAAAAATTCCTATGTGCCTAGCCTCTGAAATTCAGCGACTAGCCACTCGGGGACTGGACGGCAAAAATTCATAAGTGCCCGGACGCTGAAATGCAGCGACCAGCCACTCGGGGACTGTGCGACAAAAAATAATAAGAATCCGACCACTAAAATTCAGTGGCCCGATCCTCGGGGAGTGGACATACCTGGATGGCGGCACCTAGCATGCCGTGAAGTTCCATTGCGTCCACCGATGAGAGAACGAATGGATTATGCCCGTGACGCTGCTCAACCTCCGTGCCGGCGGCCCCGGGCATTTGGCTCGACGGCACCGAGGCACTCGCCATGGAGGACCTCGCTACAGAGCGAGGGTACGTCGCCACCGCGGCTCCCGCACCACTCGAAGGTGGGCCTGTCGCCCCAACCGAGGCCGTGGGCTCTTCCCACTGCGACTTCGTGTCCTCCATGACCCTCGGGGCTACGTCCACCACAATCGGAGCTTCGCCTCGGGGCAACCACCGGCTCGTCCGAGATTGTGACGACCTCGTCTCCTTTTGCTCTCTTGGCGCCTTCAGCGGGCGCCTCAACCTCGTCGCCCTTCCTCTTCTTCGAGCGGTCAACTGGTGGCTCTGTGGCACCCGATGGAACCTTGGCCATCGAAGGGTGACCTATCTTCTTCACTCCAGTCCTGCGCAACAACTCCGTCAGTAAACTCGTCAGTCGAACATACATCAAGCAGACAAATGAAAAGATTGAGAAACACTCACTTGGCGATTGGGATAAAGCATAGGCCAGTACGAATGCTGGTCGGCTTCTCCAACTCTGGCCCTAGTTTTCGACTGAGGTCCGTCTCAAACACACTTTGCGCCCAAGACACCGACGACTTCTTCGAGGACGAGGCCGCGACAGGAGCTAAAGTGGCGATCACCGTGGGAACCCCCTCGGTGGCGAGGTCCCCGCGGCTGGAGCGACCACGAGCCCGGTAACCGGGACGAACGGCGGCGGTAGCGATGCCAACAACACCTCGTCTTCTGCAACGGTCGCACCGATCACCGTGGTCGCATGCGCCGTCACATCGGCTTTAGCTTCCTCGGTTGTGCTGGTAGCGTCGAAGCTACTCGTGGACCGAGGCTGGGATACCGGCTTCTTCTTCTTCTTCGGTGGCGGTGGTTTCTTCTTCGATGGTGTGGCGTCGCGTTACGAGGTGTGCTCGGGGAGCTCGTCGTCGTCGTCATCGTCGTGGGCCTTGAGGTTCTTGCTGGCCTCGAGTTCGCGTTGATGTTGCCCACGGGTCTTGCGAACCGTGGGTGCGGCGACCTCCACAACTTCATCGCCACTGTCATCATCGTCATCATCGGCGCCCCTATCACTTCTGGCATCGCCCTTATTGGGCAAAGACTCTCTTTCGTCTTCGGTGAACGAGTTCGAATTCTCATCATCTGTGGGTGGGAGCCAACCTTCCACCACTTGGAACAGCTGCAACAACCAAGCGAAATTAGCATGACAGCGAATGTAAAACTGCGACTGCGAGTGCATAGGAAATAAAATAACTCACTGTTGGGGCTTGGCGCTTCACGGTGTAAGGTGTGACACCGGCATTCGCATCAAGATACACCGCCAGGGTGATCTTCTTCAGGGCCAAGGTGTAGTCGTTGAGTCTCCACTCGGCATGGCAGGACTTCGTCGGGTCGTCCTTTCCCATGTACTCGTACATATAGTGGGTGCGACTGGCCAGAGGCACGAGCCGTCACCCAAGCCAGAAATTGTAAAGATTGATGGTTTGGAGGCCCTTTTTCTTCAGGTTGCGGATGGTCTGCAACATCTCATCGACGACCATCCGCTGGTCCAGCGGAAGTTTGGTAACTTGGAGACGACGCGGCTCGGGCCGGTCGACGGAGTACGTGGGAAGATCCACCTCATCGCCCGATGACGACTTAGTCACATAAAACTAGCTCTTCTTCCACTCATTCGCTGCTTTAGCGGGCAGCATCAGATCAAAAAAGGACGCCTTCGACTTCAGCTGAAAGGTTAGGCCACCCACGGCCAACATCGGGCCGCCTGCCTCTTCGCGACTGATCCTCCCATGGAACAAATCTTGCCATAGGGGGAAGTATGGCCGACAACCCAAGTAGCACTCGCAGAATGCCACGAAGATGGCGAGCTGCTCGATGCTGTGCGGCCCTAGGTCTGATAGTTGGATGTCGTAGTAGGCGCAGAAGCGGCAGAATAAGAGGGAAGTGGGGAATCCGAGCCCCCGCTCCAGATGGCTGGTGAAGCAGACGAATTCCCCCTCGCGCGGATTTGGGATCACCTCTCCGTCCGCGGGGATTCTCCATCTCCCGGCGCAGAGGATCCCTGCCTCCTCGAACAACTTCAGCAGCACCTTCTGACATGGTTATACCCAGCGGGTACACGATTTTATCATACCTGGTCCAGCCCAAGGAAGGCCCATGAAAGTATACGCGTCCCATGAAGACTTTCGGGTGGCCCAAGCCCATGACGTCTTCGGATCCTTGGAGAGCAAGACTAGAACAGATAGAATATTCAAAGGGGCAAACCCTAAAACCTGTAACCAAATCGATCTGTGCCCGGGACCTGCCTACCTCTATATAAAGGCTAGGAGGGCACGACGAGGAGGGCACCTCTCATACCACCGCATACACACCTCCACGCCAGATTGCATCTGCGTACCCCTGTAACTTTCGGTTCCGCCGTAATCAAGAGCAGACAAGCAGGAGTAGGGTTTTCCCTCCGGGGGCCTGAACCTGGGTAAATCTCGTGTACCCTGGTTGCTTGTTTGTTAAGAATTCCGCGATCTCCAGCATCCCCATATTCTCCAAAACCCAAGCTCATAACAATGGGCATTGACGAGAACGAACCTCGTCAATTGGCGCCGTCTGTGGGAACTGGGGCGCTAATTGTGTGATCGTGACGGTCCCGACCAAAGCGATCTACAACTCCTCAGCGACGGAGAGCCATCTCCTCTTCGGCGCTTTCGACTTCACCACCCACTCGCCAGCCACCCTGAAAGACTTCGAGCCCGTTGGCGACGGGCTCAAAATCCTGTTCGGGAGTTCCTGCTTCCAGGTGGGGCAGACTGGCACTCTCCGCCTCCCAGAGCGGGTGCCTATGCCATCGATCATGCCCGCCTCGTGGGCCTGCATCCCGTGCTATGCACATCACCATCGACAGATGAGTCATATGATGGCAGCAGCTGCAACTAAGATCTGTGCGATCCTCCGTCGGATGAAGGGACCTACGGTTCCGGATCCGAAAGTTGCGGCAGTAGCGATCCACCCTACGGACGCTACCAATGCGTCGTGGTCATCCAGAGCGACGTGGATCAGCAAGCACCCAACCCGCCACCCAACCTGCAGGGTAGGAACGGCAAAAACAGGAGAAACCAATCCCCCCGCCCAACGAGGACGACACCAACGCCAGTCGGGTAGTCCACCTTAGCAAGGAAGGATGGAACCAAGCACACGAAGCCGTGACGGGTAACAAGATCCTGCCTGTGGGTGCCTCACGGGACCTACTGATGGCGTACCACCTGCTCCTCATCGAAGAGCACAAAAAGCAGGTGAAGATGCAAGAGGTGCTTGACAAGAGTAAGCGATCGCATCGGAGTCCAGCGCGCTGCGAGCTGCGCTCTCTGTCGTTGGCAGCTCCAGCTCGCACGGCAACCACGCCAACAAGCATCGTTCTCGCGTAGAGAACATGGACCCTGCCGCACATCGTGAGGTGACCTGAACCCTCAACACATCCTTCATGGAGATGGATGCCAACAACAACGTCATCCCGAAGATGCCGCAAGCTGCGATCATGGCAGCTACCACATACCTCACGTCCCATCCACGTCCGGTGGGGGACCCGAAGAGGGCCATGCACAATTCCGCATTAGCCGGACTCGGACTCGTTGGAGTTGCGCTCCATGGGGAGCTCCTGAGGAGCCGACGAAAAAGGCTGCGGTTAGATTCAACCGCAGTCCCACACCCTCATCCGACAAGGAAGAACACGACCTACCTCAACGTCACAAGAGCTCGCGATGTCATAGCCGAGACTACGACGCTCAAAGCAAGCTCACCCAACGCAAGATCGACAAGGCATGCGCCAAGCGCGTGTGCTCATCCGAATCCGAAGAGGATGATGATGAAGGAGAACTCTGTGGAGCTCGATGCTTCAGCAGATCCGTTCGATGGACACGGATGCCGCGAAACTTCAAGCTTCCTTCGGACACTCCGAAGTTTGACGGCACGCAGGACCCTAAGGCTTGGCTCAGCGACCACCTGTCATCCATCAAGTTACACGGCGGAATCAAAAACACCGCCCTGCAATGCCTTCAGCTGCAGCCGACAGGCGCAGCCCGGATCTGGCTCAGCAGCCTATCCTCGGGATCCATCTGAAGCTGTGAGGAACTGGCGTACAGGTTCATCCGAAACTTCAAGGGCACCAGCAAGAGGCCAGCCTCGATCGAAAAGCTGAGGGCCTGCACTCAATGAACGGGCGAATCCATTCGCTCGTATATACTACGCTGGTCCAACATCAAGAACTCTGCGGCACACATCTCGGAGGAGAGAACAATCGACGCCTTCAAGGATGGCGTCAAACGCCAGGACTTCAAGGAAGAACTTGGGCGCATCAAGCCCAAGACACTCGACCACCTCATGGACATCGCCAACAGGTGGGCAGATGGTGAGGACTCTGTCCACCGAGCACATTCGGAGGAGGAAGATGACTACGACCACCGACGCGAGCGCTATAGCAAACAAAGATCGCGCGCCTATGACGATCGTGACGGACCCGACATGGTCGCGGCTGGCTACGCCGACCGCCGCAACGAAGGCAACCACAGCAGCGGTGGATACCGCGGAAACAACTTCCACGATGGAGGACGCCCAGCGCAATCGTGGCAACGCCGCAGCCGCGATGACGAGCCCTCAGCATATGATATGTTGTGAGGCCCATGCACCATCCACTTCTACATCTACAAGCAAGATGGCAAAACGAAGGCGAGCCACATGCTCAAAGACTGCCGCGAGTTCCAGAAACTCAGAGAGAGCATGTCCTAGATGAGGCAGCAAGCCCCGAACCCTGGGTACGGACACACACCCACACCAGGTGACATCACCCACGGAGCTCCTCCACCACCACCCGTGGGACCTTCGAATCACCCGATCGCACCCGCACAGAACAACAGTGGAAACGGGTACCCCGCGCCGAAAGGGTCATTGATGATCCAAAAGGGGTGCCCAACAAACAGGGTGCAAAAGAAAATCACCCGCCAGGTCAGTTTGGCTGTGACCGCTCCATCCGCCATCCCTGAGTACCTCAGCGGTTCGAAGTCCTGCATCACATTCAGCAGTTCGGATCACCCCCGCCAGATCCCTCGCCTAGGTCATGCTGCCAGTTCGGAGGGTTCGAGATGAGCCACGTCTTCATGGACGGCGACAGCGGCATCAATCTGATGTTCGCTAGCACCTTAGCAACAATGCGGATCCCACTGTGTAGCCTAGAACAATCTGACACAACGTTCCATGGCATCGTCCCAGGGAAGGGCATATTCCCCCTGGGGAAGATATGGCTCGACGTCGTCTTTGGCAACCCCGACAACTTTCGGTGCGAATGACTCGAGTTCAAAGTGGTGGACTGGTAATCACAATACCACGCCATTCTCGGGCGCGTGGCATTCGCAAGGTTCCTGGCAGTACCGCATTAGGCGTACCTGCTACTCAAGATGCCAGGACCTAGGGCGTCATCACGGTCCAGGGAAGCTTCACCCGGTCGTACCATTGCGACAGGGACTTCAACAGAATCTCCCAGTCATTCGGCATGCAGGAGGAGCTCATAAGGCTTCGAGAGGTAACAGACAATGGGGCACCCCCAGTGTCGAGGCAAAACATAGCCGACATGTCGTTCGACTCCACTGTCAACACGAAGAAGGTGCAGGTCCACCCGATGGACGCCTCCAAGACGGCGCTGATCGCCAACGACCTCAGCCCCGCATAGGAAAGCACGCTCATCGAATTCCTCCGTGAGCGCTGGGAAATCTTCGTCTGGTGTCCTACAGACATGCCAGGAGTTCCCAGGGAATTCGCCGAGCACGCACTCAACGTGTTTCCAAATGCTAAGCCCGTGAAACAATCCATCCGACGGTTGTCTGAGCCATGTGCCGAAGCTATCGGAGTCGAAGTCAACAGACTACTTGATGCCAATTTCATCAGGGAGATCAAGGAAAGCGAGTGGTTGGACAGCACTGTGATGGTCCCTAAAAAGGACACGGACATCCTGCGGATGTGCGTTGACTTCACATCGCTGAACAAGCACTGCCCAAAGGATCACTTCCCTCTCCCTCGGATCGATCAGATTATCAATTTGACTGCAGGAAGCGAGAAACTCTCCTTCCTTGATGCCTACAGAGGCTACAATCAGATTCGGCTGAAGGTCGATGATCAGGAGAAAACGGTGTTCATCACGCTGTTCGGAGTGTTCTGCTACAACACAATGCCATTCGGGCTGAAGAATGCAGGTGCCACGTACCGGCGGTGCATGCAAGCATGCCTGAAGAGCCAGATCGGCCGCAATATACAAGTCTATGTTGACGATATAGTAATCAAAACAAGGGAGGCCAAGACACTGATCGACGATCTCCGTGAGACGTTCGACAACCTTGATCGATACAATATCAAGCTGAACCCAGAAAAGTGCACCTTCGGCGTCCCATCTGGTCAACTGCTTGGCTACTTCATCTCCCAGCGAGGGATCGAGGCAAACCCAAAGAAAGTCTGGGCTATAATGGCCATGGAGAAACCGAAGAACCTCAAAGGCGTCCAACATCTAGCTGGACGCATCGCGGCGCTGAGTAGGTTCATCAGCCGCATGGGTGAAAAGGCCCTGACTTTCTATCAGGTGCTACACAAATGTAAGAGGTCCCAACCTTCAATAAGGTAGAGATCCCTGTGATTGCAATGCTAGTCCCTGGATCAATAGCTAGCATCCACAGTTAAGATGTAATATCAAGAAACAAAGGTCATGATACAACTTTATAACCAGGAATAAAATAATTTATTACATCATACATAGCTCATTTGTCTATCTCATTACAATGCAGCAGAAAATAATAATAACATGGGGTCCTTCATCTTCAAAGTGCCATAGGCAATTATGTTGGTTGTAGACTTGTAATCCTATTAACACACTTTACTAACATCAAACAAACCTGCAACATAATAAGTTGCAGCCACAAGGGTCAATACATTTGAATTGTATTGGCAAGTTTCACTACTATGTAGAAGTAAGTGGATCCTATCATTACATGCATATTTGGCTAAGTAGAGTTTAGGCTCATTTACAGAAAGCAATATAGTTTTGTCCTATCTTTTCAAAATAGTTTTGATCTTTTGAAAATCTTTTTGAACTCCTTGGAAAACTCCAAGTGCTTCAAAACCCTTGTTGTCACCATCAAGTTTTAACTTTGAGAAATTGGAATGTCGAGATCTTCCATAGCTTCAGGCCTTAGTTGCTCAGAATTGTCCATAACCGGGGACACGGCTAAGTACTTAGAATTTGTTCTTCTACAGAAGTTGTACACTTTACCCACATGACACAATCTCGTCTTGACACCACCAGTGGCCACTGGATAAGTACTCACCAAAATGGAGTATCGGCAGATCGAGAATGTGACAAAGTCTTTCCATAGGAGTCCTCCCAATACACAATGCTATCTTGTCAACCAGGCACCAATGTAGGGATAAATTTCCCATACACAATTCTAGTTAACATGAAGATGCCAATGCATGGGTCTTCCACTATGTAGTTGACTAAGCCAGAGCCCATTTAGCATGTGGCTGTACACGGAAGCCACTGTACGAGAAACATGTTCAATCTCTAAGTCCCTGGGTGGTTTTCTTCTAGTGCACATACAAAAATATAGCCATATAAACATGGTTCCCTTTGTTGTCACCTTGTCCAATCTTGAGTATCCTTGTCCACCCAGGTGGTTCATTGAGTACTTGTTTTATTATATAAAACATATATCTTTCCAACACTTCATATAATCATATCATGTATCCCATCCCAAATATATAGCAGGGCTAAGCTTACTACAACTACAATGTTTTCACTAAGGAAGGTATAAGGGTATCCTATTAGGATTTAGCATAGCATAAAATAATAGTAGTCCTTATCATGCATGTTACAAAATCCACTAAGTATAATGAAAATAGTAGGACATGGATGATAGTGTCACTTGCCTTTTTAGTAGAGAATGTTGGTTCACTTCTTGATCTTGCAAATATCACACTCTTCTAACTTCACTATAATTCAATCAAGCAAACACATATTCAACTAGCATTCGAACAATTTATCACACATACAATGATAGAAACAAGGCAATGCATGCAAGCATGCAAAAGATAGTTTTATTTGCAAAAGTGATTTCTACTAGGCTCTAAACATTTCAAAGATCAAAGTGGTCATTTACTAAAGTGGTAAAACCATCTGCAAAAGATTTTACCTATAAACCATTTTTAAATCAAATCAATATTTTATGTGGTTTGAAAATGCTTTTAGAAAAGCAATATTCTTTAAAGGGTTCACCAAATATGTTTTTAAATCTCAAAACTTAGTTTTTATGGTCAGAAGGTTTGAATCAAAACATTTCCCAAAGGCTTTACTCAAAAATCATTTCTAAACCATAAACAATATTTTTATTTGACTAGAAATGTGCTAACTCAAATATTTACTCCTTAACTTCACAAAATACATTTTTAAATCCATAAGTTGGTGGCTATGGTCAGTAGGTTCACAACAATCCATTTTGCAAAGATTTCATACTAAAAATATATCTAGAACATTTTTTATATTCAAAATAAGCCTACAGAAGTTTCTGAAATTTCAAAAAAATTTACAGAAGCAAATCATTAAACAAAGTGCATGGTTGCAAAGTACTTGTTCTGCTGAATCCATTGATATAAAATTTGGACGTGTAGAACTAAAGTTATGAATTTTACAAGTTTGCAATTCAAATATATTCTATTTTTCTGTTTTTAACAAAACCTTGTCCACGTGGCTCGATCTTATTGGCCGGTACCGCTTCGTGCGGATTAGCCTCTCTGGACCGCAGGATTTCACTTAAATCGCACGGCTCAGATGCACACATACCCCTTCGGTTTAGGATCTAATCACATCCACTTGATAACGATCTAACGGACACGGTGCGTTGACCATTGCCTAGCGGCGCTAGCGGCGGCGCACGCTCGGGCGGTGGCGTCGCGGCAATTACAGGAAGCAAGGGAAGGAGGGAAGTAGCTCACCGTGATCAGGGGATCATGGCGATGCTCAACATGGTCGCGAGGAGGCAAGGGGCGCACGGGGAAGATGGGAATCGCTCGCCGGAGTTGCTGCGAGCGGCGGTGCTCTCGGGTTGTCGTCGCTGGCGATATTTAGGGCCACGCTAAGACAAAGTAGAGGCACTGTTAGATGCGCATGAGGGTCGCGAGTATGGGAGCATCATCGGGAGAGAGAGGGGAGGACGGGGCTTACGGGGAGACTTCACCGGAGTAGACACGATCGTCGATGGCGCTCTGATGTTCACGAAGCCGAGCTTCTAGAGCGCGCGGGAGCGAGCTGGGGCTATGAGCAGGTGTGCCTGATGATGGGGATTAGGCTCGCGTGCTCTGTGAGGAGAGGGGCGGCTGCGGTTCGCCGGAATTGGCCGGGAACACCGTCGGAGACAGAGGTGGTCGAGCTCGAAATTGGAGCAGCCCGGTGGCAAAGGGTGGCTGGAGTTTGGGGGGAAAGAGAGAGGGGAGCGTGGCATTTATGTGTGCGTGTTTACTGGCGTGGATTGATCACTCCATCAATCGGAATTAAGCCTCTAATAAAGGCGCAGAAAACGGTCGCTAGGTGAGGGCGAGGTCGTCGAGGGTGGAAACGATGAACAGCTCTGTGGGGTTCGATGGTCAGCGAGAGAGGGAGTGGGGAGATGGGGTCCACGCGTCGGTGACTCAGCGGGTGCATTATTCAGTGAAAAACGGTTCACTGCGGGGGTGAGTTAGTTGGGCTGGAGTTGGGCTTGCTGGGCCTTGCTTAGTGGGTTGAGTTTGTTTCACTTTTTTATACAGAATGCTTTTTCTTTTTCTATTTGAATTTTAGTTTTGATTTTCAAACAAATAATTCAAACAACAAATCAATTCAAACCACCACCAAACTTTGTATTGATTTTAGTTCTGTTTAACAACATAATCCAAAGTCCAAAATAAAATAATTCTCTTAGGATCTATTAATAATTAATAAATAGACCTTAGTCTTTAATTCAAATAGGATTTAATTTATTTAAAAAAATTCTATTTGAAATCTAAATAATACCAAAACCTTTTCAGTAGGTTTTATTTGAAAAACAAAACACTTGGAAATCTTATTTAAAATAAATTAACAAGTTTTAGTGTTTGTTTAAAATGGAAAAGCCTTTACTTTAATAAAATTGGATATTAATAAATCCTCATTATTTTATTTAAATAAACCTTTACTCTTTTTATCAATCAAAATATTTTATTTCAAAAAGCTTGGCCAAGATTAAATTTGACTCTTTAAAATAATCCTTATTTATATTCCGACCTTTGCTTTATAAAAACCATATCTTTTTATTTAAAGATCCAAAAATAGTAATTCCAACTATCATAACTTTATTTATTATTTGATTATCTTTTTAAATCCCTTTAGGATTTTATTTGATCAAAATAGGTTTTGATGTTTCCATTTTGGAATCAAAAAGTTTCTTCTCATCCTAAATTTCAACAATTGTTTATTTTGTTTATTTATTTTTCACATTTCAAAATTTGGAAAATTTTGGGATGTGACAGGCTACCACCCTTAAAATAAATCTCGTCCCGAGATTTGGGAAGGCTAGGGTTACTAGTTGGCTCAAGGCAATCAGAGTGCTACCACCCTTAAAAGAAAGTCTTATAGGATTACATTGATGGTTCACTTGACTATGGGTTCAACACTTGATATCTAGACAAGGATTCCTTATTTGACTCTTCTGAGTTAACTAGTTCCTGATATCCACTTCTTGTATCTCTTCAAAGTTTCCATCCATGTCAATGTGGTTCACATGTCCTTTCTGGGTCACATTGGAGTCACTTCCATTGGCTCTTCTAGCATCCTTTTTCTTTTTCTTCTCAGGACAGTCTAATGCATAGTGTCCAAGTTCCTTACAATTATAGCACTGCATGTTGTTGTTCTGATTCTGTATGAATGTGGTCATCTCCTGCATCAGTTGTGTCTGAGCTGTCATCATCTGCTGTATCTCAGGAGTGATATTGTTGTTTTGGTTGGGGTTGGCACGACGGGGAGGCATCTGTTGGTTTGATAGGGATAAGTAATGATGGATAGGTTTATAGGAAGTTCTAACACGCAACTCAAAACATCCAAGTTCAATCAAACAAACAATCAATCAATCAACAAGCAACTATCCACTTAACAACTTATGAGCTTAACTCATGAGTTGAAGGAGACAACAAGTTTTCTTGAAATAAATAACTTAGTATAATCATACCTCATAGGTAAATATGATCCATACTCTAAGTTGATATCAATGTTTTGGTAGGCAATCTAATGTCTCTTGGTTCTCACTTGTAGTCCTTAGTGATGTCTAAGTTGAAGTCCTTGGTCATGGTGAAGGCTTTGTCCATCAAGTTGGAAAGGAAAAGATGTAGAATCAAAACCAAAAAGGTTGAGGAAAGAATTTACAAGATTGTTTGTAAATAAGTTTTGGAACAAATACAACTCCTATTTTTCTAAGGGGTTTTGCCCAATCCTAGGGTTACAATTCTACAGGCAACACAATGCTCTGATACCATTTGTAAGAGGTCCCAACCATTAATAAGGTAGAGATCCCTGTGTTTACAATGCTAGTCCCTGGATCATTAGCTAGCATCCATAGTCAAGATGTAATATCAAGAAACAAAGGTCATAATACAACTTTATAACCAGGAATAAAATAATTTATTACATCTTACATAGCTCATTTGGTTATCTCATTACAATGCAGCAGAATATAACAATAGCATGGGGTCCTTCATCTTCAAAGTGCCACAACCAAACATGTTGGTTGTAGACTTGTAATCCTAATCAACACATCTCACTAACATCATACAAACCTGCAACATAATAAGTTACAGCCAGAAGGGTCAATACATTTGAATTGTATTGGCAAGTGATACTATGGTAGTATAGTGGAGTCTATCATCTATATGCATTTGGCTAAGTGGAGCTTAGGCTTGCTTTGCTCAAAATAGATTTTCCTTATCATTTGAAAACACTAAGTTTTGCTTGACAAAATCACCGAAGGCATCTCCCAATAGAAATTGGTGATCCTTCAACCCTTGTTCAACCACAAGTTTTTAACTTAGAAATTGGGATGAGGAGATTCTTGATAGATTCCATGTCTTGATGGTCAAATTGTCCTTTACCAGGGACATGGCTAAGTACTTAGATTTTACACTCTGCAGAGGTGGTGCACTTTCCCCACAAGACTTGGTTTCCCAAGACAAGATCTTTCAGAAGCCTTCCCTTAGACCAAATGGACGCGTTCCAACCTATCATCCCACTACCACCAACTGTCCAAATGGCTAAGTTATTGCAAATCCAGGCAGAGCCCATAATGCCAAGTGGCTGCACTTGAAGCTTCTCAACATTTGACATCTTAAACCTTTTTGTCCCTGGGTGGCCATACACAAGTGAGATACACAAGGTAAACCGTAGAAATGGGCCTTGTGTAACCACTCAACACAAACCAATCCTTCCATTCCACCCAGGTGATTCATTCACTTAGTTGTTTTATTAAACAAAACACAAGTCCTTGACTTAGAAATATTCCTTAGCATGAAATATAATCCACCCTTGTTTTCTACTAGCTAAGCTAAGCATGATAGTAGTAGGAATCATAACTTAGGAAATTCTACTAAGGTTTCATCTACTAGGATTTCCCATGGCATAGTTTATACTTAGCAAAAATTCCATGCAAGTCCTACTTTAGAAATATCACTAATGCATAGTGAAAATAATGGGAAAAAAGTATGAAGCATCACTTGCCTTTTTGGTAGATAATATAAGTTCACTCCTTGTCTTTGCAATGATCACACTCTTCAAATCACTACAATTCAATCAAGCAAGCAATATTTCAATCTACCATTCAAGCATCATCACATAAAATAATAGAAACAAAACAATGCATGCAAGCATGCCAAACATTGTTTTATTTGGAAAATTGGTTCCTAATGGGTTATAAACATTCTAAAACACCTATTGGTCACTTTATAAAAGTGGCAAAACCATTTACAAAAATATTTTACTTATAAACCATTTTTAAACTAAATCATTATTTTATGTGGTTGAAAATGCCTTTATCAAAGTAACAATCTTTATAGGATTCACCAAATACATTTTTAAATATTAAAACTTGGTGCTTGGAGTCAGAGAGTTTAAAACAAAACAATTTACAAAGGTTTTCTTCCAAAAACATTTTTAACACATAAACATTATTTTTATTTGACTAGAAGTGTTTTAAATCAAATATTTACTCTTTAGCTTTACCAAACACATTTTCAAAGCCATGAGTTGGTTTCTAAGGTCAGTAGGTTCAAAACAATTCATTTTCCAAAGATTTTATCTCAAAAATCATTTTAGAACAAATTTTATATTCTAAATATGCCTACACAAGTTTCTGCAAAAACAATCAATTTAACAGAAGAATTTTACTAAACAAAGTGCATGGTCAGAAAGTACTTGTTTTTCTGAATCCATTGATATAAAATTTGTAAAATTTGGACGTGTGGTTTGAAAGTTATGAATTTTACAAAATTGAACAACAAATAGATCAAATCTATTTTTATAACATTAGGCAGGGCCACGTGGGCTATTCTGATTCATCGAAAATGGTTCGCGTGTATCGCGTGCTGTGAGGCATTGGATCTAACTGAATCGTGCGGCACAGATCAAAAGGTACCTCTTCGCTTAGTTTCTTTCGTGTGCGTTGGATCTACATCCTATGGCTGACGATCAAGCAACCATCAAGTGGCGCGCTGGCGGCGGCGAGTGGCGACGCGGGCTCTATTCGCGGTGGTTCTGGTGAAGCAGGAAGGAAAGGAGGGAGATAAGATGCTCACAGTGTTCGCAACGTCGTGGGGAAGCTCAAGGCGGTTGTCGTTGCTGAAGGGGCGCACAGAGTCGACTTGGATTCCTTGCCGTAGTTCTACCTGGCGTCGGGCTCGCACTGGCATCGTCGGGGATGTTGCTACAGGGCACGGGAGAGGGAACACAGGGTGCTGTTAGACACGTATAAGAGTAGGGAGTATGGGAGCATCAAAGAGAGGGGGCGGCGCGGTCGGATGTTACCAGTAGAGCTCGTCGGAGTTGGAGCAGACGATGGCGCTGCTGGTTGTTGTCGTTATCGATGCTCTGGTGTTCACGCGGATGAATGGGAAGCACAGGGAAGTGCGCCAGAGGCTGGGGATCACGCTCGTGTGGTCGATGGGGCGAGGGGCGGCGAGGTGTGGCCGTAATTTGTCAGGGAGTTCGTCGGAGACAGGGGCTGTCGAGGTTGTAATTTGGGAAGCCTAGTGGCTCCGGTCGAGTGGGATCTGAGGGGAAAAGAAGAGGAGGGAGAGGCGCTTAAGAGGGCGAGGTCGCGGGGTGGATTCACTACGGCGTTAATGCTAATTAACTCGAGATGTCAATGGCGGAAACGGTCGAGCGTGGTCAGCGGCGGGGTGGAGACGACGATCTGTCTGGTGGGGTCTAGCTGTCTGTGAGTGAGAGAGAGTGGGAGTGGGTCCAAGCAATCAGCGAGTGAGTGGGTCGAGTCCTTGGTGCGAATCATTTTTCTCGCGGGAAGGGTAAATGGGCTAACTGGGCCAGACTAGGTCTGCTGGGCTGGTTTGGCTTTGCTCTATTTTTTTTCTATTCTGATCCTTTTTCCTTTTCCAATTCTAATATTCTGTTTTGATTTTGTTTAGTTATTTTAAACACCTATTTGAATTCAGACTTCAAACAAACTTTGGGTAGATTTTAATGCTGATTAATAATACATTCTGAAGTCATAATTAGAATAAATATTTTATTCTTTTTAGTGTCTTTTAATTATTTAAAATAGGCTCTTGTATTAATTCATTCAAGATTTAATAATGTTTTTTTAAATCCATTTGAATTCTAAATCTTTCCAAATCTAGGTTTTATTTGTTTCTTTGGGTGTCAAATAATTCACCTTGAATTATTTGGAATAATTTTAATATGATTTATTAATCATTTTAAATTGGGTACTTGTCTTTATTCTAATGAAATTAAATATAGTTTTAATTCCATAAATTTTATTTGGAAGATTTCTTTGATCTTATTTAAGTTAATTAAATAACTTTTAATCCACTTGGGTAAATTCCAAATATTATTTTCCCATGATTTAATTAATCATTTCTAATAGGGATTTTATCTTTATTCAAATAGAATATGGTTAATGCCATTTTATTTGGAAAAATTCTTTATCCTTTTATTTTATTTGAATTTGGATTATAACTTATTCCATTTGTTTATGGACTAGGTCAAGATTTGATTTGGCCTTTAAACATTCCTCATTTAATATTTCTATCTTTATCTTATAAAATCCATATCTTTTTATTTATAGATCCAAAAATGGTGATTCCAACTATTATAACTTTATTTACTTTTTGTTTATCTTTTTAACCCTCCTTAGGATTATTTACTCACCATTTGTGCTTTATTAGCTTTGGAAATTAAATTTCCTTATCTTATTAAATTCATAAGATTTTATCCATGGTTTCAAATTAAGTGAAACCAATTTCTATGGTTTTATAATATTTCTATTTGTCATTCTTGATCAATTTGAGATGTTTGTTTGACCAATATTTATATGGATCAAATCCATAGGCTTGGAGATAACTTGGAAATGTTTTTCTTCCATTAGGGTTTTAGGGTTTTTGGTTTATTTTCCAAGTGTTTAAATTTCCAGATGCATATATGAAGAATGCATTCCACTTGTTTTGAATTTAGTTGGATTCAAATATTAACCAAAGTTTGTTCAAAATGGAATTTTAAGTTTCCATTTAGAAACAAAAGTTTCTTTTCACCCTAAATTTCAATAATTATTTATTTTGTTTATTTAATTTTCACATTACAAGATTTGGAAAATCTTGGGATGTGACAGGCTACCACCCTTAAAATAAACCCCGTCCTGAGATTTGGAAAGGCTAGGGTTAAAAGTTGGCTCCAAAACAACTAGGGTACTACCACCCTTAAAATTTTTCCAACTTGATTACTTCTTGGCTTGCTTGGGATCTTGTTGAAATCTCTCTGGGCAAACATCTGCATAGTGTCCTTTGTTTCCACACTTGAAACATGTGACAAGGCTGAGGTCCTTCATAGGCTTTATCTTACGCTTCATCTTTTCTGGACAATTGCTTGCATAATGTCCTTGGTCACCACAATTGTAACAAGTGACAAGATTGAGTTCTTCACGTATCTTCTGTGGACAAGTTGACACATAATGGCCTAGCTCTTTGCAGTTGTTGCACCACACTTGGTTAATTTCCTTATACTTCTTCTTCTTCTCTGGACATTCATTTGCATAGTGTCCCATCTCTTTGCAATGGCAACACTGCACTTGACTTTTGTCCTTCTTCTTCTTGGGTTTCTCCAAAGCTAGGAGTGCTTCTAGTTCATGTTCTTCATATCTTATCTCAAAGGTAGGAAAGTTTCCTGGTATCCTTGACCTTTTCCTTTGATAATACATATGTCTCCTCTTTGGTCCTTCAAATTGAGTCATATTGCATGGAGGTGCAAGCTGAGATTTTCCTTTGTCTTCATCCTTCTTGGTAGGAGTTGTTCTCTCATGGTAGTCTGCAATCAGTTGTTGCACTCCACCTTGTTTCCTTTGTTGAACTATGGAATATATGGGGCATTGAATAGGGACATGATTATTTCCTTCACATAGGAAACAAGTAGCTTGAGATGTGGGGCATTGATTAGTTGGATGTTTCTCTTCACAATTGGGGCATTGATCTTCATGCTCTTTGGAAGTGTGATCCTTGTCTCCACAAATATTGCAAGCTTGGGTTCCTTCTAGAATATCATCCTTGACATCCTTGTTGTCACAAACTCCTTGGGAAGAGTTGTCTCCCATGTTGATCATTTGATCTGTCACCTTATGTAACAATTGGGTTTGGGTTTCCAAAAACCTTTGCATGGTTGGATCTACCTCACTGGTGTTGGCAAAAAATTGAGCTGTCACTTGGTTCAACTGGGTTTGGGTTAGTATGAGTTCCCTGATGTTGATCTCTTGGTTGTTGTTGTTGTTGTTGTCACCATCCTTGATGTTGGAGTTCCTTGGAGAATTCATCTGTTTGGGTTGGTTTGGGATTAGAATAGGCAAACGATTTCTAAGGGAATAATTCTAATCACACTCAACACAATTCACACAAGCAATGAGCAAGCAATCACAAACAATCATTCCACTCAAACAACAAGTTTCAAGAACATTTATAGGCAACAAAAATATTTTTGTTACACCACATAAGTTGGTGGGTTTAATTTAAACTAAACATGGTGGTCCAACTATATGGTTCACTTGAGATCTTTCCATCCTTCTTAGTTGATTCTTCATGAACAAGATCATTGTATCCTTGGAAAATTCTTGTGTCTTGGTCACAAAACTTCAAAGGTGATGATGGTTCCTTCTAAGTTGTGTTTCCTTAGTCTTCAAGTCTTGAGAAATATTCAGCCAAGGCTAGTCAGCCGAACAATGTACCTCCTCATTACGATATGAATAAAGCTATGTGTCTCGCCCCAAAAATTTATCTCTTACTCGCATTTCTTTATGCTACAACACACTCGGGGGCTCCCCTCACCTCACGACTTCGTCGACCTAGGATAACGCATATACACCTGAGTAGCTCATCGTGTCAGGCTGACGAAAATGGCATGCATACAAACAAGCACCACGTGCTAAATACAATCAACCTTTACAGTAAAGGGCATAAAACGCCCAATCGAATACATACAAGTTTTACACCTATCTTTTTACAGGTCCTACCTATTTTGAAGAATCACCTGCGCACGATGCTCAAAGAGATCTACAACTTGTTCTGCATACTGCCTCACATCCGCATAGTGCGGGCGCATGTCCCACACATCACCATTCGGCCGAAGGGGCGGCCCAGCCGTAACATCAGCAAGATCCACATCAGGGCGATGCATCCGCACGAGGGAAATCGCAACCTTCTCCCTGGCAACTAACTGGTGCCGCACCAGCTCCCGGACGTGACGCACGTCTCGAAACTTCGCTAGCAAGCCCTAGAGAGTTGACGGCGCTTCATCCAGAGGAAACATGACGTGCAGAATCAATGCCAGGGAAGTCTTCACCTGCCGCAACACTCGCGATACCTGGTGAGCATGATCCTGCACAATCGCAAGGACCATGGCACGGTTGCGGTCCATACAGAAAAAGCCGCCGACTTCCATATCTTGTTGGGTCAAGCAATTGATCCGAACCACAACGCGCTCCTTCTCCTCCCTAGGAACAAGGTTAGAACCTGCAACACCTACAAAGTAAGATGACAAGCCAACAGGCGCATCCGAAAATGTGAAGCAACTCGAAGAAACTCACACTATAGCTGTTCGGCCAAACACCATAGCTCCCCCATCAAATAATCCTCTCTGGCGGCGCCTCGCTCCGCCTTCGACTTCTAGACGTCCGCATGGCCTCGGATGCCAAGCAACTCCTTCTCAAGACTGTGGACGCAGTCACGAAGAAATACAAGCTGCGACGCATCATCCAAGGATGGTCGTGGCCGCGGAGCAGACGAAGTATCGACATGGTCATCACTCGAAGGTCCCTAGAGGAAGACAGACAAGGGTATGAACAACACACGAATGGGCAACAACTCGAAGGTTCATTATATACAACAAAAGCCACGACGTGGCACAAGAAGTGTTCATGAATATATTACAACACAAGTAGACGACAACAATCCTACAACTACAAGGCCTAAGCAGCTGCATCCTGAGTGGCCTCGGAGCCAGATTGCCTGCTCTTGACCTCTTCCTGCTGCCTCACCGCATACTCCGCCAGCAAGTCAATCAACTTCGGCCCATAGCGTTTACAGCGGGAAGCGTAGAGAGCAAAAGCTACCTCGGATCCGTCGGGAGCCGTTGGCATCTGGGAGGTGACCTGATGAAGATCCAGCTCCGCCCCGGACGCCATGGCCATCGCCAGCCCCATGGACGCGCCGATGCCTTTCTGCTTGCGCTTGTACGCCGCAGGTGCATCGGCTGACAGTGCATCCGCCAACAAGTCGACGCCCTTGGGGACGATCTCCTTGTAGAAGCGCCCGAGAACCTCGTTGGCTTTGTCAAGAGATACAACCACAGTAATGCAGCGGTCTTCGACCGCCGCAGCAGCATCATCCAGAGCACTGCCGTGCTCCAGAGCACTGCGGTCGAACTCAATGCCTGCAGCATCTGAAAAACGAAAAAAGTACAGTAAGAATCAAATAACACAGGAGATACAAGGCAGCCAAAATGAAACGTACATGCGAAACTACTCACCCTAAATAGCCTTGGAAGCAGCCATCAGCTTTTCGGCTACCTCCCTCTCGCGCGCAGCCGTGGCGGCAGCGAGCTGCTCCTCGTGGTCCATAGCCTCCTCCTGCAGGAGCTCCTTGGCCGCAGCTGCGTCAGCTAGCTCTCGCTCGAGGCGCTCCTTCACACCAACGGCGTCCTCGACAATTTTCTCCGCTCGCCCGAGGCTCTTTTTCAGAGCATCAAGCTCGCGGAGAGCAATGTTATTTTCATCTGCAGAAAATAACAAGAGCATGCATGATCCTCATAAGCCAGCAAGAAGACGAAGAAATAGAAGATCTAGCTAAGGATGTACCTTGAAGCCGCTGCAGGCTGGCCTCCAATGCCAGATGCTTCTTTACCAGCTGATTTGCACCTTGCACAAAAGGCTGCGAGAAGAAACAACTTGTTAAGAAAAAGGCTCGGGGGCTGCGCCCAAGATACGGGCAAAAAGAAATCAAACATACGAAAAATGCTCGGGGGCTCCCCCTGAGACACGCACAAAACAGAAGCAAAGAACAGCAGATCATACGAAAAACACTCGGGGGCTCCCCCCACAGCAAGAACAGAGACACTTACATGATCATACGGAGACTCCAAAGGTCCGGTTGTAGTCTTCTGAGATACGATCACCCGAGCCTTCTGCGGGGAGGGATTCGGAGCCACGCCCCCAGAGGTGGCCACCGTTTGAGCAGGAGGCGTCTTCTTCGACTCCCCCACCATCTCCTGAGTAGCATCGCTAAATGAGCCATCAGAGGAATGGGCTGCAAAGGAAAACACCAGTCAAAGACAAGCAAGCAACAAGAAAAGATAGCAAAACGCACTCGAAGGAACTTACGAGTCCATATCGCTCAAGTTGAAGACATGCAAGGCCCTCTTGCCCTTCTTCTCTTCCTTCTTCCGCTTCACCGGAGGCTGCGGCGCTATAGCCCGCACAGGCACGGCCGGAATAGGGGAGGAAGAGCCACCATCACCTCCACTGTGACGCACAAGGCATGGCGGGTTCCTAGGCGTTGGCGGAGTCGAGGCATCCGACGATTCGCTCTAGCTCCGTGCCCGCTTTCGGGTCTGCTCTTCGCTCGACTCGGGGGCTTCCTCAACCGGTGACTGCGCCGAGGGAAGCTCAGAGATGGAATCCACTACCTCATTATCTGGTGCATCCGGAAAATGTTCGGGTAGTGGAGGCACCATGCCTGGTACCTTGAACTCCTACACAAAGAAAGCAAACCTTCAGAACAAGCAAGTAAAATAAAAACGCACTCGAAAATAGCACTACGCGCACGTCCCAGATCTACACCTGCAGAATGGGTCGAGAGGCACTGAACGGAGGGGTCAGCGACTTCCCCGGGATGTCCTCGTCTGTTTTGTACTTCAGCAGCGGCCGAAGGATTCTATCAAGGTCCCTCCTGGAGAGCTCCTCAGTTGAAACCCTCGTCGGATCGTGACGGCCAGAATAAAGGAACATCGGGTGCGCCCTAGCTTGGAGCGGCTACACCCAACGTTTGCGGAAGGTGCGGATGATATCCACACCGTTCACCTCCTTCTCCGGAATAACCTGGAGTTCCTCCACCCGACGGTAGAGCTCCTCTATCTCCGACACCTCACCATCCAAGATGTGGTTCTTCTAGGACCTCTTCGGCTGGATTTTCTGGGTGGAATCGAAAGGAGCAAGGACAAAATTTTGCCCGTCCACTGTGGAGTCGCGGATGTAAAACCACCATCTCCGCCAGTTTTGGACAGACTCAGACATAGAAAAACAGAAGAAGAGAAAATTGGATTTAAGGGAAATGATGCAACCGCCGATGGGATAAACACCGTCGGAGCCAGATTGCCTCTTCACGGAATAGAGCTTCTAGAAAAGGCCAAAGTGTGGCTCGATACCGAGCCAGCACTCGCAAAAGGTGATGAAACAAGCGATGTGGAGAAGAGAATTTGGCGAGAGATGGTGGAGTTGGATGCCATAGAAGAAAAGCAGTCCACGGAGAAAATCGTGGACTGGGAGAGAGAGGCCCCGAAGGACAAAATCAACAAACATGACCCGAAACCCTGCGGGTGGACGGGGAATTACCTCGTCACCGGGAATCTTGACGGCCTCCTTGTCCCGCGGGATTAGACCCCGCTCACGAAGCTTGCGCAGGTCGCCCTCGCGCATCTCCATACACCGCCACCCACCATCGGTGACACGGATAGCGGCGGTGCCCTTTTTGCCGCCGGCAGCAGTGCTGGTGCCCGCCACGGTGGAGGCTTTCTTCGGCTTCCCCATTGCAGTGCAGAGACGGTAGCGGTGAGAGTGCAGAAAAGAGGACGAGAAAGATCGAAGAATTTCCAGCGCGCGGCAAGAAAATCTCAAGAAGGTGGAAGTAGTGAAAAGAAAATGGCTGCGGTGAAAACAAACAAAATTTTCCCCAGAGATTATAAGGACAAAGACGATGAACAGGGACCGTTCATCGAGAAGCCCTAGAGCCAGCATCAAAATCCAACCGTCCACGTGTCAACACAACAATGAATCGTCGCTCACACGCCGTCCACTATGCACGAAAACCGAGGAGAAGCCATAATTATCGCCACGTCGTGCGTGACCAGTCAACTTCAAGTCAGAAAGTGGGACCCACTTTCATCTAGTCACGTCACTTCTGGTGCCGCAGATGCTTAAGGTCAGCGATCGTCAGCACTGACGTCATCAAAAGCTATACTAGCAACGGTTAAACAATTTCGGCTCAACAGCTAAAGTACTCACTCGAATCTACGATTCGAGCAACTACTCGGGGGCTACTCCTATCAGGAGCGCTGGCCGCGCACCCGAAACATGACTGAGGTACTACACAACTGAACTATTCTTCGAGTCCTACGTCGAGTCTACGACTCCACTAAGGACTCGGGGGCTACTCCCATAGGGAGGATTGATTCAAGCATCCTAAAAAATTGTGTCCTACGGACCTGAAGCAAACAAACGGCTGAAATAAAGTCTCAACTCGAGTCTACGACTTGAACAGACACTCGGGGGCTACTCCCATAGGGAGCGCTGGTCGCGCACCCTATGAATTCTTCGACTGTGGTCCTTCGGATCAACATGCAAAAAGTTTTCGGCAACTTTGCCCCAACCAACGCTAAGTGAGTAAACAGCCTCCTTGGATACCCGAAACACCTCCGTGCTGATAAAATTTCAGATGCTGTGTCTGTGACGCAAAGATAAGACCTACAGATACCATCTGATGGCTTGGTAACGCACACGACTACGCTCTACTAGTAAAAATCCGTGCCAACAGGCGCGATGAAAATCCCGACGGACATGTTGGGTACATCATTCAAAATTTACTAGGATTCCACTCTTGTAAGTCCTCAAACGGCCTGAGTCGAATTACGCCAGCATATGTTCCGGGTTCGAGTGGAGGGATTTGTATCTGAAGAAGATCGTGTTGTTTTGTCCTAAGACAGTTAACTGGCCTTGATCCGTCAGGAGAGTCAGGCACACTCATCAACAATCCCTACACACTCAAATCATTCTCTAGTAAACATAGACAACTGCACCCGAAGGATTCAAGAGTTCTCAGTCGAATCTACGATTCGACTGAACACTCGGGGGCTACTGACATGGTTATACCCTGCGGGTACACAACTTTAGCATACCTGGTCCAGCCCAAGGAAGGCCCATGAAAGGATACGTGGCCCATGAAGACTTTCAGGTGGCTCAAGCCCATGACGTCTTCGGATCCTTGGAGAGCAAGACTAGAACAGATAGAATATTCAAAGGGGCAAACCCTAAAACCTATAACCGACTTGATCTGTGCCAGGGACCTGCCTACCTCTATATAAAGGCTAGGAGGGCACGACAAGGAGGGCACCTCTCATACCACCGCATACACACCTCCACGCCAGATTGCATCTGCGCACCCCTGTAACTTTCGGTTCCGCCGTAATCAAGAGCAGACAAGCAGGAGTAGGATTTTCCCTCCGAGGGCCTGAACCTGGGTAAATCTCGTTCCCCTGGTTGCTTGTCTGTTAACCGTTCCGTGATCTCCAACATCCCCATCTTCTCCAAAACCCAAGCTCATAACAATGGGCATTGACGAGAACGAACCTCGTCACCTTCGTGCACTTGTATCTGCCCCATGGTTCCGCTGGAGGGGCCATCGATTAAGGGATCTAGGGCTATGAGCTAATCTGGGTTGCTTTGGTCGCTACACGGAATGGAAGATTGGAAATTCGCAAGATCGGAGGAAGTGTGGGAATGTTCTTTCCTCGCTCGTCGTTCTCCTTAAATAGCGGTTGCTACCCGCCATCTTCGGGGAGCCGTTACCACGCGGTAATTACGCCGATATTACCGTTGGATTACCCAACGACTGCTTTGAGCAGCGCTGACTGTCCAACTTCCTCCACTCGACTCACTGTCTTTAGCGACTTGACGATTCGTCGACCTGATCACTATAAAAGTGACTTAACTACTCGCCGACCTATTCGCCAAGCTGCGATCTGACATTCGCCGTTATTGCAACTAAAATGACTAGTTCTTTCCTTTATTCAAGAGTCCATCGCCGATTCGACTGGGCGTCCTAGTTGGACCCGCATACTCTGACTGCCAGCAAACACCTGCGACGAATCAACGACGGCCTCATGTACTACTGATGGGGATACGCCTACCGGGGTATACCCAGCATGACATTTCCTACTGGCCCAAGCTGCCAGTATGTGGGCCTGCAGAACGGCGACTGGATTGAGACTTGGAAAGGACCCAGGTGACTGGAAGCTGGAGGCCCAGAAGCGTAGCTAGGCCCAGTCAGATTAGGTCAAGAACCCTCCGAATCCTTAACTAATTCGGTTGTAGATCTATAAACCCTAGCGAGGTGAGCCTATATAAACCTCCCTAGGGTACGCATAGAGGACACGTTCCATCATACACCCCACCAACTCGTCGCCTAGTCGTCGAGCTCGCCCTTGTACTCTCTCCATAATACAATCTAGGAGTAGGTCTTTACCCTCTGGAGGGCCGAACCTGGGTAAAACCTTGTGTCTCCGCCCTCATCTTGAACCGCAGATGGCTGGCCGCCCATGCCCTTCGTTCTACTACTCGATGCCGATTGCAGCATCTGCCGTGGCCATTCCCACGATAGCCGCCGTACTTTCTGGTTCCCAGCGACGTCCTCTTTCCAATAAGCCCAAGTACAACTCCGCGCGTGCACTAAATCGCTGGCTTGATCATCAACCAGAGAGGATCAAACACAGTGACGTCAGCGTGACATCACGCTGATGTCATATTCCTATTTTTATCATTTTAGAAATTGTGATAATGTTTTCTGTAATAAAAAAAACATAGAGATTGCATGGCAAAGGCCCCACCAGTCAGTGACTGGGGTAGGATTAGCTCTGGTGAGAAAAACCCCTCACTTCATGCTGACATCAGCATTACCTAATAAACACATTTAGTTATTTAATTAAAAATTCCCAAAATGATTAAACCTTATAAAATCAATAACTTGGGGTTTGTAATTCAGAAAAATATGTATAATATATGAAATTTTTTAGAAAAATAAAATCTATAACATTAAATTATTATCAAACATTATTATGTTAATAATTTAAATAATAATTATTTAATAAAGATTTTATAAGTATTAAAACTTTGATAATTCATATTTTAATAATGGTAAATGTTTACATAAGATACCAAAAATCTTAGAAAAATAAGAACTATAATTTAAAACTATAAGCAAGCCTTATTATTTCACTTAATAAAATATTTATTATTTATTAAGTATTTATAAAGTAATAAAACTTATAAAAATCATATCTTATTATTTATAAATCACAAAAATAAATGTAATATACCAGAATGATCCCAAAAATAATACCTACATGTTAAAATTATAACATTCTACTTTTAAAGTAAATAAAAACTTAATACCCTAAAAACTTGAATTTAAAACCTATTTCCTTAGTTAATAATTCATATAAGGTAAATAAAATTTATTAATATTTCAAAAATTAGCCAATTGAGTCTAATAAATAGTATTAGTCCTAAATATTGATAATATGAAGTCAAAATGGTTCAACACATTTTAAGTACACTCTTATTGAATTATCTTTCAACCATAAGTGTAGATTATTTTCTAAAAGGATCCTTCTCAGTTATAAAATCTTCAAGAATAATTGTGACTAAATTAAATCTTTTCCATTACCTCAACCACAAGTTTACAAAAATATCAAAATGCTATAGTGAAGCCATAAGTAGTTAAGTAATATTACTTCCTTGTTTACAAACTATAACCATTCATTCACAAAAAGATAAATGATTCTATTCCATTATAAAATCAAGAAACCACTACACCAAATAAAAGTATAACCATTCTTAAGTAACCTTAAGAAAATATTATAAAGTGAACAAAGTACAAATACCATAAGTTTTGTGTCTTAAAATCCATCTATGTCTTTAAAGTTAACTTTAGTCTACAAGACTTTAAGTATAATGCTAAAGACCTTATTATGTGTTTATAGTTAACTTTGGTTTGTTATAGTTAAGTCATAAAGCATCTTAAATTCCAAACTATTCAAGCAAGAACAAACAACATCAGCCACATTTGATTAACCACAAATATTGTTTAGACCTTAGAAAAGAAATCTTTTCTTCAAATGTTATTCTTTTTGCCACTTCAATCAACAGATGACAACTATTCATAATCACATTAATTTATACTTTACTTGTAAAGTTAGGATTGTAAACACTTAAGTTCCTTATAAATGCCATTACTTGTAAAGTGAAATTTGAAGATAAACAATTCTTATATAAATAGTCTTTGAGTAGCATTCCATGTGTGTGTATCTTATTGTTGTATGACATTATAAATACGTGTTGCTCACACACACTCATAAGCCTTAATAAGAAGCACAAGAGTGAAACTTAATCTAAAAGGGCAACACATTCCAAAGAAACCATTTCCAGTATCCAAACCCTAGAACAACGCTTATTCCGGGATTCGAGTTTATCAAATTGCATTACATTACTTATGCATAAGGGCATCTTGATTCTTTAAACATTAGTCCTTACCGGACCAATGATGCTGATTTCAGATATTGGATCTTATATTGTCTCGAGGACTGTGAGTGCATAATCTTGCAATCACAAAAGGCAAGTTCACACTTGCCCGTGTCCTTTGATTATTTTTTGTAAAGTATTTTGCAAATTCAGTGTTGTCATCACCTGCATTTGAAAAAGGACAGAAAACACTATTTTCATAATAATGTGATTATAGGTTAATTACCATGAGGTAATAACCTACTATAAAAGTTCTGGTGGTAAAGGAACATATTATCTAGGACTTAACAACCAATGTCGCCAGTGATTCTTGCACCGTATATCACACGTTAACCATGAGATTTGGAATGAAACAGAGAAGTCAGCTGTATCTTCTTCCTCTCACATGTAGCCGGATGTGCAGGTCATGGTTGTTATCACTCGTAGCGTGCATATTAATTGGTAATTCGTAGAGGATATGAAGCATATGGGTGGGAAACCTCAACGTCCCACGATAGTTCTGGCATCTAACGGTCTGTACAAACCATTGTCGTAATTCAATGGGTGGGCATGGTGTACACCAAGGAGTCATGCGAGGTCGCGAAGGGGACAGTGATTGGCTTGGATCTTAGTCTGGGCCCCACACCAAGGAAGTGTGGTCGAGAATGCAACTCGGATGTGCAACAAAGTTAAGATCTCTCATGGGTAAAGTACCGCACCTCTGCAGAGTGTAAGAACTATAACTTGTTACTCCCTGTTCCGGGAAGGAGCTGCGAATGCGGCGGGAAAGGAACTCCATGAAAGTTCCGGTAAACCCGTGAAGGCTAACGGACATAGCTTTTCATAATAAAAGCAACCTTTGAAGAAATGTTTATGAAAACTTGCATTGCCTACAACCTATGGTCTGTGGCTGTAGATATAGTGCATCAAACACTCCTTTTCTAGTGAACTTGCTGGGTACGCTCGTACTCAACATATCTTCTTAACCCTTGCTAGATCATGAAGCCAGTACAGACGACGTCTACATCACTATATGCTGCAGGAATCATCACCGGAAGCTAAAGCTCTTCAATGAAGTCAAGAAAGTCAATACATACATCAACTCGAGTGAAGACGAAGTTACTGATTAGATAGGAATATAATCTCTAGCCATAGAACCTATTTCTATAGCGTATTGCAATAGCAGCAATGCCAGACCATTAGTTAAAATACTAGTCATAATAGTATGATAGTTTTTGAGTTGTTTATTTCTGATTCTTCTTTGTAAGAAGTTTCTTTCTCTCTCTTTAACCTAGAGTGTTCTCTGGATCTTGTGTAAAGAGTTGAGTTGTAACCTATAGTAATGTCTTGGACCTGCTGTGTTTATGTTGTACCACTCTGAGGGATGTAATACTAGTGAACGGTGTTTCATTGGTGTTATGTCAACGACTATAGTGTACTACATCATGAAGTGGTATGCTGGGTCACCGCAGTTGGTATCAGAGCATATGCTTTGACCTTAGGATTAAAACCCTTTTAGGATAGTGACTATTGGAGCCGTCTTATCTAAACCAAATGTTCTTATGACTTGTGAGAAGTATCCACCTGAGTATAACTTTGTCACTAAATACTTAAGTCATTCTTCCTTAGTAGTAATTATTTTATCTTCTCTCAGTATAGTGCTATTTAGTGTCTTTCGAAGGACACATAACCACCAAGATATTATAGGAAAGCCAATTGGTCACATTAGATTAGGATCAAGTGTAAGACATCAATTAAAGAATTCTTAATGGTGTAGACTAACCTTAGAATTTAAGTAAGAGAGTGGAATCTTGTGGTTAGTTGATAATCAAGGACAACATGATGAATATCATCAGGATAAATGTTGATGTAGTGAGTACTAATCATGTGGGATTCACTTGAGAATTCTACGTGATGAAGTGAAATTATGTTAGGATTTAATGATAGAGTAATGTGAAACAAAGTCATCATGGTTAGATTAGCTCTTGAATCATGATAACTAGGTAAAACATAACAAGATCATGGTGAGATTAGCTCCGAAACCATGATGTAGGTATAAATATGACAAGTAATTAGTAAATTATTCTGAAGTAGAAGTAAGAAAGTACATGGTAGAACTATGATAGAAGTCACAGGTGTGATAAAATAGTGATAACCTTCAATTTTAGGGGTTGAATAGAAACTTATTAGTCTTTTTGAGAGATTATGTGAGGTTAGTTACTAAATAAGAAAGGTTGGTCATAGTTAATCATTGCCAAAAGTGAGACTAAAGGTTAGTCAAAACCAAATTTAGACCACTTTGTTTAAGATTATCCTGTTGCACTTGAGCAATTTGGGTAAATATCGAGACAAAGAATAGTTTGACCCTAAGTTCTAAGTATCACGATGTAAACCTATATGAGGAGGTGTCATATACTACACAACTAAGCCTGAATTCTAGAGATACTATACTCAACTACTATATTCTGGGCTTAGAATATTGTGTGTTATATGTACCACATTTGGATTTATTGGTTTTTCTTGGATCTTCTTGTTTGACTAGATCTGTACATGAAGTTTGACTTGATGTGCAAATGCATGTTGCAACATCCAGTTACTACTTGATGTTATAGACCTAGATAGGAAACGGGGATTCGCGTAAGGGAGTGGCGAGTTCCAAAGACCAAGATGAAGACCTACATGCAGGGTAAAGCCAAATATGAGGAGTATCAATCCAATTGAAGGATGAATTAAGTCCAGATCATTCTTAGCCAGCTTTAAGCAGGAAGATTAGTGCAGAAGATGTATGGAGCAACAAGAAGTAATGAAGTTAAGTTCACCCAAAATAAATGATGTTGCTAGAAGTTAATGGAGTAGTAGTACCAAGTTCATGGAAGTATCATGAATGAGTACAAAGAAGAAGCTTTGAAAATTAATATGATGCCATAGGATGTTGGAAGCCGTAGGGTAATACCTACAACCTAGGATGATCCGCAGCTGGTATTTGATCCACAATTGGTATCTGGTCTGCAGCCGGTGTTGGTTGACATAGTTAACTAGATCATCTTAATGGTTGCATAAAGAGCATAAAACTTGGCCTAAGTTAATTAAGACATAAATGAGTATAAAATTAAAGCGATCGTCTTTCGAGGCGCTTCGCGAAGTCAGACCTATTAAAGCGAAAATGACCAAATAGTAAGTAAGACAAATAGTGTTGAAAGATTCACTTCGGATATCCACAATTGTGTGGATACACCGTACAATCTTTCATAAGACCCTAACTAGGTAGAGTATAAGCTGGATAGAGACCAATATTCTAATTATAAAGCCAATAAACACTATATAGACAATTGAAGATTATTAGTAAACCCTAAGGGGGAGAGTAAACATTAGAAATAAAGTATCATTATTTGACCTTCTGAATAAAGGTTGAAAAAGAAGTACTAGCCTACGACAAAATTAAGCCTTAGTTTCATAAGGTTAAAACAAGTCATCATTATTAAAGTACTTCCGGAAGAATGTCTGGACGAAAGATCGAAGTTTACTTCAAGGAAGTAGTACTCAAACCTTAAGGTAATTATTAAGTAAAGTTGAAGGAGTACATAAGGTGATAAAAAAAGATTATCTAAAGCCTGATAAGGTAAAATCTTGACGTAATAAAATACAATAGTACTAATAGACTCATTCTAATAAAAACAACTTTTAAATGATACTTAAGAGGGAACAAAGCACATCCAATTGGACAAGTATAGAGGAACAAGAAATTCCGATAGGTTTGGACTACATGTGTTCAAAACCAATATTCGGAAGGACTACCAGTACAACTCATACAGTGATAAATCAAAGATTAGTCTTTTAGCCTCAACTATTGTCTAATAGAATTTAAAAATCATGTTTTAGTAAGACTTCCTAGACCTTGCATAGTATAATAAGAAAGTTCTATGATCAAGTGAATGAGTGGGATTAGGATACTTAATCAAGATAAGAAATTAAAGAAGAGATCCCAATCTATGGATTTCATAATAAGGATATATTCCGAAAGGAGGATAGTAAAAGGAACTTTGGAGGGTTGAAGAAAACAAGTTGGAGAATTCCAAGTATGATGAGAATACAAGAAAACTATCTGGATATGGAATACTATAATGATTTCCATTTAAGGTTACCATGGAGTTGAGAAATGCCGTAACCAACACAAGTCAATTCCTTACTCCAAAACGTGAGAGTTTGCGAACTTCGGGAACGAAGTTTATTTTAAGGGAGAGAGTCTGTAACATCCCAGCATTAAAGCTTAGAAATACGCTGAACATAGATGTGTGCATTGAATTCATGCATAGAAAATCCGAATAATTTTCGTGCTTTTGAACAAAACCTGTCAAAGTGATTGAAGCTTCTCTCAACTTGATGGAATTGAAGTAGATCATCAAGTTGCCTGCGATAAATTTCAATATGACATTTGTTAAAACCCTATTTTGGGTAAGGGAGATTTGATCTAAGGGTGGATCAAATGTAATAAAGTTAAACCCTAATACATTACTTAATGATTTATATCTGATCCTTAGGTGATCATATCATAGTATTCATTACACAACTCATGAATACCAAGTTATAAATATAACTTAAGTAATTAGGAATGTAACAAATAAATCTTGATCTATCTTAATCTCATCTACTTACACCATGAGTATCATGGTAATACCTAACCTTAACTCTTTAGTGAGTTTGAGTAGGAAAGAAACCAAGTCAAGATCATTCCCCATATATCTTTCTTTCCATATCAATCCTTATCATCTCTATTGGATCTTATTCCAATATCTGTTGTTCATCAATGTTGAGTAATCAGCTATTGATTCACCAATTCTTAGTTTATAAATTCTTGACCTAGCAACTCTTGTCTTTATCATAGCATTCACTTAAGGTCTATAAAAAAAGAAGTAAGAATAGGTACGTGGTAATATAAGTCTTAGGTATCATCTATAGGATGGGACTGTTGGAAGGGAATAAGATCAATGAGATAATTGATGGATTTAACTCACTCCTGAAATGATATAAGAGTTATATGGAACCTATAATTATATGGTGATAAAGCAGATTACAAGGATGAATCCCGAAGATAGTTACCAGGAGTAGTCCTATTGGATCAAGTAGGTATAGCCAATGAATTATATCTCTTAATCCAATAGAGATAAACAGAAGATAATTATAATACAACTGTAATGTTGTATGGATGGAAGCCTTGATTAGCCAACTAGAAACCTAAGACATAAATGATCAAAGGATTATAATGATCATGCTTTAGTCACCAAGATTGAATGCTTATATCAAGTATAAGTGACATTGTGGATAGAACATGATTGAACCTTAGTATAGATATATTATCCTATATTAGTCATTACAAGTCACATTAATATAATGTGAGGTTGGATTATGAGTTACTAGAGTTAAGTAATATAAGATAATATGATTAAGCTAAGGCTAGAGTAGTATGGAGTTATTGAAGTAGGGTTATTCCTCTTAAAGGATTGCAAGATCTTGAGGAGAGTAGAATTTGAAATATATATCTATTCGAGTAATATTACTGGTGGATGATAAAGGAAGAGTATGAATGGAGTTAAAGGTAACTACTTGTTGGATTGGGGGTTACCAGCAGTAGAGTAATTGATATAACCAAGTATGGTTATGAAAAGATTATGAAAGCTTTAGTGTCAAGCTCACTGGATTTATAAATGGATTTAAAATAATAAAAGGGTGGAAAATAATGTTCTTGTGAAGTAAAGCCCATCATGTTAACACATGATGATGGATATGAAGGAGTAGTATATCTAGGAAAGGAATTCTTTAAGTAGAAGTCAAGAATTATGAGTTATGAAGGATAGGAATTCTTGGTAAACACTAAACCCAACTTTAACCACACTTAAGAAAGTAGTGAATAACTAGTTCAAGAAATCATCAATGGATATTTTTTTATAAGTGGGGTGGTTAGGATTCACCTATTAGTGAATTGTGAGTAAAATAATTTACCATTTTAAGAACCTTAATAATTAAACCATCTTATATAATGCTTGCTATATAACAATAAATATGGTTATGCTCTATGCATATCCTTAGCTATATTAAACCATTACCATTACACTCATAAAGAGGAAATAAAAATCATTTTATAAGTTCTCAATATATATATATATATATAAAAGGTAAATCTCTAAAACCCTAAGTGATAAATATTAGACTCAATAAAATAGTTTCCGATTAGTTTAAAATTATAAGAAAATCAAGAAAGGTATCAACACTAGATAGTTTACAATATTCCTGCATTATTTAGTGTGCTCTATAAAAATTCTGGATATTTAAATCCTTATAAAAATTTATATTTGAATGGGTTTAATGAAAAATAAATAAAAAGGTTTTGCTTAATAAAAACTGGAGCCAGAGCAGCAGCCCAGGCCAGCCCATTTCCTCTCTACCCTATCTACCGCCCATAAGTAGCAACAACTAGCTTTCTCTTCCATTTCGTTACGACCCACACTACTAGAAAAAGGGCTATTCGTGGCACACCTAAAAAGACCATCTGTGGCGCACTAGCCGTGCGCCACTAAGCGTACGCTGCGGCTAACTCCTAGCCGTGGCGCACTGCCTAGTGTGCCACGGTTGTGTGGAGATAGGCGTAGCGCACCTGCTAGTGCGCCACGGCTATGTGGGCAGGTGCGCTACGCGTTAGATCATCTATGTCGCACGTCCCAGTGCGCCACTAAACTTCTGAGGTGCGCTTTAGACGTAGTGCGCCACAAAAGCTAGGTCATGTGCGCCACAGGTGTTTTTTTGTTTTTTTCTAAATTTCAAAGCCAGATGATATACAATACAGATTATATACAATATTACAGACAGATATACACACAGATACAAGATATACAATTATATATATAAATACACAATTTGCAAAACAAGATTGAAACAAATACATATAGATAAGTCTCATACATGAATACATAGTATAAGTTACATTGTTTCGATCAAGTTACAAAGTAGTTGGTGACAGGCAAATACAAGTTAGAGCTCGAAAGCTCGCCTAGACATCTAAACTAGCTAGACACAAACGCGGGATAAACAACCAAAGACGATAAGCATGATCACCGCGACGAAGGTGTAGGTCTTCATCCGGTTCCTCGTACTAACTCCTGCTAGATAGAGCGTGTATCTAGCTTCCGCCTCCGCCATAGTGTTGTACCTTTTGTAGCTATTTCCGCTGAAACGGTGCACCTGTCTCCGGCAGTCTTCCCAATCATCATAGACTCCGGGAACCCGTCCCTTGTACACGACATACCACGTCATCTACAAGTTGACAATAATAATTAACCGGTGATTGAAAAAACATGTATAATCAAATTCGCATATGAAGATACACTTATAGAAAGTACTCCTAAATCAAAAAGACCAAACTCAAAAAGCATGCCTCATATATAACTAGGTTGTTCGACACAGGAATATGCTACGATGGAACCGTCCACCAAGTAGGATGCACAACACCCGGACCTGTGCATAGCACAAGGCGGACAATCGCATCGCAGCACATTCACATATATAGTGTGCCACGACATTTCAATCATCGGCATTATTCTCGAAAAAGACCAAAGTAACTCAAAAAGCATGCCTCATATATAACTAGGTTGTTCGACACAGGAATATGCTACGATGGAACTGTACGCCAAGTAGGATGCACAACACCTGGACCTGTGCATAGCACAAGGTGAACAATCCCATCGTAGCACATTCACATATATAGTGTGCCACAACATTTCAATAATCGGCATTATTCTTGAAAAAGACCAAAGTAAATCAAAAAGAATGCCTCATATATATACATAGGTCGTTGGACACAGGAATATGCTACGACGGAACAGTTAGCCAAGTAGGATGCACAAGACTAGGACTTGTGCATATCACAAGGCTAACTATCCCGTCGTAGCACATTCACATATATATTGTGCCACGACATTTCAATCATCGGCATTATTCTCGAAAAATACCAAAGTAAATCAAAAAAATGCCTCATATATAACTAGCTAGGTCGTTGGACACAGGAATATGCTACGACGGAATGGTTAGCCAAGTAGGATGCACAAGACTTGGACTTGTGCATATCACAAGGCTAACTATCCCGTCGTAGCACATTCACATATACAGTGTGCCACGACATTTCAATCATCGGCATTATTCTTGAAAAAGACCAAAGTAAATAAAAAAGAATGCCTCATATATATACATAGGTCGTTGGACACAGGAATATGCTATGATGGAACCGTAAGCCAAGTAGGATGCACAACATCTAGACTTGTGCATAACACAAGGCTTACAATCCCATCGTAGCACATTCCCATATATATTGTTCCACGACATTTCAATCATCGGCATTATTCTCGAAAAAAGACTAATAAAGTAAGGAAAAAAAAGAAGGACCATAATGAGCAAAGAACCAAAGAGTAAGAAAAAAACCAAGCATTGATTTATATATAATAATAATAAGCAAAAAAAGTAAGCGATGATTCATAAACCTAATAAGATAAGTATAGTAGCATGTAAACTTGTCCACACAAACACAAAGGTCATCTATAGTTTGTCTTCTGGCCACACAAAAACACACACACAACTAGGCCAACATCAAGCCTTCTGGCTCGGCTTAGGGAACGGGAGGACGCCTTGTCTCGTTATGAACTTCCTATAGTCACCCTGCATCTCTAGGCGATCTTCTATGTCACGGTTATTCGGGATATTTCCTCCGTAGAAGATCCCCCCCGAAGTCATGACATCACGAAAGATGATTGCCCCAAACTACTGCTGGATGCGATACATCTCTTGTCTAATATCTGAATCAGTGATCTTGGCCTTTGCTTCGGTCCACTGTTTGAGATGATCTGGCAGCGTAGAATTCTGCTGGTCAAGTAGGAACGCCCTCATGTGATGGAGTGCGTAGTAGGCTTCCTTCTTACTGTTTTCCGGCTGCTTCACGCAGGGGAACTCCGTTACGTGGTTGAAGACGTGCCTGCCGAACTTGACCTTCGTACGCACGAAGGTGGTGCCTTCCGTCGAGGCAAAGCCAGTGAGAGCATCATCCAGAACTTCCTTGATCTTGTCGTAGTTTTTCTTCTTTTCTAGACTCCCTGAGTCGAAATACGTGGCGTGGGAATGCTTCGGCGATAAGGAGATGAGCGTGCAGTGTTCATCTCTACGCAAAAAATTCAAATGGAATGTGTTGGAAAAATAATGATGATAATCTAATAAAGCCAATCGACGGTGGCGAGTGAATAACGACTTACTCGGGAAAGTAAGGAACGAGAATGTATTCCTTTGTCTTGTTCGCCACGAGGATTCTTTTTAGGTACGAGGCCACGATACGTCGTTCGGCGGGGGAACCCAAGCAGCCGTCACGCATGTAGTAGGGGTCCACTATAGTGATGCCCGGTGTGTTCTCTCTAATGATCTGCATGGCCAGGCTGAGAGAAAACATACGGACCATGGTATAGTGTAGCGCGTATTGGTGGAACATATTGAAGATGTCGTCGAACCGCAGGAAGAATAGATCCGCAGGGGCATTGTCGATGAATCCCAAGCCTGGTGGCACCTTAACCATGAATACTGGGTGCGAGGGATCTTTCTCCGATAGAAGGCGCCTCTCTATTGTCAGCACGCCGTCATGCACGCTCTGCAGTTCCGAACTGGCGAGCTTCCGCAAATTCTTAGGTAGCATGGGCTCACCCGCCACATGAATCCTCCACATAATACCCTCGGGTCTTGGTGGCCCGTCCCGAAACCTGATAGGATTCGCAGTTGTTGACGCCACCGGCTAGCTCGAGCTGCTAGATTTTCTTTTCCTGCCCTTTTTTTTCCTTTTGGAGAGCGGGAGGCACCGCAATCTGAGCACCGGCCACCCAATGTAGTGTGTCAGGGCTTAGAATAAAGGGCCGGTTGGTTGTATCAGCTGGTGGCTCTGTAAAGGCGCAAGCTGGAGGCATCTCCTGAGAACCAAACAGACGCTTGGTGATAGTGGCTTTCTCTGTGGGGCCACCAGCTAGGTCTTCGTTGCTAAACTGAGTGTTGAAGAAGTGATCATTCCAGTCTTCGTCGTCCTCGGCCGGATCCTGCGCCATGTGCATATCATCAACATGATCATTCGACCCACCGCGTGGAGGTGACAGCGAGGGCGGTAAGGGGTCCTTGCCACCGCTTGTCGCTGGCACGACAGGCGATGCTGTTGTCTGTGGCGTGATGGCCCCCACCGTCCCCAAACAGATCATGCTCTTTGGCCATAGCAAGAATAAGCCGAAGCAAGTTCTGAGGACAGCCGGCTCTTCTTCATCCGTTCCTGGGGGTTGAATGGGAGGTTCCAGGTTGTCGCAGCCCCTTAGCACCCGACTAATTTTAACCCTGTGCACGCTATCTGGCATCGGCCTTGAGTGGAACGTGCGCTTCAAGGGTTGAACGATGGTACCCTTGGCAACATCCCTCAGCTCGTTGTTCACGTAGCATAAAAGAGTGCAAGGAACATCCGTCTGCGGAAAACATGTACGGCATCGTTAGAGATGCCATAAGAGTAATAGATGGCGTGAAAGGCGGTAAAGCAATTTGTTTACCGTGATGGCGTCGAGATCGGCTAATGTCGACGCACCGCATACAGCGACGGGCGTGCAAGAGACGGAAGGGCTGCTTGATGGCGCGGTGCTGGCCGCCGGTGTATTGTCCCTACCGACAGGTGCTTGGAGCTCCGGTGCCGCCGCGAAGATGGCAGGGGGGCACCAACATGTACTCCGGCGCCACGGTGATGGCAGGGGGAGTCACCAACACTTGCGGCGCCGCGGTGCTAGCGGGCGGAGTCACGAACACATAGTTCGCCTGATTCGTTGTCGTCGCGGTTGTTCGAGTGGCTGCAGGCCATGCTTGTAATCGGGCACGACCCTACTCGACCACCCGCACTCCAGTTTGCTATTGACTCCACCAAGGTAGGCAGGAAGGACGTGAGGGTGATTGCCAGGTTGTCTTGGACGATCTGCAGGATCCGCGCCACTTGTTCCTTAAGTTCTTGAACCTCGCGGTTTTCCTCCTCGCTCCTTCCCGACGGCGCCACATGCGTCCTCGGCGGTGGACCAAAATGATCCACCCAATTCTTACCCCCAAGGCCGGCCAGACGGCCAGCCGACGACGGCTTCTTCGTAACCGGCTCTATTTTCTTGGCCCGGTTCATCGCCCTGTTAAAAGGGTTATCCCACCGGGTGGCCGCCATCGACCCCTGGGATGAGGAACCCTGGGATCCATGACTAGCAACAATTTCCTCCTCCTGCAGAAAAAGTAAAAATGAATTGTTTAGATCATCAATTAGATTGCAATCGAGTTGATCCGCGGTAATTAGATTATACTTACCACAATTTCCTCGAATTCCTTCACCACAGGATCCGCGGTGAGTTGTTTGGTTTTTGGGTCCACATGGTAATGGGCCCTGATGAAGTTTCGAACCTGCCCGGGTTCGAATTTCGCAAAGGGGTTTTCTATCCCCTTGGATCTATACTCTTCGTCCTCCTTATTCCATTTGGCCTCCGCGGTTCTATATCCACCAGATCCGAGATGGTGATGACCTATATTCATCGCCTGCAACACCTTTCCCCGATTACTTTTGGCCAGGGCTCTTTCGGATTCACACCTCTCCTTGAACTCCTGGAACTGATCTTCGGTGATCTGCGGGTCAATCTTCTGGATCTCCTCGAGACTTTTGCCTTCTTTATAGATCTTCTTCTTTATCCGGTTTCTCCAGCTGGCCAGGGAGGTGCTCATCTTTGTGAGGGCGGATTTGTTTACTTCGTTCCCATGATAATTTGTGTTCTGATACTTAGCGGGGAACTTGTATCTTGCGTGCAGCTTCTCGAAGAGGAGTGTGCGCAAGTGGCCATTATCTTTATGCCGGAGATTCTCGGTGTTGATCGAGATGGTTGTCCGGGTGATCGCCGCCACTTGCCCACCTTACCCTTTGACGACAAGGGCGGGCTCCAAAGGAACCCCGGATGGGCTCACTTCGGTAATTTCCTCCCTGACGGTGCCGACCGTGTTCGGGCGCCGGTCCTTCGGCTTCTTCTTCTTATTCTTAGGAGGATTGCTACCACTCCTTGTGCCCTCGCCTCCATCAGTGGTTTCATCATCCGCCGTTCCTTCGGCTTCTTACTCCGCGTCTTCCATCTCATCATCCTCGCTCTCCGAAGGATGGTATTCTTCATCGTCTTCTAGCCGCCAGGCCGCCTCCCAGAATTTCAATTGTTTATTTGGAGGTCTGAGTTCTCCTTCAGCGCTGATGTGCTTAGAACATCCAGCCTCTTCGTTGTCACACATCTTTGCACTAATAAAAAACAAATAATTGGTTAAATGCACGGAAAAATCCGACATGACCTTTGCTAATTTTCTTAAACTAGGAGTGCCCGATTTCTGCCGAAACGGAAGTTAATCAACATTCTGGGAAAAATCGGGACTCATTTCATACAAGAACCTGCATATATATGGCCAGCATAGCCAGCACACAATAAATGGCCAGCATAGCCAGCACAACCAGCACAATAAATGGCCAACACAGCCAGCACATAATCTGGACACATAGGATAATCTGGCCAACACAGCCAACACATAAATGGCCAACAGAACCAGTACATCAAGCAGATTCAGTTTCGGGAAAAAATGGAGCAACCAGAATAAATGGCCAACACACAACAGTACATCAAGCATAAATGGCCAGGTTTTAGGTTTGGACTTAGCAGTTTCAGGTTTCAGGTTTGGACTTAGTAGTTTCAGGTTTCAGCAAGCATAAAATGGCTAACTATAATGTTGAATAAGAAGTTTCACATAGGATAAACAACAGTTTCAGGTTTGTACTTAGCAGCACATAAGAAGTCCTGAACTGATGTTCATGTTTGGACAAGCTACAAGCTAACTGCTACAATCACCACTAAGAACCACCTAGATTGCAGTAATTTGCACATTGGAATTGACTATATAGTCATAGAACACCCGTAGAGACTTCAAGTTAGATCTGTCGCAATGGCCTTGTAAATGCAATGGAGTTCAGATGTTCAGGTTTTTATCTTATGTATAAAGCAATAAAAATCAGTACATTGAGTGATTCATAAAAACTCACCACAAAAACATCTTGGTAGAAAACACATTGGTTAAGAATGCATCAACATGCCCAACCACATCAAGCAATGGGCATTTACAGTTATCATCTGGATTCACCAGGCACCAATCTAGCTTTTTTTTGGGGCAAAACAGTGGGAGAGTTTCCAATTGAAATGTTTATTAGCACCTCAATTCAGCTAGTTGTTCAATCAAATTGCTACTGATCTGAACCTTGCTACTCTAAACCTTGCTACTGATCTGAACCCTAAGCTTACTATGAACCCTTGATACTCTGAACCCTAAGCTATCTACCAACCTTACTCTGAACCCTAAGCTATGAACCAAGCTTACTCTGGACCTTGCTATCAACCAAGCTACATTAAATTTTCTATCATCCAAGCTACACTAAACCTTGATATCATCATATCATATGTGAATATGACCAACATATTCTTGTACAAACACAGTGGACTAAAACTACTTTTCATATCAACATATGACTAACATATGACCAACATATTCTCTGAACATATTCTTGTACAGACACAGAAGATGACCATCATATCATATGTTCGGGTTCAAAGTAAACCAGGTTTCCTCCTGCTGATGTACAGCTCGAGTTGTCCATTGCTGCAATTTTTTAAAGCTTTTCTGGTGAGATTGTTATAGAGAATTGCTACTACTACTACTAGTTGATGACTGCATGGACAACAATGATCGAGCCCATGATTGATGCAATCTCTACCAGTTTCTACATTCAGCACAATAGTGTTTCTCTATGTGAGTAGGTAGCTGAATTTCAGGCTGGTACTATAGAAGTAGATGCAGTTATGCAGTTGCTCTAGGCTTCATCACTCAGAGAGGGAGAGAGGGAGAGAGGGGAGGGGCTAACCTCTAAGACGAGGATGACGTTGGCGGGCGAATGACGACGAGCGAACGACGACCTTCTCCTCCTCTCGGACACGGGCGGCCTCCTCCTCCTCCTCGATTGCGGCGGCGGCTGCTGGCGGGGATCCTCCTCCAGTGCGGCGCGCGGCGGCTGGCGGTGGCTGCTGGGGGGATCCTCCACGGCCTCCTCCTCGAGTGCGGCGGCGGCTGGAGGTGGCTGCTGGGGGGATCGAGTGCGGCTGGCAGATCGAGCACAGCGGCGGCGGCTGTGGGAGAGATGGGGATCAATGAGTCTGTGAGATGGGGGAGAGTTGGGAATGTTGACGTGGATACAACCCAGATAGGCGTAGCACACTATGCCGGAGTGCGCTATGGATATCTGTAGCGCACTCGGGCTAGTGCGCTACGCCTATCTGGGTTGTAACCACTCTATAACAACGCTGCAGCACTCCTTCTAGCAACTACACTTGCCTATCCCACTGGTTCTGCCCACTGCTCTATTCTAAACTTGTGAGCACCCAGGTTCGAATCCTGGTGCCCCCATTTTTTTTATTTTAAAAATACTTTTAAATGTTCCAAAAAATGCCCAAAAGTGGTGATATATGCCATACAAGTTTTTTTATTTTTAAAAATACTTTTAAATATTCCAAAAAATGCCCAAAAGTGATAATATATGTCATAAAAGTGGTACAAATATGATTCAAAGTATAACTAAATTTCATAATAATTTGTCCATGAATATTACAATCTTTTTCGACCACGCGTTATACAATATTTTTTGAGCTAGCGTTTTACAATCTTTTTTCCCTTCTTTGTCGCGGTTGAATAATTTAGCCCCGGCACTTTAATGTTTCTTCTTTCGAACGGGCTACCTTTTTTGGGTAGGGTTGTCCTTTTTCTTCTTGTGATGTATGTTGTTGCATAGTAGTCGTCGTCATCTTCAATATTTGGATCGCCGTACTGGTCGAAGTCTTACTCGTTGGCGACTCCATCCATTCCGATGATGTTTCTTTTTCCTCTCCTCACGACAACACGGCTAGGCTTTGTCGGGTCGGTAATGAAAAAATATTGGTCCACTTTGGTAGCCAGTACCCACGGTTCATTTTTCGCGGCCACGTTCACACCGACGACCTTGGATTTGGCTGCTTCGGGTATAACCATGGTTGTGAAATACCGGTCTTCTCTTTTGACGCTCTTTGCCCATCTGACACGGAACATCGACACCTTTTCTCCACAGTAGTCGAGCTCCCAGATCTCCTCGATTCTTCCTTAGAATCGTTCCTTCACGTTGTCATGGGTGTAGAATTCCGACATTACGCCTAAGTTCTGATAATCACACTTGTTGTCCTTTTCCTCCGTGTAGAATGCGTAGCCGTTGATATCATATGCCTGATAGGTCACTAGGTTTTGCATCGGTCCCTACGACAAGGTGAATATGATCTTTTCCGTGTCAGAAGAATGCGATCGCGGGGGATTATCAAGGAGTGTCTGCCTAAACCAACGCGTGAAATCTGAGTTGTGCTCTTTGATTATTTCTCCATGTGTCCTCTGTATGCCCCGGTCACTGAACTTATTCTCGATTAACCTTTTGTGCTTCTGTACCCAAGGATCAACCAGTTCTAAATGCTGTAGCGCGACGAGGTTTGCTCGATCAAAGTCTGCGCGTCGAAAATCAAAGTCTGCATGCAGTATGCGACGACCCTCTTGGTGACCAGATCTGTCGAGCTTGCCAAGGTTCCTGTTGACGGGAAGACCGACAGGGTTCTCGATGTCTAGATAATTCATGCAGAAAGAGATGCACTCTTTGGCCAGAAAGCCCTTGGCTATGCTTCCATCTGGACGGGACCTGTTGCGAACGTATCCTTTGATGTGTCCGTTCATCCTTTCGAACGCAATCATGCTGCGGAGGAACATCGGCCCGAGTTGTACGATGTCCTCCACGATCGGAAGTACCTGCATCATTAGCAGGACACAGTCGTGAGACTTCATGCCACTGAACCTCTGCTTCGCCTCGTCTAGGTATCTGCTTATCTTGCCCGCGTAGCCGTAAGGAAATTTGACTCCTAGAAGGCACTTGAAAAACTGTTTGATCTCATCCTGGCTTAGAGTGAAGCAAGAAGGAGGGCAGTAATATTCGTTCTTCTTGAACTTTTTACCCTTTCGACGACCTTGTGTCGTCTCTGACTCATGATCATCGTCATCTTCCTGATCATCAGGAGTAGTGTGTCCTCCGTGAAGCTCCTTCCGGATACCCAAGCATATCAGGTCGTGCCTTGCTTTCGGACCATATTTCGTCCTATCTGGCATGTTGATTATGGTGGCGACCAGACTGTCGCACACGTTTTTCGTGATATGCATGATGTCGATGCTATGACGCATGCGGAGAAACTTCTAGTATGGCAACTCCCAGAAAACAGACCTTGTTTTCCATACCTTCATCAACGGCTTGTCTTGTTGCTGCCTCTTTCGCTTCTTTCCAGGCTTAGGACAATCTTTCCAGTTTTTCATCAACTCTTCCACTTCTTCGCTGCTCCTACGCTCTGGGATTCCTCGGGTCTCGGATTTGACATCGAACAGGTCTCCATGTTTTCTCCATGGATCATTCTTGCCGAGCCACCTCTGGTGCTCCATGAACACGGTTTTCGATGACCCTGGATCTTTCTCTAGTTGGAGATAGCTTGTGTGATCCATGCACCTAACGCATGCGTAGAATCCTTGGATAACCTGCCCCGAGATATACCCGCAACCTGGATAGTCTTGCACCGTAGTGACCAACACGACTCTCATAGTGAAATAATCTTGTGCGACGGCGTCGTAAGTATTGGCTCCAGATTCCCATAACGTGGCTAGCTCCTCTTTCAACAGCCTGAGATACAGATTGATGTCGGTACCAGGTTGTTTCGGCCCTTGAATTAGCATACTCATTTGTATGTACTTCTTCTTCATGCACAACCATGGAGGGAGGTTGTACATCCATACAAACACGGGCCAAGTGCTGTGCGTGCTGCTCTGGCTACCGAACGGATTGAGTCCATCGGTGCTCGCACCAAGCCTGATGTTCTTCGAATCTCCACCGAATTCAGGGAATTCGAGGTCCAATGCTTTCCACTGGCTAGCATCTGAAGGGTGCGTCAGCAGCTCATCCTTTTTGGGGTCATCATCATCATCTCCTGGCTTCTTCCTTTCCGCATGCCATCGCATGAGCTTCGCTTCCTTAGGGTTCGTGAAATAGCGCTGCAGATGAGGAGTGATAGGAAAGTACCATACCACTTTTCGAGGTGCTTTCTTCCCTTTCTTGTATCGACTCACGCCGCACACCGGACATGTGGTTTTCTCCGCGTCCTCGCCCCGATAAATGATGCAATCGTTGATGCATACGTGATATCTAACATGCGGTAGATCGAGAGGACAGATGATTTTCTTGGCGTCCTCGATACTAGTTGGACATGTGTTCCCCTCCGGGAGACGATCGTGCCAGAATGCCATCATATCGTTGAAGCTTGCGTTGCTCAATTTGTGTTTTGCCTTCATCTCCATAGCCTTGAGCGTTACATTCAACCGGGTATCATCGGGCCTGCATCCTTCATACAATGGAGTAACCGCGTCTTTCTCAAGTTGCGCAAGCTTGGCTTTCTCTCTAGCGGCAGCCCTGGCATTACTCGTCTGCTTGAGAAGCAGCTCTTGCACATAAGGGTCCTGCACCCAGCCTGACGTTGTTCCATCATCGTGTCCTCCTCTGGCATCTAGATCATCATCATCCCGGTCTGCTTCCGCACCTTCACCATCTCCAGGAGACTCTTCATCATCTCGCCCATTCTCGCCGTAATGATGATCATCGTCATGTTGCCCACCTTCACCGTATCCATCGTCTTCGTCATCGCTTATCCAACGAGTGTACCCATCCATGAAACCATGGCGGAGCAGGTGCGCCTGCAGATTCCTGGAATCTGGGTCGATCACCCAGTTGAGTTTGCATCTTCTGCACGGACATCTTATCTCCGTCTTGTTATTTCGTATCATGTCGACCATCGCACATTTCAAAAATCTAGCCACAATGTCTTCGCTCATTATGAGCACCATTTTTGCTTGCACGGTGTACACGGTACAATTAGAAGTCTATTAGAACCACATAATCAATGCATGCATGCAATGGTCGATAGAAAATTTCGGCATGACCTATCCTAAAATTAGGACCTTTGCGAAATGCCAAAGTCTTGCCAAAATGGAAATGAATCAACATTTTGGCAAAACAAATGGCAACTTGTTCACATACAAACACAAGAGAGAGAGACCGGTCCATACACACATGAACATATCATTATCCTCTCCATACACACATGCATGAGCATCATCGATACTCTCCATATACACACACATATGACCATCGATCCTCTCATACACACATCATGAGCATCGATCATCTACATACATATGAGCATATCATCCATATACACATGAACACATCCTTACATGGACAACTTACCGAGATGAGAGACCGATCGCGAGAAAGATGGAAAGGAGAGGTGCGCGCGTCGACCGGAGAAGGATAGATGAGAGACCGGAGACCTCCTCTATTACTTATGTAACATCCAAAGCAAGTTTTACATGCTAAAAATGGTGAATGTGTGGAGAAATTGAGGTGGGAAGGAGAAGATCCCGACTAGATCTAAGGAGGAAGAAGAAGGGGAAAGTGAAGTGTGGGGTGGTGGATGATCACACATGTGCACATAAAGTGGAGCTGCCAAAAAAATTGCCACATCCGTGGCGCACTCGGCCCCAGTGCACCACAGGGATTAGTAACATCCGTGGCGCACATGCCATAGTGCGCCACGGATGTGTCTGGCCGTTTCACAGCAGAGAGGGGCATGCGCTTAGGCATAGCGCACCCCCTCCATGTGCGCCACAGTTGACACTAACAACCGTAGCGTACCTACCCTGCGTGCGCTACGGATGTCTGGCGTGCGGCCAACAGGGCCCTGGCCCACACATATCTGTGGCGCACTATGGTCATGTGCGCCACAGTTGTTTTAGTTACTAGTAGGGCACTGCCCATAGGTGAGCCACGCCTGTTTTAGCCGTGGGGCACTTCAACCATGTGAGCCACGGATGTGCTGATTACCTATAGCCATTTTCCTAGTAGTGCCACCTGGCCTAGCACCAGCCCGCCAGAAGCCCGTAGCCCTTCAGAGCCTTTTGTTCGTCGTCGTCTTTGTCGAAGACGCGAAACAGCTCGCTGGACACCGGCGATGCCGTCCGCTGTTGTCGGTGCGCCAAGATCCACACCGCCGCTATCCGGCGCATATAAAAACCATCTGCCGCCATCGCGAAGAACCCTAGCACGCCGCTTTCTTCTTATCCTCTCTCTTCCGCTTCGGGTAGCAAACCCTAGCTCGCTGCAATTATCGTTTCCGCCGTTCCAGACCGCCCCTCGCCTCTTTGAAGGCACCGAAGGATGCACCGGGCTGTTCTCGTTCACCACAGACCAAAAGCACAAGCAGGCGCGCATCGAATCACCGGGAATCGAGCTCTGCTTTCCGTCGGCCTCCGCAGCCATTATCGTCGATTCGCCGCCGTACGACCTCCCCGAGCTTCATCGACTCCTTCATCCGCTTTCTGGTGAGCCTCTATTGCTCGGGCACCCTTCCTCTTGCTCGTTATCGCTCCGGATTGTTCCCCCGACGAACATCTGCCACCACCGCCGTTAGCCACCGTCGCCACCACTGTTTCGACGACCTAAATCAAGCGGCGCCGCCACTATAGGGTTCCCTACGATGTCCTCTTTCCAATAAGCCCAAGTACAACTCCACGCACGCACTAAATCGTTGGCTTGATCATCAACCAGAGAGGATCAAACACGAGTGACGTCAGCGTGACATCACGCTCATGTCATATTCCTATTTTTATCATTTTAGAAATTGTGATAATGTTTTCTATAATAAAAAAACATAAAGATGACATGGCAAAGGTCCCACCAGTCAGTGACTGGGGTAGGATTAGCTCTGTGAGAAAAACCCCTCACTTCATGCTGACATCAGCATTACCTAATAAACACATTTAGTTATTTAATTAAAAATTCCCAAAATGATTAAACCTTATAAAATCAATAACTTGGGTTTTGTAATTCAGAAAAATATGTATAATATATGATTTTTTTAGAAAAATAATAACATTAAACTATTATCAAACATTATTATGTTAATAATTTAAAAAAAGATTTTATAAGTATTAAAACTTTGATAATTCATATTTTAATAATGGTAAATGTTAAAAAAATATAAATAAGATACTAAAAATCTTAGAAAAATAATAACTATAATTTAAAACTATAAGCATGCCTTATTATTTCACTTAATCAAATATTTATTATTTATTAAGTATTTATAAAGTAATAAAACTTATAAAAATCATATCTTATTATTTATAAATCACAAAAATAAATGTAATATACCAGAATGATCCCAAAAATAATACCTACATGTTAAAATTATAACATTCTACTTTTAAAGTAAATAAAAACTTAATACCCTAAAAACTTGAATTTAAAACCTATTTCCTTAGTTAATAATTCATATAAGGTAAATAAAATTTATTAATATTTCAAAAATTAGCCAATCGAGTCTAATACATAGTATTAGTACTAAATATTGATAATACGAAGTCAAAATGGTTCAACACATTTTAAGTACACTCTTATTGAATTATCTTTCAACCATAAGTGTAGATTATTTCTAAAAAGATCCTTATCCATTATAAATTCTTCAAGAATAATTGTGACTAAATTAAATCTTTTCCATTACCTCAACTACAATTTTACAACAATATCAAAACGCTATAGTGAAGCCATAAGTATTTAAGTAATATTACTTCCTTGTTTACAAACTATAACCATTCATTCACAAAAAGATAAATGATTCTATTCCATTATAAAATCAAGAAACCACTACACCAAATAAAAGTATAACCATTCTTAAGTAACCTTAAGAAAATATTATAAAGTGAACAAAGTACAAATACCATATGTTTTGTGTCTTAAAATCCATCTATGTCTTTAAAGTTAACTTTAGTCTACAAGACTTTAAGTATAATGCTAAAGACCTTATTATGTGTTTATAGTTAACTTTGGTCTATTATAGTTAAGTCATAAAGCATCTTAAAGTCCAAACTATTCAAGCAAGCACAAATAACATCAGCCACATTTGATTAACCACAAAGATTGTTTAGACCTTAGAAAAGAAATCTTTTCTTCAAATGTTATTATTTTTGCCACTTCAATCAACAGATGACAACTAATAATAATCACATTACTGCATACTTTACTTGTAAACTTAGGATTGTAAACACTTAAGTTCCTTATAAATGCCATTACTTGTAAAGTGAAATTTGAAGATAAACAATGCTTATATAAATAGTCTTTGAGTAGCATTCCATGTGTGTTTATATTATTGTTGTATGACATTATAAATATGTGTTGTTCACACACACTCACAAGCCTTAATAAGAAGCACAAGAGTGAAACTTAATCTAATAGGGCAACACATTCCAAAGAAACCATTTCCAGTATCCAAACCCTAGAACAACGCTTATTCCGGGATTCGAGTTTATCAAGTTGCATTAAATTACTTATGCATAAGAGCATCTGGCTTCTTTAAACATTAGTCCTTACCGGACCAATGATGCTGATTTCAAATATTGGATCTTATATTGTCTCGAAGACCGTGAGTGCATAATCTTGCAATCACAAAAGGCAACTTCACACTTGCTCATGTCCTTTGATTATTTTCTGTAAAGTATTTGCAAATCTAGTGTTGTCATCACCTGCATTTGAAAAAGGACAGAAAACACTATTTTCATAATAATGTGTTTATAGGTTAATTAACATGAGGTAATAACCTACTATAAAAGTTCCGGTGGTAAAGAAACATATTATCTAGGACTTAACAACCAATATCGCCAGTGATTCTTGCGCCGTATATCACGTGTTAACCATGAGATTTGGAATGGGACGGAGAACTCAGCTGTATCTTCTTCCTCTCGCATGTAGCCAGATGTGCAGGTCGTGGTTGTTATCACTCGTAGCATGCATATTAATTGGTAATTCATAGAGGATATGCAGCATATGGGTGGGAACCCTCAACGTCCCACGATAGTTCTGGCATCTAATGGTCTGTACAAACCATTGTCGTAATTCAATGGGTGGGCATGGTGTACACCAAGGAGGCATGCGAGGTCGCGAAGGGGGCAGTGATTGGCTTGGATATTAGCCTAGGCCCCACACCAAGGAAGTGTGGATGAGAATGCAACTCGGATGTGCAACAAAGCTAAGATCTCTCATGGGTAAAGTAACGCACCTCTGCAGAGTGTAAGAACTGTAACTTGTTACTCCCTGTTCCGGGAAGGAGCCGCAAACGCGGCGGGAAAGGAACTCCATGAAAGTTCTGGTAAACCCGTGAAGGCTGACGGACAAAGCTTTTCAGAATAAAAGAAACCTTTGAAGAAATGTTTACGAAAACTTCATTGCCTACGACCTATGGTCTGTGGTTGTAGATATAGTGTATCAAACACTCCTTTTCTAGTGAACTTGCCGAGTACGCTCATACTCAACGTATCTTCTTAACCCTTGCTAGATTCTGAAGCCAGTACAGACGACGTCTACATCACGATATGCTCCAGGAATCATCACCAGAAGCTAAAGCTCTTCAATGAAGTCAAGAAAGTCAACATATACATCAAATTGAATGAAGACGAAGTTACTGATTAGATAGGAATATAATATCTAGCCATAGAACCTATTTCTGTAGCGTATTGCAATAGCAGCAATGCCAGACCATTAGTTAAGATACTAGTCATAATAGTATGATAGTTTTTCAGTTGTTTATTTCTGATTCTTCTTTGTAAGAAGTTTCTTTCTCTCTCTTTAACCTAGAGTGTTCTTTGGATCTTGTGTAAAGAGTTGAGTTGTAACCCATAGTCATGTCTTGGACCTGCTGTGTTTCTGTTGTACCAATCTAAGGGATGTAATACTAGTGAACGGTGTTTCATTGGTGTTATGTCAACGAATATAGTGTACTACATCATGCAGTGGTATGCTAGGTCACTGCACAAGTAAACCTAGATATTTTTATATATTCAGAAAGGTCTTGTAAAATGTGATTTTTGAGAGTTGGAATCAACTCAAAAGCTTTTGTGGTTTAATTTTGAAAAATGTTTGAATGAAGAAAAGCTTCTGCCTTGTTATTTTTACTATAGGTGATCTACAACTCTAAATGATTTGAATCCAATGGGCTCGGATTAATAATTTTAGTACGTTTCTAGCAAAATTAGTTTTATGCAATTTGGTTCAGTTAATTGATCTGTTTTATTTTTAAATCTAGGGGCAGAACTAAGTTTGAAACTAAATGGAAAAACCTAAATTCAAACTACTGGGTCACACGGGAAGTTAACTGGGCTGGCCCACGGCGCACAGCGCGCGTGGTTGAGTTTAAGTGAATGTCCCCACCAGTCAGGAAGACAGGGGGTGCGAAGGAGTATGTGGCAATCTAGACCATACGATCAACATCTAATCCAACGACTGGGGCTTGTCGTCTCCATCGGGCAATGCCGGTGAGACTGAACCCTAGCGCGGCTAGTGGGGGTCTACGAGGGTTCACCGGGGCTCAGGTGAGGGTCAGCGATGGGAGCGAACGACGAAGTCGACGATGGTGAACATCCTGGTACCAGTGGCTACTCCTAGGACGGCTCCAATCGACGGCTCCTCTTCTCCTCCTCCTCGGCAGACTACGGCAAAATTCTGGCAACCTGCTGCTCGCCTTGCTCCAGGGATGAGGTGAGTTGGTTCTGAGAGAGAGGGGAGTGTGATGGTGTGCGGAAATCGAACAGGGGTGGCATGTATATATAGTGCGGCGAGGGGACCGAATGGCGCGGGTGGAGCTTGTTGTGGTCGTCGTCACAGTGAGCTAATTGAAGGGAATATGCCCGAGAGGCAATAATAAAGTGGTTATTATCGTATTACTTATTTATGATAAATGTTTATTTTTCATGCTATAATTGTATTAATATAGAAACGTTAATACATGTGTGTTTAATAAACAAAAAGGAAGTTCCTAGTTATGCCTCTCTTATAAACTAGCTCATTGATTAACAAGATGATAAAAGGTTTCCTGATCATGGACATCGGATGTTGTTAATAACGAGGTCACAACATTGTTGGAATGGTGTGATGAACATTCATCCGAAGTATAGCATTACGATCAAGGTCATTGTGTTTATATTGCTATAACATCATACGAAGTAATCTTAGTCCTTAGAACATGAGATCATGTCAATCACTAACACCGGAAGAGTATCTTGATAACATCAAACGTCACACCGTAACAGGGTGACTATAAAGATGGATTTAGTGATATCAAGGTGTTATGTTGAGGCTCATGGATCAAGATTGGAATTTGTCCATCCCGATGACGGAGAGATATACTATGGGCCCTCTATCACATTAATTAGCTTGCAAGCAAGTGATTTGATCACTAGAATGTTATATCACGGAACAAGAAAAGAGTACATGTCAGTAACAAGATGAAACTAGGTATGGAGACACCGACGATCGAATCTCGGACATGTAATATATTGCGAGACAAAGGGTTTGAGTTACATGCGTATAAGGTTCACACGATCATAGAAGTCATCGTTGAATATGTTGGAGTCAGTACAGATCTCCAGGTCCCGCTGCTGATTATTGATCGGAGAGGGGTCTCGATCATGTATACATTAATCGCGAACTATAGGGTGACACACTTAAGGGATACCGACACCATTTGGAGAAAATAATATGCCAGAGAAAGAAAAAGGAAAGCGCAGGAATTTATTTCACTAGACACTAAAACTGTTTCAGTTGAAATTGCTGAAACTGGTTCTGCATGTGAAATTGAAATGTTGTAAGGGGTTTTATGTGAATGTTTGTTAATTAAAGTAATTAAAAAATTCCGAATAAATAAATAAAAGAGTTTTATTTAATGAGAGATTGCATTAAATTTGGTGGAAATTTAATGGAGGTGAGTGGAATTTTGAGTGGGTGGCTATTTATGTGAGTGGGAGCTCCACCCACATGAATGTGGAAGAGGTGAGGGCACCTCCATGGATTCCATGCCATGGGAGGGGGCTGCCCCCTCTCCCTATAAAAGGCACCCCATTCCCTCCTCTCATCTCACACCTCCTCGCAAAGGATCTCTCTCCCCCTTTTAGAATTCCCCATGGTCTCGGATCAGCGAGATACATGTTTCCGGTGGCTTTTTCTAGAAGGATTTGTTGCTTCCGCTGCTTCGCTGGAGCGAGGGCGCGAAGGTTGTCGGGGTATCCTATCGTGTGTGCGATCACGGATGCACCACTGCTTTGTGGTGCTAGACGTGATGGTGCTAGACCGGCTGGACCAGATGGACTTCATAACGATCTTGAGATCGGCAAGAGTTCGACTACATCATCCACGAGTACAACCTAGTTAAATATATACGTTCTTCGAGGGTATGTATTCTATGGATGTATATCCACCTGGTTCTTGTATCTAGTAGATAGATCTTGGTGCTTTGTTCCCATCGTAGGAAAATTTTGTTTTCTATGCTACGAACCCTTCAGTGGTATCAGAGCCGGATCTATGCGTTGATGCTTTGCACGGGTAGTACACATATGAGTATGTGGTCGATGATGATCATTTTATTGCTTCTTAGTTGTACTTTGGATATTGGTGGCATAGTGGGATGAAGCGTCCCGGACAAACTTTACATGTCCTCGCACATGAGACATGTTCCACGCTTGACATGCAACTAGTTTTGCATAAGTGGCTACTGGGTGTATGTCTCTCCTACTATAGTCAATATATAATTTGCAACGAGTTGTCAAAAATTTGGTTATCCTCGTTGTGGTTCATGTTCGTAGGTAAGAACGTTTCTATCTTCGAAAGCCCTAAGCCACGTAAAACTTGCAATGGATAAATTAAAGATGTCTAGTTTAGATTGTTGCTGGGCTAGTGTCATGATTTGGTGATGTTGTAAGTAGAAGCATAGGTCGATACTCTTACAACACACAAGGTGTAAGTTCCATAGACCTTGGCGTTACACATAGAGGTATGATAGTGATCATACCATGATGCACATGATGGAGATCAAGTGCAAGAACCATATCATTTCACTTATTCACATGTGATGTTTGATTGCATCTTATATTACTAGTTTAGCATTTTATTAGCATAATAAGATGGTCCCTTATTTAGATATCAAGATAAAAATGTGTTCTCCCTTAAGTATGCACCGATTATGTCGCTCCAAGACATCATGTGATGATCGGGTGTTCTTGGATCCATGATCATATTTCGGGTGTAAGACAGTTATACACGCGAATACTAAGGTTCTTACTTGGCGAGCCTAGCATGTACAAACATGGCCTCGAAACACGGACCAAAAGGTTAAGCATGATTCATATGAAAGATATGATGCCCATTTGATGCTCGCCTTTGAAGCTACACTGACTCACGTGATGATCGGACTTGGTGTAGTGGATTTGGTTCATGTAATCACCAAAAAGACACGAGGAATGTCGTTTTTGAGTGGGAGTTAATTTCTAATTTGGACTAGTAGAACTCAATTTATCATAAATTAAATCAAAGTGAATTTGCATAATTTGTTGTAGTCATTGGCATTCGTTCACCACTTTATGCTTAGTTGTTAATGAGATAATAGAACTATAGAATTCTGGATATTTACTTTACGAACTGGTATCGTATTATGTTGAGTGTCAATCTAAAGTTTAAAGTCCTATTGCAAACTTTCAGCAAACTTTGTTTACTCCGTGAAATTTAATAATTGGTATTAAATCGAGAGTAACAATTCCAGTGTTAGTATCTTAAGTATCATGTTTGCCTCCATGATTCTTGATTTAAATATCGAGTTTATCTACGAGCTAAAAGAATTGTTTTAGAAACCATCATGTGTGGCAGATATAACAATATCTGAAACAATCTTTTGGTTGCAATATGATAGAGTATAATATATGTTCTCATATTGGATGAGAATTTGCAAAGGTTGGAGATTCTAGTCATCCTAATCATCCAAAAGGGTTTTGGAAAGAAATGTTATACTCACGATTCGCCTTCATAAGCTATATTAGCTTGATCATGAAAGTCGTCATGATAAGGATGAATAGAAGATGTATGTAAAGTGTTTACTATACTAAAAGATTACTAAAGAATGAATTTTGAAAGAATGTCGATCATTTGATGATGGTGGTCTACTTCAAAGTGCAAGTCCCAAGGTATTATTATTTGAATATACAAGCTTTGGACTATGTGTCATGTATATGGCGCCACTGTTGATGTTGATAGATTTCTTTTAAAAAGGAAAAGGAAATGCTGAAAGAGAATCTATAAAATATATTTGGCAGAAAATAAAAGACTGGAAATATCCAGTTTAGGTATATAGATGATATACATGTTATGGTTGTATTCTTTGCTTGTTAAACAATGTGGTTCTTGGGTATTGGATACCGAATTGGTTGGTATGAAATTTCATACAGAACGACGCAATTCATGAACTACAATGTCCTAAGTAACTAGCAAGAGAATATGTGATGATGTTCATCGAAAACAAACAAACCGTTGTTTGTATTTCTCGTTGACATCAAAGCTTGCCTTCAAGATTTGTTTTAATAATAACTATTTAAATCAGGTATTATGAGAACAAAGGTTGTTCAAATAATTACCGTATTCCATATAAGATGGATGATTTACAAATCTAGTTGGAAAAATCACATCCATAAAACTAATGCTAAAATGTCGCAACACAAATGATTGGAAGATCACTTACGAAGTGACATCGCCGTTTAAATTATATTGGAAAGAAAACATGAAGAAACTCCATATTCATGGATTTTTGGATTCTTTGATTTGATCAAGTAACGCTTGTGAGACTTTCCTCGGGATAATTAAAACTTCGTTCAAAGGCCAAAGAAGAACAAACGACTAAAATATTGGAATTTATACATATCGATGTATTTAGTCCATTATGTGTAGTCGTAAGCGATGGATTTCAACTTCATATACTTTGTTTGGAAATTTGAGTGAATATTCACATAATGAGAAAGAAGTATGAAATATTTGAAAACGTTCAAAGATTTTCAAGATGAAGTGGAAAATCATTGTAACAAGAAAATAAATGATTTATGATTTTATCATAAAGGGATTTATTTGAGTTGCAAGTGTAACAAGAAAATAAATGATTTATGATTTTATCATAAAGGGATTTATTTGAGTTGCAAGTTTAGCAAAACACCTAGATTTACATCTCCCGAAACACCATAGGAATATGGAGTGTTTGAGATTTGTAATGAAACCTTGTTTGACATGGTTGGATCAAAGGTATCATTTATAAAACTGCCATTATGTTTTAAAAGATTAAAGCTTTAGAGATTACCGCTTTTACACTGAAAAGAGCTCCATCTTGATCCGTTGAAATGACACCTGGTTTGGGGTAAAACCCAAGTTGTCCTTTCTTAAATTTTGGTATGCTAAGCATAAGTAAGATGTTTACAACCAAAGTCGGATGAGCATGTCTTTGTAGATTATTTCAAATAACCATTGTGTATTCCTCCATAACACCGAGGACAAAAGGGTTTGTCGCTTGAAATGTGAAGTTTCTTGAAAAAAGGATTTTTTCACAGAAAGTTAAGTGGGAGGACAATAGAAGTTTGATAAGGTTAACGAACCTTAGCTATATGTCCTGAGTTGCGTAGCGCCGGAAAACGTTCCGGAGGCAGCCAGAGTGCTCATGGCTCACATGCCTCAAAGGTTGTAGTCACAGAGATCTAAGTTCCTATAGAACCAAGTAGGTCGGTTAAACAAACAAATGCTAAGATTTGAAAGTAAATCATTATTGTTTGACAATGATGAACCAAATACATGCAAATAAGCGATGATGGGCCCTGACTCCGTCAAATGGCTTGAAGCCATAAAATCCGTGATAGTTCCATACACGAAAAAACAAGTTTTTGAACTTGGAAGACCCTCCGGAAAGGTGTAAAATCCTATCGGTTGTATTTGGATCTATAAAAAAATAGACATGGATGTTTCACATCTATGAAATAGTCGACATGTCGTAAAGTTTTTTACGACAATGTTAAAGGAGTTGACTATGACAAGATTTGATCTTTCATAGCGATATTTAGTCTAGACGGATTAATGTAGCGACCACTACATATAATTTGGTATATGGTAGATGAATAAACAAAACAAAGTTCTTCTAAAATAATGGTTACCTAGGATGTGTGCATGACATGATCCAAAGGGTTTTGTTAATTCAAAGCATGCTAAAAAGGGCATGCAAACTTCAATGGTTGAAGTAAGCATCGCAGAGTTGGAATCTTCACCGTGATGAAAAGGAGTTTTTCATCAGGAGACGATGAAGATGCTTGCATTTGCAAGAAATTAAGTGGGAGCGCTGAGACATATTTGTAATACATTATGTGGAGGACATCTTGTTGATTGGAAATGATGTATCTTTTATTGACAAAGGTTAAGAATTTCATTTCGATGAAAGACTTAGGAAAAACCCGAATATTTAGCATGAATGTCTACATGGATAGACTGGGACGCTAATATGGTTATGCCAAACGTACATATATGAGATATTGAAGGAGTTCAATATAGAAACGACAAGAAAAGGTACTTGTCGCATGGAAAATAATTGAATCAAGATTCAAGTGTATCGACACTTGATAAGTAAAACAAGATTCAAGTGCTTTGACACTTGATGAGTGAAATCACAAGAATGTTTTGATCAATCATACCATGATATGTACACATACAGATATGTCCTATGCTCTAAGTGTTATGAGCATATACCAAAATGAATCATAAAATGATCATTGGACAATAGTAAGGATATTCTTATAATCTTTTGGAAGAATTAATAATATATTATATTTGTATAAGTTACAAATAGTTCATTGTAAAGCGTTACATTGATACTAGTTTTATCACAAGATACAAATTAAGTTTATCTAAATTTAAACTATGGGTGGCACAATGTAATGGAAAGGAGTTTCCATGATGGATTTGGATGAATTCCAAAGTGAAGACATTGTGACGGATACTACAACAAAAAGGATAAGTATATGACTGCTACAGTAGCAGCAAAGGAGGGCATTTTTGTCAAATAGTTTGTTATCAAACGAAGGTGTGGTTCGCAGCGGGTTAACACTAAAGATAGTAGCTTGCTAAGTTAACTTGTATAGGGATGCTTGCATAATTGCAAGTATAAGCTTGCTTAGATAGCTTGCCTTGTGCAGAGTAGTGGTTGAATTTCTCCTCTGCTTCTTCCTCGTAGTATCCTCCTTCCTCATTGTATCCTTGGTCGGTACTAGCGTCTATAAATACATACGAGGTACACAATCACCAAACAATTGCTTGTCCATTATTTCTGCAAGTAAACTTAGATATTTTTATATATTCATAAAGGTCTTGCCAAATGTGATTTTTGAGAGTTGGAATCAACTCAAAAGCTTTTGTGGTTTAATTTTGAAAAATGTTGAATGGAGAAAAGCTTCTGCCTTGTTATTTTTACTATAGGTGATCTACACCTCTAAATGATTTGATCCAACGGGCTTGGATTAATAATTTCAGTACCTTTCTAGCAAAATTAGTTTCATGCAATTTGGTTTAGTTAATCGATCTGGGTTGATTTTTGAATCTAGGGGCAGAACTAAGTTTGAAACTAAATGGAAAAACCTAAATTCAAACTACTAGGTCACGCGGGAAGTTAACTGGGCCGGCCCACGACACACAGCACGTGCGGTTGGGTTTAAGTGAATGTCCCCACCAGTCAGCGAGACAGGGGGTGCGAAGGAGTACGGGGAAATCTAGACCATACGATCAACATCTAATCCAACAGCTGGAGCTTGTCGTCTCCGTCGGGCAACGCTGGTGAGACTGAACCCTAGCACGGCCAGTGGGGGTCTATGAGGGCTCACAGGGGCTCAAGTGAGGGTCGGAGATGGGGGAAAATGACGAAGTCGACGACAACGAACCTCCTAGTACCGGTGGCTCCTCCTAGGGTGGCTCCAATCGACGGCTCCTCTTCTCCTCCTCCGCGGCAGACTCCGGCAAAATTCCGGTGACCTGCTGCTCGCCTTGCTCCGGGACGAGGTGGGGTGGTTCTGAGAGAGAGAGAGGGGAGTGTGATGGTGTGCGTAAATCGAATGGGGGTGGCCTCTATTTATATTGCAGCGAGGGGACCGAAGGGCGCTGGTGGAGCTCGTTGTGGTCGTCGTCACAGTGAGCTAATTGAAGGGAATATGCCCGAGAGGCAATAATAAAGTGGTTATTATCGTATTACTTATTTATGATAAATGTTTATTTTGCATGCTATAATTGTATTAATATGGAAACTTTAATACATGTGTGTTTAATAAACAAAAAGGAAGTTCTAGTTATGCCTCTCTTATAAACTAGCTCGTTGATTAACAAGATGATAAAAGGTTTCCTAATCATGGATACTGGATGTTGTTAATAACAAGGTCACAACATTGTTGGAATGGTGTGATGAACATTCATCTGAAGTATAGCATTACGATCAAAGTCATTGTGTTCATATTGCTATAACATCATACGAAGTAATCTTAGTCCTTAGACCATTGGATCATGTCAATCACTAACACCGGAAGAGTATCTTGATAACATCAAACGTCACACCGTAACAGGGTGACTATGAAGACAGGTTTAGTGCTACGAAGGTGTTATGTTGAGGCTCATGGATCAAGAGTGGAATTTGTCCATCCCGATGACGAAGAGATATACGCTGGGCCCTCTCGGTGATATCACATTAATTAGCTTGCAAGCAAGTGATTTGATCACTAGAATGTTATATCACGGGAACGAGAAAAGAGTACATGTCAGTAACGAGGTCAAACTAGGTATGGATATACCGATGATAGAATCTCGGACATGTAATATATCTCGAGACAAAGGGTTTGAGTTACATGCATATAAGGTTCACACGATCACCGAAGTCATCGTTGAATATGTGGGAGTCAGTACGGATCTCCAGGTCTAGCTGCTGATTATTGATCAGAGAGGGGTCTCAATCATGTCTACATTATTCACGAACTGTAGGAAGACACACTTAAGGGATACAGACACCATTTGGAGCAAATAATATGCCAGAGAAAGAAAAAGGAAAGTGCAGGAATTTATTTCACTAGACACCAAAATTGTTTCGGCTGAAATTGCTGAAACTGGTTCTGCATGTGAAATTGAAATGTTGTAAGGGGTTTTATGTGAAGGTTTGTTAATTAAAGTATTTAATTTTTTTGAATAAATAAATAAAAGAGTTTTATTTAATGAGAGATTGCATTAAATTTGGTGGAAAATTAATGGAGGTGACTGGAATTTTGAGTGGGTGGCTATTTATGTGAGTGGGAGCTCCACCCACATGAATGTGGAAGAGGTGGGGGCACCTCCATGGCTGCCATTCCATGGGAGGGGGCTGCCCTCCTCTCCCTATAAAAGGAACCCCATTCCATCCTCTCATCTCACACCTCCTCGCGAAGGATCTCTCTGCCCCTTTTAGAATTTCCCATGGTCTCGGATCAGCGAGATACATGTTCCCGGTGGCTTTTTCTGGAAGGATTTGTTGCTTCCGTTGCTTCGCTGGAGCGAGGGCGCGGAGGTTGTCGGGGTATCCGGACGTGTGTGCGATCACGAATGCACCACTGCTTTGCGGTGCTGTACGTGATGGTGCTGGACCGGCTGGACCAGATGGACTTCATCACGATCTTGATATCGGCAAGCGTTCGACTACATCATCCACGATTACAACCTCATTAACGCTATACGGTCTTCGAGGGTATGTATTCTATTTATGTAAATCCACCAGTTGCATGTATCTAGTAGATAGATCTTGGTGCCTTGTTCCCATCGTAGGAAAAAAATTGTTTTATATGTTGCGAACCCTTCACTAATGGCATGGGCGATGGTAGGGTATGGTGCTCTTCCTTCTGGCGAAGCTCAACGGCATGGTCGCGAGGCGTGGGGCGGTGCGAATTGGTCGGAATGTTGTGTTGCTCTAGGCGGGTCCGATGGAGGCTTTAATGACGCACAGGCTCTCCTGGTCGCGTGGCGACGAACGGGCATGTCCTGGCGGTTCCTGGGGCAGTGGTGATCACGCACGCAAGCGGCAAGGGCGGCACGCGGTCTATGCTCGCGTGTCGAGTGCGGCGCTCTGGCGCGCTCTCGGCATGGCTCAGAGGCACAGGGCGCGGCGGTTCTAGGGTGGTCCAGGGGCTGGCAGTGCTTTGGCGTTGGACAGGGTGTGGCGATGGACGGTGGTCATTGTCCTAGACAGGGTTGGAGAGGCTAGAGCTGCTCCTAGCTTGCTGTTGACAATGGGGTGGCCATTTAGGGCTCAACATGCTCACCATTGATGGAAATGTAAAGCTTACAGTGAGCTAGGGCTAGTTAATTTAGTTTGATCATCTACTAAGAGGGTGCTGTGAGCTAGAGGGGAATCAAGTTAGGCACAAACACTGCTCACTATAGTGTTTGATGTTTTGTTTGATTTGTGTTTGCAAGGTGTTTAATAAAATGGCCGAAAGATATTTGTATTTGAATTTTTGAGTGAAACTTGGTGGGTGTACTAGTCACATACTAGGTAGTCTCTGGTTAGTTGGTTTTTTCAAGGTGTACTAGTTTGGTTGGTTTTTGAGAATTGGTGATCTTCACATATGATATAGTTTCAATTTTGAATTTTCATTTGAATCAAGTTGCCAAATGTTTCTATGAGTTTGCAAAGTGGGCTTGGGTTCACTTTTACTTGGTCTAGCAAGGGGTGAAAATAAATGGAATTGTTTTTGTTTGAAATCTTGGACTAGAAACACTCAAAGTGGCCTAGTGATCAAGATTGGCAAAAATGACCATTAGCTCATTTTGTTTGTTTTTGAATTTCTCTTGATTTATTTCTGCTTGGATTTGATTTAGATTATTTTGTTTTCATCTTCAAACCATTCCTTGCTATTCACAACAATCACACAAGTCTATTCATGCATTCATACATTCATCACATACACACATGCATTCATAAAGATTTTACTTAACAAAAGTTTTTGTTAACCCTAATTTTGATGATTGGAACTTGATAATCTTGATCAATATTTTTGGGATGTTACAAACCTTCCCTCCATAAAAAAATCTCGTCCCGATATTTGAGAAATAAGAAAAATAAAACTAGGATTTAAAGAGATCGGGAAACTCTGTCTTGATGTAATCTTCTTGTTCCCAGGTAGCTTCTTCTTCAGTGTGGTTGCTCCACTTAATCTTGAGAAACTTGATGCTTCGGGTTCTGGTGGTTCTGAAAGCTTCCTTCAAAATAAGAATGGGTACTTCGGTATACATCAGGTCATTGTTGATCTCTATGGTTCGGTGATCAATGTTCTTGAAAACTTCAGTCTTCTCCGGGACTTCTAGGCATTTGTGAAGTAACAATATATGGAACACATTATGCGTTGCTGACATCTCTTCTGGCATTTCCAATTGATACGATACTTCTCCTCGATGATTTAGAATATTGAGAGGTCCGATATATCTGGGGGCTAACTTTCCTTTGAGCTGGAAACGTTGCATTCCTTTCAAAGGCGACACTTTGAGATACACGAAATCTCCGATATTCACTACAAGGAATCTGGCAATATATGACCCTCCATTTTCGTCACAAAATCGTCATAATAGTCCATCTATGACGATTTTATGACGAAAATGAGATCGTCGAAAGCTGGGCGTCGCAAATGAACTATAACGACGATTTTGATAAAATCGTCATAACCATCTATGACGATATTAGATCGTCATAGCCGTTATGACGATCCAATATCATCATGGCCCATCTTGCCTGGACAGATCAGATCCTACGTGGCTGATCCGACGTGGCAAAATTATGACGAAATGAAATCGTCGTAGTGTGAAATCAGCCCGGTCCATTTTGGCGGTCTATATGGGCCAAGCCCAAAAAATTCAGCCTTTTATTGAATTGGGCGTGGCCTTCTCCGTGTCATTTTTCTTTTAGGGCTGGTGTTTTTATTATCCATTTCAATGTTGGGCTTTGGCCTTTTTGGTCCATTCAATCTTCCCTTTTCACAGTACAATCCTTATTCTATTTTAACCTTTTTATTCTTTTATTCTGAATTGTACACAGTTGTGAATCAGGTTTTTTGTTGGATTGTGGCCTGTTTAGAGCCCAAATGTGATCCATATCACTGGTACAGCAACCAAGCAAAACAAATAATCCATAGATAAATCAAATTTTAATCTCAAAATTTAACAAAACATCAAAGTCTCATCTGTTGATAATCAAAACACTTAAAATGTATTTCAAACACCAAGCACACATAGAAAGTAGAACAGATAGCTCCTGACTAAGAAGCGACAAAGTCATTTCTCAAAAAGAGAATCCAGCTGATCAACTTCTGCCACCTTGGTCTTCAGAGTATCAGGTGAACCATAGTCGGGTCCATCTCAAGAAGCATTCCAGTAACCTTAGATGACTGATCATACTCCAGTTGATCGATAAGTGGTATAAGATTTCACCAAGCATCTGCAAAAATTATAGAAGTTAGTTATGTCCTGGATTTGTACCAGGGGCACAACTATAAGAACCCACCACAGAATTAGTTTTAGTTCCAATACAATTAAGATGCAAAATCAACTAGCGGACATGCTAAGGCCAGCCAGATAGATTGCCTCCATTGTCAAAAGTAAACTAGATAGTATAGCAGCAAGCAATAGAGCAAGTTCCACAAGCCACATGACAAAGAATAGAAAATATTCAATAGAATATATATCTGCAAGTACCACACTACACATGTTTCTATCACCGTTAATGACAAAGACAAAGTTAAGGAATTCAATAGCACACTACCAGCCAAATAATTATTCTTTTCATACTGATTCAAAACAGAAGCTGACTGTCTGAGAGATTAATTTCCCAAATGCATCAATGAACCAACAAGAATACAATACAATACAAATAACTGGAAGCTTTTCTATCAGGAGAGATCTATAGAGAGCAGACCTTACAAGAACGGCCCTTGCATATGGCCTGTTGCGGGTAGTTCCTGGAGGATCCAAAGTCAGCCTTGGAAAGTGGCAACCACTAGTGTACAACATCACTGATGATCCTGGAGTCTCTCCACAACAAAGAGCAAAAACAAACAGGTCAAGGGAAGGTTGACTAATCAAAGGTCATTGGATACTTCCATGGATCTGTACTAAGAGAGGTGAAAAATAGATAGCGTGGGGAACAGAGGCGCTTACTATGGGACCATCTTTTTGTTGGGGTTGCTTCTCCGTTAGTCTCCTGGCATAGACACAAAACACACCAAAAATCTATCAGAATGCAAGTTAAAGCAGCATAAAAATTTCATTAGACTTAGGAAAGTAACTGCCCAAACAATTTAGACAAAAGAGAAGCATTGGCCATGCATATGTTTTTTGGTGTGGACCAAAGTAAATGAGCCAATGCAAAGCAGTACTGTAATGATATACAAGATTATTCTAGTAGCAAGGCATTCTATCATGATATAGAAGATACACTGCAGTACTGTCATGGTATACAAGTTTAATTGTTTCATCACGTTTAATTCTCAACTTAAAGTACAAGTAGGCAGTTTAGTAGTTATTTAGATATATATGATAATTATTATACATGATAAACAGGAAATTGAAGATATCAGGAATAGTATTTCACAATTTATAGCAACATCAATACCACAACCAAGCTATCACATAGCAGTGGACGCTAAATGTACTATGGGTAAAAAGAAGAGGCTCGCAACAGCCCAATATACTGACTACTACACTTCATCTATTGATTGTAAAACTGACATGGGTAATCATACACCCAATAAAGCATTAGAATGGACATTTCAACTTAAAGCTGAAACTATTGTGCTAACTAAACTAACGATGAATTTAGCAGTGCTTACATCTGGTCTGAACTGACGCTATAAGAATAGTAGCCGCACATCAGAGGCTATAACAACATGCAAGCATTACCACAAGCACCTAGCATGCACGACAATAGTATATTATAGTCATTACACAGTTCAATCAAAACAGCCAGATATTTTGACAGTTCAAATATAACTTGCTAAAAAATTAGTCTTCAAGCTTTTCGTCAAATTTCTTTGGCCATAACTCCTGAAAAGAGAGATGAAAAGCAAGTTTTTAGAGTCCCAATCTAGGAAATATATTATAAATAATATGAGACAAGAATCATATCCTATAAACACGCAAAGAAGTTTTAGTCTCATTTTGACACTAGAGTAACAACACAGAACACATTTGTTGATGGATTCTCAAACACAAGTTAGTGTCAGTCATCTTACCAAGTACACTGATACCAAAATGATTTCCTTAATGGAAATATAACACATCATGTGAATCTACCTACAATTAATGCTGGCAAGAACAATCAGATGATGATTGAAAAGCTTAAATAAAGAACATAAGTTCAACAATCTGATATATATCAACCCAACAGCAACAGATATGCTACATCAAAAAGTGGTACCACAAGACGAGTAGAACCAAAAGATAGGAGGTTCTCAAGCTGACAAATTAGAAACATCCCTGACAAATTACAAATAGGCATCTAGGGGCGCATAGCTGGTTATCATTTCCAGTGATTCACATCATAACAAAATGAATTATATAGATACAACCAGAACATCAGGTCTAGCCATTTTCAATTTAGTAGTTAATAAGAGAAGAGGGCATAGAACCTTGAGGCATTCTTGTGGGGTTGTGGATGATGAAGGTTGTCCTCGCAATATGTAGTGGTCGTCGTGGTGCTTGAAGCTAAATAAGGTACCTTCCACAGGGTGGAGGAAGAACCGGGGATGGCATGCAACTCCATAATGAGAGGTCGAACTTATCTAATCTGTAGAAGACAGTGTTGCTGCTATTACATCACTCCATCAGGTCTGCGAGAACAACCAGTATGAATAAAGTTAACAGTAGCATCAAGCATCAAATCTCAGGTAAAGCTAGTAGTACAAGAGTGTGCTATGAACAGAGAACATCCAACAATTCCTAAAAACTCATGGTATCAATATCACATGCATCAACAGTTCAAAACTTCTTACAGAGAATCAAAAGTAAAACAAGCTTATCCATCACTAGCAGGCATACTCACAAATAATGAACGGAAAGAAGGAACTATAGAAGAAAGTCTATTTCTTGTATAAGTGCACAGATATAAGAATAAGAATATATTCATGCTCTAGTTACACAGTCAGAATATATTAAACAAGGAACTGCAGAAGCAAGTCTTCACTATAGTTACAAATTAAGGAATGCACTACACGGTCATAACATTGTTGTAGAAGAGGGACTGAATATTCAAGAAGGCAGATGGTGTCATGCATGTGGAACCTGATGCTGTGCTACTTGCGTAGTGTCCGCACCAGTGAGTGCGGAATCGAGGGGCTCAGAGCCAGTGAGACGGCGACTCTCTTCCTCCCCAAAATCTTTGTGCTGCCACTGCTTGGAAAGCTCAAGCTGGTGGCGAGAGTCCCCTTCGGCATATGCTGTCCAATAGCCATTTACCCCTTCCGCTGGTTGAACTCTACACAAATGAAGATTCGGGATGCTTAAACATAGCAGCTATATTCACTAGAAAGTCTTTAAGAAATTCAATGAATTTTCAAAATAAATTCCCCTATGAACCACTTTCAACAAACTGCTAGAACCGCTCCAGAAATCACAGAGCAAAGCATAAAAAATACCTAGACTTTACTGACGTCAAATAGTATTAACTTCCACCCCAAGCAGTCACATTTCAATAGATACGGCGCATTAAAGGGCCAGTCAACCAGTTCACCATCTATGCTTGATTCAAACTAGTGCCTTTTTCAGAGTTTCAAAACACAGTTAAAATGTATACTGATTGAGAACACACTACTTCAGAAGCCATATATATTTTAGCATTTAGGAAACCAAAAGAACATACGACGAGGCTGAATTCACCATCGAGGCATAAAAGCCATAAAAGCCATATATATTTTAGCATTTAGGAAACCAAAAGAACATACGACGAGGCTGAATTCACCTGAGCCATAAAAGCCATGACGGGGCAGACCCGAGAAGCTCTTTAGTGCCGAAGAACGAATACCTAATGATCTGCATAACAACACCCAACGCTTAGTAACGAGGTAAATTGTTCGTAGGGTACATAATTTGGGTTTTGTTTGTATCAATGGAGCGACCATATCACTTTGGAAGCCTATGTGTAGTATATAGTGTTACTAGGCGCAATTGTTTTGTGTTGAATTTTCAGGTCACAACTATCTGAAATAGGAGTTAGGACATCAACATCCTGATGCCAAAACCATATCCTTGAATTATTGCTTGACGAGTATGTTTTCAGCCAGTCTTACAGCAACAACGCGCCTCTCAACTCGATAATACTAGGATCAGTCTGAAGAAGTGTAATCCCCGTCTGTTATAAACAGACTACTAGTGGTGACGCTATGAAATCCATATGATACATGATGTAGTGAGAGCAAAAGCATACCTCGGTGACGGACCAACTGATGACGAGGGAGCTCACCAGCATGTGCGTCCTGGTCTGCAAGCAGAAGGGGAAAATGAGTAAGGTTAACAGGTCGTGGCACTGTAACTCTAACTGCAAGTAATGGGGTCGTGCAAGGCGAGGCGAGGCGAGGCTAGCTGACCTCGGGGAAGCTCCAGAGGATTCCCCAGGTGACGAAGAGGCGCGAGCCGATCTATGGCAGCGTGGCCGACACCGGCGAGCGCACGAGCCCGACGAGGCCGTGGATGATCTGAGGAGGACACACACGGCGCGGAGATTCAGAACAGAGCAGGCATAACAGAACAGGACGAAACAGAGGGGCAAGATCCGTCGGGCGGGGCGGTACCTCTAGGACGGCGGCGGTCTGTGCGAGCTGGAGCGGCCTCTGGACGGCGGCGTAGACGTCCTGGTGGCCCGTCTGTAGCAGGGTCGTGACGGCGTAGTAGAGCACCTGCGCCCTGCACCCACGCACACACGCAGGCAGGAGAAATTGAGTTAGTCCATGGGCGAGGGGATAAAGAATTGGATGTGGGGAGGAAAGAATGAAGAGATGAGCGAACCATCCGAAGAAGACGGCCCAGTTGTAGACGACGAGGTATGCGCGCTTGAGTGCCGCCGCCATGGTCGTCGCCGGCCGGATCGGGATGCTGTGAAAATGTGAGGAGTAGCGGGCCGAGCGGTGGCTTGGAGTTATAGGTGCGCGTGGGCAGGACGTGGTCGTTGGATTGGATGAGGCTTAATTGGGGCAGATGCAGATCCATGTCACACTCACTCACCGCCCGGAGCTGAAACCAAAGAGAGAGAACCCAGCTCAGCTCTGCTTCACTGCTCAGCAGCTCAGCTCTGCTCATCGTTGTGTGGGTGTCGATCTCCTTCGCCCTCGGTGCCGAATTCACCATCGAGGCTTCCGTTGACCGGACCGCGAAGGCTTCCGGTCTCGGCAGTGTAAGGTCTGGTGGAGCGGGATATGGGGGAGGTCGGAGATATGGATCAGAAGATGGTTGAGGGGCGGAGAGGAGGAGGGGCACTGGAGGTCTAGGGTGGCCGGAGATTGCAGACAGGGGAAGGAGGCGGCGCGTGAGGGTGGCTGAGATGTTACGAGGTAGAGGTCTGAGCGATGGGGGGGTGCGGCCTGACCTAGACCGAATTTGCGGGCCAAATTTTGGTGTCCCGTAGCCCAAAATCGAAGGGCTCTGGGCGCCAAGAAATTTCGCAATTGGCGCAGGTTCCCTACAAAATTTCGGTGGGTGAGTTTTGGAGCGTTAGATCGACCTGCTATGGACGGTTAAGATCCCTTCCGTGGGGTGATCCGTGGATGGTTGTCTTCCTTCATTCTGATTGGTTGGATAAAAGTGTCTAAAGATTGAGGGTTTGACGTAGTTTGACATGGACATAAAAAATTTAAAAAACGGTTCGAACAATATAAACCCTTCGTGTGGTCGTGGGTTATTTTTGTGGATTATTTCCACACGGGCCGCGCCCGGAGGGATTAAAAGCACATCGCGATTCTAATCTTACAGAAGTAGTTGGCCAGCCTATTGGTTAGGCTTGCCCTTGTTTGACCGCATGATCGTGGGTTCAAAGCCTAGGCTAACCTTTTTTGACTAACAATTTTACTATTTATGTAATAAATTTTGAGTTTTCTATTAAAAAATATATATTAATATAATTATTAAATTATACCTAATAATTCGCATGTCTCTTTTTGACTAATAGTCAATATTGACACATGGATAAGACATGAAGTAAAAAAACTGACACATAGACACGCCACATAGGCGCAATTGCTGATGTGGCCGACTACTCATTTCAAGTTATGCTAATTTGGACAATATGACGATTTAAAATCGTCATAGTAAGCTACAAGTAACACCATAGACTGCTTCCACCAGATTATGACGATTTCATCTAAAGTAACTATGACGATTTTTAGCAAAATCGTCGTAATTTTCTAGGGTATAGGCCCTCTTTAACTGCTTACGACCATCTCATGCAAAATCGTCATAACTCTATGACGATTTTGTTCACGGCCACTATTAGAAGGTCATAGAATAGCACATTCCTTGTAGTGATTGAAAGTGAGGTCTCGATGTCTCTTGTCAGCATAACTCTTCTGTCTGGATTGGGCGGTCTTGAGGTGCTCAGGGATCTTGTGAACTTTCTCTTCTGCTTCTCGTAGGATGTCGGGTCCAAAAATCTGACTCTCTCCTACTTTCGACCAATTCAAAGGGGTATGACACTTCCTTCCATACATGAATTCAAATGGGGCCATTAGCAAACTGACTTGATAACTGTTGTTGTATGAAAATTCTGCGAACGACAGACAATCTTCCCATTTTGATCAATACTCTAGCACACACTACTGCAGAACAGTCTATCAGTGACAGGCTCAAACTTGCCATTGGTGACGGACAAAGCCCCTGTCACTGATGACTAGTCACTAGTATGAGGCTACTAGTGACAGGCAAGTGCCTGTCACTAGTAAGTGTACTAGTGACAGACATTTATGTGTGCCTGTCACTAGTACATGTGTACTATTGACATGCAAAATAGATGCGTGTCAGTGATTACGATCAAATGTTGTGCCATTGTGGGTTTTGTAGTGACAGGCTCATTATCAAGGCTCATTATCAGCCTGTCACTAGTTTGGATTTTGGTAATAAAAAAATTAAATTCATTTTTCACTAATATTCCAAGCAGCAGAATAAAAATGCATTTTCCACGGGTATTTCAGATATCACAATAAAATGTTATACCAATGATATTCACATAAACCAATATAACACGCTAACAGAAGAGCATGAAATCTATCATAGACTAAGAAAGAATAGTTTCTTGACGAGTTATCTAGCAAGAATTTGAACTTTAAAGAACAACAACACCACGGTACATGTATTATGGTCATGTACATAGTTACAAGTTCCCTTCACTGTTATACATTTCCATCATCTTGATGAGGTGCAAGTTTTTTTATTATGTCTTCCCTGTATGGACCTAAATCACGCAGGACATTGATGGAATGTTTAACCTGATAAAACAAGGAAATGAGTATATAATTGTCAGCACTTCAGGTGAACTACCATTATTATACTATGAGCATACAGGGAAGGATAATGATACAGTGCAGCGATTATGGATAACCAAAAAATAGTATAATAAACAAAACATCAGAAAACAACTTATTGCATCATAACCAGCTAATACAGTCTGAATATTTATATGGTCTAGGAAATTTATCGTTTACAATCTCCGAGACACCATTAGTAACAACTTCATAATTTTTATCTCCAAACAATTTTCTTTCATCCACATATGTTTTCTCTTCACTCATTAGAGTTCATTTCCCTACTACTTTAGTTCTATTTATTGCAGAAAACGAAGAAAATCAGATAAATACACAAATTTCAAGAAATACGACATACATAATTATGAACCTACAAGAATATAAGTAATATAATATATTAAAAAAGCTATGAACAGCATGCAGAATAGGATCAACTATGTTCAGAGAGACAAACTTCAATGAGGAGGACATGTGAACATACAAAAAATAGTGATATTACTTGTATGAAATAACATGGAAAAGATGATCCAGCACAAACCTGATTGCCTATAGTGAAGTATACACTTTCTGCAGACTATCATCAACTGAGTGCTATACATAAACAAGCGGCTATATGATGAGAGGGATGTTAAGTGGCAAAATGTAACCCCTGACAAAGTTATCGGAAGTCCGGCAGCCCGCACAGGACAATGTGTCTGAACTTTGGAGGCGACCGCTCTGCTCTGAAGTCCAATGCTGCACCAACTCCCACAAACAAAAATAGAAATAACTGATATAAAAATTAATTAGTTGACACCCATCTATAGTAATCTATACCTAATAATAAAATATGAAGTGTTTCTTACGGATTCCTTTTTTATAGACGGGTTTAACCCCTACAACTTTGAAAATATTACACGTTGTCCACCGCCAAATCAATAAACGGTTCCTTAGCCGACGTGCCACCCGTGGACCATACAACCCTGCCCACAAGCCCACAAACTGACGCCCTCCTGCTCTCGATTCGTTTTGCCCGCAGCCCAAGCGAGGGCAAAGGAGGCCAGAAGATGAGAAACTCCGCAAATCCTGATTCTGACCACGTGGAGATTGTGGACGAGGAGCCACTGCCGATTTCAAGCACCTCAAGCACTTGCCCCTGATCGACTCGCCCTTCCCAGCATCGCTTGCATCCTCAAGGACGTCGTTGCGCCCGACGCGACTCTTCTGCAGGTGATGAAGGGAATATATACGACGAGACTTCGCGATCCCTCCTATTCTCGCTCCCTGGCCGAAATCGTCGTCACCTACAAGGCAAGGATCTTGCAGGAGGAGGGCCGACGAGGAGTTTACACGGATGGAGAAATCTACACACTTCAGCCACAAGAGCCATATGTTCCCGCAAGTAATCTACATATAGTTTTCCAATTTAGAATGTACATTTGCATACAACAAGCAACAGCGGAAATCAGGAGGAAAAAGTACACAAACCAGTAGTGGTTGCTGCTGCTCCCGTCGCTAGCGACTCAAACTTTCAGTATCAGCTCCGTTTGTGTATTCTTTTAAGATTTGTGCACTACGTGGACGCCGTCGGCAAGAGGTGTGCCACCTCCTGCGCCGCGACGGTGTGGTCTGCTCTGCGTGTGCATCACGTCGTGCGTGCCGAGTGCTTCGATCAATCTTTTAGTCAATTTTTCGTGATCCGAGTTGTCTCTACAGTGTCCCGCTTTGCTGCAGCGACTACAAATATTTGGCATCGGAGGCGATAGCAAGGAGCCAAGGATGCTCTATCAGGAGAGCAGAGACGCTCCGTCAGCAAAGCAGAGTTAGGAGCGACAAGAAGCAGAGCAGCGACAAGCAGCAATAGCAGGGGCGAGCTTAGGAAAAATAAAGGGTCTGCTCGTTGAATATAAAACAAGCTAGAGCACGGACTACTTCAGGAAACTAGTCTTGGATATACAACAACTTCAGGAAGCTTGGATAGGATCCTTAGCGATTCATACTCAGTACTGGTTCTTCTAGATCATACCTTTGTATGCTTGCATCCACATGTCAATGACATATTAGATTATAATGTTAGCCGAAGGTTACGATTCAAGGCATCGAGCTTCTGATCTCCTAAATCAACAACTCAGTCGACGTATTTGGGCATTGACAGGAAGGGGAGGGAGAGTAACAACTTGAAGAGGAGAATGGAAGGGGGAGAGGAGAGGAATCAACCGTGAATTTCACGATGGGCGAATTTTTCATGGCAAAGATGAAGAGGAGATGGACAAGAAAAATTCATAGAGATTTGCAGTTAGTCTTATTTTTTCTCCTGTTACAACGTACGGACACCTTTTCTAGTTAGATACAAAAGTGAACTTTTAGTTTTCACGTGTAAAGTTTACCGATGACAAGATCGCTAGCAGGAAACGAAATCCAAGCACAAACAAATTGTAACACAGTTAAATGGATAATTAGGATACTGGTAGATGATGCATACCTAGATTGGGGATTTCCATCAAATTCCACGGTGCAGGTCTCTGAGACATCAACTCAGAAATTGGTCACAGGGCATCTGGATGTGGCGGACAATCAGCATTGCAACGCACTGCAGCATTAAAAAGTTGCCAAAGCCACGAGACAAAAGACAATCAGGGGGCCGTCGAATTCCTCTGAACTCCTGAGCGCGGGATCGATCGATCAGAGCCATCGGGTGGCGTCGGGATGGACCATGGCTGATCCACACGGGAGGAGAGAGGGAGAGGGAGGAGGGATCCCATTGAGATCTACCGATTATGTCGACGGGGCAGATTTTCTCGTACTCGTGGCGACACTTCTAGGGCATGTACCTTTCTGCTTTCACGATGGTTGGTGATATATGGCGGCGACTCCGACTCTCCGACGACCATGGCGAATAGGTAATCGTGATGATCCCAAAATCTGAATAATAAACAAGGGATCAACTGGAATTGCGTATTGAAATAGGTAGACCTAGATTGATTTAATAATGGAACTTGAACATCCGCATGCATGAGATTGAATTGATGAGCACAAACGTGGGAAGAGGCACATGTATATCAGATTGGATCTTAGATGAGCGGTTGAAGAAAGATGGTGGCGGCTGAAGATGTGGAGGCTAGGGGAAAGGTAGACGGGATTATGTATTAAGTGAATTTTTTTCCGTGAAATAGAAAGCCCCGAATATTATGTAAAGCTAAAAAGATTAGCGCCAAGACCAATTTTTCATAGAGTTTTGTAATTGAGGCGGGTGAATTTTTTTATCTAACATAAATTATACTCCTCTTTCTGGCCTCGACAGATACTAGTGACTGGTATATTTTTTATCTGTCACTACCCTTAGCGTTTTCAGTGACAGGTAGTTATAAACGCTTGTCACTGAGTAATATTTTCATTAGGCCGGCCTCCACCAAAATTACTAGTGACAGACAATTTTATGCGCCTGTCACTAGTGTTTCCTAGTAGTGACATTCATATTGTTGCCTGTCACTAGGAATACATACTAGTGACAGGCATAATTTTGCCCGTCACTAACCACCTGGAGGCTATAAGACTTTTTGCAGTAGTGACATAGGCTCTCAACATATCTTCGAGTATTTGGTTTACTCGCTCCGTTTGTCCGTCAGTTTGAGGGTGATAAGCTGTGCTGAAATCTAGTCGGGTTCCTAATCCTTCTTGGACTTTCTTCCAAAATCTCGAGGTAAACTCGGTTCCTCGATCCGACACGATGTTCTTGGGGACTCCGTGCAAACTGACGATTCTAGCAATGTATAACTCTGCTAGATTCAAATTTTGGTAAGTGGTCTTGATAGGTAATAAATTGGCGACTTTGGAAAATCTATCAACTATGATCCAAATAAAGTCTTTTCACCTACTAGATGTAGGCAATCCGGTGATAAAGTCCATTCCAACTGAATCCCATTTCCATTTCGGAATCTTCAATGGTTGCAACAGTCCCGCGAGTCTCTGATGTGCCACCTTGACTATCTGACAAATGTCACACTTGGCTATGTAGCTTCCGATTTCTCTCTTCATCTTATGCCACCAAAATTGCTCCTTCAAATCTTGGTACATCTTCGTTCCTCTGGGGTGGATAGAATAAAGAGTACCATGGGCCTCTTTCAAAATAGCTTGCTTCAATTTGGAATCTGCTGGCACACAGATACGTCCATTGTTCCACAAAACTCCTTCTTCATCTTCGGTGAATCCGGATACTTTGACTGTAATGATACGATGCTTGATTCCGTCGATACCAACATTTCCTTTCTGCGCCTCCTTGATCTGACCGATCAAAGTGGGTTGGAGTTCTATGCTAGCCAAAAATCCTTCACTTACTAATTCCATTCTAAAATCTTCCATCTCCTTGTGCAAACTTGGTTGCTCCTTCAGAATCATGGAGTTCAAGCGGCACGACAATCTACTAAGGACATCTTCTACCACATTGGCTTTACCGGGGTGATAGTGTATGTCCAGATCATAGTCCTTGATTAGCTCTATCCATCTCCTATGGATCATATTCAGCTCCTTCTACGTGAAAATGTACTTCGGGCTCTTGTGATCTGACTAAATCTCATAACGGTTTCCCATGAGGTAATGCCGCCATGTCTTCAGGGCTAGAACTACAACTGCTAGTTCAAGGTCATGGGTAGGATAATTCTGCTCATGTTGCTTCAATTGTCGGGATAGGTAAGATGTAACTTTGCCTTCTTGTATTAGCACACATCTGAGACCGATCTTGGATGCATCACAATACACATCAAAAGGCTTCGTGATATCCGGCATGATCAAGATTGGGGCTGAAATCAATCTCCTCTTGAGTTCTTGAAAACTCGCTTCACATTTGTCCGTCCATTCAAACTTCTTATCCTTCTTCAACAATTGGGTCATGGTTCTTGCTATACTTGAGAATCCTTCTACGAACTTGCGGTAATATCCCGCTAATCCGAGAAATGTACGAACATGGGTTTGAGTGGTTGGGACTTGCCAATCTTCAACATCCTTCACCTTTGCAGGGTCAACGGCAATTCCTTTGGCTAATACGATATGTCAGAGGAATCCTACCTCCTATAACCAGAATTCACATTTGCCAAACTTGGCATACAGCTAATGCTCCCTAAGGGTTCCAAGGATGGTCCTCAGGTGTAGCTCATGTTCTTCTTCCGATTTGGAATAGATCAGAATGTCATCGATGAAAACAACGACAAACGTATCCAGGAAGTCCATAAAAATCTTATTCATGAGGTTCATGAAATAAGTGGGGGCATTGGTTAATCCAAAAGACATGACACTATACTCATACAATCCATATCTGGTGGTAAAGGGCAGTCTTTGGAATATCCTCTACGGGAATCTTGAGTTGATGATAACCAGTTCTAAGATCAATCTTAGAAAACACTTTGGCACCGGTCAACTGGTCAAACAAATCTTCTATCTTCGGCAGTGGGTACTTGTTCTTGATGGTGACATCATTCAACTTCCGATAATCCATACACAAACGGTTACCTCCATATTTCTTGTCCACAAATAAAACATGTGATCTCCATGGAGAAGCACTTGGTTGAATCAGTCCTATCTCCAGCATAGCATCCAGTTGCTTCTTCAGCTCCACTAATTCAGACAGGTTCATACTATATGGTCTCTGGGCTATGGGTTCGGTTCCAGGGATTAGTTCAATGATAAACTCGATATCCCGATCCGGGGGAATACCGGGCAAAACATCTGGAAATATATCAGGGTATTCACAGACTACTCTGACTTGGTCAATGGTTGGTTGGGCTAGACTCTTGTTGCACTTGAATTGATGGGGCAAGGTTTCAGATACATGCCCTACTGATATTCCAACTGTACTGGTCATGGTTATGGCTTTCTTGGCACAGTCGATTAATCCTTTATGTTTCGACATCCAATCCAGTCCTAGTACTACTTACAAACCTTTAGTTCCGAGTACTATTATATTAGCATTAAAATCTATGCCATGGATTCGGATAGGTACGGCCTTGGAAATTTATCTAGCTTTGGTGGTTGAACCAGGTATTTGAACTATCATAACATGCTTCAATTTTGTTGGTTGAATCTTACTAGTGCATGCAAATTCTTCGGTAACAAACAAGTGCGATGCTCCAGAATCAAATAACACTCTTGCAAGTAATGAGTTAATATAAAACATACCCAGCATGACATTTGGAGCTTATTGGGCTTCTTCGGCATGCATGAGAAACAGACAGCCGTTGCGGTTGAGCAAATTCCCTGGGGCGAATCTTCTTCCAAGCTGAACACGATGCTGCTACTGAGCTGGGGCATTTGCATTGGGGGCTGCTGCAGTCTTCTTGGGGCACTCATTGGAATAGTGACCCTTGGTTCCACATTCATAACAAGTCACATGAGACTTGTCCTTTGCTACAACAGGCACAACATTGCTTACAGTCCTTGGGGCAGTGTTGGTGCTGGTGGCGACATTGTTGTTGTTGAACTTGGGTGGTGCACGGTTGAAACTTTTGGAGTTGCCTGGGTTGTTGTGGTTTCCTCCGGGCCTTGGGTTTCCACAGTTGGGATAGGTTGGACGGTTCATCGGGGGTCTATTGGTTCTTGGGAAAAATCCTGGAGATGGTTTGGCGTAATACTTTGGGATATGATGGGTTCCTGGTTGATGCATCATTCTACGCTTGCGGTTCTCATTGGCTTGGTTGCTCTTGCCTTCCATCTGAATGGCAGAGTCCACTAAGGCTTCAATGTCAGCAAAAGGAATGTTGACTAACACTGTTTGCATCTCATCATGCAGACCGTTCAGGAATATCACCTTGTTCTTAGCTTCAGTGTCAATCTCATTTTGTGCATACCTAGCCAATGACAAAATTTTGTCACGGTACTCAACTACTGTCATCCTTCCTTGCTTCAGTTCCCTGAATTCATCTCTCATCCTCTTGATCAAACCCGGTGGCACATGGGTTTTGCTGAACTTGATTTTGAATTCCTCCCAAGTCATCATTTGTCCTCTAGTCATGGTGCGAACGCTGTTCCACCATGCTCTTGCATCTCCTGCCAGATAGTGGGTGGCAACCAGTACCTTCTCATTAGCCTCCACTCCTGCGACTTCCAAGTTGTTCTCCATGGTTTGCAACCAATCATCTACATCTAGGGGCTCTTCAGACTTAGTGAAGATAGGTGGATTGGTGTTCTAAAAGTTCTTGAGCTTTGATCCATGGGTCCTGGTTTCCATGGCCTTGGTTGTTGTTGGCCATCTGAGCTATGTGTTGAAGGGTGGCTAAGTTGGCTTGATGTTCGGCTCTTTCAGCTTCGCGGTCCAAAACCAACATTTGCAAGATTTGCAACATTGGGTCCAGGGATGAAGTGCTTCCTCCGTGATGCATCTGAAGATTGAGATATATCATGATAAAAGAGGGAAATTTCTAAGGTTCAGGGGTTTTGTTTTGGAAAAGTTTTTGAAGTTTGACTCAGATTTTTCTAGCAACTTGATTTTCATTCATTCATAGCACACGATACAAACACACACCACAACAAAGAAAACAGATGGTTTTAAGAACCATTCTAGGAAACTACAATACAATGGGACCGAATACAACTCACTAATGCTAGTGCTCAAGTGCTACTACTCCTCGGAATCGGTGTCCTCATCATCCTCATCATCATCATAAATGAAGGCAAAGTCATCCTCATCGGTGAAGAAGTCCATGGCTTGATCCTCCAGAAAGTCATCATCATCACTGAGGTAAGAATAGGGATCTCCACGGATATCTTCCCCTGCATTCTCCCTCTCCTCATGCTGCATGTCCCTCTCGTGGACGGTCTCCTCCAACTCTGTGATCATGTGGCGAAGGCGGGCAATGATGCGCTCCTTCTTGTCGATCTGACGGCGACGAGACTAGTGATCCTTCACTAGCATGGTGATGGTCTGATCCTCTAGGCAACAATGGCATAGTTGTGGTTGGCGTAGGAGCAGGCATTGTCCAACTCCTTCTGCCGGTCATACATCATGAAGCTGAGGTGGTCCACTTGATTCTTTAGCTCAGGGTGATATGGTGCCTCCAGTGGCTGTCCCATAACATCATGCCTTGGGCAGAATTCAAAGCGGGTACCCTTGATCTGATTGATACGCTGCTCACACAGATGGGCAAGCGCTTCCTGCATGGACTTGGCAAGTCCATCTAGCCATTTGTTCTCTCTAATGGTGAACTGAATTCCCTTTGAGGTGGGGGCTTCAATCTTTCCTCGGAGACTTGCAACAATCAGCCATTGCAATTCCTCTCCTTCCTGATCATTGAGCTAAGCTCTGAAGAACTCGGGGTGTAGGCACTCCAGAAGTTCCGAGAGCTGGTCCAAATCACGCTCAAAGATGAGATCTCCTCCATTCCCCAACTGATAGAACTTGCTATACTTCACGTCCATCTATAAGAATGTAGGATTAGTAAGTTAGTAGAGTGATCAAGTGTGTCAAATTTTATGTAAGTTTGCCAAAAAAATTGAGGAACATGAATTTTCATGAAAGAATCTAAGTGATAAGAATGAGAATAAGATTTCATAAATACTCTCTTCCTTTGTTTTGAAACTATGTTTTTGATTCCAACGTCCATCCTAAACTAGGGTCTCCTATGGTCAGGATGGCTCTGATACCAACTTGTCAACACCCGGATTTTCAATCCAAGATGCCTGATATGCCATACATCAAAATCCTAGGATTGCCATTTTTGCGAGACATGATAGGTTGGATATCGCAGTACATCATCCATTCCAAACCATACATAAGGTCTTACAACAAATAAAGGATAACATGATCCAGTCTTAATACAATCATAGAAGCGGAATAACGTAATAATAACGGTAGCGTGGGCGAAGATCCATCTTCATGGTCATAGGCAATGCTGACGATGGGAGATGATCCTAGTTGTCATAACCTTCATGCGGTCCATCCTCCTGATAGTCCTCTTCATAGTCTGGCCACGGGAATAGCCAGGGACAAAGCCATGAGTACTCTTTAAGTACTCGCAAACTAAGACTAACAAGTGAAGTGGTTTTGAGTAGGAAATACTAGGCTCTAGGTTGTTTTGCAAAAAGCCAGATTTACCTTAACTGAGTTCGGAAGCAAAGAAAGCTAGCTGAAAGTTTTATAACACCTAAGTGGGAACTTGAGTTTTCATATCACAACCCTGTTGTGGTCAAGTCAAAGTAATGATTCATTAACAAGTCATTTTGAAAACATCTGACGACAGAACAGTGTGGCCACTCCAACTGTCCATAACCGCGGACGCGGATATTCGAATAGTTTGACACTCTGTAGAGGTGGTACACTTTCACCACAATATTCGATACATCCATCAGGAACAATCCTGAATTCACCATACTTAGTATGCGGATAATCAATCCTAACCTTTCAATTACACGCCCTAGTATAGGCACCTCTCCTGTGAGTTTGGCCTCCCAACCATGACCAACTATCATCTTGGGAACTGCACAGGTGGACAATCTTCACAAGGTAGCCTCAGCTCAAACCTTGGCCGCAGGGGAACCCATACTAAGGTATATAAATTTCCAGTCAAGCCCTACCCAAATTTCGGGTATTGTGGTTGTACGGTAAAATTGGAATGGTATCGCATCCAGATAACCATCAGTTTTATAAAGGGCTAAGGCTCATGCCTCAACATTTTCATCATCAAAATCATCTAGTGTTCAAGAACACATGTCAAAACATTTCAGTAGAATGACTCATCATTCTAAGGTTTTCATAATCATTTTCACCAAGTATTCCCATCTAAACTGATCAAGTTTTATGCTTAGCACTAGAATCTACAAGTGGGGGTAAACTAATGAGGGGCGGTAATCAAGTGTGAATGATCTAAGTTCAATCTCATGCCTCAGGATGACATCAAGATTTATCTAACTTAGGTCAAGTTTTTTGCTACCTTTAAACATCTTTCTAAAATCTAAAAGTCACTAAGTAAACTCCAATAGAAAGCTTTGGTAAAGAAATAAAATAACTAAGCTTGCAAATAAAACTAGGATTGGGTATAATCAAGTGGTGGAAGCTTGAAAGTAAAAATTGCATGGTTTGTCTTAGCTTGCTAAGATAGTAGCTTGCTAAGTTAAATTGTATAGGGATGCTTGCATAATTGCAAGTATAAGCTTGCTTAGATAGCCTGCCTTGTGCAGAGCAGTGGTTGAAGTTCTCCTCTGCTTCTTCCTCGTAGTATCCTCCTTCCTCCTCGTATCCTTGGTCGATACTAGCGTCTATAAATAAATACGAGGTACACAATCACCAAACAATTCTTAACTACTTCTATTTAGCACACAAGGGTTCACACTAGATGATCTAGCATCACACTATTATCACAAAGATTAAGGCAATAGTTTTATTTATTTTATTTTAGAAAAGTAATTTCTACTCATTGAAAAACTACTTAAGATTTAATATTCTCCAACTAAAACATGGGATCATGTTGACACATGTCATCACCACATATTTCAGTACATGGGAATGTGATTTAAAGTGGTGTCATAATTTAATAAGGTTTAACCCTTTTATTTTAATTAAATAAAGTGACTAGAAATGCCTATGAGGCATTCTTTTATTGCTTGTCCATTATTTCTGCAACTAAACCTATATATTTTTATATATTCAGAAAAGTCTTGTCAAATGTGATTTTTGAGAGTTGGAATAAACTCAAAAGATTTTGTGGTTGAATTTTGAAAATTGTTTGAATGCAGAAAAGCTTCTTCCTTGTTATTTTTACTATAGGTGATCTACAACTCTAAATGATTTGAATCCAACGGGCTTGGATTAATAATTTCAGTACCTTTCTAGCAAAATTAGTTTCATGCAATTTGGTTCAGTGAATCGATCTGGGTTGATTTTTGAATCTGGGCTGAACTAAGTTTGAAACTAAATGAAATAACCTAAATTCAAACTACTGGGTCACGCGGGAAGTTAATTGGGCCGTCCCACGACACACAGCATGCACGCAGTTGGGTTTAAGTGAATGTGCCCACCAGTCAGCGAGACAGGGGTGCAAAGGGGTACAGGGCAATCTAGACCATACGATCAACATCAGATCCAACGGCTGGGGCTTGTCGTCTCCGTCGGGCAACGCCGGCGAGACTGAACCCTAGCACGGCCAGTGGGGGTCTACGGGGGCTCACCTGGGCTCAGGCGAGGGTCCGCGATGGGGGCGAACGACGAAGTCGACAACGGCGAACCTCCTGGTACCGGTGGCTCCTCCTAGGGAGGCTCCAATCGACGGTCCTCTTCTCCTCCTCCACGACAGACTCCGGAAAAAATATGGCGACCTACTACTCGGTTGCTACGGGGATGAGGTGGGGTGGTTCTGAGAGAGAGGGGAGTGTGATGGTGTGCGAAAATCAAACGGGGGTGGCCTCTATTTATAGTGCAACGAGGGGACCGAAGGGCGCGGGTGGAGCTTGTCGTGGTCGTCGTCACAGTGAGATAATGGCATGGGCGATGGTAGGGGACGGTGCTCTGCCTCCTGGCTAAGCTCAATGGCATGGTCGCGAGGTGCGAGGCGGTGCGAATTGGTCGGAACATTGCGATGCTCTGGGCGGGTCCGACGGAGGTTTTAATGGCGCACGGGCTCTCCTGGTTGCGCGGCGATGAACGGGTAAGTCCTGGAGGTTCCTGGGGCGGTGGTGATCACGCACGCAAGCGGCCAGGGCGGCGCGCGGTCTATGCTCGCGTGTCGAGTGCGGCGCTCTCGCGCGCTTTCGGCATGGCACAAAGGCATAAGGCACGGCGGTTCTAGGGTGGTACAGGGGCTGGCAGTGCTTTGGCGTTAAACAGGGGGTGGCGATGGATGGTGGTCAGTGTCCCAGACAAGGTTGGCGAGGCTAGAGTTGCTCCTAGCTTGTTGTCGACAATGGGGTGGCCATTTGGGGCTCAGCATGCTCACCATTGATGGCAATGTCAAGCTTACAGTGAGCTAGGGCTAGTTAATTTAGTTTGATCATCTACTGAGAGGGTGCTGTTAACTAGAGGGGAGACAAGTTAGGCACAAACACTGCTCACTACAGTGTTTGATGTTTTGTTTAATTTGTGTTTGCAAGGTGTTTGATGAAATGGCCGAAAGAGATCTGAATTTGAATTTTTGAGTGAAACTTGGTGGGTGTACTAGTCACATACTAGGTAGTCTCTGGTTAGTTTGATTTGTCAAGGTGCACTGGTTTGGTTGGTTTTTGAGAATTGGTGATCTTCACATATGATATAGAGTCAATTTTGAATTGTCATTTGAATCAAGTTGCCAAATGTTTCTGTGAGTTTGAAAAGTGGGCTTGGGTTCACTTTTACTTGGTCTAGCAAGGGGTGAAAAGAAATGGAATTGTTTCTGTTTGAAATCTTGGACTAGAAACACTAAAAGTGGCCTAGTGGGCAAGATTGGCAAAAACGACCATTAGCTCATTTTGTTTGTTTTGAATTTCTCTTGATTTGTTTCTGCTTGGATTTAATTTAGATGATGTTGTTTTAATCAAACCATTCCTTGCTATTCACAACAATCACACAAGTCCATTCATGCATTCATATATTCATGACATACACACATGCATTCATAAAGATTTTACTTAACAAAAGTTTTTGTTAACCCTAATTTTGATGATTGGAACTTGATAATCTTGATCAATATTTTTGGGATGTTACAGCATTCCATCTTGAGAAGGGCAAGATCATCTACATCAATCTCAAGTGGAATGCTCAAGGCAAAGGTATAATCTTGATAGGTTTTCCCGTTTGCCGGTCTCATGTTGTTAGTGGGAGACCGGGTTTAGGATAGATAGCCGTACTATCAAGAGGGGATCTCGAATGAGTAACTCGATCATATTGTTCGGAGAGAGCTCAAACCTTTGCATACTTGCATCATTATATTTGGTTGTTATTTGGTCTTATCTATGTGAGGATATAGATCTTGTGGTAATCTCCATAACAAGCTCTTGTTCATCAAAATCGGATCTTCCGATTGTATCTTGTTGCGATTTTGATCTTGGCGGTTTTCTGGTTTCTCACCAAGTGAGGTATCTCACAATATATTACTTTATACATTCTCAGGTATCTCTTGTCGTCCTCTTTCCAACGCAATTGAAATCGGGTCAATCGGAGCTACCAAACAAAAGTTATAGTCGTTTGAATATTTGCCTATTTGTTATTGAAAAAGAAAAGCATTCTGTTTTATGGGTCGTGCGGTACTACCGCTCGGGCGGGGCGCTACTACCGCCCACCCCTGAACGCCCCCACTATCCTCTGCCTTGCCCGACACCTGGGTGCGGTTCTACCGGACCGGCCCGGTACTACTGGTCGGGCAGGCCGGTAGTACCGGCCGGCCTAGGAACACCCCCAGGCCAACCCATCTTGACCCTCCCTGGCACCCAGCTCCTCTGCAGCCATACTCCCGCGCTTGGGCCATGCTGCTGCCACTTGCTAGTTGGGCGCTGCCCGCGCGCCGCCCCGCGCTCGCTGGCGCACGCTCGGGCTGCCGCACGCTGCTCCTGTCTCGCGAGGCTCCCCCACGCGCGCGCCCGCGCCAGCTGGTTCCCGCGCAGCGCGCCTCACTCCCGCACGCTGCCGCCTCCCGCATTGACCGCTCGCTGCGCGCGCTGTGTCGTGTGTCGCTGGTTCCCCCGCGTGCGTTGCTTGATGGGCCCGCCTGCCGCGCGGCCCCGCGCTGGCTCCCATGTTGACCGATGCTTCCGTGTCGTTTGCTGGCTGCATGCAATACTGCTAGCCCCAATTTCCGCGCTCGCTGTGTGTTTTTTCGGTGATCCGGTACTACCGGCCCTGACTGAAAAGTGCCCCAACGGCTAGTTTTTCTGGGCCGCTATTTATGCCTTTTGCCCGTTTTAAGTTTGGGTTGTTTCTTCCTCCTTTATTTGTCTAAGCTTTTCCCCCATTTGCTCTCACTCTAAAATCTTGATTAATCTCTTCCCCTCTGATGATTCTTGCCCATATTTGAGTGGAAGAGAGAGAGGAGATCTAGATCGACGTTTTGACCAAACCAAAACATCTCTTTGTGAGTGTAACTTTGGGATCTAGATTTTGGGGGATTTTGTGTCCCTCTTTGATTCCTCCTCTCTTCTTCCCCTAATAGCTTTAGTAGCTTTGTTGGAACTTGAGAGTGAGGGATTGGAGCATCTTTGTGGTGTTCTTGGCTTTTGCATTAGGTGCATCGGTTTGAGTTCTCCTCGGAGGATTTGGTTCGTGATATTCGTTGAAGATTGTCCTTCTTGGGTTCTTGGAACCCTAAACGGTTTTGTGGCCTTGGTGGCATTTGTTGGGAGCCTCCAATTAAGTTGTGGAGAAGTGCCCCAACCTTGTGAGAAGTTCCGGTTGCCACCAACAAGTGCACCGATAGTGGAAGTGTGGATCGATCCCGTTGGGGTGAGATTCACTAGAGAATAAGGGAGGCCTTTTGTGGCGTAGGTGGTTAGATACCACCCCCTATCCAAAAAAGATGTACTCCATGTTGGGAGGAACTTGGTAAAATATCGTCGTCCTCGCGTGCCTCGGTTATCTCTATACTCGAGCTCTTACTTATGCACTTTACTTTGTGATAGCCTTCGTGCTTGAATTATATATCTTGCTATCACATAGTTGTTTGTCTTGCTTAGCATAAGTTGTTGGTGCACATAGGTGAACCCTAGATTGTTCTAGGTTTTGTGCTTAACAAAGTAAACGTTAGTTTTATTTCGCCTTTGTTGAGCCACTCTCGGAAAAGCTTTAATCGCCTATACACCCCCCTCTAGGCGATATCTGTATCCTTTCAATTGGTCTGCTAGAGTCACTGACGTGTAGGACCCACATGCAAAAAAACTTTGGCGGGTCAACATCTCACGAGGAAGCGGAAATCTTAATTTTGGCACGCGCCCGTCGAGCTTTGTCCATGTTTTTAGCGGTTTCGTCGTAGTAGAGGGGCGCGAAACCGATTTTTTTTTTGCATTAGCCACGGTCAAGACGAGAATTTCATCGTGGAAGACGCTCCTTCTATGATGACCGACGGGCCCAGTCATTGCGGAAGGAAACATTTCTTATAGTGCATACATATCTTGTTCTCAACCTTTTGTAGGTTGCTTGTTGGCATGAATTTGTGTATTTGCAAATGTTGTGGTTCTTGCTTTGGTGTTTAGGAGTTCTCTCTATTGCAAATGTGTGTATGTTGATATGAGTGCATGTAATGGGGACTATAAAAAATCATGCTCATGATTCACCAATCCCAAATATGTCAATCTAGCAATTTTATTGCATATATTTTTCTCAATTTCTCTCATATGCAATAGTGAGTATTTTTCAAAGTTGATTTCTATTTGGAATACTTGTTGCTTTTTCCATATATTCCAACTATCCCCTTTTCCCTTTGTAATAGTTGTAATGTACGTAGTTTGTTGGTATTTGAAGTTTATCGATCTACAATAAGATATATTTGAGCCTTGGTCATGCTTTCAAGCAAAATATTATTGGTAATATTCTATGACTTCCTTTTACTTTTCATGTGCTTTCTTGAGTATCTATTTTGTGTGCGTATGTTTATTTGTGGACATATATCTTGGTGATTTTATCCACCTAGGAACTTATACACATAAGGGAAGATAAATTTTAAGTTGATTTTGTATTTCTTGGAAACCACCTCTTTTATTCCTTTGGATTCTTCAGTGGCTTCCAAAATGATTTTGTGTATGAGTGCTTATCTTACTTGTTTGCATCTTCTGGAACTCATATTTGTTCCATCTTGCCTTGTGTTGTTAAATGAGTTTGGGGGAGTGAGTATTCCATGTTTATGCACTTTGTTTCCAAATGTAATTATTATAATTGGTGCATAATACTTGGGGAGATCCCCTAATTCATTTAAAATGCTCTTGTGATGTCTTCTCCATAATATGTGAGTTCTAAATGCGTATGAGGGAGTGAGGATTCCATATTTGTGCATATTGTATTCAAATACAATTATTCTAAATTATGCACAAAGTTTGGGGAGCTTCTCTATTTTCATTTAAACATTCATTTTCTCTTATCATAATATCTTGTTATATGTTCTTGGTTATTTTAGATCTTCTGATTGCTTGCTTCATTTGTTGATACATCTTTCATTTTTTATTTATGTTTCCAATCTTTGTGTCATCAATATTGTCGGGGGGTGACCCCCGGATGAGGCAAGCCAGGCCTAAGCAGGCCGGCTCCGAAAGCTACCGGCCGGCTGGCCACTAAACAGAAGAACCCCAGCCGGATGGCTGATCCTATCCGGTTGGATATTAAAGCTTTCCCGGCTGGCCCGTCTAGCCAGATAGCCAGACGAACCGGCTGGGTGACCGTTTCCACCCAGCCCGCCTCAGATTCGGTGGAGGATGCAGAGGGGTGACGCTCCTTGCGGGGTACGCCTCGGGTCCATCCAGTCAACAGACAGGATGGTGTGCCGCCCTGACCGGTGCTACTAGACAAGGATAAAGCAAAGCGGTCGGCAGACCGCTAAAGAAGCCACGGGTGACCGTTAAAGCGGAGGATGACGTCCAAAGGAAGGCACTGGGCCACTGTAGCGCCGTCCACCGATGTACCGGAGACTGACCGGGTCCTGGTCCACCGGCTGAGGCCCTGCATCCGGCCCGCCCTGAAACCCAAAGTCCAAACAGTAAACCCTAGAGCCCACATTGTAACCTACCTCTCCCAGCCAGTATATAAGGGAGGGTAGAGCTAGGGTTCTAGGTAAGTTACACATTCTGTAGAGATATCCTCTGGATCATCATCTTCCTCTAGTTTCTAATAATTTCTAAGAAAACAGCTCCAGGATCACTTGTATTGGGCATTTGCCTCCCATATAGTAGATCTTGCAGGAGTAGGGGTGTTATCTCACAGTGAGGGCCCCAAACCTGGGTACGTCGCTGTGTTTGCAGTTCACCATGCCCAACCCATTGCGTTAGCCACCGATTGCATCCTGAGTGTCCCTCTTAAGCCATCCCCGATGACATTGCCGTGTTTCACACCACGACAAATATAGCTTTACTTCCTCCCAAGTACTCATCATTGGATATGTCCATATGCACACCTTTGGAGGAATTCTAACTATATTGGTCGTCTAGAACTTTTCACTCATTTTGGCAATCGATGCCAATGGGGGAGAAGTTTTGGAGTGTTTAAGGGAAGTTGGCATTTGCCACTCATTTTGTCATCAATTACCAAAATGGGGGAGATTAAAAGGGCATGTATGCCCCATGTGTGGTTTAGTTAATTAATGACAATCTCTATAGACTAATGTGCGATTTGAGTTTCACTTGTAGATTTTTTCCATTGGCATTTCTTGGTCCATGTGTTGGTCTCAAAGTTGAAAGATGAAGAAGATTGAAGGTTAATCAAGACAAGTGCGAAGAGTTGAATCAAGATGGATCAACCTCAAAAATGAATGAAGAAGGGCAAGCTCAATATGTGCCATCTCTAGTAGATCTAATGGATTGATGAAGACAAGTTTAAGGAAGAGGCATCCCTATGGTGTTTGGGCAAGCAATTTGCAAGTCTTCATCAAGCAATAGCAAGCAAGAGTAATCAAGGAAGGTGTTCCATCTTAAGAAGAACAAGACGGTCTACATCAATCTCAAGTGGAATGATCAAGGCAAAGGTATGATCTTGATATGGTTTCTCTTTTTCCGGTCTCATGTTGTTAGTTGAGAGACCGAGTTTAGGATAGATAGCCGTACTATCAAGAGGGTCTCTCGAGTGAGTAACTCGATCGCATCTTTCAGAGAGATATCAAACCTTTGCATACATAGCATCATATTTCTTGGTTGTTGTTGGATCTTGTCCATGAAAGGATCTAGAGCTTGTGGTTTTGGAGGTTTTACCGGTTCGTCGCTTCTAGAGAGGTCATATATTTATCCATTTTTTTATCCTCCAATGTTGTACTATGATGTTTCTTTGCAAAATCTTATAGAGCTTGTTGTTCATTTCAAAACAAGCCTAAGATCATCGATATCTGAGTACGGAATCAAAATTTATTGAAGTTTTCGTGCAATGTTGTCCATTTTTTTTGCTTGGGCGGTGGTACCTTCCCAATTCTGCCCAAACTTCTGGTGAAAACTGGTTTTTGTTCACTAACTTGTGTTTCTATTTACCGATAGTACTGGTGAAGCACCGGAAGTTCCGGTGGTGCGTGGATCTGGAAACACATGGGGTATCTTTCTAGTTATATATATTTATCTCCAGCCATTAGCATACCTACAAAATATTTCATACTTCATATGTCTCCAATAGGTGATGTATTAGCTTAGTTAAAAACTTAATGTTTTTTCAGTTTAGCCGAGTATATATACCGGTAGATATGAAAATATACAATCTCAAATTTATATTGGTAGATCCGTCATAAGATGTAGTTTTACATACTATTCCCCTCAATATATTTAGTCAAACTTAGAAAACATCATTGTTCAATATTTTCCTAGTTAATTAAAAAAAGAGTGCTAGACTATGTTTATATGCCATCTAATCTAGGATAAAGGGAGTAACTCGAGGTATTGCATGGTGTTGATGGATTCTTGCGTCGAATGTACAAATATTCTAATGTTTGGTAAATTTTTTGTTCTAACTGAGAATGAGCAAAGCTCGCGCATTGTGAATGATATCAAAACATATAATGATGCCGTCCATTGCAATATTTAAAAAACAAAAAATCATGTAAATGTGTCTCTTTTAGCACGATAATTTTTTCGCCTTCTTTTTTTCACCACTACCGTGAACTATAAGTAGAACTTGAAAATTATATGAACAAACAAAAATGGGATAATTTAAGGAGAAGGATTTATTATTTTCACAATTATTCCCATATGGAGTGCTGAACAGAATCTATTCAGACAACAACCTCATGGATATATTGCAAATCTGGAATGAAAGCTCTAGTGATGACATGCACTAGAAACTAAAACCCGATGCTTCTCCTCCCATGACTACAATTGCGTCATAGCGCGAGAGAAGGAAATGTATAGCCTGCAAACACCATTCAAATCAAACCAAACATTAGTTTAGAAGAGCACATACATGCATATAAAAATCATAACTAAGACCAAAACCGTATGCATGAAATTCCCATCTCAGTACTAGATTTCACTTACTTCCGCACTTGTACCCGTGTGCGAACGGCTTCTTGCAGAAATTGGCAACGTATGCCACCTTGTCCATGCACCACCGCTTCTCGATTTCCTTGGTCACACTAGCACATAGACAAGGGATGTTCGCCTTCTGCCACACGGCACAACACGCATTTGATGGGTCTAGCTTCGGCTCTGCTGGCTATTTCTGGTATTGTCCGCACTCCCGGACCATGTCTTGCCGGTCACCCTCGCAGGCATCACCAACTACGAACACTATGATAGATAGGAGGACGAAGCATACACACATGAGGTTCGCCATGGCTATGATTTTTGTACCTGCTTTATTAACTAGGTAAGTATTTTCCGTCTCTCTATCAGATGTTGTATTGGACTATTTCATGAGAGTTGTGTGGTTTCTCTGTGAATATGTGAGGTACCCGATTTGTTTGGTATGGTTGAGTTTATATAGCCTTATTTTAGACATGATCATATGTATGATAAACTGCATATGTCAGTTGTATATATCTTAAAGATATGCATATCTACATGCATATATTAATTGTATATCTTGATGACATATCTCATTAATTGGAGAGTATATATTGAAGATATGTCACGACAACAAACAATATATGCACATAAAACAACATAAGCACCGTCATACATCAATTGCATATTTATTTACATGCATTAATTGTATATATTATAATTAATTGACACATATTGTATATGATATGGCACGCTTCAAACAATATATGCACATGAAACAACATAAGCAACCGCCATGCTTTCGTTGTATATCTATATGCATATTAGTTGTATATATTTTTAATATGGCACCGCTTCAAATAATATATGCACAAAAAATAACATAAGCACCACCATATATCAATTGCATATTTACATGCATATATTCGTTGTATATCTTAATGATATGTATGATTAATTGGATGCATGTATTAGTTGCATATCTCGAAGATATGGCACCGCATCAAATAATATCTTCATGGCAAAAAAATTACATATTATTACTCTTAAAACAAGCACCCAACCATGTAAGGAAATGGCACTACATATGACAATGGACACATATATTGGTGTATCCATATAATACACATCCTAATCCAAATAGTAAATACTAAGATCAAGAAAAAAGTGAGTTTCTACATGTTTCTTACTCCACATGCATTGATGCAATGTCAACTTTACGTTTGGATTCTTACAGTATTCATGTATATGCATGCTCGCGGTAGTAGTTAATGTGCTTTGAAGTTGGGCTATCCATTCATCATTACAGATATAGTAATGACATTACACAATTGATCCTTGTCATGTTAGTGGTAAGATGCAGTATGTAGGACTCCAGTGTATGTAGTACCCCAATTTTTATTGGCATGTAGGTCCAAAGTAAAAATTCTATGGTACTAACATTGTACTAAAAGTGTCTATCCATTATTTCCTAGTAATCACTCTGTTATACTTAAACGTAACATGATGGTATTCGATGGCACAATATATTTGTTATATTAACATCTTATACATAGTACTGGTTAAATTTGACAAAACACAAACCATTTGGGAATAATTTACTCATTCATTCAATCATTTTACAAGTACATGAAGTTTGAAGAACTTTTGCATGCAAATAATAAGAAAATAAATATGTAGATGAAAATCTATGAGTCTAAGAACGTCCTCATCACTGGTGCCGCAAGCTTCATCGCGTCCCATGTGGAGAACTGTCTGGTTGTCAACTACCCTCACTAGAACATCTGCATCATGGAAAAGATGGAATACTGATGCAACCTCGATCCCTATTCATGCTTGACAATTTTCAAGTTCTTTGAAGAAGACACAACGAGCCCCGTCCTGAAAATGCACTAGCTACTCATGTACAAGTCAGATCGACACCATCATGCACTTCACGACTCAGAATCACATCGAAACCTCCTTTGGCGGTTCCTTTTCATTCACCAAGAACAATGTGTATTACACCCATGTCCTCCTTGAGGCCTATATGAAAGCCAAGAAGACGAGAATATCCATGTGAACACCGATGAGGTGTACAGGGAATCTAATTTTGATGCCATGGTCGTAGGGATGCAAGCGGGATCCCGCGAAAGCCGACACATAAGAGTTTCCTAAGTCAACCTTATATTAATGTCAAGAGAGAATCATAAGCATATTTAAAGTCAGCCCTCATGTTAATATCAAGAGAGAGTTTCACTCGTGACAGCACTCAACTTTTCCAGATGAGCTTTCATGACATGCAGGCCTTCGCGTCGTGGAAGGAGGCAACGTATCTCGAGTGGGTAGAGTTGATGCCGCTCTTGTTACACTTCCAAGCTAGCATTTCCTCCTCCACTAACAGTTTTAATCCTTGAATTATGAGTCATAATTATAGATATTCGATGATATTGGCCTATATCATGGATGTCGATGATCCCTAGATATCTTGTGTCCATATGTCTTCGGTCAGACCATCTGTGACCGTCCTCAGCTTGTAGTGGTGTTTGGAGATGTAGGAATATAGTATCGGCGTGATTTTGTGGACAGAGCGCCCCTCTATCATGTAATCTTCCTACAACATGGCCTTCCGCCCGTTTCCTTGTGTCAACATGGTGGTGGAGGCAAAGAAGAACTCTTGCTCTGCCGTCGATATTTGGAGCCAGGACACTCCATGCAAACGATCTTTTGACAGTAACTTTTTGCTTTTTCCGAATTTTGAGAATCTAAAAAATCACAAAATGACCGAGGGTCATTGCAAGCGGATGCGTAATTTTGTGCTCGTCATTTTGATATATTAAACCTTTTTTATCGATATCGTATGCAAAAGTTATGATCATTTTACCATGACATGACCTTCTTTTTGCAGAAAAAGTCAAAATTCATGTTTGTTAATTTTCCTACAAACTAGACCATATTACCTATCTACATGTAAAAGGATTTTATTTTTTGAATTTTTTATCATTTTTTTACAAAACTTAAAATGCGATCCACAGGGGATCCACAGGGGGTTGGTGCAGGCCACCTACCCGTAGGACACCATATAGTGGTGCGCCACGGGTATGTTTCCTACCCGTGCAGCACCACTATGTGCTTCCCTACGGGTAAGTGTCCTATGACCAACTATGACTTGGTCCACACGTACTGGTAGCGCACCTATGACAAGTGCTCCACGGGTACGCGTTTTAGCCATGGGGCACTTCCCAGCCGGGCATCATGACTATTTTATCCATGGGGCATCACTATCATGTGCGCCATGGATATATGTATTACCTATATATGTTTTCCTAGTAGTGAGGTACATTGTAGATATATTGGACGATTGTCTGTTCAATTAGGAAAGAGGGGTGCCCCCACGTCAATTGGAGGCAACCTAGGATGGTCAACAAATTTATATCAATTTCATCCTACCAATTATATCTCGGTAACAAGTATCTCTTTCTCATGCATATATATCTTGTTCCTAACCTTTTGTAGGTTGCTTGTTGGCATGAATTTGTGTATTTTGCAAATGCTGTGATTCTTGCTTTGGTTTTTAGGATTTCTCTCTATTGCAAATGTGGGTATGTTGATATGAGTGCATATAATGGGAACTATAAAAAATCATGCTCATGATTCACCAATCCCAAATATGTCAATCTAGTATTTTATTGCATATATTTTCCTCAATTTCTCTCATGTGCAATAGTGAGTATTTTGCAAAGTTGATTTCTATTTGTGATACTTGTTGTCTTTCTCCATATGTTCCAACTATCCCCTTTTTCCTTGGTAATAGTTGTAATGTATGTAGTGTGTTGGTGTTTGAAGCTTATCAATATACAATGAGATATATTTGAGCCTTGGTCATGCTTTCAAGAAAAATCTTATTGCTAATATTCTATGACTTCATTTTTCTTTTCATGTGCTTTCGTGAGTATATATTTTGTGTGCACATGTTTCTTTGTGGGCATATGTCTTGGTGATGTTATCCACCTAGGAACTTATACACATAAAAGAAGATAAATTTTAAGTTGATTTTGTATTTCTCGAAAACCACCTCTTTTATTCCTTTGGATTATTCGGTGGCTTCCAAACTGATTTTGTGTATGAGTGCTTATCTTACTTGTTTGCATCTTCGGGCACTCATATTTGGTCCCTCTTTCCTTGTGTTGTTAAATAAGTTTCGGGGAGTGAGGATTCCATGTTTATGAACTTCGTTTCCAAATGCAGTTATTATAGTTGGTGCATAATCTTTGGGGAGCTCCCCTAATTCATTTAGATTGCTCTTGTGACATCTTTCCCATAATATGTGAGTTTTAAATGCGTATGGGGGAGTGAGGATTCCATATTTGTGCATATTTTATTCAAATACAATTATTCTAAATTTTGCACAAAGTTTGGGGAGCTTATCTATTTTCATTTAAACATTCATTTTCTCTTATCATAATATATTGTTGTATGTTTTTCGTTATTTCAGATCTTTTGATTGCTTGCTTCGTTTGTTGATACGTCTTTCATTGTTATTTCTGGTTGCAATCTTTGCGTCATCAATATAGTTTTACTTCCTCCCAAGTATTCATTATTGGATATGTGCATATGCACACCTTTGGAGGAATTCTAACTATATTGGTCGTCTAGAACTTTTCACCCATTTTGACAATCGATGCCAATGGGGGAGAAATTTTGGAGGGTTTAAGGGAAGTTGGCATTTGCTTTGAGTGCATTCTTAAGCATTTTCCTTTCATTCTCTTGCATCTTTGTTGTTGCTTTGCATGATGAATATATAGAGGAAACTCAACCAACAGTAATGGTTCGTAATCTATGCAATAAAATTCAAGTTCATCACACATGCATAGAATGTGGGGGAGTTATTTTCTCTATATATTGTGGTTGTACAAACATCACATACTTGTGTAGTATTTGATGTTAGGGAAACCATTTTGTTCTTTAAATTACATATTTAAACCCTCTCAAATGGATTGTCATCAATTACCAAAATGGGGGAGATTGAAAGGGCATGTATGCCCCATGTGTGATTTTGTTAATTAATGATAATCTCTATGGACTAATGTGCGATATGAGTTTCACTTATATATTTTGTCCATTGGCATCGCTTGGTCCATGTGTCCCTCTCAAGAAGATTGAAGGTTGATCAAGACAAGTGAAAAGAGTTGAATCAAGATGGATCAACCTCAAGAAGGAATGAACAAGGGAAAGCTCAAGATGTGCCATCTCTAGTAGCTCTAATGTATTGATGAAGACAAGTTTAAGGAAGAGGCGTCCTTATGGTGTTTGGACAAGAAATTTGCAAGTCTTCATCAAGAAAGATCGAGAAAGAGTAATCAAGAAAGGTGTTTCATCTTGAGAAGAACAAGACGGTCTACATCAATCTCAAGTGGAATGATCAAAGCAAAGGTATGATCTTGATATGGTTTCTCTTTTTCTGGTCTCATGTTGTTAGTTCAGAGACCGGGTTTACGATAGATAGCCGTACTATCAAGAGGGGCTTTCGACTGATGTTGATGGTGCCTCGTTGATGTGGGAGTGCTTCGTCGGGAAACCCCAAGAGCAAGTCGTGAAGTAGCACAACATCAAGTCTTCCCTCACTAAGAAACCGAGGTTATCGAACCAGTAGGAGGAAGGAAATGTCTCAAAGGTGTTGCAAGCAACTTGGAAACCTTCACAACACAAACTCAAGACTTTGCCCCAACGAACAGTGAGGTTGTCAATCTCACCGGTTGCTGTAACAAAGGATTAACTGTATGGTGTGGAAGGTGATAGTGGTTTGCAGCAAGTAAACAGTAACGGTAGAGGATGTATCAATGGTAAAGATTGGACCGGGGTCCATAGTTCACTAGAGGTGTTCTCCTTAGATAAACAAACATGGCATGCAGGGTAAACAAATTATAGCAGGGCAATTGACAGGACTGAGCAAGGCATAACAATGCAATACTAGACATCATGATCCTATGAGATTCGATTGGGCAATACAACAAGATACATAGACCGCCATCCAACTGCATCTATGACTAGAAGTCCACCTTTGGGTTATCATTTGAACCCCCTCCAGTATTAAGTTGCAAGCAACAGACAACTGCTTTAAGCAAAGTGTGTAAGGTAAACAATCCACTTGTTCCATGAACAAGAGACCATTGTTTTCTCCCTAGTAGCAACAGCACATCTACAACCTTAGAGATTTTTGTCACTTTCCTTAGATTAAATAGAGGCATGAACCCACTATCGAGCATAAATACCCCTTCTTGGAGTCACTAGCAACTACACGGCAAATATAGCTACTAACAACGAAGAGCATGCAAGATCACAAACAACACAGACATGATAGAATCAATAAGACAAAACCATTAATCAATCTGACATAGTAATCTCAATATCCATCGGATCCCCGCAAACACAACATGCATGATTACAAATAGATGAGATCTTGATCATGAACGGAGCTAACAAGATCTAGACATGAAAGCACAAAGGAGGAGATACAACCATATAGCTACTACATGGACCCGTAGTCCAAGGTGGAACTACTCATGCTTCATAATGGAGGCTGACATGATGAAGAAGAATGCATCCGGGATGATCTCCCCTCCAGCAGGGTGCTGGGAAGAGCTTTAGATCCCCTCGATCTAGGGATGATGGTAGTGGCGGTTACAGACGGTTTTATGGAATATTGTTCGGGTCCTTAGGGTTTAGGTATCGGGGGATTCTTATAGGCGGAGAGGCAAGGCGGGAGAGCGGCCAGGTGGCCCACACCCTGCCCAGGCACGTCCTATGGTGGGCTCGCTCTGGGGGGTGCAGTCGCCCTGTGGCTCCCCTCCGTCTCTCCTCTGGACTCCGTGTTCTCCTCGGTGAAATATTGACTTTGGCTTTTGTCCCGTCCAATTCCGAGAATATTTACTTACTAGCTCTTCTGGAACCAAAAACAGCAGAAAACGGGCAACTGGCACTGTGGCAACTTGTTAATAGGTTAGTACTAGAAAACATATAAAAACACCTCAAAGTGTGGACAAAGCAAAGCAAAGTAGATACTAAACAAGAATGAAACATAAAAAATTATATATACTTTTCTGATGTATCAAGCATCCCCAAGCTTAACTCCTACTCGTCCTCGAGTAGGTAAGTGATTGTTATCGCCATATTTTGGCCAACGAAGGAGATGGGCCGTGATCAAGATGGGCTTGGAAGATGCGTATATTCAACGTATTGTTGGATCGGCCTAGTACGTAGAATTGGGCTAAACTGCCCGTGTATCTTGTATCATAGTAGGTTTCGTTTCAGTTTAGGTTCCGTTTCAGTTTAGGTAAAGATAGAGTTGTAGAGTTATTCCAAAGTAGAGAGTCTCCAGACTATAAATATGTACCTAAGGTTATCAAGAAAAGGAAGACAATCACGTTCACAACAAACACAATCTCGGCGCATCGCCACCCCTTGTTTCTAGGGTTTCTTTCGGGTAAGTGTCATGCTGCCTAGATCGCATCTTGCGATCTAGGCAGTACGTTTACTTATGCGTTATTTGGTGTTACTCGTACTGAAGCCTTGTTGATGGCGAGTAACATTATTATCATAGATCTGTTGAGGTTAGCATCGGTGTTCTTCGTTATAATCGTTTGATTTTGCTACCTCTAGTTGTCTCGCTACCTTTGCACCGTTTCCCAAGTGCAAGGGTAGCACCTTGCTTGATCTTTATTTAGCTGATTCGATCTGTTATGGTTGTACCTCGCTCGCCAAGGTTCAGTTTGACATCTACGTAGTCAGGCCTTACAAACGGGTTGAACGATCCAGTAGTACGTAAGGACGTAGCTTATTCGTTCTAGAGAAGTTGTTCCGGTAATTGACTTTACGTTGGTTATTAGGCCTCCTCTAGGGTTAATATTCTTCATCTTTTGTACATACCAGGCTCAATTACGTGTAGGACGTTCCAGCTACGTGGTGAAAACATTAAACTGTCGTAGATCGATTTAACTTGTAGTGATCAAGCAAAACCTCATGTTATCGTAAATCTAATGCAGAACCATGGGGCAATCGGCTCTAGGAGCCGATTTACAGGGAAACCTGGGAGCCGGTCGCGGCTCGAATTTTACGTATACTTGTTTACCATGCAGGAAATCAATCGGAGCAATCCTTCACCTTCCTGACCAGGTATAGGTCAGGTGGCACGCCCTCGAACCAAGCCAGGACGTGTGCCGGAGTTTTGCGGGCCGTTGCCCGAGGGACCAGGGCCCACCAGCAGTTCTGGGAGCCTCCCGGCTCTTCGTGTTGCTCGTCGCTGCTCGCCGGTGAGTTTTGGCAGGCAACACATTCTGGCACGCCCGGTGGGACATTCAACAACGTCTACATCAACATCCGACGCTGCGATGGAGAGCAGACCAGTCATGTACGACGAGCTGCCTGAAGAGCACAAGGCGAAGTATGATGAGATCAGAAATCTCTTCGAAGCCGATCTCATCGGCTCTTTTGAGAGGACCCGCAAGCATGGCATCAAATGGAGAGGGTTCTCCCCCGAGGGTGCTCTTGATGAGGTGGATCTATCTGTTCCTTCGGAGGAGCGTACCAGAGCTCTATGACAGGAAGTCAACTACATGGTGGCTCATTCTCTGCACCGACATTCTGAGAGCCTGGTGAACGCTTTCGAACGGGTCGCGGTTCGCGTAGTTCAGGAGATCATGAAACATCAGTACTCTCCGTCGGGGCCTACTTTAGGGACTCACCAGGGAGAAAGACCGCTCCAGACCAGGCCACAGCTGCCATTCACACTTGCAGCTCCAGAGCCGCCAGGAGCAGCGGCTTATGTCGTCTACAAGGCTGGAGGCGACCCAGACGATTGCCAATTCCTGTTTGAGCCACCTAAGGAAATCCCACACGGATATATATGCACCTACGTGCCGGACTGCAATAACCTGACACGCACCAAATAGATTGCAACCGCAGGAGTTTCTGCGGCAGGGGTTCCTGGGGCGGGATCTTCAGGAGCAGGCGTGTCTGGAGCAGCGATGTCTGGGATGGACGCTGACAAACAGGCGTGGCTAGCCAAGTATGCCACTGGAACAAGTCATGAGAATCTAGCCCCTGCAGCTCAAACAGTGGAGCAGATCCGTACCATCCTGAGAGACCAGTTCGGCTTCGTGCCGAAGAGAAGGACAATCGGCTATTCAAAGCCGTACCCCAACGAGTTTGATCTGATTCCGCTGCCACCCAAGTATCGGCTCCCTGAGTTCTCAAGGTTCAGCGGGTCAGAAGGGTCAAGCTCGATCGAGCACATAAGCCGATACCTGGCACAGCTAGGCATAATTTCGGCATCGGATCAGATGCGCGTAAGGTTCTTTGCGCAATCTCTGACAGGACCAGCCTTTGGGTGGTACACCTCGCTGCCACCTGATTCGATTAAGACCTGGAAGCAACTGGAAGAGCAGTTCCACATCCAGTACCATTCAGAGGCTACTGAGGATGGCATTGCAGACCTGGCGCAGGTGCGGCAGAAGCGGGGAGAAACTGTAGCCGAATACATCCAGCGCTTCAGGACCGTCAAGAACCGATGTTACTCAGCTCGTTTAACTGAGAAGGAAGCAGTCGAGCTGGCAGTGTTGGGTCTCTCAGCACCCATCAAGGATCTGGCTTTCCAAGTGGAGTACAACTCATTGGCGCACATAGCCCAGAAACTGACGATGTATGAACAGCGCCACCCTGAATTGTACCAAGACAAATTCAAACGTCCGATGGGCCTGGTCGATGCAGAAGAAGATGATCCTACACAGGACCAGGAAGTGGCCGTAGCTGAATGGGCTCGGGGGGCAGATCCTGTATCCTGCAAATGGGTGAAACAGCAAGGGCCTGCAAAAGGGTTCGACTTCGATGTGAGCAAAGCCGAGCAGATATTCGATTTGCTACTGAAGGAGAAGCAGCTGAGGTTACCCGAAGGCCACAAAATCCCTACGGCTCAGGAAATGAACGGGAGACCATACTGCAAGTGGCATCACTCGTTCACCCACACCACCAATGATTGCAAAGAGCTTCGCCGCCAAATCCAAATGGCGATAGAACAAGGCCGTCTGATCCTTGGGCAGTTCGCCATGAAAGTGGACACGAACCCATTTCCCGGCGTCAACATGATAGAACTCAGTCGCTCCGCGAGGCGCCAACTGGATTTTTCGTTCGGTGTTAATATGGCAGGGTCTGGGTACCACCATGACACATACAAGGAGGAAGGTGGCCGCTCTCGGGGCAAAGAAAGAAAGGAGGCTGGTCCATGCGACCGGCCCAGCCACAATGACAGGCGGTACTTAATAGAGGAACAGATGAGGAGAGTGCGGTATCAGAAGCCACATTCCGCCCACCTCCTTAACAAATATGAGCGTCAGTATGACCAACGTCGCCGGCGCGATGGAGACGATGAAGGATATGAGCACCTCGCTAGGGGACCGTCTAAAGAAAAGGAAGGTGCAGACAAACATTGGGATTGTCCTTTTTTCAAGTATTGCTGGGACGCGGGAATGAGCCGATTGCCTACAGTCGACAACTGCCCGGAATGCGGTCAGCAGAAGGAGGACACGAGGCCAGTGTCAGTGTTCAGACGTCTAGGGCCTCTTCCACCCCAGAGCCGTTACAGGGAGTCCGCTCGAGCAGAGGACCTCGAGAAGCCAAAAAATGACAAAGACGAAGACAGATATCACCGTCCAAGGTGGTGTCCCGACGGACTCAGACACACCCAAAAACGTAGAGTGCAGCAGCTGCGTAACTTGGAGGAAGCTGAAGCGCAGTATCTCCACGCTTTAAAGAAAGCACGACCCGATCTGGCCGTCAAAATTAGGCGGACCCTGGAAACGGAAGACCGCCCGACAAGGAAAGAATGGCGCCCCAAACCAGTAAAAGCCGATGCACAGACATCGGCTGGCACAAACATGGTGTTCGTACTTCCGTCAGAATTCTGCGCGCCAAGAACCAATGAGCTACCAGTGGCACAGTTTGACTGCGGTCCACGACCGGTTATCTTTGAGAAGCCACGTGAGAAGGGTTACAAACATCTGAGAGCCCTGTACCTACGAGGTTACATCAATGGGCAACCTGTCAGCAAGATGTTGGTGGACACCGGAGCGGCAGTCAATATCATGTCGTACTCCATGCTACGACATTTGGGACACTCCACTGCAGATCTGATCAAAACCAACGTCACGTTAAGCGACTTCAACGGTCAGTCTTCGGAAACGCAAGGCGTACTGAACGTGGATCTGACAGTGGGCAGGAAAACCATACCCACGTCGTTTTTTATCGTGGACAGCAAAAGTACCTACGCTGTCTTGCTAGGTAGAGACTGGATTCACGCTAATTGCTGCATTCCATCCACGATACACCAGTGCCTAATACAGTGGGATGGAGATGAAGTGGAGGTCATCCATGCAGATGATTCTATCGAGATTTCCATAGCTGGCATGAACGTTTGGGAACCAGAAGACCAAGAGCCGATCTCTGGAATCAGTCTAGACGGCTGTGAGCGCATTGAAGCTACAAAAAACGGGGTGAGGCTGGTCTTATCCACTGGCCTGACAGAGTAGCAAGGTCCACGAGCGCACGTGGTACGGCCGATCCTCGCGATCGGCCACTAAAAATAGGAAGCACCACTCGTACGACAAGCGGATCACGTAGTCGTAGCAGGGAGATGCCCTGCCATTATAACACAATAAGGTGTAAACCATCCATGACTAATGCAATCGAAAAGGGGGCCGATTCAGGCAATCGGCCTAAATCATTTTTGTTACCCTCACCTACTGTTTGCCCTGTTTTTAGTGTCGATTTGACAGGAGACGGAAAGCTAGGGTATGGGTTTACATCCGCTGATGAGCTAGAAGAGATCGACATTGGTCCTGGGGATAAGCCACGACCAACATTTATCAGCAGAATGTTAGATCCGAATCTGCGGGGCCCGATGATAGCCCTGTTGAAACAATATCCAGACTGCTTCGCCTGGGACTACACAGAGATGCCTGGGTTAGACAGGAGCATCATTGAGCATCGACTCCCACTCAAAAAGGGATTTCGGCCATTTCAGCAGCGAGCACGACAAATGAAGGCCGAAATTCTGGAAGAAGTCAAGAAAGAGGTCGAGAAAATGTTGACAGCCAATTTAATCAGGCCATGCAGGTATGCTGAGTGGATTTCTAGTATCGTACCTGTAGAGAAAAAGGATGGCCGGTGGCGTGTTGCCATAGATTTTCGGGATCTCAACAGAGCTACCAAAAAAGAATGAGTATCCGATGCCGGTGGCAGAAACGTTAATCAACGCAGCGGATGGTCATAAGATCTTGAGCTTCATGGATGGCAATGCCGGTTACAACCAAATTTTTATGGCTCCAGAAGACATACACAAGACTGCATTCAGAGTCCCAGGTTCGGTGGGGTTGTTCGAGTATGTCGTCATGACGTTTGGACTAAAGAATGTCGGCGCCACGTACCAAAGAGCCATGAATTATATTTTCCATGATCTGATCGGCAAGCTGGTGGAAATTTACATCGATGACGTGGTGGTCAAGTCTGCTTCATCGCAAGGACACTTGGACGATCTACAACGCGTCCTGGACCGAACAAGAAAATTCGGCCTACGGATGAATCCAAAGAAGTGTGCCTTCGGGGTAACGGCCGGTCAGTTCTTGGGTTTTTTGGTCCATGAACGCGGAATCGAGATCGGCCTGAAAAGTCAGGAGGCAGTGCGAACAATGAAGCCACCCACCACAAAGAGAGAACTGCAGTCTCTCATCGGCAAGATCAACTTCGTCAGAAGATTCATCTCCAATCTGTCAGGAAGGATAGAGCCGTTCATGGGACTAGTGAAAATTAAATCTGACGAGGAATTCCGCTGCGGCGCAGAACAACAACGAGCCTTTGAAGAGATCAAAGAATATCTGACGAAGCCGCCAGTGTTGGTTCCACCCCAGCCGGACAGACCGTTCTACATTTACTTGTCAGTAGCTGACACGTCCATCGCCTCGGTGGTGGTGCAAGTTTATGATGGGCTGGAGCGAGTCGTATTTTACATAAGCAGAAGGATGCTGGACGCAGAGACAAGGTATCCTGATATCGAGAAGTTATGCCTCTGCCTGTTTTTCACCTGCACCAAGCTGCGCCACATTTTGCTATCAGCAGAGATCATCATCATATGCAAATCAGACGTCATAAAGCACATGCTGTCGGCTCCTATGTTAAAAGGCCGACTGGGCAAATGGATGTTTGCATTATCAGAGTTTGACATCCGGTATCAACCCGCGAAAGCAGTTAAGGGACAGGCGTTGGCCGATCTTATCGCTGAAAGGATCAACACCAACATAGCAGCACTGTCCATAAGAGCGTGGGCTATGTTTTTCGACGGATCAGTTTGTGACGATGGCTGCGGCATCGGCATTTTACTCGTGTCGCCCCGGGGGGCAACATTTTCCTTCTCCATCAGATTGTCTACCTCTCGCACCAACAATGTAGCCGAGTACGAGGCGATACGCAAGGGAATGGAGTTACTCCTCGAAGCCGGAGCAGAAGCAGTGGAAATTTTTGGAGACTCCAAGTTGGTGATTTCCCAACTCACGGAGGAGTACAAGTGTGAGAGCGAGTCCCTCTTCCCATTATGGTTGCACTGCCGTGAGCTGATGGCGCAGTTCCGGTACATAAACTTCACCTGGATCCCACGGCCGCAGAATACAGAGGCAAATGATCTTGCACAAATGGCTTCAGGCTACAAGGATGTAGCAGAAGGAGCCAATGTTCAGGTACAGTTCCTGGAAGCTGACGACTGGAGAGCCGATATCTTCAATTACTTGAAGGATTCGGCTCGGGGGGCACCTAAACGGATAAGGTACAAAGCCATGAAGTATGTGCTTATTGGGGATGACATGTTTTACAGGACTCTGGAAGGATTATTGCTCAAATGTCTGGGGACAGCCGAGGCTAATCGGCTCCTACACGAGGTACACGAAGGCGCCTGTGGAACTCACCAATCAGCTCACAAGATGAAATGGTTGATCAGGCGATCAGGGTTTTATTGGCCCACCATGCTTGAGGACTGTTTCAAGTACTACAAAGGGTGCCAAGCATGTCAGAAGTTTGGGAAAATTCAGATGGTACCCGCGTCGGCAATGAAACCCATCATGAAGCCTTGGCCATTCCGAGGTTGGGGCATGGATATGATCGGCAAAATCAATCCCCCATCAAGCAAAGGCCACATGTGGATTTTGGCCATTACTGATTATTTCACTAAATGGGTGGAGGCTGTCCCGATGAAATCAGTAAACTCAAAGGATGTTATCAACTTTGTGAAAGAACATGTCATCCATAGATTCGGGATTCCCCAAACTATCACGACCGATGGAGGTTCGGTCTTTATTTCTCAGGAGTTTAGAAAATTTTGCGAGGACACGGGGATTAAGCTGATCAGATCATCTCCATACTATGCTCAGGCGAATGGGCAAGCTGAAGCGTCCAACCAGAGCCTCATCAAGCTGATCAAGAGAAAATTCGATGAGCACCCTAGGCGCTGGCACGAGGTTTTGTCAGAGGCATTGTGGGCTTATCGCATGTCATGCCATGGGGCGATTAAAACCTCGCCATACCATCTAGTATATGGACAAGAAGCCGTGTTGCCTTGGGAAATTACGGCTGGGTCGAGACGGGTCACTTTTCAGGACGATCTAACGACTGAAGAATACGCAACCCTGATGAGTGACAGTGTGGAGGATTTAACCGAGCTCAGGCTGTGGTCACTGGAGAAAATCAAAGAGAACAAGGCCAAAGTAGCTCGTGCATACAACAAGAAAGTGAAGCCAAAGGAGTTCCACGTTGGTGATCTGGTATGGGAAGCTGTGTTGCCCTTGGGGACTAAGGATCCAACATATGGTAAATGGTCTCCAAATTGGCACGGGCCGTACAGGATCGACCAAGTTTTAAGAGGGAACGCGTACATGCTTGAGGAGCTGGACGGCGTGAAATTCCTAGTGGCGGTCAACGGTCAACATCTCAAGAAATATTTCCCAAGCATGTGGGATGTTGGACAGTAAAACTTGAGGGGGCGATACATGAAATCGGCCAAGTAAGAGCACGTGAGACGATGGACAGTAAACATGTGGGGGCCGATGCGGAAAATCGGCCGAATAAAAGCAAAAATGTATAGCCGATGCACGGTCATCGACTCTAGAGGTTCACATATATAGCCGATGCACGGTCATCGACTCTCGCACATACAAGCTACTGAAGAAATGCTTCGAAGGCATGGAGGGCGTCAGCACGGACACGGTCCACCTCGGCGATCTCGGCTTCGTCATCTTCATCCTTACCCGACACTAGCTGCTTGTTCAGGGCACGCATGTCTGCCAGATCGGTCTTCAGTTGAGCCTTGAGGCCTTCCGCCTCGTCTTGGGAACGGGCGATGGATTCTTCCTTGTCACGGATGAGTTGTTTAGTCACCCGGACCTTCTCCTCAAGATCTTCCAGCTCCCTTTTCAGGGATGCGAGCTCGGCGGTACTGACGGAGGTGTCAGTTTTAGCATCCAGAGACGCCTTTTTCTCGTTGAGTTGCTGACATCTGTCTGCAATATCGGCTTTCAATGGAAGTTGGGCATGGCGCAGGTTGATCCTTTCACGAGCTAACTTCACCCGCGGCCCGAAAAAGGACAGATTTGCAACTGACCAAAGCTTCACCTGCAATGCTACTGGAAGATGGTCCTGGATTTCGGCAAGAACGCTCTTCACTTCCTCAGAACCCTCGATCAACTCCTCGATCGGGGAGGACAGCAAGGTTTTAAGACGCTGGAAATGAGGAAGAGCAACCCTGGCTTGTGGTTCAGTATGGGTAACAGAGGGAGTTGGTTCGATGGATTCAGGATCGAACGACAGCAAACCTGAAAGATCACAACTCTGGCAGCCAGAAAAGCGTCAGTATGCGTCCAAACGTGCAAGTATGGGCCAAAAGAACTTAAACGAACCTCTCCTATCGAGGGGATAGCCGATGAGGAGACCATCGGTTTGTGTGTGGTCGCTGGAGGCTTGGCCAGAGTAGTAGCCGTTTCATCTACACCTTCGGAGATCCCCAGATCCGGCGTCGGCATTGCCCCAGCTGTCTCGCTGAGGACGTCAGTCGTCTACATGAAGGGTGTTCTTAGCCGGTGTAAATAACGATAAATCGGCAGACAAAAGGAAACAAGTAGTAAGAGTATGAAGGGTGGTGATTTTTTTGAAACCTCCTGGCTCGACGAAGAAGCTTGTTGTCCTTTGCGAGCTCTCTTAGGATCCGCAGTTGGCCCCGCCTCGGCTGGTGCTCGGGGGGCAGCAGGTTCAGGAGCCGACCTTTTTCTGGAAGTCGATGGTGGTGAGTCTGGCTGGTTCGGTGTGATGGTCCTCTCAGAATCCGTTGGGCCTAGTTCTCCTCGATTAGTCTGGGTATCCTCACTGGAGGTGTCTTCGATGGAAGCCTGTAAAAGAGGAAAACCAGTAAGCACGAGTATGTTTGCAAGAGTGGAGGAATGACGAGGATCGACCAAGGCCTGAATTAGCTTACATGCGAGCTATCTGAGGAAGGGCTCCGGCGCCTCAAGGTCTTCCTAGCAGCTACCTTCCTCACCATCGTTCTGGTTTTAGTCGGAACTCGAGGGGCAGCTGACTTAGGAGTTGCTGGTTTTTTGGAAGCCGATTGTGGTGTTATCGGCTGTTTCTGCATTATGACCTTTTTCAGAGGTGGCGAGTCTTTGCAGAAAAGAACCACAGGAGCTGGCGGGAAGAACTCGAAGGGGGAGCCATCACTGTGTGTAGGCTCAGGGCCATCTTGTTGCTGCAAAGAGAAAGAATGGATTAGTAAAAGGATCAATTGCAAGCTGCATCGAGAAAATTTGCAGTTAGTGGTACCTGTTCCGCGGGGATGTCATAGTCAGCATCGAGCTGTTTCAGCAACGGTCCCAGAGCTCTCCTGAAGGCGTGAGTCTTCCACATCGACCACCAGTCTCCAAAGCCATTGGTTGATGAGGCGAAGGTGAGGTCGTTGGGAATTGGGATGGTCAGAGCATCAAAGAAGGAGTAACACCTTTGGCTGGTGAGAGGATCAGGCAGGTCGGCTCTGCTCTCCGTAAGATGATGGAGAAAGAAGTGGGGAGCTACTTGTCCAAGGCCAAATTGGCGAGCCACTAAGACTGGCTGGTAGAATTCATACCCGGGTTTGATTATTCTGTTGGACGTACTCATGCCAACTGGAAGGAAACAGGGGCGAATCACGGTGGAAAAGAGCTGCCGAGTGCTAGTGTCATCGGCAAAATTGTCCAGCCTGAAGGAGAGTGGATTTTCAAAGTGTTCCGATTCCTCCATATAAGGGAAGAAGGTAGGGTTGTCCAGGCCCTAGAAGAAAGTGCTGAACCACTTGGATGCTTCCTGAGGGGATAGTTTGCTGCCCGGCAGCCTATACAAAGCTTGTCCATAACTAGTGCATCGGATCTGTTTCCCTTTTACATCTGGAAAGGTGCAACTCGCCAGAAGGGGGAAGTTTGGGATGTGATTTTGGAAATACAGCTGAGCCCATAGCTGAATAAACCACCAAGGACCACCTGTTTTGACTGCTATAAACAGTTTGACAGACATCAATTGGAGGTATCAATAGACTTCTCCCAGAAACAATTTGCCGAGGCCAAGTTGAGTACCTTTGGCCAGTTCATGGGCTAAGGAGAGATAGTTTTTGGTTGGAGCAAGGGAAGGGCCACAGAATATGAAATGCTCCAGCCAGAAGTTGAGAAAGGCTGTGTGTTCTTTCTCTGAAACAGGACCCTTTGTTTTCATGTGGCGTTGGAGGTAGGCACCCCAGTTTGTGCAGTCTGTTTTAGAAGACAGCTTGTAAGGGACTTTGGTCAGTTTAAAGGCAGAGGGGCTGGGTGATGTAACATCCAGACCAGTGATCATCACCACATCTAGTAAAGTCGGTGACATAGGGCCATGTCCGAACATGAAACAGTTTAGAGCGTCAGACCAGAAGTAGCCGATGGTTTTGAGAAGATTCTCGTGTTTCTCAAGAGGAGATAATGATAGGTGCAAGGCATCGGCTATTCCCGTAGTTTCCCATTGGGATTGGTAAGCTCTAGCTACCCTACTGAACCAAGAAACCCAATGTTCGGGGGGATTAGGCCAGGCTCGCAAGCAGTCGGCCCAAGAGTTCAGATCTAGATCTTGGCTTACGAAGGGGATTCTATTTGCTTCGCAAGAAATCAGATGGGCAGGACTAGAATCTGTACGAGGGCCAAGACAAAGGGAATTTGGGAGAGAAGGATGCGGCAGCAGGATGTCTGAAACCTAGAAAGTTTAATGGTGGAATGAAGGCGTTAATTCAGGTGTTTGCCATTAAATTCTAACATCACTATCAGACTGCGAGGAGTAGGCGTACCTTCAGACCGGAGACCTCTGGATTGGTGTTGGACGATTCCGCCATCCAGTTTGCCGGCGGAGATGGATCTATGCAAGTTGAGGATTGGGGGGTTCTGGTTGCTGTGAGCTCGATCTGGTCGATGGGCAATTGGGGATCTAGGTCGCCCTTTTTGAAGAGGGTCACAGGTTACCGTTTGAAGTGGCCGTTTGGGTTTGCCCAAGTATGCGACCAAGTTTGACCTTGTCGAACGTTTTGGGAAAGACGATGTGCATCGGCTCTTTGAGCTGTGGCTTGGTTGACTGTGTAAACGTAACAAGGTAAAAGCCGATGCGTTGCTATCGGCTTCTGGGACATCGACCTATCGTGACTATCGGCAAAATCAGGGGCGAACAAGGCAATCTTCGGGAAATAGATTTTCATTCATTCAAAAGATGATTGCTTACAAAGGACGATTGATTACAAAAGGGATCTTATTGCTACTACTACTACTACTACTACTACTACTACTACTACTACTACTACTACTACTACTACTGGTTCCTAATCTAGGCCGAGGTCGTCGTCGCTATCATCGCCGCCGTCTTGTGCGCTATCCTCAGCGCTGCTACCGGCGTCGTCTTCGCTGCTGCTGCTGAAGAAGCCAGCAGGGGTCTCCTCGTCCTCGTCGTCGCCGGTGTCCTCGCTGGACCCGGTGCGGAAGTACTTCACCGGCTGGTACTCCTCGGAGGAGGTGTCCTCCTCTTCCTCCTCTTCTTCGGAGGAGTCGACGCCGTCCCAGGACATGGCGTCGTCGGCGCTGTCTGCCTCCAGTTCCCCATCAGCAAGGAATTGCAGGTCTTCTTCGCCGTCAGTCAAGGACGCGTCGTCCTCCGACCAGACGGCGAAGTCCCAACCCCTCTCGTCCCACCATTGTGGGGCAAGAGTGTTGTACGCCGCCATCGGCGGGTGCTCTGGCGTCGGCTCTCGGTCGCTCATTGAGTTGGAGGCGTGGGAGGACAGGCCAGAGGAAGCAGAGGAGGCCATGGCGGAGTAAGAGGGTTTTTTGGCTACTGGAGGAAGATGGGGACTGCGAACTGCTCAGACGAATTTAAATAAGGGGAATAGTGGAGAGACGGTTCAATACTATAGCGGTTTCCCAGATTGCGCTGCCAAAATCGTCAAATCATACACTGCGGAGGAGTTGAGAAGACAGGGCATCATGATGAAGGGGTAGCGTGACGATTCTGTTCTGCCACGCATTCTGTCAACGCGCAACCCGATACAAAAAAAAGAGAGAGGAGAAGAAAAAAAACACAAGAGTGGTTTTGGAATTATCATTGCCAAAACCAGGGGGGCATGTGTTATCGCCATATTTTGGCCAACGAAGGAGATGGGCCGTGATCAAGATGGGCTTGGAAGATGCGTATATTCAACGTATTGTTGGATCGGCCTAGTACGTAGAATTGGGCTAAACTGCCCGTGTATCTTGTATCATAGTAGGTTTCGTTTCAGTTTAGGTAAAGATAGAGTTGTAGAGTTATTCCAAAGTAGAGAGTCTCCAGACTATAAATATGTACCTAAGGTTATCAAGAAAAGGAAGACAATCACGTTCACAACAAACACAATCTCGGCGCATCGCCACCCCTTGTTTCTAGGGTTTCTTTCGGGTAAGTGTCATGCTGCCTAGATCGCATCTTGCGATCTAGGCAGTACGTTTACTTATGCGTTATTTGGTGTTACTCGTACTGAAGCCTTGTTGATGGCGAGTAACATTATTATCATAGATCTGTTGAGGTTAGCATCGGTGTTCTTCGTTATAATCGTTTGATTTTGCTACCTCTAGTTGTCTCGCTACCTTTGCACCGTTTCCCAAGTGCAAGGGTAGCACCTTGCTTGATCTTTATTTAGCTGATTCGATCTGTTATGGTTGTACCTCGCTCGCCAAGGTTCAATTTGACATCTACGTAGTCAGGCCTTACAAACGGGTTGAACGATCCAGTGGTACGTAAGGACGTAGCTTATTCGTTCTAGAGAAGTTGTTCCGGTAATTGACTTTACGTTGGTTATTAGGCCTCCTCTAGGGTTAATATTCTTCATCTTTTGTACATACCAGGCTCAATTACGTGTAGGACGTTCCAGCTACGTGGTGAAAACATTAAACTCTCGTAGATCGATTTAACTTGTAGTGATCAAGCAAAACCTCATGTTATCGTAAATCTAATGCAGAACCATGGGGCAATCGGCTCTAGGAGCCGATTTACAGGGAAACCTGGGAGCCGGTCGCGGCTCGAATTTTACGTATACTTGTTTACCATGCAGGAAATCAATCGGAGCAATCCTTCACCTTCCTGACCAGGTATAGGTCAGGTGGCACGCCCTCGAACCAAGCCAGGACGTGTGCCGGAGTTTTGCGGGCCGTTGCCCGAGGGACCAAGGCCCACCAGCAGTTCTGGGAGCCTCCCGGCTCTTCGTGTTGCTCGTCGCTGCTCGCCGGTGAGTTTTGGCAGGAAACAGTGATAAAAAGAATAATTTTTTAGGTGACATGCACCATCAAAACCAAGATCAAACCATTTGCAAGCAATGAAAGCTGAGATAAAAAAACTCTAAACATGAGCATGAAAGATGGAGTTCTAACAATAAGAAAAGTAACTATGCATGCAATGAAAGTCTACAAACAAAGATCATGAATAACATGCATTGAAAAACGTGTGTTTGTTTCACATACAGAAAACATGGCATAGTGGCATTCAACTTGTCCCTCAAAGAGTAGCAAATAGATGCATAGGACACCTTCAAAGTTCATAAGAGTGACTAGATACAAATAACAAAAGAACAAGTAATATCAACAATATGCATCAATCAATAAGTTTTGGGACAATGCACATAGAACTAAGAATGGCAACTATGCTCTCTTAACTGGTGCCTAAAGGTGGAAGGTGGAGACTCAATATAATGGTGGAAGAAAGGCCCTTCATAAAGAGAAGTGATACACCCAATTTGCATCACCTTTCTATATCATAATTTACCCCTATTCATTGATATTTGTCTTATTATGAGGTATTACATATGGCTTTTCATCTGTTTATGCATGTTGGATGATTCCTGGAGGATGGACTGCCGGAATCTGGATTCTGATGGAAAAGAAGGCGTTTCGGTGCAATTTCGTGAAGATCGGAAAAATACCAGAAAAATATGGAAACATATTATTTTACCGGAAGACGAAGGAAGCCAGAAGGAAGTACGGAGATGGGCCTCAGGGGGCCCACACCCCCTAGGCGTGGGCCCACCTAACCCCGCGCCTAGGGCACGTGTGGCCCACCTGCCCGGCCTCCGAATCCGCCCCTTCGCCTATATCTTCCCTTCGGAACCCTAATACCAAGGGGGCGACCACAGATAGATTTCTGACACCTCTAGGGGGCGGAAAACACCGAGAGAGAGAAAGATCTCTCTGGCAGACAGATTTCTGCCGGGGGAATTCCTTCCCGGAGAGGGGAGACCGTCTCCATAAACACCATCATCAAGCTAGGCTTCATCGGGATCATCATCATCATCCACACCATCATCTCCACCAGCACCATCCCCACCACTCCGTCCCGCTGTAACAATTGTGTTGGATATTGCTTTAGTTCGTCAGGGGAAACTTTCCTGGTGTTGATTACTATTGTAGTTGATGCTTGTGAGTGGAACCATTGGATTATTGTTTATGTTCAGATTGTTATCCATTATCATACCATCTTTGATCTTGATCCATATGATGTCTTGTGAGTAGTTCGTTTGGTTCTTGAGGACATGGGAGAATTCATGTTGTTAGTAGTGAATCCGTGATGAGTTATTATTCAATGGTTTAGTATTTAAGTTGTGGTGCTATTCTTCTAGTGGTGTCATGTGAACGTCGACTACATGATACTTCACCATTTATGGGCCTAGGGGAATGCATTGTGTATTTGGCTACTAATCGTCGGGTTGTCGGAGTGACAGAAACCTGAACCTCTGTTAGGACACCTTTGCACAAGGGAGCGTAGGATCTCAGAGTTTAAGGCTGTGGTTAGATTTATATCTTAATTACTTTCCTATAGTTACGGATGTTTGTAGGGGGTTTAATCACAAGTATTATCAGTCCTAGGAAGGGCGGTATGTTAGCACATGTTCACCCACACAACACTTACAAACACCAAAGAAGAGTACTCAGCTATTTGAAGCAAAATCACTTGACAGAATTCCCATGTGTCCTCGAGAATGTTTGGTCCTTATAAGTATTTTCATCGGATTGTCCTTTTCTAAGAAAGGATTGGGCCACTTGCTCCGTTTGTTCGTTACTTCTGTTACTTGCTCCTTGTTTTGTTGCCTTGTCAGAAAACCACTAAAAATCCGTTTGCTAAGTATTCACAGGGATTTCCTACTCCATACCACTATTTAGCACCTTCTGCTCCTCGTTGGGATTTACACTCTTTTTTATCAAAAGTACTACGATACACCCCCTATACTCGTGGGTCATCAAGAAGCAGGGATTTCAAGTTTCAAAAAGAGCTTCCAAAAATTATGGTACTTGTTAGCTTTCAGCCCTCATTGCACCTATCATAAGCATCTTGAAGTGATTAAGGTTTAAAGTGAACAAACTATGGAGTATATGCTTGCCAAAGTATAAGTTGGCAATCTCATTTCCCTTGAATATGAGGGCTGCCCCTCATGCTACTCAACTTTAGTCACTTGTAAGTTCTTGTCATAGTAAGTACATGTGTATCATAGAGAACCGCCAACGAGGTACCCCTTGCACATGGTACATGAGCTATCCCATAACCAAAATGAAAAGGCAAGCAGACAATGAGCATCTCAGTGATCTTTTTATTTGCTATTTGCATAGGTTTTTATTGAGGATGCTTCACAGATTGCTCATTATGGTGATGCTGCAAGTTTCCACCATGATTAGGCATGGCTTGGGCTAGCGGCCCAGGCGTTTCTCTAACACAAAATACATAACTCCATGGACTTACAAGTTCCCCTTTTATTTCACACCGACGACATCCATAGACAAAAGAGCATGATATCAACTGTGTACAAAGTACAAGTGCAATGTTGAAAGCGTTCCCCGTGACAGCACGGTTCTGCTAATTCCAACGTATAAGTGCAAGCATGCATATACAACATAGATGACACAATGATTCAAGTTTATTAGGGACAATAAATATAAAGTATGCCATCAAGTTTGTGAGATCTTTAATCACTAAGTTTTCACATAACAAAATACTTTTTAATTGGAAGATAACTGAAAACAAGAATATACTTGGAATGGTGTTACACACCATGCATAGGAATTTATAGTGGACACTTTGGAATAACTTAGTTTATTGGGATTTGGAAGCATGAGTAGAGCTTACTCATACAAGTGGAGGCTAGCAAAAGACTGGGAGCGACCAACTAAGAGAGCAGTAATGGCCATAATCATGTAGAGCGACAAAACATTACTAATCAAAGCATAGAGTGGTACTACAAGTCAAGGACTAAATGATCATAGAGGCCATGGTGACTTGTTCATAGTCATAACATGGTGTGAGCATGTGCCAAGTCAACCCAAACAAAGCATCAAAGGAGAATACCACAATACTATGCTTTTGCATGCTAAAACAACGCATGGTTTTTTTCAAGGCACACTAAGCAATCCCAATTGTTTGGAACAAGTCATGCGACAACAATAATCACTAAGCATAGGGTCAAAACAACACCTAGTATGACATGCTAAATTCTATGTCACAGTCAAAGCAAGCTCCTCTTGCACTATTCAAGCAAGAACTTTCTACTCCTTTCCAATAACAATCAACTTATTTGAAACAACACAACGAGAACGGGGGTCCAAAATACTTTATTCACGCAAACTAAGTAAGCAAACAAAAACTAAGACGCTCCAAGAACAACACAACAATGCATGAAACAATAAAAACGAAGTGTCTAGAAAGACATGAGCTTTTTATTGATGGAGAAGGGGATGCCCAAGGCATCCCCAAGCTTTGACGCTTGTACCTCTTGGATATTTCTTGGGGTGACACCGGGGTGGAATCCTCAAGCTTGAGCTTTTGTCCATTCTTCATCTCATTACATCATTCTTTCTCTACACCTGGAATTTTTCCTTCATACAAAACTTCACACAATCTTCATTAGCAACATTAGTGTATTCAAAAGATAATAGACCCTTGGGTTTAGCTTTAGAACAGAAAAAATTTCACTGAAAACACAAGCTACTGTAGAAATTCCCTCAAAAAGCTCAATTTCCCAAAAAGAACCCAAAAAGGAATCAATAAGAAGCAAATGCAAATAATGGCAGAAATCTGTCAAAACAGACCAGCAGGTAGAACAGATTTTTTCGAAGACCTTATGTTGCTCAAATCAAAAAGTGTTGAACTAACGAAAGTTAGCTAACATACTAGGGGATTTATTCGTAAATGTTCAGATCAATCCGACTTACTGAGACTCCTCATGAATTTTTATGGTGGAGCACAAAATCTGTTTCGGGACAGCAACTCCCCAAATCTTACTTCCCTCTCATTAGAGGTCATTCTTGGGATAAAAAGCAAACAAAAAGGGTAAGAAGAGGTCATTACTAAAGTAATAACTTCCAATAATCAATAAAACTCTTGGGTTATCTCCCAACAATTACTTTTCTTTAACGCCTTTAAGTTAGGCACAAGAAGCAAGAAATCAAGTATTTTCAAATGAACAAGCATTAACATCAAACCTTGGTTTCAAAGGAGGAGCAAAAACTAACTTCTCTCTCCTCATAGGGAAGTGTTCAATACCTTTCTTGAATGGAAATTGATATTTAATGGTGCCTTCATTCATATCAATGATGGCACCAACAGTTCGAAGAAAAGGTCTTCCCAAAGTAATAGGATAAGAAGCATTGTATTCAACATCCAAAATATAGAAATCAACAGGGACATAAGCATTGTAAACCATAATGAGAACATCATTAACACTCCCCATGAGTTTCTTCTTAGCATTATCATTAAGTGGGACATCCAAATAACAATCTTCCAAAGGTGGCAAATCAAGCATTTCATAAATCTTCCTAGGCATAATAGAGACACTAGAACCAAGATCACATAAATCTTTGAGATCAAAGTCATTCACTTGCATATTAATAATGGGTTCCCAACTATCTTCTACTTTCCTAGGAATAGAAGCTTTGTGTTTCAACTTATCTTCCTTAATTTTAACAAGAGCATCTGTAATGTGTTTGGTGAAAGCAACATGCATATCACTAGCATCAGGACTTCTAGCAAGCTTTTGCAGGAACATAATAACTTTAGAAATATTGCAACCATCAAGATCAAAATCAAACTTAGCATCACTAGTAGTAGACTCATTGGCCTTAGGCATTGTTGGAGGAGTAATAGGGACTTCTTGTGGTTTAGTGGCATCCATATTGGTGGTGGTGATGGTGCACACACTATTGTTTCTAGCAATTTCATCTTCTCTTTCCCACTTAGCATGGAGTTGGGCTAACAATCTAACATTTTCATCCATAGTAACTTGTATGGCATGAGTAGCAGCAAAGGTTCTTTCCATGGTTTCAGGTTTAGCAGCCATTCTATTAATCAAAGAGAACTGTGCTTCAGACAAAGAGGAAATATTTTTCTCTATGTTCAAAAGATTTTCCTCCATAGTCTTATTGAAAGTGGTTTGTTTACTAATAAAGTCTTTGAGCATGACTTCGGGTTCAGAGGGGGAACTTCTAGCATTTTTGTAGGGGTTTCCATAGGTATTGTCATTATTAGGAGGATAAGGCATATAATTGTTGTTACTACCAAAATTATTCCTATAGGCATTGTTGTTGAAATTGTTGTTTCTAATGAAGTTCACATCAACTTTCTCTTCTTGAGCAAACAAAGAGGCTAAGAGAACATTATTTGGATCTAAAGGAGCTTTCCCATTAACAAGCATAGTCATAATAACATCTATCTTATCACTCAAAGAGGAGGTTTCTTCAACAGAATTTACCTTCTTACCACGTGGAGCTCTCTCAGTGTGCCATTCAGAATAATTAACCATCATATTATCAAGGAGTTTTGTTGCAGCACCCAAGGTGATGGTCATAAAGGTATCTCCAGCAGCTGAATCCAACAGGTTTCTTGAAGAGAATTTCAAACCTGCATAAAAAGTCTGGATAATCATCTAAGCAGTAAGTCAATGAGTGGGACAATTCTTAACCAAAGATTTCATTATTTCCCAATCTTGAGCAACATGTTCATTATCAAGTTGTTTAAATTTCATAATATCACTTCTCATAGATATAATCTTAGCAGGAGGAGTACTTTCCAATAAAATCATCTTTGCCCTTAATCCAAGAATCGATACTATTTCTAGGCAAGGATAGCAACCATTCTTTAGCTTTTCCTCTCAAGGAGAAAGGAAACAACTTGAGATTAATAATATCTCCATCTACATCCTTACACTTTTGCATCTCACAAAGTTCAACAAAGTTATTGAGATGGGTAGTAGGATCATCAGAACTAGCACCAGAAAATTGCTCTCTCATCACAAGATTCAACAAGGCAGGCTTAATTTCATAAAAGGTAGCATCAGGAGCAGGTGGAGCAATAGGAGTGCTCAGGAAATCATTGTTGTTTGTGCTAGTTAAGGCATACAACTTGGTGTTCTCAGCAGAGTTCATTTTGGCAAAAGTGGAGCAAGCCAAAACAACAACAACAACAACAGCTAGAGCAGGAATTAATTTTTTTGTGTTTTTGATAAGAGAAAGCAAACCAAACTAAACTATTTTTTGGAGTTTTTGATAAAAAGAGGCAAAAAAACCAAGCAAAAGAAACTAAGCAAACCAAAAACAAAGTAAAGAGAAAGGTTGTGAAGGACTCCCCTTGTGAAGATGTCCTTAGCCTCCCCAGCAACGACTCCAGAAAAACTTGTTGATGGCGCCTCATTGATGTGGGAGCGCTTCATCGGGAAACCCCAAGAGCAAGGTGTGAAGAAGCACAGCAGCAAGTTTTCCCTCGGTAAGAAACCGAGGTTATCGAACCAGTAGGAGGAAGGAAACGTCTCAAAGGTGTTGCAAGCAACTTGGAAACCTGCATAACACAAACTCAAGACTTTGCCCCAAAGAATAGTGAGGTTGTGAATCTCACCGGTTGCTGTAACAAAGGATTAACTGTATGGTGTGTAAGGTGATAGTGGTTTGCAGCAAGTAAACAGTAACAGTGGAGGATGTATCAATGGTAAAGATTGGACTGGGGTCCATAGTTCACTAGAGGTGTTCTCCCTACATAAACAAACATGGCATCCAGGGTAAAAAAAATACAGCAGGGCAATTGACAGGACTCAGCAAGGCATAACAATGCAATAGTAGATATCATGATCCTATGAGATTCGATTGGGCAATACAACAAGATACATAGACCGTCATCCAACTGCATCTATGACTAGGTTATCATCCAAACCCCCTCTAGTATTAAGTTGCAAGCAACAGACAACTCCTTTAAGCAAAGTGTGTAAGATAAACAATCCACTTGTTCCATGAATAAGAGACCGTTGTTTTCTTCCTAGTAGCAACAGCACATCTACAACCTTAGATATTTCTATCACTTCCCTTAGATTAAATAGAGGCATGAACCCACTATCGAGCATAAATACCCCCTCTTGGAGTCACTAGCAACTACTCGGCCAAGATAGCTACTAACAACGGAGAGCATGCAAGATCGCAAACAACATAGACATGATAGAATCAATAAGATAAAACCATTAATCAATCTGACATAGTAATCTCAGTATCCATCGGATCCCCGCAAACACAACATGCATGATTACAAATAGATGAGATCTTGATCATGAATGGAGCTCACAAGATCTATACATGAAAGCACAAAGGAGGAGATACAACCATCTAGCTACTACATGGACCCGTAGTCCAAGGTGGAACTACTCACGCTTCATACCGGAGGATTGCATGATGAAGAAGAAGGCCTCCGGGATGATCTCCCCTCCGGCAGGGTGCCGGGAAGAGCTCTAGATCCCCCCGATCTAGGGACGATGGTAGCGGTGGATACAGACGGTTTCATGAAATATTGATCGGGTGCTTAGGGTTTAGGCATCGGGGGCTTCTTATAGGCAAAGAGGCGAGGCAGGAGGGAGGCCAGGGGGCCCACACCCTGCCCAGGAACGACCTAGGGTGGGCCCGCGCTTGGGGGGTGCAGCCACCCTGTGGCTCCCCTCCATCTCTCCTCTGGACTCCGTGTTCTCCTCGGTGAAATATTGAGTTTGGCTTTTGTCCCGTCCAATTCCGAGAATATTTTCTTACTAGATTTTCTGGAACCAAAAATAGCAGAAAATAGGCAACTGGCACTGTGGCAACTTGTTAATAGGTTAGTACCATAAAAATATAAAAAAAACCTCAAAGTGTGGACAAAGCAAAGTAAAGTAGATACTAAACAAGCATGGAACATAAAAAATTATAGATACGTTTCTGACGTATCAAGTGAGTAACTCGATCGCATCTTTTAAAGAGAGATCAAACATTTGCATACATAGCATCATCTTTCTTGGTTTTTGTTTGGATCTTGTCCATGAGAGGATCTAGAGCTTGTGGTTATCTTCATAACAAGCTCTAGTTTATCAAAACATTTTCCCTTGAATATCTTATTGCGTTTTTGATCTTCCGGGTTTCCGGCTCCACACCTTGGGAAATATCTCAGATATATACTTGATATTTTCTCCCTTGGTATCCAATATTTTACCTTTTATTTGATTCTAATCTTTATTATCTCTCCAACATAACTGGTTTCATCTCAATTGGAGTTTCCAAGCTCAACTTCTTGTGTTTTGGGTTTTGGAGGTTTTACCGGTTCGTTGCTTCTAGAGAGGTCATACATTTCTCCATTTTATTTTTATCCTCCCATGTTGTGTTATGATGTTTCTTTGCAAAATCCTGTAGAGCTTGTTGTTCTCTTCAAAACAAGCCCAAGATCATCGATATCAGAGTCCAGAATAAAAAGTTATTGAAGTTTTCGTGCAATGTTGTCCAACATTTTTGCTTGGGCGGTAGTACCGTCCCAACTTCTGCCCAAACTTCCGGTGAAAACTGGTTTTTGTTCAGTAACTTGTTTTTATATTTATCAATAGTACCGATGGTGCGCGGATCTGGCAACACATGGGGTATCTTTCTAGTGATATATATTTATCTCCGGCCATTAGCATACCTACAAAATATTTCATACTTCGTATGTCTCCAATAGGTGATGTATTAACTTAGTTAAAAACTTATTTTTTAAAGTTTATCCGAGTATATATACCGGTATATATGAAAATATACAATCTCAAATTAATATTGGTAGATCCGTCATAAGATGTAGTTTTACAAACTGTATTTATTTATTTATATATTACTGTAGTTGTTTCTATTTCCCTCAATATATTTAGTCAAACTTATAAAACATCATTGTTCAATATTGGCCTAGTTAATTAAGAAAAGAGTGTCAGACTATGTTTATATGCCATCTAATTTAGGATGAAGGGAGTAACTCGAGGTATTGCATGGTGTTGATGGATTCTTGCGTCACAGTACAATATTCCACTGGTTGGTAGAATTTTAGTTCTAACTGAGAATGAGCAAAGCTCGCGCATTATCAAGGATGTCAAAACATATAATGATGCCGTCCGTTGCAATATTTAAAAAACAAAAATCACGTAAATGTGTCTTTAGCATGACAATTTTTTCGCCTTCCTTTTTCACCACTACCGCGAACTATAAGTAGAACTTGAAAATGATATGAACAAACAAAAATGGGATAATTTAAGAAGAAGGCTTTATTATTTTCATAATTATTCCCATACGGAGTGTTGAACGGAATCTATTCAGACAACAACCTCATGGATATATTGCAAATCTGGAATGGAAGCTCTAGTGATGACATGCACTAGAAACTAAAACCCAATGCTTCTCCTCCTATGAATACAATTGCGTTATTGCGCGAGGGAAGGAAATGTGTAGCCTGCAAACACCATTCAAATCAAACCAAACATTAGTTTAGAAGAGCACATACATGCATATAAAAATCATAACTAAGACCAAAACCGTATGCATGAAATTCCAGTGTCAGTACTAGATTTCACTTACTTCCGCACTTGTACCCGTCTGCGAACGGCTTCTTGCAGAAATTGGCAACGTATGCCACCTTGTCCATGCACCATCGCTTCTCTATGTCCTTGGTCACACGGGCACATAGACAAGGGATGTCCGCCTTCTGCCACACGGCGCAACACGCATTTGACGGGTCTAGCTTTGGCTCTGCCGGCCATTTCTGGTATTGGCCGCACTCCCGGATCATGTCTTGTCGGTCACCCTCGCAGGCATCACCAGACACAACCACTATGATTGATAGGAGTACAAAACATACACACATGAGATTCGCCATGGCTATGGTTTTTGTATCTGCTTTATTAACTAGGTAAGTATTTTCCGTCTCTATCAGATGTTGTATTGGACTAGTTCATGAGAGTTGTGTGGTTTCTCTGTGAATATGCGAGGTACACAATTTGTTTGATATGGTTGAGTTTATATAGCCTTATTTTGTACATAATCGTATGTATGATAAACTGCATATGTCAGTTGTATATATCTTAAAGATTTGCCTATATACATGCATATATTAATTGTATATCTTGATGACATATCTCATTAATTGGAGAGTATATCTTGAAGATATGACACCACAACAAACAATATATGCACATAACACAACATATGCACTGTCATACATCAGTTGCATATTTACTTGCATGCATTAATTGTATATATTATAATTAATTGACACATATCATATATCTTGAAGATATGGCATGCTTGAAACAATATATGTATATAAAACAACATAAGCAACCGTCATGCTTTTGTTGTATATATACATGCATATTAGTTGTATATATTTTTAATATGGCACCATACATCAATTGCATATCTACGTGCATATATTAATGATATGTATGATTAATTGGATGCATATATTAGTTGCATATCTCGAAGATATGGCACCGCTTCAAACAATATCTTCACGCCAAAAAAATTACATATTATTACTCTTAAAACAAGCACCCAACCATGTAAGGAAATGGCACTACATATGACAGTGGACACATACATTGGTGTATCCATAGAATACATATCCTAATCCAAATAGTAAATAGTAAGATCGAGAAAAAAGTGAGTTACTACATGTTTCTTACTACATACGCATTGATGCAATGTTAACTTTACGTTTGGATTCTTAAAGTATTCATGTATATGCATGCTCGCAGTAGTAGTTAATGTGCTTTGAAGTTGGGCTGTCCATTCATCATTACAGATATAATAATGACATTAGACAATTACTCCTTGTGCTGTTTGTGGTAAGATTCAGTACGTAGGACTCCAGTGTATGTAGTACCCCAATTTTTTTGGCATATAGGTCCAAAGTTATAAATTCGATGGTACTAACATTGTACTAAAAGTGGCTATCCTTTGCTTTCTTAATAATCACTCTGTTATACTTAACCGTAACATGATGGTATTCGATAGCACAATATATTTGTTATATTAACATCTTATACATAGTACTGGTTAAATTTGAAAAAACACAAACCATTTGGAAATAATTTACTCATTCATTCAATCATTTTACAAGTACATGAAGGTTGAAGAACTTTTGCACACAAATAATAAGAAAATGAAGATGTAGATGAAAACCTATGAGTCTAAGAACATCCTCATCACCGGTGCCGCAAGCTTCATCACGTCCCATGTGGCGAACTGTCTGGTTGTCAACTACCCTCACTAGAACATCCGCATCATGGACAAGATGGACTACTAATGCAACCTCAAAAACCTCGATCCTTGTTCATGCTTGACAATTTTCAAGTTCGTTGAAGGAGACACAACGAGCCCCGTCTTAAAAATGCACTAGCTACTCATGTACGAGTCGATCGACACTATCATGCACTTCACGACTCAGAATCACATTGAAACCTCCTTTGTAGGTTCCTTTGCATTCACCAAGTACACCCATGTACTCCTTGAGGCCTATAGGCAATCCAAGAAGACGAGAATATCCATGTGAGCACCGATGAGGTGTACATGGAATCTAATGTCGATGTCATGGCCGTAGGGATGCAAGTGGGATCCCGCGAAAGCCGACACTTAAGCATATCCTAAATCAAGCTTATATTAATGTCAAGAGAGAATCATAAGCATATTCAAAGTTAACCCTCATGTTAATATCAAGAGAGAGTTTCACTCGTGGCGGCACTCAACTTTTCTAGATGAGCTTCCGTGAGATGCAGGTCTTCGAGTCGTGGAAGGAGGCAATGTATCTCGAGTGGGTGGAGTTGATGCCGCTCTTGTTCCACTCCCAAGCTAGCATTTCCTCCTCCACTGACAGTTTCAATCCTTGAATTAGGAGTTATAATTATAGATATTGACTGATATTGCCCTATATCATGGATGTCGATGATGTCCTGGATATCTTGTGTCCATATGTCTTCGGTCAGACCATCTGCGACCGTCCTCAGCTTGTAGTGGTGTTTGGAGATGTAAAAATATAGTATCGGTACGATCTCATGGACAGAGCTCCCCTCTATCCAGCAATCTTCCTAGAACATGGCCTTCCGCCCGTTTCCTAGTGTCAGCATGGTGGTGGAGACAAAGAAGAACTCTTGCTCTGCCATCGAGATTTGGAGCCAGGACACTCCATGCTCTGTTCTCGTTCGTGCGGCTGAGCCAAAGGGAGGGCATACAAAGGGTCAGGCCTGTCCGCTCGAGATCTTGGAATCCAAGACCACCAAGTGATGTTGGGCGGGAAACCATATGCCAGATCACATGGAAATTCCCTCCCTTGGTCTCCTTGCGCCCCTCCGTAGGAATTCTCTTCCGATAGTATGACAATTGTACTGATTGTATTGGTAGTACTATTAGAGGTAGTCATTTGAATGCTTGCAGGCTCACTTGGTGCACATAGGATGATCGACCCTTTTGAGAAACAAATCCATTTGAGTTACAGATCAAAAATTTAGATGTAAAGTCCTCATTTCGTGGACATACAATTGTCTAGACCTATCACAACCAGGCTACTCGATCTAATCCTGGTCCACTCACACATACAAGTGATTATTTGGTTACACATTTTTTCCTCTGGTCATGTACCGTTATTCCAAGTTTTTCCTTCATAAGTGGAAGGTTTCTTATTATGGTTCGAACACTGGAATTGTAGACTCACTATCTCTGAATGTACATGTGTATGTACCTTGTGGGTGATTTGTCAGCAAGTTTCTTTCTGATTTCCCTATCCGAATATTCCTCCTGTGTTTTTCTTCTTTACTACTATCATGTCCTACAGGTTCGTTCACTGTTACCGTTCTCTCGCCATCTCTATGAATTTTTGCTAGCGTTCAACACAAATGTTCTACATCCTAGAAATTTGTCACCCGATTGTTGGTCAACGGTAGTTCCAAATTTATTCTCATAGCTTATGTCTTTCATGTGTACCAACTGAAGCCTAATATTCTGCTCCTGAATACTTTCTTGTATCAATTCTAATTAAATGGGTCAATATTGTCTAAATGATGTAAAATGCTTTAGGATGAATGGAGTAACTCTAGGTGTTGCATGGTGTTGACCAAATCTTGTGTCCCATTATTGTGAATGATGTCAAAACATATTGTGATGCTAGTCGTTGTATTTTTTAAAATAATAAAAAAGCACGTGAATGTGTCTCTTTTAGCACGCCAATTTTTGGTGTCCCCTTCTTTTTTCACCACTACCATGAGCTATAAGTAGAACTGAAAAATGATATGAAGAAACAAAAATCAGACAATTTGAGGACAAGGCTTTATTATTTTCACAATTATTCCCATACAAAGTGTTGAACAGAATCTATTTAGAGCACAACCTCATGGAATGCAGATCTGGAATGGAAGCTCTAGTGATGACAGACACTAGAAACTAAAACCGGATGCTTCTCCTTATGCTTCTCCTTCTACGACTACAGTTGCATCATTGCACGAGAGAAGGAAATGTGTAGCCTGCAAACACCATTCAAATCAAACCAAACATTAGTTTATAAGAGCACATACATGCATATAAAAATCATAACTAAGACCAAAACCGTATGCATGAAATTCCCATCTCAGTACTAGATTTCACTTACTTCCGCACTTGTACCCGTGTGCGAACGGCTTCTTGCAGAAATTGGCAACATATGACACCTTGTCCATGCACCACCGCTTCTCTATGTCCTTGGTCACACGGGCACATAGACAAGGGATGTCCGCCTTCTGCCACACGGCGCAACACGCATTTGACGGGTCTAGCTTTGGCTCTGCTGGCCATTTCTGGTATTGGCCGCACTCCCGGATCATGTCTTGTCGGTCACCCTCGCAGGCATCACCAGACACAACCACTATGATTGATAGGAGTACAAAACATACACACATGAGATTCGCCATGGCTATGATTTTTTTATCAGCTTAATTAACTAGGTAAGTACTTTCTGTCTCTCTACCAGATGTTGTATTGGATTAGTTCATGAGAGTTGTGTGTTTTCTCTACTAATATGTGAGGTACATTATTTGTTTGGTATGGTTGAGTTTATATAGCCTTATTTTAGACATGATCATATGTATGATAAACTAGACGCGTATGTCAGTTGTATATCTTGAAGATATGCATATCTACATGCATACATTAATTGTATATCTTGATGACATGTCTCATTAACTGGAGAGTATATCTAGAATATATTGCACCACAACAAACAATATATGCACATAAACAAACATAAGCACCGGCATACATGATTTGCATATATTAATTGCACATACTGATGAGATGTATGGATGCATATTGTATATCTTGAAGATATGGCACCGCTTCAAACAATATATGCACATAGAACAACATAAGCACCTGTCATGCTTCCGCTGTATATCTACATGCATATATTAGTTGTATATTTACTTTAATATGGCATCGCTTCAAACAATATATGCAAAAAAAACATAAGCATTGTTATCCATCAATTGCATATCTACATGCATATATTAGTTGTATATCTTAATTATATGTATGATATTTGGATGCATATATTAGTTGCATATCTCGAAGATATGGCACCGTATCAACCAATATCTACACGCCAAAACATTACATATTACTCTTAAAACAAGCACCCAACCGTTTTAAAGAAAAGGCACTACATATGATATTGGATACCCACTTTGGTGTATCCATAGAATACACATCTTGCACCCACCTTTGAGAATATATAATAGATAATAAATACTAAGATCGATATAAAAATTGATCTTCCACACGTTCCTGCACACACGGCGATGCAACATTGACTTCTCATTTGGATTTTTACTGTATTCGTGTACATGCATGCTGGGAGTTGTAGTTACTTTGCTTTGAAGTTGGGTGCAGTGGCAGAGCTACAAAAAATTCATGGGAGGGCCACACTAGAAAAGTAGCCGGTCAAAGTCGATAGAGGCCAGGAGAGGGGTGGGTGAGCGTGGGTCAAGATCGATCGGATCGTAGCTGGTCTCACCGACCTCGATCGTCGGGTTGTTTCTTGGTGAAGAGGGAGCCGCCAAATCCATGGCTCTAATGCTCAGATTTCCCATAGACGGCCCAATTGACGAGGGGTAACCTCGACAATGCACATGGTTGTAGACTTAAGGTTTTGTGGAAAAGAGAGAGCTGGTGATTTAGTCGGCTTACCAGAAAAACAAGGAAGTCGATGTGGTCTGATTATTGTGGATAAGATGATTACAAAGTCGCTGATTCGCTAGTTGCGATCTAGCTCATGGTGGATTGTAGATTGCTGGAAAACTAAGGTGCCCTCTCCGTCGGCTCCTCTCATCCTTTATATAAGAGGTTGGGTCCGAGAGCCATATATGAATAGGTTATAAATTATAATTACAACGCTAGGACTATATCGGTTTACATTTCTATCTTGATTGCCAAGCCAAGCTTATGTCCGACGAATTCTTCCTGAACTCTTTACTCTTTATGGGCCATAGCTCCGGTACGCCTTGGGTAACCAATCATGGAAATCCGATAAGTCATACCCATGTCACAAAAAAGAGAGGTAATATGCACAATTTTGTCCTCCAAGTACTCCAACCATGATGGAAAGAGACCAAACCAACTATACCCCAAGAAGCGTTGATGCCCTTGTTCACCTAAAAGCTTATAATTTTGGAGATGGGGTTGCATAGGGCCTAATGAAAAATACACTCTACTCATAGGTATCTCTTTGCTCTGATGGAAATTGCCAAATTTGAGGGCGCAATACAGGGTCTCGCTGTAAAAACTTGACACCTTGAAAAACAATGGGTTCATTTGAGCGTACGTTGCCATGGCTGTGTTGATGTTGTTCCAATTCAAGCAAGGGTAAAGGATCAGTTGCTGCTGCCATAGGATCTTCTTCAAATGCACTAATTTCATCTATTTTTCTTTTCAAGACAAGATCGATTCTTCTCTGACTATGAGTGACCTTTCCCATGGTTGTTACAATTTGTCAATTGAAAACAAATTTAGGAACAATCCAATCCATTCTAAAAAAAATCAGGAACAATCCAATCCATTCTATCAAATTGACAAATTACTAACTAAAGATTTGGGGAAAGAGAGAGGTACCTAGATTAGGGAAGAACGAAAACGGATGGGTTCGATTTGATCGTGGCATCGGCTGTGCGTCCGAGCGTGCAGCGAGCCGGAGCCGACGACCCTAGCTACGAGCGGCAACGATGGCGTTGTACCGGCCATATAGTTTAAAAAACCGCAGAATTAACCGAGTGAACCGGGGTTCAACCGCTGGTTTCGCGGTTCCTAGAGGTGGGACTCAAACCCTAGACCTCACAGGTAAGTCAAGTGCCAACGTGGCCTGACCAACTGAACCATCGTCGCTTCACGTAGAGTAAGACTGATATCAATTCTATTTATTCTTTGCAGCAGCATTAAGTCTTTGTTTGGATATGGCAGTATTATTAAGAATCAAACCAATGGAACAAGTAATGACCTTGTTGGCCTGCTAAGCACGCATGCAAAACATGAGCATACGAACTTTGCTACTACAATCTATTTTTGAAAGTCAAATTGCAGCTCATTATCTCATATATTATGTCAAATTCTAATTTTAAAATATTTTGCATAAATAGTTATTTAAAAATGTGTCCTTACGACCGTTTTAAGGCCCGTGTGGCCCTGGGATATTAGCTGCCTCACAACCATCGCATGCCAGCTATTGTTTGCAACGATGTCGCTTTCCTTCCAATTCCACGTAAAGACGTCGCATAGGAGCTATAAGCCCAATTCGCTCCCGGGATGCTACCTCCACCCCCAATTCGCTCGATGTACTCATCAAGCCACTCAAAATGCCCACATTTTGGCAGTTCCTGAAATCGCAGAGATGAACCCTAAATCCCAAATTCGATGAAATGCATGAAATTTCGAAAGAAAAGCGAGAAATTGGCGCTCGGAACACTCAGATCTCACCTTTCCCGGCTCGGGCTTGCTCTCACACTTCACAAATTCCTGACCAATGTTGCCGTTCTTGTCGATGGATGTGACAAGCCGCTTCAGGGGCGCGGTACGAGGACAATCGGGGCACCTCCTCATCGGCACCGCACCATACCGAGGCCATGAGCGGTGGGAGGAAGCAGAGCTCGACATCCCTCGTCGGTGTTGCCGCACTTGCTCGCCGGAGAAGAAAACAGAAGGGGATGAGATGCTGGAACGGTGGCGGGAGTGCTCAGGTACGGGGACGGATCGGGGCCAACGGCTCTCTTCGACCACAGGGTGGGTCCCACGATATGAGGTGGACATCAGGTGAGTTCCGCCGTGACGTGGAGAGGCTGTGGGTCCTACTGTGCTCAGCTGATTCGAATTCGTTGACGGTCTCGTGGGGTTAAGTAGAAGTGTCGCACGGGAGCTATTTGCCGCCTCACAACCGTCGCATGCCAGCTATTGTTTGCAACGATGTCGCTTTCCTTCCAATTCCACGTAAAGACGTCGCATAGGAGCTATAAGCCCCATTTATAAGTAAAAATAGAATACTTTATATCTTTAAAAAAAGACAGCAAACCGATGAACCAATGGTCCGACCGGTAAAAACCTAAACCGATGATCCTAACGGTTTAATCACCGGTCCGATTTTTTAAACTATGGTAGCGGCGTGCCACCTACTTCGCCACCGCCTCGTTCCTAAATTTCTAACCCAGTACCGGCGTGCTCCGGGCTTATAGCTCCTATGCGACGTATTTACGTGGAATTTGAAGGAAAGCGACATCGTTGCAAACAATAGCTGGCATGCGATGGTTGTGAGGCAGCTAATATCCCAGGGCCACACGGGCCTTAAAACGGTCGTAAGGACACATTTTTAAATAACTATTAATGCAAAATATTTTAAAATTTAGGAATACACGGGCCAATTATATGAACTTGTTTTTGTGTCTTTTGTTTTATACACTTGTAAATATATAAATATTGCACGAGTATTATATGAACTTGTTTTTGTGTCTTTTGTTTTATACACTTGTTGTTTTGGGTGTTTTGACAAATGACAATACAATAAAACACAGATTACAATGAAATAAGTGTAGGGGTTCGTAGCATGGAAAACAAAAAATTTCTATCGCATACAAACAAACAAGCCAAGATCTATCTACTAGATTGTAGCAACGAGTCGATGGAATAACTTACCCTCGAAGATTCCAAAGCGGTTAACGAGAGCAGATTCTCGTGGGTGATGTAGTCGTACTCTTTCCGATCTCAAGATCGCGTAGACGATCCTTCCGGCGCTGGGTTCCGGCAGCGCTCCCGCAGTCGGTCACACGTACGGTACTCGACGAAGACCTTCCTCTCCCTTGTTCCAGCAGGCAGCGGAGGTTGTAGCACTCTCCTCGCGATTCCGGCAGCACAACGGCATGGTACCGGAAGTAGAGGGGAGATCCCGCAGGGCTTCGCCTTAAACCGGTGCGAGTATGGTGGAGTATGAGAGAGGCTATTAGTGGTCTAGTAATTAGACACACCAATTAGAAGGCTCTAAACCAATTATAAGGCTCTAAACCGAAGGCTAAAGCAATTAGAAGCTCTAAACCGAAACGGCTCTAAACCGGAGGTAGAAGATAGGAACTTGTGTGTCTAGAGGAGGAGGCCTGCCCCTCCTTTTATGGTTGGAGGGGTCATGGCGCGCCAGGGAGGGAGGGAGTCCCTCCCCAACTCGGCCTAGGGCTGGCCTCCGGCTTGGAGGAGAGGAACTCCTCCTCCAAGTTGGTTTCCAACTCCTCTTGCTTGTTTCCCACAGTTTCTTGTTTTAGCCGTTTGACTTTCAAACTGGACATTTGACTTTTCTGTTTTAGGATTCAATTTAATCCTTTATTTGGGACAGCAAGAACACTTAGTACATGATGCAATCATTCCAATATGTAATGACACATTCATGTACCCCTCCCCCCCCCGGAGTGCCGGACAATCCGGAACCTTCTAGAACATTCCCGATGAAATCACCGGAATCATTCCCGAACTCCGAAACGGGACTTTCCTTATATGAATCTTATTCTCCGGACCATTCCGGATCACCTCGTGATATCCCGGATCCCATCCGAGACTCCGAACAACATTCGGTCTCTTTCTCATAATACCATAACTACTCAAACAACGTCGAATCCTTAAGTGTGTCTCCCTACGGTTCGTGAATTATGCGGACATGATCGAGACACTTCTCCGAACAATAACCAATAGAGGAATCTGGAAATTCATATGGCTCCCACATATTTCTACAATTACTTTGCGATCGAATGAACCACTTACATACGATACCAATTTCCCTTTGTCTCACGATAGTTTACTTATCCGAGGTTATGATCGTCGGTATCTCTGCATACCTAGTTCAACCTCGTTACTGATAAGTACTCTTTTCTCGTTCCCGTGATATGTGATCCCTTGTGAGCCAGTCACATGCTTGCAAGCTAATTGGATGACATTACACCGAGAGGGCCCAGAGTATATCTATCCGTCATATGGATGGACAAATCCCACTCTTGATCCATGTGTCTCAACCAATACTTTCCGAACACTCAATGTCACCTTTATAGCCACCCAGTTACGGTGTGGTGTTTGATGTCATCAAAGCATCCATCCGGCAAAGGTGATATGCATGATCTCATGGTCGAAGGAATTAGGTTACTATGTATCAGAAAGCATATAGCAATTGAACTATTTAAAATGACTTGATCTTTATGCTACGCTTATCTATAGGAGTATGTCCATCACATCATTCTCCTAATGATATGACCCTGTTGTTAATAACATCTCTATGTTCATGATCAGGAAACCATGATCATATATATTAACCAACAAGCTAGTTTAACAAGAGGCTTTACTAGGGACTCTTTTATGTTTACAAATCACACAAGTATTAATGTTTCCTGTTAATACAATTATAGCATGGTATGTAAACATTTATCATAAGTGTGAAGATATGATAATAACCACTTTATTATTGCCTCTTGGGCATATCTCCAACAATAAGGGATAGATAATATTGGGATAACATTACTTATATTAGATAGGGGGGATCGATAACATTACAATAAAAATAAAAAAGTACAATAATATAGAAGGGGCGGAATAGGCGCCCCGCCTAAACCCTGGGCTAGCCCCTAAACCCTAACCCCCTACTCCATCGGCGGTGGAGGCGGTGCCGGTGCAGCCGCATTCCACGCCGCCAGCCTCTCCCGCTGGTCCCGCTTCCAATGCTCCTCCCGGAAGGCCCGGCCATTGGCCTCCCGTTGCTCCTCCTCCTGCCGTCTGCGCCTTTTCTTCAAGGAGCACTGGGCCTCCTTCTCCTCCCACCTGGCGATAGCAGCCTCCTGCTTTGCCTCCTCCTTCGCCGCCTTAGCCCAGTAGGCTTCGGAGGGGAGGTCGCCGCCGCCGGGGAGGTTGGGGACGGGGTTGTGGACGATGGGGCCCTGGTCTCCCCAGGGGCAGGGCGCGGACTTCTTCTCCTTCTTCTTGCCACGCTTGGGGCGCGTGGGCGCCCGCTGCTCCCACCACTGCTTGTGGTCCGAGTGGTTGTCCTCGTCGCTTAATTCGGTGTCGGAAGGGAGGCGAAAGGGGGAGGTCGCCATGATCGGAGTGTTTGGGGGGCGGCTGGGAGGAGGCAAAGGGACGGGCTCGAGATTGAAGAGATGAGGGGCAAGATGAGATGAGGAGGCAAAGGCGTTTTGCCTATTTATTGAGGGCGGGGCGTGAAGGGCGGCGTGGGAATCCAGCGTCGCGTTGGCGCAGACGCCGAGACGAGATGCGTGCGCTGCGTTGCCCCTGCATGCATGATCAATGCGAAAGAGACGGGAAGCGGGGCATCGGGCGTGATCAATGCGAAAGAGAGAAAAAAATAGCTAGGATGCGACGCCTCCGCCCCTGCATGCATGTGCATTAATGCAAAAGAGAGAAAAAAAGTCCAAGGTAGTTGTTCATTGGCAGTGAAAAATAAAAGGGAAAATATAATTTGGCCTTGATTTACTTCGGTAATAAATGCAGGAATCTAGTATCAAGGTACTCGTTCGTTTTTACACACGCAAGAAAAATCGGTGGGAGTAATATTGACTTTTTGTATGGCGCATGAACCAGATGGAAGTAAATTTGACTGAAGAAAGTTGTTCGACGTACACTTATTTAATGGGGCAGCGCTGTTGCACGCAAAATAGCTAGACTGCGATGCTAGGGGCAGCTGCTGCATGCATGATGCAGCCCGCCCAGATGCCGAGACGAGACGCGTGCGCTGCGTTGCGTGTGGGAAGCGGGCGTGATCAATGCGAAAGAGAGAAAAAAAATAGCTAGGATGCGACGTACTGTAACCCCTGCACCGCCGCCCCCGACCCTGCATGCTGCATGCATGGTGCAGCCCGCCCCGCCCAGCGCTCTCGCATGCCACGCTCGGTCTGGAGTGTGCCAACGCTGTACGTTATATTTATTACGTATTTTAGATTTTGATATTTTTTCTGCTGGTCATAGTGACATGCATACTCCCTCTGTCCACAAATAAGTGTACGTTTGGCTTCAAAATTTGTCCACAAAAAATGTACTTCTACCTTTTCAATGCACTTGGGCATCCACTATGTAGTCCATAAGGCTATCCACAAGCCAAAAAGTAGTCCATATGGCTATCCATATACATAGTGGAGGTTTACTTTAGAAGATTTTCCTTAAGGGTGACCTACAAGCTTATGGGTTGCCCACAAGCAATAAACATAGATGTGGTATCATGCATATGTTACTAGTCTAAGTTACTACTACATAGTGCAAAATAACATAGATGTGGTATCATGCAAAGTCTCATTTATTACAATGAACCTGAGGGGAGTAAGTTTGACTGGAGAAAGTTGTTACACGTAAACTTATTTAATGCGACGGAGGGAGTAAATACGCTGCAGCGCTGTTGGACGTAAAATAGCTAGACTGCGACGCTAGGGGCAGCTGCATGCCCGCATGGTGCAGCCCGCCCCGCCCAGCGCCCTCGCATATGCCACGCTCGCATGCCACGCTGTTGCACGTAAAAATGATGAAGCCAATCAGATTCCAGAATCATCCATCCCACGGATCGCCAAGAGCTAGCCACGAAATCCTTCTAAGAGACGCCAACCAATCAGGTTGCAGAACAAGCCCTTCCACGGATCGCCCAGAGCCACCCGCGGAATCCTTCTAGAAGACGCGATCGAACGGCTACAGTGTCGCGCTAGGGTTAGATCTACGGTCCTCATTCGGCCTTAGGGTTAGCGGGGTTTAGGATGCAGTCAACGGGGTTTCACAAGTTTGACCAAACATTCAAATGTGCATAACTAATTCAAAAAAAATCAAAAAAATACAAAACCTTCGCATGGTGTCATGTTATGTGACATAGTTGTGAGGAAAAATATCAAACTTGGTATATTGATCATATTTCAAAAAAACCTTCACAAAATGACATATCTCCTCCGAGGTTTTCTGGCTTTCGGGTCAAATGACCAATGATATGGCTAGAATCAAGGCATAGTTTGTGATAATGTTCCCATATTTGGCATGCATGTCTATAATGGGATGACTAACAATGTTGTAGCACAAAGTTTTCCTTTTCGACGCACAGAAAAATCATTTTCTATTTTCTGAGTGCCGAAAGAGGGGGGGATTTGTGAACCAACCACCAAATTGAAGTTTCAAAATGGTAACATCCTATTTTTCAAAAATACTAGACCACCTAGAATGTACAATTTCCCAACCTGAGTATCTCAAACCTTTTATTCCATCCCTGGTGAAAAAGACAAATCCTGCCGAATCGGCTGGAAGTGGGTAAGATATGAACTACAGGTACATGATTCCATGATGATGATTTTTTGTAAAAATAATTTTTAGGTTCACAACATGCTATTTCATCAGAGATCCAATGCTAGTTTTGCGAGCCTCAGCCCCTAGCTAAGAATATTTATGAAAACCCTTCAAGTTTGACCAGACATTCAGATATGCATAACTAATTCAAAAAAAATCAAAAAAATACAAAACCTTCGCATGGTGTCATGTTATGTGACATAGTTCTGAGGAAAAATATCTAACTTGGTTTTAGAAATGGTCGAAAAAAAACTTGCTTAGAAATGGGGTGGTTTACCCTAGCTTTGGAGCCCATTTCTACCCCATTTTGGGTGAGGGTGAGTTGTACTTCACAAAAGGTATCAGGGTGAGGATGAGTTGTATTGTACATATGAGAAAAACGTTGGAAGCTCATACAAACATAGAAAAGTGACATAGCTACATATGTTGAAATTCAAATTTACCATCATATTTGAATTTTGTCCAAATTATCAACAAGTGACAAATTATTATAATAACAAATGTTTACAACGACAAGTGCCAAATTATTACAACAATAAGTGTCAAATGTTTACAACAATAACAAATGTTTACAATAACAAATGTCTATTTCTTTTGGCTCTTCTTACCCCTCGTTTTCTTCTCCTTCACAAGTTTCACACCACACAATAGGTTTATGCTCTTCTTTTTCTTACCATTACCATCTGGCCTCCCCACAGCACGTCCAAGAGTCTCCTTCACCTCCTGCACCTCCTCAACAACCTCATGATCATGATCCAGAGCCTCATCAACATGGTCACTTTGCACCAGAGCCTCAACAACATGGTCACTTTGCACCAAAGCCTCAACAACTTGGTCAGTTTGCACCAGAGCTTCAACAACAGGCTCATTTTGCACCAGAGCCTCAACAACAGGCTCATTTTGCACCAGAGCCTCAACAACAGGCTCATTTTGCACCAGAGCCTCAACAACAGGCTCATTTTGCACTAGAGCCTCAACAACAGGCTCATTTTGCCCCTCATTTTTCACCAGAGCTTCCAAATCAGAAACGGTGTGCCCTAAAGCCTCAACAGTTTGCACATCATCCTCCAAAACAAGTTCAGATTGCACCTCATGTGGCATCCCGCAAAACCACTACTAGAAAATCGCGTTGATTTTGTGCATTGCATCGTCATCATCATGCATTGTTTGCATAAAACTATGTTCGCAAAGCCCGTTTTGTTTTCTAAACGCCCCCTCTTTATTCAAACATCAAAACCGGGTCCCCGGAATATTTTGTTTTGTCCGCTGTCGGATTGCAAAGCGTTGTCTAAAAATAAATAATTTAAGTAATTATTTAGTGGGGGCAGCCGAACGGGCCATATCGACCCGAACGACCACCCCCAGTTTTAAATCGGTCCACCTCAGTCCCTCCCTAAATGTTTTCTTACCCTGTCCTATTCTACCCCCCCCCCTTCTCCACATCACCCCCACCATCCACAGCTCGCCACATCAGCCTCGCTCAAACCCCATCCACTCACATCCTGCCACCTCCCCTCCTCTCTCTCTCTCCCTCTCTCTCTGGGTCCCACCCGTCCTCCACAACCGACCCCACCAGCCCCTCCAGCGGCAGACGCACTCCCTCCTCCCTGGTCAAAGCCCCGGCCCCACCCCAACACCAACTCCCGCCGCCACCTGGGCCAATCCCCCACCCCGCCGCCGTTTTTCCCGCCCACGCGCGCGGGCCGCGCCCCCGACAGCCCCGCTCCCCCGGCCCCACCCCCGCATCTCTTTCCGCGCCCGACCCCACTCCCCCCACCGACCCGCTCCCTCTCTCTTCTTCCTCTCTCTCTCCCCGCGTCCTTTTTCTCCTCCCGACGCGCACCGCCTCCTCCCGAGCTCCCCTGTCGCTCTCGCCGCCCCGCCGCCGACGGGCCCGCACCGCCGGCGACCAACCGGCCTCCTTCCCTCCCCTCTCTGCTCCGCCACCCGCTCCGCCACCGTCCCCTCACGCCGCGCGCCTCCTCTCTGCAGAGCGCGAGCGCCGCCCTCCCCGCCGGTGCTCCCTCCGCTCCCCGCGGCCAGCGCCCTACCTCTCATCGGCCACCCTCGCCGCTCCTGCCTCACCTCCCCTCCGTCCCGCTCCCAGTCGTCCGCCACCCCGCGCTCGCGAGCTCCTCCCCCAACCACCGGCCTCCCCGACCCGGACCGCCGCGCCGGCGCGCCCCAGCGGCCCCGCACGCGCCGTCTCCCGCTCGCCCTCTCCTTCTCCCTCCGCGCGCGCTCCACGCCCCCGACGACCCCCGCCGCTCGCTGGCCGCTTCGCCGGCCCGTCCCTCCCGTCGGCCCTGCAGAACCCGCGACCGCGCCGCCGTCCTCGAGCCGAGCTCGCCCGTCCGTGCTACCTGTGCCGCCCCTTCATGGGATTCGTCCACACCGTTTCTGCCATGAATCGTTGGTTGCCCCTTCTGGCCTCGCCCGATGTACGTGCGTGCGTCTGTATGTGCTCGTGTATGTGTGTCATGGGTATCTGGTTGTGTAACCTATGGCAGCCTTGGTGCACCCCAAGTTCGCCCACGACCAACGGCGCCGAACCCGATGACCGCCAAGCTCGGCACCAAGACGACTAGCCCTTCACCGCGGAACACCGAGGACGCCGACATGATAACCCAAGACCGACATGAGGCCCCGACAAGGTCTGCTTCATGGATTCGAGACCGATCCGGAACGCCAAGTACTCCCTCGAGGACGCCAAGATCGACCCGTTATGCGGGCCCGACAAGACCCTCGCAACGGCAAGAACGACCCCGTGGGACCCGACAAGACCTTCGCGACAACAAGAACGGCGTCGACCCGGAAGGAACCGATGCGCCCCGACACCGAGACCCTGAGCGACAAGTTCTCTTTCCCGGACGCCGAGCTCGCCGAGAACCCGGATGCGACAAGACCCTAACCCCCGGAGTCCGAGAACGATCCCGCCGAGGCCGTCGAACCCTGAACCCTGAGACCGACCCCGGACCCCGGAACCCCAAGACCGTCGAGATCCTAATGTGTGAACCCCTTATCCGAGAACCCTAATTTATAAATGTCACCTATATAACTGTTGCATATAAATTGTTCATGCATGCATCCATATCATGTGGTTTGGGGGCCTTATGCCGATTCACCTAATAATTAAATATGGGGCTCATATGCGGGCAATCCTAGTCTCATATTGGCCTCATTTAAACTTGTGTAACGAACCGGTGCTAACTTTTACCATGTTAAAACAACAGTTAATTTGCGGGGCTTCTAAACAACATGAACCACCTAATTAATTGTCGGGGCCCCGGTTCCGCTTAATATGACCTAATTGCATCGCACCTTTGCCATGCCATGCATCATCCATGCATCATGCCGATCTTCTGCCGTTGTATTAAATATTGCATCCGGTGTTATTCTAGTGTTTTGCTTCTTCGCGGATAAGGCCGTTGAGTTGATGTGAGCTTCGTCCCGATCTTCGGATGAACCCTTCGACAATGTTTTCAGGCGAGCATCTCCCCCTTTCTACCTATCTTACTTTTATAGTCTTTATTTCCTCCTGTTGATCTATTGCTATCTGTATTGCGATGCTTTAGTTTCCGTACCTGGGATATACCGTGCAGCCTATATTGCCTTGGACACATCCTATTACCTATTGTTTGGTAGATAGATGGACTTGCGCATCGTAGTCGCTTGCTCAAGTGCTGTTGCGTGTCGTCAAGTGCCACAGTTGTTGATGTATTGCCGCATGTTGATGTTGGAGATGATCATAGTTTTACTTATTGTCACTTTAATTTCTGTTTAACAACTAAAATTGAAATAAGAAGAGGCATCGGTGGGTGATAGATAATATTTGGTTTCCGAACGCCCACTTGTGTCCCGTAGGACCCCGAGTACTTGATACCTGTTCCTTGATTTATCGCGCTATCCACATATGGGGAGTATGGGCCCCCCTTAGCCAGAGCTTGATTCCGTCTTATTTCTTGGGGCCACAAACTAGTTTGAGGTTTTATTTACGATCCTGTACTTATGCCATGCTTTACTGCTTTATTTACGATTGTGCGACAGATAGCACACTGTACTGTTTAGGTAAGCGGAGTGATTACGCGGTATCGACACCCCGAGTTTTCGGGTTCCCAGTCGCTTACAGCCATTGGCGCTAACCTTGAGTCCGTCTCGGAGCTTGCTTACTCCGTTGCGGGATCTACTCAAAGGGGTGGCCCCCTGAAATATTTCTGAATCTTGTGATTGCTCTGTCGTGAAGACCTCGTTGGGTTTTGATTTGGTTTTTCCGAGGTTGATCGTGTGTGTGTTGCTATTTGTGCACCCCGGCCGGGTTAAAACTTTCTGAAAGCCGTGTCCGCGGTTATGGACGACTTGGAGCACAGTATCTCGATCATAGACAAGCATAACTAAAGTTTATTGCTATAAATTTGACTTTATAATGACTAGTAATCAGCTTCACTATAATGGAATGGCTAATTAATACTGCCCACAACTGCATGTTTGGAGTGTCGCTTGCGACCATTGTACCTGACTAGTAAGTATTGCAACTACAACGGAATGGCTGATTAAAAGTACCAACAACTGCTGGGTTTTGGGTTTATCTCATGCTATCTGTATCTGATTAGTAATTGTTGCAACTATAACGGAATGGTTAACTAAATGTGCCCACTGCTTACTTTATCAGGACGATTACCTAAACCTGACTAGTAAAGTGCCGCAACTATAACTGAATAAGTAAAACTGCCAACTGTGTGAGTTCCTCGGATGACTTCCTCGTTTGGTCTCGAGGGGGAAACACCAGGATGGGTTTGTTTGGTGTTAGCTTCAGGTTGGATCCGGATAGGTCATTCTTACCCCTCTCTGATAACCGCCAGTTGTATCGAGTCTCTATAGGTTGTTCAGTGCATGCTGCCACTGCCGCTCAGTCCACCATACCTGTGTAGGCGAGGACCGCCGAATTCTAGCCTCGCCGTGTACTGGCCTCAGTACTGACGCTCCCTCTTTTTCCTTTGCCCTTTGTCGGCACCCCTTTTGTTTAAGCAGGTTTTGAGATCGACGTCATTAGCAGGGTTACCCTTCCGTCTTGGCCTGGGCAGGGTTATGGACGCCATTGGTTATTCTTCAGGGCTCTTAGCCCCATTTGCATCTTGTCCGTAGCTGGACGCTCTATCGTTTTCAAGGTGATTTGAATCTTTGTATATTATATCTGTATTCTTGACTCTCTGAGTCGCTGTTATATATATCTGTTCTGTGGGTCCCATCGAGGACTGTTGTGTAATGTTATTACTTCGTTTTCCACCCGCACGAAAGTGCCTGGTGGGCACCTTTGAATCGTTTCTATGCGGGTTTGGCGAATTTTGCTCAAACTTGCATAGGTCTGATTCTGAGGGTGGTACAGAGTGGTATCAGAGCTCAGCAGTTGCGATACCCCACAAGTCCAGCCTGTAGGATAACCTAGCTAACGGCCGAAGTAGAGTGTCAAAACTATTTTTGCAAAAACGGTTGAATAGTTCTGATTAGGTCTGATTTTACTCCTTACCCCTCTGCTATTCTCCTCTCACCTCTACGCGTTTTGAATCCGCTCTCATCTCTCTCTTCGAGTCCAGGATTTCTCGTGGTTGGGTTTCCGTCGTACCTTCAGGGTTTCGCTTTCTCCCTTTTGTAACGGAGGTGCTACGATCATCAATCTGCAACTTGTCTGTTGTGCCCTACATCCGATCTTTTGTTCTTGAGCTCTTTATCCATATGTGTTCCTTGCCGGATGTCCGTGTCGTTGAAAGACATATGAGAAGGACGAGCATTGGTGAAGTTGGAGTTGACCTTGAGCATGTGTTGTTCATGCCAATGGAACCATCGCGAAACCTAATCATTGTGTCTTTCATACGGTTTCTGCTGGCAGCATCCTTTTGTTCCGGATACCACCTATGAAGATCTTCAGTCTAAATCTCGAGAGTCGAGTTGCCTGATTCTCCTACCCATGTATAGAGTTGATAGTTGGGTCCGGGATGGACTGATCACCCTACCCGACTCTTACTGTTCGCTCTGTACATCGAACTGGTGGATCAATGTAATTTTCCCTCTTCTAATGGAAGTTAGAGGTGGCCTTATCGTTTGATACCTCTATCTTTGTCCTTTGTTTCTCCGGAGTGTTCTCTCGACGATCAGGGACAACGACCCTTTGTTGGTGGTGTCGCCGATTTCAAGATGGAGGATGAACCCTTGTTAGTGGTGTCGCGAGGATCTACATGAAGCGAGGAGATGCCGTTCGCCGACCTTCCTTCCGGTACCATGAGGCGGATCTCGAGGGCGAGATCCTTTGTTAGTGGTGTCGAATTGTGGCATCCCGCAAAACCACTACTAGAAAACCGCGTTGATTTTGTGCATTGCATCGTCATCATCATGCATTGTTTGCATAAAACTATGTTCGCAAAGCCCGTTTTGTTTTCTAAACGCACCCTCTTTATTCAAACATCAAAACCGGGTCCCCGGAATATTTTGTTTTGTCCGCTGTCGGATTGCAAAGCGTTGTCTAAAAATAAATAATTTAAGTAATTATTTAGTGGGGGCAGCCGAACGGGCTATATCGACCCGAACGACCACCCCCAGTTTTAAATCGGTCCACCTCAGTCCCTCCCTAAATGTTTTCTTACCCTGTCCTATTCTACCCCCCCATCTCCACATCACCCCCACCATCCACAGCTCGCCACATCAGCCTCGCTCAAACCCCATCCACTCACATCCTGCCACCTCCCCTCCTCTCTCTCTCCCTCTCTCTCTGGGTCCCACCCGTCCTCCACAACCGACCCCACCAGCCCCTCCAGCGGCAGACGCACTCCCTCCTCCCTGGTCAAAGCCCCGGCCCCACCCCAACACCAACTCCCGCCGCCACCTGGGCCAATCCCCCACGCCGCCGCCATTTTTCCCGCCCACGCGCGCGGGCCGCGCCCCCGACAGCCCCGCTCCCCCGGCCCCACCACCGCATCTCTTTCCGCGCCCGACCCCACTCCCCCCACCGACCCGCTCCCTCTCTCTTCTTCCTCTCTCTCTCCCCGCGTCCTTTTTCTCCTCCCGACGCGCACCGCCTCCTCCCGAGCTCCCATGTCGCTCTCGCCGCCCCGCCGCCGACGGGCCCACACCGCCAGCGACCAACCGGCCTCCTTCCCTCCCCTCTCTGCTCCGCCACCCGCTCCGCCACCGTCCCCTCACGCCGCGCGCCTCCTCTCTGCAGAGCGCGAGCGCCGCCCTCCCCGCCGGTGCTCCCTCCGCTCCCCGCGGCCAGCGCCCTACCTCTCGCCGGCCACCCTCGCCGCTCCTGCCTCACCTCCCCTCCGTCCCGCTCCCAGTCGTCCGCCACCCCGCGCTCGCGAGCTCCTCCCCCGACCACCGGCCTCCCCGACCCGGACCGCCGCTCCGCCGCGCCAGCGCGCCCCAGCGGCCCCGCACGCGCCGTCTCCCGCTCGCCCTCTCCTTCTCCCTCCGCGCGCGCTCCACGCCCCCGACGACCCCCGCCGCTCGCTGGCCGCTTCGCCGGCCCGTCCCTACCGTCGGCCCTGCAGAACCCGCGACCGCGCCGCCGTCCTCGAGCCGAGCTCGCCCGTCCGTGCTACCTGTGCCGCCCCTTCATGGGATTCGTCCACACCGTTTCTGCCATGAATCGTTGGTTGCCCCTTCTGGCCTCGCCCGATGTACGTGCGTGCGTCTGTATGTGCTCGTGTATGTGTGTCATGGGTATCTGGTTGTGTAACCTATGGCAGCCTTGGTGCACCCCAAGTTCGCCCACGACCAACGGCGCCGAACCCGATGACCGCCAAGCTCGGCACCAAGACGACTAGCCCTTCACCGCGGAACACCGAGGACGCCGACATGATAACCCAAGACCGACATGAGGCCCCGACAAGGTCTGCTTCATGGATTCGAGACCGATCCGGAACGCCAAGTACTCCCTCGAGGACGCCAAGACCGACCCGTTACGCGGGCCCGACAAGACCCTCGCAACGGCAAGAACGACCCCGTGGGACCCGACAAGACCTTCGCGACAACAAGAACGGCGTCGACCCGGAAGGAACCGATGTGCCCCGACACCGAGACCCTGAGCGACAAGTTCTCTTTCCCGGACGCCGAGCTCGCCGAGAACCCGGATGCGACAAGACCCTAACCCCCGGAGTCCGAGAACGATCCCGCCGAGGCCGTCGAACCCTGAACCCTGAGACCGACCCCGGACCCCGGAACCCCAAGACCGTCGAGATCCTAATGTGTGAACCCCTTATCCGAGAACCCTAATTTATAAATGTCACCTATATAACTGTTGCATATAAATTGTTCATGCATGCATCCATATCATGTGGTTTGGGGGCCTTATGCCGATTCACCTAATAATTAAATATGGGGCTCATATGCGGGCAATCCTAGTCTCATATTGGCCTCATTTAAACTTGTGTAACGAACCGGTGCTAACTTTTACCATGTTAAAACAACAGTTAATTTGCGGGGCTTCTAAACAACATGAACCACCTAATTAATTGTCGGGGCCCCGGTTCCGCTTAATATGACCTAATTGCATCGCACCTTTGCCATGCCATGCATCATCCATGCATCATGCCGATCTTCTGCCGTTGTATTAAATATTGCATCCGGTGTTATTCTAGTGTTTTGCTTCTTCGCGGATAAGGCCGTTGAGTTGATGTGAGCTTCGTCCCGATCTTCGGATGAACCCTTCGACAATGTTTTCAGGCGAGCATCTCCCCCTTTCTACCTATCTTACTTTTATAGTCTTTATTTCCTCCTGTTGATCTATTGCTATCTGTATTGCGATGCTTTAGTTTCCGTACCTGGGATATACCGTGCAGCCTATATTGCCTTGGACACATCCTATTACCTATTGTTTGGTAGATATATGGACTTGCGCATCGTAGTCGCTTGCTCAAGTGCTGTTGCGTGTCGTCAAGTGCCACAGTTGTTGATGTATTGCCGCATGTTGATGTTGGAGATGATCATAGTTTTACTTATTGTCACTTTAATTTCTGTTTAACAACTAAAATTGAAATAAGCAGAGGCATCGGTGGGTGATAGATAATATTTGGTTTCCGAACGCCCACTTGTGTCCCGTAGGACTCCGAGTACTTGATACCTGTTCCTTGATTTATCGCGCTATCCACATATGGGGAGTATGGGCCCCCCTTAGCCAGAGCTTGATTCTGTCTTATTTCTTGGGGCCACAAACTAGTTTGAGGTTTTATTTACGATCCTGTACTTATGCCATGCTTTACTGCTTTATTTACGATTGTGCGACAGATAGCACACTGTACTGTTTAGGTAAGCGGAGTGATTACGCGGTATCGACACCCCGAGTTTTCGGGTTCCCAGTCGCTTACAGCCATTGGCGCTAACCTTGAGTCCGTCTCGGAGCTTGCTTACTCCGTTGCGGGATCTACTCAAAGGGGTGGCCCCCTGAAATATTTCTGAATCTTGTGATTGCTCTGTCGTGAAGACCTCGTTGGGTTTTGATTTGGTTTTTCCGAGGTTGATCGTGTGTGTGTTGCTATTTGTGCACCCCGGCCGGGTTAAAACTTTCTTAAAGCCGTGTCCGCGGTTATGGACGACTTGGAGCACAGTATCTCGATCATAGACAAGCATAACTAAAGTTTATTGCTATAAATTTGACTTTATAATGACTAGTAATCAGCTTCACTATAATGGAATGGCTAATTAATACTGCCCACAACTGCATGTTTGGAGTGTCGCTTGCGACCATTGTACCTGACTAGTAAGTATTGCAACTACAACGGAATGGCTGATTAAAAGTACCAACAACTGCTGGGTTTTGGGTTTATCTCATGCTATCTGTATCTGATTAGTAATTGTTGCAACTATAACGGAATGGTTAACTAAATGTGCCCACTGCTTACTTTATCAGGACGATTACCTAAACCTGACTAGTAAAGTGCCGCAACTATAACTGAATAAGTAAAACTGCCAACTGTGTGAGTTCCTCGGATGACTTCCTCGTTTGGTCTCGAGGGGGAAACACCAGGATGGGTTTGTTTGGTGTTAGCTTCAGGTTGGATCCGGATAGGTCATTCTTACCCCTCTCTGATAACCGCCAGTTGTATCGAGTCTCTATAGGTTGTTCAGTGCATGATGCCGCTGCCGCTCAGTCCACCATACCTGTGTAGGCGAGGACCGCCGAATTCTAGCCTCGCCGTGTACTGGCCTCAGTACTGACGCTCCCTCTTTTTCCTTTGCCCTTTGTCGGCACCCCTTTTGTTTAAGCAGGTTTTGAGATCGACGTCGTTAGCAGGGTTACCCTTCCGGCTTGGCCTGGGCAGGGTTATGGACGCCATTGGTTATTCTTCAGGGCTCTTAGCCCCATTTGCATCTTGTCCGTAGCTGGACGCTCTATCGTTTTCAAGGTGATTTGAATCTTTGTATATTATATCTGTATTCTTGACTCTCTGAGTCGCTGTTATATATATATCTGTTCTGTGGGTCCCATCGAGGACTGTTGTGTAATTTTATTACTTCGTTTTCCACCCGCACGAAAGTGCCTGGTGGGCACCTTTGAATCGTTTCTATGCGGGTTTGGCGAATTTTGCTCAAACTTGCATAGGTCCGATTCTGAGGGTGTTACACCTCAGCAGCACCAAACATGATCTGGTTAGTTCTCTTCTTTCTTTGGCCATTGATTCTTGCCCTTTTCACTGGCCAGCATTCGTCAACAACAAGAGGTGGGCCTTTTTATCCACGCTTCCTCCTGAAAACAAGCAAGTTAGCTGGGGGAGAAAAATCATCAACAAGAAATGGGATAGATTTTGGATGAACATACTTTGGCTTTTCAGCAGTGTATCTGCACTTGGTAGAGCCAGCTCGGTGTCCAAGTTCTTCACAGAGTTTGCATCTATTCTTGTTACCTTTTTGGACCCTTTTTGGCTTGGCATCTTTCTTTTCATCTTTCTTTCCCTTCTTGCTGCTCCCACCTTTCTCAAACCAAGCCTTGAATCTACTCTGCTTGGGCCTGCCAGCCTTTCTTTTCATCAAAGGAGGACACAAGGAGAACTGAATGTCCACTTCATGCCACTGAGACTGATCTGTAAGTGCTGGAATTGGTGTTCCATATGAAGCCTTGAATTTTGCTACAGAATAATACTCATGCAAATATGGGTGCATATTTAGCTTGTGTTTGGAGGCCAAGAAAAGTATGGCATGCTCACAAGGCTCCCAGTGTGTTGCCACTCAAGGCATGTGCATTCATGCAATTGAGTGTCAACAACATGCCTCCTGCCAGTCTTTGTATCTCTGACTTCAGCACCCCACAATGAGGATTTCTCAACACGCAAATGTGCAAGATTTCTGCTCCTGTTGACCACCTGCTGCACAACATCAGGAAGCTTATCTCCTTGAAGAACATCACCAAGACTTCTTCTCAATTCCCACAACCTCATGATCATGATCCTGATTTGGTCAACCATGTCATGCACAGGCAAGTCTTTTAACTCCTTCACTTTGTTGTTGAAACTTTCTGCCAAATTATTGTTGATATGATCACATTTGATGGCAGTGTTAAAACAAGACCTGTACCATAAAAGAGAATGGTAGGTTTCCAACCATGTACAAAACTTGACCCTATCCTCCTCAGAGCATGCCGCCTTAATCTTCTCAAGGTGATATGAATGTGTCTGCCTGGTGTAAGATCTTGCTGCTGGCCACATGCGTCCAAAATCATCTCCTCTGAATTTTTTGATCAAATTCATCCACATATGGCCGAAGCACTCCCTCTGCTCAGCATGAGGGAAAACAATCTTCACTGCATTTTCTAAACCTTTACATGCATCTGTGTGCACTGCCAATGGAGAGACTGGCCATATGCATCTTTTCAACTGCATCATGAACCATGTCCATGATACCTCTGTCTCAGACTGAAACATGCCAATAGCTACAGGGAACATCCAATTGTGTCCATCTAAAGCATTGCATGCTGCTAGTTGACCATTCCACTTTCCAGTCAAGAAAGATGAGTCTATACTCAAATATGGACGGCAACCTGCTTTGAAGCCATCGATGCAAGGCTTTAAAGCCATGAATAATTTAGAGAAGAAGACTTTCCCATCAGCTGTTACCTCAGTATCTATCTCCACAACACTGCTAGGTGACCTCTTCTCTACTTCTACTTTGAAGTTATAAAGCATTTGAAAGGTATTTGCCCAATCACCATATAGCTCTTTCATTGCCCTTTGCTTTGCCTTCCACACTGTAGTATAATTCAGCTTAATGGGGTACTGCTTTTCCAAGTCTATTTTCAGTCTCTTTGCAGTGCTGTTTGGTGTTGTGGCTAAAATGGGCTTGATCTTTTCTGCAACCCATAATTGTGATGTCATCTTTGTAACTGTTTGAGAACTTGTAATGCAAGTATGAGGTTTTGGAATTTGATTCACACTTATTGTCCTTCCATCAGGTTGGCGTCTAGCAGATATATACCACTTGCAAGGCTTGGCACCACCATCATAACCTATGCATTTTGCATAGAACTTCTTTTTATCAGTCCACATAGTCTTGGTAGCAAACTCACGTTTGACTGCATATGTCCTGAAACACATCCTGAATTCATCCATGCTTGGAAACAATCTCCCAACTTCAATAACTGGGTCCTCTTTGTCATAAACTGTTACTAGCTCATCATCATGTGCATCATCTACATGAACTGCAGCATTTTCTAACAACTCTAGATCTATATCTGCATCTTCATCTCTTAAATGGTTGTCACCATCATTTGCAGCTTCATCCCTCTTCTTCTCCTTGTCTCTGTCATCTATAGGAATGCCAAAAAGCTTTGCCATTTCAATGTCATCTATTGGTGCAATGACCAAATCAGTGCGGTCATGTATCTCAACTGAATTCCAATCAACAGTTACAATCCTTTGTGCATTACCATCTGCAGCCTCCCCTTGTGCATTAGCATCATCATCCTCCACTGTTAACACTTCCAACTCAGTAAGTATAGGCATTAATTGACTTTGTGCAGCCCAATCATCCTCGACCATCTGAGCAGCCAGCTTCGAGGCCACATATCCAACCCTCGAATCAGGTTTCAGATCAATGAGCTCTGCTAAAAACAGAACAGTTTTGCTTGTCCAACCGTTTCTCTCATCGATTTCATCAACTATATGTTCCCCTGTCTCAACCCTAACATAGTCACATTTGCAATCATCAAATCGTAACAAAGAAACTTCTTGCTCTGGCCCCCAAACCACACTATCCCAATTTTTTCCACCATTTTCCTTACTGCCTCCTCTCCCATGTTTATTAGCTCTTGGGGATCAACATGTTCTAATTCCACCTCCCATTTAACAACCGTGTCTCTCTCAATGATCTGCGTGCTTCCATCAACTAAAACAGCCCTAGAGGGAAAGAAATTGATGCGAAATTCGAAGGTTTGGCGCGGAACATCGTCTCCCCTGTTTTTGGCGGGCACTGTGAGCTAGCGGAAGCGAACAGAGAGCTCAACCTTAGAGAAATTAAGTGCAGAGATACGGGATATACCTATTAGAAGTCCCCTCTCCATGCTCCATATCGTTCCCCCTCGCCCCGTTCAGCACACCCTCGCCTCCACAATCTAGCATCAATGGGCACGCTCAGATCTCGAATTGAGAAGAATGGGAGAGGAATTAGCTTTCAAATGGCACTCACCACCTTCGTGGTCGAACGAAAGCGCCGCCGCCTAAATTAATTACCGTGCCGCCGCTGCCGGCGCCGAGAACGATGGGTGAGGTCCGCCGCCGCCGTCGGGGAAGCTACAGTCAGTGTTACGCGCGCTCTCGGTCGGAAGCGGTTGGTTTGACTGGCTGTCCCAACCAACCAGTTTGGCTTAACCCTAATATTAGAACAAAGTTAAATGTGTCCTTACGACCGTTTTAAGGCCCGTGTGGCCCTGGGATATTAGCTGCCTCACAACCGTCGCATGCGAGCTATTCTTTTCAACGATGTTGCTTTCCTTCCAATTCCATGTAAAGACGTCGCATAGGAGCTATAAGCCCGCGTGCTCCAGCCTCCACGGCCTATGTGTAGAATGAATGTCTGGTCACGCTCTGCTCCAGTACTCGTGCGAGGAAGAGGAACCATCGTGCTGTGATGTGGTCGAGGTGGGCCTGATGCTTAGTACTAGTTAGTTTCTTTTTGCCAAAATTCTCATAGCTTCGCCACTAGTTGGGTGGTCCACTCATCGTTACATATATAGTACTCCCTCAGTCCTAAAATAGATGTCTTAAATTTTTTAAAATTTGGATAAATCTATATACTAAGTAGTGTCTAGATTCATTCAAATTTTGACATTTGAGACATCTATTTGGAGACGGAGGGAGTAAATGACATTACACAAGTTCCATGTGTGTTGTTTGTGGTATACAGTATGCCCAGTTATTTTTCACATGTAGTTAGAAGGAAAAAAAAATCTATGATACTAATAATATACTAAAAGAGGTCCTCCTTGCTTTCCTAGTACTCACCCCATTATACTTAACCATAATATGAAGGTATTCTATGTAACAATATATTTCTTATAATAACATCTTATATGTAGTAGTGCTTATCGGGGTTCACCGGCTCCCAGCCACCGCCCCCAAAACAGAATTTGAAAACTTCAAACATAAAGTCACCGAAGATTAATCAAATATAGTGCCGACCCTGGCTTGGACGTGTTGCCTTTCCACGACAGAATCAACGGAGCCCCTAACTAACTAACTGCTAGACTTAAGCCTAATCTAGTTTGGCCCATCAGTGTACAGCCACACGTGACAGGCCCTAATTATTTGCTTAACAAACAAAAAAGAAAACTATGCTCAAGCCATCGATGACAATGGCAAGAACAGCTACTGTAACTGAATGTGTAGATGCAGGTGCAGAGTTTAGAAACAACACTATTGGAGGCAGCCATTTGGATGCTTGCAGGCTCACTTGGTGCCGCAGAGGCCAGAGGATGATCAACCCTTTCGAGAAGCGAGTGAATTACTTGGTGAGCATCTCACTACCTGTCTGTGTGTAACTAGTTTGAGCAAATTCATTTGAGTTAAGGATCAAAGGTATTATGCTGAAAGTTAGATGTAGAGCCCATCTCGTGGACATGTCTAGACCCATTACCACCAGGCTACTCAAGCCTATCCGGGTCCACTCATACATACAAGTGATTATTTGGTTCGATATTCTTTCCTCTGGTCATGTGTACCGTTATTCCAAGTGTTTCGTTCATAAGTGGAAGGTTTTCTTATTAAGGTCCAAACAATGGAATTGTTGTCTCACTATCTCTAATGTACATGTGTATCGTGTATGTACCTTGCGTTTGATTTGTCTCCAAGTTTTTTTCTGATTTCCCTGTCTGAATCCTTCTCCAATGTCTTTTCTTCTTTACTACTATCATGTTCTACAGGTTCGTTTACCGGTACTGTTCTCTTGCTAGATATGTGAATTTTTGCTAGTGTTCAACACAAATGCTTCTACATCCCGGCAAACTGTCACACGTTTGTTGGTGGATGGTAGTTCCAATTTTATTCTCGTAGCTTATGTCTTTCATGTGTGCCAACTGAACACTAATATTCTACTCCTGAATACTTTCTTGTATCTATGCTAAACTGTATACCTTTCTCCATTACAATAACAGTGGTATATTTGTCAGATTCACTGTATGGACGATGAAGCAGAGGGAGGGAACATAATTAAATATATTCGATGCAAATTGACAATATGCACCTTCGATTCTTATAGGTAAACTTTTTGGAAGGTGAAAATAGCAATGGGATTCAGAGATTAAGTTTGTTCTTTGATGAAAAAAGCCTTAACAAGGTGCATGCATGTTTTAGAAATCAGAATAAACTTAAATGTTCCCTCTGATCTTCTTGAACGTCTCCTTTAATTTATCGGTACCACTTTTAGCCGATTGCCGTGATTTTTTTAAAAGATTCCCGCTGTGACGCATGGGCTATCTTTCTAGTTATATATATATTTATCTCCAGACATTAGTATACCTACACAATATTTCATACTCCCTCCGTCTCCACCAGGTGACATATTAACTTAGTTAAAAACTTGACAATTTTCAAGTTTATACTGGTAGATATGAAAATATACAATCTCAATTCAATATTGGTAGATCCGTCATAAGATGTAGTTTTTTCATACTGTATTTATTTAATACTATAGTTATTGCTATTTAAGGAGAGAGGTAAACCCTAAAACCAATCTAGGTTTCCGCCCTCCTCGCCGGTGACATCGTTGGTCCGCTCCACCTCCAGTAGCCTTGGGGCCTTGGAGGCGCGGTGGACCACGTCCCCTCGCAAGCGGGACGATTCTTGTTTTTGTTTAGTCTATTTTTCAGCGTCTTCTTTGGGATGTTGAGGTGGCGACTACGTCCTAAAGACATAATAAGGTCCTTCCCGTCCTATCCTTGCTCCGGTGGTGCGTCTAGCATCGCTGATGACACGTGGAGTTATGTGTTTGACGGAACTCTTGGGATCTATTCCATTCTTATGTTTGATGGTGTCGTTTAAGCTCAATCTCTTCTAATCTACAACTATCATTATTGGCAATGGATACTGCTCTGTTGCGCTTGCCCTTTGAGATATTAGCATGGCTACTTCTCGTTTGTCTACTATAACAAGCTTTTCTGCAACAAACATTGTCCGGCTCCGGTGATGGAGGGACGATGATGGCGGTGCGTCTTCGGCTCGCGCTAGTGTTCGTAGTCGTCACTAGGTGGTTAGAGGTAATATTTATCATTTTTATTACTTTTTGATCTCTTTGTACTATTTTCGATGATTATTAATAGATCGATGGATTTTTCATAAAAAATTAAATAGTTGTTGATTTCCCTCAATATATTTGGATATCCTTAGAAAATATCAGTGTTAAATATTGATCAGTTAATTAGCATACCTACACAATATACCGTCATCTATTTTAGGATGAAGGGAGTAACTCTAGGTGTTGCATGGTGTTGACGAAATATTGCGTCGCATGTATTCTACTGGTTGGTAACAATTTTTAATTCTAGTTGAGAATGAGAAAAGGTCACGCAATGTGAATGACGTCGAAACATATAGTGATGCTGGTCGTTGCATATTCTTAAAAACAAAAAAACATGTAAACATGTCTCTTATAGCACGCCAATTTCGTGTCCTATTTCTTTCACCACTACCACAAGCTATAAGTAGAACTAGAAATATAAACAGAAAAATTAGACAATTTGAGGAGAAGGCTTTATTATTTTCACAATTATTCCCATACAGAGTGCTGAACAGAATCAATTCTGAGCACAACCTCACAGAGTGCAGATCTGGAACGAAAGCGCTAGTGATGACAGGCACTAGAAACTAGAACCTGGCGCCTCTCCTTCTATGACTAGAATTGCATCATTGCACGAGAGAAGGAAATGTGTGACCTGCAAACACCATTCAAATTAAACCAAATATCAGTTTAGAAGAGCATATACATGCATATAAAAATCATAACTAAGATCAAAACCGTATGCATGAAATTTCCATCTCGATACTAGATTTCACTTACTTCCGCACTTGTACCCAGGCGAGAATGGCTTCTTGCAGAAATTGGCAACGTACGCGACCTTGTCCATGCACCACGTCTTCTCTTTCTCCTTGGTGACACCGGCACATAGACAAGGGATGTTTGCCTTCTGCCACACAGCACAACACGCATTTGACGGGTCCAGCTTCGGCTCTGCTGGCCATTTCTGGTATTGGCCACACTCCCGGATCATGTCTTGCCGGTCACCCTCACAGGCATCACCAGACACGGCCACTATGACAGATAGGAGGACGAAACATATGAACATGAGGTTCGCCATGGCTATGATTTTTGTATTTGCTCTGTTAACTAGGTAAGTATTTTCCTTTTCTCTATCAGATGTTGTGTATTGGATTGGTTAGGAGAGTTGTGTGGTTTCTCTGCGAATATGTGAGGTACAAGATTTGTTTGGTATGGTTTGAGTTTATATAGCCTTATTTGCAGACATGATGATATGTATGATAAACTGGACACATATGTCATTGTATATCTTAAAGATATGGGACTGCGTTCTTCTAGTGCATATCTACATGCAGATATTAATTGTATATATTGATGACACGTCTCATTAACTGGACACTATATCTTGAAGATATGGCACCGCAACAAACAATATATGCACATAAACAACATAAGCACAACCATACATTAGTTTCATATTTACATGCATATATTAATTGTATATATTGGTGAGATGTATGATTAATAGGACACATATTGTATATCTTGAAGATATGGCACTGTGCCAAATATTATATGCACATAAAATATACATCAGTTGCATATCTAAGTGCATATATTAGTTGTATATCTTTTTAATATGGCACCGCTTCAAACAATATATGCACAAAAAACAACATAAGCAACGTCATACATCAATTGCATATCTACATGCATATATTAGTTATATATCTTAATAGTATGTATAATTAATTGGATGCATATATTAGTTGCATCTCTCGAAGATATGGCATGGTATGAACAATATCTACACATCGAAACATTATATATTACTCTAAAAGAAAGCACCATATAGTGTAAGGAAATGACACTACCTATGACACCGAACGCATACGTTGGTGTATCTATTGAATACACATCTAGCACCTACATTTTAGGATATATAATAAATACTAAGATCCATAAAATATTGAGTTTCCATACATTTCCTACTGCACACGTAGTGATGCAATATTAACTTCTTGTTTGGATATATTGATGAATGATATGATTAAATAGATCACATATTGTACATCTTGAAGATATTGCACCGTGCCAAACAAAATATGCACATAAAACAATATAAGCACCCTTCATACATTAGTTGCATATCTACATGCATATATTAGTTATATATATATATATATATATATATATATATATATATGGCACAGCTTCAAATAATATATGCGCCAAAAACAACATAAGCACCGTCATACATCAATTGCATATATACATGCATATATTAGTTGTATATCTTAATGATATGTATGATTAATTTGATGCATATATTATTTGCATATCTCGAAGATATGACACCGCATCAAACAATATCTACATGCTAAAACATTACATATACTCTAAAAACAAACACCAAACCATGTAAGGAAATGGCACTACGTATGACACTGGACACGTACATTGCTGTATCCGAAGAATACACGTCATATGCCCATTTGAGGATAGATAATAAATACTAAGATCGAGAAAAAGGTCTGCTTCCACACGTTGCCTATTGCACACACAATGATGCAATGCTAACTTCTCGTTTAGATTCTTATAGTATTCGTGTATATGCATGCTTGGCAGCAGTGGTTACTTTTCTTTCAAGTTGGGTGGTACATTATCATTACAGATATAGCAAATGACATCACACAATTGTAATGTGTGTTGTTTGTGGTAAGATGTAGTCTGTAGGACCCTTGTGTATGCAGTATCCCAAATTATTTTTGATATGTAGATCTAAAAGGAAAAAAGGTCGATGGTACTAATACTATACTAAAAGTGGTTCTCCTTGATTTTATAGTGCTCACTCCGTTATACTTAATCGTAACATGATGGTATTCAGTGGCACAGTATATTTGTTACAATAACATCTTGAACATAATACAGGTTAACACTGACAAGACACAAACCATGTGGGAATAATTTACTCATTCACTCAGTGATTTTAGAAGTACATGAAGGTTGTAGAACTTTTATAGGAAAATCAAAACCAAAGAAAGATATACATTAAAACCTACGAGTCCAAGGACATCCTCATCACTGGTGCTGCAGGCTTCATCACGTCCTATGTGGAAAACAGTCTTGTTGCCAACTACCCTCGCTAGAACATCCTTGTCATGGACAAGACTGACTACTGATCCAACCTTGAAAATATCGATCCTTATTCATGGTTTCCAATTTTCAAGTTCATTGAAGGATACATTGTGAGCCCTGGCCTGAAAATGCACTAGCTACTCATGGACGAGTCGATCCAAACTGTCATGCACTTCATGGCGCAGGCTCATGTCGACAACTCCTTTGGCGGTTCCTTCACGTTCGCCAAGAACAATCTGTATTACACCCATGTCCTCCTTGAGGCCTACATGCAAGCCAAGAGCACAAGGTTTATCCATGTGAGCATTGATGAGGTGTACAGAGAATCTGATGTCGATGTCATGGTCGTAGGGATGCAAGACGGATTCCACGAGAGTCGACACATAAGCATATCCAAAGTCAGCCTTATATTAATGTCAAGAGAGAGTCATAAGAATAACCGAAGTTAACCTCATGTTAATATCAAGAGATAAATTACACTAAGTAGACTTATTCACTTATACCATTTGTTTTGGGGATTGCTCGCATGCTTCCCAACATGGTTGGTAAAAATGAGGACTCGCAGCTGCTCCCGACAAACCCATATCGGGTTCTAAAACAAAGGCAAAAAATGATCGTCATGGCATATGGGACTTCCTTTGGTCTTTTGATCATCACGACGAGAGGCTAGAACATGCGAGTTTGGTAGATTGCTTACGGTTTTCATCTCCCTCGGGTAGTGTCCAAGTAGGCATGTCCACCCGAAAACGTGAAAAGCCATGTTGTGCATGTAGATTGGTTGTCTGCATCCTATTTTCTTACATGAGGATAGAAACATATGCCCCATATATGTTTGCCAGCACTTAATTTGATTGCCACATGAACAACCATTAAGTGACACGGGTAAATAGTCATTAGCAGGCACACATAAACAAACTCTACTCCATCGGAAAAAAAATTGAACTACTAGTTGAAGCAAATGCTGAAAGGATGTTTCGAATGGTCAACCGCGTGCGTTGAATCTGACGAAATTTGTCTAAAAAGGCCAAACTTGAAGATGAATTCGAGAAGATACAATTAACAAAACTCGATGTCGATAGTCATATTGAAAATCCATCATTGGCGTGCATATTTTCTATGTAGAGGTTATTTTGATTCTATGAATGGTTTTGCTAATTAGAAGAAGGAATCACTCTAAGAGAGGAGGGAGAAAGATTCATCACCTATAGGTTGAGATGCAAACTCACCTATATGTTAAAATCTACCGATGAGTAGGCCTATGTCTAAGGAAACTTATAACATAAGAATTGTGTAAAACGGAGAGGTCAAGATACTCCTAAAAATAAATTTGGAATGATTTAGTGTGTGCGACTAATCTAACGAAATTCATCTAAAAAGGATCCAAACATGAACACGGTTTTTAGAAGATGCAATTCACGAAACTCGGTACCGATGGTCTGAATGACCCACCATCGACGTGCATCTTTTTTATGTGGAGCTTGTTTTAAATCGAAACATGTGTGTGCTAATTATAAGTGGATAGGGATGAACCAGTGTTTAGGGAGGAGAGAGAAACTCACATCACTTATCCTCTCATACCTAGTTGGCGCGACAAAGCTTGGCCAGCTGGAAACGCTGGAATCAAGCGTTGTACGTGGACCTAGTTGTGGGTTGCTTTCTAGATTGTGTGCAGGACACAACATGAAGGGGATACGGACAATCACACTACTAGGGAAAAATCTACCCATGGCGCGCAAGTTTTTGCATGTGTCACGGGTAGCATGCCACGGGTAATTATTATCCATGGCGCACCATGTGGTGTGCCACGGGTAGTACACATACCCGTGCTGCACTATGAGGTACGTCATGGATAACATTATTCATGTTTATGAATTAAGGGAAATAAGTTGAAATATTATTTAAATTAAATGGTCAAAGTATTCAAAATGTTTGAATTATTTAACCATTTAATCGCACCAGGAACGTCCTCGAATCACGTCGGGCCAAGCCCGCTTAACCTTAGGACAAAGTGCTCACTCATGCACACCCGAAACAACTTTCCGGTCGATCACCCATCCTTAGATTACTCCGGACCAAACACGTTGAACTTTTGAGTTATTTTTGAATAAGATTCTGATAAAAAAGTTATACATTATTGATATTATTATCCTATCAATCCTATCAAGATCTAGGTCATGATGTCACACGTCTATATCTTTTGAATTCCAAACAATTATTTAAATAAACAATAATGATTATATTTATTGAATAAATAATACTACCTCCATTCCACAGAACAAGGCGTATAAATTTAGTCAAAGCGTGCAAAGTTTGAGTAAGTTTTCACAAGGAACTATAAACCACTATAAAGTTGAATTAATCTTGTTAGATACATTATGAAATGTAGTTTCATACTATAGTTATGTAGTACAATAATTGTTGAGAGTTTTTTCTTTATTATTTTTAATTACAATTTTTTGCAATGAAATCTAAAACGTCTGAAAACTCTATATTCCCTTTCAAGTTTGAGGATTCTAAAAACATTGGTAACGGTCAAAGAATGTTGAATTCGGATGTAACTTTTCATGTAGATGCTTTTTCATATAAAATACTTCTCGACCCTATTTCGTATACAAAAGTAAAAGCTGTTTTACCAGAACATACTTTTTACAAAATATGTCGAAATTCATGTTTATTATTTTTTATAACAACTAGATCACATAACATAACTACATCTCAAAGTATTTTAAAAATTGAAGTTTTTATTTATTTATTTGTTTTTGAAAACTGAAAAGGTGATTCACATGGGCTGACCATACATACCCATGGTGCACCAGTATAGGGGTGTTCCACGGGTAAGGGGGTCACCCTGCCAGTCCTGTCCAAATATACCCGTGACGCATCACTATTTACGGTGCACCACGGGTAAGTTGTTACCCATGACGCAGTTGTTTATGGTGCGCCACGAGTATATACCCATAGGACACCACTTTTTCCACCCGCCACAGGTAAGGAATTCACCTATAGCTCTTTTCTTAGTAGTGTCAATCAGGACGTTTTCGTTGCCCACTATCCAGAAGTGCTACAAGCTACCAAGCACGTCCAGCGTCTACATGCCAAACGAGTTCCCAGAGAAGATGGTCCCCAAATTTCTTCCCTTGGCCATGGAGGAATTCACCTATAGCAAGGCCTAAACCAGAGAGTGGAGATTTTGGGCACATGAATATCAGTGATATGTTTTCTTTAATAAATCAAAATCATATTTTGATGTTTAAAAATAAATAAAAGAACATCCGGACATAACCAATGATTTCAAACTACACAAAAATAACAAAAGTGTGGATCTGAGTATATATATTTTCAAATCTCCAAATTTTACAAGACTTTGTCATTTTTGTATATATAGCCCATAATATAAAGAACTTCGGTTACTATTTTGCATGCTTGTAGGACACACGTTGACTATGCCCAGAATCTATTTTCCGATTTTTCTAAAACATGTAATTATGATTTTTTTAATTTTGAAAAAAATAAAAGGGAGCAGTGGAGCTCTGGGAGGCCAAGACACTTTTTCGTAAACCAAATCCATTGTTCGTTGGTACATACACTTTAAAGTTTCTATTTGGCTAGAGTAGCATTGACCGACCGAAGCTACCAAATTGTTCGGGCTTAATTAGAACATGGACCGATCGAAGCGCGTGGTCAGGCTCTTGCGCCATCGCTATTTTTTTAAAATAATACAAAATATTTAATCAATATTATAAATAATACATATAACTAGGAATTTTTAAACGTATCCTCGGTACTTGAACTACCGACAAATACTAATGGGTAGTTGAACTACTAACTAGTACTAGTCGGTAAATGAACCACCGACAGGCCAGCCGGCGGCGGCGCATGGCAAGAGTTTTGTCAAGTGCTCAACGGTATCAAGGCCTTGTTACTTTTGAAAATTTTTAATTTTATGTATTATTCATGATATTTATTAAATAATTCGTATTATTTATTAGCTGCGCCATCTATATCATCCTGGTTCTGCCTCCCGCCATTTTTGTTTAGAGAAAAAATATACTACATCATCCTACTTTTTTTCATGATAATACATGTCTCATTTATATATCATAAAGATCAATAATACAAGCCATGTAAAGATAGACCTAAAAAAACTGAAAAACCAGCAAAACACAAGCTTTTGCACAAAAGACCACTAGTCAAAAAAGAAAAACAATCTAGACCGAAGAAAGCTCTGAGCTTGACGCCAATGCCCGTTACCCGTTTCTGGCACCACCACAGCGGCCACCAAAGGAAAAAAATGATGGATCATCTCCTCACCCGAGCTCGATGCGGCTCCATCGCTGACATGCAGCTTTGCGGATCTCCAAGGTGGCTCATCCAAAATAAAACCATTGTCATTGAACGAATTAGACTGGGGCAACACCCCGGACACACCATCGAGCTCTAGATTTAGCACCCCCGTACGACTAAGACGTCGAAGGAGGAAGCCACGCCTGCCATCCACGAACCACGGAACCAGCACATGATCCACCGTCTTCCAGATGCCGTCCATGTAGACGACAATCTGCATCCGCTCCTGGACTATCTCGTAGGTTCCACGTCGGCGCAGAAGCAAGTGCCGCTGCAGCGACGGAGTCTGAGGACACAAATCCACCACAAGTATGCCGCCACCGCACACCATCCTTGCTTGGATAGACTGATCTACCGGGGAAGGATCTGAATAAATTTTATTGAGCGCCGTCATCGTCACCCGCTAAGACGATGAGCAGCCAAAAAAGAAGCTAATTTAGCCTAAAATTATACACACGCGTGGATCCGACGACCCGATGACCTAGGTCGTTGGCGGGGGAACCGTGAAGGCCGGCGGAAGGTGGGTGCTCCTAGGGCAAGATCTCTTTTTTCTCTCCCTGGCAGCTGGTGGCGCATCAGGGTTCTCGCTCCGTTTGGAAATATAATATGTTTTATGTTTGTGAAACAAATGTATCTAGATAACTTTTAGTGAATGAATCTACACACTAAAAATATCTAAATATTATTAGCTTCACAAATCTAAAACCTCTTATATTTTCAAACGAAGGGAGTACTCCCTAAGAATACAACCTCGCAAACAATTAGGCAGAGCATTCACCAAAGCAAACAAAGAGACTAATACGTACTCCCTACATTTCAAATATAAGATGTTTTAGCTTTGTGAAGCAAATGTATCTAGACTACTTTTAGTATATAGGTTTACTCAGGTTTATAGTGAATCTATACACTAAACGAAGTTTAGATATATTTTCTTCACAAACCTAAAACATCTTAACCTAAAACATCTTATATTTTGAAACAGACGGAGTATATCACAGAACTCCGAAACACCGGCTCCTGCTACACACCATTACGGCATTGCCCGAATTCCTCTACAATCGTAGCGGCAATGCCTTCGTTTAGCGAAAAGCCGAAAACCCAAGCGTTGCCAGAGTGTCAGCATATGAGGAACCAAGCAGCCAAAACTTGTAAGTACATGCGGTTGGCCCGGACCCGAGGAAAACATGTACAGCCCAAAGCCGTGTTACTTAGCTCCAAGTCGTGACCAAACCCCCCCCCCCCCCCTCCTCCCTCCCCTCCGCTCTCTACTGTAGCTGAGCGCCTTCCCCTCCACTTCTGGCCGAGCCAAGGCCCTCTCCGGCGGCGCCGTCGTCGGAGGGTGGCGGAGGCGAGGCCCTCCCCGTAGTCTAGGTTCCTGGCTTCTCGCCGTAGGTGTCGTAGGGTTAGGTTTAGGTTTTGTGTTTGCCCATGTGGCGTTTGGCGAGATGCCGTTGGTCCTGTCCCCTCCGGCGCTCCTGCATTGGCGTCGGTCGGCCGTCCTCGTGGTGGGTTGGCAAGCTCCAATGGTCGGAGCTTGCTGATGCTGCTGTCGCGGATGGAGGACAGCTGAATAAAGTGTTGCCGCCTCTGGATCTGGTAGCTGCGGGTGCTCTTTCTCTTCCTGGCCGGCCGCGGTGGCAAGGGGGGAGAGGAGGCCGTGCTGGTGGCTGCGGGACTCACGAGGAGGTCGGGGTGTCTGATGCGCAGTTCTTCTGGCCAGAGCTGCCATCTTCTGGAGCTGATCTGCTCTGCTGCAGAGTTCCCTCGGTCGGAACCAGATTCGGCGGGAGCATCGTCTCTGGAAGTCCCATCCATAAGGTTAGTTGCTTTGGCATGCGTAAGCCTGATTCGGGTGTTCACTACTCCTCTCCGGCCGGCCGTGGTGGCGAGGAGAGCTGGGGCGGTGTGGCCTGGAGCTGGCCGGTTGCTACGCCAAGCTTGCAGTACCCTGGTGCTGCAGTCGGTGAAGCTGCTTCCTTGATCTTTCTTCAACATCGGCATAGATGCGCCGGTGTTATCTGTGGCGAGAAGGGCCACACCTCTGCTCGGTTGAAGCCGAGTTTGTTCTTCCGCGAGAGGTGGATTCTTCTCGTCGCCCTGTGCGTGTGGTCCATAGCTGGCATCGCCCCAAGTGGCAAGTTCCCCGGCGACGATGCGGGCTCCAGGGCGTCGACGACGACCAGATGCGGTGGAGAAGGGCAAGGACCTGATCGCGTTTCTTTTCGTTCTGTTGGGGTCCTTTTTTCAAATGTGCTATCCCTTTTTCTGTTTGGCCCCTTTGTTCAGGGGTTTCTTTGTAATTGTACCCACCGCCGTTAATTGAGCAGCTTCTTGGGCCTTCTGGCCCTTTATCGTTCAAAAAAAAACTTAGCTCCAAGTCCGAATCTGTTTTCTTCATTTTAATGGAGTAAACATCGTATGAACTGAGAAACAGAGCCTCCCATGTCGATCCTAGTATAACGATGCTAGAAGAACACTTGTGCAGAAGCTAGCATTGGTCTCCCATGGCGACTTATTTCGTCGTCGTCTAGGAGGATGATCGTATCTCTAGCCGAAACAATACGGTGAGAGAGAAAAAATCGCCTCGCTCGCTCGGTCCGCTCCCGCGGGCGGACGCAGGCGAACCCTAGCTTGCGCCGCCGCCCCTCCACCCTTCTTCCCCTCCCCTCGCCGCCACCGGTGGGCGTCGCCGGGCGAAGCCCCGGGGGCGTAGGCGGCGGCGGGGCCTCCCCTCTCTCCCTCGTTCGGCGGCGGCGACGCGGGTGGCCTCGACGGATGGGGGCGCGGCGCTGGCTGGAGGGCGCGACGGTGTGGCGGCTCCTGTGCGTGCGGTGCGCTCTCGACGACGGTAACTGCTGCACCCCTGAGGGGCGGGGTGGTCGGGGCGTCTGCGGGTGGCCGCAGGGTGGCTCCGGCGGCGGGGCTGCTGGGGCGGCGGAGGTCCTGCGCTGGCAGGGAGCGAGGCGGCGCGGCGGCACGGACGTGGGCGGAGGGGCAGTGCGGCGCACCCGCGGCAGCTGAGCTCGGGGCGGGCAGGGCCTTGGCGGCCCAGATCGGGCCCATTTGGGCCCAGATCTTGGTTTGGCGGGCGGGCTGGCTCCGATTCGGCTGGGCGGCAGATCATGGCGGGTTAGGGTGGATGGGACCCGTGGCACCCGCGACCGGCCTGTTGCAGCGCGGCGGCGGACTTTATGGGCCCGTCAAGGCCTAGCTGGACCGCCATGGGACTGGTTTGCCTCGGCGGAGGCTTTGCGGGCCTGCTGGGCCCGGCCGGACCCATAGTGGACTGGTTTGTCTGAGGACGCGTCCGGTCGACTACCGCCGTCGGCAGTGGAGGAAGTTCCCTCCCGCGCGGCCGTGGTACTGTGGGCCCTGTTTCAATTCTACCTGGGTCACGATGTTGCAGCCCTCGCGACGGCTTGCTTGGTGAGGCAATGATGACAAAGTCGGAATTGGAGTGACGCATGTTCGTGGGCGGCAAGTTTGGGTGGTGGCGAGGCTTTGCTCTCGCGGGTCTCCTGTGCAACGGCTCGTCCAGGGGTTGGGGATAGGGCCCTCCGGAGAAATCCTTGTCAGCTTGACTGACACCGACGCGGTGCCGCCTGCGGGTGGCATCTTCCTTCCTGAAGGGCGTCGTGGCTTCCCTTCTTCCATTCCCTTCTGCGTGTCGGGGGAAATCCTAGGGCCAGTCTCTGGTCCGGGCAGCAGCGGTCGCTTTCCCTCTTGAGGGTGCTGCTTGGCACTTGACGAGTCGGGGCTAGGAGCGTGGTGGACATTCTTCGGTGGGCGCAACGGTTGTGGTCTTCCTCGTCTAGTCGATCCGTCTCCGTCTCATCTCCTTTGTGTTTTTTTTTGTTTTTCGTTCGGTCGTGTGTGTGCTTCTGCCCCAGCATTGTGTATCGTGTTGTCTCTGGTTTTGGGCGATGTGCTGTCTGGCCTAGCAGCGGTCTCACTTATGTGTTTTATTTATAAAGCGGGGCGAAAGCCTATTTCAAGATTTCGTCGTCGTCATCGTCGCGATGCTTCATCTACAATTGCACCGCAGTGACACTGAAACTGGCGTGTTCTTTGTGGATCATCAAGCAATGGCTTTATCCGCCGTCAAGTGCTCCGCATCAGGCTGTTGCCTGAAGCAACCACGAGACCCGCCTCCCTCATGGCGGCAATGGCAGCCCGGGTCTGCGGCCCGGGCATGATGCCGTCGACGGCGGCCATCTCCCGGACCAGCCACCGGAGCTGGTCGAACCTGCCGGCCGACGCGAGCGCCTCGGCTAGCACGTTGTACTGCTGGGTGGTACACTGTGAGCGTCGCGACGGCAGGAGTCGGAACACCTCAAGCGCGTCGCCATGGTCGACCCCTTCTTCCCGCCGCCTCCATCATCGCCGCAAGGTCTGCGCGAGTGATGCCGCCAAGATCTCCCTCGGAGGACAGCGAGGCTGACGGGGAGAACAATACGGAGGCTACATGAAAGCATCTACACCGTAAGACGACAACCGCCTCAACACCGATAAGGACGTCGATCCCGAGCGTGACGCCGGCAGCACCGACGCCCAGGCCGACGCGCACGTCGAGGAGGATAATGCCAAGGCGGATGGGCGTTTTTCGAAGAGGCCAAGGTGGCGTGGAAGCAGGAGGACACGCTGATGACACATGAGAAGAATCTCAAGCGGCATAACAGGCAGATGACAGCTATGGCGATCAGCCGGACGGTGGCGATGACTGTGAATCCGGCTCCGACATCGCCATCGATGTCGGAGGCGCTTTCTCAAGCGTTGTGGAGATGATGGCACGCCTGGGCTAAGAAGAAGAAGACGGCGATGAAGGCTAGCTCTGTAAGCGTTGTTCATTTCTTCGTGAAAAATGTAAAAATCTTTTGTTAACAAGTTGCAGTACAGTTTTAGTACTTTGTTATCTGAATCTGAATTGAGTTCCGATATTTGTTGTTCCATGTTGCAACTCACGTTATCTTAAATACGGTTATGTCATTTAAATTGTCGACTTTTTGGATGGATTTAAGAAAACCAGGCAGAGAGACAGACTGCTATGAAGAAGTTTCAATCGTTTCTAACTTCATATCATTGATGTCTTTGGCGTTTTCCATCGAATGTGACGTAATTTTTTGTCTGCTTGGTACAATTGTTAGATTGACAAGACAAAATTGTTGAGCACGCGGCATGCAAATCAAATACTCCTGCTTGATAGCGTGCTAGAACTGCAGCTTCATCTTCTTGATGGCTCACTAGTGCAGAGCCCCCCCTTTAACTCCGGTTGGGAGGGCCCTCTAACAGCGGTTTCCCAACCGCTGTTGAGGGTTCGGTGTTAGAGGGGGGGCCCCTTTAACACCGGTTCTTATACGAACTGGTGTTAAAGGGTGGCGCACGTGGGGCTGCCGCAGGCCTCAGCCCCCCCCCCCCCCCCCCCCCCCCTTAACACCGGTTCGTATCTGGAACCGGTGTTAAAGGTTCTTCTGCCGCGGCAGAGATTTAGGCTGTTTTCCTGCCGCGGCAGACTTCTGCCTCTGCCCCGTTCTGGGCGTATTTCTGCGGGAGGGGGGGGGGCGAGGGGGAATCGATCGGGAGCGGTATACTTATAAATCGTCATCGGTACATACGAGTACATGAATAATTAAGCAACTATTATTATACACAAACATCGTCATCGGCACATACATCGTCATCGGCACATACATCGTCATCGTTCATTTTGGTGGATATCTAAAGAGTTCTCCGCCAGGCGTGACGACCTCATCAAGTATGAACCCCGCCAATTCCTCTTGCATGGCTCGTATGCGTTCAAATGGTAGGAGTTGGTCCCGCATCCGTTCGATCTGAATATATATGAAGAATGAGCCGTCAATATATATATAAGAATAAAACTCAACACAATTGATGGTAATAAAATAATGTTGTGGACTTTGTTTACTTACTCTAAGTTGTTCTAGTGCGGCTTGGCCTGTCGCACATATTGTGTTGCGAATGAATTCGCAAACATAGTACCCACATAAGTTATTGCCGTGTCCCTGATGCGCGCACTTTACGAGAATAGAGAGTTCAATCAAAATAATAATCAATAAAGCATGATATAATGGAATTGGAAGCTAGCTAGTATTACTTACATTTTGGTCTACAAATTTTAGTTCTTCTGACCATTCACCCACGGCCCTGCCCGTGAACATTTTCCAAACCCTGTCCGACAAAGAAAATGGATAAAGGAGCATCTCTCTAAAGTCTGCCCATAGCTCTTTTTCTTTTCGTAACGAGTCCATGACAAGGACTTTTCCTGAGTCGGGTTGAATGACTAGCAGAATAAAGTGGAACCTACGCACGCATAACTCGTCATCAGTTACACTTAACATCGAGTAAGCCGAAACAGAATGTGTACAAGAGAGAGGGTAACAGTACTCACGAGAAGTTGTAAGGTAATAGTATTTCCCTTTTGGTTTGTTGTCTCAGTAAAGACTTTAGCAAGTAATCTTCTGTTTGCCCGGGTTTGTCTCTTACCACTTCTTCATGAACTCTATTTGGGTCAACGAACCCAATGTTAAAAGGGCCTCCTTTCATGCATTCCATAACCTTTTTCCTGCATAATAGTATATACATATATGGTGAGCATATATATATATACATGCAATTAATGAAGTGAATGAGATGAGATAAAAATTACAGAAATAGTACTTACACACAATAAAGGCTGATGGCAGATTTGTCGAGTTCCTTCTGATTGAATAGAAAATGCAAGTCTTGAATGTTGAAGTCGATCGCGTCGTCTCCGCACAAGAAAATCTGATCTCTTATATGCGCCGTGATCCATTCTTCTTTTCTCGTCTTGTAGAAATGAAGGTACCACTTGTGCAATTTTCGCATCTTTGTTGGTAGATTCTTGAGCTCCTCTTTCTTGACTAGATTCTTCCCATACTTCCATGGCTGTATGGGGTTGACATCGCATTTGGGCAAGTTGTCTCCCATGACGTTCAAGTATGCAATGTAAGTCATCCCCATCTCATTGGCCTTTCTTTGTAGCTCTGCCTCGTAATCATCTACGGGAGGAGCGTCCCGTTTGTCAAACATTTGGAGCGGGGCGCATGATTGGTTTTCCTGCTCTCCGAGCATGGGAACTGTTTTCTGGGGTGCCTCACGACTGCTACTTTCAGTCTCCCTACGGCGCCTTGCATCCGCCTTCAAAATCTGGCGCTCGTAGTCCGGCACAAGTGGGGTTTCAGGTTTCAAAAGATTTTTGTAAAACTTCTCCACCACCGCCGGATCTATTTTCTCCTTTGGCTCGGCCCGTCTAGGCGCTTCTCCTTTTCCCACAAATGTGATGTAGTTTTTGGTCAGCTTGATCTAATCGTTAGATTGACGAGACAATACTACAGAGCACGTAGCATGCAAATTAAGTACCTTACTAAAGCTTGATAGCATGCTAGAAGGTCTTTAAAAACAGACGCGTTAAATCATCCACTTCTATATATTGTGATTTGCTCTATGTTTGTGTGTTGCCTTTGACGCAACACTTACCCAGAAATACAAGTTCGGCATGCCCGTGCATGGCCCAGCTTCTCTCCATGCTTTTTTTAAAGATTGTGGGTTGGTCAGATTCTTTCTTCTTCTATACTAGTAGATTTAGTATTAAAACTTAGATCTTTCATATCTTTTGAACCACAAGATTAATTTATAAACCGTTTGAATATTTATGTTCCTAGAAAAGTGAGCTTTAAAATAAGACCAATATTGAATATATTTTGGTAATTTTTGAAAATTGACTTTTAAAACTTGGTGTAAATTGACTTTTAAAGATTGGTGAAAAGTTGTTTTGAAACAATTTGTTTCACTCTGTTTTAAATTTGATTCATTAGAATTAGAAAACATTTGGAAAATTGTTTTAGAGTTTAATTTCAAGACATAATTTTTTGTATCTAGTTTCATAGAGTTTTATTGTGGATTATCATGTTTGAATATGTTTTCGAATTTAAAATTTATTTTTTTGTCAAAACTGACCTTTTTTAGACTTGTTTGGAAGATATATTCAAAATAAATAAACAGATTTAAACGGATTGTTAATATGATATATACTCCAATAAATATTGCTCTTTTAAATCCAACACTAGAAATTAATCCACTTACTAAAAAATAAGAAAAAATGTACTAGTGTAGGGTAGGCTGCATGCAGACATTGTACTGTACTAGTGTAGGGTAGGTAACATGCAAAGATTCTCTTCATGTACTAATCTCAAAGCAAACACAACAAAATGAATGGTGAATGTGTGCACGCGAGGTCACATGCACGCTAGAATCGCCGTTCTGAACACTTACCCCATAGACATGACGTGTTAATTCTCTATCTATCCACAATTTTATCCAAAATTATATCTAATAACTGATAGTCTTTGACTCTGTGATCAAGCAATTTTTCTAACAGTAGATGACATGCAACGGTTAGTCTCACAGCCGCACCCCAGGGGGGCGCAGAGAGGAGGCTAGTTTATTTAACACTGTAGTTAATGTTATTTAAGAAGAGAGGCAAAGCCTAAAACCAATCTAGGTTTCCCTCTTCCTCGCCGGTGATGCCGCTAGTCTTCTCCGCCTCTGGTGGCCTTGGGCCTTACAGGTATGGCGGACCATGGCCCCTCGCTGACAGGAGGGTTCTCCTTTTTGTTTAGGCTATTTTTCAGTGTCTTCTTTTGGATATTCATGCGGCGACTACGTCTGGAAGGCATAATAAGGTTCTTCTCGCCCTATCCTCGTTTAGGTGGTGGTTCTAGCACGGGTGAACGACGTGTGGAGTCGTGTGTTCGATTGAACTCTTAATATCCGTTTGGTTTTTGTGTTTGTTGATGTAGTTTCAGTTTAATCTTTTATGATCAACGACTGCTATTATTAATGATGGTTACTGTTCTGGTGCGGTGGCCTCTAACACGACGAATTTTAGTTTATGTACAACAACAAACTATTCTACGACAAGTTTTGCCTAGCTCCGGTGATGGAAAGGCGAGGACGGTGACGCGCCTCCGGCTCGCGCTAGTGTATGTACTCGTCCCTAGGTGATCTGAGGAACTATTTGTCAGTTTTATTACCTTTGGATCTCTTTGTACTAATATTGATGATTATTAATAGATTGGTGGAATTTTCGTAAAAAAAATTTGTAGCTATTTCCCTCAATATATTAGGTCAACCTTAGACAACATCATTGTTCAATATTAGCCAAGTTAATTAGCATACTATATACGTCATCTATTTTAGTATAAACGGAGTAACTCTAGGTGTTGCATCGTGTTGACGGAATCTTGCATCGCATGTACATACAATCTACTAGTTGGTAACAATTTAATTCTAATTGATAATGAGTATCTCACGCATTGTGAATGACATCGAAACATATAGTAATATCGGTCCTTACATTTTATAAAACAAAAATCATGTAAGCGTGTCTCTTTTAGCACGCCTATTTTTTACGACCCTTCTTTTTTTAGCACAACCACGAGCTATAGGTAGAATCTGAAAATGATATGAACAAATAAAAATCAGACAATTCGAGAAGAAGACTTTATTATTTTCACAATTATTCCCATATAGAGTGCTGAACAGAATCTATTCTGAGCATAATCTTATGGATTGCAAATCTGGAACGAAAGCTCTAGTGATGACATGCACTATAAACTAGAACCTGACGCTTCTCCTTCTACGACTTGAATTGTGTTATTGCGCTAGAGAAAGAAATATGTGGCCTGCAAACACCATTCAAATTAAACCAAATATTAGTTTAGAAGAGCATCGTACATGCATGTAAAAATCATAACTAAGATCAAAATTGTACGCATGAAATTCCCATCTTGGTACTAGATTTCACTTACTTCCGCACTTGTACCCATGTGAGAAAGGCTTCTTGCAGAAATTGGCAACGTAAGCGACCTTGTCCATGCACCACATCTTCTCTTTCTCCTTGGTGACACCGGCGCATAGACAAGGGATGTTCGCCTTCTACCACACGGTGCAACACACATTTGATGGGTCCAGCTTCAGCTTTGCTGGCCATTTCTGGCACTGGCCGCACTCCCGGATCATGTCTTGTCGGTCACCCTTGCAGGTATCACCAGCCACAGTCACTATGATAGACAAAAGGACGAAACATAAGAACATGAGGTTCTTCATGACTATATTTTTTGTATCTGCTTTGTTAACTAGGTAAGTATTTTCCTTCTCTTTATTAGATGATGTATTGGATCAGTTCAGGAGAGTTGTGTGGTTTCTCTATGAATATGTGAGGCACGCGATTTGTTTGGTCTGGTTGAGTTTATATGGACTTATTTGCAGACATGATGATATGTATGATAAACTGGACGCATATGTTAGTTGTATAGTTTGGTATGGCACTATGTTCAAGTGCATACCTACATTATATTAATTGTATATCTTGATGGCATGTCTCATTAACTGGACAGTATATCTTGAAGATAGGGCACCACAACAAATAATACTCTGAAAACTTAACCAATGCAAAAAACATTAAATAAAAAGTGTATGCACATAAAATAACATAAGCACAGCCATGCATTAGTTTCATACTTACATGCATATATTAATTGTATATATTGATTATATGTGTGATTAATTGGGCGCATATTGTTACATGCCAAAACATTAAATATTACATATTAAATATTACTCTGAAAACAAGCACCGAACCATGTAAGGAAATGGTACTATCTGCACCCATATTTGAGGATACATAATAAATACTAAGATCGATAAAAAAAATGACCAGCTTACACATGTTTCCTAATGCACACACAGTGATGCAAAGTTAACTTCTCGTTTGGATTCTTATAGTATTCGTGCATATGCATGCTAGCAGTAGCAGTAGGTACTTTGCATTGAAGTTGCATGGCCCATTCATCATTGCAGATATAGTAAATGGTATTACACATTTTTCTTGTGTGCTGGTGGTAAAAGATGCCGCATGTAGGACCCTAGTGTATGCAGTATCCCAAATTATTTTTGACATGTAGCTTTGAAGAATAGAATTTGATTGTACTAATAAAATACTAAAAGTGGTTCTCCTTGTTTTTGTATTACTCACTATATCATACTTAACCATAACACAATGGTATTCGATGGCACGGTATTTTTTTATAATAACATCTTATATGTAGTACTGGATAACATTGATAAAACACAAACCATGTGCAAATAATATACTCATTCATTCAATCATTTTACAAATATCTGAAGGTTGGAGAAAACTTTTATAGGCAAGTCAGAAGCAAAGAAAGATATAGATGAAAAAACCTATGAGTCCATGAACATGCTCATCACCGGTGCCACGGGCTTCATTGCGTCCCATGTAGTGAATTGTCTTGTTGTCAACTACCTTCACTACAACATCCTCTTCATGGACAAGATGGACTAATAATCCAACTTGGAAAACCTCGAGCCTTATTCATGCTCGCCAATTTTCAAGTTCGTTGAAGGAGACACCGCGAGCCCCAGCCTGAAAATGCAGTAGCTACTCATGGATGAGACACCATCATGCACTTCACTGCATATACTCACATCGAAAACTACTTTGGAGGTTCCTTCGAGTTCACCACGAACAATCTCTATTACACCCACGTTCTCGTCGATGCCTACATGCAAGCCAAGAACACAAGGTTTATCCATGCATGCACTGATGGGGTGTACGGGGAATGTGATGTCTATGCCATGGTCGTAGGGATGAAAGCGGGATCCCACGTAATCTAACACATAAGCATATCCAAAGTCAACCTTATATTAATGTCAAGAGAGGATCATTGGCATATCTGAAGTCAACCTCATGTTAATATCAAGAGAGAATTTCACTCATGCTAGCGCCCAACTTTTCCAGATGAGATTCCATGACATGCATGAAGGGAATATGCCCGAGAGGCAATAATAAAGTTTTTATTATCGTATTCCAAGTATATGATAAAATTTTATTTTACATGCTATAATTGTAAAAGAAAACGTTAATACATGTGTGTTAAATAAATAAATAAAGTGTTCCTAGTTATGCCTCTCGTATAAACTAGCTTGTTGATTAACATGGTGATCAAGGTTTCTTGACCATGGACATTGGATGTTATTAATAAAGAGGTCACAACATTTGTAGAATGATGTGATGAACATTCATATGAAGTATAGTAATATGATCAAAGTCAATATATTTAAATTTCTATAACATCATTACAAGTAACTTTAGTCCTTGGACCATGAGATTATGTCAATCACTAACATATGAAGAGTAGCTTGATAACATCAAACGTCACACCATAACGGGGTGACTATAAAGATGGGTTCAGATACTCCTATAATGTTATGTAGAGGATCATGGATCAAGAGTGGGATTTGTCCATCCAAATGACAGAGAGATATACTCTTGGCCTTCTCGGTGATATCACATTTATATAGCTTGCAAGCAAGTGATAGGGATCACTAAAATGTTATATCACGGAAACGAGAAAAGAGTACATGTCGGTAACGAGATCAAACTAGGTATTGGGATACCGATGATCGAATCTCGGACATGTAAAATATCGCGAGACAAAAGGATTTAATTACAATGTTAAGGTTCTCACGATCAAAAGAAGTTGTCGATGAATGTGTAGGAGTCAGTACGGATCTCCAGGTCCCGCTGCTGATTATTGATCAAAGAGGAGTCTTGATCATGTCTGCATTATTCGCGAACCGTAGGGTGACACACTTAATGGATATTGGCACCATTTGGAGAAAATGAGTTTCTAGAAAAAGAATATCAAAGCGCTAAAATTATTTCAATAGACATCGGAATTTTTTTTGGTGAAATTGCTGAAATTGGTTTTGCATGTGAAATTGAAATGTAGTAAGGGGTTTTGTGTGAATGTTTGTTAATTAATGTAATTTAAAAAAATTGAATAAATAAATAAAATAGTTTTATTTAATGAGATATTACATTAAATTTGGTGGAAAATTTAATGGATTTTAAGTGGGATTTTGAGTGGAGGAAATGGAGAGGCAAATGGGTGAGTGGGAGATCCACTCACATGAATGAGGAAAGAGGTGGAGGAACAACCTTTGGCCACCGGCTATGGGAGGGGCTCCCCCCCTTTATAAGGCCTCCCTCTCCCTCCTTCTCACTCACACCTCCTCATGAAGGATCTATCTCCCCCTCTAGTACTATTCCCCTATGGTCTTGGCTTAGCGATATACATGTTCCCGATGGCTTTTTCTGGAGCGAGAATTTGTTGCTTCCGCTGCACTGCTGGAGCGAGGTCGCAGAGGTTATCGGGGGTCCCGGACGTGTGTATGATCATGGATGCTACGCTAAGTTGTGGTGCTGCCGGATTTCCACATGATCTTGAGATCGACTACATCACCAACGAGTCCATACTTATAAAGCTTTGTCGGTCTTCAAGGGTATGTATCCTATGGATGTATATCCACCCATTGATTGTATCTAGATAGATGGATTGTGGCGTATACAATTCCTATCATAGGAATTTTTTTATTTTCTATGCTACGAACCCAACAATGCAGGTGTTCAAGCCATGAAAGGAGGCAATGTATATGGAGTAGGCAGAGTAGATGTTGCTTTCGTTCCACTTCCAAACTAGTGTGTCCTCCACTATCATAATTGTAGATATTGGCATATCATGGATGTCAATGATGCCCTGGATATCTCGTGTCCATATGTCTTCCATCTGCGACCGTCCTCAGCTTGTGGTAGCGTTTGTGATGCAGGAATGGAGTATTGGCACGATCTCACGGACCAAGTGCCCCTCTATCTAGATAGCTTCCTAGAACATGGCCTTCCTCCCATTTCCTAGGGTCATGGTGGTGGAAGCAAAGAAGAACTCTCACTCTGACCTCGATAATTGGAGCTCCAGGACACTCCTAATAGTTGTGAGATTCGACACATTTTTTATGGTTTTCATCTGGATTTGATGGTTGTCTAGCTTTACCTAACGCTAATACTTCGGTACAAAATAAAACTTGGTTTTTAATATGTGTTTCAGGTTCTGAACATCAACAGAGGGTTTTAATAGGAAAAATACAATATTCAGGCGAAAACAAGCAAGTCTCTTTTTGGAAACAATCGAGGGAGGCAAATAGTATCTTTAACGAGCAACTATACGGCGGGAATATTTCCTTCGGCCGTATAGTTCTCACTGTATAGTTGCCACCATCTCCGTCTTGTTAAAAGGGACAACTTTCATGAAGAGGTCGGGGACAAAAACACAACACAGCAGCCACCGTTCCATCCAGAAGGGAGAAAGAAGAGATCCAGAGAAGAAGGGGAAGACATTCTTCATCTCGCTCCACGATCTTCGACCTCCTAACCACCACATCCCCATATCCATACTTGTACTTGAGAGAGAGATCTTCACCTTGCAAGATTAAGGTTTGAGATTGTTTCTTCCTATCTTGAATTGTGTTGGATTGATTTTCTATTCTTATTATGGATCTCCACGGTAATATCGAGAAGAACTCCCTTTATTTAATTCTTTCTTCTCTCATGTGTGAGTAAGTTCCTTTGGGCGTGGGAGATGTAAGGGATTAGTGAGATGTGATGTGCCTATATATTTTCCATCAGCTTATGATTGATTTTAATTACTATATTATAATTGCTTGCCTACACACATACTTATAAGATTATAATTGTTACACTTATCACTCATCCACCTGGCACATTCACTATCACCATGAACTGTATCTTCCCACGCCTACTTTGTCATCTGCAGAAAACAACAAATAATCAATCGTTCTTACTTTTATGCTTTTTATTTCTGAAGTTTACATTTTAGTTTTATTTAAATACAATAGTTTAATCCAAAATTTTATTCTTATTTCAATACTTGCAGTCAATTCACTCGAAGACCTCTAACAACTTCGAGGTTGACAGAGACTTTATTCATAAACACTTATCTTTGGGCTCCCTGTGGAATTGATATCTTAACTTTGAAACTAGCTAGAAATGATATGTGCACTTGCAGTCATTAACTCCATGCTCTATTTTTGTTCGTGTGGCTGAGCCAAAGCCAATGCATAAGGAGGGTCAGACCTATCCGCTCAAGATCTTGGAAGCCAAGACCACCAAGTGATATTGAGCGAGAAACTAGGCGCAAATTCACATGGAAATTCCTTCCCTTGGTCTCCGTGCGCCCCACCCATAGGAATACTCTTATAAAATTTGTATTGATTATGTTGGTAGTACTATTGGAGGCAGCCATTTGGATGCTTGCATGCTTACTTGGTGCCGCAGAGGCCAGAGGATGATCAACCCTTTCGAGAAGCGAGTGAACTACTTGGTGAGCATCTCACTACCTGTCTGTGTGTAACTAGTTTGAGCAAATCCATTTCAGTTAAGGATCAAGGTATTATGCTGAAAGTTAGATGTAGAGCCCTCATCTCGAGGACATGTCTAGACCCATTACCACCAGGCTATCAAGCTAATCTATGTCCACTCATACATAATTGATTGTTTGGTTAGATATTTTTTCCTATGGTCATGTATACCGTTATTCCAAGTGTTTCGTTCATAAGTTGAAGGTTTTCTTATTAAGGTCTAAACAATGGAATTGTTGCCTCACTATCTTGGAATGTACATGTGTATGTACCTTGCGTTTGATTTGTCTGCAAGTTTTTTTTCTGATTTCCCTATCGAATCCTCCTCCAATGTATTTTCTTCTTTACTACTATCATGTTCTACAGGTTCGTTTACCGGTACTGTTCTCTTGCAAGATATGTGAATTTTTGCTAGTGTTCAACACAAATGCTTCTACATCCCGGCAAACTGTCACACGTTTTCCGGTGGATGGTAGTTCCAATTTTATTCTCGTAGCTTATGTCTTTCATATGTGCCAACTGAACACTAATTTTCTTCTCCTGAATACTTTCTTGTATCTATGCTAAACTGTATACCTTTTTCCATTACAATAACAGTGATATATTTGTCAGATTCACTGTATGGACGATGAAGCAAAGGGAGGGAACATAATTAAATACTAGATGGACTCCGCGCGCTTTGCTGCACGCATTTTTCGCTACTGGCGTTTTTTCTTGGCTTGTGTCTTGATTGAAGGTAAAGAACATAAAGTATGGAGAAACAATAGAAAAAGAATGGCTCCGCCGCAACCATCGATACCAATAGCTCGGTGAGAAGCTCATTGACGGGGATGAGGCTCATCTAAAACCTAGGAAAACTATCTAATCACCAACTCCGCTACCCTAGACATCTCCGAAGTATCTAGCAGGGAGTAATATTTTTCACTTATAAGTTATGTATCACAAATTATATTAAAAACATCAAGGCCTTGATTTCTTCTCAGAAAACAAGGACACAAAAATAGAAAAAAATGATTTATTTATCTGATGTAGAGAGTAATTCAAATACAATAAGAGTAACCTCGTAAGATCCAATCTCCAGTGCATGCTCATTGGTGTATAAAATCACAAAAAATGGAAGATGAAAAAAATGACTTTATATGGACCATGTATAATGCAGTATGCCAAAATTCAGTTCCAATATCTTAAACTAAATCAGTTCACATGATTACTCTCTGGCCCCATTTCCATGGCTATTTCATCCAAAGCCACATATTAGCGGAGTAGGGACATAATGAAGTGAAACACCTCACTATATAGTATCATGTGAACTGATTTAGTTACCAAAGATATTAGCACATATGAACCAAAGATATTAGAGTAGGGACATAACGAAGTGAAACACCTCACTATATAGTAGCATATATCACGGATCTTCTCAACTTATGCACCCTACAAAATTTGGTGAACAAATAGATCTTCTCCACTGGCACGAAAAATTTAACTCAAAATAAAGTGTATCGTGTAAAGAAAGCAAAGCTTTTTGTTCTTCCGGACAAAAGTCTGTGCCTTTTCATGCTTCACTTACATACTACGTCAATAGAATTTTCATAGTTAGTAATATTATTTGCCTAATCTATTCCGGAGCAACCCCGGAAATTTAATGGTTAAGCAGCCATAAGAGCCCCAGAGCAAGGCGTCTTCGGATACTGAAGACAATGGCCACGTCTTGTTTATATATGTGATTATTGACTCAATCAAGTTCCTATGCACAAAAATACCATGAAACTTCCTTTAATCTCTAAAGCATTAATCATCTAGAGAGTTACCAAAGATATTAGCACATGAACGTAACCATGATCTAATTTTCTAACCATTGTCCATAGCTCTAACTAAATAATGCTAAAAAGGAGCTGGTGATAAAAATTAGAGTTGTTGCTCATAGTTCTAACTTAACCAAAAAAAGGATCAAGAATATAATCCTAGAGATACATATTTTAGACTGCGGTTTGCTTTTAATTAATCTTGTTTTTATCATATCTCATCACTGTTCTGGAGACCCCAACCTCAAGACAAAAGGCAGCTCAATCTTGTAGAGCACATTAAGTAGTGCAAATTGAAGTTGGCATCATCTCCATGAGACCATGACCCCTGAAAAGACTAACATTATCCCTAGTATAAAAACTGATTGTATCACCCAATCTTAGTACGCAGCAGTTACATGAAGCAAACAACAAACATATATTGTCGATGCCTGAGCAACCAAATTCAGTAGTAGTTACAGTTTGTACAAGAAGGGATTCTTAATCATATTTGTCCGCGCAACATTTATCCAAAACTGCATCACAAGATAAAATCGCTGACCTTCAGAATATATATATGAGCATACTACTTGTGTACATCATTACGCACTTGCATTTATTAAGACGTAGTGATTCTTCATCTATGCCAGCCATCCCGAGGCTAAAACAGTGCAGATTGTTACAATACATTCTGGTGCATCTGAAAACATGTAAGTGAGGATCTACACGGCACAAGAAATACGGGACCAATAAGAACGGGCCAACCTAAAGAAAGAAGAAAATGAACAAGCAAAAAAGGGAAAGAAAAGAAGCCCAAGCAGCCCCATCCATGCCGCCGGTCGCCACTGCCGCCGCCGTTCTTGTCTGTTGTCCGCCCAGAACAGAAAATGGCTCACCATCATTGTTGGAAATATAAGCAATAATCCATATGATTTAATCCGAATAATAAACTGATAAACCATGATCATACAGACAGTAGTAAAACCAATCATGCAGATCAACAAAGTAGATGAACAGATTACATCTATAGGAGATAAACCTATCACATCTACACCAAACGCTAGAGCAAAGGACTCTAGCATAATCTGAAAAAGCCAGTTAAATATTACGTACAGTGTAGGCTGAATAGCAGCCGCAGCAGCGTCGTCCATGTTGAGGTTGTCGAAGAGGTCGCTGACGTCCGGGAAGAAGTCGTCGTTCGGAAACTCGTCGTTGGACGACGTCGTGGTTGCCAGTAGTCGCGCTTGAGCGCTCCCCAAAAACCTGATCGCCCCTCACCCGTACAGGTTCACGAGAGGCGGGGTTCCGGAGGCCTACTGTCCCGATCTACGGTGCACGCCGCAAGCCGGGATGGAGAAGACGAAAGCGGCGGCGCGCAAGGTTCTGGAGGGAGGCGCGTGTGTGGATTGATACGGTGCCGATTAGATTCCCGCAACCCGCGGCGCGCGCGTGTCGTGTCGTGTCGTGACGAGGCGGGCGGCGTCGGAGGAGGAGTGCGCGAGGGCTACTCTTCTTGTCACACCTTAGTGAGTGGTGCAACACTCTATTATATAAGGTGGTCCAACTCCCCTTCAACTAGCAATGTGGGACTAAACTTTAGCACCACTAGCACAGCCATATACTGCCATGCATAAGTAGACCAAAGAGAATTTCAGAATTTGTCTAATGGGCCAATAGCCCAACATACACCAAATTCCAACAATCATAGCCCTCTCTCACCTGGCACGAGATGCTGCTGTGGCCGCACTCCGTTCGCCATGACACACATTGGGCGTCTCGTGCTCTCAGCAGCGGTGGGAACGCCTCCCCGCACGCCCCAAGCATCCTGTGGTACGTCCACGAGCCCAGCCTGAGGCGGAGCCAGTCCAGACCTCCTCTTCCTTTCCTTGTAGTGGCTTCCGGACAGAAGATGACGGCAACACAGGGCACCACATTGACGCCGACGGTGCCCTGTACGGCACAACAAAGCAGCGCATCCCCTAATCTAGAGAGAGGGCTGGAGCAAGCCGTTGTTGCCGGTGACATAGCTAAGCCTCGGGAGTACGGTGATGTAGGCGGAGCATGACCTCACGGGAGAGGCGACTCATGGCGGCATGGGTTGGGCTAGAGGAACGGGAGGATAGAAATACGTACAGGTCTCCTCCACGTCTCATTTGTTTTGCAACACCGAAAGCCGTCCAGACCTTGCTCCATGGGCCAGCCAAGTGCAACACGCAACATGAACCGACAAACAAGGTGGAATGGCCAGAAGCAACAACAGCTCTTCAATTCTAGGGAGCTTATATCTCTTAGAGGATATTCAATGCAAATTGACAATAGGTACCTTCGATTCTTATAGGTAAACTTTTTGGAAGGTGAAAATAACAATGGTATTCAAAGATTAAAAGTTTGTTCTTTGATGAAAAAAGCCTTAACAAGGTGCATGCATGTTTTAGAAATCAGAATAAACTTAAATGTTCCCTCTGATCTTCTTGAACGTCTCCTTTAATTTATCGGTACCACTTTTAGCCGACTGTCGTGATTTTTTTAAAGATTCCCGCTTCAAAGCCATGGGCTACCCAGCCATTAGCATACCTACACAATATTTCATACTCCATCCGTCTCCAACTGGTGACATATTAACTTAGTTAAAAACTTGATAATTTTCAAGTTTATACCGGTAGATATGAAAATATACAATCTCAATTCAACATTGGTTGGTCCGTCATAAGATGTAGTTTTTTCATACTGTATTTATTTAATACTAGAGTTATTGCTATTTAAGGAGAGAGGTAAACCCTAAAACCAATCTAGGTTTCCACCCTCCTCGCCGGTGACACCGTTGGTCCGCTCCACCTCCCGTAGCCTTGGGGCCTTGGAGGCGCGGTGGACCACGGCCCCTCGCCAGTGGGACGGTTCTTGTTTTTGTTTAGTCTATTTTTCAGCGTCTTCTTCAGGATGTTGAGGTGGCGACTACGTCTTGAAGATATAATAAGGTCCTTCCCGCCCTATCCTTGCTCTGGTGGTGCGTCTAGCATCATTGAGGACATGTGGAGTCGTGTGTTTGATAGAATTCTTGGGATCTATTCTGTTTTTATGTTCGTTGGTGTGGTTTCAGCTCAATCTCTTCTGATCTACAACTATCATTATTCGCAATGGACACTGCTCTGGTGTGTTTGCCCTTTGAGATGTTAGCATGGCTAATTCTCGTTTGTCTACTATAACAAGTTTTTCGACGACAAACTTTGCCTAGCTCTGGTGATGGAGGGACGAGGATGGCGGTGCGCCTTTGGCTAGTGCTAGTGTTCGTAGTCGTCACTAGGTGGTCTGAGGTAATATTTATATTTTTATTACTTTTTTATCCCTTTGTACTATTTTCGATGATTATTAATAGATCGGTAGAATTTTCATAAAAAATAAATAGTTGTTGATTTCCCTCAATATATTTGGACATCCTTAAAAAACATCATTGCTAAATATTGGTCATTTAATTAGCATACCTACACAATATACGCCATCTATTTTAGGATGAAGGGAGTAACTCTAGGTGTTGCATGGTGTTGACGAAATATTGCGTCGCATCTATTCTACTGGTTGGTAACAATTTTTAATTCTAGTTGAGAATGAGAAAAGGCCACGCATTGTGAATGATGACGAAACATATAGCGATGCTGGTCGTTGCATATTCTTAAAAACAAAAAAGCACTAAACGTGTCTCTTATAGCATGCCAATTTCGTGTTCTATTTCTTTCACCACTACCACGAGCTATAAGTAGAACTAGAAAATGATATAAACAGAAAAAATAGATAATTTGAGGAGAAGGCTTTATTATTTTCACAATTATTCTCATACAAAGTGCTGAACAAAATCTATTCTGAGCACAACCTCAGAGACCGCAGATCTGGATCGGAAGCTCTAGTGATGACAGTCACCGGAAACTAGAACCTCACGCCTCTCCTTCTACGACTAGAATTGCATCATTGCGCGAGAGAAGGAAATGTGTAACCTGCCAACACCATTAAAATTAAACCAAATATCAGTTTAGAAGAGCATATACATGCATATAAAAATCATAACTAAGATCAAAACCGTATGCATGAAATTTCCATCTCGATACTAGATTTCACTTACTTCCGCACTTGTACCCAGGCGAGAATGGCTTCTTGCAGAAATTGGCAACGTACGCGACCTTGTCCATGCACCACATCTTCTCCTTCTCCTTGGTGACACCGGCGCATAGACAAGGTATGTTCGCCTTCTGCCACACAGCGCAGCACGCATTTGACGGGTCCAGCTTTGGTTCTGCTGGCCATTTCTGGTATTGGCCACACTCCCGGATCATGTCTTGCCGGTCACCCTCACAGGCATCACCAGACACGGCCACTATGATAGATAGGAGGACGAAACATATGTACATGAGGTTCGCCATGGCTATGATTTATGTATTTGCTCTATTAACTAGGTAAGTATTTTTCTTCTCTCTATCAGATGTTGTGTATTGGATCGGTTTAGGAGAGTTGTGTGGTTTCTCTGCGAATATGTGAGGTACAATATTTGTTTGGTATGGTTTGAGTTTATATAGCCTTATTTGCAGACATGATGATATGTATGATAAACTGGACGCATATGTCATTGTATATCTTAAAGATATGGGACTGCGTTCTTCTAGTGCATATCTACATGCAGATATTAATTATATATATTAATGACACGTCTCATTAATTGGACAATATATCTTGAAGATATGGCATCACAACAAACAATATATGCACATAAACAACATAAGCACAACCATACATCAGTTTCATATTTACATGCATCTATTAATTGTATATATTGGTGAGATGTATGATTAATAGGACGCATATTGTATATCTTTAAGATATGGCACCACGCCAAATATTATATGCACATAAAACAACATAAGCACCTGTAATCCATCGGTTGCATATCTAAGTGCATATATTAGTTGTATATATTTTTAATATAGCACCGCTTCAAACAATATATGCACAAAAAACAACATAAGAAACGCCATACATCAATTGCATATTTACATGCATATATTAGTTATATATCTTAATAGTATGTATAATTAATTGGATGCATATATTAGTTGCATCTCTCGAAGATATGGCATCGTATCAACAATATCTACACATCAAAACATTATATATTACTCTGAAAGAAAGCACCGTATCGTGTAAAGAAATAACACTACCTATGACACTGAACGCATACGTTGGTGTATCTATTGAATACACATATGGCACCTACATTTTAGGAGAGATAATAAATACTAAAATCGATAAAATATCGAGTTTCCACACATTTCCTACTGCACACGTAGTGATGCAACATTAACTTCTTGTTTGGATATATTGATGAGTGCTATGATTAAATAGATCGCATATTGTACATCTTAAAGATATTGTACCGTGCCAAACAAAATATGCACATAAAACAACATAAGCACCCTTCATACATTAGTGGCATATCTACATGCATATATTAGTTGTATATATCTTAATATGGCACCACTTCAAATAATATATGCGCCGAAAACAACATAAGCATTTTCATACATCAGTTTCATATCTACATGCATATATTAGTTGTATATCTTAATGATATGTATGATTAATTGGATGCATATATTAGTTGCATATCTCGAAGATATGGCACCCCATCAAACAATATCTACATGCCAAAACATTACATATACTCTGAAAACAAACACCAAACCATGTAAGTAAATGGCACTACGTATGACACGGACACGTACATTGGTATATACGAAGAATACACCTCATATGTCCATTTGAGGATAGATAAAAAATACTAAGATCGAGAAAAAGGTATGCTTCCACACATTTCCTACTGCACACACAATGATGCAATGCTAACTTCTCATTTGGATTCTTATAGTATTCGTGTATATGCATGCTTGGCAGTAGTAGTTACTTTTCTTTCAAGTTGGGTGTTACATTCATCATTACAGATATAGCAAATGACATTACACAATTGCCATGTGTGTTTGTGGTAAGATGCAGCTTGTAGGACCCTTGTGTATGCAGTATCCCAAATTATTTTTTATATGTAGATCTAAAAGGAAAAAAGATCGATGGTACTAATACTATACTAAAAGTGGTTCTCCTTGCTTTGCTAGTGCTCACTCCGTTATACTTAACCGTAACACGATGGTATTCAATGGCACAATATATTTGTTACAATAACATCTTGAACGTAATACTGGTTAACATTGACAAGACACAAATCATGTGGGAATAGTTTACTCATTCACTCGGTAATTTTAGAAGTACCTGAAGGTTGTAGAACTTTTATAAGAAAATCAAAAGCAAAGAAAGATATACATGAAAACCTAAGAGTCCAAGGACATCCTTATCACCGGCGACGCAGGCTTCATCACGTCCCATGTGGAAAATAGTCTTGTTGCCAACTACCCTCGCTAGAACATCCTTGTCATGGACAAGACTGACTACTGATCCAACCTTTAAAATATCGATCCTTATTCATGGTTTCCAATTTTGAAGTTCGTCGAAGGATACGCTGCAAGACCCGGTCTGAAAATGCACTAGCTACTCATGGACAAGTCGATCAAATCTTTCATGCACTTCATGGCGCATGCTCGTGTCGATAACTCCTTTGGCGGTTCCTTCATGTTCACCAAGAACAATTTGTATTACACCCATGTCCTCCTCGAGGCCTACATGCAAGCCAAGAGCACAAGGTTTATCCATGTGAGCATCGATGAGGTGTACGGGGAATCTAATGTCGATGCCATGGTCGTAGGGATGCAAAAGGGATTCCACGAGAGTCGACACATAAGCATATCCAAAGTCAGCCTTATATTAATGTCAAGAGAGAGTCATAAGCATACCCGAAGTTAACCTCATGTTAATATCAAGAGATAAATTACACTAAGTACACTTATTCACTTAGACAATTTGTTTTGGGGATTACTCGCATACTTCCGAACAAGGTCGGTAAAAATGAGGACTCGTGGCTGCTCCCGACAAACCCATATTCGGGTTCTAAAACAAAGGCAAATAATGCTCGTCATGGCATATGGGACTTCCTTTGGTCTTTTGAAGATCATGACTAGAGGCTAGAACGGGCGCGTTTGGTAGATTTCTTGCGGTTTTCATCTCCCTCAGGTAGTGTCCAAGTAGGCATGTCCACATGAAAACATGAAAAGCCATGTTGTGCATATAGATTGGTTGCTTGTATCCGATTTTTATGCATGAGGATAGAAACATATGCCCACTATTTGTTTGCCAGCACTCAATTTGATTGCCACATGAACAACCATTAAGAGACATGGGTAAACAGTCATTAGCAGGCACACATAAACACACTCTACGTCCATCGAAACGGAATTTTTTTGAACGGCTAGTTGAAGCAAATGCTGAGAGGATGTTTCGAAGGGTCAACCGTGTGCAATGATTCAAACGAAATTCGTCTAAAAAAACTCCAAACTTAAAGATGAATTCGAGAACATACAGTTAACAAAACTCAATGTTGATAGTCAGAATGAAACTCCATCATTGGTGTGCATATTTTCTATGTAGAGGTTATTTTGATTCTATGAATGATTTTGCTAATTATAAGAGTTACGGAGTAATCACTCTAAGAGAGGAGGGAGAAAGATTCATCACTTGAGAAGCAAACTCACCTACATGTTGAAATCTACCGATGAGTAAGCCTATGTCTAAGGAAACTTATAACATAAGAATTGTGTGAAACTGAGAGGTCAAGCTACTCCTAAAAATAAATTTGGAATGATCTAGTGGGTGCGACTAATCTAACGAAATTCATCTAAAAAGGCTCCAAACATGAACACGGTTTTTAGAAGGCGCGGTTCACGAAACTCGGTACCGATGGTCTGAATGACCCATCATCGACATGCATCTTTTTTATGTGGAGCTTGTTTTAAATCGAAACATGTGTGTGCTAATTAGAAGTGGATAGGGATGAACTAGTGTTTAGGAAGGAGAGAGAAACTCACATCACTTATCCTCTCATACCTAGTTGGCGCGATAGAGCTTGGCCGGCTGGGAACGCTCGAATCGAGTGTTGTACGCAGACCTAGTAGTGGGTTGTTCTATAGATTGTGTGTAGGGCACAACATGGAGGGGATACAGACAATCACACTTCTAGAAAAAACCTACCCATGCCGCACAAGTTTTTGTGTGCACCACGGGTAGCACGCCACGGATAATTATTACCCATGTTGCACCATGTGGTGTGTCACGGTTAGTGCACATACCCATGCCGCACTATGAGGTACGCCATGGGTAACATTACTCATGTTTATAAATTAAGAGAAATAAGTTGAAATATTATTCAAATTAAATGGTCAAAATTTAAAATATTTGAATTATTTAACCATTTAATCGCATAAGGAACGTCCTCAAATCACGCCGGGCCAAGCACACTTAACCTTAGGCCAAAGTGCTCACTCATGCACACCCAGAACAACTTTCCGGTCGATCACCCATACTTAGATTGCTTCGGGCCGAACACGTTGAACTTCTGAGTTATTTTCGAATAAGATTCTAAGAAAAAAGATATACATTATTGATATTAGTATCCTATCAACCCTATCAAGCTCCGGGTCATGATGTCACACGTCTATATTTTTTGAATTTCAAACAATTATTTAAATAAACAATAATGATTATCTTTATTGAATAAATAATACTACCTCCATTCCACAAAACAAGGCATATAAATTTAGTCAAAGTGTGCAAAGCTTGACTAAGTTTTTACAAGGAACTATAAACCACTATAATGTTGAATTAATCTTGTTAGATACATTATGAAATATATTTTCATACTATAGTTATGTAGTACAATAATTGTTGAGAGTTTTTTCTTTATTATTTTTAATTAAAAAAATTTGCAACAAAATCTAAAACGTCTAGAAACTCTATTTTCCCTTTCAAAATTGAGGATTCTAAAAACATTGATAATGGTCAAAGAATGTTGAATTCGCATGTAACTTTTCATGTAGATGCTTTCTCATATAAAATACTTTTCGATCCTATTTCGTATACAAAAGTTAAAGCTGTTTTACCAGAACATATTTTTTTACAAAATATGTCAAAATTCATGTTTATTGTTTTTCGTAACAACTAGATCACGTAACATAACTACATCTCAAAGTATTTTAAAAATTAAAGTTTTAAATTTTAAATTTATCTTTGAAAACTAAAAAGATGATCCACAGGAGTTGACCATATATACCCATTGTGCATCAGTATGGGGGTGTGCCACGGGTAAGGGGCCACCCCTGTGATGGCGCCTAAGTTGATGTAGGAGCGCTTCGTTGGAAACCCCAAGCGTAGGGTGTAAAGAGCAAGCAGCAAGTTTTCCCTCAGTTGAGACTGAGGTTATCGAACCAGAAGGAGGAAGAAAACGTCACACAGGTGTTGCAAGCAACGCGGAGACCTGCACAACACAAAATCAAGACTTTGCCCCAACGAATCAGTGAGGTTGACAAGCTCACCGGTTTACTGTAACAAAGGATTAAACATGTGGAAGGTAATGGTTTGCAGAAAGTAAATAAGTAACAGTGGAGGATGTATTGATGGTAAATATTGGACCGGGGTCCATAGTTCACTAAAGGTGCTCTCTTTAGATAAACAACATGGCATGAAGGGTAAACAAATTACAGCAGGGCAATTGACAGGAATTGAGCAAGGCATAACAATGCAATTACTAGTCAGAAAGATCCTATGAGATTCGATTGGGCAATACAACAAGATACATAGACCGCCATCCAACTGCATCTATGACTAGAAGTCCACCTTCAGGTTATCAGCCGACCTCCCTCCAGTATTAAGTTGCAAGCAACAGACAACTGCTTTAAGCAAAGTGTGTAAGATAAACAGTCCACATGTTCCATGAACAAGAGATCGTTGTTTTCTCCCTAGTATCAACATCACATCTACAATTGAAGAGATTATTGTCACTTCCCTTGGAAACTAGAGTCATGAACCCACTATCAAGCATAAATACCCCCTCTTGGAGTCACTAGCAACTACTTTGCAAAGATAGCTACTAACAAAGGAGAGCATGCAAGATCACAAACAACACAGACATGATAGAATCATAAAGACAAAACCATTAATCAAACCAACATAATAATCTCAATATCCATCGGATCTCCGCAAACACAACATGCATGATTACAAATAGATTTGATCTTGATCATGAACGGAGCTCACAAGATCTATACATAAAAGCACAAAGGAGGAGATACAACCATCTAGCTACTACATGGACCCATAGTCCAAGGTGGAACTACTCACGCATCATACCAGAGAGAAGGCCTTTGGGATGATCTCCCCTCCGGCAGGGTGCCGAGAAGAACTTCAATCCCCCCCCGATCTAGGGACGGCGGTGGTGGCGGCTACACACAGTTTCGTGGATTTCTGATCGGGTACTCAGGGTTTCTACATCGGGGGCTTTTTATAGGCGAAGGGGAGGCAGAGGGGCCGGCCAGGGGCACCAAACCCTAGCCAGGCGCGGGCCCACCTTTGGCCGCGCCTTGGGGAGGTGGCCCCTCTGGCTCGCCTCCCCGGCTCGCATCCCCGGCTCCCCTCTGGACTTCTTGTTCCCCACGGAAAGTAAATGACTTTGACGTTTGTCTCGTCCAATTTCGAGAATATTTCTTTACTAATTTTTCTGAAACCAAAAACAGCAGAAAACAGGCATCTGGCACTGTTGCAACTTGTTAGTAGGTTATTACCAGAAAAGATGTAAAAAGCACCTCAAAGTGTAGACAAGTAAAGCAAAGTAGATACTAAACAAGCATGGTGATGGGGATGTGCCTACCGGGGTATACCCAGCAGGACATTTCCGACTGGCCCAGAAACTGGCGAGTGGGCCTGCAAGACGGCGACTGGATCAAGGCCCGGCGTGGATCCAAGCGACTGGAAGCTGAAGGCCCAGGCGAGTAGATAGGCCCAGTCAGATTAGGTTAAACAAGTACCGAAGCCTTAACTGATTCAGTTGAGATATGTAAACCCTAGGGGAGGTGAGCCTATATAAACCTCCCTGCGGGGCGTGTAGAGATACGTTCCATCATACCCCCAAACGACTCGCCGCCTAGTCGCCGAGCTCTCCCATTGTACCACCATCATAATACAATCTAGCAGGAGTAGGTCTTTACCCTCCGGGGGCGAACCTGGGTAAAACCCTGTGTCTCCGCCCTCATCTCGCACCGTAGATGGCTGGCCGCCCTTGCCCCTCGTTCTACTACTCGCTGCCGATTGTGGCATCTGCCGTGACCATTCCCACGACACATGGAGCATAAAAAATTATAGATATGTTTCCGACGTATCAACATCCCCAAGCTTAACTCCTGCTCATCCTCGAGTAGGTAAGTGATAAATAGAATAATTTTTGAGGTGACATGCACCCTCACAATAAAGATCCAACCATTTGCAAGCATTGAAAGCTGGGATCAAAAAACTCTAAACATGTGCATGAAAGAATGGATTTCTAACAGTAGGACATAGTAACTATGCATGCAACATGGCAAGCTACAAACAAAGATCATGAATAACATGCATTGAAGAACATTTGTTTGTTTCACATACGGAAAACATAGCATAGTGGCAATCATATTGTCCCTCATAGAGTAGCAATATAGATGCATGGGATACCTGCAGAGTTCACAAGGGTGACTAGAAACAAATAGCACAAGAACAAGTAATATCACAATATGCATCAATTAATAAGCTTTGGAACACTGCACACAAAATGGCAACTATGCTCTCTTAATGGTGCCTAAAGGTAGAAGGTGGATACTCAAATAATGGTGGAAGAAAGGCCTTTTTGTAAAGGAAGCAGGGATTTCAAGTTTCAAAAAGAGCTTCCAAAAATTATGGTACTTGTTAGCTTTGAGCCCTCATTGCCCCTATCATAAGCATCTTCAAGTGGTTAAGGTTAAAGTGGCAAAGCTGGAGTATATGCTTGACAAAGTACAAGTTGGCAATCTCAAGTCCCTTGAATATGAGGGCCACACCTCCTGTATACTCAACTTTGGGCCCACGCAAGTTCTTGTCACTGTAAGTATTTGCATATCATTGAGAACCGCCAATGGGGTACCCCTTGCACATGGTACATGAGCTTTCCCATAACCAAAATGACAAGGCAAGCAGACAATGAGCATCTCAGCAATATTTTATTTACCATATGCATAGCTTTTTATTGAGGATGCTTCATAGATAGCTCACTAAGGTGATGCTGCAAGTTTCCACCATGATTAGGCATGGATTAGGCTAGCGGCCCAGGCATTTCTCTAACACAGAATACAAACTCCATGGACTTACAAGTTCCCACTTCATTTCACACCAGTGACATCCATAGACAAAAGAGCATGATATCAACTGAGTACAAAAGTACAAGTGCAATGTTGAAAACATTCCCCGTGATAACACGGTTCTGCTAATTCCAACTTATAAGTGCAAGCATATACAACAAAGTTGTCACAATGGTTCAAGTTTATTAGGGGCAAAGAATAAAATGTGCCATCAAGTTTGTGATGGCTTTAATCACTAAGTTTTCACATAACAAAACAGTTTTTAACTAGAAGATAGTTGAAAACAAGAATATACTTGGAATGGTGTAAGACACCATGCATAGGAGTTTATAGTGGACACTTTGGAATAACTTGGTTTCTTGGGAGTTGGAAGCATGAGTAGAACTTACTCATACAAGTGGAGGCTAGCAAAAGACTGGGAGCAACCAACTAAGAGAGCATAATGGCCATAATCATGCAATGCAACAAAGCATACTAATCAAAGCAAAGAGTGGTACTAAAAGTCAAGGAATAAATGATCATAGAGGCTAATTGTGACTTTTCATATTCATAACATGGTGTAATCATGTGCCAAGTCAACCCAAGCAAAGCATCAAAGGAGAATACCATAATACTATGCTTTTGTATGCTAAAACAATGCATAATTTCTTCAAGGCACACTAAGCAATCCCAATTGTTTGGAACAAGACATGCTACAGCAATAATCACTAAGCATAATGCTCAAACAACACCTAGCATGTCATGCTTAAAGTCTAAGTCACAGTCAATGCAAGCTCCTCTTGCACTATAAGCAAGAACTTACCACTCCTTTTCAACACCAAGCAAACTTATTTGTAAAACAACACAACGAGAACGGGGGTCCAAACTTACTTTATCTAAGCAAAATAAACAACCTAAGCAAAGCAAACGAAAACTAAGATGCTCCAAGAACAACACAACTGTGCATGAAACAATAAAAACGAAGTGTCTAGACAGACATGAGCTTTTTATTGATGAAGAAGGGTATGTCTTGGGCATCCCCAAGCTTTGACGCTTGTACCTCTTGGATATTTCTTGGGGTGAAACCATGGTGGCATCCCCAAGCTTGAGCTTTTGTCCATTCTTCATCTCATTACATCATTCTATCTTTTACAAAAGATATTAGACCACTGGCAAAGCTTTGGAACAGCAAGATTTTTTCTTCATACAAAACTTCACCCAATCTTCATTAGCAATATTAGTTTATTCAAAAGATATTAGACCACTGGCAAAGCTTTGGAACAGCAAGACTTTTCACTAAAAATACAAGCTACTTTAGTAACTCCTTCAAAAAGCTCCATTTACCTAAAGAGAACTAAAAAAGGAATCAATAAGAAGCAAATGCAAATAATGGCAGAAATCTGTCAAAATAGACCATCAGGTAAAAACCGATTTTTTCGAACATCTTCTGTTTCTCAAATAAAAAAGTGTTGAACTAATGAAGGTTAGCTAACATACTGGGGGATTTATTCATAAATTTTGAGCTCAATCCAAGTTACATAGACTCCTAACGAATTGTTTTGGTGGAGGACAGAAATCTGTTTCGGGACAACAACTCCCCAAATATTACTTCCCTCTTATTAGAGGTCATTCTTGGAACAAAAAGCAAACAAAAAGGATAAAGAGAGGTCATTACTGAAGTAATAACTTCCAAGACTCAAGGAAACTCTTGGTTTATCTCCCAACAAGTACTTTTCTTTAACGCCTTTAAGTTAGGCATGAAAGTTTGAGAAGATGCTCCCATAAGAAATATGAATTGAAGTAAAAGAGAGCATCAAGAAGCAAATTCAAGACACATTAAGTCTAACCCACTTCCTATGCATAGGAATCTTGTAAAGAAATAAGTCATGAAAGCACAAAGCAACAAGCATAGGAAAGCAAAACAAGTGCAACTTTAAAATTTTCAACATAAAGAGGGGAAACTTAATATTATTGAGATGCATAAAACCATGTTTCCCTCTCTCATAATAACTTTCAGTAGCATCATGAATAAAACCAACAATATAACTGACATGGTTATACCCTACGGGTACGTAACTTCAGTATACTTGGTCCAGCCCAAGGAAGGCCCATAGCAGATATACGCTGGCCCATGAAGATTTTCGGGTGGCCAAGACCCATGACGTCTTCGGATCCTTGGAGAGCAAGACTAGAGGAGATAGGAAATTCAAAGGGGTAAAACCCTAGAACTTGTAACCGACTAGGACTACGCCCGGGACCTGCCTAAGTCTATATAAAGGCCAGGAGGGCACATCCTAGGGCAACTCGACTCATACTTTCGCACACGCGTCCACACCAGATCGAATCTGCGCACCCTGTAACCTTCGGTTCTGCCATAATCAAAGAGCAGACAAGCAGGAGTAGGGTTTTCCCTCTGGGGGCCTGAACCTGGGTAAATCTCGTGTCCCCTGGTTGCTTGTCTGTTAACCGTGCCACGATCTCCAGCATCCCCATCTTCTCCAAAACCCAAGTCCATAACAATGGGCATTGACGAGATTAAACCTCGTCAATTGGCGCCGTCTGTGGGGATTGGGGCTGCTGATTGTGCGGTCGTGACGGTTCCGACCCGATCGATCTACAACTCCGCGACGACGGAGAATCACCTCCTCTTCGGCGCTTTCGACTTCACCGCCCACTCGCCGGCCACCATGAAGGATTTCGAGCCCGTAGGCGACGGACTCGAAATCTTGTTCGGGAGCTTCTGCTTCCAGGTGGGACAAACTGGCACCCTCCGCCTCCCCGAGCGGGTGCCCGTGCCGTCAATCAGGCCCGCTTCGTGGGCTCCACACCCCGTGCTACGCACGTCACCATCAACAGATGAGTTCTACAGCAGCAGCAGCTGCAACTCCGATCTGTGTGATCCACCTTCGGATGAAGGGACCTACGGTTCCGGATCCGAAAGCTGCGGCAGCAGCCAACCAATCTGCAGGCGCTATCTGTGCGCCGCAGTCATCCAAACCGACGAGGAAACGCCTAACCCGCCGCCCAACCCCAACCCGCAGGACAGAAACGGCGAAAACGGTGGAAACGGCGATAACGGGGAAAACGGCGGCCACCTCATCCAACTTAGCAAAGAAGGATGGGTCGAAGCACGCCGCGCCGTCGCCGGCGAAATAGTCCTACCTCTGGACTCCCCACGTGATCTGCTGAGGGCATACCACTACCTCCTCATCGAGGAGCACAAGAAACAAGTCGAGATGCAGAAGACGCTCGACAAACGCAAGCAAGCAGCCTCTGAGTCCAGTGCGCGACGAGCTGCGCTCTCCGCCATGGAACCCGGCTCTAGCACAAACAGAAATCAGGGAAACAAGCACCGCTCTCGGGTGGAAAACATGGACCCCAAGGAGCGGCGTGACGTGACCCGAACTCTCCATACATCGTGCATGGATATGGACGCTGACGGCAACATCATCCCGAAGACGCCACAAGCTGCGATCATGGCAGCCACTGCGTATCTCGTGGCTCACCCACCTCCGGAGGGGGACCCGAAAAGGGCCATGCATAAGTCCGCACTCACCGGACTAGGACTAATCGGAGCTGCGCTCCACGAAGATGCTCCTGCGGAGCCGAAGAAGAAAGCTCCGGCCAGGCGCGACCGGAGCCCCACACCCTCATCCGAAGAGGAAGAGGAGAACGATCTTCCTTGAAGGAAGAAGATCTCCAACCGCCACAAACGCGACTACGACGCCAGAGACAAGCTTACACAGCGCAAGATCGACAAAGCACGCGCCAAACGCGCATGCTCGTCTGAATCTGAGATGGATGAAGACGAAGGAGAACTCTGCGGAGCCCGATGCTTCAGCAGATCTGTTCGGCGAACACAGATGCCACGCAACTTCAAGCTTCCTTCGGATACTCCGAAGTTCAACGGCACGCAAGATCCAAAATCCTGGCTCAGTGACCATCTATCATCCGTCAAGCTTCATGGAGGCAACAAAGAAACCGCCATGCAATGCCTTCAGCTGCAGCTAACAGGCGCAGCGCGGGTCTGGCTTAGCAGCCTATCATCAGGATCCATCCGAAGCTGGGAGGAGCTCGCTTACAGCTTCATCCGAAACTTCAAAGGCACCAGCAAGAGGCCCGCCTCAATCGAAGAATTGCGAGCCTGCACTCAAAGAACGGGTGAATCTATTCGCTCGTACATACTACCCTGTTCTACGACCAAAAACTCCGCAGCACACATCTCCGAAGAGAGGGCCATCGACGCCTTCAGGGACGGCGTCAAGCGCCCAGACTTCAAGGAGGAACTTGGGCGTGTAAAGCCCAAGACACTCGACCACCTCATGGAAATCGCCAACAGTTGGGCAGACGGCGCAGATTGCATCCAGCGACCGCAATCAGATGAAGAGGACGACTACGGCCGAAGACGCGAACGCCGCAGCAAGAGGAGATCGCGCGTCTACGAGGACCGCGACGGACCCGACATGGTCGCGGCCGGCTACGCCGACCGCCGCAACGACAACAGCCGCAACAGCGGAGGATACCGCAGCGGAAACTTCCGCGATAAGGGACGACAACCGCAGTCGTGGCAACGCCGCGACCGCGACAACGGACCCTCAGCATTCGAACAACTTTCGGGTCCATGCACCATCCACTTCTACATCGACAAACAGGATGGCAAAAATAAAGCCAGCCACATGCTCAAGGACTGTCGCGAGTTCCAGAAACTCAGCGAAGGCATGATGCAGATGAGGCAACAAGCTCCAATTCCTGCGTTTGGAAACGCACCTGCACCAGGTGAAATAGCACACGGAGCTCCTCCACCGCCGCCTATTGGAGGCCAAAACCAACCAGTCGCACCAGCGTAAAACAACACCGGGGTCCCATATCCCCCACCAAAGGGAGCACTAAACATGATCCAGAAGGGACGCCCAACAAACAGGGTGCAGAAGAAAATCACCCGACAAATCAACTTGGCCATGGCAACTCCGCCTGCAATCCCTGAGTACCTCAGCGGATCGGAGTCCTGCATCACATTCACTCGCGCGGATCACCGTTGCCAGATCCCTCGCCCAGGTCATGCTGCCCTGGTGCTGGAGGCGCAGATCGGAGGCTTCGAGATGAGTCGCGTCTTCATGGACGGCGGCAGCGGCATCAACCTAATGTTCGCAAGCACTCTAGCAGCTATGCGGATCCCGCAATGCAGCCTGGAACAATCAGACACAACGTTCCACGGCATTGTCCCAGGGAAGGGCATCTTCCCCCTGGGCAAAATAGGGCTCGACGTCATCTTCGGGAAGCCGGACAACTTTCGGCAGGAGCGCCTAGAATTCGAAGTGGTGGACTGGCCATCGCAATACCATGCCATCCTGGGACGTGTACATTCGCAAGGTTCCTGGCCGTCCCACACTACGCATACCTACTACTCAAGATGCCAGGACCAAGGGGCGTCATCACAGTCCACGGGAGCTTCACCCGATCGGACCAATGCGACAGGGATTTCAACAAAATCTCCCAGTCCTTCGGCATGCAAGACGAGCTCGTAAGGCTCCGCGAGGTGACGGACAATGGGCTACCCCCAGTCACAAGGCAGAACGCACCCGACATGTCCTTCGACTCCACCGTCAACACCAAGAAAGTACAGGTCCATCCGACAGACGCCTCCAAGACGGCGCTGATCGCTAACGACCTCAGCACCGCATAGGAAGGTGCGCTCGTCGAATTCCTCCGTGAGCGCTGGGAAATCTTCGCCTGGTGTCCTGCGGACATGCCAGGAGTTCCCAGGGAATTCGTCGAGCACACACTCAATGTCTTCCCAGACACCAAGACAGTCAAGCAGTCTATCCGAAGACTATCGGAGCCACGAGCCGAAGCTATCAGCAAGGAGATCAACAGATTACTCGCAGCTGACTTCATCCGGGAAATCAAGGAAAGCGAATGGCTGGCAAATACGATGATGGTCCCGAAGAAGGACACGGACATCTTGTGGATGTGCGTGGACTTCACGTCACTAAATAAACACTTCCCAAAGGACCACTTCCCTCTTCCTCGGATCGACCAGATCATCGATTCGACTGCAGGTTGTGAGAAGCTCTCCTTCCTCGACGCCTACTCAGGCTATAACCAGATTCGGCTCAAGATCGAAGATCAAGAGAAAACGGCGTTCATCACACCGTTCGGAGTATTCTGATACAACACAATGCCCTTCGAGCTAAAGAACGCGGGTGCCACGTACCAGCGATGCATGCAGGCCTGCCTCAAGGACCAGATCGGTCGCAACGTCCAAGTCTATGTCGACGACATAGTCATAAAAACCAAGGAGGCAAGAACACTTATCGACGATCTCCGCGAGACGTTCGATAACCTTGATCGCTACAGGATCAAGCTCAATCCAGAAAAGTGCGCCTTCGGCGTCCCCTCGGGTCAGCTGCTCGGGTACTTCATCTCTCAACGAGGGATCGAAGCGAACCCGAAGAAAATCAAAGCTATCATGACAATGGAGAAGCCGAAAAACCTCAAGGGCGTTCAGCAGCTCGCAGGACGCGTAGCGGCGCTAAGCAGGTTCATCAGCCGCATGGGCGAGAAGGCCCTACCATTCTACCAGCTGCTGCGCAAGGCAGACAAGTTCGAGTGGACACCAGAAGCCAACGACGCATTCGAAAGTCTCAAGCGGCTACTCTCCACCTCGCCCGTTTTGGTCACGCTAAAAGAGCGCGAGCCCCTACTGCTGTACATAGCATCCACACACCAGGTGGTCAGCACCATACTCGTGGTCGAACTACCCAAAGAAGGCAAGACCCACGGGGTCCAGCGCCCAATTTACTACCTCAGCGAGGTACTTACTCCAACAAAACAGCGGTACCCGCACTACCAGAAGCTAGCCTACGGCGTGTTCATGACGGCTCGACGACTGAGCCACTACTTCCAGGAGCATCAGGTGATGGTCGTCAACGAGGCACCCCTAAACAGCATCCTGAATAACCCAGAGGCCACAGGACGCGTGGCCCTGTGGGGCATTGAACTATCACCCCTGGACATCGTCTACGAGAAGCGACGTGCAATCAAATCTCAAGTCCTTCCGGACTTCCTGGTACACTGGATGGAGCTGCAGCTGCCTGACACCCCAGACATGTCGCAGTCCTGGACAATGCATTTCGACGGCTCCAAGCGTGAAGCCGGAGCAGGGGCCGGAGTCATACTGACCTCCCCACAAGGTGACAAGATGAAGTTCGTTCTTCGGATGAAATTCAGAGCCTCCAACAACGAGGCCGAATACGAAGCCCTCATCCATGGCATGAAGATGGCAAAAACATGCGGCGCAACGCGCCTGGTCATCTACGGTGACTCCAAACTTGTCGTACAGCAGAAGATGAATGAGTGCGACGCACACGCCGAAAACATGATCGCGTACCGCGCGCTATACAACGCACTCGAAGGAGAATTCGACGGCTGCGAACTTCGGCACGTTGGAAGAGAGAGCAACGAGGAGGCCGATAGACTCGCCAACATTGGCTCCACTTGCGCAAAGGTGCCACCAGGCGTGTTCCTCGAACAAATCTGCGTGCCATCCATCAAGCGGAAATTCCCCAAAGGATCACCCGAAGAAGCAGAACACTCGGGGGCTACGCTACCCGAAGGTCATGAAGGACCCGAAAAGTTGGATACCGAAGTTGCCATGGTCAACCTGATGCAGGTCATGGCAGTCGAAGAAACTTGGACACGTCCATACCTCCAGTTCCTGATAAACGGAGAATTGCCTGACAGCCCGACAGATGCCCGGCGCATATCTCGTCGGTCAAAAGCCTTCACCATCATCAACGGCGAGCTGTACAAACGCAGCATTATGGGTGTACTACAACGGTGCGTCACCATCAACGACGGCAAGGCCATACTCCAAGATATCCATGAGGGCATCTGCGGCCACCACGCAGGCAGCCGCTCCCTTGTCGCCAAGGCTCTGCGAGCAGGATTCTATTGGCCAACGGCCATGAGCGACGCGAAGGACATCGTCCGAAGATGCAACGGGTGCCAACGGTTCGCCGACAAACCGCACGCACCTGGGTCCGAACTTCGACCCATACCCATAGCCTGGCCTTTTGCCCAATGGGGCCTCGACATGATCGGCAAACTGCCAAAATCTTCGAAAGGAGGACACGTCTTCCTCCTGGTCGCAGTCGACAAATTCACCAAGTGGATCGAGGCCATGCCAGTCACCAACCAGAAGGGAAAAACCGCCGTCAAGTTCTTCGAATCCATTGTCTACAGGTTTGGCGTACCGCACAGCATCATCACCGACAACGGATCAAACTTCATCTCCGAAGAATTCCAGGACTTCTGCGAAGGCCTCGGGATCAATATCACGTATGCCTCAGTGTCACACCCGCAAACAAACGGGCAAGTGGAAAAGGCCAATGGCCTAATCGGCGCTGGCATCAAGAAGCGCCTCATGAGCTCACTCGAGCACAAAGCTGGAAACTGGACGAAAGAGCTACCGTCTGTCCTGTGGAGCTTACGTACTACGTCAAACAGCTCCACCGACTACACACCGTTCTTCATGGTGCACGGAGCTGAGGCCGTGCTACCAGCCGAAGTACGCCACCAGGCTCCACGAGTCGTCGCTTACAGCGAAGCCGAGTCCACGGCTGCACTCGAAGATGTCGTCGACACACTCGACGAAGCACGGGATATAGCAGCAGCTAGATCAGCGGTGTACCAGCAGAGTCTCCGCAACTATCACAGCCGCCAGCTGCGCCCAAGATCCTTCGTCGAAGGAGACCTCGTCTTGCGACTCAAGCAAAAGCGACCGAACAAACTCGATTCACCATGGGAAGGACCCTACGCCATCACCGAGGTCATCCCAGGTGGCGCCTATCGCCTCAAGCACGTGGAGTCTGGAGTCGCATACTCCAACCCGTGGAACGTCTCGCACCTGCGACGATTCTACCCGTAGCAACCTACCTCCTTTTACTTTCAATAAGGCTTTCAGCCAAGGCTACTCAGCCGAACCATGTACCTCCTCCATTACGATATAAATAAAGCTAAGTGTCTCGCCCCCAACCTTCGGTTGACTATTTTTCTGCAACTTTGCTACATGCTACAAACGCACTCGGGGGCTCCCCACACCTCACGATTACATCGACTGAGGACAAAACGTGTACACCTGAGTAGCTGACTACGTGAGGCAAACGAAAAGGACACGTACTCAATCAAAGCACTGCGTGCTCACAAACAAGCAAACCTTTACAACAAGGGGCACATAAACGCCCAGCTGCAATATACAAATTTTACATCTATCTGTTTCATTTTCAGGTCCTACCTATTCTGAAGAATAACCTGAGCATGCTGCTCAAACAAATCTACAATCTGTTCGGCATACTGCCTTATAGCCGCGTAATGCGGACGCATGTTCCACTCGCCACCATCTGGTCGATGAGGTGGCCCAGTCTCCACAGCAGCCAAATCTAAGTCAGGGCGGTGCACACTCACAAGAGACAAGGCAGCCTTCACCCCTGCGACGAGCTGCTGCCGCACCAACTCCTTGACATTGCTGGCACTCCGAAACTTCGTCAGAAGACCTGCAAGGGTCGTTGGCACGGCATCCAACGGAAACATGACGTGCAGCACCGAGGAAAGTGATGTCTGCACCTGGCGGAGCACCCGCGAGACCTGATAGACACGATCCTGCACCGTCGCCAGAACCATGGCACGATCGCGGTCCATCCAGAAGAAGCCTCCGGCCTCCATGTCCTGTTGAGTCAAGCAATTGACTCGAACAGCGATGTGCTCCTTTTCTTCCCTCGGAGCAAGATTGGTACCTGCGAAAACCGAACAAAACAAGAGTAAAGCCAGCAGGCTCACTCGAAGAACTGAGCTACAGCTCAAAAGAAGGATCAACTTACATTGCAGCTGCTCGGACAGCCGACCCAGCTTCGCCATCAAATACTCCTCTCTGGCTGCACCACGGTCTGCCTTGGATTTCCAAATGTCGGCGCGACCGCGTAACCCAAGCAAATCTCTCTCCAAGCTGCGCACGCGATCTCGAAGAAAAGTGAGCTGCGAAGAATCATCCAATGATGCTCGCAAGGGCCTTTCGGATGAAGTGTCAACTGGGTCAGCACCCGAAGGAACCTATAGCAGCAGAAAAAAGAAGGCACACAAACATTCAGCCAAGGATAGAACACAACTCGAAGGAATTCATTAAAATATATAAGGCCACTACGTGGCACAAGGATGGTACTACAAAAGATATTTACAACAAAAAGAAGACTACAAACTACCCTACGTCTACTATGCCTAAGGTGCAGGACACTGAGTCGCCTCAGAACCAGACTGCCTAGCTTTGGCCTCGCCCTGCTGCCGCAGTGCGTACTCAGACAGCAAGTCAATGAGCTTGGGCCCATATCGTCGGCAGCGAGCGGAGTAGGCGGCGAAGGCTACCTCAGATCCATCCGCAGCCGTCGGCATCCGAGAAGTGATCTGGGGCAGGTCCAGCTCCGCCCCAGCCGCCATGGCCATCGCCAGCCCGACGGACGCCCCAATGCCTTTCTGCTTGCGCTTGTACGCTGCAGGCGCTTCGGCTGACAGAGCCTCTGCCAGGGCATCCACATCTTCAAGGGGTGCGCCCTTCGGGAAGAGCTCCTGGTAAAAGCGACCAAGGACCTCTTTCGCCTTGGCAAGGGAGTTGACGACGGTGCTGCAGCGGTCTTCGACCGCCACAGTGGCATCATCTAGAGCACTCCCGTGCTCCAGAGCACCACGGTCGAACTCGAGTCCTGCGGCATCTGAAACAAAAAAGAAGAAAACATGAAGAAAGGCAACACAGAAGAAGATCCACAGAAAAAGAAACAAGTCCAAAAGCTTGTACTCACCCGAAATAGCCTTGGCAGCAGCCATGAGCTTATCCGCCACCCCTCTTTCACGAGCAGCCGCAACGGTGGCCAGCTGCTCCTCACGATCTGCGGCCTCCTGCTGCAGATGCTCCTTCGCTTCGGCTGCTTTCGTCAGCTCCAGCTCAAGGCGCTCTTTTGCACCAGCGGCAGCTTCGGCCTTCTGCTCCGATTGGCCAAGGCTCTTCTTCAGAGCGTCGACCTCACGGAGAGAGTCATTATGCTCCTCTGTATTTACAACAAGCAAGTGTCAAAAAACAGGACAAGGATAAGCAAGAGAAGTACTACAAGGCAGACGAATACCTTGAAGCTGCCGCAGTTTCGCCTCCAGCGTCAGGCGTTCCTCCACCAGCCGCTTGGCCTCTTGGACAAAAGGCTACAGCAACAGGCAATAGCAGTAAGAATAGGACTTGGGGGCTACTCCCAACACAAGGAAGCAAAAAACAACATCAGCACACGAAGACACTCGGGGGCTCCCCCCGTAACATCAAGCAGAAAAACTTACGTGCTCCGAAGGCGAACCCGCAGGCCCGCCTGCGAAATTCTGGGGCGCAACCACCAGCCTCTCCTGCACAGGAGGAACTGGCGCAGCGTCGCCAGAAGTCGCCACCGTCTGAGGAGGAGGCGACGCAATGTTCGACTCCCCCATCATCTCCCGACCGCCATTACTAGAGCCGTCGGAGGATTGCCTGCATACGAAGCCAATCAACACAGGTGCAAACACCATCAAGGAAAAAGGGTAACAGTACAAGAAAACTTACGAGCCCAACGCACTCAGATCGAAGATAGGAGAAGCCCTACGAGCCCTCTTCTCCTCCTTCTTTTCTTCCTTCTTCTCCTCCTTCTTTTCTTCCTTCTTCCGCTTTGCTGGCGGGTGCGGAGCAACAGCTCGCACAGGAATGGCAGGAAGGGGAGAGGAAGAACCCCCATGAACATCATCATGACGCTCAAGGCCCAGCGGATTCCTGGGAGTCGGAGGAGTCGAGGCATCCGAAGACTCGCTGGAGCTCCGTGATCGCTTACGCGAATGGTCCTCACTCGACTCGTCGGCATCCTCCGCTGGAGATCGCGCTGACGGTAGCTCGGACACGGAGTCCACCACTTCATTATCCGGGGCATTCGGATACCTTTCGGGCAACGGTGGTGCCATGCCCGGCACTTTTAAGCTCTGCAAGATGAGAAGGAACTTTGTCAGCAAACAAAGGAAACAAATACACGGTCGACAAAAACAAAAGGGGAGCACTACGTGCGCAAATCTACACCTTCGGTACGGCCAACGTCGAAGAAAAGGGAGGAGTCTGCGACTTCCCCGGGATTTCTTCGTCGGCCTTGAACTTCAACAGCGCCCGAAGAGCCTTGTCAAGTTCCACCTCGGAGATTTTCTCACTCGAAACCCTCGTCGGATCACGGCGCCCAGAGTAAAGAAACATCGGATGCGCCCTCGCTTGGAGAGGCTGCACCCGACGCTCAAGAAACGTCTGGATGATGTCGACACCGTTCACCTCCTTCTCAGGAATCAGTTGGAGATCCTCCACCCGACGGTACAGGGCCTCTATCTCCGCCACCTCACTGTCTAAGATTTGGTTTTTCCAGGATCTTTTCTTCTCAATCAATTGGGAGGGGTCAAAAGGAACGAGACCAAAATCTTGCCCAGGCAGTACGGAGTCACGGATGTAAAACCATTTCCTCCGCCAGTACTGGACATATTCGGACATGGAAAAGGAAAAGAATTGCACATTGGGACTGAGGGAGATGATGAAACCCCCAATGGGATATACACCATCCGAACCAGACTGCCTCTTCATGGAATAAAGCTTCCGGAAGAGGCCAAAGTGCGGCTCGATGCCAATCCAACACTCGCAAAGCGTGATAAAACACGCAATGTGGAGAAGGGAGTTGGGAGACAGATGATGGAGTTGAACCCCATAGAAAAAGAGCAGTCCACGAAGGAAGTCATGGACTGGATACGAAAACCCACGCAAGATGAAGGCAACAAACATAACCCGATACCCAGATGGGGGACGGGGGATTACCTCATTGCCGGGGAGTCTCACGGTCGTCGTGTCTTGCGGGATCAGGCTCCGCTCGCGCAGTTTGCGGAGATCGCTCTCCCGCGTCTCTGATCGCCGCCAGCCACCATCGGTGACGCGAGCAGCGACGGTGCTTTTCTTGCCTCCGGCGGCGCTAGTCCCAACCGCAGATGAGGACTTCTTTGTTTTCCCCATGGCGCTGCAGCGATGGTGGCGATGACAACGCAGAAAGAACGACGGAAATGTGGAAGGAAAGCTCAGCGCGCAGCAAGAATCGCTCAAGAACAAGGAGGCAGTGAACAGATGAACTGGTGCGGTGAAAAACAAACCAAGATTTCACCCAGGATTATAACAGCGAAGACGACGCACGCTGGCCGTCCATCGAGAAGACCTAACGCCAACGGTAGATCTGGCCGTACATGTGTTAGCACCAAAATAAACCGTCGTTACCACGCCGTCCACTACGTGCGGAAATCGAGGAGACGCCGTAATCATCTCCACGCCCCGCGTAACCAGTCAATTCAAAGTCAGCAAGTGGGACCCACGCTTCGTCCAGTCAAGTCATCTCTGGCGTAGCAGACGCTTGAGGTCATCGATCGTAAGCACTGACGTCATCAAAAGCTATACTAGCACTACTTCGGCTCCACAGCTAAGAGTACTCACTCGAATCTACGATTCGACTAAATACTCGGGGGCTACTCCTATCAGGAGCGCTGGCCGCGCACCCGACATACAAATGAAGACAAAATTACTTCTCTGAGTCCTACGTCGAGTCTACGACTCCACTACGGACTCGGGGGCTACTCCCATAGGGAGGATGGATTTAAGCATCCGAAAATTTTCGAGTCCTTCGGACCTAATGATTGAAACAAAGCTTGAACTAAAAGTCTCCGTTCGAGTCTACGACTCGAACAGACACTTGGGGGCTACTCCCATAGGGAGCGCTGGTCGCGCACCCTATGAATTCTTCGACTGCGATCTTTCGGATCAGCATGCAAAAACTTTTTTGGCAACTCTGCCCCAACAAAACGCTAAGTGAGAAACAATCTCCTTGGCCACCCGAAACACCTCCGAGGTGATAAATGTTCGGATGCTGCGTCTACGACGCAAAGATAAGACCTACAGATATCATCTGATGGTCTAGCAACGCACCTGACTGCGCTCTGCTAGTATGAATCCGTACCAGCAGGTACGATGAAAAATCCTGACGGACGCGTTGGGTACACCAATTAAAATCACTGGAATTCCACTCCTGTAAGTCCTCCGTGGCCTGAGTCGAATTACGCCAGCATATGTTCCAGGTACGGGTTGAGGGACCCGAACCTGAAGAAGATCGTGTTGTTTCTTCCTAAGACAGTTAACTGACCCTGATCCGTCGGGTGAGTCAGGCACACGCATCAACAATCCCTGCACACATATACTATTAATGTATAGCTACACCCGAAAGATGGAAGAGTCCTCAGCCGAATCTACGATTCGACTGAACACTCGGGGGCTACTGACATGGTTATACCCTACGGGTACGTAACTTCAGCATACCTGGTCCAGCCCAAGGAAGGCCCACAGCAGATATACGCTGGCCCATGAAGATTTTCGGGTGGCCAAGGCCCATGACGTCTTCGGATCCTTGGAGAGCAAGACTAGAGGAGATAGGAAATTCAAAGGGGTAAAACCCTAGAACTTGTAACCGACTAGGACTACGCCCGGGACCTGCCTAAGTCTATATAAAGGCCAGGAGGGCACGTCCTAGGGCAACTCGACTCATACTTTCGCACACGCATCCACGCCAGATCGAATCTGCGCACCCTGTAACCTTCGGTTCCGCCGTAATCAAAGAGCAGACAAGCAGGAGTAGGGTTTTTCCTCCGGGGGCCTGAACCTGGGTAAATCTCGTGTCCCCTGGTTGCTTGTCTGTTAACCGTGCCACGATCTCCAGCATCCCCATCTTCTCCAAAACCCAAGTCCATAACAATGGGCATTGACGAGATTAAACCCCGTCAATAACTATCGCATAAAGCATGCTTTTCATGATCTACAAACACATATTTTTTTATCAAGCTCAAAAATAGTGGGATTAAAACCTTCAATCCCACTCTTAGCAATTTTATAATAAGGTAACTGATCATTCAACATAGGACCATCATCTAGAGCTTTATCATAAACATCTTCTAAGCAAAACTCCTTAATACCATGCATTTCGAAGTTAGGCACAAATATAGGATTATCATAGATAACAGGAGCATAACTATTATCACAAGTTTTACCCCTAACAGATATTTCAAAAGAATCCACGGGAACATAACATTCATCCTCCTTTGGTAAACAAGGGGGACAATCAAATAATGTAAGAGGTAAAGAGTTACTCTCATTAGAAGGTAGACATGGGTAGATCCATTCTTCCTCCTCTTGACCATCACTCTCCTCTTCTTTTTCATCTAATGAGCTTTCAGTTTCAGCAATTTCTTCTTCCATAGGCTCCTGCAAGGCATTAGTCTCTTCCATTTGTGGAAAGCACCTATTAAAATATTCAAGAATATAGCCATTTTCTTCCTTGTAATTATCAAAGCAAAATTTAAGTATCTCATAAATCTCATATTCATAAGGTGCATCATCAGTATTTTCAAGCAAACTGGCAAGTTCAGATGCACCCTTGAAAATAATAAATTCTTAAATTTATTAGACATCATAAAAATCATAGTTTCCTTTAACATAAGAAGATATGGTAACATTATCATTATACTCACATTGAAAAGGAAGGTGTTTATACCTCCTACAGCAACAAGACTTGTCAAAGCAATAAGTAACATTATAAGTAGAGCACACCTCTCTAGAAATAGTATTCAACTTATCAATTTGTTCCCATAAGTGTTTCCCTTTTTGTGACAAACGGTGTTCCTTATAATAATACTTTTCTTCTTCCGTGAACCCACCTTGCCAATAAAAACTAGTTCCAAAGAAACCATCCATTGATAGAAAGCATGACCAAGCAAGGCAATAACAGACCAGCAACCAGAGTAGAAACTAATTCTTTTGTGTTTTTGAATAAAGAAAGCAAACCAAACTAGACTAAATTTTTTGGGTTTTTTTGGAAAGAGGCAAACAAAACCAAGCAAACTAAAAACAAAGTAAAGAGAAAGGAAGTGAAGGACTACCCTTGTGAAGACGTCCTTGGCCTCCTCGGCAACGGTGCCAGAAAACTTGTTGATGGCGCCAAAGTTGATGTAGGAGCGCTTCGTTGGAAACCCCAAGTGTAGGGTGTGAAGAGCAAGCAGCAAGTTTTTCCTCAGTTGAGACCGAGGTTATCGAACCAGAAGGAGAAAGGAAACGTCACACAGGTGTTGCAAGCAACGCGGAGACCTGCACAACACAAACTCAAGACTTTGCCCCAACGAATCAGTGAGGTTGTCAAGCTCACCGGTTTGCCGTAACAAAGGATTGAACGTGTGGAAGGTAATGGTTTGCAGAAAGTAAACAAGTAACTGTGGAGGATGTATTGATGGTAAAGATTGGACCGGGATACATAGTTCACTAGAGGTGTTCTCCTTAGATAAACAACATGGCATGAAGGATAAACAAATTACAGCAGGGCAATTGACAGGAACTGAGCAAGGCATAACAATGCAATTACTAGTCAGAAAGATCTTATGTGATTCGATTGGGCAATACAACAAGATACATAGACCGCCATCCAACTACATCTATGACTAGAAGTCCACCTTCAGGTTATCATCCGAACCCCCTCTAGTATTAAGTTGCAAACAACAGACAACTGTTTTAAGCAAAGTGTGTAAGGTAAACAGTCCACATGTTCCATGAACAAGAGACCGTTGTTTTCTCCCTAGTAGCAACAGCACATCTACAACCGAAGAGATTATTGTCACTTCCCTTGGAAACTAGAGGCATGAACCCACTATCGAGCATAAATACCCCCTCTTGGAGTCACTAGCAACTACTTGGCCTAGATAGCTACTAACAACGGAGAGCATGCAAGATCACAAACAACACAGATATGATAGAATCATAAAGACAAAACCATTAATCAAACCAACATAATAATCTCAATATCCATCGGATCCCCGCAAACACAACATGCATGATTACAAATAGATCAGATCTTGATCATGAACGGAGCTCATAAGATCTATACATGAAAGCACAAAGGAGGAGATACAACCATCTAGCAACTACATGGACCCATAGTCCAAGGTGAAACTACTCACGCATCATACCGGAGAGAAGGCCTCCGGGATGATCTCCCCTCCGCCAGGGTGCCGGGAAGAACTTCAGATCCCCCCCCCCCCCCTATCTAGGGACGGTGGCGGCAGCTACAGACGGTTTCGTGGATATCTGATCGGGTACTCAGGGTTTCTGCATCGGGGGATTTTTATAGGCGAAGGGGGGGGCAGAGGGGTCGTCCAGGGGCACCAAACCCTAGCCAGGCACGGGCCCACCTGTGGTCGCTCCTGGGGGGGGTTTGGCCCCTCTGACTCGCCTCCCCGGCTCCCCTCTGGACTTCTTGTTCCCCACGGAAAGTAATTAATTTTGACGTTTGTTCCGTCCAATTCCGAGAATATTTCTTTACTAACTTTTCTGAAACAAAAAACAACAGAAAACAGGCATCTGGCATTGTTGCAACTTGTTAGTAGGTTAGTACCAGAAAACATGTAAAAAACACCTCAAAGTGTAAATAAGTAAAGCAAAGTAGATACTAAATAAGCATGGAGCATCAAAAATTATAGATACATTTCCGACGTATCACCCTGTCAGCCCCTCCCAAATATATCAGTGGCACATCACTTTTTATAGTGCGCCCACGGGTAAGTTGTTACCCATGACGCGGTTGTTTATGGTGCGCCACAAGTATATACCCATAGGACACCACTTTTTTCATGCGCCACAGGTAAGAAATTCACCTATAGCTCTTTTCCTAGTAGTGTCAATTAAGCCATTTTCGTCGCCCACTATCCAGAGGTGCTGCAAGCTACCAAGCATGCACGGCGTTTACAGGCCAAACCAGTTCCCAGAGAAGCTGGTCCCCAAATTCCTTCTCGGAATTCACCTATAGCAAGGTCTAAACCAGAGAGTGGAGATTTTGTGCACATGAATCTCAGTGATTTTTTTTAATAAATTAAAATCATGTTTTGATGTTTAACGATAAATAAAAGAACATCCAAACATAACCAATGATTTCAAATATTTTGCATCATGAACTACATAAAAATGACAAAAGTGTGGATCCGAGTATATATATTTTCAAATCTCCAAATTTTATCAGACTTTGTCATTTTTGTATATATAGCCCATAATATAAAGAACTTGGGTTACTATTTTGCATGCTTGTAGGACACACATTGACTATGCCCAGAATCTATTTTCCGATTTTCCTGAAATTTGTAATTATGATTTTTGGAATTTTGAAAAAATAAAAGGGAGCACTGGAGCTCTGGGAGGCCAAGACACTTTTTCGTAAACCAAATTCATTGTTTGTGGGTTCATAAACTTGGAAGCTTTTATTTGGCTAGAGTAGCATTGAGTGACCGAAGCTACCAAATTGTTCGAGCTTAATTAGAACATGGCCTTGCGCCATCTACATCATCCTGGTTCTGCCTCCTACCATTTTTGTTTAGAGAAAAAATATACTACATCATCCTGGTGCTGCTAGTAGCTATTAATTTGCTGAAAAGAAGAGCAGAGGTGCTGCATGACTCGCCAGGAAGTACATATATATGTACTTTTTTCTCATGGTAATACGCCTCTAATTTGTATATTATAAAGATCACAATACAAGCCATATAAACATCGACCTCACAAAACTAAAACTAAAAAGATAGCAAAACACAAGCTTTTGCACAAAAGACCACTAGTCAAAAAATAATAATCTAGACCAAAAAAAGCTGAGCTTAACGTCAATGCCGTCACCTGTTTCTGACACCACCACAGCAGCCATCAAAGGAAAGAATGATAGATCACCTCCTCAACCAAGCTCGATGCGGCTCCATCACATGCAGCTTTACAGACCTTCAAGGTGGCTCGTCCAAAATAAAACCATGTCGATCCTAGTATAATGTTTTTAGAAGAACACTTGTGCAGGAGCTAGCATTGGTCTCCCATGGCGACTTATTTCATCGTCGTCGTCGTCGCTGCGATGCTTCATCTACAGCTGCACTGCAGTGACACTGAAACTGGTGTGTTCTTTGTGGATCAACGGATATCCGAATTCTCAAGTGGAGCATCAAACAGTGGCTTGATTCGCCGTCAAGTGCTCCGCATCAGGCAGCTTCCTGAAGCAGCCGGAGTAGATGTCGTACGCCTTGTTCAGGTCCGCGGCGCTCACCGTCCACACGTGGCCTGGGCTAGCCCTGGGGAGTTCGCCGCCGCGCGCCAGGGCCATCTCCTCGCACCTCTCCTCGACTCGCGCCGCCTCCCGGAGCTTACCCTCCCGCCACAGGCTCTTCACCAACACCGCCTTGGTGCGCGTGTCCGGGAGGACGCCTGCGTCGCGCATATCGTCGAACAGCCTGAGCGCGAGCGCGGCGCGCTCCCCCTTGCAGTAGGCACTGATCAGCACGGCGTACATGTGCCCGTCGGGCTGCAGCTCGCACTGCCGCACCAGCCCGAACAGCCTGTGCACGCCCTTGAAGTCGCCGGCGCTGGCTAGGTGCTCCATCAGCCCCGAGAAGGTCTGCAGGTCCGGGACCACGCCTCGCGTCGCCATCATCTCCTCCAGGAGTTCTACGGCGTCGCGCCCTCGCCGGCACTTCGCCATCGTCCTCAGCAGCGACGAGCAGAGCAGCGCCAGGTTGGACCTCGACACGGGCCCGCAGATGGAGTCGGCGTTCCGGAACAGCCGCACCGCCGCGTCAGCCTTCTTGGAGAGCCCGTAGAAGTCCACGGTTAACCGCACCGTGACGAACGGGAGCAGAATGCCGTCGGCGCGCACCTTGGAGAGCAGCCGCTCCACCCGCTCGACTTGGCCAGCCCGGGCGAGGATGGCGACCATCCTCATCACGGTGTGCCGGTCGTGCGTGAAGACACCGCCGGGCCGGCACGCCACCCAGCAGAAGAACTCCCACGCGGTCGCCGGCTTCCTGAACGCGCGCAGGAGCTTGCACACCAGCCGCGGTGTCCAGACTATCCCGGCGGCCTCCAGCTCGGCCACATCCTCCGGGTCCCAGCCCTCCAGCGCCCTCGCGAGCTCACGCGGGTCCAGCCATGGCTTGAGCGGCGTCTCCTTAGCTCGGCTCCTGTCCTTCTCACCATCCTCCTCCTCGCTGTCTCCCTCGCCCTCGGCATCGTGTGGCACGGCGTACGGGATCCTCGCGTTCGGCGAGAGCTCCTCGACGAAATCCTCCGTGCCCTCCACGTGACCCGCCTCCCTCATGGCGGCGATGGCAGCCCGGGTCTGCGGCCCGGGCATGATGCCGTCGACGGCGGCCATCTCGCGGACCAGCCACCGGAGCTGGTCGAACCTGCCGGCCGACGCGAGCGCCTCGGCGAGCACGTTGTACTGCCGGGTGGTACGCTGCGCGCGCAGCGACGGCAGGAGCCGGAACACCTCGAGCGCCTGGTCGACGAATCCAGCGGCCGCGAGGTGGTCGATGACGACGGTGTAGGTGCGCCCGTTGGGGAGCGCGCCCTCGCGGACCATGGCGCCGAACGCGTCGACGGCCGCGGCGTGGTCCCCGGCGCCTGCGTGGAGGTGGATGACGAGGTTGTGCGCCTCGGCGGGGCGGTGCGGGGAGGCCGGGACGGAGTCAAAGGCATCGAGGGCGGCGGGGTGGTCCCCCGCGGCGGCGAGGAGGCGGAGGCGCATGACCGGGGGAGGGGGCAGCGGGAAGGAGGCGAGGAGGGAGCGGAGGTCGGGGTGGGACGCGGGGTTGGCGAGGCGGGAGGCGAGCGCGTGGAAGAGCGGGAGCGGCGCCGGCGAGGGGAGGGTGCGGAAGAAGGCGAGCGCCGACGCCGGCGTGGGCGCGGCGCGGATGCCGTGGAGCGCGACCACGGGGTCGTCGGGTGGCGGCGGTGGCGGGGAGGAGGAGGATGAAGGGGAGCGCAGGCGGAGGCGCAGAGAGTCAATGAGGCGGGCGCGGTGGAGGTAGGTGGCAACGCGGCTGCCGGGCGAGGACATCGCGTGGGAGAGGAGACGGCGGCGGCGGCGAGGGACACTGAGGCTCACCTCCGCCGTATTGCCCGTGCGCCATCCCGCATGGGCCAGCCCAGCTAGTTGAACTTTTTCCTATCGTGTTTTTTTTCCTTCTGTTCCTTTTTTTCCATTTTTTAGCTGTTTTATTTTTCTTCTTTATTGTTTTATCCATCTTATTTTATGATTTTGTTTTTCTCTATATTCTGGATGAATACGTACTATATTTTAAATAAACAAACAATTCTTTTGAATAGTTGAACCATTTTCTAAAATAGGACATCTTTTTCAGGATATCTCACATTTTTTAAATGAGTGAATATTCATTTTTGGGCGAAGTTCCACCTATCTATTAAAAATCATCAACAGCTATATGATCATTTTAAATATATTTTTCTAAACAAAAGAGCTAATATATTAATATCAGAAACAAAGTACATTATAGCTCGTACAACATATAAGAATACAAATAGAGTCTATCAGGAAGTCCATCGAAACCATGGACGCGCCACTCCTGGAAATGAGTTCTTCAAGGGCCTCACAATGCCGAGCTAACCAAAAAGCCAGCGGCTCAACCAACAGTTGTGATGGCTGCGGGAAACGAGGTTGAAAATTGAGATGAAGATATAGAGTAAGCTTCACGGAGCTCAATCCAAAGAGATCCTCATCGCCAAATCTGGGGAACGACATCGGAGACGATCTCACCTATCTCAATCTACGACGTCTGACTGCCTGTAAAACTATCCGAAACTATGAGGAACTGTAAAACGATTCTAGAGCCCAAAATAATTAGGGCATCTGCTAGACATGCTCTTAGTCATGTACTTTGCGAAATGCATCTGTTCACTACTCACAAGTCAGTACAGCACATCACGGTTTGATAGCATTTAATTTCAAGCTGTTCTCGATTATAATTCAATCCATGATTCAATCATTTTGGCATAAGCTTCACCGAGTTCAATTCATTACCATTACTTTACTCAATTTTATCACATCTTGTACTTTGGGTAGAAGAGCATGTAAACAGTGTATGATCTATGTCTGATGGAAATGGAATGGAAGAAATCAAACTAATCTAATAACAGAACATACCACACAAATTTTGAAAAGATACTTCAGGATCAGCATTTGCAAATTGCAACCATGGCTAAGAATTCAGCACTACATCAGAACTCGAGCCGCGGCTAACTAGGCCCCTCGAGCCGTGGCCATGCACTCAGCTACGGATACAAAATAACAGAGAAGCCGGCAACATCAGAACTAGGCCAGGCCAGTACCAGTTACCAACGGTCTTTTTAGCCTGATTGAAGCAATCACATGGCACCTTTACTGGGTAATCATGGAGTGGTGGACCTGTAATGCAGCTCACTAACCGTGAGCCCAGGGAAGCTCATATGTCATCTGAGACAATTTCTCCATTACAGTCTGTAGCTTCTGGAGCCGCCAGTGTTACACTTTTCGGAGCCATGAACTATTAAACTCGCTAACCATCATGTCCATCCTTCAGCCCACATTTTCTCATGCCAAAAACACACACAGGCCCTGTAATTTGCAAATAAGAGCAGTAAGCAGAGGAACACGATAAAATTGAAGGATCCGACATGAACAGCGAAACTATAAATTCTAAACCACTCACCGAGCAGTTCTCATCTTGAACCCGGTCTACCTCTCTTCCTCTGGCCTGGTGATGACCTTGGATCTTGTGTGTGGCCAACCTGACTTCGAGTCCGCCTCTCAGAATCGGAGGCAAACTCAGTCTCCTGATCAGGCACCATGGAATCATTTACCCCGTCCTCATTATCCCTCTGGTCCTCCACCTCAGGTTCAGGTGCAACTGTTGCTGTTGTCGATGAACGCGGAACCGTAGCCACAATGTCACAAAGTGACGATCCGCCAAGTTCCCCGACAAGCTCTACACATGTTCTAGTGACTCGCTCAATGAAAGCATTGCATTCGCCTCTGGAGCAGCCCTTTTGCGAGGCTGCCTCTTTCGCCAGGATAGTGAGTTTGTCGGTCTGGGATGAAAACATTGATGCAGCAGAATTATCCATGTTTATGCAAAAGAACATAATGATCTCCGGACTTGATAATAGTGAGTGCATAATGAACAAAATTACATCTAACAAGTAGGATGTCTTACCACTGAGTGGATCAAATGAGCCCTGGGGGTATATCGGAGCCGAGATGCACGCAAAGAATCTTCAGTGTCAGCTATGGTACTTTGCCTAGATGCCTCATCCTGGTGACCATTACTTATCCTCGGGCTACAGAGACGGATGCGTGTCGACCGTCTGTACCACCGCAAATATTCCATGTAGTTTGCGTGATTGTATGGCCGTTCTTCCTTGATAACGTGCTGCTCCTTGACTTCCCACATATCCAGAAAAGATTTGTGCTTATCTGCCCAATCATTATGAACCCTTCCACGACGACACCTTAAAAAATATAAGAAAACCTTATGGCTAGCTACTGGTGCATAATCTATAACTTCCCTGAATAGAACACAATCATGCATGGCCAATGAAGGAGATGATAATATTTAGCAGAGATATCTTTGAACATACCAATGAAGTTCCACACTGGTGTCTCGAAATGGCGGTGGGCACTCCTGGTGGATACCAAATTGGCGCATCACTCTCTCCGGTGTGTAAACCTCCACCATGAAGAAAAAAACTAGAGGTGCTTGGGTCAGCCACAAATGAGAATCCTGGGTACATATAGGTGCAAGCTGTAGTTTCTCCACCCGCTCCTCTCTATATGGGCTCCATACAACCTGGTCATCAGTTAATAAGTCAAACTCATTCGTGAAGTGCTCATAGCAACGTGCTGGAGCTGATCGATAGGTGCACACACCCACAACCCATCTGAGACCAACTGTGGGTCTATCCCTTTCATCCTCTAGCTCATCCACGTTTGGGTATTTTAGCTTTACCATATCTGGCCTGCCGATTGGGAAACGCTCCCATGACCAAAGCTGAAGGAGCAAAAGGCAACCAGTCAGATTACCTTGGTCAGATTGCCTCCTGCAAGCATCACACATTGCCCTGTAGAGATATGCCAGAGTAGCGGAACCCCAACTGTATGAACCAATATTCTCAAGATCAGCTATCAGTGGAAAGGGATACGCGTTGTACCTATCACCAGAGGCATCAGGAAACAACAGACCACCAACCAGGCTAAGGATGTATGCCCTTGCATGCCGCTTTACTGTCTCCTCGTCAGCATCTTCTGGGCAGTTATTAAACTCAGCTCTGACCCATGCAACCTTCAACCCATGGCGGGCCTTATCTAATGGAGGCGCCTTCCCAAGGTAGCGTTGATATGATTCACTGTAGCACTCTGTTTGGTTTAAAGTGACAGCGCGGCCAGCGATAGGCAGTCCAAGAATCATGGAAACATCCTGTAGTGTGATTGTGAGCTCACCACAAGGCATGTGAAAAGTGTGGGTCTCGGGTCTCCACCGATCAACTAATGCAGAGACGAGTGCACGATCAATGGAGGGCAGTCCAGCCTTTGAAATGTTCACCAGCCCCATCAGCCCAGCTGATCTAAGGTAACATTCGTACCGCTTGTCAAAACGGAGAGGCTCGCGGTTACGAGGGTTGAGCTCAGTCAGATTCTGTGCCAAATCAGTAAAATACAAATTAGTGTTTCTTATCACACCACAGTTGTTTGCATATAAATGGAATAACTTCTGTTATATCTACCTTGCCTGATGCTAATGCACGAGCACGATGATCCATATCATACAACCCAATTAACGTATAGGTGGTCGTATCAACAGGCTCCGAAGCTCCACACTGATATTGCCCAAACTGAACCTCTGCACTACCTTTGCCAGCATATGTCCTGGTGTTGGTTCTTGGTTTTCGTAGCCGAGCACGCAGAGAATGCACGGTTGGTGCATAGGCGTTCACCATCGAAGGAGTAAACAGAGAAGCACCCTGTGCTGGATCTGGTGGTGAGGCATTCTGACGTTGCGCATCTGGTGGTTCACTATCCCTCAACGCAGGCTCTGAAGAAACCATCTCTGTAGAAGCGCGCTTCTCTGTCTGAACATAAACCTCCAGGCAATTCCAGTCAGTGCCATTGAAAACCGCCTTGACATAGTTACTCCAGGACATATCGTCGCCAATAGGCACCATGATGAAGTGCCGATGAGCGCCACCGCCAACATTCGTCCTCCCCTGTGCACGGAGACTGTGTGTCGCCGGGTCCAGCCCAAGCTTCTCGTACACAGCGTCGATCAGCTCACCGTATGTGGGTGCTGCCTTGAACCATATGCCCTCCTCAGAGAGGTCCCCAAACTCCACCCCACTTGGGCCCTTCACTAGCTCCCCGCCACTGTAAACTCGCACGAAGTTATCCATCCCTCCTGCCAAACATGAATTCACCCAATTCAGAGAATGCCCCAAATCTAGCTTTAGTAATCTAACCAAGTAATCTAGTGACAATGATACTAGCAAAACATACAGAAGTTGGATAACAAAAGCACAGAGAGGTGTGTGTGATGCTAACTAAAGGATTCGTGCAACATTTTGCCAAGAACAACAAGGAACCGCTGAAACCCTAGCTTCCCTGCTGCACTTAACACTCTCACTGCAGTGCTATACTAACTAAGAGTGATCAGCAGGGCGAGGTGACGAGCAGCCTAGCAGCTCTCTTCACGCCGCTCGCTGGTGCGGCACAGCAGCCAATGCAACAGAGGCAGAGCTCGCAATCGGATTTCGCCTCACCCCCAAATCTCCCGCGCGGACGCCTCGCGGGGGACGAGGGGGCGAGGGGGCTCCAGGAACAGAAGGAGGGGCGGAGCTTACCGACGGCTCGGAGGGGTTTCCCGGAGTCGCCGTGGACGGCGGCGGCGAGGTGGGGAATCCGCTGTTTCTTTTGCTGTTTCTGAGGCTGGATGCGGGAGGAAGACGGGCTACTGCCTAGCGTTTTCTTGCTTCGCTTGCTACCTAACGCTGGGCTATTCAGCGTCATGCACAAGGGAAATGACACATATGCCCTCAGAGTTTTAGCTGCTGCCTCCTGCTACTGTGTGTTTATGGCTTTATATGCAGCTGAAGATGACACATATATCCCTCAGAGTTTAGTTGCTGCCTCATGCTATGGGTTGATCAGACTAGTGTTACTTGGCATAAATTCGAAAATTGCCATAAAAATCGATTTGGAATGTGTAAACTTCGCGAAATTTATACATGAATTGGGACAAACTTGCAAAATGGATCAGAGACATGTTATTGCCAATGGAATGCATATTCAGTGCAAATGTCTCACATAGCATCGCTACCAACTATCACTTCACAAAGGCAACAAATATCCAAGAGAACACATACTGATGCATGCCAGGATTTTCTCAGTTTTGCATGATGTTACATCTCACCCAAAAAATAAGATAGCATTGCTTGTTTGCTAAATCCTAGCTACTGAATTTTCGACTAAACCGGGTTATTCCGGGATGACGATGCTCCTTCCTTGCTCCACGACACGCTCCAGATCCACAAACCACGACTTCAGCAGCGACTTCTCTTCGGCAATCCTTTCGAATTCTGGTTTCAGGTCCTCCATACTCTGGCGCAGCGTCAGGATTTCGGCCTCATGTCTGAATTTATCCTCTGATAGTGTTTCAGCAGCATGGATGAGCTCCTGCCTGTGCTTTTCGGTTTCGGCACTCGCTTCCTCCAGCAACTTCACCTGCTCCTCCACTAGAGATTTATCTTCAGAAACTCTCTCCAGCCTGCTCCTGGTGCTCTCGATCGTTTCTTGCAGCTTAGCGACCTCTGCGCGGTTGGTGGACTTCTCTTGCAGCAGCTCCTCAGATGCAGCGGCAAGATCCTGCCTGTACTTGCTGATCTCGCCGTCGCTCTCGGATAGTTTGTCATCGAAACGCCGTCTAGCTGAAGCCATTTCTTCCTTCAGATTGCTGATTTCAGCTTGCAGTCCATTGTTTTGTTCCAGCAGTCTAGAGTGCTCCTCTGACAAAATTGCGGCGTTTTCGAGCTTTCTTTGGAGATCGCTGATCTCCTCTTTTGAAGATTCTAGCTTCTTCCTTGTCGACCTAAACTCTGCGTCAATATCTCTAGCCTGTGTAGCTTGATCGGCACCATTTCCATTTTCCTTATAATCACAATGGCACCTTAGGCTCTTCTCCTCAAAAACCTCGAGTTTTTCGTTTGCGTCAAGCAGTTTCTGGTTCGCCGCGCTGAGATCGTCCTCAAGCTCAAGAATTTTCTGATGCAACGTGTAGGCAATGCCATCATCCTCACCATCTTCAGACTTGGCATCTGACTCTGACTGTGAAGCCGACTCGGGATCCTTCTTTGACGATGGCGAGTCGTTGCTCTTGTTGCTTAGGAAGAAATCGAAACCGGCGGCTCTGGGGCTCTGCTCCCTTCTCCAGGATTTCTGCTGCTCAGGAGATGGTGAGGGCGACGGCGACCTTAGCATCTCTGAACCGCACTCGGAACCGGTTAAAGATCCTTGCGACTGCATCCTTGAAGGGATGTTCTTGCGCAGTTCACCGGTAACATTGTCGTAGCGCTCGGCTAAAGCACGGTACATCCGGTAGAAGTTCTCGACGTGGGTGACGAGCATGGGACGCCTCTGATAGTACATCTGTGCTTTCTTTGCAAAGGAGTCACCGTCCTCCTCGATAAGCTGCACCATTTCCTTCACTTGCTTATCCATTTCTGCATATTTCAGTTCAGAGAAAGATTAGACTAGCCATGTAACAGTAGCAAGGACAACATCTTAAGAAGAGCTAGAAGACAAGAACATCAAAATAGTTCCTTAAGAACTACAGTAATTGAAGTATCAACACTTTTTCTTTTGACATCACTACCAATTTGTGCTAAAAATAAAAATATGTACAGCATTTTCTCTCACTTGACTGAAAGGAACAGAAATCTTATTTATTGATCATGTTAAAACTAGGAAGAAATGCACAGTGAACGGTCACATCAGGCTACCACGCCTAAGCCCAAGAGAACAGTAATAACCATCAAACCTTGTGCGGTACTCCATTTACTCAACTACCAATTTCTAGTCATAGCTCCCGTATGTACATCAAAAGCATCTGCGCACTAGGAAATAGATGTTGTAGACTTGTACTTCTTTGTTTCTTTACTACTATTCATTTATGATCATATCTGTGCAAACATACAATCAGAAAATGGCACTGTACTTATACATTAATTGACATTTCGGCAGCATTATATACTAGCAAGTACTAAGAAAATCATACAGTGTATTCTCCAGGTATAATGTCAGCTTACCTTCAAGATTTTCCGCAAGCCATTTCGAGTTCTTGGGGCTAATGTGACTATCCCACCACCATGAATGACGCTTCTTGGTCGGGTTCCTTTCCAACGGCGGCTTCATTTTTCACAAATCTTCACGGAGAGCCGGAAGCTAAGCAGATTCAAGCACTAATGAAAAAGGAAAATGTGGATGGTCAGGAACAAAACCATGTATTTCTTCAAGAAAGGAATAAAAAAGGAATGATACATTGATTACTTTGCTAATCATAAACATCTGGCTGAAGTATAGCACTGTGAAATACCATATAAACTAAACATCGACCAATCTAAGAAAATTATGCATAAGCCAGTAAATGACGACAATGCCAGCAGTCACCTATTCAAGGTAATCTAACGAAGAGATTAGTGTATTCAGTACTCACTCTTCCAGAAGGTATCTAGTCCCTGTTAGTTGGACAAAAGGATGTTTTCCATTTTTCAATAGCACCATTCAATTAGGATCTAGCGGTACATTGGTGCAAAACTGTACACATTTTCTAATGCCTCACTGGAATTAAATCTATCGTATCCTCAGGAAACATATCCCTAAATCTCACCTGTGATAAACTACAGTAGAAGAAATGAATGAGAAATGCCAAAACAAACAAGAAGAAATGAATGAGAAATCATATATCTGGTCAGACCATCAGCTTAATGGATCAGATTGTGCAAGAACAAGACATGGGCAACATATTTTCTTACTGTAGCATCAGAAGATATTCCTTTATTACCAAACAGAAAACCAATGATTCAGCAAAAGGCTTCCTACTGTTCCATGCGTGGGTATACTACAGTCGCATTAAGAGAGAAAACAGCAGAAGGCTTCCTACTATTCCAAGACCAGATCAAAATATGCATCCCTGGAGAAACGCAGCAAGATCTTGGGAACAACCATCGATCTCCCCGAAAACAGCAACTGAACATGGCACCGAGAAACCGGTTCACACAACCGGAACAGATTTCACATAAGCAGGAAGCATCAAGAACACAATCTCACCTGGTAAAAAGAAGCCCCTCCGCCTTCAGAGTCGCAAGTCAGGACTCAGGATCCTGGAACAGAGGTGCCAGCCCTGTTCATGGCTCCACGCTTGCTGACCAAATCTGAGCAGCACTCAAAAACACTACAGAGACAGGCAGGCAGGGGAATCAAATCACGAACAGGTCAAGAACAGGTTCGCTGGATTTATCGCTTGGGTCAATGCTTGAAGCGAAGGCGTGAAGGAGCCTTGGAAGATGCAGAGGGGCACGCGAGGGTGGCAGATGAGATGACCAAGTAGTAAGTAAGTACCACCGCCCACCTACTCCTGCTACCACGTGTATTACTAGTACTGCTACCTGAAGAATCCAAGATCTACTGCTGCCCCACAGAGAGAGAAAAGTCTGAATCTTTTTGTTTACACTCGTGGTGTAGGTACAGTGTTCTCGCCGAACCAGAAGAGATTTGAAGATCTTCTCAAAAAAGGGAAAAGGGGGGAAAATAAATGGAAGCTAGCACAGGGATGGGACAGAATATAGATAAGAAATAAATAAATGGCACATGGTGTCACCTGCCATGTGCTGCGGCGGTCAAGATTGCACGGCTGCGGGAGATGGGATGCATGCAATTGAATTCTTGCCGTAGAAATGAATAAAATGCATATGGGCAGAAGGAAAAGAAAGTGGTAAAAGTCTAAAAGAATAGCAAGAAAGTGGGCAGAAGCAAGTTACCTTCCAAAACTTTGCCTGCTCCCAAAGTTTCTTCTTGGCAGATAAACAGGAAGAAAAGGGCTTGCAAATTTCAAATATTTCAGAACTAAGATCAAGTATCAAGAAACCAGTTGCAGTGTCATACGAACTTATATAGCATATGTAGGAAGGGATGAACAATTCAAAGAAAAGGAAAAGGAGATTTACCGTTGGATAGAACGGCTGATAGGCGCAACTCCAAGAAAGAATGAACTGCAAGTAACATAGCATAAAGGCAGGCTTAAACAGGCATCAATGAGGGAGGGTTAGCCAATTAAATGGGCGAAAAACCGAAAGCCTGAAACTTGCAGCTGAGTAAAGTGCAGGCCGTGAAAACAGAGACTTGGCCATGTGATGGCTCTTGAATTCCTGATCCCTAGGGTATTAAAAAAAATCATGTTACTAATGGTCCAAGCCCCTGCACATATCTCCTTGTATTTTAGTAGATGTGCTGTCTCCCTGTTTTGCATTTGCAAATACAGTATGCTTTTGTGCCGTGTTTCGGCAAAAGAGTAAGTATTTAACTATTTGTTGCAGCTTTTAAGAATGCAATCATCTCGAGAACTTTCAAGAGTACAATATCTAAATCTAATTAGACCAAATCATGGAGAAAAGTAAGGTCAGCTCAAGGCATGGACTGGTCAGGGAGAGTGATAGACCGAGACAGCAGACAGGTCATAGTAGCAGCCTCCATTATTTCGGCCGTTATCTCTGAAAGGACACGACTTTTCAGTTCCTCCTAGTATTGCTTCTCATTAAACAAAATTTCAAACTTCTGGGACAACAAAAGTGAAAGAGATCCAGTAAACAGAAATTACATATGAATTGATATATAGTAGTAACAAATTCTTGTCAAACCATACGAGGCTTATTAAATGGAAAAAAACAGTGTCTCATGTCACAGGTTTACAGCTAGCATCGGTTCATCATCATTTTAAAGAGCATCCACAGAAATCATCTTCACAGAATCACAGCAGCAACATACAGATTGATTAAAAAAGGAATGTCATAATTATCCATAACATATTACATCACACACATCATAGGGTACCAGTAGCCGAAGTAACTACAGAGCACAAAGCTTTACAGAGACTATTGAGGAGCAGAAGGAAGCTACATGAAAAAAGGGAAAGGGAGGTTTACATTACATTGACAGATTGACTTTAGGCATCCTGATAGAAAGATCCAGCAAGCTGCTGGCTGATCATGTTGCCATCACCATTGGCCTCTTATGGCCCTGCAGAGCTTGCCGCAGCTGCTGATACCCATGGCGGTAGTGCTCGAGCGAGAAGCACAGCTGCCTGATTGCCTCCCGCTTCCCCTCTGCACTGTCAAAGATCATAAGTTTCTGCTTCTCAACCTCTTCCTCAAGCTCACGCACCCGTGAGCTCAGGTCCGACACAGACTTCGTGGCAGCATCTGCCTCTGAAATCAGCTTGACATGCTCCAGGTGCAGCTGATTCAAGTGGCTCCTGGTCTCCTTCATCTTTTCATCACGAGTGGTGAGATCACCCAGCAAGCTAGACACTTTTTTATCGACTGCTGCTTTCTCTGAAGACAGTACCTCAAGCTGTGACTTAAGATTGGCAATCTCTTGATTCAATTCAGAGATCAGCTTCTCACTCTCAGCAGATGCTTCTCCCTTTTCGGCCTGAAGTTGCTTAAGCTGTGCCTCTGCGGATGTCAACTTGTCTGAGAGAGAAGCATTAGCTTTTGACAGTTGTAGGATCTCAGCACTAAGAGAGGACTTCTCAAGACAGAATTGCTCCAAATTACAAGCAACCGCCTGTTCCAGATCCTTGACACAACCCTCCAACATTAATTTCTCTTGAATTGCTCCATCCAGGTCAGCTTTCAGTTCCTTGATTGTATTTTGTAGCTCCATGGTTTCAGCTCTCGAATCCTCCAGCTCCCTTTGAACTTGCTCAAACTCGATAGCACGTTCCTCAAGCACTCTCTTTTCACTGGAATAGTTATCCAATCTTCCTTGCAGATCCTTGATTACTTTTTGTAGCTTCACAATCTCAGCCGATGAATCATCTAGGCTGTGAGATGTTTGTTCAAACTCCATAACCTGGGCCTGTAGCTGAGATTTCTCCTGCGACACATTCGCCAAGTCTTGCTCAAAGTTCTGGACTGCCTCTTGGAGCTTGCTGACTTCAGTCTCAAGAGTGAATTTATCATGGGAATACCTCTCAGATACTTGCTCAAGCTCCTGCTTGCACTTCTCAATTTCAAGGTCACGGTATGAAAGTTGGGCCTCATAATGCTTAGCTGCTGATGCCATTTCTCCTTCTAATTCACTGGTCTTGTTCTTGCTTTCCAGAGCTGCAGCTTCAAAATCCTCCCTTTCACTGCTGATTTCTTTGATACTCTCCAAAGAACGGACCTTTTCTTCAAGATCCTTCTGCAGGCTGTCAATTTCTGATTGCGAAACCAGCAACTTCTCCTCAAGGTTTTCACATTGGCAACGTGCATTCTTTTCCTCAAGTGCCTCAAGCTTTTCAGTTACTTCCTTAAGCTCATCTTCTAGCTCATTAATTCGTTCGGTCAGTGCATAGGAAATGCCATTGCCATTGCCATTTGTTTGTTTCTCTTCATCAACCTCGGAATCAGATTCAGAAGAAGATGATGATGATCCATCACTTCCCTTTTTATCCTTCCGTTTTGAGATCTTTTTTTCGATGCTAGACTGGGGAGATAGGGAGCTTGACTGTGCCTCAGAGTCGGATTCAGATATACCTGAGCCCTGTGATTGAAGGGATGATGGCATGTTCTTTCGTAATTCCCCAGTCACATTGTCATACCGCTCAGCAAGAGCACGATACATGCGATAGAAATTTTCAACATGAGTGACAAGCAAAGGACGCCGTTGGTAATACATCTCAGCCTTCTTTGCAAAGGAATCTCCTTCATCCTCAATGAGCTTCAGCATATCTTTGACTTGCTTATCCATCTCTGTTTGTTCAGAAAAGGTTGCGACCGTAAATACATTGCAGGATGAAATGTCAGAAAGGTACACTAACAAGGTTCTAAAGATAGCTACTCCTGACAAGTAACAACAATTTCTTGGTATGTAGACAGTTGAAGAAACAATAAGATATCTGTTACCTTCTAGATTATCAGCTAGCCATTTGTTGTTTTTGGGACTAATATGACTGTCCCACCACCATGAATGGGCCTTCCTTGTTGGCATTCTATGCATGCGCTTCATTCTCACAAAAACTAAGAAATCTTCTGTATGGTAGACCTATTCATAAGAAAAACAAAAATGAGGATACAAACATACAAGTAGATGATTCTTATGATAAAGGGTAATCTACAAGGGTGCAATAAAAACAAATGGTTTATCTTAGTATTTGTGATGAAGTAAACAAGAAAGCATAGCCCAACTACACCGATAAGAAGCCTAGGTGGAAAAAATAAACCAAAATTTCATAGAACTGGAAAGCATGGATGGTATGAAGTATGAACTTAGCCAGCAATAGTAACTTGCCCACATGTACAAGAATTCAAAATATGATAATGAAAGTAGGAATTGCACTTGCTATGTACAGAAAAGTATTGCTTCACTCTATTCAAGAGGATGGGGAAAGGGACTGGGCATGGCAACCTCTGTAGTACAGGGACCCAAGAACATTGACTACCTACCAAGAAGATGCAGCCTATCGTATTCATTCGTAAATCACGATCTTATTATCCAATCATGAAGAACCATTATAGTGAACTGATCAAATATTGTAGGTACCAATGTTAGTTGAGGCTAAATCATGGAACAAGTAGGAATAGCTCGGTCACAGGCAAGGACATCATGTTTGTCCTGCCCACACATAGATCGAAAGGCCAGGGTTCAAACTGGGATTTGCAATCTCAGATGATATGTTGTCAGGTGTCAACCTCTATCCAACCAATAATTGAGGCCGGCCCAAGTTTACTAAAAAAAACAATAATTGTTCGATTCCCACGAGACGTGGCCTGGCTAACACCTAGGTGGACACATGCAGGCATGGGGTGAGGAGAGGCACCAACATACGACAACTCACCTAGTAAATTGTATGGTCAACTACAATTTTCAAGTATTGCCTACACCTATTTTGGATCTCAGAGAATTGTATAATACCTTCACCTCTTGCTGGCAATTTCGCCATGCATGTGAAGATGGCAATAATAATTAATGAGCACAACTAGGCATGCAAATGGAGCATTCTTTCAAATAATTTGCCCATACAGACGTGGCAAATTTCAAGGAGGCCAATCATATGATTGGAACTAAAATTTTCACATATAAAAAAATAATAATTAATGATCATAATAAAGAGAGATGATATCAGTAAGATTCAGAGATTATTATGAACCAAAACTGTTGCAGGCCCATTTATCCTAGGCTCCTCCTCCTGGCAGTTGTCGATGGGCACATGCACCAACTAGTAAATGCTAAGGTGGTCACTGATATGCATGTTCTAGACCCAACCTGGCACCATTGAAGACTTGCTTGCTTAGCCAATAAATGAAATTGCATTCAATTAGTTTGTCCTCTGCTAAGAAGGCAGCAGTAGAGGTTCAATGGACTATCCGGGCGATATGGCCACATACACAGAACAGACCAGGAATTGCTACCTACTTGCAGGAGAAGCTGGCTTGATGGCGACATCTGAGTAACCTGAAGAAAGTCTTGTATGCACGAACTATGAAAAACTGACGCAGAACCAACTATTTAATCGTGGTCAATTCGAATTGAAGGGGGGATTAAATGGGCGGTTTAAGCTGGAAACGAAGTCATGTTTTTCTTCTTTTGGCTTATTAACAACCAGCAACGCAAATCTAGGAACCGTACTCAAAGTTAATTAACACGCCATTTTTTTTCAGTGTGGCATGGCGTTAACGCTAAGCGAGCAGTATGTAGACTACGCATGCCAGAGACAAAAACCAACAGGAAACACGACGCCCATCGCCGTCTCGAGCGGCCCCTCCGCCGGACGGACGAGGAGCAGAAACCGCAGAATAGATCAGGCGTGCAATTAATTGAATCCTGTGGAACTACACTGGATGAACGAACTCGGGTGCATAATCAGGACTTGGAAAATAAACTGAACCCGGAGCGTTTCCGCCCAGGGAAGGAACTGAAATCGACCGCCAGCCGGAACCAGCAGAGCCCGCCGGCCGCCGGCCTACCTAGATCAAGGAGAAACAAGGAAGGATGGAAGAAACAAGCAGAGGGAGGCTCGGGCTGCGAGGTATTACCGTGGAGGGGGGAAGAGGATCGAGCGAGGAGCCTCCTTTCCCCGCCGGGGGACCGGAGAGGGGAGGCGACGGTAGTGGGAGGAGGGAGGGGGCTGACGGGGAGAGTGATTGCCGTCCACGGCCCTGAACCCGATCGTGCTGAAGCGCAGTGGACTGACTGCCTTTAATACGACAGCGGGGACACTGGTGCTGGGGAAAACGTGGGAGCCCCGCCGCGGGAAATGACCGCGCTGCCCTCCACCCGTGTTACATGGGGTGGGGATGATTGCCGGACGCGTCGGAGTCGCTTGGCAGGTGGAGGTAAATTAACGCGTGGAGAAGGACTAGGGCGGGGGCTTAATCGGTCAGCTAATCGACGGAGTGGTGGCCACCTGGGACTGGGAGCCACGCGGGCCCGACGCGACGCAGCGAGGTCCCTCCACGAGAGCGGGGTGAGATCATCTGAATTTTTGAAATTTGAATCATCGGCCTGCTTCTGCTCCTGTCGTACGCATTGGATCCTTTTTCATTTGGATTTGTGTGTGTGTGTGTGTGTCGCATACTGAAATTTAGCTGTCTCTTTCTAAAGAGAGTAATAAATACATTTGTGGTCCGTCTGTAGAGCGTACTAGTATGTGACATTTAGCAGACGCTAGTGCTAGTCTGCTAGATTCCGACGACCGATTCTCGCCGTGTGATAAAGTGTCTACTAATTGGAGATTAGTCAGCCTATAGCTTTTGTCACTATCGAAATAATGGTTCATCTGGTGAAAGTCTATGTGTCACACCACCTTAAGGCATCAGCACCGTACTAGATCCACCTTCCCCTTGTGAGTCTATGCAGTACTTTTTAGGAGGAAAGCACCTGCAATCAAGAAACCATCGGATGCATCGTCGCTTTCGTGAATACGTGATGCACATTTCAAACAATGGATGTTAGAGCATCTTCACTAGCATCCAAGAGGATGGTGGGCAAGAATGCCGGTAATAACTTTGGAGACCATCGTCCAAACTGCCGGCGCTTGGGAAAGCCCCCGCACCAGCGACCCAACGGTCAAGGCATAATATTCTTTTTGCAATTTAAAACATTTTGATATATAAAATTCTTGAAACTAAAGATACAACCGGAGAAATCTATATCTCGTAGTCGAAGTCGGATCGATCCTGCGCCCGTAGGTCCCTCTACCTCCTTGCCGACTCGGCGTGGCGTCGCCAGTGTCTCTTTGCGCAAAGGCGTTCCCTATACGCACGAGTGGCAGTTCCTTATGCCTTCTAGGAGTACATGACCCGGCCCAAGGTCCACCAACCACCACCTACCAGTGGAAGGGCTCTTTAGCAAAGCCTTGTTGAAAGAACATTTCTTAATCCCTAGTGTTTTGTGTGTTAGATAACAATACCAAGGATCATTTAATGTGTGTTGAAGTGTTGCAGCTCAGAAATCTACCTTTGGGGGCGGATAATCCGGCCCCACCAGGGGCGGATAATCCGCCCCTCCCTCTGCCCAAGCCTGCGCAAGCCCCAGAAGGGGGGCGGAACATTGGCCGGACTTTCCGGCCAGGCCGGATAATCCGCCCCCCAGGGGGGCGGATAATCCGCCCCTACTGCTCTTCGCCAAGGCGCAAGCCCCAGAGAGGGGGCGGAGTTTTGGCCGGACTTTCCGGCCACGCCGGATAATCCGCCCCAGGAGGGGGCCGGATAATCCGCCCCCCAAGTTTTTCTCCAAGCTTCACCAAGGCGCAAGTCCCAGAGAGGGGGGCGGAGTTTACCCCGGAGAGTCCGCCCTTGGGGCGGAATTTTCCCAGGGGGCGGATAATCCGCCCCAAGTGGGGGGCGGATAATCCGCCCCCAAAATTGAGCAACGGCCAGATCTGGGGAGGGGGTATTTAAGCCAGCCTTCCCCCTCCTGCCAGAACTCTTGATTCATCTCGAAAAAGAACAGATCAGATCTCAAAAGTTCATACAAGAGTGCTCCACCTAGATCCATCCAAAGGCTCCGTCCCTTTGGGAATCGAAGGAGGAGAACTCGACCTTCATCATCAGCAATCAAGCGCTTCATCTCCTCTCCATTCATTTGGAGAACCTTCGATCTAGTATTTCTTGCAAAGATCTAGATCCTTGTTTTCGTTTATATTGATAAACCTTGCTTTTGTGACAGCTTGTTGTCATCCCGGGAGCCCCCAATTCGGTTGTGGGTGTGTGCCCCGATAGTATTGTAAAAGGCACCGGTTCCCGCCTCGAAGGGATCCAATAGTGGAGAAGGTGGATCAGGCCTCTCGTGGCGAGATCCATCGGAGAATAGGGTGAGGCCTATTGTGGCGTGGTGGTCTTAGAACCGCCCACCCCTCCAACGCAGATGTACTTCCCTTAACAAGGAAGGAACTGCGGTAAAACAAATCCCTGTGTCTCCGCGTGCTCCACTACGGTTTCCTCGCTCCTCCTTTACGTGCTTAGTAGTTAGGGTTTCATATAGGGAAATTCTCGTAGTTGCATATCTAGAGAATTTACTTTGTGTAAAGCCTAAAATTGGAAAAAGTATTAAAAATTGGTTAGCACCTATTCACCCCCCCCCCCCTCTAGGTGCCCATACGATCCATTTCAATTGGTATCAGAGCCTCGGCTCTTATTTCGGGCTTAACAGCCTAAGAGAAGTATGGGTTCCAAGGGAGATGGGAGTGATGCTCCGGAGGTAGTCACCATGAACGATCTCAAGACGTTGGAAACAACCTTGGTGAGTTCTATGGAGGCTAAGATGGAAGAGATGCGTCAATTGATAATGCGTCTCTCCACATCCGCAGCATCACCTCCATCTAACTCTGAGGATACCACTCCGCAATCCAAGGAAACGGGTAAAACTGTTTCCAAAGAGAACGAAGTGGTAGGTGATGATACAAGTAAGAGCTCCTCCTCGAAAAAGGATAGCGGTAAGGATGGATACAATGAGGTTTCTCATGTGTATTCTCCTGATCCGCCTATTCCTCACCCTCATATACATAATAGGGGTGATCCACCCAAATTGTCAGCTTCTACTTTCTCTCAATGGCAATTTTTGATGAAATCTCATGTGTGCAGTTCCTCCATAGAGTTGTGGAAGATCATCGAAAATGGTCTTCACGTTGGAAATCCTAACAATCTCACAAGGAGAGAAGTGGTCGATAGCCAACTCAATGCTACGGCCCTACACATGATACAACTTGGTGTGGGAGATAAAGACATGCCACACATTCAGCATCTTAGCACAGCTAAAGAAGCGTGGGATGCTCTCACCGAGCTCTTCATCGGAAATGAAAGTATGAGAAGGAATAGATATGATGCCTTGAGCAATGAAGCTGAAGGATTTTATATGCTGGATGGAGAAGACCACGAGGACATGTATAGGAGGCTAAAGGCAATAGCTACTACCTTCAGAAACCACGGCGCGGCTTATGTTGATGATGCTTGGATCAAGCGCAAGTATGTGAGTGCTCTTATGCCATTTGAGCCCACAGATTTGAAAAGTCTCCAAGGTAGGCATAATTATCACCTCATGTCATCCAACGAGGTAATGCAAGAAATGGCCGCATTCAAAGTGGCTGCCAAGAATGCCGAAGACGCTCGTGCTCGAGCTATGGGGATGCAAAAGGGGGTAAACATGGCTTTGAAGACTAGTGTGGTTGATCATGATGAATATGCGGTAGAAGGCCTGGACTGTCCCAAAGATATAAAAAGGATTCACGGACAATACTTGGCTCTTTATGCAAGAAACTTTTGGAAAGATCCAGCCAAGGCTAAAGCTGAACTAGATCGCAAAAGTGGAGCCTATGGAAGAAAAGAAAATGGTCCCAAGCTGAGAACTTGCTTTAATTGTGGTGACCGGTTGCACTTCGTAGCTGAGTGTCCATATCAAAGTAGAGAGGATAATGGAGGAAGACTCATTTTCAAGGACAAATCAAAAGCTCCACGTAAGAAACAGTTTGTAAAGAAAAATGCTCCTTTCAAGAAGCAACCAAAGATTGTTCTAGTAGCTCAAGAAGAATATTCATCGGGGAGTGAAGATGAGGACGAGGACGATAGCTCTCAAGAGGTGGCTGCTATAGCCACCACATCTACATCAACATCACTCTTCGACTCTCCAAACGAAAACATCATCAACAAGAATCCTACTTGTCTCATGGCAAGAAGCTCTGAGGTAACTTCTTCTAACTCTTCTTTTCCCAAGGCTATGATAGACATGGATGATCCTGCTAGTCTTAAGGTTAAAGAAGAGATTATTGCCTTGGATTATTTCTATACTAACTTGCAAGGTGAGCACAAAGTTCGTTTTGAGGATCTTATGGATCAGTTGGCCCAAAACGAAGCACTCCTCGAAGAAAAGGGCGGAATTGAAAGGGAGGATGCAATGGAAATTGCATCCCTAAAAAATGCTCTTGAAGAAGAAGAAGAAGCTCGGGTCTCTCTTGAAGAGAGGCTTGAGTCTATGGAAGAGTCACATGAAGAAATTGTGACTAAACTCGTTAAGGAACGTGACAATGCGGTCACCAAGGCAAAGAAGCTAAAGAAGGAAAGGATTGACTTTGGGGCTGCTCATGATAGACTCTCCGAGGAATTGGAGAAACTTGACAATGCTCACAAGGCGTTGAAAAACGAGTTCTCTATCCTCAATGAGTCACATGATCAGCTTCAAAGTCGATTGGCCATATATGATACTCCTAGCTCGTCCAACTCAACATATAGTAACAAGAAAAATGCTAATGTGGAGAAAGGAGTGATCAAGGACACCACTACAAAGGACAAAGGTGTGCTTGATGAAGTCCTTGACAAGCAAAGGTCAAATCATGGTAGAGAGGGACTTGGGTATGTCACCAAGTCCAAGAAGAAGAAAACCAAGAAGAACAAGACCAAGAATGTGCAATTAAAGACAAGCACGGCTGAGAAGGTTGTCACAAAAGACAAGACTAATAATATTGGTTTTGCAGGGTCTCACAATCCGAATTATGAACTCTTTTGTGATGATTATGGCGATGTTTATGCTTATTATGTTGGTCCTTTTGATGAATTTATTGCTTGGTCTATTTGGGTCCCAAAGACCCTTGTTACTAACATGAAAGGACCCATTGAAAAATGGGTACCTAAAACCAAGAAGTAATTTTCTTGCAGGGCTATGCTTCCGGTGGGTCGAAATGGGTGCTGGATAGTGGCTGCACTAGTCATATGACCGGAAGCAAGGAGATCATCACGGAGATGCGTCCAAATCTTGATAATATCACAGTCTCCTATGGTGATAAGTCTAAATATCAGGTATTGGGTCTTGGCAAGGTTGTGGTTGCCCACGATATCTCTCTCGTGGACGTCATGCTTGTTGAGACCCTTGGCTATAATCTTCTTTCTGTTCGTGCCCTTGGCAAGATGGGTTTTGCTGTTTTTATCGATGATGATTTGGTGGTACTCTTATGGAGCAAGTCTCTAAAGGTCGCTTTCGTTGGATACGTCGAAAATGACCTGTATGTGGTGGACTTCTCGGGGAAAACCACTTCGGGTCCGATGTGTCTATTCGGAAAGGCCGACGTGGGCTGGCTATGGCATCGCCGTTTAGCCCATGTCAACATGAGAACTTTGCAAAGTCTCCAAAAGGGTGGCCACATTCTTGGACTAAAAGACAATGTCTCTTTTGCCAAAGATCGTGTTTGCAGGGCCTGTGTTGAAGGAAAAATGCATGATTCTCCCCACAAGAGGAAGACTATTGTGTCATCGAAGAGGATCTTGGAATTACTCCATGTGGATTTATTTGGACCTCCTTCTCATGCAAGTCTTGGTGGGAAGAAATATTGCTTGGTCATCGTCGATGATTACTCAAGATATACATGGGTATATTTCTTCAAGCTGAAAAGTGAGACTCAACAAACTGTCATCGACTTTGCCAATGAAGTTCAACGACAACACAATGTTCCCATATTGGCAATTAGAAGTGACAATGGCACAAAATTCAAGAACTACACTTTAAACGAGTTTCTTAGCGAAGAGGGGATTAGACACCAATATTCCGCTGCGTACACCCCTCAACAAAATGGTGTAGCCGAGAGGAAGAACCGGACTTTGATGGATATGGCAAGATCTATGCTAGCTGAATTTAAGTCCCCTTATAACTTTTGGGCTGAAGCCATATCCACCGCTTGTCACTCATCAAACCGGCTTTACCTTCGGAAGATCTTGGACAAGACCCCATATGAAATACTTACCGGCAACAAACCCAACATCTCATACTTCAGGGTATTCGGGTGTAAGTGTTTCTTTCTTATTAAAGGTGTCCGTTTGTCAAAATTTGAATCCAAGGCTTTAGAAGGCATTTTTGTTGGTTACGGTGCCGAATCCCACACTTATAGAGTCTACAACAAGCTCACTGGGATTGTTGTAGAATCTTGTAGTGTGGAGTTCGATGAAAATAACGGCTCCTTTGTAGGGCAAGTTGATGTTTGTGATGCAGATGTTGAAATACCCCAAGATACCATAAGAAGAATGGGCGTGGGATTTTTCCGCCCCATTGAGGAACCCCTTGTGGCGGATCGGGAAGGACAATGCTCCACTCAAGTGGAGCCCTCATCTTCACAAGATCAACAAGCTCCTACTGTTGGAGAAAACTCTGCACCAACACCGCAACCTGCTGAAGATCATCAGTCTCCTGGACAAGATGGTAATCCCAGGTCGGATTATCCGCCCCCTCCAAGGGGCGGACAATCCGCCCCTGGCACTCCAACTTGCACCAGGGGATCCGAAGGAGAAATCAACACCTCTGAAGCTCCCAGGCCGGATTCTCCGGCCCCCAGGGGCGGATTATCCGGCCATGGCTCTCCAACTCCAGTCAGGCTTTCTCAGGAAGATGGTTCTGATACTTCACCTCCCAGGCCGGATAGTCCGGCCCCTCCAAGGGGCGGATTATCCGGTCCTGAAGAAAATGCTCAGCAACACTCTTCTGGCAGTACTGGTGACCAAGATCAAGGGCACTGCAGTAATCAAGACAAGGATACAACAATTGAATCCACTCCTTCAAGAAATAATAAGGATATTGAGGCTCGTCGCAAGGCTCGGGCGGATCGCAACCTTGAACTAAGAGGTCACACTCTTGACAAGGTAGTTGGTGATCTACGACGAAGGGTATCCACTCGAAGAGAGCTTGCTAGCTTCTGTGATCATCAAGCTCACATTTCCATGGTTGAACCAAAGAAGGTTTTTGATGCTCTTGAAGACCCCGATTGGGTTGTTGCAATGCATGAAGAATTAAACAACTTCGAACGCAACAAAGTGTGGAAGCTCGTAGAAAAGCCAAAGGATTGCCGCAATGTTATCGGCACCAAGTGGATCTTCAAGAACAAACAGGATGAAAATGGCATTGTTGTGAGGAATAAAGCACGACTCGTGGCTCAAGGATTCTCTCAAGTAGAAGGAATTGATTTTGGCGAGACATATGCTCCAGTGGCTCGCCTTGAGTCCATCCGTATCCTTCTTGCATATGCAGCTCATCATAATTTTAAGTTACAACAAATGGATGTTAAGAGCGCTTTCCTTAATGGTCCTCTACATGAGTTAGTATACGTCAAGCAGCCCCCGGGGTTTGAGGACCCCAAATTTCCGAACCATGTCTACAAACTCGATAAGGCGCTCTATGGCCTTAAACAAGTCCCACGTGCGTGGTATGAGTACCTTAAAGAGCTTTTGATAGACCGTGGATTCGAAGTTGGGCAAATCGATCCCACTCTTTTTACTAAGAAGGTCAATGGGGAGCTTTTTGTATGCCAACTCTATGTAGATGACATTATTTTTGGCTCTACTAACCAAGCTTTTAATGATGAATTTTCAAAGCTTATGACTGACAGGTTTGAGATGTCCATGATGGGTGAGCTCAGGTTCTTTCTTGGCTTTGAAATCAAACAACTTAGAGAGGGAACCTTTATTAATCAAGCTAAATACATCCAAGACATGCTCAAAAGGTTCAAGATGACGGATCTCAATGGCGTTGCTACCCCAATGCAAACAAAGTGTCATCTTGAGCTCGATCCCAAGGGTAAAGATGTGGATCAAAAGGTATACCGATCCATGATCGGCTCTCTCCTTTACCTCTGCGCATCTAGGCCCGATATCGTGTTAAGTGTAGGAGTGTGTGCAAGGTACCAAGCCGCTCCTAAAGACAGCCTTAGTGGCGGTCAAGCGAATCTTCCGATATTTGGTTCATTCCCCAAATTTTGGGTTATGGTATCCCAAGGGTTCAAGTTTCTCTCTATGTGGTTACACCGATTCAGATTGGGCTGGTGACAAAGATGGTAGGAAATCAACCTCTGGTGCATGCCAATTCTTGGGCAGGTCTCTAGTGTGTTGGTCATCAAAGAAACAGAATTGTATTTCACTCTCAACCGCCGAAGCTGAATATGTTGCTGCTGCAAGTGCTTGTACTCAATTGTTATGGATGAGGCAAACTTTAAAGGAATATGGTGTCAATTGTGACAAAGTGCCTCTTTTATGCGACAATGAAAGTGCTATCAAAATTGCTTACAATCCTGTGCAGCATACAAGAACAAAACATATAGAGATTCGCAACCACTTTATTCGGGATCATGTTGCTCGTGGAGATATTGCTCTGTCATTTGTAAGCACGAAGAACCAACTTGCTGATATTTTCACGAAGCCCCTCGATGAAGCAAGATTTTGTTATTTGCGGAATGAGCTAAATATCGTAGATTCAAGGAGCTTGGCTTGACTATTCTTGCACACTCACTTGCTCTTGTTCATGTATTTGGTTTAGATGTGGGCATCGACATAGGGGGAGTGTGGTCCTAATTGATTGGGCCAACCCTCCCCCCATCATGCCGAAAGCAAGTAAAATCATTTCCCTTAATATCATTTTGTGATATGTGGGTCATCGATGAGCATTGGTTTTGAACTCAAGATACATCTTCGCGGTGTCATGCCATGCGCTCCAACATGGTGGCTTCGGCCACCGCCCTCTTCCTCCAGAAGAGTTGGTTTTTCATGGGTCTCGTTGGATTTTCTTGCATACCTCTTGTTCTTATGGCAAACACACTCAAATTTGGCCTTTGATTGATTTGTTTCTCCAGGGGCGTTAGCATCGCTCTTCTTCCTTTTTGGCGTTTCGATGCCAAAGGGGGAGAAGTAGTTCTAGTAGGTCACGTGGATTTGCAAGGGTCAGGCACAAGCTCTTCGTTTTTAGTCGTTTTTATTTGCTTGCTTGTGCCTTCTTGTGCCTTTTCTAGCGTGAACTTGTTTGCTATTTGTGTTGCTATTTGTGGTTGATTGTGTAAGACTATGTCGTACTCCACAGTTTGGTACTATGTTTGGTATTCATGGATTTCTGGATTTATCTATCATGGACCCCATTGAAGTCCCATTGAAGTCTGGAATTATGGAGCTTATTTGATGACATTTGGATTCAGGGGTTCATCTATGTATGTCATGGCTATATATTCCGGTGGTATGATTTTCTTTCACCAAACCTTAAAGTAGTGCTCTACCTAGTGTGTGCATTTGTATTCAAATGCAAATCTTAAATATGCACACATCTAGGGGGAGCGTCTTTCATTATCTAAGGTGGCACTTGCCGTTTTCACTGCAAATCCTAGTATTGTCATCTAACACCAAAAAGGGGGAGATTGAAAGAACATTTCTTAATCCCTAGTGTTTTGTGTGTTAGATAACAATACCAAGGATCATTTAATGTGTGTTGAAGTGTTGCAGCTCAGAAATCTACCTTTGGGGGCGGATAATCCGGCCCCACCAGGGGCGGATAATCCGCCCCTCCCTCTGCCCAAGCCTGCGCAAGCCCCAGAAGGGGGGCGGAACATTGGCCGGACTTTCCGGCCAGGCCGGATAATCCGCCCCCCAGGGGGGCGGATAATCCGCCCCTCCTGCTCTTCGCCAAGGCGCAAGCCCCAGAGAGGGGGCGGAGTTTTGGCCGGACTTTCCGGCCACGCCGGATAATCCGCCCCAGGAGGGGGCCGGATAATCCGCCCCCCAAGTTTTTCTCCAAGCTTCACCAAGGCGCAAGTCCCAGAGAGGGGGGCGGAGTTTACCCCGGAGAGTCCGCCCTTGGGGCGGAATTTTCCCAGGGGGCGGATAATCCGCCCCAAGTGGGGGGCGGATAATCCGCCCCCAAAATTGAGCAACGGCCAGATCTGGGGAGGAGGTATTTAAGCCAGCCTTCCCCCTCCTGCCAGAACTCTTGATTCATCTCGAAAAAGAACAGATCAGATCTCAAAAGTTCATACAAGAGTGCTCCACCTAGATCCATCCAAAGGCTCCGTCCCTTTGGGAATCGAAGGAGGAGAACTCGACCTTCATCATCAGCAATCAAGCGCTTCATCTCCTCTCCATTCATTTGGAGAACCTTCGATCTAGTATTTCTTGCAAAGATCTAGATCCTTGTTTTCGTTTATATTGATAAACCTTGCTTTTGTGACAGCTTGTTGTCATCCCGGGAGCCCCCAATTCGGTTGTGGGTGTGTGCCCCGATAGTATTGTAAAAGGCACCGGTTCCCGCCTCGAAGGGATCCAATAGTGGAGAAGGTGGATCAGGCCTCTCGTGGCGAGATCCATCGGAGAATAGGGTGAGGCCTATTGTGGCGTGGTGGTCTTAGAACCGCCCACCCCTCCAACGCAGATGTACTTCCCTTAACAAGGAAGGAACTGCGGTAAAACAAATCCCTGTGTCTCCGCGTGCTCCACTACGGTTTCCTCGCTCCTCCTTTACGTGCTTAGTAGTTAGGGTTTCATATAGGGAAATTCTCGTAGTTGCATATCTAGAGAATTTACTTTGTGTAAAGCCTAAAATTGGAAAAAGTATTAAAAATTGGTTAGCACCTATTCACCCCCCCCTCTAGGTGCCCATACGATCCATTTCACTTGTTCTTCGTGCGCATGGATCTCCCGCACCCGTTGTTCACGAGCCACGCGGCGCACCGACTACTCTAGTGTCCAGTGGTCAACGGATGCCTCTACGTAGTAGTCTCTGAAGTCAAATTCTTCCTCGGCGGCGGCATGTTGCGCCTCAAAGGCGCATGTGGACTAGATGCCGGTGAGGAGAGCCCGCTAATCCACGGGCTCGTCTAGCCCGCCGTCGTCTTCCTCCTACGAATGCTTCTCCAGCACCTCCGCCACAAGGCTCTCGGGCACGAGCGGCCGCGAACAGTAGCGCCCAAGTAGTGGGGAGGTGCCCAGATATTGCTAGGTGAGTCGGTGCTCCGTGTGCTCACCCCTTTTTATAGCAGGTCAGCAACTCGGGTAGGATAGCGCGGGATGGAGAAAATAAGGTGGGAAACAGTGATGGAACCGACAAAAGGAGAATAATGCGACAAAAACCGGTCATGGAATCGACAGGAAACGGTGGCGGCGGAACCCTTTTCGGCCGTTGGACGGCGAGCCATCATGGACGAGCGGTTTGTGTGGTTGGCAAGGAGACCGACGCTGGTTGCCGTGGCAGCAAGGGGGTGACAGACCCAATCTATCGGCACACCCTCTGTTGTGGGTCTTTTTTAGCCACTACCCCAACTCGGTTGGGGTCCGGGTCTAGGAACACCGGTGGACTTACACCACTAACATTTTGAATTTTATGATGCATGCATGAGATAAGTGATAAATATGTAATGGAAAAGGATTCACCTCCCCTGGGAGATCAAACAAAACGGTCCCTCGGGTCGTCGCTCCCTCGCGCTAAGTGGCGGACCCACCCATGACTCATCGTCTCCCGTGCCCTTTCTTCCTCCGTGTTGTTTCGCGAAGTGCCTACTGTCGCCCCGATGCCCTTGTCATGTGCCCGACCCTTTGTTACGCCTCCACCGTGCAGCTATCCGGCACCGACGACATCCGCCATGGTCTTGCTGCGCGCTGTTGCACCGCCACCGCGACCGGACTAGGCCGCCAGAGCCCGGCCTCCGTCGCGACGCGTCCTAGAACCTTCTGTTTTGCTACTTTATCATTAGTATTATATTTGTTATGTATTGATATATCTTTGCTACTTTGGCACATTTTTTGCTATAACCAATCTCTACGGTTTTGCTAGGAGATCTTCGGTGGGAGTCTACGGCAATGTCTCTGGTGATGTCCCTTTGCTACATTAGAAAAAAAATTGCTACAACCTTTTTGTTGTTTTGCTACATTAGCGTAAGGCTTTTGCTACAAGGTCTCCGGCTATTTTTTTTAGCGAGAGACTCCGACGATATCTTCGGCGAAGTCTGTTGTGCTATATTAGGACTTTTTTGCTATAATGTCGCTGGCGAGGTCTGAGGCGAACTCTCCGGCGAGTTCTAGTCTGTCTGTTTTTTTCTAGACCAAACTATTTTCTGTTACATATAGCAAACACGAGACTAGTTATAGCAAAAACGAGACTATTTATAGAAAACATAATGAAAGAATAGGAAGAAAACCTAACCGTGGATCAAACCCAGGGAAGGGACAGGGACGCGTAGCACTGTCCAGACGTAATTTTGCAAGCGTGTACACAGAGTTCGTGTGAAGTACACGAAATGCAAGGGTAGCCTGGGGATTTCGGACGACAGCACGACAGGGGAGCCTCCAACCCCACAGGCCACGACGTCCTACTCGCGAGGTGAGGTGACAGGGTGAGTGCGCCGTGGGGCCCAGACGGCAGAGTCGCTTGCGCCACGCGTGGGGCCCGCGGCACAGCGGGGAGGAGCGCGAGTTCCCCGTTTCGAAACTCTCGTGGCGGGAGAGGGCTTCGGCGTCTCGGCTCGCTTTGGCAGGCTCCGTTCTCTTCTGCGCGTGGCGTACCGAGGAGGACGTCGATCGTACGCGCGTAGTTTACACCATCGTGCTTGCGGCGTTAATTTAACTCGGTTGGTACGCTAATGCGGACCAACTTTTGTATGGAGCCGACCGTAACCGCGGACTCCACAGAGAATATCGATCCACGGTCCTGCTGCGTGGAAGTTTTCAGCGAATTTTGATTATTTTTCTACCGTGAGACCAAAATTGCAGTCCATCAACACGGTACCCGGTGTGTACTCTATCGTGAATGTTATGCGTACGACATTCACGAGTGGATATTTTCGGCTCCCAAATTCCACTTATCATGTTATTTTAAAAATTGCTAAAATCATATTTACGAGTTAAAAAATTGTACCCGGTGATGTATCCCAAGGAGGTGCAAAATAACAATTTTAAATACTCTCTCCGTCCGAAAATACGTGACTTGGTATAGATAGATACCAATCTATGAAGAAAAAAGATACAAATATATGACAAATTCAAGTCGCTTACCAGGTCACTTATTCCCAGAGAGATGGCGGAGTGCTTTATATTTTGAGAGCTACACGAAAATGACAAAAACGTGCATCTAGGTATGCATATTTCAAATTTCCAAGTTTTATAAAAAAGAAATTCATTTCGGTGTAGCTGATAATACAAAGAATTTAACATTGCGATTTTCTTGCTTATAGGATGGAACATTGGGCTATCTGTAGAATTATTTTTGGAACTTCTAAATACGCTTTTTGAAAAAAAAAAATTTGGAAGCGAAGGAAACCATAGATAGAGCTCGGTGCCAAAGACGCTTTCCGTAAATTTCGCTAGAAATTTTCCTACGGAGTAGCTGGAAGGACCCTGCTGCCTCCATTCCAAAACGATGGCGTATATTCTATACCTAATAATAAAGCACGAAGTGTTTCTCCCGGTCCAACACTTTTTTAGACTGTTTTGCCCTTCCACTAAATTCTATATTAGTACATTGCCACCGTGTTGTCTATGTACCGCTTCGTTGCTTCCTCAAACCATGTGTTGTCTACATACCGGTTCGTTGCTTTTCTCAAACCATGCCTTCACCAGATCCCTACTTCCTCATTTTTTATTTTATCCATTACCTGTACGGGCCTGGCCCAATTCCTTGAGCACCATGCCCTGCCTGGTGCTAATTTTCCGTTGGATTCTAATTAGTCCCACCTCGCTCTTTTATACAAAGTCTCACCAATTTATATAGGCTTAAATTTCTGCTGGAATATGCCTCGGATCAGGTCAGAAAGCTTAATTATAAGGAAGGAATAGAAGTCCCCGTATGCAGATGATGGGCAGCGAGTCTTTATGAATGAAAAAAGAGAAGCTCATAGCTGAGTGCTACTAAGAAATACGGAAAGAGAGGACTCTATGGCCTGAGCCGCGCATGGCTCTGAGTGCCTCGTAAGAAATACAAAGAGGACCCCATGCGAGGTAGAGCGGAGCGAGTGACAACCCCCACGGGGGCGACTGATCCAAAAGTGCAATCGTGTGCTATCTTGCTAGGTAATCTCGTCGTGGGATCATGGATGGGTTTGGAGTTGGACTTTGCTAGGTTTTTTCTCCTGGTGCATGAATTTAATTGTTTGGTCTGCTACTTAAACTCCACTTTCTATATTAATACCATCCAATCTTTTGAATCATTGCATGCCTTTTTGCTAGCTAAATTATGTCACTTTTTTCTTTAAATACATTGATTTGTCGTTCTCAGACAATATCCACAATTAATCTTGTTACTGGATTTTTTTGACATGTTGTTAGTGGATTTTATGAATTCATGTGTTAGTAGATTTTTTTTCCGCCGCAACGCGCGGGCATGTTTCCTAGTTTTCTCTAAACTCAAATTGAGTAATGTTTGACCATACTTAGAGAATAAACTACTCCCTCCGACCCATATTAGTTGACTTCAATTTTGATGTATCTAAACATGTTTTTGTGATAGATACATCCAAATTGGAGTCAACTAATATGGGTCGAAGGGAGTACCGATACTTACAAAAGCAAATAGATATAGTATAAAAGTATGTCGCATGATGTATATAATGATGTTAATTTCGTGTTGTAGACATTGATGATCTCTTTCATAAATTTGGTCAAATCTTTAGTTGTTTGTCTTTTATAAAAATTTATGTGTTTTTCAACAGAGGTAATACTACTCCCACCATTTTAAAACATAAGATGTTTTATGTTTATATTTAAAAAATTTAATGCGTAGATTCGAACATTTTATATTTTAAAACGAAGGGAGCAATACGTAGGCCCAGTTCTTTTGGCAGCTTAAAAAATAAGCTGTCCCCTTCCCAGCTTCTCTCATAAGCCACATGGCTTATTAGTCGAAGCTTCTTAATTAGTTATGAAATAATTATTTTGAAAGCTCTAACTAATAAGCTGGGGACTCGCGCGCCCCAAACCCAGGTAGCCACTTCGCATGTGTCACGCGTGGCGTGAACAATGGTTGGGCCGTGTTGGTACAGCTGTGTCTACCGGGACGGGACGTGTCGATGAGCGAGTCACGACAGCCGAGGTTTCAAACTTGACAAACAGGTTGCAGGTGAGATAAGATACGCATAGTCGCAAAAAAAGAAAGATAAGATGCGCATTTCTTGATGAGCACGAGCGTTGAACAGTCAGCCTTGGCCGCAGGAACCAACCTGATCATCCAGCGTCGGATCGTCCGTCCAAACAGCGCAGTCCAGAGCCCGTCGCTCTCTCGCGGTCCCGCAGCGCCCCGACGCCCGCTCGCAGAGACAACGATCAGAGGCGTTCAGCCGAGTGGTCGGCCAGCGACTATGCCCGGCGTTAACGTAATCGGAATTCGGGGAGACCTGTCACTGCCGAGTGCCGACTGCGTAGCTGAGCACGGACCAATCGCACACGAAAATATGTTGGTTTTTGTCCGTTTAAATCTTGACAATAAAATCATCGGATTTGCTAGTTCTCATGCGTCTGGGAATCTTTTTTTATGTCCCAGTCATCTCTTTCACCATTAGATCTACCTCGCGATTCATGCAATATAGGACTTACACATGAGTTGCAACCAGGTTATAATTAGGATTTTAATAAGTTGCAATTGGGTTGCAACTAAGAATTAGAATAAATTGTATAAGTTGCAACCTAGTTGTAACTGAGAATTAACACTATAGTAGGATGATGTCAGCGACTTAGGTAAGTAGTTTTTAGACGCCTTAGATCTAGTCACTTCCTAAAATCATCCGTGTCCATTTTGGTTGGAGGTGCTCCCAGTGGCAAAGATGCAAATCTTTTTCCATAATATTTCAATTTTTAACAAACTTTATTTATATAGGGAAAACATAAAAACATACTAAAAACTAAATAACCCGAGCTTCTGCTTCGCCTACTCGTCCTCGTCCATGGAGAGGTCGGTGAACGACGATGGCGACCACGGCGTCGAGGGCGACTGCAAAGTCATGTGTGGCTCAAAATGCCACTCCGCCCGCTCCTAGGCCATGCAGGTACGAGTTGATGTTGTGGCGGCGGCGGTGGTGGCTGCTACGTCGCCATAGCCGAGTCGTGCAGTGCCATGGCTATCCTGGACCAGCGCGCCCCTCCTCGAGCCGAGAAGCCTCCAAGGCAAGGCGAAATGCCTCCTCTAGGACGAGGTCCGGCGGTTGCAGGGCCATCTCATCCTCCTGCTCGACCTCCGCCATGTAGGCGAGGAGGCTCTCTTAGTCCACGGTGTTGTCGTTGTTCTACTCACCAGGAATGTTGTCGCTACCGCTACGCAGCGTCAAGGGCTCCCAGTCCTTGTCGTCATCCATCTCTATGAATTGGTGGATAACTTCAGGATGAAAGTTGCCCATGAACAAGGAACGACGACACGCCTCGTGCTCCAATCTATGAATGCAACCCATAAAGGTGTGTCGTGGCAGTACGCGTAGTCGTTACAGGAGTTGGCGGTAGAGGGGCGATCTCCGCATCCAACACTAGCACTTGAGGTAGCACAGGTGTCACTGGAACCCTGATCCTGTTCAGGTGCTAGTCGCCTCCCGATGCTCGAAGGGAACCCATTATCCCCATTGCCAGTGTGCCTCCTTGACAGGCATGGTGGCTGCGAGGGCGTGCACGCCGGAGTCACGACGTGTGCGCGTACACAACGTCTGTGCGCAACGAAATCGTGCATGCATGGTGGCTGTGGTAGTGGCGCGCGGGAGACGCACAAAGACAGTGGTGGTGAGGACGATCGGTGACGGCCCAAAGACGAGCCAACTTCGTGGTCATGCTTCATTGGTTTCTTCCACCATGACGGCTTGGCGGCGAAGTTGTGGGAGGGATGGGGAGCAGTCCTAGGTGAAAGTGACAAATGGCGCTTGACAGTTTGTGGGTGATATGGACGTGATTGCGGTCGTGTTTATGCCCTGGTCGTCGCCCTTGGCTATCAATGCCGTCTCAGCGTGTCGTCGCAACGGTTCTGGTCGCTAACCGCCCGCCAGTCTACGCCACATCAATGACATGTCCCACTACTGGAAAAACCATCTTTGGTTCGGCGTGAATAAGGCCAGCAGTCCCGGCCTGGCACAGACCACGACTAGTGGGAGCACTAGTCCCGGGCCGTGAGGCCTAACGGCTAGAAACGGCCGTAGTCACTAGTCCCGGGCCGGACCGGGTCATAGTCCCGGTCCTTGTATTATGGACCGGGACTAATGACCTCGAGCAGGCCAGCTGGTCTTTTCGTGGACTATTAGTCCCGGGTTGTATCATGGCCCGGGACTAGTTGTCCACCACTATATATTCTGCTTCCTGTCCTGCTGCCCTAAAGCATATGGTGGCCATTTTTCTCAAAGAAGCAAGAGAGTTCATGCCATTTTTTCTCAGGATTTGTCAAGATTTAGTTTGCAACACCTAAATCCAAAGCTTTAAAAGGTTAGAACTTCATTCTTTCATCTCTTATTGCTACTTTAGCTCTATAATGCTCTAGAAGTATAGAGATATGGATCAATGCATGCATGCTCTAGAAGTAGCTAGAAGGATTTTGATATATATGTGTAACAAATTTTGATTAGGCACATAGTTACTGAAAATTAAAATGTGTAATTTTAGAGTTTCAGAGCTTAGAATGGAATAATGTTTTCACTGATAGAACAATAATAAAAAACTCCACATTTATCATGTTGATTGTTTTCTCCAATTCACAAATTGGTGCATGTAAATTTTTCAAAATTCAAAATTAATGATCTAGAAGCTCTCAATATAACTTTTAATAATTTTATCATGTTATGTAATGGTTTTTGATATACTTTTACTATAATGCAGATGGTCCGGGAATAGATGTACGGTACTGACCGACGCTCTGGCGAGTTCATTAATGGTGTGCATGAATTCATCCGTGTTGCTGATATAAACAAGCACAATGGTTTTGTATTCTGTCTATGTAATAGATGTAGGAATCAGAAGGATTACTCTGACTCAAAAACCCTTCACAGCCACCTGTTGAAGTCCGGCTTCATGCCCAGTTATAATTGTTGGACCAAGCACGGAGAGAGAGGGGTTATAATGGAAGACAATGAAGAAGAGGAGGAGGATGACAACTATCATGGTTTCTCTAAGTACGGAGATACTTCCATGGGGGATGCTGAAGGGGAGGATGAAGAAGAGACACATGATGAATCCGCTGATAATCTTGGTCGGACCATTGCCTATGCACGAAGAGATTGTGAAACTGAAAAGGATAGGGAGAAGTTCAATCACATGTTAGAGGATCATAAAAAGTTGATGTACCCAAATTGCGAAAATGGTCTGAAATAGCTGGGCAACACACTGGAATTGCTGCGATGGAAGGCTGAGTGTGCTATACCAGACTCCTCATTTGAAAAGTTGCTGAAAATGATGAAGAATATGCTTCCAAAAGATAACGTATTGCCCGCCAGTACGTACGAAGCAAATAAGGTTGTCTGCCCTCTAGGTTTAGAGGTTTAGAAGATACATGCATGCCCTAATGACTGCATCCTCTACCGCGGTGAGGAGTATGAGAATTTGGATGCATGCCCGGTATGCACTTCACTTTGGTACAAGATTAGACGAGATGACCCTGGTGACGTTGAGGACGAGCCCCCCCCCCCCCGGAAGAGGGTTCCTGCCAAGGTGATGTGGTATGCTCCTATAATATCACGGTTGAAACGCTTATTCAGAAACAAAGAGCACGCCAAGTTGTTGCGATGGCATAAAGAGGAACGTAAGTCAGACAGGATGTTGAGACACCCCGCTGATGGGTCGCAATGGAGAAAAATCGATAGAAAGTACCCGGACTTTGCAGATGACGCAAGGAATTTAAGGTTTGGTCTAAGTACAGATGGCATGAATCCCTTTGGGGAGCAGAGCTCCAGTCACAACACCTGGCCCGTGACTCTATGCATCTATGACCTTCCTCCTTGGTTGTGCATGAAGCGGAAGTTCATTATGATGTAGTGTTGATCCAAGGTCCGAAGCAACCCGGCAACGACATTGATGTGTACCTAAGGCCATTAGTGGAAGAACTTTTACAGTTGTGGCACGAACCCGGGATACGTGTGTAGTATGAGCACAAACAGGAAGAATTTAACCTCTGAGCATTGCTTTTCGTAACAATCAATGATTGGCCTGCTCTTAGTAACCTTTCAGGACAGTCAAACAAGGAATACAATGCATGCACACACTGTTTAGATGAGACTGAAAGTATATATTTAGAACATTGTAAGAAGAATGTATACAATGAGCATCGTCGATTTCTTTTGGCCAAGCATCCCTTAAGAAAGAAAGGCAAGCATTTCAGTGCTGATATATTTGATATGGTCAAAGATTTGGATCAAATGGTAACCTTTGAAAAGGGTCCTGGCGGAAAATCTGTTCCGAAGGACGCTGAAGGACACGCACCCATGTGGAAGAAGAAATCTATATTTTGGGAGCTACCATATTGGAAATTCTTAGAGGTCCGCTCTGCAATCGATGTGATGCATGTGACGAAGAATCTTTGCGTGAACCTGCTAGGCTTCTTCGGCGTGTATGGGAAGACAAAAGATACACCGGAAGCACGAAAGGACCATCAACGTTTGAAAGACCCAAATGGCCTGCATCCAGAATGGTTTCAAGGTCATGCCAGCTACGCTCTTACCAAACAAGAGAAGGAAATATTTTTTGAATGCCTAAGCAGTATTAAGGTCCCGTCTGGCTTCTCGTCGAATATAAAGGGAATAATAAATATGGCAGAAAAAAAGTTCCAAAACCTAAAGTCTCATGACTGCCATGTGATTATGATGCAAATGCTTCCGATTGCATTGAGAGGGACTTCTACCCGACAATGTTCGAGTACCCATTGTGAAGCTATGTGCATTTCTCAATTCAATCTCTCAGAAGATAATCAATCCTGAAGATCTACCACGGTTACAGAATGATGTGGTCCAATGTCTTGTCAGTTTTGAGTTGGTGTTCCCACCATCCTTCTTCAATATTATGACGCACCTGCTGGTTCACCTAGTCGAAGAGATTTCCATTCTCGGTCCTATATTTCTAAACAATATGTTTCCCTTTGAGAGGTTCATGGAAATCTTAAAGAAATATGTTCGTAACCGTGCTAGGTTAGAAGGAAGCATCTCCAAGGGCTATCGAACAGAGGAGGTCATTGAATTTTGTGTTGACTTCGTTTCTGACCTTAGGCCGATTGGTCTTCCTCAATCGCGGTATGAGGGGAGACTGAGTGGAAAGGGTACTCTAGGAAGGAAATCAATAATATGTAGGTACGGACATTCTTACACCGAAGCATATTACACCGTTCTACAGAATTCTATCTTGGCAGCCCCATATATCGAGGAACACAGGAAAATATTACGCTCCAACAACCCTGGAAAGCATGACTCTTGGATTAGAGATGAACACATGAAGAGTTTCGGCAGTTGATTGTGTGGTGACCCAGCATACCACTACATGATGTAGTATACTATAGTCATTGACATAACACCAATGAAACACCGTTCACTAGTATTACATCTCTCAGAATGGCACAACAAAAACACAGCGGGTCCAATACATGGCTTAAAGGTTACAACTCACTCCTTTACATAAGATCCAGAGAACACTCTAGGTTAAAGAAAGAGAAAGAACTTCTTTTACGAAGAAGAATCAAAGATAAATACGCAAAATTATTATACTATTAAAATTAGTATTTAACTAAGGAATTGGCATTGCCGCTATTGCAACGCACTACAGAGGTAGGTTCTTTGGCTAGAGATTGTATTTCTATCTAGTCAGTAATTTCGTCTTCACTTGAGTTGAGATTTATGTTGTCTTCCTGGTCTTCATTGAAGAGCTTTAGCTGGTATTGATAAGTTCTGGAGCATATCTTGATGTAGACATCTTCTTAATGGCTTCAGAATCTAGCATGGGTTAAGAAGATACTTTGAGTACGAGCGTACTCAGCAAATTCACTAGAAAGGGAGTGTTTGATGCACTATAACTACTGACATGGTTATACCCTACGGGTACGTGACTTCAGCATACCTGGTCCAGCCCAAGGAAGGCCCACAGCAGATATACGCTGGCCCATGAAGATTTTCGGGTGACCAAGGCCCATGACGCCTTCGGATCCTTGGAGAGCAAGACTAGCATAGATAGGAAATTCAAAGGGGTAAAACCCTAGAACTTGTAACTGACTAGGACTATGCCCGGGACCTGCCTAAGTCTATATAAAGGCCAGGAGGGCACGTCCTAGATCTCTCGACTCATACTTTCGCACACACCTCCACGCCAGATCGAATATGCGCACCCTGTAACCTTCGGTTTCGCCGTAATCAAGAGCAGACAAGCAGGAGTAGGGTTTTCCCTCCGGGGGCCTGAACCTGGGTAAATCTCGTGTCCCCTGGTTGTTTGTCTGTTAATCGTTCCATGATCTCCAGCATCCCCATCTTCTCCAAAACCCAAGTCCATAACAATGGGCATTGACGAGATCAAACCTCGTCAATTGGCGCCGTCTGTGGGAATCGGGGCTGCTGATTGTGCGATCGTGACGGTCCCGACCCGATCGATCTACAACTCCGCAGCGATGGAGAATCACCTCCTCTTCGGCGCTTTCGACTTCACCGCCCACTTGCCGGCCACCATGAAGGATTTCGAGCCCGTAGGCGACGGACTCGAAATTTTGTTCGGGAGCTTCTGCTTCCAGGTGGGACAATCTGGCACCCTCCGCCTTCCTGAGCGGGTGCCCGTGCCATCAATCAGGCCCGCCTCGTGGGCTCCACATCCCGTGCTACGCACATCTCCATCGGCAGATGAGTTCTACGACAGCAGCAGCTGCAACTCCGATCTGTGCGATCCACCTTCGGATGAAGGGACCTACAGTTCCGGATCCGAAAGCTGCGGCAGTAGCGAACCGATCTACGAGCGCTACCAATGCGCCGCAGTCATCGAGGAGAAGCAAACGCCTAACCCGCCACCCAACACGAACCCCAACCCGCAGGACAGAAACGGCGGAAACGGCGGGAACAGAAGAAGCCAGTCCCCCCCCCACCCGAAGGGGAAAACAACGGCCACGTCATCCAACTTAGCAAAGAAGGATGGGTCCAGGCACGCCGTGCCGTCACAGGCGACATAGTCCTACCTGTGGACTCCCCACGTGACCTACTGATGGCGTACCACTACCTCCTCATCGAGGAGCACAAGAAGCAAGTCAAGATGCAGGAGACGCTCGACAAACGCAAGCAAGCAGCCTCTGAGTCCAGCGCGCGAAGAGCTGCGCTCTCTGCCATGGCACCCGGCTCTAGCACGAACGGAAACCAGGGAAACAAGCACCGCTCGCGGGTGGAGAACATGGATCCCAAGGAACGCCGTGATATGACCCGAACTCTCCACACATCGTTCATGGATATGGATGCCGACGGCAACATCATCCCGAAGAAGGCTCTTTTTGAGAGCGTCGACCTCACGGAGGGAATTGTTATGCTCCTCTGCATTCAAGACAAGCAAGTGTCAAAAAACAGGACCAGGATAAATAAGAGAGGCATTAAAAGGCAGATAGATACCTTGAAGCTGCCGAAGGTTCGCCTCCAGCGCCAGGCGCTCCTGCACCAGCCGCTTGGCCTCCTGCACAAAAGGCTGAAGACAAAGAAATAGCAGTAAGAAAAGGGCTTGGGGGCTACACCCAACACAAAGGAGTAAAAACAAAATTCGCACACGAAGACACTCGAGGGATCCTCCCGTGACATGAAGCAGGAAAACTTACATGCTCTGATGGTGACTCCGAAGGACCGCCTGCGAAATTCTGAGGTGCAACCACCTGCACCTCCTGCAACGGAGGATCCGGAGCCGCGCCACCCGAAGTCGCCACCGTCTGAGGAGGAGGAGACGCAATTTTCGACTCCCCCATCATCTCCCGCGCACCACCACTGGAGGAATCGTGGGAGGAATGCCTGCATACGAACCAATCAGCACAAGCACAACAATCATGAAGGAAAAAGGACAATAGTACAGCAAGAAACTTATGAGCCCAGTGAGCTCAGGTCAAAGACAGGAGGAGTCCTTCGGGCTCTCTTCTCCTCTTTCTTTTCTTCCTTCTTTCCTCCTTTTTCTCTTCCTTCTTCCGCTTTGCTGGCGGGTGCGGCACTACAGCCCGCACAGGAATGGCAGGAATGGGAGAAGAAGAACCTCCATGACCGTCACTATGACTCTCAAGGCACAGAGGGTTTCTGGGAGTCGGAGGAGTCGAGGCATCCGAAGACTCGCTGGAGCTCCGTGACCGTTTTCGCGTATGGTCCTCACTCGACTCGTCGGCATCCTCCGACGGAGATCGCGCCGACGGTAGCTCGGACACGGAATCAACCACTTCATTATCCGGGGCATTCGGATACCTTTCGGGCGCGGCGGTACCATGCCCGGCACTTTGAAGCTCTGCAAAATCAGAAGGAACTTTGTTAGCAAACAAAGGAAATAAAAACACAACCGACAAAAAGCACTACGTGCACAAATCTACACCTGCGGTACGGCCAACGTCGAATAAAATGGAGGAGTTAGCGACTTCTCCGGGATTTCTTCTCCGGCTTTGAACTTCAGCTGCGCGCGAAGGGCCCTGTCAAGATCCCCCTCGGACATTTTCTCAGCCGAAACCCTCGTCGGATCACGGCGCCCAGAATAAAGAAACATCGGGTGCGCCCTCGCTTGGAGAGGCTGCACCTTACGCTCAAGAAAAGTCCGGATGATGTCCACGTCGTTCACCTCCTTCTCCGGAATCAGCTGGAGATCCTCCACCCGACGGTAAAGGGCCTCTATCTCCGCCACCTCACCGTCCAAGATTTGGTTTTTCTAAGACCTTTTTCGCTCAATCATTTGGGAGGGGTCAAAGGGAACAAGACCAAAATCTTGCCCGGGCATTACGGAGTCGCGGATATAAAACCATCGCCTCCGCCAGTACTGGACAGATCGGACATGGAAAAGGAAAAGAAGAGCAGATTGGGACTAAGGGAGATGATGAAACCCCCAATGGGATACACACCATCCGAACCAGATTGCATCTTCACGGAATAGAGCTTCCGGAAGAGGCCAAAGTGCGGCTCAATGCCAAGCCAGCACTCGCAAAAAGTGATAAAACACGCAATGTGGAGAAGAGAGTTGGGAGACAGATGATGAAGCTGAATCCCATAGAAGAAGAGCAGTCCACGGAGGAAGTCGTGGACCGAAAAAGAAAACCCACGCAAAACGAAGGCGAGAAACATAACCCGATACCCAGATGGGGGACGGGGGATTACCTCATTGCCGGGGAGTTTGACGGCCTCCCTATCTTGCGGGATCAGGCCCCGCTCGCGAAGCTTGCGGAGATCGCTCTCCCGCGTCTCAGACCGTCGCCAGCCACCATCGGTGACACGAGTAGCGGTGGTGCCCTTCTTTGCTCCGGCGGCGCTGGTCCCAACCGCAGATGACGATTTCTTTGGCTTCCCCATGGTGCTACGGCGGCGCCGGCGATGAAAACGTAGAAACAATGACAGAAATGTGGAAGGAAACCCCAGCACGCAGCAAGAATTGCTACAGCGCCAGGAGGTAGTGAAACAAGAACTGATGCGGTGAAAACAAATCGAGGCTTCCCCCAATGATTATAACAGCGAAGACGACGCACGTCAGCCGTCCATCCAGAAGACCTAACGCCAACGGCAGATCTGGCCGTACACGTGTCAACATCACAACGAACCGTTGTTACCACGCCGTCCACTACGCGCGGAAATCGAGGAGACGCCGTAATTATATCCACGCCCCGTGTGACCGGTCAAATCAAAGTCAGCAAGTGGGACCCACGTTCGTCCAGTCAAGTCATCTCTGGCGTAGCAGACGCTTGAGGTCATTGATCGTCAGCACTGATGTCATCAAAAGCTATACTAGCACCAACTACAATTCTTTGGCTCCACAGCTAAGAGTACTCACTCGAATCTTCGATTCGACTAAATACTTAGGGGCTACTCCTATCAGGAGCACTGGCCGCGCACCCGGAAGATGAATAACGACAAAGTATTTCTTCGAGTCCTACGTCGAGTCTACGACTCCACTACGGACTCGGGGGCTACTCCCATAGGGAGGATGGATTTAAGCATCCGAATTTTTTTGAGTCCTACGGACTTAACAACTGAACAATGCTTGAACTAAAGTCTCTGCTCGAGTCTACGACTCGAACAGACACTCGGGGGCTACTCCCATAGGGAGCGCTGGTCGCGCACCCTATGAATTCTTCGATTGTGATCTTTCGGATCAGCACGCAAAAACTTTTTGGCATCTCTGCCCCAACAAACGTTGTGTAGCATCCCAGTTGTCTAACACCTGTAATGCTACTTGTTCTAGTAATAAAAGGGCCACTTCCAACATATAATTTTTGCATCATCATCATATCATGCTCATGTCATCATGCCACCTTGCATTTGAGCATCATATAAAACCCCTTCTGGTTTGGTTTTTATCTCATGTGCATTATTAATTGTAGTTGCCGCTTGATATTGTATTTGGATCTTGATATATTGTAAATGCCCAAGTTGAGTTGGGGGCATATCTCTTATTGACTCCATCACCTTTTCTTCACCACCTTGTTTTTCCACCATCCAACTAAATATGAGCTTGGCATTTATGGGTTTACTTCTAGCTCATGTGGGTTGGGATGGATCCTTTTTCTTTTCCACATGTTCTCATCTTGGCATCATTTTGTTTCCACATAATTGATGCATGAGAGCCACATGGCCACCTTTGCATGCCTTGTGAGTGGGACCCTTTCTCCCTAGCTTCCATATGTGTGTTGTTGGGGTTATCATCATGTGGGAATATTTTGTGGGCTTATTAAATATCTAGTGGCATATACACACTAGCAAGTCCCAAATATAATCCAATGTGATCATCTCCTCATACTCCACTTGGAATTCTTCCTAAATTCTTTTGCTTGGGCCTTATTTCCACACTTTGGGATGCATAAGAAAATGCCAGGTAATTAGTCTTGTTTTTACAAAGATAAATATGGTGTGGATTAACTATGCATGGCCCATGCAAGTACCCCTTAGCTTGACATTTGTTTTTATTTGGATTTTACAATGGCTCATCTCTCTCTACCCCTTAGGTTTGGTCTTGTTTGATCTTTGCCAAAACCTCATCACCTTTTTCCCCTTGCTCTAGTCTTGGTTCTTGTTAGAGCTTGTCTAGAGCAAGCTTAATCTTGTCAAGGGCCACTCCATCTCATCTTTCCCCTCTCTAAACCATATCCCGTCAAACCCTAATCTAACCCTAAACCTTCTCCCTCTCTAATCTTCCCTCTCCATGCCGAGCCTAACCCCAAGGTAACCTAGATAAAACCTAATCCTCTACACCATACCCGAGCCTCCTCATGCATGCTCACCCCTCCTCTCTCTAGCTAGCCGAACCTCTCTCCAACCCTAGCTCTAAACCTAACCCGAGCCATGCCTAGCCTAGCCCTAACCCGAGCCTCCCCTCTCCTCTCTTTCCTCTCTCTGCCTGGTGTGTTCCCCACCCGAACCTACCTCTCTGGACGCGCCTCTGGCCCACCTGGCAGCCCCTGCGCCTGCCTGCCCTGCCCTAGCGGACCCCTGCTCGAGCACGTGAAGGAGGCGAGAAAAGGTGGCACCCGAGCCACCTTCTTCCCAACCACTCCCGCACGGCATCTATTCCCTTCCCCCTCGCTCATACCTCCGCCCCACAGCCCTCTGCCTCGCCCAGATCTCCCCAGGCCGTCCCCTTCCTCTCTGGCTACCCCTACCACCGTCTTTCCCATCGCTGGCCACCGTCGGAGACCACCACCGTCTACTCGAATCAGCAGGCGGGCGAGGCGTTGAGGTTGTCGAGGAAGACCAGGACGCTCCCCTGCTTCGCCCAGTACACGCCGTCGCGGAGGAGAAGCTCCAGAACACCGGTACCAGCGCCGTCCGAAGACAAACCCTAGCTCCGCCCGGCCTTTGCCTCGTCGCTGATCCGCTGCTCCTCGGCCCGATCAGACCGCACCGACAGCCTTCCGGTGAGTCCCCGAACCTCCCTGACACCTCCGTCCTCGCCGTAGCTCGCTGTGCTCGCCGGACCTAGCGTCGAGCGCTCTCGGTGCGTCGCGTGCGCGTGCGTCCTCTGCGTCGCCGCGTCGCGGAGAACCTCACCTAGCCGCCTTGCTCCCTCCCAGCAACATCCCCGAGCCAGCCGCACTGGCTAGCCCCATCCGTGCGCACGGCCGCGACCCGCGTTCGAGCCCCGCTCTGCGCTGCGCGCGCGAGTTTTTCCGTCAGATCGCGGCGACGAAGATCCACAGTGACGCCACCCCTTTTTGCAGAAAACCCCCTGGTCTTTTTCCGCCTCAACCCGCAACCTTCTGGTCCACCTGTCAGCCTCGCGGTCGTTTTGCAGAAAGGTTCCTGGGCTTTATGCGTTCGCAACCCGCAGCCCTCGGACCGCCCACGTGTCGCGTCCTCGCTGGGTGACGCGTGTGCGTGGCCCCGCTGCAGCCGGCCCCACCTGTCTGCGTCTGTGGCTAGTATCCGCCGCGGTGAGAAAAGGTTTTGCGCCGCGTCAGTGACCCAGTCGGCATCGGCCCCACTCGTCAGCGACTGCGGCTAGGTCTATCTGAGTAGGAAAATGATTTCTGTTCTCAGTTTAAAACCAAACTTTCAAATTTAGTTTTTAATTCAAATTCCAATTTCAATTCTGATTTTAAATAACTTTAAAACTATAAATCCAAATATTATAAATGTTATATGTTTTTGAATCAGAAAAATGTGAGGATTTCAAATATGCCATTCAAATTGCCTTTTGCACATTTAAAATTCCAAATTGAATTAAATTACCACAAATGCCACTGGAATTTAAATAATTAATAACTTTTGATTTATAAATCCAAATTTAGCAAATGATATGTCTAAAATGATTAGCTCGACGAGACCTTTCTGTTTATGCTATCCATGACTTCAATTGCAGCATGCATCATAGAAAAATATAGTGTTCAGCAACTATTATGGCAACAAAATGTGATCCAAAAACCCCATTAAAAATGTTATTACTTGTCTTCCACACCTTACTATGCCATGCTACCTTATTACCATGTAAATTGTGCATCATTCATCATGGCATGACTGTTTGCTTGACGCATCTTATTCATATGCTTGTGCTCTATATTCATGTTGGCCTTGTTTGTTTGGTTTTTCTCGGATAGACACTGAGCAGGGGTTATATCAAGAGAACCAGGAGCACTACCCAGATCCGTCCCTCGCTTCAACTGAGTTGCCAAGCAAGCACTTCCACATGCTTGCATACATACAGTACCTATTGCCTCTATCTTATTCTTGCATCATTGAGTCGCGATTGCATTAAATTGAATCCCAAGTATTGCATAGCCTTTACTTTGGACCCCACCAAGCTTGTTCCTCCATCCCATGAGCCATTACTACAGGAGTTGTTTGAGCCATGCGAGTCGTAGAACAGCATGTGTAGGGTATGTGAGAGTCTGATGGATAACGAGGTACCTAAACAACTTAACCTGAGTAGTAATGGGATAACTAATGAAAGTGGCACCGGTGAGCAACATCTGCTATTTGGTTTTTCCTGCTCACTTGTGTCCCGTAAGACCCCGAGTACTTGATTCCTGTTCCAAGATTTATCGCGCTATCCACATCCGGGAGGTATATGGGACCCCCCTGAGTCAGAGCTTGATTCCGTCTTATTTCTTGGGGCCACAAACTAGTTTGAGGTTTTATTTACTATCCTGTACTTATTCCATGTTTACTGCTTTAATTAAATTGTGCGACAGATAGCACCTGTACTGTTTAGGCTCGTGGCATGATTCCGCGGTATCGACAAGCCCAGTCACACTTTCGGGTTCCCAGTCGTTTACAGCCGTCCCCACAACCTTAAGTCCGTCTCGGAGCCGGCCGGCTTCGTTGCGGGTCTACTTTAAGGGGTGGCCCCCTGAAATATTTCTGAATCTTGTGATTGCTTTGTCGTGAAGGCCTCGTTGGGTTTTGATTTGGTTTTTCCGAGGTTGATCGAGTGTGTGTTGTTATTTGTGCACCCCTGCAGGGTAAAACTTTCTGAAAGCCGTGTCCGCGGTTATGGACGACTTGGAGCACAGTTTCTCGACCATAGACAAGCATAACTAAAGTACCGCCTTTAATTTGACTAAGTAATTGACTAGTAAATAAGGCAACACTCATGGAATGGTTAATAAAATTGCTAACGGAAGGGGGGTTGTTCGTCCGCTTCCTCGTCGGTAAGCAGGGAGGAGGATGGATCTGATGGAATTACTATTATAACTGTTGTCATTAATTCACGGACATCCGTCTATCATTGGTTAGGCGGATGGTTAGCGAGTGTCTATAGAACTGCTAGGGTTTATCTTTTGCAGCAATTGCGTCACCCCCAGGTTGTGTCCCCTTTAGAGGCATTAAGACTTGCTGAGTACCCTTAGGGTCTCACACGATAAATTATTGGTTCAGATGAACAGGTACCCTCGCAGGACGGATACTGGGTGGAAGAGGCTGATGATGTGGGCAACGACCGTTCGGTGTAGAGATTCCGGGAACGGGGATCCGTGAGATCTGTGGTTGGGATGCGCTTATTTCTATGGCATCTTATGCCGATTTGCTTCTTATCCGTACTCGGACTTGTTTGCCGCTTCCGCATGATACTCTGATGTGTGTTGTATGAGGAAGTATCCTAAAATATTAGATCTATCTAGGTCATTTGAATCTTGCCGTATGGCGTTGCTATATTTTCCTTTCTTTCTAGATGGTATGGCTCTGATGTACTCTTGTATGGTGGCTTGCATACATACCCACTTGTGTATGTAGTTGATCCCTTCGCCTGCCGATTACGCCGCCCGTACAGGTCCCGTTGAGATGGTAGTGGTTGGGATGGCCGAAAGGTCTACCCGTGAGTGGCTTTTGGGGCCCCACCGTACTATTTCAACCACTACCGCTCATCCAGGCTTGTATCTAGGAGTGTAATTCACCGAGGTAGTTACACGTTGAGTGAGCGACAATCTCCTTGGCCACCCGAAACACCTCCGCGGTGACAAATGTTCGGATGCTGCGTCTGCGACGCAAAGATAAGACCTGCAGATATCATCTGACGGCCTGGCAACGTACATGACTACGCTCTGCTAGTACAAATCCATGTCAACAAGCGTGATGAAAAATCCCGACGGACGCGTTGGGTACATTAATTAAAATCACTGGAATTCCACTCCTGTAAGTCCTCCGCGGCCTGAGTCGAATTACGCCAGCACATGTTCCAGGTCCGAGATGAGGGACTCGAACTTGAAGAAGATCGTGTTGTTTCGTCCTAAAGACAGTTAACTGACCCTGATCCGTCGGGTGAGTCAGGCACGCGCGTCAACAATCCCTACACACATATACTATTAATACATAGTTGCACCCGAAAGATGGAAGAGTCCTCAGCCGAATCTACGATTCGACTGATCACTCGGGGGCTACTGACATGGTTATACCCTACGGGTACGTGACTTCAGCATACCTGTTCCAGCCCAAGGAAGGCCCACAGCAGATATACGCTGGCCCATGAAGATTTTCGGGTGACCAAGGCCCATGACGTCTTTGGATCCTTGAAGAGCAAGACTAGCATAGATAGGAAATTCAAAGGGGTAAAACCCTAGAACTTGTAACCGACTAGGAGGTCACGTCCTAGATCTCTCGACTCATACTTTCGCACACACCTCCACGCCAAATCGAATCTGCGCACCCTGTAACCTTCGGTTCCGCCGTAATCAAGAGCAGACAAGCAGGAGTAGGGTTTTCCCTCCGGGGGCCTGAACCTGGGTAAATCTCGTGTCCCCTGTGTAGCACCCCGGGTAAATCCACTATTAGAAAATCGCCTGTGTTTATCTGTGCATCATCCTGACAACATCATGCAGATTATTTTTGCCACAAACTATTTTACAAAGTCTATTTTTGTTTTCCTAGATGCCTCGTCTTATTTCAAATCAAACCCCGGCCTATTCCGGATATTATATTTTGTCTAAAATTGTTTACAAAAATCTCTTAAATAAACCAGGAAAAATATTATTATAACTATTTTAATCGGGGGAGGCAACCGTAGGCTAGGCCCAAAGGCCCAGCCCGTAGCCGCCTACAACCCCTTCAAACTAAACCCTAACCCTAGACCCAAAGCTAAACTACCCCACTCCCTCTCCCCACCGCTGCCGCCACCCACTCATCTCAACGCACGCACCTGCAGCGATGGAGCACACACGCGTCCCGCACTTCCAACAACCCCGACCCCGCACTATGCCCGCTCCCCCTCTTGTCGCGATCTGCACGCCACCTTCCCTCCCTGATCCTGAACCGCCCTTGACCCCACTCCCCGCCGCCACCATCCACCACACCGCGCATGCGACCCACACCCCACCCCGCGTCAAACTCTCCACTTCGGGATCTCCGCCCACGTGCCCAACCCTGTCGCCCCGATGCGGCCCTCCCCTCGTCTCCATCGACGGCCGCGGCCAGTGCCACCACCGTGGCTCTCTCTTGCCCTGCGCCGGCACACCCCCGAGCACCTCCCGTCGCCGCCGACCCTGCTGTCGCCCTCGCGCCAGCGAGCCCGCGACCGGCGCCTCTCCTCTCGTCCCTGCAGAGCCGCGCCGCCAAGAGGATCCCCTCCAGCTACCTAGCGCCCCGCTCGCTCGCGAGCCCGCCTCGACGTCGCCGCTACCGCCATGACCCTCATCGCCGGTTCGCTTCTATGCCACCGCCAGGAGCGCTCGCCATCGGACGCCGCCGGTCCTCCCCCCTCTGCAACACCGACGCCCAGCACCATCTCCTCCTTCCCCAGGGCGCCACCGCCGCCTGGGACTCCCTCCTCCTTCTCCTCTCCCGACCGGCCGCCACCCCTCCCCGTCAGCGCCTCCTCGAGCCCTCACAGGCCTGCCCCTCCTCGACGCGTGGCCCAGCTCGCTAGGCCCCATCGCCGGCCTTCCTCTACAGCGAGCGACGCCGCTGGCCTCTGCTTCCTCCTCCCCGTTGAAGGGAATATGCCCTGAGAGGCAATAATAAAGTGTTTATTATGTGTATTCCAAGTATATGATAGATGTTTATTTTGCATGCTATAATTGTATTAATACGGAAACGTTAATACATGTGTGTTTAATAAACAAACAGAAAGTTCCTAGTTATGCCTCTCTCATAAACTAGCTCGTTGATTAACAAGATGATCAAGGTTTCCTGATCATGGACATTGGATGTTGTTAATAACGGGATCACAACATTAGTGTAATGGTGTGATGAACATTCATCCGAAGTATAGCATTACGATCAAAGTCATTGAGTTTATATTGCTATAACAACTTACGAAGTGATCCTAATCCTTAGACCATGAGATCATGTCAATCACTAACACCGGAAGAGTTTCTTGATAACATCAAACGTCACACCGTAACAGGGTGATTATAAAGATGGATTCAGAACTAATAAAGTGTTATGTTGAGGCTCATGGATCGAGAGTGGAATTTTTTCATCCCGATGACGGATAGATATACTCTGGGCCCTCTCGGTGATATCACATTGATTAGCTTGCAAGCAAGTGATTTGATCACTAGAATGTTATATCACAGGAACGAGAAAAGAGTGCATGTCGGTAACGAGATCAAACTAGGTATGGAGATACCGATGATCGAATCTCGGACATGTAATATATCGTGAAACAAAGGGATTAAGATACTAGCGTAAAAGGTTCCGACGATCACAAGAAAGTCATCGTTGAATGTGTGGGAGTCAGTATGGGTCTCCAGATCCCGCTTCTGATTATTGATCCGAGAAGGGTATCGATCATGTCCGCATTATTCACGAACCGTAGGGTGACACACTTAAGAGACACCGACATCCAATTGGAGCAAATGTTTCATGCCGAAAGAATGAACAAGCGCAGGAATTTATTTCACTAGATACCGAAACAGGTTTTCGGGTGAAATTGCATAAAGTGGTTATGCATGTGAAATAGAATTCTAGCAAGGGGTTATTTGTGAATGTTTGTCATTAAAGTAATTGAAAAAATTCTGAATAAAATAAAAGAGTTTTATTTAATGAGAGTTTGCATTAAATTTGGTGGAAATTTAATGGGAATTTGAGTGGACTTTTGAGTGGAGGGATTTTAAAGGGCATTTTGTGAGTGGAGTGTCCACCCACATGAATGAAGGAGGGGAGGGGTCAACCCCCATGGCCGGCGGCCACCCCCTTGGGTGCCCCCTCCTCCTATAAAAGGAGCCCCCCTCCTCACTTGTCTCTCACACCTCCTCGTGAAGGATCTCTCTCCCCCTCTAGAATTTATCCCCCATGGTCTCGGACTAGCGAGATACATATTCCCGGTGGCTATTCGGCAAGAAAGAGTTGTGCTTCCGCTGCATCGCTGGAGCGAGGAGGCGGAGGTTGCTCGGTGCCTCGAACGTGTGTGCGAGCACGGATGCGCTGCTGATTTGCGGCGCTAGGACTTCCTCTCGATCTTGAGATCGGCAAGAGATCGTCTACATCAACCACGAGTTGAACTCGTTAAGCTTTGTCGGTCTTCAAGGGTATGTTCTCTACGGATATACATCCGCCCGTTGTTTGTATCTAGTAGATAGATCTTGGTATATAGTTCACATCGTAGAAAAAATTTTGTTTTCTATGCTGCGAACCCTACAGTGGTATCAGAGCCGGATCTATGCGTAGATACTTTACACAGGTAGTACACATATGAAGTATGTGGGCGATGATGATCATGTTGTTGCTCCTTTGTTGTAATTTTGGATATTGGTGGCATAGTGGGATGAAGCGGCCCGGACAAACTTTACATGTCCTCGCACATGAGACCTGTTCCACGCTTGACATGCAACTAGTTTGCATAAGTGGCTAGCGGGTGTCTGTCTCTCCTACTATAGTCAATATCTATTTTGCAAGCGAGTTGTCAACAATTTGATTATCCTCGTTGTGGTTCATGTTCGTAGGTAAGAACGGTTCTATCTCGAAAGCCCTAAGCCACGTAAAACTTGCAATGGATAAATTAGAGGCGTCTAGTTTAGATTGTTGCTGGGCTAGTGTTATGATATGGTAGTGTTGTAAGTAGAAGTATGAGATGATACTCTTACAACACACATAGAGTGTAAAATCCATAGACCTTGGATTTACACATATAGGTATGATAGTGATCATACCACGATGCACATGATAGAGATCATCTGCGGGAACCATATAATTTCACTAATAAACATATGATGTTTGATAGCATCTTATATTGCTTGTTTAGCGCTTTGTTAGCATAATAAGATGATCCCTCATTTAAATATCAAGATAAGAATGTGTTCTTCCTTTAGTATGCACCGATTATGTTTTCGTCGCTCCAATACATCACGTGATGATCGGGTGTTCTTGGATCCACAACCATATTTCGGGTGTAAAACAGTTACACACGCGAATACTAAGGTTCTAACTTGGCGAGCCTAGCATGTACAGACATGGCCTCGGAACACGGACCGAAAGGTTAAGCATGAGTCATATAGTTGATATGATGCCCATTTGATGCTCGCCTTTGAAGCTATACCGACTCACGTGATGATCGGACTTGGTGTAGTGGATTTGGTTCATGTAATCACCAAAAAGGCACGAGGGATGTCGTTTTTGAGTGGGAGTTCATTCGTAATATAGATTAGTTGAACTCAATCTATCATACACTTAGTCTAAACTTTACAAATTCTGTTGTAGATGGCACCACCTCCTTTTAATTTCAATGTGTTCATGGAGAAAGAGAAAATAGCAACGAACGGTAGCAACTTTACCGAATGGGCCATGAATTTGAGGATTCTCCTCTCTGCTGCACAAAAGCAATATGTGCTAGAAGCGCCGTTAGGCCCCCCACCTTTAGATGATGCCCCTGACGAGAAGAAGAATGTCTATCAGACTCTTCAGGAGGACCACAACTTAGTTCATTGCGGCATATTGTATGGGATAGAGCCGGAACTTCGAAAGCGTTTCGAAAACGACAATGCATTTGATACAATGGGTGAGTTGAAAATGATTTTCGACACACATGCTGCTGTAGAGAGCTACAACGCTTCAGAAAAGTTCTTTAGATGCATGATGGAAGAGCACAGCTCCGTTAGTGAGCATGTACTCAAGATGTCGGGTTATGCCGATAAGCTTGTGTCCTTGGGAATATCGATTCCCATTGACTTAGGCATCCATCGTGTTCTGTAGTCTCTGCCACCTAGCTATAAGAGCTTCGTGATGAACTATAATATGCAAGGCATGAAGAAGTCTCTCCCCGAGCTTCTGTCAATGCTTAAAACTGCAGAAGTGGAGATCAAAAAGGAACATCAAGTGTTGATGATCAATAGGAACACTGGTTTCAAGAAAGACAAGAAGGGAAAACGGAAGGGAAGTAAGGGCGGCAAGCCTGTTGCCGCGCCTGAAAAGAAACCCCGAGTTGGACCTAAGTCTGATTTCGAGTGCTACTATTGTAAGGGGACTGGCCACTGGAAGCGCAACTGCCCCATGTATCTGGCAGACAAGAAGGCCGGCAAGGCAAACAAAGGTATATATGATATACATATTATTGATGTGTAGTTGACTAGTGCTCGCAGTAGCACCTGGGTATTTGATACCGGTTCAGTTGCTAATATTTGTAACTCGAATCAGGGGCTACGGAACAAGCGACCGCTAGCAAGGGGTGAGGTCAAGATGCGTGTCGGCAATGGATCAAGCATTGATGTGATCGCCGTCGGAACGCTGCCTCTCCACTTGCCGTCGGGATTAGTTAATAAATGTTATCTGGTGCCTGCACTGAGCATGAACATTGTATCTGGATCGTGTTTGATGCGAAGTGGTTATTCATTTAAATCCGAGAACAATGGTTGTTCCATTTATATGAATGAAATCTTTTATGGTCATGCACCGATGATGAATGGTTTATTTCTATTAGATCTCGATGATAATGTTACACATATTCATAATGTTGATGCTAAAAGGATTAAACTTAATGATGATATATCCGCATATATGTGGCACTGCCGTCTAGGTCATATTGGCGTTAAACGCATGAAGAAGCTCCATTCGGATGGACTTTTGGAATCACTGGATTATGAATCATTTGATACATGTGAGCCATGCCTTATGGGCAAGATGACTAGAACGCCGTTTTCCGGTTCAATGGAACGGGCGACAGATTTATTGGAAATCATACATTCTGATGTATGTGGTCCAATGAGTGTGTCGGCGCGAGGTGGATATCGTTATTTTGTTACTTTCACGGATGATTTGAGTAGATACGGTTATATCTACTTGATGAAACACAAGTCTGAAACCTTTGAAAAGTTCAAGGAATTTCAGAATGAAGTGGAAAATCATCGTAATAGAAAGATCAAATTTCTACGGTCCGACCGTGGGGGTGAGTATCTAAGTTACGATTTTAGCACTCACATGAAAGAGTGTGGAATTGTTTCACAACTCACACCTGCCGGAACACCACAGCTAAATGGTGTGTCGGAACGTCGTAATCGTACTTTATTAGATATGGTTCGATCTATGATGTCTCTGACGGACTTGCCGTTGTCATTTTGGGGTTATGCACTAGAAACTGCTGCATTCACTTTAAATCGGGCACCATCTAAATCCGTTGAAAAGACACCGTATGAATTGTGGTTTGGAAACAAACCTAAGCTGTCATTTCTTAAAGTTTGGGGATGCGATGTTTATGTGAAGAAACTTCAACCGGATAAACTCGAACCCAAAGCGGAAAAATGCGTCTTCATAGGATACCCTAAAGAAACTATTGGGTATTCCTTCTATCATAGATCCGAGGGCAAGGTTTTTGTTGCCAAGAATGGATCCTTTCTAGAGAAAGAGTTTCTCGCGAAAGGTGTGAGTAGTCGGAAGGTAGAACTCGAAGAGGTTGTGGAACCTTCTCTTCAAAGTATGGCGAGTAGCGCAGCGCCGGAAGTTGTTCCGGAGTTGGCTCCACCTGTTGAAGAGGGAACTAATGATAATGATCATGAAACTCCGAAAGAGAGTACTACCGAACCTCGCAGGTCAAACAGGACGCGTGCAGCTCCCGAGCTGTACGGAAATCCTGTCATGAATTTCATGGTTGATGAAAATGATGACCCTGCGGCGTATGAAGAAGCGATGATGAGCCCGGATTCCAACAAATGGTTAGAAGTCATGAAATCCGAGATGGAATCCATGTATGAAAATCAAGTTTGGAACTTGGTGGAATTACCTCACGACCGAAAGGCCGTGGAGAACAAATGGATTTTCAAACGGAAAACTGATGCTGATGGTAATGTGACCGTCTATAAAGCTCGACTTGTCGCAAAGGGGTTTCGACAAATTCAAGGAGTTGACTACGATGAGACTTTCTCTCCCGTAGCAATGCTAAAGTCAGTTAGGATTATGTTAGCAATTGCTGCATATTTCGATTATGAGATATGGCAGATGGATGTCAAAACCGCGTTTCTCAATGGTAATATTGAAGAAGAGTTGTATATGATACAACCAAAGGGTTTTGTCGATCCTAAGGATGCTAACAAGGTGTGCAAGCTTCAGCGATCCATCTATGGATTGAAGCAAGCATCACGAAGTTGGAATCTCCGCTTTGATGAGGTGATCAAAGAGTTTGGATTTGTCCAAACTTATGGAGAAGCTTGTATTTACAAGAAAGTGAGTGGGAGCAATGTGGCATTTCTGATATTATATGTGGATGACATATTATTGATCGGAAATGATATAGATCTTTTAAACAGTGTTAAAAGTTATCTAAACAGCAAATTTTCAATGAATGACCTAGGTGAAGCGTCATACATATTAGGCATAAAGATCTATAGAGATAGATCTAGGCACCTAATAGGGCCATCACAAAGTACATACCTTGATAAGATTTTAAAGAAGTTTAAAATGGACGGAAGTAAGAAGGGGTTCTTACCTATGTTGCAAGGCAAGACATTGAGTAAGACTCAAAGTCCGGCTTCGGCGGAAGAAAGAGAGATAATGGACAAAGTCCCCTATGCTTCAGCCATAGGCTCTATAATGTACGCCATGCTATGTACAAGACCGGATGTGGCACATGCTATTAGTTTGAATAGTAGGTACCAATCGGATCCAGGTTCGGAACAGTGGATAGCGGTCAAGAATATCCTTAAGTACTTACGAAGAACTAAGGATATGTTTCTTGTATACGGAGGTGAAGAAGAGCTCGTCGCTAAGTGTTATGTCGACGCTAGCTTTGACACCGATCCGGATGACTCTAAGTCTCAATCCGGATACGTATTTCTCATGAATGGCGGAGCGGTTAGTTGGAGGATCTCCAAACAACCTGTGGTAGCGGGATCAACAACGGAGGCCGAATATGTTGCTGCTTCAGAAGCGGCTCAAGAAGCAGTTTGGATGAAGGAGTTCATATCCGAACTAGGAGTGGTGGCAAACGCGTTGGACCCAATGGTGATCTATTGTGACAACAATGGTGCCATTGCTAATGCCAAAGAGCCAAGGTCTCACAAGCATTCCAAGCATATTAAGCGCCGGTTTCACTCCATCCGCGAGCATGTCAAGGATGGAGATATAAAGATTTGTAAAGTACATACGGATCTCAATGTAGCAGATCCGTTGACTAAAACTCTCCCTAGAGCAAAACATGATCAACACCAGAACTCAATGGGTGTTAGATTTATCACTATGTAACTAGATTATTGTCTCTAGTGCAAGTGGGAGACTGAAGGGAATATGCCCTGAGAGGCAATAATAAAGTGTTTATTATGTGTATTCCAAGTATATGATAGATGTTTATTTTGCATGCCATAATTGTATTAATACGGAAACATTAATACATGTGTGTTTAATAAACAAACAGAAAGTTCCTAGTTATGCCTCTCTCATAAACTAGCTCGTTGATTAACAAGATGATCAAGGTTTCCTGATCATGGACATTGGATGTTGTTAATAACGTGATCACAACATTAGTGTAATGGTGTGATGAACATTCATCCGAAGTATAGCATTACGATCAAAGTCATTGAGTTTATATTGCTATAACAACTTACGAAGTGATCCTAATCCTTAGACCATGAGATCATGTCAATCACTAACACCGGAAGAGTTTCTTGATAACATCAAACGTCACACCGTAACAGGGTGATTATAAAGATGGATTCAGAACTAATAAAGTGTTATGTTGAGGCTCATGGATCGAGAGTGGAATTTGTTCATCCCGATGACGGATAGATATACTCTGGTCCCTCTCGGTGATATCACATTGATTAGCTTGCAAGCAAGTGATTTGATCACTAGAATGTTATATCACAGGAACGAGAAAAGAGTGCATGTCGGTAACGAGATCAAACTAGGTATGGAGATACCGATGATCGAATCTCGGACATGTAATATATCGTGAAACAAAGAGATTAAGATACTAGCGTAAAAGGTTCCGACGATCACAAGAAAGTCATCGTTGAATGTGTGGGAGTCAGTATGGGTCTCCAGATCCCGCTTCTGATTATTGATCCGAGAGGGGTATCGATCATGTCCGCATTATTCACGAACCGTAGGGTGACACACTTAAGAGACACCGACATCCAATTGGAGCAAATGTTTCATGCCGAAAGAATGAACAAGCGCAGGAATTTATTTCACTAGATACCGAAACATGTTTTTGGGTGAAATTGCATAAAGTGGTTATGCATGTGAAATATAATTCTAGCAAGGGGTTATTTGTGAATGTTTGTCATTAAAGTAATTGACAAAATTCTGAATAAAATAAAAGAGTTTTATTTAATGAGAGTTTGCATTAAATTTGGTGGAAATTTAATGGGAATTTGAGTGGACTTTTGAGTGGAGGGATTTTAAAGGGCATTTTGTGAGTGGAGTGTCCACCCACATGAATGAAGGAGGGGAGGGGGCAACCCCCATGGCCGGCGGCCACCCCCTTGGGTGCCCCCCTCCTCCTATAAAAGGATCCCCCTCCTCACTTGTCTCTCACACCTCCTCATGAAGGATCTCTCTCCCCCTCTAGAATTTATCCCCCATGGTCTCGGACTAGCGAGATACATGTTCCCGGTGGCTATTCGGCAAGAAAGAGTTGTGCTTCCGCTGCATCGCTGGAGCGAGGAGGCGGAGGTTGCTCGGTGCCTCGAACGTGTGTGCGAGCACGGATGCGCTGCTAATTTGCGGCGCTAGGACTTCCTCTCGATCTTGAGATCGGCAAGAGATCGTCTACATCAACCACGAGTTGAACTCGTTAAGCTTTGTCGGTCTTCAAGGGTATGTTCTCTACGGATATACATCCGCCCGTTGTTTGTATCTAGTAGATAGATCTTGGTATATAGTTCACATCGTAGGAAATTTTTTGTTTTCTATGCTGCGAACCCTACACCCGTCCGCCTAGCGTCAATCGCCTCGTCGGCCATCTCTGCAAGCACTGCTCCCCGCCTCGGCGTCCCTCCTCTCGCGGCCACCCCTGCGAGCCTGCCCTTTTGCGACCCTCTCCCGCGAGCAGCATGTCCCACACAACCGCCACCGGCAGCCGTCGTAGACCGGCAGTGCCCCGACTTCTCGCTCGCCTCCGGCCTCTGGCCGCTGTCGTCCTCTGCTGCACGTCCTCTGTTCCCGTCCCCTTGGCGCGTTCTCATCCCCCTGGCGCGTTCCCGTGGCCTCCCCGTGTGTTCTGCCTGCAGGCAAGCATGTTCCTTTCAGAGCCTCGGCTTCTGCCGGTTCAGGCCACCTGTCGGCGTGTTTTATTGCGGTGCAACCCAACAGTACCCGTAATCCAATGTGAGAGGTTGAAGCTGCTAAGGCCAAACCAAAGAGCGCCAAGGTCCTCTCAAAGTCGGAACCTAAAGTCGATGGTATCGGATCGACGAGAGCTTCCTCTCGGAACTGAAGACCAAAGCCCTGCACCGGCGTCATGATCTTCCTCATGGACGCCGAGAAGCCCGATACCCGGAGTCCAAAGGCCGAACCTCGTCGAACCACCTCAAACCCAAGATCTTCGCCCTGACGTGTGACCTCTTCCGAGCCCTATTTTATAAATGATATATCAACTATTGCATATTTAATTGTTCATACTCGCATACATATTGTGGGTGTTTGGGGTATTTCAACTCATCTAATAAATAAATATGGAGGCAATATGTGGGCTTTTATAGTCTAATATCCGCTCCATCTAAATTTGTATAGCAAACCGATGCCATGTCCCGACTTGTTAAGACAACATTTAAATTGCGGGGTATCTAAATAACATGAAGTATTTAATTAAATGTCGGGATCCGATTCCGCTTAATATTGCCTAATTGCATCGCATCTTTGTCATGCCATACATCATACATGCATCATGCCCGGTCTTCTGCCGTACTCTTAAATAGTGCATCTGGTGTTTCTTCTAGTGTTTTGCTTCTTCACGGATAAGGCCGTTGAGTTAATGCGAGTGTCGACCCGATCTTTGTATGAACCTTCAGAAATGTTTCTCAGGCGAGCATTCTCCCCCTTTCTACCTATTTTACTTTTATATTCTTTATTTCCTCCTGTTGATCTATTGCTATCTGTGTTGCGATGCTCTAGTTTTCGTACGCGGGATATCCCTTGCAGCCTTATATTGCCTTGGACACATCCTATTACCTGTTGGTTGGTAGATAGTTGGACTTGCGCGTCGTAGTCGCTTGCTCAACTGCTGTTGCGTGTCGTCAAGTACCACAGTTGTTGGAGTAATGCCGCATGTCTAATATTGGAGATGATCATGGATTTAATTACCGTTTAATAACTAAAATTGAAAGTAGGTAAATGCAGAGGCACCGGTGGGTAATAGACAATATTTGGATTTTAACCGCTCACTGGTGTCCCGTAGGACCCCGAGTTCTTGACACCTGTTCCGAGATCGAGCGCGCTAACCACAGGTGGGGTGTGTGGGCACCCCCATCGATTTAGTACCTGATTTCAAGTACTGTACTGGGGGACACAAGTAGTTTGGGGCTTTATTACTATCCTGTACTTATGCCATGCTTTACTGCTTTATTTACGATTGCGCGTGGAGCGCCTGTACTGTTTAGGAACCCCGTGATACGTTTTCGCTGTATCGACAAGCCCAGTCACACTTTCGGGTTCCCAGTCGTTTACAGCCGTCGACACAAACCCTGGGTCCGTCTCGGAGACCGGCCGACTTCGTTACGGGTAGCTTAGTGGGGTGGCCCCCCGTGCTTGCTTTGGGTCTGGGAAACATCGTGTCCGAAACCCCGTCAACATACCGTTGGGTGTATGTTTTGTGATCTTGTACCTACCTGATCTGACAACAAGGGTGTAGGTGCGTGTGGAAACTTTGGTGCACCCCTGCAGGGTTAAATCTTTTTGAGAAGCCGTGTCCGCGGTTATGGACGACTTGGAGCACAGTTCTCGATCATAGACAACTATAACTAAAGTTTACTGTTATAATTTGACTTGTATCCGATATGACTAGTAATCAGCTTCACTACAACGGAATGGCTAAATAAAAGTACCAACAACTGCTGGGTTTGGGATATCTCATGCTAATTGTATCTGACTAGTAAGTGTTGCAACTACAACGGAATGGTTAACTAAAAGTGCTCACTACTTATTATATCAGGATGACTATCTATACCTGACTAGTAATTGCTGCAACGACAACCAAATAAATAAAACTGCCAACTGTGTGAGTTCCTCGGTTGACTTCCTCGTTTGGTCACGAGGGGGAAATACCAGGATGGGTATGTTTGGTGGTAGTATCAGGTTGGTTCCGAATAGGTATTTCTTATCCCTCTTTGATAGCCGATAGTTATATCGAGTCTCTATAGGTTGTTTAGTGCATGCTGCGCTGCCGCTTTAGTCCACCATACCTATGTAGGCGAGGACCGCCGAATTCTAGTCTCGCCGTGTACTGGCCTCAGTACTGACCGCTCTCTTTTTCCTTTGCCCTTTGTCGGCACCCCTTTTGTTTTTAGCAGGTTTTGAGATCGACGTCGTTAGCAGGGTTACCCTTCCGGCTTGGCCTGGGCAGGGTTATGGATGCCATTGGTTATTCTTCAGGGCTCTTAGCTCCATTTGCATCTTGTCCGTAGTCGGACATTGTATTGTTTTCAAGGTGATTTGGATCTTTGTACTGCATATCTGTATTCTTGACTCATGGAGTTGTGTTGTATATATTTGTTTTATGGGTTCCATCGTGGACTAATGTGTAATGATATTACTTCATTTTCCACCCGCACGAAAGTGCCTGGTGGGCACCTTTGAATCGTTTCTATGCGGGTTTGGCGGGAAGCGCTGAAAAAACTTGCATAGGGCCGATTCCGAGGGTGTTACACCCTGGTTGTTTGTCTGTTAACCGTTCCACGATCTCCAGCATCCCCATCTTCTCCAAAACCCAAGTCCATAACAATGGGCATTGACGAGATCAAACCTCGTCAACTACAGCCACATACCGTAGGTCGTAGGCAATGCAAGTTTTCATAAACATTTCTTCAAAGGTTGCTTTTATTCTGAAAAGCTATGTCCGTCAGCCTTCACGGGTTTACTAGAACCTTCATGGGGTTCCTTTCCCGCCGCGTTCGCAGCTCCTTCCCGGAACAGGGAGTAACAAGTTACAGTTCTTACACTCTGCAGAGGTGCGTTACTTTACCCATGAAAGATCAACTCTTTGTTGCACAACCGGGCAGCTTATTCCCGTCCACAATTCCATGATGTGGGGCCCAGAAGATGATCCAAGCCAATCACTGCCCCCTTCGCGACCCTGCATGCCTCCTTGGTGTACACCATGCCCACATAAAGAATTACGGCAATGGTTTGTACAAACCGTTTGATGTCAGAACTATCGTGGGACGTTGAGGGTTCCCACCCATATGCTGCATATCCTCTACGAATTACCAATTAATATGCACGCTACGAGGATAACAGCCACGACCTGCACATCTGGCTTCATGCGAGAGGAAGAAGATACAGCTGACTTCTCCGTCCCATTCCAAATCTCATGGTCAACGCGTAATATACGGCGCAAGAATCACTGGCGACATTGGTTGTTAAGTCCTAGGTGATATAGTTTTGAAGAGTGGTATTCTAAGTGTCAGGTTAATAGATTCGCTGATCACCCTGGATCAGTAATCAATAGTCCCCATTATTATTGAAAATAGTGTTTTCGGACCTTTTTCAAATGCAGGTAAAGACAACACTGGCGTTGTAAAATACTTTACAGAAAATAATCAAAGGACATGAGCAAGTGTGAACTTGCCTTTTGTGATTGCAAGATTATGCACTCACGGTCTTCGAGTCAGTATAAGATCCAAAATTTGAAATCAGCATCATTGGTCCGGTAAGGACTAATGTTTAAAGAAGCAATATGCTTTTATGCATAAGTAATGTGATGCGCGTTCTAAGCGCAAATCCTGGGAATAATGTTGTCCTAGGGTTTGGGTTCCGAAAATGGTTACTTTGGAATGTGTGGTCCTTTTAGATAAGTTTCATAGTTGTACTTTTATTAGAGTTTATGAGTGGTTGTAAACAACACATATGTAGGAGTAAAGTATAGATAATTATGACATAATAAATATGATTACTTATACAAGGTTTCTGATTTAAAGTGGCAAAAAGGATAACCTTCGAAGAAAAGGTTTCCCTTCTAAGGTCTAAACAAACTTTGTGGTTAGTTAGTGATGTCATTTTTCTGCTCAAATAGTTTGGCTTGAGTTGCTTTATAGTTTAACTACTTCAGACCAAAGTTAACTATAAAACTTATAATAATGCTTATAGTGTTACATTAAGATTTTGTATACTAAAGTTAACTTTAAAGTATAGCTAGTTTTGAAAACATCGTACTTATAGATTGGTATCTTGTATATCTAAAATGTTTTCTTTAGGTTAGTTAAGAATGCTATTCTGTTACTTGAGTTAATGGTGTCTGTATGTGAGTATGGAGTAATATCATTTATCTTTTATAGATGAGTGAGTATGGTATATGAACCCAAGATAATGTTACTTAACTACTTAGGAATTTATATAGTGTTGTAGTAGTTATTGTAATTTGGTAGTTAATATAGTTTAGAAAAGATTTGATTGTTCACAAGTTGTTCTTTAAGGAGTTTATTATTAGTGGAATTCTTCTTAGAAGATAATCTTTATTTATGGTTGGGGATATTTATAAAATAGGGACATTTCTAATGTTTTTAAACTATTATGGCATTATATTATTTATATTTAAGATCTATACTATTTATCAGACTTATTTGATTCATTTTAGGAATATTAATAATTTTTATTTATCTTTATATGAATTATTAGTGAAGTAAATAAGTTTAGATTTGAGTTATTAAAATATTTAATTTTCATTTAACTCAAAAGTAGAAGTTTAGATTTTTAATATGTAGATATTATTTTTGTGATCTTTTTGGTAGATTACATTTATTTTTGTGATTTATAAATAATAAGATATGATTTTTATAATTCTTATTACTTTATAGTTACTTAATGAATAATAAATATTTCATTAAGTGAAATAATATTACATGATTATAGTTTTAAATTAGAATTCTCATTTTTCTAAGATTTTTGGTATTTTACTTGTATTATAAACATTTATCATTATAGGAATATGAATTATTAAAGTTTTATTACTTATAAAACTTTTACTAAATACTATTTATTTAAATAGTTATTATAACAATATTTGTTAATAGTTTTAGGTTGTAGATTTTATTTTTCTAAATTTTTTCATATATTATACATATTTTTCTGAATTATAAATCAAAAGTTATTAATTAAACAAGATTTAATTGTTTATTATATTTCTGGAATATTATTAATTGGATTATAACATTTTATTCATTTCCTAACAGAAAAATACTTTTTACACCACGACCATAGCTAGCCCCAGTACTGACCTATGGGCCATTCTCCACCTCAGCTCTCAGATTAAAAGAAATGGTTTTGCTACTGACTCCCTCTCTACTCACTATTGATGACATGCGGGCCCTTGGCCATGTCATCCACCACACGAGGTAAAGACTAGTCAAACAGCTGACGTGGCTCGATCATGAGGTGAGCATGACATCAGCACCACCATCGCCGTCGGTGAGTGGTTACCGGCGACGATCTATTGCACCCCAGCAAGCGAAATAGGTCTACTTAGAATCAGCGCAAGCTACTGAACCTAGGAGTGGCAACGCCGCTCGGAAATGGTCATCGGAGCCTTAGCTCCAACGAGCTCCGACGGTGGCCGACAGTGGATTACAGTGAAACAACGATTTACAACGAGATCAAATGATTCGAGGATGCTAGAAGATTCAGGAACTCACCCTGATGAGGATTGAGTGGTTGGCGAGGACAGGCGCGGCCGGAATCGAGCTTTCCGACGAGGATTCCGACGAACTGCCGCGGAGGAAAACGACCAAATTCACCCGCTCCAGTGCTCCCCTTGATGCAAGCTTCTACCCAGAGGATCTACGGAGGATGGCGCTTCTCCATGACGGCTCAGAATGGTGTGGGGTGACGTGGTTCGACGGCGAAGAGTGGCTCCGACGAGCTAGGGTTCGGTCTTGCTCGTATCTGAGAGGATAAGGAGGGGTTGGAGATAGGGATGGAAGCAATGCGTCGCGGTGGCCTTCTTATCCCCTCCTGGCAGCGTCAGCGAGTATCTTGGCGCAATGACGGCGATGACGGCATCGGGCGGCGGCGAGCTCCGCCAGCGTGCTGTCTGTGTGCGTGACGATGACGACGATGATCGTTTTACAGATAACCCCCTGTCGTTTTCTTTAGCTCAACCCGCGGTCCTTTCCTGACCCCACTTGTCAGTCTCAGATGGAAAAGGACATGGCTGGTTACTGGGCCGTTATGGGCTGCACTTAGGCATCACACAGGTATCGTGGTATTGGGTTCCGGCCAGGTTTATTTTTTATTTGCTTTATTTCTTTCTATTTTCTATTTTCCTTTTCAGATTTGAATTTGAATTAGATTTTGAACCTTTCTTTGTATGATTTATTTGCTAGACATTTGCAGTAACATTAAAATATATTTGGTAACCTTTGTGAACTTTTATTATGCCTTCTTTTTATATTTCTTTTATTTACTCAATAAGAACTCTTTTTTAATAATTGGAAGAAACTTCTTCTTATTATTTTTGTCTTCTAATTTTAATTAGGAATTTCTTAAATGATATTTTCTTATTTGTTTATAGATTTAACTCTGATTGGCTCATAGTTTGAATATAGATTTTTTATGTATCATGATCTTGGATCATTATTTGTTGCATGAGAACATGAAGGATAAGGATATGGTTACTACCATTCCCATTTATTTAGAAAATGAACTGTATATATTCTATTGTGATAAACAAAGAGGTTTAAGGTTTTTTAAATTATGAGTACTACCCTTGGCTTTAGGGTTTGTATAAGCTTTGATTCCTTTTAGGAGTTAAGATTTAATAATTCAGTATATTGCCTTGGGTATATGGTCTTTGATAAAATCTTCTTTTTTAATAGGAAGTTTGAATTTAGAGTGTTTTATAGAAGTGAACTTATAGAGATATACTTAGGCACATATAGTGATGATTGTTGAAATGAATAGAGATATGCTTATGTAATTTGTTATTAGGATTATTTCTATAAAATGTTATGAGCATCAGATGATGGTTTAACATTATGAGATGGATAATATGTTTTGATTTAAGATTTAGAGTTGATGGTTTACCAAGATTAAATAGGAAAATGATCTATAACATGTAATTATATTTCACAATCTGGAATCTCTAATTAAGGAATTCCTTTCCTTGATATAATACCTCTTTCTTTCCATCATCAAGGTTAGTTTGATGGACTTACTTATTAAGATCTTCTTTTTCAATACATCATTTTCTAAACTTATGGATGAATCCAATGAGTTAGATACAAAGGCATTTTATAATATGTTCATATCCTTGGTTGGTTGTATTTACTATTCTACTGTTGATTATCTTCCAACACTAATCTTTCTCTAAAGTTGATTATTCTTTAAGGTGAATAACACCATCTTAATTACTTAACCCTCATGACTTATACTTCAATCCCTGAATTATATTTATGGGGTTTGCAAAGACTTCTCTAGGATCACCTATCTTTACGAAGGTTCCAACCATGTTCTACCCACCAATATTACCTATACTAAATATAAGCATTCCATGTTGGTGGCCAAAGTATTACCATTATATTATTTTAATCATTTATTACTGAAGTTCTTAGTTGGCTAAATAGGGCTTTATCAATCCTACCTTTTATTGCCTGGAAATTATCTTCTTAGTATCTTATATTAGATTAAGGTTATTGATGGACTATGCACTCATTAGAAGATTTGAGTAGATGTTCTGATAAGATCAAATAATAGATCAAAGACTAATAGTTAAAGAAGTTGTGAATCAATGGGAAGTTATCCAACATTGATGAACAACGAATTTTGAGATAAATTCCATAAAGATTGTATAGAAAGAAAGATATATATATATATAGTGGATAAACTTAACTTAATCTCTTTCCAATTCCAACTCATCAAAAGAGTTTTTAGGATTTAGGTGTTATTATATTCTCAGAATGTATGCAGATGGGATTTAAGACATAGTGGTTACATTCTTATTATTTGTTTTATGTCCTTAACTTGATTCTTATGCATGATTATAATGAATACTATAAGATGATCACCTAATTGATCAAATATAATTCACATTATATTAAGGTTTAACTTATGGTATATTTTGATATACCCTTAGATCAAATCTCTCTTACCCAAGATGAGATTTTAACAAAGGTCTTATTGAAACTTATCGCAGTCAACTTGATGATCTACTTAAATTCCATCAAGTTAAGAGAAGCTTCAATCACTTTGACAAGTTTTTATTTAAAAAGCGCGAAAATTATTCAGATTTTCTATGTATGAGTGCAATGCACACATCTGGGTTCAACTTATTTCTAGGCTCTAATGCTGGGATGTTACAGGTTGCAACATCTCATCAAAAACAATACTCTTGGAGATCAGCTATACTTGTTGTCTAGGTCACCATCTTCGACTATATCGACTTTCCAAGGGTACGAGATAAATGGGTATACATTTTACACAATAGCCCAAGATAAAAAGAGCACCAACCAAAACAGTGGTGTCCTCTTTCATGCAACAGACAACAATGGGTCAAAGACCACATATTATGGTTACATAGAGGAGATATGGGAACTTGACTATGGACCTACTTTTAAGGTCCCCTTGTTTCGGTGCAAATGGGTCAAGCTGACAGGAGGAGGGGTTGAGGTAGACAAGAAATACAGAATGACATCGTTGGATCTCAACAATCTTGGGTACTTAGACGAACCATTCGTCCTAGCCAATGATGTGGTTCAGGTTTTCTATGTGAAGGACATGTCTACCAAACCTAGAAAATAAAAAATAAGAAAAATAATACATCAGACGATGATCCAAAGTGCCACATAGTTCTTTCAGGAAAAAGAAACATCATGGGAGTGGAGGACAAGACAGACATGTCAGAAGATTTTGATAAGTTTCATGAAATTCCGCCCTTCTGCGGTGAAGGATGACCCAAGCATCATATTAATGAATGAAGATGCTCCATGGATATGGCGGGATCAGAAAGGAACACACGCGAAGAAATGATGTGTAATAATTGTAACATTTTATGAGTGAAGATGCTCCATGTGTCCATTTTTATAGTGTTGTCTGCAAACAATCTTGAGTGTGTTAGTCCCGTTTTGTGGCTGGACCGGGACTAAAGGAGGGCCTTTAGTCCCGATTCATACTGTTGGAATTATGCCCTAGAGGCAATAATAAAGATGTTATTATTATAATTCTTGTTCATGATAATGTTTATATTCCATGCTAGAATTGTATTAAGCGGAAACTTTAATACTTGTGTGGTTTGTGAACAACACCGTGTCCCTAGTACGCCTCTATGGACTAGCTCATTGATCAATGATGGTTAAGGTTTCCTAACCATAGACATGAGTTGTCAATTGATAATGAGATCATATCATTGGGAGAATGATATGATGGACAGACCCAAACTAAGCGAAGCAATTAGATCGTGTCATCGTGTTCGTCTTTGCGAAGCTTTTCTTATGTCAAATATTGTATTCCTTAGACCATGAGATAATACAACTCCCTGGTATCGGAAGAAAGCTTTGAGGTTATCAAACGTCATCCTATGAGAGGGTGATCATAAAGGTGTCTCTCAGGTGATCGAAAAGTATCTGTTGGGTTGTATGTATCGAGATGGGATTTGTTCCTCCCAAGTCGGAGAGATATACATCGGGCCCACTCGGTAATCGATATCAACACCGCTTGCAAGCATGTGGTGAAGGAGTTAATCACAAAGTGATATCGGATTACGGAACGATTAAAGTACTTGCTGTGAACGAGATTGAACTAGGTATGACGGTACCGACGATCAAATCTCGGGCAAGTAAAATATCGCGAGACGAAGGGAATATATATATGGGATTTATTGAATCCTGGCATCGTGGTTCATCCGATATGATCATCGATGAATGTGTGGGAGTCAATATGGGTTTCCAGACCCCGCTGTTGATTATTGATAGAAGATCATGTCTGCATATTCTCGAACCCGCAGGGTCACACACTTAACGTGTCTCGACGCTAGGATAGATTGGATAATTGGTTTATGAGTTTTTGTTCGGAGTCTCGAATGGGATCCGGGACATCACGAGAGGTTCCGGAGAATAAGATTCATATAAGGCAGTGCAGTTTTTGGAGTTCGGAATTGTTCCGGGTTAATCGGTATTGTACCGGAAGATTCTAGAACCTTCCGGAAGGGGACCAACGTGGCCCCACCTTCCGGGAGGGGGCATGGGCCTATGAGGGAGTGCCCTGGCCGCATTGGGCCAGGGGCACAAGGCCCCATAGGGCCCAGCCGGCCAAGAGAGGTTTAAACTCTAGATAGAGCTTCTAGAAGGGGGGGTTTCCTTGCCCCCCACTCTTCCTCCTTGGGGCCGCCGGCCTTGGCTTGGGGGAGGGGCTAGGGCTGCACCCACCCCTCTATATATAGAGGGCTGGGGGCGCACCAACCCCCTACACCTTCCCCTCTAACCCTAGCCGCCCTGCTGCCCTCCTCTCTCCCTCCCGACTGCTTGTAGGCGAAGCCCTGCTGCAGAAATTCTCCACCAATTGCACCGCGCCGTCGCGTTGTAGATCCAACCCATCTCTCCACCATACTTGCTGGACCAAGGAAGGAGGAGACGTCGAGGTGCTGCACGTGTGCATCTCACGGAGGCACCGCCACTTGTGGTGCTAGATCGGATCGAATCACGAGGAGGAGAAGCGAGTACGACTACATCACCCACGTTCCAACGAACGTTCCGCTGTGCGAATCTTCAAGGGTATGAAGATCTAATCCAATCTCTCTCGTTGTTTGCATCTCCTAGATTAGATCTTGGCTTTCCCTCTGTTCGCATCCGTAGAAAATTTTGATTTACTATGCCGCGAAACCCTTCACATACTTACCATTAAGATCTGATCTCCAAATGCGTGAGGTCACATATTAGGGAGTGCCTCTATGACCAGTTTCTTGGAGATGCCGGAGGACTGGGCTCCGGCGGCATCTCCCTGAAACTGGCCGTAGTGGTGTCCCTGCTCTCGAAAACCCTCTTGCAGCTTGTAACTTCTCTAACTAGATCAATACGCCTGGGAGCTAACTAATTTCACATATTAGGGAATGCCTCTATGACCAGTTTCTTGGAGATGCCAGAGGACTGGGCTCCGGCGGCATCTCCCTGAAACTGGCCATAATGGTTCCCTGCTCTCGAAAACCATCTTGGAGATGCCTCAAACTGGCTAGAGGACTGGACTCACAAGGATGCCTATTTATAGGACAAGCAGCTCGGCATAATGTCGACACTCACGACCTAATGTCGACACTCACCCCTATTATTAGTGCTTACTCATGTTTTGTCCCGGTTGGTGTCTCCAACCGGGACTAAAGGGTGACACCATCCGGGACAAGGTACAAGACGCACGACATAATATTAACACTCACCCTATTATTAGTGCTGACTGGCCCAGTATGCCGCAATCCCTTCAGTCGCGATTGCTTTCTTTATATTTTTCTGATAATAATAGACATATTATTTGTTTCATTTGGATTTTTACAATAAAAGATATAATTTTCCAAAGTTTTATGTTTGATTTGAATTAAAAAAAGAAATTTACTAATGAAACAATTTAGAAATGATGCAAATAGATAAATGGATATTATATTAAGATTATTTATATTTTTCTGATAATAATAGACATATTATTTGTTTTATTTGGATTTTTACAATAAAAGATATGATTTTCCAAAGTTTTATGTTTGATTTGAATTAAAAAAGAAATTTACAAATGAAATAATTTAGAAATGGTGCAAACAGATAAATGGATATTATATTAAGATTCTTTATATTTTTTTAATAATAATAGACATATTATTTGTTTTATTTGTATTTTTACAATAAAAGATATGATTTTCCAAAGTTTTATATTTAATTTGAATTAAAAAAATTTCCAAACAGTATACCAGTCGCGGGTCGTGGCTGGACCCGGGACTAGAGGATGCGTGTGCGCGCGAAAACCAAGCAGCCAAAAAAATACATTAGTCCTGGGCCGTGGCTTAACCCGCGACTAAAGGGGGGTCTTTAGTCGCGGGTTAAGCCACGGCCCGGGACTAAAGACCCTCTAGTCCCATCCCGTGGCTTAGCCCGGGACTAAAGGGGTGGGGGTATAAGTAACCTGCGCCTGCCCGTGGCCTCCCCCACCCAGCACTTGGCAAAATCGACGAGGAGACGAACAGACGACGGCGAGAGCTTGATCGACGCAGGGGAGGTGCTGCCGGATTCCACCGCGCCGCCGCCCTCGTCTCCGGCCGCCCCGCCGTGCCGCCACGCGTCGGGCCGCCGCCCCGCACCGTGCTGCTGCGCGCCTAGCCGTGCCGCTGCGCGCCGCCGCCGCGCGCCGTCCCGCCGCCCGCAACGTCGCCGCCTCGACGTGCGTTTTTAGGAATTTTTAGTTTCTTTTTTTAGTATCTTAGCATTTTCAGTAGCATTTAGTTTCTTTTTTAGGAATATATAATTGTTTTTAGTTTCTTTTTTTAGAATATATATTTGTTTATATAATTGTTTTTAGGAATATATAATTGTTTATATAATTGGATTTAGTTGTTTTTAGGAATATATATTTTTTTTTAGTTTCTTTTTTAGGAATATATAATTGTTTATATAATTGTTTTTAGTTGTTTTTAGGAATATATAATTGTTTATATAATTGTTTTTAGTTGTTTTTAGGAATATATAATTGTTTTTAGTTTCTTTTTTTAGGAATATATAATTGTTTTTAGTTGTTTTTAGGAATATATAATTGTTTATATAATTTTTTTAGTTGTTTTTTAGGAATATATAATTGTTTATATAATTGTTTTTTAGGAATATATAATTGTTTATTAGGTTTATTAGGAATATTAATTGTTTTTAGTTGTTTTTAGGAATATATAATTGTTTTTAGTTGTTTTCAGGATTATAAATTAGTGTTATTAGGGTTATTAATTATATAATTATTAGGGTTATTAATTTGTGTTATTAGGGTTATTTTTTTGTTTTAATTATTAGGGTTATTGTTTTTTCTAACCTGTATAACTCTCTTTTTGTTATAGTTAATTAAGTCATGGATCCATCCGAAGATCCTGGTCGCATTGGTGAAGGTTTTCTTCAGGGCATGATAAGAGGTGAAATTCCTCTTAATATTAATACCGGTGAAGATATTTTGCTCGAGGAAGAGATATCCTCATATCTGAATCCATATGATGATAGACTAGAGGAAAACCTAATGTACCAAGGGGAAGACCGGATGGACGAAGGGCAAACAAATAACAACAATAATGATGGCCCCTCGATAGGATCCGGCAAGGTACATCTATATATAAAAAGTCTCGTGTTACCTCTATTAATTAATTGATCTAGACATATATTAATCACTCTCTCTTCTTCTTATAGCCCATCGGATAGAAGCAATCGACAGCTCGAACGAAACGAGGGCCGAACAAAAAGTTGGATGGTAATCGAGGTTCACCATCGAAGAAATAGATGATGATGGTGAACCGATTGATCCAGAGAAGCACCGGAGGATGTTTATAAATCAATGTGGGGTGCTTGTTAGGGACAACCTGCCGATCACCATCCAAGAATGGAATCAGTCAAAGAAACCCGGTGAAGAATCCAACAGCTATGTCACCGATGATGCCAAAGATGACCTTTGGCAGAATCTCATAGCGCATTTCATACTACCTCCAGAGTATGAAGAATTTGAGGTAGATGGTATTACCCCAAGGCCGGGTGGGCTTGAAAATAGAGAGAAAGTGAAGGAGTGGGCTCTGAGCAAGATGACTGAACTGTACCGAACCACAAGAAAAGTTTATACACGAAATATGTCGCGAAAAAGAAAACTCCGGACTTCAAAGGAGTAAACGAGAAGTTGAGAGAACAGTGGCCCGATTTTGTACAGTACAAGCAATTTGATAAACCAAAGGCAAAGTCGGCAAAGAACGCGTTAAATGCTGCCAAAAAGAAATACCATCATAAAATGGGGACAAGTGGCTACAAGTGTGCCGTCCCTAAGTGGGAAACTACGGAGAAGAACATGAGGGCTAGAGGCGTCACTCCTGGTACACATGGATGGCCCGAGAGGTCAAAGCACTGGTGGTACGGGCACGAGGGATCATTGGACCCAGAAACAGGGAAGACATTATTTCATGATAAAATTCTAAAACCCTCCGAAGACCTTATTCAAGCAATGAACGATGCTCAATTGGGATTGTTCCGTCCCGAGAGAGAGAACGACGAGCTGACACGCTCCCTAGGGATTCCTAAAAAGGGAGGACGAACACGTGGCAAAGGCGTCGGTGTCTTGTGGAAGAAAGGGTTTCCTCAGCACGATGCCAGTTAGAGAAGTCGTCAGAGAAAGAAGGACCGGGAGGCAGACCGGATCTCCAGGGTAGAGCAGGACCTAGCTGATCTGAAGAACCTCATGCATGAAATTAGCCAAAGGCCGCCGTCATAAACTCACCCGCGGGCTGATGATCCTGCATTGGATCTTAGCCAGCGGAGAAGCAGCGTGGCTTCCATGAAGGTCCGGGCTGATGATCAATCACTGTTGGATGATGCATCGCCTCCTCACTACCCTGTGGATGATGTTAGAGAGATGGCACAATGTGAGCTACATCAGCCAATGAACAACCTGTCCTTCAAGGTGGCGATCGGCACTGCTTTACCTTGTCTACCTGGAGCACTCCACCATTCACTTCCGATTCCACCAGGCTATGCTCGTGTCACGGTGGATGACATAGTGGAGGATTTTGCGGACCTAGAGATTGAAATCGCTACGCCTGAAGGCCTTACGAAACTAGGAGATGTCAAGCGCAACATCATTCTATGGAATAAGAAGTACATCAAGTTTTTAGGCTCGGCGCCAAGGCCACTGACTCCGAGGAATCCAATTCCACCCCACATCGAATATCGTCAACCTCCAAGTCTACCCCAACCCGATTATCGCCAACCTCCAAGTCCACCTCGTCCCGCTGACGGTCGCCGCAGCAGGAGTACATCAACTCGATCTCCGCCTCCGCGTAATACTCGATCTCCGCCTTCGCCTCCGTGCAATACTACTACCTCGTCGAAGAAACGAAAGTTCGACGGTCCCCCGTGCCCCACATCGAAGAAAGGTCAAACAGCGAAGATAGTCGACATCCCGCCGGCTCTTCCAAAGAGACCTTATGACAAGACCGATGAGGAAACTAACGCGGATGTGGATGCCCAAGTTAAGGCGCATTTTGCACCCAAAAAGCCTGAGACAAAGCCGGTATATAATGAAAAAACCAAAAAGTGGGCTAAGTCCTTTCTTGAGCAACCATCCCAGATATCGATGAATCTGGAATCAGACTATGACCGGGAGATTATTAAGCAAGCACAGAAGAAAAAAATCACAAGTGCAAAAAGCGGGAAGCAAGTTGCCCAGCTCGGAGCACAGAAGAATCAATTGGTCACCCCGCTCAAAGTCATTTCAGACCTCAACAAGGCCTTCAGAGCTGAAATGGATATGGACATGCAAATAATGGACCCTAGAGCCCGTAATAATGCTGCACTTATGGGAATCACTGTATCGCAGGCCAAAACACTTGCTACCGAAGCAAATATGTCTCTTGGTCAATATTTAGGCTATGAAGATACGCCAGTGGGTCAGATAGTACGGCAGTATGTCCAAGGGGAGCCTCTAGTCAGTAATGAGGAGCTCGCACGTCTATCCATACATATGCGAAATCTACACGAATGGTACATGTCTCAAGCAGAAAAAAGCATCAGAAAGATTGGTTTCTGGTGAACGTTAGAAAGGAGCATCACTTCAAACCGTACTCGATACAGGTTCAAATGATCGAACTATTTTAGTTATACACCCAGCGCACCCTCGACAAATCTATCATTGGTTGCTACCGTCTGTAAGTGATTTATTTCTATAATTAAGTTTGTAGCTCGGCTCATTCATTGCAGTTAATATATTATTCAAACTATATATCCTTTTGTATGATGATATTATATTCTGCAGAATGAAGATGCTTGAATTCAAAAGAGCTAGAAGATACGACGTTGGGTTCATTGACCCATATATCGTTAATGAATATACGTTAAAGAGTCACCCCAAGGACGTGGAGAAAGACCTGTGCAGGTTCTTAACCGAGAATAATTCTGTTAAGGAAATACTATTTCCTTACAACTTCAAGTGAGTGTTTATTTCTTGTACACATTTTATTTTTGTTTACTGGATGAGCTATGCATGTATGCTTATATAAACGTCCGCATATTCCACTGGATCTTGCTAAACATTTAAGTTGACAACTCCCTAGTTGAAGTCCACGACTCATTAAGTTGGGACCAAGAGCAGTGAAGCGACATGAAAACAATGCTCCATAAGTAATTTCAATCATTATCGCATTATATCGTCATCTTTCATTCATTTCCTGATATCAAGTAACTAATAACTCCTTTGTTCATTTTCTTTGCCAAGCAGGTGTTGGACACGGTTCAGACAGAAAATACCAGGTCCATTGAAAGAGGAGTTAACTTATAAAATGGTGAAGAGTTTACAGCAGCTACCGGGAACTCATTTATATGGATACTACGTCTGCGAGTACATCCGTGAGTTGACCAGTGAGCGGAAAGTTGACTTACATTATATTTATGATTTGCGGGAGAAACTAGAGCCAGACCAGCGCATAATAGCAATTCAAGAGGAGCTGGCGGGATTTATGATGAAGGAAGTCCTTGATGTATATGGAGAGCATTATGCGGATGATGTGGAACTCGATTTGCCTTAGTCATCTCCATGTAGCTGATATGATATATATATATTCATCAATGACCATGTAATTTCAAAACATTTCTTCCTTTTGATATGATTGATTATATGTATGCTTGCAAGGGATCGATTAATTATATAAATGCATCGACATGTAGTGTGTATGTAGTAGCGTATAATATGTATACTGAAATATATGTTTGAATTATAGTAAAACACAAAACAAAAAAGAACGAAATGGCAAAAAAAGGAAATACACAATCTCTGCTGCGGCAGAGAAACACACAGTTCTCTGCCGCGGCAGGAAACCTTATAGTCCCGGGTGATGTTACGGCCCGGGACTAGAGGGTTTCCGCCCCCCGCGGTGCTGAAACAGCCACGTGGCTGTTATCAGTCGCGGACCGTAGCGAGCCGGGACTAGAGGGGGGGGGGGCTCTAGTCCCGTTTTCGCAGTCCCGGGCCCAAAACCGGAACTAAAGCCAGTTGCGGCCCGGAACTGCAGGCCCTTTTTCCACCCGTGTCCGATGACTGCTGGGCCGGCATTGATGTCTGAGACATGAGAGACGAAAGGCCAGTTATGTCGCTGCCAGGAGGGCCCGGTGCAGGTCAAAGGGGACGAAGGAGGACAAACGTGTTGTCCGTGGCATGTTTGACCAGCCCAAATCTAGGCCAGGAATGGGTTGGCACGTGTTTTCACGACCCTCCTAAGCCGCTCGGATCAAATAGGATAGGTCATGGTCATTTGGGTCGGCCCGTTAGAGATTCGCTTATGAAACAGAGGGAGTAGTTTAGTGAACGTAATCAACCTTTATTAGTAATGCCGCATGCTCTTGGAGGTGGCCGATTGTAGGCCCCCGCTCGCCCCCTCCCCCCCTGGATCCGCCCCCGTCTCCGTTCAACGGTTCAATTCAAACAACAATACTGCTCAACACTTCAGCTACCCTTGTCCATCGAAGCCAGCGACGAGCTCGACCAGCTCCAGATCATGATCACTTGAACTGCAATCAGAAAGGGGCAAAGGGAGAGATGTATTTAGAACTCGACTTCAGAAAAAAAAACTACTCCATCCGTTTTAGATTATAAAATGTTTTAGCCTTTTTCCGAAACACGTATATCTAGTGGTCTTTTAGTATTTACGTTCGAAGTCTGAATAGAAATATATATTTTTTTTTTATCTTAAAATATTTTATATTTTGAAACAGAGAAAGTACTATCCAAGCCGCCTGTACAGAATGTCCTTTGAAAATGTCGACACCCCAGTCTACTTCCCTACGGTATGGAAATCACGTTGCAAGGTGAAGCATAAATGTTTTGCATGTCTGCTCTAGATCATTCTCCGTCTGTAGGACGCTACTGTTATGAGTTTAAGACTGATCAGTGGGTATTATGCATCTCATATCGACTTTGCTTTGCTTTCTCCTAGCGAGATTTTCCTTTTCGTAAATTAACAAATTCAGTATTTCATTAAATTGATGAACTGGCCAAATTGCTAGTCATGAATTCAACATTATAGATGCTTTCCGGCTCCAAAATACACACACCAGGACCAGCAACATGCAAAATCCAATGGTGATGGAGATACTTCCACAAACTACTACTACTATCCCGTTACAAACTGATACATACCAAATCCAAAACCCATGCAACTATGATGACATGAACAGCTTGATGGAACCCTCAAGCTGCTTCATGACGGCCTTCCAGCCTGCACTCGTCGGGTGCATGTCGTCCCAGTAGAAGTGCCTGAAGAGGTGATCATAATCCAGCACGTAAAAGTGATCCAGGCGATCATCGCGGTAGCCGCAGAACCCCTCGGGGTCATTGGCTTCGCAGCTCGGCGCCAGCTTGAAGGTGAACCGCTGTGAATCTTCACACACACAAACCAAAACCCATAGTATCTCAAGTCAGAGTCAGGATTGAATTTGGCAGATGGATAGATATATGTATGTGTAGAATTAACATTGCATGTACAACGGCGCGCGTACCGGTAGTCCGGTTGTTGATGACGTTTGTGAAGGCCGTGTAGAGGTCGACTATGTGGACGTGGCTGTCATTGCCAAGCTTTCGTTGCAGCATGCTGTTGTGGGCGGAGGCGATGAAGTTGCCGTGGCCCTCGCAGCGGGTGTGGTTATTCACCCTGGTGTGCCTAGGCATGCAGCCCAGAGGGTGCATGTTGTTCACCAAGATCTTTTGCGCCCCGAGCTTATGCAGGCGGTGCACGCTCGCGACGATCTCGTTCGTCACGTTCTCGATGTAAGGGGTCAGAGGGGTGACGATCTGCGTGCAATGCAAGGGATCGAGTTAAACTCCATCGTCAGCATGTGATGGATATCCAAATTAAACTGAAATGATGTATATATGTACTCACACTAGTAAGGCTGGTGGTGTTGTTGCTGAAGAGGTTGATTTTCGGGACGTAGTCGTTGCCGGAGATGGCTACGAGCACGAACGCTCCTTCGAGGCGCGTACTCGAGATGAATCCATCGTACACTAGCCCCTTGAAGGTGTCGATCTGCTGGCCAAGGGTGGGCGCCCCGTCGGGCGTCTTGTAGACGCCGGCTCCGACGGTGGCCAAGGTCATGCCGTACGGGTGGCAGAAATTGACCGACTGTTTGTACGCCGGAGCGGCCTCGTGAAACCCCATAATCTTTGCTGCGACGACCACACGTCAATCAATCAACCAACACGGAGCACATAGCTGATATCGGTAAATTAGTTAGTACCAAGTGGATTTGATGTGTTTACACATACCGATAACATCGGACTGAACCATGAAATCGGAGAAGCGGCCGCTCGGATTGTTCCCTTGCCAGTGTCCGTTGTAGTCCTCGTAGTTGCATCCATAGGGGTCGAACCACGCGCGCGACAAACGCGTCGGGAGGCCAGTACTCGATGCCGGGCCGTTCCCGTTATCGGCAAACGAGTCGCCGAACATGAACATGTTGTACCAGTTTGTGCCAGACTCCACACGAGCAGCTATCCATCGTAAGCAAATCTATCAGTCATAACTACTACTATGCGTAAGGCAAAAGACAGAATGTAATAAGTCTAGGTCAATGAAGGACATTTGACTAGCAATCTAATCTAATCAATCTAGTTAAAGATGGGAAAGAATGATCGTGGATCTAGTTAAAGATGGGAAAGAAAGATGGAGGCGCGCGCGTACGTACGTACCCAGGAAAACAAAGAGCAGGCAGAACACGGAGATGATCGTCATCGGAGCCATGGCTATGGACGCCGCTGCTGGTAGAGCGGTGAATTATGAGATTGATCAAGTTGGGCCTGTTGTGAGACCCTAGCTAGGTACTTGCCTAGTTGCCGTGCGTGTTGTTGGGTTCTTATAGTAGATAGGATAATGGCGAACCGTAGCTGATATCGTTGATTTGTTCCATCTGCTGGAATATCTTAAACTAAGTAACTGCTGGTACGAAAGTGTAGCACATTTTTTGCAACTACTACTAATACTGATCCAAGTCGTTAATATTCATGTATACATGTACACGTGGAACGACGAATAACATTTGTATGAGACGACATGGTTAACACGTGTGTAGTTTTTTTTGTTGGTCACAATATTTGTTAACTTAATGTTTTGGAACCCACACCCCCCCCCCCCTGTTCGCCATGGCTTCCGCCACCCTTCCCCTTCCCTCTCCACCCCCACCTCCACCCAAGCTCGTCGATGGGCAGATGGCGAGGACGTCGAGCTCCCCCTTGCTCATACTGTGAGGTGCTCTGTACCGGCACACCCTCATCGGTAGCCTGCTCTCCTTCCCCGGTGGTGTCGCCGACCCCGGCTCCAACTGTCGCCTCCCGACCTGTAGCTCCCTAGCGGACGACCCTAACGGCGGCCGCGACGCCGAGCGGGGCCCCTGGCAGCAAGCGGGAGGAAGGAATAGGCGGCGCTATGGAATAGCCGAGCTCCCGGCGCGGTCCATCCGCGATGACCTGCCGCCGGACCTCGTCGGGTGCTGCTTCAACTGCCTGAGGAAGTGCCACATCTCGAAGGATTGTACCTTCGAGACGGTGTGCCTTCGGTGCAGGAAGGAGGGGCACCATGCCCACGATTGCCCAGAGCGGCGTGGTGAGAGGCAGTGACCGCATGGACCTTAAGAGAAGCAACAAACACAGCCTCATGTGTGTGGTCCAGGACTGGCGGCAGCGCTGAGGGAGGAACAATAGCACCGCATGTGTGGGCGTGAGCGCGGGATGGATGACCACCGTAGAGATGTTCGCGATCGGCTGGGCAACCACATCCAGCCGGCGCCCATGCCAACGGCGCCGCCGCGCCCGAGCCAACCATGCCAGTGACTGGTGCCTATTGTGTCCCGGCACGGCAGCGCCTGGGCACGCACCAGCCCTCCCCCTCCCACAAACAGGCCCCGTCGGATCCAGGTCCACTTTACGCGAGGAGGCCTCCCACGGCGACCTTGGTAGACATGGTGAGCATGGCGTGCACGGCGATGATACGTCATAAATGTATCTATAATTTTTGATGTTCCATGCTTGTTTAATATCCATTTTGCTTTGCTTTGTCTACAATTTGAGGTATTTTTATACGTTTTCTGGGACTAACCTATTAACAAGATGCCATAGTGCCAATTACCTGTTTTATGTTGTTTTTGGTTCCAGAAAAATCAGAAAATGAATATTCTCGGAATTGGACGGGACAAAAGCCAAAGTCAATATTTCACCGAGGAGAACACGGAGCCAGAAGACGAGACGGAGGAGCGCCGCGAGGGGCCCACACCCCCTGGCCGCACGGCCAGGCCTGGCACACGCCTGGGAGGGTGTGGCCGCCTCGGGCACCCCCTCGGTCTCCCCCTTCGCCTATAAGAAGCCCCCGATACCAAAACCCTAAGTACCCAATTAGATCTCCACGAAACAGTCTATAGCCGCCACCATCGTCCTTAGATCGGGGGGATCTGAAGCTCTTCCCGACACCCTGCCGGAGGGGAGAGATCACCCCGGAGGCCTTCTTCATCATCATGCCAGCCTCCGGTATGATGCGTGAGTAGTTCCACCTTGGAATATGGGTCCATACAGTATCTAGATGGTTGTTTCTCCTCCTTTGTTCTTCCATGTCTAGATCTTGTGAGCTCCGTTCATGATCAAGATCATCTATTTGTAATCATTCATGTTGTGTTTGCAGGGATTCGATAGATATTGAGATTACTATGTCAGATTGGTTAATGGTTTTATCTTATTGATTCTATCATGTCTGTGTTGTTTGAGATCTTGCATGTTCTCCGTTTCTAGTAGCTATCTTGGCCAAGTAGATGCTAGTGACTCGAAGAGGGGGTATTTATGCTCAATAGTGGGTTCATGCCTCTATTGAATCTGGGGAAGTGAAAGAAATCTCTAAGGTTGTAGATGTGTTTTTTCTACTAGGTACAAAACAACGATCTTTTGTTCATGAAACAATTATATTGTTTACTTTACACACTTTGCTTAAAGCAGTTATTCGTTGCTTGCAACTTAATACTGGAGGGGGTTCGAATGATAACCTGAATGTGGATTACTAGTCATAGATGTAGTTGGATGGCGGTCTATGTATATTTCTGTAATGCCCAATCGAATCTCATAGGATCATGAATGCATTATTATGCCTTGCTCTGTCCTGTCAATTTCCCCGCTGTAATTTATTTACCCAGCATGTTATGTTTTTATCTTAAGGAAATCACCTCTAGTGAACTATGTACCCCAGTCCAATCTTTGCCATTGATACATCTTCCACTGTTACTGTTTACTTTCTGCAAGCCACCATCACCTTCCACACAATACTTTTAATCATTTGTTTTAGCAAACCAGTGAGATTGAAAACCTCACTGTTTGTTGTGCCAAAGTCTTGAGTTTGTGTTGTGCAGGTTTCTAAGTTGCTAGCAACACCTTTGAGTCATTTCCTTCCTCCTATTGGTTCGATAACCTTGGTTTCTTACTGAGGGAAAACTTATTGATGTACTCATCATACCTTCCTCTTGGGGTTTCCCAACAAAGCTCTACAGTGATCTGAGCCGATCAAGATGTTTTCTGACGCCATTGCCGGGGAGGCTAAGGACGGCTTCACAAGGGGAGTCCTTCACAACCTTTCTCTTTATTTTTTTTGTTTTGATTAGTATCTTTTGCTTTGTTTTGTTTGCTTCTTTTTATCAAAACTTCCAAAAAAATAGTTTCGTTTGGTTTGCCTTTTCTTATAAAAGCATAAAAAAAATAAGTTTTTCCTATAGTTGTCACCTTGCTCTAGCCCAATATGTTGATCCTTAAGTTCACCCTGAAAGACCTTTCAATAGGTAGTGGCTCTATAATTGAGAAAGAAAATAATAAAGAATTCTTTAATCATATTAGCAAACATGAGGATATTGAGGATAGATCCTTAGTAGAACTTGCTCCTAATTATGAAATTGATGCAACTTATTTAGTTCACATGTTGGAGGTTAGGTTTGTTAACCTTAACCCTATGACGCAAATAATGTTTCTTAAACTAAAATAAGTTGAGGATGTTGAAAAGAGAGATTTTATCCTAAAAACATTGCTAAAAGAATTCAATATTGTTGCTAAGGAAGTCAAAAAGGTCTTTGATCGTTTTAATATGATAGGATCATGTGTAGATGTTATGGGTACATTAGAAAAGTTGGATAAAACCAAACCCAATGGAGATAAAATTAAAATACCCATACCTTTTAAACTTGTAGGAATGCATGAAGCCCTTAAAAAGAATTTTGATTGGATTGTTCCTGGAAACCCATTTGATGAAAATAGTGAACCCAAGAGTGCTGAGAGAGGATCCTCCAAAACTCATTTGGATGAGATACCTTTCCTATTTGAATAAATTTTGAGTATTGATCTTAGTGCTTCTTCATTTGAATATACTTGATTCTTGTTTCTTGTGCCTAACTTAAAGACATTAAAGAAAAGTACTTATTGGGAGATAACCCAATAGTTTTCGTGAGTCCTGGAAGTTATTACTTCTGTATTAACCTCTCCTTATCCTTTTTATTTGATTTTTGTGCCAAGAATAACCTCTAATGAGAGGGAAGTAAGATTTGGGGAGTTGCTGCCCCGAAACAGATTTTTGTGCTCCACTGTAAAAATTGTTGAAAAATCTCTGTAAATCGGATTGAGCTGTAATTTTATTACTAAATCCCTCAGGTTATTAGATAACTTTTGTTAGTTCAACACTTTTTGATTTGAACAACCAAAGATCTTCAAAAAAAATCGGTTTTCACCAGCTGGTCCGTTTTAACAGATTTCTGCCATTATTTGCATTTGCCTCTTTATTGATTCCTTTTTAGGTTATCTTTGGGAAATTGAGCTTTTTAAGGGAATTTATAGAGTAGCTTGTGTTTTTAATGAAAGTTTGTCTGTTTTGAAACTAAACCCAAAGGTTTATTATTTTTTGAATACACTAATGTTGCTAATTAAGATTGTGTGAAGTTCTGTATGAAGGAAAAATTTTAGGTGTAAGGGAAGAATGATGTAATGAGATGCAGAATGGACAAAGCTCAAGCTTGGGGATTCCACCTCATGTCACCCCAAGAAATATTCAAGAGGTACAACCGTCAAAGCTTGATGATGTCCAAGGAATCCCCTTCTTAATCAATAAAAATCTCATGTATTTCTAGACACTTTTTTTAATTGTTTCATGCACTGTCGTGTTGTTCTTGGAACGTCTTAGTTTTCGTTTTTGTTTTTTGTTTGCTTAGTTTGCTTTAATAAAGTAGTTGGACCCCTGCTTTCGTCGTGTTATTTCAAATAAGTTGATTGGTGTTGGAAAGGAGTAGGAAGTTCTTGCTTTAGTAGTATAAGAAGGAGCTTGCTTTGACTGTGACTTACACTTTATCATGTAATACTAGATGTTGTTTTGACCTTATACTTAGTGATTATTATTATAGCATGAATTTTTCCAAACAATTATGATTGCTTAATGTGCCTTGAAAAAATCATGCGTTGTTTTAGCATACAAAAGCATAGTATTGTGATATTCTCCTTTAATGCTTTGTTTGGGTTGACTTGGCACATGCTCACTGTAGGATTTCGTAGCATGGAAAACAAAAATTTTCTATCGCATACAAACAGACAAGCCAAGATCTATCTACTAGATTGTAGCAACGAGTCGATGGAATAACTTACCCTCGAAGATTCCAAAGTGTTTAACGAGAGCGGATTCTCGTGGGTGATGTAGTCGTACTCTTCCCGATCTCAAGATCGCGTAGACGATCCTTCCGATGCTGCGTTCCGGCAGCGCTCCCGCAGTCGGTCACACGTTCGGTACTCGACGAAGACCTTCCTCTCCCTTGTTCCAGCAGGCAGCGGAGGTTGTAGCACTCTCCTCGAGATTCCGGCAGCACAACGGCGTGATACCGAAAGTAGAGGGGAGATCTCGCAGGGCTTCGCCTTAAGCCGGAGCGAGTATGGTGGAGTATGAGAGAGCTCCTCGGCGATCTAGGGTTTAGACACACCAAGGAGGAGGGGCTAGAGCCGGCGGCTAGGGTTCCGGGGACCCCAAGTCGGCGGCTAGGGCAAAACCCTAGGTGGTGGCGGCGGCTATGGAGGGCTGCGGCTTCTAGGGTTTGAGGTGAGGGACTTGTGTATCTAGAGGAGGGAGCCCTGCCCCTCCTTATATAGGTGGAGGGGCCGGCGGCCAAGGGGAGGGAGGGGAGTCCCTCCCCAACTCGGCTTGGGTGGTGCGCCGGCTTGGGTAGGAGGACTCCCTCCCCAACTCGGTTTCACACTCCCTCCTCTTTTCCACTTTCCAAAACTTGCCGTTTGACTTTCAAACTAGCCGTTTGACTTTTCAATTTAGGATTTGAATAAACCCTTTATTTTGGACAGCGAATACACTTAGTACATGATGCAATCATTCCAACTTGCAATGACACACTCATGTACCCCTTCCCCTCCGGAGTGCCGGACATTCCGGAACCTTTGTGGCATCCCGCAAAACCACTACTAGAAAATTGTGTTGTTTTTGTGCATTGCATCATCATAACCGCATGCTCATGTCATCATGCCACATTGCATTTGAGCATCGTCATCATCATGCATTGTTGTCTGCATTATTTTGAAAAGCCTAGTTTTGATTATACAAATACCCCTCTTTATTTTAAAAGGCAAAACCCCGAGCGTATCGGATATTTTGTTTCCCTTAAAAACTATTTGCAAAGTGGCGTTGTTTTAAATTAAACCGAACCCAACAAACACAAAAACTAAAACAGCCCCCTCTAAAACCTATCCCCACCCAATCCTAATCTACCCACCAACCAAATCGTGCCACCTCACCCTCCCCCAAACTTCCTACCCACTCTGCCACCTCAGCAATCCACCTCTTTTCTTACCCCCTCTCTCTCTCTATTTTTCACCCAGCCACTCCTACCCCCTCTCTCTCTCTGCCAACCGGCCCCACCCCGGTCCCACCGTCCCTCAGCCCACTCCCCACCGCAGCAACCCACCACCCCCTGGCCCGCTCTGGCCCCACCTGGCCCACCACTACCAGCCCCCCCACGCGCATCCCCACCAACCCCGCTCACCCTTCTCCCTCCCCCGCTCTCTGCGCTCGCGCGCCGGCGAGCCTCACCCCTCCCCCCGGCCGCGCTCCACCCTCCCTCTCCGCGCCTCCGCCGCTCCCCAGGCTCCCACCGCCTCCGCCGCTCGCCGGCCAAGCTCGCCCCGCACGCCTCCTCCCCTCGCCTCCGCCGGCTCTCTCCGCCTCCGTCAGCCGCCGCCAAGCAGAGCTCCGCCGCGTGGCCCCTCCTCCGCGCGCGACGGCCGCCTCCGTCCCCGCCGCGCCTTCCTCCGCGGAGCCGCCTCCGGCCTCCTCCGCATCCCGCGTTGCCAACCCGGCCACCCCCGTTCGAACCTCCCTCCGGCCCCGTTCCCAGCGACCGCCCGCCCCGCTCGCTCCGGCGTCGCCGCGGCCCTTCGTCGCCTCGCCTCCCTGCAAGCTCGCCCCGCCGGACGCCTGCGAGCCCCCTCGCCGCCAGTGCCGCCCCGACCCCGAGCTCGTCGTCGGCCCCTCCGATGCCAAGCGCCGCCGTCGCCCTGCCGGCTTCCACCCGCGAGCCCGGCCACGCCCTCAATCGCCCCTCCGTCGTCTCCTCCGCTCGGGCCCACCCTGCAGCGGCCGTTTTTTCCCAACCCGGCCTCCCCGTCATCTGCAAGTAGCGTCGCCCTCGTCATCCGGGCCCACCGTTGGCCGCCTTCCGTGTCAAGCCGACGCTGCCGAGGAGCCCCTGTGAGCGCAACGACCCCGAGCAGTGCCTTTGATAGTAGCCGCCTCGTTGATTCAACGCCAAGACCACACGTTCCTGCAGTGCATGCCCCTGGTGTGCTGCTACCAAAAGAATCGGCCTGATGGATGAAGTGCGACAGTGACAAAAGGCAGAGCAACTAGTAACCCTCATGGATTCGATGTCTCCGAAACCTAGGCACGCCAAGTACTTCCTGGAGGACGCCAAGATCTCCATCCGGGACTCCAAAGACTCCCTCACGGACATCAAGCGTCAAGATCGTCTCATGGGATCCGAAACGTGAACCGACAAGATCTCCGTAACGACAAGCTCGACTACCCGGGACACCGAGTGCACCGACATGGATCCGGAACCCGAAACCCTCGGACACCAAGATCTTCTCCTCAGGACACCGGGAACATCCCCTGAACGCCAAGGTCGTCGACACGTATACGATATGGACTTCCCTGGACACCAAGAACTACCGGCGACCCGACCAAGACCCGAAGACCGATCCCGTCGAACCCCAGATCCGAACCCTGAGACCGACCCTGGAACCCCCGGAACCCAAGTTCGTCGAGACCCTAATGTGTGAACCCTTACCTGAAACCCTATTTTATAACATAATACAACTTGTTGCATATTAATCATTCAACTCGCATACATATTTGTGTGGTTTGGGGGCCTTATGCCGATTCACCTAATAATTAAATATGGGGCCCATATGCGGGCAAATCTAGTCTCATATTGGCCTCATTTAAATTTGTGTAGCGAATCGGTAACTTATTTTTCCATGTTAAAACAACATTTAATTGCGGGGGTTCTAAATAATTCGAACCACTTAATTAATTGTCGGACCCCGGTTCCGCTTAATATGACCTAATTGCATCACATCTTTACCATGTCATACATCATACATGCATCATGCCGATCTTCTGCCGTTGTATTGAATATTGCATCCAGTGTTTCTTCTAGTGTTTTGCTTCTTCGCGGATAAGGCCGTTGAGTTGATGCGAGTGTCGACCCGATCTTCGGTTGAACCCTTCGACAATGTTTTCAGGCGAGCATCTCCCCCTTTCTACCTATCTTACTGTTATAGTATTTATTCCCTCCTGTTGGTCTATTGCTATCTGTGTTGCGTTGCTCTAGTTTTCGTACCCGTGATATCCCTTGCAGCCCTATATTGCCATGACCACCTCCTATTACCTGTTGTTTGGTAGATAGTTGGACTTGCGCGTCGTAGTCGCTTGCTCAAGTGCTGTTGCGTGTCGCCATGTACCACTGTTGTTGGAGTATTGCCACCTGTTTGATGTTGGAGATGATCTCGGCTTTATTTATCGTTCACTTTAATTCCTGTTTAACAACTAAAATTGAAGTAAGTAAGCAGAGGCATCGGTGGGTGATAGATAACATTTGGTTTCCGAACGCCCACTTGTGTCCCGTAGGACCCCGAGTACTTGATACATGTTCCTTGATTTATCGCACTATCCACATATGGGGAATTATGGGCCCCCCTTAGCCAGAGCTTGATTCCGTCTTATTTCTTGGGGCCACAAACTAGTTTGAGGTTTTATTTACTATCCTGTACTTATGCCATGCTACTGCTTTATTTAAATTGTGCGACAGATAGCACCTGTACTGTTTAGGATCGGGACACGTTTTCGCGGTGTCGACAAGCCCCGTTTGGGGTTCCCAGTCGCTCACAGCCGTCCACCCAAACCTCGGGTCCGTCTCGGAGCTAGCTTACTTCGTTGCGGGTGTACTCCAAGGGGTGGCCCCCTGAAATATTTCTGAATCTTGTGATTTCTCTGTCGTGAAGACCTCGTTGGGTTTTGATTTGGTTTTTCCGAGGTTGATCGTGTGTGTGTTGCTATTTGTGCACCCCGGCCGGGTTAAAACTTTCTGAAAGCCGTGTCCGCGGTTATGGACGACTTGGAGCACAGTATCTCGATCATAGACAACTATAACTAAAGTTTACTGTTATAAATTGACTTGTATCTGATATGAATAGTAATCAGCTTCAACTACAACGGAATGGCTAAATAAAACTGCCAACAATTGCTTGTTTGGTTTGTCGCTTGCGACAACTGTATCTGACTAGTAAGTATTGCAACTACAACGGAATGGCTAAATAAAAGTACCAACAACTGCTGGGTTTTGGGTTATCTCATGCTAAATGTATCTGATTAGTAAGTGTTGCAACTATAACGGAATGGTTAACTAAAATGGCCCACTGCTTATTTTATCAGGATGATTATCTATACCTGGCTAGTAATTGCTGCAACGCTAACTGAATAAGTAAAACTGCCAACGGTGTGAGTTCCTCGGTTGACTTCCTCGTTTGGTCTCGAGGGGGAAACGCCAGGATGGGTTTGTTTGATGATAGTATCAGGTTGGTTCCGGATAGGTCCTTCTTCCCCTCTCTGATTACCGCCAGTTGTATCGAGTCTCTATAGGTTGTTTAGTGCATGCTGCCACTGTCGCTTCAGTCCACCATACCTATGTAGGCGAGGACCGCCGAATTCTAGCCTCGCCGTGTACTGGCCTCAGTACTGACGCTCCTCTTTTTCCTTTGCCCTTTGTCGGCACCCCTTTTGTTTAAGTAGGTTTTGAGATCGACGTCGTTAGCAGGGTTACCCTTCCGGCTTGGCCTGGGCAGGGTTATGGACGCCATTGGTTATTCTTCAGGGCTCTTAGCCCCATTTGCATCTTGTCCGTAGTCGGACGCTCTGTCATTTTCAAGGTGATTTGGATCTTTGTATATTGTATCTGTATTCTTGGCTCTTTGAGTCGCTGTTATATATATCTGTTCTGTCGGTCCCATCGAGGACTGTTGTGTAATGTTATTACTTCGTTTTCCACCCGCACGAAAGTGCCTGGTGGGCACCTTTGAATCGTTTCTATGCGGGTTTGGCGGGTTTTCGCTAAAACTTGCATAGGTCCGATTCTGAGGGTGTTACAGACTGGTATCAGAGCTCAGCAGTTGCGATACCCCACAAGTCCAGCCTGTAGGATAACCTAGCTAACGGCCGAAGTAGAGTGTCAAACTATTTTTGCAAAATCGGTTGGATAGTTCTGATTAGGTCTGATTTTACTCCTTACCCCTCTGCTATTCTCCTCCTATCTCTACATGTTTTGAATCCGCTCTCTTCTCTTTCTTCGAGTCCAGGAATTCTCGTGGTTGGGTTCCGTCGTACCTTCAGGGTTTCGCTTCCCCTTTGATAACGGTGTTGCTATAACTGGTCTTCATGCTATCCGAGGAATCTTTCGTCTGGTGGACCATTCTTTGTACCTTGTTTGTGCCTTCCGGCGTTTTCCGACGCGACGACATCCTCTACGCCAGATCCGATGCAGAGTCTGCATCACTCCGTTGTTCCGAACCCCGCTTGTCGAGATCTCCAGTCTGAATCCTGAGAGTTGGTTGCATAATCTGTCTATTCGTGTACATAGTAATGCTTTCAGTGCGGGATGGAGTCGCGACCATACCACTACTCTCATCATTTGCTTTTGTATATGGAATGGTGGATCGATGCAATTTTACTCCTTCTATGGAAGTTAGAGGTGGCCTTACCTTTAACTTCGTCCGTTGTTTATCCGGAGTGTTCTCTTGACGGACGGGATCAACGACGTCTTGTTAGTGGTGTCGCGAAGATCTACACGAAGCAAGAAGACGCAGATCGCCGACCTTCCTTCCGGTACCATGAGGCGGATCTCGAGGGCGAGATCCATTGTTAGTGGTGTCGAATTGTGGCATCCCGCAAAACCACTACTAGAAAATTGCGTTGTTTTTGTGCATTGCATCATCATAACCGCATGCTCATGTCATCATGCCACATTGCATTTGAGCATCGTCATCATCATGCATTGTTGTCTGCATTATTTTGAAAAGCCTAGTTTTGATTATACAAATACCCCTCTTTATTTTAAAAGGCAAAACCCCGAGCGTATCGGATATTTTGTTTCCCTTAAAAACTATTTGCAAAGTGGCGTTGTTTTAAATTAAACCGAACCCGACAAACACAAAAACTAAAACAGCCCCCTCTAAAACCTATCCCCACCCAATCCTAATCTACCCACCAACCAAATCGTGCCACCTCACCCTCCCCCAAACTTCCTACCCACTCTGCCACCTCAGCAATCCACCTCTTTTCTTACCCCCTCTCTCTCTCTCTTTTTCACCCAGCCACTCATACCCCCTCTCTCTCTCTCTCTGCCAACCGGCCCCACCCCGGTCCAACCGTCCCTCAGCCCACTCCCCACCGCAGCAACCCACCACCCCCTGGCCCGCTCTGGCCCCACCTGGTCCACCACTACCAGCCCCCCACGCGCATCCCCACCAACCCCGCTCACCCTTCTCCCTCCCCCGCTCTCTGCGCTCGCGCGCCGGCGAGCCTCACCCCTCCCCCCGGCCGCGCTCCACCCTCCCTCTCCGCGCCTCCGCCGCTCCCCAGGCTCCCACCGCCTCCGCCGCTCGCCGGCCAAGCTCGCCCCGCACGCCTCCTCCCCTCGCCTCCGCCGGCTCTCTCCGCCTCCGTCAGCCGCCGCCAAGCGGAGCTCCGCCGCGCGGCCCCACCTCCGCGCGCGACGGCCGCCTCCGTCCCCGCCGCGCCTTCCTCCGCGGAGCCGCCTCCGGCCTCCTCCGCATCCCGCGTTGCCAACCCGGCCACCCCCGTTCGAACCTCCCTCCGGCCCCGTTCCCAGCGACCGCCCGCCCCGCTCGCTCCGGTGCCGCCGCGGCCCTCCGCCGCCTCGCCTCCCTGCAAGCTCGCCCCGCCGGACGCCTGCGAGCCCCCTCGCTGCCAGTGCCGCCCCGACCCCGAGCTCGTCGTCGGCCCCTCCGATGCCAAGCGCCGTCGTCGCCCTGCCGGCTTCCACCCGCGAGCCCGGCCACGCCCTCAATCGCCCCTCCGTCGTCTCCTCCGCTCGGGCCCGCCCTGCAGCGGCCGTTTTTCCCCAACCCGGCCTCCCCGTCATCTGCAAGTAGCGTCGCCCTCGTCATCCGGGCCCACCGTTGGCCGCCTTCCGTGTCAAGCCGACGCTGCCGAGGAGCCCCTGTGAGCGCAACGACCCCGAGCAGTGCCTTTGATAGTAGCCGCCTCGTTGATTCAACGCCAAGACCACACGTTCCTGCAGTGCATGCCCCTGGTGTGCTGCTATCAAAAGAATCGGCCTGATGGATGAAGTGCGACAGTGACAAAAGGCAGAGCAACTAGTAACCCTCATGTATTCGATGTCTCCGAAACCTAGGCACGCCAAGTACTTCCTGGAGGACGCCAAGATCTCCATCCGGGACTCCAAAGACTCCCTCACGGACATCAAGCGTCAAGATCGTCTCACGGGATCCGAAACGTGAACCGACAAGATCTCCGTAACGACAAGCTCGACTACCCGGGACACCGAGTGCACCGACATGGATCCGGAACCCGAAACCCTCGGACACCAAGATCTTCTCCTCAGGACACCGGGAACATCCCCTGAACGCCAAGGTCATCGACACGTATACGATATGGACTTCCCTGGACACCAAGAACTACCGGCGACCCGACCAAGACCCGAAGACCGATCCCGTCGAACCCCAGATCCGAACCCTGAGACCGACCTCGGAACCCCCGGAACCCAAGTTCGTCGAGACCCTAATGTGTGAACCCTTTCCTGAAACCCTATTTTATAACATAATACAACTTGTTGCATATTAATCATTCAACTCGCATACATATTTGTGTGGTTTGGGGGCCTTATGCCGATTCACCTAATAATTAAATATGGGGCCCATATGCGGGCAAATCTAGTCTCATATTGGCCTCATTTAAATTTGTGTAGCGAATCGGTAACTTATTTTTCCATGTTAAAACAACATTTAATTGCGGGGGTTCTAAATAATTCGAACCACTTAATTAATTGTCGGACCCCGGTTCCGCTTAATATGACCTAATTGCGTCACATCTTTACCATGCCATACATCATACATGCATCATGCCGATCTTCTGCCGTTGTATTGAATATTGCATCCGGTGTTTCTTCTAGTGTTTTGCTTCTTCGCGGATGAGGTCGTTGAGTTGATGCGAGTGTCGACCCGATCTTCGGTTGAACCCTTCGACAATGTTTTCAGGCGAGCATCTCCCCCTTTCTACCTATCTTACTGTTATAGTATTTATTCCCTCCTGTTGGTCTATTGCTATCCGTGTTGGTTGCTCTAGTTTTCGTACCCGTGATATCCCTTGCAGCCCTATATTTCCATGACCACCTCCTATTACCTGTTGTTTGGTAGATAGTTGGACTTGCACGTCGTAGTCGCTTGCTCAAGTGCTGTTGCGTGTCGCCATGTACCACTGTTGTTGGAGTATTGCCACCTGTTTGATGTTGGAGATGATCTCGGCTTTATTTATCGTTCACTTTAATTCCTGTTTAACAACTAAAATTGAAGTAAGTAAGCAGAGGCATCGGTGGGTGATAGATAACATTTGGTTTCCGAACGCCCACTTGTGTCCCGTAGGACCCCGAGTACTTGATACCTGTTCCTTGATTTATCGCACTATCCACATATGGGGAATTATGGGCCCCCCTTAGCCAGAGCTTGATTCCGTCTTATTTCTTGGGGCCACAAACTAGTTTGAGGTTTTATTTACTATCCTGTACTTATGCCATGCTACTGCTTTATTTAAATTGTGCGACAGATAGCACCTGTACTGTTTAGGATCGGGACACGTTTTCGCGGTGTCGACAAGCCCCGTTTGGGGTTCCCAGTCGCTCACAGCCGTCCACCCAAACCTCGGGTCCGTCTCGGAGCTAGCTTACTTCGTTGCGGGTGTACTCCAAGGGGTGCCCCCCTGAAATATTTCTGAATCTTGTGATTGCTCTATCGTGAAGACCTCGTTGGGTTTTGATTTGGTTTTTCCGAGGTTGATCGTGTGTGTGTTGCTATTTGTGCACCCCGGCCGGGTTAAAACTTTCTGAAAGCCGTGTCCGCGGTTATGGACGACTTGGAGCACAGTATCTCGATCATAGACAACTATAACTAAAGTTTACTGTTATAAATTGACTTGTATCTGATATGAATAGTAATCAGCTTCAACTACAACGGAATGGCTAAATAAAACTGCCAACAATTGCTTGTTTGGTTTGTCGCTTGCGACAACTGTATCTGACTAGTAAGTATTGCAACTACAACGGAATGGCTAAATAAAAGTACCAACAACTGCTGGGTTTTGGGTTATCTCATGCTAAATGTATCTGATTAGTAAGTGTTGCAACTATAACGGAATGGTTAACTAAAATGGCCCACTGCTTATTTTATCAGGATGATTATCTATACCTGGCTAGTAATTGCTGCAACGCTAACTGAATAAGTAAAACTGCCAACGGTGTGAGTTCCTCGGTTGACTTCCTCGTTTGGTCTCGAGGGGGAAACGCCAGGATGGGTTTGTTTGATGATAGTATCAGGTTGGTTCCGGATAGGTCCTTCTTCCCCTCTCTGATTACCGCCAGTTGTATCGAGTCTCTATAGGTTGTTTAGTGCATGCTGTCGCTGTCGCTTCAGTCCACCATACCTATGTAGGCGAGGACCGCCGAATTCTAGCCTCGCCGTGTACTGGCCTCAGTACTGACGCTCCTCTTTTTCCTTTGCCCTTTGTCGGCACCCCTTTTGTTTAAGCAGGTTTTGAGATCGACGTCGTTAGCAGGGTTACCCTTCCGGCTTGGCCTGGGCAGGGTTATGGACGCCATTGGTTATTCTTCAGGGCTCTTAGCCCCATTTGCATCTTGTCCGTAGTCGGACGCTCTGTCATTTTCAAGGTGATTTGGATCTTTGTATATTGTATCTGTATTCTTGGCTCTTTGAGTCGCTGTTATATATATCTGTTCTGTCGGTCCCATCGAGGACTGTTGTGTAATGTTATTACTTCGTTTTCCACCCGCACGAAAGTGCCTGGTGGGCACCTTTGAATCGTTTCTATGCGGGTTTGGCGGGTTTTCGCTAAAACTTGCATAGGTCCGATTCTGAGGGTGTTACAACCTTCTAGAACATTCCCGATGAAAACACCGGAATCATTCCCGAACTCCGAAACGGAACTTTCCTTATATGAATCTTATTCTCCAGACCATTCCGGATCACCTCGTGATATCCCGGATCCCATCCGAGACTCCGAACAACATTCGGTCTCTTTCTAATACTACCATAACTACTCAAACAACGTCGAATCCTTAAGTGTGTCTCCCTACGGTTCGTGAATTATGCGGACATGATCGAGACACTTCTCCGAATAATAACCAACAGAGGAATCTGGAAATTCATTTGGCTCCCACATATTTCTACGATTACTTTGCGATCGAATGAACCACTTACATACGATACCAATTTCCCTTTGTCTCACGATAGTTTACTTATCCGAGGTTATGATCGTCGGTATCTCTGCATACCTAGTTCAACCTCGTTACCGATAAGTACTCTTTTCTCGTTCCCGTGATATGTGATCCCTTGTGATCCAGTCACATGCTTGCAAGCTAATTGGATGACATTCCACCGAGAGGGCCCAGAGTATATCTATCCGTCATATGGATGGACAAATCCCACTCTTGATCCATGTGTCTCAACCAATACTTTCCGAACACTCAATGCCACCTTTATAGCCACCCAGTTACGGTGTGGTGTTTGATGTCATCAAAGAATCCATCCGGTAAAGGTGATATGCATGATCTCATGGTCGAAGGAATTAGGTTACTATGTATCAGAAAGCATATAGCAATTGAACTATTGAAATGACTTGATCTTTATGCTACGCTTATCTATAGGAGTATGTCCACCATATCATTCTCCTAACGATATGATCTTGTTGTTGATAACATCTCAATGTTCATGAAAGGGAAACCACAATCATTTATCAACCAACAAGCTAGTGATGTATAGAGGCTATACTAGGGACTTCAAATTAAGTTTACAAATCACACAAGTATCAATGTTTCCTTGTTAATACTATTATAGCATGAATGTAAACATTTATCATAAACACAAAGATATAATAATAACTACATTTATTATTGCCTCTAGGGCATATCTCCAACAGTCTCCCACTTGCACTAGAGTCATCTAATCTAGATTACATGGTAATATACCGAACACCCATGGCAGTTTGGTGCTGGTCATGTTTTGCCCTCGGGAGAGGTTTAGTCAACGGATCCGCCACATTCAGATCTGTGTGTGCTTTTCAAATCTTTATATCCCCATCTTGGATATGTTCTCGAATAGCGTGAAAACGTAGCTTGATGTGCTTTAGCTTCTTGTGTGACCTTGGTTCTTACGCATTGGCTATGGCGCCCATGTTATCACAGTAGATAGACATTGGGTCCAGCGCACTAGGAACCACACCCAGCTCTGTAATGAACTCTTTCATCCATATCGCTTCTTGTGAAGCCTCCGAAGCAGCCATGTATTCCGATTCAGTTGAAGATCTCGCCACAACGCTTTGCTTTGCACTCCTCCAGCTAACTGCTACACCATTCAAAATAAATACGTATCTGTATTGTGATTTAGAATCATCTGGATCGGTGTTCCAACTAGCATCGGTGTAACCATTAACAATGAGTTGTTCATCACCTCCATAAGAAAGAACCATATCCTTAGTTCTTCTCAAGTACTTAAGGATGTTTTTGACCGCTGTCCAATGATCCACTCCTGGATCACTTTGATATCTGCTAGTCAAACTAATAGCATATGCAATGTCGGGTCTAGTACATAGCATGGCATACATTAGAGATCCTATGGCTGAGGCATAGAGAGTCTTACTCATCCTTTCTCTATCTTCTGCCGATGTCGGACTTTGAGTTTTACTCAAGTTCATATTGGGCAACATGGGCAAGAACCCTTTCTTGCTATCTTCCATTCCAAACCACTTTAGAACTTTGTCCAAATATGTACTCTGTGACAATGATATTAGGCGTTTCGATCTATCTCTGTAAATCTTTATGCCTAATATGTAAGCTGCTTCGCCAAGATCCTTCATTGAAAAACTATTATTCAAATATTCCTTGACACTATTAAGAAGGTCTACATCATTCCCAATCAACAATATGTCATCCACATATAGTATTAAGAATGCTACAGAGCTCCCACTCACTTTCTTGTAAATACAAGGCTTCTCCATAAGTTTGTATAAAACCAAAACTTTTGATTACCTTATCAAAACGTTGATTCCAACTTCGGGATGCTTGCTTCAATCCATAGATGGACCGTTGAAGTTTACATACCTTGTTAGCATTTTTAGGATCGACAAAACCTTTGGGTTGCATCATATACAACTCTTCATCAATGTCTCCATTGAGGAATGCTGTTTTGACATCCATCTGCCATATCTCATAATCATAATATGCAGCGATTGCTAACATAATCCTCACAGATTTTAGCTTCGCTACCGGTGAGAAAGTCTCATCGTAGTCAACTCCTTGAATTTGTCGAAACCCTTTTGCGACAAGTCGAGCTTTATGGACAGTAACATTACCATCAGCATCTGTTTTCTTCTTGAATATCCATTTGTTCCCGACAGCCTTCCGGCCATCTGGTAAGTCCACCAAAGTCCACACTTGGTTTTCGTACATGGATCCAATCTCGGATTTCATGGCTTCTTGCCATTTATTGGAATCTGGGCTCATCATCGCTTCCTCATATGTCTCGGGGTCATCGGTGTTGTCCACCAACATGACACTCATAACGGGATCATACCAATCTGGAGTGGTACGAGTTCTCGTTGACCTCCGAGGCTCTGTAGCAACTTCAACCGAAGTTTCATGATCACCATCATTAGCTTCCTCTCTTATTGGTGCAGACGCCACAGGAACTTCTTCCGGTGCTGCGCTACTCGCAATTTCGAGAGAAGGTTCGACAACCTCGTCGAGTTCTACTTTCCTTCCAGTCACTTCTTTTGAGAGAAATTCCTTCTCTAGAAAGGATCCATTCTTGGCAACGAAGATTTTGCCTTCGGATCTATGATAGAAGGTATACCCAATAGTTTCTTTCGGGTATCCTATGAAGACGCATTTTTCCGCTTTGGGTTCTAGCTTGTCCGGCTGTAACTTCTTTACATAGGCTTCGCAACCCCAAACTTTAAGGAACGACAATCTAGGTTTCTTCCCAAACCATAATTCATACGGTGTCGTTTCAACGGATTTAGACGGTGCCCTATTTAAAGTGAATGCGGCTGTTTCTAATGCACAACCCCAAAATGATAGCGGTAAATCTGTAAGTGACATCATAGAACGAACCATATCTAAGAGAGTTCGATTACGACGTTCGGACACACCATTACGCTGTGGTGTTCCCGGCGGTGTCAATTGTGAAAGTATTCCGCATTTCTTCAAATGCTCGCCAAACTCGTAACTTAGATATTCACCTCCACGATCAGAACGTAGAAATTTAATCTTCTTGTTACGTTGATTCTCTACCTCACTTTGAAACTCCTTAAACTTCTCGAAAGTTTCGGACTTATGTTTCATGAAATAGATATACCCATATCTACTCAAGTCATCCGTGAAGGTAAGAACATAACGATAACCACCGCGCGATGCTACACTCATTGGACCACATACATCGGTATGTATGATTTCCAATAAGTCTATAGCTCGCTCCATCATACCAGAAAATGGAGTCTTAGTCATTTTTCCCATCGGACATGCTTCGCATCTTTCAAGTGATTCAAGAAGTCCATCGGAATGGAGTTTCTTCATACGTTTCACTCCAATGTGACCAAGACGACAGTGCCACATATAGGTCGAATTATCGCTTGATTTCAAACGTTTAGCCTCAATGTTGTTGATATGTGTATTTCCACTATCGAGATTCAATAAGAATAGACCATCTATCAAAGGTGCATGTGCATAAAACATATTACTCATATAAATCGAACAACCATTATTCTCGGACTTAAACAAGTAACCGTCTCGCAATAAACAAGATCCTGATATAATGTTCATGCTCAACGCAGGCACCAAATAACAATTATTTAAGTATAAAACTAATCCCGATGGTAGATGAAGGGGTAGCGTGCCGACCGCGATCACATCAACCTTTGATCCATTTCCCACGCGCATCATCACCTCGTTCTTCGCTAGCTTCCGTTTATTCTGCAGCACCTGTTTCGAGTTACAAATATGAGCAACCGAACCAGTATCAAATACCCAGGCACTACTACGAGTACTAGTGAGATACACATCAATAACATGTATATCAGATATACCTTTCTTCTTGATGTTGCCGTTCTTCAAATCCGCCAAGTACTTTGGGCAATTCCGCTTCCAGTGACCTTCTCCCTTGTAGTAAAAGCACTCAGTATCAGGCTTAGGTCCAGCCTTGGTCTTCTTCGTCGGCGTGGTAACTTTCTTACCACCCTTCTTGAAGTGTCCCTTCTGCTTAGACTTGCCTTTCTTGAATTTGGTGGTCTTATTAACCAACAACACTTGGTGCTCTTTCTTGATCTCCACTTCTGCAGATTTCAACATGGCAAAGAGTTCTGGCAACGTCTTGTTCATGTTCTGCATGTTGTAGTTCATCACAAAGTTCTTGTAACTTGGTGGTAGTGATTGGAGGACACGATAAATCCCCAAAGCATTAGGAATCACTATACCCAAGCTTTGAAGTTTGTTTGCGTGCCCATACATCTTAAGCACATGCTCACTGACGGAGCTGCCCTCTTCCATCTTGCAGTTAAAGAACTTTTCAGAAGCCTCATAGCTTTCAATTGCCGCATGAGTCTCAAAAATCAATTTGAGATCCTCGACAATATCATATGGGTCTGAATCTTCAAACCTTTTCTGAAGCTCCGATTCCAAACCATACAAGATAGCACACTGAACTATGGAGTACTGATTCTTCCGTGCGAGGTAAACATTCTTTACTTCATCGGAAGCATCAGCTGCAGGTGGGTCACCCAGCGGTGCATCCAGCACATAGGTCAAATTACCAGCTGTGAGGACAATCCTCAAATTGCGGAACCAATCCGCGAAGTTGCTTCCATTGTTTTTCAACTTTTCTTTCTCTAGGAACGCATTAAAATTGATGGTAGGGGCTGCCATTGATCTACAACATATTTGCAATAGTTTAGACTAAGTTTATGACAAATTGAGTTCAAATTAATTAATAAAGTTAATCTAGGTGAACTCCCACTCAAAACAATATCCCTCACATTGTTTTAGTGATCACACGAACCAAATCCACCACATCAACACCGATCATCACGAGAGTTGATATAGTTTCAATGGCGAACAATCGTCATGTTCATCATATCTACTATATGATTCATGCTTTACCTTTCGGTGATCCGTGTTCCGAGACCATGTCTGTACATGCTAGGCTCGTCAAGATCAAACCTTAGTTTCCGCATGAGCAAATCTGGCTTGCTCACGTTGTATACACTTGCAGAATCTAACACACCCGATCATCACGTGGTGCTTCGAAACAACAAGCTTTAGCAACGGTGCTAACTAAGGGTGAACACTTTATGACTTGAAATTCATGTGCATGAGGGATCATCTTATAATGCTACCGTCGTCTACTAAGCAATACAAGATGCATAAAGGATTAACATCACATGCAATTCAATATATATGTGATATGATATGGCCTTTCTTCTTTGTGCTTCCGATCTCCATCTTCAAGCACGAACATGATCTCCATCATCACCGGCATTGCATCAAGGTCAATGACGCTTCTCCATGGTTGTCGTCCACCGGCTTCAACTATTACAACTACTTTGAATAGACACGCGAGTCTTAACATAAATTAAAGACAACCATATGGCTCCTGCCGGTTGCCAACTTACAATAAGGAACATTGCATACATCAAATATAATCACAATCATGGCCATATCACATCACTGCACACCCCTGCAAAACAAAGTTAGACGCCTCTACTTTCTTTGCATATTTTACGTGGTTTGGGGCTTTCAATAAGTGTCGTTCTAACTTACGAACAAGAACCACAACGTTGATACTAGCATTGTTAATCACCCGTTGTAAATTGGATCTGAACTATGCTAGGAGAAACAGGCACCCGCAAAGCCACTTATGCAATACAAGTTGCATGTCAAGCGTGGAGCAAGTCTCATGAACGATGTCATGTAAGGTTAGCCCGGGCCGCTTCATCCCAACATACCGCAAGATGCAAAGTACACAAGAAGCAATCGACAATAAAAGCATCAACGCCCACAATGACCATTGTGTTCTACTCGTGCAACAGATCTACATATAGACACGGCTCTGATACCACTGTAGGGTTTCGTAGCATGGAAAACAAAAATTTTCTATCGCATACAAACAAACAAGCCAAGATCTATCTACTAGATTGTAGCAACGAGTCGATGGAATAACTTACCCTCGAAGATTCCAAAGTGTTTAACGAGAGCGGATTCTCGTGGGTGATGTAGTCGTACTCTTCCCGATCTCAAGATCGCGTAGACGATCCTTCCGACGCTGCGTTCCGGCAGCGCTCCCGCAGTCGGTCACACGTTCGGTACTCGACGAAGACCTTCCTCTCCCTTGTTCCAGCAGGCAGCGGAGGTTGTAGCACTCTCCTTGAGATTCCGGCAGCACAACGGCGTGATACCGGAAGTAGAGGGGAGATCTCGCAGGGCTTCGCCTTAAGCCGGAGCGAGTATGGTGGAGTATGAGAGAGCTCCTCGGCGATCTAGGGTTTAGACACACCAAGGAGGAGGGGCTAGAGCCGGCGGCTAGGGTTCCGGGGACCCCAAGTCGGCGGCTAGGGCAAAACCCTAGGTGGTGGCGGCGGCTATGGAGGGCTGCGGCTTCTAGGGTTTGAGGTGAGGGACTTGTGTGTCTAGAGGAGGGAGCCCTGCCCCTCCTTATATAGGTGGAGGGGCCGGCGGCCAAGGGGAGGGAGGGGAGTCCCTCCCCAACTCGGCTTGGGTGGTGCGCCGGCTTGGGGAGGAGGACTCCCTCCCCAACTCGGTTTCACACTACCTCCTCTTTTCCACTTTCCTAAACTTGCCGTTTGACTTTCAAACTAGCCGTTTGACTTTTCAATTTAGGATTTGAATAAACCCTTTATTTTGGACAGCGAATACACTTAGTACATGATGCAATCATTCCAACTTGCAATGACACACTCATGTACCCCTTCCCCTCCGGAGTGCCGGACATTCCAGAACCTTCTAGAACATTCCCGATGAAAACACCGGAATCATTCCCGAACTCCGAAACGGAACTTTCCTTATATGAATCTTATTCTCCGGACCATTCCGGATCACCTCGTGATATCCCAGATCCCATCCGAGACTCCGAACAACATTCGGTCTCTTTCTCATACTACCATAACTACTCAAACAACGTCGAATCCTTAAGTGTGTCTCCCTACGGTTCGTGAATTATGCGGACATGATCGAGACACTTCTCCGAACAATAACCAACAGAGGAATCTGGAAATTCATATGGCTCCCACATATTTCTACGATTACTTTGCGATCGAATGAACCACTTACATACGATACCAATTTCCCTTTGTCTCACGATAGTTTACTTATCCGAGGTTATGATCGTCGGTATCTCTGCATACCTAGTTCAACCTCGTTACCGATAAGTACTATTTTCTCGTTCCCGTGATATGTGATCCCTTGTGATCCAGTCACATGCTTGCAAGATAATTGGATGACATTCCACCGAGAGGGCCCAGAGTATATCTATCCGTCATATGGATGGACAAATCCCACTCTTGATCCATGTGTCTCAACCAATACTTTCCGAACACTCAATGCCACCTTTATAGCCACCCAGTTACGGTGTGGTGTTTGATGTCATCAAAGCATCCATCCGGTAAAGGTGATATGCATGATCTCATGGTCGAAGGAATTAGGTTACTATGTATTAGAAAGCATATAGCAATTGAACTATTGAAATGACTTGATCTTTATGCTACGCTTATCTATAGGAGTATGTCCACCATATCATTCTCCTAACGATATGATCTTGTTGTTGATAACATCTCAATGTTCATGAAAGGGAAACCACAATCATTTATCAACCAACAAGCTAGTGATGTATAGAGGCTATACTAGGGACTTCAAATTAAGTTTACAAATCACACAAGTATCAATGTTTCCTTGTTAATACTATTATAGCATGAATGTAAACATTTATCATAAACACAAAGATATAATAATAACTACATTTATTATTGCCTCTAGGGCATATCTCCAACACTCACACCATGTATGACTATGACCCAGTCACCTTAGCCTCTTTGATTATTTATTTTTGACTTGAGGTACCACTTTATACTTTGATTACTAATGTTTTTTTCGCTTTGCATGATTATCATTATTGCTCTCTTAGTTGGTCGCTCCCAGTCTTTTGCTAGCCTTCATTTGTATTGAGTAAGCTCTACTCATGCATCCAACTCCTAAGAAACTAAGTTATTCCAAAATGTCTACTATAAATTCCTATGCATAGTGTGTTACACCATTCCAAAAATATTTTTGTTTTATATATATTCTAAATTAAACTTTTTATCTGAAAGTTAGTGATTAAAGTTCTCATAAACTTGATGGCACACTTTATTTTTCTTGTGCCTAATAAACTTGAACCATTGTGTCATCTATGTTGTATATGCTTGCACTTATACGTTGGGAATTAGCAGAACCGTGCTGTCACGTGGAACACTTTCAACATTGCACTATACATTGTACCTAGTTGATATCATGCTCTTTTGTTTGCGGATGTCGTCGGTGTAAAATAAAAGGGGAGTTTGTAAATTCATGGAGTTATGTACGTGTATTAGAAAAACGCCTGTAAGTCCATGGAGCTCCTTCCTAGATGCGCCCTCTCCCATAACACGCCATGTCGCTTCCCTCTCTCCTTGTTGATTCCTCCACCATGACTTTTCCCATGGAAGTGCCCGCGACAACTTGTGGACATGGCAGAGGAAGAGAAGGTGGCAGGGGAGAGGATTGCTGCAAAGGAGTAGCACATGATTACCATAGGATTGGACTCTGCAACACCATCATGATAAGAGATGATGCACATCTCCAATAGACAGATCAGACGCAAAAGAGTTAACTAAAAGATACTACTTAATTAAAACCGAGAAGACCAACTCTTCATTGATTGAGTTGCATTGAAAGAAAGGAACTACCTCATATATAATAATCCCTCCGCCGGTAATAAGTAACTTGTATTTTTCTAGATCACATGTATCTAGATGGGTTTCAGCGTATAGATTCATGTGAAGCTAAAAAATCCAAATCATTTATTTCCGAACCGAGGGAATAGTACCTTTGTTCCAATAAATAAGACATGCACATTCCTCCCTTGTGTTCTATCTCTTTGCTACAGTAGACAGGAGAGCTCGCCATCAGACCGGGCCGAACCTGAGCCTCTCCGCTCCTGGCCGGCCGTGGTGGCGAGGAGGTGCGGTGTACTGGGTGGTGTGCGGTGGGTGTCTCTGTCCTGTCCGGCCGTGTTGGCGAGGAGGAGAGAAGGCGTCCCTGCTTCTTCTTCAGCGGTGTGGAGGCGGTTCGTCGGATTATTCGTCTCGGGCGACTCGATGTCGCTCACTTGCTCCGTCAAGTCATGGAGGCTTTCCCGCAGGCGGCGGCTTCTGTAGTGGTTCCTGGCGGAGAAGCAATTCGGGAGCATCTCTCTGGCGGCTTTCAGTGGCTAGATCCATGGTCTCGCCGGACCAATAGACTGAAGGGTAGTCGCTCTATGCTGCTTGCTCCGTCTCGGCTGGGTTTTGGCAGTGCTCCGATTTGCCGTGGTCGTGGGCGTCGTCGGCATTGGGCTGATGGCTGAAGGACTTGATCACGTTTCTGCGGTCTTCTTGGGGTCCTTTCTACAAAACTGCAAGGCTGCTTTGTATTTTCCTATTTCTTTGGGGTTGTTCCTGTAAAATATATATCAATGCAGCTTGTCGGGTGCTTCCCACCCATAACCGTTAAAAAAAAAAAGACAGGCACACCTAGACGTGGAGCTACCTGATGAAGAGCGACGTGGCTGACTAGACCGACGAGAGAGCTAGATTTGTTTTGAAGCACGGACTCATGCAAGACTGAGCTAGACAGATTTAGGGAGATGCAAGGTAAGTTTGGATTTGGTCTATGTTATGTAACCGGAGATTAGTACCACCTCTAATTCAAATAGTTATCACAAATTCGTTGAATTTAGACAAAATTTAGACAACATTTTGTCTAAACTGTGACAACTAATTTGTGTCAGATGGAGTAGTTGTAGTTTAGTTAGATAACGGCACATGCGGAAAGTTAAAAGATCGTGGCCAGTTTTTGGTTAGCACTTGTTGCATGCCGGAACTCGTGTGACCGTGAACTCACGCGGCTTGATAAAACCACTCGTCCCGGCCAGCAGATGTTGCTCTGAACTCAACCAGAAAACTACCAACACCTCGCCGCAAAAGATGGACTCGACCAGGTGGTCCAGCGCCGTCCTCCTCCTCCTCCTCCTTCTGGTGGTGGTCGGCGCAGCCGGCGCCGGCGACTCGGACGCCGCCGTGCAGTCCATCGTGACTTGCTTGATGGGGTGCGCTACGGCGGTAGTGGGCTGCACGAGCGGTTGCGCCGCCAAAGCCGTCGGCGAACTGCCGCTGGCCCAGCTGCGCTGCCTGCTGCGGTGCGGCCCCTCCTTCGGGCCAGCGCCACCACCGGCTTCCCCGTGAGCGTGACCCAGACATACGCATGGACTCGCGCCGTGCGACTCGTGTATTATATTCAAGCACAGCCCAGAGTAAAATATTTCTACGCGACCCTGATCCACGTATTCAGAGCCATGGACCAATTTTAACAAAGAGTAAACCGTATGGACGGTTTTAATTTTTTCTTCGCACCTCCACTTTGGTCTTTATTTTTTAAAATCGCACGTCTAGGTTCTAAATCTTTTTATAAGTGATTCATGTGAGGTCCTAAATCTATTTGATCGGAGTTGACCGGTGCCACATTGGCAGTGAGGCCCATGAGGCTTACTAGATTAGCACGCATATTTGTGAATAAGCTCCGATGTTTTATTTCTTCTAAAACACGACCCTTAAGCGATATATTGCAAATTTTAATTGAGTTGGTGACAGGCTTGCCGATGTCCACCTTGTTCCCTTGTCGTCGCCACACACCGATCGAGCCTCCTCGTGCAGGCGTGCTCCAGCTTTGCACGGTGTATCCCATGTTGGCTGGACAGGCTCTTTGTCTACACGTGTTATTTCCGTAGCTATTCTGTGTGTCCTGCAGCTGTTTTAATCTAGCCGAGATTGGCATTTTTCCTAAAGAAACCTCATTGATTAGTTGTCCCATGCCTGCAAACCACCTAGTGCTGCTTTTAGAGAAACAGAACCTCGAGAGCTTATTCACAAATATGCGCAGTGACATGGTAAGCCTCGTGGGCCTTACCGCTGACGTGGCATCGGTTAAATCTGGTCAAACCGATTTAGGGCCTCGTATGAATTACTTACGATAGATTTAAGACTTAGATGTGCAATTTTAAAAAATAAAGACCAAAGTAAATGTGCAGGAAAAGAATTAGAACAACATGTACAATTTACTCTTTTAACAAACGACACGTGTCTAAAACAGAGAAAAAAATAAAATTTATAATCATTTTTAATCTAAATTGCCATGTGTCAATCTTGTAAATTAGTCTACTTGCGAACCCAGTTTCATAGAAAAAATTTCCCGTCCCAGCATGATCTCCTCTATATATTTATTTGTGTTGTGTGTTAGCATTTTGTCAAATGGCAATATGTTGCAGAGCCCTACAACTTACTTTCAAATTAAATTCCTCCAGTATAATATTGAAACGTGCTTGCAGGTGCTTCCCGTGCTCAAGTTCGATATTTTTAATAAGACCTGCAAAAGAGGTCCATTCTAATATCAATCACGTTTGAGAAGAGAATGATAGAATGGCACGATAAAAAATAGAGTAGACGTTTGCTCGGTCGCTCCGTGGAGATCTGACTACAATGACACAATCTCCTTTTTTTTTTGAGGTAATGAGACAATCTCCTTTTTGTTTGGCTACCAGACACTGCAGGAGAAGCATAATACACCGACATCCGGGTCCCGTCGGCCTAGTCTCTAAAATCCCGTTAGCGTAGGCTGGCCGACGCTACCGTCGGCGTATGGCCGTCGGCATACAGGGCCGTAGACGTAGCCTCATTTTCCGTCAGCGTATATAGCTACGTCGACGGCTTTCCCGTCGGCGTACACTCATGGATCCCACCTAGATGATTAACGGCCGTTTGGCTACGCCGACGGCTTTGCCGTCGGCCTAGATTTTTCCAAAAAAAAATTCAATTTTTTTTTCAATTTCTTTTTCGCATTTTTGAATTGTTTAACTTATTAATCTCATATGGACATTTTTATTCTAAATATACTTAGTCTCAAGTTAACTTGCATAATTAGTCAAACTTCCTAATCGGTTACCCCCATACTAATACTACTCCATCCCCAGCATGCTTAACTTCTCCGTTTCTTCATGAGCTTCTCACAAAAAAATTAGAAATTGTTGTGAATATTATCATATCAATCCTATTAACTATTAGACTATAATGTTAGACATCTTTATTTTTTTACATTCCATATAATTATTTGAGTAAACAACAATAAATAAGTAATAATAATATTAAATTAAATTTTTATTTTATTTATTTTGCCTTTTTCATTTAAAATTGAATAATTCATATCTACAAATCCGTAAATCATAATTCAACAAATAATATATCCAAATCGATCAGAAAAATGAGAGGAATGCAAATATGGCATCCCTATCATCTATTTAATTATATATTATAACTTTTTAATATTAGACCAACCGAAACTATGTTAGGATTCATGAAACACCCCGTTTTTGGCAATCGGAAAATAGAAATTGCCTTTTTGGTGCGACAAAAAGGAAATCTTACATTAGATCTCTGATGAAATAGTATATTATGAATCTAAAATGATTTTTACAAAAAATCATGAGCATCATATTATGTACCTATAATTCAAATCTAACTCACTTCCTATTGATTCAACAGGAATTTATATTTTTCATGAGCGGTGGACGGAAAGGTTTGAGATACCCCAGTTGGAAAATTGTCTATTCAAAGCGGTCTAGTATTTTTGAAAAATAGGGTAGTATCATTTTGAAACTTTCATTTGATGGTTGCTTCACAAAACACCCCGTTTTTTGCACTCGGAAAATGAAAAAAATGGTTTTTTGGTGCGATAAAAAGGAAAACTTCCTCCTGCAACATTGTTCACCATCCCATGATATACATGTGTGCACAATATGGGCACATTATCACAAACTATATCTTGATTCGAGCAATAACATTGGTCATTTGACCTGAAATCCAAAAAACCTCGATTGAGATAGGTCATTTTGTGAAAGTTTTTTTAGACACAATCAATATAAAAAGTTTGATATTTTTCCATGCAACTATGTCACATAATATGACACCATGCGAAAGTTTTGCATTGTTTCCATCGTTTTTGAATTTTTTATGCCCGTTTCAAACTATCGTCAAACTTTCTAAATTGAGGGGTTGAAGATCCTTAGATCGGGGACAAGCCTCACTAAACTTGCATTAGATCTCTGGTGAAATAGCATATTATGAATCTAAAAATGATTTTTGTAAAAAATCATGGGCATCATATCATGTACCTGTAGTTCAAATCTAACTCATTTCCTACCGATTCGGCGGAAATTGTCTTTTTCACGAGGGGTGGACAGAAAGGTTTGAGACACCCAGGTTGGGAAATTTTCCATTCAATATGCTCTAGTATTTTTGAAAAATGTGGTATTATCATTTTGAAACTTTCATTTGGTGGTTGCTTCATAAAACACCCCATTTTTTGCACTCGGATAATAAAAAATGGCCTTTTGGTGCGACGAAAAGGAAAACTTCCTCCTGCAATATTGTTCGCCATCCAATAATACACTTTTCTGCACAATATGGGTACATTATCACAAACTATACCACGATTCTAGCAATAACATTGGTCATTTGACCTGAAATCCAGAAAACCTCGATTGAGATAGGTCATTTTGTGAAGATTTTTTTGAGACACAATCAATATACCAAGTTTGGTATTTTTCCATACAACTATGTCACATAATATGATACCACACGAAGGTTTTGCATTGTTTCGATCGTTTTCAAATTTTTTATGCCCGTTTTAAACTATCGTCAAACTTTCTAAATCTAGGGGCATGCAGATTTTTAGCACGGGGCTGAGCCTCACTAAAATTGCATTATATCTCTGATGAAATAGCATATTGTGAATCTAAAAATAATTTTTAAAAAAAATCATGGGCATCATATCATGTACCTGTAGTTCAAATCTAACACATTTCCTAGCGATTCAGCGGGAATTTGTTTTTTTCACGATGGGTGGACGGAAAGGTTTGAGATACCCAGGTTGGCCAATTGTCCATTCAATATGGTCTAGTATTTTTGAAAAATGTGGTAATATCATTTTGAAACTTTCATTTGGTGGTTGCTTCATAAAACACCCCGTTTTTTGCACTCGGAAATGAAAATGGCTTCTTGGCGCGACGAAAAGGAAAACTTCTTCTGTAATATTTTTCGTCATACCATGATACACATGCGTGCACAATATAGACACATTATCGCAAACTATACCGCAATTCTAGCAATAACACATTTGACCTGAAATCCAGAAAACCTCGATTGAGATAGGTCATTTTGTGAAGGTTTTTTTGAGACACAATCAATATACCAAGTTTGATATTTTTCCATGCAACTATGTCACATAATATGACACCACGCGAAGGTTTTGCATTGTTTCGTTCGTTTTTGAAATTTTTATACCCGTTTAAAACTATCGTCAAACTTTCTAAATCGAGGGGCATGAAGATTCTTAGTTCGGGACTGAGCCTCACTAAACTTGCATTAGATCTCTGATGAAATAGCATATTGTGAAACTAAAAATAATTTTTGCAAAAAATCATGGGCATCATATCATGTACCTGTAGTTCAAATCGAACTCGTTTCCTGCCGATTTGGCGAGATTTTGTCTTTTTTACGAGTGATAGAGGAAAAGGTTTGAGAAATCCAGGTTGGAAAATTGTCCTTTCAAGATGGTCAACTATTTTTGAAAAATTGGGTAGTATCATTTTGAAACTTCCATTTGGTGGTTGCTTCACAAAACATTCCCTTTTTTGCACTTGGAAAATGAAAAATATGTTATACGAAAGTATTTGTATTTTTATATTCTTTTTGAAAAAAATGTAATATTTGAGTTCATATATATACTTATTTTTCTGCAAATTTTGATATATTATATGTATTTTTCTGAATTTAAATGCTTTAGTTATGATTTTTCTAAGATTAATGTAGCAAAAAAGAAAACTGCCTATACGGACCCGCAAGGTCGGATGGTTTTCTGGTCCTCCGCAGGTACTTGTGGATTCAAAAGCTCAAGAAAAGCATCACCCTATGCTGGTTAGATGCTATTCGTACAGTAGGTTTGCAACGAGCACAAGTTATGGTAAAGGGCGCTGGTAGTGGAAGACATGCCGCCCCCGTTGGCCGTAAAACCTTACTGTTGGCGTAGACTTGACGCCGTCGCTCTGCCGTTAGCCTAATATACTACGCCGACGGTTTCGTTTACACTGACGGTGCCGTCGGCCTATTTACCCTACACCGACGGTAAAACTGGCCGACGGCCCGTCAAGCTATGCCAACGACCCTAATATTTTGTCGTCGACGTATAAAAAGACCGTCGGACTGTCTTGTTATCCCCGTAGTGGGATGATATAGTACAGCAGATCGATGCACCCTCATAGTCAAAACGCATCTGCCAGCCGGGACCAATGTTCAGCGGCCTGTGTATTAAGACATCTGCAACACGCCTGGCTCGTGTCGCGTCACGCGTCGACCGTTCTCCTACGGGTGACGCGTAGAAACCTGAACGAACGTGGACGTCGTGCTGGCGTGATCAGAGCAGCCACACGTATCTAGGGGGACGCGTAAGTGGCCACCTGGAGGAGCAGAAGTTTGGAACAGAGTTAATGGACAGGTCGATTATGAAGCGACGACGTCTCGTGCTTACAATACCGTTGTTCATGATGTGTCCCGAGTGTTGAAGCCATCTTGACCACCAAGCATTCGAGAGGAATGTGTTGGTAAATTGGGCCGGTAGAGGCTTCTTCGGGGTGACCTCTATCAAGCTAAGGTTAGCCCATGTGTGTATTATATTTTTCTTAGTTTATAAATAGAGGAACAATTATTGTACGTGACTTTACCGGAGACATTTCAATAAAGCTTCTCCTTGTTCCTTGTGTCAATTCTTCTGTATTCTTTGTGTACCTTCGACTCTAGTCTTCTTCCTTGTTTGTGGAGCAGCCTCAGGACCGGTCAGCCGGCAAGGGTTGTTCAACACGTTATCAGCACATGTCTCTCCCTCGAGCCTCCATCAAGCCATCGTCGATCCTACATCACGCAGACTTTCGTTGAAGGTAATCCGAAATTGACCGCAAAAATGGATCCGTTGGGCGATTTACTTTCAATTTTTGCGTTCAGTATGTTTTTTAGATCTCATCTATGGTACGAATTTTCCTCCTGAGAGTCGAGTTGACCTGCTGTCGCCGACCAATGTCGATTTAATCACTCTCGGCTTAGGATTTTGTTGACTGTACCGTGCACCTGATGTGCCGATCTAGTTTTTTTAGTAGATCCGATTGATCTTGGATGTTTTCTTTAGTAGATCCGATTGATCTACAATTTTTTCTTTGTACTTTGTTGTTGCTCTCTAGGCGGCCGAGGCGCAGGATAATGTTCTCAAAAAGAACTTTTCCGCGCAACCCTTCGCGGGGGGGGGGGGGGGCAAGTCATGAGGCTAATGCTAACGTCTACAAGGTGCGCAAGCCCATCCACAAGAGGCGAGGCAAGAAGGGCCCGAACTCCTCCAACCCGGCCAAGCAACACAAGGCGGGCAAGGGGGAGGCAAGGCCCCAGGACTGCTTGCGCTGTGGCTCCAAGACTCACTTCTTCGGGCAGTGTTTGGCCCCCAAGCACGTCGTGGACGCGTTCAAGGCCAACAAGAAGGCGTGTGAGGCGCACCTCGTCCAGGATGAGGCACCACTAGCGCCCGGAGCGGCGCCCGTGCACAAGGTCGCGCCCGTAGTGGCGCAGGACGTAGCACAGGTGGCAGCACCTTTGGCGGTTCCCACGAATGCCACTGTGCCCAAGGAGGTTGAGCACGTCGTGACCCCTCAGCCCCAGCTAGTCATTTCTGTTGCCTCGATGATGATAGCCAACGAAGAGAAGCTCAACGATCTTGAGATAGCAGTTGAGATTGATGGTTTCTTTGCAGAATCCACCTGAGCTCCCTTTTGTTGTTATAATTTCTTTCCGCAAATAATCTGATACAATTCTTCGATATGGTTGTAAGCTCTATGAGAGCATAACATTTATTTGTTTCCGGCGATTGGATGGCATTTATTTCATTCATTTATTCCATTATTTGGTTGTGTTATGTTCTGAAATGTTTATGTGTTTTACTTAATTAATGTAGCATCTTCCTCGCTCCATTATATTAATTAGGCACTATATTTTAGAACGCGTGTGGCGCCCAAATGGAGGAAACGTGCCTTGCTGATAGCGGCACCACAAATACCATCTTGAGAGAAACAAAGTACTTTGAGTCTATTACCAAAAACCCCGGTAACATAATGACGATCACCGGCTGCGGTCTGAATGTAGTTGGCCCCGGAAGAGCAACTATCATACTCCCAAATGGAACAACTCTGATCATTGAAGAGGCATTGTTGTACCCGGAGTCGACTTGTACTCTCTTGAGTTTTAGAGACATCCGCGCAAATGGTTTCCATGTAGAGACCGATGATGATGAGAATGGAAAGGAGTTCCTACTCATTACCAAGCGCGACGAAAATGGTAAACATGTTGTCGAAAGACTCCCTTCATTAGCTACTGGGATGTACTACACTAAGATAGTAGCACCACCTATTTACACTACCCTTAAGACTGTCTTTAGAAGCTCTGAACTATTCTGCCTTTGGCATGATAGGTTAGGCCACCCCGGTCTTAGAATGATGAGAAATATAATTAATAACTCGAATGGTCATAATGTTAATGTGAAAAATTTCCCGAATCCCGATGATTTCGTGTGCTCCGCATGCGCTACGGGGAAATTGATCATTAGACCGTCCCCCCTAAAGGTGAAGGATGAACTCCCTGTAGGGTTTCGTAGCATCGAAAACAAAAAATTTCTATCGCATACAAACAAACAAGCCAAGATCTATCTACTAGATTGTAGCAACGAGTCGATGGAATAACTCACCCTCTAAGATTCCAAAGTGTTTAACGAGAGCGGATTCTCGTGGATGATGTAGTCGTACTCTTCCCGATCTCAAGATCGCGTAGACGATCCTTCCGGCGCTGCGTTCCGGCAGCGCTCCCGCAGTCGGTCACACGTTCGGTACTCGACGAAGACCTTCCTCTCCCTTGTTCCAGCAGGCAGCGGAGGTTTAGCACTCTCCTCGTGATTCCGGCAGCACAACGGCGTGGTACCGGAAGTAGAGGGGAGATCTCGCAGGGCTTCTCCTTAAGACGGAGCGAGTATGGTGGACTATGAGAGAGCTCCACGGCGATCTAGGGTTTAGACACACCAAGGAGGATGCTTGGGCCGGCGGCTAGGGCTTGGGGCTTGCCCAAGTCGGCGGCTAGGGGAGCCCTAGGCGGCGGCTACAGGAGGTGGCGGCGACGGGCTAGGGTTTTGGGGTGGAGAACTTGTGTGCTAGGAGGGGCAGGCCTGCCCCTCCCTTTATAGGTGGGAGGCGCCGGCCAAGGGGAGGGAGTCCCTCCCCAAATCGGATCCCTAGTGGGCCGGCGGTGGAGGAGGAACTCCTCCCCAACTCGGTTTCCCACTTCCCCTCCACTTCCCAAAATAGCCATTTGACTTTTCAAATTGGCGTTTGACTTTTCAAACTAGGATTTGATTAAACCCTTTATTTTGTTCAGCGATGACACTTAGTACATGATGCAATCATTCCAACTTGGTATGACACATTCATGTACCCTTCCCCTCCGGAGTGCCGGACATTTCGGAACCTTCTAGAACATTCCCGATGAAAACACCGGAACCATTCTCCAACTCCGAAATAGGACTTTCCTTATATGAATCTTATTCTCCAGACCATTCCGGATCTCCTCGTTATATACCGGATCCCATCCGAGACTCTGAACAACATTCGGTCTCTTACTCATCATTCCATAACTACTCAAACAACGTCGAATCCTTAAGTGTGTATCCCTACGGTTCGTGAATTATGCGGACATGATCGAGACACTTCTCCAAACAATAACCAATAGAGGAATCTGGAAATTCATATGGCTCCCACATATTTCTACGATTACTTTGTGATCAAATGAACCACTTACATACGATACCAATTTCCCTTTGTCTCACGATAGTTTACTTATCCGAGGTTATGATCGTCGGTATCTCTGCATACCTAGTTCAACCTCGTTACTGATAAGTACTCTTTTCTCGTTCCCGTGATATGTGATCCCTTGTGAGCCAGTCACATGCTTTCAAGCTAATTGGATGACATTCAACCGAGAGGGCCCAGAGTATATCTATCCGCCATATGGATGGACAAATCCCACTCTTGATCCATGTGTCTCAACCAATACTTTTCGAATACTTAATGCCACCTTTATAGCCACCCAGTTATGGTGTGGTGTTTGATGTCATCAAAGCATCCTTCCGGTGAAGGTGATATGCATGATCTCATGGTCGAAGGAATTAGGTTACTATGTATCAGAAAGCATATAGCAATTGAACTATTAAAATGACTTGATCTTTATGCTACGCTTATCTATAGGAGTATGTCCACCATATCATTCTCCTAACGATATGATCTTGTTGTTAATAACATCTCAATGTTCATGATAGGGAAACCACAATCATTTATTAACCAACAAGCTAGTGATGTATAGAGGCTTTACTAGGGACTTCAATTTAAGTTTACAAATCACACAAGTATTAATGTTTCCTTGTTAATACTATTATAGCATGAATGTAAACATTTATCATAAACACAAAGATATAATAATAACTACATTTATTATTGCCTCTAGGGCATATCTCTAACAGTCTTCCACTTGCACTAGATTCATCTAATCTAGATTACATGGTAATATACCGAACACCCATGGCAGTTTGGTGCTGGTCATGTTTTGCCCTCGGGAGAGGTTTAGTCAACGGATCCGCCACATTTAGATCTGTGTGTACTTTGCAAATCTTTATTTCCCCATCTTGGACATGTTCTCGAATAGCGTGAAAACGTAGCTTGATGTGCTTCAGCTTCTTGTGTGACCTTGGTTCTTGTGCATTGGCTATGGCGCCCATGTTATCACAGTAGATAGACATTGGGTCCAGCGCACTAGGAACCACACCCAGCTCTGTAATGAACTCTTTCATCCATATCGCTTCTTGTGAAGCCTCCGAAGCAGCCATGTATTCCGATTCAGTTGAAGATCTCGCCACAACGCTTTGCTTTGCACTCCTCCAGCTAACTGCTGCACCATTCAAAATAAATACGTATCCAGATTGTGATTTAGAATCATCCGGATCGGTGTTCCAACTAGCATCGGTGTAACCATTAACAACGAGTTGTTCATCACCTCCATAAGAAAGAACCATATCCTTAGTTCTTCTCAAGTACTTAAGGATGTTTTTGACCGCTGTCCAATGATCCACTCCTGGATCACTTTGATATCTGCTAGTTAAACTAACAGCATATGCAATGTAGGGTCTAGTACATAGCATGGCATACATTAGAGATCCTATGGCTGAGGCATAGGGAGTCTTACTCATCCTTTCTCTATCTTCTGCCGTTGTCGGACTTTGAGTTTTACTCAAGGTCGTATTGGGCAACATGGGCAAGAACCCTTTCTTGCTATCTTCCATTCCAAACCTCTTTAGAACTTTGTCCAAATATGTACTTTGTGACAATGATATTAGGCGTCTCGATCTATCTCTATAAATCATTATGCCTAATATGTAAGCTGCTTCGCCAAGACCCTTCATTGAAAAACTATTATTCAAATATTCCTTGACACTATTAAGAAGGTCTACATCATTCCCAATCAACAATATGTCATCTACATATAGTATTAAGAATGCTACAGAGCTCCCACTCACTTTCTTGTAAATACAAGCTTCTCCATAAGTTTGTATAAAACCAAAACTTTTGATCACCTTATCAAAATGTTGATTCCAACTTCGGGATGCTTGCTTCAATCCATAGATGGACCGTTGAAGTTTGCATACCTTGTTAGCATCTTTAGGATCGACAAAACCTCTGGGTTGCATCATATACAACTCTTCATCAATGTCTCCATTGAGGAATGCTGTTTTGACATCCATCTGCCATATCTCATAATCATAATATGCAGCGATTGCTAACATAATCCTGACAGACTTTAGCTTCGCTACTCGTGAGAAAGTCTCATCGTAGTCAACTCCTTGAATTTGTTGAAACCTTTTTGCGACAAGTCGAGCTTTATAGACAGTAATATTACCATCAACATCTGTTTTCTTCTTGAAAATCCATTTGTTCTCGACAGCCTTCCGGCCATCCGGTAAGTCCACCAAAGTCCATACTTGGTTTTCGTACATGGATCCAATCTCGGATTTCATGGCTTCTTACCATTTATTGGAATCTGGGTTCATCATCGCTTCCTCATATGTCGCAGGGTCATCGGTGTTGTCCACCAACATGACACTCATGACGGGATCATACCAATCTGGAGTGGTACGAGTTCTCGTTGACCTGCGAGGCTGTGTAGCAACTACAACCGAAGTTTCATGATCATCATCATTAGCTTCCTCTCTTACTGGTGCAGGCACCACAGGAACTTCTTCCGGTGCTGCGCTACTCGCAAGTTCGAGAGAAGGTTCGTTAACCTCATCGAGTTCTACTTTCCTTCCAGTCACTTCTTTCGAGAGAAATTCCTTCTCTAGAAAGGATCCATTCTTGGCAACGAAGATTTTGCCCTCGGATCTATGATAGAAGGTATACCCAATAGTTACCTTCGGGTATCCTATGAAGACGCATTTTTCTGCTTTGGGTTCAAGCTTGTCCGTCTGTAACTTCTTTACATAGGCTTTGCAACCCCAAACTTTAAGGAATGACAATCTAGGTTTCTTCCCAAACCATAATTCATACAGTGTCGTTTCAACGGATTTAGATGGTGCCCTATTTAAAGTGAATGCGGCTGTTTCTAATGCATAACCCCAAAATGATAGCGGTAAATCTGTAAGTGACATCATAGAACGAACCATATCTAAGAGAGTTCGATTACGACGTTCGGACACACCATTACGCTGTGGTGTTCCCGGCGGTGTCAATTGTGAAAGTATTCCGCATTTCTTCAAATGCTCGCCAAACTCGTAACTTAGATATTCACCTCCACGATCAGAACATAGAAATTTAATCTTCTTGTTACGTTGATTCTCTACCTCACTTTGAAATTCCTTAAATTTCACGAAAGTTTCGGACTTATGTTTCATGAAATAGATATACCCATATCTACTCAAGTCATCCGTGAAGGTAAGAACATAACGATAACCACCGCGCAATGCTACACTCATTGGACCACACACATCGGTATGTATGATTTCCAATAAGTCCGTAGCTCGCTCCATCATACCAGAAAATGGAGTCTTAGTCATTTTACCCATCATACATGCTTCGCATCTTTCAAGTGATTCGAAATAAAGTGATTCAAGAAGTCCATCGGAATGGAGTTTCTTCATACGCTTCACTCCAATGTGACCAAGACGACAGTGCCACATACAGGTCGAGTTATCGCTCGATTTCAAACGTTTAGCCTCAATGTTATTAATATGTGTATTTCCACTATCGAGATTCAATAAGAATAGACCATCTATCAAAGGTGCATGTGCATAAAACATATTACTCATATAAATCGAACAACCATTATTCTCGGACTTAAACAAGTAACCATCTCGCAATAAACAAGATCCCGATATAATGTTCATGCTTAACGCATGCACCAAATAACAATTATTTAAGTATAAAACTAATCCCGATGGTAGATGAAGGGCTAGCGTGCCGACCGCGATAACATCAATCTTTGATCCGTTTCCCATGCGCATCGTCACCTCGTTCTTCGCTAGCTTCCGTTTATTCTGCAGCACCTGTTTCGAGTTACAAATATGAGCAACCGAACCAGTATCAAATACCCAGGCACTACTACGAGTACTAGTGAGATACACATCAATAACATGTATATCGGATATACCTTTCTTCTTGATGTTGCCGTTCTTCAAATCCGCCAAGTACTTTGGGCAATTCCGCTTCCAGTGACCTTCTCCCTTGCAGTAAAAGCACTCAGTATCAGGCTTAGGTCCAGCCTTGGTCTTCTTCGTCGGTGCGGTAACTTTCTTACCACCCTTCTTGAAGTGTCCCTTTTGCTTAGACTTCCCTTTCTTGAATTTGGTGGTCTTATTGACCATCAACACTTGGTGCTCTTTCTTGATCTCCACTTCTGCAGATATTAACATAGCAAACAGTTCTGGCAACTGCTTGTTCATGTTTTGCATATTGTAGTTCATCACAAAGTTCTTGTAACTTGGTGGCAGTGATTGGAGGACACGATAAATCCCCAAAGCATTAGGAATCACTATACCCAAGCTTTGAAGTTTGTTTGCGTGCCCAGACATCTTAAGCACATGCTCACTGACGGAGCTGCCCTCTTCCATCTTGCAGTTAAAGAACTTTTCAGAAGCCTCATAGCTCTCAATCGCCGCGTGAGTCTCAAAGATCAATTTGAGATCACGGACAATATCATGTGCGTCTGAATTCTCAAACCTTTTCTGAAGCTCTGATTCTAAACCATACAAGATAGCACACTGAACTGTGGAGTACTGAGTCTTCCGAGCGAGGTAAACATTCTTTACTTCATCGGTAGCAGTAGCTGCAGGCGGGTCACCCAGCGGTGCATCCAGCACATAGGTCAAATTACCAGCTGTGAGGACAATCCTCAAATTGCGGAACCAATCCGCGAAGTTGCTTCCATTGTTTTTCAACTTTTCTTTCTCTAGGAACGCATTAAAATTGATGGTAGGGTCCGCCATTGATCTACAACATATTTGCAATAGTTTAGACTAAGTTTATGACAAATTGATTTCTAATTAATAGTTAAATTAATCTAGGTGAACTCCCACTCAAAACAATATCCCTCACATTGTTTTAGTGATCACACGAACCAAATCCACCACATCAACACCGATCATCACGAGAGTTGATATAGTTTCAATGGCGAACAATCGACATGTTCATCATATCTACTATATGATTCATGCTTTATCTTTCGGTGATCCGTGTTCCGAGACCATGTCTGTACATGCTAGGCTCGTCAAGATCAAACCTTAGCTTCCGCATGAGCAAATCTGGCTTGCTCACGTTGTATACACTTGCGAAATCTAACACACCCGATCATCACGTGGTGCTTCGAAACAACAAGCTTTAGCAACGGTGCTAACTAAGGGTGAACACTTTATGACTTTGAAATTCATGTGCATGAGGGATCATCTTATAATGCTACCGTCGTTAACTAACCAATACAAGATGCATAAAGGATTAACATTACATGCAATTCATAATACGTGATATGATATGGCCTTTCTTCTTTGTGCTTCTGATCTCCATCTTCAAGCACGAACATGATCTCCATCATCACCGGCATTGCATCAAGGTCAATGACGCTTCTCCATGGTTGTTGTCCACCGGCTTCAACTATTACAACTACTTTGAATAGACACGCGGGTCTTAACAAAAATTAAAGACAACCATATGGCTCTTGCCGGTTGCCAACTTACAATAAGGAACATTGCATACATCAAATATAATCATAATCATGGCCATATCACATCACAGCACACCCCTGCAAAACAAAGTTAGACGCCTCTACTTTCTTTGCATGTTTTACGTGGTTTGGGGCTTTCAATAAGTGTCGTTCTAACTTACGAACATGAACCACAACATTGATACTAGTATTGACAATCACCCGTTGTAAATTGAATCTTAAATATGCTGGGAGAAACAGGCACCCGCAAAGCCACTTATGCAATACAAGTTGCATGTCAAGCGTGGAGCAAGTCTCATGAACGATGTCATGTAAGGTTAGCCCGGGCCGCTTCATCCCAACACCCCGCAAGATGCAAAGTACACAAGAAGCAATCGACAATAAAAGCATCAACGCCCACAATGATCATTGTGTTCTACTCGTGCAACAGATCTACATATAGACACGACTCTGATACCACTGTAGGGTTTCGTAGCATGGAAAACAAAAAATTTCTATCGCATACAAACAAACAAGCCAAGATCTATCTACTAGATTGTAGCAACGAGTCGATGGAATAACTCACCCTCGAAGATTCCAAAGTGTTTAACGAGAGCGGATTCTCGTGGGTGATGTAGTCGTACTCTTCCCGATCTCAAGATCGCGTAGACGATCCTTCCGGCGCTGCGTTCCGGCAGCGCTCCCGCAGTCGGTCACACGTTCGGTACTCGACGAAGACCTTCCTCTCCCTTGTTCCAGCAGGCAGCGGAGGTTATAGCACTCTCCTCGTGATTCCGGCAGCACAACGGCGTGGTACCGGAAGTAGAGGAGAGATCTCGCAGGGCTTCGCCTTAAGCCGAAGCGAGTATGGTGGACTATGAGAGAGCTCCTCGGCGATCTAGGGTTTAGACACACCAAGGAGGAGGCTTGGGCCGGCGGCTAGGGCTTGGGGCTTGCCCAAGTCGGCGGCTAGGGGAGCCCTAGGCGGCGGCTACAGGAGGTGGCGGCGCCGGGCTAGGGTTTTGGGGTGGAGAACTTGTGTGCTAGGAGGGGCAGCCCTGCCCCTCCCTTTATAGGTGGGAGGCGTCGGCCAAGGGGAGGGAGTCCCTCCCCAACTCGGATCCCTAGTGGGCCGGCGGTGGAGGAGGAACTCCTCCCCAACTCGGTTTCCCACTTCCCCTCCACTTCCCAAAATAGCCGTTTGACTTTTCAAATTGGCGTTTGACTTTTCAAACTAGGATTTGATTAAACCCTTTATTTTGTTCAGCGATGACACTTAGTACATGATGCAATCATTCCAACTTGGTATGACACATTCATGTACCCTTCCCCTCCGGAGTGCCGGACATTCTGGAACCTTCTAGAATATTCCTGATGAAAACACCAGAACCATTCTCCAACTCCGAAATAGGACTTTCCTTATATGAATCTTATTCTCCGGACCATTCCGGATCTCCTCATGATATCCCGGATCCCATCCGAGACTCCGAACAACATTCGGTCTCTTACTCATCATTCCATAACTACTCAAACAACGTCGAATCCTTAAGTGTGTCTCCCTACGGTTCGTGAATTATGCAGACATGATCGAGACACTTCTCCGAACAATAACCAATAGAGGAATCTGGAAATTCATATGGCTCCCACATATTTCTACGATTACTTTGCGATCAAATGAACCACTTGCATACGATACCAATTTCCCTTTGTCTCACGATAGTTTACTTATCCGAGGTTATGATCGTCGGTATCTCTGCATACCTAGTTCAACCTCGTTACCGATAAGTACTCTTTTCTCGTTCCCGTGGCATGTGATCCCTTGTGAGCCAATCACATGCTTTCAAGCTAATTGGATGACATTCCACCGAGAGGGCCCAGAGTATATCTATCCGTCATATGGATGGACAAATCCCACTCTTGATCCATGTGTCTCAACCCATACTTTCCGAACACTCAATGCCACCTTTATAGCCATCCAGTTACGGTGTGGTGTTTGATGTCATCAAAGCATCCTTCCGGTGATGGTGATAAGCATGATCTCATGGTCAAAGGAATTAGGTTACTATGCATCAGAAAGCTTATAGCAATTGAACTATTAAAATGACTTGATCTTTATGCTACGCTTATCTATAGGAGTATGTCCATCATACCATTCTCCTAATGATATGATCTTGTTGTTAATAACATCTCAATGTTCATGATAGGGAAACCACAATCATCTATTAACCAACAAGCTAGTATTTTGAAGAGGCTTTACTAGGGACTTCAATTTAAGTTTACAAATCACATAAGTATTAATGTTTTCTAGTTAATACTATTATAGTATGAATGTAAACATTTATCATAAACACAAAGATATAATAATAACTACATTTATTATTACCTCTAGGGCATATCTCCAACACTCCCCGCGTTCTTAGAACGTATACAAGGGGATATATGTGGTCCAATTCAGCCCCTCTCAGGGCCGTTTCGATACTTCATGGTGCTCATCGATGCTTCCTCTAAATGGTCCAATTTTTGCCTGCTGTCAGCAAGGAACCATGTTTTTGCAAAATTCATCTCTTAGATCATACAAATAAGGAATAAATTCTCTGATTATCGTTTAAATTCTATTCGAATGGACAATGCCGGAGAATTTACTTCAAAGGCATTCGATGATTATTGCATGGCAACAGGAATCAAACTTGAGCACTCTGTACCGCATGTCCACACTCAAAATGGACTTGCAGAGGCATTGATTAAAAGAATTAAATCCATTGTCCGACCACTCCTTCAGGGTTGTAATTTGCCAACTACATGTTGGGGACACGCGGTGTTACACGCTGCTAATCTCATCAACTTTCGACCATCGGACTACAATATCCACTCTTCTATTCAACTTGCGCAAGGGTCGGCACCGAAAATTTCCCACCTATGTAGGTTCGGCTGCCAGGTATATGTACCTATACCACCACCCCAGCGATCAGCAATGGGACCGCTCCGTAAGTCGGGGATATACGTTGGTTATGAGACTGTGTCCATAATCAGGTTCTTGGACCCCTTGACAGGTAACTGTCACACGGCCCGTTTTGCTGACTGCATTTTTGACGAGGATCTTTTTCCGACTTTGGGGGGAGGTAATCAACCCCTGGATGAAAAAAGTTGAGAAATCACGTGGAAAGCCACGGGGATCCACGCTCATGACCCGCGCACTATTGAGTCTAATCGAGAAGTCCAAAAAATACTAGATTTGCACTCCTTAGCGAATCAACTGCCTGATCAATTTAGTGATTTAAAGACTGTGACAAAGTCGCATGTGCATGCACGCAATGCACTGGAAAGGGTTGAAATACCGAAGAAAAATGATGGTATACCCGCTCCCGTTCCAAGGCCTAAGAGGACGTGGAATCCGATTTCTCAAATCCCATGTACCCGGGGACGCTCGAAGAAAAAGGATAAGAGAGATTTTTTACAGTCTGCCCCTGTTGAGGGGAGCCAGTCGAGACCTGGCACAAGTACGGATATTTCAGTGCACGAAATTCCGAACTGAATTTTCCTATATCGGAAATACCCAGCGAAGTTGTGTGCGCACACATCGGAGCGGGAAAGCTAAAGGACCTAGCCCCTGGATTGGGAAATCCGGTGGAGCAAGAGGATGTGCCTGATGCACTCCATGACGAAATGGCCATTAACTACGTTAATTAGGGCGAGTCATACAACCGAGCCATGACAAATGTTGACGTTAATTTTGCCAAGAAAATTGCCTCAATCATAGATCTTGACCTTGAGCCTAACACACTCGCTGATTGTAAGAAAAGGTCGGATTGGAAAGATTGGCAGAAGGCAATCACTGCTGAATTATTATTGTTAAACAAAAGAGAGGTATTTGGACCTGTTTGTCCAACTCCTCCCCACATTCATCCCGTTGGCCATAAATGGGTTTTTGTTCGAAAGAGAAACGAGAATAATGAAGTAGTAAGGTACAAATCAAGGCTCGTTGCTCAAAGTTTCACTCAGCGACCAGGTGTCGACTTTGAGGAAACTTACTCCCCGATCATGGATGGAAATACCTTTAGATACTTAATCTCAATGACAGTAAACATGGACTTAAAAATAAAACTGATGGATGTTGTCACCGCTTACCTATATGGTAACTTGGATTCAGACATATACATGAAAGTACCAGAAGGTATCCCTGTCCCGAACCAGGATAGAGCAAACAAGAGCTTATATAGTGTTCAGCTTAAGAAGTCAATGTATGGACTAAAACAGTCAGGTAGGATGTGGTATAATCGTTTAAGCGATTTCCTTCATCAGAAGGGCTACGCGAGCAATGAAGATTGCCCATGTGTTTTTATACGGAGATCCCATGATGGTTTCTGTATTATATCGGTGTACGTGGACGATTTGAATATAATCGGTACACCTGACGATATTGAGGAAGCGAGTTGCTACCTGATATCGAAATTCGAGATGAAAGACTTAGGCAAAACCAAGTTCTGCCTAGGTCTGCAACTTGAGCATTCCCCTGCTGGGATTCTAGTTCACCAGTCGGCCTACACCCAGAAGATGTTGGAACCATTTGGGTTGAAAAGGCATATCCTTCTAAGACCCCGATGGCCGGAAGATCTTTGCAGCAAGACAAGGACCCGTTCAGGCCTAAAGAAGAGGGGGGGATTCTGGGACCGGAATTCCCCTACTTAAGCCGTTGGCGCACTTATGTACCTCGCAAATTGTACACGGCCGGATATTGCATTTCGCCGTTAATCTTCTTGCTAGGTATAGTTCTGAGCCTACCAAGAGGCATTGTAAAGGCGTTAAGGACATCTTTAGGTACATACAAGGGACCAAAGACCTTGTCTTGTTTTACCAAAAGAACCAAGACCTATCTGTTGTAGGCTATGCAGATGCTGGGTACCTTTCGGATCCGCACACATCCAAGTCGCAGACTGGATATGTTTTTCTTTGTGGTGGAACATCAATTTCCTGGAAATCGTCTAAGCAAACGCTTGTGTCAACTTCGACAAACCACTCGGAAATCATAGCATATATGAAGCATCACGAGAATGTGTATGACTTCGACGAGTAGTTAGCCACATACAGATGTCATGTGGGCTAAACACTGTACAAACCCCAACAATTATCTATAAAGATAATGTTGCTTGTGTTGCACAAGTCCAGAAAGGTTACGTGAAGAGAAATCTCACAAAGCATATAAACCCCAAGTTCTTCTATGCACATGAACTGCAAAAGTTGAACGAAGTAAAAGTCTTGCATACTAAGTCATGTGAAAATCTCGTTGATTTGTTCACTAAATCATTGTCAGCATCTTCTTTCGAGAGATGTGTCTGTGGGATTGGCATGATGAGGCTTAGGGAGATGCAAGGTTCAGGGGGAGAATCTTCACAAACTCATCGCTGAAATCTTAATCCCGATGATTGAGTGTTTAACTTTATAGTTAAGTGAAATGTACTTTTTTTCTCTTAGTGAGTTTTTATGAAGTTTCTCACATGAGGTTTTTAATGAGGCAATTCGTGCAACATAGAAAGAAGTATACCATGTGCGTTTCTCCATATTTTTTTCACTGGGTTTTTCGAAGTTTTGAGCCATGGTTATACAGATAAGATACCCAGGTGGAGTGTTGGGAAACTGGGCCGGTAGAGGCCCATTCGGTGTGACCTCTACCAGGCTAGGATGTCCATGTGTGTATCCTATCTGCCCTTAGTCTATAAATAGAGGACCAATCATTGTACGTGACTTTATCAGAGACATATCAAAAAAGCTTCTCCTTGTTCCCTGTGTCAATTCTTGTGTATTCGTTGTGTGCATTCAATCTAGTCTTCTTTCTCGTTTGTGGAGTAGCCTTGGGACCGGCCAGCCGGCAGGGATTGTTCAAGAGAATGGAGGGGTTGGGACTTGGGATGGGAGGCTGATGGGCCGGTACAGGTTACGGCCTTACCGGAGTTCGATCAAGATCAAGGGTGGTTACTGCCAACGATATCTCGGACACTCCATAGACAGTGTTCTTGTACCGCAAACTGCTCTGCCGCACTTTCTCGGCGAGCTCGAGTAGCGAACAACGAGTCTCCGGTGGAGCGTGACATAGCTTCTAAGCACCTTACTTTACATGCCTTTCAAATAAGCCACAACAAGATTCAGAGGAAGATGGCTTGATGCACAACTGAGGAGCCCAGGTTCTTTTTCATACCCGCTGTTGTATATCATAATGCAGTTCATTTTTTATCGCTGACCGGTCGGGGTGTCTGCTCCGTGATGAATATTTCAGGGCAAGGACAGTCCTCGAGAAGCAGGGCTCAAGCTCAAGACCTTCGTGCCCAGAAACTTGTGTTTCGAAAGAAGAAGCGGGCATATATTGTTTCATGTCCTGAGAGACACTATGTCACGGTAGATTTTTAAGGGCATTCTCTTAAAGGCACTTTTACAAAATGCCTAAAGAAATTATTTTTAAAGGCACTTCTTAAATATTGCCTACAATAATTCGATATTTACTGGCAATTTTCAAAAATGCCTGTAAAATTCTATTTTAATGGCATTTTATTAAAATGCCTACAATAATTCGATTTTTTCAGGCACTATTCAGATATGCCTGTAATAATCTGATTTTTTAAGGCAGTACCAAAAGTGCCGGCAATAATTGGATGTCAACACCTTGTGTACCGAAGAAAAAGGAGAGGGTTTCCAGCTAAGTTAACAGCAACACCAACCAAACCCACGCGCTCGCTGTCGACCTCTTCCTCTCCGCCGCCACGCCCGCCGCCTCCCCCTTCCGCCCACCTTCTTCCCCAAGCCTCGCGCCCTCTCCGCCACCACCAATTCCAAGCCCACCACCAGACCCCCCGTCCGGATCTTCGTCTACGACCTCCCCTCCCGCTTCAACCGTGACTGGGCCACCGCCGATCCGCGGTGCGAGCGCCACCTATTCGCGCCCGAGGACGCGCTGCACGCGGCCCTGCCGAGCTACTCCCCCGCCCGCGCCAACCGCCCCGAGGACGCCGACCTCTTCTTCATCCCCGTCTATGTCTCCTGCAACTTCTCCACCCTCAACGAGTTCTCTCCCTCTCCCATGCCTGCGGTCTGCTGGCCGACGCCGTCGACCTCGTGCGCCGGGACATGCCCTACTGGAACCGCTCCGCCGACGCCAACCACCGTCTCAATCTCGGCGTACAACGACTGCGACGCCACCTAACATGGGGTTGGGGTTTGTGCTCACGCAACTGAATTCTAGAGTCCTCGTCTCTGAAGTAGCTACATCGGGATCTGCAGTTTCAGGCGTCGTGTCGTCAGTGGAGGTTTCATATCAGGCTATGTGGTGGCATCCCCTTCCCGGTACGTCATATACCTCATCCCCTACTTCCCCCCAACGTCAAATATGTATGCACTCAGATTGTTTGCTTGTGCTTCTCTGTGGATTGGGGAAAATGATTTGCATCGGCAGTAGGGCAGCACCGGACGAAGGGTAGCTTGTCATTATAGTCTGAAAATTACATGCTGTTAGTCGCTTAGTATTATTAGGGAGAAAAAAGGAAACTCAGACGATATCTCCTTTTAGAAATGAATATAAGGAGTGCAGAAGGCATGGTAGACTCTCGGTATGATTTCAGAAGATTTGGCCAGTGCAGTTTTGACTGTCAGATTTTAGGCATTTTGTGCATTTACATTTTGTTTATGGTAGGATCACGCAACATGCACTATCTTCTGTGAATTAAGAGAGAGTTTCAGTTAAGTTTTGTTATGTTGCAGTCACTACAGTGTTAGGGCTCGAAGAAGGAAAGAATTGTGTGCTTGTTGGAATTTTATTCAAGAACATGAAACTGAAACCTTCTATCCTTGATGAATACTCCAAGGAGGTAATCTAACAATTACATAGTGTTTCCATGTGTTCACGTATGGGCTCCATCTATAATAAACTAGGGGGCTTCTGCATGAATTATCTGTGGTGCAGAGGTCTGCAATCCCTCTTGTTATGCCACATAATTTCATGTATCCGAATGACAATATTGTTTTGGAAGATGAAAGTGGAAGAGTTGCGCTTTGTAGGAGCCATGCCTCTAGCATCTTATATGACTGGTATCCACACATTTACCCGTTTCCTCAATTTTTGTTAGTGTGACGCCTATGGTATCTCTTTTAGATCTTGATGTAATCCATTTCCTCTGTAGCTTGTGGCGTCATTACCTATAGATATTATGCCAGGGCGTATTGATCCAGCAAATTTTTCTTTGTCTGAGCAGGTGGACTTTTGATGCAGTTGATTTGTATATTAACCAAACGATTATATCTTATATGCATGCATGACTAACTCATATCTTACTTTATTGCAGCCTTTGCAGAGATGCCTTTTCGCTAGAGCATCTACCTATAATATGTTATCATCATGTCTGAATCCACATCAATTTAAACTTGACAATGTCAAGTGAATGGCATTGCTTCTTTAACTTTCTGTGAATGAAAACAACTTGGAATTAACTTATGGGGTTTGTGACAATGTTTATGCACATCACATGCTCGACGAGGACAGGTAAGCCCGAAGTTCTATTTTTTGAGTTCATCCAGTAGACTGATGTGATTTCTGTAGTTCATAGTATTGTAGTTCCAAATTGACCGAGTTCAGTTCTGTAACTTGTATTGAATAGTTCAGTTCAGATTGTTAGGAGTGGAGGACGTTTTACTGAACAAGAACCCGATGAAGCTCACACATAAATGCTTATATTACTTGTATATCACTTTTCATATATTGTTTCAGTATGAGCAAGCTTGATCACAACTAGAGTATTTTTACCTTCTTTAGGTACAATACCCGGAGTACTGCATCTCAATTGTCTCCCTCGATGTCCTTTACTCTGTAGAATATTGCCGTGAACTGATCCAACGACTTCCGATGGTACAAATTAATGGCTCTGAACTAATGTGTTAAATCTATGGTTGTAGCCTAGCTTCCAAGGTGACTCCTTGTTCCAGTTCCTCTGGTTGTGCGACCTGGGGATGTGATAATTACAGTATGTATTCGGCACCTTTCATTTCCTGCTTAATTTATGTTTAGTATTGCTCTTCTTCTTCTGTGCGTAAGTAAGTCGAAGCAGGATGTCAAAAGAGCGTTATTTCCTTTTATTTTTAGTTATTGTACATGTCCATATCATGTTAGGTATAACAGGCTCTTGCTTCACAAGGGTTGTTAAATTAAGTTTGTCACAAGGTTACCTAGGCGAACCTTCTCTTATTTCTGAAAGGTTAGGATCATCTCCCGTTGTAAGATCTTCTAATTACTAACTATTGAAGCAACAAAGTTGTAGTGAACGTACTAGCCGTCGGCTTTATACAAAAAGGTCCTGGCATCAACTTTGATATATGTTAATCGTTCTATCCTTAGTTGGAGCGTATTCTCTCGCTGTGACATCTACATATTTCTGAATTATGCATAATGTTGGTTCAGAGGTGATGTTTTATGACTTGTCTTTCTATTCCATACGTGCTAGGATAGTTCCTGATTTAATATGCAATGCTTCTGTTGCAGGATTTTTGAGGATGGAAAACTGTCGATTAACGTTTATTGAAGATGGATACAAGTTGATCACAATTCCTGTCATAAGTTAATTGTGTTCTTTAGTTCCTGTCATTGCATAATTTTAAATTGAATGTTGTAATCAATTGCACGGTGCAAACTGATGTAAGTTGAAACATATTTTGGATGGATCAAATGACATACCGCCATGTTTACTTTGGAATCATAAGTTGTTCAAGATAAATATGAAATGTAAAGAGCCTATACGGTGAGCTTGAATTCATGTGTAAGGCCTACAATTTTTTAAGGTGTTATTGTATAATGCCTACAATTGTTTTTTGAGGTATTTTTTAAAAATGCCTCAAATTATTTTTTGAGGCGCTTTTGCAAAGTGCCAACAAAAAATATTAGGGGCTTTATCAATAGTGCCTTTAATTAGTATAAGGCAGTTTTTATAATGCCTTAAAAAATAGATTTTTTAAGGCTCTTCTTAAAGTGCCTCAAAAGATCTATTTTTTGAGGCGGTTTTATAAAGTGCCTTAAATGATTTTTCTCTACCCCATTTGATTGGGCATTTTTATTATTGCCTTCTAATATTTTTAAAGGCATTATTGTTATCTTTTAAGGCACTTTTGTGTGCCTTAGATAATCAACTGTGATGTAGTGAGAATTACAGGATCATCATACGCGGAAGCGAGAACCGGTGCAGATAATCAGTCCAGAAGAGCTTGTGTTCAGATAAAGAAACGTGTGTTCAGAAACAATTTACTAACTAGTACTTCCTCTGTTTCAAAATATAAGACATTTTAGTTTTATAAAATAAATGTATCTAGATACCTTTTAGTGTAGGTTTACTCGAAACCTCTACGAAAATATACGCTAAAATACGTCTATATATATACGATTGACAAAACTAAAATATCTTATATTTCTAAATGGAAAGAGTAGTACTACGTACCAATCGGGAAGAGGACGAGTCCGACTGTCCCACAGGGACGTGATCGAGTTCAAGCCGAGCCGAGGAGGAGGAACTCGATCGTTACCGACTCGGATCGGATCAATACGGTTGCCTGCGTACATATAAGCCGTCCGACAAGATCGATCCGTATCTACACTCGTACCTGGCGTGAAGGCGAGATTTGCCTTACGATCGACTTTGCCAGAGCGAGCGAGCAAGCTTGAGCTTCACCTCGAGACATGGTGAGTCAGTTAATTCTCGTCGTGATCCATGTGTCAAATATATAACTAGCTATGCCGGCTGCGAGTAAATTATAGAAAACCATCAAAATTGGGACAAGACCGGGGTAACATTCCTCCAAAAAAACACCGAAAAACATGGTGTTTGTTACTCTGTTCCTAATTATGGTGATTTTCTGTAATTTACTCGCCATGTAATTTACTCGCCGGCGCTGTTTGTCATGCATGCAGCTCTTTTCATCGCTAACCTTGTGTCTGCTCTGTGACGATGGGTTTAGGGCCAGGGACAATCCTCGAGAAGGGCTGAAGCTCAACACCTTCGTGCCCAAGAACTCCTAAATCAAAAGAAGCACGGATTTCTTGAAATCTTGAGTGAATTACAGGAATCACAGGCACCCATGCGCATAATCAGTCCACAAGAAATTGCTGAGATAAAGAAGCAGGTGTTGTATGCTCAAGAACAGGTTCTGAACCGGAACCAAGAACCGAGGACATTCTTCGGCGGTCTCCGAGAACGACGGGCTCAAATGCGGAAGCGGATATCGATGGAACGTGCCTGGCGCGCACAACTGCTCGACAGCAAGAAGCAGGAACTGTACGAGCTGCTTCGACAACAAGCATGCGCTGACAACTCGGCGCTCAAGGGGGGGTATTCTCCAGAAGCTGATGAGGCCGACATGCTCATCAAGGACCCGGCAGCTCCTCACTGGTCATTTGTTTGATGGATGAGTTCATGCTGTAGTTGCTCTTAGAAAACCTCTCGTACGTGAGAGCCAGTCGGCCCGCCGCCATCTGCTTCTCCTTTGCTATTTTTGAATAGGTATCGATGGTCCCTGCCTTCTTCGCTTGCCGTTCCGGTGGCAGAAAGGGGTGGGAACCTAGGCTCAGTAGTGCAGTAAGGTCTTCAAAGTTAGTTTTCTTAATTGATATCAGCGTTATGGTGGCTATGACACTGTTATGCGGGAGAAGTATAAATCCGCGTCCTCGTCGGCGGCAGTCTCGCTTTGTGGCATTGATGATGGTGGGGAATTTTTTGTCAGCACTTTCATAGAGTGGTAGATCTGTTCAGTCTACGTGTTTTATAGGTCTGGTGTCAGAAAATCCAGATCAATTCAAGGGTTCACTGGCAATGATTTTTTTTGACTATGTACGCCCGTGGGTATACATTACTTGTATTTATAACTGTAACAATACAAAGATAATACACATACAAGTAATAGAAATAAGAAGAAAACAAACGGTTGGATAGCTGCAAACCATCCTCATCGCAACTACTAAGAACCCAAATTCATCGTCATCACCGGAGAAGAAGATCATCAACAGCTGATCCACACTTTGACACTGAAGAAACCCCTAGCCATGAGGCGTTAATGAGCCTCAAAAACCACCAGCCCCATAAGACTGGATCTAGACTACTGCTAAAGAACATCGGCTAGAGTGCAGTGACCCAGCATACCACTGCATGTGTAGTATACTATAGTTGTTGACATAACACTTACAGAACATCGTTCCGCAAATATCACATTCCTCGGAGTGGTACAACAAAAACATTGTGGGTCCATATTATAAACATACACACATTATTATTATTACAATACCAAAAGATCAGTACTTTAAGTTATTCAAACTTACAAACCAAACTTAAAAAGTTTCAGCGGAAGATCAAAGTTTTAAACTCATAACCAGAATTAAGCTTAACAACTTATTATATTAAGTTTGTGCTGCTCGGCTCGTCTGGATTACTATCTAATTGTAGGCAACTACTCAGACTCGTTGCCCTCCACTCCATAACGTATCTCGTAGTCCACCCCTTCCACTTCTTCGACATGTTTGGTTCCTCGTAGTAGACATTATTTTGTCCTTCAGCAGCGCACATACATTGGAGTGTCTTCTGGCTCCTTGGAGTCTAAGCAGGGGATCAAAGAAAAGAGTGAGTAACAGCGTTATCCAGCAAGTTTATTATATGCAAGGTGAGAAGTTTGATGCTCTATCTACCACATTGGACCAGTCCTTGACACTATACAGCTTTCGTAAACATTTCTTTAAAGGTTGATTTTAATATAAAAACTATGTCCATCAACCTTCACAGGTTGACCAGAACTTTATGGAGTTCCTTTTCTGCCACGTTCGCAGTTCCTTCCCAGAACAGAAAGCAACAAGTTATAGTTCTTACCCTCTATAGAGGTGCGTTGCTTTATCCATGAGAGATCTTAGCTTTATTGTACATCCGAGTTATAGGCTCGTTTACACTTCCTTGGTATGAGGCCCAGATTAAGATCCAAGTCAATCACTGCCCTTCTCCGCGACCCCATATGTCTGCACGATCCTTCGGACTAGACTACATCTCCGTTAAGCCTCCTTTCAGGCAAGCTATAATCCTGATGAGTTTCCGAAGACTATGAGCCGGTGGTGCCCTTGGCAAGCTCCATAAAGGTCTGACTATACCTCCGGCATCCTCTCATAGATAATCTAGACACCAAAATCGTGAGCCTAAGGGTGCCCATCCATATGCTGGATCCGCACAAGGAATCACAATTTCATATTAAGGTCGTCTTTCCTACATACGAAAGGAAGAAAATTCAGCTGACGTTTTCGTCCCATTTCAAATCTCATAGTTAACGCGTGATATACGACGCAAGAAGCACTAGCGACATTGGTTGTTTAAGTCCTAGATGATATATTTCCGTATAATGTGGTTTCCATTGCCGCTCTTTAGATTAACCGATCACCCTGGACCAGTAACCAATAACTCATATTAATTATGAAAATAGAGTTTTCTGACCTTTTTGAAATGCAGGTGATGACAACATTGAATTTGCAAATATTTGATAGAAAATAACCAAATGACATGGGCAAATGTGGACGTGCCTTGTGACTACAAGGTAGTGAAGTGGGATGCTTGCACTCGACCTTAAGCTTCTATTTTTACAAAACATTATTATTACCCGGTAAGGACAATAATTAAAGAAGCAATAATGAATATGCATAGTAATATAATGCATCAATTTATTATTTATCTTCTTTGCATGTTTTACCGACATTGTCAAAGTTCTAAAGTTTCTTTATTAATAAAAGAAAGTTAGTAGTTGATAATTCCTAAAATCTTGTAAATATTATATTTAATATTTTTGTGGTATAGTACATTAGTATAAAAGTTTAAAATTATTTTTTATTTAATTTTTTAACTCTTATGAATATTTTCTTAAAATTCTATTTAAGAATAATTATTTAAATTTAAGAAATTTTATTTTATTAATCTAATAATACAAGTTAGTATTTTTCTAAAATACTATATTTATTTAGGATTGTAAAAGTGATTTTTATTTATTTTTATAAAATTCCATAAGTAATACTCCCTCCGTTTCAAAATATAAGATGTTTTAGGTTTGTGAAGAAAATGAATCTAGACTTTTTTTAGTGTGTAGATTCATCCCAAAGTTAAATGAACCTATATACTAAAACAAGTCTAGATTAATTTTCTTCACAAACCTAAAACGTCTTATATTTTGAAACGGAGGGAGTATATATTATAAAATAATTAAACTAAATTTATTCTATGAAAATAGAATTCATTATATTTGTTGGGTAGCTTATATTTTTATGAACTAATGGATATTATTTGTATTTTTGGGATTTTTTATTCAATTTCTTAGAGCTTATTAAGTTTTAGGGTTATTTTGGTCTTTTAGTAAAATAATTCAGTTCTTTTTCTTTTTAAAATCTGGACCTGGCTCACTAGGCTGGCCCAGCCCTGACCCGACCCATCTAGGTTGGGTCAAACCCCTGTCTCATGCGGTATTGGCCCAAAACGTCCCAGTACCCCTCTCTCTTCCTCGCGCACTTCTCGGCCGTTCCCCTTCATGGCGATGTGGTGCCGCTGCCATCGTCATGAGCGATTCCGGCCATATCTGTCCTTCATGGCCTTCGTCGTGATGCAAGATGGGACAGTCGACGATGCTCTTTCGACTGGTCCAGCTCGATTTGCCGCTTGAGCGCTTCCCCGACCCCGCTGTCTCCATCGCGATACCTAGGATTCGGATGCCGACGGTGATCTGGTGCTTTGTCGCTTCTTGGCACTGATCCTGTGCTCTGGTGGCTATGTGGTGCCGCCATCGCCTCTCGTACTCCTGTGGCCATCGTCTCTGCGGCTTGGCGTGGGTTGCAGTGCCTTCGGGTGTTCCATGTGCCGACGTATACACCATTGTCGGCCACCCTGCTTCATCTTCTAAAATTTGTGAGGACCACGCGTAAGTTGCTTCTTTTCCCCTCTTGCTCTCTATCTCACCTTGCTACCCTCCATGTGGTTGTTATTATGAACCCTAATTAGGGTTACCCACGGCTCTAGGGTTCATCCCTCTAGATACTACTCTTAGTGATAATATGAATGGTTTATGCTTTATGCTTGATTTGGAACTAACGTAGTGGTTTCTGTCAACTGCTTAGTGTATAAATGTAAGCTTAGTGTTACCTAGTGGATTTGTGATTTGTGTTATGATTGTTGTTCCGGTTTGGTAAAAACTATTGATGATATTTGAAATGCCTCTTTACTAAAGCAGTATTGCTAGCTGTTGATCATGTATTATTGTGATAAATTGTATCAATGATCTATGTAATTATTAGATAAAGGTTTCTTCCTTTAGGGGATGGTATTTATGATTTATAAATTTATGAAACTCTGTAAAGAGTTTTGGATGAAAAGAATGATTCCTATCTTGGTTAGGAAATTGATGTTGAGGTCTTATTGTCTTCTGACCCCAAAATAAGCTCTGGTTAACTCTTGCTAGTGGGGATGATTTAGTAGAATATACTAAATATGGCTTGCTATTGTTAGCATCCTGATAATATTGTTAACTGTCCCCATTCACTGAATCAAAGTAATAAATTCTAGTTCCTAAACTAGAATGATGATATAGATTTGATGTTTATGAACCATGGTTAGAAACAATGGTTCTTTCATTTAGTTAAGCTCCCTTGTTGTATCTAACCTGTGATAGATAATTCAAATGGATGATTCCTAAAATGATTTAGGAAGATGATTTAAATATTTCTTGATGAAATATCCCTGTTGGTTAAATCTTGTAATGATTGAATTGATGCAGAGGTGCTACCATTCCTTGGAATATGCCCTGTAGCAATTCATGATTTACTTTTGCTGGTCAATGATGTCGGGTCTGAGATCTAGTTAGATTCTTTAAGATTTATACTTGACTGTTTATACTTTTTCAGTGATGAATATACACCTCACTTGGGTGTTTTTCTGATAAGAACCTTGATAGAACAGATCATGTTCTTATTGAATGGATAAGAACAATGGAAATAAAGATCTGTTTATAACTCACCAACCAGATGATGGTGATGTTGCTGTGATGCTTGATGTGTTATTGCTTTGGTGTTAATCTTGCTGGATTGCTTCTAGAACTGCTACTTCTCCTTGGCCTTGCTCTGCAGTTCCTAAAACAAGCTCTGCTCCTCCTAGATCCTTCTAGCTCACGCGTGGCCTTGATGTCCTCCTAAACCACCCCCTCCATTAGGTCACCACCTTGTTAATGATCTGATAGGTTTTTTGTGGTGAATGGTTGGTTAATATTCTGGAAATCTAACAAGATCTGATGTGGTGTTGGCTGTGTTCTTAATGGCTTGGTGGTGATCTGGTATATAAAGAAACTGAGAATAGTAGCTAGCAGTCGTGTTGCGGTTGTGTTACCTCTTTTATTTGAATTGGGCTGCGGCTGCTGTGTTGACAACACACATCATGCATGCAGTGACCAAGCTGCTTAGCCGTGGGCTCCACTTGACTCAAGTTTCAATGGCTGATATTTAGCTATGGATTGATTCAGCTGGCAATTGGTATTATCCTGGTATGGCTATTTTTCTCTGCTGCAATGGTGAAACTTGCCCCAGGCCAATGATGTTATACTGAGGCCAAGAATTTGATAAGAACAGATTTGCACATTGGTGAAATTTGCCCATGTTACATTTTAGCTGCTTAATGATGCAATGGCTAAGAGCAATCTATCTAACATTAACCCCTTTTCTTTCTTTTGTTTGTTTATGTGTTCACATGTATAAAATCATTCATTGAAGATTAAGAAGACTGGATTAGGAATTAGACAGAAATTAGTTTAGGTTTCCTTTATTTAGTTTCATTGTAATCATTCATTTATTCACTTTGGAAAGAATCTTTGTAATATCATTATTTTATTCAATTAAGTTTTCTATTCTTTTAGAAATGTTTCTGTAATATTCTTGTTTGATATATTTATTTATACTTGTATTGTTGTAATTAAATAAAGGAAAGAAATAAGAAATACTTTCTTATTTAAATTATTATGTTTGTATTCTTTTAAATTCTCATTATTGTTTAATAAATATTATATATTCAAACAATATTAACTAAATCATTTACTTCTAATTTTCAAATCTTTTCCAAATGATTCAAATTTAAACTTGAATTCAAATTGTTTCCCCAAAATCCTTCAAATTTCTAAAGATCATGTCAAAATTTATAGCAATCACTATAAAGAGCTAAACCTACCTCAAAATAGTGAAAGAAACTCTGATCTTTTTAGGATTTTGTTTGGCAAAAAATTTACCCTGATTTTACAAATGAATGCATGCAAATGCACAAATTTCTAATTCTATCCTTCGGTTTCTAAATGTTGTGATGTTACATGCTGGAACCCTCCAAGCATCTTCAGCGCCGGATCCGGGGCCAACTCCACCGCGCCTATCAAGCGGCTGGACCCTCCACCATCCACCAGAAACCAGCAGCAATCTGCACCGCCGCACTCCGAGGCTGCGAGGACCAGATCGGCGACAAGATTAACACTACACAATGCCGGAGCACACGCCCGGAAAATACCATATCCCATAGGCTTCTTGACACCGTAACTGTTGCCAAGATGGGGTTGAATCCGGGGTACTATTATTCGATGTAGCGCATCCACCACATCTGAGTTGCGCCACCTCGTCACCACAAAAACACTAACTTTAGGGACCTTGATGAACGTCGAGCGTAGGTCCTAGGTCCCCACCTCCTCCCGCCCGTGCGAGCAAAAGCGGAGGAGGCGAGGCCCCGTCGATCATCGGCGGGGGAGGAGGCGGCGACTAGGGATTTTTGGAGGAGGCGTCGGAGATCTGCACTGACTTTTGAGCCCCTCTCAACGGGAACGAGCGTTGGTCCTTATGGGCTCATGCACGGTGACTTTTTGCCTATCATCAATAATCGTTAGGCCGGCTTTGAAGGATAGCGGTGACAACGACGCGTCGGCCGTGGACGGCTCGCTTTAATGACAATAGTTGTCATTACGTGATCAAAAAATATTGATATAATAGTTGTTATTAGGTGGTCAATAGAGGCCGGGTACAACCTCATTTTCAGTGGCGGAGCTGGACCGGTACTATTGGGCTGTAGCACCGGTCCAACCCAATGTACCAAGGGAGCCTGTACGAGGTAAATAGAGAAAAAAAATGAGCAGCCTGTGAACTTAGCACCGGTGGCCCATCGTAGCACCGCTTGGCCATGAAAGCAGTCTGCCTGCCGCCTGGTCCGTTCGGGACTCGCACCAGGCGCAGCGCTGTTCATCTCGGTTTCTCCTCGTTCCCATCTCCGCCGCCCCGACGACAGGCAGGCGGAAAGACGAAAATCACTGTCCAATTGCACATGATCTCCTCCATCCCGCCTCCACTAATCTGCCCTTAATTTGATCTGGTTGGTCCCGACCTGCTGCTACGTGCTGGACTGCTAGGTGAGATTTCCATCCCCTAAATTCTTTACTGGATACGCACAAAGAGTATTAGACTAATAGTTAATTTATCTTTGATGTTCAAATTATAACTATTTTTTTGAAATAATCTGTCAATTGCTAGGATGTCAAATTCTAAGAATGACAGATATTATTCAAAAAAGATGCCTCTGCCTTCAATACGCATTTAGAACCACAAAAAATAGTAAGCATTGAACTCAATATGGATGACGTCGTTGCTGATCCGGAGCTTCGAAAATCAATTTATGAGATTGATCCATGCATGCCAGTTATCCAAAGCAATTAATATCACTTAACTTCCGTCACCGTCCGTACTTGCGGCACCTCGTTCAAGCTCACCATAGTCTATGGTCCTAGCAACAATGCAGACAAAGAGGCTTTTCTAGCAGAAGCTACCGCCGCCAAACCCGACGACGACTAAGGGTGTGTTCGGCAACCCACCGACTTCTCAAAATCTCCAAATGCTAGCTTCCAACTCCATCACTAGCTTCTCAAAATCGTTAGGAGGAGCTGTAAACATTCGGTACAGCTTGGTTTTTGCTAGTTAGGCTGAAAGCCTAGAAGGAACAGATTTGGCCTAGAATAGAAGAAAAATCACAGCCCAACCGTGGTATGTTGGATATTGCACTCGATTGGTGTCTGGTGAGCAGACTGTACTGTTTTTACTATAAAAAAAACAGGTCGTACGAGGTGGCTCAAGGCGAGCTTCGGCTTGGCAGGGGTCGGGGCGGACAGGAGGTCGGGGATGGATGAGGTAGCAGTTCCGCTTTGCCGGAGAAGGTCGCCCTGGCCGGACAAGCTCGGGTGAAAGCGGCCAGAGGCGGCGAGATCGTAGGCGAGTCGGCGTAGTCGAGATCCGAGGCGGGACGAGGTAGTCGATCTCAAAGGCGAGAGTGGACATTCGGCTGGAGGATCTGCAAGGACAGCGAGGGAGCGGTTGCGGAAGGCCGGCAGCACGAAGTGGCGGCGGCGTGGTCTGCTGCTCCTAGGGTTCCATCTGCAGACAGGATGGGGATTGGGGGCGGGATTGTGGTAGTGGAGGTGGTCACGCGCGTAGGAGACAAGGAAGTGGACAGTTGGGCCATACTTGGCGGTGGCATTCCAGTGTAAATAGAGAGACATCCATCTTCTTCAAATCCGCGGATGACTTTATTGCTAGCTTCTTGTTTTGTACAGGATTTTAAACCAACTCTGCAGAGTCAGCTTATCGGATTTGGAGTGTTCGGCACCGCTTCTCACGGATATACTGGGAAGCTAGAGCGTGGAGAGTTACCGAACACGCCCTAAGTGGCTCATCATTGGAGATTTCAACCTCATCTATAAAGTGGAAGATAAGAGCAATGCCAACTTAAATTTCTGCCTTATGGGGCTTTTGAGACGGGCCCTCACCACCTGTCAACTGAAAGAAATTAAGCTACAGAACAAAAAGTTCACGTGGAGTAACGAGAGGGAGTCTCCGACTCTTGTGAGGTTGGATCGGGCTTTCTGCAACTCAAGTTGGGATCCGGCATTTGAACATCACGTGATGCATGCTCTTTTGTCCTCCCTCTCGGATCACTGCCCCCTCCTGCTCTCAAACCAGAGTGGCCCTCGGAGGCCACCGTCATTCCGCTTCGAGACTTTTTGGACCAAGATGCCGGGTTTCCAGGAGACGTCTTGGCGGGCTTGGTCTGCACCTTCAACCCACACTCAGCCGATTCATATCATCAACCACAAGCTGAAAACCACGGCGAAGGGTCTGAGATCTTGGAGCAAAAGCCTCTTTTCGAATTGCAAGCTCGAGCTGCTTATGGCCTTCGATGTCATCCTCCAGCTGGATGTGCACTAGTGGAAACGAGGTCTTTTGTTGATCCCGAAAAGGGGCTTTAACACCGGTTCTTCTACGAACCGGTGTTAAAGGGGGGCCGTACCAGCGTGGCCCCTGCGGCAAAAAAGGAGCCCCCCTTTAACACCGGTTCGTGCCACGAACCGGTGTTAAAGGTCCCTGCAGCAGTGGCCCGCGCACCCCCCTTTAACACCGGTTCGTGGCATGAACCGGTGTTAAAGGGGGGGGGCTATATAAGACACCACCCCAGCCCACACACACCCCACTCTTCCATTCTTTCACATTTTGGAGCCTAGCAAGAGGGTGTGAAGAGTGCTAGTTTGTATTTTTTTCATATGCACTAGAGGTGTTCGGTGAAATGCCCGAGAGCTCAAAATAAGCTTTCTTGTTGCTCTTTCCGTCTCGGTCGAGGTCGACAACTATAGTTTCATGTGTCATTGATGTACTATATATATAAATGGTCATCTCCCTATTATTTTTTGATATATACTACATATTAATGCAGATGAATCGGCAATGGATGTACGGTGACCGCCGCACTTCCGAGTACATTACGGGCCTCCAAAATTTCATCGCTGTGGCTAATGCAAACCGTGGTCACAATGGTTTTATGTGTTGTCCGTGTGTTCACTGTCAGAACAAGAAAGACTACTCAAATACCAGAACCATTCACGCCCACCTGCTTCGATCCGGTTTCATGCCCAGCTATAATTGTTGGACCAAGCACGGAGAAAAAGGGGTTGTGATGGAAGACAACGAAGAAGAAGAGGATGATGAAAACTATCATAATATGTATCCTGAATATGATGATAATGCAACAGAGGTAGATAATGAAGATCAAGAGGGAGCAGATGGGCCCGCTGATGACGATCTTGGTCGGGCCATTACTGATGCAAAGGAAGAATGTGAAACTGAACAGGAGAAGGAGAAGCTGGAGCAGATGTTAAAGGATCACAAAACATTGTTGTATCCAACTTGCGAAGATGGCCACAAAAAGCTAGGTGCCACACTGGATTTGCTGCAATGGAAGGCAGAGAATGGTGTGACTGACAGCGCATTTTCAAAGTTGTTGGTAAAAATGAAGAATCTTCTTCCAAGAAATAATGAGTTGCCCGACAGTACATACCAAGCAAAGAAGGTTGTCTGCCCTCTAGGATTAGACGTGCAGAAGATACATGCCTGCATTAATGACTGCATCCTCTACCGCAGTGAGAAGTACGAGAATTTGGATGCATGCCCGGTATGCATTGCACTGCGGTATAAGATCAGACGAGACGATCCTGGCGATGTTGAGGGCGAGGCCCCTAGGAAGAAGGTTCCCGCCAAGGTTATGTGGTATGCTCCTATAATACCACGGTTAAAACGTCTCTTCAGAAATAAAGAGCATGCCAAGTTGTTGCGATGGCACATGGAAGACCGTAAGAAAGACGCGATGTTGAGACACCCCGCTGATGGGTCACAGTGGAGAAAAGTCGAGCGAGAGTACCCGGACTTCGCACGTGACGCAAGGAACTTAAGGTTTGGTCTAAGTACAGACGACATGAATCCTTTTGGTGAGCAGAGCTGCAGTCACAGCACCTGGCCTGTGACCCTATGTATCTATAACCTTCCTCCTTGGTTGTGTATGAAGAGGAAGTTCATTATGATACCAGTTCTCATCCAAGGCCCGAGGCAACCCGCAACGGCATTGATGTGTACCTAAGGCCATTAGTTGAAGAACTTTTACAGCTGTGGGCCAAACCAGGTGTACGTATGTGGGATGAGCACAAAGGGGAGCCATTTGACCTACGAGCATTGCTTTTCGTAACCATCAATGATTGGCCTGCTCTTAGTAACATTTCAGGGCAGAAAAACAAGGGATACAATGCATGCACACACTGTTTAGATGATACTGAAAGTGTATATTTGGATAAATGTAAGAAGGTTGTGTACCTAGGGTATCGCCGATTTCTTCCGAACCTGCATCCAGTAAGAAAGAAAGGCAAGCATTTCAAACGTCTGGCAGAACCCCAGAGGAAGCCTGTCCTCCGTACCGGTGAGGAGGTATTTGGTATGGTCAAGGACCTAGAAGTAATCTTTGGAAAAGGTCCTGGCAGTCTATCTGTTCCGAATGACGATGCCGGACACGCGCCCATGTGGAAGAAGCAATCTATATTTTGGGACCTACCCTATTGGAAAGTCTTAGAGGTCCGCTCTTCAATCGACGTGATGCACGTGACGAAGAATGTTTGCGTGAACCTGCTAGGCTTTCTAGGAGTGTATGGGAAGACAAAAGATACACCGGAAGCACGACAGGACCAGCAACGTCTGAAGGCCCCTGAAGAGCCTATGCATCCTGAGAACGAGAAGGGTAAACGATGCCACTTAACTCCTGCCAGCTACGCTCTTACCAAAGCAGAGAAGGAAATCTTTTTTGAATGTCTGAGCAGTATCAAGGTCCCGTTTGGCTTCTCGTCGAATATAAAGGGAATAATAAATATGGCAGAGAAAAAATTCCAAAACCTGAAGTCTCATGACTGCCACGTGATTATGACACAATTGCTTCCGATTGCATTGAGGGGGCTTCTACCTGAAAATGTTCGAGTACCCATTGTGAAGCTATGTGCATTCCTCAATGCAATATCTCAGAAGGTAATCGATCCAGAAATCCTACCAGGGTTACAAACAGATGTGGCCCAATGTCTTGTCAGCTTTGAGTTGGTGTTCCCACCATCCTTCTTCAATATTATGACGCATCTCCTGGTTCACCTAGTAGAAGAGATTGCCATTCTCGGTCCTATATTTCTACACAATATGTTCCCCTTTGAGAGGTACATGGGAGTCTTAAAGAAATATGTTCATAATCGTGCTAGGCCAGAAGGAAGCATCTCCAAGGGCTATGTAACAGAGGAGGTCATTGAGTTATGTGTTGATTTTATTCCTGACCTTAAGGCGATTGGTGTTCCAGAATCACGACATGAGGGGAGACTGCATGGAAAAGCACCCTAGGATGTAAAGCAATGATATGTAGGGACGGGCATTCTCCCAATCAAGCACACTACACGGTTTTACAAAGATCTATCTTGGTTGCCCCGTATATCAATGAACACAAGAACTTAATATGCCTCAAACACCCGGGGCAGTCTGATGAATGGATTATAAGTGAACACATGGCGAGTTTTGGCGGCTGGCTGCAAAGACTTCTCACGAATAACACCACTGTTGGGGATCAGCTGTACTTGTTGGCCAGGGCACCATCTTCGACTGTATGTACTTTCCAAGGGTACGAGATAAATGGGAATACATTTTACACGATAGGCCAAGATAAAAAGAGCACCAACCAAAACAGTGGTGTCCGCTTCGATGCAGCAGAAGACAATGGGAAAAAGACCACGTATTATGGGTTCATAGAGGAGATATGGGAACTTGACTATGGACCTAATTTTAAGGTCCCCTTGTTTCGATGCAAATGGGTCAAGCTAACAGGAGGAGGGGTTGAGGTAGACAAGAAGTACGGAATGACAACGGTGGATCTCAACAATATTATGAAGAACTTAGACGAACCATTCGTCCTAGCCAATGATGTGGCTCAGGTTTTCTATGTGAAGGACATGTCCTCCAGACCAAAAAAAAAGAAAAAATATGCAAACGAATACATCATATGATGAGCCAAAGTGTCACACAGTTCTTTCAGGGAAAAGAAACATCGTGGGAATCGAGGACAAGACAGACATATCAGAAGATTATAATAAGTTTGATGAAATTCCGCCCTTCACAGTGAAAACTGACCCAAGCATTCCGTTAAGTAAAGAAGATGCTCCATGGTTACGTCTGAAGCGATCATAAGGAAGGACATATGCCAAGAAGTTCATGCTCATATTATGTAACTCTAGTTCATGTTTTTAATATTAATACATGTCTTGAGTGTTAGTCATGTTTTGTGGATGGACCGGGACTATGAGAAGAAGTTATCCCGATTCGTACTTACTATTAAGATCTGATCTCCAAACGCGCGCGGTCACATATTAGGGAGTGCCTCTATGACCAGTTTCTTGGAGATGCCGGAGGACTAGGCTCCGTCGGCATCTCCCTGAAATTGGCCGTAGTGGTGTCCCTGCTCTCGAAAACCATCTTGCAGCTTTGTAACTTCTCTAACTAGATCAATACACCTGGGAGCTAACTAATTTCACATATTAGGGAGTGCCTCTATGACCAGTTTCTCGGAGATGCCGGAGGACTGGGCTCCGTCGGCATCTCCCTGAAACTGGCCGTAGTGGTGTCCCTGCCTCAAACTGGCTGGAGGACTGGACTCACAAGGATGCCTATTTATAGTACAAGCAGCTCTACATAGTGTTGACACTTACGAAATAATGTCGACACTCACCCCTATTATTAGTGCTGACTCGTGTTTTGTCCCGGATGGTGTCTCCAACCGGGACTAAAGGTTCATCTTTAGTCCCGGTTGGTGTCTCCAACCGGGACTAAAGGTGAACCTTTAGTCCCGGTTGGAGACACCAACCGGGACTAAAGATGAACCTTTAGTCCCGGTTGGAGACACCATCCGGGACAAGGTACACGCCGCACGACATAATGTCGACACTCACCCCTATTATTATTGCTGACTCATGTTTTGTCCCGGTTGGTGTCTCCAACCGGGACTAAAGGTTCATCTTTAGTCCCGGTTGGTGTCTCCAACCGGGACTAAAGGTTCATCCCGCCATTTTTTCCCGCCATTTTTTCCCGCCATTTTTCTTCCCGCCAGATCTTCTTCCCGCCATTTTTCTTCCCGCCATTTTTCTTCCCGCCAGTTCTTCCCTCCAGTTCTTCCCGCTAGTTCACTATATATATGTAGGGGGTTGGCCTCCATTGTCATTGCACATCTCTAGACTAATATCTGCAACCTCATCACTCTTTCCCATGGCTTCCACCGTAGCACTAACCCAGAGGGAGGTGGAGGCGCTTTGCGCCTCGAACTACCCCTGCCCGCCGGGCTACTGTGTCCCCGTCGGCTGGATGCTGAGCGTCGGAGGCGTGCCGGTTCCTCCTGTCCCTCTAGGTGTGGCACGCCGGATGGCCATCACGAACCACTACTACTTCGAGCTCACGCCGGAGCAGCGGAGGAATCCCAGATGGCATCCCGACTATTTCCCTACTTGGGAAGCCTTCTTCGTGGATCGGCATGAGAGGGCGCCTGCCAGGCACGAGGAGGACGGCCCACCTCCTCCTAACTTCAACGAGGCCGGCCGTCGGCTATGGTGGCGCGGTCGGACTCTCCAGAGCGTCATGGCCTATGACACTGCCGCCGACTCTAACCCCCGTCTGCGCTACCCTCAAGTCCAGCCCACGCGCTACCCTTAAGTCCAGCCCACGCGTACTCTCCAGAGGTTCAATTACGGCGACCCCGACGACGACAACGATGACGGCGGCGGCGAGTACGACGACTACAGTGGCGAGTATTACAGGTGTAGGCAGGAGCATGACTGAATCACTCCAACATTCCGAAACAAGTTCGGCCGATTGTTACTTAATCTGGCCATGTATCTTAATTTTCAGTTCTTTTATGTATCTTAATTTTCAGTTCCAGTTCGGCCGATTGTTACTTAATCTGGCCATGTATCTTAATTTTCAGTTCTTTTATGTATCTTAATTTTCAGTTCTTTTATGTATCTTAATTTTCAGTTCCAGTTCGGCTTTATGTAACTGTCTCAAAATGACCTATCTCATTCGAGGTTTCTTGGCTTTCGGGTCAAATGACCAATGTTATGGCTAGAATCAAGGCATAGTTTGTGATAATATGGCCATATTGTGCATACATGTGCATCATGGCATGGCAAACAATGTTGCAAGAGGAAGTTTTCCTTTTTATCGCACCAAAAAGGCATTTTCCATTTTCCGAGCATAAAAAATAGACGGTTTTGTGAAGCAACCACCAAATGGCTAATTCAAAAAACCACCAACACATTTTACAAAAATACTAGACCACCTTATATGCACAATGTACCAACAGGGGGATCTGAAACCTTTCCGTCCACCTCTGGTGAAAAAGACAAATTCCTACCGAATCGGCAGGAAGTGGGTCAGATATGAACTACAAGTACATGATACGATGCTCATGATTTTTTACAAAAATCATTTTTAGGTTCACAATATGCTATTTTATCAAAAAACAATGCAAGTTGAGCGAGGCTTGGTGAGATTCAAGTGAATACAAAAGATGCGACATATAAATATCCAATCAATTCAAAAATGTTAATACAAAAGACGCAGCATTAAAATATGATTTGATCTAATAAAAATCATTTTTTAGATGGTTAATATTTCTTATGTTCAAAGTTTTAGGATTTAACAATTTATTTTTGTTTGAATTGAATAATCAAAATTTATATGTAAGTGTTTTAATTATTTTGAAAATTTTCATGTAAAGTAAATATAAAATGATTTACATGAATGGATAGATATTATTTTTCTGAAAATTATGATATATTATTCATATTTTTCTGAGTTGAAATGAAAAAGATATGAATTTTCTAAATTCATATCATATTTTTTGAATTAAAAATGCCCCTTTAATGCATGAAATAAATGCCCCCCTTTAACACCGGTTCCAGACAGGAACCGGTGTTAAAGGGGGGGGGGCACTTATTTCGTTTCCCGCGCGCACCACCCCCCTTTAACACCGGTTCGGGGCTGGAACCGGTGTTAAAGGGGGGGGGTAATAAATGCGCGCGCGAAACGAATTCCCCCCCTTTAACACCGGTTCCAGCCCCAAACCGGTGTTAAAGGGGGGGGGGTATTAAATGCGCCATCCCCTTCCTTTCTTCCCCCCAGAGCCAGATCGATCGAACCCCTCGCCGTCGCCACCGCGCGCCCTCGCCACCGAAGCCATCCAGCCCTCGCCGTCGCCGCCCTCGCCACCGCGTGCGCGCCACCGCCACCGCGCGCGCCACCGAAGCCGACGACAGCCACCGCCACCGCGCGCGCGCCACCGAAGCCGACGACCGCCACCGCCACCACGTGCGCGCCACCGAAGCCGACGATGACGCCGGCGCCTACAAGAACCCCGACGCCGTGGTGAGCTAGCGGACCGCGCCTGGTCGTCCCCTCTGTTTCCTCCCCTTCTCTGTTTCCTCCTGGCGCGCGGCGGTGTGGAGCTCGCGCGGTGGTGCCACCGGCCGGCAGAGTGGAGCTCGCGCGGTGGCGCCACTCCGTCCTCTGCGGCGGTCGTCCCCTCTGTTTACTACTCCTGCCGCCGCTAGCGCGTCCGCAGACCCTGCGCCAGTCTCGTCCTCCCCTCTTTGACACGAGGTCCAGCGAGGTCGCCGCGGCCTTATCGCAGTCTTCGTCGGCGCCCCCTCTGCAGGCTGCGCTGTGCCACGTCGCCGGCCGCCTCTACCCGGTCCTCTGTCCGCCGTTGCAGCTGCCCGTCGTCGCGCATCTGCAGGCCGTCATCGAGCCCTGCAGACGCTGTTGCCTCCCCGTGCTCACCCCCGAGCAGTTCCTCGCCGGATCCGGCCTCCCCACGCGAGCTCTCTCGCGAGCGTGTGTTCGTTCAATCAGTTGCTGATGCTAACTTCTGTGCATGTTGTGTTTTTGGTGTGGTGATTTCTGAGCCCACATCGACTAACTTCGCTCATGATAACAACATGGAAGAGGACCGAGGAACTGAACCATGCCAAGATCCCCATCGACCGTAGAACCCGGAACATCAAGATCTCCCTCATGGAATCCATCCGAAGACCGATCCCTCGAACCCCTCCGAACATATGTACCAAGATGAAATCGAACAAGCTTTGTAGAAAGTATGATTTCAAACCATTGTACTTATTAGTAGTAGCTAGGATCAAATCGGACACGAAGACAGCTTTGACGTGGTAGCTCGCATCATCGGGTGTGGCGGGCAGGAGCGGCTACGCGAGCGCGTCCACGGATTGGGGCCAATGACAGGGAAGTGGAGGGGATGGGTCAGGGAGGCGGATTCGTCGGGGAGGCCCAGGGCCCAGGCGCGGTACGGGGACGGCCTCCCCTATCGGCTGCGGGGGCGGCCTAGGTGGGGTACAAGCTCCGGTGGTGGCCATGGGGTGCGAGCTCGCGATGCGGCCTAGGTGGGGTGCGAGCTCCGATGTGGCCTAGGTGGGGTGCGTTATGCCAGCGATGTCGGGGTGTATGCATGGTCCTCCTGGGTTGCAGGTGTGTCCGCTGGTAATGACGGCACGGCGTCCCTCTCTTCGGCGATGCGATGTGTCGTTGGTCGTCGGAGTGGTGGCTAGAGTTCGCGGATGTCGGTGGCGGCCTTAAAAGGTGGACTACGCGGGCAGCTATTTGTCGAGCGTCGTGGCTTCTCCCCTCGGTCTGGGGCCTATCTTGGGGACATCCCCTCCACATTGTATCTGTTCTGCCAAGTTGTTTTCTGTCGCTATAATGTTTGCCTCGGCCTCCTCTTTCGAACAACGCCCGTTTTAGGTAGGCCGCATCACGCTACCTCGCGCTCCCTAGGTCGCTCTCCAACGCCGCCAGCCTCCGGTCAGCCACTGTAGCTAGCCCCTCTCATATGCATCCGGGATTTCTCCGAATTAGGGTTTGGACCCCTCAGAACTCGTTTAAAATGATCAAGCATCCTTAGGGTTTTAATTTCATTTGTGTATTTTTGTATGAATAATATGTATATTTGTCTATGAATCCAAGTCCACTTGAATGTTTACACTCTTACTCTAGATAATATTATTGTTTTAGAAACTATGGATCCACTTAGTAGAAACCTTGAAGAAGAAGAAATAATGGAGAACATTATTGATGAGGACACCTCACAATATCTGAACTTGGAGGGACATGATGACAACAGCTCAAGTACTAGTCATGGAGAAGATGAAGACTCCGGTGAACGCAATTTAATGGTTACAAAGTCCGGCGAGGTATATGCATTGATTAAGCCTCTGCTGACTTCCACCAACAATCTTCTTCTACATGTATTAATTAACGCTTCTTTCTTCTTTTAGCCCTCTGGATCGACCAGCCAGGAACCATCTTCTTCTACGAAAAAGAGCAAGCGAGGCGCGAGCCAGTGGTTGAAAGATCGTGCAAAGTTCACGATCGAAGCAGTCCGTGTTGATGGCAGGCCGATGGAGCCCAAGAAGGCCGCCAAGAAAGAGGAGCTCAAGACTCTACCAACAAAGATGCGAAAATTGCACAAGTGGTACCTTCATTTCTGCAAGACGAGAAAGGTAGAATGGATCACGGCGCATATAAGAGATGATATTTTCTTCTGCGGAGATGACGCGATCGACTTCAACATTCAAGACTTGCATTTTCTATTCAATCAGAAGGAACTCGACAAAGCTGCCATCAGCCTTTATTATGTGTAAGTACTATTTCTATAATTTATATCTCATCTCATTCACTTTATTAATTGCATATATATATATATGCTCACCATATATGTATATACTATTATGCAGGAAAAAGGTTATGAAATGCAGGAAAGGAGGCCCTTTTGACATTGGGTTCGTTGACCCAAATAGAGTTCATGAAGAAGTGGTAGAAACCAAACCCGGGCAAACAGAAGATTACTTGCTAACGTCTTTACTGAGACAACAAACTAAAAGGGAAATACTATTGCCTTATAACTTCTCGTGAGTACTGTTACCCTCTCTCTTGTACACATTCTATTTCAGCTTACTCGATGTTAAGTGTAACTGATGATGAGTTATGCGTGCGTAGGTTCCACTTTATTCTGCTAGTCATTCAACCCGACTCAGGAAAAGTCCTTGTCATGGACTCGTTACGAAAAGAAAAAGAGATATGGGCAAACTTTAGAGAGATGCTCCAGAGGTAATTTCAATCATATTATCGCACTAGATCGGCAACTTTCGTGACAATAAGTAATTAATTATTCCTTTATCCATTTTCTTTGTCGGACAGGGTTTGGAAAAGGTTCACGGGCAGGGCCGTGGGTGAATGGTCAGAAGAACTAAAATTTGTAGACCAAAATGTAAGTAATACTAGCTAGCTTCCAATTCCATTATATCATGCTTTATTGATTATTATTTTGATTGAACTCTCTATTCTCGTAAAGTGCGCACATCAGGGACACGACAATAACTTATGTGGGTACTATGTTTGCGAATTCATTCGCAACACGATATGTGCGACGGGCCAAGCCGCACTAGAACAACTTAAAGTAAGTAAACAAAGTCCACAACATTATTTTATTATCATCAATTGTGTTGAGTTTTATTATTATATATATATTGACGGCCCATTCTTCATATATATTCAGATCGAACGGATGCGGGACCAACTCCTACCATTTGAACGCATACGAGCCATTCAAGAGGAATTGGCGGGGTTCATACTTGATGAGGTCGTCACGCCTGGCGGAGAACTCTTTAGATATCCACCAAAATGAACGATGGCGATGTATGTGCCGATGACGATGTATGTACCAATGACGATGCTTGTGTATAATAACAGTTGCTTAATTATTCATGTACTCGTATGTACCGATGACGATTTATGTGTATACCGCTCCCGATCGATTCCCCCTCGCTCCCCCCCTCCCGCAGAAATACGCCCAGAACGGGGCAGAGGCAGAAGTCTGCCGCGGCAGAAGAACCTTTAACACTGGTTCCAGATACGAACCGGTGTTAAAGGGGCGGGGCCTACGGCAGCCCCACGTGCGCCACCCTTTAACACCGGTTCGTATAAGAACCGGTGTTAAAGGGGCCCCCCCTCTAACACCGAACCCTCAACAGCGGTTGGGGAACCGCTGTTAGAGGGCCCTCCCAACCGGAGTTAAAGGGGGGGCCTGCACTAGTGGTGGCTCAGGAATCCCGGAACCTTTCTTCGGAAGAGAGGGCCTTCGCGCTGATCTTAAGCGTCGCATGAAAGGCCCGGCTGCCCTAGAAAGATCTCAGAAACGACAAGCCTCTAGAATCAGCTATCTCCGCGAAGGAGATGCCAACACAAAAGTTTCCACTTGCGGGTTAATGTGAGGAAACGCAAAAAACTACATTATAAGGCTTAAGCATCTCAATGATTGGTCTAATACTCATGAAGACAAGGAGCATCTCATTCTTGATCACTTCTCCCAAGCTTTAGGCCCCCCTCCTCCTCGTCAGCTGGTTTTCAACTGGGCCATCTTGAACCCCCCTGTCCATCTTTTGGAGGACCTTGGTTTGCCTTTCTCCAAACTCGAGATGAAGGAGGCGATCGATGGCATGCCTGCGGATAAGGCCCAAGGCCCTGACGGTTTCTCCATTTCCTTTGCTCGCTCTTGCTGGGATACCATCAAGGTCGATCTTATGAGGGCTATCAATGCTTTCTCTGACTTATCAGCATCCAAATTCCACGTCGTCAACACTGCCAATATCGTTCTGCTGCGAAAGAAGGACCGAGCGGAGTCCATCACTGATTTCAGGCCCATTAGTCTCATTCATGTGGTCCCGAAGATCATCGCCAAAGCTATGGCCCGTCGGCTCAGTCCCAAGATGAATGAGATCGTTTCCCGCAGACAGAGTGCCTTCATAAAATCCAGAACCATCCATGACAATTTCATGTACGTCAGAAACACTACGCGCCAACTTCATCGCAGCAAAACCCTAGCCCTCCTCCTGAAGCTTGATATCGCCAAGGCATTTGACACTATTCGATGGGACTACATGCTGGACCTCATGCAATGCCTCGGCTTCCCCCAAAGATGGCGTGCTTTGATGTCGACCCTGTTCACTACGGCCTCCTACCGTGTCATCCTGAACGGGGTTCCAGGAAAGGACATTCCTCATGGACGCGGCCTCCGACAAGGAGACCCCCTTTCGCCACTCCTGTTCGACATCGCCATCGACCCCCTACAGGGAATTCTGGAGAAGTCCACTGAATCCGGGCTACTACACGAAATGCCTGGCGGTTTGCAAGGACCCCGTGTCTCCTTATATGCGTATGATGCTACCATTTTCTTGTCCCCGACGAAGCATGACGTCTCGGCCCTGGCCAATATCCTACAGAGTTTCAGGGAGGTCTCCGGCCTAATGACCAATGTTGCAAAAAGCTCTATAGCTCCAATTTGGTGCGCTAACATCGACCCCGCACCGGCCCTGGTGGATTTCCCGGCTACTATCGTCAATTTTCCCCTCAAGTACCTTGGCCTACCCCTTTTATTTGGCAGACTTAGAAGGGCCGATCTCCAACCTTTCATCGATAAGGCTGTGGCTCGGCTGAGACCTTGGAAGGGCAAGTTCCTAAATCGAGCTGGCTATACGGCTGTGGTGAAATCTGTCCTCTCCTCCATGCCCATTTTGTTGTTAACAACCTTAAAGCCTGACAAGGGAATTCTGAAGGCTTTTGCAAAGATAAGTCGAGGAATGCTATTGACCTGCAAGGAAGTGGTTAGTGGGGGAAAATGCAAGGTCAATTGGCATAAGGTTTGCCGTCCCAAGGATCTAGGCGGTCTGGGGTCCTGTACTTGGAAAAGTTCTCTCACGCGCGCTCAGGCTTCGCTGGTTATGGTTTGAATGCACAGCGCCGGAGAAGCCTTGGTGGGTTCTGAAACACCTAACGATGCCTCCGACAGGGAACTTTTCAATGTTTCTACCCGAGTCATTGTTGGGGATGGTGCTAAGGCCTCATTTTGGTTTTCTTCCTGGCTTGAGGGTTCTCCCCCAAAAGATGTCACCCTCTAATCTTTAAAGTTTCTAGAAGAAAAAACCGAACGGTTCGGGATGCGCTTGAGGGTCTGAACTGGGTTGCCGACAGTAACGCGACTTATTTTACGGTCGAGCACATGGAGCAATATGTCTGCCTTTGGGATCTTCTTTCGGAGGTCACTCTATCCCCTGGCACCTCGGACTCCATTCTTTGGACCATGTCTTCAAATGGTTGCTACTCGGCCAGTTCCGCCTATAGGGCCCAGTTCCTAACTGCTCTGCCTTGCTCCTTCGAGCAGATTGTTTGGAAAGCCTGGGCTCCCCCTAAATTTCGCTTCTTCGCTTGGCTCGCCGTTCAAAATCGTCTATGGACCGCTGATCGTCTGGCGAAACGCGGCTGGCCACACCAGCCCTCCTGTCAGCTTTGCATGTGCGCCCCCGAGACGGCCTGCCATATCCTTTTTGAGTGTCGTTTCTCTAGAAGGATCTGGTCGGCTGCTGCTTCTTGGATGTCCTGTCCGGACCTAGCCCTCTCCCTTGGATCGAGAAGATATAAAGTGCTGGGATATTAGCACGCCATCGCCAGGACCCCCACCTCTTCTACAAAAGACCTTCAGACTGCCATTATGCTCATCACCTAGGAGATATGGAAGGAAAGGAACGAGAGAGTCTTCAACAACAAATCCTCCTTACCTTCGGTCATCATGCACAAGATCAGGAAGGAAGGAAGGGATTGGATTTTAGCCGGCGCTAAGAATTTCACGAAGCTTGTAATATGACTCTTTCTTAGGGATTTTTTCTATCCCTTTTCCTTTTTTCTTTTTTGATGGCTTCGGCCAAACTCTTGTTTTCTTTTTGCGAATAGTTGTTTGCTCCTCCTTTATCAATATAAGGCAAAAGCTTCTTTGCCTCATTTCAAAAAAAAAATCACTTAACCAGTTAATTGTATGTTATTTATTATTCATTTCGAAAATGTCATTTATTATTGATTTCAGCTTCTATATTATTTCTCGCTTATATTTATGATGTTTGTTCTACATATATACATATTGATGTCTTAAGTGGAGGAGTAGACTACGCTTCATAAAACATGATGATGTGTCAATTGCGATGCTTTCTCAATGGCATGATGGTATTTCTAGAGAGGATGCATTACGTTTTCTTTTCTATTCATCAACTACCCAAATATATATTTATGTTGTTATCTACCAAAGCAATGTACTTTTACTACATTGAATCTTGGTTGCAATCGAGTAGAAATTTTTACGTGCAATTAGTTAGCACCTCCCTTTCTCCGTTTCCGGCTCCGTTACTGCTCATTTCGATGCCGTGCGAGGGCCGGCTCCGCCATGGCCATGTTCTCTACGTCACCCATGCCCTGCAGCGATATGAATAGAGAAATCTAGGTTTTGTGACAATTAGTTAAGAGACATAGAAGGCCGATGGTGATGGGTTTAGAGCATCTCTACTCGTTGGGCGAATCTAGGCCGAAATCCGGATTTTTTTTGGCCGGACGGAGTTTGATTTCGGCCTGAGTACGCCCAGTTTCCCACTCGCGTACTCAGACGAATTCTCACGTTTGGCTAAAATTTAACAAATTTTGGCAAACTTTGGACGAACTTTTGGCGAATATAAGCGGTTTTGGGCGAATATGGGCAAACTTTGGGCGAATATGGGCGATATGGACGAACTATGGGCGAACTTTGGGCGAATATGGGCGATACCGACGAACTTTGAGCAAATATGTCCGAATTTTGGGCGAACTTTGGGCGAATCTGGTCTATATGGGCGAAATTTGGGCGAATATGGTCGATACGGACCAATTTGGGCGAATATGACTGAATTTTGGGCGAATCTGGTCTATATGGGCGAAATTTGGGCGAATATGGTCGATACGGACCAACTTTGGGCGAACTTTAGGCGATTCTAGTATATATAAACAACTTTGGGCGAAATTTGGACGACTATGGGTGATACGGACGAACTTTGGGCGAATATGTTCTACATGGACGAACTTTGGACGAATATGGTCTATATGGGCGAACTTTGGACGAATATGAGCGAAATTTGGACGAATATGGGCGAATATATGCTGACTAGGCGGGTCCACTCGTCGAATTTGATTCGTCCGACGTTTCCAGGGCGTATCCAGGAACTTGGGTTCGACCTGGATAGGCCGGACCAAAACACGTCAAAATTCGGACGAAAACAGGTCCTTAGATACATGAGTGGGCTAATTTTCAACGTCTGGATAGCCGAGTGGAGACGCTCTTAGGTTATGGACGCATGCGGACGTCTGCTAAACCCTCCCGACTTGTCCGCCTCCTTTCCTAATCCTGATTCGTCTTCTAATTGTGTATCATTTCCTAAGTTTGCATGTAGTCGACTATCCGCCTAGTCCATGTCCATTGCATCACTAGCACGTCCGATCTTGACTTATGTGGATCCGTATTTTCAACAGTAAGCCGAAATAAAAAAACATGCCTTCAAGAACAATTTACTACTCCGTACTAACCTCGTACAAACAAATCAGCAAGAGGACGAGTCCGAGAGGGACACGATCGAGTCCGTACACAGCACCAACAAGCTTACAAGCCTGGGCTTGTGGGGGAGGAGGTACTCGCTCGATCGATTCCTACAAGAAGCGGGGATCATTACCGACTCGGATCGGACTAGATGTCTGTACATTATATAAGGCGCGGCCCTGCCTTCCGCCAAGATGAACTAGATACCTAGAGTCATACATGAGCGAGTTCATCATCTTCTACTAGCTTTTCTCCTGTGTTGATACCGTTTCAGCTTTCAGCGTTGCAAAACTCAGTCTTCAGCGCCTCTCTGCTCGAGACATGGTGAGTCAGTTTTCCATCATGATCGATCGATGTATCAAATCAAATACCCCGACGGCTAACCCGTTGTCTGCTTCGTGTTGATGATTTGCTTCAGGGGCAAGGGCAGTCCTCGGGAAGCAGAGGCCAATCCAGCGCTGGAGAACCGACGAGCTTCATCGCCAGTCTCGGGGAAGAGGCGCACAAGGAAAGATCGATGGAACTAGCCAGGCGCGAAGAACTGATTGGAAAAATAAAGCAGAAATTGCTCCAAGAACTTCTCCGACAAGAGCTTGCTGCCGACCGGGCGCCCAGGGACTAGCGAGGCCAGCATACTCTCAAGCACGAGGCGGGCGGCTCCTCGCTGGTTGATTTATAATTTTATTATTATACGAGCTCACACTGGACATGTAGAGCACAATTAACTTCATGTAGTGTGTTATATTCCGCTCATGTTTTTACCGGTATGGATTTCCCTTTGTTTGCTTTATGCACGAATAAAATGAATATTATATGATGTATTTATTCGGGATTACCACTCCTATGTATATTTAATAGATAGATGCGCGCTTGTGTTCAAAAGAGTTAAATTTATTGTTAGTAACCGAATTTGTCTGAAAAATTCAATATAGTTATTATACATCGGAAATACAAATTTATGGTCACCGAATATGTGTCGGAGCTTCAGACACGATCGCTGGAGCTAGTACAACATCATATTTGCTGACGTGGCACTACGTGGATCTCATCTGTCAGCTAGTAACCACTCACAGGTAGGGTTGTCAAAAAAGTTCGGTCTTGACAGATTGTGCTAGTTCGGCGCGTTAACAGCTTGGCTCGAGCTTGATTCGTCTCTCTAACAAACCAAGCTCGAGCCTGTTTTCGAGCTCGCGAGCTTAGACGAGCCAAACTCAAACAATTCGATAAAGCTCGTGATTTTTGTACAGCCGCAAAATTGAGACTGCTATTATTATTCCATCTGATATAAGACTGCTAAAATAATTATGCTGGCATGTTGGCACTGTATTACTATTATATGAGAGTCATTTCTGCTATTCCGTTTTTAAGCTTTACTATTTTCTTGCTATGTAGCTGCATGTCGATGTACTAAAATTTTCTTACCGAGCTTCAACGAACCGAGCTCAAGCCTACTCGAGCTTTGGTCGAGCCGAACTCGAGCTTAGATGTAGGCTCGAAGGTCAGCCTAGGCTCGCTCGAGCTCGGCTCGAGCTTCTACCGAGCTTGAGCCGAGCCTAACAATTGTCGCTCGAGTTCGCCTCATTGACAGCCCTACTCACAGGGACTATTTTTTCAAACAAAAAAATAACAAGGCTAAATCTAAAAAATGGCATAGATAAGGTTTGCCATCCCCTTTCCGTCTCCACCCCTCCTTCCGTCCAATCGGCGAGCCCCTGGCCGGTGCATCTTGGTTGCGTGTCGGTTGTAGCGCAACACGAGCTGGCGGTGGCGGCATGATGTGGCCCGGTTGACTGTAGGGCCTGTTGGGAGACCCCAAGAGTAAGGTGTGATGAGCACAACATCAAGTTTTCCCTCAGTTATGAAATCAAGGTTATCGAACCAGTAGGAGTAAGTAAACAACTTCAAGGTGTTGCTAACAACTTGAAACCTGCACAACACAACTCAAAACTTTGCCCAACTTACATTGAGGTTGTCAATCTTACCGGTTTGCTGAAAACAAAGGATTAAACATATAATATGGAAGATAGTAGTTGCTTGCAGAAAGTAAACAATATCAGTAGATGATGTATCAATGATAAAGATTGGACCGGGGTCCACATTTCACTAGAGGTGTTCTCCTTAAGATAGATAGCATGTTGGATGAACAAATTACAGCGGGGCAATTGTCAGATTGAGAAAGCATAACAATGCATATACTAGACACCTTGACGCCTACGAGATTTGATTGAGCATTACAACATAATACATAGACTGTAATCGAACTGTATCTATGACTAATAATCCACCTTCAGGTTATCACCCGAACCCCTTCCAGTATTAAGTTGCAAGCAAAAGATAATTGCATTAAACACTGTGTGTAAAGTAAACAATACAATTGTTCCATGAACAAAGGATTGTTGTTTTCTCCCTAGTAGCAACAACACATCTACAACTTTAGAGATTTTTGTCACTTCCCCAGATTACTAGAGGCATGAACCTACTATCGAGCATAAATATTCCCTCTTGGAGTTGCAAGCATCTACTTGGCCAAGATAGCTACTAACAACAGAGAGCATGCAAGATCACAAATAACATAGACATGATAGAATCAATAATCAATCAAACATAGCATCTTAATACGTCGAAAACATATCTATAATTTTTGATGTTCCATGCTTGTTTAGTATCTACTTGGCATTGCTTTGTCTACACTTTGAGGTGTTTTTATATGTTTTCTAGACTAATCTATTAATAAGATGCCACAGTGCTAGTTGCATGTTTTCTTCTGTTTTTGGTTCCAGAAAAGGCAGAAAATCAATATTCTCGGAATTGGACGGGACAAAAGCCAAAGTCAATATTTGACCATGGGGAATATGGAGCCAGAAGACGAGACGAAGAAGAGTCACCAGGGGGCCACACCCCCTGGCCCGCGCTTAGGGGGGTGCGGCCACCCTGGGTTCCCCCTCCCTCGCCTCTTCGCCTATAAGAAGCCCCCAATACCAAAATCCTAAGTACCCGATCAACCTTCCACAAAACAGTCTGTAGCCGCCGCCACCATCGTACCTAGATCGGAGGGGATCTGAAGCTCTTCCCGGCACCCTGCCAGAGGAGAGATCATCCGGAGGCCTTCTTCATCACCATGTCCGCCTCCGGTATGAAGCGTGAGTAGTTCCACCTTGGACTACGGGTCCATGGAGTAGCTATATGGTTGTATGTCCTCCTTTCTGCTTCCATGTTTAGATCTTGTGAGCTCCGTTCATGATCAAGATCATCTATTTGTAATCATGCATGTTGTGTTTGTGAGGATCTGATGGATACTGAGATTACTATGTCAGATTGATTAATGGTTTTGTCTTATTGATTCTATCATGTCTGTGTTATTTGTGATCTTGCATGCTCTTCGTTTCTAGTAGCTATCTTGGCCAAGCAGATGCTAGTGACTCCAAGAGGGAGTATTTATGCTCGACAGTGGGTTCATGCCTCTACTTAATCTAAGGGAAGTGACAGAAATCTCTAAGGTTGTAGATGTGTTGTTGCTACTAGGGAGAAAACAACGGTCTCTTGTTCATGGAACAAGCGGATTGTTTTCCTTACACACTTTTCTTAAAGCAGTTATCCGTTGCTTGCAACTTAATACTGGAGGGGGTTCGGATGATAATCTGAAGGTGGATTACTAGTCATAGATGCAGTTGGATGGCGATCTATGTATCTTGTTGTATTGCCCAATCGAACCTCATAGGATAATGAATGTCTAGTATTGCATTGTTATGCCTTGCTCAGTCCTGTCAATTGCCCTGCTGTAATTTGTTTACCTAGCATTCCATGTTTGTTTATCTTAAGGAGAACACCTCTAGTGAGCTATGGACCCCGGTCCAATCTTTACCATTGATACATCTTCCAATGTTATTGTTTACTTTCTTCAAACCACTATTACCTTCCACACCATACAGTTAATCCTTTGTTTTCAGTAAACCGGTGAGATTGACAACCTTAATTTTCTTTGGGTCAAAGTCTTGAGTTTGTGTTGTGCAGGTTTCCAAGTTGCTAGCAACACCTTTGGGTCGTTTCCTTCCTCCTACTGGTTCGATAACCTTGGTTTCTTACTGAGGGAAAACTTGCCGCTGTGCTCATCACACCTTCCTCTTGGGGTCTCCCAATGAAACTCTATGATCAAACACACACCATCAAGATTTGCTGGCGCCGTTGCCGGGGAGGCTAGGACGGCTTCACAAGGGGAGTCCTTCACAACCTTTCTCTTTACTTTGTTTTTGTTTTGCTTAGTTTCTTTTGCTTGGTTTTGTTTGCCTCTTTTTATCAAAAACTCCAACAAAATTTAGTTTCGTTTGGTTTGCTTTCTCTTATCAAAAACATAAAAAAATTAGTTCTTGCTCTAGTTGTTGCTGCTATTGGTTGCTCCACTTTTGCCAAACTGAACTCTGCTGAGAACACCAAGTTGTGTGACTTCACTAGCACAAACAACAATGATTTCCTGAGTACACCTATTGCTCCACCTGCTCCTGATGCTACCTTTTATGAAATTAAGCCTGCTTTGTTGAATCTTGTGATGAAAGAGCAATTTTCTGGTGCTAGTTCTGATGATGCTGCTACCCACCTCAATAACTTTGTTGAACTTTGTGAGATACAAAAATATAAGAATGTAGATGGAGATATTATTAAGCTCAATATTTTTTCCTTTCTCCTTGAGAGGAAAATCTAAAGAATGGTTTCTATCCTTGCCTAGAAATAGTATTGATTCTTGGATTAAGTGCAAAGATGCTTTTATTGGAAAATACTATCCTCCTGCTAAGATTATACTCATGAGAAGTGAAATAATGAAATTTAAACAACTTGATAATGAACATGTTGCTCAAGCGTTAAGAATTGTCAAACTCATGGGCTTACTGCTTGGATGATTATCCAGATTTTTTATGCAGGTTTAAACTTCTCCTCAAGAAACCTGTTATACTATGCTGCTGGAGGTACCTTTATGACCATTACCTTGGGTGCTGCAACAAAGCTCCTTGATAATATGATGGTTAATTATTCTGAATGGCACACTAAGAGAGCTCCACATGGTAAGAAGGTAAATTCTATTGAAGAAACCTCCTCTTTGAGTGATAAGATTGATGTTATCATGGCTATGCTTGTTAATGGAGAAACTCCTATTGATCCAAGTAATATTCCCTTAGCCTCTTTGGTTGCTCAACAACAGCAAGTTGATGTGAACTTCATTAGGAATAATAAGTTTGGCAATAATACTTATGGTAATAACTATAGGCCTTATCCTCCTAATAATGGCAATACTTATCATGGTAGGTCTGGAATGCCTAGTGAAGATAGGATTCTAGAAGTTCAAAGATCCACTAAAATATTATTCATCAACTTGAGAATTTGAATAGAGAAATTCCTAGTTTACAGTCAAAAATTTTGAGTGCTGAGAAAAATATTTCCTCTTTGTCTGAAGCTCAGTCCTCTTTGATTAATAAAATGGCTGCTAAACCTGAAAGTTTGGAAAGTACCTTTGTTTCTACTCATGCCATACAAGTTACTATTGATGAAAATTTTAGACTTTTAGCTCAACTACAGGCTAAGTGGGAAAGAGAGGCTGAAATTGCTAGAAACAATAGTGTGTGCACTATCACCACAACCAATATGGATGCCACTAAACCACAAGAAGTCCCTATTCCTCCTACCACAATGCCTAAACCCAATGAGTCTACTACTAGTGATGCTAAGTTTGATTTTGATTTTGATGGTTGTAATATTTCTAAAGTGATTATGTTCCTACAAAAACTTGCTAGAAGTCCTGATGCTAGTGATATGAATGTGGCTTTCACCAAACACATTACATATGCTCTTATTAAAATTAAGGAAGAAAAGTTGAAACACAAAGCCTCTATTCCTAGTAAAGTAGAAGATAGTTGGAAACCCATTATTAATATGCAAGTGAATGACTTTGATCTCAAAGCTTCATGTGACCTTGGTTATAGTGTCTCTATTATGCCTAGAAAGATTTATGAAATGCTTGATTTGCCACCTTTGGAAGATTGTTATTTGGATGTCCCACTTAATGATAATGCTAAAAAAAACTAATGGGGAGTGTTAATGATGTTATTATTGCGGTTAACAATGCTTATGTCCCTGTTGATTTCTATGTTTTGGATGTTGAATACAATGCTTCTTGTCCTATTACTTTGGGAAGACCTTTTCTTAGAACTGTTGGTGCCATCATTGATATGAAAGAAGGAACCATTAAATATCAATTTACATTCAAGAAAGGTATTGAACACTTCCCTATGAGGAGAGAGAAGTTGCTTTTTGCTCCTCCTTTGAAAGCAAGGTTTGATGTTAATGCTTCTTCATTGAAAATACTTGATTCTTGCTTCTTGTGCCTAACTTAAAGGCGTTAAAGAAAAATACTTATTGGGAGATAACCCAAAAAATTTCTTGAGTCTTGGAAGTTATTACTTCTGTAATGACCTCTCATTATCCTTTTTATTTGCTTTTTGTGCCAATAATAACCTCTAATGAGAGGGAAGTAAGATTTGGGGAGTTGATGTCCTGAAACAGATTTTTGTGCTCCACCATAAAATTTGTGTAAAATCTCTGTAAGTCGGATTGAGCTGTAATTTTGTGAATAAATCCCCCAGGTTGTTAGATAACTTTAGTTAGTTCAACACTTTTTGATTTGAGCAACATAAAGTCTTCGAAAAAAATTGGTTTCTACCTGCTGGTCTGTTTTGATAGATTTCTCCCATTATTTGAATTTGCTTCTCATTCATTAGTTTTTGGGTTCTTTTTGGGAAATTGAGCTTTTTGAGGGAATTTCTACAGTATCTTGTGTCTTTAGTGAAAGTTTTTGATGTTTTAAAACTAAACCTAAAGGTCTATTATCTTTTGAATACACTAATGTTGCTAATGAAGATTATGTGAAGTTTTGTACGAAGGAAAATTTTCAGGTGTAGAGAAAGAATGATGCAATGAGATGAAGAATGGACAAAAGCTCAAGCTTGGGGATGACACTCCGTCACCCCAAGAAATATTCAAGAGGTACAAGCGTCAAAGCTTGGGGATGCCCAAGGCATCACCTTCTTCATCAATAAAAATCTCAGGTCTTTCTAGACACTTCGTTTTTATTGTTTCATGCACTATGTGTTGTTCTTAGAGCGTCTTAGTTTTCGTTTTTGGTTTTTGTTTGATTAGTTTGCTTGAATAAAGTAGTTTGGATCCCCTTTCTCATAGTGTTGTTGCAAATAAGTTGATTGGTGTTGGAGAGGAGTAGAAAGTTCTTGTTTGAATAGTACAAGAGGAGCTTGCTTTGACTATGACTTAGACTTTATCATGTCATGCTAGATGTTGTTTTGAACTTATGCTTAGTGATTATTGTTGTAGCATAACTTGTTCCAAACAATTGGGATTGATTAATGTGCCTTGAAGGAATCATGCGTTGTCTTAGAATACAAAAGCATAGTATTATGGTATTCTCCTTTCATGCTTTGTTTGGGTTGACTTGGCACATGCTCACACCATGTTATGACTATGAACAAGTCACCATAGCCTCTATGATCAGTTAGTCCTTGACTTTTGGTACCACTTTATGCTTTGATTAGTAATGTTTTCACTCTGCATGATTATGGCCATTATTGCTCTCTTAGTTGGTCGCTCCGAGTCTTTTGCTAGCCTCCACTTGTATGAGTAAGCTCTACTCATGCATCCAACTCTAAAGAAACCAAGTTATTCCAGAGTGTCCACTATAAATTCCTATGCATGGTGTGTTACACCATTCCAAGTATATTCTTGTTTTCATCTATCTTCCAATTAAAAAGTCACTTTGTTATGTGAAAACTTAGTGATTAAAGCTCTCACAAACTTTATGGCACACTTTATTTTTCTTGCCCCTAAATAAACTTGAACCATTGTGCCATCTATGTTGTATATGCTTGCACTTATACGTTGGAATTAGCATAACCATGCTGTTATGGGGAACGTTTTCAACATTGCACTTGTACATTGTACACAGTTGATATCATGCTATTTTGTTTATGGATGTCATCGTGTGAAATGAAAGGGGAGCTTGTAAGTCCATGGAGTTATGTATGTGTGTTAGAAAAACGCCTGGGCCGCTAGCCTAAGCCATGCCTAATCATGATGGAAACTTGCAGCATCACCATAGTGAGCAATCTATGAATCATTCTTCTTATAAAAAAGAGATAGAAAAAAATATGAGAAAAGAGGAAAAAGATAAAAGAAACACCATTTTCCCATGGTAAATAAGAAGATTGCTGAGATGCTCATTGTCTTCTTGCCTAGTCATTTTGATTATGGGATAGCTCCTGTATCATGTGCAAGGGGTACCCCATTGGCGGTTCTCTATGATACACATGTATTTACTATGACAAGAACTTACCGGTAACTAAACTTGAGTAGCATGAGCAGCGGCCCTCGTATTCAAAGGACATGAGATTGCCAACTTATACCTTGTCAAGCATATACTCCATAGTTTGTTCACTTTAACCTTAATCACTTCAAGATGCTTATGATAGGGGCAATGAGAGCTGAAAGCTAACAAGTACCATAATTTTTGGAAGCTCGTTTTGAAACTTGAAATCCCTGCTTCCCTTTTATGAAGGACCTTTCTTCCACTATTATATTGAGTCTCCACTTTCTATCCTTATGGAACCAATTAAAAGAGCATAGTTGCCATTCTTAGTTCTATGTGCATTGTCCCAAAACTTATTGATTGATTCATATTGTTGATATTGCTTGTTCTTGAAGTATTTGTATCTAGTCACCCTTATGAACTTTGAAGGTGTCCTATGCATCTATTTGCTACTCCTTGAGGGACAAGCTGAATGCCACTATGCTATGTTTTCTATATGTGAAACAAAAAAACGTTTTTCAATGCATGTTATTTATGATCTTTGTTTGTAACTTTTCATGTTGCATGCATAGTTACTTTGTCTTATTGTTAGAACTCCGTTTTTCATGCTCATGTTTAGAGTTCTTTGATCCTAGCTTTCAATGCTTGCAAATGGTTTCATCTTGATTGTGATGGTGCATGTCACCTCAAAAATTATTCTTTTAATCACTTACCTACTCAAGGATGAGAAGCAGTTAAGCTTGGGGATGCTTGATACGTCGAAAACGTATCTATAATTTTTGATGTTCCATGCATGTTTAGTATCTACTTTTCTTTGCTATGTCTAAACTTTGAGGTGTTTTTATATGTTTTCTGGACTAACCTATTAACAATATGCCACAGTGCCAGTTTCCTGTTTTCTTCTGTTTTTGGTTTCAAAAAAGGCAGAAAATCAATATTCTCGGAATTGGACGGGACAAAAGCCAAAGTCAATATTTTACCATGGGGAACACAGAGCCAGAAGACGAGACGGAGAAGAGCCACCAGGGGGCCACACACCCTGGCCCGCGCGTGGGGGTGCGGCCACGCTGGGTGCCCCCTGCCTTGCCTCTTCCCCTATAAGAAGCCTCTGATACCAAAACCATAAGTACCCAATCAATCTTCCACGAAACAGTCTGTAGCCGCCGCCACCATCGTCCCTAGATCGGGGGGATCTGAAGCTCTTCCCGGTACCCTGCCGGAGGGGAGATCATCCCGGAGGCCTTCTTCATCACCATGCCAGCCTCCGGTATGAAGCATGAGTAGTTCCACCTTGGACTACGGATCCATGTAGTTGCTATATGGTTGTATCTCCTCCTTTGTGCTTCCAAGTTTAGATCTTGTGAGCTGCGTTCATCATTTATTTGTAATCATGCATGTTGTGTTTGTGGGGATCTGATGGATATTGAGATTACTATGTCAGATTGATTAATGGTTTTGTCTTATTGATTCTATCATGTCTGTGTTGTTTGTGATCTTGCATGCTCTCCGTTTCTAGTAGCTATCTTGGCCAAGTAGATGTTAGTGACACCAAGTGGGAGTATTTATGCTCGATAGTGGGTTCATGCCTCTATTTAATCTAAGGGAAGTGACAGATATCTCTAAGGTTGTAGATGTGTTGTTGCTACTAGGGAGAAAACAACGGTCTCTTGTTCATGAAACAAGTGGATTGTTTACCTTACACACTTTGCTTAAAGCAGTTATCCGCTGCTTGCAACTTAATACTGGAGGGGGTTCGGATGATAACCTGAAGGTGGATTACTAGTCATAGATGAAGTTGGATGGTGGTCTATGTATCTTGTTGTATTTCCCAATCGAATCTCATAGGATCATGAATGTCTAGTATTGCATTGTTATGCCTTGCTCAGTCCTGTCAATTGCCCTACTGTAATTTTTTTACCCAGCATGCCATGTTTGTTTATCTTAAGGAGAACACCTCTACTGAGTTATGGACCCCGGTCCAATCTTTACCATAGATACATCTTCCATTGTTACTTTTTACTTTCTGCAAACCACTATTACATTCCACACCATACAGTTAATCCTTTGTTTTCAGCAAACCGGTGAGATTGACAACCTCACTATTCATTGGGGCAAAGTCTTGAGTTTGTGTTGTGCAGGTTTCCAAGTTGCTAGCAACACCTTTGGGTCGTTTCCTTCCTCCTACTGGTTCGATAACCTTGGTTTCTTACTGAGGGAAAACTTGCTGCTGTGCTCATCACACCTTCCTCTTTGGGTCTCCCAATGAAGCTCTACGATCAACCACACACCATCACATCTCAATATCCATCGGATCCCCGCAAACACAACATGTATGATTAGAAATAGATGATCTTGATCATGAACAGAGCTCACAAGATCTAAACATGATAGCACAAAGAACGAGAAACAACCATCTAGCTACTGTATGGACCCATAGTCCAAGGGTGAACTACTCACGCATCACTCTGGAGGCTGGCATGGTGATAAAGAAGGCCTCTGGGATGATATCTCCTCTCCAGAAGGGTGCCAGGAAGAGCTTTAGATGCCCCCCGATCTAGGGACGATGGTGGCGGCGGCTACGGGCTGTTTTGTGGAGATATGATCGGTTTAGGGTTTCTGCATCGGGTGCTTTTATACGCGAAAGGGCAAGGTTGGAGGGTGCCCGAGGGGCCCACACGAGGTGGCGACGCCCCTAGGTCCCGCGGCCCTACGGTGTGTCCACCTCATGTCCCCCCTTCGGCTGCCCTTCGGACTCCGTGTTCCTTATGGTAAAATATTGAGTTTGGCTTTTGTCCCGTCCAATCCCGAGAATATTTTCTTACTAGCTTTTCTGAAACCAAAAAACAGCAGAAAACAGGCAACTCGCACTGCGGCATCTTGTCAATAGGTTAGTTCCGGAAAATGTATAAAAATACCTCAAAGTGTAGACAAAACATAAGAAAGTTGATACCAACAAGCATGGAGCATAAAAAATTATAGATACGTTTACAACGTATCAAGCATCCCCAAGCTTAACTCTTGCTCGTCCTCGAGTAGGTAAGTTGTAAAAAAGAATAATTTTTGAGGTGACATGCACCATCACAATCTTGATCAAAATATTTGTAAAGTATTGATAGTTGGGATCAAAGTACTATAAACATGAGCATGAAAGATATAGTTCTAACAATAAGACATAGTAACTATGTTGTAACATGAAAAGGTACAAATAAATATCATAAATAACAATGCATCGAAAGACGTTTGTTTGTTTCACATATAGAAAACATTGTAAGAGTGGTAATCAGCTTGTTCCTCATGTTATGGCAAAACATAAATGCATAGGACACCTTCAAAGTTCATGATGGTGACTAGATACAAATAGTTCAAGAACAAGCAATATTAACATTATGAATCAATCAATAAGTTTTGGGACAATGCACATAAAACTAAGAATGACAACTATGCTCTCTTAATTGGTGAATAAAGATAAAAGGTGGAGACTCAACATAAAAGTAAGAATAAAGGACCTTCATAGAGGGAAGCAGGGATTTCAAGTTCCATAAAGAGCTTCCAAAAATTATGGTACTTATTAGCTTTCAGCTCTCATTGCCCCTATCATAAGCATCTTGAAGTGATTAAGGTTAAAGTGAAACAAATATGGAGTATATGCTTGACAAATCATAAGTTGGCAATTTCATGTCCCTTGAGTATGAGGGTCGTTCCTCATGCTACTCAACTTTAGTCACAAGCAAGTTCTTGTCATTGTAAGTATATGTGTATCATAGAAAACCACCAACGGGTACCCCTTGCCCCATGACTCAGGAGTTATCCCATATCAAAATGACAAGGCAACAGACATTGAGCATCTCAACGATCTTTTTATTTACCATGAGTATGGTGCTTTTTTATCTTTTTTCTATATTTTTTCTGAAGATGCTTCAAGATTGCTCACTATGGTTATGCTGCAAGTTTCCACCATGATTAGGCATGGCTTAGTCTAGCCGTCTAGGCGTTTCTCAAACACATATATAATACTCCATGGACTTACAAACTCCCCTTTTATTTCACACTGCCGACATCCATAAAAAAATATCATGATGTCAACTGGGTAATATGTACAAGTGTTGAAAGCCTTCCCAATGACAGCATGATGCTGCTAATTCTCAACTTATAAGTGCAAGCATATACAACATAGATGACACAATGGTTCAAGTTTATTAGGTTCAAGAAATAAAGTGTGCCATAAAGTTTGTGAGAGCTTCAATCACTAATTTTCACATAACAAGTTTAATTTGGAAGATAGACAAAACATGAATATACTTGGAATGGTGTAACACACCATGCGTAGGAATTTATAGTGGACTCTTTGGAATAACTTGGTTTCTTGGGAGTTGGATGCATGAGTAGAGCTTACTCAGTACAAGTGGAGGCTAGCAAAAGACTGGGAGGGACCAACTAAGAGAGCAATAATGGCCATAATCATGCAGAGCGACAAAACATTATCAATTAAAGCATAAAGTGATATCATAAGTCAAAAACTAAATGATCATAGAGGCTAAGGTGACTGGTTCATAGTCTTAACATGGTGTAAGCATGTGCCAAGTCAACCCAAACAAAGCATCAAAGGAGAATACCACAATATTATGCTTTTGTATGCTAAAACAACGCATGATTCTTTCAAGGCACATTAAGCAATATCAATTGTTTGGAACAATTCATGCTACAAAAATAATCACTAATCATAAGGTCAAAGCAACATCTAGCATGACATGATAAAGTCTAGGCCACAGTCAAAACAAGCTCCCTTTTGTACCACTATAAGCATGGAACTTTCTACTCCTTCTCCAACACCAATCAACTTATTTGAAACAAAACATGAATGCAAGAGTCCAACTAATTTATTCAGAAAACCAAACAAAATAAAACCAAAAACTAAAACTAATACGCTCCAAGAACAACACAACAGTGCATGAAACAATAAAAACGAAGTGTCTAGAAAGAGACCTGAGATTTTTATTGATGAAGAAAGGGATGCCTTGGGCATCCCCAAGCTTTAACACTTGTACCTATTGAATATTTCTTGGAGTGACATGGGGTGGCATCCCCAAGCTTGAGGTTTTGTCCATTCTTCATCTCATCACATCATTCTTCCCCTACACTTGAAAATTTCCTTCATACAAAACTTCACACAATCTTCATTAGCAACATTAGTGTATTAAAGATAATAATAATTTGGGTTTAGTTTCAACATAAGTAAAACTTTCATTAGAACACAAGATACTATATAAGTTCCTTTTAAAATCTCAAGTGATCAAGGAGAACTCAAAAAGAAACCGATAAGAGGCAAATGCAAATAATGGCAGAAATCTGTCAAAACAGACCAGAAGGTAAAAACGATTTTTTATAAGACCTTATGTTGCTCAAATATAAACGTGTTGAACTAACTAAAGTTAGATAATAACCTGGGGCATAAGCTCAGAAAATTACAGCTTAATCCGACGTACAGGGATTTTCACGATTTTTTACAGTGAAGCACAAAAATCTGTTTCGGGACAGCAACTTCCTCAAATCTTACTTATCTCACATTAGAGGTTATTCTTGGCACAAAAACCACACAAAAAGGATAAGGAGAGGTTTTTACAGAGGCAATAACTTCCAAGACTCAACAAAAAACGTACTGAAAATAAAACAATGGGTTGTCTCCATTAAGCGCTTTTCTTTAATGCCTTTTAGCTAGGCTTGATAGTTTGAGAATATGCTCACATAAGAAATATGAATTCAAGTAAAAGAGAGCATCAAGAAGCAAATATAAAACAAGTTTAAGTCTAACCCTCTTACTATGCATATGAATCTTCTACGCAAATAAATTCACAAATAACAAAGTGACAAGCATAGGAAGATAAAACAAGAGTAACTTCAAAACTTTCAGCACATAGAGAGGTGTTTCAGTACCATGAAAACTTCTACAACTATATTTTCCTCTCTCATAGTAATTCTCAGTAGACTCATGAATAAACAACAATAAAACTATCACATAAAGCATGCTTTTCATGATCTACAAACACATAATTTTTATCAAGCTCAAAACTAGTGGGATTAAATCCTTCAAACCCACTTTTAACAATTTTATAACAAGATGACTGACCATTATCAAGAGGTATGGGGTTCCAAGATAAAGTAAAGACCCCTCCAATCTCATATTCAATAGTAGTGCAATTAATATTATCGACCAATATAGGACCATCATCTAAAGCTTTGTCATAAACATTTTCTAAGCAAAACTCTTTAGTACCATGCATTTCGAAGTTAGGCACAAATAAATGATTATCATAGATAACAGGAGTATAATTATTATCACAAGTTTTACTCATAGTAGATATTTTGAAAGAATCCACAGGAACATAACAATCATCCTCCTTTGGTAAGCATGTAGGACAATCAAATAATGTAAGGGATAAAGAGTTACTCTCATTAGAAGGTAGGCATGGGTAGCTAATCCATTCTTTCTCCTTTTGTTCATCACTCTCCTCCTCTTTTTTTTGTCTAATGAGCTTCCAGTTTCAGCAATTTCTTCTTTCATAGGCTCCTGCAAGGCATTAGTCTCTTCCGTTGGTGGAAAGCATCTATTAAAATATTCAAGAATATAGCCATTTTCTTTCTTGTAATTATCAAAGCAAAATTTAAGTATATCATAAACCTCATATTTATAAGGTGCATCATCAGTATTTTCAAGCAAATTAGCAAGCTTGAATGCACCCTTCCAAGCAATAAATTCTTCAATTTTTTCCACATCATAAAAGTCATAATTTCCCTTAACATAAGAAGATATGGTAACATTATCATTATACTCACAATGAAAAGGGACGTGTTTATACCTCCTACAGCAACAAGATTTATCAAATCAATAAGTATCATTATAAGTATAGCACACATTTCTAGCAATGGTATGCAATTTATTAAATTGTTCCCATAAGTGTTTCCCTTTTTGTGACAAGCGGTGTTCCTCGTAATAATATTTTTGTTCTTCCATGAACCCACCTTTCCAATAAGATCTAGTTTCAAAGAAACCAACCATTGACAGAAAGCATGATAAAGTAAGACAATAACATACCATCAAAAATAACAACTATAGTAGGAAATAATTTTTTGTGTGTTTTAAAATAAACAACCCAACAAAGAAAAATAAACTAAGCAAAACAAAAAGAAAGTAAAGATATTGGTTGTGAGAGACTCCCCTTGCAAGAATATTCTTTCTCCCTGAAAGGTGACTGACGAGGAGGAAGAGATTGAAGCTGTCCTTATCTCCCCGGCAACGGCGCCAGGAAATCTTGATGTGGCTCGGTTGACTGTAGAGCCTGTTGGGCGACCCCAAGAGCAAGGTGTGATGAGCACATCAGCAAGTTTTCCCTCAGTTGTGAAACCAAGGTTATCGAACCAGTAGGAGAAATGAAACAACTCCTGAGGTGTTGCTATCAACATGGAACCTGCACAACACAACCACAATACTTTGCCCCAACTTACAGTGAGGTTATCAAGCTCACTGGTTTGCTGAAAACAAAGGATTAAACGTATAATATGGAAGGTAGTAGTTGCTTGAAGAAAGTAAACAGTAACAGTAGATGATGTATCAATGATAAAGATTGGACCAGGGTCCATAGTTCACCTGAGGTGTTCTCCTTAAGATAGATAGCATGTTGGGTGAACAAATTACAGCGGGGCAATTGACAGATTGAGAAATCATAACAATGCATATACTAGACATCTTGACTCCTACGAGATTTGATTGGGCATTACAACATAATACATAAACCGTAATCCAACTACATCTATGACTAATAATCCACCTTCAGGTTATCATCTGAACCCCTTCCAGTATTAAGTTGCAAGCAACAGATAATTTCATTAAGCAATGTATGTAAAGTAAACAATACAATTGCTCCATGAATAAAGGATTGTAGTTTTCTCCTTAGTAGCAATAGCACATCTACAACCTTAGAGATTTCTGTCACTTCCCCAGATTACTAGAGGCATGAACCTACTATCGAGCATAAATACTCCCTCTTGGAGTTGCAAGCATCTACTTGGCCAAGATAGCTACTAACAACGGAGAGCATGCAAGATCACAAATAACATAGACATGATAGAATCAACAATCAATCTGACATAGCATCTCAATATCAATCGGATCCCCGCAAACACAACATGTATGATTACAAATAGATGATCTTGATCATGAACGGAGCTCACAAGATCTAAACATGATAGAACAAAGGAGGAGAAACAACCATCTAGCTACTATATGGACCCATAGTCCAAGGGTGAACTACTCACGCATCACTCCGGAGGCTGGCATGGTGATGAAGAAGGCCTCCGGGATTATCTCTCCTGAAAGGTTCCCAACCTTTAATAACGTAGAGATCCCTGTGTTTACAATGCTAGTCCCTGGATCAATAGCTAGCATACACAGTTAAGATGTAATATCAAGAAACAAAGGTCATAATACAACTTTATAACCAGGAATAAAATAATTTATTACATCTTACATAGCTCATTTGGCTATCTCATTACAATGCAGCAGAATATAACAATAGCATGGGGTCCTTCATCTTCAAAGTGCCACAGGCAGACATGTTGGTTGTAGACTTGTAATCCTACTTCACTAATATCAAACAAACCTGCAACATAACAAGTTACAACCACAAGGGTCAATACATTTGAATTGTATTGGCAAGTGATACTACGGTAGTATAGTTGAGTCTATCATCTATATGCATTTGGCTAAGTGGAGCTTAGGCTTGCTTTGATCAAAATAGATTTTCCTTATCATTTGAAAACACTAAGTTTTTGCTTGACAAAATCTTTCCCAAGGCATCTCCCAATAGAAATTGGTGATCCTTCAACCCTTGTTCAACCACTAGTTTTTAACTTAGAAATTGGGATGAGGAGATTCTTGATAGCTTCCATGTCTTTATGCTCAAATTGTCCTTTACCAGGGACATGGCTAAGTACTTAGATTTTACACTCTGCAGAGGTGGTGCACTTTTCCCACAAGACTTGGTTTCACCAAGACAAGATCTTTCAGAAGCCTTCCCTTAGACCAAAATGGACGCGTTCCAACCTATCATACCCCTACCACCAACTGTCCATTTGGCTAAGTTATTGCAACCTATATAATCCAGGCAGAGCCCATAATGCCAAGTGGCTGCACTTGAAGCTTCTCAACATTTGACATCTCAAATCTCTTTGTTCCTGGGTGGCCATCCACAAGTGAGATACACAAGGTAAACCATAGAAATGGGCCTTGTGAACCACTCAACACAAACCATTCCTTCCATTCCACCCAGGTGATTCATTCACTTAGTTGTTTTATTAAACAAAACACAAGTCCTTGACTTGGAAATATTCCATAGTATGAATATATATTCCAGCCTTGTTTTCTATTAGCTAAGCTAAGCATGATAGTGGTAGGAATCTTAACTTAGGAAATTTCTACTAAGGTTTCATCTACTAGGATTTTCCATGGCATAGTTTACACTTAGCAAAATTCCATGCAAGTCCTATTTATAAATATCACTAATGCATAGTGAAAATAATGGGACAAAAGTATGAAGCATCACTTGCCTTTTTGGTAGAGAATATAAGTTCACGCCTTGTCCTTGCAATATTCACACTCTTCAAATCACTACAATCCAATCAAGCAAGGCACAAATTCAAACTACCATTCAAGCAACATCACATAAAATTATAGAAACAAAACAATGCATGCAAGCATGCCAAAGATTGTTTTATTTGGAAAAGTGGTTTCTAATAGGTTATAAACATTTGAAAAACACCTAATGATTATTTTATAAAGTGGCAAAATCATTTGCAAAAGATTTCACTTCATAAACCATTTTTAAACTAAGTCAATATTTTATGTGGTTGAAATGCCTTTAGCAAAGAAATAATTTTTATAGCGTTCACAAAATATGTTTTCAAACATAAAACCTTGTGCTTAGGGTCAGAGAGTTTAAATCAAAACATTTCCCAAAAGGTTTTCCCCCAAAATTATTTTTAAACCAAATCAACATTTTTAATTGGCTAGAAATGCTTTTATTCAAATATTTGTACCCTTGCTTCACCAAATACATTTTTGAAACCACCAATTTATTCCTAAGGTCAGTAGGTTCAAAAACAAACCATTTGCCAAAGATTTTATCCCCAAAATCATTTTAGAAAAAATTTATATCCTAAACATGCATACACAAGTTTCTGCAAAAACAGTCAATTTAACAGAAGCAACTTACTAAACAAAGTGCATGGTTGGATAGGGCTTGTTTTGTTGAATCCATTGATATAAAATTTGCAAAATTTGGACGTGTGGTTTGAAAGTTATGAATTTTTCAAATTGGAACATCTAATAGATCATTTCTGGTTTTTAAAACAGACTCTGGCCACGTGGCGTGTTCTTATTCGCCTGTACCGTTTTGGTTGGATTAGCAACGTGGACCGCAGGATTTAAGTGGGATTGTGCGGTGCAGATCAAGCGTAACGGTTCAGTTTAAGTGATCTATCGTATCCCTACGATATTCATCTGACGGCTACCAACACAACGACCAGGAACTGGCGGCGCTGCGACGGTGGGCGGCGGCGACATGCTCGGCTCACGGTGTTGCGGCGGTTACAGGAAGCGAGGGAGAGAAAGGAGGTGCTCACCGGGTTCGCAGCTTGCTGATGATTCTCAACGTGCTCGAGGGAAGGCAGGGGGCGCTCGGGGTTGACCGCAATTGCTCGTCGGAGGGATGCCTGGCGTCGGGTGCGGTCAGTCGTCGTCGAGGGCGGCACTATGGAGCACGAGGGGGCAAACGGAAGATGCGGTTAGCTTCGTACACGAGTCACGAAAATGTGTTCATCAGAAGGAGGGGAAGGGGGGTCTCGCCGGAGTCACGAACATGTGTTCGTACGCGAGTCACGAACATGTGTTCATCAGAACGGAAGATGCGGTTAGCTTACCAGGAGGACTCGCCGGAGTCGAGGCAGACGGCGGCGATGCTTAGCTGACGTCGTTGCCGACGCTGTGGTTCAAGATCGAGCAATCGGAGACTACTGGGAGACGCGCAGGGGTCTGGGGAACACGCCTGAGTGGTCAAGGGGGCTAGGGGCGGTGAGGTATGGCCGGAATTGGAGCAGAGGCTCGTTGGAGACGGTGTGGTTCATGCGAGGAATCAAAGCAGCCTGGTGGCTCCGGGGAAACGAGGAATGAGGGGAAACAGAGAGGAGAGAGAGGCGGTTAAGAGTGAGTGGTCACCGATGGGGGTTACTCGGCCAGTAAATCGAATTCACGCCGGCATTCATCGGCAGTAATGGTGCGCGCGGTCAGCGGCGGGTGAGGAAGAAAGAAGCTGGCGGTGGGGTCGTTTCGTCAGCGAAGAGAGACAGGGGAGGTGGGGTCCATTGGTCAGTTGCTCAGCGGGTGCAGGCGATGGTGCGAATCGTTTTTCCCGCGGGGTGGGTAGATGGGCTAACTGGGCCTTGTTGGGCTAGCTGGGCTGGCTGGGTTCGTTTCCATATTTTTTGTTCGTGTTTCTTTTTATTTTTCCATTTCTTTTATTCTGTTTTGATTTTGATTAAACAATTCAAACATCAATTTGAATTCAAACCTCAAGCACAAATTGTGTAGGTTTAAATATTGATTAGTGATATAATCTGAAGTTAATTTTTGAATAATTTTATTCTTTTTGGGGTCTTTTAATTATTTAGTTAGGCCCTTGTTTTAAATCAATTAAGATTTAATAATATTTTCAAACTCCATTTGAATTTCTAAAAACTTTCCAAATCTTTTCAGTAGGTTTTTATTTGTTTAATAGGGTGTCAAATACTTGAATTATTTGGAAAGTATTTAATATGATTCATAAATCATTTGAATTGGGTATTTGTTTTAATTCCAATGGAATTAAATATAGTTTAATTCCCTAAATTTTATTTGGAAGATTTATTTTATTTAAATTAATTTAAACAACTTTTATTCCACTTGGGTAAATTCCAAAATACTATTTTCTCATGAATTATATAATTAATCTTATTAGAGATTTGTCTTTATTAAAATAGGGATAGAATGGTTAATGCCATTTTATTTTATTTTGGAAATTCTTTATCCTTTTATTTTTATTTGGATTTGTATTGTATTCATTCCATCTGATTATGGACTAGGCCAAGATTTAATTTGGTCTTTAAATAATCCTTATTTAATATTTCTTTCTTCACCTTATAAAATCCATATCTTTTTATTTATAGATCCAAACTTGGTGATTCCAATTTGTAAAATCTTATTTGATATTTATTTATCCTTTTAAATATCTTTAGGATTATTTGCTCTCCATTTGGTATGGATTTTTAGATAGGTTCTTTATTAGCTTTGGAAATTTAATTTCCTTATCTTATTAAATTCATAAGATTTTATTTATGGTTCCAAATTAAGTGAAACCAATTTCTATGGTCTTATAACATTTTTATTTGTATTTCTTGATCATTTGTGAATGTTTGTTTACCAATTTTTATATGGATCAAATCCATAGGCTTGGAGATAACTTGGAAATGGTTTTTATTCCATTAGGGTTTAGGGTTTGGATTTATCTTCCAAGTGTTTAAATTTCAAAATGCATCTTATGAGGAATGCATTCCACTTGATTTGAATTTTGTTGAATTCAAACTTTAATTAAAGTTTGTTCAATATGGGATTTTAAGTTTCCATTTAGAAACAAAAGTTTCTTTTCACCCTAAATTTCAATATTTATTTATTTTGTTTATTTATTTTTCACATTACAAGATTTGGAAAATCTTGGGATGTGACATCTCCCCTCTGGCAGGGTGCCAGGAAGAGCTTCAGATCCCCCTGATCTAGGGACGATGGTGGCGGCTACAGACTGTTTCGTGGAGAATTGATCGGGTACTTAGGGTTTCTGCATCGGGGTGCTTTTGTAGGCGAAGGGGCAAGGTCAGTGGGCGCCCGAGGGGCCTGTTGGAATTATGCCCTAGAGGCAATAATAAAGATGTTATTATTATAATTCTTGTTCATGATAAAGTTTATATTCCATGCTAGAATTGTATTAAGCGGAAACTTTAATACTTGTGTGGTTTATGAACAACATCGTGTCCCTAGTACGCCTCTAAGGACTAGCTCATTGATTAATGATGGTTAAGGTTTCCTAACCATAGACATGAGTTATCGATTAATAATGAGATCACATCATTGGGAGAATGGTTTGATGGACAGACCCAAATCAAGCAGAGCAATTAGATCGTGTCATCGTGTTCATCTTTGCGAAGCTTTTTATTATGTCAAACACTGTATTCCTTAGACCATGAGATAATGCAACTCCCTGGTATCGGAAGAAAGCTTTGAGGTCATCAAACGTCATCCTATGAGAGGGTGATCATAAAGGTGTCTCTCAGGTGATCGGAAAGTACTTGTTGGGTTGTATGTATCGAGATGGGATTTGTCCCTCCCAAGTCGGAGAGATATACTTCGGGCCCATTCGGTAATCGATATCAACATCGCTTGCAAGCACGTGGTTAAGAAGTTAATCACAAAGTGATATCGGATTACGGAATGAGTAAAGTACTTGCTGTGAACGAGATTGAACTAGCTATGCCGATGCCGACGATCGAATCTCGGGCAAGTAAAATATCGCGTGACGAAGGGAATATGTATATGGGATTAATTGAATCCTGACATCGTGGTTCATCCGATATGATCATCGATGAGTATGTGGGAGTCAATATGGGTTTCAAGACCCCGTTGTTGATTATTGATAGAAGATCATGTCTGCATATTCTCGAACCCGTAGGGTCACACACTTAACGTGTCTCGACGCTAGAATAGAATGGATAATTAGTTTATGAGTTTTTGTTCGGAGTATCGGATGAGATCCAGGACATCACGAGAGGTTCCGGAATGGTTCGGAGAATAAGATTCATATAAGGCAAAGCAGTTTTTGGAGTTCAGAATTGTTTCGGATTGTTCGGTATTGTACCGGAAGCTTCTAGAACCTTCCAGAGTGGGACCAACGTGGCCCCACTTGTCGGGAGGGGCGTGGGCCTACGAGGGAGTGCCCTGGACGCATTGGGCCAGGGGAACATGGCCCCATAGGCCCAGCCGGCCAAGATCTAAGGGAAACCCTAGGGAGAGCTTCTAGAAGGAGGGGGGAAACTTGTCCCCCACTCCTCCCCCTTGGCCTCCGGCCCTAGGCTTGGAGGAGGGGCAAGGGGAAGCCGTACGACTACATCAACCACGTTCCGTCGAATGTCTGCTGTGCAAATCTTCAAGGGTATGAAGATCTCATCTATCCCCCCTCATTTTTTGCATCTCCTAGATTAGATCTTGGCTTCCCCGTTCGCATCCGTAGAAATGTTTTGATTTACTTTGCTTCGAAACCCTTCAGTGGTATCAGAGCTAGATCTATGCGTAGATGTGTTTCACGAGTAGAACGCAACATGCTTGTTGCGGGCGTTGATGTTTTCTGTTGCAAGCCTCTTGTTTGTGTACTTCTTATGACACGGGATAGTGAGATCGAAGCGGTCCAGGCCAACTTTACGCGACCTCATTCGCGAGACCGGCTCCGCACTTGACGTGTGGCTTGTTCCACACATGCGGCTGGTGGATGCCAGTTTCTCTCACTATAGTTGTCATGGGATTTACACCGGAGTTTGGCAACCATAATATCACTGTTGTGGCTTTCCGTAGGTAAGAATCGTTCTTAGCTTGTTACTCCCATAAGCCACGTAAAACATGCAACAACAAAGTAGAGGCGTCTAACTTGTTTTTGCAGGGAGTGTTTCTGTGATATGGTATGGCCCAAGATGTGATGTGTATGTTGTATGCAATGATCATGTTTTGTAATGTTTCACGACTTGCATGTCGATGAGTACACAACCGGCTGGAGCCATATGGTTGTCTTTATAATTGTGTATGACCTGTTTGTCAACTTCTTATACGCCATGTAATAGCTTTACTTTATCGCTAAGTAGTTAGCAATAGTTGTAGTTGCTATTCGTGGTGGAGGCAATCATGGTGGAGTGATGGAGATCATGCTGGCACGCACAAGATGGAGATCATTGCGCGGAGATTGGCTATACCATGTCACATAAAATTATATGCATGTGATGTTTATCCTTTTATGTATCTTATTATGCTTAGATCGCGACAGTAGAATTATAAGATGATTCCTCACTTAAAGATCAAGATAAAACTGTGTTCTCCCCATGTATGCACCGTTGCGAAAGTTCGTCGTGTTCAAGCATCACATGATGATCGGGTGCTATGAACTCTACGTTCACATACAACGGGTGCAAGCCAGTTTTTGCACACGCGGAAATACTTGGGTTTGACTTGACGAGCCTAGCATGTACAGACATGGCCTCGGAACACACGAACCGAAAGGTTAAGCATGAGTCATATGAATGATATGATCGACACTTTGTTGTCCACCATTGAAACCACATCTCTTCTCGTGAAGATCGGATTAGGTGTGGTGAAAATGGATCGTGTTCACTAAACAACTTGAGGGATGTTGAATTTAGTGGGAGTTCATCTAGTAATATGATTAAGTTGAACTAGTTATCATGAACATAGTCTAAATTGTACTTGCAAATTTTGTAGATCAAATGTCTAAGTCCAACTTCAACTTCAACGTTTTTGCTGAGAAAGAAAAGCTTAAGAACAATGGGTCTAACTTCACCAACTGGTTCCGCAATCTGAGAATCATTCTCTCTGGCGGACTAAAGGACTATGTCCTTGAGAAAGCGCTAGGTGACGCCCCTGCTGTAGATGTGCCGGCTGATGAGAAAGCTGTTTATCAGTCGCGCAAAGATGATTATGGTGTGATTAAGAGCACCATGTTGTTTGCTATGGAATCGGACCTTCAAAATCGTTTTGAAGATTTCCACGGGCCCTTTGAGATCCTTGAGGAACTGAAAACTATGTTTCAGACTCAGGCCCGTTCTGAGAGATATGAGATCTCTGAGAAATTCTTTAACTGCAAGATGGAGGAAGGGAGTTCCGTTAGTGAGCACGCCATTAAGATGTCGTGCTACACTCAACGCCTTGAGCAACTGGACTGCAAGATTCCAGAGGAGCTCAAGATTGACAGAGTTCTGCAATCACTCCCTCCTAGCTACAAAGGTTTTGTAGTTACTCATAATCAGATTGGTTCAACTGATACGATCACCGAGCTCTTCGCTAAGCTGAAAGCTGCAGAGGTGGACATCAAGAAAGATAATCATGTGTTGATGGTCAACAAGCCCCCCATCTTTAAGAAAGGTAAGGGTGCAAAGAAGCCCTTCAAGAAGGGCAGCGGTAAGCGTGTTGCCCCTGCAGAGAAGAAGCTCAAGTCTAGACCTAAGCCGAACACTGAGTGCTTCTATTGCAGGAACAAGGGTCACAGGAAGCGCAACTGTCCGAAGTACTTAGCGGACAAGAAGGCTGGCACCATCAAAGGTATATTTGATATACATGTTATTGATGTTTTCCTTACTAGCCCTCGTTGTAGTGCCTGGGTATTTGATACTGGTTCAGTTGCTAATATTTGTAACTCGAAACAGGAGCTACGGAATAGATGGAGGCTAGCGAGGGATGAGGTGACGATGCACGTTGGCAACGGATCAAGAGTTGATGTGATGGCCATCGGCACGCTCTCCTTAGTTTTACCTTCGGGATTAGTTTTAAACCTCAATAAATGTTATTATGTTTCTACGTTAAGCATGAACATCATATCTGGATCGTGTTTATTGCAAGACGGTTATTCATTTAAATCGGAGAATAATGGTTGTTCTATTTATATGAGTAACATATTTTATGGTCATGCACCTGTTGTAAATGGTTTATTTCTTCTGAATCTCGAAAGCGATGAAACACACATCCATAACATTGAGGCTAAGAGATGCAAGGTAGATAGTGATAATACTACTTATTTGTGGCACTGCCGTCTAGGTCATATTGGTGTAAAACGCATGAATAAACTCCATTCTGATGGACTTTTGGAGTCTCTTGATTTTGAATCATTTGACACGTGCGAGTCGTGCCTCATGGGCAAGATGATCAAAACCCCGTTCTCCGGAATGATGGAGCGAGCTACGGACTTGTTAGAAATCATACATACCGATGTATGCGGACCGATGAGTGTTTCGACGCGCGGTGGATATCGCTATTTTCTCACTTTTACTGATGACCTAAGTAGATATGGGTATATCTATTTAATGAAACATAAATCTGAAACGTTTGAAAAGTTCAAAGAATTTCAGAATGAAGTGGAAAACCATCGTAACAGAAAAATTAAATTTCTACGATCCGATCGTGGAGGTGAATATTTGAGTTATGATTTTCTCACGCATCTTAAAGCAAGCGGAATAGTTTCGCAACTCACGCCACCCGGAACACCACAGCGCAATGGTGTGTATGAACGCCGGAATCGAACTCTATTAGATATGGTGCGATCAATGATGTCTCTTACAGATTTGCCGTTATCATTTTGGGGTTATGCATTAGAAACCGCTGCATTCACTTTAAATAGGGAACCATCTAAATCCGTTGAGACGACATCGTATGAACTGTGGTTTGGTGCTAAACCTAAGTTGTCGTTTCTTAAAGTTTGGGGATGCGAAGCTTACGTCAAGAAGTTGATGCCGGACAAGCTCGAACCCAAAGCGGAGAAATGCGTCTTCATAGGATACCCTAAGGAAACTATTGGGTATACCTTCTCTCACAGATCCGAAGGCAAAGTGTTTGTCGCAAAGAACGGATACTTTCTTGAGAAGGAGTTTGTCTCGAAAGAAGTGAGTGGGAGGAAAGTAGAGCTAGACGAGGTTGTTGAACCTTCTATTGAGTTGGAGAGTAGCGCAGCACCTAAAATTGTTCCAGTGCTGTCTGCACCAACAATAGAGGAAGCTAATGACAAGGATCATGAAGCCTCGGACGATGCTACTACTGAACATCGCAGGTCGACAAGGTCACGTGCCCCTCCTGAGTGGTATGACAACCCTGTCTTAACTGTCTTGTTAGTAGACGACAGTGAACCTGCGAACTATGAGGAAGCGATGATGAGACCAGACTCTGAGAAATGGCTAGAAGCCATGAAATCTGAATTGGGATCCATGAGCGAAAACCAAGTATGGACTTTGGTGGACCCTCCTAGCGACCGAAAGGCCGTTGAGTGCAAATGGATTTTCAAGAATAAAACGGACGCGGGTGGTAATGTTACTGTCTATAAAGCACGACTTGTCCCGAAAGGTTTTCGACAAGTTCAAGGTGTTGACTCCGATGAGACTTTCTCTCCCGTAGCGATGTTTAAGTCCATTCGGATTTTATTAGCAATTGCTGCGTTTCATGATTATGAAATATGGCAGATGGATGTCAAGACTGCGTTCCTCAATGGCAACATTGATGAAGAGTTGTATATGATGCAACCCGAAGGTTTTGTCAATCCTAAGGATGCTGATAAAGTGTGCAAACTTCAGCGTTCCATTTATGGACTGAAGCAAGCATCTCGGAGTTGGAACCTTCATTTTGATCAAGTGATCAAGAGCTTTGGATTTGTTCCAAATTGCTACGAAGCTTGTATCTACAAGAAAGTGAGTGCGAGATCAGTGACATTCCTAGTACTATATGTGGATGACATATTGATTATTGGAAATGACATTGACATGCTTAACGATGTGAAGAGTTATTTGAATAAATGTTTTTCAATGAAAGACCTAGGGCAAGCTGCTTATATATTGGGCATCAAAATCTATAGAGATAGACAAAGATGCCTGATAGCTTTAAGCCAAAGTACATACCTAGACATTCTGAAAAGGTTCCGAATGGATAAGGCAAAGAAAGGTTCAGTGCCTATGTTGTCAGGTAAGATATTGAGCAAGGCTCAGTGTCCAGCTACGGTAAACGATAGAGAAGCTATGAGAAAAGTGCCTTATGCCCCGGCCATAGGTTCTATCATGTATGCCATGTTGTGTACTAGACCTGATGTGTCCAATGCTCTTAGTTTGATGAGCAGATACCAAAGTGATCCAGGAGTGGAACACTGGACAGCCGTGAAGAACATCCTAAAGTACTTAAATAGGACTAAAATAATGTTCTTAGTCTATGGAGGTGATGAACAACTCGTCGTAAAAGGTTACCTCGATGCTAGTTTCGACACCTACAAGGATGATTCTAAATCTCAAACATGATACGTTTATATTTTGAATGGAGGAGCTGTGAGCTGGAGAAGCTACAAGCAAAGCGTGATCGCAGGATCTACAGTAGAAGCGGAATACATGGCTGCTGCAGAAGCGTCAAGTGAAGGAGTTTGGATCAGGAACTTCATCACTGATCTTGGTGTGGTTCCTAGTGCCTTGGACCCCCTGGAGATATTGTGTGACAACACTGGCGCCATAGCACTGGCTAAGGAACCAAGATATCATCCAAAGACCAAGCATATCAACCGCAAGTTTCATATAATTCGAGATTATATAACAGATGGAGATCTGAAGATTATCAAGGTACATACGGATCTGAATGTCGCAGACCCGTTGACTATACCTCTTCCACGAGCAAAACATAATCAGCACCTTAGTGCCATGGGTGTTAGATTGTTGCCAGATGTAAACTAGATTATTGACTCTAGTGCAAGTGGGAGACTGTTGGAATTATGCCCTAGAGGCAATAATAAAGATGTTATTATTATAATTCTTGTTCATGATAAAGTTTATATTCCATGCTAGAATTGTATTAAGCGGAAACTTTAATATTTGTGTGGTTTATGAACAACACCGTGTCCCTAGTACGCCTCTAAGGACTAGCTCATTGATTAATGATGGTTAAGGTTTCCTAACCATAGACATGAGTTGTCGATTAATAATGAGATCACATCATTGGGAGAATGGTTTGATGGACAGACCCAAATCAAGCAGAGCAATTAGATTGTGTCATCGTGTTCATCTTTGCGAAGCTTTTTCTTATGTCAAATATTGTATTCCTTAGACCATGAGATAATGCAACTCCCTGGTATCGGAAGAAAGCTTTGAGGTCATCAAACGTCATCCTATGAGAGGGTGATCATAAAGGTGTCTCTCAGGTGATCGGGAAGTACTTGTTGGGTTGTATGTATCGAGATGGGATTTGTCCCTCCCAAGTCGGAGAGATATACTTCGGGCCCACTCGGTAATCGATATCAACATCGCTTGCAAGCACGTGGTTAAGAACTTAATCACAAAGTGATATCGAATTATGGAACGAGTAAAGTACTTGCTGTGAACGAGATTGAACTAGCTATGCCGATGCCGACGATCGAATCTCGGGCAAGTAAAATATCGCGTGACGAAGGGAATATGTATATGGGATTAATTGAATCCTGGCATCGTGGTTCATCCGATATGATCATCGATGAGTATGTGGGAGTCAATATGGGTTTCTAGACCCCGCTGTTTATTATTGATAGAAGATCATGTCTGCATATTCCCGAACCCGTAGGGTCATACACTTAACGTGTCTCGACGCTAGGATAGGATGGATAATTGGTTTATGAGTTTTTGTTCGGAGTCTCGGATAAGATCCAGGACATCACGAGAGGTGCCGGAATGGTCCGGAGAATAAGATTCATATAAGGCAAAGCCGTTTTTGGAGTTCAGAATTGTTTCGGATTGTTCGGTATTGTACCGGAAGCTTCTAGAACCTTCCGGAGTGGGACCAACGTGGCCCCACTTGTCGGGAGGGGGCGTGGGCCTATGAGGGAGTGCCCTGGCCGCATTGGGCCAGGGGCACAAGGCCCCATAGGCCCAGCCGGCCAAGCCCTAGGGGAAACCCTAGGGAGAGCTTCTAGAAGGAGGGAGGAAACTTGCCCCCCACTCCTCCCCCTTGGCCACCGGACCTAGGCTTGGAGGAGGGGAAAGGGGAAGCCGCCCACCCCTCTATATAAAGAGGGCTGGGGGCTCACCCTCCCCCCACACCTCCTCAAGCCCTAGCCGCCCTGCTGCCCTCCTCTCTCTCTCTCCATCCTGACTGCGCGTAGGCGAAGCCCTACCGCAGAAACTCTCCACCGTTTGCACCACGCCGTCGTGTTGTAGATCCAATCTATCTCTCCAACCCACTTGCTAGACCAAGGAAGGAGGAGACATCGAGTTGCCGTACATGTGCATCTCTCGGAGGCATCGCCACTTGCGGTGTTGGATCGGATCGGATCGCGAGGAGGAGAAGCGAGTATGACTACATCAACCACGTTCCGTCGAACGTTCCGCTATGCGAATCTTCAAGGGTATGAAGATCTCATCTATCCCCTCGTTGTTTGCATCTCCTAGATTAGATCTTGGCTTTCCCGTTCGCTTCCGTAGAATTTTTTTGATTTACTTTGCTACGAAACCCTTCAGGGCCCACACCTAGGGTTGGAGCGCTCCCCTGGACGCGCCGCCACCAGGTATGGCCACCTCGTGGCCCCACTTCGGCTTCCCTTTTGACTCCCTATTCGCTCCGGTAAAATATTTACTTTGGATTTTGTCCCGTCCAATTCCGAGAATATTTCCTTACTAGCTTTTCTGGAACCAAAAACAGCAGAAAATAGGCAATTTGCACTGCGGCATCTTGTCGATAGGTTAGTTCCGTAAAATGTATAAAAATACCTCAAAGTGTAGACAAAACATAAGAAAGTTGATACTAAACAAGCATGGAGTATCAAAAATTATAGTTACGTTTACGAAGTATCACGGCGTTGCCGCCGCCGTCGCCCTCCATTTCACGTGCCTCGCTGGGCCTCGCGGCAGCACACCGGGGAGCGAGCAACCTGGAGAGGTGGCCGCCAGAGCTGGCCTCCTCCATGAAGGAGAGCTCTGCTGGAGGAGTTCATCTGGCCCATCTTCGACAAGAAAATGGTTAACACTCGGCAGGGCTCGCCCCTGCCAGTCATAGTCCTCCTCCTTGGAGGTTCCAAGTGATGTGGTTAGAGTGGAGATGCGGTTGGAGCAGAGAGAGAGAGGTGCATCAGGTCATCAGGATGCTCCTGGTACTACGGTTGGAGCGGATCGAGAGCACGTAGATATTTGGGATCCGGCAATCGTCATCGTCGTGGACGTGAGGAACGCCAGCAGCGCCGACTGCTCACTCGCCAGACAGTAGTGGACGAATATAGGGAGGCCCGCACTAGCCTCCATGTTGCCTTCCATCATTGGCATGTATGCCAGATTGTCCCTTCCCCTCCCCGACAAGCGAGCAACAAGTGGAGCAGGTGGGAAGCGTGAGTAGAGGCTCGCCATGGACATCCACGGCAGCGCTGCGAGCGCGGCAAGCCGAGAATGACCTTCTCGACCATGTGCATTCTCCTGCAGCGCGTCACTTGGGAGAGCGCCACCACGACGTTCAGCTGCACCGTGTCATCGTCAGAGTTGAGCAGCGGGGTGGTGTCGGCACCCCCGATGAATGCGCGGCTGTAGGGGAATCCGAGGAGAAGGTTGAGGCGAAGCCTCACCGGATTACGTCGGCGCCAGAGTCAGCCGGCATCGACCAGGACAGCAGTAGGCGGCGGCACGGCCATATTGCCAAGAGGGAATCTCTCGAAACAGCCAGGGAAAGGGACACCATTTTTGCAAAAATGCCCTCCTCTAGCTGCTTATTCTTGTCGCCCTGTTAAGTTACCTGACATCGTGTCCCTTGGCTCGCCATGTAAGCAAATACAACGATACGGAGAGAGCAGGGATCGTGTGTGTGAAACTTCAACGCGTATTAGTGACCATAAATTTGTATTCCCGGTGTAGAATGAATGTATTGAATTTGTCGGGTAAGTTTTGAAGGGAACATGTCCGAAAGGCAATAATAAAGTTGTTATTATCATATTGCAAGTATATGATAGATGTTTATTTTGCATGCTATAATTATATTAAAAAGAAATGTTAAACATGTGTGTTTAATAAACAAATAAAGTATTCCTAGTTATGCCTCTCATATAAACTAGCTCGTTGATTAACAAGATGATCAAGGTTCCTTGTCATGAACATTGGATGTTGTTAATAACAAGGTTATAATATTGGTGGAATGATGTGATGAACATTCATCGGAAGTATAGTAATACAATCAAAGTAATTATTTTTAAATTACGATAACATAATTACAAAGTAACTTTAGTCCTTAGACCATGAGATCATGTCAGTCACTAACACAGGAAGAGTAGCTTGATAACATCAAACGTCACACTGTAACAGGGTGACTATAAAGGTGGTTCAGATACTCCGATAGTGTTATGTATATGCTCATAGATCAAGAGTGGGATTTTTCCATCCCGATGACGAAGATATATACTCTAGGCCCTCTCGGTGATATCACATTGATATAACTTGCAAGAAAGTGATGGGGATCACTAGAATGTTATATCACGGGAATGAGAAAAGAGTACATGTTGGTAATGAGATCAAATTAGGTATGGGGATACCGATGATCGAATCTCTGACATGTAAAATATTGCGAGAGAAAGGGATTTAGTTACAAGTGTTAAAGGTTCACACGATCACAAGAAGTCATCGCTGAATGTGTGGGAGTCAGTACAGATCTCCAGGTCCCGCTGCTAATTATTAATCGGAGAGAGGTCTCGATCATGTATACATTATTCACAAACCGAAAGGTGACACACTTAAGGGATATCGACACCATTTGGAGCAAATAAGATGCCAGAGAAAGAATATCAAAGCGCTGGAATTATTTCAATGGACACTAGAATTTTTTGGGTGAAATTGTTGAAATTGGTTCTGCATGTGAAATTGAAATGTAGCAAGGGGTTTTATGTGAATATTTGTTAATTAATGTAATTAACAAAATTCTGAATAAAATAAATAAAATAGTTTTATTAAATGAGAGATTGCATTAAATTTGGTGGAAATTTTAATGATTTGAGTGGGAATTTGAGTGGAGGAGTTTTTATGTGAGTGGTAGCTTGACCCACATGAATGATGGAAGATGTGGGGGAACCTCCATGGACGCCGGCCATGGGAGGGGGCTGCCCCTATATCTATAAAAGTCCTCCCTCCCCTCATCTCATTGCACACCTCCTCGCGAAGGATCTCTCTCCCCCTCTAGTACTATTCCCCCATGGTCTCGGCTTAGAGAGATACATGTTCCCGGTGGTTTTTTTGGAGTAGGGATTTTTTGCTTCCGCTGCATCGCTGGAGCGAGGACTCAGAGGTTGTCGGAGGATCGGACGTGTGTGCGATCACGGATGTGCCACAAAGTTGCGGTGTTGGACTTCTACTCGATCTTGAGATCGGCAAGCGAACGACTACATCATCCATGAGTCCAAACTTGTAAAGCTTTGTCGTTCTTCAAAGGTATGTATTCTATGGATGTATATCCACCCGTTGATTGTATCTAGGTAGATGGATCTTGGTGCTTAGTAGTTCCCATCATAGGAAAAAAATTGTTTTCTATGCTACGAACAAGAATGGACATGCCACAAATGACATGCTCCTCTATCACACAAGAAAATACTTTTCTTGGTATTTGTTGTGTGAAGGTACAAATTCATACACGTAAACCTCTACCAACCATGTGTTGACAAGAATAACCGACGAGAGTTACCTATGGCTACCCTTCATCGAGCTATATCTACAAGCTAAGGTGACTTCCTTCTACTTGAGGACTCAAGCTATAATTTCCATGAATTAGATACTCTTTGAGTGTTGCTTTTCTTTTGTTTTGATCTTTGTAGTCTTCATGGAAAGTGAGGGAAGAATGAAGTGTTGTTAAATAATCTTCCCGAGGACGACTATATGGTGAACCCCAGGATCAAGAATGTCTCTTGACCTATTCTAATTTGTGATGAGCATGTAGATTCGAGGACGACTCTTTTTGAAGGGGGGAGCTGATGTAGCCTGACCTACAGTCGTGACCACATCAAGGTCTCCAACTTACGCCAAGTTGTCATGGACTCCAAAGGTGAATCCGTTCCTCTATGCAAGCCTACTTCCTGCCCTATTGAATGGTATACTACTTCATACTTTGTCCCATATTCATGATAGGTTCATACTGACAAGTACGGAGGCAAGGGAGGAAGCCCGGAGTACCAACCTCGACAAGATGAAGGCTTGGAAGAGGAGACGGAAGAAGCTGCACGAGAAGCACCGGAGTCTCTGGACCTACGGGACCGAAGTCTCCGGACTGACACACCGGAGTCTTCGGTCAACCTCCGGACCGACGCCAGAAACCGACCTGGGGACAGTCTGCATGCCTGTCCGGAGACGGACCGGAGATAGACAGGAATCTGCAGTCCACACCAGAGTCTCCGGCCTGCGCGATGGGCCTGCGTGCCGCCAGCAGGGCCCTTGTCCCATGTACCCCCTTATTCTGCCCAAACCCTAGTTTTATCCCCAAACTACCCCTTGTTTAGTGGCTGGCCTACGAATAGAGCCCCCACACCTTCATGTATCCCGAAGGCATAGATGATAGACTAAAGACAACCTCCTTGTGTGGAATCTCTAGTTTTGCCTCATCCCCTTTACCAAGGGGACAGACTATCGTCACCAACCTCGATTAGACTTTGCATCACGCATCCATCGTTGTACAAGACCTTGGAGTCAGTGTCTCTTCTCTAAGATGTCAATACCCTCCCAATGTGTTCTTCCCTCTCTGATGTGGATTTGAGGGAGCACGTTGACCGATATTTCCTTGCGAGGACTCTATCGGACCGGTGGCCGTCGTTCAGGAGAAATCGGCCTTGTATCGTGTGAGTTTTGTGTGTGTTCATCGTGTTCTTCGCGTCTTTTCCCTTGCTTTCCCATCGATTTCCACGGAGATACGTGAAAGATAGGGCAACCCTAAGGGGTCACCCCTAACACAAGCACGTGGGGCAATGCATCAGCGGAAGTACATGGGTTCAACCACGCAATGCAGAGTGCAGCAATAGAGGAAGTCAGCAACGCAGTAGGACAGTATCAATACACTACGGGAATCGACTATTAGGCCAACAGCTAGATGTCAGGGCCCTAGAGTACATGCACAAGTGTGGTGGGAGGTCCATAGATAGAATGTCTACCTCCCGGGTATGACATCTTCACATGCATGCGTTGACACTTGGCGAGGTGCTACATGCTGTAGGAGGAAACTCCTGCTACGTGTCAACCTGATGGAAACTGGTGGGATCCTGGGCTCAACATTGGTTTTCCCAGTTGATATAGCCCAACCAAACCAAAACAAAGAAAAAAGTACATTGGTCAACCCTCGTATGGAGAAAGCTATGGGGTAGACCCGGCGGGGTCCATGGACTAGGGTTTTGTTTGATGTGGGTCTGCTAGGATTAGGTTTTGGCATAGTAGGGCTGGTATGTGGCTTGGCCGGCTGGGCTTTTGGGCCTAGCTGGTTGGGACGCCTCCCCCTAAATTTTTTTATAAAACCTTTTTAGCAAAAGTTTTTATACAAATAAAATACACGTTAATTTGAAATAAAGAGGAAGGTAATATAGAAACAAAAGTTTTAGAGACCAAACATGCATGATGATTTGAACCTATTTTTGGGAGGATACTTGGATCGGGAATAAGCCCTTATCACAGAAGTACCCCTCTCTCTATCACATTGTCCAAAATAAATATGTTTCGGTGGCCAATGTTTTCTCTAGTGCGCCCCTGAATATCCAATTTAGAAGATCTTTAACCGGCAATAGATGGATTAGATGTCTTCATCTAGTAAAACGCCTCATGGATGTTCATCTAACCGATCAACCTGACAAGTTTGCTTGGAGTTTAACAACATCTGGTGATTATAAGGTCAAACCATACTATTTAGATCTATTAAACGATCAGCCAGTTAAAATATTTTATATTTTAAAACGGAGGAAATAGGTTGTATCTCTAGTGACTTTCTTTCCGTGGACCTTCCAATTCCACATTCCAAAAAATGCTTTCATGATATCTGACTTTCTTTCAGCCTACTTCCACATCTCACCGGAGGCTTTATCATATTCCCACTGCTAACTAACTATTATTCCGCACCATATAGCAAATAAAAGAACAAAGAGGAGAACTGCCACTCAAAGCACAGCTAATAACATAGCAGAGAAAATACAATAGTGAATTGATTAAGCGGGCATCGATCTATATTTCTAGTAGCTAGCAATCATGCATTTTCTCTTTTCCTCGATCTGCCTTTTGTCGTTGGAATGCTTTTTGCTCCTTATCTTCACCTCCTGAACCAGATGCCATAGTTGCTACTTCTTGTTCCTCCTTTGCGGCCATTGTGTTGACTAACCAAACAGATGAAATTAAGATGAAATCAATAGGAGGAAATAATAAAAAAATAGGCACAAAGTTTAGAATGAACACATTAAAAGGGAGCAGTCAGCGAAAGTTTTGTTTGTTCACCTCTAGATTCCATCAAATGCTGGGACAGTATATCCCTCACCATGACAGGATCCTCACCTGCTATCTGGCGCGGTCCATCCTCGTTGTACAACATGGGTGCACCCTCCCCCTCCGTGTCTATCACTATATTATGCAACATGCAACACACCTTGATTATTTGACTAAGGGCCCATGAACTGACCGGGCGCCACATCGCGTTGTCCAGGATCTTCCAACTGTCTTTCAACCTTGCCACCGCAGCCAATGCCACACTTGATGCCGTAGAGTGTCTCTTGTTGAACTCGACTTGATAATGGGGGAAATTCACAGTGGGATCCTTTTCTTCCAGGAGGTAAGGTGTGAGGAGCCATGGACGAAGAGGATATCCTGCGTCACCAATTAAGTATTCTCCAACTTGAGATGCATATGATAAATTCAACTTGCTTCCATTCAGCCAAGTACCCTTCTCGCAGGACTCGAAGAGTTGAGAGCCATGAAAAAAGCCCCACTGGTTCGACCAAATGTTTGTGAACCTCGTATCTGGATCAACGACGACTTGCAGTAGCGCGCCATCATTCTCCTCGACAAAAGAACAAAGATGAGATCCACTCAAAGCACAGCTAATAACATAGCAGAGAAAAAAGAATACTTAATTGATTAAGCGGGAGAGGGATCCATATTTCTAGTAGCTAGCAATCATGCATTTTCTCTTTTCCTCGATCCTCCTTTTGTCGTCGTAATGCTTCTTGCTCCTTATCTTCACCTCCCGAACCATATGCCATAGTTGCTACTTCTTGTTCCTCATTTGCGTCCATTGCGATTGACTAACCAAACATATGAAATTAAGATGGAATCAATAGGAGGAAATAAAAAAATAGGTACAAAGTTTAGAATGAACACATTAAAAGGGAGCAGTCAGGGAAAGTTGTGTTAGTTCACCTCCAGATTCCATCAAATGCTGGGACAGTATATCCCTCACCATGACAGCATTCTCACCTGCAATCTGGCGCGGTCCATCCTCGTTGTACAACATGGGTGCACCCTCCCCCTCCGTGTCTATCACTATATTATGCAACATGCAACACACCTCGATTATTTGACTAAGGGCCCATGAACTGACCGGGCGCCACATCGCTCTGTCCAGGATCTTCCAACTGTCTTTCAACCTCACCACCGCAGCCAATGCCACACTTGATGCTGTAGAGTGTCTCTTGTTGAACTCGACTTGATAAGGGGGAAAATTCGTAGTGGGATCCTTTTCTTCCAGGAGGTAAGGTGTGAGGAGCCATGGACGAAGAGGATATCCTGCATCACCAATTAAGTATTCTCCAACTTGAGATCCATCTGATAAATTCAACTTGCTTCCATTCAGCCAAGTACCCTCCTCGCATGACTCGAAGAGCTGAGAGCCGTGAAAACCGCCCCACTGGTTCGACTGGTACATTCTGCTTGACACTACAGGACACGCGCGCTATGCCGAGGGCAAAAAGCCGTCGGCGTAGGCTAAAATTCCCTCGGCGTATGGTACGCCGACGGCTGCCCTCGGAAAAAGGGCTCCCTCGGCGGAACACATAGAGGCCGTTGGTGTATCAAAATGCCGTCGGCGTATGCTACGCTGAGGGCATTGCCCTCGGCGTAAATGCCCTCGGCGTAGCGGCCGTCGGCATAGCTTGTCGACAGGTTGCAAAATCATTTTAAAACAAATTATTTTTTTCTCAATTTTTGAATCTTTGAATTGTTTGACTCGTTAATCTCTCACTTTGAACATTTTTAACATTAATTACACTTAATATTTAATTAAATTGCAGTCTTGGTCGAACTTTTCCGCCGGTTACCCATCCTAATACTACTCCAGCTTCAGCACGCTTAACTTCCTCGTTCCTTCAGAATCTGTTTTCGCAAAGTAATTCATACATTGTTGTCAATACTATGATATCAATCCTATTAACCCTTATATCAACATGTCACATGTTTGTATTTTTCGAAATTACAAACAATTATTTAAGTAAACATTAATGAATAAGTAAAAATATTATTGAATTCAAATAAAAATATAATAATTTTACTTTTTTGTATTTTTCTATTTAATATGGAATAATTAATATCTTTAAATCTGTAAATCGGAATTTAACAAATAATATGTCTAAATTGATCAGAAAAATGAGAGGAATCCAAATATGATATCCATATCAACTAATCACAAACCCTCCGTTTTTGAATTATCTATTTTGTGGTTGCTTTAGAAAATTCCCTTTTTTCTCTTGGATAATGAAAAATGCCTTTTTGGTGTGATGAAAAGGAAAACTTGCATTGAATCTTTGATAAAATAGCACATTGTGAACCTAAAAACGATTTTTGTAAAAAAACATGAGCATCAGATCATGTACATGTAGTTCATATCTGACCCACTTCCTCCCGATTCGGCAGGAATTTGTCTTTTTTATCATAGGTGGACGGAAAGGTTTCGGATCCCCTGTTGGGACATTGTCCATATAAGGTGGTATAGTATTTTTTGTAAAATGTGGTGGTAGCATTTTGAATTAGCCATTTGGTGGTTGCTTCACAAAATCGTCCGTTTTTTGTGCTCGGAAAATGGGAAATGGCTTTTTGGTGCGACGAAAAAGAAAACTTCCTCCTGTAACATTGTTCACCATCCCATGATGCATGTGTATGCACAATATGGGCACATTATCACAAAATATGCCTTGATTTTAGCCATAACATTGGTCATTTGACCCGAAAGCCAAGAAACCTCGAATGAGATAGGTCATTTTGTGAAGGTTTTTTTGAGACATAATCAATATATCAAGTTTAATATTTTTACTTATAACTATGTCACATAATATGACACCACGCGAAGGTTTCGCATTGTTTCGATCGTTATTGAATTTTTTATACCCGTTTTAAACTATCGTCATACTTTGTCGAACGTCGGGCATGAAGATTCTTAGATCGGGGCCGAACCTCGCTAAACTTGCATTGGATCTTTGATAAAGTAGCATATTGTGAATCTAAAAATGATTTTTGTAAAAAACATGAGCATCGGATCATGTACCTGTAGTTCATATCTGACCCACTTCCTACCGATTCGGCAGGAATTTGTATTTTTTTACCAGAGGTGGACAGAAAGGTTTTGGATTCCCCTGTTGGGACATTGTCTATATAAGGTGGTATAGTATTTTTGTAAAATTTGGTGGTACCATTTTGAATTAGCCATTTGGTGGTTGCCTCACAAAACCGTCCATTTTTTGTGCTCAGAAATTGGAAATGGCTTTTTGGTGCGACGAAAAGGAAAACTTCCTCCTGCAATATTATTCTCCATCCCATGATGCATGATATGCACAATATGGAAACATTATCACAAACTATGCCTTGATTCTAGCCATAACATTGGTCATTTGACCCGAAAGCCAAGAAACCTCGAATGAGATATGTCATTTTGTGAAGGTTTTTTGGAGACATAATCAATATATCCAGTTTGATATTTTTACTTATAACTATGTCACATAATATGACACCACGCGAAGGTTTCTCATTGTTTCGATGGTTTTTCAATTTTTTATGCCCGTTTTAAACTATTGTTAAACTTTGTCAAACGGCGGGCATGAAGATTCTTAGCTCGAGGCCGAGTCTCGCTAAACTTGCATTAGATCTTTGATGAAATATCATATCGTGAACCTAAAAATGATTTTTTTTAAAAAATATGAGCATCGGACCATGTACCTATAGTTCATATTTGACCCACTTCCTGCCGATTCGGCAGGAATTTGTCTTTTTCACCAAAGGTGGACGGAAAGGTTTCGGATACCCCTGTTAGGACATTGTCCATATAAGGTGTTATAGTATTTTTGTAAAATGTGGTGGTAGCATTTTGAATTAGCCATTTGGTGGTTGCTTCACAAAATTGTCCGTTTTTTGTGCTCGGAAAATGGGAAATGGCTTTTTGGTGCGACGAAAAGGAAAACTTCCTCCTGCCACATTGTTCGCCATCCCATGATTCATGTGTATGCACAATATGGGCACATTATCACAAACTATGCCTTGATTCTAGCCATAATATTGGTCATTTGACCCGAAAGCCAAGAAACCTCGAATGAGATAGGTCATTTTGTGAAGGGTTTTTTGAGCCATAATCAATATATCAAGTTTAATATTTTTACTTATAACTATGTCACATAATATGACACCACGCTAAGGTTTCGCATTATTTCGATCGTTTTTGAATTTTTTTATGCCCGTTTTAAAACTATCGTCAAACTTTGTCGAACGGCGGGCAGGAAGATTCTTAGCTCGGGGCCGAGCCTCGCTAAACTTGCATTGGATCTTTTATAAAATAGCATATTGTGAACCTAAAAATGATTTTTGTAAAAAAAACATGAGCATCGGATCATGTACCTGTAGTTCATATCTGACCCACTTCCTACCGATTCGGCAGGAATTTGTCTTTTTCACCAAAAGTGGACGGAAAGGTTTTGGATCCCCCTGTTGGGACATTGTCCATATAAGGTGCTCTATTATTTTTGTAAAATGTGGTGGTAGTATTTTGAATTATCCATTTGGTAGTTGCTTCATAAAACCGTCCGTTTTTTATGCTCGGAAAATGGAAAATGCCTTTTTGGTGCGACAAAAAGGAAAGCTTCCTCCTGCAACATTGTTCGCTATCCTATGATGCACATGTATGCACAATATGGGCACATTATCACAAAGTATGCCTTGATTCTAGCCATAACATTGGTTATTTGACCCAAAAGCCAAGAAACCTCGAATGAGATAGGTCATTTTGTGAAGGTTTCTTTGATACATAATCAATATACCAAGTTTGATATTTTTCCTTCTAACTATGTCACATAATATAACACCACGCGAAGGTTTCGCATTGTTTCGATCATTTTTGAATTTTTTATGCCCGTTTTAACTATATATAATGTTTTATGATTTACTTAATTTTTATTTACAAATGTTTTATTTTTCTGCAAATTTTGATATATTATTTGAATTTTTTCGAATTAGAATGATTTAGTTATGATTTTTCAAAGTTTAATGAGATAAAATAAAAAATAGCTACGCCGAGGGCAGCCGTCGGCTCGGCGTAGCATAGGATATGCCGAGGGAAATTCTACGCTGACGGCTGCTTGGCGGAGCTGGCCTAGACGATGGCTACGCCGACGGCCCCGACGTTTGGCCGTCGACGTAGCGACCGGCCGTCGGCGTAGCTTTCCATTCCTGTAGTGTGATGGCCACAAATGAATGTTTGTGAACCTCGTATCTGGATCAACGACGACTTGCAGTAGCGCGCCATCGTTCTCCTCATGGTCTTCTGATCCAAAATTGATGTGAGTTGTATGTAAAACACCGCAGCAATTTAGCAGGCCTTGGTTCTTTTCAAATTTACGCTTGATCTTCTCCATTTCAGCAGAGCCAGGCCAGAACGTGTGGATCATTCCTCGCTTGAACATAGCATCGACAAACCTCTGAGTTACTAGCGAGACAGTCCACTCGCCCACACCAACAGAGGATCCTAGGGTAACCGGTCAGTCACCAGAGTTCAGCATTCTGAGTGCAATGGCAACTCGATCTTGTAAAGACAACACTCTCCCATCAACAAAGGCGTGATCTCTCACATCTTCGAAAAATGGCAACCTCACCAAGCTGCAGATGTAATTGAAGGTACATCGACTCATTCTGTACACATGCTCAAATCCTTGTGCGTCCACCATAGAAGATGATAAGGTTTCTACATGGCTAGAAAAAAATGGTTACATAATCTCTAATTTTCAAGGCAATATCTAGTGTATTACTCTAGTTTTTTAATTCAAATCTAGGTAAACTAGATAGCAGAACAAGTAAAGGGACAGATACTCCGGCAACAAGGGAGTGCACCAAATCACAGAGCTTCCATTAAACCTACATGTACATACACATAGTATTGGCAGTACAACTGAATTTTTATGTGATCTCAAACGTCTTGTAATCATGTGGGAAAAAAAGGTACGAAATGTATTCAGTTATCATACAACATATACGAATGAAAGGCAGAAGATAAAATGAAAAGTTAGAGTCCTCATACAAATTAAGAAAAAATTGTATGATCGATTTTATGTACCTTCAAATACGGTACAGCCTCTAATATTTGAATCCAACTTGTTGTTGTTGTTGTCGTCTCTTATTGTGTACAAAACATAACATTCGTTTGTGATGTTTTCATCAAATGCATATGCCTTGGCATTCTCCACTTGGTTGAACTTGTCCCACTCGGCGCTATTTTGTCCCCCGGCTAACGAGGAGAGCAGCCATATACTGCAACGTAACTGGAAATGTCTTAGCTTCATACCTCGCATGTATTCTGGGAGCCTTTCCCTGTTATAATCCTCCAGGATGAACCTCTTGAGTGCAGGGATTCTCTCTACCACCTTTAACTTTGGGCAATTCTTGATGGTAAGCTTCTGTAGACTCATGAGATTAGTGTGTTTGAATATTAGGCACAATTTTCATGATTAATTTCAGAATATTAAACATGACAAAACCATCTACTAGCTCATGTAACTCGAACATACTAGATGTATGAAATAACAGGATGAACGAAAACAAATAGCAGTGAAACATGTACTCGCAGAACATGGTGAACAACCAAACAGGAGTACGTAGTACGTACCGTTCGCTTGTCGCAGTAATAATATTGGGAAAGACTGATTGAAGCAGATGGCGACGAAGACGGCGATAGGCAGCACCGCCCGACTTGGACGGAAGACGACCCGTGATGGAGAACTCGAGCAGTCGCGCGGAGCGCTTCCCAAAAACCTTATTCGCCCTCTCCCGTATAGGATCACAAAGGCGAGTGTTTCCGAGACCTGCTCTCCCGTTCGCTGGTGCACGCCGGCAAGCGGGGTAGAATATACTACGGTGGCGGTGCAAGCAGAGAGGAGGCAAAATCCTAGATTGGTTTTTGGTGTGTTGTGGTGGTAGCCGCACGAAACTTTATATAGAGTGGCTCAGGAAACCCTAACGGAGGTGAACGTGGGCAAATTCCACGTTGCGCACGTTCGAGTCGGTTACAGTAGCCCACGATCCTGGAGCGACCCAAATAAGCTAACAGTTTGACACGTCTATCAAAATCTCACAATTTTCTTGAGCAGCAAAATAAAGTTCGGCTCGGCGAGATTCCCACAACCCGCAACGCGCGTGTCATGAAAAGACAAGCGGGCGGGCGGGCGGGCGAGCGATGTCGGAGGTGGAGCGCGCTTGTATCTCTCTTATTGCCACTCACTTACAAAGTGGTGCAGCACTCCACCTTATAAGGTGGTGCAACTCTTCTTCAACTTCTCATGTGGGACTAAACTTTAACTCCCACTCCACCCTCATGTGAGCTGCCACAAACTTGGGCTTTGAGATTTAGAGAAAATATGAAATATACATAGGCCTATTTGGTTTAGCCCATTATTTCTAACAACCCCCAACCAGATCTCAAATGCTCATTTGAGGATTTGCTAATCATCGATACTTGTTTATATACTAGTGTTTCAACAGAGACTGTTAAGTTAAACTTCCGCCTAAAATCTTGAACTGCGTCTATCAACAACTTGAACAATGGAGTTGAATTGCAAGTTTGGTGCCAATAGATTTTACTCAAAATCATAACTAGTACATGGCTGCCAGTAGCCTACCCCGCAGGTTGAAGCATATGCATCATACTCTCGGGTCTCTTCATGAGTTTACTAGAGATCACCCAAGTCTCATAGACCACGATGTTTACATTCGAGCTCATATAGGTGTGTTATTTCAAGAATGCCTTGTAGGATGGCATTTTTGCTAATTAAAGCCAATAAAACACATTAAGGCATGTTGCCAACCTGCCTTACAGATTAGGAGAGTTATGCATCTTCACATAGAGAGGGTTACAAAATACTCTCCTCGGTCAAACCACTAGCTTGTTCTTTCCATGTCCTAATTTACGGGATCTTCGATCACATAGGTTGTGTTACCACTAGGTGTTACATCCATGGGTCTCAACCCCAACTCCCTCGATGCACTTTCTATCACATTTGTGATAGTCCATTTGTAAAGGGATCTGCCAGGTTTTTGTCTGTTTGAATATACATAACAGTTATTACTCTAGAGTTTCTCAATTTCCTGACAGATTTCAAACGTCTCTTCACATGTCTTGATGACTTCGTGTTATCCTTAGAATTGTTCACTTTGATAATAACAGTTTGGTTGTCACAATTCAAAAGGATTGCCAGCACGGGTTTTTCAACCATAGGCAAGTCCATCAAGAGCTCACGCAGTCATTCTGACTCAACAGTGGATGTGTCTAAAGCAGTAAGCTATGCTTCCATAGTTGACCTCGTTAATATGGTCTGTATACGGTATCTCCATGACACTACGCCACCTCCAAGGGTAAACACATACCCTCTTGTGGCGTAGAGTTCATAAACGGCAGAGATCTAGTTCGAATCACTATATCCTTCAAGCACAACAGGGTGCCCTAAATAGTGAATCGCATAGCTCATTATACCACATAGATATCTCATGACCCTTTCAAGTTCATGCCAATTATCAATACCTAGATTAGATATGAACCTAATCAACTTGCTCACAACAAAAGAGATATCGGGTCTTGTAGCGCTTGCTAAGTACATGACAGAACCAACAACTTGTAAATATTTCAGCTGATCTGTTGGTTCCTTCTTATTCTTTTGTAATGTCAAACTGGGATCATAAGGTGTTGGAGAATTCTTGCCATCAATAAATCCAAATCGGCTTAAGACCTTCTCAATATAATGATATTGTGTTGAAGTGATCTCATTCTTGTTCTTAATAAGCTTGATGTTCAGAATCACATCAGCCTCTCCCAGATCTTTTATATCAAAACTCTTTGACAGGAAAGACTTGACTTCATTTATCACTTTCATGTTTGTACTTTGTACCAAAGATCAGAATGTCATCCACGTACAGACATAATATAAAACTATCGCCCCCACCATGGCGATAGTAAACACACATATCAGCCTCATTAATGAAAAATCCAGCAGAAAGTAGAGTTCTGTCAAACTTCTCATGCCATTGCTTAGGTGCTTGTTTTAGGCCATATAAAGATTTTAATAACTTGCACACCTTTTTATCTTCACCTTTTACCACAAACCCATCCAGCTAATCCATATAGATCTCCTCTTCCAACTCTCCATTAAGAAAAGCTATCTTCATGTCCATTTGATGAACAAGAAGACCATAAGAGGCAGCCAGGGACAGTAGTACTCGGATGGTGGTTAGTCTAGCGACAGGTGAATAGGTGTCAAAGTAATATTCGCCTTCTTTCTGTGTGTAGCCCTTAGCTACAAGACGCGCATTGTACTTCTCAATAGTACCATCAGGCCTTAGCTTCTTCTTGAACAGCTACTTACATCCCACAGGTTTACATCCATAGGATCGTTCTGATAATTCCCAATTTCCATTAGAAAGAATCGAGTCCATGTCATCTTGGACAGCTTCTTTCCAATCATTTGCATCAGGGGATGCATATGTCTTAGTAATGGATCTAGGAGTATCATCCATAAGGTACACGATGAAGTCATTACCAAAGGATTTTGCAACCCTCTGTTTCTTACTCCTCGTGAGAGATTCAGCGTCATCCTTCTGAGGGACTTCCTTATGTGGTTGTTCAGAATTCTCAATAGATGCACTAGATTCAGGAAGTATCTCAGAGAAATTTCTACCAATGTTATGCATATTTTTCATAGGAAACATATTCTCGAAGAATGTTGCATCATGATATTCCATTATAGTATCAACATGCATATCAGATACCCCAGATTTAACCACTAGAAATCTATAGCCTACACTCCGTGGAGCATATCCTAGAAAGATACAATCCACTCTCTTGGGTCCGAGCTTGCGTTGCTTTGGGATCGGTATATTGACCTTCTCTAAACACCCTCAAGTGCGCAGATACGAAAGTGATGGTTTTCTCCCAGCCCACTCCTCATAAGGGGTCTTTTCTTTATTCCTGTTAGTAAATCTATTCAGGACATGACATTAATTCAACAAAGCCTCCCCCACCATGCCTTTGATAAACCAGCAGTGGCTAACATAGAATTCACCAAGTCAGCTGTGGCATCCCGCAAAACCACTACTAGAAAATCGCGTTGTTTTTGTGCATTGCATCATCATGACCGCATGCTCATGTCATCATGCCACATTGCATTTGAGCATCGTCATCATCTTGCATTTGCTTGCATAAAATTATTTTCGGAAAAACCTATTTTTGTTTTCTAAACGCCCCATCTTTATTCAAACACCAAAACCCGGGTCTCCGGATTATTTTGTTTGTCTGCTATCGGTTTGCAGAAGCTTTGTTTTAAACAAATAAAATATTAAATTATTTTAGTGGGGCAGTCGAACGGGCCGATTCGACCCGAACGACCACCCCCAGAATAAATATCGGTCCAACCATAATCCTAAAACTACCCAACCTAATCTACCCACACCCCCTCCACCTCACCCCAGCCACTCGCGGCTCGCCACCTCACCCCAACTCTCTCCCTCACCCAATCCCCATATGCCACCTCAACCCACCCCACTCCCCCACACCAATCAAACCCACCCCACACCCCTGCCTGGACGCAACCCACACCCCACCCACACACGCACGCAACACACACAAGACACACCGCCTGCGCCCCCGGCCCCGCCCCTGGGCCCCACCGACACGCCCCCACGCGTCCCTCCTCCTCCTCCTCCCTCCTGTCCCGATAGCACCCCGCCGGCCGCCGCCGGTCTCCCTCAAGCCACCGCCCTCCGCCTCTCCTGGCGCCGAGCGCCTCCCACCGGTCCCGACGCGCTCTCCCTCCCTCCTCCGGCCTCGCCCCCATCCCCTCCGGCCGCCGCCCCTCCCGAGCATGACCCCCTCCCGAGTCAGCGTCAACCGCCGCGTCGGCCTCGCCCCTGAACCGCCTCCCTCTCCCTTCTCTGCCGCCGACGACCCCCCTCCACCTCCGCGCTCGCCGGCGCCACCTCGCCTCCGGCCGCGATCCGCACCGCTCCTCCGCCGCCGACCACGTCCCTGTGCCAGCGCGTCCCCCCAAGCCCGCCTTCTCTACAGCAAGCCGACGTCGCCGTCGCGTCCTCCTTCCCGGGGCAGCGCCCCGCCGGTCCCCTTCCCCGAACCGCTGCCGGCGCGGCCCCGCCGCTCGCCGCCGGCCCGCGTCGCCAACCGCCACCGCTGCGCCCTCCCTCCGAGCCGAGCAGTGCCGCCACCGACGAGCTCGACCTCGCCGGCCATCGCCTCCTCCCCCTCGTCTGCACGCCGCTCCGCCGTCCGCCGGGCCCGCCGCCGGCCTCAACCACCGTCGGCCGCGCCCCCACCTCCGCGCTCGCCGGCGTCCGCCTCCGCGCCACAGCGACCCGGCCCCGCCTCCAACCTCGAGCCCCGCGCCACCGTCGCTCGCGCCTCCCCGTGGCCGCCACCGTCCGTCGAGCCCGCCTGCGTCGCTTCCCTCGGCAACCGGGCGCCACCGTGGACCCCACTCGGTGGGCCTGCTCTAACCTCGCCTCGTCCCCACCGCTGGCCCATTTTGGCAGTTTCGGATCGCCCATAGGGTGTTTGTGGTGCTGTCCATATGGGACATGCACCGTGCAGTGTTCCGGTGTTGGTCCCTTTGCAGATGGCCACCCGCGAGCGCTGCGTGGAGGTGTCGATGCAACTCAAGCCCCACGCTCAAGATCGACCCGACCAAACCCGATGAACGTCGCCGTTGAACCTGACTCCGACGACCGTGGCCTCGAAGGCATCTCATTCACAAGAACCGCAAGACCTTCACGGTATGCCAAGTTCGCCAACGTGGCAAGTCCGAACCCGGAGGACTCCATCACGGATGCCATGATCTTCATCACGGACGCCGAGACCCTGGACCCGAAGACCACACGTGCGACAAGTACTCCTTCCCGGATGCGATGCTCGAGAACACGGACGGGAAGGACACCAACCCAGAACGCCAAGTCCTTCATTCCGGACGCCAAGACCGACTCGATGGCGCGGACCCGACAAGAGCTTCGCAACGACAAGCACGACACCGACCCGGGCGAGTCCGATGCCCCGACGCCAGACCAAGTGCTTCCTCCCGGGACGCCAAGATCTACTCCGCTATCCGAGAACGTTTCCGTCGAACCCTGAACCCCCGAGACCCGACCCCGAACCCCGGAACCCCAAGTTCGCCGAACCCTAATGTGTGCACCTTTTTCCCGAGCCCTATTTTATAAATGCTAAATAACAACTTGTTGCATATTAATTGTTCATGCATGCATACTTGTCTGTGGTTTGGGGCCTTATGCCGATTCACCTAATAATTAAATATGGGGCCCATATGCGGACAAATCTAGCCTTATATTGGCCTCATTTAAATTTGTGTAGCGAACCGGTGATATATTCTGCCCTGTTAAACAACATTTAACTTGCGGGGTAGATAAATAACATGAACCACCTAATTAATTATAGGGACCCCGGTTCCGCTTAATATGGCTTAATTGCACCTTTGCCATGCCATGCATCATACATGCATCATGCCCGGTCTTTTGCCGTAGTATTAAATATTGCATCCGGTGTTTATTCTAGTGTTTTGGTTCTTCGCGGATAAGGCCGTTGAGTTGATGCGAGTACCGACCCGATCTTCGGATGAACCCTCGACAATATTTTCAGGCGAGCATATCCCCCTTTCTACCTATCTTACTTTTATAGTATTTATTCCCTCCTGTTGATCTATTACTATCTGTGTTGCGATGCTCTAGTTTTCGTACCCGTGATATCCCTTGCAGCCCTATATTGCCATGGCCACCTCCTATTACCTGTTGTTTGGTAGATAGTTGGACTTGCGAGTCGTAGTCGCTTGCTCAAGTGCTGTTGCGTGTCGCCATGTACCACAGTTGTTGGAGTATTGCCACCTGTTTGATGTTGGAGATGATCTCGGCTTTATTTATTGTTCACTTTAATTCCTGTTTAACAACTAAAATTGAAGTAAGTAAGCAGAGGCATCGGTGGGTGATAGATAATATTTGGTTTCCGACCGCCCACTTGTGTCCCGTAGGACCCCGAGTGCTTGATACCTGTTCCTTGATTTATCGCGCTATCCACATACGGGGAATTATGGGACCCCCTTAGCCAGAGCTTAATTCATTCTTATTTCTTGGGGCCACAAACTAGTTTGAGGTTTTATTTACGATCCTGTACTTATGCCATGCTTTACTGCTTTATTTACGATTGTGCGAGGAGCACACTGTACTGTTTAGGATAGTGGCACGATTCCGCGGTGTCGACAAGCCCAGTTTTGGGTTCCCAGTCGTTCACAGCCGTACCCACAACCTTGAGTCCGTCTCGAAGCCGGCCGGCTTCGTTGCGGGTCTACTCCAAGGGGTGGCCCCCTGAAATATTTATGAATCCTGTGATTGCTTTGTCGTGAAAGCCTCGTTGGGTTTTGATTTGGTTTTTCCGAGGTCGATCGTGTGTGTGTTGCTATTTGTGCACCCCGGCCGGGTTAAAACTTTCTGAAAGCCGTGTCCGCGGTTATGGACGACTTGGAGCACAGTATCTCGATCATAGACAACTATAACTAAAGTTTACGGTTATAAATTGACTTGTATCTGATATGACTAGTAATCAGCTTCAACTACAACGGAATGGCTAAATAAAACTGCCAACAATTGCTTGTTTGGTTTGTCGCTTGCGACAATTGTATCTGACTAGTAAGTATGGCAACTACAACGGAATGGCTAAATAAAAGTATCAACAACTGCTGGGTTTTGGGTTATCTCATGCTAATTGTATCTGACTAGTAAGTGTCGCAACTACAACGGAATGCTTAATTAAAAGTGCCCACTGCTTATTTATCAGGATGATTATCTATATTTGACTAGTAATTGCTGCAACGATAACTGAATAAATAAAACTGCCAACTGTGTGAGTTCCACGGTTGACTCTCTCGGTTGGTATCGAGGGGGAATACTAGGATGGGTTTGTTTGGTGGTAGTATCAAGTTGGTTCCGAATAGGTCTTTCTTACCCTCTCTGATTGCCGCCAGCTGTATCGAGTCTCTATAGGTTGTTTAGTGCATGCTGCCGCTACCGCTTCAGTCCACCATACCTATGTAGGCGAGGACCGCCGAATTCTAGTCTCGCCGTGTACTGGCCTCAGTACTGACGCTCCTCTTTTTCCTCTGCCCTTTGTCGGCACCCCTTTTGTTTAAGCAGGTTTTGAGATCGATGTCGTTAGCAGGGTTACCCTTCCGGCTTGGCCTGGGCAGGGTTATGGACGCCATTGGTTATTCTTCAGGGCTCTTAGCCCCATTTGCATCTTGTCCATAGTCGGACGCTCTATCATTTTCAAGGTGATTTGGATCTTTGTATATTATATCTGTATCCTTGACCCTGAGTCGTTGTTGTATATATCTGTTCTGTGGGTCCCATCGAGGACTGTTGTGTAATGTTATTACTTCGTTTTCCACCCGCACGAAAGTGCCTGGTGGGCACCTTTGAATCGTTTCTATGCGGGTTTGGCGGGTTTTCGCTAAAACTTGCATAGGGTCGATTCTGAGGGTGTTACAGAGTGGTATCAGAGCTCAGCAGTTGCGATACCCCACAAGTCCAGCCCGTAGGATTACCTAGCTAACGGCTGAAGTAGAGTGTCAAAACTATTTTTGAAAAATCGGTTGGATAGTTCTGATTAGGTCCGATTTTACTACTTACCCCTCTGCTGCTCTCCTCTCACCTCTGCGTGTTTTGAATCCGCTCTCTTCTCTCTCTTCGAGTCCAGGATTTCTCGTGGTTGGGTTTTCCGTCGTACCTTCAGGGTTTCGCTTCCTCCTTTGGTAACGGTGTTGCTACATCTGGTCTTCATGCTATCTGAGTGGTCCTTTATCTGTGGTACCATTTTGTGTTCCTTGTTTGAGCCTTCCGGTGTTCTCCGACGCGACGACATCATCTACGCCAGATCCGATGCAGAGTCTGCATCACTCTGTTTCCGAACCTTGATTGTCGAGATCTTCAGTCTGATTCCGAGAGTTGGTTGCATAATCCGCCTATTCGTGTGCAGAGTAATGGTTTGGGTGCGCGATGGACTGATCACCATCCGACTACTCTTATCATTCGCTCTTGTACATCGAATCAGTGGGTCCAGCAGTTTTACTCCGTCCACGGAAGCTAGAGGTGGCTTTATTTGTGGATACCTCTACCTTTGACCTTTTGTTCCCGGAGTGTTCCCTCGACGATCACGGACAACGACCTCTTGTTAGTGGTGTCGCGAGGAACTACACGAAGCGAGAAGACGCAGATCGCCGACCTTCTTCCCGGTACCATGAGGCGGATCTCGAGGGCGAGATCCATTGTTAGTGGTGTCGAATTGTGGCATCCCGCAAAACCACTACTAGAAAATCGCGTTGTTTTTGTGCATTGCATCATCATGACCGCATGCTCATGTCATCATGCCACATTGCATTTGAGCATCGTCATCATCTTGCATTTGCTTGCATAAAATTATTTTCGGAAAAACCTATTTTTGTTTTCTAAACGCCCCATCTTTATTCAAACACCAAAACCCGGGTCTCCGGATTATTTTGTTTGTCTGCTATCGGTTTGCAGAAGCTTTGTTTTAAACAAATAAAATATTAAATTATTTTAGTGGGGCAGTCGAACGGGCCGATTCGACCCGAACGACCACCCCCAGAATAAATATCGGTCCAACCATAATCCTAAAACTACCCAACCTAATCTACCCACACCCCCTCCACCTCACCCCAGCCACTCGCGGCTCGCCACCTCACCCCAACTCTCTCCCTCACCCAATCCCCATATGCCACCTCAACCCACCCCACTCCCCCACACCAATCAAACCCACCCCACACCCCTGCCTGGACGCAGCCCACACCCCACCCACACACGCACGCAACACACACAAGACACACCGCCTGCGCCCCCGGCCCCGTCCCTGGGCCCCACCGACACGCCCCCACGCGTCCCTCCTCCTTCTCCTCCCTCCTGTCCCGATAGCACCTCGCCGGCCGCCACCGGTCTCCCTCAAGCCACCGCCCTCCGCCTCTCCTGGCGCCGAGCGCCTCCCACCGGTCCCGACGCGCTCTCCCTCCCTCCTCCGGCCTCGCCCCCATCCCCTCCGGCCGCCGCCCCTCCCGAGCATGACCCCCTCCCGAGTCAGCGTCAACCGCCGCGTCGGCCTCGCCCCTGAACCGCCTCCCTCTCCCCTTCTCTGCCGCCGACGACCCCCTCCACCTCCGCGCTCGCCGGCGCCACCTCGCCTCCGGCCGCGAGCCGCACCGCTCCTCCGCCGCCGGCCACGTCCCTGTTGCCAGCGCGTCCCCCCAAGCCCGCCTTCTCTGCAGCAAGCCGACGTCGCCGCCGCGTCCTCCTTCCCGGGGCAGCGCCCCGCCGGTCCCCTTCCCCGAACCGCTGCCAGCGCGGCCCCGCCGCTCGCCGCCGGCCCGCGTCGCCAACCGCCACCGCTGCGCCCTCCCTCCGAGCCGAGCAGTGCCGCCACCGACGAGCTCGACCTCGCCGGCCACCGCCTCCTCCCCCTCGTCTGCACGCCGCTCCGCCGTCCGCCGGGCCCGCCGCCGGCCTCAACCACCGTCGGCCGCGCCCCCACCTCCGCGCTCGCCGGCGTCCGCCTCCGCGCCACAGCGACCCGGCCCCGCCTCCAACCTCGAGCCCCGCGCCACCGTCGCTCGCGCTTCCCCGTGGCCGCCACCGCCGTCGAGCCCGCCTGCGTTGCTTCCCTCGGCAACCGGGCGCCACCGTGGACCCCACCCGGTGGTCCTGCTCTGACCTCGCCTCGTCCCCACCGCTGGCCCATTTTGGCAGTTTCGGATCGCCCATAGGGTGTTTGTGGTGCTGTCCATATGGGACATGCCCCGTGCAGTGTTCCGGTGTTGGTCCCTTTGCAGATAGCCACCCGCGAGCGCTGCGTGGAGGTGTCGATGCAACTCAAGCCCCACGCTCAAGATCGACCCGACCAAACCCGATGAACGTCGCCGTTGAACCTGACTCCGACGACCATGGCCTCGAAGGCATCTCATTCACAAGAACCGCAAGACCTTCACGGTACGCCAAGTTCGCCAACGTGGCAAGTCCGAACCCGGAGGACTCCATCACGGATGCCATGATCTTCGTCACGGACGCCGAGACCCCGGACCCGAAGACCACACGTGCGTCAAGTACTCCTTCCCGGATGCGATGCTCGAGAACACGGACGGGAAGGACACCAACCCAGAACGCCAAGTCCTTCATCCCGGACGCCAAGACCGACTCGATGGCGCGGACCTGACAAGAGTTTCGCAACGACAAGCACGACACCGACCCGGGCGAGTCCGATGCCTCGACGCCATACCAAGTGCTTCCTCCCGGGACGCCAAGATCTACTCCGCTATCCGAGAACGTTTCCGTCGAACCCTGAACCCCTGAGACCCGACCCCGAACCCCGGAACCCCAAGTTCGCCGAACCCTAATGTGTGCACCTTTTTCCCGAGCCCTATTTTATAAATGCTAAATAACAACTTGTTGCATATTAATTGTTCATGCATGCATACTTGTCTGTGGTTTGGGGCCTTATGCCGATTCACCTAATAATTAAATATGGGGCCCATATGCGGACAAATCTAGCCTTATATTGGCCTCATTTAAATTTGTGTAGCGAACCGGTGATATATTCTGCCCTGTTAAACAACATTTAACTTGCGGGGTAGATAAATAACATGAACCACCTAATTAATTATAGGGACCCCGGTTCCGCTTAATATGGCTTAATTGCACCTTTGCCATGCCATGCATCATACATGCATCATGCCCGGTCTTTTGCCGTAGTATTAAATATTGCATCCGGTGTTTATTCTAGTGTTTTGGTTCTTCGCGGATAAGGCCGTTGAGTTGATGCGAGTACCGACCCGATCTTCGGATGAACCCTCGACAATATTTTCAGGCGAGCATATCCCCCTTTCTACCTATCTTACTTTTATAGTATTTATTCCCTCCTGTTGATCTATTACTATCTGTGTTGCGATGCTCTAGTTTTCGTACCCGTGATATCCCTTGCAGCCCTATATTGCCATGGCCACCTCCTATTACCTGTTGTTTGGTAGATAGTTGGACTTGCGAGTCGTAGTCGCTTGCTCAAGTGCTGTTGCGTGTCGCCATGTACCACAGTTGTTGGAGTATTGCCACCTGTTTGATGTTGGAGATGATCTCGGCTTTATTTATTGTTCACTTTAATTCCTGTTTAACAACTAAAATTGAAGTAAGTAAGCAGAGGCATCGGTGGGTGATAGATAATATTTGGTTTCCGACCGCCCACTTGTGTCCCGTAGGACCCCGAGTGCTTGATACCTGTTCCTTGATTTATCGCGCTATCCACATACGGGGAATTATGGGACCCCCCTTAGCCAGAGCTTAATTCATTCTTATTTCTTGGGGCCACAAACTAGTTTGAGGTTTTATTTACGATCCTGTACTTATGCCATGCTTTACTGCTTTATTTACGATTGTGCGAGGAGCACACTGTACTGTTTAGGATAGTGGCACGATTCCGCGGTGTCGACAAGCCCAGTTTTGGGTTCCCAGTCGTTCACAGCCGTACCCACAACCTTGAGTCCGTCTCGAAGCCGGCCGGCTTCGTTGCGGGTCTACTCCAAGGGGTGGCCCCCTGAAATATTTATGAATCCTGTGATTGCTTTGTCGTGAAAGCCTCGTTGGGTTTTGATTTGGTTTTTCCGAGGTCGATCGTGTGTGTGTTGCTATTTGTGCACCCCGGCCGGGTTAAAACTTTCTGAAAGCCGTGTCCGCGGTTATGGACGACTTGGAGCACAGTATCTCGATCATAGACAACTATAACTAAAGTTTACGGTTATAAATTGACTTGTATCTGATATGACTAGTAATCAGCTTCAACTACAATGGAATGGCTAAATAAAACTGCCAACAATTGCTTGTTTGGTTTGTCGCTTGCGACAATTGTATCTGACTAGTAAGTATGGCAACTACAACGGAATGGCTAAATAAAAGTATCAACAACTGCTGGGTTTTGGGTTATCTCATGCTAATTGTATCTGACTAGTAAGTGTCGCAACTACAACGGAATGCTTAATTAAAAGTGCCCACTGCTTATTTATCAGGATGATTATCTATATTTGACTAGTAATTGCTGCAACGATAACTGAATAAATAAAACTGCCAACTGTGTGAGTTCCACGGTTGACTCTCTCGGTTGGTATCGAGGGGGAATACTAGGATGGGTTTGTTTGGTGGTAGTATCAAGTTGGTTCCGAATAGGTCTTTCTTACCCTCTCTGATTGCCGCCAGCTGTATCGAGTCTCTATAGGTTGTTTAGTGCATGCTGCCGCTACCGCTTCAGTCCACCATACCTATGTAGGCGAGGACCGCCGAATTCTAGTCTCGCCGTGTACTGGCCTCAGTACTGACGCTCCTCTTTTTCCTCTGCCCTTTGTCGGCACCCCTTTTGTTTAAGCAGGTTTTGAGATCGATGTCGTTAGCAGGGTTACCCTTCCGGCTTGGCCTGGGTAGGGTTATGGACGCCATTGGTTATTCTTCAGGGCTCTTAGCCCCATTTGCATCTTGTCCATAGTCGGACTCTCTATCATTTTCAAGGTGATTTGGATCTTTGTATATTATATCTGTATCCTTGACCCTAAGTCGTTGTTGTATATATCTATTCTGTGGGTCCTATCGAGGACTGTTGTGTAATGTTATTACTTCGTTTTCCACCCGCACGAAAGTGCCTGGTGGGCACCTTTGAATCGTTTCTATGCGAGTTTGGCGGGTTTTCGCTAAAACTTGCATAGGGTCGATTCTGAGGGTGTTACATCAGCCAGCGTGCGGTTTTTCCTCTCGGCAACCCCGTTTGATTGGGGCGAGTAGGGAGGCGTCCTCTCATGAATAATTCCGTGTTCCTCACATAATCATCAAATATTTTGGGAAAATACTCACCGCCATGATCCGACCTAAGACGGTTGATCTTTCTCTCTAGTTGATTTTCAACTTTGGCCTCATAAATTTTAAAGTAGTATAAAGCCTCGTCTTTAGTTTGCAACATGTAAACATAGCAGAATTTAGTAGCATCATTTATCAACGTCATGAAATATCTCTTTTCACCTTTTGTCAACACACCATTCATCTTGCATAGATCAGAATGTATGTTCTAGAGGTGCCAAGTTTCTCTCCTCGGCGGCCTTGTGAGGCTTTCGAGGTTGCTTTGATTGCACAAGACTATGGGACTTAGAACCTTTGGCAATAATGAAATTCAGAATTAAACTCATACTGGTCATCCGAGACATCAAGCCAAAGTTAATGTGGCATAAACGAGAATGCCAAACACTCGTATCATCATTAACACCACCACAAATATGATTCACGGATTTAATACAAAACTCTGAAAGCAAAAACCAGAACAAGCCTCCGAACTCATAACCTTTACCAATAAATTGTCCATGTTTCGAAACAACGACTTTATTAGACTCTAAAACAACCTTAAACCCATCTCTGCATAGAAGGGAGCCACTAATGAGATTCTTGTTCATAGTAGGGACATGCTGCACGTTCCTTAGCTGCATGATCTTTCCGGAAGTAAACCTCAGATCCACCGTGCTAACACCATAAACAGAAGCATGTGATCTATTCCCCATTAGGACAGATGAATCCCGACCGACCTGATAAGAAGTGAACATAGAGATGTCAGCACACACATGAACATTATCACTCGTATCAATCCACTAACATGGTGATTGAAATACTAAAAGAACAGTAAATAAATTACCATACCCATCGGTATTGCTAGCGGTCACGACGTTGACAGTCTTGGCCTTTTTCCCTCTGCGGTCTACGCGACCTAGACAGTCCTTGGAAAAGTGGTCGGGCTCTCCACACGTGAAAAAATTCAGATCACTCTTGTCCTTGTTCGGCTTCTTCTTCTTGAAAGTTGTAGTATTTACAGGCTTGTTAAAGGAGGACTTAAAGTTCCCTTTGTTCTTGCCTAACGATTTGCCTTTCTGCACATAGTTGGTAGTAGCATGACCCTCTTATTTCTCAGTAGTGTCCTTAGTTCGAGCCTTCTCCTCAACGTCAAGGGACGCTATTAGATTTTCAACTGATATCTCCTATCTCTTGTGTTTGAGAGTTGTGGCAAAGTTTCTCCATGAAGGAGGAAACTTAGAAATAATGCAACCCGCCACAAACTTGTCAGACAAGGCACACTTAAGGAGTTCGAGCTCTTTGTCAATGCACTATATCTTATGAGCTTGTTGAACCATAGGAAGGTCCTTTGTCATCTTAAAATTATGAAAGCTCTCCATAATGTACAGTTTACTGCCAGCATTTGCAGCACCAAACTTTGCGTTCAGTGCGTCCCAGAGTTCCTTCCCGTCTTTTATGTGCATAAACACATCGCACAGACGATCGGCAAGAATGCTCAGAATGCATCCCACAAAGACAGTATTGGATTCCTCGAACTTCTTCTGATCCTCGTTAGATATAGTTCCTTCAGGTTTGCCTTTACTAATCTGGAACACTTTCATCATGGTCAGCCAAAGCTCAGCCTTATACTGCCACCTCTTAAAGTGCACACCGGTAAATTTATCTGGCCTCAGTGCATCGGTAAAACCAGCTATTGTTAATTCAGGAAATTTCCTATAATAAGGTTTTTGGATTGTTGGAATATTAGGAACAATTTTCATGATTAATTCTAGAATATTAAACATGAAAAGACCAACTACTAGCTCATGTAACTAGAACATACTAGATGTACTAAACAACGGGATGAATAGAAACAAGTAGCAGCTAAACATATACTCGGAGAACATGATGAATAACCGAACAGGAGCACGTAGCATGTACCGTTCAATTGTCATAGCAGTAACTTTGGGGAAGACTGATCGAAACAGATGGCGACGAAGACGGTGATAGGAAGCACCGCCCGACTTGGATGGAAGACGACCCGTGATGGAGAACTCGAGCAGTCGCGCCGAGCGCTTCCCAAAAACCTTATTTGTCCTTTCCTGTACAGGATCACAAAGGCGAGTGGTTCCGGAGACCTGCTCTCCGGTCCGCCGGTGCAAGCCGCCAAGCGGGATGGAATAGACTATGGTGACGGCGCAAGCAGAGAGGAGGCAAAATCCTAGATTGATTTTCAGTGTGTTGTGGCGGCAGCCGCGCGGAACTTTATATAGAGTGGCTCAGAATACCCTAACGGAGACGAACGTGGACAGAGTCCACGTTGTGCACGTTCGAGTCGGTTACAGTAGCCCACGATCTGGAAGCGACCAGAATAAGCTAATTGTTTGATATGTTTCAGTAGCGCACGAGTTCGATCAACTTTAAAGAGGGTCAGACCGCCAACAAGCTTGGTTTTGGCTTTCGATGCCCTCAGACTCGTTTATAGCTCTAGCGCCAGTGATCAAGAAACCTCATGACATGGTACACTATATGTGATCTAGCTAGTTAAAACATCTTATATTTTAAAACGAAGAAAATAGGTTGTATCTCTAGTGACTTTCTTTCAGTGGACCTTACGGTTCCACATTCCACAAAATGCTTTCATGATATCAGCAGCTAATGACTTTATTTCAGCCTACTTTCACATCTCACCGGGGGCTTTCTCATATTCCCACTGCTAACTAACTATTATTCCGCACCATATAGCAAACAAAAGAACAAACAGGAGAACTGCCACTCAAAGCACAGCTAATAACATAGCAGAGAAAAAACAATACTGAATTGATTAAGCGGACATCGATCTATATTTCTAGTAGCTAGCAATCATGCATTTTCTCTTTTCCTCGATCCGCCTTTTTTCGTTGGAATGCTTTTTTCTCCTTATCTTCACCTCCTGAACCAGATGCCATAGTTGCTACTTCTTGTTCCTCCTTTGCAACCATTGTGTTGACTAACCAAACAGATGAAATTAAGATGAAATCAATAGGAGGAAATAATAAAAAAATAGGCACAAAGTCTAGAATAACACATTAAAAGGGAGCAGTCAGCGTTTTGTTTGTTCACCTCTAGATTTCATCAAATGCTGGGACAGTATATCCCTCACCATGACAGCATCCCGACCAGCTATCTGGCGCGTTCCATCCTCGTTGTACAACATGGGTGCACCCTCCCCCTCCGTGCCTATCACTATATTATGCAACATGCAACACACCTTGATTATTTGACCAAGGGCCCATGAACTGACCAGGCGCCACATCGCGTTGTCTAGGATCTTCCAACTGTGTTTCAACCTTGCCACTGTAGCCAATGCCACACTTGATGTTGTAGAGTGTCTCTTGTTGAACTCGACTTGATAAGGGGGTAATTCGCAGTGGGATCCTTTTCTTCCAGGCGGTAAGGTGTGAGGAGCCATGGACGAAGAGGATATCCTGCGTCACCAATTAAGTATTCTCCAACTTGAGATCCATCTGATAAATTCAACTTGCTTCCATTCAGCCAAGTAACCTTCTCGCAGGACTCGAAGAGCTGAGAGCCATGAAAAAAGGCCCACTAATTCGACCAAATGTTTGCGAACCTCGTATCTGGATCAACGACGACTTGCAGTAGCGCGCCATCGTTCTCCTCATGGTCTTCTGATCCAAAATTGATGAGAGTTGTATGTAAAACACCGCAGCAATTTAGCAGGCCTTGGTTCTTGTCAAATTTACGCTTGATCTTCTCCATGTCAGCGGAGCCAGGCCAGAACGTGTGGATCATTCCTCGCTTGAACATAGCATCAACAAACCTCTGAGTTACTAGTGAGACAGTTGACTCGCCCACACCAACAGAGGATCCTAGGGTAACCAGTTACTCACCAGAGTTCAGCATTCTCGGTGCAATGGCAACTAGATCTTGTAAAGACAACACTCTCCCATCAACAAAGGCGTGATCTCTCATATCTTCCAAAAATGGCAACCTCGCCAAGCTGCAGATGTAATTGAAGGTACATCGACTCATTCTGTACACATGCTCAAATCCTTGTGCGTCCACCATAGAAGATGATAAGGTTTCTGCATGGCAAGAAAAAAATGGTTACATAATCTCTAATTTTCAAGGCAAGATCTAGTTTATTACTCTAGTTTTTTAATTCAAATCGAGGTAAACTAGATAGCAGAACAAGTAAAGGGACAGATACTCCGGCAACAAGAGAGTGCAACCAAATCACAGAGCTTCCATTAAACCTACATGTACATACACATAGTATTGGCAGTACAAATGAGTTTTTATCTGATCTCAAACGTCTTGTAATCATGTGGGAAAAAAAGGTACGAAATGTATTCAGTTATCATACAACATATACGAATGAAAGGCACAAGATAAAATGAAAAGTTAGAGTCCTCATACAAATTAAGAAAAAATTGTATGATCGATTTTATGTACCTTCAAATACGGTACAGCCTCTAATATTTGAATCCAACTTGTTGTTGTTGTTGTTGTTGTTGTTGTTGTTGTTGTTGTTGTTGTTGTTGTTGTTGTTGTTGTTGTTGTCGTCTCTTCTTGTGTACAAAACATAACATTCGTTTGTGATGTTTTCATCAAATGCATATGCCTTGGCATTCTCCACTTGGTTGAACTTGTCCCACTCGCTATTTTGTCCCCCGGCTAACGAGGAGAGCAGCCATATACTGCAACGTAACTGGAAATGTCTTAGCTTCATACCTCGCATGTATTCTGGGAGCCTTTCCCTGTTATAATCCTCCAGGACGAACCTCTTGAGTGCAGGGATTCTCTCCACCACCTTTAACTTTGGGCAATTCTTGATGGTAAGCTTCTATATACTCATGAGATTATTGTGTTTGAATATTAGGCACAATTTTCATGATTAATTTCAGAATATTGAACATGACAAAACCAGCTACTAGCTCATGTAACTCGAACATACTAGATGTATTAAATAACAGGATGAACGGAAACAAACAGAACATGGTGAATAACCAAACAGGAGTACGTAGTACGTACCGTTCGCTTGTCGCAGTAATAATATTGGGGAAGACTGATCGAAGCAGATGGCGACGAAGACGGCGATAGGCAGCACCGCCCGACTTGGACGGAAGACGACCCGTGATGGAGAACTCGAGCAGTCGCGCGGAGCGCTTCCCAAAAACCTTATTCGCCCTCTCCCGTATAGGATCATAAAGGCGAGTGGTTCCGGAGACCTGCTCTCTCGTTCGCTGGTGCACGCCGGCAAGCGGGGTTGAATATACTATGGTGGCGGTGCAAGCAGAGAGGAGGCAAAACCCTAGATTGGTTTTTGGTGTGTTGTGGTGGTAGCCGCACGAAACTTTATATAGAGTGGCTCAGGAAACCCTAACGGAGGTGAACATGGGCAAATTCCACGTTGCGCACGTTCGAGTCGGTTACAGTAGCCCACGATCCTGGAGCGACCCAAATAAGCTAATTGTTTGACACGTCTGTCCAAATCTCACAACTTTCTTGAGCAGCAAAATAAAGTTCGGCTCGGCGAAATTCCCACAACCCGCAACGCGCGTGTCATGAAAAGACAAGCGGGCGGGCGGGAGGGCGGGCGAGCGATGTCGTCGGAGGTGGAGCGCGCTTGTATCTCTTTTATTGCCAAAAACTTACAAAGTGGTGCAGCACTCCACCTTATAAGGTGGTGAAACTTTTCTTCAACTTCTCATGTGGGACTAAACTTTAGCTCCCACTCCACCCTCATGTGAGCTGCCACAAACTTGGGCTTTGAGATTTAGAGAAAATCTGAAATATACATAGGCCTATTTGGTTTAGCCCATTATTTCTAACAACCCCCAACCAGATCTCAAATGCTCATTTGAAGTTTTGCCAATCCTCGATACTTGTTTATATACCAGTGTTTCAGTAGAGACTGTTAAGTTAAACTTCCTCCTAAAATCTTGAACTGCATCTATCAACAACTTGAACAATGGAGTTGAATTGCAAGTTTGGTGCCAATAGATTTTACTCAAAATCATAACTAGTACATGTCTACCAGTAGCCTACCCCGCAGGTTGAAGCATATGCATCATACTCCCGGGTCTCTTCATGAGTTTACTAGAGATCACCCAAGTCTCATAGACCACGACGTTTACATTCGAGCTCATATAGGTGTGTTCTTTCAAGAATGCCTTGTAGGACAGCATTTTTTCTAATTAAAGCCAATAAAAACACATTAAGGCATGTTGCCATCCTGCCTTACAGATTAGGAGAGTTATGCATCTTCACATAGAGAGGGTTACAGAATACTCTCCTCGGTCAAACCACTAGCTTGTTCTTTCCATGTCCTAATTTACGGGATCTCCGATCACATAGGTTGTGTTACCACTAGGTGTGACATCCATGCGTCTCAACCCCAACTCCCTCGATGCACTTTCTCTCACATTTTGTGATAATCCATTTGTAAAGGGATCTACCAGGTTTTTGTCTGTTTGAATATACGTAACAGTTATTACTCTAGAGTTTCTCAATTTCCTGACATATTTCAAACGTCTCTTCACATGTCTTGATGACTTCGTGTTATCCTTAGAATTGTTCACTTTGATAATAACAGTTTGGTTGTCACAATTCAAAAGGATTGCCAGCACAGGTTTTTCAACCATAGGCAAGTCCATCAAGAGCTCACACAGTCATTCTGACTCAACAGTGGATGTGTCTAAAGCAGTAAGCTCAGCTTCCATAGTTGACCTCGTCAATATGGTCTGTATACGGGATCTCTATGACACTACGCCACCTCCAAGGGTAAAAACATACCCGCTTGTGGCGTAGAGTTCATAAACGGCAGAGATCTAGTTCGAATCACTATATCCTTCAAGCACAACAGGGTGCCCTAAATAGAGAATCTCATAGCTCATTATATCACATAGATAGCTCATGACCCTTTCAAGTTCATGCCAATGATCAATACCCGGATTAGATATGAACCTAATCAACTTGCTCACAGCAAAAGAGATATCGGGTCTTGTACGCTTGCTAAGTACATGACAGAACCAACAACTTGTAAATATTTCAGCTGATCTGTCGGTTCCTCCTTATTCTTTCGTAATGTCAAACTGGGATCATAAGGTGTTGGAGAATTCTTGCCATCAATAAATCCAAATCGGCTTAAGACCTTCTCAACATAATGAGATGTGTTGAAGTGACCTCATTCTTGTTCTTAATAAGCTTGATGTTCAGAATCACATCAGCCACTCCCAGATCTTTTATATCAAAACTCTTTGACAGGAAAGACTTGACTTCATTTCTCACTTTCATGTTTGTACCAAAGATCAGAATGTCATCCACGTACAGACATAATATAACACTATCGCCCCCACCATGGCGATAGTAAACACACATATCAGCCTCATTAATGACAAATCCAGCAGAAAGTTGAGTTCTGTCAAACTTCTCATGCCATTGCCTAGGTGCTTGTTTTAGGCCATATAAAGATTTTAATAACTTGCACACCTTTTTCTCTTCACCTTTTACCACAAACCCATCCAGCCAATCCATATAGATCTCCTCTTCCAACTCTCCATTAAGGAAAGCTATCTTCATGTCCATTTGATGAACGAGAAGACCATAAGAGGCAGCCAGGGACAGTAGTACTCGAATGGTGGTTAGTCTAGCGACAGGTGAATAGGTGTCAAAGTAATCTTCGCCTTCTTTCTGTGTGTAGCCCTTAGCTACAAGACGCGCATTGTACTTCTCAATAGTACCATCAGTCCTTAGCTTCTTCTTGAACAGCTACTTACATCCCACAGGTTTACATCCATAGGATCGTTCTGATAATTCCCAATTTCCATTAGAAATAATCGAGTCCATCTCATCTTAGATAGCTTCTTTCCAATCATTTGCATCAGGGGATGCATATGTCTTAGTAATGGATCTAGGAGTATCATCCATAAGGTACACGATGAAGTCATTACCAAAGGATTTTGCAACCCTCTGTTTCTTACTCCTCGTGAGAGATTTAGCGTCATCCTTCTCAGGGACTTCTTATGTGGTTGTTCAGAATTCTCAATAGATGCACTAGATTTAGGAAGTATCTCAGAGAAATTTCTACCAATGTTATGCATATTTTTCATAGGAAACATATTCTCGAAGAATGTTGCATCATGATATTCCATTATAGTATCAACATGCATATTAGATACCCCAGATTTAAAAACTAGAAATCTATAGCCTACACTCCGTGGAGCATATCCTAGAAAGATACAATCCACTCTCTTGGGTCCGAGCTTGCGTTGCTTTGGGATCGGTATGTTGACCTTCGCCAAACACCCTCAAGTGCGCAGATACGAAAGTGATGGTTTTCTCCCATCCCACTCCTCATAAGGGGTCTTTTCTTTATTCCTGTTAGTAACTCTATTCAGGACATGACATGAATTCAACAAAGCCTCCCCCACCATGTCTTTGATAAACCAGCAGTGGCTAACATAGAATTCACCAAGTCAGTCAGCGTGCGGTTTTTCCTCTCGGCAACCCCGTTTGATTGGGGCGAGTAGGGAGGCGTCCTCTCATGAATAATTCCGTGTTCCTCACAGAATCATCAAATATTTTGGTAAAATACTCACCGCCATGATCTGACCTAAGACACTTGATCTTTCTCTCTAGTTGATTTTCAACTTTAGCCTCATAAATTTTAAAGTAGTATAAATCCTCGTCTTTAGTTTGCAACAAGTAGACATAGCAGAATTTAGTAGCATCATTTATCAACGTCATGAAATATCTCTTTTCACCTTTTGTCAACACACCATTCATCTTGCATAGATCAGAATGTATGAGTTCTAGAGGTGCTAAGTTTCTCTCCTCAGCGGCCTTGTGAGGCTTTCGAGGTTGCTTTTATTGCACAAGACTATGGCACTTAGAACCTTTGGCAATAATGAAATTCAGAATTAAACTCATACTGGTCATCCGAGACATCAAGCCAAAATTAATGTGACATAAACGAGAATGCCAAACACTGGTATCATCATTAACACCACCACAAATATGATTCACAGATTTAATACAAAACTCTGAAAGCGAAAACCAGAACAAGCCTCCGAACTCATAACCTTTACCAATAAATTGTCCATGTTTCAGAACAACGACTTTATTAGACTCTAAAACAACCTTAAACCCATCTCTCCATAGAATGGAGCCACTAATGAGATTCTTGTTCATAGTAGGGACATGCTGCACGTTCCTCAGCTGCATGATCTTTCCGGAAGTAAATCTCAGATCCACCGTGCTAACACCATAAACAGAAGCATGTGATCTATTCCCCATTAGGACAGATGAATCCCGACCAACCTGATAAGAAGTGAACATAGAGATGTCAGCACACACATGAACATTATCACTCGTATCAATCCACCAACATGGTGATTGAAATACTAAAAGAACAGTAAATAAATTACCATACCCATCGGTATTGCTAGCGGTCACGACGTTGACAGTCTTGGCCTTTTTTCCTCTGCGGTCTACGCGACCTAGACAGTCCTTGGAAAAGTGGTCGGGCTCTCCACACGTGAAAAAATTCAGATCACTCTTGTCCTTGTTCGGCTTCTTCTTCTTGAAAGTTGTAGTATTTACAGGCTTGTTAGAGGAGGACTTAAAGTTCCCTTTGTTCTTGCCTAACGATTTGCCTTTCTGCACATAGTTGGTAGTAGCATGACCCTCTTCTTTCTCAGTAGTGTCCTTAGTTCGAGCCTTCTCCTCAACGTCAAGGGACGCTATTAGATTTTCAACTGATATCTCCTGTCTCTTGTGTTTGAGAGTTGTGGAAAAGTTTCTCCATGAAGGAGGAAACTTAGAAATAATGCAACCCGCCACAAACTTGTCGGACAAGGCACACTTAAGGAGTTCGAGCTCTTTGTCAATGCACATCTTATGAGCTTGTTGAACCATAGGAAGGTCCTTTGTCATCTTCAAATTATGAAAGCTCTCCATAATGTACAGTTTACTGCCAACATCTGCAGCACCAAACTTTGCGTTCAGTGCGTCCCAGAGTTCCTTCCCGTCTTTTATGTGCATAAACACATCGCATAGACGATCGGCAAGAATGCTCAGAATGCATCCCACAAAGACAGTATTGGATTCCTCGAACTTCTTCTGATCCTCGTCAGATATAGTTCCTTCAGGTTTGCCTTTACTAATCTGGAACACTTTCATCATGGTCAGCCAAAGCTCAGCCTTGTACTGCCACCTCTTAAAGTGCACACCGGTAAATTTATCCGGCCTCAGTGCATCGGTAAAACCAGCTATTGTTAATTCAAGAAATTTCTTATAATAAGGTTTTTGGATTGTTGGAATATTAGGAACAATTTTCATGATTAATTCTAGAATATTAAACATGAAAAAATCAACTACTAGCTCATGTAACTAGAACATACTAGATGTACTAAACAACAGGATGAATAGAAACAAGTAGCAGCTAAACATATACTCACAGAACATAATGAATAACCGAACAGGAGCACGTAGCATGTACCATTCACTTGTCATAGCAGTAACTTTGGGGAAGACTGATCGAAACAGATGGCGACGAAGACGGTGATAGGAAGCACCGCCCGACTTGGATGGAAGACGACCCGTGATGAAGAACTCGAGCAGTTGCGCCGAGCGCTTCCCAAAAACCTTATTTGCCCTTTCCTGTACAGGATCACAAAGGCGAGTGGTTCCGGAGACCTGCTCTTCGGTCCGCTGGTGTAAGCAGCCAAGCGGGATGGAGTAGACTATGATGACGGCGAAAGCAAAGAGGAGGCAAAATCCTAGATTGATTTTCAGTGTGTTGTGGCGGTAGCCGCGCGAAACTTTATATAGAATGGCTCAGAATACCCTAACGGAGACGAACGTGGACAGAGTCCATGTTACGCACGTTCGAGTCGGTTACAGTAGCCCACGATCTGGAAGCGACCAGAATAAGCTAATTGTTTGATACGTCTCAGTAGCGCACGAGTTCGATCAACTTTAAAGAGGGTCAGACCGCCAACAAGCTTGGTTTTGGCTTCCAGTGCCCTCAGACTCGTTTATAGCTCTAGCGCCAGTGATCAAGAAACCTCAGGACATGGTACACTATATGTGATCTAGCCAGTTAAAACATCTTATATTTTAAAACGAAGAAAATAGGTTGTATCTCTAGTGACTTTCTTTCAGTGGACCTTACGGTTCCACATTCCACAAAATGCTTTCATGATATCAGCAGCTAATGACTTTCTTACAGCCTACTTTCACATCTCACCGGAGGTTTTCTCATATTCCCACTGCTAACTAACTATTATTCCGCACCATATAGCAAACAAAAGAACAAAGAGGAGAACTGCCACTCAAAGCGCAGCTAATAACATAGCAGAGAAAAAACAATACTGAATTGATTAAGTGGACATCGATCTATATTTCTAGTAGCTAGCAATCATGCATTTTCTCTTTTCCTCGATCCGCCTTTTGTCGTTGGAATGTTTTTTGCTCCTTATCTTCACCTCCTGAACCAGATGCCATAGTTGCTACTTCTTGTTCCTCCTTTGCGGCCATTGTGTTGACTAACCAAACAGATGAAATTAAGATGAAATCAATAGGAGGAAATAATAAAAAAATAGGCACAAAGTTTAGAATGAACACATTAAAAGGGAGCAGTCAGCGAAAGTTTTGTTTGTTCACCTCTAGATTCCATCAAATGCTGGGACAGTATATCCCTCACCATGACAGCATCCTCACCTGCTATCTGGCGCGGTCCATCCTCGTTGTACAACATGGGTGCACCCTCCCCCTCCGTGTCTATCACTATATTATGCAACATGCAACACACCTTGATTATTTGACTAAGGGCCCATGAACTGACCGGGCACCACATCGCGTTGTCCAGGATCTTCCAACTGTCTTTCAACCTTGCCACCGCAGCCAATGCCACACTTGATGTTGTAGAGTGTCTCTTGTTGAACTCGACTTGATAAGGGGGGAAATTCGCAGTGGGATCCTTTTCTTCCAGGAGGTAAGGTGTGAGGAGCCATGGACGAAGAGGATATCCTGCGTCACCAATTAAGTATTCTCCAACTTGAGATCCATCTGATAAATTCAACTTGCTTCCATTCAGCCAAGTACCCTTCTCGCAGGACTCGAAGAGCTGAGAGCCATGAAAAAAGCCCCACTGGTTCGACCAAATGTTTGTGAACCTCGTATCTGGATCAACGACGACTTGCAGTAGCGCGCCATCGTTCTCCTCATGGTCTTCTGATCCAAAATTGATGTGAGTTGTATGTAAAACACCGCAGCAATTTAGCAGGCCTTGGTTCTTGTCAAATTTATGCTTGATCTTCTCCATTTCAGCGGAGCCAGGCCAGAACGTGTGGATCATTCCTCGCTTGAACATAGCATCGACAAACCTCTGAGTTACTAGCGAGACAGTTGACTCGCCCACACCAACAGAGGATCCTAGGGTAACCGGTGACTCACCAGAGTTCAGCATTCTCAGTGCAATGGCAACTCGATCTTGTAAAGACAACACTCTCCCATCAGCAAAGGCGTGATCTCTCATATCTTCCAAAAATGGCAACCTCACCAAGCTGCAGATGTAATTGAAGGTACATCGACTCATTCTGTACACATGCTCAAATCCTTGTGCGTCCACCATAGAAGATGATAAGGTTTCTGCATGGCAAGAAAAAAATGGTTACATAATCTCTAATTTTCAAGGCAAGATCTAGTGTATTACTCTAGTTTTTTAATTCAAATCTAGGTAAACTAGATAGCAGAACAAGTAAAGGGACAGATACTCCGGCAACAAGAGAGTGCACCAAATCACAGAGCTTCCATTAAACCTACATGTACATACACATAGTATTGGCAGTACAACTGAGTTTTTATGTGATCTCAAACGTCTTGTAATCATGTGGGAAAAAAAGGTACGAAATGTATTCAGTTATCATACAACATATACGAATGAAAGGCAGAAGATAAAATGAAAAGTTAGAGTCCTCATACAAATTAAGAAAAAATTGTATGATCGATTTTATGTACCTTCAAATACGGTACAGCCTCTAATATTTGAATCCAGCTTGTTGTTGTTGTTGTTGTTGTTGTTGTTGTTGTTGTTGTTGTTGTTGTTGTCGTCTCTTCTTGTGTACAAAATATAACATTCGTTTGTGATGTTTTCATCAAATGCATATGCCTTGGCATTGTCCACTTGGTTGAACTTGTCCCACTCGGCGCTATTTTGTCCCCCGGCTAACGAGGAGAGCAGCCATATACTGCAACGTAACTGGAAATGTCTTAGCTTCATACCTCGCATGTATTCTGGGAGCCTTTCCCTGTTATAATCCTCCAGGATGAACCTCTTGAGTGCAGGGATTCTCTCTACCACCTTTAACTTTGGGCAATTCTTGATGGTAAGCTTCTGTAGACTCGTGAGATCAGTGATCCTCTCTAGGTTGGGGATCCAATTGACCATAAGCTCAACAAGAGAAGGAATGTTCTCAAGGTAGCTAAGTTTCTGAACGCCATCTAAGCTTAATGTTTTCAGAGCCCTTGCATTAAAGGCAAGCCCAGGAGGAACACGCCTCAGTTTGCAGTTTATGAGACAAAGTTCCTCCAAACAAGTCATGGCTTTCATTTGATTCTCCCACTCCCACTCCTCCCATTCTACCATTTCACTTAATATCATGTTGTTTAACCTCCGAAATGCAACTCCTGCAGCATTCAAGAATCCGGTTCCAACACGCCTGATGCATGGAGCGCGGTTGACTTGAAGAAACTGCAGACAGGGGAGCTGACACAAGCCATTTGGAAGTTGTATGCAACGAGCCAGATCAGAAAGCGATAGAAGTTTCAAGTTGTTGAGGGACATGTTTGACCTAGATATCATCCAACACGGGAATTTCTGGCCAAAATACCCCTTGATATCAAGAGTTTCTACACTAGGTGGAGGGCAGAGCTCATCGAACACCTTCTCAAGTCGTTGCTGCTCTTCCTCAGAGACACCATCTATCTCTTTGACCAAACTATCATTTCCCAGCCTGCTGGTGCAGGACAAGAGTAGTTCCGTAAGATGCCCCTTGTCAGCAAGCCTAGCATTGGCAGCAAACGAGGCAGAAGATACATTCTCCAATTTAGTTATGCTAAGAAATCTGAGTTGGGAAAGAGGCCCCAACTCGCCCAAACTGCACCAATCACCATCCATATGGGCGGGAAACCCAAGTAGTTTCCTCATATTTGTCATACTGCAGAACCCTCTGGGTATCATACTTATGTTGGCAAGAAAAAGTAACCTCAACTGGTCAAGCTTCACAATGCTACCAGGAAGATTAACCAAATTCTTACATCCTCCAAGGTCAAGGAATTGCAATAGTTTCATCTTGCCAATGTTCCCTGGCAGTACAGAAATACTACTATCTACTAGTGCTAGATACCTCAGGAGCTTCAGTCGATGCAACGACTCAACCAATGCAGCCACATCTTCAGATTCTATATGTAAAGTCCGCAGACTGGAAAAGGTAGCCAATGAATCACCGGGCTTGATCTTGATCCGTATAGTTGAGATTAATGTTCTCACCGTTTGTTGCTTCCGTAGAGATTTCCACTTAAGTTCACCAGATTGCAGATGGTTAGTTTCTATGGACAACCGAAGAAAATTTTCTGAACTAAGTTTAGCAACAATATCCTTGTCTCCATCATCAGTTATGAGTGCTTCATCTTTAGTCATATATTGAGCGAATGAGCGAACAACATCATGCATGCTACAATGTGATTGATCAATATACAACTTATTTGGCTCTATAAGATTCCTAGATATCAGATCCTTGTAGCAATTACTTCCCATTTCTTCTAAATTGCTCGAGTTTCCATGAATAAATCCTTCACTCACCCACATTGCAACGACTTGATCTAGAAAAAACTGTCTACTTTTAGGAAGAAGAGAGTAGTATAGAAAGCACTGCTTCATATAAGGAGGCATGTCCGCATAACTCAAGTATACTGCATAGTTGAGATCTGGGGGCATTCCGGTTATTGACCAGTTAGAATCATCCAAAATCTGCTCCCAATCACGACGTAGCGTCCCTCTTTTACACAGGAGTCCTCCCATTACTTTGACGGCAAGTGGTAAACCGCCACATTTTCGTACAATTTTTAATCCGGTATCCTTTAGTGTTTCTAGGTGGTCTTCATCAACCTCACTTGAGAGTACCTGCAAACACATGCAATACAAAGCATCAATAGAGTTAATTAACAATTTGAGGTATCTAGGCTCCTATCTAAGGCACTAAAATTATTCATTTCCTTATTTTGCGGTCACGTGAAACTATATTTCCCCAATCATCTAAATTGCATAATACATACTAGGGCAAACATTGCTGAATAAACTTGCGTAGATTTCCTGTTGCAAAATTACTACAAAATTCTAGTCTATTTAAATTTTGTGTTGTATTATTACACATAACTGATGGCTTATATTATTTTGGAAGAATCCCAACATTTATCTTAATAAAATTTATAGTATTTTTATTAAGCAGATACAAATAGATAAACTTGATTAAGACACTAGTATTTAATAATGTATAAAAACCTGCTTTTTGAGCAACGACCATGCGTCGTCAGGGTCTAATGTGTCGACATGATGGTAGGGCAAAGTGGCTCTCATCCCTCGAGCAACACCTTCATCTCTAGTGGTGATGATGACTTGGCTTCCAGAAGCAGCAGCATTGACAAAGGGTATTTTGAGCATACCCTCCCATGCTTCATGATCCCACACATCATCCATTATCAGTAAGGTCTTGTGGCCAATCAAGGCATCCTTCAAGTTTCGGTGAAGTGTGGCTTTTGCAATTCCAACCGTCCCGGGTTCTCCTCCGGCTTCCATTATGACTCTTCTCAGCAGCTCAATGTCACTGAAGTTTTGGTTGACGCTTAGCCATATCTTTTTGCTAAATTTTCCTTGGATAGCCTCGTCATTGAAGACCTTCTGGGCGAGGCTGGTCTTTCCAATCCCGCCGACACCTACGATGGCAACCACCATGTTGTTGACCTCCTCATGTGGCTGCATGATTCGGGACACCAATGCTCGTGTGTCTTCTTCGATCTTCTCCCCAACCATACCCGACCGGTCAAAGTCCCCTACGGTCTCACGGCTAAAATTACCATGACGAGAGGCATGCACCATACTTCTTTGAGGATCATCGTACGACCCGAGATTCATGAAGTTGAAAGAAGCACTGCGCTCCTTGATTGCGTCGAGCCTCTTATTGAGTGCCTTGATGCGGGTGCCAATTTCATGTGCATGCGAGGGATTCCGCAAGCAGAATAGCAAGGGGTTGAAACACCCTTCATCTATGGTGGACGATGATCCACGCTCCATGGCCTTGAGCTGGCAGAGGTCGAGGATGTCGGTTGCTTCGTACATGGCACGCTTGAGCTGCCCCACCCACTCTTGGACAGTCATGTCAGTGATGTTCCTCCTATCGGCGTCGGCGAGGAAGTGCTCGAGGTCCAGAAGTTTGTCCCTCATTTTCTTAATCTCACCAGAGACGCCCAACATCGTCCCCACCTCATCGGCGGCTACCTGCGTGAGCAAGTGCCCCACGTAGGGTGCAAATGCCTCCAGCACCATCGCCATTTGATTTAACTGTACTTGCTCGAATTTATGCTGTATTAACAAAGGTAAATGTTGAACTTAATTAGGATAAAGAAGTAAGAAAAATGCGGAAGATGCTAAATTAGCTAGGTGTAAAGAGAGATATGGATTAAACTTGGAATAACATTTGAGATGGATGGATGTCCTTGTTATATGTTGATCCAAATTCCATAAAATATAGGCCAACTTCTGACGAGTGGAGCGAGGCCCGCCCCCGCGGTACGGTACGGATCGTCGAAGACCTAGGTTTTCACCGATATATAAACCCCTTGTAAGCCGCCGGTTGGGATAAGTTGCATATGTGAAATCCCCGGCGTTTGTAAACACTTCTCGATATAGTGAAGTTTTGCTGGCTGGCACCCGTGGTTTTTTCCTCTCTTTGTTGGAGAGATTTTTCCACGTTAAATCTGTGTCCCCTTGCTGTGATTTCGTTTTCGTTCTTCGTTATTTACTTGTCGCAATTGTAACAGTCTTCCTAGTATAGCTCCGCGGAAAAATTCAATTTTTTTCAAAAAGGGGAGTATAACCCCGGCTTCTGCAACACATAGATTTTTATTAAAAGTTCATCATTCGCAGAGTTATTATATAAATTAAGAATCGTTTAAAATTGAAACATGAATCAACCACAGAAATATAAACAATCTCATATGACTATTAATCATCTTGTAGTCATATAGATCGCCATACTTTCTTTAATTTCCTGTAATAATATAGGTAAAAGAGAATTTAATTTTTTATGCTCCCTCTGAGTAATTAATTTTGATCGGATGGGGTATAAAAAAGAGGATCACCCCGGACTCTTCATCAAAAGATAGACACGGCCCGTAGAAGGAAAAGGAGGTAAAAATTTAAGTAGGAGAGACAAGAAAAATAAGCTAGAAGCTTAGCTAAGTGTAATTCATAAACCGAAAAAAAATTGCTGGGTGTGCCAAGGGAGAGAGAAATTAAACATGAACTAACCTTCTGATGATGGAATGGATGCCCTGCAGCTAATTCATGTCTGGAGAGCAAACTTAGATCGAGAGGGATCTGTTGCTTGATTAGTCAAGCTCAACCGAACCAAATCGCCTGAGCAAAATCTAGATGACGCAGCAGCTTGCTGTGATAGGATGCTGACAGCGGAGAAGATGCGTTGTGCGGCGCTTCGCCTCACTGATTAACAGCTCCGGTGCGTTATCTTCTTTCTTGGTACGTATGTGGTCTCTGCGTGTTATCTTTGGTAACACCGAGTGGATGTGGATGGGAAGAGAGAGGACACGGTTAAATCACTAGCTTGTTTCAGGTCAGGAACAGCCGGTTTGCGAACCCAATCTCTGATTCGTGGACAAGAAATATCTATGTATTTTCTTTCATTCAGTTTCTTTTAATTTCAAGAAAGGAGATATGATTACATTACAGGTGACGTCACACCACTACAGGAAACGTGTGAGGTGCTGACGGCCGTTCCCTACGCCGACGGGGGTTGTCGGCGTAGGCCCCGAGCTGGGCAGCCCAGCAACGAGCTTCCTACAAATCTACAATTCACAGTCTAACCATGATAAAAATCCACAATTCATGGCTTCCTACAAATTATGACAGGAATTAGCTACTAATTAGACAAGAAAATATATATGTTACATACAACATAAACAAATATATATACCGAACTACACATAGCAAAAGGAAATAGTCTATTTAATTAAAAGACTACCAAGTCTAACTACAAATTATTTGTACTATCTCCAATTATAAGAACACAAGGATATATATGTGAAAAAAAATCAAACATATATCCAACTGTACTACACATTACAACACTTTATTAGTGATCATAACAAGTATATTTGCAGTGTGCTAAAACACTAACTGACATGTTCTGCAACTATCTTGTTCTTGCTAATCCAACGTTGCACAATGATTTGACACAATACCACAATATTTACTGAATAAGAAAAGATAGAACTCACATTTACAATCTGACACATGTAGAACTTGTGTCCCGTGTCGGTCCCTCCAAAAGCAACGCACTTCTACGGCACCAACCCGCGCACACGACACATCTCGGGACACCCCCACCAGAATCCCTTGAAACGTCGGTTCCACGCAGGTATCCGGGTGAAAGATCACGGATGTCGTCTAGAGGGGGGATGCATAGACGGTTTAAAACTTTTACGAGATAGGCTTAACAAAGGCGGAATAAAACTAGCGTTTTCTTTTGTTAAGCACAACACATATATATACTAAGGTTCACCTATATGCACCAACAACTTATACTAAACAAGACAAGTAACAATGTGATAGCAAGATATAGATTACTTCAAGCATGAAGGCTATCACAATGTAAAGTGCATAAGTAAAGATCTCGGATATAGAGATAACCGAGGCATGCGGGGACGACAATATTTTACCGAGTTCCTTACACAATATAAGTACGTCTCCTTGGAGGCGTGGGCGGTACTAAGATCACCAACGCCACAAAAAGCCTCACCCTATTCTCCCGAGCACCCGCCGCACGGAAAGCACCCGATCCACTATGGGACACTTGAGGGAGGTCACCAAACCCGTACAAAGATTGGAGCAATCTCCACAACTTAATTGGAGGCTCCAATAAACGCCACCAAGGGCACTAGCTTGAGGATAGCTCCACAACTTAATTAGAGGCCCCAAGAACACACCACAAAGGCCACACAACCGTCTAGGGTTCCAAGAACCCAAGAGGGATAAGCTTCGACGAATATCACCAATCAAATCCTCTGAGGAGAACTCAAACCAATGCACTGAATGCAAATGGCAAGAACACCAGAAAGATGATCCAATCCCTCACTCTCAAGTTCCAAAAATCTACTAAAGCTATTGGGGAACAAGAGAAGAGAAATCAAAGAGGAACACAAAATCCCCCAAGATCTAGACCCCAAAGAATCACTCACAAAGAGGTAATTTGGTTTGGTCAAAATATAGATCTAGATCTCCTCTACCTTCCACTCAAATATAGGCAAGAATCTTTGGAGGGGAAGAGATTAATCAAGCTTGAGAGAGTAAGAACAATGGGGCAAAGCTTGGGCAAATAGAGGAAGAAGAAGCAAAGGAAAAAGAGGAGAGAAAGGCTATTTAAAGGGGGGTAGATTTCTGCCCGTTGGGGCTATTTTCCGGCCTGTGCCAGTAGTACCGGATTTGGCCGGTACTACCAGACCCAAACAACAGCGCACGTCCCAGGTGTGGGCTCCTGGCGACCAGCAAGCGCGAGCGAACAAAAACGAGAAAGAGCGGGCGACATCGACAGGGGATCGGGGCGCCCTAGTGAGCGAGGCCAGGGAAACGAGCGGGTGTGCGAGCGAGGCGGGAGCGGGAGCGCGTGGGAGGCGGGCTGCAGGGCGAGCGGCGGTAGCTAGGCCTAGGAGCAGGCAGGCCGGCCGGTAGTACCAGCCCACCCAGGCGGTACTACCGTCCTGGGCCGGAGATATTGGACAGGTCACCGGGCGAGGCAGGGAGCTGGGTCGCGTGACACTGGTGTGAGCGGTTGTACCACGGCCCAAACACAAATCTTTTCTTTTTCAATTTAAAATCAAATAAGGGCAAATTACAAATGGCAATAACTCTAGATTGGTAACTCCGATTGATTCGAATCCAATTGCCTTGGAAAGAGGATGACAAGAGCTACCCGAATCCAATATTGGTTATCACAAAATGAGAATACTTCATATATTTTAAAGTGATATACCTCCCTTGGTGAGAAACCGGAAAACCTCAAAGATCAAAATCGCAACAAGATATAAAAGGGAGATCCGATTTTGATGACAAGAGCTTGTTATGAAGATTAGCACAAGCTCTATATCCTCACATAGATAAGACCAAATAATAACCAAATATGATGATGCACGTATGCAAAGGTTTGAGATTTCTCCGAACGATATGATCGAGAAACTCACTCGAGAGCCCCTCTTGATAGTACGGCTAACGATCCTAAACCTGGTCTCCCAACTAACAATATGAGACCGACAAAAGGGAAAACCTATCAAGAATACCTTTGCCTTGAGCATTCCATTTGAGCTCGATGTAGATGATCTTGTCCTTCTCAAGATGGACATCTTTCTTGATTTTTCTTCCTCGATACATGACCACCGAGGATGGCAAGTATCAAACATGATATCTTCTAGAGATGGAGCATTTTGAGCTTGCAAAACACTCCTTCATATCATCTACCTTGAAGCCAACGCATGCTTCAAGCGATGCTAATGGACAAAAGTGCAACTTACTACACACATTACTATATAAAAATTATCATTAATTACCAAAACCACACATGGGGGCCCATATGCTCTTTCACCGGGGCATAATCCATGTCGACAATGTCCTAATAAAACGAAAAAATGCATAGAAATGGGCTTCAATCTAGATAAATCGAGGTGAATTCCCCAATTCGAATCAAACCCTAACCCTAGAAATTGGGGAACTTACCCCTAGCAGAGAAGAGATGGAGGATTCGCCGTCGTTCCAGCTGGGCATGGCGAGCAAAAGTCAGAGTACGCAGACGGTTCGCCAGCAATGATGGAGATGCGGTGGCGGCGATAGTGGGTCTTCAGCTCAGCAGCGCGATCGGGATTGGTCAGGGAGAGGAGAAAGGGGCCTAGCCAGTTATGTCCGATCGACACCAGGGTGGGTCCCACAACGACTGTTAGTGGCCTCGGACAACTGTCTTCGTGCACCGTCTCCCTCTGCCACTTCATCAACAATGGCCGGGTCCGCTTGTCAGATCCATCATCAATTCGGAGTTCATCGCACATTGCAAAAGAATTGCGGGAGAGTGGTGGTATTTTGCGATTTAAATGAAAATTGGTGGTTTTTCGAAATTCTAGCTGAAATGTGGTGGTTTTCTGATATATATAGTCCTCAAGGAGTTGGTCCGCATGGTGCATGTTCTCGATGAATATCGCTATGCAAGATTGCTATAATCGTTCCCTGTTTTTGCTATAATAGTGTAAATATTTTGCTATTGCGTCTTTGGCAAAGTCGGGGGTCTGCATATGATGATCTTTTTTGCTGCAACTATTCTATGGTTTTGCTTCAATCGCGCAAATTATTTGCTATGAGATTTTCTGCGAGTCTCCACAAAGTCAGGTGCTACAGTAGCAAAAAAAATTATACAACGGTTATGTAGTTTTGCTACAATAGTATAATTTCTTGGCTATGGTCTCCTAGGATGTGTCCCGGCGATGTCAGCTTTGATACAACTGAACAAAAAATTTGACACCATGTCTATAGCAAGGCCAGACTTTTATGTGTTGTAGGCGAACTTTTTTGTTACGTAGCAAAAACGAGACGTTTTATAGCAAAATCCAGATTTACAATCTATTTTTGGACACGTGTGACCAAGGAAAATGGGGAATTATGGCCCAAGGATGCCTAATAGCGCTAAAAAACACGTAACAAGATAGCGGATTGAATGGCGTTGAAGGAAGCGAATAATTTTTTTTATTTTAAGCAAAAATTTAAACTAGATTTTAATAAATAAACTAGAAGTGGGACATTTGCGGATCCCACTTAACACGCCCTAGAAGCGAGCGGCTGACGACTATCTAACTTCCTTTAAACCTATAGAAGAATCTAGATTTATCGGCAGAAAGCCGAAACAAAAACGTGCCTCGAAAGAATTACTACTAACCGTGTACAAATCGGGAAGACGGACACGATCGAGTTCGTAGAGAGCGGGAACAAGCCCGGCCTGGGGCGGGGTCGGAGGAACTCGATCGATCGATCGATCGATTCCTACAAGAAGCAGGGATCATTACCGACTCGGATCGGACTAGATGTGTGTAGTACATTATATAAGCCGCGGCCCTGCCGTCCGCCAAGATGGAGATCACCATCATACGTGAAGGCGAGATTTGATTAGTACCATCGTCTTTACCAGAGCTAGCGAGCGAGTCCATCATCCTCTAGCTTTTCTCCTGTGTTAGATATCGTTTCAGCTTTCAGCGTCGCGAAACCTCGAGCTCGAGACATGGTAAGGCAGTTTTTCCTCATGATCGATATATCAAATTAAATACTCGATGTCTGATTTACGCGTAGCTAACCGGTTGTCTGCTTCTTCGATCGTGTTGATGATTCGGTTCAGGGGCAAGGGCAGTCGTCCTCCGGAAGCAGAGGCCAACCCGGCGCTGAAGAACCGACGACGAGCTTCATCGCCAGTCTGGGAGAAGAGGCTCAGAAGGAAATATCGATGGAGCTAGCCAGGCGCCAAGAACTGATTGAAAAAATAAAGCAGAAATTGCTCCAAGAACTTCTCCGACAAGAGCTTGCTGCCGACCGGGCGCGGCCCAGGGACTAGTGAGGCCAACATCGTACTCGAGCACCGGGCGGGCGGCTCCTTTACCGGTAGTTTTATTATACGAGTTCACGCTGGACATGCAGAGCACAAATAACTTCGTGTAGTGTGTTATATTCCAATCATGTTTTTACCATATGTTTTTCCTTTCGTTTTCTTTATGCACATATAAAATGAATATTATCTAATGTATTTATTCGGGATTATACCACTCCTATGTATATTTGATTGACAGATACTCCCTTCGGCACGAATTACTGTTTGAGGCTCAGTTTAAATTGATTTTTACAAAAAAAACTCCAAACAGCATTCAAGTCGTTGCAAATTAACCTATACTAGTAGAGTGTCAGTTCGTTGTCACGGCTTCTTAGTTACACATGTGATGATGTCAACGATTATTTGCATAATATTCCAACTATATAAGCACAGATCTTTAAGCCTCGGTAGTTTAGGCTCTAGAAGGTAGGGATTGACCTGATTGCGGCCAAATCCACGTCGAGGCAAAAATTTCAGCCCAGCGAGCCTAAGATATTCGTTTATTTCCGCACAGTATTTTTTTCCTAGTCAATTAAGTCTAGTTACACACTCTCTGGTTAGAAATAAATAATCGTCAATTGACCCTTGAAACTATTTTTGGACGCAAGAGACGAGCGAATTGAACGCAGCGACGCCGACCCCCGACGATCTAGGTTGCTTAGACGAACATGTTTGTTTTGGAGGGGTTAGGAGGGATTAGTCAAACATGGATCGGTGATGGTGCGATATCAACTCAATTCAAACCTGGATCTCTCCACAAAACAAACGAGGCCTTAATGTCTCGATCCACAGTTTGCAACTTTTTGCAAAGCCCAACCTTGTGGTCTAGCCGTCCCATTTCCAAGGCCTCCACCGAAACCCTAGGGAGGGAGCCCCAGATTTCTTGGCAGTTTTGCCTCTACACGCCCCAACCACCACCTCTCCTCGCGATCAACCCATGCCGTGCTGCAGTATCAACTCAATCAAAAGCGGTTCCACATCTGGTCGAAGAAAGATCGATGGAACAAGCCTGGCGCGAAGAACTGATCGAAAGAATAAAGCAGAAACGGTGCAGAGAACTCGTCCGACAAGAGCAGGCTGCCAACTGGGCGTCCACGGACTACTGAGGCAGCATACTCGAGCAGTGGGGCGGGCGGCTCCTCACTTGTTGATTTACATTATTCCCTCCGTCTTAAAATAGATGTCATAAGATTCATCCAAATTTTGAGAGTACAATTAATTTCGCGTAGTTTGTTATATTCCGTTCATATTTTTACTAGTATCCTATTTTCCCTTTGTTTGCTTTGCGCACAAATAGAATGAATATTATGTAATATATGACTCGGGATTACTTTTTGAAAGAAAGACAAAATGCTTGCCTTAATTCATTAATAGAGAAGAGTTTGGAACAAAGTTCAAAGGATCACAACTTACTAACCACTACAAAAATGTCTTCTCTTGCTTCAGAGCATCCCCTTTTTATGCTATCATCCCATTTTTGTTGTCTCACCTTCATAATGTTAGCTTGAGACTTCTTCAGCTGCTTTAGCATACTCACTTCATTCTTCAGAACTTGTACTTCATCCTTCAGCTCATCTCTTTCTTTCAGCACCACTCCCACATCCACCTCACCAAATTGCCGAATCTTCCTATAGTTTTCCTGAAGTATATTCTTTATTTCATCCATAAACTTCCTCACATCATCCAATAGGTTGTTATGTTTCTTCTCTATTTTTCTTTTCTCATCAACTACCTGCTTCACTAGCTCAACATCCTGAATCATGTCATCAATCCTAGCCATGTTGGCTTCATAGTACATGTCCCACAGCCTAGTTAAAGCATTCTTCACCGTTTCCGACTACTCTTCACTATCTAACCATGACACAAATCCACATTCATGTCTTCCTAAAAAATATGACAGGAAATAGCTACTAAGTAGACATGAGATATATATGTTGCATACAACATAAACACATATATACCCAAATACACACATAACAAGGTAATAGTCTATTTAATTAAAAAACTACCAAGTCTAAGTACAAGTTACATGTACTATCTCCAACTATAAGGACACAAGGAAATATATGTGGAAAAAAAACAAACATATATCCAACTGTACTGCACATTGCTAGTGATCAAACAAGTATATTTGCATTGTGTTGAAATCCTAACCATCATGTTCTGCAACTATCTTGTTCTTGCTAATCCTGTGTTGCACACAGATTTGACACAATACCACAATATTTTGTGAAGAAGAAAAGAGAGAACTCACATTCCCAATCTAACGCATGTAGAACGTGCGTCTTATGTTAGTCCCTCCAAAAGCAACGCACTTCTTCCGCACCAACCCATGCCAACGACACATCTCTAGACACCCCACCGCAATCCCTTGAAATGTGGGGTCCTTGCAGGTATTTAGGGCATAATCCATATCGACGATGTCCTAAACGAACGAAAATTGCACGGAAATGGGCTTCAATCTAGGTAAATTGAGGCGAATTACCCAATTTGAATCAAACCCTAACCCTAGAAATTGGGGAACTCGCCCCTAGCAGAGAAGAGTTGGAGGATTCGTCGTTGTTCCAGCTGGGCATGGTGAGGGGATGTCGGAGTGTGCAGATGGTCTGCCGGCGACGATGGCGATGCATAGGCGGTAGTGATTCTTCAGCTTAGCATCACGATGGGTATTGTTGGGGAGAGGAGAAAGGGCCCAGCCAGTTATGTCCGATCGAGAGTAGGGTGGGTCCCACAATGACCATTAACGGCCACGGACAACCGTCTTCGCGCACCGTCTCCCTTTGCCACTTCATCAACAATGGTGGGGTCCGCTTGTCAGATCCAGCGTCAATACGGAGTTCGGCGCACATTGCAAAAAAAATACGGCGGAGTGGTGTTTTTTTGCGATTTGAACGAAAACTGGTGGTTTTTTGAAATTTTAGATGAAATGTGGTGGTTTTATGCTATATACTCCTCAAGGAGCTGGTCCCCGTGGTGCCCATTCTCGATGAATATCACCATGGTGTCGTTGGACGAGCTCAACGTGACATAACTTGTGAGCGCCTTATGTTGTCGCTGTTGACATTATCCAGAAGATTCAGGCGAACATAGGTTGTTGTAGAACAAAGGAATTCAAGGTTGCTATAATTGTTTTGTGTTTTTGCTAATTTTTTGGCTACATATTTTTTTGCTACAACTGTTCTATTGTGTTGCTACAATTGCACAAATTATTTGCTACGAGGTCTCCGGAAGGTCTCCACGAAGTCAGGATTGGTATAGTAGCAATTTTTTATACTCCCTCCGTCTCAAAATAGATGTCTCAAATTTGTCAAAATTTAGATAAATCAAGATACTATTTAGTACATAGATTGATCCAAAATTTGAAAAACCTAAGACATCTATTTTGAGACGGAGGGAGTACAACCGTTATGTAATTTTGCTACAATAATATAATTTCTTGGCTACTAGGTCTCAGACATGTGTCAAGATGAAGTCGGTTTTGGTACAACAGAACAAATATTTTGATACCAGGTCTCTAGCAAGGCCATACTTGTATGTGTTGTAGAAGAACTTTTTCGGTTACGTAGCAAAAGCGATTTTATAGTAAAGATGAGATGTTTTATAGCAAAACCTGGATTTACTAGATATTTTTGACACATGTGACCCGGCGATAAGGGGAATTATTGCCCGAGGACCCCCAATAGCATTAAAAAAACTCGGACGAGGTAGCAGATTGAATGGCGTTGAAGGAAGCGAGTAAGGTGTCAATTGAAATCCCGTTAGAGTCTCACTTCTAATTTATTTGCTAAATTGCAGATCGCACTTAACACCCTAGAATCTAGCGGGTGAGTGGGTGACGGCTATCTAACTTCCTTTAAACCTATAGAAGAATCTAGATTTATCAGCAGAAAGCCGAAATAAAAACCGTGCCTTGAGAAACAAGTTACCACTAACCGTATACAAATCGGGAAGACGACGAGTCCGAGAGGGACACGATGATCGAATTCGTAGAGAGCAGGAACAAGCCCGGCCTGGGGCGGGGGAGGAGGAACTCGATCGATCGATCGATTCCTACAGGAAGCGGGGATCATTACCGACTCGGATCGGACTAGATCTCTACATTATATAAGCCGCGGCCCTGCCGTCCGCCAAGATGGACTGGATACCTAGGGACATACGTGAAGGCGAGATTTGATCACCATCGACCGACTTTACCAGAGCTAGCGAGCGAGTCCATCATCCTCTAGCTTTTCTCCTGTGTTGATATCGTTTCAGCCTTCACCGTCGCAAAACCGATCGACATGGTAAGGCAGTTTTTCATCAAATACCCGGGAGCTGTTGTTTGATATCCATTACGTTTCTGATTTACGCCTAACCGGTTGTCTGTTTCGATCGTGTTGATGATTTGCTTCAGGGGCAGGGGCAGTCCTCGGGAAGCACAGGCCAACCCATTGCTCATGAACCGACGACGAGCTTCATCGCCAGTCTGGGAGAAGAGGCGCAGAAGGAAAGATTGATGGAACTAGCCAGGCGTGAAGAGCTGATTGAAAAAATAAAGCAGAAATTGCTCCAAGAACTTGTCCGACAAGAGCTTGCTGCCGACCGGGCGCCCAGGAACTAGTGAGGCCAGAATACACGAGCACCGGGCGGCTCCTCGCTGGGTTTTTTTTTTGACAATCCTCGCTGGTTGATTTATAGTATGCGGAGCACAATTAGCTTCGTGTAGTGTGCGTTATATTCCGTTCATGTTTTTTACCGGCATGGGAAAATTTTCCCTTCGTTTGCTTTACGTAATGTATTCGGGATTGCCACTCTTGTGTACTCCCTCAGCTTTAGAAATATAAGACATTTTAGCTTTATAAAATTTTCCTTTTTGAAACGGAGGGTACGACCCTCGGCCTCTGCATCGAAGAGATGTATATGACATTTATTGCTTTATTAACAAAACTTTCAGGAAAGAACGGACAAATCTTATACATCACAAAACCCGAAGCCATCATACAACACCTATAGACCCGACAATGGGTAAAAATTATGTAAACAGAGCCTTGTGTCTGGAAAACAACGAAATCCATTCATCAGCTAGGAATCGGGGGGAAATTGTATACCCCGAGACGCCCTCTAGGAGAAACGAGAACGCTCATCCGGTTTAGCAGACTCTTAGCGAGCACCTCATGTACAAGCCGCAGAAGTTGTCACCGCCATCGAACCGCCGAGCAATCTTCATGGTTAAGATATGCATAAACTTTGCCAATCTTGCCGACAACGCCACCACGGCGCCAGACAGCGACCCCTGCCCTGCGCGAGGCCATCATCACGTCCGCCGACGAGACCTCGCTACACCACGTCGCCGAGACCCGCCGCCATCGGCGTGATAGATGGAACACCGCTCCACCAACTGATCCCTTCCAGGCATCACGTGCTCCAAAACTATACCCTCAAGAGGGTGAGCGACACTGATGTGCCGCCATCATCCGATCCAGAAAAATCCTAGATCTAGAGTCTTCCCCAGAGCCTTAGGCATGAGGCAGGATTCGTAGCAACAACACTTTCAACAAGGTAACGAGATCTGAGGACGCCGCCATCCGAGACGAGGAAGCTCCATCAGCTTTGCCCGACCGCGCCCTGGGGCAGCGGCGGAGGAAGGGATAGAGGTAGGGAGGGGCGGCGGCTGGAGGCTAGGGTTTCCCCCTCCTGTCACCTCACGAGGGAGAGAGGAGGAGGGAGAGGAGGAGGATGGGGCAAGAGGATGAGGGAGAGGAGGAGGATGGGGCAAGAGGAGGAGGAGGAGAGTCCATTTTGAATTTGAGAAAGTACTTCCATCATACTATCTACGAATCTATACACTAAAAGGCGTCTAGATACATTCATTTCACAAAGCTAAAACGTCTTATATTTCTGAACGGAGGGAGTATATTTGATAGACAGTAGATGCTTGCGTCCAAAACCGCATGATCTTTTACTTCACTCGGTGCAAGTTTCTGTAGACCATCACTAGTAGAAATGGCCCACTAGTCCCGGTTCATAAGGGTCTTTAGTCCCGGTTTTCGAACCGAGACTACAGAATCGGGACTAAAGCCCCTTCCCCGTAGTCCCGGTCCCGCCACAAACCGGGACGAATGTCACTCCACGTGGCGACGGTGTAGAGCGGGGGATGGAGAACCTTTAGTCCCGGTTCATAACACAAATCAGGACTACATGAGATCTACCGTGACATCGTCTTGGAAGTTTCGGCTGCCGCTACAGCGGGTGGCTATGCGGCAGAGTTTTGGGACGATTTTCTGCCGTGGCAGGAGGATCGGTAGAGGAGGGAGAGCGAGGTTTGACGTTTGTGACGTGCAATAAAGGAACCATTACAGAACATCGTCATGAATATATAGATCAAAAGAGTAACCTCTTTTTTTTTATGTTTGGTCGAACATATTATATATAGTACATGTTCCATATATATAATATAATTTCTCGTACACGATCCCTATTATAGAAATATAAAGTCCCGACGGTATTCTCCGGTTGGATCTATGACCTCCTTAACTAAGAATCCCTCCAATTCCTCTTGAATAGCTCGTATATGATCTTGCTTTAGGAGACCGTCCCGCATCCATTCGATCTAATTTAAATAAGAGGATCAATATATATGAATAAAACTCAACATAATTGATGGTAATAAAATAAATATGTGTGCGGCGGTTGCCACGTATGGCCAAACCCTTTTAGTCCCGGTTTCTGGCATGAACCGGAACAGCTCGTTCCACTGCCCGTGCATTGCCTTGGCCTTACAAACCGGAACTAATGTGAACCTTAATCCCGGTTCATAAAACAACCAGGACTGATCGCTCCTTGTAGCATCGACGAAAGCCCTATTTTCTCTACTAGTGTATGTAACTAACAGCGACCAGAAAATGCGTCTTCGGAAACCAGAATACTAGGAAGACCATGGAAAGATGAAACCGCGTCTGTTCAGGGAATCCAGGGGTGTTGGATGCATATATGTGCTCTCTTTATTTAAGATCTATTTTTAACACCCCTCAAAGAAAAAGATCTATTTTTAACACACTTTGAAATGTCAAAAGTTCCAAAAGAAAAACCGCGCGTTCATCTGCACATGACCACGTCTACATATTCATGCCCAAATTTTGGATCCATCCTTCGAATCAGAAGGCAAGTGGGGTAGAGGACGAGTCCCGTATGCGAGCGGTAGTAGGATCTCGATCGAGATCGAATCACAGGAGAGAAGACGTGATCGTTACCGACTCGGATCAATACGATACGAGATTTTTTGCCTACTACTACATACTATAAGCCAGCCGTGTCGTACAGCTAAACAACCGACCGGTGTTGGATAGATCTCTCCCACGTTCGGGCCCAACGGCCCGAACGGAGTCCCTCATCGCGCCCTAATCGGGGGCGCCCAACTCTATCCATGGTTGTGGGCCCCTGTCGCCAGTGCGTATATAAATAGGTGGGGGGGCCGGACGCACACGGTACGAGGTTCACCGTGCGTCGCAGCCCCCCACAAACACACCCACCGATTAGGGTTCGCACTAGGCCGACGGGAAGCTCCGCCGCCACCGCTCTCAACCACCCACGCTCGCGTCGTCGCCCCTTTTCCCATGGCCAACGACGGCGGGTCTAGCTCCGGCTCTGGCTCCGGAATCCCCTCCGGTTCCTGCTTGTCAAGCCAGGGCGCAGGTAGTCTCTTTCTCCCTCTCAGATCTCCTAGATCTAATCCCATAGTGCATCTACCGAGAATAGTCTAGCCCTAACAATGGTATCAGAGCATCTTAGATGCTACTTTCTTTGGTAGAAAAGTAAAAATGAAAGAAAAACCCTAGATCCAAAAGTGCGCCTTGCCCCTCTGGCCGCGCCGTCCCCCTCGATCCCTATGCGCATCGGCAAGCCGAGGCATAGGGAAGAAGGACACACCCCTTCGGGGGCAAAGTAAATCCCAAGTCATAACCCTACTTCTTCCCCTGTACAACCCCAAATTTTTCTCCCAGATCCCGAAAGGAAAACCCCGAGAGAGAACAACAAAAAACCGGCACACTCACCAGCCGAGCGCTGGCAAAGGAGGCGCCACCGCTGCGCCTCTCGACGGTCGTGCGCCCACCCACGGGTGGACGCACCGCCGGCGAGGGGGGCAGGGAGGCGTCGTGGCTCCGGCCGCCATGGACGGGAAAGAACAGAGGAGGGGAAGAAGGGGTGGGAGAGAGGGAGGGGCTCGCCGCCACCGGCACCGTTGCCGCGCGGGGCGGCCACCTCACCTCGCCTCCACTAGCGGGCTCCCAAGCCGCGTGAGAGAAATAGGCAGAGGGAGGGGCTCGCCGGCGGGGCGGCCTCCTCACCTCGCCCGCTCGGGCGCGCGCCGTCGGTGAGCACGCGGGGTGCACGCGGGGTCCCCGCGGTGCCGCCGCTGAGCCCACGCGGGCAGGACGCGGAGTGGGTGGGAGGGGGCGAAATGGGGGCTAGGGTTTCGCGGGGGGGGGCCGCGCGTGCGTTTTTATTCGGTCGATCTGCGCGCACGGCCGTTCGATCAAAACCCTAGGGCGCGAACATCCAGGATGAAGCGGCGCGAGTGGCTGCGGGGGCCGCTGGGCTGGGCAGGCCGTTGCTGGGCCGAGCAGGCCGAGCGGGCGGGCCGCGGGCGTGCGGCAGGCCGCGGCCAAGCTGCTCGGCTGCTGGCGAGCGCGCGAGCGGCATCTAACTAGGCAGCGCGTGCGGGCGGGGCAGGCCAGTGGCAGGCCAGGTGGGCCTCGGGCTGCTGGGCTGCGTGCCAGCCAGGGAAAGTTGGCCCAGTAGGGCGTTTTTCTTTTACAGTTTTCTGTTTTAATTTTACAGAGTTGTTTTTTAATGTTTTTTGCTTAGTTTTAAGCAATTTTTTTGCATAGTTTTCTCCAGTCTTTTTACTTTTAAGTATATTATGACTAGAGAACGTTACAAATGCAGAATTTTTCTGCAAAGTATGAGTTTTTTAATGAAAGTTTCCGCTACAAATAGTTCTTTTACATTGCAAATGTATGGTTTAAATTGCAACAATGCAATAAAAGTTGATTAAATCTTGACATAAAGATGTAATTAAAGTGATTATGCATCATGCTATTAATTGACCAACGTTATTAATAATCATGACCATAATCTTCTCCCATTAAGTATTAAAGGTGCATTTAAATTTATTTCTGCCCAACGGTGATGTAATTTTAAATAGCACGAAACGATTGCATGCTTAATTTATACCAACGTTGAATTAACGCATACAGTTGTTTTACTTGGTGATCTCACATCTTTTGTGATTTTCAGGAGGTCTCAACCTCATGGCATGTTTGAAGGACATCCCGCTCCTAAGGGGGGACAACTACTCCGAATGGAGGAAGAAAGTTGACTTGGCGTTCGTATGCGCCGAAGTGGATTGGGTGGTTGACACCAAGCAACCAGTCAAGCCCGCTGACCCGGTCAGGGGGGCCGCTGAGGAAAGTGCTGACTTTGAGAAAAGGAAGAGGGACCATGCTCCATTGGAGCTGGCCTACTCTATTGATAACCAGAAATGGGTGAATGCCAACAAGAAGTGTCTGGCCTTCGTAAAGAACACAATTGAGAACGCAATAGTAGGCTCAATTGGAGAGTGTGCTACCGTGGGCGAGTATCTCGCCAAGATAAAGAGTCAGTTTACTGGCTCTTCAAAGATGTATGCGACCCAGCTGTTAAAGCAGCTGGTTACTGAAAAGTATACGGGAGGACCCCACGGAATAAGAGAGCACATCTTGAGGATGTCAAACATGGCAGCAAAGCTCAAGCCAATGGATGAGGACCTCGAGCTAAAGCCAGCACTCTTGGTGCACCTTGTGATGGCCTCACTTCCACAGCCTTTTGAAAACTGTGTGATAAACTATAATATGTCCCCTGAAAAGTGGGACATAGAAAAGACCATTGGGATGTGCTCCCAAGAAGAGGAAAGGCTGAAAGCCCTTCACGGCGGTTCTCTGAACTTCGTGAAGGACAACAGGAAGAGAGGCTTCACAGGCGGCAACCATGGTGGCTCACCCTCCAAGCCCATGGCAAGGGTCCAATGCAGCACCAGTACCAGCATCACCAGTCCACCCCTGGGGAGAAGGATCAGTGCCATCACTGTAAAAAGCCGGGCCACTACAAGAAAGATTGCCCGATTTGGCTAAAGTACATCATGGCCAAAAATGGTAAAGATATTGTTTCTTTTGTTAATGAATCTTTGTATGAAAATTTTACTAGATCCACTTGGTGGATTGATTCTGGAGCAACTGTTCATGTTGCCAACTCTTTACAGGGGTTCCATTCAACAAGGACCACGCCAAGAAGAGAAAGACACATTGAAGTGGCGAATGGAATAGAAGCAGAAGTGGAGGCCATTGGTGACGTCCCTCTGGAGCTGGCTGATGGATCTTTGCTTTTGCTCAAAGATGTGCTTTTCGTTCCTTCATTACGTAGGAATTTAATAAGTGTTTCCTGTTTGGACAAAGATTCTTACGAATGTTATTTTGGAAATGGCAAGTGTGCCATTTGGTTGAAAGACAAATGTGTGGGTGTTGCTACATTATTTGATAAGTTATATTTGTTATCCCTGCATGAGAAAGTTCTTTCTGTGTGTGATGTGAATGAAAAAGTTTCCTTGTCGAACAAAGAACAAAAGAAAAGAAAGCGAACTCTTGACTCATCGAAACTATGGCACTGTAGACTAGGCCATATTTCGAGGGGAAGAATAGAAAACCTCGTTAAAAATGACATTCTTCCTCCGTTAGAGTTCTCCGACATAGAACAATGCATAGATTGCATAAAAGGAAAGTATGTCAAACAAATTAAAAAGGGTGCAAACCGAAGCATAGCTACACTAGAAATAATCCACACGGATATTTGTGGACCGTTTCCGGTGAAAAGTGTGGATGGCTATGATTCATTCATAACATTCACGGATGATCACTCCCGGTATGGTTATATTTATCCAATCAAAGAAAGATCTGAAGCGTTGGATAAATTTAAAATTTTCAAAGCTGAAGTGGAAAATCAGCACGATAAAAGAATCAAAATAGTTTGGTCCGATCGTGGGGGGGAGTACTACGGTCGGCATACTCCATATGGTCAAGTACCAGGACCCTTTGCACGGTTCCTGCAAGAAAATGGAATAGTCGTCCAGTATTCTATGCCGGGCGAACCTCAGCAAAACGGAGTAGCTGAAAGGCGCAACCGTACCCTTATGGATATGGTGCGCAGCATGATGAGCTATTCCACCCTCCCATTGGTATTGTGGATGGAGGCGCTTAAAACCGCCATTCATATTCTCAACAGAGTACCAAGTAAATCGGTGCCCAAAACACCGTATGAATTGTGGACAGGCAGAGTCCCCTCTCTGCACCACTTGAGGGTCTGAGGGAGCCCAGCTGAGGCAAAAGTTTTCAATCCAACCATTGCAAAGTTAGACCACAAAACAGTATCTTGCCATTTCATCGGCTATCCAGATAAGTCCAAAGGCTATCGTTTCTACTGTCCCGACAGATACACAAAGTTTGTAGAAACGAGACATGCAGTCTTCTTGGAGGACGAATTGATGAGGGGGAGCACGGTAGCTAGGAAAATTGATCTTGAGGAGAAGAGGGTGCATGCACCTAATCCGATGACTCAGGAGCCTTTTTTCTCGCTACCTGTTGTGCCACCATCTACAACCTCTGAGGTTGTGGTGCCGGCACCTGTTGTGACTCCACACGTGACAACAATGGGCAAAAGTTCGAAACCTGTCCATCAGGAGCCACCTGAACCCACTGTTGAGCACGAAAGGGAGCCAGAACAGCCACCTAGAGTAAATGTGCCTGAAACCGAGGCGAGGAATGAGCAAGAGTCTGATGAACTCAGACGGTCTAAAAGAGAACGAAGACCAGTCATTTCCAAAGAAATCTATAAAGTTTACAATGTAGTTCATATGGAGGGCGATCCTACCTCATATGAAGAAGCCATGAGTAGCCCTCACTCAGCCAAGTGGGTGGAGGCAATGGAAGATGAAATGAAATCAATGAGTTCCAACAATGTTTGGGACTTAGAGGAAATTCACAAAGGAGCCAAAACAGTAGGATGCAAGTGGGTCTACAAAACAAAGTGTGACTCCAATGGGAATGTAGAAAAGTACAAAGCTAGACTCGTGGCAAAAGGTTTTACGCAAAGAGAAGGCGTAGATTACAATGAGACTTTTTCTCCGGTCTCATGTAAGGACTCCTTCAGAATCATCATGGCACTAGTTGCACGTTTTGATTTAGAGTTACATCAAATGGATGTCAAGACGGCATTTCTAAATGGAGATTTAGAAGAAAATGTTTACATGAAACAACCCAAGGGTTTTTTCATGGAGGGGAAGGAACATATGGGATGCCGCCTAAAGAAATCCATTTATGGGTTAAAGCAAGCCTCTAGGAAGTGGTATTTAAAGTTTAATGATACCATTAAAAGATTTGGATTCAAAGAAAATGTTGAGGACAACTGCATTTATGCAAAGTTCAAAAGTGGGAAATATATTTTCCTAATTTTGTATGTGGATGACATTCTGCTTGCCAGCAGTGATGTTAGTCTACTACTAGAGACAAAGAAGTTCTTGTCATCTAACTTTGACATGAAAGACCTTGGTGAAGCCTCTTATGTTTTGGGCATAGAAATTCACCGAGACAGAAAGAATGGAGTGTTAGGACTGTCACAGAAAGCGTATTGTGAAAAGATTTTAAAGAAATACAATATGCATGCGAGTAATTCAACACCTGCTTCCATAGTCAAGGGCGATAGTTTTGGGAAATTCCAATGTCCAAAGAATCAATATGAGATCGATCAAATGAAGTCAGTACCATATGCTTCGGCTGTTGGAAGCTTACAGTATGCACAAGTGTGCACTCGTCCTGACTTAGCATTTATCACCGGGGTACTCGGTAGATATCAAGAGAATCCAGGCATAGAGCACTGGAAGATGGTAAAGAAAGCTTTGCGTTATGTGCAAGGCACAAAAGGCCTCATGCTAACATATAGACGATCTGATTCCCTAGAGATAAAAGGGTATTCAGATGCAGATTTTGCGGGAGATAAAGACGACTGAAAGTCCACGACAGGGTATGTCTTTACTCTTGCAGAGGTGCTATTTTGTGGAGAAGCGTCAAACAGTCAATAGTTGCATCATCTACGATGTATGCAGAATTTATAGCATGTTATGAGGCCATGGGACAGGCGTTATGGTTAAAGAAATTCTTACCCGACTTGAAAGTGGTTGACTGCATCAGCAGGCCACTAAAGATGTACTGTGACAACGAGCCTGCAGTATTCTATGCTCACAACAACAAGTCGAGTAATGCTTCAAAGTCTATAGATATAAAGTATTATGTTGTGAAGGACAAAGTCCAGGATCAAACTATAAGTCTCGAGCATATAAGGACAAAGGATATGCTTGCGGATCCTCTAACGAAAGGCTTACCACCCAATGTGTTCAAGGAACACATAGCCGGCATGGGTTTAACGGGAAGCCTATGATTCCTGGACCATAGAGGCCCAAAAGTAACAGAATTTGTTTCAGAACATGAAGGTATATAGTGGCTGTCTGATTCTATCGGCAATTGAGCTGAGACGATGAAACATGCTCTATGTATCATTATGTGATGAAATAAGTAAAGTACAAAGTTAAAAGTAAAGTCGAGATCTAGGGGGAGAATGTTGGATAGATCTCTCCCACGTTCGGGCCCAACGGCCCGAACGGAGTCCCTCATCGCGCCCTAATCGGGGGCGCCCAACCCTATCCATGGTTGTGGGCCCCTGTCGCCAGTGCGTATATAAATAGGTGGGGGCGCCGGACGCACACGGTACGAGGTTCACCGTGCGCCGCAGCCCCCCACAAACACACCCACCGATTAGGGTTCGCACTAGGCCGACGGGAAGCTCCGCCGCCACCGCTCTCAACCACCCACGCTCGCGTCGTCGCCCCTTTTCCCATGGCCAACGACGGCGGGTCTAGCTCCGGCTCTGGCTCCGGAATCCCCTCCGGTTCCTGCTTGTCAAGCCAGGGCGCAGGTAGTCTCTTTCTCCCTCTCAGATCTCCTAGATCTAATCCCATAGTGCATCTACCGAGAATGGTCTAGCCCTAACAACCGGTTGTCTGCTGTCTGATGATGGGCTCTCTTGTATAGGGGCAGGGACAATCCTCGACGAGCAGAAGGGATCAACAGCTTAAGCTTGCAAAGAAGAAGCAGGAACTGTACCAAGCGATTCGGCACGCGTGTGCCAACCCGGTGCTCAGGGACTGCGGCCGGCCGGCACTACTCTCCGGATGCGGAGGCCAACACGCTCAAGGACCCGGCTTCCAACTGGTCCTTCCATTGATTCACCACGTAGTAGCGTCCCAGTTTTTGCAAGGAAAACAAGATTTTGCCTTTTCAAAAAAAAAAAATAGCATGTAACCCTTCCACGCCTGGCGCTTTCATGTCACCGATGGAAAACAGAGCCTTCTTTTCCTCCTCCGTCGTGTATGGAACACTAAGGGGGGCATCGTTCATCTAGATCTGCGGGGTCACCTTTGGTACAACCTTCTCCAGGAGAGCAGCAGGATCGGTGTCATAGACACCTAGGGCTGGACATAAAACTCGAAACTCGACGAGTTTGACGAGCACTCATTTGCTCGGCTCGTTCGAAATCGACTCGTTTTCTTAACGATTTGAGTTGAGCTGTAGTTTTTGCTCGTTATCCTTAACGAGCTAAACGATCGAGCTAACAATGTTCGTGAGCTACTCGTTAAACTCGGTAACAACCAAGGTATAGCCCACTTATGTCTAATTTAACAGCCCATTTAAGACAAACATTTGGCCCAAGAAGACCAATCGATCAGGAGCGAGAGACCAAGAGCCCGAGAGGCGAGAGCGACCGTTAACATTTAAGCTGGTTCTGTTCTGATGGTTGCGCAAATGCATATGTAGTACCGGTCAGTGTATTGGCATAGCTTCTCGCAGTGAACAGTAGGGGTGAACAGCATAACCTACGGTGCAAGTGCATTCTCTTTTCTTTTTGAATAGCTATCTTCCCTACTTGTTGTATTGAATAGTTGTCTTCTCTACTCGTTGTTTTGGAGACCTTAATTGTTGGAGACCTTTCTACTCGTGTATGTCATAACTATTGATAATTTGATATGTGTTTTAAATACTGGTACATATGTGGTGGTATCTATCGTTTTTAATTATTGATATGCATCTATATGGCTGATGTATTTTCTTAACGAGTAGCTCGTGAGCGCTCGTTAACATTTAACGAACCGAGCCGAGCTTTACTTTTTGCTTATTATCCTTAACGAGTTTAATGATCCAAGCCTTAACGAGTATGATCCTTAACGAGCCGCCTTAACGAGTCGAGCTACTCAATAGTCCAGCCCTACCACCCGTAGTGAAAAAGTGATCAGAAATCATGGGGTTTAAATATGCTGTCCCCTCAAGCCGGTTGCCATGATCATCTCTCAATTTCTTTATCTTATTACCCTTGTCGTCTTGCATTGGCAAAATTGTGGAAATAAGAGGTATTATTTCTGTCACCAAATTGAAGCCAATTTACACGACTACGTTCTGCCTAAGAAATATCTTCATGTTCCAACAATTTCTCAATCTCCAAAGCAATCTCCTTCTGTTTTGCTACATTCTCCACGGACAAGATTTATCTTGATTCATTGAATAAGGAGCAAGAGTCACAAGTCACACGAAGTTATGCCCAAAGGGTACAAACCCATAAGAAAAGATTAATCTCCGGGTAAAAGGTAACCCAAATGTTTTGCCCCGGCGATCTAATTTAATACAAGCGAGAAGCCCTGTGGCCAAAGTACTCTTTTTCTCAAACAATATCATTTGAGTTCCAAAGTTCCCACGAAACTAGCATCAAGGGATGACATCGCTTTCCTCCTCACGAGGTGGCCGTGAACAACATGTAGCCACCCAAGATTTAACATCATCAAAAGCACCCCATTCAAAAGGCATCAAGTCCAATCCACCCTTTTAACTATGTTCCAAATTCTTGTGGCATATCGGCATATGAAGAGAAGATGAGCCACCGACCAGAGCACCCTAATGCATCCATGCCTACCTGTGATGACGATACCCTCCACAAATAAATTGTGCCTTTGGAAAACAGAATAACAGCAAGTCCGATCGGATGAAATAACAAACCACATCGTCAGCCTATCAAAACAAATGATCAAGAGGTGTGAAATGCAACAAAGAGCATAGTAGCACAGCACATTGGCATCTGAAAGCACGGCATATGGGCATCCAAAAAGAGAAGGCCAGCCATCATTCAGGCCGCCACTAGATCACAGGGCACTCCAAAGTAAATCATCCGGGGAGCAGCCAAAATTTATTACTTTATCGACACGCTGTGAAACCGGCCAAGAAAAAAACTGCCTCTCTGAAACTAGGCGCAATCTCTCTTCGCTGCGGAAACTTTGATCGCTACACATTGTGAAGTGAGGTGGCGGAGTGGAAAAAATGCACAACACGAAGAAAACAAAGGATGTAGTCAGTGCTGTCAGCTGGCTTTCTCCAGATTCTCAGCTTCTCGCCGCTGCCGCTCCTTAGCCTCCTCACGCAGTCTGTCCTCCTCTTGCCTCAACGCCTCGGCTTCCTCCTGCTCGGCCTCCTCTTGCTCCCTGCGTTCATCCTCCGCGTCCTCTCTTTCATCAAGATAATCAAACTCCTTCTCTGCAGCCATAGCCTTTACTATTGGGTCCCGCAGCTCGGATATCAACCCCCCACCCACCTTGTACTCCTGCTCGTCCCCGACAAGGAATAGCCGCTGGTCAGGTCCTGACGCCATTGGTATATCAACAGCGAGTAGCTTCATGTCATACTGCAAAGGAATTAGAGTAAGGTCAGGAGACTTGCTATGACTGGAACAACAATATACTTCTCAAGATCTTATATTAGCTTTGTGATCATATATTAAGCAGTAATTTCCGGATGGCAAGGGATAGAGTAACACTAAAACGAACTAGTTGGATACAATGGCGACAACCAGACGACCATACATGTATTATGACAGCAATATAAACTTTCTGTGATAAACTTTGTTCATTACTACAGAAAGGGCTGCCAAATCAACATAAGTATAAGGTTTTGCATTAAATTTGAAGAGAAGCCAACAATTTCTCTTACATAAATATAAGGACGAGAGCAGGGCGAAATTTGCTTCACTTAACTCTACTTGCGCAATAAATGTTCAAGTTTTCACTCACTCACTCAGTAAAGGTCCAGTATTTAAATTATATTGTGCATGCATAAGTAATAGGTTGTTCAACCTAGAGGCACTGAAGTAGAATTTGCTACAAAATAGAGAATAACAGTTTTTAAAATTTAAATACCTGTCCCTTTTTCTTCTTGACTTCAACACTTACAAGACCCTTTCTTTCTGATCCTTTGATGGGGAAGATAAGAAAGCACCGTTTGCCGCCAACCCTCAATTTGAAGTCCTTTAGTTTTGGGCCTCCACCAGACATAACATATGCTCTGACATCAGTGCCAGCTAAGGGTGCACCCATGACTTCAAGGATTGCAGCAGATGTATTGAGCTTTGTCATTGCAATCCGATAGACCTTGTCAGGATTTATGGTTAACCTTCCACGCGCGTAGATACCCTATGACAAACATAAGGCAACTGATATCATTTGATCTCCCAAAAAACAAGGTGTTGTCTGTCAAGCAAAGCTGCACTAAAAAGCTTAGATTGTCGACTACGCCCTTTTATGAGTTGTAATGAACATGATACTACAACCGAAGATAAAACAAAAGGTGCCACACAAAATTTACAATCGACCTATCTAGTACCTTTGCTTCGTATTAACTGCTACTGATATTTTGAAACCTGGTACAGGCTCTTGGTTTGTTGCCCAATATGGTAAAACATCACGTGCATACTAATTCTCGACGAATGTCCACTTGGTGGATTCTAATCTAAAATAGTATGATATGAAGCTTTCAGTCTTTCACTCAATGAACAACTAAAGAATCTGGTCACTAAGCAATCCAAGGTGTAAGTACAGAAGCAAAGTAATGGCTGATGGCAGGTATACCCAAAGGAAGACAGCCATCACACTGGCAGCACAGTATTAAGTATTAACTATTATCCTCACATTGTTAGCATGGTCATGCTCACATGCAGGCATGCTGTCTGGTCATATGATCAACAAACTATAATGCTCCGTGTAGACACAATGGGGTAAAGCGTGGCATTTGTTTTTTTGGAAGGATGTGACAATTTAAAAAGCATCCCATATACAGCACAGTTTAGAAGGGTATATCGGCATTGCAATTGCCAAGAAATGAAATACGTAGAATAATATATTTGCACTCTACATCATAGGAAATTTATTGATTAAGACCTCTTGGAAAAAATTCTATGGTTTTCCGATGCTGCAATTAAAAATCATTTCAATTCCCTAGGATTTAAGAAGGTGTTTCTCTATTCCTGCATTTTTTTAAATCATGGGAATCAAATCATTCCAACTTACCAGTGTCCATGAGCACAAAAATGATATACATATGAACGAGAAACAGTATTATAAGCATGCATATCCAGTACCTTGGCTTTACAATTGACTGGTACTGACATTTAGAGACAGTATGTACACACTAAGTTTTGTTGCCCTAAACAGTAAAGCATCATCTGCAATAGTATTAGTTAAGGGTTCAGGGCAATCAACCACTATCTGAAAATCCCATTTAAAGCATTTACAGGACAAAGCATTTGCAAATCCAAGGTGGAAGTTCAGAATCAAAGTATTGGCCGGCGGCAGCGCATATACAGTGGTATATCCGAAGGAAGACAGCCTTCACACTGATACCACGGTAATATGGTACGACTTCAACCTTGTTAGCATGGCACAGGTCACACTCAGGCATGCTGGCCGTTCATATGATATGATGAAGAGACTATATTGCTTAGTGCCAACCCATCAGGGTGAAGCGTGGTTTCTTTTAGGAACAGTGCGGCATTTCTGGAAGCATGTCATACACGCTGCACAGCACGGTTTCAAAGGGAAAAACACATGGCATTGCAATTCCTACGAAATGAACCACCTAGAACAGTATTGAAGGTGGGTTACCCAGAATAGTTCATCAAGCTAGATTAGATAATGAACATGGCCGCGTGACATTTCTTGAACATGCGTGCAACATAGCATAGCTAATTAGACCGAGAAGAGAAGGGGAGAGAAAAGCACTCACGGCGAAGGCGACCATGGCGGTGGCGAGGGCGAGGAAGCCGTACTTGGCCATGCCCTCGGAGAGGCCGACGAAGGTACTTGCGATGCCGAACATGACCCGCCAGAGCGCGATGCAGACGATGACGCCGCCTGCGCCGACGAGCAGCATGTAGTTGCGCCGCCAGAAGGCCTCGGCCTGCAGCCCCACGGCCTCCCTGTACCGCGCCGCGGCGTTCTTCGCGGCCACCACCGGCCGCCCCAGCCCCTTCGCCCCCTGCCCGAGCGGCGCCAGCTTCGTGGAGCTGCCCCCGCCGCCGCTCGCGAACTTCCTGACCCCGCCCACGAGCCGCTGCATCGCCTTCTGGTGCTGCGGGAGCCGCGGCGGGGCGAGAAGGGTGTGCCGCGGTAGCCTCGCCTCGGGGTGCGCGGTGGTGAAGAAACGGGAGGGGACGGAGGGGGAGGAGAAGTGGCGGGGGGTGGGAGTTGGGGTAGGGCGGAGGGCGGGGGATGGGACGGGGGAGGGGCGGAGAAGGAGGTGGCGGTGGAGGGTGTGGAGGCCTCGCCGCGAGGAGGAGAGCGCGGCCGCCGCCATGGGGATCGAGATCGGGCTCGCAGTCGCCGGGTGGGGGGTTGAGAGAAGGAAGGATGGTGTGGTCAGACTCGAGTCTAGGCTCTAGAGCGGCTTGGACTAGGAACGGACTTGGGCGCTTTCCCTTCTTCCTTCGAGTTTCGATCATTTTAACGCTCATTTTGTTTTGGCTTATGCCTCTCTGAATACTACTACTACTACTGAGTAACATGCTAGTGTTTTTCATTCACATAATAAAAAGTAAAAAACATGCTACTACTTATTTAGTCTATAAAGGTCATATATCAAAATCAACTTTCTCCAATCTATAATAAGTGTCACTGATTTAAGTTGTACTAAATTAGCGACCCTTATTTGGATCGGATGAAGTACATGATCATCCTTACAGTGGATCAACTAATTCTTACATGATCATCTTTATCAGTGACATGTCGTGAACGAAGCTCGGTGCAGCTTCAAACTAAGGGTGGAAAAACACAATAATGTTATCTCCGACATCGTCAAGTTAGGATGCCGCCGCAACACAATAACGTGCCCCTCCTCGTTAGGGTGTTTATCGCTAACTCCAGGCCTGCAAGAAGCAAGAAAAAATATAGTGTGTATCCAAGTAGCCAAATCAATCGTGCACGACTCCAAAAGTTTGACTCCAGATAAGGTAAGATGTGCACACTTTACAAAGCAATACAATGTGTAGATACATTTCATATTTATGTCTTATGGCGAATAAGAGAAATGTACACAATTGTGAATGAGATAGACGTACAAATTTCACAAGAGGGGAACTGAGAGTGGACATATTAAATGGTTAGGAAACTAGTAAGAACAATTTAGGATGGTGCCAAATATTGTTAATATGATTCATAAATGTGTTTGTGTTGGATGACAAATACACCAATAAAATTGTATGTTTACAAAATGGAAGGTTTTGAGATTATAGATACAATCAACCCATAGATAAAGTGTTCCAGAAATCATACCGGAGATGAATAGTTTCTTCCCACCTTGTAATGCCAAGGAATTTCACAAGACTGGCACGAGAACAGTGCAGTTATTGAATTTTTTAGTTCAGGAATATATCGAAATAGTTCAGACAAGAACTCTGTATGGGGCTGATTTGGATGGTCGCTTCTCAGTTATCCGAACCGAGATCTTATTCAGTAAAAGGTGACCCCCCCCCCCCCCCGACGATCTAGGTTAGGTTGCCACCACCCCTCACCCCGATGTCTCCGGATCGTCGTAGTGCAAGGCCCAGACGAGGGGAGATAGCGGTGGCAAGTCTCCCTTTCGTCGCGGTTCTGAGGCGCGATCATCGTGGACCCTGAGAAGGTGCCTCGACGCGATGTCGTGCTACAAGAGTCAATCCCCACCGCTGCCTTGAGGTATAAATTATATTTGTTATCTATTTCAGTCTTTGGGACTGTCAGAGAACACATATGGTCTCAAACATTTTTCACACTACTGCCTTATGGTCAGTGTGGAAATTGTGGAATGATATGTGTTATAATAGAGATCCAGTTGGTCTTGTATGCAGGTGCTCTATCAGAAAATGACCTATACCCTTGCTCGATGAAAAATACTATGTATAGAGGGAGAAAAAGGAAGGCTAAACACTGTCATTGGATCTCTGGTGATTAAGGAGGCTAACTTCAAACGCCGAGGGGGGGTGTTGATATCCCCCACGGTACGAAGCGTTGAAGATCTAGGTTTTCACCATTATATATACCTTTTGTAAGTCGTCGGCTGGGATAAGTTGTAACTGTGAAATCTTCGATGTTGTGTAAACACTCCCTATTATAGTGAAGTTTCGCTGCTTGGCACCCGTGATTTCTCTCTCTTTGTTGCAGAGGTTTTCCATGTCAAAACCTATGTCCCCTGTTGTGATTTTTTCATTCTTAGTTATTTGTTTGTGGCCTTCGTAACATTTAGAACAACTTGCATTTCAAGTTCTACTATTGATCTGGCCTAAACCTTGGTGAGGAAGGCTGATTTTTTTGATAAATCACGACTTTATTATTTAAACGATTCAAGTGTTACACCCATCCTCTGCATAACTAGGTATGCACGTGGTCACAACAAGTCCAAAGAAAACAAGCAGCAAGACGAAATGTCATGAAAAAACTGCAACAACTAATGGGTGAGGGAGGTTAATAGCAACCTGTAACAACTGGTGGTCAAGCAGCTGAATGATGAATGGTTGGGACTTGGGACCCCAGGAGCATCATGAAAAAAATGAAGACTAGTGGATTATGACGAGCATAGTGGCCAAGAATCTCGAAGCTAACTCTCTGAAGCGAGTAGATTATGATGGAGCTATCTATGTTGTCCTAGGGAAGGGGTGACAAAATAAGCGTAGCTTATCTGAGTTGTAAAATCTGTTCATGGGTGTGGTGTGTGTTTCGAGTAGAAAATTTGTTCTAAACTCTACGGTCTGTGAGGGTTTACATGGCTGCACGTGTATGTGTGCCTTTGTGGTCGTTTGAAACGTTGTATAACTGTTGAGGTTTCTTACATGGAACCGGGGCGAGTCCTCTTCTAAAAAAACATCACAATGATCATGGCTCTAGAAGCGACCTCCATCGTCTAGTACACCAGCGTCGCCATAGCCACCCGTGCCCACCTTCTTAGGTGATGAGATGGTCGTGGGCACACAAGCAATGGCGGAGCTAGGGGACCAGCAAGGGTTGTATGCCCCCCCCCCTATATAACGCTGCAACTAGCTAAAATTTGTGATTAAGCTGAGAACAGATGGTCTAATAATGAAAGATTAGCTAGTTTGCCCCCCCCCCCTTATGTGAAGATTATGTTGACCGGTGTCAACACCCGGATTTTTAATCCCAGATGCCTGTTATGCCATACATCGCAATCCCAGGATTACCATTTTTACGAGACATAACAGAATTGGATACCACAGTACATCATCCATTACAAACCATACATAAGGTCTTACACAAATAAGGATATCATGATCCAGTTCATAATACAACTCAAGCAGCGGAATACGTAATAATAACGGTAGCGTAGGCGAAGCTCCATCTTCGGGGTCATAGGCAATGCTGACGATGGGAGATGATCATAGTTGTCGTAACCTTCCTGGGGTCCATCATCCTGATACTCCTCTTCATAGTCTGGCCACAAGAATAGCCAGGGACAAAGCCATGAGTACTCTTTAAATACTCGCAAACTAATACTAACAAGTGAAGGGGGTTTTTGTAATAGGACACTAAGCTCTATAGTTGTTTTGCAAAAAGCCAGATTTACCTCTACTAAGTTCAGAAGCAAGAAAGCTAGTTAAAATTTTATAACACCTAAGTGGGAACTTGTATTTCATATCACAACTCTGTTGTGGTCAAGTCAAAATCTCAATCCATTTCACAAGTCCTTTTGAAAACATCTGACGGGGGAACAGTATGGCCACTCCAACTGTCCATAACCGCGGACGCGGCTATTCAAATAGTTTGACATTCTGCAGAGATTGTACACTTTCACCACAACATTCGATACATCCGTCAGGAACAAATCCTGAATTCACCATACTCAGTATGCGGATAATCAATCCTAACCTTTCCATTACACACCCTAGTATAAGCACCTCTCGTGTGAGTTTGGCCTCCCAACCATGACCATCTGTCATCTTGGGTACTGCACAGGTGGACAATCTTCACAAGGTAGCCTCAGCTCAGACCTTGGCCGTGAGGGAACCCATACTAAGGTATATAAGTTTCCAGTCAAGCCCTACCCAATTTTCGGGTATTGTGGTTGTATGGTAAAATTTGGAATGGTATCGCATCCAGACAACCATCAGTTTTAGAAAGAGCTAAGGCTCATGCCTTAAAATTTTCATCATCCAAATCATCCGGTGTTCGGAAACACATGTCAAAACATTTCAGTAGAATGATCCATCATTCCAAGGTTTTCATAACCATTTTCCACCAAGTATTCTCATCTAAAGTTGATCAAATTTTATGGTTAGCACTAGCATCTACAAGTGGGGGGTGAGTACTAATGAGGGGTGGTAAACAAGTGGAGTTTAACTAAGTTCAATCTCATGCCTTAGGGTGACATCAAGATTATCTATCTTAGGCCAAATTTAATGCTCTTTATGCAACCTTCAATTATCTTTCTAGTATCTACAATTCACTTAAGTAAGCTCTAAGTAATAGCTTTGATAAAGAAATAAAGTAGAAAGCTTGTAGGTAAAACAAGGATTGGGTTATCAAGTGAGTAATGATCACATATGCTTTAAGGCATAGTTGGCATGGTAACAAGCAAGTATTAACTTGCATAAGTCAACTTGATTAGTAAGGCTTGCATCAGTATCAGTATAAGCTTGCTAAAGTAGAGTATCTTGCAAGTGTTAGCTTGCTTTGTGTAGAGCAGTGGTTGAAGTTCTCCTCGGATTCTTCTTCGTAGTATCCTCCTTCCTCCTCGTATCCTTGGTCGGTACTAGTGTCTATGAATAAATACGAGGTACACAATCACCAAACAATACTTAACTACTTTCAATCATCACACAAAGGTGCACTATAGATGATCTAGTATCATCACTAATATTACAAGATTAAAGCCTTGGTCTTATTGATTTTATTTTTAGAAAAGTAATTTCTACTCATTGAAAAACTACTTAAGATTTAATATTCTCCAAACCAAACATGGGATCATGTTGACACATGTCATCACCACATATTTCAGTACATGGGAATGTGATTTAAAGTGGTGTCACAGTTTAATAAGGTTTAACCTTTTTATTTTAAATCATTAAAGTGGCTAGAAATGCCTATGTGGCATTCTTTTATTACTTGAACATTATTTCCATAAGTAAACCCATATGTTTTTATATATTCTGAAAGGTATGATCAAATGTGATTTTTGAGAGTTGGAATCAACTCAAAAGCTATTATGGTTGAAATTTGAAAAATGTTTGAATGCAGAAAAGCTTTTGCCTTGTTATTTTTACCAAGGTTGATCTACAGATCCAAATGATTTGAATCCAACGGGCTTGGATTAAGCATTTTAGTACCTTTCTAACAAAATTGGTTTCATTCAATTTGGTTCACTGAATCGAGTGGGGTTGATTTTTGAAACTAGGTACAGAACTATGTTTGAACTTAAAAAGAAAAAGCTAAATTCAAACGAGTGGGCTGCGCGGGAAAGGTTAATGGGCCGGCCCAGTGTCACTCCGTAGCATGGGGCGCAACTAACAGGGGGGTCTACTGGTCAGTGGCTCTTTAAACGCGAAGCGATACGGGGCGATGTGGTGCGTTGGATTATAATGAAGATCGACGGCTGAGGGTCGTCGTCGACGATGAACAAGTCACCGGCGAGCTCGAACCCTAGCGGCTCACTGGGGGTGCATAGGAGGCATACCGGGGCTTCAGTGACGACGGCAAGGCGGGCAAATGACGAAGTCGACGATGGCGAACTCAGGGGTGGTCGCGGCAGCTTCGGGGGTGGTCAAAATTAACGGCTCCTCTTTTCCTCTGCAGCGGCGAGCTCCGGCCAAATTCCGGCGATGCGATGCTCGCCTTGCTCCGGCTAAGAGGTGGAACGATCAGTGAGGTGAGGGGAGTGAGATGGTGTGAAGAAATCGAGCGGGGGTCGTCTCCTTTTATAGGCTCGACGGTGAGACCAAGAGGGATGGGCAGGCGACGGTGGCGACACGGCTACGGGCGGCTAGAGGCATGGCTGCGGTTGGCGATCGACAGGCAGTCTCCTGGCGATGCTCTAAGGTTTAAATGTGCGTGTAGGGGTGGTGGCAAACAGTCGGGAACGCGCGATGCTCTGCAAGGCAGAGGTGGCGAACTCTGCGGCGAGCGGTGGCTACGGGGTACGGGCGGTGAAACGATCATGTCTGGTGGTCTCCTGGGACGGTGGGGTGCATGCTGGCGGGCGGCGAGGGCTCGAGGTGGTCGGGTTGCGTGGGAACGACGCATGCTCTGCGGTGCGTGTCAGCATGGTCGACAGCGGCACGGGCGCGGCGTTCCTGGCGGTTCTGGTAGTTGTCTTCGAGCTAGGGCTGGTCGAGAGGGGGCGGTGAGGCATGGGCTGCATGCTAGACAAGGTTGGCACGGCTAGTTCTTCTCCTAGCTTGCTGTCCACACTGGGGTGACATGGGTGCTCTCGGCCTGTTCACCATTGATGACATCGGTGAGCTTATAGTGGTGCTAGAGCTTAGTTAAGGTTGCTAGATGATCTACTGAGGCTAGTGTAACCAGAGAGGGAACAAGGTTGGCTCAAAACACTGCTCAAAATAGTGTTTGTAATTTTGTTGATTTGAATGTGCAACCTGTTTGATGAAATGGCCACATGAACTTAAGTTTTGAATTTTGAAAATATTTTTGGTGGGTGTGCTAGGCATGTGTTGAGGATTCTGTGGATGCTTGGGTTTTGAAAATTGAGCTTGTTTGAGTGGTTTTTTAAATAGTGGGATCTTCCCATATGAAATAGATTCAATTTTAAACTATCATTTAAACTAAGCATTTGAATGTTTTTGGATGATCACAAAGTGGGCCTTGGTACCTTGTTATGAGTACTATCAAGGGGTGCAAAGATCTATATATGTTTCTGTTAAGTTTTGAAAGTTAGAGATAGCCAAAGTAGGCATGGGAGTTAAATTGGCCAAAGTGACCATTCACTTAATTTGTTTGTTTTGATTTGTTTGTCTTTGGGAAAAGTTTGGGGATTGTTTAGATGCTGTTTATTTCACCTAAGAATCATTTTACAAGCAAATAAACACAGAATCATGGCAATTCAAAAGAATCCAAATTTTAATACACACATATGAATGCTTTCATATTTTTAATTGGAAAAGTTTTTGTTAACCCTAATTTTGATGATTAGTGTTTGATGATTTAAGTTTAATATTTTTGGGATGTTACAAACCTTCCCCCCTTAAACAAAATCTCGTCCTGAGATTTGAAAAAGGACGAAAAAGATTAACTAAGATTTTAAGAGATCGGGAAACTCTGTCGTGATGTGATCTTCGCGCTCCGAGGTAGCTTCCTCTTCGGTGTGGTTGCTCCACTGAATCTTGAGAAACTTGATGCTTCGGATTCTGGTAGTTCTGAAAGCTTCTTCCAAAATACGGATGGGTACTTCAGGATAGGTCAGGTCATCGTTGATTTCTATGGTCTGGTGATCAATGTTCTTTAACACTTCAGTCTTCTCCGGGACTTCGAGGCACTTGCGAAGTAATGAGATATGGAACACATTGTGCACGGCTGACATCTTTTTGGATAGTTCCAATTGATACGACACTTCTCCTCGACGGTTCAGAATCTTGAAGGGTCCGATATATCTGGGGGCTAACTTTCCTTTCAGCTGGAAACGCTGCATTCCTTTCAATGGCGACACTTTCAGATACACAAAATCTCCTATGTTAAAGGTGAGGTCTCGACGTCTCTTGTCGGCGTAACTCTTATTCCTTGACTAGGCTGTCTTGAGGTGCTCACGAATCTTGTGAACCTTCTCTTCTGCTTCTCGTAGGATATCGGGTCCGAAAATCTGACTCTCTCCTACTTCCGACCAATTCAAAGGGGTGCGACACTTTCTTTCATATATGAATTCAAACGGGGCCATTTGCAAACTAGCTTGATAACTATTGTTGTATGAAAATTCTGCAAACGGCAGACAATCTTCCCACTTAGATCCATATTCTAACACACATGCTCTTAACATATCTTTGAGTATTTGATTTACTCGCTCTGTTTGTCCATCGGTCTGAGGGTGACACGCGGTGCTGAAATCTAGTCGGGTTCCTAAACCTTCTTGGACTTTCTTCCAGAATCTCGAGGTAAAATGAGTTCCTCGATCCGATACGATGTTCTTGGGGACTCCATGCAAACTGACGATTCTAGCGATGTATAACCCCGCTAGCTTCGAACTCTGATATGTGGTCTTGACTGGTAAGAAATGGGTGACTTTGGACAATCTGTCCACTATGACTCAGATAGAGTCATTTCCCCTACTAGAAGTAGGTAATCCGGTGATAAAGTCCATTCCAACGGAATCCCATTTCCATTCCGGAATCTGCAATGGTTGCAACAATCCTGCGGCTCTTTGATGTCCCGCCTTGACTCTCTGACATATATCACACTTGGCGATATAGCTTCCAATTTCTCTCTTCATCTTATGCCACCAAAATTGTTCTTTAAAATCTTGATACATCTTCATTCCTCTAGGGTGGACAGAATAAAGAGTATCATGAGCTTCCTTCAGAATCACTTCTTTCAACTCAGAATCTGCTGGTACACAAAGGCGTCCTTTGTACCACAGAACTCCTTCTTCGTCTTCGGTAAATCCGGTCACTTTGCCTGTACCGATACGACGCTTGATTTCGTTGATACTAGCATTTCCTTTCTACGCCTCTTTGATCTGGCTGATCAAAGTGGGTTGAAGTTCTATGCTAGCCAAAAATCCTTCACTCACTAATTCCATTCGGAAATATTCCATCTATTTGTGCAAGCTTGGTTGCTCCTTCAAAATCATAGAGTTCAAGCGGCACGACAATCTACTAAGGGCATCTGCTACCACGTTGGCTTTACCGGGGTGATAGTGAATGTCCAGATCGTAATCCTTGAATAGCTCAATCCATCTTCTCTGTCTCATATTCATCTCCTTCTGAGTGAATATATACTTCAGACTCTTGTGATCCGAATAGATCTCACAACGGTTTCTCATCAGGTAATGCCTCCATGTCTTCAGGGCTAGAACTACGTCTGCGAGTTCGAGGTCATGGGTTGGGTAATTTTGCTCATGTTGTTTTAGTTGTCGAGATAGATAAGATATAACTTTGCCTTCTTGCATTAGCACACATCCGAGACCGATCTTGGATGCATCACAATACACGTCGAAGGGCTTCGTGATATCCGGCATGATTAAGATTGGGGCTGAAATCAATCTTCTCTTGAGTTCTTGAAAACTCGCTTCACATTTGTCGGTCCATTCAAACTTCTTGTCCTTCTTCAGCAATTGGGTCATGGGTCTGGCGATACTCGAGAATCCTTCTACGAACTTGCGGTAGTATCCCGCCAATACGAGAAATGCACGAACTTGGGTCTGAGTGGTTGGGGCTTGCCAATCTTCGACATCTTTCACCTTTGCAGGGTCAACGGCAATTCCTCCGGCTGATACAATGTGGCCGAGGAATCCTACCTCCTGTAACCAGAATTCACATTTGCTAAACTTGGCATACAACTGATGCTCTCTAAGGGTTCCAAGAATGGTCCTTAGGTGTAGCTCATGTTCTTCTTCCGATTTGGAATAAGTTAGAATGTCATCGATTAAAACAATGACAAACTTATCCAGGAAGTCCATAAAAGTCTTATTCATGAGATTCATGAAATAAGCGGGGGCATTGGTTAATCCAAAAGACATGGCAGTATACTCGTATAATCCATACCTGGTGGTAAAGGCAGTCTTGGGAATATCCTCTGCGCGAATCTTGAGTTGATGATAGCCTGTTCAAAGATCAATCTTAGAAAACACTTTGGCACCGGTCAACTGATCAAACAAATCTTCTATCTTGGGCAATGGCTATTTGTTCTTGATAGTGACATCATTAAACTTCCGATAATCCGTACACAAACGGTTACCTCCATCCTTCTTGTCCACAAATAAGACAGGTGATCTCCATGGTGATGCACTTGGTTGAATTAATCCAATTTCCAACATGGAATCCAGTTGCTTCTTCAGTTCTTCTAGTTCAGATGGGTTCATACCATAGGGTCTCTGAGCTATGGGTCCTGTTCCGGGGATTAGTTCAATGATAAATTCGATATCCCTATCTGGGGGCATATCGGGCAAAACATCTGGAAATACATCGGGGTATTCATAGACTATCCGGACTTGGTCAATGGTAGGTTGGGCTATACTCTTGTTGCACTTGAATTGACGAGGTAAGGTTTCAGATACATGCTCGACTAATATTCCGGCTGTACTGGTCATGGTTATGGCTTTCTTGGCACAGTCAATCAATCCTTTATGTTTGTACATCCAATCCATTCCCAGTACTACTTCCAAACCTTTAGTTCCGAGTACTATCAGATTAGCATAAAAATCTATGTCATGGATTCGGATAGGGACGGCTTTGCAAATTTGCCTAGCTTTGGTGGTGGAACCGGGGATTTGAACAATCATAACATGATTCAGTTTGGTTGGTTGAATCTTACTAGTGCATGCAAATTCTTTGGTGACAAATGAGTGCGATGCACCAGAATCAAACAACACTCTTGCAAGTACTGAATTAACAGAAAACATACCCAGCACGACGTCTGGCGCTTCCTGAGATTCTTCAGCATGCATGAGAAAAAGACGGCCGTTGCGGTTGAGTGAATTCCCTGGGGCAAATCTTCTTCCAGGCTGAACACGACGCTGCTGCTGAGATGGGGCATTGGCATTGGGGGTTGCGGCATTCTTCTTGGGGCACTCATTGGAGTAGTGACCCTTATTTCCACAGTCATAACAAGTCACTTGCGACTTGTCCTTTGTTGCAACAGGCACAACATTGCTTCCAGTCCTCGGGGCAGTGTTGGTGTTGGCGGTAGCATTGTTGTTGTTGAACTTGGGTGGGGCACGGTTGAAATTGCCAGAGTTGCCGGGGTTGTTGTGATTTCCTCCGGGCCTCGGGTTTCCACGGTTGGGATAGGTCGGACGGTTCATCGGGGGTCTGTTGGTTCTCGGGGCAAATCCTGGAGATGGGTTAGGGTGATACTTTGGGGTCTGATGGGTTCCTGGCCGATGCATCATGCAACGCTTGCGGTTCTCATTGGCTTGGTTGATCTTTCCTTCCATCTGGATGGCAGAGTCGACAAGGGCTTCAATATCAGCAAAGGGGATATTGACCAACACAGTCTGCATCTCATCGTGTAGACCATTCAAGAATCTCTCCTTCTTCTTGGCTTCGGTGTCGATCTCATCCGGTGCATACCTAGCTAATGACAAGAATTTGTCATGGTATTCCACTACGGTCATGCTTCCTTGCTTCAGTTCTCTGAACTCATCTCTCATTCTCTTGATCAAACCTGGTGGCGCATGGGTTCTGCTGAACTTGACCTTGAATTCCTCCCAGGTCATCATCTGTCCTCCGGTCATTGCACGAACACTGTTCCACCATGCTCTTGCATCTCCGGCTAGATAGTGGGTGGCGAACAGAACTTTCTCGTTAGCTTCCACTCCGGCGACTTCTAGGTTATTTTCCATGGTTTGCAGCCAATCATCGGCGTCTAGGGGCTCTTCCTGTAGGGTTCGCAGCATACAAAACAAAAAAATTCCTACGACGGGAACAACTATGTACCAAGATCTATCTACTAGATACAAACAACGGGCGGATGTATATCCGTAGAGAATGTACCCTTGAAGACCGACAAAGCTTAACGAGTCCAAACTCGTGGTTGATGTAGACGATCTCTTGCCGATCTCAAGATCGAGAGGAAGTCCTAGCGCCGCAAAACAGCAGCGCATCCGTGCTCGCACACACGTTCGAGGCACCGAGCAACCTCCGCCTCCTCGCTCTAGAGATGCAGCTGAAGCACAACTCTTTCTTGCCGAATAGCCACCGGGAACATCTATATCGCTAGTCCGAGACCATGGGGGATAAATTCTAGAGGGGGAGAGAGATCCTTCACGAGGAGGTGTGAGTGAGCAGTGAGAGGAGGGGCTCCTTATATAGGGGAGGGGGGCAGCCCAAGGGGGCATGGCCGCCGGCCATGGAGGGTGCCCCACCTCTCCCTCATTCATGTGGGTGGACACTCCACTCACAAAATGGCCCTTCAATTTTTCCACTCAAAAACCCAATCAAATTCCCATTAAATTTCCACCAAATTTAATGCAAACTCTCATTAAATAAAACTCTTTTATTTTATTCAGAATTTTGTCAATTAATTTAATGACAAACATTCACAAATAACCCCTTGCTAGAATTCTATTTCACATGCATAAACACTTTATGCAATTTCACCCGAAAACCTGTTTCGGTATCTAGTGAAACAAATTCCTGCGCTTGTTCATTCTTTCGGCATGAAACTTTTGCTCCAATTGGATGTCGGTGTCTCTTAAGTGTGTCACCCTACGGTTCGTGAATAATGCGGACATGATCGAGACCCCTCTCGGATCAATAATCAGAAGCGGGATCTGGAGACCCATACTGACTCCCACACATTCAACGATGACTTTCTTGTGATCGTCGGAACCTTTTACGCTAGTATCTTAATCCCTTTGTTCCGCGATATATTACATGTCCGAGATTCGATCATCGGTATCTCCATACCTAGTTTGATCTCGTTACTGACATGCACTCTTTTCTCGTTCCCGTGATATAACATTCTAGTGATCAAATCACTTGCTTGCAAGCTAATCAATGTGATATCACCGAGAGGGCCCAGAGTATATCTATTCGTCATTGGGATGAACAAATTCCACTCTCGATCCATGGGCCTCAACATAACACTTTATTAGTTCTGAATCCATCTTTATAATCACCCAGTTACGTTGTGACGTTTGATGTTATCAAGAAACTCTTCCGGTGTTAGTGATTGACATGATCTCATGGTCTAAGGATTAGGATCACTTCGTAATTTATTATAGCAATATAAACTCAATGACTTTGATCGTAATGCTATACTTCGGATGAATGTTCATCACACCATTACACTAATGTTGTGATCCCGTTATTAACAACATCCAATGTCCATGATCAGGAAACCTTGATCATCTTGTTAATAAACGAGCTAGTTTATGAGAGAGGCATAACTAGGAACTTCCTTTTTGTTTATTAAACACACATGTATTAATGTTTCCGTATTAATACAATTATAGCATGTAAAATAAACATTTATCATAAACAAGGAATACGATAATAACCACTTTATTATTGCCTCTCGGGCATATTCCCTTCAGTCTCCCACTTGTACTAGAGACAATAATCTAGTTTGAAAACTTTGTGTATTGAACACCTATGGCTTTCTGGTATTCCAAATACGCAACTTCAAGTGGTTAACATAATCTACGGATCTGACACTTTCAGGTCCGTGTGTATTTGCATGTCTTTGCGTCTTCACGCATCACTCATTCTCCAATGAGATGGCATTGTATAAATTTGGTCTTTTGGTGAGACCTTTAGTTCCTTGGGGTTAAAACATGTCGATACTATTGTCATACAATATATCTTTAGTGTTAGCCCGTTGTGAACCACACCTTAGTTTGATAACAAACTTCTTGACACAAATTCCCTCCTTTGCTGCTACTATAGCAGTCATATACTTAACCTTTTTGTTGTAGAATTCGTCACAATGTCTTAACTATGGATTTCTTCGAAATCCATCATGGAATCTTCTTTCCATTACATTGTGCCACCCATAGTTTAAATTGAGATAAACTTAATTTGTTTCTTGTGACAAAACTAGTATCAATGTAACGCTTTACAATGAACTATTTGTAATTGTTTGTCACCTCTACACAAATATATTCTTAGTTCTTCCAAAAGATCATAAGAATTTCCTTACTATTGTCCAATGATCATTTTATGATTCATTCTGGTATATGCTCATAACACTTAGAGCATAGGACATATCTGGATGTGTACATATCATGGTATGATTGATCAAAACATTCTCGTGATTTCACTCATCAAGTGTCAAAGCACTTGAATCTTGTTTCACTTATCAAGTATCGATACACTTGAATCTTAATTCAATTCCTCTTCATGCAATAAGAACTGTTTCTTGTCGTTTCTATATTGAACTCCTTCAATATCTCATATATGTACGTTTGGCACAACCATATTGGCGTCACATTCTATCCACTATAGACATTCACGCTAAATATTCGGGTTTTGCCTAAGTATTTCATCAAAATGAAATTCTTAACCTTTGTCAATAAAAGATACATCATTTCTAATCAACAAGATGTCCTCCACATAATGTATTAGAAATATGTCTCAGCGCTCCCACTTAATTTCTTGCAAATGCAAGCATCTTCATCGTCTCCTGATGAAAAACTCCTTTTTCATCATGGTGAAGATTCCAACTCCGCGATGCTTACTTCAACCGTTGAAGTTTGCATGCCCTTTTAGCATCCTTTGAATTTAACAAAACCCTTTGGACCGTGTCATGTACGCGTCCTAGGTAACCATTCTATTAGAAGAACTTTGTTTTGTTTATTCATCTACCATATACCAAATTATATGTAGTGATTGATACTTTAATCTGTCCAGACTAAATATCGCTATGAAAGATCAAATCTTGTCATAGTCAACTCCTTGAACATTGTCATAAAATACTTTACGGCATGTCGACTATTTCATAGATGTGAAACATCCATGTCTGTTTCTTTATAGATCCAAATACGACCGATAGGTTTTTACACATTTCCGGAGGGTCTTCCAAGTTCAAAACTTGATTTCTCGTGTATGAAACTATCACGGATTTTGTGGCTTCAAGCCATTTGACGGAGTCAGGGCCCATCATCGCTTCTTTGCATGTAGTCGGTTCATCATTGTCAAACAATAATAATTTACTCTCAAATCTTAGCATTTGATTGTTTATCCGACCGACTTGGTTCAATAAGAACTTAGATCTCCGTGACCACAACCTTTTGAGGCACATAAGCTATGAGCATTATGGCAGCCCCCAGAATGATTTCCGGTGCTGCGCAACTCAGCACATTTAGCTAAGGTTCGTTAACCTTATCAAAATTCTATTGTCCTCCCACTTAACTTTTATGAAAAATTCCTTCTTCAAGAAACTTCACATTTCAAGCGACAAACCCTTTTGTCCTCTATGTTATGGAGGAATAACCAATTGTTATTCGAAATAACCTACAAAGACATGCTCATCCGACTTTGGTTGTAAGCATCTTACTTATGTTTAACATACCAAAATTTAAGAAATGACAACTTGGGTTTTACCCCAAACCATAACTTCCATGGTGTCATTTCAACGGATCAAGATGGAGCTCTTTTCAGTGAAAAAGCGGTAGTCTCTAAAGCTTTAATCTTTTAAAACATAATGGCAGTTTTATAAATAACACCTTTGATCCAACCATGTTAAACAAGGTTTCATTACAAATCTCAAACACTCCATATTCCTATGGTGTTTCGCGATATGTAAATCTAGGTATTTTGCTAAACTTGCAACACAAATAAATCCCTTTATGATAGAATCATAATTCATTTATTTTCTTGTTACACTTGTAACTCAAACAAATCCCTTATGATAAAATCATAAACCATTTATTTTCTTGTTACAATGATTTTTCACTTCATCTTGAAAGTCTTTGAAACGTTTTTCAAATATTTCATAATTCTTTCTCATTAAGTGAATATTCAGCATATGAAGTTGAAATCCATCGCTTACGACTATATATAATGGAGTACATACATCGATATGTATAAATTCCAATAATTTAGTCATTCGTTCTTCTTTGGCCTTTGAACGAAGTTTTAATTATCACGTGGAAAGTCTCACAAGCGTAACTTGATCAAATCAAAGACTCCAAAAATCCATGAATATGAAGATTCTTCATGTTTTCTTTCCAATATAATTTAAACAGCGATGTCACTTTGTAAGTGATCTTTCAATCATTTGTCTTGCGACATTTTAGCATTAGGTTTTATGGATGTGATTTCTCCAACTAGATTTATAAATCATCCATCTTATATGGAATACGGTAATTATTTGAACAACTTTTGTTATCATAATACATGATTCAAATAACAATTATTAAAACAAATCTTAAAGTCAAGCTTTGATGTCAACGAGAAATACAAACAACGGTTTGTTTGTTTTCGATGAACATCATCACATATTCTCTTGCTAGTTACTTAGGCCATTGTGGTTCATGAATTGCGTCGTTCCGTATGAAATTTCATACCAACCAATTTGGTATACAATACCCAAGAACCACATTGTTTAACAAGCAAAGAATACAACCATAACATGTATATCATCCATATACCTAAATTGGATATTTCCAATCTTTTCTTTTCTGCCAAATATATTTTATAGATTCTCTTTCAGCATTTCCTTTTATTTTTAAAAGAATCTATCAACATCAACAGTGGCGCCATATACATGACACATAGTCCAAAGCATGTATATTCAAATAATAATACCTTTGGACTTGCACTTTGAAGTGTATCACCATCATCAAAATGATCGGCATTCTTTCAAAATCCATTCTTTAGTAATCTTTTAGTGTAGTAAACACTTTTACATACATCTTCTATTCATCCTTATCATGACGACTTTCATGATCAAGCTACTGTAGCTTATAAAGGCGAATCGTGAGTATAACATTACTTTCCAAAACCCTTTTGGATGATTAGGATGTCTAGCATCACCAACCTTCGTAAATTCTCATCCAATATGAGAACATATATTATACTCTATCATATTGCAACCAAAACATTGTTTCAGATATCGTTATATCTGCCACACATGATGGTTTCTGAAACAATTCTTTCAGCTCCTAGATAAACTTGATATTAAAACAATCAAGAATCATGGAGGCAAACATGATACTTAAGATACTAACACTGGAATTGTTACTCTCAATTTAATACCAACTATTAAATTTCACGGAGTAAATAGAGTTTGCTGAAAGTTTGCAATAGGACTTTAAACTTTAGATTGACACTCAACACAATACGATACCAGTTCGTAAAGCATATATCCAGAATTCTATAGTTCTATTTTCTCAATTACAACTATGCATAAGGTGGTGAACGAATGCCAATGACTACAACAAATTATGAAAATTCACTTTGATTTAATTTATGATAAATTGAGTTCTACTAATCCAAATTAGAAATGAACTCCCACTCAAAAACGACATCCCTCATGTCTTTTTGGTGATTACATGAACCAAATCCACTACACCAAGTCCGATCATCACGTGAGTCGGTGTAGTTTCAAAGGCGAGCATCAAATGGGCATCATATCTACTATATGACTCATGCTTAACCTTTCGGTCCGTGTTCCGAGGCCATGTCTGTACATGCTAGGCTTGCCAAGTAAGAACCTTAGTATTCGCGTGTGTAACTGTCTTACACCCGAAATATGGTCGTGGATCCAAAAACACCCGATCATCACGTGATGTCTTGGAGCGATGAGAACATAATCGATGCATACTAAAGGAAGAACACATTCTTATCTTGATATTTAAATGAGGGATCATCTTATTATGCTAATAAAACGCCAAACAAGCAATATAAGATGCTATCAAAACATCACATGTTTATAAGTGAAATGATATGGTTCCCGCATATGATCTCCATCATGTGCACCGTGGTATGATCTCTATCATACTTTTATGTGTAAGGCCAAGGTCTATGGAACTTACATGCTATGTGTGTTGTAAGAGTATCATCTCATACTTTTACTTACAACATCACCATATCATAACACTAGCCCAGCAACAATCTAAACTAGACGCCTCTAATTTATCCATTGCAAGTTTTACGTGGCTTAGGGATTTCGAAGATAGAATCGTTCTTACCTACGAACATGAACCACAACGAGGATAACCAAATTGTTGACCACTCGTTGCAAATTAGATATTGACTATAGTAGGAGAGACAGACACCCGCTAGCCACTTATGCAAAACTAGTTGCATGTCAAGCGTGGAACAGGTCTCATGTGCGAGGACATGTAAAGTTTGTCCGGGCCGCTTCATCCCACTATGCCACCAATATCCAAAGTACAACTAAGAAGCAATAAAATGATCATCATCGCCCACATACTCATATGTCTACTACCCGTGCAAAGTATCTACGCATAGATCCGGCTCTGATACCACTGTAGGGTTCGCAGCATAGAAAACAAAAAACTTCCTACGATGGGAACAACTATGTACCAAGATCTATCTACTAGATAAAAACAACGGGCGGATGTATATCCGTAGAGAACATACCCTTGAAGACCGACAAAGCTTAACGATTCCAAACTCGTGCTTGATGTAGACGATCTCTTGCCGATCTCAAGATCGAGGGGAGTCCTAGCGCCGCAAAACAGCAGCGCATCCGTGCTCGCACACACGTTCGAGGCACCGAGCAACCTCCGCCTCCTCGCTCCAGCGATGAAGCGGAAGCACAACTATTTATTGTCGAATAGCCACCGGAAACATGTATCTCGCTAGTCCGAGACCATGGGGGATAAATTCTAGAGGGGGAGAGAGATCCTTCACGAGGAGGTGTGAGTGAGAAGTGAGAAGAGGGGCTCCTTATATAGGGGAGGGGGGAAGCCCAAGGGGGCATGGCCGCCGGCCATGGAGGGTTCCCCCACCTCTCCCTCATTCATGTGGGTGGACACTCCACTCACAAAATGGCCCTTCAATTTTCTCCACTCAAAAACCCACTCAAATTCCCATTAAATTTCCACCAAATTTAATGCAAACTCTCATTAAATAAAACTCTTTTATTTTATTCAGAATTTTGTCAATTACTTTAATGACAAACATTCACAAATAACCCCTTGCTAGAATTCTATTTCACATGCATAACCACTTTATGCAATTTCACTCGAAAACCTGTTTCGGTATCTAGTGAAACAAATTTCTGCGCTTGTTCATTCTTTCGGCATGAAACTTTTGCTCCAATTGGATGTTGGAGTCTCTTAAGTGTGTCACCCTACGGTTCGTGAATAATGCGGACATGATCGAGACCCCTCTCGGATCAATAATCAGAAGCGGGATCTGGAGACCCATACTGACTCCCACACATTCAACGATGACTTTCTTGTGATCGTCGGAACCTTTTACGCTAGTATCTTAATCCCTTTGTTTCATGATATATTACATGTCCGAGATTCGATCATCGGTATCTCCATACCTAGTTTGATATCGTTACTGACATGCACTCTTTTCTCGTTCCCGTGATATAACATTCTAGTGATCAAATCACTTGCTTGCAAGCTAATCAATGTGATATCACCGAGAGGGCCCGGTGTTTATCTATTCGTCATCGGGATGAAAAAATTCGACTCTCGATCCATGGGCCTCAACATAATACTTTATTAGTTCTGAATCCATCTTTATAATCACCCAGTTACGGTGTGACGTTTGATGTTATCAATAAACTCTTCCGGTGTTAGTGATTGGCATGATCTCATGGTCTAAGGATTAGGATCACTTTGTAAGTTGTTATAGCAATATAAACTCAATGACTTTGATCGTAATGCTATACTTCGGATGAATGTTCATCACACCATTACACTAATGTTGTGATCCCGTTATTAACAACATCCAATGTCCATGATCAGGAAACCTTGATCATCTTGTTAATCAACGAGCTAGTTTATGAGAGAGGCATAACTAGGAACTTCCTTTTTGTTTATTAAACACACATGTATTAACGTTTCCGTATTAATACAATTATAGCATGTAAAATAAACATTTATCATAAACAAAGAATACGATAATAACCACTTTATTATTGCCTCTCGGGCATATTCCCTTCACTTCCAACTTAGTGAAAACGGGTGGGTTGGTGTTCTGGAAATTCTTGAGCTTAGATCCATGGTTGTCATGATTTCCTCGGCCTTGATTGTTGTGGGCTAGCTGAGCTATCTGCTGAAGGGTGGCTAGGTTGGCTTAACGTTCGGCTCTTTCAGCTTCGCGGTCAGAAACCAACATTTGCAGGATCTGCAACATCAGGTCCGGGGATGAACCACTTCCTCCGCGTGGCATCTGAAGATTGAGATGGATCATGAGAAAAGAGGGAAATTTCTAAGGTTCAGGGACTTTGAAAAGTTTTTAAAGTTTGACTCAGATTTTCTAGCAACTTTCTTTTCATTCATTCATTCATAGCCCACGATACAAACACACACCACAAAACAAGAAAAATAGATGGTTTTAAGAACCATTCTGGAAACTACGATACAGTGGGACCGAATACAACTCACTACGCTGGTGCTCAAGTGCTACTACTCCTTGGAGTCGGTGTAGTCGTCATCCTCATCATCATCGTCATCATTGATGAAGGCAAAGTCATCCTCATCTGTGAAGAAGTTCATAGCCTGATCCTCCAGAAAATCATCATCATCGCTGAGATAGGAGTAGGGGTCTCCACGAAGATCCTCTCCGGCATTCTCTCTTTCCTCCAACTGCATGTCTCTCTCGTGGATGGTCTCCTCCAAATCCGAGATATGGTGGCGAAGACGGGCAATGATGCGCTCCTTCTTGTCTAGCTGACGGCAGCGAGACTTGCGACCCTTCGCTAGCATGGCGATGGTCTGATCCTTCGTCTTGATGATGGCGGACTTGTGGTTAGAGTAGTCACGACAATTGTCCAATTCCTGCTGACGATCGTACATCATGAAGCTGAGGTGGTCCAACTGAGTCTTCAGCTCGTGGTGGTATGGGGCTTCCAGTGGTTGTCCCATAGCATCACTCCTTGGACAAAATCCACAGCGGGTACCCTTGATCTAGTTGATACTCTGCCCACACAGACGGGCAAGAGTTTCCTGCATGGCCCTGGCAAGTCCATCGAGCCAGTTGTTCTCTCTTAAGGTGAACTGAATTCCATCGGCAGTGGGAGGTTCAATCTTTCCTCGGAGACTTGCTGGTCCAAATCCCGCTCAAATATAAGGTCTCCTCCATTCCCCAAATGATAAAAATTGTTGTACTTCACGTCCATCTAAAAGAATATAGGATGAGTAAGTTAGTAGAGTGATCAAGTGTGTCGAATTTTAGGTATTTTGCAAGAGTTTGTGAGGATCATATTTTTTATGAAAGAAACAAAGTGATAAGAATGGGAATAAGTTTTTGTAAATATTTGCTTCCTTTGGTTTTGAAACTAAGTTTTTGATTCAAACGTCCAGTCTAACTAGGGTCTCCTATGGTCAGGATGGATCTGATACCAACTTGTCAACGCCCGGATTTTTAATCCCAGATGCTTGTTATGCCATACATCGCAATCCCAGGATTACCATTTTTGCGAGACATAACAGAATTGGATACCACAGTACATCATCCATTACAAACCATACATAAGGTCTTACACAAATAAGGATCTCATGATACAGTTCTTAATACAACTCAAGCAGCGGAATATGTAATAATAACGATAGCGTAGGCGAAGCTCCATCTTCGGGGTCACAGGCAATGCTGACGATGGGAGATGATCCTAGTTGTCATAACCTTCCTGGGGTCCATCATCCTGGTACTCCTCTTCATAGTCTGGGCACGGGAATATCCAGGGACAAAGCCATGAGTACTCTTTAAGTACTCGCAAACTAATACTAACAAGTGAAGGGTTTTTTTGTAATAGGACACTAAGATCTATGGTTGTTTTGCAAAAAGCCAGATTTACCTCTACTAAGTTCAGAAGCAAGAAAAGCTAGTTGAAATTTTATAACACCTAAGTGGGAACTTGTATTTCATATCACAACTCTGTTGTGGTAAAGTCAAAATCTCAATCCATTTCACAAGTCCTTTTGAAAACATCTGACGGGGGAACAATATGGCCACTCCAACTGTCCATAACCACGGACGCGGCTATTCGAATAGTTTGACACTCTGCATAGGTTGTACACTTTCACCACAACATTCGATACATCCATCAGGAACAAATCCTGAATTCACCATACTCAGTATGCGGATAATCAATCCTAACCTTTCCATTACACGCCCTAGTATAAGCACCTCTCTTGTGAGTTTGGCCTCCCAACCATGACCATCTGTCATCTTGGGTACTGCACAGGTGGACAATCTTCACAAGGTAGCCTCAGCTCAGACCTTGGCCGTGAGGGAACCCATACTAAGGTATATAAGTTTTCAGTCAAGCCCTACCCAATTTTCGGGTATTGTGGTTGTACGGTAAAATTTGGAATGGTATCGCATCCAGACAACCATCAGTTTTATAAAGAGATAAGGCTCATGCCTTAACATTTTCATCATCCAAATCAATATATGTATATATGAATGTACAAATCAAAACATCGCTTTTTGAGTCATCATCTTATCAAACTCTACTTAATCTCATGGTTTTCCCCTTGTCTTTTGATTGCCAATTGATGTTGCTACATTGTTCCATGCCACACATACAAGAACATTTTCATGTGGTGAATGTGCTCTCTTTTGGCACTGGATTTCCATTGCCTTTGAAAAAAACCTAGTAGATTAAACATCTCACTTTATAATTAATGACAAAAGGGATATAGGATTCCCACACTCCAACCTCCTCACTCTTGTGCTTCCTCCTCTACCTAAGTCATCTACCTTGCTATCTGAAAATATGGTCCTACCTTCACGCTTACCAGCCAATATGACACTTTGGAGTGATTGTCCACGCCAACAAACAACCCGAATGACTTGCCATACAAATTAGTCATGTATGTTGCGTCGAACGTGACTACATCCCCAAAATACTTGTATTGAGCCCTGTTACTACCGGTTGCCCACATCAGGTTTATAATGCAGCTCTCATCGTCCGACTGCACTAGGTAAGTGAAATAAGGGTCCTTCCCTGTCCGATTGCACTCAGTAAGTGAAATCAAGGTCTTTCCCTGTCCAACTGCACTCGGTAAGTGAAATCGGGGTCTTTCCGTCCTATTTTAACAAACACTTCTTTGGTCTTCTGTCAGTCATTGTCTGACTGACTATGACCTATATCTTATCACACATATTCGTAAGCATGTTTTTGGTGAACTGGACATTTTCCATGCTACTAAGAATCCTACCTTCTATGGCATACACTTTGCTGATGGACATTTTCTAGGTTTATAAGATAGCTCTGTATGCATCTTCTACGCCAAGTTTGAATACAGATGTGTACAGTACATGATATGCATACTCTGATCAAATATTTACCAAGGATGGATAAGCTCTCTGCGATCAATAAAAATGTATGAGTCTAGCTGAATCTATAAAGTCACACTACACAGTTGTCTATACCAATAATAGAATATGATGTCTTTTTACTAATACTCCCTCTGATTTCTTCATATGTGCGCTCTAACTCTGCTGCTCTTTCTCAGTGAGTTTCCATTTTTTTCACTCTTCGCAGAAACCTCTACTTGCTTCAGAGAGAATGTTTTCTCTTCGGTTATCCCACACATAATTTTTATGTTAGCCAAGTTTAGCAAAATAGCATTTGAATCTTGATCAGAAACCCTCACAATGCTAATTAACTATGGATGTCCAGTTATACAAAGTGATCCTATCTTTTATAACAGACCATAATAATGCCCAAGCTCATTCAGAGAAAGCATAGCAGGGGAAGGCTATTCCTCAACATAGTTTATTAGCGCTAATTTGTATACTTCATTTATAGTTTTATATAAGATCGTGTTTACCAAGGATAGGTGTGCGATCCTTTCTCAAGAGATGACAGAAGTACAACTGATTTGTGCATTGTGGTGGATCTGAGACATGCACAATTTATAATCAGTAAATTACTTCCTATCGATGGGGTATCGGGATCAAATATTTATGTTGGATGTTGCACAAATTTGACTCCTTATAAAAGGAGACCTACATTGTGTCAACCATTGTGATATGTGTCATACTCTAGGCATTGAGATTTCTCTTTTCATCATATGGGAAGCATGCATCAGGGCGTCTACATGCATACCATGAAGTAGGAAAATAAAACATATGCCAATCTTTACTATTAAATGGGAGAAGTTTATCATAACGAGAGTCTTTTCAGAAACTCGGGTAGGGTCAAATTCTTATATCAGGATGTTACTTGCACAAAATTTAAAATAAATAGCCAGATTACTAAATACATGTTTCTAAATTGAGCCTATCACAACCAATATGCACTCACTGTTTCTTAATAGATCCATGCAGAAGGTGAATGCAACAATATTTCAGTGTGGAAAGTGGTATTTTAACTGCAATATTGGGGTTCCCTCTTGGACTGCAATATATGTTTCCCTAGGATTCGCCTGGCGCAAGTCTAGAGTACTTAATATGGACATATCACAACAATATGCACTATCTGGTTGCAAAATGAAGCTTCAGATTTGTGCTGAAGGGGTAACATGTGCTAATCCAAAGTTGTGTTGACATGGTAGATTAATTAAGGTGTTAACTGACTGAAAGTGCTTTGGTCAAGGACAGAATAAGCAAGACAAGAAGCCATCAATTATGCTTGGTCCAAAAATAAAGTACATAGATAAATTTGTTCAGATTGAGCACACAGGAACGCAATCTCTGCACCACAATTAACATGATCGATCAATGCCTGCAATATTCCACCACAATTCGCATGAATGATCTAATGCGTATCATAAAGGACCCCTTTATAAAAAAATTAGTCATCCTAAATAGTAGTTTGATATATAGAATTATAGGGAAACTCACAGGTTATACATGAAGTTCACTGTGGATGAGCAGGTGGTTGACTTTGTAGGAGCGCAGGTCCAAGGCGTGGCACCAGCGGAGCAGAAGCTGGTAAAGGTAAATGTGGCGGCCGAAGAGTGGGTTGCACTCGCAGTGGCCACTCATTGCATGATCGAGGCCGACCCGGTGCTCCTCTTAGCTCCGCCCACATCGGAACTCTGCGCTCGCCATGGCCGTCCATAGCAGGATCGAGGCCGGCTCGGTGTTTCGCTCAGCGCCGCCCACGTCGGCAACTCTACGCTCGCCGCGACCGTCAACTGCAGGATACAGGCTGGCCCGATGTTCCCCTTCAGAGGCGATTACAGCCGTGCATGAAGGCGGTGGTGCCGGCGAGTTGACCAATTCACCTAGCTCCCGCTTCTGTCTGCTGCACCACAATGGGAAATTGGAGAGACGGTTCAGAGGAGGCCCACATGTCGCCGTCGGTCGACCATGGAGCGCTGGACTGATGGAGCCGGTCACCCCTGTCGTGTTCTTCGCCCCGTGTACCTACAGAGCGAAGACGGGTGCGAGAGGTCTACGGGGCTGGAAGACCACAACACCCTACCTCGCCAGAGGAGGGACCTGCATCGCCGCCTATGGATTTTGGGATTGGTTCCTAGGCGCGCGTGCTGGACTGTTGTGCGGCGATCTCAGACCATGCTATGCTCGAGGCGCCCCGGAAGTAGGTCGTCGGGATGTTAGTGGCGGCTGGGAGGAGGGGCGGCTGGGGGCCCGGGCAAGATGGGAAGGGCGTATGGGGGGCAATGGCAAGATGGGAAGGGCGTATGGGGGGCAATGGCAAGATGGGAAGGGCGGCGGCGGCAGAACCTTGTGCTATGGTTCACGGGAGGAGGTCAAGAGATGATGCATCGTGAGCCTTTCTTAGGTTTTTCCAATTTCCAATTAGCGGTGGCAGAGAAGCGTAATAAACTAAATCATCATCAGATGTAGATCAGATGGTCGAGATTGCTTTAATGTTTGATGTTTGAGGGCGACCTACGATCACCAACATTCTTTTAATAGTAAAGATACATCGCAATCCCAGGATTACCATTTTTGCGATACATAACAGAATTGGATACCACAGTACATCATCCATTACAAACCATACATAAGGTCTTACACAAATAAGGATCTCATGATACAGTTCTTAATACAACTCAAGTAGCGAAATACTTAATAATAACGGTAGCATAGGCGAAACTCCATCTTCGGGGTCACAGGTAATGCTGACGATGGGAGATGATCCTAATTGTCGTAACCTTTCTGGGGTCCATTATCCTGGTACTCCTCTTCATAGTCTGGCCACGGGAATAGCCAGGGACAAAGCCATGAGTACTCGCAAACTAATACTAACAAGTGAAGGGGTTTTTTGTAATAGGACACTAAGCTCTATGGTTGTTTTGCAAAAACCCAGATATACCTCTACTAAGTTCAGAAGCAAGAAAAGCTAGTTAAAATTTTATAACACCTAAGTAGGAACTTGTATTTCATATCACAACTCTGTTGTGGTCAAGTCAAAATCTCAATCCATTTCACAAGTCCTTTTGAAAACATCTGACGGGGGAATAATATGGCCACTCCAACTGTCCATAACCGCGGACGCGGCTATTCGAATAGTTTGACACTCTGCAGAGGTTGTACACATTCATCACAACATTCGATACATCCGTCAGGAACAAATCCTGAATTCACCATACTCAGTATGCGGATAATCAATCCTAACCTTTCCATTACATGCCCTAGTATAAGCACCTCTCCTGTGAGTTTGGCCTCCCAACCATGACCATCTGTCATCTTGGGTACTGCACAGGTGGACAATCTTCACAAGGTAGCCTCAGCTCAGACCTTGGCCGTGAGGGAACCCATACTAAGGTATATAAGTTTCCAGTCAAGCCCTACCCAATTTTCGGGTATTATGGTTGTACGGTAAAATTTGGAATGGTATCGCATCCAGACAACCATCAGTTTAATAAAGAGATAAGGCTCATGCCTTAATATTTTCATCATCCAAATCATCCGGTGTTCGGAAACACATGCCAAAACATTTCAGTAGAATGATCCATCATTCCAAGGTTTTCATAACCATTTTCCACCAAGTATTCTCATCTAAAGTTGATAAAGTTTTATGCTTAGCACTAGCATCTACAAGTGGAGGGTGAGTACTAATGAGGGGTGGTAAACAAGTGGAGTTTAACTAAGTACAATCTCATGCCTTAGGGTGACATCAAGATTATCTAGCTTAGACCAAATTTAATGCTTTTATGCAACCTTCAATTATCTTTCTAGTATCTACAATTCACTTAAGTAAACTCTAAGTAATAGCTTTGATAAAGAAATAAAGTAGAAAGCTTGTAGGTAAAACTAGGATTGGGTTATCAAGTGAGTAATGATCATATATGCTTTAAGGCATATAGTTTGCATGGTAACAAGCAAGTATTAGCTTGCATAAGTCAACTTGATTAGTAAGGCTTGCATCAGTATCAATATAAGCTTGCTAAAGTAGAGTATCTTGCAAGTGTTAGTTTGCCTTGTGTAGAGCAGTGGTTGAAGTTCTCCTCGGCTTCTTCTTCGTAGTATCCTCCTTCCTCCTCGTATCCTTGGTCGGTACTAGCGTCTTTGAATAAATACGAGGTACACAATCACCAAACAATACTTAACTACTTTCAATCATCACATAAAGGTGCACTATAGATGATCTAGTATCATCACTAATATTACAAGATTAAAGCCTTGGTCTTATTGATTTTATTTTTAGAAAAGTAATTTCTACTCATTGAAAAACTACTTAAGATTTAATATTCTCCAAACCAAATATGGGATCATGTTGACACATGTCATCACCACATATTGCAGTACATGGGAACGTGATTTAAAGTGGTGTCACAATTTAATAAGGTTTAACCTTTTTATTTTAAATCATTAAAGTGGCTAGAAATGCCTATGTGGTATTCTTTTATTACTTGGACATTATTTCTATAAGTAAACCCATGTGTTTTTATATATTCTGAAAGATATGATCAAATGTGATTTTTGAGAGTTGGAATCAACTCAAAAGCTATTATGGTTGAAATTTGAAAAATGTTTGAATGCAGAAAAGCTTCTGCCTTGTTATTTTTACAAAGGTTGATCTATAGATTCAAATGATTTGAATCCAACGGGCTTGGATTAAGCATTTCAGTACCTTTCTAACAAAATTGGTTTCATTCAATTTGGTTCACTGAATCGAGCTGGGTTGATTTTTAAAACTAGGTACAGAACTATGTTTGAACTTAAAAAGAAAAAGCTAAATTCAAACGAGTGGGATGCGCGGGAAAGGTTAATGCGCCGACCCAGTGTCACTCTACAGCGTGGGGCGCAACTGACAGGGGGGTCTACTGGTCGGTGGCTCTTTAAACGCGAAGCTGTACGGGGCGATGTGGTGCGTTGGATTAGAATGAAGATCGACAGCTGAGGGTCGTCGTCGACGATGAATAAGTCACCGGCGAGCTCGAACCCTAGCGACTCAGTGGGGGTGCATAGGGGGCATGCCGGGGCTCCAGTGACGACGGCGAGGCAGACAAACGACGAAGCCGTCGCCGACGAACTCAGGGGTGGTCACGACAGCTTCGGGGGTGGTCGAAATCAACGGCTCCTCTTCTCTTCTGCAGCGGCGAGCTCCGGCCAAATTCCGGCGATGCGCTGCTCGCCTTGATCCCGCTAAGGGGTGGAACGATCAGTGAGGTGAGGGGAGTGAGATTGTGTGAATAAATCGAGCGCGGGTCGTCTCCTTTTATAGGCTCGACGGTGAGACCGAGAGGGATGGGCTTGCGACGGTGGCGACACGGCTACGGGCGGCTAGAGGCATGGCTGCGGTTGGTGTAACACCCTCAGAATCGGACCTATGCAAGTTTAAGCGAAACCCGCATAGAAACGATTCAAAGGTGCCCACCAGGCACTTTCGTGCGGGTGGAAAACGAAGTAATAACATTACACAACAGTCCTCGATGGGACCCACAGAACAGATATATATAACAGCGACTCCATGAGTCAAGAATACAGATATACGGTACAAATATCCAAATCACCTTGAAAAGACGGAGCGTCCGACTACGGACAAGATGCAAATGGGGCTAAGAGCCCTGAAGAATAACCAATGGCGTCCATAACCCTGCCCAGGCCAAGCCGGAAGGGTAACCCTGCTAACGACGTCGATCTCAAAACCTGCTTAAACAAAAGGGGTGCCGACAAAGGGCAAAGGAAAAAGAGGAGCGTCATTACTGAGGCCAGTACACGGCGAGACTAGATTTCGGCGGTCCTCGCCTACATAGGTATGGTGGACTGAAGCGGCAGCGGCAGCATGCACTAAACAACCTATAGAGACTCGATACAACTGGCGGCTATCAGAGAGGGGTAAGAAAGACCTATTCGGATCCAACCTGATGCTAACACTCAAACAATCCCATCCTGGTATTCCCCCTCGAGACCATCGAGGAAGTCAACCGAGGAACTCACACAGTTGGCAGTTTTATTTATTCAGTTATCGTTGCAGCAATTACTAGTCAGGTATAAATAATCGTCCTGATAAAATAAGCAGTGGGCCGTTTTAGTTAACCATTCCGTTGTAGTTGCAACAATTACTAATCAGATACAGATAACATGAGTTAAACCCAAAAACCCAGCAGTTGTTGGTACTTTTATTCAGCCATTCCGTTGTAGTTGCCATACTTACTAGTCAGGTACAATGGTCGCAAGCGACACTCAAAACAAGCAATTGTGGGCAGTATTATTTAGCCATTCCATTATAGTGAAGCTGATTACTAGTCATTATAAAGTCAAATTTATAGCAATAAACTTTAGTTATGCTTGTCTATGGTCGAGATACTGTGCTCCAAGTCGTCCATAACCGCGGACACGGCTTTCAGAAAGTTCTAACCCGGCCGGGGTGCACAAATAGCAACACACACACGATCAACCTCGGAAAAACCAAATCAAAACCCAACGAGGTCTTCACGACAGAGCAATCACAAAATTCAGAAATATTTCAGGGGGCCACCCCTTTGAGTAGATCCCGCAACGGAGTAAGCAAGCTCCGAGACGGACTCAAGGTTGCGCCAATGGCTATAAGCGACTGGGAACCCGAAAGTGTGGCTGGGCTTGTCGATACCGCGTAATCACTCCGCATACCTAAACAGTACAGTGTGCTCCTCGCACAATCGTAAATAAAGCAGTAAAACATGGCATAAGTACAGGATCGTAAATAAAACCTCAAACTAGTTGTGGCCCCAAGAAATAAGACGGAATCAAGCTCTGGCTAAGGGGGGCCCATACTCCCCATATGTGGATAGCGCGATAAACCAAGGAACAGGTATCAAGTACTCGGGGTCCTACGGGACACAAGTGGGCGTTCGGAAACCAAATGTTATCTATCACCCACCGATGCCTCTGCTTACTTCAATTTTAGTTGTTAAACAGGAATTAAAGTGAACAATAAGTAAAACTATGATCATCTCCAACATCAACATGCGGCAATTACTTCAACACTGTGGCACTTGACGACACGCAACAACACTTGAGCAAGCGACTACGGCGCGCAAGTCCAACTATCTACCAAACAACAGGTAATAGGATGTGTCCGAGGCAATATAGGGCTGCAAGGGATATCACGGGTACGGAAAACTAGAGCATCGCAACACAGATAGCAATAGATCAACAGGAGGGGAGTAAATACTATAAAAGTAAGATAGGTAGAAAGGGGGAGATGCTCGCCTGAAAACATTGTCGAAGGTTCAACCGAAGATCGGGGCGAAGCTCACATCAACTCAACGGCCTTATCCGCGAAGAACCAAAACACTAGAAGAAACACCGGGTGCAGTATTTAATACAACGGCAGAAGATCGGCATGATGCATGTATGATGTATGACATGGCAAGGTGCGATGCAATTAGGTCATATTAAGCGGAACCGGGGTCCCGACAATTTATTAAACGGTTCAAGTTATTTAGAAACCCCCGTAATTTAAATGTTGTTTAACATGGCCAAAATATAGTACCGGTTCGCTACATCAATTTAAATGAGGCCAATATAAGGCTGGATTTGCCCGCATATGGGCCCCCAAACCACATGAATGTATGCATGCGAGATGGATGACAATTTAATATGCGACAAGGTTATTATATTGTAAAATAGGGTTCTCGGATAAGAGGTTCACACATTGGGGGCTCGACGATCTTGGGGTTCCGGGGTTCGGGGTCGGTCTCAGGGTCCAGGGTTCGACGGTTTCGGGATCCGGTCTCGGCGGCTCGTTCTCGGATACAGAGGTAGGTCTTGTCGCTTCCAGGGTGAAGCACTCGGCGTCCTCAAGGGAGTACTTGTCGCACATGTGGCCTTCGGGTTCTATGACGATGATCTTGTCGTTTCGATGCCGGGGTCCCGACGTCCGTGAAGAGAACCTTGTCGCCTTTGGACGAAGAACATGTCATCCCGTGGGTCCGTGTAGAAGTGCTCGATGATCCATGACGGAGGTCTCCGGTTCGGCTTCGTTTTCCATGAAGGGGATCTTGTCGCTTGGTATCCGTGTGGGAGAACTCGAGGTCGATGGCGAACTCGTCCGGTAACGGGGTTTTCGGAGATCTTGGCGCGACACCGGTTACGGGATGTCGCGGCTTGGTCTTCGCATGCATGTCGGCGTTCTTCGGACTCCCGGAAGAAGTCCTTGATGTTTCCTGTCGTCGACTCTTTCGGAAGTGACAAGTCCGTGTTGGAGAGCTTGGTACTTGGCCATCGGACACCACATCTCTAGTACCATCGTCAACCTCACTTCTCCATATCAGGCATCGGCCACACATAGGCCAGGGAGACGCTGCAGGGGCCCGGGCGCGCTGGCCGGCGGCGGGAGGCGACAGCGAGGTGGTTGGGGCTCAGGCCGGCGACGGGGAAGAGCTCGGGGGCGCGGGGCCGGCTGCTGCAGCGCAGGCGCGGATGAGGGCGACGCGGGGTCCTGCTGCGGCGGCGCCTGGGGACGGGGCAGAGGCGGAGAGGAGCGGAGGGAAGCGGCCGCGGGCGGCGCTGGCGTGGCCGCGCGGAGGCGACGCGGGCGGCGCGCTGGCCGGCGGCGGGGCGAGCGCCTGAGGAAGACGGACCCGCGGGGGGTGCTGCGGGCGGGGCTGGCGTCGGTCGCGCGGAGGGCGAGGACGGCGGGCTGCGCGGCGGTCCTCGGGGGAGGCCGGTGGACGGGGGTCGAGGCGAGCAGCGGCGGCGGCCGGCGCGAGACGAGGCCACCGGGCGGCGGCGTCGCGCGGCGGAGGAGGGTCGGAGGAGGGCTGCGGCCGCGGGTGCCGGCGGGTGCGGAGGCGCGGCCGGCCAGGCGGGGCCTGGGGGTGAACGGCGGAGGCGGGGCTGCTGCGAGCCTGCGGGAGGAGCTTCGCCGGCGGGAACGGCGAGGCGCGGCGGTCCGGCGTGGCCGCGCGGAGGCGACGCGAGACGGGGCGGCCGCGGGGAGGCATGCGGGGCGTGAGCTGCGAGGGGGGGTAGGCGCATAGGGGAGGGCGGCGTCGCGCGGACGGCGGGCGGCCTGCGCGGGCGAGCGGGAGGGAGCGTGGGAGGAAGGAGAGAGGAGGGAGAGGGACACGCGGGGACGCGGGGTGGTTGGGGCCAGAGAGGTGGGCCGGGGCTGGTGGGTCCGGGGGAGAGGGTCCAGGCGGTGGGGGTGGGTGAGGTGTGACTGGCGCGCGCGCGTGGGGTGTGCTGTGTGTATGTGTGTGGCCCTGTGTGTGTTGGGTGTGTTTGCTGGATGGGTGAGGGAGTGGGGCTGATGAGAGAGAGAGAGGGAGGGAAGGATTAGGTGGCAGGGTAGGATTGGTTGAGGGGGGGAAGAGGGTGAGGTGGCAGCGGTCTATTGGGTGGGGTGAGGTGGAGGAAGGGGTTGGGTAGATTAACTGGTAGCTCTAGGATTTATAAGGGCGGTTAGGTGGACCGATTGTAACTTCCTGGGGGTGGTCGTTCGGGTCGGGTCGGCCCGTTCGACTGCCCCCACTAAAAATAATAAATATTTTATTTGTTTTAAACGGGCCGTATGCAAACCGATAGCGGCCAAAATAATTAATCCGGAGAACCGGGCTTTGCATTTGAATTAAGATGGGGCGTTTGGAAAACAAAACGGGCTTGCGAAAAATAGTTTTATGCGAACAATGCATGATGATGACGATGCAATGCACAAATTCAACGCTATTTTCTAGTAGTGGTTTTTGCGGGATGCCACATTTCGACACCACTAACAATGGATCTCGCCCTCGAGATGCGCCTCATGGTACCGGAAGGAAGGTCGGCGTTCTGCGTCTTCTTGCTTCGTGTAGATCCTCGCGACACCACTAACAAGAGGTCGTTGTCCGGGATCGTCGAGGGAACACTCCGGGATCAAAAAGGTCGAAGGTAGAGGCATCAACAAATAAAGCCACCTCTATCTTCCGTGGAAAGAGGGAACCGATGCATTCTCATTCACTTCAATGTACAAAAGCGAATAGAAGGGGTAGTCGGCATGGGGGCCAATCCATCACGCACCCAAACTATTACTCCGCACAATCAGTAGAAGGGAGCGCAACCATTCTCGGAATTAGACTGAAGATCTCGACAAGCGAGGTTTGGAAACAAAGGAGCGATGCGGACTCTGCATCGGATCTGACGTAGATGATGTTGTCGCGTCGGAAAACACCGGAAGGCACAAGCAAGGAACAAAGAATGGTAACACCGTAGACGGATTCCTCAAGCAGCATGAACACCGGATGGTAGAGCACCGTTATCAAAGAAGGAAGCGAAACCCTAAAGGTACGACGGAACCCAACCACGAGAATTCCTGGACTCGAAGAAAGAGACGAGAGCGGATTCAAAACTCGCAAAGGTAAGAGGAGAATAGCAGAGGGGTAAGGAATAAAATCAGACCTAATCAGAACTATCCAACCAATTTTCAAAAATAGTTTTGACACTCTAATTCGGCCGTTAGCTAGGTTATCCTACAGGCTGGACTTGTGGGGTATCGCAACTGCTGAGCTCTGATACCACTCTGTAACACCCTCAGAATCGGACCTATGCAAGTTTTAGCGAAACCCGCCAAACCCGCATAGAAACGATTCAAAGGTGCCCACCAGGCACTTTCGTGCGGGTGGAAAACGAAGTAATAACATTACACAACAGTCCTCGATGGGACCCACAGAACAGATATATATAACAGCGACTCCATGAGTCAAGAATACAGATATACGGTACAAATATCCAAATCACCTTGAAAAGATGGAGCGTCCGACTACGGACAAGATGCAAATGGGGCTAAGAGCCCTGAAGAATAACCAATGGCGTCCATAACCCTGCCCAGGCCAAGCCGGAAGGGTAACCCTGCTAACGACGTCGATCTCAAAACCTGCTTAAACAAAAGGGGTGCCGACAAAGGGCAAAGGAAAAAGAGGAGCGTCATTACTGAGGCCAGTACACGGCGAGACTAGATTTCGGCGGTCCTCGCCTACATAGGTATGGTGGACTGAAGCGGCAGCGGCAGCATGCACTAAAGAACCTATAGAGACTCGATACAACTGGCGGCTATCAGAGAGGGGTAAGAAAGACCTATCCGGATCCAACCTGATGCTAACACTCAAACAATCCCATCCTGGTATTCCCCCTCGAGACCATCGAGGAAGTCAACCGAGGAACTCACACAGTTGGCAATTTTATTTATTCAGTTATCGTTGCAGCAATTACTAGTCAGGTATAGATAATCGTCCTGATAAAATAAGCAGTGGGCCGTTTTAGTTAACCATTCCGTTGTAGTTGCAACAATTACTAATCAGATACAGATAACATGAGTTAAACCCAAAAACCCAGCAGTTGTTGGTACTTTTATTCAGCCATTCCGTTGTAGTTGCCATACTTACTAGTCAGGTACAATGGTCGCAAGCGACACTCAAAACAAGCAATTGTGGGCAGTATTATTTAGCCATTCCATTATAGTGAAGCTGATTACTAGTCATTATAAAGTCAAATTTATAGCAATAAACTTTAGTTATGCTTGTCTATGGTCGAGATACTGTGCTCCAAGTCGTCCATAACCGCGGACACGGCTTTCAGAAAGTTCTAACCCGGCCGGGGTGCACAAATAGCAACACACACACGATCAACCTCGGAAAAACCAAATCAAAACCCAACGAGGTCTTCACGACAGAGCAATCACAAAATTCAGAAATATTTCAGGGGGCCACCCCTTTGAGTAGATCCCGCAACGGAGTAAGCAAGCTCCGAGACGGACTCAAGGTTGCGCCAATGGCTATAAGCGACTGGGAACCCGAAAGTGTGGCTGGGCTTGTCGATACCGCGTAATCACTCCGCATACCTAAACAGTACAGTGTGCTCCTCGCACAATCGTAAATAAAGCAGTAAAACATGGCATAAGTACAGGATCGTAAATAAAACCTCAAACTAGTTGTGGCCCCAAGAAATAAGACGGAATCAAGCTCTGGCTAAGGGGGGCCCATACTCCCCATATGTGGATAGCGCGATAAACCAAGGAACAGGTATCAAGTACTCGGGGTCCTACGGGACACAAGTGGGCGTTCGGAAACCAAATGTTATCTATCACCCACCGATGCCTCTGCTTACTTCAATTTTAGTTGTTAAACAGGAATTAAAGTGAACAATAAGTAAAACTATGATCATCTCCAACATCAACATGCGGCAATTACTTCAACACTGTGGCACTTGACGACACGCAACAACACTTGAGCAAGCGACTACGGCGCGCAAGTCCAACTATCTACCAAACAACAGGTAATAGGATGTGTCCGAGGCAATATAGGGCTGCAAGGGATATCACGGGTACGGAAAACTAGAGCATCGCAACACAGATAGCAATAGATCAACAGGAGGGGAGTAAATACTATAAAAGTAAGATAGGTAGAAAGGGGGAGATGCTCGCCTGAAAACATTGTCGAAGGTTCAACCGAAGATCGGGGCGAAGCTCACATCAACTCAACGGCCTTATCCGCGAAGAACCAAAACACTAGAAGAAACACCGGGTGCAGTATTTAATACAACGGCAGAAGATCGGCATGATGCATGTATGATGTATGACATGGCAAGGTGCGATGCAATTAGGTCATATTAAGCGGAACCGGGGTCCCGACAATTTATTAAACGGTTCAAGTTATTTAGAAACCCCCGTAATTTAAATGTTGTTTAACATGGCCAAAATATAGTACCGGTTCGCTACATCAATTTAAATGAGGCCAATATAAGGCTGGATTTGACCGCATATGGGCCCCCAAACCACATGAATGTATGCATGCGAGATGGATGACAATTTAATATGCGACAAGGTTATTATATTGTAAAATAGGGTTCTCGGATAAGAGGTTCACACATTGGGGGCTCGACGATCTTGGGGTTCTGGGGTTCGGGGTCGGTCTCAGGGTCCAGGGTTCGACGGTTTCGGGATCCGGTCTCGGCGGCTCGTTCTCGGATACAGAGGTAGGTCTTGTCGCTTCCAGGGTGAAGCACTCGGCGTCCTCAAGGGAGTACTTGTCGCACATGTGGCCTTCGGGTTCTATGACGATGATCTTGTCGTTTCGATGCCGGGGTCCCGACGTCCGTGAAGAGAACCTTGTCGCCTTTGGAAGAATAACATGTCATCCCGTGGGTCCGTGTATAAGTGCTCGATGATCCATGACGGAGGTCTCCGGTTCGGCTTCGTTTTCCATGAAGGGGATCTTGTCGCTTGGTATCCGTGTGGGAGAACTCGAGGTCGATGGCGAACTCGTCCGGTAACGGGGTTTTCGGAGATCTTGGCGCGACACCGGTTACGGGATGTCGCGGCTTGGTCTTCGCATGCATGTCGGCGTTCTTCGGACTCCCGGAAGAAGTCCTTGATGTTTCCTGTCGTCGACTCCTTCGGAAGTGACAAGTCCGTGTTGGAGAGCTTGGTACTTGGCCATCGGACACCACATCTCTAGTACCATCGTCAACCTCACTTCTCCATATCAGGCATCGGCCACACATAGGCCAGGGAGACGCTGCAGGGGCCCGGGCGCGCTGGCCGGCGGCGGGAGGCGACAGCGAGGTGGTTGGGGCTCAGGCCGGCGACGGGGAAGAGCTCGGGGGCGCGGGGCCGGCTGCTGCAGCGCAGGCGCGGATGAGGGCGACGCGGGGTCCTGCTGCGGCGGCGCCTGGGGACGGGGCAGAGGCGGAGAGGAGCGGAGGGAAGCGGCCGCGGGCGGCGCCGGCGTGGCCGCGCGGAGGCGACGCGGGCGGCGCGCTGGCCGGCGGCGGGGCGAGCGCCTGAGGAAGACGGACCCGCGGGGGGTGCTGCGGGCGGGGCTGGCGTCGGTCGCGCGGAGGGCGAGGACGGCGGGCTGCGCGGCGGTCCTCGGGGGAGGCCGGTGGACGGGGGTCGAGGCGAGCAGCGGCGGCGGCCGGCGCGAGACGAGGCCACCGGGCGGCGGCGTCGCGCGGCGGAGGAGGGCCGGAGGAGGGCTGCGGCCGCGGGTGCCGGCGGGTGCGGAGGCGCGGCCGGCCAGGCGGGGCCTGGGGGTGAACGGCGGAGGCGGGGCTGCTGCGAGCCTGCGGGAGGAGCTTCGCCGGCGGGAACGGCGAGGCGCGGCGGTCCGGCGTGGCCGCGCGGAGGCGACGCGAGACGGGGCGGCCGCGGGGAGGCGTGCGGGGCGTGAGCTGCGAGGGGGGGGGGTAGGCGCATAGGGGAGGGCGGCGTCGCGCGGAAGGCGGACGGCCTGCACGGGCGAGCGGGAGGGAGCGTGGGAGGAAGGAGAGAGGAGGGAGAGGGACACGCGGGGACGCGGGGTGGTTGGGGCCAGAGAGGTGGGCCGGGGCTGGTGGGTCCGGGGGAGAGGGTCCAGGCGGTGGGGGTGGGTGAGGTGTGACTGGCGCGCGCGCGTGGGGTGTGCTGTGTGTATGTGTGTGGCCCTGTGTGTGTTGGGTGTGTTTGCTGGATGGGTGAGGGAGTGGGGCTGATGAGAGAGAGAGAGGGAGGGAAGGATTAGGTGGCAGGGTAGGATTGGTTGAGGGGGGGAAGAGGGTGAGGTGGCAGCGGTCTATTGGGTGGGGTGAGGTGGAGGAAGGGGTTGGGTAGATTAACTGGTAGCTCTAGGATTTATAAGGACGGTTAGGTGGACCGATTGTAACTTCCTGGGGGTGGTCGTTCGGGTCGGGTCGGCCCGTTCGACTGCCCCCACTAAAAATAATAAATATTTTATTTGTTTTAAACGGGCCGTATGCAAACCGATAGCGGCCAAAATAATTAATCCGGAGAACCGGGCTTTGCATTTGAATTAAGATGGGGCGTTTGGAAAACAAAACGGGCTTGCGAAAAATAGTTTTATGCGAACAATGCATGATGATGACGATGCAATGCACAAATTCAACGCGATTTTCTAGTAGTGGTTTTTGCGGGATGCCACAGTTGGTGATCGACGGGCGGTCTCCTGGTGATGCTCTAAGGTTTAAATGTGCGTGTAGGGGCGGTGGCAAACGGTCGGTAACGCGCGATGCTCTGCGAGGCAGAGGCGGCGAACTCTGCGGCGAGCGGTGGCTACGGGGTACGGGCGGTGAAACGATCATGTCTGGTGGTCTCCTGGGACGGTGGGGTGCATGCTGGCGGGCGGCGAGGGCTCGAGGTGGTCGGGTTGCGTGGGAACGGCGCGTGCTCTGCGGTGCGCGTCAGCATGGTCGACAGCGGCACGGGCGTGGCGTTCCTGGCGGTTCTGGTCGTTGTCTTCGAGCTAGGGCTGGTCGAGAGGGGGCGGTGAGGCATGGGCTGCATGCTAGACAAGGTTGGCACGGCTAGTTCTTCTCCTAGCTTGTTGTCCACACTAGGGTGACATGGGTGCTCTCGGCCTGTTCACCATTGATGACATTGGTGAGCTTACAGTGGTGCTAGAGCTTAGTTAAGGTTGCTGGATGATCTTCTGAGGCTAGTGTAACCAGAGAGGGAACAAGGTTGCCTCAAAACACTGCTCAAAATAGTGTTTGTGATTTTGTTGATTTGAATCTGCAACCTGTTTGATGAAATGAACGCATGAACTTAAGTTTTGAATTTTGAAAATATTTTTGGTGGGTGTGATAGGCATGTGTTGAGGATTCTGTGGATGCTTGGGTTTTGAAAATTGAGCTTGTTTGAGTGGTTTTGGAAATAGTGGGATCTTCCCATATGAAATAGATTCAATTTTAAACTGTCATTTAAACTAAGCATTTTAATGTTTTTGGATGATCACAAAGTGGGCCTTGGTACCTTGTTATGAGTACTATCAAGGGGTGCAAAGATCTATATATGTTTCTGTTAAGTTCTGAAAGTTAGAGATAGCCAAAGTAGGCATGGGAGTTAAATTGGCCAAAGTGACCATTCACTTAATTTGTTTGTTTTGATTTGTTTGTCTTTGGGAAAAGTTTGGGGATTGCTTAGATGATGTTTATTTCACCTAAGAATCATTTTACAAGCAAAGAAACACAGAATCATGGCAATTCAAAAGAATCCAAATTTTAATACACACACATATAAATGCTTTCATATTTTTAATTGGAAAAGTTTTTGTTAACCCTAATTTTGATGATTAGTGTTTGATGATTTAAGTTTAATATTTTTGGGATGTTACAACCGGCACCCCTTATGTGAATATCCTGCCTCCGCCCCCGCACACAAGTCCATTCCTTTTCCCCGCCTCTGTCCCTCGGGACTTCTCGCGAGCATGTCGTTCTGCGAGCCTTCGATGGTGATTGGGCACAGACATCACATCCTTTCACCATCTCCCTCGACACTCCTCGCAACATGCCGCCATGGACAATGAAAAGATGACGGAAGATTGGAAGGGGTTAGATAACTATACCTCGGTTGTCTTCGCTTCTCAACAAAGATCATGATGTTAATTAGACCAGTTCACATGGGAAGAAAGGTGCTTGAACTGCACTGATGGAGCTGATGATGGGCTGCTTCTTAGTCGGAGGTGACCTTTGGCCAATATGATGCTTCTTAGGGTGACTTCTTTTGGGTTTATAGAGATGCTTCTAGGTTCCAAATCGCTGAAACCCAAAGGAAGTGTCCGGCTGCTGGCTCGGTTAGAAGCGAGACTCGCGTGCAAATCCAAAATATACTCGGGGGCAGTTTCGTAAGCTTCTAGGCTAAACCACCAAATCGATATGTTGACTACCCTACATTTCTGTTATGTTTATAGGAGAATGCCCCTCCACTAGACAAGACGATTGGTTGTCTAAGAAAATAGCCTCGCATAACATGAACCACATCGAGTAGACTCGTGTGCTTGGGTTGTTCCCTCTCCTGCAACAGTCATCGCCGCTCACATGAAGCAGCCGCCACTCACTCATAGCCTTCGGCCGGTGTGCTCTTCGGCCACTCAATGACCATGACTTTACCGATGGGACGAGCCCGAATCGATCCAACTTCCGCCCTCTGTTTGCATCATGGAGTTCTTCCGATTTTGTTGGATAATGGTCAATTATCTCTCTATTATTGTTTTTCTCGGCATATGTCCATATACTTTGGTGGTTAGTTCCGTGTCTAGAATCTTAACATTACGATTCTTCACATACATCATGTCCATGTACATTGGTCGTTAATTTTTCTCGGCACATCTGATGTATGTGCAGTGCTATTGTTTTATATAGCATTTGGTTAATTTTCTAGCACATCTGATGTATGATTAATTATTATTGACTTTTCATAATTTTTTTGCTCATTTTTATATCATTTTTCACCAACAACTAGCGTACTTATGGTATCATCATTTATTTAGGACACATATCTAATTTTAGAGCATTACAGACATTTCACAATTAAACGTATCAGATAAACGAATATTTCCAAAATGAAATGAATACATGGATTCATTTTATTTATATTATGATTCCAAAAACACCCATATGTTTGGCTGCCACCGGAATTTGGAAATGACAGGTCTGAGATAGGAATTGAGTTTACACATAGAATATTTGGATGGATTTGCCAAATAAAACGACGGCCCAATTCCGTGCCAACCAAACAGCATAGAGATGGAATTACAAAATGAATTTCAGGATTCTAGTCCCAAATGATGGATACCAAACGACCTCTAAGCTTCTTTCCACCGCAATTTCTCTCCACCGTTTCTGTAAGTTTATGCATAGGTAGGAGCCCAAAAATACACCCACAGTCGGACCAGATGATGGCCTGCTTCTCAGTCGGATGCAAACCACAATTGAGACATGGAAGATACTGAACAGGCTGGGCCTCGGGCCCTATCTGGGCTGCTACTACTTTTTATGTACTCCGTTCCCCGTACCTCGAAATGTAAAAAAAAAAAGAAATCTCCGTTCCCCACAACCTCGAATAGAAATCCCGACCCCGACACGCCGCCGCCCGCCCGCCGCCAAGGAACCCTGACGTGACGATGGCGTCGACGGAGGAGCAAGTGGAGCTTGGCCTTTCATACCACGGTATTCACTACCCGAACGAGTGCGCAGATCAGGCCGTCCCGGAGGACCCAGGCGATCTCCTGAAGGGGCTGGAGGTTGCCGAAGAACATGACCAGCCGGCGCGTGTCGCAAGTGGTGCATATGTTTACTCTTCTTTGGGAATTCTTCATATTGATCCTTTTCTAGGACAACTCAACTAGGTTTTGATCAATTATATTTCAACTGCACAGACATAGATCCTTGTGAAATTGCCCGGCGTGCCTTGGACCTCATGTTCCCACGGGAGGACAGCGATGACGATTGGAGCAACTGGAGCGCAAGGGAGGAGGGTAGTAGTGATGACGATGAACAAGTGATAGACGGGGATAAGGAGGAGGCAGATTGCTCAGGTAGCCAATTCTCCCTCCAGATGAAACTTGTCCTTCACCACCCATAGATAATTAACTATCTGTAGATCCTCCATTTACATTGATTCTTTAGGAGAAAATGCAGTCGATGATGACTGTAGCACAGAGGAGGGCAGCGTTTACCAAGACGGGGACTATTGCCAAGTGAAGGAGGAGACAAACTGCCCAGGTAGCTAATTCTCTCATCAAATGATACACACTGTATTTCACTGCTGACCTGTTTTACATTAACTCTTCAGGAAAGCTATACCCCGAGAGTGAAGCAGAGGAGAGAGAACACAATTGGGCAGATAGCTTCTTCCAACAGATTATAGAGCACCACAAGATCTGCGACGAGATCATGGCCCTGGGAGTTGAGGATTATACCCCTTTACCTCCTCATCCTATGAACGTGTTTCCTGATGCAACATCTGCATGTATTCTTGGGTTATACCGTCACCACCGTGTTTACAGGACCCATGATACTTCTACCAGTGAGTGCCATTTTGCCATTCGTTCCTAGTAATTAATCTGCTGTTCTGCTACCTATGTATTTTCTTAGCAATCATTTACTTTTTTGTTCATTTGAATATTCTCAGCCTCATCAACTTTCGGATATCGCACACCAAAACCTATGCTACAAATCTTTTCAATGCTTTTATCAAGCTCTGGGCCCTCGTATCCCACTAGCGTATATGGGATATTCGCTGTTCGGGATATCTATGAACCGCGCAGGAATTATCTCTTTAACCGTTCCAGGGTTGATGCTGTCACGATTCCAAAGCAGGTAATTAAGACTTGTTTTCCTCCCAAAACAATCATGCTTGTTTTTTTATGAAATTGGTTGGCGCTGAATGATGTTCAACACTGATATTTATGACGGTTAGCTTCGTTTGCTTGCATCTATTAAGGATGCATGAGATTTGGTTAATTTATTTCTCAATATTCAAGGGAGATGCCCTTTTTTTGTTGTTAACCATTACATGCCTATTATTACATCAACCCATCAGACCGGATTTCAAAATTTTACTACTACCTCCGATCCATATTAATTGTTGCTGAAGTGGATGTAGATGTATCTAGACATGTTTTAGTGCTAGATACATCCGATTCAGCGACAATTAATATGGATCAGAGGGAGTATATGATTATAGTTTTACCATGAACATGCAGATGTGGTCATCTTATTAATATACTTCAATATGAACACAACCCCTATTTCTTTTTGGTTACCCATGGACATTAAGATGGTTATAACTCCAACTAGTGGGACAGTAGGGGCCATATGGGGTAGATTATCTTGAAATCCCCAGCAGTAACCTGATCTGACATGTGATACTCTTAGACGTTGAGCAGCTGACAACATAAAATAATTGAAAAAGGGGCAGATTTACATTGAAGGCACATGCATGTCTTACATATTGAAACATCTCTGAAAAAATGCACCCTTGAGATGGAGTATCACTAAATAGTCAATTTTAACATGAGCATGTATATATTACTGAGTGTGTTCTGTTGGTACATGCAAATGTATATGGAAGTGGATATTGCGTGGAGACGTGGATGCCGAAGGGGCACTAATACTATGCTCTACTATTTTACAAGCCTATAAATGAAATCAGAATACCATGTTATGACATAGATGCATGAACAGTTTGTTTGTTTGTTTGTTTACATAAAGTAATGCAGTGCTAGAACACACTCAAGAATAATCTAATGTTACTTTAAAACTAATGAAGTAATGAACATGTACACTTTTATCACTTTATGAAGCGACCATGTATAGTAGAACTTTACCAAGGCATGCAGACCTAGCTAACAATTTAATTATTAGCTGTTGGATCGTATCTAGGACCACGATGAATTTATGTTTGAATCCTGACACACACAGACAGTTCTCCTTATAACCACCACAATACATACATGTTATTATAGTCTACACTTCTAAACATTTTCTTGTTAATTCTGGATTGACTTCAACTTGCTTCAACATGAAAGAATTTTAGTAGACAACTCTATGCATACATCATGTAGCTAAAACTTTCATTATGAAGTGTTGCACTTCCTCTTGTTCCTTCTAGAACAAGTATTGAAATTCACAAGATGCATGCTTCATGGTAATAATCTATTCTGATGTGATAATCACAAATATTGAGCAGCTGACAGGATATATAATTGTAAAAGGGATACTCAAATCACATGCATTCCTTACGTATTGAAACAAATGTGAAAAAAAAATCAACCCTCAAGATGCAGTGAATTATCACTCTACAGTCAATTTGAACATGAGCATGTATATCTTACTGAGTTTGTTCTGTTGATACATGCTGATATTTTTGGAAGTGGATCTTGCTCATTAGTCCTAACAAGATGTTAAATTGTAGGAATCCTTTGTCTTACCTCTCTGTAGCCCATGTCGAGGAATGTATGTACCAGATAAGGCATTACTAGAAGTTGATCTTTGGGGAAAGAAGGAAGGGGATGAATCAGCTGACAAGCAGCTATTCTCTGCATATGTTGAGATCGATATCTTCACAGAATATGATTCCCTGTTTTTTGGACGGATTCCTGGTGATAATTGCAATTTGGATATAACGTATACAGTCCTTGCGAAAAGTGTTGAGGCTGTAATACAAGTCTATGCAAAGGTCGACCATCCTCATCACGTGAGGTTCACTGCTTTTAGCACTAGATATGATGATGATGGAGTCGTGCTGTTTGATGACAAATTATTTGGGGACAAAAAGTTATTCCAGCATATTGTTGCGGTGAAAGCAAAAGAGAAGCTGGATGTTCATTTAGAGGTGGACAACTCATTGTTCAAGTGGACTTTTCAAGATGAATATGTCGGAGCTGTTATTTCTCCTGATGAATCGATCTTTGACTATGGCCATTTTTTTGTCAGGGTGATTTTTGCTCCGAATGCCTCTCAGTGAAGCTCAGCTCCAACATTCCGACGTATCCTGTGAATGAGTAGCAGCTGAATTTCTTTTGGCAAGCCTTAGGTAAACAGCAAGTCTGTGGTCTGACTTGCAAGTGCACGTGGATTCAGGCAAATTTGTAGGCTATCTGTGCACTGAAGAAATGATTGAAATCCATGTCAATGCCATTAGAGATGGGATTTCGCTACTGCATATACATCGAAGACATCACATGAGCTCTGTTGAAATGAAGACCAACACAAAAGAGAGTGGAGAGGGGTACGAGCTGGAGTCAGTGGAGTGCGCAGAACCTGTTGATGGCGAAGGTCTCGTGATGCTCACCTGATATGCAGTATCGTGGAGCCGTGGACCTATTGCTAATGCTCCAGAACCAGTGCAGAGGCTGGAGGATGTGGGCATCAACAACCCGGCCAGAGCGGCGAAGAGATGGAGAGCCTAGAGCAGGAGATGGCTGGAGGAGGTGTGCATCAACGACACAGCCAAGCGTGTCGCCCCGGTGTACCTCAGCTGCTCCTTCGGTCCTTCCCTGGCTGCAAGAATTCCATGTGTCGTCTGAGGCGATTGGGACAGAGCCTGGGAGGAGGGGGAAATTGTGAATTTGCCACATAGGTCCGTCTACTGGAGTTAGAGGCCCTTTCGCATGGCCTCTATCTGAATTGTGTGAAACACGGCTGGTTCTGGCGCTCTCTCCCACCGCTGGCGCCACCGTATGTGCATCGTCCCGATTATGGCGAAGACGAATACGATGATGATGGCGAGAATGTTTAGCCACACGAAATCAGAGCCTACGCGGTGGTCGGCGACTCGCAGATCTGGATATCTACGGCGGGCGGAGGAACATATTCTTTTGACACGGCAAGTGGTATCTGGAGCTAATCCGGCGAGTGGTCGCTGCCGTTCATCGGCTGCGCAGAGTTTGTTCCGGAACACAAGCTTTGGTTTGTATTCCCATCTAAAGATGACCATTTCTGTGCCTCTGCTATCACTTGCTGTGAGGAGCACCCTTCGTTGCAGAAGGTGTGGGAGTTGGATCTCCGGCCACCGCAAGACTGGATACCTACCAAGTCGTGTGTCCATGGGCTCTGGCAAATTTTGCATTGTCAAGTTATTTCAAACGTCAGAGGAAGTGATTTCTGTGGCGGACTACAAGTATCACAAATCTGAAAGGTTTACGGTGGCTACGGGTGTGGAGGTGGAGAACGTGGATGGTGTAGTAGGACTCCGTATGATCAAACACAAGTCCAAACGTTACTGCCTTGAAGACAAGTTTGTCAAGCAGGTGATTTAATTGATTTGGAATTGTGATCCATAAAGGGAGTTCTTGTAGTATTAGAATTAATAAGTTGAATGAGTATGATGCTTTTCTTTGTAATCTTGGTGTGTGTGGAATCTAAAGCATGCATTTTATAGTCCAAGGGCATCTCTAGCCGATCTCTCGTATTTAGAGAAGCAGTAATACTACAAGTACGGACTACATGTTACAGAATTCAACTTACGGAAAACGTGGAGAGATTCAGTTGGAACAGGGGCCTTAAATCACGGGAGGACATAAGAGCAACTCCAACAGCTTACCCACATATGGGTAAGCAAAAAGAGTTTGGATAAGAAGAGAGAGAGTGTATAAGTAAGGCAAATGTTGTTTGCTCCAACAGCTTACCTATTTTTTGTCTAGACAAAACACAACCGGATCCTTAAAAATGAATAAATTACATCAGAGTACATGTTTTTACACTGAGCACCTTGGATGTAAAAGAGAAGGGAGCTCCGGTGAGCAACCTCCCGGCAAGGTGGCAACCATCCACGCGCGAAGTCCAGGGGTGCGGAGGCGGGGCGCGCCCTCCACGTGTGGCCAGACGGCGGGGCCTTCCATGCGCAGCCAGGCTTCCCTCACTGCCGACAAGGGGGAGCACGGGAGGTGGAGGCGGGTGGTCGGCTGGGGCTTGGGAGGGCTTGGCCGTGCCGACAAGGCCCTCACTGTCGTGAATCGCGTCGGCGGCGCACCGATAGGGACGGCCTTTGCGGCTTGTCTTCGACCGAATTGACGACCGCTCGGGTGCGGTGGAGGCAGGAGGGTGGCGGGGAGGAGTGGCGGCACGCAGGAAGGTCGTCGGCAAGCGGACAGACGGCGGTGACTGGCGACGGAGTCGGGCGGGTCGGGACGATTTTTCAGTCCAGGCGGTTGGAGGCCTCCTGCCCTCGTTTCTGCTGATGTGGCACAATATGGGTAAGAGTTGCCTCTTACCCAAAAATTGCCCCCGTCTATCCATATATGGGTAAGAAGTGACAAAAAATGGTGATCACCCAAAAAAATTTAGTGGGGGACCACTTATGGGTAAACTGTTGGAACAAGTTTTTTATCCCTCTTACCCAAAAAAGCTATTATTGCCCCTCTTACCCATATAGCTGTTGAAGTTGCTCTAAACTTAACTCTTTAAATCCCCCCCTCCCCCAACTCAACCCCCCCCCCCCCCCCCCCCCCCCAACACACACACACATTCCAAATACAAAATCCATAGCATAGACATATAAATCAATAGTGTATTTTTTAGTGCATAAAAATCTATATTATAGATATACAAATCAATATCGTAGTGTCATAGTGCATACAGATCATAATTAAAACAAATAGATAGCATATATCATAGTGTTATAGCTTCACCTACTAAGCAAACCTATCCAGCATTGGAACACATAATAAGAATGTGCCACCTATTTAAGAGATGCTACTGATCTAGCTTCACCACTTGTGATGGACTTATTTAAACTCTCGTGATGTTGCCAGAAAACTTCAAATAGTTGGTTAACTCCACTCTGATGAGAGTACAATGCATTGTCTAGAAGAACTTGATGATCATTCCATGCAAAGTACAATGCATTATCTCATCCTCTATCTATTTGAACTCACCTGAAGCTGAAAAGAAGGAGAAGAGGTGGAAATTACGGGCCTGTTGTTTGCTTGCTATCCTGAAGCTTTTAGTTTATTGTCTAAATAGTTTGCTTCAGTTTCCCTTCTCTAGACGCTAGCAGTAGGCGGCGTTTACTTTCGCGCATTTTTCATCTAGTTTGCACCTGGATGCTATCCATATATATTCCATTATCTTTCTGGGTAATGGAATTCAGATAGCTTGGAAGAAAAAGTCACGGATCAACGGTCCGTAGGCATTAGGTCCACGATACGCCTAACATATATGCGTACGTACCCCTCTGTTTTCCAATACACGTTGTATTTTGATTTTGGGAAATCAAACTTAAGTCTGATCACATAATTTTGTACGCGCGTTCCTGTCAGACGTGCCCTATTTCTAGAACATGTTGGACCGAGCTCCAACCAGTCGAGCATTGCAAGAAGCATCTAAAGATACCACCTCGTGCAGAATGTTTTCGACGCACGAAGAAATGCAACGTATTTTTGATTGTTGAAGGAAATACAACGTATTGAATGGTTCTCGGTTCACAAGAAGTACCTGTCAGTCTTGGTCCAACCTGCTGGCTATCTTGTCCACTCATGCAGAATTCCTCGGCCAATATTGGCAGCATCTAGAAACTTTCTCTAGCTTTGGCGTCACTGGTCATACTTTTCTTCTCCACTGCCATCTATAAATAGCGCATGCTTCTGTGCTAAGAAATTCACCCATCCCACAGTCCCATAGAAAGCTCGGCCACAGCAACAGTAGCAAAGCTTGTAGCAATGGCGACCTCCTCCGCGGTGCTCTTCCTCCTCCTAGCCGTCTTCGCCGCCGGTGCCAGCGCGGCCACCTTCCGCATCACCAACAACTGCGGCTTCACGGTGTGGCCGGCGGGCATCCCGGTGGGCGGAGGCTTCCAGCTCAACTCGAAGCAGTCGTCCAACATCAACGTGCCCGCGGGCACCAGCGCCGGCAGGATATGGGGCCGCACCGGCTGCTCCTTCAACAACGGGAGAGGGAGCTGCGCGACCGGCGACTGCGCCGGCGCGCTGTCCTGCACCCTCTCGGGGCAGCCGGCGACGCTGGCCGAGTACACCATCGGCGGCTCCCAGGACTTCTACGACATCTCGGTCATCGACGGCTTCAACCTCGCCATGGACTTCTCCTGCAGCACCGGCGATGCGCTTAAGTGCAGGGATGCCAACTGCCCCGATGCCTATCATCACCCCAACGACGTCGCCACGCACGCCTGCAACGGCAACAGCAACTACCAGATCACCTTCTGCCCATAAAGATCCTACGTCGCGCCACCAGTAAACGGCGTACATATATATATACGACCGTATAAATAGTGCGCTGCTTGCATCATGATTTCTATCATCATCTGTATTCCAGCCGCCGTACGTAGGTAGGCCAAATAAAGTTCAATAAAGAGGGCGCACACATGCGTCCATGTCGACGCTATCTATTTATTTTTTCGTGTTCGGCCAGTCAAATACGGTGTGCATGCTTGTTAGAGAATTATCGCCAATGCAAGTGAATAGTAACAACAAATGTGCTTTTTTTCCAAAATTTCATAGATATATCATAATTATCAACATCAATACAAAGAGCCCCCAAAGTAATAATAATTATAAATGGATTATTCGACCACATAGCGACAACTACAGACCGAGCAAAGCTTGTCGTCGTTGAGCCATCGGCCTAAAAGACGTGGTAACTAGTAAATGTAGTTCTAGTATTTGTTTTAGAACAAATATGGTACTGGAAATTTTGAAATAAAGATAACACTGTATCTGAACCAAGGATTACGAGATTCTCAAATCGAATTTGAATCCAAAATTCTGTGAAATTTTGAATATATTAGGTTACCGGACATTAACCGACAATTTCCCATAAAATGTACACAAAAGGCCATAATATAGTTTTTTTTGTTAAATATATGAGCAATATTCTAACATGCTTAATCCGAAAATAAACTAGATACGGCATGAAAATTCGAAGAAGAATAATCCAATCAACAGTACTACTAGCTAAACTAGATATGCAACTCAATAGGTAGGAACCGTAGGATATCTATCTATTTCAAATGCTAGCACTAGCAAACTAACAGCTTTGCCAAAAAAAATGAAACTAACAATATCCCTAACGCTAGGCCTTTTTTTGCGAAATTTCACCGATCTATTAATAATCATCAATCGCAGTACAAATAGTCCTAAAAGTAATAAAAATTACAAATAGGTCAATAGACCACCTAGCGACGACTACAAACACTGGCACGAGCCGAAGGCGTGCCGCCTTTCTCGCCCCTCCATCACCGGAGCCGGGCAAAACTTGTCGTAGTAGAGCTTGTTGTAATAGACAGACGGGAAGTCGTCGTGCTAAGGCCCCAAAGAACCAGCACACCAGAGCAGCAACCATCGCCGAAGATGACCAACATAGTTCGGAAGAGACTGACATCAAAACACACCAACAAAAAAACGACCAGATCCCAAGGGATCTGTCGGACACACGACTCCGCACGTCCTCCATCGATGCTAGACGCATCACCGGAGCGAGGATAGAACGGAAAGTACCTTATTCTGACTTCAGGACGTAGTCTCCGCCTCAACATTCTAAAAAAGACACTAAAAATAGTCTAAACAAAACACTGAGACCTCCTGCCGGCGAGGAGCCGTGGTCCGCCACGCCTCCAAGACCCTAAGGCCGTCGGAGACGTGATGGACCGGTGGCGTCACCGGCGGAAGGAAGAAACCCTAGATGGGTTTTGCCGCCGCCTCTTGGGAGAGCTCTCTAGGTCCCGTACCGGTTCGGTAAGATAGTCGTGTACTTGTCATTCATGTGTTCCTAACGCCCAAGACGTGCGGCCACACGACGTGTACAAGACGCACGCAACGCATGGGCGGACAGACGGAGTATAGGATGCGAGCAAGAAACGAACGGTGACGTGGAGCGAGTGACGGAACCGGCTCCCCCAGGCATCGTGAGAGCATCTCTAGCAGACACAAGACACAGTAAAAAATTGGAATCATAAAAATAACTATCACTATTCAGTTTCACATGTTAAAAATGGCTAAAACAAACATTCTAAAACTACCCTAAAAAAATTTAGGGCCCCCGAGAAAACACCCCAGGGAACCACAAATCCCCAGGTTTTAAGTCTGACCGATTGTATCTTAGAGGTTGTATCTAAATATCTAATTTAATATTTTTGCTCTCATGCATGTATTTGACTGGTCTATCAACTCTTTTATCTATGATTATGTGTAAGTGATGTATCTTAGCTAAGATACAATAACATCATTTCTTCTTTTTTTTCCTTAACTAACATGTCACATCAATATTTTGTTTAGGTTGCCGTGCTAAGAGACAACCATTGTGGAAGGCTTAACAGTATCCCAACGCTAGGCCTTGATGCGCCCGAGACGTGGGGCCTGCAGCCCGCTCTACCAGGCGATCACACGAGAGAGTCGATTTGCCTCCCGTCCACCACGGTGAACTTTAATTTGTTTCTTTAATCAAATTTAAAGATTCAAAAAATCTAAAACAAATATAGTAATGTAGATAATGATTTATAATACGCGTATACAAAAAATCATTTGAAAATACTTTGTATTTTGGCCATAGATAAAAGAGTAATTTTCAGATATAGACGTGAACAGTGTATTTTCGAGTGGGCCTCCGTTTTTTCAAAAAATTATCATATTTGTCTTTTTGTGCTGTGCCCAAAATACAAACTATCTTGGTTTGAAATTTGGCAGATTTTGATTGTTGTCTACACGAAGAATTTTTCTTTAGAATTCTTTTAAAGATTTTTGGAAAATTCAAAATAGTCCTGCATGAAGAATGAGCTCTAAAGCGATTTTTCGCGACCACACGATGTATAGCGAATCGTGACGTGGAGGGAGTGACGAAACCAAGAAAACACTCCTACCCCTATCCTGCCCCATACTGATGGCAATGGAACCCGATACTCGCTAACCTGACGGGTCCAGCTCTAAATGGACGGGTCTGATAAAGATTAGACCGGCGGGTCCAGTTATTGGTGAGAATTGTTAGATTGATCTCTAATGTGACAGAGCCCAACGGCCTGCCACGCCCCTAACCGCGCCTTGATCGGGGGCACCCAACCTTATCATGGTTGGTGGGCCCGTGTCGCCGCACTATATAAACAGGTGGGAGACCGGCTGCACGTGGTACGAGGTTCGTCGTAGTGCCGCTCGCCCCCACCGATATCCCTACCGATCTAGGGTTTAGCGTGAGCCAACGGGAAGCGCCGCCACCACCCGCACACCCATGTCGTCGCCCTCCTTTTCCCCATGGCCACTAGCTCCAGCGCCAACTCTGGCATCCCCTCTGGCTCGTGCTCGTCGAGCCAGGGCGCAGGTGGTACCCCTCCTTCCTCTCTCTCTCTCTCTCTCTCTCTCTCTCTCTCTCTCTCTCTCTCTCTCTCTCTCTCTCTCTCTCTCTCTCTCTCTCTCTCTCTCTCTCTCTCCCTCAGATCTCCTAGATTCAATCCAATAGTGTCTACAAAGAGTAAAACTAGAGTCAACATTGGTATCAGAGCATTTGGCTCGGTGTTTTTTCTTCGGTAGAAAAGCAAACCCTAGATCTACAGTGCGCCTTCCTCACGGTCGCGCCATTCCTCTCGATTTAGATGGGCATCCTACGGTGACATCTATACGAAGAACCAACCCCTTTGGGGGCAAAGAAAATCCCCAAGGTGTAACCCTAGTTCTAACCCCGAATCAAAAGATCCCCAGATCTAAACCCGAATCAAAAGATCCCCAGACCCCGCAAGCAAATCCCCAAAGAAAACCCCAAAGGAAACCCCGCCGCCAAGGGGGCCAGAGGGGGGCCGCGGCTCTGCCACTCGTCGCTGTCTTTCCTCTCTGCACCGTTGCTTTGCGAGGTAGGGAGGTGGATGTGACAGAGATAGGGGGATAAGGGGCTCGCGTGGGAGGGAGGGGCTCGCCGCCGGCGATGCTGCCGGGCGGCGCAGCCGCCTCGCCAAATCCCCACAGTGCCGCCAGAGAGATTGGAGTAGGGGGAGCTCGCAGGAGGGGAGGGAGGCAAATGGGGCTAGGGTTTGTGTCGGGGCGCGCGCAGCTGGGCTGCGTGCGGGCTGCTGGTGACGCGAGGCCAAGCTGGGCCGTGGGCCGCGGCTGCACAAGCAGCGCAACGCGTGCACGCGATATATAGGGAGTTGCGAGCGGCGCTGGGCGACTGCAGCCGGTCCACTGCATGGGCTGCGGTCAAGCGAGCGGCACACAGCGAGCGCGCGGGAGCTAGGCGGTAGCGGGCCAATGCGGGCCAAAACGGCACTACACGCTGCATAGTGGTTGTGGGCCATTTTTAGCGCTCAGTGACGCCCGGTTCTAGTTTTTTAATTGTTTTGTTCAGTTTTTGAGCATTTTTTATATTTTTTTCTATTCACGTATTCCAATGAATTTTTTTTAGAAAATAAAAAATTGACAGATTTTTTGTAAAGTTTTAAAGTTTATGAATATTGTAATATTATTTCCGCTGCAAATAGTTGATAGATATTGCTTGAATGTAATAAAGTGATTATTAATTTTTTTAAAGATGTAATAAAGTAAATATTAAAGTAGATTATGATCCTGTTTTTATATAACCAACGTTATTAATAGCATGATCATGATTAGTTTATTATGTGCCAAAGGTGCATTTATTTTATTTTTGCCCAACGGTGATATAATTTTAATGGCACAAACAGTTGCATGCTTAATTTATATCAACGTTGGATTAATGTATATAGTTGTTTTTTGTTATCTCACATCTTTTATGGTTTTCAGGAGGTCTCAACCTCATGAGTTGCCTCAAGGATATTCCGATGCTAAGGAGGGATAACTACACTAAGTGGAGGAAGAAAGTAGACCTGGCTTTTGTGCATGCCGAGGTTGTTGGAGATATGCCCAAGAGGCAATAATAAAGTGGTTATTATCATATCTTCACACTTATGATAAATGTTTACATACCATGCTATAATTGTATTAACCGAAAACATTAATACTTGTGTGATTTGTAAATTAAAATAAGAGTCCCTAGTAAAGCCTCTTGTTAAACTAGCTTGTTGGTTAATATATGATCATGGTTTCCTGATCATGAACATAGAGATGTTATTAACAACAGGATCATATCATTAGGAGAATGATATGGTGGACATACTCCTATAGATAAGCGTAGCATAAAGATCAAGTCATTTCAATAGTTCAATTGCTATATGATTTCTGATACATAGTAACCTAATTCCTTCGACCATGAGATCATGCATATCACCTTTACCGGATGGATGCTTTGATGACATCAAACACCACACCGTAACTGGGTGGCTATAAAGGTGGCATTGAGTGTTCGGAAAGTATTGGTTGAAACACATGGATCAAGAGTGGGATTTGTCCATCCATATGACAGATAGATATACTCTGGGCCCTCTCGGTGGATGTCATCCAATTAGCTTGCAAGCATGTTACTGGGTCACAAGGGATCACATATCACGGGAACGAGAAAAGAGTACTTATCGGTAACGAGGTTGAACTAGGTATGCAGAGATACCGACGATCATAACCTCGGATAAGTAAACTATCGTGAGACAAAGGGAAATTGGTATCATATGTAAGTGGTTCATTCGATCGCAAAGTAATCGTAGAAATATGTGGGAGCCATATGAATTTCCAGATTCCTCTATTGGTTATTGTTCGGAGAAGTGTCTCGATCATGTCCGCATAATTCACGAACCGTAGGGATACACACTTAAGGATTCGACGTTGTTTTGAGTAGTTATGGTATTATGAGAAAGAGACCGAATGTTGTTCGGAGTCCCGGATGGGATCCGAGATATCACGAGGTGATCCGGAATGGTCCGGAGAATAAGATTCATATAAGGAAAGTCCCGTTTCGGAGTTCGGGAATGATTCCGGTGTTTTCATCGGGAATGTTCTAGAAGGTTCCGGATTGTCCGGCACTCCGGGGGGGGGGGGGAGGGTACATGAATGTGTCATTGAATGATTGCATCATGTACTAAGTGTTCTTGCTGTTCCAAAACTTGAAAGTCAAACTGCCAGTTTGAAAGTCAAACGGCTAAAACAGGAAACTGTGGGAAACAGGAAACTGTGGGAAACAAGCAAGAGGAGGTTGAAACCAACTTGGAGGAGGAGTTCATCTCCTCCAAGCCGGCGCCCAGCCCTAGGCCGAGTTGGGGAGGGACTCCCTCCCTCCCTGGCGCGCCTAGCCCCTCCACCTATAAAAGGAGGGGCAGGGCTCCTCCTTGAGACACACAAGTTTCTACCTCTAATCTCAGGTTTAGAGCCGTTTGGTTTAGAGCTTCTAATTGCTTTAGCCTGCGGTTTAGAGCCTTCTAATTGGTGTGTCTAATCTCTAGACCACTAATATCCCTCTCTCATAATCCACCATACTCGCTCCGGCTTAAGGCGAAGCCCTGCGGGATTTCCCCTCTACTTCCGGTACCACGCCGTTGTGCTGCCGGAATCGCGAGGAGAGTGCTACAACCTCCGCTGCCTACTGGAACAAGGGAGAGGAAGGTCTTCGTCGAGTACCGAACGTGTGACCGACTGCGGAAGCGCTGCCGGAACGCAGCGCCGGAAGGATCGTCTACACGATCTTGAGATCGGAAAGAGTACGACTACATCACCCACGAGAATCTGCTCTCGTTAACCGCTTTGGAATCTTCGAGGGTAAGTTATTCCATCGACTCGTTGCTACAATCTAGTATATAGATCTTGGCTTGTTTGTTTGTATGCGATAGAAAATTTTTGTTTTCATGCTACGAACCCCTACAGTGGTATCAGAGCCGTGTCTATTTGTAGATCTGTTGCACGAGTAGAACACAATGGTCATTGTGGGCGTTGATGCTTTTATTGTCGATTGCTTTTTGTGTACTTTGCATCTTGCGGTATGTTGGCATGAAGCGGCCCGGGCTAACCTTACATGACATCGTTCATGAGACTTGCTCCACGCTTGACATGCAACTTGTATTGCATAAGTGGCTTTGCGGGTGCCTGTTTCACCTAGCATAGTTAAGATTCAATTTACAACGGGTGATTGACAATACTAGTATCAATGTTGTGGTTCTTGTTCGTAAGTTAGAACGACACTTATTGAAAGCCCCAAACCACGTAAAACATGCAAAGAAAATTAGAGGCGTCTAACTTTGTTTTGCAGGGGTGTGCTGTGATGTGATATGGCCATGATTGTGATTATATATGATGTATGCAATGTTCCTTATTGTAAGTTGGCAACCGGCAGGAGCCATATGGTTGTCTTTAAATTCTGTTAAGACCCGCGTGTCTATTCAAAGTAGTTGTAATAGTTGAAGCCGGTGGACGACAACCATGGAGAAGCATCATTGACCTTGATGCAATGTCGGTGATGATGGAGATCATGTTCGTGCTAGAAGATGGAGATCGGAAGCACAAAGTAGAAAGGCCATATCATATCACATATTATGAATTGCATATGATGTTAATCCTTTATGCATCTTGTATTGCTTAGTAGACGACGGTAGCATTATAAGATGATCCCTCATGCACATGAATTTCAAGTCATAAAGTGTTCACCCTTAGTTAGCACCGTTGCTAAAGCTTGTTGTTTCGAAGCACCACGTGATGATCGGGTGTGTTAGATTCTGCAAGTGTATACAACGTGAGCAAGCCAGATTTGCTCATGCAGAAACTAAGGTTTGATCTTGACGAGCCTAGCATGTACAGACATGGCCTCAGGAACACGGATTACCGAAAGGTAGAGCATGAGTCATATAGTAGATATGATGAACATGTTGATTGTTCGCCATTGAAGCTATATCAACTCTCGTGATGATCGGTTTTGATGTGGTGGATTTGGTTCGTGTGATCACTAAAACAATATGAGGGATATTGTTTTGAGTGGGAGTTCACCTAGATTAATTTAATTATTAATTAGAACTCAATTTATCATAAACTAAATCAAAGTGAATTTGCATAGTTGTTGTAGTCATTGCCATACGTTTACCACCTTGCGATTAGTTATAATTGAGATAATAGAACTATAGAATTCTGGTTAGTTACTTTACGAACTGGTATCGTATTGTTTTGAAGTGTTAATCTAAAGTTTAAAAGTCCTATTGCAAACTTTCAGTAAGTTCCGGTTACTCCATGAAGTTTAATAATTAGTATTAAATCAAGAGTAACAATTCCAAGTGTTAGTATCATGTTTGTTTCCATGATTCTTGATATTCAAAGGATTGTCTTAATATCAAGGTTATCTAGGATCTGAAAGAGTTGTTTCAGAAACCATGATGTGTGGAAGATATTGTGATATCTGAAACGAAGTTTTGGTTGCAACATGATAGAGTATAATATGGCTAAAGTCATGTTCTCATATTTGATGAGAATTTGCAAAAGGTTGGAGACACTTGTTGTCCTAATCCTCCAAAAGGTTTTGGATAGCAACATTATACTCATAATTCATCGTTATAAGCTAACAGTAGCTTGATCATGGACGATTCCATGATAAGGGTGAATATTTGATGTAGGTAAAATGCTTACTACACCAAGAGATTAATAAAGAAAGGAATTTGAAAGAACACCAAATATTTGATGATGGTGATCTACTTCAAAGTGCAAGTCCAAAGACATTGGTATTTAATTATACACGCTTTGGACTATATGTCATATGTATGACTCCACTATTGATGTTGATAGATTCTTTCAAACAGAAAAGGAAATACTGAAAGAGAATCTCATAAATATATGGCAGAAAGGAAAAGACTAGAATTGTTCAGCTTAAGTATATAGATGATATACATGTTATGGCTATATTCTTTGCTTATTAAACAATGTGGTTCTCAAGTATTTGATACTGAATTTGTTGGTGTGAATCGTCATACGAAACAACACAATTCATGAACTACAATGGACTAAGTAACTAGCAAAAGAATATGTGATGATGTTCATCGAGAACAAATAAAGGGTTATTGTGTTGCTCGTTAAACATCAAAGCTTGCCTTCAAAGATTTGTTGTATCAGGTATTATGAGAACAAAAGGGTTGTTCAAATAATTGTCGTAATCCATAAAAGATGGATTCGCAAATCTCGTTGGAGACATCACATCCATAAAACTAGTGCTAAAGATGTCGAAAGACAAATTGATTGAAAGATCGCTTAGGAAGTGACATCGCCGTTTAAATTATATTAGAAAGAAAACATGAAGAAAATCCATATGGATGGAATTTTGGAGTCTATTTGATTTTGATCAAATGACGCTTGTGAAACTTTCCTAGAGATAATTGAAACTTCGTTCATAGGCCAAAAGGGAACGATAGACTAGCTTATTGGAACTTGTACATATTGTTGTATGAAGTCCATTATGTATAGTCAAGAGCGATGGATTTCAACTTCATGTGCTTTCTCCGAGAATTTGAGTGAATATATGAATATTTACTTAATAAGGATGAAGTGTGAAACATTTGAAAAGTTCAAGGACTTTCAAGATGAAGTGCAAAATCATTGTAACAAGAATATAAATAGTTTATGATAAGATCATAAAGGAAGATATTTGAGTTACAAGTTTAGCATAATACCTAAGATTTAAAGGAATCGTTCCGTAGATTTGCGTTTTCCCGAAACACCATAAGAGTATGGAGCGTTCGAGATATGTAATTAAACCTTGTTTGACATGGTAAGATCGAAGGTGTAATTCATAAAACTGCCATTATATTTTAAAGATTAAAAGCTTTAGAGATTACCGTTTTTCCACTGAAAAGAGCTTCATCATAATCCGTTGAAATGACACCATATAAGGTTATGGTTTGGGATAAAACCCAAGTTGTCCTTTCTTAAACATTGGTATGCTATGCATAAGAAAGATGTGTGCAACCAAAGTCGGATGAACCTGTCTTTGTATAAACTGTTAAGTATTCCTCCATAAACACCGGAGACAAAAGTGTTTGTTGCTTAGAACGTCAAGTTTCTTTGAGAAGGAATTTTTTCGTGAAAAGTTAAGTGGGAGGACAATAGAACTTTGATAAGGTTAAAAGAACCTTAGCTGTATGTGCAAAGTTGCGCAGCGCCGAAAAGTGTTCCGGAGGCGGCAACAATGCTCATGGCTCACGTGCCTCAAAGGTTGTGGTCACGGAGATCTAAGTTCCTATTGAAACAAGTAGATCGGGTAAACAATCAAATACCAAGATTTGAGGGTTGAATCATTATTTGAGAATAATGAACCGACTACATGCAAAGAAGCGATGATGGGCCCTGACTCCGTCAAATGGCTTGAAGCCATAAAATCCGTGATAGTTCCATACACGTGAAATCAAGTTTTGAACTTGAAGGACCCTCGAGAAAGGTGTAAGACCTTACAGTTGTGTTTGGATCTATAAAGAAATAGACATGGATGTTTCACATCTATGAAATAGTCGACATGTTGGGAAGGAGTTCGCAAAATGTTCAAAGGTTGACTATGACAAGATTTGATCTTTCATAGTGATATTTAGTCTAGACGGATTAATGTAGCAACCACTACATATAATTTTGTTATATGGTAGTTGAATAAACAAAACAAGTTCTTCTAATAGAATCGTTACCTAGGACATGTGCATAACACGGTCCATAGGGTTTTGTTAATTCAAAAGGATGCTAAAAGCATATGCAAACTTCAATGGTTAAAGTGAGCATCGCGGAGTTGGAATCTTCACTATGATGAAACTGTTAAAGGAGTTTAAAAGTTCATTAGAGATAATGAAGATGCTTGCATTTGCAAGAAATTAAGTGGGAGCGCTAAGACATGTTTCTAATGTAGGGGTTCGTAGCATGGAAAACAAAAATTTTCTATCGCATACAAACAAACAAGCCAAGATCTATCTATTAGATTGTAGCAACGAGTCGATGGAATAACTTACCCTCGAAGATTCCAAAGCGGTTAACGAGAGCAGATTCTCGTGGGTTATGTAGTCGTACTCTTTCCGATCTCAAGATCGCGTAGACGATCCTTCCGGCGCTGCGTTCCGGCAGCGCTCCCCCAGTCGGTCACACGTTCGGTACTCGAAGAAGACCTTCCTCTCCCTTGTTCCAGCAGGCAGCGGAGGTTGTAGCACTCTCCTCGCGATTCCGGCAGCACAACGGCGTGGTACCGGAAGTAGAGGGGAAATCCCGCAGGGCTTCGCCTTAAGCCGGAGCGAGTATGGTGGAGTATGAGAGAGGGCTATTAGTGGTCTAGAGATTAGACACACCAATTAGAAGGCTCTAAACCGCAGGCTAAAGCAATTAGAAGCTCTAAACCAAACGGCTCTAAATCGGAGATTAGAGGTAGAAACTTGTGTGTCTCAAGGAGGAGGCCCTGCCCCTCCTTTTATAGGTGGAGGGGCTAGGCGCGCCAGGGAGGGAGGGGAGTCCCTCCCCAACTCGGCCTAGGGCTGGGCGCCGGCTTGGAGGAGAGGAACTCCTCCTCCAAGTTGGTTTCAAACTCCTCTTGCTTGTTTCCCACAGTTTCCTGTTTCCCACAGTTTCCTGTTTTCCACAGTTTCCTGTTTTAGCCGTTTGACTTTCAAACTGGCAGTTTGACTTTCAAGTTTTGGAACAGCAAGAACACTTAGTACATGATGCAATCATTCAATGACACATTCATGTACCCTCCCCCCGGAGTGCCGGACAATCCGGACCCTTCTAGAACATTCCCGATGAAAACACCGGAATCATTCCCGAACTCCGAAACGGGACTTTCCTTATATGAATCTTATTCTCCGGACCATTCCGGATCACCTCGTGATATCCCGGTTCCCATCCGAGACTCTGAACAACATTCGGTCTCTTTCTCATAATACCATAACTACTCAAACAACGTCGAATCCTTAAGTGTGTCTCCCTATGGTTCGTGAATTATGCGGACATGATCGAGACACTTCTCCGAACAATAACCAATAGAGGAATCTGGAAATTCATATGGCTCCCACATATTTCTACGATTACTTTGCGATCGAATGAACCACTTACATACGATACCAATTTCCCTTTGTCTCGCGATAGTTTACTTATCCGAGGTTATGACCGTCGGTATCTCTGCATACCTAGTTCAACCTCGTTACTGATAAGTAATCTTTTGTCGTTCCCGTGATATGTGATCCCTTGTGAGCCAGTCACATGCTTGCAAGCTAATTGGATGAAATTTCACCGAGTGGGCCCAGAGTATATCTATCCGTCATATGGATGGACAAATCCCACTCTTGATCCATGTGTTTCAACCAATACTTTCTGAACACTCAATGCCACCTTTATAGCCACCCTATTACGGTGTGGTGTTTGATGACATCAAAGCATCCATCCGGAAAAGGTGATATGCATGATCTCATGGTCGAAGGAATTAGGTTACTATGTATCAGAAAGCATATAGCAATTGAACTATTTTAAATGACTTGATCTTTATGCTACGCTTAACTATAGGAGTATGTCCATCACATCATTCTCCTAATGATATGATCCTGTTGTTAATAACATCTCTATGTTCATGATCAGGAAACCATGATCATATATTAACCAACAAGCTAGTTTAACAAGAGGCTTTACTAGGGACTCTTATTTTAGTTTACAAATCACACAAGTATTAATGTTTCCGGTTAATACAATTATAGCATGGTATGTAAACATTTATCATAAGTGTGAAGATATGATAATAACCACTTTATTATTGCCTCTTGGGCATATCTCCAACAGTCTCCCACTTGCACTAGAGTCAATAATCTAGTTTCAAACCTTTGTGTATTCAACACCTATGGCTTTCCGGTGTTGTATGTACACGATTGCTAGTGGTCAACTGATCTCCGGATCTGACACTTCCAGGTCCGTGTGTAATTGCATGTCTTTGCGTCTCTACGCATCACTCATTCTCTAATGAGATGGCTTTGTATAAATTTGGTCTTTCGGTGTGACCTTTAGTTCTTTGGGGTTAAAACATGTTGATAATATTGTCGCACAATATATCTTCATAGTATTATCCCTCTGTGAACTACACCTAGTTTGATAACAAACTACTTGACACAAATGCCCTCTTTTGCTGCTATAATAGCAGTCATATACTTAGCCTTTTGTTGTAGTATCGGTCACAATGTCTTAACTTTGGAACTCATCCAAATCCATTATGAAACTCACTTTCCATTATATTGTGCCACCCTTAGTTTAGATTGAGATAAAATTAATTTGTACTTTGTGACAAAGCTAGTATCAATGTAGTACTTTTACAATGAACTAACCATCTATTTGTCACTTCTACAAATAATATACTATTAGTTCTTCCAAAAGATCATAAGAATATCCTTACTATTGTCCAATGATCATCTTACGAATCATTCTGGTATATGCTCACAACATTTAGAGCATAGGACATATCTGGATTTGTACATATCACAGTATGATTGATATAAATACTATTTGTGATTTCATACATCAAGTATCAATCTATACTTGATTATTTGTTTCACTTTTCCAAATGTCAATACACTTGAATATATATCATCAACATTGAACTCATTCAATCCTTTCTGTGTGACAAGAACCTCTCTTGTAGTTTCTATATTGAACTCATTCAATATCTTGTCTATGCACTTCTGGCACAACCATATTAGCATCTATTGATGCCAAATATTTAGGTTTTGCCTAAGTCTTTCATCGGGATGAAATTCTTAATATGTGTTAATAAAAGATACATTATTTCCAATCAACCATATGTCTTCCACATAATGTATTAGAAACATGTCTTAGCGCTCCCACTTAATTTCTTGCAAATGCAAGCATCTTCATCGTCTCTAATGAACTTTTAAACTCTTTTAACAGTTTCATCACAGTGAAGATTCCAACTCCGAGATGCTCACTTTAACCATTGAAGTTTGCATATGCTTTTAGCATCCTTTGAATTAATAAAACCCTATGGACCGTGTTATGCACATGTCCTAGGTAATGATTCTATTAGAAGAACTTGTTTTGTTTATTCAACTACCATATAACAATTTATATGTAGTGGTTGCTACATTAATCTGTCTAGACTAAAAATCGCTATGAAAGATCAAATCTTGTCATATACAACCTTTGAACATTGTTGTGAACTCTTTCCCAACATGTCGACTATTTCATAGATGTGAAACATCCATGTCTATTTCTTTATAGATCCAAATACGACTGTAAGGCTTTGTACCTTCCCAGAGGGTCTTTCAAGTTCAAATCTTGATCTCTCGTATATGGAACTATCACGGATTTTATGGCTTCAAGCCATTTTACGGAGTCAGGGCCCATCATCGCTTCTTTGCATGTAGTACATTCATTATTCTCAAATAATGATTCAACCCTCAAATCTTGGTATTTGATTGTTTACTCGACCTACTTGGTTCAACAGAAACTTTGACCTTCATAACCACAACCTTTGAGGCACGTGAGCCATGAGCATTGTTGCTGCCTCCGGAACACTTTTCGGTGCTGCACAACTCTGCACATATAGCTAAGGTTCTTTTAACCTTATCAAAGTTCTATTTTCCTCCCACTTAACTTTTCACGAAAAATTCCTTCTAAAAGAAACTTGACGTTCTAAGTGACAAACACTTTTGTCTCCGGTGTTATGGAGGAATACTTAACAAAGACAGGTTCATCCGACTTTGGTTGCAAACATCTTTCTTATGCATAGCATACCAATGTTTAAGAAAGGACAACTTGGGTTTTATCCCAAACCATAACATATGGTGTCATTTCAACGGATTATGATGGAGCTCTTTTCAGTGGAAAAACGGTAATCTCTAAAGCTTTTTAATCTTTAAAATATAATGGGAGTTTTATGAATTACACCTTTGATCTTACCATGTCAAACAAGGTTTAATTACATATCTCGAATGCTCCATACTCTTATGGTGTTTCGGGAAATGCAAATCCACGGAACGATTCCTTAAATCTTAGGTATTATGCTAAACTTGTAACTCAAATATCTTCCTTTATGATCTTATCATAAACTATTTATATTCTTGTTACAATGATTTTGCACTTCATCTTGAAAGTCCTTGAACTTTTCAAATGTTTCACACTTCATCCTTATTAAGTAAATATTCATATATTCACTCAAATTTTCGGAGAAAGCACATGAAGTTGAAATCCATCGCTCTTGACTATACATAATGGACTTCATACAACAATATGTACAAGTTCCAATAAGCTAGTCTATCGTTCCCTTTTGGCCTATGAACGAAGTTTTAATTATCTCTAGGAAAGTTTCACAAGCGTCATTTGATCAAAATCAAATAGACTCCAAAATTCCATCCATATGGATTTTCTTCATGTTTTCTTTCCAATATAATTTAAACGGCGATGTCACTTCCTAAGTGATCTTTCAATCAATTTGTCTTTCGACATCTTTAGCACTAGTTTTATGGATGTGATTTCTCCAACGAGATTTGCAAATCATCCATTTTTTATAGATTACGGCAATTATTTGAACAACCCTTTTGTTCTCATAATACCTGATAAAACAAATCTTGAAGGCAAGCTTTGATGTTTAACGAGCAACACAATAACCCTTTATTTTGTTCTCGATGAACATCATCACATATTCTTTTGCTAGTTACTTAGGCCATTGTAGTTCATGAATTGTGTTGTTTCGTATGACGATTCACACCAACAAATTCAGTATCAAATACTTAAGAACCACATTGTTTAATAAGCAAAGAATATAGCCATAACATGTATATCATCTATATACTTAAATTGAACAATTCTAGTCTTTTCCTTTCTGCCATATACTTATGAGATTTTCTTTCAATATTTCCTTGTCTGTTTGAAAGAATCTATCAACATCAATAGTGGAGTCATACATATGACATATAGTCCAAAGCGTGTATAGTTAAATACCAATGTCTTTGGACTTGCACTTTGAAGTAGATCACCATCATCAAATGTTTGGTGTTCTTTCAAATTCCTTTCATTAGTAATCTCTTGGTGTAGTAAACATTTTACCTACATCAAATATTCACCCTTATCATGGAATTATCCATGATCAAGCTACTTTTAGCTTATAACGGTGAAACATGAGTATAATGTTGCTCTCCAAATCCTTTTGGACGATTAGAACAACTAGTGTCTCCAACCTTTTGCAATTTCTCATCAAATATGAGAACATGACTTTTGCCATATTATACTCTATCATGTTGTAACCAATACTTCGTTTCAGATATCACAATATCTTCCACACATCATGGTTTCTGAAACAACTCTTTCAGATCCTAGACAACCTTGATATTAAGAGAATCCTTTAAATATCAAGAATCATGGAGACAAACATGATACTTATATACTAAGACTTGGAATTGTTACTCTTGATTTAATACTAATTATTAAACTTCATGGAGTAACCGGAACTTACTGAAAGTTTGCAATAGGACTTTTAAACTTTAGATTAACACTTCAAAACAATACGATACCAGTTCGTAAAGTAACTAACCAGAATTCTATAGTTCTATTATCTCAATTATAACTAAGCGCAAGGTGGTAAACGGATGCCAATGACTACAACAACTATGCAAATTCACTTTGATTTAGTTTATGATAAATTGAGTTCTAATTAATAATTAAATTAATCTAGGTGAACTCCCACTCAAAACAATATCCCTCACATTGTTTTAGTGATCACACGAACCAAATCCACCACATCAAAACCGATCATCACGAGAGTTGATATAGCTTCAATGGCGAACAATCAACATGTTCATCATATCTACTATATGACTCATGCTCTACCTTTCGGTAATCCGTGTTCCTGAGGCCATGTCTATACATGCTAGGCTCGTCAAGATCAAACCTTAGTTTCCGCATGAGCAAATCTGGCTTGCTCACGTTGTATACACTTGTAGAATCTAACACACCCGATCATCACGTGGTGCTTCGAAACAACAAGGATTAGCAACGGTGCTAACTAAGGGTGAACACTTTGTGACTTGAAATTCATGTTCATGAGGGATCATCTTATAATGCTACCGTCGTCTACTAAGCAATACAAGATGCATAAAGGATTAACATCACATGCAATTCATAATATGTGATATGTTATGGCCTTTCTTCTTTGTGCTTCCGATCTCCATCTTCAAGCACGAACATGATCTCCATCATTACCGGCATTGCATCAAGGTCAATGACGCTTCTCCATGGTTGTCGTCCACCGGCTTCAACTATTACAACTACTTTGAATAGACACGCGGGTCTTAACATAAATTAAAGACAACCATATGGCTCCTGCCGGTTGCTAACTTACAATAAGGAACATTGCATACATCAAATATAATCACAATCATGGCCATATCACATCACTGCACACCCCTGCAAAACAAAGTTAGACGCCTCTACTTTCTTTGCATATTTTACGTGGTTTGGGGCTTTCAATAAGTGTCGTTCTAACTTACGAACATGAACCACAACATTGATACTAGTATTGTCAATCACCCGTTGTAAATTGGATCTTAACTATGCTAGGAGAAACAGGCACCCGCAAAGCCACTTATGCAATACAAGTTGCATGTTAAGCGTGGAGCAAGTCTCATGAACGATGTCATGTAAGGTTAGCCCGGGCCGCTTCATCCCAACATACCGCAAGATGCAAAGTACACAAAAAGCAATCGACAATAAAAGCATCAACGCCCACAATGACCATTGTGTTCTACTCGTGCAACAGATCTACATATAGACACGGCTCTGATACCACTGTAGGGGTTCGTAGCATGGAAAACAAAAATTTTCTATCGCATACAAACAAACAAGCCAAGATCTATCTATTAGATTGTAGCAACAAGTCGATGGAATAACTTACCCTCGAAGATTCCAAAGCGGTTAACGAGAGCAGATTCTCGTGGGTGATGTAGTCGTACTCTTTCCGATCTCAAGATCGCGTAGACGATCCTTCCGGCGCTGCGTTCCGGCAGCGCTCACACAGTCGGTCACACGTTCGGTACTCGACGAAGACCTTCCTCTCCCTTGTTCCAGCAGGCAGCGGAGGTTGTAGCACTCTCCTCGCGATTCCGGCAGCACAACGGCGTGGTACCGGAAGTAGAGGGGAAATCCCGCAGGGCTTCGCCTTAAGCCGGAGCGAGTATGGTGGAGTATGAGAGAGGGATATTAGTGGTCTAGAGATTAGACACACCAATTAGAAGGCTCTAAACCGCAGGCTAAAGCAATTAGAAGCTCTAAACCAAACGGCTCTAAACCGGAGATTAGAGGTAGAAACTTGTGTGTCTCAAGGAGGAGGCCCTGCCCCTCCTTTTATAGGTGGAGGGTCTAGGCGCGCCAGGGAGGGAGGGGAGTCCCTCCCCAACTCGGCCTAGGGCTGGGCGCCGGCTTGGAGGAGAGGAACTCCTCCTCCAAGTTGGTTTGAAACTCCTCTTGCTTGTTTCCCACAGTTTCATGTTTCCCACAGTTTCCTGTTTTCCACAGTTTCCTGTTTTAGCCGTTTGACTTTCAAACTAGCAGTTTGACTTTCAAGTTTTGGAACAGCAAGAACACTTAGTACATGATGCAATCATTCAATGACACATTCATGTACCCTCCCCCCCCCCCCCCCCCGGAGTGCCGGACAATCCGGACCCTTCTAGAACATTCCCGATGAAAACACCGGAATCATTCCCGAACTCCGAAACGGGACTTTCCTTATATGAATCTTATTCTCCGGACCATTCCGGATCACCTCGTGATATCCCGGATCCCATCCGAGACTCCGAACAACATTCGGTCTCTTTCTCATAATACCATAACTACTCAAACAACGTCGAATCCTTAAGTGTGTCTCCCTACGGTTCGTGAATTATGCGGACATGATCGAGACACTTCTCCGAACAATAACCAATAGAGGAATCTGGAAATTCATATGGCTCCCACATATTTCTACGATTACTTTGCGATTGAATGAACCACTTACATACGATACCAATTTCCCTTTGTCTCACGATAGTTTACTTATCTAAGGTTATGATCGTCGGTATCTCTGCATACCTAGTTCAACCTCGTTACTGATAAGTACTCTTTTCTCGTTCCCGTGATATGTGATCCCTTGTGAGCCAGTCACATGCTTGCAAGCTAATTGGATGACATTTCACCGAGAGGGCCCAGAGTATATCTATCCGTCATATGGATGGACAAATCCCACTCTTGATCCATGTGTTTCAACCAATACTTTCTGAACACTCAATGCCACCTTTATAGCCACCCTGTTACGGTGTGGTGTTTGATGACATCAAAGCATCCATCCGGAAAAGGTGATATGCATGATCTCATGGTCGAAGGAATTAGGTTACTATGTATCAGAAAGCATATAGCAATTGAACTATTTTAAATGACTTGATCTTTATGCTACGCTTAACTATAGGAGTATGTCCATCACATCATTCTCCTAATGATATGATCCTGTTGTTAATAACATCTCTATGTTCATGATCAGGAAACCATGATCATATATTAACCAACAAGCTAGTTTAACAAGAGGCTTTACTAGGGACTCTTATTTTAGTTTACAAATCACACAAGTATTAATGTTTCCAGTTAATACAATTATAGCATGGTATGTAAACATTTATCATAAGTGTGAAGATATGATAATAACCACTTTATTATTGCCTCTTGGGCATATCTCCAACATCTAATACATTATGTGGAAGACATATTGTTGATTGGAAATAATGTATCTTTTATTAACACATATTAAGAATTTCATCCCGATGAAAGACTTAGGCAAAACCCAAATATTTGGCATCAATAGACGCTATTATGGTTGTGCCAGAAGTACATAGACGAGATATTGAATGAGTTCAATATAGAAACTACAAGAAAAGGTTCTTGTCGCACAGAAAGGATTGAATGAGTTCAATATTGATGATATATTCAAGTGTATTGACATTTGGTAAAGTGAAACAAATAATCAAGTATAGATTGATACTTGATGTATGAAATCACAAAGAATATTTATATCAATCATACTGTGATATGTACAAATCCAGATATGTCCTATGCTCTAAATATTGTGAGCATATACCAGAATGATTCGTAAGATGATCATTGGACAATAGTAAGGATATTCTTATGATCTTTTGGAAGAACTAAGAGTATATTATTTGTAGAAGTGGCAAATAGATGGTTAGTTCATTGTAAAAGTACTACATTGATACTAGCTTTGTCGCAAAGTACAAATTAAAGTTTATCTCAATCTAAACTAGAGGTGGCACGATATAATGGAAAGTGAGTTCCATAATGGATTTGGATGAGTTCCAAAGTTAAGACATTGTGACAGATACTACAACAAAAGGCTAAGTATATGACTGCTATAATAGCAGCTAAAGAGGGCATTTGTGTCAAGTATTTTGTTATCAAACTAGGTGTAGTTCACAGTGGGATAATACTATGAAGATATATTGTGCGACAATATTATCAACATGTTTTAACCCCAAAGAGCTAAAGGTCACACCGAAAGACCAAATTTATACAAAGCCATCTCATTAGAGAATGAGTGATGCGTAGAGACGCAAAGACATGTAATTACACACGGACCTGGAAGTGTCAGATCCGGAGATCAGTTGACCACTAGCAATCGTGTACATACAACACCGGAAAGCCATAGGTGTTGAATACACAAAGGTTTGAAACTAGATTATTGACTCTAGTGCAAGTGGGAGACTGTTGGAGATATGCCCAAGAGGCAATAATAAAGTGGTCATTATCATATCTTCACACTTATGATAAATGTTTACATACCATGCTATAATTGTATTAACCGGAAACATTAATACTTGTGTGATTTGTAAACTAAAATAAGAGTCCCTAGTAAAGCCTCTTGTTAAACTAGCTTGTTGGTTAATATATGATCATGGTTTCCTGATCATGAACATAGAGATGTTATTAACAACAGGATCATATCATTAGGAGAATGATATGGTGGACATACTCCTATAGATAAGCGTAGCATAAAGATCAAGTCATTTCAATACTTCAATTGCTATATGCTTTCTGATACATAGTAACTTAATTCCTTCGACCATGAGATCATGCATATCACCTTTACCGGATGGATGCTTTGATGACATCAAACACCACACCGTAACTGGGTGGCTATAAAGGTGGCATTGAGTGTTCGGAAAGTATTGGTTGAAACACATGGATCAAGAGTGGGATTTGTCCATCCATATGACGGATAGATATACTCTGGGCCCTCTCGGTGGAATGTCATCCAATTAGCTTGCAAGCATGTGACTGGGTCACAAGGGATCACATATCACGGGAACGAGAAAAGAGTACTTATCGGTAACGAGGTTGAACTAGGTATGCAGAGATACCGACGATCATAACCTCGGATAAGTAAACTATCGTGAGACAAAGGGAAATTGGTATCATATGTAAGTGGTTCATTCGATCGCAAAGTAATCGTAGAAATATGTGGGAGCCATATGAATTTCCAGATTCCTCTATTGGTTATTGTTCGGAGAAGTGTCTCGATCATGTCCGCATAATTCACGAACCGTAGGGAGACACACTTAAGGATTCGACGTTGTTTTGAGTAGTTATGGTATTATGAGAAAGAGACCGAATGTTGTTCGAAGTCTCGGATGGGATCCGGGATATCACGAGGTGATCCGGAATGGTCCGGAGAATAAGATTCATATAAGGAAAGTCCCGTTTCGGAGTTCGGGAATGATTCCGGTGTTTTCATCGGGAATATTCTAGAAGGTTCCGGATTGTCCGGCACTCCGGGGGGGGGGGGAGGGTACATGAATGTGTCATTGATTGATTGCATCATGTACTAAGTGTTCTTGCTGTTCCAAAACTTGAAAGTCAAACTGCCAGTTTGAAAGTCAAACGGCTAAAACAGGAAACTGTGGAAAACAGGAAACTGTGGGAAACAGGAAACTGTGGAAAACAAGCAAGAGGAGGTTGAAACCAACTTGGAGGAGGAGTTCATCTCCTCCAAGCCGGTTCCCAGCCCTAGGCCGAGTTGGGGAGGGACTCCCTCCCTCCCTGGCACGCCTAGCCCCTCCACCTATAAAAGGAGGGGCAGGGCTCCTCCTTGAGACACACAAGTTTCTACCTCTAATCTCAGGTTTAGAGCCGTTTGGTTTAGAGCTTCTAATTGCTTTAGCCTGTGGTTTAGAGCCTTCTAATTGGTGTGCCTAATCTCTAGACCACTAATAGCCCTCTCTCATAATCCACCATACTCGCTCCGGCTTAAGGCGAAGCCCTGCGGGATTTCCCCTCTACTTCCGGTACCACGCCGTTGTGCTGCCGGAATCGCGAGGAGAGTGCTACAACCTCCGCTGCCTGCTGGAACAAGGGAGAGGAAGGTCTTCGTCGAGTACCGAATGTGTGACCGACTGCGGAAGCGCTGCCGGAACGCAGCGCCGGAAGGATCGTCTACACGATCTTGAGATCGGAAAGAGTACGACTACATCACCCACGAGAATCTGCTCTCGTTAACCGCTTTGGAATTTTCGAGGGTAAGTTATTCCATCGACTCGTTGCTACAATCTAGTAGATAGATCTTGGCTTGTTTGTTTGTATGCGATAGAAATTTTTTGTTTTCCATGCTACGAACCCCTACAGAGGTTGATTGGGTTGTGGAAACCAAACAACCAGTCAAGCCAAAAGACCCAGTAAGAGATGATGCCAAAGATAATGCTGCTTGGAAAAAGAGGAAAAGGTACCATGCTCTAATAGAGTTGGCTTACTCCATTGAGAACCAAAAATGGGTAAATGTCAACAAAAAGTGCTTGGCCTTTGTAAAGAATACGATTAAGAACGCCATTGTGGGCTCGATCGAAGGGTGTGCCTCGGTGGGGGAGTATCTAGCAAAGATAAAGAGTCAGTTTACTAGCTCTTCAAAGATGTATGCCACCCAGCTGCTCAAACAGCTGGTCACAGAAAAGTATATTGGAGGGCCACATGGCATCAGGGATCACATCTTGAGGATGAGCAACATGGATGCTAAATTAAAGCTCATGGATGCTGACCTCGAGCTCAAGCCTGCTCTGCTGGTCCACCTTGTCATGGACTCTCTCCCCCAACAGTTTGAGAACTTTGTGATCAACTATAACATGTCTCCTAAAAAATGGGACATTGAAAAGACCATTGGGATGTGTTCTCAAGAGGAAGAAAGTCTCAAGTCCATTCATGGTGGTTCTCTGAACTATGTGAAGGACAACAGGAAGAGAACCTTCAACAACAACAACCATGGTGGTTCCCCTCCAAGCCACATGGCAAAGGGCCCGTACAGTATCAGCATCAACAGAGTATCCGAGGGGACAAGGACCAGTGCCACCATTGCAAGAAGCCTGGTCACTTCAAGAAAGATTGCCCAATATGGCTCAAGTCCATAATGGAAAAGAACGGTAAAGATATAGTTTCTTTTGTAAATGAATCCTTGTATGAACAGTTTTCTAAATCTACTTGGTGGATTGACTCTGGTGCAACTATCATGTTGCAAATTCTTTACAGGGATTCCATTCGACAAGGACTTTGCAAAGAAGCGAAAGATGCATTGAGGTCGCGAATGGAGTGCAAGCAGAAGTTGAAGTTATTGGCAACATCCCTTTGGAGCTAGCTGATGGTTTTATCATTCTGCTAAAGGATGTTTTATTTGTTCCCTCGCTTCATAGAAACTTAATAAGTGTGTCGTGCTTGGATAAAGACAGTTTTGAATGTTATTTTGGACATGGCAAGTGTGCCATATGGTTTAATAATGCTTGTGTGGGTACTGCTTTACTTCACGATAAGCTTTATTTGTTATCCTTGCATGAGAAAGTGCTTTCTGTGTGTAATGTGAGTGAGCAGATTTCCTTGTCGAACAAAGAACAAAAGAAAAGAAAGCGAACTCATGACTCATCGAAGTTATGGCACTGTAGATTAGGCCATATTTCGTGGGGAAGAATAGAAAGCCTCGTTAAAAATGACATTCTTCCTCTGTTAGGGTTGTCAGATATCGAACAATGCATAAATTGCATAAAAGGAAAATATGTAAAGCAAATCAAAAAAGGGTGCAAACCGAAGTATAGCAACACTAAAAATCATTCACACTGATATTTGTGGACCGTTTCCTGTGAAAAGTGTGGATGGTTACGATTCATTCATAACATTCACGGATAATCACTCCCGATATGGTTATATTTATACAATTAAAGAAAGATCTGAGGCATTGGATAAATTTAAATTTTTTAAGGCTGAAGTTGAAAATCAGCATGATAAAAGAATTAAGATAGTATGGTCCGACCGTGGGGGGAGTACTACGATCGGCACACTCCATATGGTCAAGTACATGGACCTTTTGCAAGGTTCTTACAGGAAAATGGAATAGTCGCCTAGTATTCTATGTCGGGCGAACCTTAGCAAAATGGAGTAGCTGAAAGTCGTAACCGTACCCTCATGGATATGGTGCGCAGCATGATGAGCTACTCCACCCTCCCATTGGGATTATGGATGGAGGCGCTTAAAACCGCCATTCACATTCTCAGCAGAGTACCAAGCAAGTCGGTGCCCAAAACACCGTATGAGTTGTGGACAGGCAGAGTCCCCTCTCTGCACCACTTGAGGGTATGGGGGAGCCCAGCCGAGGCAAAAGTTTTTAATCCAAACATTGCAAAGTTAGACCCCAAAACAGTGTCTTGCCACTTCATTGGCTATCCCGATAGATCAAAAGGTTATCGTTTCTACTGTCCTGACAAATACTCAAAGTTTGTAGAAACGAGACATGCAGTCTTCTTGGAGGACGAATTGATGAGGGGGAGCATGGTAGCTCGGAAAATCGATCTTGAGGAGAAGATGGTGCATGCACCTAATCTGATGACTCAGGAGCCACTTTTCTCGCTACCTGTTGTGCCACCATCTACAACCCCTGAGGTTGTGGTGCCAGCACCTGTTGTGACTCCACACGTGACAACAATGGGAGAAGGTTTGGAGCTTGTCCGCCAGGAGCCGCCTGAACCCACTATTGAGCACGAAATGGAGCCGGAACAGCCACACAAAAAATGTGCCAGAACCTGAGGCACGAAATGATAAAGAGTCTGACGACCTCGGAAGGTCAAAAAGAGAAATAAGACCAGCCATTTCTAAAGAAATTTACAAAGTTTACTACACAGAAATAATTCATATGGAGGGTGATCCCACGTCATATGAAGAAGCCATGAGAAGCCCTCACTCAGCCAAGTGGGTGGAGGCAATGGAAGATGAAATGAAATCAATGAGTTCCAACAGTGTTTGGGACTTAGAGGAAATTCCTAAAGGAGCCAAAACAGTAGGCTGCAAATGGGTCTACAAAACAAAGTATGACTCCAATGGGAATATAGAAAAGTATAAAGCAAGACTTGTGGCAAAAGGCTTTACGCAAAGAGAAGGGGTAGATTACAATGAGACTTTTTCTCCGGTCTCATGTAAGGATTCCTTCAGAATCATAATGGCACTATTTGCACATTTTGATTTAGAGTTGCATCAAATAGATGTAAAGACGACATTTCTAAATGGAGATTTAGAAGAAAATGTTTACATAAAACAACCCAAGGGTTTTTTCATGAAGGGGAAGAAACATATGGGATGCCGCCTAAAGAAATCCATTTATGGGTTAAAGCAAGCCTCCAGACAGTGGTATTTAAAGTTCAATGATACAATTAAAATATTTGGATTTAAAGAGAATGTTAAGGACAACTGCATTTATGCAAAGTTTAAAAGTGGGAAATACATTTTCCTAATTCTGTATGTGGATGATATCTTGCTTGCTAGCAGCGATGTCAGTCTACTACTAGAAACAAAGAAGTTCTTGTCTTCTTATGTTCTGGGCTAAGAAATTCACCGAGATAGAAAGAATGGAGTGTTAGGACTGTCACAGAAGGCTTATTGTGAAAAGATTCTAAAAAAATACAATATGCATGCGAGTAATGCAACACCTGATCCCATAGTCAAGGGCGATAGTTTTGGAAAATTTCAATGTCCAAAGAACCAATATGAGATCGATCAAATGAAGTCAGTACCATATGCTTCGGCCATTACAGTATGCACAAGTGTGCACTCGCCCAGACTTAGCTTTTATCACCGGGGGTACTTGGTAGATATCAAGAGAATTTAGGCAGAAGGCACTAGAAGATGGTAAAGAAAGTTTTGCGTTATGTGCAAGGCACAAGAGGCCTCATGCTAACATATAAAAGATCCGATTCCCTAGAAACAAGAGGGTATCCAGATACAGATATTGCGGGAGATAAAGATGATAGAAAGTCCACGACAGGATATGTCTTTACTCTCGCAGGAGGTGCTATTTCTTGGAGAAGCGCCAAATAGTCAATATTTGCATCATCTATGATGTATGCATAATTTATAGCATGCTATGAGGCCATGGGACAGGCATTATGGTTAAAGAAATTTCTACCCGACTTGAGAGTGGCAGACTGCATTAGCAGGCCACTAGAGATGTACTGTGACAACGAGCCCGCAGTATTCTATGCTCATAACAACAAGTCAATTAATGCTACAAAGTCAATAGATATAAAGTATTATGTTGTGAAGGATAAAGTTTAGGATCAAACTATAAGTCTCGAGCATATAATGACAAATGATATGCTTGCGGATCCTCTAACAAAAGGCTTACCACCCAATGTGTTCCTGGACTATAGAGGCCCAAAAGTAACAGGTTTTGTTTCAAAATAGAAAAATATGTAGTGGATGTATGATTCTATCGGCAATTGAGCTAAGACGATGAAAGATTCTCTATGTATCAATCCGTCATGAAACGAGTAAAGTATAAAGTATAAAGTTAAAAGTAAAGTTGAGATCGAGGGGGAGAATGTTAGATTTATCTCTAACGTGACACAGCCCAACTGCATGCCACGCCCCTATCCGCGCCCTGATCGGGGGCGTACAACCTTATCATGGTTGGTGGGCCCCTGTCGCCGTGCTATATAAAGAGGTAGGGGACCAGATGCACGCGGTATGAGGTTCGTCGCAGTGCCGCTCGCCCCACCGAAATCCCTACCGATCTAGGGTTTAGCGTGAGCCGCCGGGAAGCGCCGCCACCACCCGCACACCCACGCCGTCGCCCTTCTTTTCCCCATGGCAACTAGCTCCAGCGCGAACTTCGGCATCCCCTCTGGCTCGTGCTCGTCGAGCCAGGGCGCATGTGGTACCCCTCCTTCCTCTCTCTGTCCCTCAGATCTCCTAGATTCAATCCAATAGTGTCTACAGAGAGTAAAACTAGAGTCAACAAGAAGCAAAACTTGTTTTTCTGAAGAAGAATCCCGAGAAGCAAAAGGCATATGCACTTGATTTTCTGAACACACCATCGCAATATGAGTTGCACCATAAGCCAGATGACTATCTACGCACACTTCAGAAAGAAGTGGCGAAGAGCAAATTAAGCAAATCAAGTGCAAGCAGTAAAAAATCAGCAAGCACAGGTGCAAGCGGGACCAAAACTGCAATCAGTAAAAAATTAGACGTTCCCCTTCTCGGACAATAGGCCAAAAAAAACGATCGCACCCCTCAACGTGGTTTCACAAAATGTTCCACTCCTTGCACAACAGCTAGTAGATATGTCAATAGCTGCGGAGTTGGCGGCCAGCATGGAAATTAGTCTTGATGAACTGTTAGGCCCCCAACTCGACCTTCTACCCAAGATTCCACTAGCCCCTAAATATGTCACAGGTGAGGATTTGGTCAGCAAAGAGAGGCTGAAAGAACTACCAACACAAATGCGGAATCTCCATCAATGGTACTCGGCGGTCATAAAGCAGGGGAGAATATTATCGTAGCCAATGTCCCACGTGAGTACTACTTCAAACCCGAAGAGGTCCATATTGAGTTTTCAGAACTGTTCCAGTTATACCATCTCGACGCCCTGGACAAATCCATCCTCAGCTTCTATTGTCTGTAAGTTATTGAATTTATTGTCTACATGTTCGGTTTTTCAGTTGTTCAGTTCAGAACATGTAATTATCCTTATTATGCAGAATGAAGATGCTGGAATGTAAAAGAAAAATAATCTATAATATCGGGTTCATTGACCCAGATAAAATGCATATAGCCACGCTAAGGGATAACCCCGAGGAGACTGAGGAAAACATTCTAAGGTTTCTACTGAAGCAAAATTTCTCTGACCATATACTATTTCCTTATAATTTCAGGTGAGGGTCTTACTCTGTTGTACACATTCACTTTTGATTAGTCGATGCTAATAAGTGTAACTGATAAGTTACTGATGTATATATAAATGTTTGCAGCTTCCACTGGGTTCTGCTAGACATTCAACTTGATAAGGGAAGAGTTGATGTCATGGACCCATCAAAGAGAAACCTGAAAGATTTCCGCAGCATGCAGGACATGCTCCAGAAATAAGTTTCACGCTATATTGGTCTCTTTCATTGATTTCCTGAGATATCAGGTAATGAATAACTCATTCATTCATTTATTTTCTTCATCGAGCAGGGTTTGGATCCGGTTCAAGTGCGAGGTTACGGATGTATTTAGTGAGAAGCTAACGTTTAAGGCGGTCTCGGTAAGTAGCACGCGATATGTCCGCGCATCTCTTTACTTCTAGTTTCAATACAATAATGATGCTCTAGATTATTATTTTGATTGAATTCTATTCTCGTAAAGTACGCGAGGCAACCACGGGGGTCGAATCTATATGGATTCTACGTTTGCGAGTTCATTCGCACATTACCACCGAACACAACGATTATAGAGTCGACGTAAACAATGCATTCACACCATCATTTTATTGCCGTCACCTTTTGTTATTATGATTGATATTCATATTGATCTTTTTTTTTATATATAGTCCGAGAGAATGTGGGATCAACTACTACCAGTGCAACGCGTACTAGCAATTGCGGAGGAGCCGGCGGGATTTATTTTCAAAGAGATCGTAGACGATGCCGGAGAATTTAGTGTGAATAGGCGCTACTAATCTCCATGTAATCGAACTATTTTATGCTCTAGTCCCGGTATTTTGTGATCTTCATGTAACTATGTAAATTGTATATATTTGTATGCTCGATATCGTGATACAAGTTATCTTATACATGCACGAACGTGTACCATATGTGGTGGCGTAGAAATATTCAAAAACTATGTTGAAATGAAAAATAAGTAAATAAAAAAATAAAAAATAAAATCTCTTCCACGACAGAGAAAGGGCATAAAATACTGCCACGACAGAGAAACACTAGTCCAAGATAATGCTCTGCCGCGGCAGAGAAAAGACGTAAAATATTGTCGCGGCAGAGACCCACTAGTCCCGATCCATAACACCAACATGGACTAGTGGGGGTGCAACCTGAGCGCACAGAAACAGCCACGTGAACATCCACTAGTCCCGGCTGATAACTGGGCCAAAACTAATGGTGGCCTGTAGTCCCGCTTGATTAGTCCCGGTCCTATAACCGAGACTGAAACCCCTTACGGACCGGGACTAGAGGCTCAGTTTCCACTAGTGCTGCACCCAGGGTCTAGCGGTGGCGGGTACGGAGGTACCCGACCTGAACCGGCATAAGGGAGTCCAAACAGAGCAAGAAGCATCTTTTGCAGAATGTTCGAGGCACGAAAACGTATTTTTTGTTGTTGATGAAAAAATGCAACGTATTGTATGGTTCTTGATGGACGATAATTAACTGCCGGTCTTAGTCAAACCTGCTGGCTAGCTTGTCCACTCATGCAGAATTTCTTGGCCAATATTGACGACATCTAGATAATTTCTCCAGCTTTGGCTTCGCTGGTTATACTTTTCTTCTTGTCCACCATCTATAAATAGCGCATGTTTCTATCCTAAAAAATTCACTCATCCTCACATAGCTAGCAAGCTTGAACACAGCGACGACACTAGCTAGGTAGCTTGTAGCAATGGCGACCTCCTCCGCGGTGCTGTTTCTCCTCCTCGCCGTCTTCGCCTCCGGTGCCAGCGCGGCCACCTTCCGCATCACCAACAACTGCGGCTTCACGGTGTGGCCGGCGGGCATCCCGGTGGGCGGGGGCTTCCAGCTCAACTCGAAGCAGTCGTCCAACATCAACGTGCCCGCGGGCACCAGCGCCGGCAGGATATGGGGACGCACCGGGTGCTCCTTCAACAACGGCAGAGGGAGCTGCGCGACCGGCGACTGCGCCGGCGCGCTGTCCTGCACCCTCTCGGGGCAGCCGGCGACGCTGGCCGAGTACACCATCGGCGGCTCCCAGGACTTCTACGACATCTCGGTGATCGACGGCTTCAACCTCGCCATGGACTTCTCCTGCAGCACCGGCGTCGCGCTCCAGTGCAGGGATGCCAACTGCCCCGATGCCTATCACCACCCCAACGACGTCGCCACGCACGCCTGCAACGGCAACAGCAACTACCAGATCACCTTCTGCCCATGAAGACCTTATAAACGGCGTACATATATATCCCTCAGTTTGGAAATATAAGATATTTTAGATTTGTGAATAAGATGTATCTAGACACTAGATTTATTTAAACCTATACACTAAAAGATGTCTAGATACATCTTTTTTACAAACCTAAAACATCTTATATTTCTAAACGGAGGGAGTACGACCGTATAATTAATAGTGTAAACTGTGTAATGCTTACATCGCGTATATCTATATTCCAGCCGTTGTAGTTGACAAAGCGGCCAAATAAAGTTCAATAAAGACGGTGCACACATGTGTGCATGTCGACGTTATCTATTTATGTTTTCGTGTTCGGCCGGTCAAATACGGTGTGAGAATTATCGCCAATGCAAATGAATAATGACAACATATATGGTTATTTTGCAGAAATTTCTCCTTATCAACGGCAACATAAAGAGTTTAAAAAATAACAATTATTATAAATGTATTGTTGGACCACTTAGCGACGGTTACAAACACTAGCACAGTCATCATCGCTCGTCCATCACTGAAGCTGGACAAATCTTATCATAATAGAGCTATCGGCCGCAACGAATATTACTTCATCGTAACTAGTAAATGTAGTTCTAGTACTTTTTAGAACGGATATGATGCTTGAAATTTTGAAATAAAAATAACACTATATCCAAAGAGAAGGATACACGCGATTCTCAAATTAAATTTGAAGCCAAATTCTGTAAAATTTTGAATAGACTGGGTCAACAGACAGTAACCCGGCAATTTCCCGTAAAATGTACACAAAAGGACAAAATATAGATTTTTGTTAAACATATGAGCAATTTTCTAGCATGTTTAATCCAAAAATAAGCTAGATACGACATGAAAAATCGAAGAAGATTAATCCAATCAACATTACTAGCTAAACTAGATATGCAACTCATTAGGCTGGTCACAATGAGAGTATCATACTATCTCTATAGTGCATGGTATTATACGGTAGTATCATAATAACACTATATTTTCATAATTTGTAGAATCTTAACGTAAAATTGTAAACAATATTTACATGCATTAGGATTTTTAGTTTTACATGATATGATACGGTATCTATCTATGATACTCCAACTCTCTATTTTTTTATTAATTGTTATATTATATTAGACTTTTTTAGAACATGACATACATGATACTAATTATAATATTTCCACTGAAAATAGTCTTGAGCAGAATAGACACGGAGCATATCTATTTCAAATGCTAGCACAAGGCCAAAAAAACTAATGAACTAACAATATCCCTAACGCTAGGCCTTGATGCGCCCAAGGCGTGCGGCCACACGACGTGTACGAGACGAGCAAGAAACGAACCGTGACGTGGAGCGGGTGACGAAACACGGAAGGATCACGAACAGAAACGGCCGCTCTCATCTTGCTTGCCCCCCTCTGTTCCTCTTTTCTCCTACCTCCGGCTCTTTCTCACTGATCCTCTTTCCTATTGCTACCTGTATCCTCCGATTAGCTTCGCAAATCCCTGTAATCTGGTACTGTGAAGTGGGACTGCGGTCTGCCTCCACCCCGGCCGCCTTCGCCCTCTCACTCCCGGCGACGGACGGACCGACGGTCGGACTGCGAGACCCACCGGCGGCGCGCGGCCAGGTAAACAAACCCCCTCTTTGCCCGCCCACTCCGCGTCCCTTGTTAGCACTTGAACATCCACTACGGGTTGGGGATCTTTCTTCTTCTTTGTTTGTCTGGGAGGGAGTATTGGTTCCCATGGGTTCAGTTCTTGGTCCACCCACCACACCTCCCATGGGTCGACAGAGTACTACGAGCAGGTGTAGTATAAAATCCGACTCCTACTTTAGTTCTTGTATGAATCTACCTTGGGTAATCAAACCCCAAATACCCCTGTTCTCACGGTACTCCTTTTCCCATTCATTGCCAATTACGAGATTTCTCAGGTGATTCACTTGAGAAATATATCCACACACTTTGGGTCCAGAGCTGAGAGTTGTGGCCAGATTTTTCTTAAGCTTGTCGAATTACCTTTTTGACTGTCGAAAACAGATATATGTAGACTCGTGACAGTAGATCTTTGTGATAACAGGAAGAAATGGCCCTCTAGTTCAGCATTCCCAGTGAAGGAAATATTTTCTGATGCTTAAGCTTATCGAATTACCACATTTTTCTTAAGCTAATCGAGTTACCTGTTTGAGATCTATGGAGTAACTGCAAAGCTGCGTGTCATTGAAAATGCGTTGCAGTATTGTGATCTATAAAGTCCATACATTCCATGCATATTTTTGGTTGTTATTATGAACGAATGACCAGCCCTGCGTACTGTCAGCACTAATGGTTTCTCTTCTTCTAAATGGCACCGCATAATGCAGGCCTGAAGCTACAGACCTGACATGGCGGCCTTGCCACTTGCCACGGCGGAGGTCTGCGACGCCAACTTGCACCTGATCACCAACGGCGAGCTCCGCGCCCTGCAGCCCGTCTTCCAGATGTACGGCGGGCGACGAGTGTTCGCTGGCCCCGTCGTGACGCTCAAGTTGTTCGAGGACAACGTCCTGCTGCGCGAGTTCCTGGAGGAGAAGGGGCAGGGCCGGGTGCTGGTTGTGGACGGCGGCGGCAGCATGCGCTGCGCCGTCCTGGGCGGGAACCTCGCGCAGCTGGCGCAGAACAACGGGTGGGCGGGCATCGTGGTGAACGGGTGCATCCGGGACGTGGACGAGATCAATGGTTGCGACGTCGGCGTTCGCGCCCTCGGCTCGCACCCGATGAAGTCCAACAAGAAGGGGGTGGGCGAGAGGCACGTGCCCGTGACCATAGCGGGCACCAGGATCTGCGCCGGCGAGTGGCTCTACGCTGACGCCGACGGGATCCTCGTCTCCACGACCGAGCTCATCGTGTAGACAGACAGAGACAGACCCTCTGTTCTGTGGATGGATGTATTGCCTTGAAGGTAAAAAAAAGGATGAAAGTGGGTTGTGCATAATTAAAAAACAGAGGAGGAGGGCTGCTTTGCTTCTGCCCTCCCTAACTGAAAATGCTGCTGCATGCTATATCTGAACTTTGTGTTGCTGGATCAAATGACGAATTGGAACAATAATTGGATGCCTGCATTGCACCGTTGAAAACGTGTTCTATGTTGTACTGTAGAATATTTATTTAGTAACATTTGCCAGACCTGTTTAGGTGGAAATATTCTTGTTTGCAAAATATTTTGACTTGGCATATACTATGTGGTTGTCAACCTCTTATATGCTCACTTCGCTGAAATCATCGAATTGGTTAAAAACTAGTCATCTATTCACTCATCTGTAACCAACATATTTGATCCAAGTGTAGGCCTGGTTCACCACTTGATTCATGTAACCAAATATCGGCCAACTTGGTCATATGCTCTCAGCTCTCGCAACCTATCTGTTTAGTTGCCAACCCTTCCTGATTATTGCAAAATTCATGGTAGATGGTGCTGTCAACCGAGGTGAAAACCAAGGAGCAGTTGGAGTGGTGTGTAGGAATCAAGAAGGTGCTTTTCTGGGTGCAGCAGCCTATGTTTTCCTGGGTGTTACTGATCCATCAGTCTTGGAAACTCTACCCTGTCGGGAGGCGCTAGCACTCCCTGAAGACCTGCAGCTTATGAAGCTCTGAATCAGTTCTGGTTGTCAAGGAGTTCTTCTAGATTTAGCTGATGGAGCTGCTGGTAGCTCTGAATCAGTTCTGAACTTCTGATTGTCAGTTCCGTATTTTTTATCAAAGCTTATTTAGAGAATCTCACATCTGTTGGCTTTGATCAAAGCTTATGTACTCCCTCAGTCCTCCGCAAATAAGTGTACTTCTAGCCTCCGTCCGCAAATAAGTGTACTCCTTCAGTGGCTTCTAAATCCCCCAGAAAATGTACCGATCCCAATGTATGTTTCAAACATTGTTCAATAAAGTGGGTCGGTAATTCTCAAATGATTTTTTCTTGCCAACCCCCCAGATATCTCTGCATCAACCCATCAGATATCACCAACATGTTGCTTTCTCCTTTAATTAATTTCTAGACACCTTTCTCTTCTCTGCAAAATCACGAAATAAATTCCCTTCACTTTATTTGCCCTCTGATAAAGGACCATCCAACGATCGTGCTGTCTTTGACATGTAGGCCAGGTTGCATTTGGGTCCACATGTCAATGGAGGGGCAGTCAGGAAACTTTGTCCTATTCTTTGGAAGCGAGCAAACGTCAGTATCTAATTGGCGTACGACTAAACGACACCTTCATCTCATTGGCGTGCTCTTTCCCCTCCGGCTCTCCCTCTCCGCCCTCTTTTCTGGTGGTACACTGGTTTGGAAAGCTCGCTCTCCTCTCATACAAACAAGGTATGCCGAGTCCATGAGCCTAGATGCTTGAGCTATTCCGTATTATGATTCAGTTTTTAACTCTTAATCTTGTTCTGATTAGTAAGCAGCTCACTATCAGCCATACCATGTTAGAAGCTATTGATTCTCCCTCTGTGTAATCTCTATGTTTGTTAAGTATTCTTAGGTAGTTATTCGATTTCATCGGATCCTCTGTTACCAGACAGAGGGGGTAGGAGAGTTCATCCAAAGTCCAAACCGTAGATAGCTAGAGGTTCTCCCTGATTTCGAACAAAATTTGTTTAATCCGTCAATTTCTTTCATGTGATACTGCTACACGTTGTCTTTATTTTCGTGTGTAAGCATGCTGTAAATCTTTCAGCGCAAAAGCTGTATTTTGGATTCGCAATTGGGGATTATTTTGCTCATTGGGGATTATTTTGGTCAGAGACTGAGTTGTGGGGCCATATGGGTCCGAGGCATCTCTTTGGGATCACCTGCTTGTGGGCCCTCTCATGTGCCTTGCTGCTCGACGCTTCCTCTGACGGGTTGCTGAGGATCAACCTGAGCAAGAAGAGGCTGGACAGTGAAACTCTGTCTGCCGCAAAGTCGGCAAGGCAGGAGTCCAACCTGCTGAGGTCGTCTGCTGAGGCAGGATCTCGCCGCTATCTTGGTGTTTCGGGTGATGACATAGTTCCTTTGGACAACTACCTTGACACCCAATACTATGGAGAGATCGGTGTCGGCACACCGCCGCAGAACTTCACGGTGATATTCGACACCGGGAGCTCCAACCTGTGGGTTCCGTCGTCGAAATGCTATTTTTCGGTAAGTTGCTGAACAGTCATATCGATACTATGTGGGTGCTTCCGGATGATAGAAGCATAAATTTTATGTCTATGTATTCCAGCTAGCATGCTACTTGCACCATAAATACAAGGCAACCAAATCGAGCACTTACATAAAAAATGGTACGACTTCTTTTAAATTCAGTCATGGTCCTTGCTTTTGCAAGTATAAAAAATGCTTCTTGATTTCTTGCACACTTGTAACTTTAGCTATTAAAACTGTTCAGGAGAAACTTGCACAATTAGCTATGGCTCTGGATCAATTGCTGGCTTCTTCAGTGAGGACAACGTGCTAGTTGGCGACCTCGTTGTAAAAAATCAGGTGAGCTATTGAACAAATAGATTACTAAAAAAATTGTATGTATTACTACAATCACTGTAGTTTTATTGTGATTTCAGAAATTTATCGAGACAACCCGCGAAGCAAGTCCTACTTTTATCATCGGAAAGTTTGATGGCATACTTGGGCTTGGATTTCCTGAGATATCTGTGGGAAGTGCCCTTCCAATTTGGTATATATCCAAGCCCTTGAATAGGTTATCATGATGTCACAACTTCAACAATGGTGTTGCGATAATACTGAACCTTTTCATATGTTGTATGAACAAACAGGCAGAGCATGCAAGAGCAGAAACTGATGGAAAAGGACATCTTCTCATTCTGGCTTAACCGCGATCCCGATGCGAGCGCAGGAGGTGAGCTCGTCTTCGGAGGTGTAGACCAGAAGCACTACAAGGGGGAACATACATATGTTCCTGTCACTAGCAAAGGCTACTGGCAGTTTGACATGGGTGATCTCCTTATCGATGGCCAGTCGACTGGCTACTGTGCTGGCGGTTGCGCTGCCATTGTCGACTCCGGGACATCACTGCTCGCCGGCCCAACCGTATGCATTTTTGGACCCCTTAATTGGTACATCTTGGACATGTTTCAGAGTTTATATTATATATAGCTGAAACATTTGAATCTTTTATATGGCTTCAGACGATAGTGGCTCAAGTCAATCATGCAATTGGAGCTGAGGGTATTATCAGTACAGAATGCAAGGAGGTGGTGAGAGAGTATGGAGAGATGATCCTTGAGATGCTTGTAGCACAGGTTTCTTGCTTGCTCCTCCTGTTATTTTCACAATGCTAGTAGGAATCTTGATGCATCGGAATTCTGTTTATGATATCTTGAATTAACTAACCAATTATAAAAACACTTCTCTATTTTTGACCAGACAAGGCCACAGAAAGTGTGTAGTCAAATCGGTCTCTGTGTGTTTGATGGTAGTCACTCTTTCAGTAACCAAATTGAATCTGTTGTTGAGAAAGAGAAGCAGGGTTCTGATCTTCTCTGCACTGCCTGTGAGATGGCTGTTGTCTGGATACAGAATCAGCTTCGACAAAACAAGACGGAGGAGCTTATCTTGCAGTATGTGAATCAGGTCAGTACCACCCCTGGTTAATCATGTCACACCAGTATATTGTCAAGTGTTGTAGAGTGTGAAAGATACAAGTCCAATTTCTTTGTGAATAAATTGCAGCTCTGTGAGCGTCTACCGAGCCCCAACGGAGAATCTGCTGTCGATTGCCATCAGATCTCGGAGATGCCTAATCTTGCCTTCACCATTGCAAACAAGACTTTCACCTTAACACCAGAGCAGGTAAGTCAAACTTACTTACACTGAAGTAATTATTCTTGGAGACGTTTTTTTTTTAAGGAATTATTCTTGGAGACGTGATATAATTTTCTTAAGCTTTTTATACCAAGTCATACCTTGAGATAAGATACTACTAGTCAAGGACCAATCTGATTGATATTGGCTAATTCAAACTGACTGTTGGCCTAATTAATCACTCTTCGTACTCTGCTTCCTACACTTTGTAATCTAATTGTTTTATTTTTCCTTTGTGGTGCAGTACGTAGTAAAGCTGGAGCAATCGGGCCAGACCATCTGCATCAGTGGGTTCATGGCGTTCGACATACCACCCCCTCGTGGCCCGCTCTGGTAGGCGGCATAACTGTCCAAATCACGCCCTGTTCTGCATTCTTCTTGGAGATCATGCTTTCTTTATTTTGTCCCCATGCCATCTGTGTGACTGATGCGTCTGGGGATGTCGCAGGATACTCGGAGACGTCTTCATGGGCGCCTACCACACCGTCTTTGACTTTGGGGAGAGCAGGATCGGGTTTGCCAAATCCGCGTGAGGTCTATGTTCTTCGCGGTCACCCAGTACTGTACATACTCCGATCAGGTATAACTTGCAAGGTCAAGCAGAAACCTCATGGAAATGAATGAAGAGATTTGAGTACAGTATTTGTATAACTACTAGGTTTTTCTTTTTTTTCCTTGCGGAGTTTCCTGAATTCTGTGAGGAATCAGGATACGATATCACATCCCGAATGCTGTGAGGAATCAGAGCACGGTGATGGAACCAGTAAGGACACACTACCTATTGATCAACAGTGTGTCGAATTTACCTCACCATGGAGTACTCTAGTTCTAATTTATGCTCCATTTTTTTTGTTTTACGCTGTGAAGATCTATGATGATGCTGTTATAGTTTGTTTTGATAATTTTCACACCCAATTTTTTTTTTTGCTGGTGCATTATAAAGCTTCAAAATCTAAACTTATCCAAGAGAGTCATCAGCCAGAGAGAGAAAGCACGGGTATATTGCAATGCCAGCTCTCAAGCAGAGTTCTCCTCTCGACCTCTTTCTTCCTTAATAATAAGCCAATTTGATCAATATTAAGAGTTCACCTTGTTATTCTGACTTTTTTTCATCTGACTTAATAATTTCATAAAGAGACAGAGATAGAGAAGTAGAAATTTCATGAAGTCTCCGTTTCTCTACAGATTGTTTTTTGAATCATACGTATATATACTGTAGTAGTATCACCTGAAAGGTTGTAGGGAACTGAAATAATAATGCAGTAGTAATAATAAACATACTAAATATTGCGTTGAATTTTTTTACTATTAAAACCAAATATTTTTCTTAATGGGTTGAGTGACTCAGAAAATTAGTCTTGTATTGTATATATGTCAATCATTGTTTGTGTAACTTCTTAGTAATGCACTATCACTCTTACCCCATTATTGGAGAACTCTAGGCGTCCTTCACTACCTTGTGGATAATGAGAAGGCGACCGTCCCGTAATTTGATGATGTAGCGCATTCCGTGATGCCGATGTAGCCTCTATCGCCACACTAATGAGAATCTTGAATCTAGAGATTTTGGTCTCACTGGTGCCGTCGTAGCTAAGGTCTAATGCAAGGGGGGCAAATTACCACCTCGTTGATATGGGCTTCGTCCTCATCCTCAACCTCCTGTACAGGGTGACGAACATTTGGACGTGTGAGTCGACGTCTTCACCTATCATAACTTTGATTGAGAATGTGGACCAATTCACGAATGGATACTGTTGATGTCTTGTCATCCATCACTTCTGGCCATGGGGAAGACTCACCCGGATCCGTCCATCATGTTACTCCCTAGAGTCAAAATCCAACCAAACTGAATGAATCAACCGGGTGACATCTCGGTCGGAGGATAGTACAGCTTGGAGGGCGGGGGTGTCGGCGGAATTAGTGACGGCGGGGGTCGATCAACAATGGTATTCTATGTCTAGGCCAATAAGCAACACCACTGAAATTTTATATCCAACCATCTGCGGTGGATGGAGACACAAGCATGCGAAGTATATGAGTTTTCTGAATATTACTTTCGTTTGATGTAAATGTAGTTCAGACTATACACCATGTATCTCCAGAGTCTGTATATGCTTCACAAAGTACGTACTCCATAAAAGAATACTTACCGGGTTGGTTCGCTCCAATTCTGAAGATTAGCTCGAAACGAAATTTCACTTTAACAGTTCGTCAGAAGAAAAGTTGGCATAGTAGTATATGCTGCTCCTGCTAGCTGCTAGGACCGAACACTCTTTTGTGTAGATTTATTTCTTCAGAGTATTCTCTTGATAGGAATGGAGCCTGGGAGCCACTGTTCTTGGTAGTATCCTCATTGAACACCTACGACTTGCAGTGAACACTTACGGTTGCAGAGGTAGGGGCGCTGCCCTGAGGACGGAGGTCAGGGCGACTGGGAGAGACGCGCGGCGTCTCTGGCATCGGCCAGCGAGGCGGAGACGTCTGAGCGTCTCCGGCGACGCGGCGACCGGTAGGAGGAGCATGCAGGGCGTTGCGGCGGCGGGCAGGGTTCGCGCGACCTGGGCGAAGAGCAGGGCCGGGGGTCGGGGACGGCACAGGAGCGTAGGTGGCGGCACTTCTCAGTGGCGAGGAGGGTCCCGCGAGGCGGCGGTGATGAGCATGGGCCGCGGGGCCGGCGAACTGGGAGGTTGGGGGAAGCGGCCAGGGCGGGAGTCGCGCGCAGGCGGCTGCCGGGTTGCAGAGAGGGAGGCGACGGCTCGATGAGAATAGCGCCGGCCAGCGGGGAGGCCTGGCCGCGGCGGCCGCGGGTGGGGTCGGTAGCTGGCACTCGCGGCGGCCGCGGGTGGGGTCGGTAGCTGGCACTCGCGGCGGCGGCGTCTGACGCGAGGAGGGAGGGAGAAGGGGACCCGGCGAGAGTGTCGGTTCGTTTCATGAATATGTCCTTTTCTTTTTCTTAGCGGTGGCACAGCTTGTAATACCTCCGAAAAGCCTGGGGCAAATTCGTCTTTTCAAGGCAGACGGATTTTTTGGCTGGGTGACGAACGGTCCCAATCTTTTTAATAGTATAGATAAAGATATACAAAAAAAAGCTCATATCTTGATCTTAATAAAGAGAAGGTGTAATCCAAACTGGAGCCGGTGTATGCAGCCAAGGACGGAGAGGCCACGCTTGGCGAAGATTCTGCATGCTCTGGCTCTCCAAGTCCCAGATGCCGATATCCTCTCGCCTAACCGGAGGATGGAGAATGTCGTCGTTGTCGGTAGTTAGGTAGGCACAGTTCCGGGTGAGCATGGGGTATTCGTTGATGGGAAGGCACAGGGGCGAGTTGTGGCCGAGGAAGATGGCGTTGTCTCCCACACCCGTCAGCAGCTTCACCAGCCTTTTCTTCTCGATGTCCACCTTGTAAACGCCGATCCCAACTGTGGCATTGCTGTGGTGCCTCGCGGGCCCCTTACGCCTCACGCCATTAGAGCATATGGTATCCGGCGCGCGAGTCTGCACACACTTGCATAGGCGCGACACCAGCAAGAGGTCGCCGGACCTGTTGAAGACGAGGTAGTGAGTTTCAGAGGGGCCTGGCGCATCTTCCATCTGGAGCGCCAGAGTCCGCGAAACCGGGCACTGCATGTTCAGGTCCAAAGCGTACACGCCACCGGCATCCCCGATCAGATAGAAAAGGCCGTCGCTGTCGTTGTGAGCGGCGCCAACGACGTGGTGATCGGGAAAGCATACGACCCGTGGTTCGACGTCCAGCCCCGATGAGAGGGAGGTCCAGCGGTCGTCGCCGGTCCTGGCGAAGGAGAGCTCTGCGTAAAACGTGTGCAGGAGCAAGACGACGCACGCCCCGCCCTCGCCCACGGAGGAGATGACGACATGGTGGTAAAGACAGCGTACCGCCTCCCTCGCATTGGCGCGTCGGACGTCTGATGCGCCGTTCCACCCGAAGTCGATGGCGTACGTCGTGCCCCCGTCGGCGGCGGCATCCGAGAAGCTGCCCGTCACGCGCCGAAGGGTGCTGGAGGGCGGGAGCGTGGCCCGGGCGCCGGTGAGGGGGTTGAGTAGGTAGGGGTTGACCGCCTCGTCTAGGATGAACAGCCACCCGTGCGCGGAGCCGTGGATGCGGTGGCGCGGGAGCACGCCGCCGGGGAAGGGCACGCGGAAGGCGGTGCTGCTGGACGGGGAGTAGAGGGCGGCGGCGTCGGCGCCGTAGTCCTCGCACGCGTAAAGCAGGCAGGGCGGTTGCTTGGGCGTCGGGAGGCGGAGCCGACGGAAGAGGGCGTACGCGGTGCGCCAGGAGGAGCAGACAGCGCCGGAGCGGACGATGTCGGGGACCTCCATTGCCGCCATCGCGATGAGCAGGATGTCCTCCGGCAGCGCGGTCCAATCTCGATCCATCATGGTGCCGTCCATCATCGCCGCTCGAGGCTTTTGTACTTCCCGTCTGTTCTGGAATCTGTACAACGCAGGCGCTTAAGCCAGACGCTAGGTTTTTGCCTGAATCCTGATCGATCCCGGGAATTTAGCTCTCTTCTCGGGAGAGAAGTTGCTTCGGAAGCTAGGCCTATTTTTTTCCCGCACGCTGTATTTGTGCCGTGATTGGAACGGAAAAGTTGGCTTACAAAAACGTTACGAACACACAGAAACTACTCCCTCCATTTTATAGACGTTTTAGCGTTATGAAAACAGTATATCTATACTCCGAATATATACACTAAAATACACTCCTTTCACAAAATTAAAATATTATTTTATGTAACGGACGGAGAAAACTTATCAAACGACGACGGCACTTGTATACTATTTTCTTCTTAAAGCCATTGTTATTGGAGTGGTTGGACTACTGGTATTATTTTGGTGGTGCTATTACATATTGTTGAGAGTAGATATCTGTGTATAGGACATTAGTGATTAGGCCCCTCCTCTATTTTGTATTGAGGGTATGGAGGCTTTCCATTATACCTATATATGTGTGCCTTTGCACCAGAGTAATACAACGTGTGTTATTCCACCTCTCTACATGGTATTAGATTTCTTTCGATCCTAACCTAGCCGCCGCCGCCTTCCTCCTTCCCCACCGCGCCGCCCCTTCCCTGTCACGCCTCCCTTCTCCCTCTTCCTCCCTTCTCCCCACCACCAAACCCTAGTCGCCGCCGCGCCGCCTTCCCCGCGCGCCGCCGCCGCTCCCTCCTGCGCCGTGTCATCCGTCTCCTCTGGCAACCCCTTCGGCTCCACCTCTGATGCATCCGGCTCCACCTCTGATGCATCCGATCTTCCGACCCCCGCGCTGATCCGCGAGGTGCACATCGCCGACCACCTCCCCGTCAAGCTCTCCATCGCCGAGAAGAACCACCACGCCTGGAGGACGTACTTCTACCTCCTCTTCCGTGAGTACCACCTGCGCGATCATGTGGACGGCTCCGTCGACCTCCTCGCCCACCGTGACCCCAACTGGCTCGCCATCGACGCCACCATCATCCGCTGGCTCTTCCTCACCATCTCGCCGAACATCTTCAAGACCGTCGTTCGTGAGGGCGACGACGCTCGCACGGTGTGGAAGAAAATCAACGGGTTCTTCACCGACAACAAGCTGCAGCGGATCGTCTTCCTGCAGCAGGAATTTTCCGGCACACCCCAGGGCGACCAAACCCTCGACGCCTACTGCCTGCGCCTCAAGGCGATCTCCGACGAGCTTCAGGACCTCGGCTTCAAGGTCGCCGACAAGATCATCCTCTCCATCCTCACCGCCGGCCTCAACGAGGATCTCGGGAATGCCGCCTCCAACCTCACCCTCATGGCCGACCCCACCTTCGAGTGCGGCGTCGCCTACCTTCGCCTCGAGGAGCGTCGCTTGAAGAACATCCGCGCCCGCGCCGTCCACACCGCCTTCGCTGCCGGGTACCGCGCCCCGGCCCCGCCAGCCCCCGCGTCCTTCCAGCAGCCGCCGCGCCCCCCGGCGCCCGCGACACCCTTCCCCGCCCCCCAGCAGTCACAGCAACAGCAGCCGCAGCAGCAGCGCAACAGCGGCGGTGGTGGCGGTAATGGCGGGGGCAATCAGCAGTCGATGCCTCCATGGGGCGGTGGCCACAACCCATGGACGGGGGTCGTCCACGCCTACACCATGCCGGTGCCCCGCCCGCCCACCCCCGGTATCCTCGGCTCGCGCCCGCCGAACCACCAGGCGTTCTTCACCGCGACACCACCCTACGCCACGACCTACAACGCCGCGCCACCGACCTACGCTCCGGCCTACGGCGGTGCGCCGGCCTACGCGCCCCAGCAGCCCGCCTAGGACCCGGCCCTCTACGCCGCGCTCCAGCAAGCCCCCGCGCCCGGCGCCTACACCGGCGGTGGCGACTGGTTCATGGATTCGGGCGCATCCACTCACATGGCAGCTCACCCGGGTAACCTCTCACATTCTTTCCCCACCTCCACCGAGTCTCGCATCATTGTCAGTAACGGCGCTGGTCTTCCTATCTCTCATATTGGTTCTACTAATTTTCCCTCTTCTTCCAAACCTTTGTCCCTAAATAATGTCATCGTTTCTCCTCACCTCATTCAGAATTTAGTTTTCGTTAAAACTCTTTCTCGTGACAATTCTGTGACTGTCGAATTTGACGCTTCTGGTTTTTCTGTTAAGGACGCCCGTACCCGGATGGTGCTCCACCGATGTGAGAGCCCCGGCGACTTGTATCTAGTCCAGGCGTCCTCCACCCCCGGCGTCGGTCCTCGCGCTTTCTCCGCCGGCGTCGATCTTTGGCATGCTCGTCTTGGACATCCTAGTGCCAACACGCTTCATCAAATAATGAGGGGATTTTCCTTTTCATGTAATAAAAAGGCTGCACATAGTTGTGAAGCCTGTCGTGTCGGCAAACATGTTCGTCTTCCGTTTAGCAATTCCTCCACAGTTGCGTCTTTTCCGTTTGAATTAATTCATAGTGATGTATGGACCTCTCCCATTCCAAGTAATTCTGGTTTTGTTTATTATCTCGTTATTCTTGATGATTTCTCTCACTTTGTGTGGACGTTTCCTCTCCCTAAAAAGTCAGATGTCGCCACCACTCTCACCGCCTTTTATGCCTATGTCACTACTCAGTTTGGTCGTCCCATCCATGCTTTACAGACTGACAACAGAAAAGAATTTGACAACATCGCCATCCGCAACCTTCTGTCCTCTCACGGCACTATTTCCCGCCTAACTTGTCCATACACCTCGCAGCAAAACAGTCGTGCCGAGCGTGTGCTCCTCACCCTCAACGACTGCGTTCGCACCCTTCTCTTTCACGGTCATGTCCCACCCTCCTTCTGGCCGACGCCCTAGCCACCGCCACCCTCCTTGTCAACCTCCATTCGTGTCGTACTCGTTGGAACTACGCGCCACACCACCTCCTTTTCGGTTCCCCTCCCTCTTACGACGATCTTCGGATTTTTGGTTGTCGTTGTTACCCCAGCGTCGCTGCCACCGCCCCTCACAAACTCGCCCCCGTTCCATCCCGTGTGTCTTTCTCGGTTACCCGGCTAACACCAAGGGCTATCGCTGCTATGATCCCGTGTCCCATCGGGTTATCACGTCGCGGCACGTGTACTTTGATGAGCATTGCTTTCCATTTGCACAGGAGCAGGTGGCGCCTTCTCCTCCATCCGCGGGTGAGATCCCGCGGCATCGTGTCGCTGCGCCGGCTGCGTCGACCGCTCCCTCGAGCTCCAGGTCGGGCGCCTCCTCGTCGACCCCGTCGTCGTCGCCCTCGAGCCCTCGCTCGGGCGCCGACCCGCCGACCCTGCCCGCGCCGCCCTCGAGCCCCAGCTCGGGCGTCGCCCCGTCGCCGTCCCCCGCTACATCCTCGAGCTCCAGCTCGGGTGCGGCCTCGCCGAGACCACCTGCGTCTCCCTCGATCTCTCGCTCGGGCGCCGCCTCGTCGACCGCATCACCCTCGAGTGGCAACTCGGGTGATGTCGTGCCTGCTCCCACGGGTCCAGTCACCCGTGCACGCGCCGATATCTTCCGCCCGTCGACACGGTACCCCGCGGATGCATACGTCTACAACGCCGCGGCCGCCCCGTCACTTCCCCCGGCGCCCTCCGCCTTCTGGGCCAGCGGCAACAACGTCCTGCCTCACGACGGTGGGGCGCCTCCATCGGACGAGGGTACAACGCCTTCCCCGCTGCCCGTCTCGGCTCGAGCCGCCCTCCGCGACCCGTTGTGGCTCGCGGCCATGCAGGATGAGTTCGACGCCCTGGAGCGCAACCAGACATGGCAGCTTGTCCCTCGACCGCGCCATGCCAACATCATCACCGGGAAGTGGGTCTTCAAGCACAAGTTCCATCCAGATGGGACTCTTGATCGGCATAAGGCGCGCTGGGTCGTCCGCGGTTTTCGTCAACGCGCCGGCGCTGATTTCGCTGAGACCTTCGCCCCGGTTGTCAAGCCCGGGACCATTCGCACCGTGCTCCAGCTTGCCGTGTGTCGTCGCTGGCCTGTTCACCAGATGGACGTCTCCAACGCCTTTCTCCATGGTCATCTTGAGGAGCAAGTGTTCTGCCGGCAGCCCACCGGCTTCGTCGACTCCGCTCATCCGGATCATGTGTGCCTGCTCTCGCGCTCATTATATGGGCTCAAGCAGGCGCCACGCGCGTAGTACCAGCGCATTGCAACGTTTCTTCACCAACTCGGCTTCCGCTCCACATGCTCCGATGCATCGCTGTTTGTCTACCATATGGGCGACACAACGGCTTACCTGCTGCTCTACGTCGACGACATCATCCTCACGGCCAGCACATCTGCGCTCCTGCAGCAGCTCACCGACCGTCTTCGTGCCGAGTTCGCGCTCAAGGGCTTGGGACCCCTGCACTACTTCCTCGGCATTGAGGTTGTGCGCCGACCGGATGGCTTCTTTCTTCACCAGAAGAAGTACGCCCACGAGCTCCTCGATCGTGCTAGGATGCTTAACTGCAGCCTTGTCTCTACGCTCGTCGACACAAAGGCCAAGCTCTCCGCCACGGATGGCTCTCCGGCGCCTGATGCCTCGCTGTACAGGTCCATTGTTGGTGCACTCCAGTACCTCACTCTTACCAGACCGGAGCTCCAGTATGCCGTTCAGCAGGTGTGCCTCCACATGCACGCTCCCCGTGATGCTCATTGGACATCGGTGAAGCGGATACTCCGCTATATTCGAGGCACCCTGTACCTTGGTCTCTTGCTGCATGCCTCCACCGACACGGACATCATCGCCTACTCGGACGCGGACTGGGCCGGCTGCCCCGACACGCGGCGCTCCACCTCGGGGTACTGCGTTTATCTTGGACCCTCGCTCATCTCGTGGTCGTCCAAGCGACAGCCTACGGTTTCTCGCTCCAGCGCCGAGGCAGAGTACGGGCTGTTGCTAACGCTGTCGCCGAGTGCTCTTGGCTTCGACAGCTACTTCAGGAGCTCTCTTGTCCCGTCGACAAGGCTACCGTTGTCTACTGCGACAACGTCTCCGCTGTCTATCTCTCCGCCAACCCCGTACATCATCGCCGGACGAAGCACATCGAGCTCGACATTCACTTCATTCGCGAACAGGTGGCTCTTGGTCGCATACGTGTCCTACACGTACCCACCTCCCAGCAGTTCACGGATATCATGACTAAAGGATTGCCTACAGCGTCCTTTGAGGAGTTTCGATCCAGCCTTTGCGTCCGCTCTGCCGACGCTTCGACTGCGGGGGGGGGGGGGGGGGGGGGGGGGGGAGTAGATATCTGTGTATAGGACATTAGTGATTAGGCCCCTCCTCTATTTTGTATTGAGGGTATGGAGGCCTCCCATAATACCTATATATGTGTGCCTTTGCACCAGAGTAATACAACGGTGTGTTATTCCACCTCTCTACACATATCTTTGATTCGAAAATCATTCTCTGTAGCGTACAATCCAGATGGCGTATTCGGTATTCAAAGATTTTTGTGACCCACATGCGGACAGTTCCCAAAACCTTAAGTTTTTATGTCTAGGATCCACTTTAGCATGCTGTCCACAAAACATCTGCCCTGGCACATGCATGACGGAAGTGGACACCTTTAGATCCTGCATGATGTCCTTGCGGGATGCGGCCAAAGGCACACACTCCGCGGACATGTCCACTTGCATTCTAAATTTTCTCTCGAAATAGGCTTTCGCCCCGCTTTATAAATAAAGCCACATCAGCCGAATGGATACAAGGTGATGAAGAGACCTCTTACAAAGCAGATCCAGATAAAACAAGAAAACGCGAAAGACCAAACTTGCCACCAAAGATAACGGTCCGAGAGAAGGATGAACCGGGGCTCCACGACGACGCCCCCAAGAGGGTAACGACGTTCCGCGCCGCCGCCGCCGAGACCGAGGGTCAAGGGTTTTCACCCGGAGCCCTATCGCGAAGAAGGTAGCCTCAGCGGCGCCCCCAAGAGGGTAACGATACCCGCAGGCATCGCCGTCGTTGGTGCCGAAGCACAGGACTTTCGCCCAGAAAAACCTTCATGTCGCTCCCCGTCATCCGCACGTGCCCGTTGTCCCCGAGTTAAGCCTCCAACACACGATCCGGGAGATGCCGACGCCGAAACGCCGCCAACACCAAAGCCTCCCAACGTCCGCTCCTCGCCATCCACATGACCGAAGAAAGGTACCATCACCACCGCCACGTCGCTCGCCGAAGAGTCGCCCGCGCAGTCCACCTTCCAGGGCCGCCGCCCCGGCATCCACGAACTCGAGCTGAAGCTTCAACCAACGCCACATCGCACCGCCGACAGGAAGGATAGGTAGGTCAAGCACGAAGTTGCGGGCAACGAGCCGCATGGCAGCCTAGGGGAGGGGAACTGCCCTCCATCATCCGCAGTGAGCCGGTGATTGCTGACCGGACACGGTAGCAGTGCCAATTACCTAGATCAGGCCCAGATCAGGCCCGCCTAGGCCCGGATCAGGCTCGGCCAGGCCAGGCCCGGATCAGGCCCAGATCGGGTGAATCGGCTCCGCCATCGTGCTGCTGCAGCCATGCCGTCGTCGCCGCCGGCCACCTGCACACCCGCGCTGCACATACCTGATGTCGTTGTGCCGGCCGTGCAGCCATGTCCACCGTCGTCGCTGCTCAGCCGAGCCGCCGCTGCAACACCCGCCCCCGAGCCGGCCGCCGGCCGAGGCCTGCACGCCGCAACCGGGATGGGCCTCACTGCGCCGCCGCCTGCGGACCACGCACCTAGACGCGCAGCCGCCGGTCGAGATCGCCATCACCACCTGGTAGCACCGTCGCCAGCTGCTCCGTCCCGCGATGGAGCCCCGTTGCCGGGTAGAGAACGTCCCACCGCCGCCGGAACCACCCGGGCTTTGCCGGGCGGCGCTCGCCGGCGGTGGCGGGGGAGGAGCGGAGGGAGCAAGCTTTTGTGACCCACTCTTATTTAAAACACGCTTATCCAAGTTAGAGCAAGTTTAATAGGAAAGTGGGCCGTTGGCTATAGTACTAACATGCTATAGCCGGCTGAGTAGACATCATCGTAGTACTTGCTATTAGGACAGCTAGAAGCATTACATCATGTTGCAAATTCGTCAACTTCTAGTCTTGGAGTATCGTACACGTACTGATCGGAGAGCTGTACTGATGTGACGCACCAACAACTCGTAATTAGAACGGAGCACATCCTTCACCTGCCCACCCAAGGATATCCATGGAGTATTTAGCAACAGCAACGCAGCAACCTGTTAATCCTCACCACCACCACGGGCTCGATCGATCCATCGCATCGCAATGACGAACGGGTATTTGTTCCGGGAGTACATCGGCGCGCAGTTCAAGAACGTCCGCTTCTCCGACGTGCCCGTGAACCCGGGGCTGAGCTTCAACTTCATCCTGGCCTTCGCCATCGACTACACGCCGGTGAACCAGCAGGCGCCGCCGACGCCGACCAACGGCGTGTTCAGCGCGTTCTGGGACACGGCCAACCTCTCCCGCGCGGACGTGGCCGCCGTGAAGGCGGCGCACCCCAACGTGAGCGTGATGCTCGGCATCGGCGGCGACAGCGTGCAGGACGTGGTGAAGCTGTCCTTCACGCCGAGGTCCGTGGACTCGTGGGTGGCCAACGCCGTGGCGTCCCTCTCGGCCCTCATCACCCAGTACGGGTTGGACGGCGTGGATGTGGACTACGAGCGCTTCGCCGACGGCGTGAGCGTGGACACCTTCGTGGAGTGCATCGGCCGGCTGCTGACCCAGCTCAAGGCCAAGTTCCCCAACATCACCACCTCCATCGCGCCGTTCGAGGACGACACCGTGCAGAGGTACTACAAGCCGCTGTGGAGCAGGTACTCCCGCGTCATCGACTATGTCAACTTCCAGTTCTACGGCTATGGCGCCAACACGGACGTCAAGACCTACGTGATGTTCTACGACCGGCAGCAGGCCAACTACCCCGGCGCCAAGGTCCTGGCCAGCTTTAAGACCGGCGACGTCACGGGGCTGCTCTCGCCGGACCAAGGCATCAGCGCCGCCAAGGAGCTGCTGCGCCAGAACAAGCTGCCAGGGCTCTTCATCTTCTCCGCCGACAGCTCCAAGGTCAGCACCTACAAGTTCCAGTACGAAACCAAGGCGCAGGAGATCGTCGCCAACCACTGATGGACGGTCGACGATCGCGCGGTGTTTGGGCTCGCGATCGAGAAGAGCCTTAGAATAAGTGCACTATTCAGCACATGTATTGGCTCGAGTATGTATGCTTGTTTGCAAATTCCGATATGGACCATGGTGTTCCTCAAATAAACTTTCCAAACAAACACTCCCAATTGTTCTAAAAATGTGTGTTCATTTCTAATAGGTTTCTACTTGACCTCGCAACTTATAAACCTGCTCGCAGTATGTATGTCAATACCCGCCCTGATACACCGGAGTCGCTGCGACCACAAAGAACCAAGCCCTCACGGAGATTCGGCAAACTCAATCCTGCTCTCCCCGAAGTCGAAGGCGGTGTGGTGGGCGCACCCATGAAGATGTCTCCGAGTAGATCTCCCGTAAGTCACACAGATGGCATGAGGGAAAGAAAAAACATGATCTCTAGGAAGAAAGAGGAAATGCAGAACAAGGTGTGATTTCGACAATTATGCTGCCTACAAGAGCAGACCACGAGGGGGTGGCATGTCAAACGCCATGAACACAGGCCTGATTGCTCCAGCTTTACGTACTGCAGCACACAGAAAAAACAAAACAATGATTGACACGGCAAAGCTATTGCGTGTTCGCAAAAAATTGCATAATGTAGGAAGCAGAATAGTATGAAGAGTGACTAGTTAAGGCAACAGTCAGTTTGAATTAGCCAATATAATTCAGATTGGTTCTTGACTAGTATCTTATCTCGAGGTATGACTTGTATAAAAAGCTTACGGAAATTATATCACGTCTCCAAGAATAATAGCTTCAGTGTAAGCTTAACCTGCTCTAGCATCATGGTGAAAGTCTTGTTTGCTATGGTGAGGGAACTTAGACCATGTTCTGCTTCATCTAGGAAACAGCAGAATTTTTTTCTGTTGCCATGGATTTTCTAGTGCAGAATTGTCAATTATTTTTCTTTGTTATTACGTTACAAAGATGATTGATTTTGATCTGTATAAATTATATGGTCTTGTGGTAATGTAATGTACCAATTTGATAAAATAATAGCCTGTTCATAAAAACATCATACTGTTGTCCATGCTATTGCCTTCAAAATGCTGCTCCCTGCTGTAGAATTTCAGAGGCTCGGGGCACATGCGGGCAGTACCCAAAGCCTTCAAGTTTTTCCGTCTAGGATCCACTTCCGCATGCTGTCCACAAAACAAATCTGGCATGCTGTCCTTGCGGCTGATGCAGCCAAAGGCGGGCACTCCGCAGACCTGCCCACTTGCATCCTGAATTTTAAGGAGGTGAAGATATTACATAGGCATGTAATATAAGTCAGACCACAGACTTATGTTGTTTACCTATGGCTTGCCAAGAGAAATTCGACTGCTACTACTCATTCACAAGACTAACAACAGCAACAGAAATTTTCTCTTGTTCTTATGAGTTCCAGCCAGAATGTTGGAGCTGACCTTCACTGAGAGTCTTTTGGAGCAAACATCACTCTAACGAAAAAATGGCCATACTCAAAGATCGAGTCATCAGGAGAAACAACAGCTCCGACATGTTCATCCTGAAAAGTCCACTTGAACAACGAATTGTCCACTTCTAAAACAATATCCAACTTTTCATTTGCTTTCACTGCGACGATATGCTGGAATAATTTTTCGCTCCCAAATAATTTGTCATCAAACATCACAACTCCATGCTTATAATATCCAGTGCTAGAAGCAGTGAACCTCACATCATGAGGATGGTCAACCTTTGCATAAACTTGTATTACAGCCTCAACACTTTCTGAAAGGACTGTATAAATTATGTCCAAATTGCAATTATCACCAGGAATCCGTCCACAAGTCAGGCCATCATATTCTAAAATGATATCAATCTCAACATATGCAGAGAATAGCTGCTTGTCAGCTGATTCATCCCCTTCCTTCTTTCCCCAAAGATCGACTTCAAACAATGCCTTATCTGGTACGTACATTCCTCGACAAGGGCTACAAAGAGGTAAGACAAAGGAATCCTACAATTTAACATCTTGTTAGAACTGATGAGCAATATCCGCTTCCAAATACATCAGAATGTATCAACAGAACAAACTCAGTAAGATATACATGCTCGTGTTCAAAGTAACAACTCACTCCATCTCGAGGGTGGATTTATTTCCACATTTGTTTCAATACACAAGACACGCATGTGACAAGTGTAATTGTATCCCTTTTACAATTATATATCTTGTCAGCTACTCAACATTTGTGAGCATCACATATCAGAATAGATTAGCACCATGAAGCATGAACCTTGTGAATTTTAATACTTGTACTAGAAGGAATAAGAGGAGGTGCAACATGTCATAATGAAAGTTTTAGCTAGACAATATATGCAGAGTTGTCTGCTAAAATTCTGCCATGTTGAATCAAGTTGAGGTCAATACAGAATTAGCGAGAAAATGTTTAGAAGTGTAGACTATAGTAACATATATGAAAGTGGCGGTTATAAGTAGACCTCTTGTGTGTGGCTCATATCAGGTACATAGGAAAAATTCATGATTCAAACATAAATTCATCATGGTCCTAGATACGATCAAACAGCTAATAATCGACATATTAGCTAGGTCTGCATGCCTTGGAACATTTTTACTATGCATGATCACTTTTTTAAGTGGGAAGTGTGTACATTCATTAGTTTTGAAGCAACATTTTAGATTATTCTTGAGTGTATCTGCTAACACTGCATTACTTAATGTAAACAAATAAACTGTCCATGCATCTATGTCATAACACGGTATTCTTATTTCAGTTATACGCTTGTAAAAAGTATAGTGCCCCTTCGCCATCCACGTCTCCCCGCAATATCTACTTTCAAATACATTAGCATGTACCAACAGAACAAACTCGGTAAGATAAACATGCTCATGTTAAAATTAACTATTGAGTGATACTAACTCCATCCCAAGGGTGCATTTTTTTCCAAACTTGTTTTAATATGTAAGACATGCATGTGCCTTTAATGTAACTTTCTCCCTTCTACAATTATTTTATGTTATCAGCTGCTAAACATCTACAAGTATCACACTGTAACATGCCAGATCAGATTGCCGCTAGTTGGAGTTATAACCGTCTTAATGTCCATGGGTAACAAGAAAGAAGATATAGGGTGTGTGTTTATACTGAAGTATATTAATAAGATGACCGGCTTTTGCATGTTAGTGGTTCCGATCTGATGGGTTGATTACTAATGCTTAACAACAAAAAAGGAAGATCACTTGAACATTGAGAAATAAATTAACCTGGGCTCTAAAATCTTTTAATAGATGCAAGCAATGGGAGACAAATCAAAGAAGCTAACAGACAAATATCATAGGGTTGACATCATGGTTCAACAGCCAACATATTCTTAAACAAAACAAGCTTGATTATTTTGGGAGGAAAACAAGCCTTAGTTACCTGCTTTGGAATCGTGACAGCATCAACCCTAGAACGGTTAAAGACATAATTCCGGCGTTGGTCAAGGTAATCCCGAACGGCAAATATCCCATACACACTAGAGGGGGACGAGGGCTCTGAGCTTGATAAACGCATAGAAAAAATTTGTAGCATAGCTTTTGGTGTGCGATGTCCGAGAGTTGATGGGGCTGATAATATTGAAGTGAAGAAAGAAGTAAGTGATTGCTAAGAAAATACATAGGTAGCACAACAGCAGATTAATTACTAGTAGGAACGAATGGCAAAATGGAACTCACTTGTAGAAGTATCATGGGTCCTGTAAACACGGTGGTGGCAGTATGACTCAATTACACATGCAAATGTTACATCAGGTAACACTTGCATAGGATAAGGGGGTAAAGGGGTATCATCCTCATCTCCCAGGGCCATGATCTCGTCGCAGAGCTTATTGTGGTCTATAATCTGTTGGGAGTAGCTATCTGCCCAATTGCGTTCTCTCTCCTCTGCTTCGCTCTCGGTGTACAACTTTCCTGAAGATTTAATGTAAAACAAGTCAGCAGTCAAATACATTCTTTTGTCTCATCTGATGAGAGAATTAGCAACCTGGGCAGTTTGTCTCCTTCACTTGGCAATAGTCTCCGTCTTGGTAATCGCTGCCCTCCTCTGTGCTACTGCCCTCCTCTGTGCTACAGTCATCATCGACTACATTTTCTCCTAAAGAACCAATGTAAATGCAGAATCTACAGATAGTTATTATCTATGGGTGGTGAAGGACAATTTAATCTGGAGGGAGAATTGGCTACCTGAGCAATATGTCTCCTCCTTATCCCCGTCTATCGCTTGTTCATCGTCATCACTACTACCCTCCTCCCTTGCGCTCCAGTTGCTCCAATCGCTGTCCTCCCGTGGGAACATGAGGTCCAGGGCACGCCGGGCAATTTCACAAGGATCTATGTCTGTTCAGTTGCAATATAATTGATCAAAACCTAGTTGAGCTGGCGAAAAAAAAAAGGATCAGTACTGAGGAATTCCCGAGGAAGAGTTATGCACCACTTGGGACACGCTCCGGCTGGTCATGGTCTTCGGCAACCTCCAGCTCCTCCCGGAGATCGCCTGGGTCTTCCTGGCCGGCCTGATATGCGCACGCGTCCGGGTAGTGGATGCCGTGGTATGAAAGGCGAAGCTCCACTGCTCCACGGGAGACTTGCTCCTCCGTCGACGCCATAGTCACGCCAGGGTACCTTGGCGACAGTTGGCGGGCGGCGTGTGGCGGACGGCGGACGGCGGACGGCGGCGCGTTGGGGTCGGGACAAGATTAACGATCCATATTCAAGGGCAAACCTTGTCATCGGGCCGGCCCAGCCCTCCACAAGGATGGCACGGTCTTCACGTGCCTGGCACGGACCGGCACGCTGTGCCCGGTTTAACGGCGGGCCGTGCCGTCCCGGCCCCGTGCCAAGCTCTCCGGCCCTGGCATCTGGCATGGTACATCTGTTAGACGGGTGATGCTAACAGTCAGCCGTTCGATGCGCGCTGCCTGATGCCGACGCGAGATGGGCCAGCCCATTTATATATCGTTCGTTCGCTCGTTAGTTCCTTTGCTCGTTCCGGTGAGGTTCCAGCGGTATGGTTCACGAGGTTCACGACTACACGAGAAAATTTCTGTTGCACGTGATTAGAAGAACCACCTCGCATTTTTTTTCTTTTTTGAAAAATAAATCAATTTGCAAAAATTCATGGACCAAATTTGGAAATTCATAAACAATTTTTCTGAAAAAAATGAATATTTTTAGAAAAACATGTACACTTTTCAAAAATCATGAACCATTTTTCTTTTCAAAATTCATAAACCAAATTTCGAAATTCATGGACATTCTCCGAAAATCATGAACCATTTTTATAAAAATTATAAACCAACTTTGAAACGCTATGAACCAATTTCAAATTCAAAAATCATGAACCAGTTTTATAAATCATGAATCAAAAAATTGGATTTGCCAAACATAAAAAATAAAATCAAAATGAAGTAAAAGAAACAAAAAAAATAAAAAATAAAACAGAAAAGAAAACCGAAAAATGAAAAATAAAAAAGAACGAAAAAGCAGCAGCGCTGCGAAAATAGGTCGGCCCGCACAGAGGGAGCCCCTATGCAGCTCGGCCATTAGCATTTGGCATGTTAGACGGACCAGAAAAGCACGGGAGGGCTCCAATTTTGGCCGTTTCGACTAATCCCCTAGCGTCCACTAAAAAAAGACTGATACCCAGCAATAAATGATTGCAAAAAATCAAAAAAAAGGAAAAAATAAAAAAATAGTAAATTGAGACAATATTTTATATAGAATACTAAGAAGTGAGCTTTATTAGTTTATGTCTCGTTAAAAAATCTTAGATCCCTAAGTAAGAAGAAAGAGTAGAATTCGCTCTAAATAAAATGACTACAACTAATTAGTTGCCTCTCGTGTATAACAATGTGTTGATAGAAGTGACCGGTTCCACCTGTACTTGAGAATACCGGCACACATGTGCATATTTTGCACATAGCTCTTCTTCTCTCGACCATATCCTCTTCGTATTCTTCTACGTCGAACTCCTCCCACACCCTAGGCTTGAAGATTTAACTTGGCTGGAATTGGGATCAGCCATGTGTGAGAGTGTTGCGATATGAAAAGAGGGGAGTGGATTGAGAAGAAAGTGTGTGAAATGAAAGGGTGGGATGCCCTATTTATAGCAAAATAGCGAGGCCAAGGACGAGGAAACAAGTTTATATAAGGAAAAAAGTTGGCCTTTTAATTAAGAAGTACTCGGTTAATTGTGAAAAATTGGGCAAAGACCAAACAACCAGGGCCAAGCCCACCAGAAACATGACACCAACAACACCAAGCCCACTCGCCGACGGCACAACATGACTGTCACAAGGGAACACATAGCCACCCTGACTCATCATGCAGCCGATTGGCAGCTCCGATTTCGAAGCCAACTACCACCCTTTATTATTAGCTACCTCATCAGAACATTCCATCCCAGGAAAGTAAAGGAGTAGAACTCACTCTAATAAATAAATAGAATTACAAATGGATAAATATACAAAAGGATATAAAAATACAAAAAAGAAAGAAAATTACATAGAATATAACTAATCTTCTTGTGCAACATCGGTCCATCGCATATGTTCGAACATGGCAAGCAGTTCCGTGTTCTTGGCACTGTGTTGGGATCTTTGTTTAGCTAGTTCTCCATCTTTCATGGACATTAATGTTTTCACCATATTCAGGGTGAGACTAGTTGTTCTATTATAAATTATTTTTTCAGCTAGACTAAAAGCAGACTCTGATGACACTATTGAGACAGGTACTCAGAGTACATCTTGTGCTAATATGGAAGCACCGGATATGTTGTGTTTTTTTATGTCACCGCGGCAGTATGTCGAAGTCATCCTCCTCATCATCATGAGTAGGGCCCATGTTACTATTTAGGTACTTTTCTAACTCCCAAGCCGCCTTTGTGTGGAAGAGCTCAAAGCGGAGGAAGAACAAAATACATGCCCTCCCCCCCCCACCCACACACACACACACTTTTTTCTTACTCTTACGAATGGTTGGTGCTGGCGGAGGTCATTGTTGCACAGACTCCTCCATACTTAAGAACATACCCCCCCACACACACACACACACCGGCCTCCCCTTCGTCTCCCTCGCCTGATCTACTGCTTTGCGGTCGTGGAGCATTATCATTATCATTAGCAATTGGTCCACGATGGTGCATCACGGGACCGCTTCTGCTGCGACCTTCGCCATCAACAGGTTGTGCGCACTCCAGTGACTCCAGTTTGTACCCCTCTCTACTCTCTTTTGTGTTGTTCTTCATTTCAATAGAGCTCATGTGATGTCTTCGATGTATATGCAGTGAAATCCCATCTCTAATGGCATTGGCATGGATTTCAATCATTTATTCAGTGCATAGATAGCCTACAGATTTGACTGACTCCACGTGCCAAGAGAAAATCAGTTGCTACTCATTCACAGGATACGTCGGAATGTTGGACCTGAGCTTCACTGAGAGTCCTTCGGAGCAAACATCACCCTCACGAAAAAATGGCCATAGTCAAAGATCAATTCATCAGGTGAAATAAAGCTCTGACATATTCATCTTGAAAAGTCCACTTGAACAGTGAGTTGTCCACTTCTAAAAGAACATCCAACTTCTCTTTTGCTTTCACCGTGACAATATGTTGGAATAACTTTTTGTCCCTAAATAATTCGTCATCAAACAGCACGACTCCACCACCATCATATCTAATGCTAAAAGCGGTGAACCTCACATGATGAGGATGGTCGACCTTTGCATAGACTTATATTATAGCCTCAACACTTCTTGATGAATCTAACACTGATTTCCTTGTTATTATAAGTTCTAACCTTTCAGAAAGAGAATAGAAAAACTTGATGATGGTTCTTAGAATGCATCGGAATGCTCTTGGGTACTCAATGAGTGACTTGAAGGGGATTAGTCCTTCGATAGCCACTCATAGGATATTTTTGGAAGAAGGAGAACTACCCGTTGCTGATTTCCAGAGACGATTAAAACCCCACATGAAAAAAGAGCTGAGAAAGGAAGTAATATGTCTATTAGATACAGGAATTATATCTCATGTGCAGGAAAGTGATTGGGTAAGTCCTATTCATTATGTTTCTAAAAAAGGTGGGCTTACCATTGTTCAAAATGAGCATAATGAGCCGATATCGACTAGAAATTTTATTGGTCATAGGATGTGCATTAATTATAGAAAACTTAATAAGGAGACAAGTAAGGATCACTACCCCTTTACTGTTTATAGATCAAACTTTAGAAAGGCTTGCTATGTATTCTCATTTTTGTTATCTAGACGGTTACTCTGGATTTTCTCAAATTTATGTACACCCTGATGGTCAACTTAAAACAACCTTTCACTTGTCCTTATGGGTTATATGCTTATCTATGTATGTCTTTCGGTCTTTGTAATGCCCCTACTACCTTCCAAAGATGCATGACTGCTATATTTGTGGACTATGTAGAAAGTATTATGAAAGTGTTTATGGATGATTTTTCTGTTTATGGAACTTCATTTAATCATTGTCTTCATAACCTTCATAGAGTCTTGCAGAGATGCGAGGATATTAACCTAGTCTTGAGTTGGAAAAAATGCCACTTCATGGTTCAAGAAGGTATAGTGCTTGTGAACGAGATATGCCCTAGAGGAAATAATAGTGTTTTATTTGATGTATCTCTTGTATGTTCATAATACATTTCTTACCATGCTATAATTTTGTTAATACGAAATGTTAATACACGTGTGGTATGTAAACAAACCGTGTCTTTAGTTACCTGTAGCGAACTATCTCATTGATCAATTGATGATCTATGGTTTCGAGATCATGGGTGATGGTGCCAATTGACAATGAGGTCATATCATTAGTTGAATGATATGATAGACATACACCCAAAGTAATATCATAGTGAGATCTAGTTACTAAATGTTCATCATTGATGATAACATAGAAACCTTGTAACCTAATCCTTTGATTGTGAGATAATGCATAATCACTGTTACTGGAAGTAGACTTTGATGGTATCAAGTATCAAGCAGTGAAAGGGTGATCATAAAGGTACCATCAGGTTTCCTGGAGGAACAGGTTGAGGAGTATTTATCAAGACCAGGATTTTCTTATCCAAGTAACGGATAGATACATTGGCCAACTCGGTGACGTTGCATTAATGAAGCTTGCAAGCGTATGACTAGGTCATGAAATGCGACAACACGGGAACGAGTAAACGAGTTTATCATAAAAGAGATCAAACGGTGGTATGGAGATACCGAAGATCAAAACTCGGATGACCTAGGTATCGAATGGCAAAGGTAATGGGATACAAAGTTGAAGGTTCAAGCGATAAGATTCGTGAATGCACGTGTGGTCAATGTGGGCATCCATGTCCCGTTGATGATCATTGACACGAGAGGGTTCTCGGTCATGTCCGGATCATCTTCGGACCAAAGGGTGGCACACTTAAGGGTGGGGATGCTTAGAGATCAAACCTACACCACATGAGAAATGAGAGAGAGAAACCGGAAAGGTTCCGGGAAACACCCGATGTTGATTGGAGGGGTCCTAAATGTGTTCCAGAGGAGAAGATATAATAATATATATGTTTTATATTAATTAGTGGAATTAATATTAAAACATGAATACTTTATTTTATTTTGAGGCAGCCCATGCGTGTTGGGCCTCCTCAGAGGGAGGTCCCAAAGGGGCAAGGCGCCAAGGAGAGGAAAGGGGGGCATGCTCCAAACCCTAGAGGCTTCCCCCCTCCCCATGCATGGGGGAACCTAGGGCCGGTGGTCACCCCCTGGCGGCGGCGGGTGTGGGGGGATCCTCCTCCCACTCCAAACCATAGGGTTTGTGCGGTGACCCAACATACCACTGCATGTGTAGTACACTATAGTCGTTGAGATGACACCCAAAGAACACCGTTCCGTAAATATCACATCCCTTAGAGTGGTACAACAGAAACATTGCGGGTCCATATTACAAAGGTACACACATTATTATTATTACAATACCGGAAGTTCAAGACTTCCAAAAGATCCAACTTAAAAACCAAAATATAAGATGTTCAGCAGAAATTTAAAAGTAACAACTCCGACTAGGAGTGGGGCTCAACAGCTTATTTTATAGAGTTCATGTTGCTCGGCTCCGTTGGTTACTACTAACTAGACCCTTAAGTGGACTCGTTCTCATCGACACCGTAAAGGATCTCGTAGTCCACGCCTTCAACTCCTCCGGATAGATCAGGTTCCTCGTAGAACACGTCTTCTTGGCATTCAGCTGCATACATTGGCACGTCTTCGGAATCCTCAGAGTCTAAGCAAGGGATCAAAGGAAAGAATGAGTAACAGCGTTACCCAACAAGTTCATTATATGCAAGGTGGGAAGTTTGATGCTCTAACTACCACCTCGGATTATAAATCCTTGGCACTATGCAGTTTTTGTAAATCTTTCTTCAAAGATTGATTTTATTCTGAAAAACTATGACAATCAGCCTTCACAGGTTGACTAGAACTTTCATGGAGTTTCTTTCCTGCTGCGTTCGTAGCTCCTTACAATTCTTACACTCTACAGAGGTGCGTTCGTAGCTCCTTACAATTCTAGGTCATGGTTGACTAGAACAGGGAGTAACAAGTTACAATTCTTACACTCTACAGAGGTGCGTTACTTTACCCATGAGAGATCAACTCCTTGTTTCACAACCGGGCGTACTTTCCCGTCCACAATTCCATGATGTGGGGCCCAGTAGTTGGTCCAAGCCAATCACTGCCCCCTTCACGACCCCGCATGCCTCCTTGATCTACACGATGCCCACATAATGAATTACGATAATGGTTTGTACAAACCGTTAGATGCCAGAACTATCGTGGGACGTTGAGGGTTCCCACCCATATGCTGCATATCCTCTACGAATTACCAATTAATATGCACGCTATGAGGATAACAGCCATGACCTACACATCCGGCTTCATGCAAGAGGAAGAAGATACAGCTGACTTCTCTGTCCCATTCCAAATCTCATGTCTAACGCGTAATATACGGCGCTAGAATCACTGATGTCAGGGGTTATTAAGTCCCTACTTGATCATCATTGTTGCAATTAGAACTCTAAGTTCTATTGCTCCATCATATCACCACTTAGGATGATATCTATAATTTCTTTATTTGGAAAAATAATATTTTCTTTCTTTTATAATATATATGATAACACGCAATTTGCAAATACTTTGATAAAGACTCTTCAAAGGACATGAGCAAGTGTGAACTTGCCTTGTGATGGCAAGGTAGTGAAGTCTGATGCTTGCACTGGACCTTGAGCTTCTAGTTCTACAAAAACATCATTATTGCCCGGTAAGGACAATATTTAAAGAAGCAAAATGATCATGCAAGTAATGTAATGCATTGTTTAATTTTATATGAATTTACCCCAAAAAGTTCCTTTTTAGTAATAAAGGATTTATAAATATTACTTTTTAATATTTTATACCATATATTGAATTATTTTATTTTATTTCACTTTTATTTGATTTTTATTGATTTAATAATCCTTTTAGGAATTATCAATTATACATTAAAAATGGTGATTAAATATTTATTTAGTATTTTTCTAAAATACTACCATAGTAATACATAATGAAAGTGAATTTTAATTAATTTTATCACCTTTCAATAATTTTGTAAGATTCCATAAGTAATATATAATTTACAAAATTCCTAATAAAAATTAATTGTTTAAAATTTTATATTTTTAATTTATTGGGTAGTTTGGATTTTTATGAATCCAAAAATATTTTATTTATAATTTTTGGACTTTTATTTTATTTTCAAGAATTTTATTAAGTCTAGGGGTATTTTGGTCCTTTTATTTTTATTAAAACAGGCCTGAAATTGTTTCTGGGCTGGTTATTCTTATTGGGCCCTGTTGGCCCACTAGTACTAGACAAAAGAGCCACCCCGAAGGATCTAGCCCAGCTTAGCCCACTTCTCACTGCCTCTCTCTCTCTCGCGAGTTCATCTTCTCCTCCTCTAACCCCGACCCTGTGGCCGGCGATGCCGCCACCGACGATTCTCGCTGCCGTTGGCCGTTCTGGTCGCCGCCGTGGTGCATTAGGGAGTTGTCGACGATGCCCGTTCGTTCTGCCCAATTGGATTCGAGCCTAGGGCTCTCCTGCGATGGATCGATGCCGTCCCGAACCCTAGGGTTTGGGGGTTGGCATGGATTCAAGTGCTGCCGTGGTCATCGTGCGTCGAGGTGATGCTCTGCTACTCCAAGCGTGATCTGGGTCGTTGCCATGGCGCCGTGTGGGTTGCAGCGCCCCCTCTGGGGTGCTCCCTGTGCCTCCATGGTCGTCGCCCCCCTGCTTCCTCTTCTATCCTTCAGCGAGGACCTATGGTGAGTTTGATTCTTCTCTCCTGGTGCTCTCTATGCTTGCTGATTCGATGCTAGATGTTAGAAGTGTCCTCTCTGGCTACTGTCTGATTCAGATTAGGATGATTATCCCTTTAGGGTTCCTGTGATGTGCTTGTTCATGTACTGGATGAATTTATTCATGTTTGGATGGTCTGTACACATGTTGAATGCTTATTGGCCTGAGGCTTGTTGCTTAAAATGATATATGATGTTTCTGGTGGCTTACTAGATGAATTGATGCTTAGATTGCATCTGATTCAGATGATATTGTTGTTTGGGAAACATGCTTGGTAAAGCCAATGATTTGATAGCTTTCCAATGTTTATTTGATTCATGGTCATGATTATGATAAGATACAGCTACTGTCTTAGTGCCGTTAGCTTGGAAATTAACATTTGGTTGATCTCAAACAGTGAAGTGTATTATAGGAATATTCTAGTTATGATTCATGTTTTTAACTGGAAAATGATTAGTTAGTTGATTTTCTGAATCTATGATGATTTACTGCTTTTCCTGATTCATATTGGATTGTTCTTGTGACACCATCATGTATGGCACACAAGTTTAATTCTAAACCATGGATTTGGTTAGTTTATGCTTGAGACAATCTTGGCTTTGAAAGATAAATAGAGATGATCTTATTTTAATTCCCTATGACCAATGATGTTGGTCTGAGGCTTAGGGATTCAAATCTTATCTAGTTGGTTCATCTAGATAGTCCTGGTAGTGGTACCAGATATTATTTATTGAATCAAAGCTTGGAAAAAATGGTAGTGAGCTTGATCAATCTATGGATCCCAAAGATTTGTTTCTAAGGTGCTACCCTTCCTTTAGGGATGTGCCTAGAAATAGATCATAGGTATATGTATGATTGAATTGTAGAATATGGTTTGACAACCAGAGCAAGGATGTTGCTCTGAGCTCTGGTTGGATCTTTGGTACTTTGTTGTTTGCCTTTAGAGTTTTAGAAATCCTTATGATGGATTCACCCCACTTGGGTGCTTTCTGAGGGTTTGTTTTATAAAACAACACATGATTTCTCTGAATAAGATGATTAGATCATGTGAAGGTTTTATGAAAATCACCACAAAAACTGATATTTGTGGAGTAAGTTGGTGATGATCTTGATCTGGTTTTGCTGGACTCCTGTGCTTGATCTAGAGCTTGCCTGCTCCTCCTAGCTCCTGGGCTTGACCTTGTTGTCCACCAGATTCATCCCTCTCCTTATGTCACCATCCTGGTGATGTTTGGGTTAATCTGGGTGGTTGGTTTGGCTGTTGTTCTTGGTTTACTTGTTGTTCACCCTGGCTGTGCTGTGGTGTGGTGTAGTGTGGTGTGGTGTGGTGTAGTGATGCACTGAGGTGCTTCCCCACGGCTGTGTTGTGGTTTTGTTATGCTGGTTGTGCTTGTGAGGTCGACAACTCACCCTTTTGCATGTTGTGTGTAGCCTGTGTGCCTGCTATGCTCATATGGATAGGTTCAAAAAATTTGAACTTACTATTACCAATCTACTTTTACCTTGGCTGGTGAATTGGTCCCTTTTTGGCTGTCATTTTCATTCTGGCTGTGAATTTATGAAATATGAAATCTTTCATATTTGGTGAAACTTGCCCCTCTTTAACATTTCTCAATGATGAGATTGTCAAGTGCACCTCACTCACATATCCGAGAGAAATATATACTAACACTAATCTTGTTTTATTTCTGTTTAATCTTTGTTTTGCAGGTTCAAAGATAAGATGAAGATTTAATTTAGGTTTTAGATATAGGATAGTTAGTAGATGTAATTTTATTAATCCTTTGTAATTTTTATTTTATAGTTCTTGTAATCTTTATTTTATTCAATTGTAATAAAGATTATATTATTATTAATAAAGAATATTCTTATTCTTTATTCTGTTGTAACTTGTTTATGTCTTTATAATATGAAAATGAATTTCATAATTTCTATTGTTTTAAGATTTAAGTTATACTACCTATATCTTAATTAATTTAAGATTCAAATCTTATATCAAAATCATTCAAATTATTATTCAAACACTTAAGTTTCTTTAAATTCAAAACCATTTCAAAACACACATAATTCTTTTAAGATCACATCAAAGTTTATAACAATCCTCCTTTAAGTCTAAACCTAATCTTAAAGTAAGAAAGAAACATTGATCACTTAAGATTTTATTTGGCGAAAATTTTACCCACCTTTTCATAAATAGATGCATGCAACAATACATAATCCTAAATCTACCCTTCGTTAGGTTCCTAAATGCTGGGATGTTACAGACTTCCCCCCCCTTAAATTAAACTTCGTCCCGAAGTTTGTTGGAGATGTACCTGAATAGTTCTGGATAAGTTTTTCTTAAATCATCTTCCTTCTCCCATGTGGCTTCCCTTTTAGGGTGATGTTCCCATTGTACCTTGCAATATTTGATTGCCCTATTCCTCAATCTTTTCCAATTCTCTTCCAGAATCTTGCAGGGCTTTTCAATGTAAGTCAGGTCTGCTTGTAGTTCTATCTCTTGATGCGTTATTGCATCCTCTGGAACTTTCAAACATTTGCGAAGTTGTGACACATGAAAAACATTATGCACTTGAGCCAGTATTGATGGTAACTCTAAAGCATAAGCTATAGTTCTGTTTTGGCTCAGTATCTTGAATGGTCCGATATATCTTGGACTTAATTTCCCTTTAACACCGAACCTTTTTACTCCTTTCATTGGACTTACTTTCAAATAGACCATATCTCCTACTTCTGGATGCCATGATCTTCGGCTTTGATCCGCATAACTTTTCTGCCTGCTCTGGGCTATTTTCAGTCTATCCCTGATCTTATCAATGATGTCTTGTCTCTCCTTGATATAATCTGGCGCAAATTCTTCGCTTCTTCCAGGTTCATACCAACATATTGGTGATCTACACTTCCTTCCATATAGAACCTCATATGGAGCTGCCTTCAGACTACTCTGATAGCTATTGTTATAAGAAAATTCTGCCAATGGTAGGTGATCCTCCCATGTTCCTCCAAAATCTAGTGCACAAGCCCTCAACATGTCTTCTAGTATTTGATTTGTTCTTTCAGTTTGACCTCCTATCTCAGGATGATATGTCGTGCTAAAATCTAACTTTGAACCAAGTGCCTCATGCAATTGCTTCCAAAATGTTGAAGTAAACACTGATCCCCTATCAGTTACTATCTTCTTGGGTACTCCATGCTTACTTACTATCTCTTTGACATATACTTCAACTAACTTCTCGGCATTATCTTTTTGATTCACTGGAATAAAATGTGCACTCTTAGTGAGTCTGTCCACTATTACCCATATCATATCCTTCTTTTTGTGTTATAGGTAATCCTGTAATAAAATCCATGCCTATTTCCTCCCATTTCCATTCAGGAATTTCTAAGGGTTGTAATGGTCCTGCTGGATTTTAATGTTCAGCTTTCACCCTTTGACAAGTATGGCATTCAGATACATATTTAGCAATATCTCTTTTCATGTTATTCCACCAGAATAGTTCCTTTAAATCCATATACATCTTAGTACTCCCTGGATGTATAGAATATGGAGTAGCATGTGCTTCTTTGAGTATGACATTTCTGATCTCGGTCACATCTGGAACACATAAACAATCTTAGAACCATAAAGATCCATAATCTCCAAGGCGAAAAACTGATTTTTGCCCTTGAGATATCCTCCAAATTTCCTCCACAATAAAAGGGTCTTCTTCTTGACGTCTAAAAATTTCTTGCTTAAGATCACTGCCATGTTCTGCAACTACCTGCATATTCGCTAATCCTCCAAGAACCTCTGTCCTAATGAATTGAAGTTCTAATCTTTCCAAGTCCATTTGTAACTCTTTTGGTAACTCTCTGTTGCTAGGCTGAATATCTGCACTCTTTCTGCTTAAAGCATCTGCTACAACATTTGCTTTTCCCGAGGTGTAATTGATTGTTAGATAATAATCCTTGATTAATTCCAACCAACGCTTCTGTCTCATGTTCAATTCCTTTTGAGTGAAGAAATATTTGAGACTTTTATGGTCAGTGTATAACTCACATCTGGCTCCATAAAGAAAATGCCTCCATCCTTTAAGTGCAAAAACTACTACTGCTAAGTCTAAATCATGAGTTGGATAGTTGACTTCATGTGGTTTCAATTATCTTGAACCATAAGCAAATACTTTCCGATCTTGCATTAATACACAACCCAAACCTTCTTTACATGCATCACAGTATATTGTGAAATCCTTCCCTGTTTCTGGAACTGCTAAGATTGGAGCTGTGGTTAATCTCGTTTTCAACTCTTGGAAACTTGCTTCACACTTCTCATCCCACTTAAATGGTGTATTCTTCCTTAATAATTTGGTCATTGGTCCGGATATTTTGGAGAAACCTTCAACGAATCTCCGATAATAACCAGCCATTCCTAGGAAACCTCGAATTTGTTTCACATTGGTTGGTGCAGTCCACTCTAGTACTGACTGAACTTTTATATGGATTCACAGCAATCCCATCTTTACGGATCACATGACCGAGGAATTCTACCTCACTACAAGAAATCTGGGCTTCTATGACCCTCTATTTTCGTCACAAAATCGTCACAATAATGCATCTATGACGATTCTATGACGAAAATGAAATCGTCGAAAGCTGAGCGTCGCTAATGAACTATAACGACGATTTTACCAAAATCGTCATAACCAATTATGACGATATTTGATCGTCATAGACGTTATGACGATCTAATATCGTCACGGTCAATTTGGCGTCGCCATGTCAGATCCAACGTGGCTAGTCCGACGTGGCACAAAATCAGCCCAGTCGACATATGGGTTTATATGGGCCAAGCCCAACAACTTGGTCAATTAATTTTTTCTATCAATTCAATTGATTTATATGGACCAAGCCCAACATGTCGGCCTTCTCTAAAGATCTATTTTTTATTTTGAACCATTTTTTAGAAATTATACACTTCTCCAGTTAAAAATCGTGTGGGCCAAGGCCTTTTAAGAGCCCATCTAGCATTGGTTTCATTCAGACGTACAAGCATTAATAAACAACAAATATTTATGTAGGCAAAGCCCAAATCACATTAATTTTCACAAATAATAACCAAAATTAGATCGATATTACAATCAGGACATATTTAACCTCACCCAGGAATATAAAGCCGCTACAACCATACATTGCAGTATATTACAACTATTTCATTCTTCAAATCACCCACAAAATACAACTAGCTTCAAAAAATATAACTATCTACTCTTTGCTGAGTAATGAAGCCTTCGCTTCTTCCACCTTCAACCTGGAGCTCCTGCAAAAGAGAGGAAATGATGGTTATGGTTGTAGTCGGAAAGAAAGCAATATATTCTAACATTACATAGATCATCTAGAAAGAAAATAAAAAGATATACTAGCAGCTACATATCGATCGTGAAGGATGAGGACATAAATAACACTAGAAACATCACAGGGGAATACCTATTAGCAAACATTATACTGGTGATACAAAACTACATCACTTTTAATGGACACTCAAATATACACATATCCTAGTTAAGGAAATGCATGGCTTGAACATTATTACAAATACCAGACAGGAACAACTAATGTACCAGCACACAAACTAGCTTACAAGCAACCAAATTTACTTAGGAACAAAATTTGTACAAGCCAAGGAGCAAATCTATTTCCAGCATTTTTTAACACAACAAACATTCTTCATATCTCGCTGACTCACCCAGGCATATAAGAATAGCACGCAGTCAAGTACCTACAGAACATGAAATGCTTTCCATATCTGATTGTCTTAACGAGTGGAACTATACATACTAGAAACAAGGCATTAGTCCAACTCTAGTAGTAAGTGGTAGATGTTCTGGCATATGTAGTATAAAAAATCAACTAGCATGGTCACAGAACATGTATAATAATTGGACGTCAGGGACTTAGTTCAGTGACTCTATTAATTTTTCGTAAGTGCTCAAACAAGTTCTATAAACGACACAGAATGCAAATAAACAGTACATACTACAGCCATGTCTCATATAACAAGTGGAGGAGAAAAGAAATGAACCAGGGAACTTACATACACCATGGAGCCCGTGCAGAGGAGGAGCAGCAGGGGTGAGACCGGTAAGATCTGAAGACCTAGCTAGAGGATCTTGTTTCGTCGGACACTCCAAGTTTCCTGCCTCTTGTTATTCCACATCCCCGTCTGCCGATGCAATTCCCTGTATGCTAAAACATGCAGGCTGGTATCAACAGCTAGCATCAATATAAAAATAACTATAGTTTGATGTATGCTAAGCCACATCACATCTTAGGGAAGTCACAGTATTGTTTGCATGAAAGATCACATCAAATTATACATGACAGGGTAAATATGTATAAGAAACATTCAAGAACCATAAGAACATGTGTCTAGGCTATTAGAAATACAATAGCAAAAATAAGAAGATGCCACATTAAACAAAGGGAAATGCTACTGCCATTTTTAGTTGTATTCATTCAAACCATTAACTTAATGTCTAAATCATATATCTAACTTGAGGTATAAATCATTATTCAACACATCTTTTCTATAAGCTGGCTGTCATTACCGTGTGCATTCACCCTTGTGTAGAGACAAGGTCGTCTGCCAGCAGTAGCAGCGAAATCAAAATAAATCAAAATGATGGTGAGAACTATCTTAAAAAGTACAACTAGCAGCTCTACAAAACTGTACAACACATATACTAGCTGAAGGTGTTTAACTGATAAATCTTGCAAGAATTCCAAGCATTGTATTGCTGACAAATATAATATAGATGAAGCATGTAGATAAATTTATTTGTTAGAAGGAAAATCTCAACACCATGACCACTGTTAATAGTAGTAAAATGGGTACAAGATAAAGTTAATAGCATGTAGATAAAGTTATTTGTTAGAAGGAAAAGCTCGGAACAATGGTTTGACGCTACTGTTATGCATTGAATCAACCATAGTAACTTAAGTACACATATCCTAAGGAGAACACGAAATGAAGCATCAACACAATAACTCGACAAGAAATAAAGCTCACAGTATTCATATATTGACTACATGCTGACAGTCACTTTTATCACAACAAATAGATCAATCTTATGTCAATGCTGATTTCATTGATCGGAGAAATATCAGAAACAATGTGTACATGATAAAAAAGAAACAAAACTGAATAGGAATTTACTAGCCAGATGATGTATTGAAAAGTTGAAGCGTACTTGGTTATCGCAGCGGAAGGGCAGCAGGCGAAATGGCGGAATTCTTCAAATGGGCTCATGTAAACAATATTTATAGGTATGCTTGAACAAACCACTCACCCTCTCAGAATCACATGCCTTCTTAATAGCATCCATCCAACCATCATGCCTGATTGAACATAAAAAGGAATCGGTACTTGCTCTGAAACCCACCCACATAGCACATCTAGTTTTTGTGAGATGAAGAGTTGGTGCAAATTCACAACTAATTGAACTGTACTTATTTAAGCTGAACTGTACAAATTTTCAGCCTCATTCAGCTTGCTCACGTCAAGTTCATATACATATGGTTGTTGCTCACTGATGCTTTCTAACTATAATGGAGCTACTACTAACTGCTATGAGTAGTATACAAAATAATTTGAACCAATTTGACTAGTGGTTGCAACGCCATCCCTGAACTACCAATTAGACCTTACTTTTGTTATTCAGTGAAGTGGTACCATACTTCAGAATATTTTCATATTTTGGAAAACATACCTGATGTTATACCATCAGGAGTACTGAATCATGCTTTACAGATTGAACACAAAATACAAATTACCAGTGATGTAATCTCGAATTAAGATGTGTCATCCACTCATTCAGAACTCCTCGCCACCAACGCCACGGGTGATTAGCGGCGATGATCTCTAGCTAGGGAAATTAGGTGTGCTACCTGAGAGCCAGACGAGGCCAGGGAGCTTCAGGCCCTTGCTGCGGAAGGAGGCGAGGAGGTTGGTGAAGTTCATGGTGGGCGCCGGGACCTGGTCCAGCGCCTCCTTCTTCAGCAACACCCGGCCGTCGCGCCGACCCGCAGCACGCGCCAGGACGGATCGCCTTTCATCCCAAAGTCAGCTCACGTCAATCACTACGACCCGTCTGGCGATGTGCGCGGCGAGGGCAAGGACGTCGAAACAGGAGATGGCGATGGAGGAAAGGGCAACTTACGAGTATGCAGATGGCGATGCGCGCGGCGAGGGCGAGGACGAGGACGAGGACGTGCTGCTCCTCGAAGTGCCGCACGATCTGCTCTGCCTGAGGGCGGCTATGTTCGTAGAACTCCTGTCGCAGCTTCCAGCCTTCCTTCTCCGCCAGATCGGTGATGCAATCTCGAATTAGGCTGCGGCGGAAGAAGAACGCGGGGGCGGGGGCGGCGGCGGGGAGAAGAAAAGAGGGGGTGGCAGCGGGGAGAAGAAAAAGAGGGGGTGGCGGCAGGGAGAAAACAGAAATCTAGGGTTCGAGAGATGCGCTGAGACTTAACGAAAAAATTGGCCCAACTGCGGGCGTGCCTTTGATATTTGGTTTTCCCGGTTTTCTTTGTGTGACCATGAGCCCGAGGTGGGAATATTCCCTGGGTTGGTCCGCGGTGAATGGGATGCCAGGTCATTGATCCATGGCAAGTTCCCACATAGCACTATCTCATCCGTCCATTATCTTCATATCCAACGGTCGGTATTGCCCTATCCTATATCTCGTCCTATCTACTAGGTTATGACGATTTCACATATTAAAACCATGACGTTTTCGAGCCAAATCGTCTTAATTATTCAGGGGTTTTACTCTCCCAAATGGTTCATGACTATCTCGTGGAAAATCGTCATAACTCTATGACGATTTTATCCAGAGTCACTATCAAAAGATCATAGGATAACACATTCCTTGTAGTGCCTCATCTAACCAGAACTCACACTTACTGAACTTAGCATAAAGCTTATGTTCTCTTAAAGTCTGCAATGCTATTCTCAAATGGTCATCATGCTCTTCCTTATCCTTGGAATATATCAGAATATCATCAATAAAGACGGTGACAAACTTATCCAAATATGGCATGAAGATCTTGTTCATTAGATTCATGAATATTGCCGGTGCATTGGTCAAACCAAATGGTACCACCATATACTCATGGTCTCCATATCTTGAGACAAATGTTGTTTTTGGAAAATCTTCCGGCTTGATTTTTATTTGATGGTATCCAGATCTTAAATTGATCTTTGAAAATACTCTAGATCCTTTCACTTGATCAAAAAAATCTTGAATTATTGGTAAAGGATACTTGTTCTTGATCGTCACGTTGTTCAGATTTCTATAATCACCACACATCCGTCTTCCGCCATCTCTCTTATCCACAAAGATTACTGGTGTTCCCCATGGAGATACACTTTCCTGAATAAATCCTTTTCTTGCTAACTCATCAATTTGCTCCTTGAGTTCTTTCAACTCCTTGGGTCCCATTTTATATGGTGCCTGAGCTATTGGTGTTGTACCGGGTATTAGGTCAATGGTGAACTCTATCTCCCGGTCTGGTGGCATTCCTGGTAATTCCGTTGGGAAAACATCTTGGAATTCATTAACTACAGGAATTTCTTCTAATTTAACTTCCTTCATTGAATTCAACTGCAGATCCACCATGATATGACTATGTTTATCTGCCTGGTAAACTATCCTTGCTCCACTTGGAGTTTTGATTGAGACAGTTTTCTCCTCATAATTAATCTGAGCTCCGTGTTCCATCATCCAATCCATCCCCAGCACTACTGCAATTATCTTCAAAGGAATCACATAAAGGTCTACGAAATATGTACAACCACAGATCGAGATAACCTGATCTTGTTTTATGTGGCGTACAACCACATTCCCTCCTGCCGTAACTACGGTCATAGGACATTCTAATGTTGCCCTTCTAATACCAAACTTATCACAGAATTCTTCAGAAATGAATGAAGTAGTTGCACCAGTATCAAATAGAACTTTGCCGGGATTGGTAAGGATATTGAGCGTACCTATAACTGCATTCTCCGAATTATCCACCTCCTCGAGGGTTGCACAGTTCAGTTTTCCGGTAGGTCGGTTTCTCTTGCCATTATTGTTCTTGCCATTGTTTCCTCCTTTAGTGGTTTGTCCATTTCCTCCACTGGCTTGTCCTCCTCCCTTGGTAGGCCATCTACCTGGTGGTTTGCTCGGACAATCCGGCTTGATATGCCCCTTCTGACCACAACCGTAACAGATCACTACATGTTTTTTGCACTCCCTCTGGAAATGCCCTGGAATTCCACAGTTGTTACAGATAACATTCCTTCTCGGATTAGATTGATTTCCACCACTGCCCTTGTTATTGTTATTGTTATTATTATTGTTGTTGTTGCCATAATTCCTATTCCGGGGTTTGAACTCCAGGTTAGGTTTAGGTTTGCATGCTTGAATTCTCTTGGTTTCCTTCTTGGCTCTCTTCCTCCGATCCTCTTGGACATTCTTGTAATCATCTTCAAAAGTAATGGCTGCATCCAACAACTGCTGATAAGTTTGCTCATTGTCTAACCTTAGCTGCATCCTTACAAACGGATTTAATCCATGCAAGAAACGTTTCTTCCTCTTCTCTTCAGTGTTAACATCCTCCTCAGCATAACAAGATAGTTGGCTAAACTCCCGGATGTACTTCATGACACTAGTATATCCTTGCTGAAGCTCCTCAAATTCTATCCGCTTCAACTCCATAACACTTTCCGGAACATGATATTCACGGAATATCTACTTGAACTCCTCCCAGGTAAACTCCCTTCCTGGTTGTTGCATGGCTAACTGATTTTCCCACCAAGATGCTGCAGGTCCAGTCAGCAGATGAGTTGCATACCTCAATTTTTCCTCATCATTGCAACCTATAGTTTTCAGCTTCCTTTCAGTATCTGCTAGCCAGTCTTCTGCATCCATTGGTTCAGGAGCCGATGCAAAAGGTAACGGTCTTGCATTCTGGAAATCAGATAAACTCACTCCTCCACCTTCAGGTGCCCTCTGATTTGATCGCCCTAGCAACTCCTCCATAAACTTGTTCTGGTTCTCTTGCATCATTTGCATGTATTGCATAAAGTTCTGCTCCATTAACGGTCTCATTGGTGGTGGTGGTAATGCTCCTTGATTTGTTGTATCAGCATCGGCCTTTTCCTTGGCCTCACGCTCCATCCGCTGCTGCTCAGTTTCCATTTCTACAGCCGTATCCATGGCCCCCCAGTCCTGTAACATAAAGCAAATACTCATAATTACATCATGCACATGTGTTCTGAGCTCAACTTTACGCACAGAACTAGTCACACAATGAAGATCCAAAGAAAATCCAAATATGCATTTTACATATTTACATAATATGATAATGATACAAAGTCATTACAACATATACCATATTGGTATTTTACAAAACTACCTTATTTCTAGAGTACAATACACAGTACTTGATACTACTGTCTAGTTGTCTCTTTCTAATAGTAACTACGTTCATCGTACATGCCTGATGTCCAACCGTGATGACATGTTATTCGTCGCACAGTTTGTGGAACAAATGACCTTCCGGAAGGAACATACTCTGTACCTGAAGTGGCAGGACTTGAGTAATTACTCAACCTGAGCGCATTGACTCCCTCCAGCTCAACTAAAAAGTCTTCAGAAACATATTCGACATTATCTCTAGCCTGCATCTCCTGAGATTCATCTCTAGAGTTGTCACCAGGATACGCAGATCCTGCTGCTCCCCAGGTGCTCTCATGGACAAGATAATTGAATATTGGATAATGTATATTCCCTGGGCTTTGAGAAGATGTTGATCATTCAAACCCTCTTTCCTCAGGATCTTCTTCTTCGTCCTGATCATCTATTGACATGGTATTTCTACTTCTATTATTAGGATTCATTCTTGCACACATCCAACTAGATTGTCCAACATTTCTGTCAGAACCATCTGTGGACATATGTTGTTCATGAGATCCATTATATGATCCCATTCTCCATCCATCCGAGTTCTCAATAGGAAGTTCTAAGTCAGAACCATCCTCTAAGCCCTGTGGTACTGCATCCCGCATATCTATAGTAGGATCATATGTAGGTTCAGGTCTTGGTGAGTAAGGATATGTGTAAAAGATTCCGGATCTATATGTATATCCTTAAATATAGGTGTTGCACTACTACTTGCTTCTTTCTCTAACTGGAATGCTAACTGCTTTCTCCTTTCCGGATCAGTTAGATCCTCTAACATGTCATTTTTGTCTTCAACAATCACTTGATGAGTCTTATAAAAATACGCAACGAGTGTCTGGTATCTGTCCATAAACTTGGAAGCTAACTTAGGATACTTCTTAACCAAATTAAGATGATCCGGTATAGGCTCCGAGTCTATAGAATCATGAGGTATCACAGAAAATGTGCTATCTTCTAGCTCCTTGGTTTTCTGCTCCCGGATATTAGCTATTACCTCCACAACAGCAGCATGATAGGCTGCTAAATGACTCCTACCTTCTCCTATGGGTAGATCGTGGTACAATCCAAGCTTCTCTGGAAGTTGGATACTCACACGATACTTGGATAACATCCGGCCATCAATATAAGTGATAGTGTTCACTAGGATTCTAGTTGGACAATTAAAAAGCTTTAAAAGTTGACGAAGTTGGTTTGTAAATGATCCTTGATAATCATCAAGAGTCTCCTCTTTCCTTACCAAAGTCTGTTTTGGAAACTTTGGTGCCATATCTCTGTATATCGGAAAAATAATTTTAATTAGTATCCAATAATATATTGCATCATAACAAAGAATTATTGCACTAAAATATACAACGGAATATTCTCATTTGAATACCCATTATATTACTTTTACAGAATTATGTATCGTTGCCAAATCTCCTACAGGTAATACCCTTAACTAGGTTTCCAACCTAAGGTCAAAGCAATTTTCTCTGATACCAACTGCGATGACCCAGCATACCATTGCATGTGCAGTACACTATAGTCGTTGACATGACATCCACAGAACACCGTTCCGTAAATATCACATCCCTCAGAGTGGTACAATAGAAACATTGCGGGTCCATATTACAAAGGTACACACATTATTATTATTACAATACCGGAAGTTCAAGACTTCCAAAAGATCCAACTTACAAACCAAAATATAAGATGTTCAGCGGAAATTTAAAAGTAACAACTCCGACTAGGAGTGGGGCTCAACAGCTTATTTTATAGAGTTCATGCTGCTCGGCTCCGTTGGTTACTACTAACTAGACCCTTAAGTGGACTCGTTCTCATCGACACCGTAACGGATCTCATAGTCCATGCCTTCAACTCCTCCAGATAGATCAGGTTCCTCGTAGAACACGTCTTCTTGGAATTCAGCTGCATACATTGGCACGTCTTCAGAATCCTCAGAGTCTAACAAGGGATCAAAGGAAAGAATGAGTAACAGCGTTACCCAACAAGTTCATTATATGCAAGGTGGGAAGTTTGATGCTCTAACTACCACCTCGGATTATAAATCCTTGGCACAATGCAGATTTTGTAAATCTTTCTTCAAAGATTGATTTTATTCTGAAAAACTATGACAATCAGCCTTCACAGGTTAACTAGAACTTTCATGGAGTTTCTTTCCTGCTGCGTTCGTAGCTCCTTCCCGGAACAGGGAGTAACAAGTTACAATTCTTACACTCTACAGAGGTGTGTTACTTTACCCATGAGAGGTCAACTCCTTGTTACACAACCGGGCATACTTTCCCGTCCACAATTCCATGATGTGGGGCCCAGTACTTGGTCCAAGCCAATCACTGCCCCCTTCGCGACCCCGCATGCCTCCTTGGTGTACACCATGCCCACATAATGAATTACGACAATGGTTTGTACAAACCGTTAGATGCCAGAACTATCGTGGGACGTTGAGGGTTCCGACCCATATGCTGCATATCCTCTACGAATTACCAATTAATATGCACGCTACGAGGATAACAGCCACGACCTGCACATCCGGATTCATGCGAGAGGAAGAAGATACAGCTGACTTCTCTGTCCCATTCCAAATCCCATGGCTAACGCGTAATATACGGCGCTAGAATCACTGATGTCAGGGGTTATTAAGTCCCTACTTGATCATCATTGTTGCAATTAGAACTCTAATTTCTATTTCTCCATCATATCACCACTTAGGACGATATCTATAATTTCTTTATTTGGAAAAATAATATTTTCTTTCTTTTATAATATATATGATAACACACAATTTGCAAATACTTTGATAAAGACTCTTCAAAGGACATGAGCAAGTGTGAACTTGCCTTGTGATGGCAAGGTAGTGAAGTCTGATGCTTGCACTGGACCTTGAGCTTCTAGTTCTACAAAAACATCATTATTGCCCACTAAGGAAAATATTTAAAGAAGCAAAATGATCATGCAAGTAATGTAATGCATTATTTAATTTTATATGCATTTACCCCAAAACGTTCCTTTTTAGTAATAAAGGATTTATAAATATTACTTTTTAATATTTTATAACATATATTGAATTATTTTATTTTATTTCACTTTTATTTGATTTTTATTGATTTAATAATCCTTTTAGGAATTATCAATTATACATTAAAAATGGTGATTAAATATTTATTTAGTATTTTTCTAAAATACAACCATATTAATACATAATGAAAGCGAATTTTAATTAATTTATCACCTTTCAATAATTTTGTAAAATTCCATAAGGAATATATAATTTACAAAATTCCTAATAAAAATTTAAATGTTTAAAATTTTATATTTTTAATTTATTGGGTAGTTTGGATTTTTGTGAATCCAAAAATATTTTATTTATATTTTTTGGACTCTTATTTTATTTTCAAGAATTTTATTAAGTACAGGGGTATTTTGGTCTTTTTCTTTTTATTAAAACAGGCCTGAAATTGTTTCTGGGCTGGTTATTCTTATTGGGCCCTGTTGGCCCACTAGTACTAGACAAAAGAGCCACCCCGAAGGGTCTGGCCCAGCTCGGCCCACTCCTCAGTGCCTCTCTCTCGCGAGTTCATCTTCTCCTCCTCTCACCCCGACCCTGTGGTCGGCGATGCCGCCATCGACGATTCTCGCCGCCGTCGGCCGTTCTGGTCGCCGCCGTGGTGCATTAGGGGGTTGTCGACGACGCCCGTTCGTTCTGTCCAATTGGATTCGAGCCTAGGGCTCTCCTGCGATGGATCGATGCCGTCCCGAACCCTAGGGTTTGGGGGTTGGCATGGATTCAAGTGCTGCTGTGGTGGTCGTGTGTCGAGGTGATGCTCTGCTACTCCAGGCGTGATCAGGGTCGTTGACGTGGCGCCGTGTGGGTTGCAGCGCCCCCTCTGGGGTGATCCCTGTGCCGCCATGGTCATCGCCCCCTGCTTCCTCTTCTATCCTTCAGTGAGGACCTATGGTGAGTTTGATTCTTCTCTCCGGGTGCTCTCTGTGCTTGCTAATTCAATGCTAGATGTTAGCAGTGTCCTCTCTGGCTACTGTCTGATTCATATTAGGATGATTATCCCTTTAGGGTTCCTGTGATGTGCTTGTTCATGTACTGGATGAATTGATTCATGTTTGGATGGTCTGTACACATGTTGAATGCTTATTGGCCTGAGGCTTGTTGCTTAAAATGATATATGATGTTTCTGGTGGCTTACTAGATGAATTGATGCTTAGATTGCATCTGATTCAGATGATATTGTTGTTTAGGAAACATGCTTGGTAAAGCCAATGATTTGATAGCTTTCCACTGTTTATTTGATTCATGGTCATGATTATGATAAGATACACCTATTGTCTTAGTGTTGTTAGCTTGGAAATTAACATTTGGTTGATCTCAAACAGTGAAGTGTATTATAGGAATATTCTAGTTATGATTCCTGTTTTTAACAGGAAAATGATTAGTTAGTTGATTTTCTGAATCTATGATGATTTACTGCTTTTCCTGATTCATATTGGATTGTTCTTGTGACACCATCATGTATGGCACACAAGTTTAATTCTAAACCATGGATTTGGTTAGTTTATGCTTGAGACAATCTTGGCTTTGAAAGATAAATAGAGATGCTCTTATTTGAATTCCCTATGACCAATGATGTTGGTCTGAGGCTTAGGGATTCAAATCTTATCTAGTTGGTTCATCTTGATAGTCCTGGTAGTGGTACCAGCTATTCTTTATTGAATCAAAGCTTGGAAAAAAGGTAGTGAGCTTGATCAATCTATGGATCCCAAAGATTTGTTTCTAAGGTGCTACCCTTCCTTTAGGGATGTGCCAAGAAATAGATCATAGGTATATGTATGATTGAATTGTACAATATGGTTTGACAACCAGAGCAAGGATGTTGCTCTGAGCTCTGGTTGGATCTTTGGTACTTTGTTGTTTGCCTTTAGAGTTTTAGAAATCCTTATGATGGATTCACCTCACTTGGGTGCTTTCTAAGGGTTTGTTTTATAAAACAACACATGCTTTCTCTGAATAAGATGATTAGATCATGTGAAGGTTTTATGAAACTCACCACAAAAACTGATATTTGTGGAGTAAGTTGGTGATGATCTTGATCTTGTTTTGTTGGACTCCTGTGCTTGATCTGGAGCTTGCCTGCTCCTCCTAGCTCCTGGGCTTGACCTTGTTGTCCACCAGATTCATCCCTCTCCTTATGTCACCATCCTGGTGATGTTTGGGTTAATCTGGGTGGTTGGTTTGGCTGCTGTTCTTGGTTTACTTACTGTTCACCCTGGCTGTGGTGTGGTGTGGTGTAGTGTGGTGTAGTGATGCACTGAGGTGCTTCCCCACGGCTGTGTTTTGGTTTTGTTATGCTGGTTGTGCTTGTGAGGTCGACAGCTCACCCTTTTGCATGCTGTGTGTGTGCAGCCTGTGTGCCTGCTATGCTCATATGGATAGGTTCAGAAAATTTAACTTACTATTACCAATCTACTTTTACCTTGGCTGGTGAATTGGTCCCTTTTGCCTGTCATTTTCATTCTGGCTGTGAATTTATGAAAGATGAAATCTTTCATATTTGTTGCAACTTGCCCCTCTTTAACATTTCTCAATGATGAGATTGTCAAGTGCACCTCACTCACATATCTGAGAGAAATATATACTAACACTAATCTTGTTTTATTTCTATTTAATCTTTGTTTTGCAGGTTCAAAGATAAGATGAAGATTTAATTTAGGTTTTAGATATAGGATAGTTAGTAGATGTAATTTTCTTAATCCTTTGTAATTTTTCTTTTATAGTTCTTGTAATCTTTATTTTATTCAATTGTAATAAAGATTATATTATTATTAATAAAGAATATTCTTATTCTTTATTCTGTTGTAACTTGTTTATGTCTTTATAATATGAAAATGAATTTCATAATTTCTATTGTTTTAAGATTTAAGTTATACTACCTATATCTTAATTAATTTAAGATTCAAATCTTATATCAAAATCATTCAATTTATTATTCAAACACTTAAGTTTCTTTAAATTCAAAACCATTTCAAAACACACATAATTCTTTTAAGATCACATCAAAGTTTATAACAATCCTCCTTTAAGTCTAAACCTAATCTTAAAGTAAGAAAGAAACATTGATCACTTAAGATTTTATTTGGCGAAAATTTTACCCACCTTTTCACAAATAGATGCATGCAACAATACATAATCATAAATCTACCCTTCGTTAGGTTCCTAAATGCTGGGATGTTACAGTTTGCCCCCTCCTCCTATAAATAGAGGCCCCCTCCCCTCTATTGACACAACATTCTCTCCTCTCTCTCTATTCTCTAGAGCCCCCTCTCCACCAATATTGGATCAAGATCTTATGGGATTAGTTATCCACCTCTGCACTACTGTCGTGCATCGAACGGTCCGGCTTCCATCTTCCGCTGTTCGGCTGGATCGGAGCTCGGGAGACGTCGCCTACACCGTATGTGTGTAGATCTTCAAGGCGCAACACTTGGGGCACTTCTTGTCTTCATCAATATATGCATACCGGCATAAGGCGTGCCACAGTCTTCAAGGGTATGAATACCGTATCCCTCTCCATTACTTATGTCTACATAGAATAGATCTTGGTTATCGTGTTCGCGTAGCTAGAAATTTTTGCTTCCTCCTGCGAACCCCAACAGTGGTATCAGAGCCAGATCTATGGGTAGACATGTGAAAATGCAATGGAAGTCGCTTAGAGGGGGTGAATACGCTTTTAAAATTATTACGGTTTAGGCTTTAAAAATGCTGAATAAAAACTAGCATTTAATTTATTAGCACAAAACCTAACCACAAGGTTCACCTAAGTGCTCCAACAACCTATGCTAAGCAAAACAAGCAACAAGGTGATAGCAAGATGAAATACTTTAAGCATGATGGCTATCACAATGTAAAATGCATATGTAAAGGGCTCGGTAGAGAGAAAACCGATAGACGCGGAGACGAAGATTTATATCCTAAAGTTTGAAGGGAATATGCCCGAGAGGCAATAATAAAGTGGTTATTATCATATTCCTTATTTATGATAAATGTTTATTTTGCATGCTATAATTGTATTAATACGGAAACATTAATACATGTGTGTTTAATAAACGAAAAGGAAGTTCCTAGTTATGCCTCTCTTATAAACTAGCTCGTTGATTAACATGATGATCAAAGTTTCCTGATCATGGACATTGGATGTTGTTAATAACGAGGTCACAACATTAGTGTAATGATGTGATGAACATTCATCCGAAGTATAGCATTACGATCAAAGTCATTGAGTTTATATTGCTATAACAACTTACGAAGTGATCCTAATCCTTAGACCATGAGATCATGTCAATCACTAACACCGAAAGAGTTTCTCGATGACATCAAACGTCACACCGTAAATGGGTAATTATAAAGATGGATTCAGAACTACTAAAGTGTTATGTTGAGACCCATGGATCGAGAGTGGAATTTGTTCATCCCGATGACGGATAGATATGCTCTGGGCCCTCTCAGTGATATCACATTGATTAGCTTGCAAGCAAGTGATTTGATCACTAGAATGTTATATCACGGGAACGAGAAAAGAGTGCATGTCGGTAACGAGATAAAACTAGGTATGGATATACCGATGCTCGAATCTCGGACATGTAATATATCGTGAAACAAAGGGATTAAGATACTAGCGTAAAAGGTTCACACGATCACAGAAGTCATCGTTGAATGTGTGGGAGTCAGTATGGATCTCCAGGTCCCGCTACTGATTATTGATCGGAGAAGGGTCTCGACATGTCCGCATTATTCGCGAACCGTAGGGTGACACACTTAAGGGATACTGACACCACTCGGAGCAAATGATATGCCAGAAAAAGAAAAAGAAAGCGCAGGAATTTATTTCACTAGACACCGGAACTGTTTCGGTTGAAATTGCTGAAACTGGTTCTGCATGTGAAATGGAATACTAGCAAGGGGTTTTATGTGAATGTTTGTTAATTAAAGTAATTAACAAAATTCTGAATAAATAAATAAAAGAGTTTTATTTAAATGAGAGCTTGCATTAATTTTGGTGGAAAATTAATGCATGTGAGTGGAATTGTGAGTGGAGAGGTTTTTATGTGAGTGGAGCTTCCACCACATGAATGAGGGAGAGGTGGGGGCACCCTCCATGGCCGGCGGCCATGCCCCCTTGGGCTGCCCCCCTCCCCTATAAAAGGACCCCCTCATCTCACTTGTCTCTCACACCTCCTCGCGAAGGATCTCTCTCCCTCCTTTAGAATTCCCCATGGTCTCGGATCAGCGAGATACATGTTCCCGGTGGCTTTTTCTGGAAGGATTTGTTGCTTCCGCTGCTTCACTGGAGCGAGGGCGCGGAGGTTGTCGGGGTACCCGTACGTGTGTGTGATCACGGATGCACCACTACTTTGAGGTGCTGGACTTGATCGTGTTGGACCGGCTGGACCAGACGGACTGCATCACGATCTTGAGATCGGCAAGCGTTCGTCTACACCATCCACGAGTACAACCTCGTTAACGCTATTCGGTCTTTGAGGGTATGTATTCTATGTATGTATATCCACCCGTTGCTTGTATCTAGTAGATAGATCTTGGTACTTAGATGTTCCCATCGTAGGAAATTTTTTGTTTTCTATGCTGCGAACCCTTCAGTGGTATCAGAGCAGGATCTATGCGTAGATGCTTTGCACGGGTAGTACACATATGAGTATGTGGGCGATGATGATCATTTTATTGCTTCTTAGTTGTACTTTGGATATTGGTGGCATAGTGGGATGAAGCGGCCCGGACAAACTTTACATGTCCTCGCACATGAGACCTGTTCCACGCTTGACATGCAACTAGTTTTGCATAAGTGGCTAGCGAGTGTCTGTCTCTCCTACTATAGTCAATATCTAATTTGCAACGAGTTGTCAACAATTTGGTTATCCTCGTTGTGGTTCATGTTCGTAGGTAAGAACGGTTCTATTTTCGAAAGCCCTAAGCCACGTAAAACTTGCAATGGATAAATTAGAGGCGTCTAGTTTAGATTGTTGCTGGGCTAGTGTTATGATATGGTGATGTTGTAAGTAGAAGTATGAGATGATACTCTTATAACACACATAGCATGTAAGTTCCATAGACCTTGGCCTTACACATAAAGGTTTGATAGAGATCATACCACAGTGCACATGATGGAGATCATATGCGGGAACCATATCATTTCACTTATAAACATGTGATGTTTGATAGCATCTTATATTGCTTGTTTGGCGTTTTATTAGCATAATAAGATGATCCCTCATTTAGATATCAAGATAAAAATGTGTTCTTCCTTAAGTATGCACCAACAATGTTTCGTCGCTTCAAGGCATCACGTGATGATCGGGTGTACTTGAATCCACGAGCATATCTCGGGTGTAAGACAGTTACACACGCGAATACTAAGGTTCTTACCTGGCGAGCCTAGCATGTACAGACATGGCCTCGGAATACGGACCGAAAGGTTAAGCATGAGTCATATAGTAGATATGATGCCCATTTGATGCTCGCCTTTGAAGCTACACCGACTCACGTGATGATCGGACTTGGTGTAGTGGATTTGGTTCATGTAATCACCAAAAAGACATGAGGGATGTCGTTTTTGAGTGGGAGTTCATTTCTAATTTGGATTATTAGAACTCAATTTATCATAAATTAAATCAAAGTGAATTTGCACAATTTGTTGTAGTCATTGGCATTCGTTCACCACCTTATGCATATTTGTAATTGAGATAATAGAACTACAGAATTCTGGATATATACTTTACGAACTGGTATCGTATTGTGTTGAGTGTCAATCTAAAGTTTAAAGTCCTATTGCAAACTTTCAGCAAAATTCTATTTACTCCGTGAAATTTAATAATTGGTATTAAATCGAGAGTAACAATTCCAGTGTTAGTATCTTAAGTATCATGTTTGCCTCCATGATTCTTGATTGTTTTTAAATATCAAGGTTGTCTAGGAGCTGAAAGAATTGTTTCAGAAACCATCATGTGTGACAGATATAACGATATCTGAAACAATGTTTTGGTTGCAATATGATAGAGTATAATATATGATCTCATATTGGATGAGAATTTAAAAAGGTTGGAGATGATAGACATCCTAATCATCCAAAAGGGTTTTGGAAAGTAATGTTATACTCACGATTCGCCTTTATAAGCTACAGTAGCTTGATCGTGAAAGTCGTCATGATAAGGATGAATAGAATATGTATGTAAAGTGTTTACTACACTATAAGATTACTAAAGAATGGATTTTGAAAGAATACCGATCATTTTGATGATGGTGATCTACTTCAAAGTGCAAGTCCAAAGGTATTATTATTTGAATATACACGCTTTGGACTATGCGTCATGTATATGGCGCCACTTTTGATGTTGATAGATTCTTTTAAAAAGGAAAAGGAAATGCTGAAAGAGAATCTATAAAATATATTTGGCAGAAAAGAAAAGATTGAAAATATCCAATTTAGGTATATGGATGATATACATGTTATGGTTGTATTCTTTGCTAGTTAAACAATGTGGTTTTTGGGTATTGGATACCGAATTGGTTGGTATGAAATTTCATACGGAACGACGCAATTCATGAACCACAATGGCCTAAGTAACTAGCAAGAGAATATGTGATGATGTTCATCGAAAACAAACAGACCGTTGTTTGTATTTCTCGTTGACATCAAAGCTTGACTTCAAGATTTGTTTTAATAATTGTTATTTAAATCAGGTATTATGAGAACAAAGGTTGTTCAAATAATTACCATATTCCATATAAGATGGATGATTTACAAATCTAGTTGGAGAAATCACATCCATAAAACCTAATGCTAAAATGTCGCAAGACAAATGATTGAAAGATCACTTACGAAGTGACATCGCTGTTTAAATTATATTAGAAAGAAAACATGAAGAATCTCCATTTTCATGGATTTTTGGAGTCTTTGATTTGATCAAGTGACGCTTGTGAGACTTCCCTCGGGATAATTAAAACTTCGTTCAAAGGCCAAAGAAGAACGAACGACTAAAATATTGGAATTTATACATATCGATGTATGTTGTCCATTATGTATAGTCGTAAGCGATGGATTTCAACTTCATATACTTTCTCCAGAAATTTGAGTGAATATTCACTTAATGAGAATGAAGTATGAAATATTTGAAAATGTTTCAAAGACTTTCAAGATGAAGTGGAAAATCATTGTAACAAGAAAATAAATGGTTTATGATTTTATCATAAGGGATTTATTTGAGTTACAAGTGTAACAAGAAAATAAATGAATTATAGTTTTATCATAAAGGGATTTATTTGAGTTGCAAGTTTAGCAAAACACCTAGATTTACATCTCCCGAAACACCATAGGAGTATGGAGTGTTTGAGATTTGTAATGAAACCTTGTTTGACATGGTTGGATCAAAGGTGTTATTCATAAAGCTGCCATTATGTTTTAAAAGATTAAAGCTTTAGAGACTACCGCTTTTACACTGAAAAGAGCTCCATCTTGATCTGTTGAAATGACACCATGGAAGTTATGGTTTGGGGTAAAACCCAAGTTGTCATTTCTTAAATTTTGGTATGCTAAACATAAGTAAGATGTTTACAACCAAAGTCGGATGAGCATGTCTTTGTAGGTTATTTCGAATAACAATTGGTTATTCCTCCATAACACCGAGGACAAAAGGGTTTGTCGCTTGAAATGTAAAGTTTCTTGAAGAACGAATTTTTCATAAATGTTAAGTGGGAGGACAATAGAACTTTTATAAGGTTAACGAACCTTAGCTAAATGTGCTGAGTTGCGCAGTGCCGGAAATGGTTCTGGAGGCTGCCATAATGCTCATAGCTTATGTGCCTCAAAGGTTGTGGTCACGGAGATCTAAGTTCCTATTGAACCAAGTAGGTCGGTTAAACAATCAAATGCTAAGATTTGAGAGTAAATCATTATTGTTTGACAATGATGAACCGAATACATACAAAGAAGCGATGATGGGCCCTGACTCCGTCAAATGGCTTGAAGCCATAAAATCCGTGATAGTTCCATACACGAGAAATCAAGTTTTGAACATGGAAGACCCTCCGGAAAGGTGTAAAAACCTATCGGTCGTATTTGGATCTATAAAGAAACAGACATGGATGTTTCACATCTATGAAATAGTCGACATGTCGTAAAGTATTTTACGACAATGTTCAAGGAGTTGACTATGACAAGATTTGATCTTTCATAGCGATATTTAGTCTGGACGGATTAAAGTAGCAACCACTACATATAATTTGTTATATGGTAGATGAATAAACAAAACAAAGTTCTTCTAATAGAATGGTTACCTAGGACGTGTACATGACACGATCCAAAGGGTTTTGTTAATTCAAAGGATGCTAAAAAGGGCATGCAAACTTCAATGGTTGAAGTAAGCATCGCGGAGTTGGAATCTTCACCTTAATGAAAAGGAGTTTTCATCAGGAGACGATGAAGATGCTTGCATTCACAAGAAATTAAGTGGGAGCGCTGAGACATATTTCTAATACATTATGTGGATGACATCTTGTTGATTAGAAATGATGTATCTTTTATTGACAAAGGTTAAGAATTTCATTTCGATGAAATACTTAGGCAAAACCCGAATATTTAGCGTGAATGTCTATAGTGGATAGACTGTGACGCCAATATGGTTGTGCCAAATGTACATATATGAGATATTGAAGGAGTTCAATATAGAAACGACAAGAAACAGTTCTTGTTGCATGGAAAGGAATTGAATCAAGATTCAAGTGTATCTACACTTGATAAGTGAAACAAGATTCAAGTGCTTTGACACTTGATGAGTGAAATCACGAGAATGTTTTGATCAATCATACCATGATATGTACACATCCAGATATGTCTTATGCTCTAAGTGTTATGAGCATATACCAGAATGAATCATAAAATGATCATTTGACGATAGTGAGGATATTCTTATGATCTTTTTGAAAGAACTAAGAATATATTTGTGTAGAGGTGACAAACAATTACAAATAGTTCATTGTAAAGCGTTACATTGATACTAGGTTTGTCACAAGATAAAAATTAAGTTTATCTCAATTTAAACTATGGGTGGCACAATGTAATGGAAAGGAGATTCCATGATGGATTTGGATGAAATCCATGGTTAAAGACATTGTGACGAATACTACAACAAAAAGGCTAAGTATATGACTGCTATAGTAGCAGCAAAGGAGGGAATTTGTGTCAAGTAGTTTGTTATCAAACTAAGGTGTGGTTCGCAATGGGCTAACACTAAAGATATATTGTATGACAATAGTATCGACGTGTTTTAACCCCAAGGAACTAAAGGTCTCACCGAAAGACCAAATTTATACAATGCCATCTCATTGGAGAATGAGTGATGCGTGAAGACGCAAAGACATGCAAATACACACGGACCTGAAAGTGTCAGATTTGTAGATTATGTTAACCACTTGTTGTTGCGTATCTGGAACACCAGAAAGCCATAGGTGTTCAATACTCAAAGTTTTCAAACTAGATTATTGTCTCTAGTGCAAGTGGGAGACTGAAGGGAATATGCCCGAGAGGCAATAATAAAGTGGTTATTATCGTATTCCTTATTTATGATAAATGTTTATTTTGCATGCTATAATTGTATTAATATGGAAACATTAATACATGTGTGTTTAATAAACAAAAAGGAAGTTCCTAGTTATGCCTCTCTTATAAACTAGCTCGTTGATTAACATGATGATCAAAGTTTCCTGATCATGGACATTGGGTGTTGTTAATAACGAGGTCACAACATTAGTGTAATGATGTGATGAACATTCATCCGAAGTATAGAATTACGATCAAAGTCATTGAGTTTATATTTCTATAACAACTTACGAAGTGATCCTAATCCTTAGACCATGAGATCATGTCAATCACTAACACCGGAAGAGTTTCTCGATGACATCAAACGTCACACCGTAACTCGGTGATTATAAAGATGGCTTCAGAACTACTAAAGTGTTATGTTGAGACCCATGGATCGAGAGTGGAATTTGTTCATCCCGATGACGGATAGATATGCTCTGGGCCCTCTCGGTGATATCACATTGATTAGCTTCAAGCAAGTGATTTGACCACTAATGTTATATCACGGGAACGAGAAATAGTGCATGTCGGTAACGATATCAAACTAGGTATGGAGATACCGATGATCGAATCTCGGACATGTAATATATCGTGAAACAAAGGGATTAAGATACTAGCGTAAAAGGTTCACACGATCACAGAAGTCATCGTTGAATGTGTGGGAGTCAGTATGGATCTCCAGGTCCCGCTACTGATTATTGATCAGAGAAGGGTCTCGATCATGTCCGCATTATTCGCGAACCGTAGGGTGACACACTTAAGGGATACCGACACCATTCGGAGCAAATGATATGCCAGAAAAAGAAAAGGAAAGCGCAGGAATTTATTTCACTAGACACCGGAACTGTTTCGGTTGAAATTGCTGAAACTGGTTCTGCATGTGAAATGGAATACTAGCAAGGGGTTTTATTTGAATGTTTGTTAATTAAAGTAATTAACAAAATTCTGAATAAATAAATAAAAGAGTTTTATTTAAATGAGAGCTTGCATTAATTTTGGTGGAAAATTAATGCATGTGAGTGGAATTATGAGTGGAGAGGTTTTTATGTGAGTGGAGCTTCCACCACATGAATGAGGGAGAGGTGGGGGCACCCTCCATGGCCGGCGGCCATGCCCCCTTGGGCTGCCCCCTCCCCTATAAAAGGACCCCCTCATCTCACTTGTCTCTCACACCTCCTCGCGAAGGATCTCTCTCCCCCTTTAGAATTTGCCCATGGTCTCGGATCAGCGAGATACATGTTCCGGTGGCTTTTTCTGGAAGGATTTGTTGCTTCCGCTGCTTCGCTGGAGCGAGGGCGCGGATTTTGTCGGGGTACCCGTACGTGTGTGCGATCACGGATGCACCACTGCTTTGAGGTGCTGGACTTGATCGTGCTGGACCGGCTGGACCAGACGGACTTCATCACGATCTTGAGATCGGCAAGCGTTCGTCTACATCATCCACGAGTACAACCTCGTTAACGCTATTCGGTCTTCGAGGGTATGTATTCTATGGATGTATATCCACCCGTTGCTTGTATCTAGTAGATAGATCTTGGTACTTAGATGTTCCCATCGTAGGAAATTTTTTGTTTTCTATGCTGCGAACCCTTCAAAGTTCACTTCCAAAGAAGCTATGTATCCGTTGGAGAGGTGCGATGGTGCAATGCTCTCTGAACGCCACAAGTGGCTCACCTCGAGGTGTGGTGGATCGATTCTCACCCAACGCCATACAGGGCCTCACCCTAGATGCGAATGCACGACACTCACTGACGCCACAACAGGCTCACCCTATTCTCCCGATTGCGCACCATAAAAGTAGGGCAATCGCTCCACTATGGGACACTTAAGGGAGGTCACCGAACCCGTACAAGCTTGGGGCTAGCTCCACAACTCAATTGGTGGCTCCCAAAAACAAAGCCACAAAAGGATACAAATCCACAAAAGGACACAAGCTTGATGCCACTCCACAACTAAATTGGAGGCCTCAAGAAGTCAACACACCAACCACATAACCGCCTAGGGTTTCAAGAACCCAAGAGTAACAAGACAATAAGCTTGTACTCCCTGAATCTCTGAGGAGAACTCAAACCTATGCACCAAATGCAATAGGAAAGTCCTCCACTCTCAAATTCCACCAAAGCTACAAAATCTATTGGGGAACAAGGGTGAAAGAACACAAGAGGAGAACAGTGGGGAACACTCTCCAAGATCTAGATCCCAAGGATTCATTCACAAAGAAGGGATTTAGTTAGGTAGTGTTGTAGATCTGGATATCCTCTCTCAAATCCCTCAAAGAGATGCAAGAATCATGGGAGGGAGAAGGGAAGAGGGCAAGCTTTTGAAGGTCAATAGTGGAAGAGCTAGCAAAAATAGACTTAAAAGTTAGAGAAACATTAGGAAAGAGGGGTCCCTTAAAAAGGGCAAGAGAAATATGTCCGTTTGGGTCAGTCACGTGCCACCGGAACTTTCGATGAACTACCGAAACTTCTGGTAATAGAAACACAAGTTATCGAACCTAACCGGAAGTTGGGTCGGAATTTGGGCCGGAACTTCCGCTCAAGCAAAAAGCTGGATAGCATTGCACGAAAACTTTAACAACTTTTGATTCCGGACTCCGTTTTTGATGATATTGGGCTTGTTTTGAAGAGAACGACAAGCTCTACAAGATTATGCAAAGAAACATCATATTCTGACATGGAAGGATAAAACAAAATGGAGAAATATAATACCTCTATAGAAGCGATGAACGGGTAAAACCTCCAAAACCCAAAACACAAGAAGTTGAGCTTGAAAACTCCGATTGAGATGAAACCAATTTTGTTGAAAAAATAAAACCAAGTAGAATAAAACAAAAGGTGAAATATTGGATACCACCAAGGGATAAAATACTAAGTATATATGTGTGAGATATCTCCCAAGGTGTGGAGCCGAAAAAACCCGCACGATCAAGAACATAATAAGATATGCATTGGAAATCCGTTTTTGATATACTAGAGCTTGTTATGATCATAACCACAAGCTTTAGATCCTCACATGGACAATATACAAATAACAACCAAGAAAGATGATGCAATAAAGCAAAGGTTTGAGCTCTCTCCAAAAGATGCCATCGAGTCACTCACCCGAGAGCCCCTCTTGATAGTATGGTTGTCTATCCTAAACCCAGTCTCCCAACACTACAAGAGACGAGTAAAATATAAAACCTATCAAGATGATACCTTTGCCTTGAGCATTCCACTTGAGCTTGATGTAGACGATCTTGTGTCCTTCTAATATGCCCAATTTGCATCACCATTCTATATCATAATTTACCTCTATTCATTGATATATGTCTTATTATGAGGTATTATTTATGTCTTTTCCACAGTTTTTGCATATTGGATGATTCTTGGAGTATGAACTGTCAGAGTCTGGATTCTGATGGAAAAGAAGGCGTTTCAGTGCAATTTCGCGAAGATTAGAAAAATACCAGAAAATATGGGAAAATATTATTTTTTCCAGAAGATTGAGGAAGCCACAAGGAGGAGCGAAGAAGGGCCACAGGGGGCCCACACCCTCCTAGGCGTGGGCCCACCCTGGGCCACGCCTAGGGCAGGTGTGGCCCACCTGCCCTGCTCCCGACTCCGCCCCTTCGCCTATATCTTCCCTATGGAACCCTAATACTAGGGGAGCGACCATAGATAGATTTCCGCCGCCTCTACGGGGCGGAAAACACCGAGAGAGAAAGATCTCTCTCGTAGACATATTTTTGCCGGGGGAATTCCTTCCCGGAGAGGGGAGATCATCGCCATCAACACCATCATAAAGCTAGGCTTCATCGAGATCATCATCATCATCCACACCATCATCTCCACCAGCACCATCATCACCACTCCATCCCGTTGTAACAATTGTGTTGGATATTGCTTTAGTTCTTAGGGGAAACTTTCCCGGTGTTAATTACTATTTTAGTTGATGCTTGTGAGTGGAACCATCGGATTATTGTTTATGTTCAGATTGTTATCCATTAGCATATCATCTTTGATCTTGATCCATATGATGTCTCGTGAGTAGTTCGTTTAGTTCTTGAGGACATGGGAGAAGTCATATTGTTATTAGTGTATTTGTGTTGAGTTATTATTCAATGGTTTAGTATTTAAGTTGTGGTGCTATTCTTCTAGTGGTGTCATGTGAACGTCGATTACATGATACTTCACCATTTATGGGCCTAGGGGAATGCATTGTGTATTTAGCTACTAATTATGGGGTTGCCAGAGTGACAGAAACCTGAACCACCGTCAGGACACCTTTGCACAAGGGAGCGTAGGATCTCAGAGTTTAAGGCTGTGGTTAGATTTATATCTTAAATACTTTCCTGTAGTTACGGATGTTTGCAGGGGATTTAATCACAAGTATGTATTAGTCCAAGTAAGGTCGGTACATTAGCACAGGTTCACCCACACAACACTTACAACACCAAAGAAGAGTACTCAGCTATCTGAAGCAAAAGCACTTGACAAAATTCCCATGTGTCCTCGAGAACGTTTGGTCCTTATAAGTATTTCCACCGGCTTGTCCTTTGCTAAGAAAGGATTAGGCCACTTGCTCCGTTTGTTTGTTACCTTTGTTACTTGCTCTTTGTTTTGTTGCTTTATCAGAAAACCACTAAAAATCCGTTTGCTAAGTATTTGCAGATAGTTCCTGCTCCACACCACTGTTCAGCACCTTCTGCTCCTCATTGGGATCGACACTCCTATTTATCGAAAGTACTACGATACACCCCCTATACTTGTGGGTCATCAAGACTATTTTCTGTCACCGTTTGCCGGGGAGTGAAGCGCTATTGAAGAGTGGAACTGGTAAAGGAAACTTCTACTGTGAGTATTGCTTTTTGTTAGTGCTTGTTACTCTGTTTCCAATATGGATAACCCACTTGCTTTTCTGTTTAGGAAAACTACTACCACTTCTAGGGTGGTAGATGAACCACCACCTGTTGATATAGATCCTTTTAAGATACCTACAAGTATTGTTGATCGTGTTATGGATAATTATTATTTTGTGGATGGAACTGTCCATCCTGGTGATCATTTGATTTTTATCCATGAATTATGCATGTTGTTTAAGTGTGCAGGTATCACAACTGAACAGGTGAAGAAGAAGTTACTCTCCATATCCTTGAAAGGGAGAGTGAAGAATGGTATAAGCTGCTGAAGAATGGACAATCCATGGAATGGGAGGAGATGGGATCTCTCTTTTATTCTAAATTCTATCCTCCCAGTGAGATTCATAAGGATAGAAATTTGATATATAACTTTTGGCCTCGTGATGGAGAGAGTACAGCTCAAGCTTGGGGGGGATTGAAGTTACTAATGCTTAAATGTCCTATTCATGAACTTCCTAACAATATTATTATCAATAACTTTTATGCTAGGATTTCTCTTTATGATAAAGATCTACTAGATGCTTCTTGTGCTCGATCATTCACACGTATGAAGGAAGAATCTAAATGGGATCTACTAGACCGTATTCAAGAGAACGCTGAAGCTTGGGAGAATGATAAAAGAAGAAAGTTAGGTATAAACTATGATTATGAATGCATTAAATCTTTTATGGGAACTGATGACTTACGTGATATTAGTAATGAGTTTGGTCTTGATTCCCAAAGTATTTCCAACTGCTTTAAGGCCTTTGCCTCTTACATAGAAATTCCCAAGAAGAAGTGGAATAAGTACCATGCACCTTATAAAGATGTTGTTAGTCATGTTCCTGTTAGAAGTACTGAAGTTTGTACTACTAATCATATTGTACTTGAACCTCATATTGAGAAAGTTCCTTTCCCAGCTAAGGTAAAGGAGTATTCTATGATTATTAGTGCAAATAACAAAGGTACAATGAAAACTGTGGAAACTGATGAGCAATTGAATATTGAACCTGTGGTAACTATTGTGAAAGATCTTGACGCTAGAAATATAGAGGATGAGCACATTGTCTTCTATGAAGATGCTTCTAATATTATCTCTCATACTAGTAAGGCTAGAAAGCTAGTGTTCCTGTGCTTTCTGTTAAAATTGGTGATCATTGCTACTATGGTTTATGTTATATTGGTGCTAGTTCTAGTGCTATTCCTTATGAGCTTTATAGGGAAATTATGCATGAAATTGGTCCTTGTGAGATTGAGGACATTGATGTGGTTATTCACCTTGCAAATAAGGAAACCATTTTCCCCATTGGTATTATAAGAGATGTGGAGGTTCTCTGTGGTAAGATTAAGTATCCTGCTGATTTTCTGGTACTTAATTCAGCAGCTAGTAAAACTTGTCCTATCATTTTGGTAGACCTTTCTTGAACACTTATGGAGCTATTATAGATTGTAAGAAGGAAAAAGTTTTAACTAAGTTTAATGGAGATTCTTATGAATTTAACTTTTCCAAATTTGCTAAAGCTCCTTGCGAAAATAGCTTGCCTAATAAAGATTTCAGGATGGAACATTTTGCTTCTATTGATCCAGTTTATGACCTTGGACCTCCTTTTGGTGACTGTAAGTATGCTCATTCTGATGATAAAGTTGTTGCTAGGGACAGTTATATTGTCAACTTTATTCAAAGTGCTACCAAAAGTTATTATGAGAGAGGGAAACACGGTTTTATGCATCTCAATAATGTTAAGTTTCCCCGTTTTATGTTGAAAGCTTTGAAGTTGCATTTGTTTTGTCTTCCTATGCTAGTGGCTTTTTGTTTCAGCAATTCGTTTTCTCATGATACCCCCATGCATAGGAAGTGGGTTAGACTCAAATGTGTTGGTTATTTGATTCTTTATGCTCTCTTTCACTTCAAATATATATATATATATATATATATCCTATGTGAGCATCTTTGAAAGTTTCAAGCCTAACTTAAAGGCATTAAAGAAAAGTACTTCTTGGGAGATAACCCAAGAGTTTTATCGAGTCTTGGAAGTTATTACTTCAGTAATAACCGCTCCTTATCCTTTTTGTTTTGGTTTTTGTGTCAAGTCCAACTACTTTTGTGAAGTATAGGAGTTGTGAAAAGTGGCTGTCCTGGGACAGATTTTTATGCTGCACTATAAAAATTCGTGAGGGAGCTCAGTACGTCGGATGGAGCTGTATTTTTCTGAGCTTGTTCTCCAAGTTGTTACCCAACTTTTATTAGTTCTGCACTTTTTGATTTGAGCAACAGAAGGTTTTCGAAAAATTCAATCTTTGCCTGCTGGTCTATTTTGACAGATTTCTGTTATCATTTGCATTTGCCTCTTAAAAGAAGCCTTTGTTTTGATAGATTTCAGTTGAAGTGTGAACCTAAAGGTTTATTGTTTTGCTTACACTAATATTGCCACTGAGGTTTGTGTGAGACCTTGTAGGAAAGGAAATTCCAGGAGAAGGAGAAAAGGAATCTGCAGAGTTCGTCTTTGAATAGATAAAAGTGGTGAAAACAAAAGGTTCGTGAAACCCCAATCTTTTTATATTTTTGATGTTTTTGATACATAAGGGAAGTTACAAGACGGAACAGAGGAGGAAATGAAGTCCGGGGTGGACAAACCCACCCCAGGCACGGCCCCTACCTGGCCGCGCCTGGAGGGGGTGTGCCACCCCCTAGCTCCGACCCCGCCTCTTTTTCGTACAAGTACCTTCCTTATGCATTGAAACTTCGTAATATATAACCCCCGGATCCCCCAAGGTTCGTGCATCATTTTCTCGTCGTGTTTTCGTTTCAATCTATTTCTGGTAGGAAAACTTCTCAAGTTTAGAGCACCATGGTCTCCGCCAACGACAAAGGCAAGAAGCCCGAGGAAGACGATCTCGCAAACCCAAGGAGGAAGAGATTTTGGTAGGTTATGAAGGAGACATGGAGGAGGAAAAGCAACCGGACACCCGCACTACCATCGCAAGCATTAGATTGGTGAAAAAACCTACCAAGCTTAAGAGGACAACACGAATGTCTACATGAGGGAAACCTCCATGTCATATCCTCTCTCCACGGACACTTCCTCCTTGTACCACCCATTCTAACCATGCAGGGAAGGAACACTCTAAGAAGGAAGAGTGGAGGAAGAATAATAAGGACTGGGATCCTCGGTCCGAATTTATCATGAGCTACATTGAGCATAATTCGGAATTGATTCGTACTCTGACCTTCGATATGGAGGAGAAACTTATTGAAGAGATTATCAAGAGAACACCACCACCACCGAAGGAGTAATTTGTCATCAGGTTTGGCATCCCCTTGGCTTGTTCCAAGCTTGGGGGAGTGTTGCGGCGTCACCACCATTATCTTTCATCTTTTACCCTTTTTAGTGGATTCATATCTTTGGTAGAGAGGTTATCTTATAGTTTGGTTTGCATGTGGAAGTACCTGTCCTTTAGTTGATTATCTATGTATCCCTTGGTGTGAGTGCCTTTATTGTAATATTAATGAGAAGTCTCATCTTTTGCTTTTTGCACTTCTTATTTTAGTTTGCAATCTCTATTATATGATGGATCTTGTTGATCAGTATTGACATCACTTTGGGATCATCAAGTGGATCTAAACTGGTTTTGTCAAACCTAGTTCTAGTTAGTAGCAATAACTTTTGATGTTTGAAAGAAAAGATAAAAAGCTTACAGGTATTTTGTATCATTTATTTTTCTTTCTTGGTGGCTCATAAGCTTAGTATTCTCCATTTAAGATCTTTTGGGTCTTTAAGGAAGATTGTATGTTTGGCTTTATTACATGTATGTTTGCTTGTTTCTTTCAACTCTCTTGCTTGCTACCCAGCCTTGATAGCCAAAAACCTATTTTGAGAAGGCATACTTCTCATGTTTCCAATCCCTTTGAACCAAAACCTTTGCCACTTGTGTCCACCATATCTACCTAGTAGCTTTCGCTATTCCAAGAAAATTCTCAAGCTTCATCTACCTTTTGAATTAAAAAGTATTTTGTTTTATGAAAACTAGTTAGTAAAGCTCTCACGAACTTGATGGCACACCTTATTTTCTTACGCCTAATAGACTTGAACCATTGTGCCATCGAAGTTGTATATGCTTGCATCTATACGTTGGAATTAGCAGAACCGTGCTGTCACGGGGAACACTTTCAACATTGCACATGTACCTTGTACTCAGTTGATATCGTGCTCTTTTGTCTATGGATGTCAACGGTGTGAAATAAAGAGGGAACTTGTAAGTCCATGGAGTCTGTATCTTGTGTTAGATAAACGCCTGGGCCGCTAGCCTAAGCCATCCCTAATCATGGTGGAAACTTGCAGCATCACCATAGTGAGCTATCTATGAAGCATCCTCAATAAAAATCTATGCATATAGTAAATAAAAAGATCGCTCTGCTTGCCTTGTCATTTTGGTTATGAGATAGTTCCTGTACCATGTGCAAGGGGTACCCCGTTGGCGGTTCTCAATGATATGCAAGTACTTACAATGACAAGAACTTACCGGTGACCAAAGTTGAGTAGCATGAGGAGTGTCCCTCGTATTCAAGGGACATGAGATTGCTAACTTATATTTCTTCAAGCATATACTCCATCTTTGTGCACTTTAACCTTAATCATCTCAAGATGCCTATGATAGGGGCAAGGAGGGCTCAAAGCTAGTAAGTACCATAATATTTTGGAAGCTCTTTATGACTTGTAATCCCTGCTACCCTATATGAAGGTACCTTTCTCCTATTTACCAAGTTGAGTCAGTAAACCTGCTTCCTCTCTAACTACAGCAAGCATTTGAGTTGTTGTGTTGCAAGCATTCATATGGTGATTTAATCAATCATGTTCTTTATCTTCCTTGTTTGCACAAAACTCTTATCTATTGAGTATTACTTTGAAAGCCTTCATTGGAAAACCTTTTTGAGCAAAGAGTGCTGCTGTTATAAAACTTCTACAAAAAGCTTTTTATGAAATTGTTTGCCAGCTGTTCTCTAACCAGGAACAAAAGTTTGCCAATTCCAATTATGATTTATCTTTATGCATCTCCATTGTGACTCCTGTACTTGTTGCAAGCTAAGTTATATAATGGTGAGTTGCTTTCTTCTATGAGTTGTGTAATGGTAAGTGTGGTGCTTCTTGTTCGTATTCTTTTATCGACACTTCACTCCATAAACCTGTGGACATGTTTGCTGAGCTCAGTTTTCGCTTGGGTACAAGTGAAGGTCTAAGCTTGGGTAGTTGATACGCCCAATTTGCATCACCATTCTATATCATAATTTACCTCTATTCATTGATATATGTCTTATTATGAGGTATTACTTATGTCTTTTCTACTGTTTTTGCATGTTGGATGATTCTTGGAGGATGAATTGCCGGAGTCTGGATTTTGACGGAAAAGAAGGCGTTTCGGTGCAATTTCGTGAAGATCAAAAAAATACCAGAAAAATATGGGAAAAGATTATTTTTCCAAAAGGTTGAGCAAGCCAGAAGGAGGAGCGAAGAAGGGCCGCAGGGAGCCCACACCCCTCCTAGGCGCGGGCCAACCCTGGACCGCGCCTAGGTCAGGTGTGGCCCACCTGCCCGGCTCCTGACTCCGCCCCTTCGCCTATATCTTCCCTATGGAACCCTAATACCGGGGTAGCGACCACAGATAGATTTCCGCCGCCTCTACGGGGCGGAAAACACCAAGAGAGAAAGATCTCTCCGGCAGACAGATTTCTGCGGGGGAATTCCTTCCTAGAGAGGGGAGATCATCGCCATAAACACCATCATCAAGCTAGGATTCATCGGGATCATCATCATCCACACCATCATATCCACCAGCACCATCATCACCACTCCGTCCCGCTGTAACAATTGTGTTGGATATTGCTTTAGTTCTTAGGAGAAACTTTCCCGGTGTTAATTACTATTATAGTTGATGCTTGTGAGTGGAACCATTGGATTATTGTTTATGTTCAGATTGTTATCCATTATCATGTCATCTTTGATCTTGATACATATGATGTCTCGTGAGTAGTTCGTTTAGTTCTTGAGGACATGGGAGAAGTCATGTTGTTATTAGTGGATTTGTGTTGAGTTATTATTCAATGGTTTAGTATTTAAGTTGTGGTGCTATTCTTCTAGTCGTGTCATGTGAACATCGAATACATGATACTTCACCATTTATGGGCCTAGGGGAATGCATTGTGTATTTGGCTACTAATCATGGGGTTGCCGGAGTGACAGAAACCTGAACCCCCGTTAGGACACCTTTGCACAAGGGAGCGTAGGATCTCAGAGTTTAAGGCTATGGTTAGATTTATATCTTAAATACTTTCATGTAGCTACGGATGTTTGCAGGGGTTTAATCATAAATATGTATTAGTACAAGTAAGATCAGTACATTAGCACAGGTTCACCCACACAACACTTACACCACCAAAGAAGAGTACTCAGCTATCTGAAGCGAAAGCACTTGACAGAATTCTCATGTGTCCTCGAGAACGTTTGGTACTTATAAGTATTTCCACCGGCTTGTCCTTTGCTAAGAAAGGATTGGGCCACTTGCTCCGTTTGTTCGTTACCTTTGTTACTTGCTCTTTGTTTTGTTGCTTTATCAGAAAACCACTAAAAATCCGTTTGCTAAGTATTTGCAGAGAGTTCCTGCTCCACACCACTGTTTAGCACCTTCTGCTCCTCGTTGGGATCGACACTCCTATTTATCAAAAGTACTACGATACACCCCCTATACTTGTGGGTCATCATCTTTAAGATGGAATACCTTTCTTGATTGCACTTGCACGCGCTTTGCTTGATGAAGACTCGACTTGCTCACCTGTACTCCATGAAACCTCTTCTTTGAACTTGTCTTCATCACTCCATGATCTCCGAGGATGACAAGCTTCAAGCATGAGATCTTCTAGAGATGGCACATCTTGAGATTTCACTTCATTTCTTGATGACGTCTTGAAGATAGCCATGAGGAACTCCATCTTCTTCTTCAAGATACTATTGATCTTCTTCTTATTCTTATTCTTCTACATCTCTTCATATTTCATCCTTGAGACTAACACATGGCCCAAGAGATGCCAATGTAAAAATACTACAAGGGAAAATCAATTTACACATTAGTCCATATAGATTGTCATTAATAACAAAACCACACATGGGGCATACATGCCTTTTCAATCCCCCCCATTTTGGTAATTGATGACGATCCCTTTGAGAGGTTTTAAATATGGAATTTAACAAACAAAAATGGTTTCTCTAACATCAAATACTACACAAGTATGTGATGTTGGTATAACCACAATATATAGAGCAAACTCCCCCACAATCTATGCACGTGTGATGAACTTGAATTTCATTGCATAAATTGTCAACCATTATCGTTGGTGGAGTTTTCCTCTATATATTAAACATGCAAAGCAACAACAAAGATACAAGATCATGAAAGGCAATATATGCATGTGTGATGAACTTAAATTTCATTGCATAGATTGCCAACCATTACCGTTGGTGGAGTTTTCCTCTATATATTAAACATGCAATAACAAAGATGCAAGAGCATGAAAGGCAAATTATTAAGAACAAACTCAAAGCACACGCCACTTCCCTTAAACCCTCCAAAACTTCTCCCTTGTTGGCATCGATGGTCAAAATGGGTGAAAAGTTCTAGACGACCAATATAGTGAGAATTCCTTCAAAGGTGTGCATATGCACATATCCTATGATACTTGGGAGGAAGTAAAATTATACTAAGGACCCGAGGATTGAAAAAAGAAAATAAAAATAAAGAAGCTTCAACAAATGAAGCGAGCAATCAAAAGATCCAAAATAACCAAATAAATACAACAAATATTACCAAATGGAAACAAGAAGATATTATGATATGAGCAAATGAGTGTTTAAATAAAAATAGAGAAGCTCCCCAAACTTTGTGCAAATTTTAGTACTTGTATATGAATACAATATGCACACATATGGAATCCTCGCTCCCCCCCCAACATTTGACGCACACAAGATAGATACTCAAGAAAGCACATGAAAAGAAAAAGGAAGTCATAGATTATACCAATAAGATGTTTGCTTGAAAGCATGGCCATAGGCTCAAATATATCTTATTATACATCGATGAGCTTCAAGCACCAACACACTACATACATTATAACTATTACCAAGGGAAAAATGGGATAGTTGGAATATATGGAGAAAAGCAACAAGTATCACAAATAGAAATCAACTTTGCAAAAATACTCACTATTGCACATGAGAGGAGTTGAGGAAAAGATAGGAAATAAGATTGCTAGATTGACATATTTGGGATTGGTGAATCATAAGCATGATTTTGTATAGTCCCCATAATATGCACTCATCTCAACATACACACATTTACAATAGAGAGAGCCCTTCAAAGCCAAAGCAAGAACCCCAACATTTGCAAATACACTAATTCATCCCAACAAGCAACCTACTATAGGTTGGGAACAAAATATGTATGCATGAGGGAGAGATACTTGTTACCAAGATATAATTGGTAGGATGAAAAGGATATGAATTCGTTGATCATCCTAGCTTGCCTCCAATTGCTATGTAGACAACACTTCTTCCTAAATGAATAGACAAACATCCAAAATATCTCGAATGTACCTAACACAACATTAAGTATAATATGGTCCCCAAACATATTGGGTCCATAGTAGTTAGTGCAACTATAATACATAGGAGAGCCTTCACATAAATATATGCATATTGATATGAAATTGATTTTCATGCACATCTTATCCTATTATGATTTGGTGGAGATTCCCCTATATATAGGAACAAATAAAGAAAGCATGACAAAATATATACATGTAGTAAATATGCATGCATAAGACTTTTAAGAACCAAAAGGAGATACAATTTGAACAAAAACACCAAGTAAACCAAGTATGCACACACAAAAGTGTGACTCGACAAATGGTGTCCATATTGTATCAAAGAACCAAATCAACACAAGAAAGATTAAAAGTTCAACAAATGAACTAGGCAAATGCCCAAGAGCAAAAGATAGAAAAAATTTAATGCTCAAGGATTTATCTCATCCTAAAAGATCAAACATGTAACAAAGAAGTAAGATGTATGTTTTGACCCACTAAGTGTGCTCTTGTTTGTGCTCTTGTTTCCAAGCATTTCTAGACAAGTCGGGGTACATCGAGCTGGCAAACATTACTAGCATTGCTTGTGTACAAAATAGGTTGAAGATAGCACGTGTGTATGTGCTCTGTTGTGCCTTCTTGTCATCGGCAGAAGCGGCGGGTGGTTCTGCATGGCCGACGGAGCCAGTCAAGGTCAGTAGAAGGAAGCATGCCCTCATGGATTTTAGCCTTGTCTCTTGCATCTTCAGGAAGTATGTCCTTAGAAAGCGTGCTCTTGCATTGTGTTTGTTGCAGAAAAGTGGTTCCGATTTAAAGACCACCCAACTGTTTTTAGAGTGATCCAAGTACATAAGAGTTGTTCTTTTGTGTATTTGAATGTTCCCTGATTTGTGGTTTGTTAGTTTAACTAAGTTGTACTCCAGGTATCAGATCCCTTGGCTGCTTTCCAAGTGCCGGTAAGTTCTATTGTCCTCTAGATATCAGTTTTTGGTTGTATTATTTAGCGACTTCAAATACGGAGTACTTCTATGTTTTATGTTTTCATAAGGATTTTAAGGTGATGATCACACACATTGTCGTATTTTGGGAACCAATATTTTTAGTATGGTGCAAGTAGCCAATCACCTTACATTGTGTTTAGATGTTGGAAAATAACCTTGGAATGGGAATTCTGGAATTACTACACCTAATTCAGCTGTTTGGAAGGGCCTGGAAATTAAAGCGTGGAAAGAGGGACCAATTCCGAGCATCCCCCTCCCGTGAGCGTGCGCCCCGTACCGGGACTGTTCGAGCCCGTCCACACAGAGAGAGCGTGGAAAGAGCCCCCACCCCCCGCGAGAGTACGCCTCCCCCGACCTTCTTCCTCGCCAGGAGCTTCTCACCCCCGACCTGGTAGAAGCACCACCCCCTCTCGCCGGTGAGCTCCTCGCCCCTCCCCTTCCCCGTCCCTGCCTTTCCCTGTCAATGAGCTCTCCCTCCCTCTACCTTCCTCCCTCCCCTTCTTCTCCAATGATTGTTGCTGCAATTTTTTCCTTGTATGAACACCTAATTTGTTCTATATGTGAACTGCAGATTTCTACAAGAATTAGTACCACCTCAGTCCAATTGAAGGTATAAACTTCTTGATTTGCACTCTTGGTTGTTTTGTTTCTTAACGATTTATGATATGACCATATGTGTGATAGAAACATATATTTGTGACATGTGCTTCTAATAAGATGAGATATGGATGATTGTGTGATGCCTATTCTCTACATAATTAGATTTTAAACATTTTTTGCATTGTATAATAATCATGTCCCAACAAGAGTTGGTTGCTTACATTACTCAATAGAACAAAAGAAGAAAAATAAAAAGGATAGTATTGACAAAGAAGTTTTTTGAGATGTCATGTCTTGCTCTAGCTTATGTTAGTATGCAGTTGGGACCGAGAAACCTAGGATGCTTCAACGATGACGAGGAGAAGGTTGCATATAGGAAGTACATCTTGAAACGAACATATGATGGTTTCGAGACAACTTGCTATGATAAGTTGCGCTTAACTAAAAAGAACTTTCATGATCTTTGTGCTATGTTGCATGCGAAGTGTGGTCTCAAAGATAGCACATATGTGACAGTAGAAGAGAATGTTGCATGGTTCCTGCAAGTTGTTGGACATGGAATTAAAATGAGAATTTTGGGTGGCATATACCAACGGTCTTTAGAGATTATAAGTAGGCATCTCTCTAATGTGTTATCAATCATCCTATATTTACATGGGGAGTTCATCAAGCTTCCCGATCCTTCTACCAACCCTCACGATGATTACAAATGAAAGTGTTTTGGTAATGCACTTGGAGCACTAGATGGGTGTCATATTCCGGTGTTCGTTAAAGCCGCTGATAAAGGGAGGTATTGAAATCGAAAACAAGATATCATCACTAACAAGTTAAGTGTGGTTGATTGGAATATGAAATTTCTATATGTTCTACCTGGTTGGGAGGGCTCGACATCAGACTCTAGAGTGCTAAAAGTGTTGGAATTATGCCCTAGAGGCAATAATAAAGATGTTATTATTATAATTCTTGTTCATGATAAAGTTTATATTCCATGCTAGAATTGTATTAAGCGGAAACTTTAATACTTGTGTGGTTTGTGAACAACACCGTGTCCCTAGTACGCCTCTATGGACTAGCTCATTGATCAATGATGGTTAAGGTTTCCTAACCATAGACATGAGTTGTCAATTGATAATGAGATCATATCATTGGGAGAATGATATGGTGGATAGACCCAAACAAAGCAGAGCAATTAGATCGTGTCATCGTGTTCGTCTTTGCGAAGCTTTTCCTATGTCAAATATTGTATTCCTTAGACCATGAGATAATGCAACTCCCTGGTATCAGAAGAAAGCTTTGAGGTCATCAAACGTCATCCTATGAGAGGGTGATCATAAAGGTGTCTCTCAGGTGATCGGAAAGTATCTGTTGGGTTGTATGTATCGAGATGGAATTTGTCCCTCCCAAGTCGGAGAGATATACTTCGGGCCCACTCGGTAATCGATATCAACACCGCTTGCAAGCATGTGGTTAAGGAGTTAATCACAAAGTGATATCGGATTACGGAACGAGTAAAGTACTTGCTGTGAACGAGATTGAACTAGGTATGACGGTACCGACGATCGAATCTCGGGCAAGTAAAATATCGCGAGACGAAGGGAATATATATATGGGATTGATTGAATCCTGGCATCGTGGTTCATCCGATATGATCATCGATGAATGTGTGGGAGTCAATATGGGTGCCCAGACCCCGCTGTTGATTATTGATAGAAGATCATGTCTGCATATTCTCGAACCCGCAGGGTCACACACTTAACGTATCTCGACGCTAGGATAGATTGGATAATTGGTTTATGAATTTTTGTTCGGAGTCTCGGATGGGATCCGGGATATCACGAGAGGTTCCGGAATGGTCCAGAGAATAAGATTCATATAAGGCAGTGCAGTTTTTGGAGTTCGGAATTGTTCCGGGTTAATCGGTATTGTACCGGAAGCTTCTAGAACCTTCCGGAAGGGGACCAACGTGGCCCCACCTTCCGGGAGGGGGCATGGGCCTATGAGGGAGTGTCCTGGCCGCATTGGGCCAGGGGCACAAGGCCCCATAGGGCCCAGCCGATCCTAGATAAGTTTAAACTCGTTTAAACTAGAGATAGGATTTCTAGATAAGGGAGAGTTTAAATCGTTTAAACTAGAGATAGGATTTCTAGATAAGGGAGAGTTTAAATTGTTTAAACTAGAGATAGGCTTGGAGGAGGGGCAAGGGCTGGCCGCCCCCCTCTATATATAGAGGGGTGGTGCGCCCCCTCCCCCCACACACCTTCCTCCAAGCCCTAGCAGCCTTGCTACCTTCCTCTCTCCCTCCCGACTGTTTGTAGGCGAAGCCCTGCAGCAGAAATTCTCCACCATATACACCACGCCGTCGTGTTGTAGATCCAATCTATCTCTCCACCATACTCGCTGGTCCGAGGAAGGAGGAGACGTCGAGGTGCTGCACGTGTGCATCTCACGGAGGCACCGCCACTTGTGGTGCTAGATCGGATCGGATCGCGAGGAGGAGAAGCGAGTACGACTACATCACCCACGTTCCGACGAACGTTCCGCTGTGCGAATCTTCAAGGGTATGAAGATCTAATCCAATCTCTCTCGTTGTTTGCATCTCCTAGATTAGATCTTGGCTTTCCCTCTGTTCGCTCCGTAGAAAATTTTGATTTACTATGCCGCGAAACCCATCAGTGGTATCAGAGCTAGATCTATGCGTAGATGTGTTTCACGAGTAGAACGCAACATGGTTGTTGCGGGCGTTGATGTTTTCTGTTGCAAGCCTCTTGTTTGTGTTCTTCTTATGACGCGGGATAGTGAGATTGAAGCGGTCCAGGCCAACCTTACGCGACATCGCTCGCGAGACCGGCTCCGCACTTGACGTGTGGCTTGTTCCACACATGCGGCTGGTGGATGTCAGTTTCTCTCACTATAGTTGTCATGGGATTAACACCGGAGTTTGGCAACCATAATATCACCGTTGTGGCTTTCCGTAGGTAAGAATCGTTCTTAGCATCTACTCCCATAAGCCACGTGAAACATGCAACAACAAAGTAGAGGCGTCTAACTTGTTTTTGCAGGGAGTGTTTTCTGTGATATGGTATGGCCCAAGATGTGATGTGTATATTGTATGCGATGATCATGTTTTGTAATGTTTCACGACTTGCATATCGATGAGTACACAACCGGCAGGAGCCATATGGTTGTCTTTATAATTGTGTATGACCTGCGAGTCAACTTCTTATACGCCATGTAATAGCTTTGCTTTATCGCTAAGTAGTTAGCAATAGTTGTAGTTGCTATTCGTGGTGGAGGCAATCATGGTGGAGTGATGGAGATCATGCCGGAACGCACAAGATGGAGATCATTGCGCGAAGATTGGCTATACCATGTCACATAAAGTTATATGCATGTGATGTTTATCCTTTTATGTATCTTATCATGCTTAGATCGCGACGGTAGCATTATAAGATGATTCCTCACTTAAAGATCAAGATAAAAACTGTGTTCTCCCCAAGTATGCACCGTTGCGAAAGTTCGTCGTGTCCAAGCATCACGTGATGATCGGGTGCTATAGACTCTACGCTCACATACAACGGGTGCAAGCCAGTTTTTTCACACGCGGAAATACTTGGGTCTAACTTGACGAGCCTAGCATGTACAGACATGGCCTCGGAACACAAGAACCGAAAGGTTAAGCATGAGTCATATGAATGATATGATCGACACTTTGTTGTCCACCATTGAAACCACATCTCTTCTCGTGATGATCGGATTAGGTGTGGTGAATTTGGATCGTGTTCACTAAACAACTTGAGGGATGTTGAATTTAGTGGGAGTTCATCTAGTAATTTGATTAAGTTGAACTATTTATCATGAACATAGTCTAAATTGTACTTGCAAATACTGTAGATCACATGGCCAAATCCAACTTCAACTTCAACATTTTTGCTGAGAAGGAAAAGCTTAGAAACAATGGGTCTAACTTCACCAATTGGTTCCGCAATCTAAGAATCATTCTGTCTGGCGGACAAAAGGACTATGTCCTTGGTAAAGCGTTAGGTGACCCCCCTGCTGCAACTGCGACGGCTGATGAGAAAGCTGTCTATCAGTCGCGCAAAGATGATTATGGTGTGATTAAGAGCACCATGTTGTTTGCTATGGAACCGGAGCTTCAAAATCGTTTTGAAACCTATCCCGGGCCCTTTGAGATTCTCGAGGAGCTGAAAACCATGTTTCAGACTCAAGCCCGTTCTGAGAGATATGAGATCTCTAAGAAGTTCTTTAACTGCAAGATGGAGGAAGGGAGTTCCGTTAGTGAGCACGCCATAAAGATGTCGGGCTACACTCAACGCCTTGAGCAACTGGAATGCACGATTCCAGAGGAGCTCAAGATTGACAGGGTTCTGCAATCACTCCCTCCCAGCTACAAAAGTTTTGTAGTGACTCATAATCAGATTGGTTCCACTGATACGATCACCGAGCTCTTCGCAAAGCTGAAGGCTGCGGAAGTGGACATCAAGAAGGATAATCATGTGTTGATGGTCAACAAGCCCTCCTTTAAGAAAGGTAAGGGAGCAAAGAAGCCCTTCAAGAAGGGCGGCGGCAAGCGCAATGCCCCTGCTGAGAAGAAGCTCAGGTCTGGTCCCAAGCCGGACACTGAGTGCTTCTATTGCAAGGACAAGGGTCACTGGAAGCGCAACTGTCCGAAGTACTTAGCGGACAAGAAGGCTGGCACCATCAAAGGTATATTTGATATACATGTTATTGATGTTTTCCTTACTAGCCCTCATTGTAGTGCCTGGGTATTTGATACCGGTTCAGTTGCTAATATTTGTAACTCGAAACAGGAGCTACGGAATAGACGGCGGCTTGCGAGGGATGAGGTGACGATGCGCGTTGGCAACGGATCAAGAGTTGATGTGATGGCCGTCGGCACGCTCTCCTTAGTTTTACCTTCGGGATTAGTTTTAAACCTTAATAAATGTTATTATGTGCCTGCGTTGAGCATGAACATCATTTCCGGATCGTGTTTATTGCAAGACGGTTATTCATTTAAATCGGAGAATAATGGTTGTTCTATTTATATGAGTAACATCTTTTATGGTCATGCACCTCTTGTGAATGGTTTATTTCTTCTAAATCTCGAAAGGGATGAAACACACATCCATAACATTGAGGCTAAGAGATGCAAAGTAGATAGTGATAATACTACTTATTTGTGGCACTGTCGTCTAGGTCATATTGGAGTAAAGCGCATGAAGAAACTCCATTCTGATGGACTTTTGGAGTCTCTTGATTTTGAATCATTTGACACATGCGAACCATGCCTCATGGACAAGATGATCAAAACCCCGTTCTACGGTATGATGGAGCGAGCAACGGACTTGTTGGAAATCATACATATCGATGTATGCGGACCGATGAGTGTTTCGACGCGCGGTGGATATCGCTATTTCCTCACTTTTACCGATGACTTAAGTAGATATGGGTATATCTATTTAATGAAACATAAATCTCAAACGTTTGAAAAGTTCAAAGAATTTTAGAATGAAGTGGAGAACCATCGTAAAAGAAAGATTAAGTTTCTACGATCCGATCGTGGGGGCGAATATTTGAGTTATGATTTTCTCACGCATCTTAAAGAAAGCGGAATTGTTTCGCAACTCACGCCACCCGGAACACCACAGCGCAATGGTGTGTCTGAACGCCGGAATCGAACCCTATTAGATATGGTCCGATCGATGATGTCTCTTACTGATTTGCCGTTATCATTTTGGGGTTATGCATTAGAAACCGCTGCATTCACTTTAAATAGGGCTCCATCTAAATCCGTTGAGACGACACCGTATGAACTGTGGTTTGGTGCTAAACCTAAGTTGTCATTTCTTAAAGTTTGGGGATGCGAAGCTTACGTCAAGAAGTTGATGCCGGACAAGCTCGAACCCAAAGCGGAGAAATGCGTCTTCATAGGATACCCTAAGGAAACTATTGGGTATACCTTCTATCACAGAACCGAAGGCAAAGTGTTTGTCGCAAAGAACGGTTCCTTTCTTGAGAAGGAGTTTCTCTCGAAAGAAGTGAGTGGGAGGAAAGTAGAGCTAGACGAGGTTATTGAACCTTCTCTTGAATTGGAGAGTAGCGCAGCACCTGAAATTGTTCCAGTGCCGCCTGCACCAACAATAGAGGAAGCTAATGACAAGGATCATGAAGCTTCGGACGATGCTGCTACTGAACGTCGCAGGTCGACAAGGTCGCGTGCCCCTCCTGAGTGGTACGGCAACCCTGTCTTGACTGTCTTGTTGGTAGAAGACAGTGAACCTACGAACTATGAGGAAGCGATGATGAGCCCAGACTCTGAGAAATGGCTGGAAGCCATGAAATCCGAATTGGGATCCATGAGCGAAAACCAAGTATGGACTTTGGTGGATCCTCCTAGCGACCGAAAGGCCGTTGAGTGCAAATGGATTTTCAAGAAGAAAACGGACGCGGATGGTAATGTTACCGTCTATAAAGCACGGCTTGTCGCAAAAGGTTTTCGACAAGTTCAAGGTGTTGACTACGATGAGACTTTCTCTCCCATAGCAATGTTTAAGTCCATTCGGATTTTATTAGCAATTGATGCGTTTCATGATTATGAAATATGGCAGATGGATGTCAAGACTGCTTTCCTCAATGGCAACATTGATGAAGAGTTGTATATGATGCAACCCGAGGGTTTTGTCGATCCTAAGGATGCTAGTAAAGTATGCAAACTTCAGCGTTCCATTTATGGACTGAAGCAAGCATCTCGGAGTTGGAACCTTTGTTTTGATCAAGTGATCAAGAGCTTTGGATTTGTTCCAAATTGCTACGAAGCTTGCATCTACAAGAAAGTGAGTGGGAGCTCGGTGACGTTTCTGGTACTGTATGTGGATGACATATTGATTATCGGAAATGACATCAACATGCTTAACGATGTGAAGAGTTATTTGAACAAGTGTTTTTAATGAAAGACCTAGGTGAAGCTGCTTATATATTGGGCATCAAGATCTATAGAGATAGACAAAGACGCCTGATAGCTTTAAGCCAGAGTACATACCTAGACAAAGTTCTGAAAAGGTTCAGAATGGATAAGGCAAAGAAAGGTTCAGTGCCTATGTTGTCAGGTAAGATATTGAGCAAGGCTCAGTGTCCAGCTACGGTAAATGATAGGGAAGCTATGAGCAAAGTGCCTTATGCCTCGGCCATAGGTTCTATCATGTATGCCATGCAATGTACTAGACCGGATGTGTCCAATGCTCTTAGTTTGACGAGCAGATATCAAAGTGATCCAGGAGTGGAACACTGGACAACCGTGAAGAACATCCTAAAGTACCTAAATAGGACTAAAGAAATGTTCTTAGTCTATGGGGGTGATGAACAGCTTGTCGTAAAAGGTTACGTCGACGCTAGTTTTGACACCGACAAGGATGATTCCAAATCTCAGACATGATACGTTTATATTTTGAATGGAGGAGCTGTAAGCTGGAGAAGCTGCAAGCAAAGCGTGATCGCGGGATCTACAGTAGAAGCGGAATACATGGCTGCTGCAGAAGCGTCAAGTGAAGGAGTTTGGATCAGAAACTTCATCACTGAGCTTGGCGTGGTTCCAAGTGCATTGGACCCACTAGAGATATTGTGTGACAACACTGGCGCCATAGCACTCGCTAAGGAACCAAGATATCATCCAAAGACCAAGCATATCAACCGCAAGTTTCATATAATCCGAGATTATATAGCAGATGGAGATCTAAAGATTAGCAAAGTACATACGGATCTGAATGTCGCAGATCCATTGACTAAACCTCTTCCACGTGTAAAACATGATCAACACCTCAGTGCCATGGGTGTGAGATTGTTGCCAGATGTAAACTAGATTATTGACTCTAGTGCAAGTGGGAGACTGTTGGAATTATGCCCTAGAGGCAATAATAAAGATGTTATTATTATAATTCTTGTTCATGATAAAGTTTATATTCCATGCTAGAATTGTATTAAGCGGAAACTTTAATACTTGTGTGGTTTGTGAACAACACCGTGTCCCTAGTACGCCTCTATGGACTAGCTCATTGATCAATGATGGTTAAGGTTTCCTAACCATAGACATGAGTTGTCAATTGATAATGAGATCATATCATTGGGAGAATGATATGGTGGATAGACCCAAACAAAGCAGAGCAATTAGATCGTGTCATCGTGTTCGTCTTTGCGAAGCTTTTCCTATGTCAAATATTGTATTCCTTAGACCATGAGATAATGCAACTCCCTGGTATCGGAAGAAAGCTTTGAGGTCATAAAACGTCATCCTATGAGAGGGTGATCATAAAGGTGTCTCTCAGGTGATCGGAAAGTATCTGTTGGGTTGTATGTATCGAGATGGAATTTGTCCCTCCCAAGTCGGAGAGATATACTTCAGGCCCACTCGGTAATCGATATCAACACCGCTTGCAAGCATGTGGTTAAGGAGTTAATCACAAAGTGATATCGGATTACGGAACGAGTAAAGTACTTGCTGTGGACGAGATTGAACTAGGTATGATGGTACCGACGATCGAATCTCGGGCAAGTAAAATATCGCGAGACGAAGGGAATATATATATGGGATTGATTGAATCCTGGCATCGTGGTTCATCTGATATGATCATCGATGAATGTGTGGGAGTCAATATGGGTGCCCAGACCCCGCTGTTGATTATTGATAGAAGATCATGTCTGCATATTCTCGAACCCGCAGGGTCACACACTTAACGTATCTCGACGCTAGGATAGATTGGATAATTGGTTTATGAATTTTTGTTCGGAGTCTCGGATGGGATCCGGGATATCACGAGAGGTTCCGGAATGGTCCAGAGAATAAGATTCATATAAGGCAGTGCAGTTTTTGGAGTTCGGAATTGTTCCGGGTTAATTGGTATTGTACCGGAAGCTTCTAGAACCTTCCGGAAGGGGACCAACGTGGCCCCACCTTCCGGGAGGGGGCATGGGCCTATGAGGGAGTGTCCTGGCCGCATTGGGCCAGGGGCACAAGGCCCCATAGGGCCCAGCCGATCCTAGATAAGTTTAAACTCGTTTAAACTAGAGATAGGATTTCTAGATAAGGGAGAGTTTAAATCGTTTAAACTAGAGATAGGATTTCTAGATAAGGGAGAGTTTAAATTGTTTAAACTAGAGATAGGCTTGGAGGAGGGGCAAGGGCTGGCCGCCCCCCCTCTATATATAGAGGGGTGGTGCGCCCCCTCCCCCCACACACCTTCCTCCAAGCCCTAGCAGCCTTGCTACCTTCCTCTCTCCCTCCCGACTGTTTGTAGGCGAAGCCCTGCAGCAGAAATTCTCCACCATATACACCACGCCGTCGTGTTGTAGATCCAATCTATCTCTCCACCATACTCGCTGGTCCGAGGAAGGAGGAGACGTCGAGGTGCTGCACGTGTGCATCTCACGGAGGCACCGCCACTTGTGGTGCTAGATCGGATCGGATCGCGAGGAGGAGAAGCGAGTACGACTACATCACCCACGTTCCGACGAACGTTCCGCTGTGCGAATCTTCAAGGGTATGAAGATCTAATCCAATCCCTCTCGTTGTTTGCATCTCCTAGATTAGATCTTGGCTTTCCCTCTGTTCGCTCCGTAGAAAATTTTGATTTACTATGCCGCGAAACCCATCAAAAAGATGCTATAAGAAACGATCGCCAACATGCATTTGTTGTACCACATGGTATGACTCTTTCTCTTGGCTTTTTATTTCTCATATTTAATTGCTAGCTAACTTATTTACTTGACAATAGGAAAGTACTACCTAGTTGATGCTGGTTATACCAATGGACCTAGATTTATATCTCCATTCAGATCCACTAGGTAGTTGATTGCTCAAAGTGGTTTTGGATGGAATTGGGAAAAGAACATGGTGATTGTTGAAAGTGACGAAGCGTGGGATAGATATGTGGAGGTACTTAACACTAAATTTTATTTTGTTCTTACTCTTTCACCTTCATTATCATCTCTAATATTTGTGTGCATTGTGTAGGCTAACAAGTATGCACGTGGCTATAGGACCAAAGTGGTGAAGAATTGGGAGTCCATAGTCACTATATATTCTAAAGACCATGCGACTGGTGCTGGTGCTAGGACAGGAGCTGAGAGTGTTTAAGAACTGGACTCACTGGTTGTTGAAGAATCTCCTAAGGTGCCTATGAAGAGGCAACGAACGAGAGATGCTATCTTTTCCATGATAGGAAAGATGAGTACATCTTTTGATGATGCTATGAAAGCAACCGAGCCACTTTCTATGCAAAGGTGACTCCTCCGGCTGAAATCCTTGCCGCGCTCGAGAAAGTAGTGGATTGGAGGAATCTGATATGATAACAGCTTATGCAAAGTTGATTTTCAATGAGCGCTTATATGAAGCATTCATGTCACTTCCTGAGAAGTTCAAGAATAACTATCTACTTACCTTGCCTTGATGGTTGTTACGATGAGTGCTTTTCTTATCAATTACTATCTACTTTGTTATTTATGAACTGTCCACTAGTGTTATGAGTGCACTATGTGTATCTACTTCTGCTACTTGTAAGATACAAATTTATTATCCATGTTGTGATTTTCATTGGTACTTAATAACTATTTTGTGTCATGCTTCATTTATAATTTTATTATTGTGGTGACTTTATTCATTATACTGTAATGTTGTCATGTGTGAAAAATAATATATAAATCTCAAATATATAATATACTATTGTGCATACACGTGTAGAGAAGTTTATATTGTCAAATCTCAAAAAGATAAAATTAATTCCATGTTATGTACACCCGAACATGATTTGGAATAGGATACTACCCTTTGATTCCAACAGAAAATTCCTTATACATCCAAACGTCAGAATTAAAAATAGAGTCATTTTCTTTCCATCTTGAATTTGAAATCTTCAGCCCAATTTAATTTCAAACTTATTTTCCAACATTCAAACACAATATTATGGGAATCAAGCAGGGAGGGGACACCGTGTGTGGACGAGTGGTGTATGTGCAGACATGTTGTGTGGTGCTAGGGGCGGGTGCGGCTTGGTTGAAATGCTCGCAAGTGCCTAACCGAGGCTGAGCAGGATCGGATAAATTTCCAAAAATAGAATCACCTATGATGCAAACTTTCCGTTGTGGCTTAGCAATTTTACTATTATTTATTGTTAGAAATTTGTTTTTTTATATTTCCATTTCCAAAAATCTAAAATATTTTTTAACGAGAATGTTTTGCGTACACTTCTCCTTTATATATCAACTATATATTTAACATTAATTCTTGGAGACATACAAGTGTGAGATTTTAAAATTTACAAAAATTCAAAAGTGAAGAAAGCATTGGTGTTCATGTGCACAAAATCCCTTCTCGTTTCGGTAGCCCTTGTCAAGGAATGTATACCAGACAAGGCATTGTTAGAAGTTGATCTTTGGGTTAAAGAAGGGGCTAAATCCACTGACAAGCAGCTATTCTCTCTGCTGTAGTTAATTAGATAAAACTACCATAATTGAACTGTCTGGACGTGTCAGTAACACTTTCGATAATTTTGGCATGTCAGTATAAATTTTGGGGTATAAGTCTTGCAAATCACACTAATTTTCTTTTGATAGCAGTTTGACATGCTTCCTGACAGACGGGACCCATCTACAGAGTTGACTAGTCAAAAAAATGCCACGCGGGAAGGGGCGAGCGGCAGACTACAGATGGAGCCGTCGGCGCCGCCACAGCGGCGGCCCGTGTCGACCGGCTGCGACCTGCACCCGGACGAGACCTTCACCGGCTTCTGCATCGCCGGCCTCGAGACCTCCGACCTCGCGCCCGCCACGCCGGTCCGCAAGTCCTTCTCGTGCGAGCGCGGGGGCGACGCGCTCGCCGCCGACGAGCCGCATCGCTGGTCCTGCGATGTGCGCGGCCGCAACACACTCTGGGCGCCACCAGAACGACCACGAGCGCTTCCGCGACGGCACGGTGTTCGGCGCGTTCCCGGCCTCGTCCTCCGTCGCGGCCGCCTCTCTCCCGTTCGAAGTCCAGCAGCATCCGCACCCCAAGAAGTCGCCGCCCGTGGACCCGAAGGAGATCGCCGACAGCTTCTGGGTCGCTGCCTCGGTCTTCAGCAAGAAGTGGCAGAAGTGTATGTTAGCAATCATAATCCCAATCGACGCCGGCGCGGCGTCATGTGCGTATACGCTTCCGAGTACGAGTAGTATAGCAGCATGTATCCTAATAGGACCTGGACACCGATTCGTAGATAGAGTCGGCAAATAGGCTGCTAGTATATATGTGTGTCAATCCTAGCTTGTAATCACCACACCGAGAATCAATACAATCTACAACAGGCTCGATACGGGCCTATGGCAATATATCGTTTTTCGTGTGCGTGAGCCGTGGAGTTGGTGCTAGCTGATTGTGCATGTACGTGGGCTGCTGCTTGTTGCAAAATAGCTTTGGCTTGTTTGCTAGGTGTGTGCAGGTTTTCGTCTTGCCGGAAAGTCTTCGTCGTCGATCGTCGTCGGACCGTACTCGACGGCGTAGTGGGGCTGAGCCAACAATTGGTATCAGAGCCTCGCGGAGGATCTCCTAGTAACGGGAGGTCATGATGGACAAGGAGCTAGGCGAGTACTCCGGTGCGGCTGCGGGTGCATCGGTGTCGTCGCAGTTCCCGTGGTATAATCACGACAACTACACGACATGGGCGAGATGGATGGAGTGGGCCATGGAGGGCAACAACATCTGGGAGGCTGTCGATCCCGGCGGCGAAGAGTTCAAGAAGGGCGCGTCGAAGTACCGCAAGGACCGACAGGCACTCACGGCCATCGGCTTCGTGGTGCCGGCGGACGTGATGCAGCACCTGATCTCGAAGGTCTCTGCAAAGGAGGTGTGGGAGACACTCAAGACGTTGAATCTTAGACACGAGTGCGTCCGCAGGGCGACCCTACAAATCTTGCAGAAGAAGTACGAGAACCTGGAGATGGGAGGAGATGAGACGCTGGACGATTTTGCCTCGAGGGTAGCCACAATTGTTAACGAGATTCGCGCGCAAGGTGAGAAGCTGGAAGAGATCTTAGTCATAATGCGTTTCCTACGCGCGGCGCCGCCGCGATACATATCTGTGGTGTCGGCAATCGAGCAATGCGTTGATCTCACCACCCTCACGATGGATGACCTAGTTGGACGGTTCAAGGCGCATGCCGAGCGGATGAAAATCACCTACGGCGACGAGAATCAAGATGAGCACCTCATGCTTACGCGTGCCCAGTGGCAGACAATGGTCGCCAAGGAGAGGTGCGATAAAGCATCTGGCAGTGGCGATAGTTCGGTCCCGGTGAAGAAGTCGTACAGCAAGCCGAAGAAGTCAAAGAAGAAATTCGACAAGAAGAATCTTCGCTGCTATAAGTGCAATCAGCTCGGGCACTTCAAATCGGAGTGTCCCAACCGTTCAAAGGAGAAGGCTCTCATGGCTAAGGAAGGAGATGATGGACCAATGATGCTCATGCTTGAAGCTTGCGAGTTAATGACCACCAAGGAATCAACTCCTCAGGAGTCCGCTACAGAGATCGTCACGCTCGTGGAAGATAAGGTGTTCCCGCGGAGGATGCAGACGGCTCATGACGTTTGGTACCTCGACACATGCGCTAGCAACCACATGACCGACGACAAGGCTCAGTTTTTAGAGTTGAACCTCGCGGTTGGAGGCTCCGTTCGATTCGGCGATGGGTCGAAGGTGGAGATTGCAGGACGGGGCACTGTCCTGTTTGAGTTGAAGGATGGAGGTCACAAGGTACTCACCGACGTGTACTATATTCCCAAGCTTAAGACCAATATTATCAGTCTTGGTCAGCTCACGGACCGTGGATGCATGATCGTGTTGGAGGACGAGTTCCTGTGGGGATATGACCGCCAAAGGCAGCTCATCATGAAGGTGGAGAGGTCTAAGAATAGACTCTACATCCTCAATCTCAATCGGGCGGATCCAGTATGTTTGATAACAAGCATGGAAGACTCGGCGTGGAAGTGGCATGCATGCTACGGACATCTTAATTTCCAAGCTCTACGACAACTTGGACAGAAGGAGATGGTACGTGGCTTACCGTGTGTTGATCATGTTGAGCAGGTCTGCGACGGTTGTCTCATTGGGAAGCAAAGGCGAGCCCCGTTTCCAAGGGAGGGACAATATCGAGCAAGTAAGGTTCTTGAGTTGGTGCATGGAGACTTATGCGGACCAATCACACCGGCGACCCCCGCCGGGAACAAGTACTTTTTGCTCATCGTCGACGACTTCAGTAGATACATGTGGGTTGTGTTGCTGAAGAGTAAGGATCAAGCTTTGCAAGCGTTCAGGATTGTGAAGATGGCGGCCGAGGTGGAGTCCGAGGCAAAGTTGAAGGCCCTCCGTACCGATTGGGGTTGGGAGTTCAAATCCAATGAATTCAAGGCGTTTACCGAAGCTCATGGGATCCAGCGATACCTTACCGCGCCATATTTACCACAGCAAAACGGTGTTGTGGAGAGAAGGAACCAAACCGTGGTGGACATGGCACGTAGCATGATGAAAAACAAAGGCGTGCCAGGCAGGTTTTGGGGCGAGGCGGTCAGGACGACCGTCTATTTGCTGAATAGGGCACCAACTAAGAGTGTGGTTGGTATGACACCGTACGAAGCATGGTATGGACGCAAGCCCTCGGTTGATCATCTTCGCACTTTCGGGTGCGTGGCCCATGTGAAGATGGTGACCGGGCATACTAGCAAGTTGCCGGATCGAAGTACTCCAATGGTCATGATCGGCTATGAAGCCGGTTCGAAGGCATATCGCGCATACAATCAAGTGAAAAAATAGTTGGTGGTGACACGCGACGTCGTCTTCGAGGAGGAGAAATCATGGAATTGGGGCTTCGCGGAACCGGTACAATCAATTTCTGATGAAATATTTACTGTAGTCTACAGTGATTCACATGCAGATGATCAAGAAACAGCATCCCGTGGCGTTACGGATTTAGGCGCTGGTTTAGAAGATGGAGGTACGGAAGCGAGCAGCAGCAGCGCTACGCCGGGAGACGTCTCTCCGCGTGGGAGTCCTGGCACGAGCAGCAGCTCACGCGCTGCACCTGGAGGCTCGGCGTCGCCATCCAGTCCACGCGTGGACGAGAGCCCTGGCGCAAGTGGCCCATCAACTGCATAGTCCCGTCCAGGAGGGACTAGCGGCAGTCGAGAAGTGGATGCGGGCGACGATGTCACATTGCCAACATGCAGTACACCGACAGAAACTATAGGAAATTCAGTAGACGTTGAAACAAGTACTATGTCAGCTTCCGCGTCTCCTCCAAGTGCACAGGAAGAAAGGAGACGGCCGCCTACTCCAAAAAATTCCGAAGTGTACTGGAATTGTATCCGTCGAAGACCCTTTGTACAACGCGTGCGCGAGGGAGACGAAAAGGTCAGTGTTTACTCACCGAGGAGCCGACGAAATTCGAGGACGCTAATACGGAGGAGTTTTGGCGTCGTGCTATGGATGAGGAGTTGGGATCGATCAAAGACAACGATACATGGGAGCTTGTCGATCTACCCAACAATCACAAGGCCATAGGGCTCAAGTGGGTGTACAAGATCAAGAAGCATGCCGAAGGGAAGTTGGTGAAACACAAAGCTCGACTAGTTGCCAAGGGATACGTGCAAGAACAAGGTGTGGATTTCTAAGAAGTGTTCGCTCCTGTTGCAAGTATGGAATTGGTGATATTACTTATCTCTCTCACGGCTCAAGAATCTTGGAAATTGCATCATATGGATGTGAATTCCGCGTTTTTGAATGGGGACTTAGAAGAAGTTTATGTGAAGCAACCACCAGGATACATCAAAGAGGGAGAAGAACACAAGGTTTTGAAGCTACATAAGGCATTGTATGGGCTACGGCAAGCCCCTCGGGCGTGGAACATCAAGCTTGATCGTACATTGATCTCTCTCGGATTCGAGAAGAGCCCACTGGAGCATGCGATGTATAAGCGAGGTAAAGGAAGGGATCATCTACTAGTTGGCATCTATGTTGATGATCTATTGATAACTAGAGCGGATGAGAAGGAGATTGCAAAGTTCAACCTACAGATGAAGGAGTTATTCAAGATGAGTGATCTAGGCTTGTTGAGCTACTACCTTGGGATCAAGGTACATCAAAAGCTTGGCGAGATCACGCTATGCCAAGAGGCATATGCAAAAAAATACTCGAGAAGTGTGGCATGGAAGAATGCAATCCAACTCATGTTTCGATGGAACCTCGTCTTAAACTGAGCAAAAGGAGTGAAGCACCTGCGGTTGATGCAACGGAGTATAGAAGCGTTGTCGGAAGTTTAAGGTATCTCATTAACACAAGACCCGACTTGGCCTATTCCGTTGGCTATGTGAGTCGCTTCATGAAAGCACCCATAATGGAGCATTGGACAACCATGAAGCATATACTCAGGTATATCAAAGGTACTACAAACTTTGGTATTGTCTACTCGAAAGATAAGGAGGAGGTGAAGCTACTTGGCTACAGTGATAGTGACATGGCAGGAGATATTGACGAACGTAAGAGTACCTCGGGCGTGGCATATTTCTTGGAAAGAAGCATAGTAAGTTGGCTATCACAAAAACAGAAAGTGGTGGCACAATCATCATGTGAAGCTGAGTATATTGCGGCTGCAACTGCGACGTGTCAAGGTTTGTGGCTAAGGAGTCTACTCGGTGATCTCACCAATCGGGAGGCGGAACGAGTGGTGCTCAATATTGACAAGTCTGCAATTTCATCGTGCAAGAATCCGATACATCATGACAGGAGTAAGCACATTGATACGAAGTATCACTACATACGGCAGTGTGTAGAGGAAAGTAAGATTGAAGTCAACTACGTTTGCACCGATGATCAACTTGCAGATATCCTAACTAAATCTTTGGGACAAGTGAAGTTCGCGGAGATGCGAGGAAGAATAGGCGTTCAAGCTGTGAAGACAAGCACGTCGGGCTTAGGGGGGTGATTGTTAGCAATCATAATCCCGATCGACGCCGGCGCGGGCGTCATGTGCATATACGCTTCCGAGTACGAGTAGTATAGCAGCATGTATCCTAATAGGACCTGGACACCTAGTCGTAGGTAGAGTCGGCAATAGGCTGCTAGTATATATGTGTGTCAATCCTAACTTGTAATCACCACACCGAGAATCAATACAATCTACAACAGGCTCGATACGGGTCTATGGCAATATATTGTTTTTCGTGTGCATGCGAAAGTCTTCGTCGTCGACGACGTCGGACCGTACTCGACGACGTAGTGGGGCTGGGCCAACAGTGGAGGCGCAAGCAGAAGCTCAAAAAGAAGGAGGCAGCAGGCAGCAAGGCTGCGGCCGCGGCAATGCCGCCGTCGGGGAAGCCGTCCAAGCCATCGTTCCTTTGGCGGAGCCGCAGCCGCCCTCGCGGTGAAGCCTGCTCCGAGTTCGCCGGAGGCCGTCGTTCGTGCGATACCGACCCAAGATTCTCCCTTGATGCTGCCCGCATGTCCGTCGACGACGCATGCTTATCTTGGGACGGGCCTCGCGCGTCCTAGGACGGCTACCTATTCGGTGCCGGCGCCGACGGCATGGGCCTTGCCCGCGCCTCTGTCGATTTCCCGGTTGCCGCCCATCCTCTCCGCGCTCGAGGAATCACCTGCCGTCATCGTGGGACGCTCCGACGGCCAATCCCCGTGGAAGATGACACGCAGCCTGAGCCCGACAGCGATGCCAACACTCCTGCCGGCTCTGCTCAGAGTTCTACCACTTCCAGCATGCCCAAGAAGCAGCATGCCCAAGACCTTCTCGACCATCGGTTCAGCTGCAGCTCTCTCGTCTACCACTTCCATCATGCCCAAGAAGCAGGTCTATGTTTTTTTTTACTAGTCAGCTCTGCAGATGGGTCTCACTTGTCAGGAAGCATGTCAAACTGCTATCAAAAGAAAATAAGTGTGATTTGCAACACTTGTATCCCAAAATTGATACCAAAATTATCGAAAGTGATACTAACCCGTCCTGACAGCCCCAATTATAATAGTTTTATTCAATTAAGTCTCTGCTAACATCGATATCGTTTAATTTGGAATAGAATATGATGCCATGTTGACATCGATATCGTTTTAGAATATGATGCCATGTTTTGTGGACTGGATTCCTGGTTATAATTGCTATTTGGACATAATGTATACAGTCCTTTCAAAAAGTGTTAAGGCTGTAATACAAGTCTATGCAAAGGTTGACTATCCTCGTAGTGTGAGGTTCACTGCTTTTAGCACTGGATATGGTGCTTGTGGAGTTGTGATGTTTGATGACAAATTATTTGGAAACGAGAAATTATTCCAGCATATTGTCGTGGTGAAAGCAAATGAAGGGGTTGGATGTTGTTTTAGAAGTGGACAACTCACTGTTCAAGTGGATTTTTCAAGATGAATATGTCAGGACCTGTTATTTCTCCTGACGAATCGATCGTTGACTACGGCAAGTTTTTCATTAGGGTGATGTTGGCTCCAAAGACTCTCAGTGAAGCTCACCTCCAGCATTCTTAGACTTGTGAATGATGACCAAACATATGTTGCTGTTCTTAGACTTGTGAATGACTAAGAACTGCTAAACCAGTTCTGACTTAAGTAAACCTCCAGCAAAGGATTTTTTCTTGGCAAGCCTTAAGTAAACAGCAAAAGTCGTCTGGTCTGGATTATTTGGCCTGTCTATGTAATATGCTGAACTGCTAAACCTGTTCCATATGTGCGTACTGTGTTACACATCCTCTGGTTTTTGGTAATCTCGATATTGCTATTTCGATCCATCATCTCATTGTTTGCACGGTCTGTTCTATGGAAAAATAGATAAATTAACGATAAAGAAATTTATAGTCTATAACACCGCAGCACCATTTTGTCCGCTGTGTCTTGGGCATTCAAGATGCGATGGGTTCGGATAGGCATCGTTAGCGCAGCAATTCTGACCAAGGACATGTGTAGATCTAAAAAAGGAAGTGCAGAAAATTCTGAATAGGACTCAAATCTAGTAAAAAAATACTTAGGTTTACTCGCGTCTAATTGTCTGCTCTGGTCGCTGGTCATTTCCTAAGCCTCTTGACCTCCGCCGGATCAAACTTTCGCCAGATCTGACCATGGCGCCGAACTTAACACTGCACATCAGTGTGCCGTTCCAAAATATCAGCTAAGTTAGCTCTATGTCGTCTGAACTTCGGACGAATTCGGCGAACCAAATTGCCACAGGAGCATTCCCTGGAAATTCGGTGGGGCGAGAGAGGCTCAAACTCGCAACCTCAGGATCATTCATCTTCCATAATGTAGTACAATTTTATATCACCGATATTTTCATAACTGAAACAGAAAAAAAACATCTCAATAAAGAGTCAAATGGTTGCAACTTGCATCCACCTTGAGATCATACCGCCTCCATGATGCACGCAATTTCAGTACATCGAATGACGCATTTCTTAACCATGGAAAAAAAAACGACAAGGGAACTTTGCTGGCCAATAGAGTTTGGCACAGTGTCCTGTTCCAAACAAACTTCAATCACGAATTCAACAGCGCAAATGTTCATAAGATCCAGTAATCTTCACCTGATGACATCTTGAGGAAACAGCCTTCGGGCTGCTCAACAGCTACTTGGTGCTTGGCCTGCTCTGAGCCTGTTGCGTGCATTACAGAGGTTCCAAAGCAAACATGAGAGTATGTCAGTATTTAGGAGACTTTACTAATTAATCAATTTGTAATAGCATGTATTGCCTTGCCAACATACTTCTGACCAAATTGTTATGGATGAATCGCTGACAATCAAGAGTAACATAACAGAAAAGGCTAATTCGCTTTTTTTGCAGAGTAGCCGAGTTTGCAACAAACTGTTTTAATGTAACCATTTTCTTCCATTTGTGTATTTCATGATGCACTGGAAGCATTGATAGCAGCTCTGTTCCACAGTCCCAGCAGGAATTCAAAAAAAGCTACTCCCTCCGATCCAGAATAAGTGTCGGAGGTACAGTACAAACTTTGTACTAAAACAGTATACTAAATCACCGACACTTTATTATGGACCGGAGGGAGTGAAAGATATTATTTTTCTCAAGGAGCAAATACCAGCAAGGGCCAGAGTTGAACAAGAAAGCACAGTTGGGCGGTTAACAAATGATGAAATAGCTTAATTTAGCATTTCACATGGAAGTATGCAACATAGCACTTCTTGGTGGTTAATTAACTAAGGAAATAGCTTAGCTAGTGTAGTAACATCATTGTTATATGGCACATATACAGTACATACCTCCAGCTCCAAGGAACTACAGGAATACAAACCATGAGCTGTTCTCCAAAAAAAAAAAAAAGCTAATAGCATCACTAGAAGTTAATTCCCAGCAGTATGAATAACCAGTATGTGGTTTCTCATATAATTGTGAAGATGTGTAAATAGCATGTACAGAACTGTTGCAGCATACATGAGTTGGTTAACTGAATACATGCAGGGAAACATTACAACATTGATAAAATCTGAGTAAATTTCACTTTTTACCCCCTAGTTTGAATTTTTTGACACTATTTACCCCATTTACCAAGATTTCATCCTAATTACCCCATTTAGCAAAAGTTGTGCCAAATTTTACCCCTTCTAAAATTTTATGAGCATTCCGATCTGGAGAGACTCATCCGCATGGCTGATCTATTTCAGTATGTACCTGCTTTTTTTCAAGTTTCAATCCCTCCCATGTCATTGCATTTGATTTAACGCTTCGAAAGCACGCACAGTATGCCAGTACGGAATGTCCATGCTAACTAAGCTTGTTACTTGTGAAATATAGTCCATTATAGCTAGAAAATCTTAGATGAGGAACCTAGATGGGTACGATACGTAGAGCTTGCAACAAGTGGAGTGTCTGAATATAGATCTTCCTATATACCAGCATTTACTAGTAGTAGAATAATGTGCAAAATGAAGTACTACATGATCTGTTTCAAATCCCAAACGAGCTAGCTGAGGATCAAAATATTAAGCCCACAACTTCCAATCGCGTTGTATCTGCTTCACTCGCAAAGCGATGTACGCAAAGGTGAAAAAGAAGCGTCCAGGCTGAGCTCGTGCATATAAATTTTGACCGCTAGGAGAAAACCACACAAGATTCAAAAAAAAAACGCAAGAAGAAAAACTGCATAAGTGGTCGCCACCGGTCAAAACACTCATAAAAACTTTAGAAGGGGTAAAATTTGGCACAACTTTTGCTAAATGGGGTAATTAGAATGAAAACTTGATAAATGGGGTAATCAGTGTCAAAAAAATCAAACTAGGGGGTTAAAAGTGGAATTTACTCCTAAAATCTGAATATACTACGAGCAAAGCAAAATAACACAATTCAGCAAAACCAATATAACTTTGTATAAGACTGATTCTAATAACCATGCAACCTCTAAGCTACTGATAGTTCATGTTATAGAATTGCATGCAACAGCCCTTTCAGATACTAACAAATGCTAAAACTTGGTGTGACAGCTGGTCAAGGATGTCATTCAGTTGAAAGATTTTATCATCTTCACCATAACAATTTTTTTTCCATACGACTCCATTGAGTCAGGTTCCATTATCACAGGATGACAGAACATGTCTTTAGGTCAACCAAAGTATTAACAGACAAACAAAAGAAGAAAAGAAAAGAAAGTTCTATGAGATCATCGAACTAACAAACTACCAACACCAGTTTAAAAAGAGCGGGACAATGTCAATGAACCACACGATACTCCTACACCAGCAGAAACCCATCGAACTCTTTGTTTTTTCGATCCCAAGAAAGGCATCAGGAGACCAGATTTTTTCCATCAGTCATCAGTTGCGTCGGCATCATTGTCCCTCTCTCCATCATGTAACCTCGACGTCGCTGCACGTTTCGCCATCTCATGAACTTGTGTGGCCATCTGTTGCAGACGCTCAGCTCCATCCACCAACACTGTTCTGTCTTGCTCATTTTGGAGACCTGCCCAGTATCAAAGAAAAGCGCACATATAACATATTAATCCCAAAGGAGAAGACACCAGTTTTCCTTCAAAACAAACACGAGAAGCAACACAAACAATATGCACATTCTGCCCAAATTGGAGAAACTTCACAACCCACCAGAAGTATTGTGTGAAACAAGAAGGGCGGCTACTAGCACCCAGAAAGGGGGCAATAGTACTCCACATATATATCGCAGCAGGGCAAGCAAAAAACAGACGATTAATTGACTCAACCCCCGGGCAAAACTGGCAAATATAACTACCCACCCACTTCCTCCTTTTCATGTTATCTTTAGTAGCAATGGCATTGTTCCAGATAAGCCAGCCTAAAGTAATAAAAGTACCACTGCCCGCCTAGTGGAAACTTGGGAAGGCCAACCTGCAAGCAATAGAATATAATGCTGAACAGAACAAATATTTAAGAAAACATATAAACCAATATTCCAAAAGAAAAATTTGGTACTCCCTCCGATCCTAAATAAGTAAGTTCAAAACAGCGACACTTGATCGGACATAGTAAGACAGAAGCAGAATATTAGCTCGTAGTGCATTCGCAACAAACATCGAGCCACAGATTTGATACACATTTATTTTACTATGTAATATCACCAAGTTCTGGCCACAACTAGCCAAAGAAGTGACATACATAAGTAAGAAGTGTATCAAGTGCAACGTGATATAGATCTGCAACTGGTCAATTTTTACTAAATCAACAGACCAAGAATTCACATAGTTGAGTGCATATACATATAAAGGGCAAAGACAACCAGCATGTTCTTTCGGATTTTGCATATACTCCACACCATCACTGCTAAACTACTAAATCCAACCTTCAGCGCTTCACAGAACTATCACTCAAACTGTTTGTCAAAAACTGCAGCTCATATTTCAACCAACAGCTATTAATCTAACCTGATTCCTGTTCTTCAAGTCCTGCAGCAGGCTTGAATGGTGGCTTGTCATCATCATCATCATCATCATCATCATCATCATCATCATCATCATCATCATTAAAGTGAGGAGCCAACAGGAAGGTATTTATCTCAAGACTCTCCTCGAATATGTGCGGCGTGCCCAATGGTGAGGACGTACGTACTGGTACAGCTGCCGTACAGCCCCATTTCTCCAGTGCAATATACTATATAGGCAGGGCAGTAGAATATGCACCTCCTGGCCAATGAAATACACGAATGGACGCCGAAACGGATCATAACCGAAACCATCCGTCAATGTGCGTTCTGGAAGATCCACAGTAAATCTGAGCCCCCAAGGTTCCTTCTCATGATCTTGTCTTACCCAGATCTCTATCGAAGTTCTTGTGAGATTGATGGCAGAAATTGCTATGACGCCATTCACGTCAAGCAGCTGAAAACCCCTGCTTATATGGGTAGGTGCAGTAATCAAGCTGAAATTTTCTGAAACTGTGTCGAACAAAACAATTGCACTGTGAGACATATCCTTTGGTGCCCAGTACAAGATACTCCGGACAAAGATTGGCGGCGCTTGGCGTGCAGGAGGCAATGGAGCTAAGAGCAAGCTCAAAAGCTGAGGATCCCATCCCAGAGACATTGGTGTTCCAATCTCGTAAACAGCGTCATCCAGCAGGGCCCTGAGCTCACGAATCCAATAAGAAGCATCCGATCCTTGAGACTTGACCACATAAATCACACTGTACTCTCTTGCTGCGCCAGAGCCAGGGGGCTCACGGGCATAAAAGCCCACGATCACCTGGTCGTGATCAATTGTCGGCAGAGATGCCCAGAGGGCGGTGGCGGGGTTGCAGAGATAAAACCTGTCTTCGTAGGAGAGCAGAAGGACGCCATCGCACGATGCCTCAACGAAAAAGGCACTGCCCGGGTTCGCCATGTCACCGTCGAGGTCCAAAGCGAATACGCCCACTTCTGCTTCTTCGGGGGCGGCGACGTCAGCAAAGTGGAGGAGGGGGACGGCCTCGCGGGCGGCAAGGTCGAGGGCGTGGAGCCCGACGCGGGCGATGCCCTGGTGCTCGGGGCCTTGCCTGCCCAGACTGAAATTGCGACGAATAAAATACAGCGGCATGGCCGGCCGACGACGGCGGTAGCGCCGCCACATGGCGATGAATTGGCCATCGGCGTCAGGCCCCAGATCGCCGCCGTCGATGATATCCCGCCATGTGGAGCAGACGACCCGGAACCGCTGCACCGCCGCGGCAGGTAGACGGGCCAGAATCTGCGTCACAATATCTGAGGGCAGATCCCCCCATCTCGTCATGCTCGCGATTGCTCTTGCTTCTGAGATTGCTGGTGCTTTCTCCGATTGCTGGTGGTTCTCTGAAGAATTGGGGATTTAGGGATTTGAGGGAGATTCAGTTCTTGTAAGAAATAACGGGAATTGTTTTGAGGGAGGTTCGTTGAGTGAAACCATGCTAAATTGTTTTGGACAGCAGCAAAAGAAGTTTTATTACTTATAATAGAAAAAAAGCCCGTGTGTTGCCACCACCGGACAAATTAATAAAAAAAAAACTTTTCAAAAGGAATTTTGTGGTGTACGCCAAATATTTTTAAGCATGGTCACATAAGATCCAATTCTTGCGGAAATCTATCTAAGAAATATACTCTAATTTTATGTGGCAATTTCATTCGATACTTGTCTACTATCCATAATATGGTAAATAGAAATATTGGAATTTGTAATAATGTTGAAAATGACCGACTCAATATAACTCCAGTACAATTTTAGTAAGGAAAAATAAATATGAATTCAGTGATATGGCTAATGCAGAGAACAACATATAGGTTTTATATGAGAAGTATTATGACATAATCTCACAAATTAATTTGAAACTTGTTGACGTATGCAAATTTATTGTTTCACTTCCGATGTTTTTTCTTATTTCTTTCAATTGGATGATAACATGCAAAAGATTTGGAAAATGTATGCTCAGATGTACGTACCAACATGATAGTTGTTAAAACAAATTGAATTCAGGTAGATAATAATATATTGGTATGGAATTAAGTACCAACCACAATAACGATGTTTGACCACCGATGCTGTTCTTCTACTGTTTCTATGGATGTAAAGCATTAGTGTTAGCAGTAATCAGCCAATGACGGATAAAAAACTTCTCTCCCAAAGATCGAACTCAAATCTTCAAGTTGTCTAGAAGGTACATCCGTAGAGGTAAATGCGCATTGGTGCCATCTGATGCGCCCGATTGTAGAAGATGGAGGCTTTGAACCCTCGCTCCGTGTCGCTCCCTGCGGTGACCGAGGCGGCAGTCGCCACTCCCGAACCCTCCTCTTCCCCTTACTCCACCCTCCTGTCATCGCCGGCGAGGGCCGTCAGGCAAATCCCGCACGGTGCCGGCGGCGGCAGACTTGCTCTTCCCGCGCAAAGGAGTACTGGCGGGGGCAGTTTCTCCTTGGCTAGGTGCGCTGCGGCTGCAGCGTCGACTGGCAAAGGCCCGACGAACATGAACGATGGTGGTGGCGGGCGTACAGGCGCAGGTCGCGGTGGCCCTAGAGGTGGCTGGAGCGATGGAGCAGGAATCTAGCGTTGGTGCTCGGGCGGCCCAGATCTAGGCCCTTGGGGCTCGATCTGGGTTTGTTTGGTCCTGGTTGTCTTCTCCAATGGCGACCCCTAGATGTGGCACGATGTGAGCAGGAGGGTTGCGGCGCCTACAGCCTCTCTGCTGGAGCATGGTGGCGGAGGCTTTAGGCCATCCCAACGGTCCCCCGCATTTTGTACATCAGTTTGGTCTGAATCGGTCCGTTTGCGGGGGTAGAGGACAGGCCGTCCGGGCTCATCCTGGTTTGCGGTGGCCTGTGCCCCCAACCGGCTAGCCCATAATGCGGGCCCTCTTGTCCGCCGGGAGCCATCAAGCTCAAGCTGAACAGAGGATCAGCGCTAATGGCGGCCGGCGATTGTCCTGCCAGAACTGCAGTTCCCGTCCACTGCCCCTGCCTTTCCCGCCTAGGCCGCACCATTTTTTGCCCGACCCCGCTCGTCGTTCCCGCCGAGCCCCGCGAATATAAATAGGGGTCGGCCGCCAGCACCAACCCCTCGCCATTCCCTCCCTCCCTCTCTCGCCATGGACAACCTCCCTGTGACCTGGGCCGACCTCAGCAAGTTCGCCCTCACCGCGTATCCTCCTTCCCCCCCTTCCTCTGCCCCGTCGGGCGCCAATGAATTATCGTAGGGGAACAAGGACATGGGAGAGTTGGTGTCGAGCAAGGCGGAGTTGGTGGCGCAGGCCGAGGCGAACGCGGCAGAGCAGGCCACGGAAGCGGCAGAGGGCGAACTCGATAGTGCCGACGTCGTGCACTACATCCTGGTGAAGTACGTCCACGAGTTGTACACAACCTTCAACGCCAGGGAGGATGCCGGTCGGCAACCCGCCGAGCAGCTTCGGCTGGAGGGTGAGGAGGTGGTGAGAGAGGCAGAGGCAGCTGTCGAGGACCACGACGAGCGGGAAGCGCATCAATCACTGGCGGCCGAGGAGATCACCCGTCTTGCCGCCGAAACCATGATGGAGGGGGAGTGGGAGCGACAGGACGCGTGGGAGACGACGGAGGCCGAGGCCTTGGGAAGCATCTTGCCCAAGGCCGCCGCCGAACGGTGTGAGCTGGCGGAGGCGATCGCGGGATGTGGTGGCGGAGGCCGCGACCTTGGCCAAGAATGTCGCCGCCCAACGGAAGGACCTAGCGAATGTGCGTATAGCGGTGCGGCGGGAGGTGCTGGAGGAAGCGGCCACCTTGTGTGATGCGGTGGTGGCGGCGGCCCAACGGGAGGTGCTCCTGGCCGCGGCCGACCGGGAGATGCGAGCGGCACCTCGGCCAGGCTGAGGGAGGTGGAGACCCTGGCGCGTCACCGCTAGAGGCAGACAACAAAGGCCAAGACCGCTGCCTTGACGACCCGGCGGGCGCAGGTGGCCAAGGACGAAACCTTCGGCTAGGACCTGGCCTCCGACGGCGGCCAGGACACGGCCAATGGTTAGTTATATTTAGTTAGTCTAATTAATATGGCACTAGTAATTTTATATGTATGACATGCGGGCTCATAATCATATGCAGTGACAACCAGTTAATTCGCGTTTTTTGTGCATTGTGTGTATGATGCGCGGGCCCAGCTATGGATGCGGGCGGGACCGGTGTCCGAGCCCCCGAAACCAGCCGCGGGTTTTGGCCCGGTTTGCGCTGAATCAGACCACCATGCAGTCCACTCCATTTGCGACGGCTGTTGGGCCTTAGGCTCCGTCTGGGAGGCTCAGTCAATTGGCGAAGGGGCGAGCGAGGGGGCCACCAGGGCGGCTGCACCCCCCAAGCGCGAGGTGGGCCCACCCGCACGGCCAGGGGTGTGGCCCCCTGGTGAGCCTTCTTCGTCTCGTCTTCTGGCTTCGTGTTGCCCACGATAAAATATTGACTTTGGCTTTTGTCCAGTCCAATTCCGAGAATATTGATCTTCTGACCTTCTGGAATCAAAAACAGAAGAAAACAAGCAACTGGCACTGTGGCACTTGTTAATAGGTTAGTTCCAGAAAACATATAAAAACATCTCAAAGTGTAGACAAAGCAAAACAAAGTAGATACTAAACAAGCATGCAGTATCAAAAATTATAGATATGTTTTCGACGTATCACCATCCTCCTCGGTAGACAGTTGACCGGAAGATGGCGCCTCGCCCTTGTCGCCACCGCCAGGGTGCGGGGCAAGACGAGCCGCGAGTTGTTGCTGGCGTGGATGTGCTCCAGCATGGCGGCGAGCGTCCATCCAGGAGCGCTCCACCATCATTGTCGCGTCGCCGCATTGTTGCGCTTTGATGGTGATCCTGGCGGCCCCTCGTGGCGGGCGAGCTCCTAGAGCCGTCGGTCGGCGAAGAATTGCTCCCAAAAGAGAAGGTTGCCCGAATCCTCGGTGAGATCCGGGTCATCCATGTCCGTGATGGCGGCCTGGATCTCCTCGACCATCTCCTCGTAGGCCGGCACCGGTGGCACTAGGATTCTGCCGGCGCTGAGCTTCTAGCCGGGTGGGACCCAGGTGTTCGTCGGCGCCATGTACCCGGCGTCGTGCAGCATCCTGGCCTCCCAGGGCTGGAGCGTGCGGCGGCCGAAGCTGTTTACCGTCGTGGGGTCGCCAGGGAACCTCTCGACCATGGCGTTCATCGGAGTTGGGGAAGTAGGAAGTTGTGAGGGTTTAGAGTTCGTCGGAGTTGGGAGGGTGAGGGAGCTGCGAGAGAGAGTGTGAAGGGAGCCGACGAGGTGTACGGCTTTTATAGGCCGATGCGGGCGGCGAGGACGGGAGAGGTGTAACGACGAGGGCAGGAAAAGGGGAATCGGCGGGAACTTATTGCACGTTGGTCCGTCGCGGGAGCCGAGGCGGCGGTGGTGCGCCATTACGGCGACGCGTGGTCGACGAAACAGGCAGTTAATGCCCGGTGATCTGTCGCGGGGTTACGAGACGGAGGGATGACGACGACTCGGCTTGTCTCACTGACTGGACGGGTCCATGCGGCCGAACGTTTTTTTTCTTCGGCTTCATCCGGCGTTTCGAGGGCGCGCCCGAAAACCACTACAGGAAATTTGTTCTTTGCCGTGTAACATATAATGCACGGCAAAGGGCTAAAAAGGCACAGCAAAGCCTTTGCCGTGAGAAACTGCACGGCAAAGCCTGCACGGCAAAGATAGGGCCGACAAAGAGTTCTTTGTCGTGCACCATCCACGGCAAATCCTTTGCCGTGTGCACGCCACCCCCCGGACGGCACACAAAAGGTGCTTGACGACGCCACCCCCCCCCCCCCCCCCCCCGACGGCGCCGTCATAGTGGTCCCGTCAACCTTTGCCGTGCGCTTTTAGTGATGGACCCCACCTGTAAGTTTTGCCGTGCTAGGATCTTTGCCGTGCGTATTTTTTCTGCCGTGGTTGTATCTTTGCCGTGCACTATGCACGACAAATATTTTGTCGTGCTTTCATCTTTGCCGTGCATTGTTACTCTGCCGTGTTTCCCCTTTGCCGTGTGTTTATGGGACAGTCTTTGCCGTGTGCGCTGTCACGGCAAATACCACCTCGAGCAACCCAGCTGCCTGCCTTTGTCGTGCGTTTGTGCACGGCAAAGGCCTAATGAAATTTTTTGTTTGTTTGTTTTTATTTCATTCCTTCGGTTCAAATATAAAATATAGCCATAAACATGCTCATGACCATAAATAGATCATAAATATATCCATAATAATCAAATACAAGGTTCATGACCACAAATATGTCCATAATAGTCACATACAAGCTCCATGATCACAAATATGTCCATAATAGTCACATACAAGCTCCATGACCACAATAATAATCACATACAAGATCCATGACCACAAATACGTCCATAATAGTCATATACAAGATCCGTGACCACAAATATGTCTATAGTAATCACATACAAGCTCCAATACTAGAAATAAGATCATACACAAGCTCCATGACCACAAATAGTGCATAACAAGTGCATACGGTTTCATAATACAAATCCACATGTCAACACATCACCGGAGATCGACAAGTTTATCATTCATGCACATCCTACAAGGGATTCACAAGTAAATTTTGACACTGGATATAACATAGAAAGTAAATTTTGACAAGTCATTTGGTAAGAATAATCACAATTCATATCGCAAGAATAATGACATGAGATTCACACAAGTCCTATGTTGGGAGTGATTCTAGAAGTTATATGGTAAGAATTTCATAATTTTAACAAGTCATATTTTCTACAAGTCCTATATCCTATGTCGGGAGTGATTCTACGATGTGAAATTCTACTAGTCACTAGAACGAGAGTACAAACCTAAAAGAGTGAGCGATAGAGCGGGTTGTCAGGTCGTTGTCCCCCTGTAGGAGACGTCTGCATGGTCTCCTCGTGAGACGGTTGTCGCCCAAACTCCATATTGTTGGATCCACCCGAGGCATGTAGCTACAAGATAGAAAATGTGAGCCATAGTCAATATGCACTACACATGTGGTATTTTGAGATTGACACCTAATATACAAGACAACTTACCCATGTGTTGATGTCAAAAGGAGGTGGATCAACCGTAGGAAGAGTGGTGCCACTCGGCAGCAACGTCTGCAAATCAAGCATGTGCGGGTAAGGTGTATGGAACTAGAATTCGTCTTAGGTCCTATGAGCAAAAACTTACCACTATCTAGGACTCGTAAGTTGTCATCTTCTGTGCAATCCACGCCATTATCTGACTCTACTGAGTAATGATAGCCTGAGCCTGCTCCCTCTGTCTCCTCACGTTCTCCAAGTCCTCCTACGTTGTGTCATTGGAAGGTCATGGATATTACAAATGGAAAACATGGAATGAAATGTGGATGACCAAAGAAGAAGTGAATACCCGAATCTTGTCGATGGCTCTAGACGACGCTGTCGGGCGGGACTGTATGGAAGACGAAGAGATTGAGTTGTCACGCCTAATCTCTCTCATAGACCGGACGGTCTTAGGATCGACGGCGCTGTCACACATCCACAAGCGGCCATTCTTCCGGCCACCTCCCGCAGACATGGCAACCTCAGGGTCAAAGGGCTCGGTATCGGGGTTCACGCCGGGATGTGTTGTGGCAAAGAACTTCCGGTACTCCGTGTCCTTGAGCTCGGCGTTCGGGCTCACCCATGTAAGCGTCCCATCCTCCTTGTTCTTATTCTTATGAAACTTACTCCAGACCGTGAATATCGAGGGCTCCGTGCCTAGCTCTTTTGCCTGCAAGAGTGACCACGAAGATACATCAAGAGGGACGCATTTGCGGCATAAGAAACAACATGATGAGCAAGGTTAAGAGAAAGATTTTTCTCACCACGTTCTGTATGCAGACGACCATGGGTAAGCTGCCTTGCGTGTGTGATCCACCTCCCATCTCGGCTCTCTTTAGCTTTCCTTCTTCGTTCCTCCTCTTGAACACGGCTCCTGGGGAATCCCTGTGTACTCTGGCTCAACGTACTCGTCTGGTTCCTCCCACACCCTCGCCTCCCCCTCCTTGTCCTCCAAGTCAAAAACAGGCAACTCCTCCTCCTCCTCCTCTCCCTCCTCGGAGTCCTCACCCTCCTCGTACTCCCCCTCCTCATACTCCCTCTCACAGTCCTCATCCTCCTCCTCCTCATAGTACTCCTCCTCCTCCTCGTCAGCAGGTGAGGGAGAAGGACTAGGTGCTCATCTACCCTTCCTCCTCGTAATGGGTGGAGGACTAGGTGCCCGTCTACCCTTCCTCCTCATAGTGGGTGGAGAACTAGGCTTCAAGAGAAGGTTCGACACGGCCCTAACTTTCTTCGCAGCCTTCTTCGCTAAGCTTGCTACTCCTCGTCCCCCTCCTCCTGGCATGTTTGAATCACCTGCATTCACAACAAAAAGTATCTATTAGATAGAGTTCTTAGAATAATTAGAATACAACATAGCATAGAGTAGTAAAGTAGAAAGTAATATATTAGAATACAACCTTGAATGATACAAAATGATATAGATGAAAGAAGAAAATAGCGGAGCAAATAACTAAAATACATAGAGTTCTTCCAAGACCATAGCATAGAGTTCTTACAATGCAACTAATTAAAATACATAGAGTTCTTATAATAGGCTAGTTTTACATATCACTGTTACATAGCTAGCTTGTGTTTTACCCTTTTCTATTTTGACCATACACAGAATACAAAACGTTTGTGCGTAGCTAGCTAGTGCCGCGTGATATTAACTCCCTGTTGTTCATACGTACACATGATGTATAACTTAGCTTTCTACAGCTCCGTTACTTGATGGATGGATGCTAGTGCTTGTTTGTTCTTGCAATGCCAAAATTAATTTGTTTCTGTTTGGTTGATAACCAACGAGGACACAATATCAAGATTCCCCAACCAAAGTTGCTAAAGTAATATCTGACAGAGTACTAGGTGGTTGATTTAGCAGGATTCATGGCAGGGGTTCTTAATCAAAAAAATCAGGACCAGTTAAGTCAGTGGCGGAGCTAGGCTGAATGTAGAGCCCGGGCAGTGTGTTGAGCTAGCTTAGTGCCTTCCCTCTAATCACCTCAAGTTATCTCTATGTCCGGCTCAAACCTTAATGGAGCTTCCATGGCTGAGCCTGGGCAGCTCCGCCACTGAGTAAAGTTGTACCAAACAGTCTACACTAACGTACAGAGAAGAGACGGGGGGAGAAGGATTACCTGGCGCGCGGCAGCACAGGTGGCCGGATGGCGAGGCGCAGAGGGGAGGGCGAGGCCGCCCACGCAGGCGCAGGCGGCCAGAGGGCGAGGGGCAGGCGGCCGGAGGTAGGGGAGGGCGAGGCGCAGGTGGCCGGGGAGGCGGCGCGTGCGTGCGTGGGTCGGCCGGAGGTAGGGGCAGGCGGCCGGAGGTAGGGGAGCTCGACTACGAGGTGGCGGCGAGGAGGCGGCGAGGCGGAGCGGCGAGGACGCGGCGAGCCAGACGCGGCGAGGCGGAGCGGCGAGGACGCGGCGAGCCAGACGCGGCGAGCCGGACGAGGCGGCAGGAGAGGCGGCGCGTGAGTGGAGGCGTGTGTCCGTGTATGTGTGGATGGGTTTCGTCAGGGGTGAGGATAGGGTTTTTATTTTTATTTTTTTAACCCCCAAATAATTCTTTGCCGTGCGCAGTGTTTGAAGACATGCACGGCAAGGTGCCCTTTGCCGTGAGCCTTACAAGGCAAAGGAAGGCTTTGGCCGTGCACACCACACGACACAAAATTTTAATTTGAAATTTTGATCTCTATGTAAATACATGCATAATCAGTTATAAATTTTAATTATTTCCTTCAATTAATATTAGTTGACTTAGATCAAATGTATGTTATATCCAAATTAACTCAAATCCAAGTCAAGTAATATGGGTCGTAGGGAGTACAATAAACTATTTTTTATTAAAAAATAACCAAAAATATTAGTCACCCCTCGTATGGAGATAGCTTATCGCGGGTGGCCCTGCACAAACTTGGTGTTCCTTATATCTATGTCCTAAACAAACCTTCACCAACAAAAAATTATATTGGTGGATCCTCATGCGAAGAAAGCTAGGGGGTAGACCTTCCTAGGGCACACAAACGGATGTTTTTTATAGAGAATGACCCCCGGTGCCCCGGGATCCTACCCAAACTTTCATATGGTGGTAGGAAACATGCATGTAGACCTAGGATACATGTAAAAGTGTTTTAGAAGTCCCATATATGCAAGACATATCTCCCCGGTGTGAGGTTCTTCACATTCAGGCGATAACACTTAGCAGATTCCTCGACCTATAGGGGGAATGTCCCGCTGCGTGTATACCGGGGGCTAGAATGTGCCACGGGGTACCAAAGTTACCTTTCCTTGTATCTATGTCCTAAACAAACCTTAACCAACAAAAAATTACATTGATGGAACCTCGTGCGGAGAGCGCTAGGGGGTAGACCTTCCCGGGGCCCGCAAACGGGTGTTTTCGATGGAGAATGACCCTCGAAGCCCTAGGAGCCCACCCAAACTTTCATGTGGTGCTAGGAAACATGCATGTAGACCTAGCATACATGTAAAAATGTTGTAGAAGTCCATATATGCAAGACATATCTCCCCGAAGTGAGGTTCTTCACATTCAGGCGATAACACTTAGCAGATTCCTCAACCTATAGGGGAAATGTCCCGATGCATGTATACCGGGGGCTAGACTGTGCCACAGGGTACCAAAGTTGGTTTTCCTTGTATCTATGGACTAAACAAACCTTAACCAACAAAAAATTACATTGGTGGAACCTCGTGCGGAGAAAGCTAGGGGTAGACCTTCCCAGGGCGCGCAGACGGGTGTTTTCGAAGGAGAATGACCCCCGGAGCCCCGGGATCCCACCCAAACTTTCACGTGGTGCTAGGAAACATGCATGCAGACCTAGGATATAGGTAAAGTGTTTTATAAGTCCCATATAAGCAAGACATATCTCCCCCGTGTGAGGTTCTTCATATTCAGGCGATAACGCTTAGTAGATTCCTCGACCTATAGGGGGAAATGTCCTGCTGCGTGTATACCAGGGGCTAGAATGTGCCACAGGGTACCAAAGTTGGTTTTTCTTGTATCTATGGACTAAACAAACCTTAACCAGCAAAAAAGTACATTGGTGGAACCTCGTGCGGAGAAAGCTAAGGGGTAGACCTTCCCTGGGCCCGCAGACGGGTGTTTTCGAAGGAGAATGACCCCCGGATCCCAGGGAACCCACCCAAACTTTCATGTGGTGCTAGGAAACATGCATGTAGACCTAGGATACATTTAAAAGTGTTTTAGAAGTCCCATATATGCAAGACGTATCTCCCTGGTGTGAGATTCTTCACATTCAGGCGATAACACTTAGTAGATTCCTCGACCTATAGGGGGAAATGTCCCGCTGCGTGTATACCGAGGGCTAGAATATGCCAAAGGGTAACAAAGTTGGTTTTCCTTGTATCTATGGACTAAACAAACCTTAACCAGCAAAAAAGCACGTTGGTGGAACCTCGTGCGGAGAAAGCTAGGGGGAAGACCTTCCCTGGGCCCGCAGACGGGTGTTTTTGAAGGAGAATGACCCCTGGAGCCCCGGGAACCCACCCAAACTTTCATATGGTGCTAGGAAACATGCATGTAGATCTAGGATACATGTAAAAGTGTTTTAGAAGTCCCATATATGCAAGAAGTATCTCACCGGTGTGAGGTTTTTCACATTCAGGCGATAACGCTTAGTAGATTCCTCGACCTATAGGGGGAAATGTCCCGCTGTGTGTATATTGGGGGCTAGAATGTGCCATAGTGTACCAAAGTTGGTTTTCCTTGTATCTATTGTGGCATCCCGCAAAACCACTACTAGAAAATCGCGTTGAATTTGTGCATTGCATCGTCATCATCATGCATTGTTTGCATAAAACTATTTTCGCAAAGCATGTTTTGTTTTCTAAAACGCCCCATCTTTATTCAAACATCAAAACCGGGTCTCCGGATTATTTTGTTTGTCTGCTATCGGTTTGCAGAAGCTGTGTTCAAACAAATAAAATTTTAAATTATTTTAATGGGGCAGTCGAACGGGCCGAATCGACCCGAACGACTACCCCAGAATTATAAACGGTCCAACTAATTCCTAAACCTACCCAACCTAATCTACCCACACCCCCTCCATATCACCCCACCCAATCCCCACCTGACACCTCACCCTCTCCCCATCCCCAACCAACCAGAAGCTGCCACCTACCCCACTCCCTCTCTACACCTAGGCTAAACCCACCCCACTACTCACACTCCACCAACCCACCCAGCAGCACACACCCCGCACGCCACAGCCCGCGCGGCCACACCCCACACTGCCTGTGGCCCCGGTTCCCCCCTGGCCCGCTCCTGGTCCCACGCCCTGTCCCCGCACTCGTCCCCACGCGACCGCCCAACCCCGCTCCCTCAGCACACCGCCCCTCCCCGCGCGCGCCTCACCTCTCTCTCTCTGCGGCGCGTCGCCGCCGGCAAGCGCCCCTGCCCCCGCCCTCTGCGACCCAGCCCGCGAGCTCGCCTCCCCGTCTGCTCACCACCGCGCCCGGTCGCGCCTGCGTCTTCCCTCTCGCCGGCGACCCCGCACCTCTCCACCGCGCTCTGCCTCCACCCCAACACGAGCCGCTCCGTTCGTCGCCCTCCGTCCCGCGCCTCCGACGCCCGCCTCGCCCAGGGCCCTGCCCCAGTCGTCCGCGCCGCATCTCCCCCCTCCCGCAGCTCCTCCCGCGCCGTGGCTCCCTGCCCGCCTCCGTCCCGCTCCGGCCGCGGAGCCCTCCACCACGCCTGGCGCACCGTCTCCCACCGCCGCCCTCGCGCCGGCCATCTCCCCCAGGCAGCAGCAGCTCGCCGCGGTGCCCCGCCTCCTCCTCGCGCGGGCCGTCTCGCCTCCGACCTCGTCCTCCGCCCTGCGCCGCCGGCTCTGCTCCTCCCGCCGGCCATGTCCTCCCGTGCGCGCGCTCGCCGCGCCTCTCCTTCCCTCTCTCCGGTGGCTCCCCTCCTCGAGCTGCGCCGCCCCGGCCCGTGCTCGCCGCGTCCGCCCCAGTCTGACCCGCGGCGATCCCTGGCTCTCCCCTCTTTGCCAGCGGTCACAGGAGCTCGCTCAGGCCGCCACCTCGTCGGCCTTTGCCTGTTGTCACGACCCATCTTGGCCTCGGGCCTGCGCCGTCCTGCATGCCACCCATCGCCGTCGTCGTCGATGTCTGGTTCCCAGCTTTCGTCGCTGCAGCGGAGCGAGTTTGGCCACGCGTGTACTTGCCTTTCTTTTGGCCTAGTGGCGCAGGTGGCTACTCGTGTATCTGGTGATGTGAAGATGTGGTAGTAGTGTGGTACTGCTACGTGCTTACCCCTACACAAGTTCGACAACGTCTCACAAGGATTCAATGAACCACCGGCGCCCTGAAATACAAGACTGGTCCATCGGTACGCCAAGTTCGCCGAGTTCAGGGACCTTCAAGATCTCCGTCACGGACACGACATGTACTTCCCTGGGACGCCATGACTGGGACCCCGGACCCGAAGGCCACATGGGACGACAAGTACTCCGACATGGACCCGATTGAAGCAAACCCGAAGACGGTAGATGCGACAAGTACTTCCCCAGATCCGATGCCCGAGGACCACGGATGCGACAATGTCTACCTCACGGAACACCGAGAACTTCCCACCCGGAACGCCAAGACCGATCTGATTCGAGGACCCGACAAGACCTTCGCGACGACAAGAACGGCATCGACCCGGAAGAACCCGACGCGCCCCGACACCGACCCAAGTCCCGCACCCGGACGCGCCAAGACCTACCTCCGTGGTCCGAGAACGTCCCCGCCGAGACCGTTCCGTCGAACCCGGGACCCTGAGACCGACCCCGAACCCCGGAACCCCAAGCTCTGCCGAACCCTAATGTGTGAACCCTTTCCGAAAACCCTATTTTATAATATAATCCAACTTGTTGCATATAAATTGTTCATGCATGCATATTTGTGTGGTTTGGGGGCCTTATGCCGATTCACCTACTAATTAAATATGGGGCCCATATGCGGGCAAATCTAGTCTCATATTGGCCTCATTTAAATTTGTGTAGCGAACCCGCTGCTATCTCCTGCCATGTTAATCAACATTTAATTTGTGGGGTAGATAAATAACTTGAACCATCTAAGTAATTGCCGGGACCCCGGTTCCGCTTAATATTGACCTAATTGCATCGCACCTTTGCCATGTCCTGCATCATACATGCATCATGCCGATCTCCTGACGTTGTATTAAATATTGCATCCGGTGTTATTCTAGTGTTTTACTTCTTCGCGGAGAAGGCCGTTGAGTTGATGTGAGCTTCGCCCCGATCTTCGGTTGAACCTTCGGCAATGTTTCCAGGCGAGCATCTCCCCCTTTCTACCTATCTTACTTTTATAGTATTTATTCCTCCTGTTGATCTATTGCTATCTGTGTTGCGATGCTTTAGTTTCCGTACCTGTGATATACCGAGCAGCCCTATATTTCCTTGGACACATCCTATTACCTGTTGTTTGGTAGATAGTTGGACTTGCGCGTCGTAGTCGCTTGCTCAAGTGATGTTGCGTGTCGTTCAGTGCCACAGTTGTTGGAGTAATGCCGCATGTTGATGTTGGAGATGATCATAGTTTTACTTATCGTTCACTTTAATTCCTGTTTAACAACTAAAATTGAAGTAAGCAGAGGCATCGGTGGGTGATAGATAATATTTGGTTTCCGAACGCCCACTTGTGTCCCGTAGGACCCCGAGTACTTGATACCTGTTCCTTGTTTTATCGCGCTACCCACATACGGGGAGTATGGGCCCCCCTTAGCCAGAGCTTGATTCAGTCTTATTTCTTGGGGCCACAAACTAGTTTGAGGTTTTATTTACTATCCTGTACTTATGCCATGCTACTTCTGTATTTACGATTGTGCGAGGAGCACACTGCACTGTTTAGGTAAGCGGAGTGTTTTCGCGGTATCGACAAGCCCAGCCACACTTTCGGGTTCCCAGTCGTTTACAGCCATTGACGCAAACCTTGAGTCCGTCTCGAAGCTAGCTTACTTCGTTGCGGGTCTACTCAATGGGGTGGCCCCCTGAAATATTTCTGAATCTTGTGATTGCTCTGTCGTGAAGACCTCGTTGGGTTTTGATTTGGTTTTTCCGAGGTTGATCGTGTGTGTGTTGCTATTTGTGCACCCCGGCCGGGTTAAAACTTTCTGAAAGCCGTGTCCGCGGTTATGGACGACTTGGAGCACACTATCTCGACCATAGACAAGCATAACTAAAGTTTATTGCTATAAATTTGACTTTATAATGACTAGTAATCAGCTCCACTATAATGGAATGGCTAATTAATACTGCCCACAATTGCTTGTTGGAGTGTCGCTTGCGACCATTGTACCTGACTAGTAAGTATTGCAACTACAACGGAATGGCTGAATAAAAGTACCAACAACTGTTGGGTTTTGGGTTATCTCATGCTATCTATATCTGATTAGTAAGTGTTGCAACTATAACGGAATGATTAACTAAAAGTGCCCACTGTTTATCTTATCAGGATGATTATCTATACCTGACTAGTAATTGCTACAACGAAAACTGAATAAATAAAACTGCCAACTGTGTGAGTTCCTCGGTTGACTTCCTCGTTTGGTCTCGAGGGGGAAACACCAGGATGAGTACGTTTGGTGTTAGCTTCAGGTTGGATCCGGATAGGTCATTCTTATCCCTCTATGATAACCGCCAGTTGTATCGAGTCTCTATAGGTTGTTTAGTGCATGCTGCCGCTGCCGCTCAGTCCACCATACCTATGTAGGCGAGGACCGCCGAATTCTAGTCTCGCCGTGTACTGGCCTCAGTACTGACGCTCCTCTTTTCCTTTGCCCTTTGTCGGCACCCCTTTTGTTTAAGCAGGTTTTGAGATCGACGTCGTTAGCAGGGTTACCCTTCCGGCTTGGCCTGGGCAGGGTTATGGACGCCATTGGTTATTCTTCAGGGCTCTCGGCCCCATTTGCATCTTGTCCGTAGCTGGACGCTATATCGTTCTCAAGGTGATTTGGATCTTTGTACTGTATATCTGTATTCTTGACTCATTGAGTCGCTGTTATATATATATATCTGTTCTGTGGGTCCCATCGAGGACTGTTGTGTAATGTTATTACTTCGTATTCCTGGTGGGCACCTTTGAATCATTTCTATGCGGGTTTGGCGGGTTTCGCTAAAACTTGCATAGGTCCGATTCTGAGGGTGTTACATCTATGTCCTAAACAAACCTTAACTAGCAAAAAAATACGTTGGTGGAACCTCGTGCGGAGAAAGCTAGGGGGTAGACCTTCCCGGGGCCCGCACACGGGTGTTTTCGATGGAGAATGACCCCCGGAGCCCTGGGATCCCACCCAAACTTTCCTGTGGTGCCAGGAAACATGCATGTAGACCTAGGATACATGTAAAAGTGTTTTAGAAATCCAATATATGCAAGACGTATATCCTCGGTGTGAGGTTCTTCACATTCAGGTGATAACGCTTAGCAGATTCCTCGACCTATAGGGGGAAATGTCCCGCTGCGGGTATACCGGGGGCTAGAATGTGACACGGGGTACCAAAGTTGGTTTTCCTTGTATCTATGGACTAAACAAACCTTAACCAACAAAAAAGTACATTGGTGGAACCTCGTGCGGAGAAAGCTAGGGGTAGACATTTCGAGGGCCCACAAGGGGTGTTTTCGAAGGAGAATGACCCTCGGAGCCCCGGGAGCCCACCCAAACTTTCATGTGGTGCTAGGAAATTTGCATGTAGACCTAGCATACATGTAAAACTGTTTTAGAAGTCCCATATATCCAAGACGTATCTCCCCCGTGTGAGGTTCTTCACATTCAGGCGATAACGCTTAGCAGATTCCTCGACCTATAGGGGGAAATGTCCCGCTGCGTGTATATCGGGGGCGAGAATGTGCCACAGTGTACCAAAGTTGGTTTTCCTTGTATCTATGGACTAAAAAAACCTTAACCAGCAAAAAAGTACATTGGTGTAACCTCGTGCGGAGAAAGCTAGGGGTAGACCTTCCCTAGGCCCGCGGACGGGTGTTTTCGAAGGAGAATGACCCCCGGAGCCCCAGGAACCCACCCAAACTTTCATGTGGTGCTACAAAACATGCATGTAGACCTAGGATACATTTAAAAGTGTTTTATAAGTCCCATATATGCAAGACGTATCTCCCCGGTGTGAGGTTCTTCACATTCAGGCAATAACACTTTGTAGATTCCTCGACCTATAGGGGGAAAGTCCCGATGCGTGTATACTGGGGGCTAGAATGTGCCACTGGGTACCAAAGTTGGTCTTCCTTGTATCTATGGACTAAACAAACCTTAACCAGCAAAAAAGTACATTGGTGGAACCTCGTGCGGAGAAAGCTAGGGGGTAGACCTTCCCAGGGCCCGCGGACGGGTGTTTTGGAAGGAGAATGACCCCCGGAGCCCCGGGAACCCACCCAAACTTTCATATGGTGCAAGGAAACATGCATGTAGACCTAGGATACATGTAAAAGTGTTTTAGAAGTCCCATATATGCAAGACGTATCTCCCCGGTGTGAGGTTTTGCACATTCAGGCGATAACGCTTAGGAGATTCCTCGACCTATAGGGGGAAATGTCCTGTTGCGTGTATACCGGGGGCTAGAATGTGCCACAGCGGTACCAAAGTTGGTTTTTCTTGTATCTATGGACTAAAGAAACCTTAACCAATAAAAAATTACGTTGGTGGAACCTCGTGCGGAGGAAGCTAGGTGGTAGACCTTCCCAGGGCCCGCAGACGGGTGTTTTCGAAGGAGAATGACCCCCGGAGCCCCGGGAGCCCACCCAAACTTTCATGTGGTGCTAGGAAACATGCATGTAGACCTAGGATACATGTAAACGTGTTTTAGAAGTCCCATATATGCAAGACGTATCTCCCCGGTGTGAGGTTCTTCACATTCAGGCGATAACACTTAGCAGATTCCTCAACCTATAGGGAGGAATGTCCCGCTGGGTGTATACCGGGGGCTAGAATGTGCCACAGGGTACCAAAGTTGGTTTTCGTTGTATCTATGGCCTAAACAAACCTTAACAAAAAAAGTACATTGGTGGAACCTCGTGCGGAGAAAGCTAGGGGGTGACATTCCCAGGGCCCGCAGATGACTGTTTTCGATGAAGAATAACCCCCGCATGCGATAATACTTAGAGAAGTGGTGGACGTGACACTGGGAAACTCCCGCTACGGGTCCAACGAGGGGAAACCGGTGGAATATTGGGCCCAACATTGGTATTCTATGTAGATGTGGCCTAAACAAACAAAATATCACATTGCACAACCCTCGTACGAAGAGAGCTAGGGGTAGATCCCCGGTTGCCCCAAAGACACTAGGGTTTCGACGGGAGACCGCCGCTGGAGCACCGGAATCCGACCAAAACACATAATTATAGTGTGCTGGCCAAACCATATAATTAAAGTGTCCATAGATGCAATATGGGTTATATTTGAGATAAAATATGTGCTAAAAGAAAACAAAGGCAAAGAAGAGGTGGAAGTGGCAATAAACAGGTCTTTGCCGTGTGTGGTGCACGGCAAAGGCTCTGTTGCCGTGGGCGGTGCACGGCAAAGATATCTTTTTCGTGTAGAGTACACGGCAAACCCCCTCCCTCGTTGAACGAAACTCGCGGAAATATTTCGCGCTTTGAATAAAATAAACGGCGCGAATGTTTCGTGCGTTGAATAAAATAAATAGCGGGAATATTTTGCGCGAAATAGAAATTTGCAATTCAAAACTTTGCTGTGCCTGACGGTGAGACACACGGCAAAGCCCTGCCAGTCAGCTGCGCGATATGGTGGGCCAATAAAGACAGTGTGCCGTGCGATTTCTTTGCCGTGGGTATGTTTTGGCCTTTGCCGTGAATTTATTCTTTGCCGTGTGTCTTCACTAAGCTTTGCCGTGAGGATTTGAGCTGCCGTGTATTCTCCATTGTGCTGCTGTGCAGTTCTTCTTTGCCGTGCGTTATGTTATGGGTTTGCACGGCAAAGAGATCGTTGCCGTGCATCGACGCACGGCAAATCCTCAGTGCACGGCAGCGCCGAATTTTCCCGTAGTGAACGGCCTGGAAAGTTCGGATTAAATTTGTCTAAATTCGGACAAAAACAGGATTATGGAAAGGGTTGGGCCAATTTTTCGGGCGTTCAAACAAAAAAAAACGCCGTGGGAACTGCGTGATCGGCTGGAAAGGCGAGTGGAGATGGTCTAACAATCTCAAACCGTCTTACAATAGGAAACGGAGGGAGTACCATCGAAGGAATCGGTAGCAGTTTGGAAACTCTAATGCGAACTGATTCCTAACTTCCAGCAAAAACGATTTTCTTCTAAACCTCCTCATATGCCACGATACAGGTCCGACGGAAACCAATGTTGGACGCCGATTCCTAGCGCCATCGGTGCCTCTCCAGATTCCAGATCGGAACAGAAGGGAAGTAAAAAACCTGGAGCGGCGATGATGGACGGCACCATCATGGATCGAGATTGGACCGCGCTGCCGGAGGACATCCTGCTCATTGCGATGGCGGCAATGGAGGTCCCCGACATCGTCCGCTCCGGCGCCGTCTGCTCCTCCTGGCGCACCGCGTACGCTCTGTTCCGTCGGCTCCGCCTCCCGACGCCCAAGCAGCCGCCCTGCCTGCTCTACGCGTGCGAGGACTACGGCGCCGACGCCGCCGCCCTCTACTCCCCGTCCAGCAGCACCGCCTTCCGCGTGCCCTTCCCCGGCGGCGTGCTCCCGCGCCACAGCATCCACGGCTCCGCGCACGGGTGGCTGTTCATCCTAGTCGAGGCGGTCAACCCCTACCTACTCAACCCCCTCACCGGCGCCCGGGCCACGCTCCCGCCCTCCAGCACCCTTCGGCGCGTGACGGGCAGCTTCTCGGATGCCGCCGCCGACGGGGGCACGACGTACGCCATCGACTTCGGGTGGAACGGCGCATCGGACGTCCGACGCGCCAATGCGAGGGAGGCGGTACGCTGTCTTTACTACCATGTCGCCATCTCCTCTGTGGGCGAGGGCGGGGCGTGCATCGTCTTGCTCCTGCACACGTTTTACGCAGAGCTCTCCTTCGCCAGGACCGGCGACGACCACTGGACCTCCCTCTCATCGGGGCTGGACGTCGAACCACGGGTCGTATGCTTCCCCGATCACCACGTCGTCGGCGCCGCTCACAACGACAGCGACGGCCTTTTCTATCTGATCGGGGATGCCGGCGGCGTGTACGCTCTGGACCTGAACATGCAGTGCCCGGTTTCGCGGCCTCTGGCGCTCGAGATGGAAGATGCGCCGGGCCCCTCTAAAACTCACTACCTCGTCTTCAACAGGTCCGACGACCTCTTGCTGGTGTCGCGCCTATGCAAGTGTGTGCAGACTCGCGCTCCGGATACCATATGCTCTAATGGCGTGAGGCGTAAGGGGCCCGCGAGGCAACACAGCAACGCCACGGTTGAGATCGGCGTTTACAAGGTGGACGTCAAGACGAAAAGGCTGGTGAAGCTGCTGATGGGTGTGGGAGACAACGCCATCTTCCTCGGTCACAACTCGCCCCTATGCCTTCCCATCAACGAATACCCCATGTTCACCCGGAACTGTGCCTACCTGACTACCGACAACGACGACATTCTCCATCCTCCGGTTAGGCGAGAGGACATCGGCATCTGGGACTTGGAGAGCCAGAGCATGCAGAATCTTCGCCAAGCGTGGCCTCTCCCTCCTTGGCTGCATACACCGGCTCCTGTTTGGATTACACCTTCTCTTTATTAAGATCAAGATGAGCTTTTTTGTATCTTTATTAATTATTATCATGTTTATTATTGCTGCTGCATCATTATTTCAGTTCCCTACAACCTTAACTTTCAGGTGATACTGACTGTAGAGAAACGGAGACTTCATGAAAATCTCTACTTCCCTATCTTTATCTCTTTATAAAATTATTAAGTCATATGAAAAAAAAAGTTAAAATAACAAGGTGAACTCTTAATATTGATCAAATTGGCTTATTATTAAGAAAGAAAGAGGTCGAGAGGAGAACACAGCTTGAGAGCTGGCTAATTGCAATACCACCCGTGCTCTCTCTGGCTGATGAGTCTCTTGGATAACTTCAGATTTTAAAGCTTTATTAGTGCACCAGTAAAAAATAATAAATTTTGGTGTGAAAATTATCAAAACAAACTATCACAGCATCATAGATCTTCAAAAGTTGATACGGAGAAATTTCCGCAAAATAACCATATATATTGTCATTATTCATTTGTATTGGCGATTCTCACACCGTATTTGACCGGCCGACACGAAAACATGTGTGCACCGTCTTTTTTGGACTTTATTTGGCCGCTTGTCAACTACAACGGCTAGAATATAGATATACGATACCGCGATGTAAGCATTATACAGTTTTACACTATTTATAGGGAATGCCTACGTCTCAGGCTATTTCTCAGTCGGCTGACGTGGCTGACTCAATCGAATGGAAACATGCATGCATGGTTTATAAACAAAAAACTGCATGGTTTACAAACAAAAAACTGCAACCAGATGGTTCAATCGAATCTTGGAACTAAAATCCAACGATGAACAAGATGACTATTTCTCAGACGCATGAGAAATAGCAAAACCGCTATTTATACGGTCGTATATGTACGCCGTTTATTGGCGGGTGGCCGTGCGATGTAAGCGCCTTCATGGGCAGAAGGTGATCTGGTAGTTGCTGTTGCCGTTGCAGGCGTGTGTGGCGACGTCGTTAGGGTGGTGATAGGCATCGGGGCAGTTGGCATCCCTGCACTGGAGCGCGACGCCGGTGCTGCAGGAGAAGTCCATGGCGAGGTTGTAGCCGTCGATCACCGAGATGTCGTAGAAGTCCTGGGAGCCGCCGATGGTGTACTCGGCCAGCGTCGCCGGCTGCCCCGAGAGGGTGCAGGACAGCGCGCCGGCGCAATCTCCGGTCGCGCAGCTCCCTCTCCCGTTGCTGAAGGAGCAGCCGGTGCGGCCCCATATCCTGCCGGCGCTGGTGCCCGCGGGCACGTTGATGTTGGACGACTGCTTCGAGTTGAGCTGGGAGCCCCCGCCCACCGGGATGCCCGCCGGCCACACCGTGAAGCCGCAGTTGTTGGTGATGCGGAAGGTGGCCGCGCTGGCACTGGCCGCGAAGACGGCGAGCAGCAGAAACAGCACCGCGGAGGAGGTCGCCAGTTATAGATGCTTAGCTATGGGAGGATGAGTGAATTTTTTAGGATAGAAGCATGCGCTATTTATAGATGGTGGACAAGAAGAAAAGTATAACCATTGAAGCCAAAGCTGGAGAAATTATCTAGATGTCGCCAATATTGGCCGAGAAATTCTGCATGAGTGGACAAGCTGGCAGCAGGTTTGACTAAGACCGGCAGTTAATTATCGTCCAGCAAGAACCAAACAATACGTTGCATTTCTTTCATCAACAACAAAAAATACATTTTCGTGGCTCGAACATTCTGCAAAAGATGCTTCTAGCCCTGTTTGACTGGTTGGAGTCACTTATACGGGTTCGGGTTGGTCAGTGGCGGAGCTAGAACAAAGTGGATCATGATGCACACTTGATGCCACAACAAGTAAAAACTTTTGTTCCAGGGTGCACACAAGGTGAAAATATGACATTTAGCAAAGAAAATATTCTTTTACCCGGGTCCTGTGCACCCCCTGGTCCTAGGGGGATCCGCCCCTGGGGTTGGTAACTCCATACCTGCCTCCGCAAGACCCACTAGGTGCAGCTTCTTACCAGTAACCAGACCTGCGGGTCTAATTTTTTAACAGACTAGTTAAATGCCCGTGCGTTGCTATGGGATTTAAAAAAACCCCAACCACAAATGCTAAAACATAATGAATGTGTATATTTTCCAAAGGCATGATAACAATACACATATCATCCACTTATTATTTTCCGCCAGCCCCTCACTTTCACCTTTCATTGTAGTGTTGTTAGCATACATGACATCACTACGGAACAATAAAAATATGCATACAGACAACCATCAAATTTTCTTATACTATATTGTAAGTATGTACATTGGTACAACTATAATTTTCAAATAATCATCGAGACCCTCTGGTTCTCATCCTCGTCATCTCACTTCTCCATCATTACGGTGTGCCACTATTTTTAACTTTTGTAAATCTCAAGCAATATACACTTAAACAGCAACACAAGAAACTTAGAAGTCTACAATGGCACAAGACATAAATAACCTACTCCCTCCATCTCAAAATAGATGACAGAAATTTGTCTAAATGTAGACATATATATCTTAAGTAATGTCTATACATCCAAATTTAGAAAAATTGATTACTTCTAAACTAATTATAGTAGAGTAAAACAAATTTGCTTCTCAACAATTTTCACTCTTTAGAAACTTGAAACTTGTAGTCCTCACTACAGGTAGTGCTTAGATGTAGGTAACAAACATATGGCTACTTATTACCAGATTTTTTATTGAAGACTTAATGTAAAAAAACCTAAAATTGAAGCATCACGAGTACAAAAAAGACACCATTCAAGTGTCGAAGATATTAGGCCATGATTTAAAATTGTGACATGTTTATATTCAAGAGAACAAATGTAGTACATACTGTTTAAATGTAATAAACATCTTCAGGACCTATGTGTAAGCTAGAAAAAATAAAGAGAAATACAAATTGAGAAAATGAAGAGAAATTACTAAACACGGAAGGAAAAGAGACAAGTATATCTTAAGACCACAAAAATGAGTCATTTATCAATGATCGTGGTGCAACGCCTCAGTGCATTTGCAATGCTGCTATAGTGGTTCCATCTCTCTTAACTGTGCGCTCCCAACATACATCTGTATACAGATTTGCAATTTATAAGAAGATTACCTTATTAAATGAGCGCATATGAACTGGCAAGGTAAAAAGTGTAAATATATAAATTTGAAATAAAAAATAAAAGAGGAAAGGTTCTTCAGGAATGCCTTACTAATACGACTTATTAGCTCCTGTGTCCACAGTTTTGTACAGATACCACTGGTATTCTAGATGAAATGTGATGCAACATACATTGGAAACAACTATGTGCCCCCAAAGTTCATTATACCACATGTGGTTGTAATCATAAAACTCACCAGCTCGGTTTTCAGTGATCCCAAGTTCTTCCCAACATCAATATCGGACACATCAATGGCTCATTTCTGTTCCCTTACTAACTGAGTAAGCTCCTTGATTTTCTTAACACTTATGTATTTTGTTGATTGTGTTGCAAAGCTATTTGAAAAGCAGATGTTGCCTGCATCAGAACATAATATAAGTACATCAGACGTAATCTTGATCTCATGGACATATTATTAAAAAATGGTTGGTCACAATATAGACAACACATGATTTAACCGGATATATGGCGAGCTTAGTCAGATGAAGGAGAACTTGAGACCTACTTTAAACAATTTAGCCGCAGAGTACAAGCACAATATGTGGATGGATGAAAGTAGCATCAAATAAGGAAGATCATTGTATGGTTCAAATACAAAATAAATTTCTAGCATAGATTGTTTCTTCCGTGATTTATCACTCGCGCTAGTGAACATCAACAGAGTAGTCATGTGATCCACAATTCTACATAATCATATATTTACTGCTAAAACTATGAAACTGAGAGCAAGAATTGTTTCTCAACTTTCTCAAACATAGAAAGGATGGAAATTTGTCCAAAGCTTACACTTCAATTAAGTAAGTAACATAATATTAAAATAAGGCAGGGTAGAATTTCTCCACAATGATCAAAGCTAACAAGGCATTTGTTGTTTACTCTAACCTCCTCGTACTGCTCCATGGCCTACAACATCCATCCTTTCCTGAAATAACCCTATATTATCAAAGAAGATAGGAAGCGGCAGAGTAAATGGCAGCAGAGTGTAGCTTGACATTTATATACCTTCTCCCACAATGACTTGAGTTTTATTGTCTTGTCAGCATTAGCAAGTTCCTTATTAAGCTTAACCATCTGCAGAAATGCAGCGGCTCGGTTGCTAGCAGGGATTTTAGTAAAAAGGATTACCAGCATTTTTCAACGGCTTATAGATACAACAAAATGCATATCAATGAATTATATGATAGATACTCTTAAGTTGCCATTGGCAAACTTTTTGATCTTTAAGGAGGAAAATCCTCCTTTATATTTTTTCTAGCAAACAAGCCTTCCTGTTTGATTTTTATATCCTATATATAACGTATATATATCATGAATTCCAGTTTACCTTCTCAAGCAACATTTACTGAACGCTTTATGGACACTTCACGTGACGTGTGTTTTTTAAATATATATGCAGTTTGTTTCCCACCCCACCCCCATGTCTCTCACCTGAGGGCCAACGTAAATACAAAGGCACGATAAGCTATGAAATATTGAAATTCGTGTACATACTTTCAAAAACTTAAGAACCAATGCTCCTTCCTCGGACTTACTATTTAGTGTCACAAAGAACAAACAAAACTATCTCATTCCTGTCCGACAAAATAATTTTCAATGATCCAGCACCAGATAAATTTTGGGACCACTGCAGTTACTAAGAAGTTCTTACCCAAAAAGGAAGTACAATTTCTGCAGGAGGAACACCTGATACACTATCGGAATAACATCCATCGATAGAATGGCATAGATCCTTCTATTTACAGTTATCTATCTCTGGCAGGATCCATCACTACACTGGCCAAAATAAATAAATTATTTGTGCCAGAGAAACATCACATATGTAACTGCAACAACAAGATGCTACAATATCAACTAACTATATTGGGAAGAGATCCATGACCAAAGTGAAAAAACGAAAATCCTTATCAATCGGTGAAGTTATACTAAACAAATTAAGCATCCCATAAATGAAGCAGATCTCAATGGATTTTACACCTAAGATATAGTCATAAATAGTGCAATCAACAAGAAAAAATTGTTCTGGAAATACACTAACAATGTCTTGGCAATACAAAAACATACCAGCCCATCGGCTGTACCAGTCGAACTCAACATTACCCATCTCAACTATGAGTTGCTCGTGCCATCATTTTAATTAATTCAAACAATTATACCCTGATAGATCCGATCGCCGCCGACAACAAATGGAAATACATATGACAATATCAACAATCGCTTGTCAATCCAATCATTCCTCCCTCTGTCATACTCTCAGCTCTACCTTGATCTCCACCACTATAACTCCATTGTGGATCTATGTGCAAAACTCAACTTATAGGAAATAAATGTAAAACTGTGGAAGCCCTCATAATATCATTAATGGAGGTTACTTACCGCAACGCACATGTGGCGCCCCGCAAAACCATTACTAGAAAATCGCGTTGTTTTTGTGCATTGCATCATCATGACCGCATGCTCATGTCATCATGCCGCCTTGCATTTGAGCGTCGTCATGTCATCTTGCATTTGTTTGCATAAAACTATTTTGAAAAGCCTGGTTTTGTTTTCTAAACGCCCCGTCTTTAATTCAAAACCAAAACCCGGGTCTCCGGAATATTTTGTTTCGTCTACCAACGGATTTCAAACGCCCCGTTTAAACAAGTAAAATATTTAATTTATTTTTGGGAGGCAGCCAGCTAGGCCCGAGGGTCCGGCCGGCCACCTCCAAACCCTAGTCTAAAAATATCTAGTCCTAAACTTTTCCCACCTAGTCCTATTCTACCCACCCTTCAGCCACCTCACCCCCTCCAATCCCCTCCCTCCACCTCACCACTCCCTTCCCCCTATCCTATCCTAGCCCGCCACCTCAGCCTCCTGGTCCCACCTCTTCTCCACACCCTCAACCACCTGCCCCAAATCCCACCTGCCTCCACTCCCTCTCTCACCCCAACCCGCAACACACACACGCACACCACACATCCAGCGCGCGCCCCCAGACCCCCACCTACCGCCAGGCCCCACCACCTGTTGAACCCACTCCTGCTCAGCCCCACACCCTCCTGCCCCGCTCCCCGCACGCGACAGGCCCACCCTCGCACCCCCGCTCCTCCTTCGCCTCTCTCTGCTACTCGCCCGGCCGTCGTCCTCCTCGCCTCCGGCCGGAGCCTCGACTCCGCACGTCGGCCTCCTCTGCCGCGCCGTGTGCCACCGCCTGCATCACTCCCCTCGCTCCGCCTCCACCCCGACGGACGCCACCGCCCGCCGCCCTCCAGCGCCGGCCCCGGCCGCGCGACCCTGCCGTCGGCATCGCCATGCCCTCCGCCGCCCGAGCTTCTCCTCGTGCCCCGCCGCCGACGCTCGTCCAGGCCCCGCCGTCGGCCTCGCCCCTCTGCCCCGCCGCGGTTTCCCCGCGTCGCCGGCCGACCTCTCTCCCCTACGCCGCGCTGCGCCTCCTTCCTCCCCTTCGACATCTTCCGCCGCCGCTGCTCTCCTTTCCCCCTGCTCGCCCTGGCAAGGCTTCCTCGCCGCCCTTCCACCCATGGAGCGGACCCCGCCCCCAATCTCACTTCTCTCATGTGCGCCCGCCGGTCCACCATCAAGTGCTCCCTCCTCACCTCGCCTCTCCCTGGACCCTGCCAGGATCCTCCACCCAAGGCCGCCCGTCCTCGCCACCGTCCTCGACTCCCCCTCCTCCGTGTCATCACCCCTGTGGGTTTTCGCAGCCTGCAACATGTGCCGCTCGCTATAGACCCTGCCTCCCCACCTCCTCGTGTCCTCCTGCATTGTGCGCTCGGCCGCTGCCATGACCCGTGCAAGCTCGACCTTGGCTGGCCGCCGCAAGCGTCCCCACCGCCGTCCGCTGCTCCTGGTCGCGCGGCTCCACGTGCCTCCTTTTCTCCCGAGCGCGTTCGCCTGCCACGCCCAATGCCTCCACCTCTCCCTGGCACATCATCGTCGCCCCCCCTGTCGTTGGGCTCGGCCCGCCTCTGCCTTTCTTCCGAGCATGTCCCGTCACTGCCTGGGCCGCGACCGCGCGCCCAGCATCTGCGTGTGTCGCTTCCTGCAACTAATGTGTTTTCCTGGTGCACCTGTTGGCCTAAGTTGGTTTCCTGTGTTGTTCAACACCACACGTACCCCATCGACAAGATCTCTCGAAGACCTGGCATTGTACAAGTTCACCATCGAACAAGGCCCCCTTCGGAAACCACGGGCTCCACTTCCGCTACCAACAATTGAAGCCGGAACTCCATGATGTCCTTCGTGGATTTGATGAACTCGGCGCCAAACCCCGAAGACTGATCCGGATATCCTCGACACGCCAAGGTATCCTCCCCGGAACGCCATGTTCTCCCTCACGGATCCGGTGACCAGAACCCCGAAGACTGATCCCCCGAAGCCCCGGATCCGAAGACCGATCCTAGATGCGAAGACCGATCCCGAACCCCTGGAACCAAGATCTTCGACCCTAATGTGTGACCCCTTTCTGCGCCCCTATTTTTATAAATGAAATACAAACTTGTTGCATATTAAGTTGTCCATGCTTGCATAAATATTTTCATGTGGTTTGGGGGCATTATGCCGATTCACCTCATAATTAAATATGGGGCCATATGCGGGCAAATCTAGTCTAATATTGGCCCCATTTAAATTTGTGTAGCGAACCGATGATACTTTTTGCCATGTTAAGACAACATTTAAAATGCGGGGTATCTAAACAACTTGAACCACTTAAATATTTGTCGGGACCTCGGTTCCGCTTAATATGGCCTAATTGCATCGCATGCTTGCCATGTCATACATCATACATGCATCATGCCCGATCTTCTGTCATAGTATTAAATAGCGCATCCGGTGTTTCTTCTAGTGCTTTGCTTCTTCACGGATTAGGCCGATGAGTTGATGCGAGTGTCGACCCGATCTTCGGATGAACCTTCGGCAATGTTTTCAGGCGAGCACCTCCCCCCTTCTACCTATCTTACTTTTATAGTATTTATTCCCTCCTGTTGATCTATTGCTATCTGTGTTGCGATGCTATAGTTTTCGTACCCGTGGTATCCCTTGCAGCCTTATATTGCCTTGGACACATCCTATTACCTGTTGATTGGTAAATAGTTGGACTCGTGCGTCGTAGTCGCTTGCTCAAGTGCTGTTGCGTGTCGTCAAGTACCACAGTTGTTGGAGTTTTGCCGCATGTTTAATGTTGGATATGATCATGGCTTTAATTATCGTTTAATAACTAAAATTGAAGTAGGTAATGCAGAGGCACAGGTGGGCAATAGATGTTATTTGGTTGTTAACCGTCCACTTGTGTCCCGTCGGACCCCGAGTTCTTGACACCTGTTCCGAGATCGAGCGCGCTAACCACATGTGGGATGTATGGGCACCCCATCGATTTAGTACCTGATTTCAAAGTACTGTACTGGGGGCCACAAGTAGTTTGGGGCTTTATTACTATTCTGTACTTATGCCATGCTTTACTGCTTAATTTAAATTGTGTGATGTACTGCACCTGTACTGTTTAGGATCGTGACCCGTTTTCGCTGTATCGACAAGCCCAGTCACACTTTCGGGTTCCCAGTCGTTTACAGCCGGCTCCACAAACCCTGAGTCCGTCTCGGAGACCGGCCGACTTCGTTGCGGGTAGACTTGGTGGGGTGGCCCCCATGTACTTACTTTGGGTCTGGGAAACGTCATGACTTAGGCCCCGCCGACATACCGATGGGTGTATGTTAATTGATCTGGCAAAAAGGGTCGAAGTGCGTGTGGATACTTTGGTGCACCCCTGCAGGGTTAAATCTTTTCGAAAAGCCGTGTCCGCGGTTATGGACGACTTGGAGCACAGTTCTCGATCATAGACAACTATAACTAAAGTTTATTGTTATAATTTGACTTGTATCTGATATGACTAGTAATCAGCTTCACTACAACGGAATGGCTAAATAAAAGTACCAACAACTGTTAGGTTTGGGGATATCTCATGCTAATTGTATCTGACTAGTAAGTGTTGCAACTAAAACGGAATGTTTAACTAGAAGTGCCCACTGCTTATTCTATCAGGATGACTATCTATACCTGTGGCATCCCGCAAAACCACTGCTAGAAAATCGCGTTGATTTTGTGCATTGCATCGTCATCATCATGCATGGTTGTCTGCATTATTTTGAAAAGCCCAATTTTGATTATACAAATACCCCTCTTTATTTTAAAAGGCAAAACCACGAGTGTATCGGATATTTTGTTTCACCTAAAAACTATTTGCAAAGTGGTTCTGTTTTAAATCAAAGAGAACCAAACAAACACACATTCTAACCAGCCCCCTCTAAATCCTAGTCCCACCCAATCTTTTCCTACCCGCCAACCACAAGCCGCCACCTCACCCTCTCACCCTTTTCCTACCCACCTCACCCATCCAGCCCCCTCTCTCTCTCTTTTCTCACCCCAGTCCCACCTAACCCTCTTCCTCACCCCTCCCTGTCCCGTGGGTCCACGCGGTCAAACCCCCCTGGCCACAAACCGACCCCCCTTGGCCCCACCTGTCAGCTCCCTCTTCTCCCACCAACCGGCCACTCTGGCCCGACCCCACGCGCTCCCTCCTTCCCTCTCTCCCGACGCCGCTCTACTCCCTCCTCTCTGCCCCCCACCCGACCACGCCTCCTCCACCTCCTCGCCGGCGACCGCCCCACCCTCTCCCCAACCTCCCGCCAGCGACCCCCTCCGCCATGCCCCTTCCCTCCGTCCCGCTCCTCCTCGTGGCCTCCGCGCCGGACCCCGGCCCCGCCTCCGGCCACCGCCCTCCTCCCCTAACCTCTCTGCCTCGCCCGCCCCATCCTCACCTTCCCGGCGCGCCGCCCCCGCCCGTTCAAGCTCGCCCTGCCGCCCTCACCATCCGCCGCCGGCGCCGCCCCGGCCGCTCCGACCGCCCCTCACCTCACCGCGCCCCCGACCCGCCTCGAGCTCGTCGCCGCCCGCACCTCCGGCCTCCGCACCTCCGAGCGCGCCGCGCCGCCGGCCGCCCCAGCTCCCCGCCGAGCCGTCTCCTCCGCGCTGTCTCCTCCCCGGCCCGAGCACGCCCCGCCGCCCGCGCCTGCACCCACCGCGTCCGGCCACGGCTCCGCCCGCCCCGCTCCGGCGCGCCGCCGCGGCAGCCGCCTCGCCCCCCAGCGTCTCCGCCCCGCCGCCGCTCGCGTCTGCCGTCCGCGGCCCCGACAACGTCGCCGGTGGTCGCGCCCGAGCTAGCCGAGCCTCGTGTGTGCCGTTCCTCTGCTCTGCAGCTGGCCCGTTTTGGTCTGTATGATCCCCTGTGCGTGTGTGTGAGGGTGCACGTGCCCGTGTATGTGCCCATCCAACCAAACCTCCGTCAAGGAATGAAACAAGCACCACAACGCCAACGACAGATTACCGACAACAAGATCTTCGCCGCGGAATGCCAAGGTCTCCGTCTCGAGCCCGAAGATGCCAAGTTCTTCCTCACGGGAACCGAAGACCCCGAGAGCGAAGCCCGAACCTTGGCGTTTTCATTCTCCTTCCCGGAGTCCGGAGCCCCAAGACCGAACCCGGGCATGCCAATTCTTCAACCCAAAGGACACAGATGCGACAAGTACTTCTTCCCGGATCGGACGCGGAGTAACCCTCGGACGCCAAGATCTCCCTCTCGGACCCGAAGGCGCCAAGACCCCGGACCCCAAGATCTCTGCCGTGAGACGACAAGACCGTCGGCACGACCGACGACCGCGGATGCGACAGGATCGTCCCCAGGACGCCAAGATTGCCACGAGAACGCTCCCATACGCTAACACCGACCCGATGGCGCGGGCTCGACAAGACCCTCGCAACGGCAAGATCGACCCCGTGGGACCCGACAATACCTTCGCGACGACAAGAACGGCATCGACCCGGAAGAACCCGACGCGCCCCGACACGAACCAAGTCCCGCACCCGGACGCGACAAGAACTACCCCCGATATCCGAGCACGACCCCGAAGGCCGAGAACGATCCCGTCGAACCCCAGATCCGAACCTCGCCGATCCGTCGAACCCTGAGACCGACCTCGAACCCCGGAACCCCAAGATCGTCGAGACCCCCCCTCAATGTGTGAACCCCTCTCCGAGAACCCTATTTTTATAAATGGTCCACTATATGAACTGTTGCATCTTAAATTGTCATGCTCGCATCACATCATTGGTTTGGGGGCCTTATGCCGATTCACCTCATAATTAAATATGGGGCCCATATGCGGGCAAATCTAGTCTCATACTGGCCTCATTTAAACTTGTGTAGCGAACCGGTGCTAACTTTTGTCTTGATAAACAACATTTAAATTGCGGGGTTTTCTAAACAACTCGAACCATCTAATTAATTGCCGGGACCCCGGTTCCGCTTAATATTGACCTAATCGCATCGCACCTTTGCCATGTCATCCATCATGCATGCATCATGCCGATCTTCTGCCGTAGAATTAAATAGTGCATCCGGTGTTTCTTATAGTGTTTTGCTTCTTCGCGGATTGGGCCGTTGAGTTGATGTGAGCTTCGCCCCGATCTTCGGTTGAACCCTTCGACAATGTTTTCAGGCGAGCATCTCCCCCTTTCTACCTATCTTACTTTGCTAGTATTTACTTCCCTCCTGTTGATCTTTGCTATCTGTGTTGCGATGCTCTAGATTTCGTACCCGTGATATCCCTTGCAGCCATATATAGCCTTGGACACATCCTATTACCTGTTGTTTGGTAGATAGTTGGACCCGCGTGTCGTAGTCGCCTGCTCAAGTGTTTTGCTTGTCGTCAAGTACCACCTTTGTTGGAGATTTGCCGCATGTTGACGTTGGAGATGATCACGGCTTTAATTATTGTATCACTTTAATTCCTGTTTAACAACTAAAATTGAATTAAGCAGAGGCATCGGTGGGTGATAGGTAAGATTTGGTTTCCGACCGCCCACTTGTGTCCCGTAGGACCCGAGTTCTTGACACCTGTTCCGAGATCGAGCGCGCTAACCACAGGTGGGGAGATATGGGCCCCCATTGATTATTACCTGATTTCAAAGTACTGTACTGGGGGCCACAACTAGTTTGAGGTTTTATTTACTATCCTGTACTTATGCCATGCTTACTGCTTTATTTAAATTGTGCGACAGATAGCACGTGTACTGTTTAGGATCGGGACACGTTTTCGCGGTGTCGACAGTCCCCGTTTGGGGATTTGCTGTCGCTCACTGCCGTCCACCCAAACCCTGAGTCCGTCTCGGAGACCGGCCGACTCCGTTGCGGGTGTCGACTCGGTGGGGTGGCCCCCATGTACTTGCTTTGTGTCTGGGAACGTCGTGACTTAGGCCCCGCCGACATACCGATGGGTGTATGTTAACTGATCTGGCAAAAAGGGTCGAAGTGCCTGTGGATACTTTGGTGCACCCCTGCAGGGTTTAATCTTTTCGAGAAGCCGTGTCCGCGGTTATGGACGACTTGGAGCACAGTGCTTGATCATAGACAACTATAACTAAAGTTTATTGTTATAAATTGACCTGAATCCGATTTGACTAGTAATCAGCTTCACTACAACAGAATGGCTAAGTAAAAGTACCAGCAACTGCTGGGTTTTTGGGTTTATCTCATGCTAAATGTATCTGACTAGTAAGTGATGCCACTATAACGGAATGATTAACTAAAAGTGCCCACTGCTTATTTTATCAGGATGATTATCTATACCTGACTAGTAATTGCTGCAACGATAACCGAATAAGTAAAACTGCCAACGATGTGAGTTCCTCGGTTGACTTCCTCGTTTGGTCTCGAGGGGGAAACACCAGGATGGGTTTGTTTGGTGTTAGTTTCAGTTTGGATCCGAATAGGTCATTCTTACCCCTCTCTGATAACCGCCAGTTGTTTCGAGTCTCTATAGGTTGTTTAGTGCATGCTGCCGCTGCCGCTTCAGTCCACCATACCTATGTAGGCGAGGACCGCCGAATTCTAGCCTCGCCGTGTACTGGCCTCAGTACTGACGCTCCTCTTTTTCCTTCGCCCTTTGTCGGCACCCCTTTTGTTTAAGCAGGTTTTGAGAACGACGCCGTTAGCAGGGTTACCCTTCCGGCTTGGCCTGGGCAGGGTTATGGACGCCATTGGTTATTCTTCAGGGCTCTTAGCCCCATTTGCATCTTGTCCGTAGCTGGACGCTCTATCGTTTTCAAGGTGATTTGGATCTTTGTATTGTATATCTGTTTCTTGACTCATCGAGTCGCTGTATACATATCTGTTCTGTGGGTCCCATCGAGGACTGTTGTGTAATGTTATTACTTCGTTTTCCACCCGCACGAAAGTGCCTGGTGGGCACCTTTGAATCGTTTCTATGCGGGTTTGGCGAATTTTGCGCAAACTTGCATAGGTCCGATTCTGAGGGTGTTACAGAGTGGTATCAGAGCTCAGCAGTTACGATACCCCACAAGTCCAGCCTGTAGGATAACCTAGCTAACGGCCGAAGTAGAGCGTCAAAACTATTTTGCAAAAATCGGTTGGATAGTTCTGATTAGGTCTGATTTTACTCCTTAACCCTCTGCTCTTCTCTTATCCCGACGTGTTTTGAATCCACTCTCTTCTCTCTCTTCGAGTCCAGGATATCTCGTGGTTGGGTTTCCGTCGTACCTTCAGGGTTTCGCTTCCTCCTATGGTAACAGTGTGCTACCAACCGGTGTTCAAGCTGCCTAAGGAATCCATCTACGGTGGTACCATTCTTTGTTCCTTGTTTGTGCCTTCCGGTGTTTTCCGACGCGACGACATCCCCTACGCCAGACCCGATGCAGAGTCTGCATCACTCCTTTGTTTCCGAACCCCGCTTGTCGAGATCTTCAGTCTGATTCCGAGAATGGTTGCACTCTTTTCTACTGATTGTGCGGAGTAATAGTTTGGGTGCGTGATGGATTGGCCCCCATGCCGACTACCCCTTCTATTCGCTTTTGTACATTGAAGTGGATGAGAATGCATCGGTTCCCTCTTTCTATCGAAGCTAGAGGTGGCTTTATTTGTTGATACCTCCACCTTCGTCCTTTGTTCCTCCGGAGTGTTCTCTCGACGATCAGGAACAACGAACCTCTTGTTAGTGGTGTCGCGAGGATCTACACAAAGCGAGAAGACGCAGTTCGCCGACCTTCCTTCCGGTACCATGAGGCGGATCTCGAGGGCGAGATCCCTTGTTAGTGGTGTCGAATTGTGGCATCCCGCAAAACCACTACTAGAAAATCGCGTTGATTTTGTGCATTGCATCGTCATCATCATGCATGGTTGTCTGCATTATTTTGAAAAGCCCAATTTTGATTATACAAATACCCCTCTTTATTTTAAAAGGCAAAACCACGAGTGTATCGGATATTTTGTTTCACCTAAAAACTATTTGCAAAGTGGTTCTGTTTTAAATCAAAGAGAACCAAACAAACACACATTCTAACCAGCCCCCTCTAAATCCTAGTCCCACCCAATCTTTTCCTACCCGCCAACCACAAGCCGCCACCTCACCCTCTCACCCTTTTCCTACCCACCTGCCACCTCACCCATCCAGCCCCCTCTCTCTCTCTTTTCTCACCCCAGTCCCACCTAACCCTCTTCCTCACCCCTCCCTGTCCCGTGGGTCCACGGGGTCAAACCCCCCCTGGCACCCCCCCTGGCCACAAACCGACCCCCCTTGGCCCCACCTGTCAGCTCCCTCTTCTCCCACCAACCGGCCACTCTGGCCCGACCCCACGCGCTCCCTCCTTCCCTCTCCCCCGACGCCGCTCTACTCCCTCCTCTCTGCCCCCCACCCGACCACGCCTCCTCCACCTCCTCGCCGGCGACCGCCCCACCCTCTCCCCAACCTCCCGCCAGCGACCCCCTCCGCCATGCCCCTTCCCTCCGTCCCGCTCCTCCTCGTGGCCTCCGCGCCGGACCCCGGCCCGCCTCCGGCCACCGCCCTCCTCCCCTAACCTCTCTGCCTCGCCCGCCCCATCCTCACCTTCCCGGCGCGCCGCCCCCGCCCGTTCAAGCTCGCCCTGCCGCCCTCACCATCCGCCGCCGGCGCCGCCCCGGCCGCTCCGACCGCCCCTCACCTCACCGCGCCCCCGGCCCGCCTCGAGCTCGTCGCCGCCCGCACCTCCGGCCTCCGCACCTCCGAGCGCGCCGCGCCGCCGGCCGCCCCAGCTCCCCGCCGAGCCGTCTCCTCCGCGCCGTCTCCTCCCCGGCCCGAGCACGCCCCGCCGCCCGCGCCTGCACCCACCGCGTCCGGCCACGGCTCCGCCCGCCCCGCTCCGGCGCGCCGCCGCGGCAGCCGCCTCGCCCCCCAGCGTCTCCGCCCCGCCGCCGCTCGCGTCTGCCGTCCGCGGCCCCGACAACGTCGCCGGTGGTTGCGCCCGAGCTAGCCGAGCCTCGTGTGTGCCGTTCCTCTGCTCTGCAGCTGGCCCGTTTTGGTCTGTATGATCCCCTGTGCGTGTGTGTGAGGGTGCACGTGCCCGTGTATGTGCCCATCCAACCAAACCTCCGTCAAGGAATGAAACAAGCACCACAACGCCAACGACAGATTACCGACAACAAGATCTTCGCCGCGGAATGCCAAGGTCTCCGTCCCGAGCCCGAAGATGCCAAGTTCTTCCTCACGGGAACCGAAGACCCCGAGAGCGAAGCCCGAACCTTGGCGTTTTCATTCTCCTTCCCGGAGTCCGGAGCCCCAAGACCGAACCCGGGCATGCCAATTCTTCAACCCAAAGGACACAGATGCGACAAGTACTTCTTCCCGGATCGGACGCGGAGTAACCCTCGGACGCCAAGATCTCCCTCTCGGACCCGAAGGCGCCAAGACCCCGGACCCCAAGATCTCTGCCGTGAGACGACAAGACCGTCGGCACGACCGACGACCGCGGATGCGACAGGATCGTCCCCAGGACGCCAAGATTGCCACGAGAACGCTCCCATACGCTAACACCGACCCGATGGCGCGGGCTCGACAAGACCCTCGCAACGGCAAGATCGACCCCGTGGGACCCGACAAGACCTTCGCGACGACAAGAACGGCATCGACCCGGAAGAACCCGACGCGCCCCGACACGAACCAAGTCCCGCACCCGGACGCGACAAGAACTACCCCCGATATCCGAGCACGACCCCGAAGGCCGAGAACGATCCCGTCGAACCCCAGATCCGAACCTCGCCGATCCGTCGAACCCTGAGACCGACCTCGAACCCCGGAACCCCAAGATCGTCGAGACCCCCCCTCAATGTGTGAACCCCTCTCCGAGAACCCTATTTTTATAAATCGTCCACTATATGAACTGTTGCATCTTAAATTGTCATGCTCGCATCACATCATTGGTTTGGGGGCCTTATGCCGATTCACCTCATAATTAAATATGGGGCCCATATGCGGGCAAATCTAGTCTCATACTGGCCTCATTTAAACTTGTGTAGCGAACCGGTGCTAACTTTTGTCTTGATAAACAACATTTAAATTGCGGGGTTTTCTAAACAACTCGAACCATCTAATTAATTGCCGGGACCCCGGTTCCGCTTAATATTGACCTAATCGCATCGCACCTTTGCCATGTCATCCATCATGCATGCATCATGCCGATCTTCTGCCGTAGAATTAAATAGTGCATCCGGTGTTTCTTCTAGTGTTTTGCTTCTTCGCGGATTGGGCCGTTGAGTTGACGTGAGCTTCGCCCCGATCTTCGGTTGAACCCTTCGACAATGTTTTCAGGCGAGCATCTCCCCCTTTCTACCTATCTTACTTTGCTAGTATTTACTTCCCTCCTGTTGATCTTTGCTATCTGTGTTGCGATGCTCTAGATTTCGTACCCGTGATATCCCTTGCAGCCATATATAGCCTTGGACACATCCTATTACCTGTTGTTTGGTAGATAGTTGGACCCGCGTGTCGTAGTCGCCTGCTCAAGTGTTTTGCTTGTCGTCAAGTACCACCTTTGTTGGAGATTTGCCGCATGTTGACGTTGGAGATGATCACGGCTTTAATTATTGTATCACTTTAATTCCTGTTTAACAACTAAAATTGAATTAAGCAGAGGCATCGGTGGGTGATAGGTAAGATTTGGTTTCCGACCGCCCACTTGTGTCCCGTAGGACCCGAGTTCTTGACACCTGTTCCGAGATCGAGCGCGCTAACCACAGGTGGGGAGATATGGGCCCCCATTGATTATTACCTGATTTCAAAGTACTGTACTGGGGGCCACAACTAGTTTGAGGTTTTATTTACTATCCTGTACTTATGCCATGCTTACTGCTTTATTTAAATTGTGCGACAGATAGCACGTGTACTGTTTAGGATCGGGACACGTTTTCGCGGTGTCGACAGTCCCCGTTTGGGGATTTGCTGTCGCTCACTGCCGTCCACCCAAACCCTGAGTCCGTCTCGGAGACCGGCCGACTCCGTTGCGGGTGTCGACTCGGTGGGGTGGCCCCCATGTACTTGCTTTGTGTCTGGGAACGTCGTGACTTAGGCCCCGCCGACATACCGATGGGTGTATGTTAACTGATCTGGCAAAAAGGGTCGAAGTGCCTGTGGATACTTTGGTGCACCCCTGCAGGGTTTAATCTTTTCGAGAAGTCGTGTCCGCGGTTATGGACGACTTGGAGCACAGTGCTTGATCATAGACAACTATAACTAAAGTTTATTGTTATAAATTGACCTGAATCCGATTTGACTAGTAATCAGCTTCACTACAACAGAATGGCTAAGTAAAAGTACCAGCAACTGCTGGGTTTTTGGGTTTATCTCATGCTAAATGTATCTGACTAGTAAGTGATGCCACTATAACGGAATGATTAACTAAAAGTGCCCACTGCTTATTTTATCAGGATGATTATCTATACCTGACTAGTAATTGCTGCAACGATAACCGAATAAGTAAAACTGCCAACGATGTGAGTTCCTCGGTTGACTTCCTCGTTTGGTCTCGAGGGGGAAACACCAGGATGGGTTTGTTTGGTGTTAGTTTCAGTTTGGATCCGAATAGGTCATTCTTACCCCTCTCTGATAACCGCCAGTTGTTTCGAGTCTCTATAGGTTGTTTAGTGCATGCTGCCGCTGCCGCTTCAGTCCACCATACCTATGTAGGCGAGGACCGCCGAATTCTAGCCTCGCCGTGTACTGGCCTCAGTACTGACGCTCCTCTTTTTCCTTCGCCCTTTGTCGGCACCCCTTTTGTTTAAGCAGGTTTTGAGAACGACGCCGTTAGCAGGGTTACCCTTCCGGCTTGGCCTGGGCAGGGTTATGGACGCCATTGGTTATTCTTCAGGGCTCTTAGCCCCATTTGCATCTTGTCCGTAGCTGGACGCTCTATCGTTTTCAAGGTGATTTGGATCTTTGTATTGTATATCTGTTTCTTGACTCATCGAGTCGCTGTATACATATCTGTTCTGTGGGTCCCATCGAGGACTGTTGTGTAATGTTATTACTTCGTTTTCCACCCGCACGAAAGTGCCTGGTGGGCACCTTTGAATCGTTTCTATGCGGGTTTGGCGAATTTTGCTCAAACTTGCATAGGTCCGATTCTGAGGGTGTTACAATACCTGACTAGTAATTGCTGCAACGATAACTGAATAAATAAAACCGCCAACCGTGTGAGTTCCTCGGTTGACTTCCTCGTTTGGTATCGAGGGGGAAATTCCAGGATGGGTATGTTTGGTGGTAGTATCAGGTTGGTTCCGAATAGGTCTTTCCTACCCCTCTCTGATAGCCGTTAGTTGTATCGAGTCTCTATAAGTTGTTTAGTGCATGCTGCGCTGCCGCTCAGTCCACCATACCTATGTAGGCGAGGACCGCCGAATTCTAGTCTCGCTGTGTACTGGCCTCAGTACTGACCGCTCTCTCTTTTTCCTTTGCCCTTTGTCGGCACCCCTTTTGTTTTAGCAGGTTTCGACGTCGTTAGCAGGGTTACGCTTTGTGGCATCCCGCAAAACCACTACTAGAAAATCGCGTTGAATTCGTGCATTGCATCGTCATCATCATGCATTGTTTGCATAAAACTATTTCGCAAAGCCCGTTTTGTTTTCTAAAACGCCCCACCTTTGTTCTAATGCAAACCCCGGGTCTCCGGATTATTTTGTTTTGTTGCTATCGGGCTGCAAACGGTCCAATTAAATTAAATAAAATATTAAGTTATTTTAGTAGGGGCAGTCGAACGGGCCGTATCGACCCAAACGACCACCCCCGTTTTCTATAATCGGCCCACCCCTTATTCCTAAACCTACCAACTAATCTACCCCAACCCAGCCTGCCACCTCACCCGGACCAATCCTTGACCGCCACCTCACCTACCCTTTCCCCCTAGCCAATCAGGCTATGCCACCTAGACTACCTCACCCCCACTCCCCTCCACCTCACCCACTCAACCCACCCTACCACACACGCCTGCCACCACCCACAACACCACGCGCGCAGCCAGTCTCCCATCCTCTGCCCCTCTCCCCTCACTGACCCCTGGGTCCCACCCGACCTGCCGGTCCCCAACCCGCGCGCCAGCACACACACCCCACCTGCCTAGGCCAACCCCCACACACCGGATCCACCCCCTGCCAGCCGACCCACCTCCCATCTAATCCCTGTCCCGCGGGACCCGCCCGGACCCCACTCACACCCTGCCCCTCCCCTCTCGGTACACGCACGCACGCACGCAACCCACATGCGCCGACCCCACTCCGCTGGCCCACCTCCTTTTCCTCTCTCCTCCTGCCCCGCTTCGCCCGCCTCCCTCACGCGCTCGTCTCCCACCCCGACGCGCCGCTCTCGCCTCGCCACCTACCTCGCGCGGACGCCCCTCCTCCCTCTCTGGCGCCAGCGCCGCCACCCTCCGACGCGTCCGCCACCGCTCGCCTCCCTCCTCCGGCCGAGCTCGCCCCGAACACCCCTCGCCACCCGTCGCTCCCCCTCCTCGTTCCCGTTCCCGCCGGAGGCCGCCGCCGCCCGATGGCACCGCCTCCTCCCGCGCTCGCCCTTCCCCGCCCCACCGTCCTCCGGCCCGCGTCGCCATGCTCCTCCTCCTCTCCGGCCGAGCCCGCGCCTCCCGGTCCCTCCGCGTCGAGCTCTTCGCCGCCCCGCGTGGCCCAAGCACCGCCCTCCCCTCAGGCGTCTGCGCCGCCGCGCTTCGCCGTCGCCCGAACCCGCGCCGCCCCGCCCGCATCCGCATCGCCGCCTCGCCCCTCCTCTCCGTCGGCGCGTCCCCGCCTCCGACGCTCGCCGCCCCACCACGTTCCTCCCCAGCAAGCCCCGGCCACGGCCCGCCCCTGGCCTGCGCCGCCGTGTCCTGCGCCCTCCCCTCCGCCGCTGCGCCCGGCCAGCGCGCCGGCTCTCCCCCCCGCCTGGCCCGCGTCCCCGCCGAGCTCCGCCGCCGCCGACGCCCCCTCACCACCTCCCCGCCACCGCCTCGCGAGCAGTCCCGACCGCCTCCCCGTCTCGGAGCCGCGCCGCCAGGACCCGACCTCGCCGCGGCCGCGAGCTCCGGCGACCTCCCCCACCTGCGCCTGCCCCGCCTCCGCGCGACGAGCCCCACCGCCGGCCTCACCGCGCCTCCGCGCCGTTCCCCTGGAACCACCTGGCCCCACCAGCGCCCCGCGTGCTCCGGCGAGCGTCGCCCCGCCAGCGCGTGAACCGCCCCAACCCGCATCGACGACCCCCGCGGCCCCGCATCGCCAAGCCCGCAGGAACCTCGGTCCCCGGCCCAGCGCGTATGGCTCGTGTCTGTTGTTGGTGCCAGCCATCGGCCCATGTTGGCTTGGAGTGGAACATGGCGATGGTGTAGATGTTCGCCTTCTCGAACGCCAGGAACTCGTTCATGGACACCGATGAGCGAACCCCGGTGCGTCAAGCTCTCCTTCCCGACCGTCAGGGTCCACGACATGGAATCGCCAGGATCATCCCCAGAACGCCAAGTTTGCCACGAGAACGCCCCGAATGTTGACAACGACTCGATGGCGCGAGCCCGACAAGATCCTCGCAACGGCAAGATCGACCCCGTGGGGCCCGACAAGATCTGCATGACGACAAGAACGACAGCGACCAGGAGAATCCGATGCCCCGACGCCAGACCAAGTACTTCCTTCCGGAACGCCAAGGACTCCGCGTGAGACGTCAAGACCGACAACATGGCCCGACCACCGCGGATGCGACAAGATCTACTTCTGTTGTCCGAGACCGTTCCGTCGAACCCTGAACCCCGAGACCGACCCCGAACCCCGAACCCCGGAACCCCAAGATCGTCGAGTCCCCCCCAATGTGTGAACCTCTTCCCGAAAACCCTATTTTACAATGTAATACAACTTGTCGCATAATAATTGTTCATGCATGCATATTTGTCATGTGGTTTGGGGGCCTTATGCCGATTCACCTCATAATTAAATATGGGGCCCATATGCGGGCAAATCTAGTCTCATATTGGCCTCATTTAAATTGATGTAGCGAACCGGTACCATATTTTGGCCATGTTAAAACAACATTTAAATTGCGGGGTATCTAAATAACGTGAACCACCTAAATAATTGTCGGGACCCCGGTTCCGCCTAAACTGACCTAATTGCATCGCACCTTTGCCATGCCATGCATCATACATGCATCATGCCGATCTTCTGCCGTTGTATTAAATATTGCATCCGGTGTCTCTTCTAGTGTTTGCTTCTTCGCGGATAAGGCCGTTGAGTTGATGTGAGCTTCTCCCCGATCGTCGGTCGAACCTTCGGCAATGGTTTCAGGCGAGCATCTCCCCCTTTCTACATATCTTACTTTATAGTCTTTATTCCCTCCTGTTGATCTATTGCTATCTGTGTTGCGTTGCTCTAGTTTTCGTACCCGTGATATCCCTTGCAGCCTTATATTGCCTTGGACACATCCTATTACCTGTTGTTTGGTAGATAGTTGGACTTGCGCGTCGTAGTCGCTGGCTCAAGTGCTGTTGCGTGTCGTCAAATGCCACAGTTGTTGATGTATTGCCGCATGTTGATGATGGAGATGATTCTAGTTTTACTTACCGTTCATTTTAAATTCCTGTTTAACAACTAAAATTGAAATAAGAGAGGCATCGGTGGGTGATAGAAAATATTTGGTTTCCGAACGCCCACTTGTGTCCCGTAGGACCCCAAGTACTTGATACCTGTTCCTTGATTTATCGCGCTATCCACATATGGGGAGTATGGGCCCCCCTTAGCCAGAGCTTGATTCCGTCTTATTTCTTGGGGCCACAAACTAGTTTGAGGTTTATTTACGATCCTGTACTTATGCCATGCTACTTCTGTATTTACGTTTGTGCGAGGAGCACACTGTACTGTTTAGGATCGGGACACGATTTCGCGGTGTCGACAAGCCCAACCACACTTTCGGGTTCCCAGTCGTTCACAGCCGTCTACCCAAACCTTGAGTCCGTCTCGGAGCTTGCTTACTTCGTTGCGGTTCTACTCAATGGGGTGGCCCCCTGAAATATTTCTGAATCTTGTGATTGCTCTGTCGTGAAGACCTCGTTGGGTTTTGATTTGGTTTTTCCGAGGTTGATCGTGTGTGTGTTGCTATTTGTGCACCCCGGCCGGGTTAAAACTTTCTGAAAGCCGTGTCCGCGGTTATGGACGACTTGGAGCACAGTATCTCGACCATAGACAAGCATAACTAAAGTTTATTGCTATAAATTTGACTTTATAATGACTAGTAATCAGCTTCACTACAATGGAATGGCTAAATAATACTGCCACAATTGCTTGTTTGGATTGTCGCTTGCGACCATTGTACCTGACTAGTAAGTATGGCAACTACAACGGAATGGCTGAATAAAAGTACCAACAACTGCTGGGTTTTGGGTTATCTCATGCTATCTGTATCTGATTAGTAAGTGTTGTAACTATAACTGCATGGTTAACTAAAAGTGCCCACTGCTTATTTTATCAGGACGATTATCTAAACCTGACTAGTAAAGTGCCTCCACTATAACTGAATAAGTAAAACTGCCAACGGTGTGAGTTCCTCGGTTGACTTCCTCGTTTGGCCTCGAGGGGGAAACACCAGGATGGGTTTGTTTGGTGTTAGCTTCAAGTTGGATCCGGATAGGTCATTCTTACCCTTCTCTGATAACCGCCAGTTGTATCGAGTCTCTATAGGTTGTTTAGTGCATGCTGCCGCTGCCGCTTCAGTCCACCATACCTATGTAGGCGAGGACCGCCGAATTCTAGCCTCGCCGTGTACTGGCCTCAGTACTGACGCTCCTTCTTTGTTTTTCTGCTTTGCCCTTTGTCGGCACCCCTTTTGTTAAGCAGGTTTTGAGATCGACGCCGTTAGCAGGGTTACCCTTCCGGCTTGGCCTGGGCAGGGTTATGGACGCCATTGGTTATTCTTCAGGGCTCTTAGCCCCATTTGCATCTTGTCCGTAGCTGGACGCTATATCGTTTTCAAGGTGATTTGGATCTTTGTATATTATATTTGTATTCTTGACTCTTTGAGTCGCTGCTATATATATCTGTTCGGTGGGTCCCATCGAGGACTGTTGTGTAATGTTATTACTTCGTTTTCCACCCGCACGAAAGTGCCTGGTGGGCACCTTTGAATCGTTTCTATGCGGGTTTGGCAGGTTTCGCTAAAACTTGCATAGGGCCGATTCTGAGGGTGTTACACGCTTCCGGCTTGGCCTGGGCAGGGTTATGGACGCCATTGGTTATTCTTCAGGGCTCTTAGCCCCATTTGCATCTTGTCCGTAGCTGGACGCTCTATCGTTTTCAAGGTGATTTGGATCTTTGTTCTGTATATCTGTATTCTTGACTCATGGAGTCGTGTTGTATATATATATCTGTTCTGTGGGTCCCATCGAGGACTGTTGTGTAATGTTATTACTTCGTTTTCCACCCGCACGCAAGTGCCTGGTGGGCACCTTTGAATCGTTTCTATGCGGGTTTGGCAGGAAGCACTGAAACTTGCATAGGGCCGATTCTGAGGGTGTTATAGAGTGGTATCAGAGCTCAGCAGTTGCGATACCCCACAAGTCCAACATGTAGGATAACCTAGCTAACGGCCGAAGTAGAGTGTCAAAACTATTTTTGAAAAATCGGTTGGATAGTTCTGATTAGGTCTGATTTTACTCCTTACCCCTCTGCTTCTCTCCTCTCCCCTCTGCGTGTTTTGAATCCGCTCTCTTCTCTCTCTTTGAGTCCAGGATTTCTCGTGGTTGGGTTCCATCGTACCTTCAGGGTTTCGCTTCCTCCTTTGATAACGGTGTTGCTACATCTGGTCTTCATGCTATCCGAGGAATCCTTCGTCTGGTGGACTTCTCTTTGTTCCTTCTTGTGCCTTCCGGTGCTTTCTGACGCGACGACATCATCTACGCCAGATCCGATGCAGAGTCTGCATCACTCCTTTGCTCCTGAACCTCGATTGTCGAGATCTTCAGTCTGATTCCAAGAATGGTTGCACGCTTTTCTACTGATTGTGCAGAGTAATAGTTTGGGTGCGTGATGGACTGGCCCCCATGCCGACTACTCACTCTATTCGCTTGTGTACATTGAAGTGGATGAGAATGCATCGGTTCTCTCTTTCTATCCGAGTTAGAGGTGGCTTTATTTGTGGATACCTCTACCTTCGCCCTTTGTTCCCGGAGTGTTCTCTTGACGATCACGGACAACGACCTCTTGTTAGTGGTGTCACGAGGATCTACACGAAGCGAGAAGATTCAGATCGCCGACCTTCTTCCCGGTACCATGAGACGGATCTCGAGGGCGAGATCCATTGTTAGTGGTGTCGAATTGTGGCGCCCCGCAAAACCATTACTAGAAAATCGCGTTGTTTTTGTGCATTGCATCATCATGACCGCATGCTCATGTCATCATGCCGCCTTGCATTTGAGCGTCGTCATGTCATCTTGCATTTGTTTGCATAAAACTATTTTGAAAAGCCTGGTTTTGTTTTCTAAACGCCCCGTCTTTAATTCAAAACCAAAACCCGGGTCTCCGGAATATTTTGTTTCGTCTACCAACGGATTTCAAACGCCCCGTTTTAAACAAGTAAAATATTTAATTTATTTTTGGGAGGCAGCCAGCTAGGCTCGAGGGTCCGGCCGGCCACCTCCAAACCCTAGTCTAAAAATATCTAGTCCTAAACTTTTCCCACCTAGTCCTATTCTACCCACCCTTCAGCCACCTCACCCCCTCCAATCCCCTCCCTCCACCTCACCACTCCCTTCCCCTATCCTATCCCAGCCCGCCACCTCAGCCTCCTGGTCCCACCTCTTCTCCACACCCTCAACCACCTGCCCCAAATCCCACCTGCCTCCACTCCCTCTCTCACCCCAACCCGCAACACACACACGCACACCACACATCCAGCGCGCGCCCCCAGACCCCCACCTACCGCCAGGCCCCACCACCTGTTGACCCCACTCCTGCTCAGCCCCACACCCTCCTGCCCCGCTCCCCGCACGCGACAGGCCCACCCTCGCACCCCCCGCTCCTCCTTTGCCTCTCTCTACTACTCGCCCGGCCGTCGTCCTCCTCGCCTCCGGCCGGAGCCTCGACTCTGCATGTCGGCCTCCTCTGCCGCGCCGTGCGCCACCGCCTGCATCACTCCCCTCGCTCCGCCTCCACCCCGACGGACGCCGCCGCCCGCCGCCCTCCAGCGCCGGCCCCGGCCGCGCGACCCTGCCGTCGGCATCGCCATCCCCTCGGCCGCCCGAGCTTCTCCTCGTGCCACGCCGCCGACGCTCGTCCAGGCCCCGCCGTCGGCCTCGCCCCTCTGCCCCGCCGCGGTTTCCCCGCGTCCCCGGCCGACCTCTCTCCCCTCTGCCGCGCTGCGCCTCCTTCCTCCCCTTCGACATCTTCTGCCGCCGCTGCTCTCCTTTCCCCCTGCTCGCCCTGGCAAGGCTTCCTCGCCGCCCTTCCACCCATGGAGAGGACCCCGCCCCCAATCTCACTTCTCTCATGTGCGCCCGCCGGTCCACCGTCAAGTGCTCCCTCCTCACCTCGCCTCTCCCTGGACCCTGCCAGGATCCTCCACCCAAGGTCGCCCGTCCTCGCCACCGTCCTCGACTCCCCCTCCTCCGTGTCATCACCCCTGTGGGTTTTCGCAGCCTGCAACCTGTGCCGCTCGCTACAGACCCTGCCTCCCCACCTCCTCGTGTCCTCCTGCATTGTGCGCTCGGCCGCTGCCATGACCCGTGCAAGCTCGACCTTGGCTGGCCGCCGCAAGCGTCCCCACCGCCGTCCGCTGCTCCTGGTCGCGCGGCACCACGTGCCTCCTTTTCTCCCGAGCGCGTTCGCCTGCCACGCCCAATGCCTCCACCTCTCCCTGGCACATCATCGTTGGTCCCCCCTGTCGCTGGGCTCGGCCCGCCTCTGCCTTTCTTCCGAGCATGTCCCGTCACTGCCTGGGCTGCGAGCGCGCGCGTCACCGCCCAGCATCTGCGTGTGTCGCTTCCTGCAACTAATGTGTTTTCCTGGTGCACCTGTTGGCCTAAGTTGGTTTCCTGTGTTGTTCAACACCACACGTACCCCATCGACAAGATCTCTCGAAGACCTGGCATTGTACAAGTTCACCATCGAACAAGGTCCCCTTCGGAAACCACGGGCTCCACTTCCGCTACCAACAATTGAAGCCGGAACTCCATGATGTCCTTCGTGGATTTGATGCACTCGGTGCCAAACCCCGAAGACCGATCCGGATATCCTCGACACGCCAAGGTCTCCTTCCCGGAACGCCATGTTCTCCCTCACGGATCCGGTGACCAGAACCCCGAAGACTGATCCCCCGAAGCCCCGGATCTGAAGACCGATCCTAGATGCGAAGACCGATCCCGAACCCCTGGAACCAAGATCTTCGACCCTAATGTGTGACCCCTTTCTACGCCCCTATTTTTATAAATGAAATACAAACTTGTTGCATATTAAATTGTCCATGCTTGCATACATATTGTCATGTGGTTTGGGGGCATTATGCCGATTCACCTCATAATTAAATATGGGGCCATATGCGGGCAAATCTAGTCTAATATTGGCCCCATTTAAATTTGTGTAGCGAACCGGTGATACTTTTTGCCATGTTAAGACAACATTTAAAATGCGGGGTATCTAAACAACTTGAACCACTTAAATATTTGCCGGGACCTCGGTTCCGCTTAATATGGCCTAATTGCATCGCATGCTTGCCATGTCATACATCATACATGCATCATGCCCAATCTTCTGTCATAGTATTAAATAGCGCATCTGGTGTTTCTTCTAGTGCTTTGCTTCTTCACGGATTAGGCCGATGAGTTGATGCGAGTGTCGACCCGATCTTCGGATGAACCTTCGGCAATGTTTTCAGGCGAGCACCTCCCCCCTTCTACCTATCTTACTTTTATAGTATTTATTTCCTCCTGTTGATCTATTGCTATCTGTGTTGCGATGCTATAGTTTTCATACCCGTGGTATCCCTTGCAGCCTTATATTGCCTTGGACACATCCTATTACCTGTTGATTGGTAGATAGTTGGACTCGCGTGTCGTAATCGCTTGCTCAAGTGTTGTTGCGTGTCGTCAAGTACCACAGTTGTTGGAGTTTTGCCGCATGTTTAATGTTGGATATGATCATGGCTTTAATTATCGTTTAATAACTAAAATTGAAGTAGGTAATGCAAAGGCACAAGTGGGCAATAGATGTTATTTGGTTGTTAACCGTCCACTTGTGTCCCGTCGGACCCCGAGTTCTTGACACCTGTTCCGAGATCGAGCGCACTAACCACATGTGGGATGTATGGGCACCCCATCGATTTAGTACCTGATTTCAAAGTACTGTACTGGGGGCCACAAGTAGTTTGGGGCTTTATTACTATTCTGTACTTATGCCATGCTTTACTGCTTAATTTAAATTGTGCGATGTACTGCACCTGTACTGTTTAGGATCGTGACCCGTTTTCGCTGTATCGACAAGCCCAGTCATACTTTCGGGTTCCCAATCGTTTACAGCCGGATCCACAAACCCTGAGTCCGTCTCGGAGACCGGCCGACTTCGTTGCGGGTAGACTTGGTGGGGTGGCCCCCATGTACTTACTTTGGGTCTGGGAAACGTCATGACTTAGGCCCCGCCGACATACCGATGGGTGTATGTTAATTGATCTGGCAAAAAGGGTCGAAGTGCGTGTGGATACTTTGGTGCACCCCTGCAGGATTAAATCTTTTCGAAAATTCGTGTCCGCGGTTATGGACGACTTGGAGCACAGTTCTCGATCATAGACAACTATAACTAAAGTTTACTGTTATAATTTGACTTGTATCTGATATGACTAGTAATCAGCTTCACTACAACGGAATGGCTAAATAAAAGTACCAACAACTGCTGGGTTTGGGGATATCTCATGCTAATTGTATCTGACTAGTAAGTGTTGCAACTATAACGGAATGTTTAACTAAAAGTGCCCACTGCTTATTCTATCAGGATGACTATCTATACCTGACTAGTAATTGCTGCAACGATAACTGAATAAATAAAACCGCCAACCGTGTGAGTTCCTCGGTTGACTTTCTCGTTTGGTATCGAGGGGGAAATTCCAGGATGGGTATGTCTGGTGGTAGTATCGTTTTCAAGGTGATTTGGATCTTTGTTCTGTATATCTGTATTCTTGACTCATGGAGTCGTGTTGTATATATATATCTGTTCTGTGGGTCCCATCGAGGACTGTTGTGTAATGTTATTACTTCGTTTTCCACCCGCACGCAAGTGCCTGGTGGGCACCTTTGAATCGTTTCTATGCAGGTTTGGCGGGAAGCGCTGAAACTTGCATAGGGCCGATTCTGAGGTCTTTCCTACCCCTCTCTGATAGCCGCTAGTTGTATCGAGTCTCTATAAGTTGTTTAGTGCATGCTGCGCTGCCGCTCAGTCCACCATACCTATGTAGGCGAGGACCGCCGAATTCTAGTCTCGCCGTGTACTGGCCTCAGTACTGACCGCTCTCTCTTTTTCCTTTGCCCTTTGTCGGCACCCCTTTTGTTTTAGCAGGTTTCGACGTCGTTAGCAGGGTTACCCTTCCGGTTTGGCCTGGGCAGGGTTATGGACACCATTGGTTATTCTTCAGGGCTCTTAGCCCCATTTGCATCTTGTCCGTAGCTGGACGCTCTATCGTTTTCAAGGTGATTTGGATCTTTGTTCTGTATATATGTATTCTTGACTCATGGAGTCGTGTTGTATATATATATCTGTTCTGTGGGTCCTATCGAGGACTGTTGTGTAATGTTATTACTTCGTTTTCCACCCGCACGCAAGTGCCTGGTGGGCACCTTTGAATCGTTTCTATGCGGGTTTGGCGGGAAGCGCTGAAACTTGCATAGGGCCGATTCTGAGGGTGTTACAGAGTGGAGCGGGGCAGGAGGGTGTGGGGTTGAGCAGGAGTGGGGTCAACAGGTGGTGGGGCCTGGCGGTAGGTGGGGGTCTGGGGGCGCGCGCTGGATGTGTGGTGTGCGTGTGTGTGTTGCGGGTTGGGGTGAGAGAGGGAGTGGAGGCAGGTGGGATTTGGGGCAGGTGGTTGAGGGTGTGGAGAAGAGGTGGGACCAGGAGGCTGAGGTGGCAGGCTGGGATAGGATAGGGGGAAGGGAGTGGTGAGGTGGAGGGAGGGGATTGGAGGGGTGAGGTGGCTGAAGGGTGGGTAGAATAGGACTAGGTGGGAAAAGTTTAGGACTAGATATTTTTAGACTAGGGTTTGGAGGTGGTCGGCCGGACCCTCGGGCCTAGCTGGCTGCCTCCCAAAAATAAATTAAATATTTTACTTGTTTAAAACGGGGCGTTTGAAATCCGTTGGTAGACGAAACAAAATATTCCGGAGACCCGGGTTTTGGTTTTGAATTAAAGACGGGGCGTTTAGAAAACAAAACCAGGCTTTTCAAAATAGTTTTATGCAAACAAATGCAAGATGACATGACGACGCTCAAATGCAAGGCGGCATGATGACATGAGCATGCGGTCATGATGATGCAATGCACAAAAACAACGCGATTTTCTAGTAATGGTTTTGCGGGGCGCCACAGCACACAAGACCCCCTAAGGATCCATCTATAATGGGTTGTCACAATAAGCAAAAGAGCTTGAATTTAATGCATCCTCTATAAACATGTGTCCTTGAATATCGCATTAAAATGGAACCAAGCTCAGAGATTTGGACATGGCAACCCACATTAATCATGTTCTCGAAAAAGAAGTATTGCCTTGTATTTTTATTCATCGGAGAGCCTAAATCAACTATTGCAGAGTGTTTGAGTATATCTAAAACTTTGATCTAGATAATAATACTGCAAAAAAGAGATTTAAGCATCACAAATTGTATACAGGTCTAGATTGTTGAGTAGCTGAATGTAAAATGCATATATAACTGATAGGAAGAACACTTACTATGCAAGATTGGAAGTAGTGCAAAACGAAAGATATAAGTATTAGTACAATTTATTGAGAAACATAATTTTTGAAGTAGCTGAATCTAAGATGCACATATAGCTGATATTTCAACCAATTTGTAAATATGTAAATCATACCTGAATCTATGAGACATTTTTACTATTGATCAAGTGCTTGTCCACAAACTATATTTCTAATATGTGTAGTTGGTGCTACATTTTCATCAAACGCAAGTATTTGTAACCTCTCCCTTGATGTCACTCTTGATACGGCGGCATAGAATTCTCCATGAGAAATACAGGTTTTGGTACAAATCTACCATGTATAAGGTCAGACATTAACTTTTACTGATGGTCATCAAAGTTAAATAGTATCACGTAATAATGATAGGAAGATATACAAAATATAGCTCATTACGCTTGCACGAATGAAAGTTGAAATTTATCTTGAAGTGTGGAAGCTTCAGTGTAGATGCCCTCATAGCATTTTTTCAGCTCCACATTTGTATATCAGAATTCCTTTATCTTATTTAGTTTCAAGTCATATAATAGGGCGACTATTTTTCTTCGAATATTTTACCATCTACTCGTACAAAGTAGTAAGTAATTAGAGATGTCTGTTGTCTTTAGACATCATAATTTTCATATGCTAGCCCTCTTAGTGGTACTCATCACTCCCAAAATAGATGATGTTCTTTTAGAGGAATATATTATATTTTTTACACCTATACTCGATGTCCAAAATTTTCTTTAGCACGGGCATTTTCTACGAACATACAGTTAAAAAAATACATAAACATTATGACAACATAATAACCACTAAATTGAATAAAATGATAGAGAAAATTAAATCCACTTATTTTAAGGTCATGAATTACTTGAGAATCAGCCCCATCGAGAATAATTCATCAATGATATTTAAACAAGCATGCATTTACCTCAGTGTATTCTCTGAATCTTCTTGACTACTTATCACTCCTAAATGGTTCCTCACTCAATATCCTCGAGGTCATGTAGCTCTCCTTGAAATCTGATGCAAAATCTGTTCAAATGGTAGGCAATACTGATTTGATATTTGAAAAGATAGAAAAGAAAGAATACCGAGAGGGACAGAGGCGGGAAGAGGGGTTGAACCTTTTTTTTGACTGTACAGTGACTGGTGAGGGAGGGAATAACCAACTCTCGTGTCCCTCTGCATAAACAAATTGATCAATAAAATAACAAAAAGAAATTGGCATAAGACTAAATAACTTGTTCAATAAAATCCAATCTGCATAAGCAACTTGTTCTACTGCCTCATTCACAACCACCTTGGTTCAATAAAAGAATGTCTGAACAACACAAACAGGTTTTCAAGACCTGGACGGTGACAATGATTGTACCAGACATTAGAATTGATAGTTAAATATTGATCAACGGGTGTTATAATCACAATCTGAGCAAACTTAGGATTGAGAAGGGATTAGGGGAGAGGGTGGTGACATGAATCTGCTACCTGTTGCTGGCGGGAATATATGAGGCGGAAAGGCAATGCTTGTAGGGGGAGAAAATTTCTACTACCTCTCACTAATTAATGCTTCTCTCAGAAAAAATTGCAACCGAGAAGGTAATAAGAGGGAAAGAGAAGCCAACAGTGATCTTCACTTTCTCCCTGCCTATGGGAGATGCAGTCGAGGTGGAGTAGATCCGGGCGACGACAAATACAGTGGATGAGCTGTAGTCTATGAAAAAGAGATCGAGGCAAGCGACCGACCCATGCTTGAACCAGCAGCCAGCAGGGGGATGGCGACTGTGTTGAAGCTTGGTGGTGGGATGTAAAAATGGGAGGGGAACGAGGGGATCTTCGAGGTAACAACGGACGATGGAAGACGACGGAGATTCTAGGCAGATGATGGCATCGCTTAGGGTTCAAGCCACGAAGGAAGATGAGATCTGGAGATTCTAGGACCGCGACCTCCAGCCCGTTTGTTCTTAGTCATCATCCGCACCGACGTCGATCTCCACACCGACGGAGTAGAAGACGTCGTCGATCTCCGTACCTTGACGACACTTGCATCCCCGGCGGGCACGTCGGTTGGGAGGGTGGAGGGTGGAGTGCAAGCACGCACGGTGGGGTGTCGACCAGCCTGCCATCTGGGCATTGGCGGGTGGCTCGTGGCGCAGTGGAGGACTGGGAGGGGCAGACGCGTTGTTGGCTGAGCCGCAGAGGAGTAAATCACGCATTGCCGCCGCGATGTTTGTGGGGGCGGGGAAGCGGGATTTAGTTTCGCGACGTGGAGGAGGGGAGAGAGCGGACGAAGCCTGGGAGCAAAACACGAATCGGCAGAACACGGAACCGTTCGTCTTTTTTAAGTAGTAGAGAAGAGATTCGTCCTATTTAGAGCGGGGGCCGTCAGCCGTCAGGTTAGCGGGTATCGAGTCTCCGTTGCCATCCCTATCTATGTGGGGCCAGGATAGGAGCAGAGTGTTTGCTCGGTTTCGTCACTCGCTCTACGTCACAGTTCGTTTCTCGCTCGTATCATATGTGTGCTCGTGAAAAATCGCTTTAGAGCTTGTTTTTGATGGAAGACTTTTTTTTTGAATTTTTCAAAAAGCTTCAAAAAATATTGAAAAAAATATATTCGTTACAAATCTGCAAAATTTTATATGAAAATAGTTTGTATTTCAGGCACAACAAAACACATAAATATGAAAAAAATTGGGAAATTTTTTGCACCATGAAACTACAATAATTGCTTTGTATATCTATGATATGGATTTGTATGCAATATGAAACTACGCTATAGATTTGTATGTACTATATGCTATGGATTTGTATGCACCTTGCACTTCCAATTAAGAAGCTAAAGGCAGTGGGACAGATAGACTAGAATTGATTTTTCAAAAGACTTGAACACCCATCCGATACTTGTTTTGACATGACGACTAGAGAATTCCCTTTCTAGGAGCGCTTCAGTGCTAGAGATTACTCGCCTGCCTAAGGAACGCACTATGAAACTGCGGCATTGATTTGAATGTCAACGAATGCACTATGTTGGGGATTTTTTTTTGAAGGAGTCAAGTTTAGAGGTTCGTTAGAAATCCCATTTTTTAAAAGGACCAAATGTACTCCTCTAAAAGATACTCGGCCGTTTTACTTCTCTAAATATGAGGGATCAGCTAGGATGTACTTATAGACCATCTGCCGGAGACGGCCTTGGGCTATAAAATACATTCTTCTATCGTTTCTTGGAAAAAAAAACAATTCCACACATATTGCAAAGAAAACTATCGTACTTATTCAACTTATTAGCTTCAGATACAAGAACTCCCTCTATGGATGATGGATCACAATAGCCAAATCAATCAAATCACCTGCTCGATAAACTTGTCTTCAAGGCAATAACGTTTGGACTTGTGTTTGATCATACGGAGTCCCACACCATCCACGTTGTCCACCTCCACACCCGTAACCACAGCAAACCTTTCAGATTTGTGATACTTGTAGCCCGCCACAGAAACCACTTCCTCTGACGTCTGAAATAACTTCACAATGCAAAATTTGCCAGAGCCTAAGGCAACTAGATACGACTTGGTAGGTATCCAGTCTTGCGGAGGCCGGAGATCCAACTCCCACACCTTCTGCAACGAAGGCTGCTCCTCACAACAGGTGAGATCACAGGCACACAGTTGGTGATCAACTTTAGATGGGAATCCAAACCAGAGCTTGTGCTCCGGAACAAACTCTGCGCAGCCAATGAATGGCAGCGACCACTCGCCGGGTTTGCTCCAGATACCACTTGCTGTGTCAAAAGAATATGTTCCTGCGCCCGCCGTAGATATCCAGATCTGTGAGTCGCCGCCGACCACCGCGTAGGATCTAATTTCGTATGGCTGGACAATGTCGCCATCGTCATTGTATTCATCTTCACCGTAGTCGGGGTTGTACACATAGGGTGGCGGTGGGAGAGAGCGCCAGAACCAGCCGTGTGTCGCGCAATCCGGCAAGAGGCCGTGCACAAGGGCCTCGAAGGTGTGCGGTTGAGGCGGCCCAAGCCTCGAGTTCAGCACGTAAAGGCTGTCGCCGACGGCGATGGAGATGGGGAGAGACTTGGGGGCGTGGAGAGTGGGCATGGTCCGGACAGCAGGCAAGACGGTGTCATAGAGGATGGCGCGGCCCCTGTGGTCCACCCCTAGTATGTTGGTCCTGTCGCGGCCGAGGGGCATGAAGTCCATGGATCCGTAGTACTCTGGAGGGCTGCAAGGACGGTGGAAGTGCATGACTGGTTGAGGCAGCAGATCATCCTCAATTGTAGATGGAAATCTGCTCGGTCTTTCTGGGTAGAAAAAGCTCAAGGCATTGATACTGTGAAGCGTGTAGGTGCATGGGCGGACTACATTGTCGGCTAGCACATGCACAAACCGGCGGCTCATCATTGCCAAAACAATACCCTGTGAAAGATGAATCGCAAATTAGGGTACTAGTAGTAGATTTTGGAGAATTGGGTTGAGATCTTGTATAAAAGGTGTCTTCACGTACGTACGTAAGTACTTGCTTCCTCCGATCCATATTACTTGTCATTAAAATAGATGTATCTAGCACTAAAACATGTCTAGATACATCTATTTTAGTGAAAAATAATATGGATCGGAGGGAGTAGCTAGGATCTGACGGCGGTCGATAGGGTCGAGTGTGTTAGATGTAATACAACTCGTATTCAGCAGTTGGGGGCTTTTTCCGACTGCTACTGCTATTTACACGTACCAATCACCTCCAACGAGGGGCATCGTTCCACCCAAACCGACATGGTACCCGAGCCTCCGTCTCTCCCCATCGTCTAGCCATAGATCGATCTCCCCAACAAAAACTCGAGAACAAGAGAAGAAACAAAATCGATCGCTCCGATTACGATCCAGCGATCCCACCCTTCCCTCCCAACAACAATGGCGTCTTCCTCCACATCGACGATGACGGCGTTTGCGGCTGCCCTCGGCGCGCTGCCGACTGACAAACTCACACAGGACAACTTCATCTTCTGGAAGATGCAAGTCTTGCCTGCTCTACGCGGTGTGTGTTTCATGGGGTTGCTAGATGGCTCCGATCGTGCCCCTGCGGAAAATTTGGAGGTTGAAGATTATGAAAAAAATAAATCGGTCGTTCCGAATCCCGCTTATGAGGTGTGGCTTGCTCGCGACCAGCAGGTTTTGAGTTACTTGATCAAGTCTATCTCGCCCGATGTCCTTGCTCTTGTCATCGGTGCCGAGCACGCTGCGGAGGTATGGTCTATCCTCGCGGCGGAATACACGTCTCAGTCCAAGTCCCGCATCACGGCTCTTCGTGGTGCTAACTCGAGATGCCGGCTGAAAAATTCATTAGCAAGATGAAAGATTTTGCTTCCAAACTTGCGGCGGCGGGACGAGTTGTTGCCGATGATGAGCTTAAGGAGTATATCCTCAATGGTTTGGACGGCGAATATACCCCTTTGGTTGCTGCAATTAATGTCGTTCCAAGTACAACACTTACCCCAACTTACTGCCTATGATCACCGCAATACCATGTTGGCCGAAACTGGTCAGCCATCCTTCCAGTCCTCTACCAATACTGCTCGTCGTGGTCCAGTGTTCCCCAATACTCCACACCCCAATAATCCTCCCTCACAGCAACGGCGGTCGGAGCCATATCGCCCGGATCAGTACCGTGGCCAGGATCAGTCGTACCGTGGGGGCCAAGAGCAGCAATACCGCGACGGAACAATACCGTCACGATCAACAACGCAACATGTTTCAGAATTGGGTTCTGAAAATTAGGGTACTAGAATACTAGATTTTGGAGGGGTTGGGATTTTATACTCCATAAAAAGTGTCTTCACGTACCTTGTTAGGATCTGACGGCGGTGCCCCGGCGGTCGATTGGGTGGAGTGCTTTATTTGCAACTGGGAGTAGAGCAGCGTCGGCGGCCGTGCCTGGAGGTCTGCCGCCGGAGCTCGTGGAGAGCGACGGGAAAAGGAACACGGATCGATCGATAACTGATTTCCTTTGTTTTTTTTAGGGGAATAACTGATTTCCTTGTGTACACATCGCTCAGGCCGCTGTCCTCCAACTCGACCGTGGGCCATTCAACGCAGGTCCGCAACGCTCACAAACGGGCTGCATCACCTTCAAAAAAGAAACGGCCCGCATCAGGCATGACTCGCTATGCGTCTTGGAGCGATTTTAGGCAATTCCTAATTTCCGCCGGGCACTACCTGGGGCTCCGCCTGCAAGTTTTCCTCACGGGCCGGCCCATCTCTAGGTACTTGATTTTTAAATTTATGTTTTTTCCTTTTCTGTTTCTTTTAACGGTTTTAAATTTTGAACATTTTTTTAGATCTAACAAAATTGAAAATAAAATAAATTCCGAAAATCAGTTTTTTTACAATATTTTAAATTTTGAACTTCTTTAATCTGAATTTTTCAAATTTAAACATTTTTATATTGAATATTTCTAAATTCAAACACTTTTAGAAGTTGAACAAGTTTCAAATTTAAACTTAATAAGATATGAGGGTTTTTTACTACTATAAAAACAGAAAAAAACATAAAATAAAAAATAAATCATACATGTTGGGCCACATTGGGCGTCCCATGATGGAGTTGCTTCAGGCGGAGCGCCCGCTCGCGCCCGCAGCGAGCGAGGGATAGGAGCTCCCGTGTTTTTATGCTAGTATTATCGACGCGGATTTGCTACTCACGGGCGTAGCTGGACATAGGCAGAGCACCGTTGGATTTAGGGATCAAATGCATGCAACCTCTAGATGGAAGTGGGGTGGAACATGGATGATCTAACGGTATTAGTTTGTGCATGCATGCAAGAATCTAGGGTTTGGCATGGGTTCCAAATTAACACATTGTTTTGGCTACAAAAAATTTAGCATCTAAAATGAGAAGGGATTGAGAACAAGGGTTAAATAAGTTAGGGTTTCTCAGCATGTTGTCCGTTAGGGTTTGCCTCACCTAAACGAAATTAGATAAGTTTGTTTTGCATGTTGCTCGTTAGAGTTTGCCTCATGCAAACGAAATTAGACAAGCTTTGTTTTGCTAGGGCTTCATGCATGTAGTATATTAGGGTTAGGGTTTACCTCATGTTGTATATTAGGGTTTGCCTAACCAAAACGAAATTAGATAAGCTTTGTTTTGTTAGGGCTTCATGCATGTAGTATATTACGGTTTACCGTGTAGTATATTTGGTTTAGTGTTTACCGCATGTTGCTCGTTAGGGTTTGCCTCATGCAAACGAAATTAGATAAGGTTTATTTTGCTAGAGCTTCATGCATGCATGCCAAATGAACACTAACGGCGTTAGTTCTTAGACAAATCCTGGGTCTGGATACATGTGCTCCATATATCAAAAGAGGATAGAATCAACGGTGGATAGGCTATGCGCAGCTATGTCCGTGTTTAGCAGGCTATTTGCTAACTATACATCACTGCTAAATCAAGAAGTTTTTCTCCTAGCAAAAACCTAGGGTTTATCTGTTCTCCGACGACGCTGTTGAGAGTTTCTCTATTCCCGTGATGGTTGTGATCTTTAATCAAGTAATGACAAAAGAGAAAGGAGAATCTAGTGGATCTCATGTTGATCCGGTGGAGGGGCTAATGAATCGACTCAACCTTGACGAGGAAGAGGGCGCAAAGTTCGTTTGGGAGGATGAGGTGAAATATCCAACTAAACCGGTGAAGGGGCTACAGAGCGCGCCTGCCATCTATGCTGCTTGGATAATACCAACACAATTGACGATCCTATGCTGCTGGCAAATAGTGGAAATAAAGTGGCAAGCTTAGTTAGTGTATTTGATGCTGAAAATAACGGCAGTGTGGTAATGAAGCGGTGAATAGTACACCAGAAAAATTCCAGGTCCCGAGCCACAGCATCCACGGCTCCGCGCACGGGTGGCTGTTCATCCTAGACGAGGCGGTCAACCCCTGCCTACTCAAACCCCTCACCGGCGCCCGGGCCACGCTCCCGCCCTCCAGCACGGCGCGTGACGGGCAGCTTCTCGGATGCCGCCGCCGACGGGGGCACGACATACGCCATCGACTTCGGGTGGAACGGCGCATCGGACGTCTGACGCGCCAATGCGAGGAAGTCGGTACGCTGTCTTTACAACCATGTCGTCATCTCCTCCGTGGGCGAGGAAGGCGGGGCGCGCGTCGTGTTGCTCCTGCACACGTTTTACGCGGAGCTCTCCTTCGCCAGGACCGGCGAAGACCACTGGACCTCCCTCTCATCCGGGCTGGACGTCGAACCACGGGTCGTATGCTTCCCCGATCACCACGTCGTTGGCGCCGCTCACAACGACAGCGACGGCCTTTTCTATCTGATCGGGGATGCCGGCGGCGTGTACGCTTTGGACCTGAACATGCAGTGCCCGGTTTCACGGCCTCTGGCGCTCCAGACGGAAGATGCGCCAGGCCCCTCTGAAACTCACTACCTCGTCTTCAACAGGTCCGGCGACCTCTTGCTGGTGTCGCGCCTATGCAAGTGTGTGCAGACTCGCGCGCCGGATACCATATGCTCTAATGGCGTGAGGCGTAAGGGGCCCGCGAGGCACCACAACAACGCCACAGTTGAGATCCGCGTTTACAAGGTGGACGTCGAGAAGAAAAGGCTGGTGAAGCTGCTGACGGGTGTGGGAGACAACGCCATCTTCCTCGGCCACAACTCGCCCCTGTGCCTTCCCATCAACGAATACCCCATGCTCACCCGGAACTGTGCCTACCTGACTACAGACAACAACGACATTCTCCATCCTCCGGTTAGGCGAGAGGATATCGGCATCTGGGACTTGGAGAGCCAGAGCATTCAGAATCTTCGCCAAGCGTGGCCTCTCCGTCCTTGGTTGCATACACCGGCTCCAGTTTGGATTACACCTTCTCTTTATTAAGATCAAGATATGAGCTTTTTTTTGTATATCTTAATATTACAATCATGTTTATTATTTCATGTACATGCAAGTGCTAATCTAGAATACCTAAACCCTAAATTCTCGAAGCTCTAGATCCTAAATCTAGAATATAAACCTGAGACACAACTTTGAAGTGGCACCTTATTCGAAAATCCTAAACATAGACCCTAGATCCACATCAATCTTGACACAAGAGAATCACACAATTTGGAATCCCGATAATTCTCAAGTTAAAGTAGGCGGTCTAGTGGAAACCCGTTGGAGTGTAGCTACCTCTACCGATGGGCCGTATTTTTATCGATCCCTGCATGACGACGTTGATGAATAAAAGTGTTCCAGTTCCTATTCCAATACGGTGTTCTACTCCATGGTTGGTGATGGATCTGGTTGGCAGTCTGTTCAAGTGGGGATGGCATGACGGCGGTGGAATATTCGTGGTGGAATTGTGTCCTTGGGCTCCGCAGTTGTGGTGGCACTCACTCTCGCATCGAAGCGGAGCTCGGGAGGTTGTTCAGGAGTGCGTGCAGAGGGTAGTCTGCTTTGTTGACCACTGGAAGATGTCGAATCTTGTGTTGGGTTCATGGTTGAAGGCTGGCAGATTTGGTTTCCTCCTCCGGCATCGACGGGTGGGGGTGCCAGATTTGGAGTTCGATGACGTGTTCGGGGTGCTTCCCCGGCCAGATTCTTTTAACGGCAATGGCTTTGCCTTTGGCAAGCTACTTCAAAGGTTTGTAAAGCTTCAGATTAGCGATGGAGTCTCATCGAGCTCGGATGAAGAGGTGATATGTCCACTTTTCCTTGGGTGGCTGCTACGGCAGTGCCGGAGGCAAGTGTCATGTGTTGGTACTTCGCTCAAGGGTTTCTTCGGTCTGGATTGTAATTTTCCTTCTTTGTCGAGGGTCCTTTTTAGAATAGCTAGGGATTTCTTATCTTTTTAGTTATGTAATGTCGGTGTGTACATGGCTTGTAACTTGATCTTTATTCTATACTCCCTTCTTTTCAAAATATAAGATGTTTTAGATTTGTGAAGAAAATGTATCTAGACTTCTTTTAGTGTATAGATTCACCCTATACACTAAAAAAAGTCTAGATACATTTGTTTCACAAACCTAAAGTATTTTATATTTTATATTTTAAAACGAAGAGAATACAAATGAGACACATATTACCTTAAAAAGAAGAGGTACGTGACGTGCCCTTAGCGGGGGAAAAAACACAAGATGCATGCATAGAATAGAGTGTAGGCGTGTGCCCTTGATTGTTTGGCCTAGTACACACACACGCATGCAAAACGAGCGGCAACCAAAATTTCAATGGAAACGATCGAGCGGGAACAGCTTAGCCACGTACAGGGCAGAAGAAAATCAAAAAGAAAATCGCAGGCTGAAGACAACATGGCGGTCCAACGCACTTCCCTTCTCGCAGGCCCTTCTTTTACTTGGCACGCTCGGAGCCGTCGGATGAAGATCGACGGTTTTTGTCGATCTTGAACAAGACGACCTGAACGAAGCCGTACGTACCCAAGCCCCCATTCTACCTTTCCAGACAATATGGCGTCGGTGTGTCCGGAGGAGGGTGTGTGTGTGGCACAACACCTCTCAGCCTTTGTTTCCTCTCCATCGGTGGTGTTGCTCTACTGTCTGCAATGTTGTTATATTTATGGTGTTTCAAGTCGCGTTAAATTCGGTCAGAGTTGTAACAAACAGAAAGCTTGTAACTAATATCCTTTTGGGAACGGAGGAGGAAGTATATTTGATGAAGCATTTATCCTTTGCTTTGCTGTGTGATGGATGTCCAAGGTGCCCTTTTTTTTTCTTTAGGCTCGATCGTGTGTATATGTAAAGAAGAATCGAGCCAAGTTCGTGTGGTAGCATCATAGGCCAAGCAAGTTTGCTGGTTCAAAAAAAGAAGGATCGACTTGGAAAAGTAGGGTCGTGTCGTGTAAACAGTCGTCGCACGTACACAAGCAAGTTTGTTTTCTTGAGCACGTGGTGAGCTAGCGAGTGCATGCGCGACTTAATTAACGCGCGAATGGTGAGTTGGCTTCCTCTTTTGCTGAATTAACGCGCGCCTCCTCGGTTTTCTGGGTCTCCCGGGTTGAGGCGTTGATCGATACTAGCTAGTATAGTAGTAGTTGGTCCACGTATGTCATCTCTATTGATAGATTATTAGAACTGGACACTGTTGCGCCTCCTCGGTTTCCATCACACTGTTGATCGCGCCTGGGACGTACATTATCGCGCGTACATCCCTATATATATATATATAGAGAGAGAGAGAGAGAGAGACTTATCTTTGATTTCCCAAAATCAAAATATGGTGGACCTAAGGGCCGTTGATCCATGATTGTTTTTTTCAAGCGATCTGAATCCATTACCCAGAAGACAATGGAATATATATGGGTAGCATCCAGGTGCAAACTAGTAGATGGAAAATGCGCGAAAGTAAACGCTGCCTACTGCTAGCATTTAGAGAAGGGAAACTGAAGCAAATTTTCTAGTAGACAATTATTTATATATATACAAAGCGAGTAGCGAGCACTAATATAATAGGGGAACCAAGAAATTAAAACCAAAAGATTCAGGATAGCAAGCAAACAACCAGGCTCGTAATTTCCACTTCTTCTCCTTATTTTCAGCTTGATCAGGTGCAACAAGAGGAAGTTCAAATATTCAACCTTAAGCCAAATCGATTCAAATCACCTGCTCGACGACCCTATCTTCAAGGCAGTAACGTTTGGACTTGTGCTGGATCATACAAAGTCCTACACCGTCCAGGTTGTTCTCAACCTCCACGCCGGTAAGCACCGCAAAACTTTCAGTTTTTTCATACCTGTAGCCCGTTGCAGATATCGTGTCCTCTGACTTTAGAAATAACTTAGCAATGCAAAATTTGCCAGAGCCCAAAGGCACTAGATACGACTTTGTAGGTATCCAATCTTGCGGTTGCCGGAGATCCAACTCCCACACCTTGTGCAACGTAGGCTGCTCCTCACAGGTGAGGTCACAGGCACAGAATTGGTTATCTTCAGATGAGAATCCAAACCACATCTTGTGCTCCGGAACAAACTCTGCGCAGCCACTAAATGGCAGCGACCACTCGCCGGGTTTGCTCCAAATACCACTTTCCATGTCAAGAGAATAGGTTCCTGCGCCCACCGTAGATATCCAAATCTGCGAGTCGCCAACCACTGTGTAGGCTCTAATTTCGTATGGCTGAACAATCTCGTCATCATCATCATCTAGTTCGTCTTCACCATAGTCAGGGTAATGCACATAGGGTGGCGGTGGGAGAGAGCGCCAGAACCAGCCGTGTGTCGCACAATCCGGCAAGAGGCCGTGCAGAAGGGCCTCAAAGGTGTGCCGTTGAGGCGGCCCAAGTCTTGAGTTGAGTACGTAAAGACTGTTGCCGGCGGCGATGGAAATGGGAAAAGACTTGGGGGCATGCAGCGTGGGCATGGTCCGGACAGCAGGCAAGGCGGTGTCGCAGAGGATGGCACGGCCCCTATGGTCAACGCCTAGTATGTTGGTCCGGTCGCGGCCGAGGGGCATGAAGTCCATGGATCCGTAGTATTCAGGAGGGCTGCAAGGACGGTGGAAGTGCATGGCCGGTTGAGGCAGCAGATCGTCCTCGACTGTGGCTGCAGATCGGCTTGGTCTTTCTGGGTAGAAGAAGCTCGAGGCATTGAGACTGTGCAGCGTGTAGGCGCTGGGGCGGCTGATTACATTGTTGACTACCACATGCAAAAATCGGCGGCTCATCGTTGCCAAAACAATACCCTCTGAATGATGAATCGAAGTTAATATCCTGATATCAAAAGAAAACAAATACATTATGGATATCATTTTCTCTGACCAAAAAAATGTGCCTATGTATGTAGGTATGTACGGATGAGAGGAAAAAAAATTAAAAAGTACCACACAGAGGATGCGTACTACAGGTTAACTGTCAGTGGCAGAGGCAGCCCGATCACATAGCCTGGGCAAAGTGCAAAGTCTCCTGGCCAACTGGTTTTTGCCCATGGGACTAGTTCCTTAATATTTCATTAGCTTACATAATTTCAATGGATGATTCTTGCCTTAGCCCAGGCATGCCGGGCTGAAGCTCCATCACTGTTAATTGTTCTCCCGGCAAACATATTTTTTCTTTTGCTACAGTGGAGGAATCTAATGCTGATAATTAAAAAGGAAATACATTATATCATATTCCCTATCCTGAATATCCAACATAAATACTGCATATAAATGAGCAAAAATAAAATGTGCCAGGCAAGGATGTGCAACACAGGGTCCAATGCACTAGGTGCCAATCCGGATTCTTGATCCTAATATCCTGGCAATCAGCAGGAAATAAATGCATTTTTTGATTAATTACTTGTCCAGGGGACTGCTACAAATCTTTAGCAGTTGGTATTAGGAGATGCTTGTGTCAAGTGTGTTCTCTGAAAGTGTTGTCAAAACATATATAGCTGCATATGTGTGTTCTTGGTTTCCCATCCTTTTGTACTTTCTATAACAGCTGTACACTAGCATTTTCTCATTGCTACATCAACATATACCAGTATCTAGTTTCTTTAGAAATATATCCCATAGAGTTAACCGATGAATTATACTAGCCACTGATTAGCCATGGTTAATCGAATAATTTCGTAGAGTGTACCAATCAACGTGTAGGTGTATGTTCCTATCAGCCAGTAGATAGTCTTAATATAGTGCAGGTCCAATGTATATGTGTTTCTTAGTTACTCGTTTGTTTTCTGAAGTTTGTTTCGGATTTGGAGAGTAGCTCTAGCATGCCAAGTGATACCATCTACTCCCTCCGATCCATAATAAGTGTCACTCATTTTGTACTAAGCTAATACAAACTTTGTACTAAGTGGACGACACTTATTATGGATTGGAGGGAATAGAATATTTCTATGTTTAACTGTATTTCAGGAAAAATGTCTTCATTTGTATGTGAACTGATTAATATTTAACACAAGCACAGTAGCTTTATGTTGCTTAATCCGTCACTGGTTTGCTAAAGGATCTTTCAATTATTTCACCAAGGTTTTATTATACTAGCAAGTTCTACATACATTTGCTTGTGTTTAATTGTCTTATTAAAGTGCCATATCTGCTGTGCATGAGCACAAAGGTACAAATTGGAGCTCCATTGCTCGAAACAAATTGTACTGGAGTATGTTCTTTTGTAAATATAGGTTTGCAGATCATATTCATAACTGTAGTGCATCTTGACTTGCTACAGACCTGGTAAATATCCTCAGCTTCCATATATTGTTCCTTGTAACTGTTGACCTGTTGAGTCGTCTGAATTGGGCCTCTTACTGATTTTGAATTGCAGTGTTGACATAGCTTATACTATAGCTGTATATGAGTATGCGAGTGATATGCATTTCCGATCAGATAAGCATTTTAGATGTTTAATACTCACATAGATTTCTGCGTACACAATAATCTAGGTAGTGTTACTGCCCTACTTTTCTCCTCAGTTAAAATGCTTGATCTGTATGCTGCAGTCAGTTTCAGCATTTTTGCTTTTCAGATATTGTAAGGAGCAGGCAGGACAATACTGCAATGTGTCACAGCAGGTACTAGCATGAGGCTTCCAGGTTATTTTGTTGATGTACCGATATTTACTTCCATCTTATGATTTTTTTCATTCTACTTTGGAGTTTGGAGCTCACAAATTCTTCGTAGTTGGATCTCGATAATTGTATAATTTATCCAATAAGTCATATAACTAAATCAGTGGATCTGATCTATTTGCAAAGTTTTCTCAAGTCGAAGCAATTAGTTCCACAATGCGTGGAGGGGGGAAATCGCAAAGAAAAGAAAAGAAATGGCACGGCAAAGCCCGCAAGCTCTTTCTAGTACTCTCTCTATATTCCTTTTAAATCTGGGATATACACGGGTAAGTTGTACTATGTTCAAATATAGGAATAACCACCAAATCCAATGCTAACTCTGTGTGCAGCAGGAAAACCTGATGTGTTGGGGACTTGGATTGAGGTATTGGAACGATGGGAAGGGATTAATTCCTACGGGGATCGGGTGGGCAGATGGAGATCAATGAATCAATCCCCACTAGTGGATTGGATTGAGGCGCTTAGTGTTTGGTTCCCCACGTTCCAAACAACGCCTCAAAGATTTGGGTATAAGTCCGCAGGTGCGGATCTACATGCTACCAGTATAACCGGATCAGGATGACAAATACTATGCTGGTACCTCGAAACAAAAGCAGCGGACGATGATGTTGATGCAGCAGGGACGCGATGACGTTGAACGGGAACGGGAACGGCGACCCGCGGCTTGGCGGGAGCTCAAGGAGTGGTTCGTATTTGGGGGAGGGGGGTGGGGGTGGCGGCGGCGGCTTGGTATGGGAGAAGAAAAACGCGATGGGGCCGTGGGGGTGGCGGCTGCAGACACAAATAAAGCATCACTGTTTTGGTGTAGGACGAGTATTACGGAGAAGTAATCTATACCTAATAATAAAGCACGAAGTGTTTCTCCCGGTCCAACACTTTTTTGGACAACTTTGCCCCTGCCAGTTCAAGGATAATTACCCACTGATATCACCCTTAAGTAACATACCGCTTCAATTAAGAAACACCTGGATTGGTACCGTACAACGCGGTTCTGTAGGTCGCCGAATTGTTTCCTCCGCGCGTGCCAACCAACTCCACAGTCCGTGAGCCCATGCACCTCAGCCCAACTAAGATCCATCGTGAGCAAACTGAGACAAATCTCCCCCAGCATCCCACGCCGGATATGCACTCATGTTTAGTACCACCTTGCTCCTTTACAACAAGTCACACCGATTTATATACGTGCCAACTCGAGAAACAACAAGCAGCAGACAACAAAAGCTGATGTGAGCTAAACGGGAGAGATGGTGGGTTGCATAGATTGTCGTGGGCCTGCATGCATGGTGCCTAATTAAAGGAGACGGTCTCCATTGAAGATTGAAGAGAAAGCTCAAAAGCTGGCTGACAGAGACAATGATAGAGCTAGAGAAAATGGAAGGACATGAGTGTACTATGCCCAATCGGCAGCATGGCATGCAGGGCTGAGTGGCGGCGGGGTGAGGCAGGAGCAATGCGGCGGCAGCTCTCTCCCGGAGACAGGACTTGGCCCACCTTGACCACGCGCACTGTTTACTTCACAAAATTAAGAGGATTGTGTATTTTTGTAAAGAACTTTTTCAATAGTCAATCATGCTAGCTTTGCATGACAACTTTTATAAGCTCGATGTCGTTCTCTAATTTGTTTTCATGGTAATTAGTTTTTTCAAGTGGAGTAGTACTAAAATTTTCATATCATCTTTTGTAATTAGTGAACAAACAAATTACTATGTGTCTTTTGCTCCCGCCGCTGAAGCGACCACGAGGGGACAACAAAGGTGATCCAAATGTCATCGAGGAGAGGAGACTATTGGCGAAGCGAAAGGTACAAGTACAAGCTCGGCCACCCGCACGTTTTCAGCTCCTCGTGGTTGACGATCGATATGTGTTTGCCCAAGAGAAAAAATATATAAGCATATTGTTTCACCTTCCGCCGCAACGCGGGCATTTTGCTAGTAATAAATAAATACAGAAAAGAGCCGCCGTGAAGAAATAAATAAATAAATCAAAGCAAATGAGAGCAGTACGTAGTACAAAAAAAAAGGAAAACGAAAATTACCTGTGTCGGGGTCGGGGCGTGAGGATGAGACCACGAGCAGCTTTGTTGCCGACGGACGGACGGACGACGAAGGCGAAGCGGACCGACGATTGCGCTGACGAGAGAGATTGCTTGCCTTCCCCAAGAACGATTGCGCCTTCTGCATCGCCAAGAATGAACAACTCTCTGTAACTACTAGGATTATTCAACACGAGCTGCAATCAACCATCGGATGAAGTGAATCAGTAATAGAGGGCAGGCTACTAGCTACTCACCGCCCGCGGGGATTTTGAAGATTCGCGGCGCGGAGGGCAGAGGCGCTGTTGCGCTCGTCCAGGTCGAGGCGGAGGAGCGGTGAGAACCGTCAACGGGATGGTCGGAGCACGGCCGCCGAACGGCTCCGCTTCCGCTGCTTCAGTTCTTGTTCACTTAGATTCGGACAGGGGAGGGGAATTAGTTAGTTAGAGAGAATAAGTATGGAAGGGGAAAGAAGAAGAACGGACTGGACTGGGGGGCAAAGCCAGAGCTGGCTGGTCCGGGTCAAAAACTATTTTTTTACGGGCTAAATTTACTGATTTACGAAAAGGATATAAAAAACCACCACAAAATTCGTCAAAAACACAAATTCTTCACTAAACTCGAATTGATGCTGGTTTTGATGGGTCGGGCCCACCCGCAGAGGCCATGTGGCTCCCCTTTGACGGCTCCCGACACGCCCGTTACCGCCGTTAACGGCGCGCGGGCCCACCGCCATCCACCGTGGATAAGGGTCGTCAACTCCGTCGTCTTGCTCAGTCCCGTTGCGCGCGGTCGGTGCTCACTCGCCGCCACCGTCTGTCTGTGTCGCCTGCACTGTCTGTTCGCCCCGCCGCCGCCATGCCCAGCTGGCACGACGGCTCTTCGTCGAGCACCTCCGGATTGTTGGTAAGTATGGATTTAGGGTTAGGGTTCATCGAATAAGATTTGGGAATTTGCTCGATTTAGCTCGATTTAACTCGCTTTGACTCAATTAATTCATCGTGAAGGACATGTTCCCACTGGACTTTGCTCCGGGAACCATGGATGATCCCGATTTCTGCGGCATAGATGTGGGTTCCGACGTGCTCTGCCGCTCACACAAACTTGCACCGCGCAAGTGTGTGGCTTTTGAAGGAACAGACACGGGAAGGAAATTCTATCTGTGTCAAATTGAGAATGTAAGATTGTCATGTACTTTTAGTTACTTTGGAAAATGCAAATGTTTAGATTAGAATATTGTCAGATATGCAGTAGTTGATTATAGCAACTAGAGTTAGCAACTATGATTCAAACAATGTACTTGTGCATGCAGAGTGTGCAGATTAGTAGTATGATTCAGATATATCAACTATGTGCAATATGATTTAGATATAGCAACTATGATTCAGAGAATCTACTTGTGATTGAGATGATTCAGATAATGTACATGTGTTTAGTGTAGCCTGTGTAATTAGTAACAGTGATGAACTATGGTTGTGTAATTAGTTATAGCAACTATGGCAGTGTAATTAATAATGTACCTGTGTATTCAGATATAGCAACTACGATTCATATGATTTAGTGTAGCCTATGTAATTAGTTAGCTCTAGAGTGTGCATACAGTGATGAACTATGGCTTATTTGTAGACAATGGAGAACCGTGGCTTATAGTCTTGGATAGATGAAGAGTGACCTAACAGTCTAAAGGATGCCCTGCAGAAGCCGTGGGCAATGTACTATGAGTGTAAATCTGCTGCCATTGAAGAGAGGGATCATAGTTCCAAGATGGTGAAGGATCTGACTGAAGAGAAGGACAAAATAGAGAAGAAATATGCAGATCATGTTGCTAGTTTACGCAAGTGGGTTGATGATACTGAGAGGAGAGCTTTAGCAGAAAATATGCGCAGGATTTACAGTGAGGACAGTGAGAGTCAGAATGTTGCCCAGATGGATAAGCATTTAGAAGCTTTGAATCATGAAATTGATGTTCTCAAGAATGCTAAAGAAGAAATAAAAATCTTCTTAGATCCCGGGCAGATCTGTTCAAGGGTAAGCAGAACAAGTGGCAGCTGGAAAGAGATGGCATCATGGAAGAAAACAAGAAGCTGATATTGGAAAAAGATGGCCTCATGGAAGAAAACAAGAAGCTGGTATTGGAAAAAGATGGCCTCATGGAAGAAAACAAGCAGCTGGTGAAGGATAGAGATGGCCATAAGGAAGAAAAGAAGAAGTTGGAGTACACTGTCTTTGATATGTTCCAATATTGTGATGGTCTGAAGGAGAAGTTGAAGAAAATCAAAGAAGTTTGTGATGAGTGATGTAGTTATCATGTTCTAGTTGGCATGATGTGCATGTTTATGTATTTGTGTAATTGAACCCTTTATGTGGGTGGTCATGTATGTTGAACCTCTAGGTTGAACCTGTATGTTGATCCTTCTATGTGCTATCAAAATGGTTATCCTTTAGTTGGAAATTGTTATTCAGAAATAAGTTTGAAATGGTTATTCTTTAGGGTTGTCGAGAACCCTCGAAGGGTCTCGACAACCTATCTAGAGCAATATTACTATATTCTTTAGGGTTGTCGAGAACCCCCGAAGGGTCTCGACAACCTATCTAGAACAATATTACTATATTCTTTAGGGTTGTCGAGAACCCCCGAAGGGTCTCGACAACCTATCTAGAGCAATAGTAAAGGATCAATATTAAACTTAGCCAACTCAAACAATGATGCACACATAGTCTTAAACATAGTCTTAAACATTTTCAACATAGTCTTAAACATAGTGTATTACAACCCACATAGTCTTAAACACTATTACACAAATATTGTCCAACACATAGTTTGGAATTAATTCAGCACATAGCCACAGATGCATGAACATAGTCTTCCAACACACATAATATATTTTAGCATATAGCCAGACAATTCTGGACATATAAATTGTCTGATCAAGCACAAAGCTCATTCTGCTTGCTTGGAGCAGTCACTCTTGTTGGCCTTCTTGTAGCTGTTGTGCTTACTAGCACTGAGATAGCCCTGCATCCTAGATGTTAGATTTGGTTGCCTTTTACCAGCTGCATCTGCTGCATACCTAGGTGCATTGAAGGTCCTGTTTAGAGTACCACTTCTTGTTGTTGCACTTGTTGTAGGTCTAGATGGTGTTGGAGAAGGAACAGTAGATGGCCTACTAGTTGGTGTTGGAGTGGGAGTAGTTGCAGCACTTGTTGTAGGCCTAGATGGTGTTGGAGAAGGAGCAGTAGATGGCCTACTAGGTGGTGTTCAGATGCAGCACTTGTTGTAGGCCTAGATGCTGTTGGAGAAGGAGCAGTTGTAGCAGTAGTTGGCCTTCTTGTTGCAGCACTTGTTCTAGGCCTAGCTGATGTACTTGTAGCACTAGAGCTCTCCTCACCATGAGTGTTGGGCTGTTACAGAACATAAACATTAGTGTTTGAATCATGCTAGATGGCACATTACAAAGTGAGGTACCACTAAACATTAGTGTTTGAATCATGTCAGGTACCACATTACCTAGTGACTAACTTTTCTTATTTGTAGCTCAGGCCTCAATGGCACATTGCAATTTGTATACATGTGCCCTACTAGCCTGCAGTTGCTGCAAGTGATAGAAGACATCCTAGATGAATCTCTAGGTGCTGGCACCTCAAATTTCCCTTTCCTCCTTGGAGTCTATTTTCTTCCAGGTTTTTCTCTAAAGACAGGTGGGTCAATATCTGGTTTAGCTGTCTTATTCCAGTCAGTAGGTCCAGGTACTGGGTATATGGTGTAGTTGTAGGCTTTTTTGTATACATTTTTCTTGAAGAAGTCATCAACATAGTCTTCTGGATGCTGTTGTAGTTTCATGATTGCTGTCACGGCATGATTGCAAGGAATGCCAGTGAGGTCCCACTTCCTGCAAGTACATGTCCTCTTGATCAAGTTCACTACAAGCACTCTACCACTGTTGCTGGTGACTTGCCAAAGGCCAACTTCACATAGTTTGGCTGAGCATTCTCTTGACCATCTTTTGGACTCCTCTAATTTCTCACAGTAGAATGGACAGATCTCCCATCTGGTTGCTTCTACTTTTTGTCTTATACCACTATACTTGACCATAAGCTTGTCCCTTATACCTTCAAGCATTGTCCTAATTGGCTTGTTCCTCACATTTAGAATCATTTTGTTGAAGACCTCACTGATGTTGTTGACAACTAGATCAGTTTTGCAGTTTGTGTCAAACAGATGTCTGGCCCAAGCCTCAGGTGGTATCTTCACCAGCCAGTTGTATGCCTCCTCACAATCTGCTTTTAGAGCTTCCATTGCCAGATCAAATCCATTCTTAGTGTATGAGTAACTAGCAGCATCCATGTGCTTCTTGAGCTCAGTACCTCTGAAACCAGTTGACTGGAAATTGGCATAAATATGCCTAAGACAGTACCTTTGAGGTGAGTTTGGAAAAACTTGAGAGATAGCTTTGAGAAGCCCCTAAACAAGTGAAAAGAGGAAATGAATATTAATTAATCAGGGCCTAATGGTTTTGTCAATGCAATATATTATGAAAACAATGGATAAAACCTTCTGCCTATCTGAGATTACAGTGTAAGTACCAAACTTGCCAGACTCTCCAATGCAATATCTTAGTTGTGTCAAAAACCACAACCAACTAGCTGTTTCCTCCTTATCAACTACACCAAATGCAATGGGGAAAATGTTGTTGTTTCCATCCCTACCAGTTGCAGCAAGGATCTGTTGTCCTGTGGCCAGTTTGATAAAACAACCATCTACCCCTATGGATAAAAGATAAAAATCAGTGGGCTACAACAAAACAATGAATGGATACAAGAGACAGTGAATGGATACAAGAGACAGTGCATGGACACATACCTATGAATGGCCTACAACCATTTAGAAAACCCTGCAGAGAAGCATTAAGACAGATAAAGAGCCCATAGAATCTTGGGTTTGGGCTAGGGTGCTCAACTAGTTGTTTTGTTGTCACAACACATCTACTACCTGGATTTGTATCTAAAATAGCTTGCAAATAATCCCTTATCCTGGTATACTGTGCCTTCTGATCACCCATGACAGCAGCAAATGCCTGCTTCCTAGCTCTATATGCTTTGCTCTTTGGCACTTATACTCCATACTTCTGTTTGGCATTGTCAATCAGGGTATCAACACATGTATTAGGGTCAGTTCTAATTGCTTGCTCGGATTGAGCAGCAAGCCAGCCAATAGTCACTTTTGTGTTCTCACCATGAGGTATGCATGTGTGTTGGGGCATGAATTTCCTTATGCAAAATGTCTTCTCATGTGCAATCTTGGAGGCAGTGATAAAGAATTTACAACCTTTTTTCTTGCCTTCTTTAGTGCACCAAGCAATTATTCTATCACTACAATTCCTGTGATAATGGAAGTTTCTAAGCCGGGCTATGTGGTAACTCCTAAGTGATGTTCTGAATTGGTACACATCATTGAAGCACAACTTAATGCAAAATTGCTGATGAGGTTCAGCCCTATCTGGATCATACCAAATTCTTTTCTTCAGCCTCTTTAACTTCCTCTTCTTTGCAGACTGTAGATTGAATTTAGGTGCACTGCCATCATCATCACTGTCTCCAACATCTGCTGGGCTGCTGTCCTCATCACTGGATGGTAGAAAATCTTCCATTTCTGGTTCCTCTAACTCATGGTGAAATCTACTTGTTGGACCTGGCTTGGATGGCTTCATTTTTTTGGGGAGGAAACAATCTGGCTCTTCCCAGTCACTGTCAACCTCTTCTGGCTCAAACATTTCTTCCACATCAATATCCCCTTCAAAGTGCATAAGGGGATCAACTCTTTGCTCCTCTGATGCTCCATCTTTCTAAGGATGTCCATATGCTCAGGGCCTAATGCTTGCTCCTTTTTCTTTCTCTTCAATTCATCTATATACTGCAATTCCTCCACATCAGTATCCCCTTCAAAGTGCAGAAGGGGATCATCTCTTTGCTTCCTCTTATGCTCCATCTTCTTGAGGATGTCTCCATGCTCAGAGCCTAATGCTTGCTCCTTTTTCTTTCTCTTCAATTCCTGTATGTACTGCAATTCCTCCATGACTGACCTGTTGTGGTCCTCAGGGTCAACCTGACAAGGATAGAAGAAATCATCATCTTCTGACACCACCCCATCTTCTGACACCACATCAACAGGGATAGGGATAGGTCCTATTGCCTTCTGAAAGTTGGAGCTCTGTTGGGTGCCCAAGAACAACACATCTGACATGTCCATAGCTACAGGAAAAAATTCATCATCATCACCAGAAGTGTAATTCACTCCTCTACTGTCAACTGAAAATATCACAGGCTCATTTAGTATTTCTGCCTCAACATCATCAATGTTAACATATGATGGCCAGATAGAATTTTTTTAGTACAGTGATATTCAGCACCTGCTCCTCCTCATACATGTCAATCATGGCATTTACTTGGGTCATGCTAGAAATGAGCTCCATTCCATTCTTGCCTTTTCCCTTCTCTTTAACATAGTACATGTTGTCTCCTATCCCATAACCATAACCTTCTATCAATGCTAACAAATTAAGCCTGGTTATGTCAGATCTGCATAAGGTTCTTTCCAGGTTGTCCTCACCAGAAAAGTTGAATCTAATCTCCTAAACATCATCATCTAGGCTGTCATAATTAAATACACAATGATTAGGTAACTACTTGCTAAACAGCACATCAATATTATCTACTGTTAAATTGCAGTCACTGTTTTAGTTAACAACTAATAAAACTACCTAAAAACTTACAGCAAGAATTTTATCTAATGATAGCACTAGTGATAGCAATAAATTCACTAGTGCTATCAATAATTTCACTACTAATTCACTGCTAATTTGTCCTAAAATTGCACTAGTGATAGCAATAATTTCATCTACTACTAATTTGTCCTAAAATTGTTGAACTAAATATTCTAAATTTAATCTACTGATCACAGTCTCAGCAATAACCTATATTTCTAAATCTAAGCACATACGGTAGATCTTCTGAATGGATCAAGCTTTTGGAAGGGAACTTACTCTACACCGCCGAAGGAGGGAGCCCAACGGTGACTGATTTTCGTGGGCGAAGAGATCACCGCCCGCGCCAGCGCAGCAGCCGACCTTGCCTCCGGCGACAATGTCGCCGCCGCTTGCATCGGCGGCAGCGAATCATCAGTCGGAGAAGCCGCCCAGCGCATCCTGCCACCGCACCCCACGGACGGAGCATAAGGTGGTGGAACGGGATCGGAGCTTGCCGGGGGTCGCCGCCGCCATCGCAGGTACAAGAGGGAGGGGAGGCGCGCGGGGGGAACTGTCTGAACCCTATCTGGTTCCCCCTTTTCCTCCGACAAACGGTGGACGGCGGTGGGGCCCGCGCGCCGTTAACGGCGGTAACGGGCGTGTCGGGAGCCGTCAAAGGGGAGCCACGTGGCCCCTGCGGGTGGGCCCGACCCGTCAGAACCAGCGTCAATTTGAGTTTAGTGAAGAATTGGTGTTTTTTGAGACAATCAACGAATTTTGTGGTGGTTTTTTGTATCATTTCCGTAAAATGGTATCAATCAGTAAATTTAGCCCGTAAAGTGATGGTTTTATGTTATTAAATCGGTCCGGGTCCGGGTCCGGGAGTGAGCTGGCTGGTAACAGCCGGGTCGCATCGCAACAGGCGCGTCCATATAAATAATGACTTTTCGCACGGCACGGTAGATATTTGATCGGTACTACTAAGTACTCCCTCCGTTTCAAAATATAAGATGTTTTAGATTTGTGAAGAAAATGAATCTAGACTTCTTTTAATGTGTAGATTCATCCAAAAATTAAGTGAACCTACATATTAAAATAAGTCTAGATTTATTTTCTTCACAAACTTAAAACATCTTATATTTTAAAACGGAGGGAGTAGTACTCAGCTAGAAAAGTCGTGTTGAAATTTGCAGCAATTCGAACCCCCTAGGCGGAGGTGCCGATCGTCGGCTGACGCCCAGTAGATTAGATTAATTAGCAAGTTCTCCGAGCGGTAACGATAAATGCACCGTGTAGTGTAGCTCGTCGGCGCGAGTCCGTGAACCGTGCAGAGCGACGTCCGCCGGCGACACCTCATTTGATCGCGACTGCCTGTGCCTGATCACCGCCCCCACTGCGTACCGGAACGCCACCTCGGCCCTGTCCACCGGTGCGAACACGCAGGATCGATCAATGAAGGAGCGCGAGGACCTGCCGGCACGACGGCCGTGTCCAGCGAGCGAGCGACGGCGCCGCAGCCAGGTGGGGCTCTGGCTGGCATTGCCTGCCTCTCGGTGTCCATCCGAGCGCGCGCCAGGCCGCTTGACGCGCGCGCTGCCGGAGCCGGTGCGCCCACGCTAGCAGGGATGCTGGCCTGGCCACCTTGGGAGTGCCATGGCTGTCCTGGCCTTCTTGCCGTCCAGGCGGGTTCACCATCGTCTGTCTGTCGGCAGGGTGCAGGCACAGCGGGACCTGCGTTGGTCGGCCGCCGGCTCGGTGCGGCGACAGCTGGGAGCGCGCGGGCTGCCGCTGACCGTCCGACGTTCGTTGCCGGGCAGTGGGACCCGGCCTCTTCCTGGCCGGCTCGCCGTCCTAGCTTGGAGGAGGAGTGCCCAAGCTCGTCGCAGCGCTCGCGGACGGTGCACTTGGCCGCTCCGTGTCCAGGTTCCAGGCAGAGAGCCATGGGAACGATCGAGGGAAGGGAAGGGAGACTGGGAGAGGAGAAGGTGGCCGTTTGGTGTTCCGCCGGAGCCGGGTAGCTCACGGCGCAGGAGGGGAGGGGAGGAGCGCCGCTCGCGCTCGCGCTCGCGCTCAGCCTGCCTCTGTTTCTCAGCTTGTTTACCTCATGAGCACACTACTGAAGAACCTGGGGAGCAGGGATCTCCATGGTGGAAAGCTGACATCAAACTTATGGATTGTTTATTTATGTAAAATGAAATGGGAGATGGCAACTTTGTAAGTATTCTTTCGGACTGACTCATGGCACAATATATTCCTCTGGCTCAACAGTTCCCAGAATTATTCTCCTTTGCAAAAAAAAAAAAAAAAAACTCAAACGTCTGCTAATTCATTCATCAACATGGAAGACTTGGAGGAACATTTTCATACTCCAGTTTCAACAGTATGAACAGCTACAAGTTATTTTGACAGACAACTCTTAGACCAAAACCAGGATCCATAGGTTTATCCTTGGGGAGCAATGAAAATTTACAAGCACCTTTCAGGAAAATGTTTCAGTAATGCTGCATCAGGTTCGCCAACAGAAGATGAATCACCAGCAGAGTAAGCATCAGATGTTTTCGCATACAACAATTAACAGCGACCGTCGGCTTGAATCCAGTCATTGTCGAACTCTTTTGTTCCTGCAGCAACAAATAGTCAAGTGATGAGATGAACAGGTTAAGGAACACATTGAAAACCCTCAGTGAACTAAAGCTACCAGCATATAATGAAGTACAGCCACGACAGACAGAATGAAGAAAATACCTGTGAGCTCTACTGTCAATATCTGAAATATAGATGTGGGTTAAGCGCCTTGAGCTTCCTCTTTTCATACAGCCGGTCATAAAGATCAGAGAGCCCCAACGGGTAGTTCCCATAGATCACCAGATTTGCATGCTTCTTTCCATACTTTTTTGAAAGCTTCTTCTTTGTCTTTGAGGAATAGATGTTGTGCAAAATTCTTCGAAAGTCCAAAATATGTGAATAACATATTCTGAGATAGCCAACAAAGTCAGCTGGAGTCTTCCTGTCTTCGGGTTTGATGATGCCACCAAGGAGCCATTTTTCTAGCAAATCATTTGTGTATGCTATTGATATCCACTCGTCTTCTGCTGTATAGACCATATCAGTGAGCAGCTCTTTTGTAAACTCCTTGGACATATGAAACTTCAAAAAGTTGTAGACGTCAACTGTTGCTGGACCTCTATTGTGTAGCGGCATTAGACTAGGATCGACGAGTAAGGGCATCACCTATGTATGAGGTGAACTTTAGCCATAAGGTGGGACCCACCTTTCTTATAAAATCTTCCACTATGTATAAGGTGAACTTTAACCTTAAGCTGGGACCCACATATCTCATTATGTACACTCATGCATGAGAGGGAAGAGATGATAAATTATTTTTCTATTGCTTGTGGACAACCCATAAGCTTAAGGTCACCTATAAGCTTATAGACAACTCATATTTCCTCCACTATGTATAAGGTAGACTACAAGCCTTGCCACATAGGACTTAAGGTATGGTTTTTTGCACATAGTGGATGCCCTAAGGGATATCCTTTCTGCACGTTCCTGTCTCTCATCTTATTGACAAGGCTATTCAAATCTGGAACCTTATTCAGTGATCCTGGACCGTGAACATGGTTCACAATCTCCTGAATCATGTTACCGCCACCCTCAACGTCCCGGGCATAACTCTCTGCACTTGCCTTAATCAGTGGAACGCCATCCCTCAGCTCAAATCGATTGTTAATGATGACAAACAGATTCATATGGAGCCTATCGTAACATGAGTAGCCAGATCTTGCGATGTTCTCGATCAGGTGGAGCAAGGAATTAAAGGCCTCTTGCCACATCTCAACTAAAATACTGATTTCCTTCGCTGACCCAAATAGCTGCACCTGCATCAGGGGATTATATACAGAGGCATACACAAGGGGGTCCCACTTTTGTTGAGCATTTAAATGTGATGGCATTCTGTGGTATCTGCATTTCGAGTGAAAGTGATTCAGATGATCAGGTTCTCATTGGGTCATGTCACCAATGTGGTAAAATCACAACTTAATTGACAGTGAAGATTAGAAAGATGAACAAGGCAAAAACTAAATTATACTTAAGGCTTCTACAACAATTTCATAAGCTAGATCAAAGGTAAAACTAACACTCGCTCTTTGATACAGACTGACAAATGAAATCACACGTGCAGATACACTATGCTTAACATTTAATGTTAATGCCATACATATATAACATAATTAATCTTATCTGAACATGAGTAACCGGACTACAACACGTTTTCAATCAGGTACAGGAAGGAATCAATAGCTTCTTGCCACTTCTGTGGCATCAGAGGATTATTCATATGCATACATAATAGTATACCATTTTGTTGATCACTCAAATATGTTGACATTGTGTGGTATGTGCAGTTCGAATGAAAATGTTGTACCGAGTATGCTTTCTCACCAATCTGGTAAAATCACAACTTAACTGGCTGGTGATAATTCCAAAAACTAGCAAGCATGTAAACATCAAATTGATTTCTGGACATACTTAAAAGCTTCCACAGCAATTTTATAAGCTAGTTGATCGAAGCATACAGAACAGAATCATTTCAGAGGCATTTGAATACACACAGAACAGAATTAATGGCGTGCGGGCTTACATTATTCTGTCCTGGAACGGGGGCAACTCTGGTTCAGGAAGAGCCGGGCGTGAATCAGTTACGGGCAGCATGTCATCCACCATCGTCGGAGCAGGTTCGTCGTCAGCGTCCCGGGCAGCCAGGGAGGGGTCGGAAGTGGCGGCTGCAGGCATCGGGGTGCTGAGGCATAGCATCCCCGGAATCGGACGAAAAAGCCCGTGTACCCCGCTTCTGGTGAAGCAACCTCGTGCTCAGCGCAGCCAAGCGGAACCTCCCCGGCAAGGACGAAGACTGGGCTGTCGCGTCTGGATGGATCCTAGGCTTGAGAAGCCACTCGGAGTAGGCAGTAATCCTAGGTTTGGGGGCGTCGGGCGTGGCCGAGGGCTTGGCGGTGAGCCTGGAGAGCGTCCGCGGAGACTTGGCGGCGCTCGCCGAGAAGCGTGTCGCCGCGGGCGTGGAGGAGCGAGTCGCACCGGACAGCGTAGGGGACGGAGTCGGGGCAGGCGCAGTCTCGGTGGAGGCCGTCGGGGACGGAGTCGGTTTCGGGGCGTCGGGCGTGGCCGACGGCATGGCGGCGAGCCTGGAGAGCGTCCGCGGAGACTTGGTGGAGCTCGCCGAGAAGCGTGTCGCCGCGGGCGTGGAGGAGGGAGTCGCACCGGACAGCGTAGGGGACGGAGTCGAGGCAGTCGCAGTCGCAGTCGCGGTGGAGGCCGTCGAGGACGAAGTCGAGAAACACCTCGCCGAGATCATCCGCGAGAGCTTGGCGGGCGTAGCCGGGGAGTTCGTGTCGACGATCGGAGGCGGGGGAAGGTTACTTCTGGCTCGGGCGATGCAGCCGCTGGCCAAATCGAGCGCTCGCCGGCGCGACATTGGCGAGTACTGTACAAGGACGGTGGAATGGGGTTATGGGTTTGTGTTTCGTACTAATCTTTTGGGTTTTGGGAGTTTTTATTATCTGGCCGGGATCGCTTTTATGCCCACAGGTGGATTGAATTTCAGAACCTTTTCGTTTTAGGATGTAAATTTGATTGCCCGAGGAGTCCTTGGTTTTGATTGCCTAGGGAGACTGGTCTATGAGCCTTTGTGCACTTTGGACTGCGGGTGCTTGAGTCGTGCGCGAGCGGTGGTACGTCGGGATGGCGATCCCGGAAGATGGTGTTGACTGTTTATTTAGTGTTGCGGAGTAGATTGATATTGGGCTGACGGCTCCAAAGCTTTGGAAGTGTCAGGACTTCGATCTCGGGTCGTGTGGTCGACAAGGTCGATCTAGCGCAGTTCTTTGGAGGTTCATTTTCTTCAGCTATGTCGGAGTGTCTTGTGACTACTACTCCCATAGTAGCCACATCGTCTACTCTTCGGCATGGGTGGAAGGTCGACTTGTCTCGGCATGTGCCTCGTTCGTTTGTTTCATTTCATGGGTTGTAGGTCTTGAGTGGACGTGGCTCTTGGTGTCGTTGGTGGTCTATGATTTTTTGCTAATTAATTGGACACCTTCTTTTTAATTACTGGATAACGCAAAGTTTTAGCCTTCATAAAAAAGTCATATACAAGGAGGCATATAAGTACACTTGAAGTTGCACCGGAGTAAATCACATGGAACTACTACATTTGGAGCTGACTTTGCAACTCGGTACCATTTCTGGTAATTTTTCCTAAAACTACGCACTCTGGGATAGCCTGCAGAGGTGCAGCCTACTGTTAGCGCTGACTTTGTTTGCCCAGCATTAGGGTCGCGTCACACCCTTTATGACCAAACCAGGCAACCAGACCAGGTTGGTGTCGGCTTCTTCTCTGATACGCTCCTCTCTCGCCCTTCTTCCCTAATCTCGCTTTGTTGCCTACGTCGTTGTCGATCCCGCCGAGCCTCCGTCCTTGTCGTCGCCATGCCCTCCTAGAACGATGGAGATACCGGTAGCAGCACCGTGTTATCGGGGTTCTCGAAAGGACATGACATTACTCTATGTCCGCTTGTAAGTGTACAACTAGGGTTTGCCTCGGTTTTATAGAATCTTTCGATTTAAGCTTCAATTCGTCGATTTTAGTTGAACTTCTTGCTTGCCATGCTTTGTGTTAGGTGCTAGAAAACATCTTTAACCCTAATTACACCACTGAAACTAATCTGAGGTACAAGCATGACATGTCGCTGCACAAGTATGTTGCTTTTGAAGACTCAGACCCTGGAAGGAAATTTCCGAGCTATGGATGTAAGGTTGGTTACTTCCTTAGTTGCTAAATGTAGGAATAATTGCATTGTGCTGAATTTTTTGAATATTACATGTCTTACTGAACATTGCAACTTAGTATTCCTTATTGTCCTTAGGTGAATTTAGACTAAAACAATGTGATTAGTATGCGTAGTTACTTTTAATATTGACCATTTTATTATTGCATTTTCTTAGATAATTTAGAAACAATATAGGATTTGCTTAGATAATTTATATATTGTGTTTGCTTAGATAATTTTCGTATATAAGTAAGAAACAATATTGAACAATACCTACCAGTTTCATTACTGAATAATATTTAGGAAGAGGATATCTATGACACGCTACATTTGATAGATTTGGAGTGGCCAACTACATTGAAGCATGCTTTTCTCAAGCTATGGGGTATGTATGAGGATGACAAAGACACTAGAACCTCTAGGAATGTGGAATATGAAACTACAAATTACCAGCTTGTGTTAGAGAAGAGGGAATTAGAGAAAGAGAAAACCAAGCTTCTTAAAGAACTTAGTATGACTTTGCCTTGTCCTAGTTGGGTAAAATAACCTCACATGATCTAGAGCTTGAGAAGACAAGGAAGGAAAAGGCAGAGGCACAAGTTTGTACTTTGAATAAGGAAAAGAATGTTGGAAATATTCCCTAGAGGCAATAATAAAGCTATTGTTATTCATATTTACTTGTTCATGATATTGTTTATTGTCCATTCTATAAATATATGTATTGGAAACTAAATACATGTGTGGATAAATAAACAACACAGAGTCCCCAGAAATCCTCCTCTTCTACTAGTCCATTAGTCAAGCGATGGTCAAGGTTTCCTATACCATGGACATGGATGTTACTTGATAATGGGATCACTTCATTAGTGAATGGTGTGATGGACAAGACCCTTAATAATAAGCATATATTTTGATGGCAATTTCTAGTTTGTTTGCTATCGCTTTATGAATGTGTCAAGTATAGTTTCCTCGGACCATGAGATCATGTTGCTCCCAGGCATCGGACATCAAACGTCATTCCGTAACTGGGTGATTATAAAGGTGACTTTTAGGTATCACTGATGGTGTCTGTTGGGTTGCATGAATCAAGATAGGTATTTGTTCCTATGACGAAGTGTAAGATATCTCTGGGCCCTCTCGGTAGTATAGCATCTAAGAGCTTAGTGACTAAATAGTTGGTCACATGGATCCTATGCCACAGTGCGAGTAAATAGAACTTGCTGGTAACGATATTGAACTAGGTATAGTGATACCAATGATCGAATCTCGGGCAAGTAACATATCGTTCTATGATGACCCATAAGTATAGGGGGTGTATCGTAGTACTTTCGATAAATAGGAGTGTCGATACCAACGAGGAGCAGAAGGTGTTTACTAGTGGTATGGAGCAGGAAATCTCTATAAATACTTAGCAAACGGATTTTTAGGGTTTTCTGATAAAGCAAGGAAATAAAGTGCAAGTAGATAAAACAGCAAACAATTGCAGCAAGTGGCCCAATCCTTTCTTAGCAAAGGACAAGCCGGTGGAAATACTAATAAGGACCAAACGTTTTCGAGGACACGTGGGAATACTGTCAAGTGCTTTCGCTTCATATAGCTGAGTAGTCTTCTTTGGTTTTATAAGTGTTGTGTGGGTGAACCTGTGCTAATGTACCGACCTTACTTGGACTAATACATACTTGTAGGGTTCACAGCATAAAAAACAAAAAAATTCCTATGATGGGAACAACTATGTACCAAGATCTATCTACTAGATACAAACAACGGGCGGATGTATATCCGTAAAGAACATACCCTTGAAGACCGACAAAGCTTAACGAGTCCAAACTCGTGGTTGATGTAGACGATCTCTTGCCAATCTCAAGATCGAGAGGAAGTCCTAGCGCCGCAAATCAGCAGCGCATCCGTGCTCGCACACACGTTCGAGGCACCGAGCAACCTCCACCTCCTCGCTCATCACGTGAGTCGGTGTAGCTTAAAAGGCGAGCATCAAATGGGCATCATATCTACTATATGACTCATGCTTAACCTTTCGGTCCATGTTCCGAGGCCATGTCTGTACATGCTACGCTCGCCAAGTAAGAACCTTAGTATTCGCATGTGTAACTGTCTTACACCCGAAATATGGTCGTGGATCCAAAAACACCCGATCATCACGTGATGTCTTGGAGCGACAAGAACATAATCGGTGCATACTAAAGGAAGAACACATTCTTATCTTGATATTTAAATGAGGGATCATCTTATTATGCTAATAAAACGCCAAACAAGCAATATAAGATGCTATCAAACATCACATGTTTATTAGTGGAATGATATGGTTCCCGCATATGATCTCTATCATGTGCACCGTGGTATGATCACTATCATACCTATATGTGTAAGTCCAAGGTCTATAGAGATTACACGTTATGTGTGTTGTAAGAGTATCATCTCATACTTCTACTTACAACATCACCATATCATATCACTAGCCCAGCAACAATCTAAACTAGACGCCTCTAATTTATCCATTGCAAATTTTACGTGGCTTAGGGCTTTCGAAGATAGAACCGTTCTTACCTACGAACATGAACCACAACGAGGATAACCAAATTGTTGACAACTCGCTGCAAATTAGATATTGACTATAGTAGGAGAGACAAACACCCGCTAGCCTCTTATGCAAAACTAGTTGCATGTCAAGCGTGGAACAGGTCTCATGTGCGAGGACATGTAAAGTTTGTCCGGGCCGCTTCATCCCACTATGCCACCAATATCCAAAGTACAAATAAGAAGCAATAAAATGATCATCATCGCCCACATACTCATATGTGTACTACCCGTGCAAAGCATCTACGCATAGATCCGACTCTGATACCACTGTAGGGTTCGCAGCATAGAAAACAAAAAATTTCCTACGATGGGAACAACTATGTACCAAGATCTATGTACTAGATACAAACAACGGGCGGATGTATATCCGTAGAGAACATACCCTTGAAGACCGACAAAGCTTAACGGGTCCAAACTCGTGGTTGATGTAGACGATCTCTTGTCGATCTCAAGATCGAGAGGAAGTCCTAGCGCCGCAAATCAGCAGTGCATCCGTGCTCGCACACACGTTCGAGGCACCGAGCAACCTCCGCCTCCTCGCTCCAGCGATGCAGCGGAATCACAACTCTTTCTGGTCGAGTAGCCACCGGGAACATGTATCTCGCTAGTCCGAGACCATGGGGATAAATTCTAGAGGGGGAGAGAGATCCTTCACGAGGAGGTGTGAGTGAGAAGTGAGAGGAGGGGCTCCTTTTATAGAAAGGAGGGGGGGCACCCAAGGGGGTGGCCGCCGGCCATGGGTGCTGCCCCCTCCCCTCCTTCATTCATGTGGGTGGACACTCCACTCACAAAAATCCATTCATATGCCTCCACTCAAAATCCCACTCAAACTTGCCATTAAATTTCCACCAAATTTAATGCAAACTCTCATTAAATAAAACTCTTTTATTTTACTCAGAATTTTGTCAATTACTTTAATGACAAACATTCACAAATAACCCCTTGCTAGAATTCTATTTCACATGCATAACCACTTTATGCAATTTCACCCGAAAACCTGTTTCGGTATCTAGTGAAATAAATTCCCGCGCTTGTTCATTCTTTCGGCATGAAACTTTTGCTCCAATTGGATGTCGGTGTCTCTTAAGTGTGTCACCCTACGGTTCGTGAATAATGCGGACATGATCGAGACCCCTCTCGGATCAATAATCAGAAGCGGGATCTGGAGACCCATACCACTCCCACACATTCAACGATGACTTTCTTGTGATCATCGGAACCTTTTACGCTAGTATCTTAATCCCTTTGTTTCACGATATATTACATGTCCGAGATTCGATCATCGGTATCTCCATACCTAGTTTGATCTCGTTACCTACATGCACTCTTTTCTCGTTCCCGTGATATAACATTCTAGTGATCAAATCACTTGCTTGCAAGCTAATCAATGTGATATCACCGAGAGGGCCCAGAGCATATCTATCCATCATCGGGATGAACAAATTCCACTCTCGATCCATGGGCCTCAACATAACACTTTAGTAGTTCTGAACCCATCTTTATAATCACCCTGTTACGGTGTGACGTTTGATGTTATCAAGAAACTCTTCTAGTGTTAGTGATTGACATGATCTCATGGTCTAAGGATTTGGATCACTTCGTAAGTTGTTATAGCAATATAAACTCAAGACTTTGATCGTAATGCTATACTTCGGATGAATGTTCATCACATCATTACACTAATGTTGTGATCCCGTTATTAACAACATCCAATGTCCATGATCAGGAAACCTTGATCATCTTGTTAATCAACGAGCTAGTTTATGAGAGAGGCATAACTAGGAACTTTCTGTTTTGTTTATTAAACACACATGTATTAGCGTTTCCGTGTTAATACAATTATAGCATGTAAAATAAACATTTATCATAAATAAGGAATACGATAATAACCACTTTATTATTGCCTCTCGGGCATATTCCCTTCAGTCTCCCACTTGCACTAGAGACAATAATCTAGTTTGAAAACTTTGTGTATTGAACATCTATGGCTTTCTGGTGTTCCATATACGCAATTGCAAGTGGTTAACATAATCTACGGATCTGACGCTTTCAGGTCCGTGTGTATTTGCATGTCTTTGCGTCTTCACGCATCACTCATTCTCCAATGAGATGGCATTGTATAAATTTGGTCTTTGGTGAGACCTTTAGTTCCTTGGGGTTAAAACATGTCGATACTATTGTCATACAATATATCTTTAGTGTTAGCCCGTTGTGAACCACACCTTAGTTTGATAACAAGCTACTTGACACAAATTCCCTCCTTTGCTGCTACTATAGCAGTCATATACTTAGCCTTTTATTGTAGTATTCGTCACAATGTCTTAACTTTGGAACTCTTCCAAATCCATCATGAAAACTTTCTTTCCATTTCATTGTGCCACCCATAGTTTAAATTGAGATAAACTTAATTTGTATCTTGTGACAAAACTAGTATCAATGTAACGCTTTACAATGAACTATTTGTAATTGTTTGTCACCTCTACACAGATATATTCTTAGTTCTTCCAAAAGATCATAAGAATATTCTCACTATCGTCCAATGATTATTTTATGATTCATTCTGGTATATGCTCATAACACTTAGAGCATAGGACATATCTGGATGTGTACATATCATGGTATGATTGATCAAAACATTCTCGTAATTTCACTCATCAAGTGTCAAAGCACTTGAATCTTGTTTCACTTATCAAGTGTCGATACACTTGAATCTTGATTTAATTCCTTTACATGCGACAAGAACCATTTCTTGTTGTTTCTATATTGAACTCCTTCAATATATCATATATGTACGTTTGGCACAACCATATTAGCGTCACAGTCTATCCACTATAGACATTCATGCTAAATATTCGGGTTTTGCCTAAGTTTTTCATCGAAATGAAATTATTAACCATTGTCAATAAAAGATACATCATTTCCAATCAACAAGATGTCCTCCACATAATGTATTAGAAATATGTCTTAGCGCTCCCACTTAATTTCTTACAAATGCAAGCATCTTCATCGTCTCCTGATGGAAACTCTTTTTTATCACGGTGAATATTCCAACTCCACGATGCTTACTTCAACCATTGAAGTTTGTATGCCCTTTTTAGCATCCTTTGAATTAACAAAACCCTTTGGATCATGTCATGTACACGTCCTAGGTAACCATTCTATTAGAAGAACTTTGTTTTGTTTATTCATCTACCATATAACAAATTATACGTAGTGGTTGCTACTTTAATCCGTCCAGACTAAATATCGCTATGAAAGATCAAATCTTGTCATAGTCAACTCCTTGAACATTGTCGTAAAATACTTTACCGACATGTCGACTATTTCATAGATGTGAAACATCCATGTCTGTTTCTTTATAGATCCAAATACGACCGATAGGTTTTTACACCTTTTCGGAGGGTCTTCCAAGTTCAAAACTTGATTCTCGTGTATGGAACTATCACGGATTTTATGGTTTTAAGCATGACAGAGTCAGGGACCATCATCGCTTCTTTGCATGTAGTCGGTTCATCATTATCAAATAATGATTTACTCTCAAATATCAATATTTGATTGTTTATCCGACCTACTTGGTTCAATAAGAACTTAGATCTCCGTGACCACAACCTTTGAGGCACATAAGCTATGAGCATTATGGCTGCCTCCGGAACATTTTCTGGCGCTGCGCAACTCAGCACATTTAGCTAAGGTTCGTTAACCTTATCAAAGTTCTATTATCCTCCCGCTTAACTTTTGCGAAAAAATCCTTTTTCAAGAAACTTCACATTTCAAGCGACAAACCCTTTTGTCCTCGGTGTTATGGAGGAATAACCAATTGTTATTCAAAATAACCTACAAAGACATGCTCATCCGACTTTGGTTGTAAACATCTTACTTATGTTTAGCATACCAAAATATAATAAATGACAACTTGGGTTTTACCCCAAACCATAACTCATATGGTGTCATTTCAACGGATCAAGATGGAGCTCTTTTCAGTGTAAAAGCGGTAGTCTCTAAAGCTTTAATATTTTTAAAACATAATGGCAGTTTTATAAATAACACCTTTGATCCAACCATGTCAAACAAGGTTTCATTACAAATCTCAAACACTCCATATTCCTATGGTGTTTCGGGATATGTAAATCTAGGTGTTTTGCTAAACTTGTAACTCAAATAAATCCCTTTTATGATAAAATCATAATTCATTTATTTTTCTTGTTACACTTGTAACTCAAATAAATCCCTTTATGATCAAATCATAATTCATTTATTTGTCTTGTTACAATAATTTTCCACTTCATCTTGAAAGTCTTTGAAACGTTTTTCAAATATTTCATACTTCTTTCTCATTAAGTAAACATTCACTCAAATTTCCGGAGAAAGCATATGAAGTTGAAATCCATCACTTACGACTATACATAATGGACTACATACATCGATATGTATAAATTCCAATAATTTAGTCGTTCGTTCTTCTTTGGCCTTTGAACGAAGTTTTAATTATCACGTGGAAAGTCTCACAAGCGTCACTTGATCAAATCAAAGACTCCAAAAATCCATGAATATGGAGATTCTTCATGTTTTCTTTCCAATATAATTTAAACAGCGATGTCACTTAGTAAGTGATCTTTCAATCATTTGTCTTGCGACATTTTAGCATTAGGCTTTATGGATGTGATTTCTCCAACTAGATTTGTAAATCATCCATCTTATATGGAATACAGTAATTATTTAAACAACCTTTGTTCTCATAATACCTGATTCAAATAACAATTATTAAAACAACTCTTGAAGTCAAGCTTTGATGTCAACGAGAAATACAAACAACGGTTTGTTTGTTTTCGATGAACATCATCACATATTCTCTTGCTAGTTACTTAGGCCATTGTGGTTCATGAATTGCGTTGTTCCGTATGAAATTTCATACTAACCAATTCGGTATCCAATACCCAAGAACCACATTGTTCAACAAGCAAATAATACAACCATAACATGTATATCATCCATATACCTAAATTGGATATTTCCAATCTTTTCTTTTCTGCCAAATATATTTCATGGATTCTCTTTCAACATTTCCTTTTCCTTTTTAAAAGAATTTATCAACATCAACAGTGGCGCCATATACATGACACATAGTCCAAAGCGTGTATATTCAAATAATAATACCTTTGGACTTGCACTTTGAAGTAGATCACCATCATCAAAATGATCGGTATTCTTTCAAAATCCATTCTTTAGTAATCTTTTAGTGTAGTAAACACTTTACATACATCTTCTATTCATCCTTATCATGACGACTTTCATGATCAAGCTACTGTAGCTTATAAAGGCGAATCGTGAGTATAACATTACTTTTCAAAACCCTTTTGGATGATTAGGATGTCTAGCATCTCCAACCTTCATAAATTCTCATCCAATATGAGAACATATATTATACTCTATCATATTGCAACCAAAACATTGTTTCAGATATCGTTATATCTGCCACACATGATGGTTTCTGAAACAATTCTTTCAGCTCCTAGATAATCTTGATATTTAAATCAAGAATCATGGAGGCAAATATGATACTTAAGATACTAACACTGGAATTGTTACTCTCGATTTAATACCAACTATTAAATTTCATGGAGTAAATAGAGTTTGCTGAAAGTTTGCAATAGGACTTTAAACTTTAGATTGACACTCAACACAATACGATACCAGTTTGTAAAGTATATATCCAGAATTCTATAGTTCTATTATCTCAATTACAACTATGCATAAGGTGGTGAACGAATGCCAATGACTACAACAAATTATGCAAATTCACTTTGATTTAATTTATGATAAATTGAGTTCTACTAATCCAAATTAGAAATGAACTCCCACTTAAAAATGACATCCCTCGTGTCTTTTTGGTGATTAGATGAACCAAATTCACTACACCAAGTCTGATCATCACGTGAGTCGGTGTAGCTTCAAAGGCGAGCATCAAATGGGCATCATATCTACTATATGACTCATGCTTAACCTTTCGGTCCGTGTTCCGAGGCCATGTCTGTACATGCTAGGCTCGCCAAGTAAGAACCTTAGTATTCGCGTGTGTAACTGTCTTACACCCAAAATATGGTCGTGGATCCAAAAACACCCGATCATCACGTGATGTCTTGGAGCGACGAGAACATAATCGGTGCATACTAAAGGAAGAACACATTCTTATCTTGATATTTAAATGAGGGATCATCTTATTATGCTAATAAAACGCCAAACAAGCAATATAAGATGCTATCAAACATCACATATTTATTAGTGGAATGATATGGTTCCCGCATATGATCTCTATCATGTGCACCGTGGTATGATCACTATCATACCTATATGTGTAAGTCCAAGGTCTATAGAGATTACACGTTATGTGTGTTGTAAGAGTATCATCTCATACTTCTACTTACAACATCACCATATCATATCACTAGCCCAGCAACAATCTAAACTAGACGCCTCTAATTTATCCATTGCAAATTTTACATGGCTTAGGGCTTTCGAAGATAGAACCGTTCTTACCTACGAACATGAACCACAACGAGGATAACCAAATTGTTGACAACTCGCTGCAAATTAGATATTGACTATAGTAGGAGAGACAGACACCCGCTAGCCTCTTATGCAAAACTAGTTGCATGTCAAGCGTGGAACAGGTCTCATGTGCGAGGACATGTAAAGTTTGTCCGGGCCGCTTCATCCCACTATGCCACCAATATCCAAAGTATAACTAAGAAGCAATAAAATGATCATCATCGCCCACATACTCATATGTGTACTACCCGTTCAAAGCATCTACGCATAGATCCGGCTCTGATACCACTGTAGGGTTCGCAGCATAGAAAACAAAAAAATTCCTACGATGGGAACAACTATGTACCAAGATCTATCTACTAGATACAAACAACGGGCGGATGTATATCCATAGAGAACATACCCTTGAAGACCGACAAAGCTTAACGGGTCCAAACTCGTGGTTGATGTAGACGATCTCTTGCCGATCTCAAGATCGAGAGGGTCCTAGCACCGCAAATCAGCAGCGCATCCGTGCTCGCACACACGTTCGAGGCACCGAGCAACCTCCGCCTCCTCGCTACAGCGATGTAGCGGAAGCACAACTCTTTCTTTCCGAATAGCCACCGAGAACATGTATCTCGCTAGTCCGAGACCATGGGGGCTAAATTCTAGAGGGGGAGAGAGATCCTTCACGAGGAGGTGTGAGTGAGAAGTGAGAGGAGGGGCTCCTTTTATAGAAAGGAGGGGGGCACCCAAGGGGGTGGCCGCCGGCCATGGGGGCTGCCCCCTCCCCTCCTTCATTCATGTGGGTGGACACTCCACTCACAAAAATGCATTCATATGCCTCCACTCAAAATCCCACTCAAACTTTCCATTAAATTTCCACCAAATTTAATGCAAACTCTCATTAAATAAAACTCTTTTATTTTACTCAAAATTTTGTCAATTATTTTAATGACAAACATTCACAAATAACCCCTTGCTAGAATTCTATTTCACATGCATAACCACTTTATGCAATTTCACCCGAAAACCTGTTTCGGTATCTAGTGAAATAAATTCCCGCGCTTGTTCATTCTTTCGGCATGAAACTTTTGCTCCAATTGGATGTCGGTGTCTCTTAAGTGTGTCACCCTACGGTTCGTGAATAATGCGGAAATGATCGAGACCCCTCTCGGATCAATAATCAGAAGCGGGATCTGGAGACCCATACCGACTCCCACACATTCAACGATGACTTTCTTGTGATCGTCGGAACCTTTTACGCTAGTATCTTAATCCCTTTGTTTCACGATATATTACATGTCCGAGATTCGATCATCGGTATCTCCATACCTAGTTTGATCTCGTTACCGACATGCACTCTTTTCTCGTTCCCGTGATATAACATTCTAGTGATCAAATCACTTGCCTGCAAGCTAATCAATGTGATATCACCGAGAGGGCCCAGAGCATATCTATCCGTCATCGGGATGAACAAATTCCACTCTCGGTCCATGGGCCTCAACATAACACTTTAGTAGTTCTGAACCCATCTTTATAATCACCCTGTTACGGTGTGACGTTTGATGTTATCAAGAAACTCTTCTAGTGTTAGTGATTGACATGATCTCATGGTCTAAGGATTTGGATCACTTCGTAAGTTGTTATAGCAATATAAACTCAATGACTTTGATCGTAATGCTATACTTTGGATGAATGTTCATCACATCATTACACTAATGTTGTGATCCCGTTATTAACAACATCCAATGTCCATGATCAGGAAACCTTGATCATCTTGTTAATCAACGAGCTAGTTTATGAGAGAGGCATAACTAGGAACTTTATGTTTTGTTTATTAAACACACATGTATTAACGTTTCCGTATTAATACAATTATAGCATGTAAAATAAACATTTATCATAAATAAGGAATACGATAATAACCACTTTATTATTGCCTCTCGGGCATATTCCCTTCAATACTTGTAATTAAACCCCTTACAAGCATCCGTAACTACAAGAAAGAAATTAAGATATAAACCTAACCACGGCCTTAAACTCTGAGATCATATACTCCCTTGTGCAATGGTTTCCTAACGGGGGTTCAGGTTTCTGTCACTCCGGCAACCCCACAATTAGTAGCCAAATACACAATGCATCCCTCTAGGACCATAAATGGTGAAGTATCATGTAGTCAACGTTCACGTGACACCACTAGAATATTAGCACCACAACTTAAATATTAAACCATTGAATAATACCTCAACACAAATCCACTACTAACAACATGACTTCTCCCATGTCCTCAGGAACTAAACGAACTACTCACGAGACATCATATGTATCAAGATCAAAGATGATATGGTAATGGATAACAATCTGAACATAAACAATAATTCAATGGTTCCACTCATAAGCATCAACTACAATAGTAATCAACACCGGGAAAGTTTCCCCTAAGAACTATGCAAGATTCAACACAATTGTTACAGCAGGATGGAGTGGTGATGATGGTGCTGGTGGAGATGATGGTGTGAATGATGATGATGATCCCGATGAAGTCTAGCTTGATGATGGTGTTGATGGCGACGATCTCCCCTCTCCGGGAAGGAATTTCCCTGGCAGAAATCTGTCTGCCGGAGAGCTCTTTCTCTCTTGGTGTTTTCCGCCCCGCGGCGGTGGGATCTTTTTGTGGTCGCCCCCGTGTATTAGGGTTTCGAGGAGAAGATATAGGCGAGAGGGCGGAGCCAGAGGTGGGCCACACCCCATGTAGGCGTGGCCTAGGGTGGCCCGCGCCTGGGGGGTGTGGCCCAACTCCGCCTCCCCTTCTGGCATTCTTCGTCTTCTGGGAAAATAGGATTTTCTATAGTTTTTCTGGTATTTTTCTGATCTTCGCGAAATTGCATCAAAACACCTCTTTTTCCATCAGAATCCTGACTCCGGCAGTTCATCCTCCAAGAATCATCCAATATGCAAAAATAGATGAAAAATACACAAGTAACACCTCTTTAATATGAAATATATCAATGAATAGAGGAAAATTATGATATAGAATGGTGATGCAAATTGGACGTATCAACTCCCCCAAGCTTAGACCTTCGCTTGTCCCCAAGCGAAAACTGAGCTCAGTAAACATGTCCACGGGTTTATGGAGTGAAGTGTCGATAGAAGAATACGGACAAGAAACATCACACTTACCAATACACAACGCATAGAAGAAAGCAACTCACCATCATATAACTTAGATTGCAACAAGTATAGGAGTTACAATAGAGATGCATAAAGATAAATCATATTTGGGATTGGCAAACTTTGTTCTTGGTCAGAGAACATTTGGCAAATAGTTTTCAAATAAAACTTTTGTAGAAGTTTACAACAGGAGTACTCTTTGCTCACATATTGTTTGAATCTTTGACATTGTGGTTCAATCAAAAACAACTTCGTTGAATGTGTAGGATTCATCATGGGCATCCTGGTCCCGCTGATCGAAGAGTTGTCTCTGTCATAGCTGCATATTCTCGAACTCGTCGGGTCACACACTTAACCTACGATGTTGCTAGTCTTTGTTTGAGAATATGTATGGTTTAAATAAAATGTTGTTTTGGAGTCTCGGGTGAGATCCTTGATATCACAATGAGCTCCTAAATGGTCCGGAGGTAGAGAATTATATATGGCACAACCTATTTTATGCTTTGGGGAAAGTTAAGAATATTCTATGTTGATGGAAGCTTCCAAAAGGTTCTCGGAGACTCCATGGTGGGACCCACTTGTGAGGTGGGGCCCACATGGGCCCAAGTGGGGAACCCCGGCCATCATGGGCCAGGGATCCATGGACAAAAGGGAGGGGAGGCATGGGGGGAGGGTCCCTCTCCCCCCTCCTTGCTCTGTCGGTCCTAGGGACTTGGAGAAGGGGCAACCCTACCCCCTTTGCCGCCTATATAAGAGAGGGAGGGGAAGGAGTGCCGCACCTTTGCTTGCTAGCCGCACCCCTCCTCTCTGTCCCCTGGAAAATCTCTCTCTCGTTGCACGGCGAAGCCCTGCTGAATTTTCTCCACCACCATAGTAGTGTTGCCATTGTGCTTCCATATTCCCGCGGAGATCTCCACCACCTCTTGCAGGATCAATAAGGAGGATACGGCATCGTAGCAGAACATGTGGATACCACGGAGGTGTCATCGGTTCGGTACAAGGATCTCGAAGGTCAAGATCTACTTCAGTTTGAACCGTAGCAAGCGATCGAGTACATCACCCATGATCTCTAGATCGTTAACTCTCATGTTCTTATATGGTAAGTAGATTATATCTATTCTACTTTTTACATACATATAGTAGATTATATCTTATGGGTTCTATATTGCTATTCTGTAGGAAAAAATCCATGCAACAAACCCATTCATGGTATCTGATGACTGGGTTCCTGCACCAACAACAGGGTTATTGCAGTACTTGTAGCAGCAAATATTTAAGATTTGTCCCGATGGGAGCTCGACGAACAGAAACAACACGACCTCGCAGTCACGTTGTCAATGCGGCCACATTTCGCACCCAAACCGTGGTTTGGAAATATCATATTCTATAAGTTGCTAGAACAATGATAATTGAGAGAGGTTTAAATTATCTAATAAAAAATAACTTTTAACAAGAACAAAATAAACTAAGACAGAAAGAAATATGCGATTATGATTACGAAGGCTTGCAAGATGATGGAAAGAGTTCTCAGGGAGTAGTGGATCCACTGCTAGTAATTAGAAATAGTGATCAAAAAATATTATAATGAGTAAGACCATGTATGATATGTGTGGGAGGAGCTCCATATATGGACGAATAGGCAACAATCACTCTCACATCATCCATCATAACCACAATAGACAGCAATCGACATCAATCGAATTACTGCGCTATTAAGGGATTTCTCCCGTGGCATGGACATGGCTTGATGAGTTCTCCTTGATTCCCCAAGTTAGTACGTAAAGAATGACAATTACTATATAGTCACAATAAGTGTTATCATCCTTCCGTCTACCAACAAGTAATCTCCTTCATCAAGTCCCCACAAGAGGCAAATATTAAGGAGGTGCACAACTCCCAACATCAATATGAAGAAAATTAACACAGACACATAATGAACAATATCACATAATGGTATTTATCTCAATTCAAACATACTAGGGTTTCTCCATCTCCCCAAGAACAAAGAAAACTACTCACACATGAAGGCAATCAACATCATGGATTAAATATGGATGAAGTATGATGATATAATTGAGAACAAGTGCAAATCCAAGATTCAATCTAGAATTACAACAAGTAACCAAAGGGGATCGGTGATGGAGACATTGTTTATGAAGATGACGATGTAGATCGACGTGGAGGCCTTCAATATTCTAGTCCCTTCTTCTATTGTGTGATGGTGACGGTGTAGATCTTGATTGGAGGAGGCTATGGCGGTAGCACGGCGGCAGGGCTCCGCCGTGGGTGAATATGGCTCGGTGGCGGCGGCAGAGCCTCGCCCCTAGAGGGCTATGGTATTGTTGTGGCTTCCTTTGGCTCCTCCCCTCTTTATACAGGCCTTTGGGGTGCCCTAGGACACCTATAATACTGTCATATTAGTTGGGGAAGGTTCTGGAGCCTTTCTAGGGCAAAATCCCGTCGTTTTCGATGTTTTCACCAACTATACGACCGGAACTATACGACGGCCGGCCGTATAGTTGGTCGTTAAACCCTCTGCCTCCTTTCGTATTTTGGCTGTCATTTCTTCATACGAACTCCGTTTTGGGTGTTGTTCGGCTTGTTGGATTCGTATCATCGAGGGATACAACCCCATAGTCTCGGATATTTATTTTGAGAAGTTTGAAAAAATCACTTTTCCATCCTCTCAAATGGCTAAGTCTGGTCCCTGTAGCTCCTCCATACTATGCTCTCTTTGTTACTTTTGCCTTTGTTTTGTCCATAATCATCATCAACACCTACACACATGTCAAAGACAATAAAGAGGGATAAAATTCTACCTAAACTACTAAATGTGCAAAGCTCAAATTGAATTAAATGAAAACAAGTAATCATGCATATTAAGCATAACAATTATTAGACGGATCATGATATGATAGGCAAATGACACAATTTATATAGCTAAAAAGTGTTTTATTATCACAGCCATCAACTTCCCCAAGCTAGATCTTGCTCGTCCTCGAGCAAAATGGATTGATAACTTAATGTATGTGATCTTGCTTATCATTGGAAATCAATGCACTGTATTCTTGTTTTTCTTGCAAGCTCAAAGCAAGAGTGAACATAATCATACAAGGAAATATAATCTCATTTATATTATTCCAAACCACCATAGATTATTCAAAAATTCTATGCCCCATGTCAAAGTTAAAGCTAGCTTGCAAGTAAAGTTGTGATCCTTCTATACACACTTTATTGTATTTTTGTATTTTTATTTGTATAAGGCAAAGCTAAACACGGTTAGTTGTCAATCATAAATAGAGATAGAGTTTTCCAATGTTGCCCACTCATGTCATCTATTAAAGTCTCTCAAGTGCAAACTTTGATTGTTGAGCTCATAGAAAATCTATTTCTTAGTAACGAGACCATGCCAAAAGAGTGGTATATGTTCAGTCGAGAATGTGTAGGCTAGGAAGGACACTCATGACCATTACCAAGGTTTCCCTTTTTGGTATAATGATTTCTCATAACGGTCAGAGGAGTATTCCAACTTTTGCTTGCAACGCAGACCCATGAGGGAGCCAAAACTCTTACCCATCATAACATTGCTGTTATAGATGATTAATCAACTCATAGCCAAAATCTGAGATTTCTCTATTGGTATATCATTTATAGGCTAGCGGAGTTGTTATCCCCCCATGGAGTGCGACAGTGTCGCAAGACATGCATAAAGCAATATCTCACTTTGATTCCCAAGGCAAAATTTTGGCATATGTAATCTCGAAACTTTGAAACATCATTTCTTATTTGACAACTCACTTAGTAAGCATCTATTAAGACCATAATTTCTAACAATATGGAGTTGTGCTACTCCATAACCATTCACTTAAGACAATTCTGAATAGTGACAACTAGCAAGTTTCAAAGAACTTCTTTATTATATTTTTTTCTTTTCAAAATGTAGAGAACATGGAAATGTGTATTTAGAGGATCACAATATTTTTCACAAGCTAGATAAAAGTTGGACAAGGTGCATCAAAGATATGGCTTGTCTCCTATGGGGCCTAACATGAGCAAGTATATCCCTTATATAAATATGAACAAAAACTCACCTAAGAAAGCATTCAAAAATAGAGAGATACACAATAACATGAAAACTTTTTAAGATAAAGAACATTGCACAAGACTCTACGCATGCAAAATAACCTCCCTAAGCTAAGAACTTTTCAAATACCGACTTGATAAGATCACAAAAATAAAAGAGAAAATGCAGTTATCAAAAGAGAGTATAAGAAGTGGTTACCTCCCCAAGCTTAAGTTAAAGCAAGGGTGACACATTTTACCGTTGAGGTACTAATAACCTCTCTTTCGATGGACAAAGAACATTTGCTTCAACATGTGTTTCTTGATACAACCCGGTGTGCCTTCCTCGAGAACTTTCTTAGAAACTAAAAAGAAAACGAAATATTTTTGTGTTTTTGAAGACACGGGTTTAGCTCACAAGTGATAAAAATACAAGTCCCACTGAGTCGGTTCATCAACCTAAACACCACACTTAAGTCAACAAACTAGTTCTAGAAGATGCCTCTCCTAGATTGTGATGAGGTGCAAGTGAAACAAAGTATGAAACACGAGTGTGCAGCCCCTATGTGCTTATTTAAAAGAGGTTTGAGTTGGAAGGTTTTACCAGACATGAATAGGTCAATTGAAGAAACCAAGTGGCTCATGCGAGTGTTTGCACGGTTGGCACTACCGTACACGTCGGCACACAAGGTTCAAGTCCCTACGAAAATAACACACAAAATAAAATGCATCGGTTTGGTATACGAATATAGTTCGTTTACCTCACCAATAAAAGGAAAGTAAAAAAGAAAACATGAACTTCTTTAGAGAATTACAGTCTAAGAAGTTTCTTAGGTAGAACTTTTATTGCTTACAGATATTCGGCTTTCCCTCGATCAAGGGAGAAGATCCCATGTGGAGTTTCGAGGTTTTTAGAAGAAGGAAGAAGAAATAATAAAATTTTGAGTAATGGCTACCTTGTAATTGGCGTTTTGAGGGGTTTCCCTAACTATACGGGCGCAACTATATGGCCGGAGTTTTTCCTCCTGTCATATAGTTGGTTGTTAAACTTACAGTACCTTGAAATAAAAATTCGAAGCAGGTATCTATATCTATATGGTGGCAACTATACGGCCGAAATTTTTATTCCTGCCATATAGTTGGTCGTTAAACCTTATGTGCCTAGAAAAGAAATTTTGACGATGGCATCGATAACTATACGGTCGCAACTATACGGTTGGAATTTTTATTCCCGTTGTATAGTTGGTCGTTAAACCTTCTGTGCTCGCCAAAAAAATTCTGTTTCTTTGAGAATTCTTTCTTAACCCGAAACTTAGAGAAACACCGTGTTTTGACAGTAAAATAACAACTTTAATTTTCAACCAACATATAATTGAAGGATTCACCTGAAACTGATTTTCTCTTCCTTTTTACCGAGTTTATGCAATACATAATATAGTGAAAATAAATTCTACCTTCTGAAAACTATCACAAGATTACTCTAATAGCAAGACATGCAAATAATAAAAGTGCCAATGCATCATGAATGCAACTAGACTTAAGACACAAAACTAAGAAAGACGCCTAATGACTTCCGGATTGCCTCCCGGGAAGCGCTCTCTTTAAATCCATAAAGCCAGGCTAGGATGCTCCATATATTACCACCTAGATCCCAAGGGATATCAACTCGAGGTGAGATTGTACATACCATTTTGGAGCATCTTGGAGTAGAGTTCGGTCGGAGTCGTACCCGCTTACGGTGCATCGGCATCATGTAGATGAACAAGTTCTCGCTTTCAAGCGAGTATTGATGCACCAAGCTTGGTGAACATGCCTCTGTGTATAGCTGCAATGAAAGGATTTGAGATTCATCTATAATTCTTAAATCTTTATCTTGGTTACCTGTGTAGGGAACGCTTCATAATAGTCTTCCTTCATAGCAGGGAGTTCAGGACCTGCATGTTAGTATAACAAGGTTCTATCTCTAGTTCATTATTATTAATGCTTCCATATGAGTGTCTAGGCACAAGGCCTTCGTAGAACAATTATCAATAGTTTTAGCATCATAAAAATCACTACTAGAATGAGAGGCATCACAAACAAAAAAATTAGTGTGCCTCTCTTTGTCAACCTCACCTTGTTGTTCCTCCTTTTCATCGACTAATGTTTTAATAGCAATGATAGAATCAGAAGTAGGATTTGAAGGTATGAGAGGGTGATCAATCCGTTCTTCCTCATCTTCCTTGTGCTCCTTTTCCTCTCCGCTTTTTAGTGAGTCATGCAAAAGGTTATCTTCCTCCATGGCGGTTTTAGACCGCTTCAAATAATATAATACCCATGTATTATTACTTAAATTATTTCCACAAAAGAGGAATATGAGGTATACTAAGTTAAAAACTCCATCAAGTTCTTCACTTTCAACATCAATACTATGTAGTCTAAATACCATTTCAGATGCACCTTTGAAAAGAACGTATTCTAATACTTCCATACTAGCATAGGATTTATTTCCATTATAATTTGCTAGAGTAGGATTGTTGGAACACTTACATTGAAAATTAAGGTGGTCATCTGTTGTAAAAATTGTGAAATAAGATCCATCATTAATACACAACCATAATGAATGCTTTTCCAATTGGTCCAGCAATTTCTTTATCAGCTTATATCTAGCAACCAGGCTTGGTAAACTTGAATCCTTTATCTCCTCAAAGACAAGAAAGAGGGATAAAATTCTACCCAAAGTACTAAATGTGCAAAGATCATATTGAATTAAATGAAAACAAGTAATCATGCATATCAAGCATAACAATAGTTATATGAAGCATGATATGATAGGCAAATTACATAATTTATATAGCTAAAAAGTGTTGTATTCTCACAGCCATCAGTATCAGAGCTAGATCTATGCGTATATGTACTATACGAGTAGAGCACTATGATATAGTGGGCGTTGATGATCATGTTATACCCTCCCACGTGTACTAGTAGATTCTTGCGGTATTAGTTAGATGAAGCGGCCCATACCGATTTTACGTGTAATCTTACGCGAGACTGGTTCCATGACAGACATGCAAGTTGTATTGCATAAGTGTCTAGCGGGTGTCTCTTTTGCAACAAAGGGTCAGAAAGGGTGTCATAGAGATAACATGTTCATCACCGTTGTGTTTTGTGCGTAGTAAGAACGGTTCTTACTCCTAGTAAAGCCACAAACCATGTAAAACATGCAACAACAAAGTAGAGGCATCTAACTTGTTTTTGTAGGGGCATGTGATGTGATATGGCCAAGTTTGTGATAATGATTCTATGTGATGTATGAGATGTGATCATTATTTAAATAACACCAAAGAGCCACTGGAGGAAGAGATCTAGATCTAATCTCCAAACCCTTGTCCACCACCATAGCCATATTCCACCACTTGTAATAGTAGATCTCGTCTCCAATTGGCGATACTGTAAGACTATTTGCTATCAATCTCATGATTTCCATTACAATGTTTATGATTATTGATTTTATCTCTATGTGTGAGTAATTCTCCTTGGGATAAGGGCTTCGGCCTAGCCATATAGCTTTGTGCATGTTATTTATCATAGATGGTATCATGTATTAGTTTGTATGGCATGATGATTATTGTACCCTCTCGTGCCTCAATCTAAGGACTTGTTAGGTACCCAAGACCCCAAGAATTGATCCAGTTATAGGGAGTGTGAGTAATGACTAATCTGCACGATGGGAAATCCAGTGACAAAAAGGGTAGTACGGCTGTATGTGAGGGATTTACTTATGATTAACGGTGACATCACTATCCATATCATTAGTTCTCTTTATTCTATGGATGAGACTAGTAGGTTATTTTTATAAGCGGTTGCGGATGCAATAGTAATTATGGATGCATGATGACTGCAAGTGCACAGATTGCTTATAGCTAGTTTCGAAATAAAGATATCGATCCCACAGGGAGCAGGAGTCTAAAGTCTAAGAATTCTTGAAATAAATACTGAAAATAGAAATGCTAAATAGAGTTCTAGGTGACAAGATAAAATGTGAGTATTGCGTAAAAATGTGTTTTGGGTTTTTCGTATAAGAGAAAAATGAGTACATTAAACAAAACTGAATACAGAAAATAAGTATCGTGTATGTAAAAGAGATTTGAAACTTCAGTGGGGAAAAGCGTTCTCATGGATTAGGGGATACGCCACTAGCATTATAAAGGGCTAAGGTAAAGATTATAATCATGAACATTCTCAACTATGTATGTGTGGGAGGAACTCCGTATTTGGACAATTATGCAGCAACCACTACTCACATCATTCTCATAACCACATCAGACATCAATCAACATCAATTGAATTACTGCGATATTAAGGGACATAACCCCGTAGGACGTATCCCATGGCATGGATATTGTTTCGTGAGTTTCCTCGATTCCCAAGTTGATACGTGAGGGGTGCCAGCAGCTTTATAGTCACTGTAAGTGCTAACATACCTCCGTCTATTAACAAGTAGTTCCCTCCATCAAGTCCCCACAAGATGTAAATACTGAGAGGTCGACTTCTCCCAACATCAAGATGAAGACAATCTAACACATGGTCACAATGGCATGGATATCAACGGAAAGTTTGAGGATGGCTTCTCTCTTCTCCTCTCCTCTCCTCTCTATTCCCACAACGGCGGTTTCCTCCGGTGATCACCTTGGTTTGCTCGGGAGTTGGAGGGCCATAATCAGAGAGGTTGCTGGGGCTACGATCAGTCCTTGCCGACAGGGCTTGATCTCGAGGGAGGTTTCGGGACAGGTGTCGCTGCATGATGTCTCGGGGCAAGTCCTGGCGAACTGGTGTTCGATGGTGGAGATTTCGTACGGGACGCGTTTGGTACACGGGGGTTGGCACTTTCACATGGGTCCAGCGGTGGTGGTGCAGGGGGCGGTTCCTCGCGGTGTCGCCGGTGCGTCGCCCTATGCGCGTACGTGCCGGGTGATACGGCTTGGTGGTTTCAGGAGAGTTGCGGGCGCTGACGGTGGGGCGTCGCTGGAGGAGGGCCACCTGCCAGGTGAGGTGCGGGGTACTAGTACGTCGGAGCGCGATCTTCAGTCAGTTCCATCTCCACATCTCGCTTTCTCTAACCCTAGATCGGGAGCCGTTTCTCCTCTCGCCATTTCCAGATCTCGCGGTGTGTGTGGAGTGGTGTTCGTCCGGGAGCCTCCAGTTCTCCATCCCTCGTCGCCGCGTGCTGTTTCTCCGGTGAGGTGGAGTGGGGTTGTTTCGGGAGATAGCAGATCGTTCGCTCAGGTTGTGGCTACAGAATCTGATATGGATCAGCGGTTTCGTGGTGGGAATGGTTCCCCGTCTCGTCCTCCAGTCCGATCTGGTCCCTATGCGAGCAGATTTGGATTTGGGTATGGACAAGGTCGTTTCCCTGTCGATCGCAGGGGGCTCGAAGAGGATCATAGGGAAAGTGGTTGGATCCGCGAGCAGGAGCGGCGTCGCGATGAAGCACGGCGTCGGGATGTGAGGCACAGGGATGAGTTGAGGCAGGCGGAAACTGAGGCCAGATTGGAGGATCAGCGCAGGGAGGCCATGGCGCGGGAGAGGGCTCTGTCTGAGGCTCGCCGTCGTGAAGCGGAATAGGCTCGCAATCGGGGCCGTTGGAGTCACCGTCCGGAGATGCAACAAGGATCTGGGTCAGATGCTACTGCTTCGTCGTTCCCAGGCAGATCAGGTAATTCTGATTCGAACCCTAGGAGAGGAGAGACGGTTTTTGCTCGTACAGTAGAGCAGGTTAATATTCCTAGGGTTGTGATGAACACATCTGTCCCTGTGACTCGGTCTGTTCTGGGTTGAACACCTCGGCGTCAACTTCTGTTAATGTGCCTGCTGGGGGGCCCACCCTGTGAATTTGTCTCCGATTCTGTCAATTAATCAATCTGATGCTGTTGCTACTACTCTGGTGGGGTCCTCTGTACCACCACGAGTAGTAAGTATGCCGAGAGATGGTAATGTGGCTGGAGGTTCTGGTGATGTGCAGTTGTTGGATGTGATTCAGGAGGAAGTTGTGTGTGATAACTGTGGGAAGGATCATAGCATTTTGGTCTGTCAAGAGAGGAAACCTTGGGAGTATGTTCCTCTTTTCTTTGGCAGTACTGACTTTGAGCAGGGCTTTCATTCTATTCCAGTTGTAGAATCTAATGTTCAGTCTATGGAGCAGCTTCATTATGCTCATATAAGTGTGGTTAGAGGTGATGTTACTGGGAAATATTTGGAGAAGGAATTTCAAGTGTGGGCTGATGCTTTGGGATCTGGATGGAGATTTAATGCTAGGTCTATTAATGATGTGGAGTTTTTGATGAGATTTCCTTCTGCCAAATCCATTGATGATTTCCACTTTGGGAAGGTGTTCATGAAAAAAATTCCTGATGCTGTTATCCAATTGTCTAAGTGGAATGGGGACCTGCAACCTGTTGAATGGTTGGAGGAGGCCTGGTTTATAATTGTTGGTATCCCTATGAAATACAGGGAGAAATCAACTGTTTTCTATGTTGCTTCTTTGGTGGGCAAGCCTGTGGCCCTGGACAGGAATAGTTTGAGGAACTTGCCTATGTAAGGGTGAAGATTGCTTGTCTGGATGTTTCTCTGGTTCCTAATACCAGAAGGGGGGAGATGCAGGGGGGAATTTATGAATTCAAATACACTAGGGAGATTTTTGCTCCTGATGCTGTGCCCACCTTGCCTTCTGCTATGGGGATTGATGGACAGGATGGTGATAATGTGCTGGATAAGGGGACTGAGGGTGAAGCCGAGCATAGGAGGCCTGATGGTAATAGTAGGCAAAGAACTGAACCTGGTGCAGGTAGTGGTGGGGGTGTTGGTGGTCGTCAACATGGTGGTAATGATGCTAGTGAAGCTGGGTTGGACAAGGGTAAACAGGTTGTGGTGGAGTAGGAGGACTCTGGGGGGATTTCTTTTGGGACCAAAATGGCTAACATCTGGGCTAGCTCTGGAGGTGATGGTCATTCAAGAGGGATTGTTATCAGAGAAAATGTAGCAGGCGACAATGGTGGTGGTGGTGGGAGAGGTACTCAAACCAGAACAACTGATGTGGGACTGCAAGTTGGTGCTCAGGAAGCTGTGTCTGATAGTGCTGGGTTGGGTGATGTTCACATGGAAGTCATCCAAAATTTGTCATCTACTTTGGCTAAAGATTCCAGTACTGAGGTTGTTGCTGGCCCTCAGAGGTTTGATGACTTTATCAGGGGTTTGTTGAAAGATAGGAGCAGTGACAAATATTATGAGCTTAAGAAGCAGTATGGCCATTTGCTGGAAGAGGGGGAAGAACAGGATGAGGGTGCCCAGGCAAAATATGATAGTGTATCTACTGATGCTTCCTTTGGATCTTCCTCTGATAGTGGAAAAAAGGGATTGATGGGGGGTCTGTGATGGAGGGTGCTCAAGATATGGAGGTTGTCAATCAAGACCAAGAAGTGGTGGCTGTTGACCTGTCTCAACCTGATGGTTCTACTCAGGAAAGTGTGGGTTCTCAGTCTGAACTTGTGGCTGGTGTATAGGAGCAAGTTATAAGAATGAGTTCAAGGGTGGCTGATCAAGGTGTTGCTAGAAACATGGCTGAAGGGCATTTGGCTCAACAACCTCCTAGAGATTTATCAGGTACAAATTTAACTTTACATAATTCTTTTGCTGCTTTGGATGATGATATCATTATGCATAGAGCTTTGGAGATGGGGGTAGATGCTTCTTCTATATCTTTGGATCATATTAATTCTTTGAAAGAATTAGAAATTGCTAGACATAGTTTACAGGATAGGAGACAGGTAGAGAATGAATGTGAGGTTGATTTGAATGAGAAGGTCTTGTTTCTGTACTGGAAGGGTGATAGTAATGATGAGGAGGAATTTACTCCTGTGGTTTCTAGGAAACAAAAGAAAAAGTTGAGAGCTGGTTCTGTTATGAAGGAGAGAAAGTTAAAGGTTGCTGCTGTGAAGGTCCACAACTATCACCCTATGAGTGGTGTTGTGACTGGAACAAGAGAGAGAAAATCTGTATTATGATAGGTGTTATTTTGAATATTAGAGGGGTGGTGAAGAAGGGTGTAAGTGCTTATTTGAATAATTTGCTGAGACATGAGAGAGTGGATTTTATTGGTTTGCAAGAAACTATTAAGAAAGATTATTCTGATGCTTTTTTCAGGAGGATTGATCCTATGAATCAATTCTCTTGGAGTTGGCTGCCTTCTGTGGGAAGATCTAGTGGCATTTTGGGGGGCCTACGTTCCTCTAAACTGACTCAACTTGATGTGTCTGTGGGTAAATTTCATGTTAAGATGAAGGTGTTTGATGTTTTGAAACAAATTCAGTGGCATTTGGTAGTAGTGTATGGGGCTGCTCAAGAGGAGAATAAAGAGGAGTTTTTATTAGAGTTAGCTGAGGTTTGTCAGGATCAATCTATTCCTTTGTTGGTGGGTGGCGATTTTAATGTGATCAGGTGTGCTTCTGAGAAAAACAAGGGTCACTCTTTGAATAGGTGGGGGCACATGTTTAATTTGATTATTAATGCATATGGCTTAAGGGAGATCCTCATGTCTGGAGGGCAGTTTACATGGTCCAACAACCAGAAAAATCCGACTTTGGAGAAGTTGGATAGAATGTTAGTTTGTAAAGAATGGGAGAAGTTGTTTCCTCTTACTACAGTACACAAGTTGTCTAGAGAAGTTTCTGATCATAGTCCTTTGATTCTGGATACTATGGAAGGGCCGGAAAAAGGTGGCAGGGAATTCAGATTTGAAAAAAGTTGGTTGCAGTGTGATGATTTTTTGACCAGGGTGGAGAAAGTTTGGAAAAAACGTGTGAATGGTAAGAACAGTCTTGATAGGCTGCAGAAGAAACTTAAGAATGTCAGGAATGATTTGAAAGGATGGGGTGCTCATTTAAGGGGTGAGGATAAAAAAAGAAGAAGAGATTGGTGGAGGAGCTTCAGGAATTAGAAAGTATTGAGGAGCTGATTTTGCTTACTGCTGAACAACTTAAAAGAAAAGCAGTTATTCAGAAAGAGTTGCTAGAGGTGTATGAGAATGAGGAGATATTTTGGCAGCAGAGATCGAGGGATAATTGGTTGCTTAGAGGTGATAATAACACTGAATATTTTCATAGGATTGCTAATGGGGTGAGGAGAAAGAAAATGATCTTTTCGATGAAAGATGGGGAAAATCAGATTCAGGGGACTCATGATCTCCTGGAGCATGCTACTAATTATTATAAATCCTTGTTTGGTCCTGCTGGTGGGTTCTCTATTAGGCTTGTAGATGACAATTGGCGGGATTGGGAGAAGCTTAATGATGAGGATGGGGAAAAGATGGGGGTGCCTTTTACTGAGAAAGAGGTTAAGGAGGTTATTGATTAGATGGAGAAAAATAAAGCTGCTGGTCCTGATGGGATTCCTATTGAATTCTATCAACATTGTTGGATGATTATAAAAACAGATGTTATGGCTGTGTTTGATGATTTTTTTGCTCATAAGATTGATTTGAGGAGCATTAACTATGGGGTGATTACTTTGTTGCCCAAAGGTGATGATGCTGATAGAATCCAGAAGTATAGACCTATTTGTCTGCTCCAGGTACTGTTTAAGATTTTTACTAAGACTCTGACGGTTAGAACTGAGCCTGTAATGGGGAAATTAATTGACACGTGCCAGACTACTTTTATTAAAGGGAGGTTTATTGCAGATGGGGTGACTTTGTTACATGAGATCTTGAAAGAATCGAAAAGCCAGAAGCAGCAGGGTGTGGTTTTGAAAATTGACTTTGAGAAAGCTTATGACAAGGTCAATTGGGACTTTTTGTTTTATTGTTGTAGACAGAAAGGTTTTAGTGAAGATTGGATGATTTGGTTAAAAAGTGCTGTGACTCAGGGTACTCTGAGTGTTAAGGTGAATGGGGAAACTGGTCCTTACTTTGGCAGTTATAAAGGGGTTAGACAAGGAGATCCTTTTTATCCATTTTTGTTCAATTTGGCAGGGGAATGTTTGGATAAAATGGTGCTTAATGCACAGGCTGGTGGGTTGTTTATAGGATTGGTTGATAATTTGTTTGATAAAGGGATTGCTATTTTGCAATATGCTGATGATACCATCATGTTTATTAAAGATGATCCTGAGGGGGCTAGAAACTTGAAATTGTTGTTGTATTTGTTTGAATCCATGTCTGGTCTCAAGATTAACTTTGAGAAGAGTGAGGTGATGATGGTGTTGGATGATGAGGAGAAACTTTCCAATTATGCTGAAATGTTCAACTGTCAGAAGGGTAGTTGGCCAATCAAATATTTGGGGTTGCTGGTTTGTAGCAGGAGATGCACAGTGGCTGAGATGAGCTTTATTGGTGACAGGTTGAAGAAAAAGTTAGATGGTTGGATGGGGTGTGCTTTATCTCTGGGAGGGAGACATGTTAAAATCACTGCATGTGTTTCCAGTGTGGCTGTTTATCCCATGACTATGTTTCTTCTACATAAGTCAAATGTGGAAGAAATTGAGAAACAAACTAGAGCTTTCTTTTGGTATGGGAAGGTGGGGAAAATAAAATATCTTCTGGTTAAATGGAAATATGTGTGTAGGCCCAGGAAAAAGGGTGGACTGGGGATTAAAAACATTAGACTTTTTAACATTTGCTTGCTTTGTAAGTGGTGGTGGCGCCTTGAAGCTGAGGAAGGTCCATGGCAAGTTTTGTGAGAAAGAAGTATTTGAAAAAGGGTGGGATCAGTACTGTGAAACACAGACAGAATGACTCTCCATGTTGGAATGATTTGATTAAGATTAGGGATCTTTATTTGGCTGGTAGGAGAATGAGGATTGGTAATGGGGGGTTGACTGATTTCTGGCATGATGCTTGGTGTCTGGATATGCCTTTGAAGGATAGGTTCCCTGATTTGTTTGATATTTTCCAGAATCAAACGATCACTGTGGCTGATATGGCAAGAAAGAGGTGGAGATACTCTTTTAGAAGATGGTTGGATATTGATGGGTTGAATCATCAGGAGCAAATGAGAAAGATGTTGTCTGGGGTGAGTTTGAATCAGGAAAAAGACAGGCCAGTGTGGATGTGGAATAAATCTGGCAAGTTCTCTGTTAAGTCGATGTACACACATATGTCGAATGTAGGGATTGATAGAAGTTTCAAACATCTGTGGAAAGCTAAAATTCCCCTGAAGATTAAAATTTGGTTGTGGCTTATCTGGCACAATGCTATTCTCACCAAAGACAACATGAGGAGAAAGAATTGGGTAGGAGATTTTACTTGCAGTTTTTGTAATGAGGATGAGAACATTGGGCACTTGTTCTTTTCTTGTGTGGCATCTAGATACGTTTGGGGGGTGGTTGCCAGAGCTATTGGTGCCGCGAATAGGCCTGGGTCCTTTTCTCAATACTTTTGGTGGGCTTCGCAGTGTGTGGGTGTTAGCAGGAATGTGCAGATTACGATGGTGGCGGCAATTTGCTGGGCTATTTGGAAGCTCAGGAATAGGGCTTGTTTTGAAAAAAAACTTATTAACTCGCCTGTTGATTTGGTTATATATGTTTGTGTGTTCATTCGTTATTGGGCAGGACTGCCTGGGGAGGATGACCGGGCGGTGTTGCAAGCTGGAGCTGATACTTTGCAACAGAATGCGCTGGCTGATGCGGCAGCTATGGATGTGGCTCCTGTTCCTTTTCTGGGACTGCCAGCAATCCCTGGAGATCGTACTCATGAAGCTCCGGAACTGGAAAGGGGGCGGGAGAAAAGAAGGAGAACCTGAAAGAACTGGTTTGCGAGAAGATTATGTTGGCATCTCACGTGGCTTCCTTCGTTTGGTCTGTTAGCTCCTCGATTGTGTTTGATACTTCCTCCTTCACGGTTTCAGGGCGCCTAATAAAGTTTGGGTTTTTCCAAAACTACAAAGTTCCTAGGCGCATAAGCATTAATTATTGATTAATGTGGCAGCTTTTCTCCCAACTTCCTATGCATGCAACAGTCTTCCACCACTGCATGCGTCTTAACCGCTCATTAATAGGTCTAATTTTCAGCCAATACGTTCACGCCTAGGTCCGTGAGATTTTTGTAGAGTGCCCTTCAAACCGTGAAAGAGGGAGTAGTATTGTTCTCCACTAGCCTGAGGGCGGTGTTCTTGCATCTCCAGCCTTCTTCCTTTTGTCTGTTTAGTTTGCTTGGTTTGTAATATGGACCTCTTGAATCTTTTTTGACCCCCTAGGTGGGTCAGTACTACGTTTTTGTGTATGTGGTTGTTGTTCCGTTGTCTGATGATAATGGAACCCGATCCCTCATTCTGGGGGATTGTATGGATAAAAACACATGGTCACAACGATGAATATCATAATAAACTTTATATTATTTCAATCTCATACTAGGGTTTCTCCATCTCCCCAAAAACTAATGATCTACTCAGACATGGAGGCAATCAACATCATGGAAAAAGTAATGGAATCTATCATGGATGAATAGTAATTGTATAAATCCACAACGAGTACGGAAATTACAATAAGATCTAGACAAGATGTAGATGGGATGGATGGAGATGGTGGTGATGCAGCGGTTGATGATGAAGATCGATGCCTTAGCCTCCTGGATCTGCACAGGTGATGCGGCTCAGTTGACTGTAGAGCCTCATTGGGAAACCCCAAGAGCAAGGTGTAATGAACATAGCAGCAAGTTTTCCCTCAGTTATGAAACCAAGGTTATAGAACTAGTAGGAGTAAGGAAACAACTCCAAGGTGTTGCTAACAACTTGGAACCTGCACAACACAAACTCAAAACTTTGCCCCAACATACAGTGAGGTTGTCAATCTCACTGGTTTGCTGAAAACAAAGGATTAAACATATAGTGTGGAAGATAGTGATTGCTTGTAGAAAGTAAATAGTAACAGTAGATGATGTATAAATGATAAATATTGGACCGAGGTCCACAGTTCACTAGAGGTGTTATCCTTAAGATAGATAGCATGTTGGGTGAATAAATTACACCGGGGCAATTGACAGATTGAGAAAGCATAACAATGCATACTAGACATCTTGACTCCTACGAAATTTGATTAGGCATTACAACATAATACATAGACTATAATCCAACTGCATCTATGACTAATAATCCACCTTCAGGTTATCATCCGAACCCTCCAGTATTAGTTGCAAGCAACAAATAATTGCATTAAGAAATATGTGTAAAGTAAACAATACGATTGTTCCATGAACAAAGGATTGTTGTTTTCTCCCTAGTAGCAACAACACATCTACAACCTTAGAGATTTCTGTCACTTCCCCAGATTAATAGAGGCATGAACCTACTATCGAGCATAAATACTCCCTCTTGGAGTTGCAAGCATCTACTTCGCCAAGATAGCTACTAACAACGGAGAGCATGAAAGATCACAAATAACATAGACATGATAGAATCAATAATCAATCTGATATAGTATCTCAATATCCATTGGATCCCTGAAAACACAACATGTATGATTACAAATAGATGATCTTGATCATGAACGGAGCTCACAATATATAAACATGATAGCAAAAAGGAGGAGAAACAACCATCTAGCTACTGTATGGACCCATAGTCCAAGGTTGAACTACTCACGCATCACTCCGGAGGCTGGCATGGTGATGAAGAAGGCCTCCGGGATGATCTCTCCCCTCCGGCAGGGTGCCGAGAAGAGCTTCAGATCCCCCTGATCTAGGGACGATGGTGGCGGCGGCTACAGAATGTTTCGTGGAGATTTGATCGGGCGCTTAAGGTTTCTGCATCGGGGTGATTTTATAGGTGAAGGGCAAGGCCGGTGGGCGCCCGAGGGGCCCACACCTGGTGGCGGCGAGCCTAGGGTCTGGCCGCGCCTTCCTAGGGTGTGGCCACCTCGTGGCCTGATGACCCACAAGTATAGGGGATCGCAATAGTCTTCGAGGGTAGTATAACCCAATTTATTGATTCGACACAAGGGGAGCCAAAGAATATTTATAAGCCTTAACAACTGAGTTGTCAATGGAGTTGCGCCTGAAAATAGTCTTGCTCACAGTAGTTTATCATTAGCAACAATTTTGTAGTAGCAATAGCAAAGTAACAACAGCAGTAAAACAAAGAGAGTAGTAACAATAGTAGCAAGCAACATGATTTGAGTGCGGTAGGCATAAGGATGGATGGACGGGCGTTGCATGGACGAGACTATTCATGTAATTTCAAGACCTAGGGCATTTGCAGATAAATAAGATAAAGCATCCAAGTACTAAACAATCATAGGCATGTGTGCAATATATAGTCATACGTGCTCGCAATGAGAACTTGCACAACATATTTTTTCATGCCAGCCCGTTGAAGCGGGGCCTCAAGGGAATCTACTGGCAATTAATGTACTCCTTTTTAATAGAGTACTGGAGCAAAGCATTAACACTCCGTGAACACACGTGATCCTCATATCACAGCCATCTCCTCCGGTTATCCCAATTTCTGTCACTTCGAGGCCTTTGGTTCTGGACAACAATATGTGTACACAACTTGCAGATAAGATCACAAACAATACTATCATCATGAATCAATAAAATGTTCAGATCTGAGATCATGGCACTCGGGCCCTAGTGACAAGCATTAAGCATAACAAGTTGCAACAAAGTCAAATAGCACTAACAAAGATACTAGGCACCATGCCCTAACAATCTTATTCTATTACATGATATATCTCATCCAATCCCTACCATCCACATAGCCTATAGCGTGGGATTACTCACTCATGGATGGGGGAAACATGGATGGTTGATGGAGAGGCGTCGGTGATGATGATGGCGATGATCTCCTCCAATTCCCCGTCCCGGCAGGGTGCCAGAACGGAGTTTTTGGTTCCGAATTGCGGTTTCTGGTGGTGGCGGCGCAACGGAACTCTCTCTGGAAAAACATCAAACCTCCCTCTGTTTTTGGTCAGAAGGCTTTATGTAGGTGAAGAGGGAGACCGAGGGGGTGCCCGAGGTGGCCACACCTCCCCCAGGCGCGGCATGGCCTGGCCCGCACGACCAGGGGGTGTGGGCCCCTCATGGCCCTCCTCCGTCTCATCTTGTGGCTCCGTGAGTCTTCTGGTAAAATAGGAGTTTTGCGATATTTTCCGGGATTTTTCCTGAAAGTTGATTTTCTGCACAAAAACTAGACACCAAACCAATTCTGCTGAAAACAGCGTCAGTCCGTGTTAGTTGTACCCAATTCACACAAATTAGAGGCGAAACAATATCAGAAGTGTTCGGGAAAGTAGATACGTTTTGGACGTATCATGGCCCCCCTTCGGCTGCCCTTTTGACTCTCTCTTCGCTCTAGTAAAATATTGACTTTGGCTTTTGTCCCGTCCAATTCTGATAATATTTCCTTACTAGATTTTCTGAAACTAAAAATAGCAGAAAACAAGCAACTGGCACTGCGGCATCTTATTAATAGGTTAGTCCCAAAAAATGTATAAAAATACCTCAAAGTGTAGACAAAACATAACAAAGTTGATACTAAACAAGCATGGAGCATCAAAATTATAGATACGTTTACGACGTATCAAGCATCCCCAAGCTTAACTCCTGCTCTTCCTAGAGTAGGTAAGTGGTAAAAAGAATAATTTTTGAGGTGACATGCACCATCACAATCTTGATCAAAATATTGTAAAGCATTGATAGCTGGGATCAAAGTACTCTAAACATGGGCATGAAAGATGTAGTTCTGACAATAGGACAAAGTAACTATGTTGTAACATAAAAATGTACAAACAAAGATCATGAATAATAATGCATTGAAAGACGTTTGTTTGTTTCACATATAGAAAACATAGCAAGAGTGGTATTGAGCTTGTCCATCATGGTGTATCAAAACATAAATACATAGGACACCTTCAAAGTTCATAAGGGTGACTAGATACAAATAGTTCAAGAACAAGCAAGTAAAAACATTATGAATCAATCAATAAGTTTTGGGACAATGCACATAAAACTAAGAATGACAACTCTGCTCTCTTAATTGGTGCATAAAGATAGAAGATGGAGACTCAACATAAAAGTAAGAAGAAAGGCCCTTCATAAAGGGAAGCAGGGATTTCAAGTTTCATAAAGAGCTTCCAAAAATTATGGTACTTATTAGCTTTCAGCTTTCATTGCCCCTATCATAAGCATCTTGAAGTGATTAAGGTTAAAGTGAAACAAGTATGGAGTATATGCTTGACAAATCATAAGTTGGCAATCTCATGTTCCTTGAGTACGAGGGCCGTTACTCATGCTACTCAACTTTAGTCACAAGCAAGTTATTGTCATTGTAAGTATATGTGTATCATAGATAACCTCCAACGGGGTACCCCTTGCCCCATGATACAGGAGCTATCCCATATCAAAATGACAAGGCAACAGACAATGAGAATCTCAGTGATCTTTTTATTTGCTATTTGCATAGGTTTTTATTGAGGATGCTTCACAGATTTCTCACTATGGTTATGTTGCGAGTTTCCACCATGATTAGGCATGGCTTAGGCTAGCCGCCCAGGCATTTCTATAACACATATACAATACTCCATGGACTTACAAGCTCCCCTTTTATTTCACACCGCCGACATCCATAAACAAAAGATCATGATATTAACTAGGTAATATGTACAAGTGTTGAAAGCGTTCCCCATGAAAGCATGGTTCTACTAATTCCCAACTTATAAGTGAAAGCATATACAACATAGATGACACAATGGTTCAAGTTTATTAGGTGCAAGAAATAAAGTGTGCCATCAAGTTTGTGAGAGCTTTAATCACTAATTTTCACATAACAAGTTTAATTTGGAAGATAGATAAAACATGAATATACTTGGAATGGTGCAACGCACCATGCATAGGAATTTATAGTGGACTCTTTGGAATAACTTGGTTTCTTGGGAGTTCGATGCTGATACGTCGGAAATGTATCTATAGTTTTTTATGCTCCATGCTTGTTTAGTATCTACTTTGCTTTGCTTGTATATACTTTGAGGTGCTTTTTACATGTTTTCTGGTACTAACCTATTAACAAGTTGCCACAGTGCCAGATGCATGTTTTTTATTGTTTTTGGTTTTAGAAAAGTTAGTAAAGAAATATTCTCGGAATTGGACAGGACAAACACCAAAGTCAATTACTTTCCGTGGGGAACAAGAAGTCCAGAGGGGGAAGCCAGGGCGCCCAGCCCCCCCCCTAGGCACGGGTGGACCCTGCCCCGCACCTGGGAGGGGTGTGGGGCCCCTGGTCGCTGCCTCGGTCTCCCCCTTCGCCTATAAGAAGCACCCGATGCAGAAACCCTAAGCATCTGATCAAATCTCCACGAAACCGTCTGTATCAACCGCCACCATCGTCCCTAGATCGCGGGGATCTGAAGTTCTTCCCGGCACCCTGCCGGAGGGGAGATCATCCCGGAGGCCTTCTCTCCGGTATTATGCGTGAGTAGTTCCACCTTGGACTATGGGTCCATGTAGTAGCTAGATGGTTGTATCTCCTCCTTTGTGCTTTCATGTATAGATCTTGTGAGCTCCGTTCATGATCAAGATCTAATCTATTTGTAATCATGCATGTTGTGTTTGCATGGATCCGATAGATATTGAGATTATTATGTTGGTTTGATTAATGGTTTTGTCTTTATGATTCTATCATGTCTGTGTTGTTTGTGATCTTGCATGCTCTCCGTTGTTAGCAGCTATCTTAGCCAATTAGTTGCTAGTGACTCCAAGAGGGGGTATTTATGCTCGATAGTGGGTTCATGCCTCTAGTTTCCAAGGGAAGTGACAATAATCCACTACTAGGAAACTAGCTATAGATAGACAGACCTTCTGTGGCGCATGGTTCTGACCATGCGCCACAAAAGTTGTCCAGTGGCGCATTTCATCAAATGCGCCACAGAAGTCGCATATAGGAAAAATGCGCCACAGAAGTTCCAATTTCTGTGGCGCATGCCTCTATATGCGCCACAGAAGTTGGAACTTATGTGGCGCATGTGGACATATGCACCACAGAAAGCTCGGGTGGACCCTGCCACAAAATTCTTTGACTGTACTTTGACCAACATTCTGTGGCGCATATGACCATATGCGCCACAGAAGTTTATCTTCTGTGGCGCATATAGAGGCATGTGCCACAAAAGTTTCTGTAGGAAAAACAGATTGTACCCCCCCCCCCTCCTGTGGATCGCCTTTTTAGCCTTGTAAAAAATAATAGAAAATGAAAAACACTTCAAAAAATAAAATCCTTTCACATAGTGATAGGTAATATGGTCTAGTTTGTTGGAAAATTAACAAACATGCATTTCGACTTTTTATACAAAAAAAGTTTATGCCACGGTAAAACGGTCGTAACTTTTGCATACGATGTCGAAAAAATACGTATAATATACCAAAATGACGAGAACGAGATTTCGTATCCGCTCGCAACCACCTACGGTCGTTTAGCGATTATTTAGATTTTCAAAATTCGAAAAGAGTAAAAATTTATGGCAAAAAGATCGTTTTTCCTGCAAAAAAATAAAAAATGAGGAGAAACTTCTGTGGCGCATTTCTTCCATATGCGCCACAGAAGTTTTGGGAGGGATTCAAATTTTGAATCCCTCCCCCCTTATCCCTCTCTTATACTCTTCCACTCCTCCATCCTTCTTCTCCTCCACTTCTTCTCACCTTCTCCTCCTCCTCCTCCTCCTTCTCCTCCACCCCGGTGAGCTTCTCCTCCTCCTCCTCCTCCTCCTTCTCCTCCACCCCGGTGAGCTTCTCCTCCTCCTCCTCCTCCTTCTCCTCCACCCCTGTGAGCTTCTCCTCCTCCTCCTTCTCCTCCACCCCGGTGAGCTTCTCCTCCTCCTCCTCCTCCTCCACCACCACCCCGGTGAGCTCCTCCCTCCTCCACCCCGGTGAGCTCCTCCTCCTCCTCCCACCTCCTCCTCCACCCCGGCGAGCTCCTCCTCCGGCGACCTTCTCCTCCTCCGGTGACCTTCTCCTCCTCCTCCGGCGACCTTCTCCTCCTCCGGTGACCTTCTCCTCCTCCTCTTCCTCCTCCTCCTCCGGTGGCCTCCTCCTCTCCTCCACCGGCGACCTCCTTCTCTCCTCCATCGGTGACCCCCACCTCCGGCCAGATCTGGCCGGTGTTTTTTTTTGAAATTTGAAAAAAAAATTGTGGCGCATATTGGCCAAATGCGCCACAGAAGTTTGAGATCTGGTTCGGGACTTTTGTGGCGCATTTTGGCCATATGCGCCACAGAAGTTTTTCAGACTTCTGTGGCGCATTTCAATATGCGCCATAGAACTGAACTTTAGTGGCGAGATAACAGTGGCGTATCCCATATGCGCCACAGAAGTCCCAAAATGGTGCGCCACTGATGGGCCTTTTCCTAGTAGTGATCTCTTCGGTTGTAGATGTGTTGTCGCTACTAGGGAGAAAACAACGGTCTTTTGTTCATGGAACATGTGGACTGTTTACCTTACACAATTTGCTTATAGCAGTTGTCTGTTGCTTGCAACTTAATACTGGAGGGGGTTCGGATGATAACCTGAAGGTGGACTTTTAGTCATAGATGTAGTTGGATGGCGGTCTATGTATCTTGTTGTATTGCCTAATCGAATCTCATAGGATCTTTCTGACTAGTAATTGCATTGTTATGCCTTGCTCAGTTCCTGTCAATTGCCCTGCTATAATTTTTGTACCCATCATGCCATGTTGTTTATCTAAGGAGAGCACCTCTACTGAACTATGGACCCCGGTCCAATCTTTACCATTGATACATCTTCCATTGTTACTTGTTTACTTGCTGCAAAACATTACCTTCCACACCATACGTTTAATCCTTTGTTACAACAAACCGGTGAGCTTGACAACCTCACTGATTCATTGGGGCAAAGTTTTGAGTTTGTGTTGTGCATATCTCCATGTTGCTTGCAACACATGTGTGACGTTTCCTTCCTCCTACTGGTTCGATAACCTCGGTCTCTACCGAGGGAAAACTTGTTGCTGTGCTGCTTCACACCTTGCACTTGGGGTTTCCAACAGACTCCACTTCAAGAACCAAGTTCTCGGGTGCCATCAAGGAGTCATCAACAAGTTTTATGGCGCCGTTGCCGGGGAACAAAGAAGAAGAAACTCCCACGTCAACCACGCGCCAGCCAACAAGTTTTCTGGTGCCGTTGCCGGGAGGCTAAGTACGTCTTCACTAGGGGAGTCCTCCGCTTCCTTTCTCTTTACTTTGTTTTTAGTTTGCTTTGTTTCTTTTGCTTGGTTTTGTTTGCCTCTTTTCAAAAAACACAAAAAAATAGTTCCTACCCAAGTTACTGGTCTGTTATTGCCTTGCTTGGTCATGCTTTCTATCAATGGATGGTTTCTTTGAAACTAGTTCTTATTGGCAAGGTGGGTTCACGGAGGAACAAAATTATTATTATAAGGAACACCGTTTGTCACAAAAAGGGAAACACTTATGGGAACAAATTGATAGGTTGAATACTATTGCTAGAGACATGGGTCTATTTATAATGTTACTTATTGCTTTGATAAAGCTTGCTGCTGCAGGAGGTATAAACACTTACCCTTTCAATGTGAGTATAGGCATCCCCAAGATTTGACGCTTGTACCTATTGGGTATTTCTTGGGGTGACACCATGGTGGCATCCCCAAGCTTGACATTTTATCCATTCTTCGTCTAATTGCATCGTTCTCTCTCTACACCTGAAATTTTTCCTTCATACAAAACTTCACACAATCTTCATTAGCAACATTAGTGTATTTAAAAGATATTAGACCCCTGGCAAAGCTTAGGAACAACAAGGATTTTCACTAAAAACACAAGCTACTGTATTAAATCCTTCAAAAATCTCAATTCACCTAAAGAGAACTCAAAAAGGAATCAATAAGAAGTAAATGCAAATAATGACAGAAATCTGTCAAAACAGACCAGCAGGTAGAAACCGATTTTTTCGAACATCTTATGTTGCTCAAATAAAAAATTGTTTAACTAACAAAAGTTAGCTAACATACTGGGGATTTATTCGTAAATTTTGAGCTCAATCCGAGTAACAGATCCTCCTCACGATTTTTTTTGTGGAGGACAGAAATCTGTTTCGGGACAGCAACTCCCCAAATCTTACTTCCCTCTCATTAGAGGTACTTCTTGGCACAAAAAACAAACAAAAATGATAAAGAGAGGTCATTACAGAAGTAATAACTTCCAAGACTCAATAAAACTCTTGGGTTATCTCCCAACAAGTACTTTTATTTAACGCCTTTAAGTTAGGCATGATAGCTTGAGAAGATGCTCACATAAGAAATATGAATTGAAGTCAAAGAGAGCATCAAGAAGAAAATTTAAAACACATTTAAGTATAACCCACTTCCTATGCATAGGAATCTTGTATGCAAATAAATTCACAAAGAACAAAGTGACAAGCATAGGAAGATGAAACAAGAGCAATTTCAAAACTTTCAGCATATAGAGAGGTGTTTCAGTACCATGAAAACTTCTACAACCATATTTTCCTCTCTCATAATAATTTCAGTAGCCTCATGAATAAACCCAACAATATAGCTATCACATAAAGCATGCTTTTCATGATCTACAAACTCATAATTTCTATCAAGCTAAAAATAGTGGGATTAAAACCTCCACAGGTTTTCTCCAAAGTAGATATGTCAAAAGGATCCACAGGAACATAACATTCATCCACCTTTGGTAAGCATGGGGGACAATCAAATAATGTAAGGGATAAAGAGTTACTCTCATTAGAAGGTTGACATGGGTAGATAATCCATTCTTCCTCCTTTTGTTCATCACTCTCCCCTCTTTTTCATCTAATGAGCTTATAGTTTCAACAATTTCTTCTTCCATAGGCTCTTGCAAGGCATTAGTTCTTCCATTTGTGGAAAACGCCTATTAAAATATTCAAGAATATAGCCATTTTCTTCCCTATAATTATCAAAGCAAAATTTAAGTATCTCATAAACCTCACATTCATAAGGTGCATCATCAGTATTTTCAAGAAAACTGGCAAATTCAAATGCACCCTTGAAGGCAACAAAATCTTCAATTTGTTCCACATCATCAAATAATTTCCTTTAACATACTAGACACTTTGTTTTTATTGTTTCATGCACAGTTGTGTTGTTCTTGGACCGTCTTAGTTTTTGTTTGCTTTGCTTAGGTTGTTTAGTTTGCTTGAATAAAGTAGTTTGGACCCCCGTTCTTGCTATGTTGTTTTGCAAATAAGTTGCTTGGTGTTGGAAAGGAGTAGTAAGTTCTTGCTTGAAGTGCAAGAGGAGCTTGCATTGACTGTGACTTAGACTTTAGCATGACATTCTAGGTGTTGTTTTGGCATTATGATTAGTGATTATTGTTGTAGCATGTCTTGTTCCAAACAATTTGGGATTGCTTAGTGGGCCTTGAAGAAAGTATGCGTTGTTTTAGCATGCAAAAGCATATTATTGTGGTATTCTCCTTTGATGCTTTGCTTGGGTTGACTTGGCACATGCTCACACCATGTTATGACTATGACAAGTCACCGTTAGCCTCTATGATCATTTAGTCCTTGACTTGTAGTACAACTCTATGCTTTAATTAGTAATGTTTTGTTGCACTGCATGATTATAGCCATTATTGCTCTCTTAGTTGGTTGCTCCCAGTCTTTTGCTAGCCTCCACTTGTATGAGTAAGTTCTACTCATGCTTCCAACTCCCAAGAAACCAAGTTGTTCCAAAGTGTCCACTATAAACTCCTATGCATGGTGTGTTACACCATTCCAAGTATATTCTTGTTTTCAGCTATCTTCCAATTAAAAACTATTTTGTTATGTGAAAACTTAGTGATTAAAGCCCTCACGAACTTGATGGCACACTTTATATTCTTTGCCCCTAATAAACTTGAACCATTGTGACATCTTTGTTGTATATGCTTGCACTTATACGTTGGAATTAACAGAAGCGTGCTGTCACGGGGAATGTTTTCAACATTGCACTTGTACTTTGTAGTCAATTTAATAAAGAGGGAACTTGTAAGTCCATGGAGTTTGTATCCTGTGTTAGAGAAACGCCTGGGCCGCTAGCCTAAGCCATGCCTAATCATGGTGGAAACTTGCAGCATCACCATAGTGACATCTATGAAGCATTCTTCTTATAAAAAAAGAGACACATTGAGAAAAGAGGAAAGAGAGAAAAAGCACCATATTCCCATGGTACATAAGAAGATTGTTGAGATGCTCATTGTCTACTTGCCTTGTCATTTTGGTTATGGGAAAGCTCTTGTACCATGTGCAAGGGGTACCATGTTGGCGGTTCTCAATGATATGCAAATACTTACAATGACAAGAACTTACCTGTTCCCAAAGTTGAGTATGCATGAGGTGTGGCCCTCGTATTCAAGGGACTTGAGATTGCCAACTTATAATTCATCAAGCATATACTCCATCTTTGTCACTTTTACCTTAATCACTTCAAGATTCTTATGATAGGGGCAATGAAGGCTGAAAGCTAACAAGTAGCATAATTTTTGGTAGCTCTTTTTGAAACTTGTAATCCCTGCTTCCTTTATAAAAAGGCCTTCCTTCCACCATTATTAAGTCTCCACCTTCTACCTTTAGGCACCATTAAGAGAGCATAGTTGTCATTATGTGTGTAGTGTTCCAAAGCTTATTGATTGATGCATATTGTGATATTACTTGTTCTTGTGCTATTTGTTTCTAGTCACCCTTGTGAACTTTGAAGGTGTCCTTTGCTACTCTATGAGGGACAAGCTGATTGCCACTATTCTATGTTTTCTGTATGTGAAACAAACAAACGTTTTTCAATGCATGTTATTCATGATCTTTGTTTGTAGACTTTCATGTTCCATGCATAGTTACTATGCCCTACTGTTTGAACTCCATCTTTCATGCTCATGTTTAGAGTTCTTTGATCCCAGCTTTCAATGCTTGCAAATGGTTGGATCTTTATTGTGAGGGTGCATGTCACCTCAAAAGTTATTATTTTTATCACTTACCTACTCGAGGACGAGCAGGAGTTAAGCTTGGGGATGCTAGAATTCCCAAATTACTTTAATGACAAACATTCACAAATAACCACTTGCTAGAATTCCATTTCACATGCATAACCACTTTATGCAATTTCACCCGAAAACCTGTTTCGGTATCTAGTGAAATAAATTCCTGCGCTTGTTCATTCTTTCGGCATGAAACTTTTGCTCCAATTGGATGTCGGTGTCTCTTAAGTGTGTCACCCTACAGTTCGTGAATAATGCGGACATGATCGAGACCCCTCTCGGATCAATAATCAGAAGCGGGATCTGGAGACCCATACTGATTCCCACACATTCAACGATGACTTTCTTGTGATCGTCGGAACCTTTAACGCTAGTATCTTAATCCCTTTGTTTCACGATATATTACATGTCCGAGATTCGATCATCGGTATCTCCATACCTAGTTTGATCTCGTTACCGACATGCACTCTTTTCTCGTTCCCGTGATATAACATTCTAGTGATCAAATCACTTGCTTGCAAGCTAATCAATGTGATATCACCGAGAGGGCCCAGAGTATATCTATCCGTCATCGGGATGAACAAATTCCACTCTCGATCCATGAGCCTCAACATAACACTTTATTAGTTCTGAATCCATCTTTATAATCACCCTGTTACGGTGTGACGTTTGATGTTATCAAGAAACTCTTCCGGTGTTAGTGATTGACATGATCTCATGGTCTATGGATTAGGATCACTTCGTAAATTGTTATAGCAATATAAACTCAATGACTTTGATCGTAATGCTATACTTCGGATGAATGTTCATCACACCATTACACTAATGTTGTGATCCCGTTATTAACAACATCCAATGTCCATGATCAGGAAACCTTGATCATCTTGTTAATCAACGAGCTAGTTTATGAGAGAGGCATAACTAGGAACTTTATGTTTGTTTATTAAACACACATGTATTAATGTTTCCGTATTAATACAATTATAGCATGCAAAATAAATATCTATCATATACTTGAAATATACATAATAAACACTTTATTATTGCCTCTTAGGGCATATTCCCTTCAGTCTCCCACTTGCACTGGAGACAATAATCTAGTTATATAGTGATAAATCTAACACCCATGGAGTTCTGGTGTTGATCATGTTTTGCTCTAGGGAGAGTTTTAGTCAACGGATCTGCTACATTCAGATCAGTGTGCACTTTACAAATCTTTGTATCTCCATCCTTGACATGCTCGCGGATGGAGTGAAACCGGCGCTTAATATGCTTGGGATTCTTGTGAGACCTTGGTTCTTTGGCATTGGCAATGGCACCATTGTTGTCACAATAGATCACCATTGGGTCCAATACGCTTGCAACCACACCTAGTTCAGATATGAACTCCTTCATCCAAACTGCTTCCTGAGCTGCTTCCAAAGCAAAAACATATTCGGCCTTCGTTCTTGATCCCGCCACCACGGGTTGTTTGGAACTCCTCCAACTAACCGCTCCACCATTCATGAGAAATACGTATTCGGATTGAGACTTAGATTTGATGGGGATATGCCTACTGGGATATACCCAGCAGGACGTTTCCGACTGGCCCAGGCGCCTGGGAGTGGGCCTGTGGAACTGCGACTGGATCAAGACCTGGCGTGGACTCAAGCGACTAGAAGCTGAAGGCCCAGAAGCGTAGGTAGGCCCAGTCGGATTAGGTTAAACGATCGCTGAAACCTTAACTGATTCGGTTGAGATCTGTAAACCCTAGGGGGGGTGAGTCTATATAAACCTCCCTAGAGGGCACGTAGAGGACACGTTCCATCATACACCCAAGCGACTCGGTGCTTAGCTGCCGAGCTCGCCCCATTGTACTCTCACCATAATACAATCTAGCAGGAGTAGGTCTTTACCCTCCGGGGGGCGAACCTGGGTAAATCCTTGTGTCTCCGCTCTCATCTCGCACCGCAGATGGCTGGCCGCCCTTTCCCCATGTTCTACTACTCGCTGCCGATTGCAGCATCTGCCGTGGTCATTCCCACGACAGTGGCGCCCACCGTGGGGCCTGGCCGGTCAGGCCGGTGTTCTGCGGCGAGATCCAATCTACCCATCAACGAGTCGATCGCCACCGGCCGCATGATAGCGATCGGCGAGATGCTCCAGATCTTGCCGAGCAGCTACGTCCCGACGGCGTGACCCGTCACGCATAGCATGATCCTGTCGGTCGGCACGATCAGCCTCTTCGTCGGCCTCACCGACGTCATCATCTCGGAGGACTCGGCTCGCATCAGCGAGTCACCGCCACGCGACCGGCTCTCTGAGAGTCAGGTCCGCACGATCCACCGCCTCGCCTCCGAGTATGATTCAGCCCACAACGACGTGGCTGAAACCACCGCAGCCGCGGAAGACGCGACCCTCAACGCCGACGCCGACTCGGCGACCCCGACGTCACTCGCCGGATCCATTGTCGCCGCGTCGCCCGCGGGCTCCATCACCCAGGTCTCCAACGTCGGAGACTTCGAGGATCCCTCAAACCTTGGGATCTTCGACTTCGACTCCGGGTCGGAGAATTCCGCCGATCTCCGCGACGGGGTCGGCCGCCATGCCGCGACCTACATGGCGACTGGCGCCGACCCGCCGGAGGATACATTCTCCACTCCGATCCCTCCCAACGCAACGGCAACGGAGGTCGAGGAACTCCGCCTGAAGCTGGCGGAAGCAGTCCGCAAGGAGCAAGCTGAGCGCGAAAAATTTCGCCTCGAGCAGGTGACGGCGCAGGAGCTGTCGCGCTACCACCAGCAACGAATCAGGTCGCGCCTGAACCCCACCGTCCAGGGGCGCACCCTGAACGATGACGAGAGCGACCCAGCCCGCGCAGCCGAGCACGCGATCTGCGAGAACGCGCCACCAGGAGGAAGCGCCCGGCTACCACCAGGATCGACGGCAAATGGCGCCCCACCACCACCCAACCGCGCACCCCCCAGGGACCAGCCGCGGATCGTAGTCTCCTCACGGGAGCGAGACGCGAACAGACTACCACTGTTCTCCACCCCAATGGACAACCTCGTCGCGGGCCGAGAAGCAGTCGACAACATTGCAGCCACTGGTGATGGCGCCTTGCAGATCCAGTACGCCAAGGTCCTGCTTGCAAAAGCGGTCGAGCAACAAAACGCAGGCGTCGACTCACAGGGACGGATGTACTCGCGTTCATCGGGCAGCAGAGTGGCCTCAAGCGGCCGCCCCATGGAGGCAAACACCCTCAACTGCCCGCCACCCGAACCACTGCAGCTCCAACACCGACCCGCGAACGCGGCACTCTCCACCAACGACCCCTGGCCGGCGACCAACTTCGTCGCCGCCAACGGTCAGCCCGTCAACGCCCACACCCACATCATGAACAACCAGAGCTAGCGCGCACGCTAGCCCGACGACCTGCGGCATACCCTAACCAACCGCCGCGACGGCGAGCCGAGGGGGTCGCTAAGCCGACTCGGGCCCCGGTGCTTCAGACCGATGATCCGAGGCGAAAGATACCCGGCGAACTTCAAAGCGCCGAAATAAATCGAGAAGTATGACCCCTCGTACGATCCCTCTGTGTGGATGGATACCTACCTCATGGCAATGGGGATCGCCGGCCACACCGATCTACTAGCCGCCCGCTACCTCCCGCTGATGATGGAGGGGGTGTGCAAGCAGTGGATCAACACTCTCCCCGCGGATAGCATCGACTCCTGGGAAGAGATGAGCGATGCCTTTGTCAGGCACTTCGAGGGTTCATACACCCGCGCCACCACCATCGAGGACCTGGAATGATGCGTCCAGGGACCTCGCGAGTCGACCCGCAGCTGGGTCCAACGGTGGCAAGAACTGTGGTACAACGCGGTCGGCATCCACCCAGACACTGCAATCCACTGCTTCAAGACCTCGTGCCGCTACGAGCCCCTGGTCGCCAAGCTCAAACGAGCATACCGCACACTCGACAACATACCGGATCTCCTGGAGATCGCAAAAAGATACGTGGAGGAAGATCCAAACCAAGAAACCGACGACGGGTTGGGAGGACAACGCCGCACGAGTGGCAACGACAATAGACGACGATCCGACCTACGCTACAGCAACACCCGTCTCACCGACAAGCGCCGCAGCGACGGGCGAGTCAACTTCATCGCCAACGCTGGATACGCGCAGCGCGAGCCCAAGAGCTTCCGCCGCGACGGGGGGCAACGCCGCGACGGCGGCAACTACAAGGCGAAGCCAAGGTTCGACCCCGCGGCCCTTCTTAACCAACCTTGTGTATTCCACAGCAGGTAAGGAAAACCCACTATGCACACGACCGCCGACTACCACTCCCTCAAGGGGATCGAGAAGGCACGACGAGCGCAGGAAGACCCCGACAACAACCCGCCAAACGGCGGAAAATTCGGCAGCGTGGCCGGCTCGCTCCACACCTTCACAGGCTTCAACACGAAGCACGAGAAGAAGGTCATCGCCCGCGTCGTCGCCGTCAACGCGGTGGCCCGGGTGGACGTTCCCCAGTTCCTCAACTGGTCGGAACAACCAATCACTTGGAGCCGCCAGGACCACTCGCCACGAATCGAGTACCCAGGCCGAGTCGCCCTGGTGGTCAAGCCCAAGGTGGGAGACTACTGGCTCCCCAAGACATTGATGGACGGCGGAAGCTCCATCAACATCCTGTACCTGGACACCTCCAGGCGACTGCGGCTCCCGCAGTCGATGGTCGAGACGACCTACACCACGTTCCATGGCATCTTCCCCGGTCGGAAGGCATACCCGATCGGCAAGGTCACGCTGCCAGTCACCTTCGGCACACCGGCAAACTTCCGCACTGAGCGGATCGTCTTCGAGCTGGTGCCCTTCGACAGCCCCTACCACTGCGTCTTGGGGCGCCAGGCGTTCGCCAAGTTCATGGTGGCACCCCACTACGCTATGAAGCTCCCCGGACCGCGTGGCGTCATCACCATCCACGGCGACCCCGACATGGCCGCCGAGTGCGAGGCCAAAGGAGCCAAACTCGCCGACACCGTCATCATGGCAGAAGCCAACCACGCCGACGAGCTCACCAAATACGTGAGCGGGGTCAACAACGACGACCCCACCATACTCAAGAAGCCCAACTCGGAGGGCGGCAACACCTCCGCCTTCGAGGCAACGACGCATACCCGCACCATCGAGCTGGTCCCAGGCGACTCCAGCCAGACGGTGACGATCGGGACGGGCATGAGCCCAGCATAGGAAGGCGCGCTCATCGAGTTCCTCCGTGAGAACAGGGACATCTTCGCATGGAAGCCATCTGACATGCCTGGTGTCCCTAGGGAACTCGCTGAGCACAAACTCAACGCCGACCCCAAAGTGCGACCTGTCAAGCAGTCGCTGCGGACCTTCAATGAAGAGAGCCGCCGAGCAATCACCGAGGAGGTGCAGCGTCTACTCACTGCAGGCTTCATCCGTCCAATCAAATAATCCAAGTGGCTGGCAAACCCAGTCCTGGTCGAGAAGAAAAATGGGACCTGGAGGATGTGTATCGATTACACAAACTTAAACAGCGCCTGCCCGAAGGAACAATTCGCCCTCACGCGGATTGACCAAATAATCGATTCCACCGCGGGCTCGGAGTCGCTATGCTTCCTCAACGCCTACTCTGGGTACAACCAGATCAAAATGGCCGTTGAGGATGAAGAGAAGACGGCATTCAGAGCCTTTTGCTACACTGCCATGACCTTCGGCCTCAAGAACGCCGGGGCGACCTACCAGCGGTGCATGCAGGAGTGCCTTACGAGCCAAATTGGCCGCAATATCCACGTCTACATCGACGACGTGGTAGTGAAGTCCGCTCGCCAGAGCGACCTACTCGCCGACCTCGCAGAAACATTCGCCAACCTGCGGAAATACAAGATAAAGCTAAACCCAGGCAAATGCACCTTCGGTGTGCCAGCAGGGCAGCTACTGGGATACGTCGTCTCCAAGCGTGGGATCGAGGCGAATCCCACCAAGATCGACACGATCGCTCGACTCATCAAACCCGAGTGCCAGCGCAACATCCAGAAGCTGGTCGGGCGCATTGCGGCTCTCAGTCGCTTCATCCCCCGATTGGGCGAAAAGGCGATGCCCCTATACCGCCTGATGCGCAAGAACCCCACCTTCCAGTGGGACAAGGAGGCGGACGATGCGCTCCGCGACCTCAAGAAGGTGCTACTCGCAGCACCGCTACTCGCCGCCCCTGTCGACAAGGAACCCATGTTGGTCTATGTCGCGGCTTCCGAGCGCGTCGTCAGCGCCGTCATGGTCGTCGAGCAACCAGAGGATGGAAAGGAGCGCCCAGTACAGCGACCAGTGTACTATATCAGCAAGGTCCTCACCGAGTCGCGCCAACGCTACCCGCAATACCAGAAACTGGTATACGCAGAGCACAGCGGCGACTGCCACACTACTTCCAGGAGCACCTGATAACGGTCGTCTCCTCTGCACCGTTGCAGGACATCATCCGCAACCGTGAGGCGGCCGGGCGAGTCGCCAAGTGGGCCTTCAAGATTGGCGTCCACAACATCAAGTACAAGCCACGCAAAGCGATCAAGTCGCAGGCTCTCGCGGACTTCATCGCCGACTGGGAGGAGGCCCAACAGCCAGAGAAGCTGCCATACCTCCACTACTGGAGTTTACACTTCGACAGCTCCAAGAATGCGGACGGTGTAGGAGCAGGGATCGTGCTAACCTCTCCGAAGGGATACAAGCTACGATACGTCCTCTGCCTCGACTTCACCCCCTACACCAACAACATGGCTGAGTACGAGGCACTACTCCACGACATGCGAGCTGCCAAGGAGATGAATGTCAACCGCCTACGCTGCTACGGAGACTCCGACCTCGTCGCTGGGCAAGTCGCCGGCACCTGCGACGCCGTCTCCCCCACCATGGCGGCATACCGCCAAGGAGTGGACAAGCTGGGCGAACACTTCGCAGGCTACTCCGTCGAGTGGATTGACAGTCGGAAGAACGAGGAGGCCGACGCACTCTCTCGTACCGGCTCGGCTCGACTCGCACCACCCGTCGGCGTCTTCCTCGACACCATCACCAAGCCTTCCGTCTCTCCCCCAAGGGAGATCGACATCGGAGTCCCGCTGCAACCAGAGGCAGCCCTGGTCGCACTCATCGCCGAGCCAGAGGACTGGACTACGCCGTACATCGCCTACCTAGAGGGAGGCACCTTGCCAGGAGACGAAATAGAAGCCCGGATGATAGCACGCCGCTGCAAATCCTTCGTCATCATCGACGGCGAGCTCCACAAGAGCAGCGTGACCGGCGTGTTCCAACGCTGCGTCCAACCCGCTGAGGGACGCAAAATCCTCCACGACATCCACTCCGGCGACTGCGGCCACCACGCCGGTGCCCGCTCTCTGGTCGCAAAGGCTATGCGACACGGTTTCTACTAGCCCACCGCACACGCAGACGCCGTCGACATTGTCCAGCGGTGCGCCGGGTGCCAGAAATATGTCAACCAGACCCACGTGCCGATCTCGGCGCTCAAGACAATCCCCATCACCTGGCCGTTTGCCGTGTGGGGTATGGACATGGTAGGCCCTTTCAAGAAGGCCCCCTCCGGCTTCACCCACCTCTTGGTCACAGTCGACAAATTCACCAAATGGGTGGAGGCCAAGCCAGTTCGGAAATGGAAGACCACCACCAAGTTCCTATGCAAGCTCATCTATCGCTACGGGTTCCCAAACAGCATCATCACGGACAATGGCACCAACTTCGCCAAAGGAGCCATGGCCGAGTTTTGTGAGGAACATCACATCCGACTCGACCTCGCCTCAGTCGCTCACCCGGAGTCCAACGACCAGGCGGAACGAGCCAACCAGAGCATCCTCCATGGCCTGAAGCCACGGCTCCAAGTACCACTCGACCGCACCGTCGGGTGCTGGGTCGAGGAGTTACCCTCCGTCATCTGGGGCATCCGCACCTCCGTCAACAGGTCAACAGGGTTCACCCCCTTCTTCATGGTGTATGGCGTCAAGGCAGTCATGCCCACCGACCTAGAGCACGACTCGCCCAGGGTGGTCAACTACACGGAGGCCGCAAATGAACTTGCACGCCAGGATGTAGTCGACCAACTCGACGAGGCACGCGACCTAGCTCGCTCCCGCACCGCCATCTACTAGCAAGGGCTCCGCCGCTACCATAGCAGGCGAGTACGGACTTGCACCTTCCAGGAAGGCGATCTGGTGCTACGCCTCATCCAGGACAAGAAGGGCATGCACAAGCTCTCCCCCCTTGGGAGGGGCCATAAGCCATCGGGCGAGTCCTTGGCAACGACGCCTACTACCTCACGACGTCCGAGGAGACGGGAAACTCGACGTCAAGCGACCGTGGAATGTAAACCTCCAACAGAAATTCTATTCCTAGAACCCCATACATGTACTCTCCACCTGCTATGAAATAAAACAGATTGGTTACCGCAAATTGCGTCTACTCTCCGTATCTTGTGCCACTCGCACTCGTAATAACAACGTCAAGCTAACCGCAGAAGTCAACCTCTGGTACAGCGACCGGCACGGCTAAGTAGTGCGTTTCGAGGGCACTGGGTTACCCCAGGACTCGTAACGTCCACGAAAAACGCTAACCCGGAGCCCCATTGGAGTCGCCTAGCTCGACTGGCTTAACGAGCCAAGACAACTGCCCTCGCTCCTCACAACAACCAAGGTCCTCCGCGTCCTCGGCACAGCGACTCGAACGGCCAAGTACCACGCTCGGGGACTGACGACCAGTAGAGCACGAGCGACTAGGAAAAAACGCTAAGTATGAGAGCGTGTCCAGGACTCGCCACGTGACTGATCCTTCGGATCAGGCAGGAGTAACGCGCTTCCTCTAACGCGCTCAGTCCTCACCTACCCTGGAGCTGCGACTAGAACCACCAAGTACCATGCTCGGGGACTCGGCCACCGACCTCGTTCGCGCAAGGGAAAACGGTCAAGTAAAAGAGCACCCACGGGAGTCACCCTGCGACTGGCTCTCCGAGCTCGGGCGAGTCGACCTCAACAGCAAAACAACTGACAAAACATTCAAAATCACAAACACATAACAAACGAGGTAAACCCCATAAAAAGGGCGGACACGCTCGGGGACTCGTCCAATCAGCATTCAAAATCAAGAAACAATTCACAAAATAACACGAGGTTTCATTACAGCAGAACAAAGTCGTTCCAAAATACAAGTTGAGTGCAATGGCCAATTGTCACTAACGCCCCAGGGCACAATGTTTCTACTCCGCAGGTTTCGACGGCGACTCGCTACCACCCCCGCGGTTGCGAATGAAGGGCGTGTACGGGTTCGACGGGTACGTCGTCAACTCACCTGCCATCGCTGCACAGAACGGCTGCTAGACCTTGAAGTCCTGATGCTTAGGCTCAGGGTCGTTGGGGGAGACAGTCGTCTCCTGATAGGGGAGGAGGTCGCCCATCGCCCAGACGCGATCGGAATACACCGCGGCCCGATCCGTCAGCTTCAGCACCTCAACAATCTCCACAGAGCCCATCGACGAGGGGTAGCCACTCGTCACATCGTCAAGGTCGAAGTCCTCCGGGAAGTGGGCAAGCCCAAGGCTGAGAGCCATCACCGCCCCGCACCGGAAGGCCGACCGCGTCATGAACTCGACGACTGACGGCGCCCTCTCCAGATACCGCCATACTTGGACGAGGTCGCTGGGAATCACTTCCGTGGGCGATATCTCCTGAACATATGCTCGAATGCAGGTCGCGGACAACGCGGCCGAGTCGACCAGAGTGGTCACACACTGCCGCGCGTCGTACGATTGTGCCTCCTCCGAGCTGTCAATAATCCGACCTGCGGACAGAGGTCGGCAGTGAGTACAACAACGATTCCACAATATAGCTAATACAGGCAGAGGAAGACAAGTTTACCAATTAAAGGACGGCAGAGGCCCGTGATGAAACTTTGAAGCGAGGAGAAGTCATTCTGCAGCCCAACAACGAGGGCGTCAGAGACCTTTCGCTCTTCCGCGGCAGCCGTAACAGCAGCCTTCGCTCGCCCATCCGCCGGGCTCGCCTCCGCCTTCGCCTCCTTGAGCTCACGCTCCAGTTCAGTGGTCCGCTTCTCGGATGTACTCAAAGCAGATTGAGCCGCCATCAGTTCACCTGCTGGGACAAGGCCCTGGCGGACTTCCTCTGCCTTGGCAGCAATCGCTTGGAGTCCCTTGTTCGTTTCTTGGACGGCAACAAGTTCCTTCTCCATGCGACACTTTGCAGCAAGCCGATCGGCCGATTCACGCTGCAAGCCCTGCGCACAAATCAAACAGTCAACAACAATGAAATCCTAAGTGCCCACCCGCTGAAATTCAGCGATTAGGCACTCGGGGACTGGAGATCAAAAATCCTAAGTGCCCACCCGCTGAAATTCAGCGACTAGGCACTCGGGGACTGGACGCTACAAAAACACTAAAAGGATTCGACCACTGAAATTCAGTGGCCCGATCCTCGGGGGCTGGACATACCTGGATGGCTGCGCCCATCATGTTGTGGAGCTGTAGCGCGTCCATAGACGCAAGTAGAGCTGGAGTGTGTCCGCGACGCTGCTCGACCTCCGTCTCGGCGACCCCAGGCGTTTGGCTCGTCGGTGCCGCGCCACTCGCTGTGGCCGCTTTGGCCATGAAGCGGGGGAAGGTCGCAGCGGACGCCCCCGCGGCACTAGGAGCCGGCTCGGACACTCCGGGCGAGGAAACATCCTCCTTGGTCTTCAAGGCCACCTCCGCCGCAGTCGGAGGGTCGCTTGGAGCAACCGTCGTATCGTCGGAGACCGTGACGACATCGTCGCCTTTCGCCTTCTTAGCGTTGTCTGCGGGAACAGCGACTTCGTCAGCTTTCCTCTTCCGCGAGGAGTCCTTCTCGGTGATGATTGGCAGAACCTTGGCCACGGAAGGATGGCCGATCTTTTTAACTCCAGTCCTGTGAAACAACGATATGAGCAAAATTGTTCGATTACAACAGAAGTCAAGCAGATGAACAAGACTTACTTGGCGACTGGTATAAACCGCAGACCCGTGCGGATGCTGGCCGGCTTCTCTAGCTCGGGGCCCAGTTTCCGACTGAGGCCCATCTCAAACACGTCGTGTGCCCAAGACACAGAGGGCCTCTTCGAAGATGAGGTCGCGGCAGGAGCTTCCGTGATGACGTCTGTGGGAGCTTTCCTGGAAGGCGAAGCTGCTGCGGCTGGAATAGCCCCCAACCCAGAGACCGGGGCGAATGGAGGTGGAAGCGATGCCAGAGGTACTTCATCCAGGGGAGCGGCAGCGTCCAGTGCTGCCGTCGTACGCGCCGCTTCACCCTTAGCCGAGCTGGTGGCATCGGAACTAGTCGCAGAACGAGGCGGAGACGCCTGCTTCGCCGGCTTCGTCCTCCTCCTTGGCGGAGCCTTCACCTCCTTCTTCTTCTTCTTCGACGGCGTAGCCTCACGACGCGAGGTGTGCTCGGGGAGCTCGTCGTCATCGTCATCGTGAGGTTCGAGGCTCCTACTCGCCTCAAGCTCGCGCTGATGTTGCCCGCGAGTTTTGCGAACCATCGGGGCGGCGTCTTCCACGGGTTCGTCTTCGTCGTCATCGTCGTCATCACCCGCATCGCTCCCGACGCCGCCTTTGGCGGCTGGCGACTCGCTCCCGTCCTGGACGGACGAGCTCGAGTTCTCGTCGTCTACGGGTGGGAGCCATCCTTACACCACTTGGAACAACTACAATAAGCATGAGATAACGTTAGCATAACCGCGAATGCATCATCTGCGACTACGAATATAGCAAAGATGGCGACTTACCGTCGGAGCTGGGCGCCTTGCGGTATAGGGGGCAACCCCGGCCTTCGCGTCAAGATACGCCGCCTGGGTGATCTTCTTCAGAGCCAGGATGTAGTCTTCGAGCTTCCATTTGGTGAGGCAGGATTTCATCGGGTCGTCCCTGCCAGTGTACTCGTACATATAGTGGTCCCGGCGGGCCAAAGGCACGAGCCGCCGCCCGAGCCAGCAGTTGTAAAGATTGATGGTTTGGAGGCCCTTTTTCTTCAGGCCACGGATGGTTTGCAACATTTCGTCGACAACCATCCGCTGGTCCAGCGGGAGCTTGCCAACCTGGAGCCGACGCGGTTAGGGCCGGTCGCCGGAGTACCTTGGAAGCGCCACCTCACCGTCTGGAGTCACCTCGGTGACGTAGAACCAGGATTTCTTCCACTCATTTGCCGCCTTGGCGGGTAGCATTAGGTCGAAGAATGACGCCTTCGACTTCAGCTGAAATGTCAGGCCACCCGCAGCCAGCATCGGGACGCCTGATTCTTCGCGACTAATCCTCCCATGGAATAGATCTTGCCACAGGGGGAAGTAGAGCCTGCATCCCAGATAGAACTCGCAGAACACCACGAAAATGGCGAGCTGCTCGATGCTATGCGGGCCCAGGTCCGACGGATGGATCCCATAGAAGGCGCAGAAGCGTCGGAAGAAGAGAGAAGTGGGAAATCCCAGCCCCCGCTCCATGTGGCTGGTGAAGCAAATGAATTCTCCCTCACGCGGGTCCGGAGTCACCTCTCCGGCCGCGGGGATGCGCCATCTGCCAGCACGCAGGATCCCGGCCTCCTCTAAGGACGCCAATAGCGCCCTGGTGCACTTGGATCGGCCCCATGGTTCGGTGGAGGGGGCCATTGGTTGGAAGATTTGCGGAGGTCGGGGCTCTCTGGATCGGTTGGATCGCGACGCGGAGTGGAAACGGAGATGGGCGAGATCGAAGGAAAGATGAAGGAGTGTTTTCCCGCTCGCCTGTCATTCTCCTTATATAGCGGTCGTTACCTGCCAATTTCAGGAGCCGTTACTACGCGGTGATTACGCCAAAAGTTACCGTTGGATTACCCCAACAGCTAGTTTTTACCCCACTTGACGGTCCAACTTCATCCACTCGACTCGTCGCTCCGCGTGACTTGATAGTTCGCCGACCCGATCACTACAACAGTGACTTGATTATTCGCCGACCCGATCACTACAACAGTGACTGAATATTCGCCGACCCGTTCGCCGAGCTGCGACCCGATCGGTCACCGTTAGTGCGACTAGAATAACTAGTTTTTTCTGTATTCAGGAGTCCGTCGCCGATTCGACTGGGCGTCCGCATTGGAGCCGTATACACCGACTGCCAGCGACCACCTGCGATCAATCAACGACGGCCTCGGGGACTACTGATGGGGATATGCCTACCGGGGTATACCCAGCAGGACGTTTCCGACTGGCCCAGGCGCCTGCGAGTGGGCCTATGGAATGGCGACTGGATAAAGACCTGGCGTGGACTCAAGCGACTGGAAGTTGAAGGCCTAGAAGCGTAGGTAGGCCCAGTCGAATTAGGTTAAACGATCGCTGAAACCTTAACTGATTCGGTTGAGATCTGTAAAACCTAGGGGGGTGAGTCTATATAAACCTCCCTAGAGGGCACGTAGAGGACACGTTCCATCATACACCCAAGCGACTCGCTGCTTAGCCGCCGAGCTCGCCCCATTGTACTCTCACCATAATACAATCTAGCAGGAGTACGTATTTACCCTCCAGGGGGCCGAACCTGGGTAAATCCTTGTGTCTCCGCCCTCATCTCGCACCACAGATGGCTGGCCGCCCTTGCCCCATGTTCTACTACTCGTTGCCGATTGCAGCATCTGCCGTGGTCATTCCCACGACAAGATTCATCCGGATCGGTGTCAAAGCTTACGTCTGTAGGGTTTGCAGCATAGAAAACAAAAAATTTCCTACGATGTGAACTATGTACCAAGATCTGTCTATTAGATACAAACAACGGGTGGATGTATATCCGTAGAGAACATACCCTTGAAGACCAACAAAGCTTAACGAGTTCAACTCGTGGTTGATGTAGACGATCTCTTTCCGATCTCAAGATCGAGAGGAAGTCCTAGCTCCGCAAATCAGAAGCGCATCCGTGCTCGCACACACGTTCGAGGCACCGAGCAACCTCCGCCTCCTCGCTCCAGCGATGCAGCGGAAGCACAACTCTTTCTTGCCGAATATCCACCGGGAACATGTATCTCGCTAGTCCGAGACCATGGAGGATAAATTCTAGAGGGGGAGAGAGATCCTTCATGAGGAGGTGTGAGAGACAAGTGAGAGGAGGGGCTCCTTTTATAGGAGGAGGGGGGCACACAAGGGGGTGGCCGCTGGCCATGGGGCTGCCCCCTCCCCTCCTTCATTCATGTGGGTGGACACTCCACTCACAAAATGGCCCTTCAATTTTCTCCACTCAAAAATCCACTCAAATTCCCATTAAATGTCCACCAAATTTAATGCAAACTCTCATTAAATAAAACTATTTTATTTTATTCAGAATTTTGTCAATTACTTTAATGACAAACATTCACAAATAACCCCTTGCTAGAATTCTATTTCACATGCATAACCACTTTATGCAATTTTACCCGAAAACCTGTTTCGGTATCTAGTGAAATAAATTCCTGCGCTTGTCCATTCTTTAGGCATGAAACTTTTGCTCCAATTGGATGTCGGTGTCTCTTAAGTGTGTCACCCTACGGTTCGTGAATAATGCGGACATGATTGAGACCCCTCTCGGATCAATAATCAGAAGCGGGATCTGGAGACCCATACTGATTCCCACACATTCAACGATGACTTTCTTGTGATCGTCGGAACCTTTTACGCTAGTATCTTAATCCCTTTGTTTCACGATATATTACATGTCCGAGATTCGATCATCGGTATCTCCATACCTAGTTTGATCTCGTTACCGACATGCACTCTTTTCTCGTTCCCGTGATATAACATTCTAGTGATCAAATCACTTGCCTGCAAGCTAATCAATGTGATATCACCGAGAGGTCCCAGAGTATATCTATCCGTCATCGGGATGAACAAATTCCACTCTCGATCCATGAGCCTCAACATAACACTTTATTAGTTCTGAATCCATCTTTATAATCACCCTGTTACGGTGTGACGTTTGATGTTATCAAGAAACTCTTCCGGTGTTAGTGATTGACATGATCTCATGGTCTAAGGATTAGGATCACTTCGTAAGTTGTTATAGCAATATAAACTCAATGACTTTGATCGTAATGCTATACTTCGGATGAATGTTCATCACACCATTACACTAATGTTGTGATCCCGTTATTAACAGCATCCAATGTCCATGATCAGGAAACCTTGATCATCTTGTTAATCAACGAGCTAGTTTATGAGAGAGGCATAACTAGGAACTTTCTGTTTGTTTATTAAACACACATGTATTAACGTTTCCGTATTAATACAATTATAGCATGCAAAATAAACATCTATCATATACTTGGAATACACATAATAAACACTTTATTATTGCCTCTCAGGGTATATTCCCTTCAACGTCGACATAACACAGCGACGAGCTCTTCTTCACCTCCATACACAAGAAACATATCCTTAGTTCTTCAAAAGTACTTAAGGATATTCTTGACCTTTATCCAGTGTTCCGAACCTGGATCCGATTGATACCTACTAGTCAAACTAATAGCATGTGCCACATCCGGTCTTATACATAGCATGGCGTACATTATAGAGCCTATGGCTGAAGCATAAGAGACTTTGTCCATTATCTCTCTTTCTTCCTCCATAGCCGGACTTTGAGTCTTACTCAATGTCTTGCCTTGCAATATAGGTAAGAACCCCTTCTTACGTCCGTCCATTTTAAACTTCTTTAAAATCTTATCGAGGTATGTACTTTGCGATAGCCCTATTAGGCGCCTAGATCTATCACTATAGATCTTTATGCCTAATATGTATGATGCTTCACCTAGGTCCTTCATTGAAAATTTGCTGTTTAGATAACTTTTAACACTATTTAAAAGATCTATATAATTTTCGATCAATAATATGCCATCCACATATAATATCAGAAATGCCACATTGCTCCCACTCACTTTCTTGTAAATACAAGCCTCTCCATAAGTTTGGACAAATCCAAACTCTTTGATCACCTCATCAAAGCGGAGATTCCAACTCTAGGATGCTTGCTTCAGTCCATAGATGGATCGCTGAAGCTTGCACACCTTGTTAGCATCCTTAGGATCGACAAAACCATTTGGTTGTATCATATACAACTCTTACTCAATATTGCCATTGAGTAACGCGGTTTTGACATCCATCTGCCATATCTCATAATCGAAATATGCAGCAATTGCTAACGTAATCCTAACTGACTTTAGCATCGCTATGGGAGAGAATGTCTCATCGTAGTCAACTCCTTGAATTTGTCGAAACTCCTTTGCGACAAGTCGAGCTTTATAGACAGTCACATTACCATCAGCATCAGTTTTCCTTTTGAAAATCCATTTATTCTCCACGGCCTTTCGGTCGTGAGGTGAGTCCACCAAGTTCCAAACTTGGTTTTCGTATATGGATTCCATCTCGGATTTCATGGCTTCTAACCATTTGTTGGAATCCGTGCTCATCATCGCTTCTTCATACGTCCAAGGGTCATCAATTTCATCAACCATGAAATTCATAATAGGGTTTTCGTACAGCTCGGGAGCTGCACGCGTCCTGCTAGACCTACGAGGTTCGGTAGTACTCTCTTTCGGAGTTTCATGATCATTATCATTAGTTCCCTATTCAATTGGTGAAGCCAACTCCGGAACGACTTCCGGCGCTGCGCTACTCGCCATACTATGAAGAGAAGGTTCAACAACCTCTTCGAGTTCTACCTTCTGACTACTCACACCTTTCACGAGAAACTCTTTCTCTAGAAAGGATTCATTCTTGGCTACAAAAACCTTGCCCTCGGATCTGTGATAGAAGGAATACCCAATAGTTTCCTTAGGGTATCCTATGAAGACGCTTTTTTCCGCTTTGGGTTCGAGTTTATCCGGTTGAAGTTTCTTCACATAAACATCGCATCCCCAAACTTTAAGAAATGACAGCTTAGGTTTGTTTCCAAACCACAATTCATACGGTGTCTTTTCAACGGATTTAGATGGTGCCCGATTTGAAGTGAATGCAGCAGTTTCTAGTGCATAACCCCAAAATGACAGTGGCAAGTCCGTCAGAGACATCATAGATCGAACCATATCCAATAAAGTACGATTACGACGTTCCGACACACCATTTCGCTGTCGTGTTCCGGCAGGTGTGAGTTGTGAAACAATTCCACACTCTTTCATATGAGTGCTAAACTCGTAACTTAGATACTCACCTCCACAGTCGGACCATAGAAATTTGATCTTTCTATTACAATGATTTTCCACTTCACACTAAAATTCCTTGAACTTTTCAAAGGTTTCAAACTTGTGTTTCATCAAGTAGATATAATCGTATCTACTAAAATCATCCGTGAAAGTAACAAAATAACGATATCCACCTCGCGCCGACACACTCATTGGACCACATACATCAAAATGTATGATGTCCAATAAATTTGTCGCCCATTCCATTGAACCGGAAAACGGCGTTCTAGTCATCTTGCCCATAAGGCATGGCTCACATGTATCAAATGATTCAAAATCAAGTGATTCCGAAATTTCATCCGAATGGAGTTTCTTCATGCGTTTAACGCCAATATGACCTAGACGGTAGTGCCACATATATGCGGATATATCATCATTAAGTTTGATCCTTTTAGCATTAACATTATGAATATGTGTAACACTATTATCGAGATCCAACCGAAATAAACCATTCATCATCGATGCATGACCATAAAAGATTTCATTCATATAAATAGGACAACCATTGTTCTCGGATTTAAATGAGTAACCACTTCGCATCAAACACGATCCAGATACAATGTTCATGCTTAGTGCTGGCACCAGATAACAATTATTCAAGTTTATTACTAATCCCGACGATAAGTGGAGAGGTAGCGTTCTGACGGCGATCACATCAACACTTGATCCATTGCTGACACGCATCTTGACCTGACCCCTTGCTAGCGGTCGCTTGTTCCGCAGCCCCTGATTCGAGTTACAAATATTAGCAACTAAACCGGTATCAAATACCCAGGTGCTACTGTGGGTACTATTCAAGTACACATCAATAACATGTATATCATATATACCTTTATTTGCCTTGCCAGCCTTCTTGTCTGCCAAATACTTGGGGCAGTTGCGCTTCTAGTGGCCAGTCCCCTTACAAAAATAGCACTCGGTATCAGACCTAGGGCCAACTCGGGGTTTCTTTTTAGGCACGGCAACTGTCTTGCCACCCTTACTTCCCATCCGTTTTCCCTTCTTGTCTTTCTTGAAATCAGTGGTCTTATTGATCATCAACACTTGATGTTCTTTCTTAATCTCCAGTTCTGCAGTTTTAAGCATTGACAGAAGCTCGGGGAGAGACTTCTTCATGCCTTGCATATTATAGTTCATCACGAAGCTCTTATAGCTAGGTGGCAGAGACTGCAGAACACGATGGATGCCTAAGTCAATGGGAATCGTTATTCCCAAGGACACAAGCTTATCGGCGTAACCCGACATCTTAAGTACATGCTCACTTACGGAGCTGTTCTCTTCCATCATGCAGCTAAAGAACTTTTCTGAAGTGTTGTAGCTCTCTATAGCAGCATGTGTGTCGAAAATCATTTCCAACTCACCCATTGTATCAAATGCATTGCCATTTTCGAAACGCTTTCGAAGTTCTGGCTCTAGCCCATACAATATGCTGCAATGAACTAAGTTGTGGTCCTCCTGACGAGTCTTATAGACATTCTTCTCCTCGTCAGGGGCATCATCGAATGGTGGGGGGCCAAGGCGCTTCTAGCACATATTGCTTTTGTGGAGCAGAGAGGAGAATCCTCAAATTCATGGCCCATTCGGTAAAGTTGCTACCGTTCGTTGCAAGTTTCTCTTTCTCCATGAACACATTGAAATTAAAAGCAGGTGGTGCCAACTACAACAGAATTTGTAAAGTTTAGACTAAGTTTATGATAGATTGAGTTCAACTAATCCAAATTAAGAATGAACTCCCACTCAAAAACGACATCCCTCATGCCTTTTTGGTTATTACATGAACCAAATCCACTACACCAAGTCCGATCATCACGTGAGTCGGTGTAGCTTCAAAGGCGAGCATCAAATGGGCATCATATCTACCATATGACTCATGCTTAACCTTTCGGTCCGTGTTCCGAGGCCATGTTTGTACATGCTAGGCTCGCCAAGTAAGAACCTTAGTATTCGCGTGTGTAACTGTCTTACACCCGAAATATGATCGTGGATCCAAGAACACCCGATCATCACGTGATGTCTTGGAGCGACGAAATATAATCGGTGCATAATTAAGGAAGAACACATTCTTATCTTGATATATAAATGTGGGATCATCTTATTATGCTAATAAAATGCCAAACAAGCAATATAAGATGCAACAAACATCACATGTTTATAAGTGAAATGATATGGTTCTTGCACTTGATCTCCATCATGTGCATCGTGGTATGATCACTATCATACCTCTATGTGTAAGGCCAAGGTCTATGGAACTTACACGTTATGTGTGTTGTAAGAGTATAAACTTCTACTTCTACTTACAACATCACCATATCATGACACCAGCCCAGCAACAATCTAAACTAGACGCCTCTAACTTATCCATTGCAAGTTTTACGTGGCTTAGGGCTTTCGAAGATAGAACCATTCTTACCTACGGACATGAACCACAACGAGGATAACCAAATTGTTGACAACTCGTTGTAAATTAGATATTGACTATAGTAGGAGAGAAAGACACCCGCTAGCCACTTATGCAAAACTAGTTGCATGTCAAGCGTCGAACAGGTCTCATGTGCGAGGACATGTAAAGTTTGTCCGGGCCACTTCATCCCACTATGCCACCAATATCCAAAGTACAACTAAGAAGCAATAACATGATCATCATCGCCCACATACTCATATGTGTACTACCCGTGCAAAGCATCTACGCATAGATCCGGCTCTGGTACCACTGTAGGATTCGCAGCATAGAAGACAAAAAAATTCCTACCATGGGAACAACTATGTACCAAGATCTATCTACTAGATACAATCAACTGGCGGATGTACATCCGTTGAGAACATACCCTTGAAGACCGAAAAAGCTTAACGAGTTAAACTCGTGGTTGATGTAGACGATCTCTTGCCGATCTCAAGATCGAGAGGAAGTCCTAGCACCGCAAATCAACGGCGCATCCGTGTTCGCACACACGTCCGAGGCACCGAGCAACCTCCGCCTCATCGCTCCAGTGATGCAGCGGAAGCACAACTCTTTCTTGCTGAATAGCCACCGGGAACATGTATCTCGCTAGTCCAAGACCATGGGGGATAAATACTAGACGGGGATAGAGATCCTTCACGAGAAGGTGTGAGTGAGAAGTGAGGAGGGGGATCCTTTTATAGGAGAGGGGGGACCCCAAGGGGGTGGCAGGCGCATGGGGGCTGCCCCCTTGCCCTCCCCTCATTCATGTGGGTGGACACTCCACTCACAAAAATCCCTTTCAATTCCCTCCACTCAAAAACTCACTCAAATTCCCATTAAATTCCCACCAAATTTAATGCAAACTCTCACCTTTTATTTATTGATATTTTTTCAATTACTTTAATGACAAAAATTCACATATAACCCCTTGCTAGTATTTCATTTCACATGCAAAAACACTCTCTGCAATTTCACCCGAAAACCTGTTTCGATATCTAGTAAAATAAATTCTTGCGCTTGTTATTCTTTCCGGCATGAAACTTTTGCTCCAAATGTATGTCGGTGTCTCTTAAGTGTGTCACCCTATGGTTCACGAATAATGCAGACATGATCGATACCCCTCTCATATCAATAATCGGAAGCGGGACCAGGTCCATACTGACTCCCATACATTCAGCGATGACTTTCTTGTGATCGCGAGAACTTTTATGCTAGTATCTTAATCCCTTTGTTTCGGGATATATTACATGTCCGAGATTCGACCATCGGTATCTCCATGCCTAGTTTAATCTCGTTACTGACATGCACTCTTTTCTCGTTCCCGTGATATAACATTCTAGTGATCAAATCACTTGCTTGCAAGCTAACCAATGTGATATCACCGAGAGGGCCCAGAGCATATCTATCCATCATCGAGATGAACAAATTCCACTCTCGACTCATGGGCCTCAACATAACACTTTAGTAGTACCGAACCCATCTTTATAATCACCCTGTTACAGTGTGACGTTTGATGTTATCAAGATACTCTTCCGGTGTTAATGATTGACATGATCTCATGGTCTAAGGATTAGGATCACTTCGTATGATGTTATAGCAATATAAACTCAATGACTTTGATCGTGATGCTATACTTCGGATGAATGTTCATCACACCATTACACTAATGTTGTGACCTCATTATTAACAACATCCAATGTCCATGATCAGGAAACCTTGATCATCTTGTTAATGAACGAGCTAGTTTATGAGAGAGGCATAACTAGGAACTTTATGTTTGTTTATTAAACACACATGTATTAATGTTTCCGTATTAATACAATTATAGCATGCAAAATAAACATCTATCATATACTTGGAATATACATAATAAACACTTTATTATTGCCTCTCGGGGCATATTCCCTTCACATGCAAGATCACAAATAACATAAACATGATAGAATCAATAATCAATCTGACATAGTATCTCAATATCCATCGGATCCCCGCAAACACAACATGTATGATTACAAATAGATGATCTTGATCATGAACGGACCTCACAAGATCTAAACATGATAGCACAAAGGAGGAGAAACAACCATCTAGCTACTGTATGAACCCATAGTCCAAGGGTGAACTACTCACGCATCACTCCAGAGGCTGGCATGGTGATGAAGAAGGCCTCCGGGATGATCTCTCCCCTCTGACAGGGTGCCGGGAAGAGCTTTAGATCCCCCTGATATAGGTACGATGGTGGTGGCGGCTACGGACTGTTTCGTGGAGATTTGGTTGGGTGCTTAGGGTTTGTGCATCAGGGTGATTTTATAGGCGAAGGGGTAAGGTCGGTGGGAGCCCGAGGGGCCCACACCTGGTGGCGGCGTGCCTAGGGCCTGGCCGCGCGGCCCTAGGGTGTGTCCACCTCGTATCCATCATCTGATCTGATCCTGGTGAAAATAAACATAAAAGGTGCGCGCGAACACCATAAAATACCAAGACCCTACCACTACAATGCAAAATAATAATCTAAAACATGATGCAAATATGCACTCATCAACTTCCCTAAGCTTAGACTCTTGCTTGTCTCGATCAAGTTTAGCTTAATGGATGTGATCCTCATATTCATGAAGCTGAGTCGATAAAATAAATTAGGCAGTTGCAGCGTGTCTTTATCATAAAAGATACATATAAATAAGTTTATGAATAGTACCTTACTCGAACCATCCGAATAATATTAGCAGGCTTCCACACCTTAGAAATTAACAGTTTACTAAAGATTATTCTCAACATGATGTAAAAGTATTTGGTTCAACCGAATGAGTTAGTGAGGTAGTCCCAAGTGTTTTTAGGATTAACATATTCACTTGGGATTCAAAATCTCAAACGTCTATTTGTCTTACTACAATATAGTGGTATATGCCTATTTGATCTTTGCACATTCGCTCTTTTTCTCCATCTTTCTTTTTCTTCTTTCTCTCTATATATATTCATGCTCACACTTTTGTTTAAGTGTTGTGCAAAGGAGCTAGCCATATATTCCACTTCATGTAGGAAAGTTTAACGATCTCAATTACCAAATTCCAAATATACATGAAGCATCTTTATAACTTGATTATTCTACCTCAACTTGTTCTCACTCTATTTTACAGCACTTATAAGTTCTCCTTTGTTCAAGGTTTTCTTTTTCATCTTAATTAATTAGATAATCTCCTTTTTGTAAATCAAACCATTGACCTACAACATATTGATCAAATTATCTTTATATGTTCCGTTAATACCAATGTGTGGAAGACTCCTATTGCTATCATCAAGTGCAAGTAAAATCATACTCAAGCCATTCATATATCCAATAAGACAAACTCAAACTCAATAATGCTCCATATATTATAATAAACTCAGAATTTCATAAGAGGGATCAACTATTCCTGAAGGAAATTCTAATGATGCAAACTTTATTTATGATCTCGAACTAATGCAAATCTTATAAGATAGATTACAAGGTCTTAAAGATCTCCCCAAGCTTGGAATCAAGCCAGGCGGGATCAAATAATCCATCGCGGTTATTTGATACCGTGTTTTATTGCAGTCACTCTGGTGCCATGGCGTGTGGTATCTTTTCTGCACGGGCCAACTTGAGACGGAGGGATTGATTGACAGCTTCCCAGTCTTTGACACGCAGCTTGTAGAAAAGATTATTCCGCTCCAACACTTTCACTTGTTCTTTAATGAGATCATTGTTGCTTTGGAGGGTTTGTATCGTCATAAGACTCATAGAAAATCCTGCTTCAATGGTCTACTTGATATCTTCATCGAGTTTGTCAAGATAAAATCGCATCCATCAAAGATGTCTGGGTGTCCCTGGCGTCTCCTTCTCCATTACTGCGATCTTCAACTAGAGAGCTTTCAAATACTTTTTCCGGCGTTCATGGTTGGCGTCAAAAATATCCATGGGGACGCCCTTGATCTCCTTATCCTGCTTGCTATTGCTCCCAACCTCCATAGGGACTTCTCTCCTTGGCTTCCTGGCTCTCGCCTCACGTGAAGACAAGAGGTGGATTGGTTCTTGGTGATTGTGATTAGAGAGAGGCACAATGACAGTATATAAGAGGGGTCAGAGGTCGGTAAAGCTCATGAGAAACACCAAATTCATGCCCAAGAAAAGAATCCAAACAGATTAGGAAAAGGAATCACGTATTTGGAGGAGTCCTACTCTGCAACGACCAACTATACGGTCGCGACCCGTATAGTTCCGGCCGTATAGTTGGTCCCGCGTAGATATTCTAAATATCTCGAACTCAGGTTGGTTAGATTACCGACTAGGAATCGACAATGTGTTTTTTGGCAAAATAAACTTTATAAGAACGAAACGGGTCGATGATATAGAAGCTTTGATGACCAACTATCCGGTGAGAGATTTTTCTTCGGTCGTATAGTTGCGACTGTATAGATACCGCATACCAAAAATTATTTCTCAAGGGGGATACAGTACCTTTAACGACCAACTATACGATGGAAGATTTTTCTCCGGCCGTATAGTTGCGCCCGTATAGTTATAGAAACCCCTCAAAAGCTTCGGAAAAACAAGATGAATTCAAAGGCAAAATAAATCAGAAGTAGAAACTGTGAATATAAAGCACTTATTAGAGTAAAAAAACTTACCATCCACTTACTGTTTATTTAGTCGGGAGTGACAATCTCCTCCAACAACAAGGACTTCTTCTTCTTGAGAGGATTTGACCTTAGTTCATATAATAATTCTTGAAAATTAAAATCACCAGGACTAAAAATCCTCTTAATAAAATCGGTGTCTTGTTGGGGAAATATAGATGATGCATCCACTACCTTTGCTTCTTGTCTCTCCATAATCTGCAACTCAAATTCTTGAAGTAAAAGGATACAACGGATCAGTCTTGGCTTATGAATCTTCCTCTCGAGGAGTTCTTTTAAGCCATCACGATGCGTATGAACTCTTACGTTTGCATCAACAATATAAGAACGAAATTTATCACAAGAGAAAAATACAACAAAGAGTTCTCTTTCTTCCTTAGGATAATTCTTTTGAGCACTATTGAGAGTTCTACTAGCATGATGTATAATATTAAATCCGCGACCTATGTGTTGTCCTAGAGTTACTCCTACAACATCATCACTAGCTTCACATATTAAATCAAAAGTCATATCCCATACAGGTGGTTTAATAATAGGGGCATGAGATAAAGCATATTTAAGTTTATCAAAAGTTACAAGGCATTTATCATCAAAGCTAAATCTTACTCCCTTTTGCAACATATCCGTTAAAGGTTTAGTAATTCCAAAGAAATTCCGAATGAAACTTCTATAAAAGCCTACATGATCAAGAAAACTTCTTATACCTTTTATGTCCCTTGGTTGTGGGATTCTCTCTATTGCTTCAACTTTAGCCTATCTACTTCAATACCCTTACTTGATACCTTATGCCCAAGGACTATGCCTTCTTTGACCATAAAATGACACTTCTCCCAATTTAGAACAAGGTTGGTTTCTTTGCAACGCTACAAAATTCTATTGAGATTATCCAAGCAACTAGTAAACGAAGTTCCATAGACAGAAAAATCATCCATAAATACTTCCATTACCAGTTCTATAAAATCTGCGAAAATAGCAGTCATGCATCTTTGAAAAGTAGCTAGAGCATTACATAAACTAAAAGGCATGCGTCAGTAAGTATGTAAACCATAAGGACTAATGAAAGTTGCTTTAAGTTGGTCATCAGGATGAACAACTATTTGGGAAAATCAGAGTATCCGTCCAAGTAGCAAAAATAAGTGTGGTTTGCTAACCTCTTTGTAAGACCCCACCTTTATAAAGGTAAAGGTCCATGTGATTGCAATGCTAGTCCCTGAATCAATAGCTAGCATCCACAGTTAAGATGTAATATCAAGAAACAAAGGTCATAATATAACTTTATAACCAGGAATAAAATAATTCATTACATCTTACATAGCTCATTTGGCTATCTAATTACAATGCAGCAAAAATAACTATAGCATGGAGTCCTTCATCTTCAAAGTGCCACAGGAAATCATGTTGGTTGTAGACTTGTAATCCTAATCAACACACTTCACTAACATCAAACAAACCTACAACATAATAAGTTACAGCCACAAGGGTCAATACATTTAAATTGTATTGGCAAGTGATACTATGGTAGTATAGTGGTAACTATCATCTATATGCATTTGACTAAGTGGAGCTTAGGCTTGCTTTGCTCAAAATATATTTTACTTATCATTTAGAAACACTAAGTTTTTGTTTGGCAAAATCACCCAAGGCATCTACCAATCATTGATTGAAGATCCTTTAACCCTTGTTGAACCACAAGTTTTTAACTTAGAAATTGGGATGAGGAGATTCTTTATAGCTTCCATGTCTTGATGCTCAAATTGTCCATTGTCGGGGACACGACTAAGTACTTAGATTTTACTCTCTCGAGAGGTGGTGCACTTTCCCCACAAGACTCGACATGCATCGATACATGATCTTTCAGAAGCCTTCCTTTAGACCAGAATGGACGCATTCCAAACCTATCACCCCCTACCACCCGCTGTCCATTTGGCTATGTTATTGCAACCTATATGATCCAGGCAGAGCCCATAATGCCAAGTGGCTGCACTTGAAGCTTCTCAACATTTGACATCTCAAATCTCTTTGTTCCTGGGTGGCATTCCACAAGTGAGATACACAGGGTAAACCATTGAAAAATGGGCCCTGGTAACCACTCAACAAAAATCCAACCAAGCAATTACCATTCCACCCAGGTGATTCATTCACTTAGTTGTTTTATTAAACAAAACACAAGTCCTTGACTTAGAAATATTCCATAGCATGAATATAATCCACCCTTGTTTTCTACTAGCTAAGCTAAGCATCATAGTAGTAGAAATCTTAACTTAGGAAAATTCTACTAAGGTTTCATCTACTAGGATTTCCCATGGCATAGTTTATACTTGGAAAATTTCATGCAAGTCCTACTCAAAACATCACTAATGCATAGTGAAATTAATAGGACAAAAGTATGAAGCACCACTTGCCTTATTGGTAGATAATATAGGTTCACTCCTTGACTTTGCAATAGTCACACACTTCAAATTCCACTACAATTCAATCAAGGCACAAAATTCAATCTACCATTCAAGCAATTCATCACATATAATAATAAAAACAAAGCAATGCATGCAAGCATGCCAAAGATTGTTTTATTTGGAAAAGTGGTTTCTAATAGGTTATAAACATTATAATATATCTATTGGTCATTTATAAAAGTGGCAAAACCATTTGATATTAAGTTAGTGAAAATGGCCATTTAAATCATTCTTGTTTTGCTAGAAATGATTTAAATCAAAGTATTATTTTCTAGTGTTTGACAAATATATTTTGAAACACAAATTTTAGTGTTTTAAGGTCAAGTGTTTAATATTAAAACCATTTGCAAAAGGTTTTACCTATAAACCATTTTTAAATCAAAGCCATATTTTATTTTGTTGGAAATGCTTTTAAACAAGGTAATAATTTTATAGGGTTCACCAAATATATTTTTAAATCCTCAAACTTGGTGTTTAGGGTCAGAGAGTTTAATTCAAACCATTTTCAAAAGGTTTTACTCAAAAAGCATTTTTAAAACATAAACAATATTTTTATTTAGCTAGAATTGCTTTTATTCAAAGATTTATTCTTTAGTTTCACAAAATACACTTTTAAATCCATAAATTGGTTTCTATGGTCAGTAGGTTCAAAACAAACCATTTACCAAATATTTTACCTTAAAATATTTCTAGAATAATTTTTATATTCAAATTATGCCTATACAAGTTTCTACAAAAACAACTAAGTTTACAGAAGCAATTTACTAAACAAAGTACATGGTTGGATAGAATTCTTTTTGCTGATTCCATTGATATAAAGTTTGTATAATTTTGATGTGTAGATTTAAAGTTATGTAATTTACAAATTCAAACATCTAATAGACATATTTCTGTTTTTAAAACAAACTACAGGCCACGCGTCACAACCTCATTGGCTGGTACCGGTTCGTGAGGATCGCACTACGTGGAGCGTTGGATCTAAAGGGAATCGTGCGGCTCTGATCTAGCGTACCCTTTCGTTTTAAGTGATTCTATCGCAGCCAACGGATCGAGATCTAACGGACAAAGACGAGATGGTCAAGATTGGGCGGTGCTGGCGACGGCGAGTGGCGACGACGCGTTCAGGCGGTGGTGTTCCGGCTAATACAAGAAGCAATGGGGATGGGGAATAAGCTCACCGGGTTCGCTGGTTCGTGCTGATGCTCAACGTAGTCTCCTTTGGCCGAGGGGCGCTCGAGGTTGCCGTGGATTGCTCACCGGAGTCCACAACGGCGTCGGGCACGCTCTGTTCGTCTTCGCTGGCGAGGGTACATGCAACGCCAAGGCACGAAAATGGTTGAATTAGCTGCGCACAGAAGCGGCGAGTACTAGTGCATCCAGAAGAGGGGAAGGCACGGTCGAACTTTACCTGGGGACGTCGCCGGAGCGGATGCAGACGACGACGTCGCTCTACCGTCGAGGTTGCCGACATTACAGGGCACGCGCGGCTAAACGAGTGGCACTGGGAGATGCGCAAGAGGCTGGGGAGTGACCTCGAGGGGTAGAGGGAGAAAGGGGAGGCGATACTTGGCCGGAATTGTCGCTGGAGGGCGTCGGAGGCAGCGACGGTGCAAAAGGAAATTGGAGCATCTTGGTGGCTCTCTGGTGGCGCTGGTTGGGGGGAAATGGAGAGGAGAGGGTGCTGGTTAAATGAGAGTAAACGAGGGGAGGAATTGCTAGCGTGATTATGCGAATTGATCTGTGGATTAACGAGCAGAAACAGCCAGAGTCTAGGCGAGGTCAGCATGGGGTGAGTGAGAACGAAGACCGACAGGTGGGGCCTAGCGTTCAGCGAGAGAGAGAAATACGAGGTGGGGTCTGGTGGTTAGTGGTTGTGGGGGTAGGGTTTGCTGTGTGAACCGTTTTCTACGGGGAAGAGGGGAAATGGGCCTGCTGGGCTAGAATAGCTGGGCTGGGTCGTTTCTTTCATTTTTTTATTCCGTTTCCCTTTTCTTTTTCTATTTTGATTTCCTGTTTTCAAATTCAAATATTCATTTGAATCCAGATTTATTATTCAAACATTTTTCAAATGTTCAGTATATTTCTATATTGTTTTAAATAGGTATTTTAAGTCCATTTCAGAATAATTCTTTTATGGTTTATATTTTATTTAAAATGGGTACTTATCTTTTATTCAAATAAGATTTTATTTATTTCCAAACCCTTATTTGAATTCTAAATTTTCAACAAACCTTATTCGGTAGGTTTTATTTATTCAATGGGGTGTTAAATAATTTACTTTGAATTATTTAAAGTATTTCCATATTGATTTATTAATCATTTAAATTGGGCAATTGTTTTTATTTCAAACAGAATTAAATGTGGTTTTTAATTCCATATAAAATTTTATTCAAATGATTCTTTTAATTTAATTTGATAACTTTTTAATCCACTTTGATAAATTTCCATTTATTACTATCTCATGTTTTAATTAATAATTTCTAGGAATTTTAACTTTATCATATATAATTAGAATATGGTTTAATGCCATATAATTTGATTGGAATAATCTTTATCCCTTTATTTCATTTGGATCTGGATTAAGTTTATCTCATTTTCTTATGGATTTGGCCAAGATTTAATTTGGCTTTTAAGTATTCCTTATTTATTTATTTCTTTATTTGTCTTACGAAATCCATATCATTTTATCTATAGATCCAAATTTGGTGATTCCAATTTGTATATTTTTATTTAATATCTGTTTATCCTTTTAAATATCTTTAGGATTATTTGCTCACCATTTGGTATGGATTTTAGATAGGATCTTTATTAGCTTTAGAAATTTATTTTCTTTCATCTTATTAAATTCATAAGATTTTATCCATGGTTCCAAATTGAATGAAATCAATTTCTATGGTTTTCTAATATTTTTATTTATCATTTTTGATCATTTATAAATGTTTGTTGACAAATTTTTATATGGATCAAATCCATAGTCTTATAGAGATCTTTGGGAATGATTTATTCCATTAGGGTTTTGGGTTTTGGTTTACTTTTCCAAATGTTTAAATTTTAAGATACATTCATTTGATGAATGCATTTCACTTGATTTGAAGTTTGTTGGTTTCCCTTTTATTCAAAGTTTGTTCATGATGGGGTTTTTATGTTTCCATTTGGAATCAAAAAGTTTCTTTTCACCCTAAATTTCAACAATTATTTATTTTGTTTATTTATTTATTTTTCACATTACAAAATTTGGAAATTTTTGGGATGTGACACTCTCTAAAGTTTGATCTATGAACGGTAAAGGATAGTGATCTTTCCTAGTTTCCTTGTTCAGTTTCCTGAAATCTATGCACATCCTATGTCCAACAATAGTTCTAGTAGGTATCAGTATTGTTTTCATTAGGAACAACAGTAAAGCCGCCTTTCTTAGGAACACAATGAACATGACTTACCCATTCACTTTCTTTTACATGATAAATTATACCTGCATCCAATAGGCGTACTATTTCTTTTCTTACGTCTTCCTTCATTTCAAGCTTTAGCCTTCTATTAAATTCTGTAATGGGTTTAGAACCTTCCTCCATGAATATTCGATGGACGGTTATCATGGGACTAATGCCCTTCAAATCGTCCATTGAGTACCCAAAGGCCTTGTGGTGCTCCTTTAGTACCTTCATGAGTTCTTCTTCTTCTTCTTCCCCTGAAAGTTTAGCACTAATAATAACAGTGAATTTATTAGTATCATCTAAAAGTCTATATTTAAGATTATCTAGTAAAGTTTTTAATTCTGGGGGTGGTAATTCTTCATCCCCTTTCTTTTATGGCTCTTCAAAAGCTTCATCAGTTGGACGTTCTAAAATGGGAAATGAAGTAAATTCACTTTCTAATTTTTTTAGAGTCCTGTCCTCCATAATTATTTCTTCACAGTTTGAGTCTTCATTTATTTCTTCTTCTTGATTACTTAAGAAAAGAGCTGCCATCTCCTCGATAGTTTTATCTTTCTCTTCTTCTTGTATAAGTAGAGGCTTTTCATTAAATTTGGAAAATTGGAATTTTTTTTCCGGTTTCCCAAGCTTAAGAGATTCAACCTCATTTTTGAAGTCGACTGTGGCACCTATATCACTCAAAAAGTTTCTTCCAAATATGATTGGGCAAAGAGTGTCAGCTGGCATATCAACAACTACAAAATCGATAGGGAATTTTTTATTGCTAATTGTGACAGTTGCATCTTCAACTACTCCCATTGGAATTTTAAGATTTTTATTGGCTAACATGATTATCATATCAGTATTTTCTATTGTATCCGGTGTTATATCTTTTTTTATTTCTAAATAAAAATCATAAGATATAACATTAACTTTGGTGCCAAGATCATATAAACCGTAATGCGAGGTTTCTTTAAATATGCAGGGAAGAATAGGCTTACCCACATCTTTAACCTTAGTTTTACCTTCAACCAACATAGAAGTCTCTTCATCAAGTTCAACTATGTTACAATGTGCATACATAGACATAATTGCTTCCTTGGTTACCTCTTCTTCTTTGGTTTCATCTAGATGTTCTTCAGTTATTGGCACGCTTTCCTCTTCTTTCTTCTCCTGTACTGCCTTTACCTGTTCATATTCCAAAATATGCTTCTATGCAGTGTTAGGGAAAGATATCTCATACATTGGTTCTAGGGAGGCCAATGTTTCTTTAACTTCTCTTTTCGTCTCAGGTTCTGGTGGTGTATCATACTTGGCTAAATCCTCTTTTGGAGCTTTGATGTGTTCTGTATGAAGATTCATGGCTGTGGCATCCCGTAAAACCACTACTAGAAAATCGCGTTGAATTTGTGCATTGCATCGTCATCATCATGCATTGTTTGCATAAAACTATTTTCGCAAAGCCGTTTTGTTTTCTAAATGCCCCATCTTTTATTCAACCGCCAAACACCGGGTCTCCGGAATTATTTTGTTGTCGCCTATCGGGTTGCGAAAGCCGTGTTTTAAAACAAATAAAAATATTAAATTATTTTAGTGGGGCAGTCGAACGGGCCGAGTAGACCCGAACGACCACCCCTGTTTTTAAATCGGTCCACCCTGCCAGCCCCATCTAAATCCTAATCCCACCTAAAATTCTACCCACCCCTACCTCCACATCACTCCCTCCAATCCTGGGTCGACACGTCATCCTGCCCCAGTTCCCACCCAACCACACAACGCCAACTCACCCCTCCAACTCCCACTCCCCCTCCTCTCCCACCAGACCCACACCCACCCACACAGCACACACGCACACAACCCCACACAGCGGATCCCACCCCGCGGCCCCACCCGACCCAGCGCGTGTCCCGCCCTGTTCATCCCCGTCCTCCCGCACGCGCAGCAGCCCCGCAGCCCGCAGCTACCGCCGCCACCTGCCGTCGCCCTCCGCCGCCTCGCCTCCTCCCGTCCTTCCTCGCCTTGCTCGCCGCCGCGCCGCTTCCTCTCCAGCGCACGCCGCCGCGCGGGTCGCCCTCCGCCGCCTGCCTCCGACGGTCCGCGGCCCCCCTCGTCAGCGTCGTCTCCGGCGCCCTCCAGTTCCGTCCCGCCCGCGGCCAGTCCGCGTCGAGCCCGCGCCCTCCCCGAGCCGCGTCAACCGCCGCCCCGCGAGCTCCCTCCCCGACGCCGGCCGCCTCCGTCGCTCGCTGCGCCGGCCCCGACCTCGCCGGCGAGCCCGCCTTCCCTGCCTCGACCTGCCGTCCAGCGGCCCCGCCTCGCCCCGCCGCTGGCCTCACCATCGCTCTGCCTGTGCCCTCTGCCTCCGCCGCTGCGTGTCCCCGTCGTCTCGCGGGTCCCTCCCTATCGCTGGGCTCGGCCCGTCTCTGCCTGGGCCGCGACCGCGCGCGTCGCCTTCCAGCATCTGCGTGTGTCGCCCCTGCAGCTCATGTGTTTCCTGGTGCACCTGTTGGCCTAAGTGGTTTCCTGTGTCGTTCATCACCACACGTACCCCATCCGCAAGATCTCCCGAGAAGCCATGTACCATGCGCCGACGGCTAACCAAGCTCGTCCGCGAGACTGTTGTCGTCAAGGACTCGCACCCCTCGGTACATCAAGGTCTCCCTCACGGAATCGAAGACCGAACCCTCGACACGCCAAGATCCACCCCCAAGGACGCCCCCGACAAGTTGCACAAGGCCTTGGACTCGACACCCTCGAAGCGATCTACTACACGGACATTGTCCGATGGTCGGAACCCCCGAAGACCGAACCCGGAGCTGGATCCGAAGACCATATGTGCGACAAGTACTCCGTCATGGACCCGATTGAAGCAAACCCGAGGACACCGACGCAGAACGCCAAGCTCTTTATCCCGAACGCCAAGAACGCCGATGCGGATACGACAAGTGCTTCACCCCGAACGCCATGACCGTCGACATGACCCGAAGACCGCGAATGCGACAAGAACGCCCCGACCGGGAAATCCGATGCGCCCCCGACACCGAACCAAGTACCCTTTCCGGACGCCGAGTCCGCCGAGGACCCGGATTCGACAAGATCTACCTCCGTTATCAGAGAACGCACCGCCAAGACCCTAACCCCCGGAGTCCGAGAACGATTCCGCCAAGGCCGTCGAACCCTGGACCCTGAGACCGACCCCGAACCCCGAACCCCGGAGACCCAAGACCGTCGAGACCCTAATGTGTGAACCCCTTTTCCGAGAACCCTATTTTATAAATGGTTAACTATATGAATTGTTGCATATTTAATTGTCATCTCGCATGCATATCATTGGTTTGGGGGCCTTATGCCGATTCACCTGATAATTAAATATGGGGCCCATATGCGGGCAAATCTAGCCTTATATTGGCCTCATCTAAATTTGTGTAGCAAACCCGGTGATATCTTTTGCCATGCTAATGCAACCTTTAAATTGCGGGGGTTCTAAATAACATGAACCACCTAATTAATTGTCGGGACCCCGGTTCCGTTTAATACTGTCTAATTGCATTGCACCTTTGCCATGTCATGCATCATACATGCGTCATGCCGATCTTCTGCCGTTGTATTAAATATTGCATTCGGTGTTTCTTCTAGTGTTTTGCTTCTTCGCGGATTGGGCCGTTGAGTTGATGTGAGCTTCGCCCCGATCTACGGTTGAACCTTCGACAATGTTTTCAGGCGAGCATCCCCCCCCTTTCTACCTATCTTATTTTATAGTCTTTATTCCCTCCTGTTGATCTATTGCTATCTGTGTTGCGATGCTTTAGTTCCCGTACCTGTGATATCCCTTGCAGCCTTATATTGCCTTGGACACATCCTATTACCTGTTGTTTGGTAGATAGTTGGACTTGCGCGTCGTAGTCGCTTGCTCAAGTGCTATTGCGTGCCGTTCCGTGCCACAGTTGTTGATGTATTGCCGCAAGTTGATGTTGGAGATGATCCTAGTTTTACTTATCGTCACTTTAATTTCTGTTTAACAACTAAAATTGAAATAAGCAGAGGCATCGGTGGGTGATAGAAAATATTTGGTTTCCGAACGCCCACTTGTGTCCCGTAAGACCCCGAGTACTTGATACCTGTTCCTTGTTTTATCGCGCTATCCACATCCGGGAGGTATATGGGACCCCCCTGAGCCAGAGCTTGATTCAGTCTTATTTCTTGGGGCCACAAACTAGTTTGAGGTTTTATTTACGATCCTGTACTTATGCCATGTTACTTTCTGTATTTAAATTGTGCGACAGATAGCACACTGTACTGTTTAGGAAGGCGGAGTGATTACGCGGTATCGACACCCCGAGTTTTCGGGTTCCCAGTCGCTTACAGCCATTGGCGCTAACCTTGAGTCCGTCTCGAAGCTAGCTTACTTCGTTGCGGGATCTACTCAAAGGGGTGGCCCCCTGAAATATTTCTGAATCCTGTGATTGTTCAGTCGTGAAAGCCTCGTTGGGTTTTGATTTGGTTTTTCCGAGGTTGATCGAGCGTGTGTTGCTATTGGTGCACCCCGGCCGGGTAAAACTTTCTGAAAGCCGTGTCCGCGGATATGGACGACTTGGAGCACAGTATCTCGATCATAGACAAGCATAACTAAAGTTTATTGCTATAAATTGGACTTATAATGACTAGTAATCAGCTTCACTATAATGGAATGGCTAATTAATACTGCCCACAATTGCTTGTTTGGGTTGTCGCTTGCGACAATGGCATCTGACTAGTAAGTATTGCAACTACAACGGAATGGCTTAATAAAAGTATCAACAACTGCTGGGTTTCGGGATCACATCATGCTATCTGTATATGATTAGTAATTGCTGCAACTACAACGGAATGATTAACTAAAATTGCCCACTGCTTATCTTATCAGGATGATTATCTAAAACCGGACTAGTAATTGCTGCAACGATAACTGAATAAGTAAAACTGCCAACGGTGTGAGTTCCTCGGTTGACTTCCTCGTTTGGTCTCAAGGGGGAAACGCCAGGATGGGTTTGTTTGATGGTAGCATCAGGTTGGTTCCGACTAGGACTTCCTTACCCCTCTCTAATTGCCGCCAGTTGTATCGAGTCTCTATAGGTTGTTTAGTGCATGCTGCCGCTGCCGCTCAGTCCACCATACCTATGTAGGCGAGGACCGCCGAATTCTAGCCTCGCCGTGTACTGGCCTCAGTACTGACGCTCCTCTTTTTCCTTTGCCCTTTGTCGGCACCCCTTTTGTTTAAGCAGGTTTTGAGATCGACGCCGTTAGCAGGGTTACCCTTCCGGCTTGGCCTGGGCAGGGTTATGGACGCCATTGGTTATTCTTCAGGGCTCTTAGCCCCATTTGCATCTTGTCCGTAGCTGGACGCTATATCGTTTTCAAGGTGATTTGGATCTTGTATATTATATTTGTATTCTTGACTCATGGAGTCGCCGTTATATATATATCTGTTCTGTGGGTCCCATCGAGGACTGTTGCGTAATGTTATTACTTCGTTTTCCACCCGCACGAAAGTGCCTGGTGGGCACCTTTGAATCGTTTCTATGCGGGTTTGGCGGATTTCGCTAAAATTGCATAGGTTCGATTCTGAGGGTGTTACAGAGTGGTATCAGAGCTCAGCAGTTGCGATACCCCACAAGTCCAGCCTGTAGGATAACCTAGCTAACGGCCGAAGTAGAGTGTCAAAACTATTTTGAAAAATCGGTTGGATAGTTCTGATTAGGTCTGATTTTACTCCTTACCCCTCTGCTATTCTCCTCTTATCTCGACGTGTTTTGAATCTGCTCTCTTATCTTTTCTTCGAGTCCAGGAATTCTCGCGGTTGGGTTTCCGTCGTACCTTCAGGGCTTCGCTTTCTCCCTTTTTGTCACGGAGGTGCTACGATCATCAATCTGCAACTCGTCTGTTGTACCCTTCCTCCAATCTTTTGTTCTTGAGCTCCTTATCCATATGTGTTCCTTGCTGGATATCAGTGTCGTTGAAAAACATATGAGAAGGACGAGCAGTGGTGAAGTTGGAGTTGACCTTGAGCATGTGTTGTTCATGCCAATGGAACCATCGCGGAACCTAATCAGTGTGTCTTTCATACGATTTCTGCTGGCCACATTCCTTTGTTCCTGAACCTCGCTTGTCGAGATCTTCAGTCTAATTCCGAGAGTTGGTTGCATAATCCGTCTATTCGCGTGCAGAGTAATGGTTTGAGTGCGGGATGGAGTAGCTACCCTACCACTGCTCTTATCATTCGCTCTTGTACGTCGAATCAGTGGATCTAGCAGTTTACTCCGTCCATGGAAGCTAGAGGTGGCTTTATTTGTTGAAACCTCTACCTTCGGCCTTTTTGTTTCTCCGGAGTCTTCTCTCGACGATCAGGAGCAACGAACCTTTGTTGGTGGTGTCGCCGACTTCCAGATGAAGAAGGAACCCTCGTTAGTGGTGTCGCGAGGATCTACACGATGCGAGAAGACGCAGATCGCCGACCTTCCTTCCGGTACCATGAGGCGGATCTCGAGGGCGAGATCCATTGTTAGTGGTGTCGAATTGTGGCATCCCGCAAAACCACTACTAGAAAATCGCGTTGAATTTGTGCATTGCATCGTCATCATCATGCATTGTTTGCATAAAACTATTTTCGCAAAGCCGTTTTGTTTTCTAAACGCCCCATCTTTTATTCAACCGCCAAACACCGGGTCTCCGGAATTATTTTGTTGTCGCCTATCGGGTTGCGAAAGCCGTGTTTTAAAACAAATAAAAATATTAAATTATTTTAGTGGGGCAGTCGAACGGGCTGAGTAGACCCGAACGACCACCCCTGTTTTTAAATCGGTCCACCCTGCCAGCCCCATCTAAATCCTAATCCCACCTAAAATTCTACCCACCCCTACCTCCACATCACTCCCTCCAATCCTGGGTCGACACGTCATCCTGCCCCAGTTCCCACCCAACCACACAACGCCAACTCACCCCTCCAACTCCCACTCCCCCTCCTCTCCCACCAGACCCACACCCACCCACACAGCACACACGCACACAACCCCACACAGCGGATCCCACCCCGCGGCCCCACCCGACCCAGCGCGTGTCCCGCCCTGTTCATCCCCGTCCTCCCGCACGCGCAGCAGCCCTGCAGCCCGCAGCTACCGCCGCCGCCTGCCGTCGCCCTCCGCCGCCTCGCCTCCTCCCGTCCTTCCTCGCCTTGCTCGCCGCCGCGCCGCTTCCTCTCCAGCGCGCGCCGCCGCGCGGGTCGCCCTCCGCCGCCTGCCTCCGACGGTCCGCGGCCCCCCTCGTCAGCGTCGTCTCCGGCGCCCTCCAGTTCCGTCCCGCCCGCGGCCAGTCCGCGTCGAGCCCGCGCCCTCACCGAGCCGCGTCAACCGCCGCCCCGCGAGCTCCCTCCCCGACGCCGGCCGCCTCCGTCGCTCGCTACGCCGGCCCCGACCTCGCCGGCGAGCCCGCCTTCCCTGCCTCGACCTGCCGTCCAGCGGCCCCGCCTCGCCCCGCCGCTGGCCTCACCATCGCTCTGCCTGTGCCCTCTGCCTCCGCCGCTGCGTGTCCCCGTCGTCTCGCGGGTCCCTCCCTGTCGCTGGGCTCGGCCCGTCTCTGCCTGGGCCGCGACCGCGCGCGTCGCCTTCCAGCATCTGCGTGTGTCGCCCCTGCAGCTCATGTGTTTCCTGGTGCACCTGTTGGCCTAAGTGGTTTCCTGTGTCGTTCATCACCACACGTACCCCATCCGCAAGATCTCCCGAGAAGCCATGTACCATGCGCCGACGGCTAACCAAGCTCGTCCGCGAGACTGTTGTCGTCAAGGACTCGCACCCCTCGGTACATCAAGGTCTCCCTCACGGAATCGAAGACCGAACCCTCGACACGCCAAGATCCACCCCCAAGGACGCCCCCGACAAGTTGCACAAGGCCTTGGACTCGACACCCTCGAAGCGATCTACTACACGGAGCATTGTCCGATGGTCGGAACCCCCGAAGACCGAACCCGGAGCTGGATCCGAAGACCATATGTGCGACAAGTACTCCGTCATGGACCCGATTGAAGCAAACCCGAGGACACCGACGCAGAACGCCAAGCTCTTTATCCCGAACGCCAAGAACGCCGATGCGGATACGACAAGTGCTTCACCCCGAACGCCATGACCGTCGACATGACCCGAAGACCGCGAATGCAACAAGAACGCCCCGACCGGGAAATCCGATGCGCCCCCGACACCGAACCAAGTACCCTTTCCGGACGCCGAGTCCGCCGAGGACCCGGATTCGACAAGATCTACCTCCGTTATCAGAGAACGCACCGCCAAGACCCTAACCCCCGGAGTCCGAGAACGATTCCGCCAAGGCCGTCGAACCCTGGACCCTGAGACCGACCCCGAACCCCGAACCCCGGAGACCCAAGACCGTCGAGACCCTAATGTGTGAACCCCTTTTCCGAGAACCCTATTTTATAAATGGTTAACTATATGAATTGTTGCATATTTAATTGTCATCTCGCATGCATATCATTGGTTTGGGGGCCTTATGCCGATTCACCTGATAATTAAATATGGGGCCCATATGCGGGCAAATCTAGCCTTATATTGGCCTCATCTAAATTTGTGTAGCGAACCCGGTGATATCTTTTGCCATGCTAATGCAACCTTTAAATTGCGGGGGTTCTAAATAACATGAACCACCTAATTAATTGTCGGGACCCCGGTTCCGTTTAATACTGTCTAATTGCATTGCACCTTTGCCATGTCATGCATCATACATGCGTCATGCCGATCTTCTGCCGTTGTATTAAATATTGCATTCGGTGTTTCTTCTAGTGTTTTGCTTCTTCGCGGATTGGGCCGTTGAGTTGATGTGAGCTTCGCCCCGATCTACGGTTGAACCTTCGACAATGTTTTCAGGCGAGCATCCCCCCCTTTCTACCTATCTTATTTTATAGTCTTTATTCCCTCCTGTTGATCTATTGCTATCTGTGTTGCGATGCTTTAGTTCCCGTACCTGTGATATCCCTTGCAGCCTTATATTGCCTTGGACACATCCTATTACCTGTTGTTTGGTAGATAGTTGGACTTGCGCGTCGTAGTCGCTTGCTCAAGTGCTATTGCGTGCCGTTCCGTGCCACAGTTGTTGATGTATTGCCGCAAGTTGATGTTGGAGATGATCCTAGTTTTACTTATCGTCACTTTAATTTCTGTTTAACAACTAAAATTGAAATAAGCAGAGGCATCGGTGGGTGATAGAAAATATTTGGTTTCCGAACGCCCACTTGTGTCCCGTAAGACCCCGAGTACTTGATACCTGTTCCTTGTTTTATCGCGCTATCCACATCCGGGAGGTATATGGGACCCCCCTGAGCCAGAGCTTGATTCAGTCTTATTTCTTGGGGCCACAAACTAGTTTGAGGTTTTATTTACGATCCTGTACTTATGCCATGTTACTTTCTGTATTTAAATTGTGCGACAGATAGCACAATGTACTGTTTAGGAAGGCGGAGTGATTACGCGGTATCGACACCCCGAGTTTTCGGGTTCCCAGTCGCTTACAGCCATTGGCGCTAACCTTGAGTCCGTCTCGAAGCTAGCTTACTTCGTTGCGGGATCTACTCAAAGGGGTGGCCCCCTGAAATATTTCTGAATCCTGTGATTGTTCAGTCGTGAAAGCCTCGTTGGGTTTTGATTTGGTTTTTCCGAGGTTGATCGAGCGTGTGTTGCTATTGGTGCACCCCGGCCGGGTAAAACTTTCTGAAAGCCGTGTCCGCGGATATGGACGACTTGGAGCACAGTATCTCGATCATAGACAAGCATAACTAAAGTTTATTGCTATAAATTGGACTTATAATGACTAGTAATCAGCTTCACTATAATGGAATGGCTAATTAATACTGCCCACAATTGCTTGTTTGGGTTGTCGCTTGCGACAATGGCATCTGACTAGTAAGTATTGCAACTACAACGGAATGGCTTAATAAAAGTACCAACAACTGCTGGGTTTCGGGATCACATCATGCTATCTGTATATGATTAATAATTGCTGCAACTACAACGGAATGATTAACTAAAATTGCCCACTGCTTATCTTATCAGGATGATTATCTAAAACCGGACTAGTAATTGCTGCAACGATAACTGAATAAGTAAAACTGCCAACGGTGTGAGTTCCTCGGTTGACTTCCTCGTTTGGTCTCAAGGGGGAAACGCCAGGATGGGTTTGTTTGATGGTAGCATCAGGTTGGTTCCGACTAGGACTTCCTTACCCCTCTCTAATTGCCGCCAGTTGTATCGAGTCTCTATAGGTTGTTTAGTGCATGCTGCCGCTGCCGCTCAGTCCACCATACCTATGTAGGCGAGGACCGCCGAATTCTAGCCTCGCCGTGTACTGGCCTCAGTACTGACGCTCCTCTTTTTCCTTTGCCCTTTGTCGGCACCCCTTTTGTTTAAGCAGGTTTTGAGATCGACGCCGTTAGCAGGGTTACCCTTCCGGCTTGGCCTGGGCAGGGTTATGGACGCCATTGGTTATTCTTCAGGGCTCTTAGCCCCATTTGCATCTTGTTCGTAGCTGGACGCTATATCGTTTTCAAGGTGATTTGGATCTTGTATATTATATTTGTATTCTTGACTCATGGAGTCGCCGTTATATATATATCCGTTCTGTGGGTCCCATCGAGGACTGTTGCGTAATGTTATTACTTCGTTTTCCACCCGCACGAAAGTGCCTGGTGGGCACCTTTGAATCGTTTCTATGCGGGTTTGGCGGATTTCGCTAAAATTGCATAGGTTCGATTCTGAGGGTGTTACAATGGCTCTAAAGCTAAATGACGAATGTTATGGCCACATCCATGGAATAGTTTGTTTAAATGAGAATATTTTGAAGACATGTGTATTTTGATAGGGAAAACATATGATATAGCTATCATATTTGGATTCCTCTTATTTTTCTAATCAATTTGGATTATTTTAGATTTTCAAAATCCGAAAAGAAAAAAAAGTTATTTTAAAAATTAATTTTTTATTAAAAATTTTCATTATGTAATATTGGATTCCTCACAATTTCATGATAATAATGAATATATTATTTGTCGAGTTTCGATTTACAGATTTAAAGATATTAATTATGCCATATTATATGATAATAGTGGCAAAAAATGAATAGAATATTATTTTTATTACTTATTTTATTTTATTTTCATTGGAATTCAATGTTATTATGTATTCATTGTTGTTTACTTAAATAATTGTTTGGAATTTCACAAAATAAAGATGTGTGAGACAGTGGTATAAGAGTTAATAAGATTGATATGGTAGTATTGACAACAAGGTATAATTTGTTTCACGAGCCCATTTGAAGGGAACAGAGAAGTTAAGTGTGTTGAGAGTGGAGTAGTGTAAAGATGGGTGACTGACCAAAAAGTTTGACCAAAACTACAATTTGACCTAAGATTAAGTATTTAAAATGTCCCAAGTAAAAGAGATTCAAACAATTTAAAAATTTGAAAAAATTAAAAAATGATTTTTTTTGAAATATACATACGTACGTCAGTCTATGCCGAGGAAAAACCGTCGACACATGTTGTGTCAAGGATGGCCGTCAGCGTAGCCCTGTGCCAACAGACTGCTATGCCGACGGCTGCTCTCGGCATAACCCGTGCCGACGATATTTCAGTAACACAGTTTTTCTATAGTGGCTATACGAATGGCGGCACATAAAACTCACGTGGTCAGCATATAACCATTTTTCTTGCTTCTCGCAACAAATTCGGTACTAATCACGTGATGTAGAGAAATATCAGACGAGACTCGTCGTCGAGTAGACACCTTCTCTGGTAAATCTAGTACTGAGAAATAAAGCTAGCATACGATCGTAAGAGCATCACTAGAAAGAACGACATGCCTTGCTATTGTCATCATAACCTTGCGTTTCTTGGTGGGTTTGTCTGGTACACACAAGGAATAGATCTAGTCAGTACACAGATACAATTCGTGAGTATAAAAAATGTTGTAGAGAAGGCAGTTGTATGGTCATATGAGAAGGAAATGGAGGAATTACAGAAAAAAGGGTATGTCGATTCAAATGTATCGGTATAGTCAAAAGTTAGTCGCAAAAGCATTGAGATTCATCTGGTTCAATATTCAAAGCAGATTAATTTTGAAGACATTATTAGGTTAGTTTTCCAAGGTAGAGAAAAAGTGCCTGCTGCCTTGTTGGACTAACGTTTCTTAGTTTTTTTTGCAAATAGGACATTAAAAAAGCAGCGAACAATACAAAACATCTAAAAAAGCAAAAATTACATCAAAATCAATAAGATGTCCTTTATCTTCAACCTCCAGACCATGTCGACGGCGCGCCGCCGCTTCTCCTAGAGCCGACCTAATGTTGTTGGTTGCAGATGGGAAATCGCCGAACAGGCCCGAAAAGCCACATCCGTCCTAAGAAGAAGGATGAACAACTGATGAAACTCCTTGACGATCCGAAGATCCCCATAGCAAGAAAGTCTTTGAGGACAACACCACTTCCACAAGCTTCTCGACGTTGCCGTCGAGATAAGGCTGAAGCCGAAGATACTTTATTGGAGAAGACGCCACCGCCACCACGTGAGCGCCGCCCTACCAAACTTTTATCCTAAAAACATGAAAATGAAGCCCTCCCGCCGATAGAGGCCGAGATCCACCCTGCCTCCATGGCCCGAAGGCCACAAGAGCTGGGCAGATCGCCAGCGGCGCCAACGCAAGGCATGGGAACCCTAATCGCCTCTTGAGGCTCCTTAGAGGCGAAGAGGTACGGGGCTTTTCTAACCTTAATAGCTTGGTGGTGGTATTATAACATTTCTTAGTTAGATCGAGTTTAACCCAAGCTCTTCACATGGTATGAACCGAAAGGAGACCAGATCAATCAGCAACCTGAAACCATGTATGCATAAACAAAAGTAATGACTAGGAACTACATATATGATTGATGGTTTGGCAAATTCGAGCTTTCTGCATGACATAGTCGGAAACAAAATCAACATAAGATGGAAAGGAACATGCTGCCGCATCTCAAGAAAATAGATATTTACAATTTTTTACCTTAATTGTATTCCTTCATGGTTTGGTTTGCTTACCATGTGTAGCACGTTGTATTTGCGTCCTCTTTCCACTCAGTGGCTGATGAATGTGAAGGAGGGATAATTTATAACTTCGTTGACCTAGAAATAATAGTTGAGATTAATGGGTTAACACCTTCTCGGTCCTTTTGAATCTGCATGGATGCCATTTTCGGGTCTGATGGTTCTCTGTAGTGACTTAGAAATTGTTATTTCTTGGTCAATTGAAAAACAACAAAACCCCCCTAAAAAACAAAACAAAAAAACAACTTTTTTAGTGAAAAAAAATAAAAAACAACTGATTAGCTCACAAAAAAACTTGTACTAGGCTGGTTTTATGGGCCGAGATGCAAAGCCCATTCTGCGAGCTTAGGGGTCAAGTGATTTGAATTTTCCAAGAGAAGCCTGGCCTGGCCCGGCCCGTGTTTTAATGGGCATCATGGCTTTCTTCTTCTTCCATCGAGCAAAAGAATACTCTTCCCATCCCGTGCTAAAACCCTAGGCGGCGGCGGCTTCCTAGTCCTCTCCCCTTTGCCTCTCCACCGCACCACCACCACAGAACCCTGCGCCTCTCTGCCGGAATGGGTCGCCCCGACGGAGAGGACAACGCCGACCTCTCCTCCGACGACTCGCCGTGGAGCGACACCGCCTGGTCCGAAGACGACGACGACGAGGTCCGCCACTCCTCCCACTCCCCCCACCGATTCTGATGTATTATCAAGCCTATTCTTCTTCAGTTCTTCTTCTTCTTTGTCGGATAAGCGTTGATGGTTTTACGTCGCTTGTTCGAGCTGCTGCAGGGCTCGCTGTCGTTCGAGGACAGCGATGAGGGCTCCGGCCTAGACTCCGACGGCGGACTGGAGGAAGAGGCAGAGGACGCGGAGGCGGGCGGGGAGAGCGACTCCTCTGAGGACGAGGTGATCAGTTGCTCTGCTCCGGCTAGCGCCTCAGCATAATTTGCCATTTTAGTTGCGTACCCAGGGACTCGAAGGTTATATGTATGTCGTTGCTCTTTGCCGCAGGCCGGGCCGCGCAACACTGTCGGGGACGTGCCTCTAGAGTGGTACAAGGACGAGGAACACATAGGGTACGACATCTCTGGGAGGAAGATCAAGAAGCGGGACAGGGAGGGCCGCATCGACACACTCCTCAAAAATGCTGACAATGATACGAATTGGTACGAGTCTGGAACTTGGTTGCTCTAGTGTTTGTGTCCCTAGCTGAAGCGCTTCGGTTTCACGCTCCACGAGAACTTAGGATCTGATATTCTGATTAGTAATCCATATGCTGCAACTTTAGTTTTACTGCCAACTTCCTTACTACATTGTCTGATGCTAGCTTAGGTGGATCTTAATTTTGTTACTAATTAAATGCCCGGTCCTTGCTTACTGCTGTTGCCAAGTATAGGAGAAAGCTCATTGATGCTTATAATGACGAGGAGGTGCAGATTACCAAGGAAGAAGCTAAGTTAATTAGTAGAATGTTGAAGGGAAAGACTCCACACTCCAATGTTGATCCATATCCAGTAAGTGTGACTGCCAATTCTACTGTGTGTTTATTTGAATTTTGAACTGCTCATGCTGTGACTACTATGTGAAAAGCGACCCAGTTGGCCACCTTAGTGTTTATGTCTGGTACCATTACTAATTTACTATGCTTTTATATCTTTATGATAAACCTTTAGAAGTAGATCCATGTTCACCATGCATAATGCTTGTTCTTTACAGATGTGTGGCCCATATGCAAGTATATAAGCTCAATATTTAACAATTAACATGCCAATGGCTATTATCTACATGTATGCAAATTGAAGTTAATTCTTGTACTCCCTCTGTCTCGAAATAGATGTTGGAGATTTGTCTAGATTCGCATGTATCTAGACGCGTTTTAGTGTATAGATACATGCGAATCTAGACAAATCTCTGATATCTATTTCGAGACAGAGGGAGTACAGTTTATGGATTCTTTTCTTTTTCCCTAGGATTAACTGTAATAATCAACATGGACTGACTAAACTTTTCTCTCAGGATTATGTTGACTGGTTTGAATATGATGGTAAAGGTCATCCACTTTCTAACGCTCCTGAGCCGAAGAGGCGATTTGTGCCCTCAAAGTGGGAGCAAAAGAAGGTATATCCTCAGCTTCCTCCTCTTTTATGTTATGTTAGAGCATTTGATTAATCCACATGCTCTTTAATTTCTTTCAAGAATATAGCTAACTGCGTGGGTGGCTTGTTTGTCTGTTCTTTCAAGATCTTAAGTATCCTTCTAATAGCCCCATTGAATTGTATCTTATATTGAGATGACGTAAGAAATTTGTGCCACAATGAACTGATGATTGTTGTCTGGTCACAGTTGCTTGCTTTAATAATCCAGTACATGATAGTGAGGTGTTTCTAGTTCATATTTTGGTCGTCTATCTTAACAGTATTTACAATTTAGACCTCAGTCTTCACTGTAATAATTTATTTCATGATGCGGTAAGGGATTACTTCTGTTAGTTTAACTTCTGCTGGTGTTCATGTTTGGTTGCTTAGCCTTTTGTGGGCAATCATTGAATAAGACATGTGCTGTACTATCTAAACAGACTCTAGCCATAAACTAATTTTTCAGTTTCTTTCTGAAACTGCTTTGGAATCACACTTCAAATGCTATCACATTTTTTGCCTGCCATTTAAACTAATAATTAGTTGATGTTGCCATTTACATTACCTTTTACTGCATTGCTTTGGCAGGTTGTTAAACTTGTTAGAGCCATTCGTAAAGGATGGATCAAGTTTGATAAGCCAAAGGATGAGCCAAACTACTATCTTCTGTGGGGAGATGACACTGATACAGCAGACAATAAGAGGCAAGGCTTGAGCTACATCCCTGCACCTAAAGCAAATTTGCCAGGTACTATGCCATCATTTTGCAGTGCCCTTTCATGCTTGACATGAAATGCTTCTTGGAAATTCTTTTGTCCTGATGACCTCCGCTTCTATTAAAATTATGTGATAGTCTTGCACTGGGCATTTCTGTTCCGTAGTTGAAGTTCTATTCTATATATATGATGCATTAATTTATCTATGCAGGCCATGAAGAGTCATATAATCCTTCTGTTGAATATGTTCCCACACAAGAGGAGATAGATTCTTACCAACTTATGTACGAGGAGGACAGGCCAAAGTTCATCCCACGACGGTATAATTTCGATTATATTGTCATTATGGTTTTCTGGTTCTGATTCGTCGGAGGAAATTTTGTTTTGTCATCCCTTTATATTGTGCTGTGGATTATGCAGATTTGAATCTCTCAGAAGTGTACCTGCCTATGAGAAGGCACTTAGGGAAGGATTTGATCGCTGCCTAGATCTTTATCTATGCCCTAGAACTCGCAAAAAGCGTGTAAGTGGAGGACATATCTTCTTTTAATGACTATATATGGGTCTTCATTGCTTGGGTTCCAGTTTATCATTTTTTATCCTTTGTTATTGTGTTGTTTTCTAATGCACGATGATTATCTGACAATCCTCAGATAAACATTGATCCTGAGTCACTCAAGCCGAAGTTACCTAGTAAAAAAGATCTCAGACCATATCCAAGAACGTGTTACCTTGAGTTCAAAGGCCATAATGGTCCAGTGAGGTCGCTGTCAGTTGAAGCAACAGGGCAGTGGATAGCCTCAGGTATAGACTGCTGATATTTATCTAATTCTTCCTGAATATATATGTGGACAATGTGCAGATGATTCAAATGTAATCTACTCACTTTTATTAGTTGGTTTGCTTTGAACTATGTTGTTTGGTCATACCATTTCATATGAGGCTCTTCGCACTTTCAAGGCAACCAACTTTGATAGTATGCATGATATCCAAATGAGTAAACGTAACGTAAATCCAAACATTGACTTAATCTCAAGATATTTTTTTTAAAGAAGGGTCTTATTTTGAGAAAGATGACAAGACTAGATAATCCTGTGAAAATGCTCTGCAGGAAATGGTCTCATCTTCTTTAGCATGACATTGTCTTATATTTTACACTTCTTTTTTGAAGGTTCATCTGATGGAACAATTCGTGTTTGGGAGGTTGAAACTGGTCGATGTCTTAAGGTTTTCAATGTTGGCGCCGATGTTCACCGCATTTCATGGAATCCTTCACCTGATAAGCCCATTCTGGCTGCTATTGTGTACGCCTTTGGCATTCCCACATATTTTATTTTCTGTCTTTACGCATTCTTACCATTCATCTTATTTGATGCAGTGGCCACGATCTTCTGCTTCTTAACGCCGAGGTGGGGGATGAGGAAACTCAAATGAGGACAAAGCAGCTCCTCAATATGGAGGAATCAGCTCCGGAAGAGGATGCTGGTAAGAATATTTGTCACCCTAACAATTCTTATGATGTATTACTACTAGCCCATTCATTGACTGTGTTCTTATTTTTTTATTATGTTGCAGATGATAAGAAACCAGCTGTGAGGTGGGTAAAGAATGACAAATTTGACGGAATCACACTGATTCATCATAAGGTATAAATACTTAATAGTTACTTATCATTCTCCTTTTAATTGATTAAGATTGTTTGGTCGTACGCTTACCAGCTGTTTTGTTGTTCAGGCTGCATCTACTGTGGAGTGGCATTCAAAGGGTGACTATTTCACCACAGTTGTGCCAACTGATATCCTTTTTATTAAGCATTTCTTGTTTTCTTTAATTTCTAAGTGATGCAAGAGCACAATAACCAATATGCTTTAAAAGGAAATTCCTCTAAATCACCTTTTTCAGCTAACTATATCAAGATAATAATTTGCATCAGATATATAGTGTGTGCCCCAGAAATAAATGCTATTGTTTGTATGAGGGCTGCGTGCTTTTCTTTTCCTTATCGATGCTGGTTTTTTCGATTCAGTTATGTAGATATGCACACGCCAATAGTATGTACACAGAGTCTTAACATTTTGAAGATTTATTCTTCCGATTGTCTACCTTAATTCCTTTGTACGTGAATCAAGGGCAGTACTGTTGCATCAGCTCTCGAAGAAGCATTCTCACCATCCTTTCCGTAAACTGCCGGGCCTCCCTGTTGCAGCAGTATTCCATCCAACTCAAAAGATGTTCTTTGTTGCCACTAAGAAATCTGTTCAGATCTATGATCTCCAAAAGGCAGAGGCAGTCAAGAAACTGGAGTCAGGTGTCCGTGAAATTTCCTCTATCTCCATCCATCCTGGTGGTAAGTATAAGATCAACTCTATTCTAATTTACCAGTTGGTAGATCTTGCATTTGTTATTCTAAGCTGTAAATCGGTTGTTAGAATTAATGGTAGTGCAACATTGTTTGTTGGATTGCCATACTACTGACTGCAATTCTTGCATGCAGGTGATAATGTTATCGTGGGAAGCAAAGATGGTAAATTGTGCTGGTTTGATACTGATCTTTCTACGAAACCATACAAGATGTTAAAGTATGACTTCTCTTACCTTTAACTCTCTTTGGTTCTGTATTTTTTTCATGTACGGTATGTTAAAAATATTTTTAATACTAGATACATTGTCAAGGTTAGTGCTCTAGGCAGCTAGATATTATTTTTGCTTTTGTTTGTCCAAATTTAGTTCTGCCAATTTAATGCTTTTATAATCTGTATCACATAGTGTTCTATGCACGAATTACTAAATAGTTGAATAACTATCGACAATACCAGCCAAATGCCTTTATATGTGATCTGGCCATCGATTACTCAATCAACAATATGCGCCACATGCTTTGCTATCTGGTGTGGCCGCTGGTTACTTCTTTACACTTGCCTTTGAGTCATGCTGAACTTTTCCTTCTCGATAACACCTCAATATGCACAAGTGTTCTCTGTTAAAGGTCATCTCCACTGTTTAGTGTTCTGAATAGTTTGTACTGTAAAGAAAGTTATTATGTTTTCTCTAGTTCTAGTTATTGCCTTGTTCTTTGAAATCCCATTAGATACTGTTCTTTTTTGGAGGGTACCCACTAGTTTTATTGTTCTGTCTGAATTTATATCTTGTATTTCATTTTCTTAATTTCAGGAACCACTCGAAGGATATAACCAGTGTTACTTTCCACCGGAGGTACCCTCTTTTTGCCTCATCTTCTGAGGATTGTACAGCTTATGTTTTCCATGGGATGGTCTACGCTGATCTCAACCAGAACCCACTTATTGTGCCGCTGGAGATTCTCCGTGGCCACTCGAGCTCAGATAGAAGAGGTATATAGTCGTACGTCATGTGGTTTATATTACATCTACTTTTGCAGATTCTCGTTTGCATTCATAAACGTTTTTAATCTTCATCAAAGCAGTTATATTATTGAGGTTAGACTTGTACATTATTATGTTCTTCACTGGGAGAGAATGCAAGTCACAGATTCTCTGCATTGCATTGCATTGAACCTCGCAATCTTCACTCCTTCATCCATGTGGTGCCAGTTTGAAATGTTTTGCATGTGTGATATTTTATGCTCTACTATTTTAGCATCTCTTGCGAAATACAGTAAACTGCTTATACCACAGACGACTAAATCCTGTGTTACCACACAAATGTTGCTACACAAATATTGCAACTCAGTATCTGACTAGCTTCCTTTCTTGTGCAGGGGTTTTGGACTGCAAATTCCACCCAAGACAGCCGTGGTTGTTCACCGCTGGTGCAGACTCGGTGATCAGGCTTTACTGTGAGTGATGACGGTTCATTCAAGGGTGATGGCCACAGAAAGGATTATGCCTCGGGTCTGTCTTGAAGGTGTGTTTGCGATCGCAGTTTTGTTCCGAGTGGTTGTTGTATCTTTTATTTTTCTTATTATTTGTAAGAACTAGATGAGCGGCAGAGTCCGGGGAGTGTAGCCGTGTAATGACAGTAAGCAATGAAAAGAGGAGTTTGAGCTATTCCACGAGCAACTTTTGTGCCGTCACAAAGCTGTAGTTTTTTGCTTGGTTTGGTGCCGCATGAGCAACAGCGGCGAGGAGCACTACTGGTTGTTGGCTGCAGGCTGCTCCGCCTGACTTCCTCCTGCTATTGTTTTCGCCACTTTGGTATGCATCGAGCAAAACTGTGCTCAGTGGGCTGCGGCTTATGCTGCTTCCATGTATGTACTCCCTCCGGCCTGAATTACTATTCGTGGTTTAGTTCAAATCGAATTTTACAAAAAACTCTAAAACAGATTCAAATCATGGAAAATTAGCCTATATTCACGATTTGAATTTGGAATCTGTCGTCCATGGTTCCGTCCGCCTGCAATCACGGGCGCCCGCCGCGATCCCTTGTCCGCTTGCTGGTGCTCGTTGCATCTAGGTCCAGCTTCACGCTCCTGCTGTAGTCCTCGGGGGAGGCGGCAAGCTGGTTCCTCAGTCGGCTTGCTGCTGCCCTTGAGGGATGCACTGAAGAAAGTGTTCGGCTTCCTATTTGTCTGTTCTTGATAATCGGCCAAACCGAAGGTTACAGGGGTGCAGATGAGATCTGGCGGGTATGTACGCTGGGGTTGAGGTCGGTCCTCCTCGTCGTGTCCTCCTGGCCTTTATATAGGTATGCCAGGTCCCGGGATAAGGCCGAGTCGGTTACAGGTTAGGGTTTGCTCTTTAAACTTTCTATCTCAAGCTAGTCATATCCTCCAAGGAGTTGCATCTTTCATGTGCCTGGGTCATCTGAATCCTTCCTAGGCTTCGTCATCAGGTACGGATCATCACGTGGGCTCCCGTTGGGCCGGATCGAATAGGCTATATTGGGTACCCGTAAGGCATAACCATGTCACCAGGAGTCGCCTGGCGACCTTCCTTTCCCATTCGTCGTCCTCGAGGAGGCGGAGCAGGTCCAGGTCGGTCCCGTTGTGAGGTCCCTCGTCGGCCTTGTTGCCGGCACTTAGCGCCGAATCTTGGGAGTCACCGGTGACCTTCCTGCCCTAGCCGTTGTCCTCGGGATAGGTGGAGTAGGTCCAGGACGGTCCCGCTATGAGGTCCCTCGTTGGTTTTGCTGCCATCCCTTGGCACCAAAGTCCAGGAGTCGCCGGCGACCTTCCTGCCCTAGACGTCGTCCTCGGGCGAGGCGGAGCAGGTCTAGGTCGGTCCCGCTGTAAGGTCCCTTGTCGGGCTTGCTGCCACCCCTTGGCGCAGAAGTCCAGGAGTCGCAGGCAACCTTCCCGTCTCTACCTCCGCATCCTCGGTGACCTTCCTCCGCGCCCATATATAACTCCTCGACGCCCGAATCACTAGCCTCTCGATAGGCATCATCGCCGGCACCCTAGACATGAACAAAACTTCTAGGTGATCTCTGAACTTGAATTTGAAAAGTAATTTAGCAATAGTTTTATACTCCTAAGTAATTTGAGAAGTATATGACTAAATCCAGAGTAGAAAGAAACTGATCATGTTAGAAAGAATCCGGGAGTAGAGAAGAAAATTTCTTAACCTGATGAAACAGAACAATATGTGGTAATACAAGTGTTCATAGGTTACGCGCTTTAGATGATAATGCCATCCAGTTCCTTTGTTGTTGGAAAGTATGCCAGAAGGATCAATAAGCCCAATACTCTAGACAAAGAACACTCCTGTAGAAATACAGAGGACGTATCACCATCATTACAACACTAAATCACAACATGAAAGGAAGCAAGCTTAAGTTTTCCTTATACAGGAAGTTGGTTTTTTAGGGACACAATATTTGGTTCCTTTGGATAATACATCAAACCATGGTGTACTTCTGTTTAAAAAATAATATTGTTTCATAGACATCATTCAAAATGCTAATGAACAGCGAATCAACAATGATGTCCGGTCTCTTCTGGCTCTTGAATTTTGGTCAATTCACCATTGGTCGCAACTCAGGATCAAGCAACTCGGCCGAGGTAAGATGATATTGGAGGAAAATAAACTAGGCCATAAGACAATTTATTGAGTAAATCTCTCAAAACCACACCCTCTTTATCAAAACCATCGGGAATGTTACACTTGATTAATGTATTTGCAAAATCACACTTATGCTGACAAAACGCCACACCGACTGCGCCACCACCTCCACAACGCCACCGGGGGAAGGCCTACTCGATCCTACACTATGAACACGACGAGATCCGGGGTTTCCACACCCTCCCGCCGCCGGAGGGAAGGGGAACCAGCGAATCCGCGTCGCCGAGGTGGATCGAATGGGCGAGCTCAAAGAATCGCCTCTCCGGCACTGTAGCGGGGGAGCGACAGAAGTTCCATAGCTTCTTAATTAAATTCTTAACTATTGACTTAAAATTCAGGATGATCTCAGTGCTCATTTGTATCTTAGTCTCTAAAAAATAGATCATTGTTTAGTTAGCAGAAAGCCGTATCTTGTTTTACCAAAACATCATCAAGCGTTCCTGTATGATGGGGGCGCGGGGGGAGGGGGGCAATTGCCCCCCTATACAACATGTTATGGCGTATGTATCAACTCCCATGGACTCAACTAAGTGTGTTATGCCTTTCAGCTTGCAAACTACCCTTAGAATGCCATTATGCCTATTATTCTGTGTTATGCCTATTTACACACACAATCAATCAATTAATTGGGTTGAAAACCGTAAAAAAAACTTTTCATCTACTTCTAGGAAAAAAAGGAAATGGAGAGCTAAAAAAACAGAAACGGCATTTTAAGGAAAAGAAAGGGAAACAAAATATTATTAACAAAAATTGCAAAGTAAACGAGTGAGTCATTTCCAGCGGAATCGGAAATGGTAAAAAAAATCCGGATAAATAAATATGAAAAATTTCCAGAATATAACTACTCCCTCCGATCCATATTACTTGTCACTAAAATGGATATATCTAGACATGTTTTAGTGTTAGATACATCCATTTTAACGACAAGTAATATGGATCGGAGGGAGTAACAATACTCATGTACGAAATAGTATCAGTGATTTCCCTTACCCTTGTCGGGCCATAGAATATATGCAGGATCTACATAACACATATAATCAGCCCAGTCTACATATTAATCAAGTAAGTGTCTTAGCGTTTATGTGAAACTATTTATGTGAAGTTATGAGGTTGTCTAAGTGTTGAATTATGTGTGTTACTTTATGTTCAATTGTCGTCTATCGAAGTTGTGAGCTATTTTATGTTTGTTATATTTTTTGTGTACATATCATGATATTATGCCACTATTATATTTCGAAAAATGTCTGTTTTCGTATCTTATCTGCCCTAGATCCGTTCCATAATCGTTTCCAATGATTTCTGATTTCGTGTCCTTTTTCGTAATTTTCTGTTTTGTTTTCGACTCTGCGATACAAGAGAAAACGAAAATGATATGCTTCTGTCTATTTTCGTTCCGTTTTCAACCAGAAAAAGAGGTCATCCAGAGGTGAGTCGACTATATAGCAAACTATCATAGAGAATACGGAGATGGCGCTCAACTATGGTGGTTCCAGTCCAGAGGTAAGTCACGCAACGAGTTGTTGCTGTGTTCCAATGCTCCCTCCTCCACCCGGTAGCCGAAATGCCAATTCCATCATCACATAAACGATCCCTGGGCCCAACCAGTCAACGGTTATTGTCCTCGGCCGCTCGGACCTAGCTCGAGGTCCATTATCGAGTACGCAATTTCATTTCAATTTATGGAAAATATTTCCGGCAAATCTAACCTAATTCTTGCTCAAACTAGCTAGTTGTTGGTTGTTACTCATGTGTGCATCCCAAAACCGTACGATAGTAGTACTAGCTCCGAATTATGTTTTAGTTCAATCTATATTGGACGTTAAAGCCTAGAGGTGATGGTATATATATTTTCCAATATGAACTGTCTTTTGCTATTGGTTAATTCCTTTATTATTTTGGTATATATAAACTCAGGTCCATCGTTTATTTTTGCCATGCATGCTAAGAATTTTTTTAGACTTATTATTAGTGCGTTGATATTAAAGTTGTTCACCAGGCCGGGTTATTTTTCTCTAGCCTCGCCCGTGCCCGTTGCCTAGAGGCACGCTTTCTTCTCGTGACTATTTTTTTTAGAGGATTGTGACTTTTTTAGCAACAGTTCTAAACTCCTAAGTAATTTGAAAAGTATATGACTAAATCCAGAGTAGAAAGAAACTGATCATGTTAGAAAGAATCTGGGAGTAGAGAAGAAAATTTCTTAACCTGATGAAGCAGAACCATATGTGGTAATACAAGTGTACAGGTTATGCGCTTTAGATGATAATGCCATCCAGTTCCTTTGTTGTTGGAAAGTATGCCAGAAGGATCAATAAGCCCAATACTTTGGACAAAGAACACTCCTGTAGAAATACAGAGGACGTATCACCATGAAAGGAAGCAAGCTTAAGTTTTCCATATACAGGAAGTTGGTTTCTCAGGGACACAATATTTGGTTCCTTTGGATAATACATCAAACCATGGTGTACTTCTATTTCAAAAATAATATTGTTTCACAAACACCATTCAAAATGCTAATGAACAGCGAATCAACAATGATGTCCGGTCTTTTCTGGCTCTTGAATTTTGGTCAATTCACCCTTGCACAGTGAATTGGTTGCAACTCAGGATCAAGCAACTCGACCGAGGTAAGATGATATTGGAGGAAAACAAACTAGGCCATAAGACAGTTTATTGAGTAAATCTCTCAAAACCACACCCTCTTTATCAAAACCATCGGGAATGCCACACTTGAGTAATGTATATGCAAAACCACACTTATGCTGACAAAATGCCACACCGACCGCGCCACCACCTCCACAACGCCACCGGGGGAAGGCCTACTCGATCCTACACTATGAACACGATGAGATCCGGGGTTTCCCCACCCTCCCGCCGTCGGAGGGAAGGGGAACCAGCGAATCCGCGTCGGCGAGGTGGCTCGAATGGGCGAGCTCAAAGAATCGCCTCTCCGACACTATAGCGGGGGAGCAACCGAAGTTCCACAGCTTCTTAATTGAATTCTTAACTATTGACTTGAAATTCAGGATGATCTCAGTGCTCATTTGTATCTTAGTCTCTAAAAAATAGATCATTGTTTAGTTAGTAGAAAGTCGTATCTTGTTTTACCAAAACATCATCAATCTTTCCTGTATGATGGGGGCGTGGGGGGAAATTGCCCCCCTTTACAACAAGTATAGTTAACCCACATGATACGTCTTTTGCCTGAGAAACATGTTATGGCGTATGTATCAATTCCCATGGACTCAACTAAGTGTGGTATGCCTTTCAGCTCGCAAACTACCCTTAGAATGCCATTATGCCTATTACTCTGTGTTATGCCTATTTACACACACAATCAATCAATTAATTGGGTTGCAAACGGTAAGAAAAATTTTCGTCTACTTCTGAAAAAAAAAAGGAAATGGAGAGTTAAAAAAACAGAAACGACATTTTAAGGAAAAGAAAGAGAAACAGAATATTATTAACAAAAATTGCAAAGAAAACGAGTGAGTCATTTCCAGCGGAATCGGAAATGGTAAAAAAATTCCGGATAAACAAATATGAAAAATTCCGGAATATAACTAATAATACTCATGTACCAAATAGTATCAGTGATTTCCCTTACTCTTGTCGAGCCATAGAATATATGCAGGATCTACATAACACATATAATCAGCCCAAGTCTACATATTAATCAAGTAAGTGTCTTAGCGTTTATGTAAAACTATTTATGTGAAGTTATGTGTTTGTCTAAGTGTTGAATTATGTGTGTTACTTTATGTTCAATTGTCGTCTATCGAAGTTGTGAGCTATTTTATTTTTGTTATATTTTTTGTGTACATATCATGATATTATGTCACTATTATATTTCGACAAATGTCTGTTTTTGTAACTTATCTGCCCTAGATCCGTTCCATATTCGTCTCCAATGATTTCCGATTTCGTGTCCTTTTTCATAATTTTTCGTTTTGTTTTTGATTCCTGCGATACAAGAGATTGAAAATGATAGCACATGCTTCCGTCTGTTTTCGTTCCGTTTTTAACCGGACTAAGAGGTCATCCAGAGGTGAGCCGACTATATAGCAAACTATCACAGAGAAAACAGCTATGGTGCTTCCAGTCCAGAGGTAAGTCACACAACGAGTTGTTGCTGTGTTCCAATGCTCCCTCCTCCACCCGGTAACCGAAATGCCGATTTCATCATCACATAAACTATCCCTGGGCTCAACCAGTCAAGAGTCAACGGTTATTGTCCTCGGCCGCTCGGACCTAGCTCGAGGTCCATTATCGAGTACGCAATTTCATTTCAATTTATGGAAAATATTTCCGGCAAATCTAACCTAATTCTTGCTCACACTAGCTAGTTGTTGGTTGTTACTCATGTGTGCATCCCAAAACCGTACGATGGTAGTATACTAGCTCCGAATTCTGTTTTAGTTCAATCTATATTGGACGTTAAAGCCTAGAGGTGATGGTATATATATTTTCCAATATGAACTGTCTTTTGCTATTGGTTAATTCCTTTATTATTTTGGTATATATAAACTCAGGTCCATCGTTTATTTATTGTTGCCATGCATGCTAAGAATTTTTTTAGACTTATTATTAGTGCGTGGATATTAAAGTTGTTCACCAGGCCGGGTTATTTTTCTCTAGCCTCGCCCGTGCCCGTTGCCTAGAGGCACGCCCTCTTCTCGTGACTATTTTTTTTAGAGGATTGTGACTTTTTTTTGTTGAACAATGAGGACTGTGACTTTGTGAGACAGTTGCGAACCCGAACGATGCACACGGCTCGTGCCGCAGCCGCATGCATGCAAGGCAGGAGCGATTCAGTGATTCTCTGGTTTGGCGGATGTCCGACTCCGATCTTAGAACAGAACAATGAATCCCCTAGCTAAATCCGACGCGAACACTAAGGAAGGAGTATCCGACTATCCGGATCCCTTATTTGTTCAGGCCGTCGTCTCGTCGTCCTCTCTCCCTAAGAGCGACCTCGCTGTCGGAAGAACCCCTCGCCTCGATCATCGAACCCTAAACCAAATTACCTTCCGGGTCATCGCGAGGCATCAGCTAGCAAGCGCAATGGGCACCTTCAGCACCCTGAATCTCGTAAGCCTCCTCCTCCTCCTCCCGCTGATCCCAACAGTATCGATTCTTCGTTCCACGAAGCCAATTCTTCCAAGATTATACCTACCTGACCCTTGCTCTGTCGTTTGCAGTTGGCCGCGGCGTCGGCTTCGGGCGGGAGCATCGTCCACGGCGGCCTCAAGTTCACCATCCTCCAGGTAAAGTAGCAGCAACCGACTCCTCCCCGCCATTGCTTCTAGCATCTACTCGCTTCAAGGTGCGCTAGCTGACTCTGATCCGTTGCAGCCGCTGGAGATCCTGGAGCAGCGCCGCGTCCAACGAGGCAACGAGGAGGTCGCTCAGGCCAAGGTCCGCTGGACCATCATGTTCCCGACGCTTTCCACCTGGGAGGACATGGACTACCTGAAGGAGAACTATCCAGACCTGGTTGCGCCTCACGCTGACGGAACAAAGTAGTAGCTAGTAGCAGCCCTCCCTGGCACAACATATCTGTCTGTTGGAGCTTGGAGGCATGCAAGGCTTTCTCTTTCTTTCTTTGTAATAATCTCTTTAGTACTGCTAGCACATTGATATGTAGCATGTGGATATGCCTTCCAAATATGCAACTCGCGTGAGTTATCTGACAATACACTCGAGCACTCTAAGCAAAGGTTAAATTTTCGGTACCAGGAAAATTCCTCACCTCACTGAAATATCCAGGAATTCCATTCGTTTTTTATCTTCATAATTCACTTACAAGGAAAGCATGTTCAACTTTTTTTTACCCCATAGGTCATGTATATTTCGATCGAGAGGTGATTTGATATCCCTCTATTATTAGCTAGGTTGCTAACGAAAACTGATCCATCGTATCTAATATTGCTGGTGAACTTGCGGTGCATGACTAGATCGTGTGGTGCGTCGTCACTCCCACTATGTTATAATGATGAACTGGTTTCTATGGTGTGTGATGAGTGTTGGGTAACCTCGTTACTCGGATAGAAGAGTTTATCACAACAGGTATCAGATATACAACCAACCAAACGCTTGGGTGTGTCCTTCCTCTCTTCGTGCTAATAATGAGTTCACGGACAAATATCAAACATAGCGGGAACACGGTGTTTTTTACGGGACATTACCCATATTTTCAAGAAGTTGTAAGGGCACGTACAATGCGGTGACATCAGTCTTTTCTTATACTTGTCACGTTGGATTTTTGCTTAGTTGGAAGAGAGAGAAATAAGAAAGAAAATGTTGTCTTCTCTTAGCTAAGAGATGATCTCTTAGAAAATAAAAGAAGACTATTTTCTCTATTGTACCATATGTCTTCCCTTAGCCAATCAATTTGTTACTAAAAATAGTTAATTCTCATTAATGAGGTGTGCTTTGCCCCCCCCCCCCCCCCTAAACTTAAGTTTCATGGGCAGTTTTATTTCTTTGATCCGTCGAAACTCATATCGAGGCCACGTATATCTCCGTATATGTGTACTCGGTCGAACTGAGTATAATCCATGTCCCGGACGGCCGATCCCACCTTTTATTATCGCGATCTACGTCTTTGCATGTCATATTTTTTTTGTTGTTGCTGTTATATAACTTACGATTTTCGCTACATGAGTATTCATGTACAGGGAGTATACGTCTAAGAGGACCATATGGACTTCGGGTGGGTTCGTACGGTCCTGAAAATAATTGGTATGAGTTTTTGTTTGTCAAAATTTGAAAAGAAGGAGGGGGGAGGGGGGGGGGACCGAATCAAAAGTGCTTGTTAATTACTAGAGATAGCAATAAAAAATAACACATTGTACAAGTTACTCCCTCCTTCACGATTTGCAGGACGCTCTACAAAAATCTCACAGACCTAGGCGTGAACGTATTGGCTGAAAATTAGGTTTATTAATGAGCGGTTAAGGCGCATGCATTGGTGGGAGACTATTGCATGCATAGAAAATTGGGAGGAAAGATGCCACATTAATTAACAATTAATTCTTATGCATCTAGAAACGTTGTAGTTTTAAAAAAAACCAATTTAATTAGGCCTTACAAACCGTGAAAGAGGTAGTATGTATCATGTCTTTTCTAAATAATGCAAAGATCTAAGAGGAGACATGTTTTTCTAGCATCGTATATGCCCTAAGATAACTGCACCTAACCAAACGCGTCCGGTGAAATCGTCCCGTCCCGCAAGGCCAAAGCTTGACCTCACGTGATTCAGGTGTGTTTTATTACGTACCATTTATTTATCAGGCGTAAGCACGAGCCGGAGCACGTGCTGCTCTGGCCATCACCTCTCCTCGCGTGATCGATCCACAATCCTCGCATGGAAAAAACAGAGAGAGGATGATCCCCAGCTAGCGATCTCCGTCGGTCTGTCGGAGCCAGCCAAAGCTGCCATGATTTTGTTTTCCGGAACGTACGGGCGCGCGTGTGCCGCGTGCACCCTTGTCGTGGCGCGTATCTCTTCCACGTACGTACGGATCCTGTCAGGGGGATCGATCGATCTACGTATGATCTATCGTGCCTTGATTGCGAGCGTTGGTTCGGTTGGGGGCATTCAATCCGGCCACACCTGCAGCCGCAGGAGATGATCAAATCTCGCTCGCCTGCTCGCTGCTGGGCCCACTGCTTGGGGCAGACGCTAGCTCTGAAAGCACTGCTGCGCTAGCCTAGCCAGGAAGCAAGCCAGCGTCCGGCCGCGCCTACGCTACACTACACCGACGGCGACACTACTGGTCGATTCTTCAATGCCATCCGTATCAGATTAAGTTTTAAAAAAAGACACTACTACGACGTCCGCGGGGGCATGGGTGGTTTTTATCCCGGACCCCAGCCAACAACGTGTCCATCCTTTTATGTCTAATCACGTCCGCTTTTGATACATAACAGTCCAGTTTTGCTATAAATAGCGTCGCTTTTACTACATGTAGTAGAAAACGGTTCGGGCAAAAAAAAAGACATGTCAGACCTCGTCGGAGAGTTCGCCGAAGACCTCACCGGCGACCTTGTAGCAAAGAAAACATTCTAATGTAGCAAAACAGAATTCGCCGAAAAATATCACCGGAGACCCTCGCCGGAAAAACTCGTCGGAGACCCTGTAGCATAAAATTTACGCTATTGTAGCAAAACCATAGAACTTTTGTAGCAAAATATTTCTTCTAATATAGCAAAGGGGACGTTGCCGGAGACATCGCCGGAGACCCTATAGCAAAACCGTAGAGACTAGTTGTAGCAAAAAAATATGCGAAAGTAGCAAAAATATATATAAATACATAGCAAAAATAATATACAAAAATAGCAAAACGCTCGTAGCCAAAAACAAAAGTAGCGACACCGGTCAACTAGAGTAGCAAGCACTCTAATCTGTGATAGCAATATCAGATGCCGTGTGTAGCAAAATCGTCTGTCATTCGGTAGCATCTTGGACATCTCCTAACACAACCACCGGCGCGGCGGCACAACCCCATGGACAGCCTGAAGCTCCACATGGCCATCACGAGACACACGGGCGGACCTGTAATGGCAGGTGGCGACACGTCAGTGGGAGCTGCAGCGGCGGCTGGCTGCTGGAGCTGTAGGCGAGAAGCTCGTGCGACCTGCGAGCGGTGTGGCGGGACGTGCTCCGAAAACAACGGCACACGGTGCGATGCTTGGGGCGCGGCTTGGCCAGGCGCGGGCGCAACGACGAGCTTCCTCCATGGCTTTGGAGACGGGGAGGCATGGCGGGCGCGAGGTGCCGTCACCTATTGGAGAAGATAGACCGTACGTATGTATGGGAAAGATAAGGATAGAATCAGATACATAGGCCTGGAAAGTAACGCTTTGCACGTGATGTACGACCCGAGGGATGGAAAACAGAAAGGAAAATGATACTGTTCCCCCGGGGGATCGCGCGGCTCGCGTCCCCCGGGTCCTAGCGGTGACGCGTGTCCTGCTTGGGTCCACCACGAGCACCTTATCTTCACGCGTGAGTCTCTATTCCACAGGTTCTCCTCGTCCTTAATTCCTAAATCCATGGCGCTTTCTTCTCCTCCTCGCGCACGCCGCTCTTGCTCCCTTCCCTCCCGCTGCGCCGCCCCTTCTCCTCCCTGGCACGCCGCCCCTGCTCCCTTCCCTCCCGCTGCGCCGCCCGTTCTCCCTGGCACGCCGCCCCTGCTTCCCCCTAACCAGTCACCACACACTCATTAGGCTGCCCGCATCCCTCGCTACCTCGTAAGGGTGCTTTGCCGCCGGCTCCGCCATCGCCATGTCTTTCCTCATGCTGGTGCTCCACGCACCGGCCCTGTGTCGCCATGGCCTTCCTCTCGCAGAGCGTCGTCGCCATGGCCTTCCTCGCGCACTTTCTACAGGGGCGGCGACGCTTTTTCTACAAGCGGCCATGGCTTTCGCTACAACAGCGGCGACACTCTGCTACAGGGCCAGCCCTGCTCTGCTACAAGGGCGACGACGCTCATCTACTAGGTGCGGCGGCATCTGCTACAAGGGCGGCGACACTGTGCTACGAGCGGCCATGGCGTCTGCTACAACGACGGCGACACTCTACTACAAGGGAGACGATGCTCCGCTACTAGTGGCGGAGGCATCTGCTACAAGGGCGGCGACGCCCTGCTACAACATCGGCGACGCTCTGCTACAAGGGAGACGACAAGGGAGACGGTTGCTCTGCTGATGCTACACGCGAGGCTCACCGTTGCTACAATATGACATTTTTTTTGCTACATACATTTTGTACTCTTGCTACAATAGCATAAAATTTTTGCTACACGGTCTCCGGCGAGGTCTCCGGCGAAAGTCTCCGGTGAGATCTCCGGCGAGGTCGGGTTTGCTACATTAGCACAACTTTTTTGCTACACGGTCGCCGGCGATTTCTCCGGCGAGGTCCAGTCTATTTTTTATTTTCTGGGTCAAACCGTTTTTTGCTACGTTGTAGCAAAAGCGGGACTATTTGTAGCAAAAACGAGTATGTCTGTAGCAAAAGCAGGATTTTGACCCAAAAAAGAGGACACGTGGTTGGCTGGGGACCCGGGGGATAAAAAACACAAATCCCCCGGGGGACGCGTAGTACTACCCAAGCGAGCGCTACGCGTCCTCCGGAGGATAACTTCCCCCGATCCCCCGGGTCCCCTGTGTGACACGAGTGTCCTCTTTTTTTGTCCACATTCCCGCTTTTGCTACAAATTAACCTGATTTGCTACAAAATGTCCCGCTTTTGCTACACGTAGCAAAAAAAACTTTGCTCTAAAAAATAGAAAAAAAAGACTGACTCGCCGGAGACCTCACCGGAGACTCTGTAGCAAAAAAGTTATGCTAATGTAGCAGATTCGACCTCGCCGGAGACTTTTGCCGATAGACCTCGCCGGAGACCGTGTAGCAAAATTTTTACGCACTTTTAGCAAAATCGCAAAACCATGATAGCAAAAAAAATGTGATAATGTAGCAAAAAGACCGACCTCACCGGAGACATCGGCAATGACTACCGTAGCAAAACCGACTCTGCTCAGAACTTTCGTCGAAAATGTCGTAGGAGATACTTTGTGATATTGTAGCAAAAACATAGAAGAGAAATAGCAAAAACTTGCAACTATTGTAGCATCGCACTTTAGCAAAAATATCAAAACACATCTATTCGTCGGTAGCATCGCGACCCTTCATATGTAGCAACAATGACCACTTCTAGTAGCATCGTCATCCTGTCTGTGTAGCACCGTGCCAAACGAGAAGGAGATGCACGAAATCTTCGGTTGCATCTATGATGGGTTGAGGCAGGGGTGTCCTTCGGTAGCAATGTTGGCGGCCGCACGTGAGGAGACTGTCGTCGTCGTTGACAGCAGCGACGGTGCGCCAGATCAGAGCTCACATGTAGCAGCACATCAGGTGGAGCTTTGCATAGAAGCGCGGGATGAAGGCCAGGAGGAAGGAGCACCAGGAACGGCAGGGCGCGGGGCGGGCGTCGACCGCCGGCGGGAGCACCGGCAGATGGCGGAACTCGGCGGCCGCACGTATCGGAGGGCAGAGATCGCGGCAGCGCGTGGCGGTGGCCTACTCCGGCCGCGGCGGTGGCGGAGGGCGGAGGTCGCGGCGGCGCGTGGCGGAGGGCAGAGGTCAACGGCGGCGCGTGGTGGAGGACGGAGCTCAGCGGCGGACGCGTGTCGGCAGGAGGCGGCGGTAGCGTGAAGTATGCTCATGGAAAGAAGACGAGGGGATAAGGAAACAGAAGACAACACGGTGGGTCTCTCCTGGCGCAACGTATGTATGCACGAGCGACGACTCGAAGGATTCGATCCCCGAAGGATGTGATCATTTTCCAAACAAAAATCTCCTGAAAAGTAGTATCATTTTCCTTAAAAAAAATATCTCCACGCTTGCAGCGGAGACACACACGTTCAAAACGTCACCACACTCTGAAGTAGACTACGCTGGTCTGCTGCCTAACCACACACACGTAAGAACGGACTGTGACCCGTCCGATGATCATGCAATGGCAAACCCAGAAATTTTTATAAGCCTAGGCAGACATGCATATGATTCTAATCTTTTAACAAAATTATGTAAAAAAACATGAAATACAAGGCGGCATGCAGCTGGCAAGCCTGGACGGCCGTCCGGGCTAGAGGGATAGTGGATCCACCTATATGATCATGGAAGGTTCTCATAGAGCGAGACCCCGGCATTATGGCACCAAGCAGCTAGTAGACTTAAGACCAGTGGAGGTTTGCCCGAGCCTAGATGTCTTGCCTAGAGAGGCCAATTTCGTGTTCATGAACGGCGGCCACACAACGAACAACGTGTACCTACAACGCTCAGGGAGACCAAGTCGTTGACGATGTGCACACTGTACGTGATCGTGGTATGGCTTAAACAAGGTCCCTTAGTTAAAAAATAACTGACATGGTTCGTCTAGATTATAATATATCTATACAATAAAATACGTCTAGATACATTCGTTTCTAGACAAACTCAAGTCAGTTATTTCTGAACGAAGGAAGTATATAACTTCCCAAACAACACATCTGACTTAATTTGATAACAACCATGATGCAGCCGAACACATGACATTCACCATTGGTCCATATCATGCTACACCGACCATTCTCACAAAGGTGAGTTCATTCCATATCTCGTCCTCCTTTGGTTATCATGTGAATGAGATCCTACTTAAGACAAGTGCAAATGCTATGACCAGACCCATGACCATAACGCCAAGCGGAGAAGACATGGATATCAAAGGAGTCAAGACACCCAAGCAAGAAGCGTAGAAAAGAAGACGGAAGAAGGCTTCCGAAGCCAGTCCCGGCGCCGCCGGAATCTACGCCGAAACTTCCAGCGCCAGATCCAGCGAACTGGAATCCTCGCCGAAACGGTCCAGCGCTAGAACCGGAGAACCGGAACCCACCCGGTCCCCGTCGAATCAAAACGGCGGCTACCGAAATGCTGCTCAGTATGCCAAACCGGCGACCGCCGAAGCTTCCAGCGCCAAATCCGGCGACGCCGAACTTACCACTAAAAATGCCAGTTTGTGCATTGTTTAAAGTTTGATGCCCAGAATATTCCCCTACCTACCCTTTCGCCCCTAGTAATATAAATAGCCCCATGTGGCTTAGATCTGGGTAGAGTTGAAGATAAATAAAGGCTTGTGCCTAACCCTAGATGGGAACCCCTCTCTATAGTTAATCTATGAGTTATACAAAGCCTTGGAGTTCGGTGTTCGTCTCCAAGTTGTCAAGACCCTTCTCAAGTGTTTGGTCTCTCTACATCAAGGATTCTAGTAGTGTTAGGTCTCTCCCTTTAGGGTTCTACTTTGTTGCTACTCTCTCCTTTTGATTGAGATTCTATCATCCACTTGCCGATCTCTCCTATGGTGATTCTACCTCACGGTCTCTCGCTGAGGATTCTATTGGATTGGTTGTTCGAACCAACGGGAGCAAATCGAATCGGGTGTATTTGCATGTGTTTGTATCTTTACCTTGCATTTATCGTGTTCATCGTGTGTTCCCTCACTTTCTGCCTCAAATCCGTGAAGATCGGGTCACCCTAGGGTCAATCCTACAAGGGATCCCATATCAAACCCTCTTTGATGACCCTGATGCGGGCATGGTATGGTTGGTCCCGTCGATCGACTTTTGCACGAGAAAGGTGTTGGAATTTTTTATTTGCCCAGACCATTTAAAAGTAATAATCAAATAATTTAGTGAAAAACACAAAGGCTTATTTTGTCCATTCATGTATAGGATCATGTCTGCACTAATGGAGCTAAATCTTGGTCCCACATTGATAATGGACTGGGAACTGGATCCTCTTATGAGTTCAACTCTTCTACTACTTGTGTGTGAAGGAGAAGAAGTGACCTACACGCGCACTCACAACACGACGCAACACGGGTTGTGGCCGAGCCAAGCAGGACTCGCCTATGGCCACGTGTACGTGTTGTCTGTCTCCTCGGCTTCTCTTTGACCTTTGATTTCTCCTTCGCTGTCTATAAAGAAATTGTTGCTCGTCTTAGACGCACACACACACAACACATGAGACTACCCTGTTCCAGAACCTTGCGCCGCCACCTAAGTCTTTCCTATATCCTCTTTCGATGTGCACAGTGAGACGAAATAGTAGGCCTCCCAAACCAGGCTTCTCGAGATCATATACAGGAGAGGGGCGATCAGAACTTTGGAGAGCACTCTCGCGGCGCTACTGGCAATCGTGTAGTAGCAGACTTCTTCTCCAACGATGACTTCTTCCAAGACTCTGACAGTCTCTTCAGCAACATGGGTGACAATGTCAACGCAAACACTACGACAACCGAACATTATGTGATCTTGCCATTTCTTTATCCGATCTTACTATTATTAGTAGTTCTATGTTTTGGTTTAGATTGGATCTTTTCATCTACTTTACTAGTTCCCATGACTAGTTTAATCTTTGTAGTTTACTGTTTTTCTAGATTAAATCTCATGGTAATTTTCTTATATTTTGACAAAAGGCAAATGCACTAGGATACAATATCACTACACTATAAGCCTAGCTAAACTGCTTTCTCAGTTCCATATTTGTTCTTATTGACTTACGACAACTAATATGAAATAGAGGGAGTACATAGTAAGAACTTATGCAAGAGTCGCCATCCATTGTTTTTGCTATATCTTCTTAGCTAAAAATGACATACAACCACGGTTTGTAGGCAAGTCATATTTGGGCATATGTCGTCTCTATCGACACAATTCTTAAACATGAATCATCTTACTTATGTATCTAAGATGGATGATACAAAACAAAATATGCCTCGAGGCATCTGATGCACACTGCCAAGTCTCTATCCCCACACTGTCAATTTGGCAAACGTCATTCCCTTTTCATTTTCTATAGTTGTAATAAGTAGCCGTTTAGCAATGATTGAGCACATAACACACGGGCTACGGCCATAGTCCAATGAACATATGGCTTTAGTTCAATGATTGACGATGATATCTTATCTCCTTTCAGCTTCCTTTTTATTAATTAATGTTAGCATCCATATCCATACCCACGTTTCCTATCCGATCAACAAAAGCGTCTTCATTGCTTTACCACAAACACACTTGTTTTATACTTATACATCAAGAGATTCATGCGATACTACTGTATTATTTCTGCATTAGGTGTGTAAGCCACTAATTAAACATGATTAGTCTAAGATAGCATGCTAAATCAGGTTGTTAACATGTGTTTCCGGAGTGGCAAGTTGGGCCATGATTGTTTGTTTGTAGGTGGACTGGCTGAGTCACTCCATCGGACGTGCTTGCTACGCCAGTGTGCTTATCTGGTCAGTGTTCAGGATTCTCAAGGTACTACTCGTATATGGTATGCCGTCGATGTCACGTATGGAATGTATCTTCTGCTTTTTTGGAAAAACTAACTAACCCATACTGATTTTGTTAGAGAATCCATGAGAAGAGTTTTTTCTTAAAAAAATTCCACCGATCTATTAATAATCATCAACAACAGTATAAAGAGGTTTAAAAGTAATAAAAATTACAAATAGGTCAATAAACCACCTAGCGACGACCATAAACACTAATGCGAGCGGGGCCACTGATTTAAATAGAAGAGTTAGGGTCCTATATGACTTTTTTGTAAATAGATTGGACTTGACTGGAAATTTTCTTCAACCGCTTTTTACCATATTTTTTGGATTAAGATTGGAGAAATCCAGCTGTAAATTCGAATGCGGAGATACCGGACCACTGATTCAATTTGTAAACAAGGTGGACTCGGATCAAAAATGAAAATAGTGGGATAAATGCTATCATAGATAGGTTTGTAGCAAAACTTTAGAGGGATTTAATCTTCCATCCTTGCAAAAGTCATCGAGTTAAGAAAACAGAGGCATTGTTTAGTTTAAACCTTAGCATCCACGAGATGGTATAGATATGAACCGAATAGTTGAACCATCATTATGTTAGTGGTAGAATTCATAGGTAGGCATGCTCACTCAAAGGAACTCCATAACTCAACAACAACTACCCATGCCAAACTAGATTTGACTTTTGAGTCAAAAATCAGATAACATGGTTTGAAACATTTGGACTTATCCATGTGCCTTTTGCTATACCACATCATACTCGGGCGCCAAGGCAGATTCGGATATCCTTATCCATCATGTTTTCTAAATTCAAACATGAATTCTTTAAAATAGATTCCCAGCCTGATTCAACGAAGAATTTTCAATGGGTTATTCCAGTATAGGTTTACACTTTTATTTTACATTATGATACCAGGTGAAGAATCCTTCTGGAATCCGGTGCCGATGCCGACAAATCACAAGCTTTAACTAATTACAAAACCAAACCAAACAAAAGATGAGTAAAAGGAAGATGACATTAATTAATTAATTAATCAAAGCCAACACACAACAAACCAAAGAACCGGGGCGCAAGCAAAGGGCAGACGGCGTATCTCCATCCGCCGCGACAACAACATCATCACCACACCACCCTCCCGATCCCGAGTCCACAAACAAAACCCACGCCCGGAGAGAAGCGAAAAAGAAGAAGAGCAGAGGAAGGGGCCAAAAGAAAAGAAGGATCAGAGGAGACGACGAAAAGGCAAAGGAAGGCTCGATACCGGGAAAATATCCCCGAGCGGCCCAGGAATTCCTCGCGCGCCGCGACCGCGACAACGGACGACGCCACGACGGCGACCAGCACGGGGCCCCTCCACCGCCTCCGCCTCCGCCTCGCCGCGTGCCTCCCCCGCGCCCCCGCCTCCCCCGCACCACCGCCCGCGCTCCTCCGCCACCGCCGCAGGCGCCTCTGGAAGCTCCCGCCCCGTGCCGCGCCCACCACCACCACCACCAACTACCCGATGATGGACGCCCCGCCGCCGACGGAGGCGACGCTGCGGGCGACGCCTCCGGCCTCTCCGCGTCCCCCGCCACAGCCCCCCGCGGAGGCCGTGGCCTCCAGGCGCTACGGCGTGCACTTCTCCGCCTCCAGCTTCATCCAGGCGCCGCTCTCCGCGCTGCTCGAGTACTCCGGCATCCTCCGCGCCGAGCCCGGGCCCCACCACGCGGGAGCCCCTGGCGAGGTGTCGATCCGGATCGTGGGGGCCGGCGAGGCGGCGGCGGGGGCCTCGTCGTCCGGGAGGGGCGGCGACGAGGGGGTCGTCGAGGACGAGGACGCCGCGAGGGGCGCGCGCCCCTCCGCGCCCGCCGCATCGCCTTCCACGGCAGGCGCGGAGTCCTCCTCCTCCTACCAGCGGTACGACATACAGCAGGTCGCGCGGTGGGTGGAGCAGATACTGCCCTTCTCCCTCCTGCTCCTCGTCGTCTTCATCAGACAGCACCTGCAAGGTCCTTCCCCCCTGCCTTAACTACCTCTTATCATCCGCCAGTGCTAATTGATATCTCGTCGTTTGTTTTTTCGGTGCACAGATGATTGCATTTGTTTATATCTGCTAATATATGATTGCGTCTGTTTATCTGTGAATGGGAGGATCACAGACAAACCGTGGAAATCTTTCCTCAGTTGGATTTTGGGTGTGTTTCATGCAGGTTTCTTCGTGACCATCTGGATTGCTGCGGTGATGTTCAAGTCCAATGACATCCTGCGCAAGCAGACTGCTCTGAAGGTTTGTAGCCGTCTTATATGTTGCTTTCCCCCCCATGTAGTTCACCGGCAGCTTAGTAGTGTGCCAATAGTTCAGGACTGAAGAGTACGTAGTAATGAAATAAACCCAATTCATTGTTCGCGATCATGTTGCTTACACTTTAATAGACTCAGTTACAAAGTTTTGGTGCAGCAAATCTTTGAAAACGTGTGGCGGATGTATTATGGCTATTTGGTCACATTATCTGGGTTGATCATTTTCATGGACTTTCCTGCATTCCAACTCATTAACAATTCATGTGTGTGTGTGCTCTGCCGTTCTATGCCCTTGTGCTGTGCTGTCGTATGAAGATAGATTAATTGAGTTTCTTTGCTGGGTTATGACCTCTCCCAGACATCAGATAAATGCCAAATGGCAATGGCTACATCCGCACATATCAATTAATAAGCTCTAAGTTAGTTTGAGCTTTACTGCAGCGATTAATCGTTTTTCTGAAACTGCCAGAAGTTCTGTTTGTAATAGGTACTTTTAAGTATCATCATGCCCTGTCTTTTCGTCACCATATGAAATCTGTGAGCAATGTTTCTTTTGATCTTTCTATAAACATGTTTACTAGTACAAACACTATGGTGCGTAAGTGCTAAATGACGGTTCCTTTTGACATCTGACTAACTTTGCCTGTTTTCTTCTGCTCGATGCAGGGGGAGAGAAAAATGTTAGTTCTTGTTGGTATTACAATATTATTTGTCGTTCACGTATTTGGGGTTTACTGGTGTTACAAGAATGGTGACCTTATAAGACCTCTGGTGATGCTTCCTCCAAAAGAGATACCACCATTTTGGCACGCGATATTCATCATCTTGGTGAATGGTATATTCTTTTATCCTACAATGCTTGAACATATTTAGATTGGCATTGACATGCCTGTAAATTCTCTCTGTTCACGTCATACTGCCTGAAAACGTTAATTTCTGGTACTTGAGTCTTTTAATGGTATGAACTTTCTTAAGATTTTTTCGAGAATGTGAACTGTCTTAAGTGTTTATTGCTTGTACTTCATGTGGATATGTGCAAATAAATTGGAATTTTTATTATGTTTGCAAGGGCTATAATGTGTCACTGTACTTCAAGCATGATCATTTACGTTCATTCGGTAACATAGGACAAATTAACCATACTTTGTTTAGAACTGACAGTGTGATACCTTCTTCATTCAGTTTATAATGACCTCTATTCCTTCTAAAATTTATTCAGATACGATGACACGCCAAACTGCTATGGTCGTCAAGTGCATACTGCTAATGTACTACAAGAACACCAGAGGGCGTAGCTATCGTAGGCAGGTAGATCATCTTCATACATTTGTAATCTTAGATTTCCTCTGATGTATCTTGGTTTTCTTTTCCTGATCGCTCCATATGGAGTGCTTTTTTTTTGGGTATACTTAGGGAGCTGTAACTGGGTTTTCCTTTTTTTTTGTTCAGGGTCAAATGTTAACAGTTGTTGAATATCTCCTGCTCCTGTACCGTGCATTATTGCCTACTCCTGTGTGGTACCGGTTTTTCTTGAACAAGGAGTACGGGAGCCTATTTTCTTCTCTAACCACTGGACTATATCTTACTTTCAAGTTGACATCTGTTGTGGAAAAGGTGCTACACCTTCCCTATCCAATTTGAGAAGTGGTGCTGAGGGAATGCCTGCTAACAGTTACCTGTTTGTTTGACAGGTTCAATCATTTTTGACAGCACTGAGAGCATTATCTCATAAAGAATTTCACTATGGTTCATATGCAACGACTGAGCAGGTAAATGATGTGCCCTAAGCACTAAGCTAAATCATTATGCTTTAAGCACTAAGTAGTTATTGGTTGTCACTTGTCACTGAATGTCCCCAGAAGTAGGCTTGTGAAATATGCGTCGAGTAGTGGAACTTTTGGCATACATCTTTCCCTGAACCTGACTGCCAATATGGTGTGTGTGCACTCAGGTTGCTGCAGCTGGAGACATGTGTGCTATATGCCAAGAGAAGATGCATGCCCCGATTCTTTTGCGCTGTAAACATGTCTTCTGTGAAGATTGTGTTTCTGAATGGTAACCACAAGCATTTTGACTCCTCCCCTTGTAGTTGCAATTTTTTTAACTACTATACTTATAATTTGGAACAGAGGTAGTAATTAATTTCATGGTATGAATGTTCAGAACATCTCGTCGGTTCCATTTCTAATGTTTTTTCTGGACGATGGCAGGTTCGAGAGGGAGCGGACGTGCCCGCTGTGCAGGGCATTGGTGAAACCAGCAGACCTCCGGTCATTTGGTGACGGTTCGACAAGCCTCTTTTTCCAGCTTTTCTAGACTATTCTGTGAAGATAAGAAGACAGATAGTAGGTGTGTGTGCGTGCGTGTGTGTTTGCGTTTCTACGAGCAGAGCGGCCCGGTCAGGTGCTGAAAAAGGATCTCCACGTCATTCCCAGCTGAAGGAGTGCATGAGTGTTGTTTCCGAGTGTGCATATTAGCATCCCTTGTATAGGCTATAAGAGAGATTTTACATGACCCTATATACGATTTTACATAAATAGAAATGAGTATTATATACAATGTACGTGGATTCTGAGCTTGTGGTGACAGCTACGACAGAATGAACTGTCTGGCTCCTGCTTGAGTCGATGATGAGTTCATTTGGATTCTATGGTTCTTCCAGTTCCAGAGAGGTATGTCATGCTGAGAGCTATATCTGGGTAACTGGGTATGCCCTTTTTTTTTCCTGGCAGTATAATATGACAGTGATACAAGCATGAACTGCCCTAGTTTATGTGAAGTGTATATTATCCAAATTTTGTTTTCATTCCTATCTGTACAGCAGTCTGTAAAAGTGGTTTAAGTATCCTATGCTGAGACAAATCATGTTTAGTTGACCTGATTTTATTTGGCTTACACGAGAACACCTGCCCAAGAAAATATATTTTCAGGAAAAGGAAGAACTTCATTTGTATATGTATCGTAACGGAAACTCTGATCGATCAAGTAGCAATCTATGAGTTGGTATAGTTAATTTAACTAACCATCCATTTATCTGTTGAATCCAACAAGTTTCATTAAAGTAGGAATGATACTATTTCCCCTGACCAGGAGCCGGGGAGCTAAAATCGGTCCGGTTGGACGCCCGACCTTCCTCCGCTTCCCCCTGTGCGCGTCAAAGCTACACCCTAGCTAGACCCACTGGAAACTGTAGAATATAGGCAGTTTTCGTGGAGCCAGGCCCAGGAGGACGTAAAGGGAGTGTTCTGCTGCACGAGGGGGGAAGGAGGGAGAAACGCCGTGTCCCTTCACTCACTGCTCACTCTCACTCCTGTCAGTATCCTCCAACCACTGTCTCACAGGTGGCTAATCCCCCGGAAGCGAGTCCTTAGACGCCATGCTGAGCTAGAATGACGGCGAGAGCTTGAGCCCGTCATTGATATGGGTAAGTTCGAATTCCCCCAGTTCCTTCATAGGTTAGGGTTTGCTTCCGATTTGGCTCTATTAGGACCACACGAACATGGACTATGCTCTAGACTGGATCAACGACTCAGCATTTTACGGGATATCAGTTGATTGTCCCGAGGTGTGCCACGTCCACAAGCTTGAGCATGTCAAGTGTGTTGCATTTGAAGGGAACAACATTGGTTGCAGATTCCACCATTGTTATGTGCAGAATGTAAGTCTAACTAACTAGCTCATCAACAAGCTTCTAATTTGTCACCCACTAGCTCATCCACTAGTTGTCATCATGAACTTATGATTTGTAGAAGACGCGAATTGTGGGTTTGTGGCTTGGTTGGATAAGAAATAGCCACAAACAAGAAAAATGCATTAGGAAGACTGTGGGAAATGTATCATGATAGCAACAGTGCAAGAATCAATGATAGTATCAGAATGCAAAGTTGGTGAAGGAGCTAGCTAAAGAGAAGAACAAGATTAAGAAGAAGTACTCAAGTCTGTAGTTGATGTGGGGAAATTGCTTGAGTACATGTTGTTTGATATGCTCAATGCTAGCGAGGCTAAGAGTATCTCCACTCGTCCCCCTCCCCCCATACGGCGTCCGGCGCGGCCTGATTTTCGGCCATATGGGAGGGGACGCTGGATAGATCACAGATTGGGGGGGGGGGGGGCACTGGCTCCTAGTCATGTCCCCCCATACAAAAAATAATCAAACATTCAAACACTTCAATTTTACATTCACAAACACTTTAATTTTTACATTAAAAGGAAAACTAACGCCTACGGCGGCCGAAGGAGTTGCTCTTGCCAGGAGGGCGGCGTGACGACGGTGGTGGTGATACGTCGGAAACGTATCTATAATTTTTGATGCTTTATGCTTGTTTTATATCTGCTTTGCTTTGCTTTATCTACACTTTGAGGTGCTTTTATATGTTTTCTGGAACTAACCTATTAACAAGTTGTCATAGTGTCAGTTGCCTGTTTTCTTCTGTTTTTTGTTCCAGAAAGGCAGAAAATCAATATTCTCGGAATTGGACGGGACAAAAGCCAAAGTCAATATTTTACCGTGGGCGTCACGAAGTCCAGAGGAGAGACGGAGGGGCAAGCCAGGGCCACCACACCCCCTAGGCGCGGGTGGGCCCACCCCGCGCCTGGGTAGGGTGTGGGCCCTCCGGCCGCCTCCTAGCCTTCGCCTCTTCGCCTATAAGAAGCCCCCGATGCAGAAACCCTGGGCACCCGATACAAACTCCACGAAACCTTCTGTAGCCGCCGCTACCATCGTCCCTAGATCGGGGATCTGAAGTTCTTCCCGGCACCCTGCCGGAGGGGAGATCATCCCGAAGGCCTTCTTCTCCGGTATGAGGCGTGAGTAGTTCCACCATGAACTACGGGTCCATGTAGTAGCTAGATGGTTGTATCTCCTCCTTGTGCTTTCATGTATAGATCTCATGAGCTCCGTTCATGATCAAGATCTAATCTATTTGTAATCATGCATTTTGTGTTTACGGGGATCCGATGGATATTGAGATTATTATGTCAGATTGATTAATGGTTTTGTCTATTTGATTCTATCATGTCTGTGTTGTTTGTGATCTTGCATGCACTCCGTTGTTAGTAGCTATCTTGGTCAAGTAGTTGCTAGTGACTCCAAGAGGGGGTATTTATGTTCGATAGTGGGTTCATGCCTCTAGTTTCCAATGGAAGTGGCAGAAATCTCTTCGGTTATAGATGTGATGTTGCTACTAGGGATAAAACAACGGTCTCTTGTTCATAGAACAAGCGGATTGTTTACCTTACACACTTTTCTTAAAGCAGTTATCTGTTGCTTGCAACTTAATACTGGAGGGGGTTCGGATGATAACCTGAAGGTGGATTTCTAGTCATAGATGTAGTTGGATGGCGGTCTATGTATATTGTTGTATTGTCCAATCGAATCTCATAGGATCTTTTTGTCTAGTATTGCATTGTTATGCCTTGCTCAGTTCCTGTCAATTGCCCTGCTGTAATTTGTTTACCCTTCATGCCATGTTGTTTATCTAGGAGAGAACCTCTAGTGAACTATGGACCCCGATCCATTCTTTACCATTGATACATCTTCCACTGTTACTTGTTTACTTTCTGCAAACCATCACCTTTCACACCATACGTTTAATCCTTTGTTGTAGCAAACCGGTGAGCTTGGCAACCTCACTGATTCATTGAGGCAAAGTCTTGATTTTATGTTGTGCAGGTTTCCACGTTGCTTGCAACACCTTTGTGACGTTCCTTCCTCCTACTGGTTCAATAACCTCGGTTTTTTACTGAGGGAAAACTTGCTGCTGTGCTCATCACACCTTGCTCTTGGGGTTTCCAACGAAGCGTCCCACGACAGTGCTGGGCGTCATCAAGCCTTTTCTGGCGCCGTTGCCGGGGAGGCTAAGGACGTATTCACAAGGGGAGTCCTCCTCAACCTTTCTCTTTACTTTGTTTTTAGTTTGCTTAGTTTCTTTTGCTTGGTTTTGTTTGCCTCTTTTAATCAAAAACTCCAAAAAAAATTAGTCTAGTTTGGTTTGCTTTCTCTTATAAAAAACACAAAAAAAATAGTTCCTACTCTCTAGCTGCTGCTGCTGTTTTTGGCTTGCTCCACTTTGCCAAAATGAACTCTGCTGAGAACACCAAGTTGTGTGACTTCACTAGCACAAACAACAATGATTTCCTTAACACTCCTATTGCTCCACCTGCTCTTGATGCTACCTTTTGTAGGGGTTCGTAGCATCGAAAACAAAAAATTTCTACCACATACAAACAAATAAGCCAAGATCTATCTACTAGATTGTAGCAACGAGCCGATAGAATAACTCACCCTCGAAGATTCCAAAGTGTTTAACGAGAGCGGATTCTCGTGGGTGATGTAGTCGTACTCTTGCCGATCTCAAGATCGTGTAGACGATCCTTCCGACGCTGCGTTCCGGCAGCGCTTCCGTAGTCGGTCACACGTTCGGTACTCGACGAAGACCTTCCTCTCCCTTGTTCCAGCAGGCAGCGGAGGTTGTAGCACTCTCCTCGCGATTCCGGCAGCACGACGGCGTGGTACCGGAAGTAGAGGGGAGATCTCGTAGGGCTTCACCTTAAGCCGGAGCGAGTATGGTGGACTATGAGAGAGGCCTCGGTGATCTAGGGTTTAGACGCACCAAGGAGAGAGGGCTAGGCCGGCGGCTAGGGCTTGGGGAAGCCCAAGTCGGCGGCTAGGGTTTTCCCTAGGCGGCGGCGGCTGCAGGAGGTGGTGGCGCCGGCGGCTTAGGGCTAGGGTTTGGAGAGGGCAAGGTGTAGGTCTTGGAGGGGCAGCCCTGCCCCTCCTTATATAGGTGGGAGGGCGCGGCCAAGGGGAGGGGAGTCCCTCCCCAACTCGGCCTCCTTGGCCGGCGGTGGAGGGAGAGGGAGTTCCTACCCAAGTAGGTTTCCTACTCTCCCTCCACCAAGCAAAATAGCCGTTTGACTTTTCAAATTGGCGTTTGACTTTTTCAAACTAGGATTTGATTTATCCCTTTATTTTTCTCAGCGATGACACCTAGTACATGATGCAACCATTCCAACTTGTTATGACACATTCATGTACCCTTCCCCTCCGGAGTGCCGGACATTCCGGAACCTTCTAGAACATTCCTGATGAAAACACCGGAACCATTCTCCAACCCCGAAACAGGACTTTCCTTATATGAATCTTATTCTCCAGACCATTCCGGATCTACTCGTGATATCCCGGATCCCATCCGAGACTCCGAACAACATTCGGTCTCTTACTCATCATTCCATAACTATTGAACAACGTCGAATCCTTAAGTGTGTCTCCCTACGGTTCGTGAATTATGCGGACATGATCGAGACACTTCTCCGAACAATAACCAATAGAGGAATCTGGAAATTCATATGGCTCCCACATATTTCTACGATTACTTTGCAATCGAATGAACCACTTACATACGATACCAATTTCCCTTTGTCTCATGATAGTTTACTTATCCGAGGTTTTGATCGTCGGTATCTCTGCATACCTAGTTCAACCTCGTTACTGATAAGTACTCTTTTCTCGTTCTCGTGATATGTGATCCCTTATGAGCCAGTCACATGCTTGCAAGCTAATTGGATGACATTCCACCGAGAGGGCCCAGAATATATCTATCCGTCATATGGATGGACAAATCCCACTCTTGATCCATGTGTCTCAACCAATACTTTCCGAACACTCAATGCCACCTTTATAGCCACCCAGTTACGGTGTGGTTTTTGATGTCATCAAAGCATCCTTCCGGTGATGGTGATAAGCATGATCTCATGGTCGAAGGAATTAGGTTACTATGTATCAGAAAGCATATAGCAATTGAACTATTAAAATGACTTGATCTTTATGCTACGCTTATCTTTAGGAGTATGTCCATCATATAATTCTCCTAACGATATGATCTTGTTGTTAATAACATCTCAATGTTCATGATAGGGAAACCACAATCATTTATTAATCAACAAGCTAGTATTATGAAGAGGCTTCACTAGGGACTTCAATTTGAGTTTACAAATCACACAATTATTAATGTTTCCTTGATAATACTATTATAGCATGAATGTAAACATTTATCATAAACACAAAGATATAGTAATAACTACATTTATTATTGCCTCTAGGGCATATCTCCAACACCTTTTATGAAATTAAGCCTGCTTTTTTGAATCTTGTGATGAGAGAGGAAATTTCTGGTGCTAGTTCTGATGATGCTGCATCCCATCTCAATAAATTTGTTGAACTTTGTGATATGCAAAAGTATAAGGATGTTGATGGAGATATTATTAAGCTCAAGTTGTTTCCTTTCTCCTTGAGAGGAAAAGCTAAAGAATGGTTGCTATCTTTGCCTAGAAATAGTATTGATTCTTGGACTAAGTGCAAAGATGCTTTTATTGGAAAGTACTACCCTCCTGCTAAGATTATATCTATGAGAAGTGATATTATGAAATTTAAACAACTTGATAATTAACATGTTGCTCAAGCTTGGGAAAGAATGAAATCTTTGGTTAAGAATTGTCCCACTCAAGGACTCACTGCTTGGATGATTATCCAGACTTTTTATGCAGGTTTGAACTTCTCTTCAAGAAACCTGTTGGATTCAGTTGCTGGAGGTAACTTTATGGGCATCACTTTGGGTGCTGCAATAAAACTCCTTGATAATATGATGGTTAACTACTCTGAATGACACACAGAGAGAGCTCCACATGGTAAGAAGGTAAATTCTATTGAAGAAACCTCCTCTTTGAGTGATAAGAATTATGTTATAATGGATATGCTTGTTAATGGGAAAGCTCCTTTAGATCCAAACAATGTTCCCCTGGCCTCTTTGGATGCCCAAGAAGATAAAGTTGATGTGAACTTCATTAGAAACAACAATTTCAACAACAATGCCTATGGGAATAATTTTGGTGGTAACAACAATTATAGGCCTTACCCTCCTAATAATGGCAATTCCTATGGAAACTCCTACAACAATGCTAGAAGTGCCCCCTCTGAACTTGAATTCATGCTCAGAGACTTTATTAGTAAACAAACTGCTTTCAACAAGACTATGGAGGAGAAACTTTTAACTGTTGAGAAGAATATTTCCTCTTTGTCTAAAGCACAGTCCTCCTTGATTAATAAAATGGCTGCTAAACCTGAAACCATGGAAAATACCTTTGCTGCTGCTTATGCCATACAAGTTACTATTAATGAAAATGTTAGACTGTTAGCTAAACTTCATGCTAAGTGGGAAAGGGAAGCTGAAATTGATAGAAACAATAGTGTGTGCACCATCACCACTAAACCACAAGAAGCCCCTATTTCTCCTCCTACAATGCCTAAGCCTAATGAGTCTACTACTAGTGATGCTAAGTTTGATTTTGATAAAGATGGTTGCAATATTTCTGAAGTGATTATGTTCTTGCAAAAACTTGCTAGAAGTCCTGATGCTAGTGATATGCATGTTGCTTTCACCAAACACATTACAGATGCCCTGGTTAAAATTAAGAAAGAGAAGCTAAAACACAAAGCTTCTATTCCTAGTGAAATGGATCGTATGGACACCTAGAGGGGGGGGTGAATAGGTGCTAACCAATTTTTAATACCTTTTCAATTTTAGGCTTGACACAAAGAAATTCTCTAGATATGCAACTACGAGAATTTCCCTATATGCAACCCTAACTACTAAGCATGTAAATAGAGGATCGAAGGAACCGTAGTGGAGCACGTAGAGACACAGGGATTTGTTTTACCGCAGTTCCTTCCTTGTTAAGCTAAGTACATCTGCGTTGGAGGGGTGGGCAGTTCTAAGACCACCACGCCACAATAGGCCTCACCTTATTCTCCGATGGATCTCGCCACGAGAGGCCTGATCCACCTTATCCACTATTGTATCCCTTCGAGGCGGGAACCGGTGCCTTTTACAACAATATCGGGGCACACACCCACAACCGAATTGGGGGCTCCCGAGATGACAACAAGCTACCACAAGAACAAGGTTTATCAAGATAAACAAAAACAAGGATCTAGGTATTTGCAAGAAATACTAGATCGGTGGTTCTCCAAATGAATGGAGAGAAGATGAAGCGCTTCATTGTAGTTGATGAAGATCGAGTCATCCTCCTTTGATTCCCCAATGGACGGAGCCTTTGGGTGTATCTAGGTGGAGTTCTCTCGGATGAAGATTGCACATTAGATCTGTTCTTTTTCGTGTAAATCAAGAGTTCTGGACAGAGGGGGGAGACAGGCTTAAATACCCCCTGCCCAGAACAAGTCATTGGAGAGATTTGGGGCGGACTATCCGCCCTGGGGAGAAAATCTGCCCCCATGACGGAAACTCCGGGGAAAACTCCGCCCCCTATACTGAGAGCGACGCAACCTTGACTTGAAGAAATTTCCAGTGGGGACGGATTATCCGCCCCCGCCAGGGGCGGACTATCCGCCCTTGGGAGAAAGTCCGCCCAAGAACCAGAAAGTCCGAGGGAAACTCCGCCCCCCCATAGAGAGCGACGCAGCCTTGACTTGAAGGAAAACCTCGAGGGGGCGGACAGTCCGCCCCCAAGCGGCGGACAATCCAGCTGGGCCAAAAAATCCGGCCACAAACTCCGCCCCCTCTCTAGGGGTCACGCACACTTGAAAGAGGGATGGGGCGGATTATCCGCCCCTGGGAGGGGCAGATTATCCGCCCCCAGAAAGCAGTTTCCTTCCCTTCTCAATGTATAGATCTGCAGCACTTCAACACACGTTAAATAATCCTTGATATTTTTATCTAACACACAAAACACTAGGGATTATGAAATGTTCTTTCAATTCCCCCCTTTTTGGTGTTAGATGACAATATTAGGATTTGCAAACGACTACCAATGACACCCTTAAAATAAATGAAAGAGGCTCCCCCTAGATGTGTGCATATTAAAATTTACCTTTGAAACACACATGCACACACTAGATAAAACACAACTTTCATAGCAAGAACAATTAAAACCAGATGGGTTGGTAAACGAGATCATACCACCGGGATGTGAATATTGCCAAATAAACTAATGAGATTGCACATCCCAGAAAATTGACGCATACATAAAATAATCCCATGATTCCATATGTCATCAACTAGAATGCCAGACTCCACAGATAAATCCAGAATTCCATGATAGTAGGTCCACAATAGAAATCCAGAATGCCATAGGACCATACATAATAAGTCACGACAGAGTCTCACAATAAGCAAGCAACCAATAGCAAATAGCAAATAAGTTCACGCTAAAGGGGCACAAGTAAAACGAATGAATGGAAAAGCAAGTGCTTGTGCCCGACCCATGACCCATGAAAATCCGGTGACCTAATAGAACTACTTCTCCCCCTTTGGCATCGAAACGCCAAAAAGGAAGAAGAGAGATGCTAACGCCCCAGAAGATCACTCCTCCTCTTCCTCGTCGTAGTCGTCCCCGTCCCCTTCCTCTTCGTCATACTCATCATCATCGTCATCAGCTGGAGGAGTGGGTTCCCTCGGAGGTGGAGCAAACAGGCAACTCTCAAGCTCACCATAGTTGATCCCTGAAGTGTTCCACTGAGCATACGGTTCCGGAGCAGTGGGAGGAGGTGGAGGGCTAGTGGCACCAGAAACATGGTGAAGTATGAGCTGCTGAGTGTGATCCCTCGCATGGTCCCTGCGGTATGCCTCATACTGCCCCTTGTGTGTGTCAACACCCATGCAAAGAATGTGCCGCTGGAACCACGTGAGCTGTTTAACCTCGCGTGCTATTGGGGACACGGCAGAACGATGACCACTAGCCCGAGCATCACACATAAAGGACTCAGGGGCAGTGGAGGGTGAGAGGTCTTCTAAGCTTTGTTGTAAATTTTCTTTGACTTGTGCACACCATCCAAACCAGTGCCAAAATCCTCATGGGGCAGCATATGCTTGATGAGCATCATGATAAATGGAGCATATGGAATGGAGAGCCTGTTGAGCATCGCATCGGTCATCTCATGATAAATGAAATCCATCACATCCAACTTGTATCCTGTAGATGAGCCAGCATTGGTGGCACACTCATGAGCAAAGTCCAGAAGAGGAACCAGGTGACCGTGGATCTTGTCATTGTTGCCTCCACTGGGAGTAATGCTATCCCGAAACATGCCTACAAGGGTGGCATACAGTGGTGAAAGTCCAGCGAAGGTACCAACAACGCCATTGGGCGACAAACATGGAGCAAGCACAATATCCTTGGATGGCCTGAGCGGAGAGATAATGCGGTGTCCTGAAAGGGTGTCCCGCCCGTGAAAAGCATAGCCAAGAACCTGACCAAAGGTGCATAAATCAGACTGGATCATTGATGTTCCCGTCATCCACTTCATAGTACGAAGCTCATCGCCGCAGATAACCAGAGTGGAGAAAAACTGCTTCACAATCTTGGAATCATAGTGGCACTGCAGAGTCATAAGAGTATGAAGCCCCATCTTGTTTGTCACATCCAAAGCTTCACGAAGGCGAGCCTTTGATTGAGCCTCAGTCATTTTCAGAGGGTGCATGGGGCGAATCTTGAGAGGAACATAGACATCATCATGGATATACCGAAAATGAGAGCACCAAAACATAGAATCCTCTGGCTCACCATCACTGTCAACATCTGCATAAAAATCCGTCTGACGCATGGATGAGTAATCAGTTCTGTCCATGGCCTTGTAGTTAGGCCGAGCTTCCTTGCCTTTACCCTTGCCCTTGCGAGATGCAACCCGCTTGGCTTTCCTTGCTGCCTCTGCCATCTGTTCAGCTTCTCTGGCTAACCTGCGAACCTCGGTTTCGTCAACAAATGAGCCCTCTGCAGTGGGCCTGAGATAACGGGAACGAGGACGACGCTTGTATGTCTTAGGAGGACGAGAGCCACCTGTGAAAAGCATGGAGAGGTAGCATGGGGATAAGCGCAGACACAAGTCCAGGAGACATGGTAGAACGAGTAAGAAAAAATTCCATGAGCCAGAAGAGTGCATGGGAGAAAATCAGAACCAAACCAGACCAGACACGTTGTCTCCAGGCCGGACTTTCTGGCCATGGGGGCGGATATCCGCCCCCTGTCAAATTTTTTCTGGTTTGGCCCAGATTTACCACGGCAACACAGATCGGGCACACGGGATGTATTTCTACGGATTCTAACATGCACGGGAAAAACACCAAGTATCATCTACCACGAGATTTCCACCACAACAATGAATCTCAAGCAAAAGAGATGGATGAGGGAGTTACCCTCACTCATTGGAGGAAGAGCTCGGAGGAGAAGGTACCCGGAGGCGTGAGGAAGAAGATCCGGGGAGGGCCCGGAGAATCCGGTGGTTGAATCGAGTCCGGGGAGGGGCGGAAGCTCCAGCGGCGGCTGGGGGCTGAGGGAGGGTTGGGGGAGGACGGGCTGCTCTGTTTGAGCCTGCCCTCCCCGACCCTGCCTATAACAGGCGGATTTCGCCCGGGGCGGATTATCCGCCCCACTTAGGGCGGATAGTCCGCCCCCTCTGAAAGTTCTGTTAAGTACAGATTCAGGCCGGAGAAACCTTGCAAAACCCCTCGATGGTGTATTGAGGACTTGTGTGCAAGAATAGATAGTTCAAGGAGGGAAAGAAAGGCTTGGGTTTAGAGCAAAAAACTGAGATGGTACTACACACCCAAATTTGCAAGAATCAAATCAAACAAAAGCCAAAGTTGAGTGTGTTTTCCATAAGAACAAAAGATATGCAAGAAAATCCAAAGAGAGCCATTAGAAACCAACTCTTCTCTAGGAAGAGGGCGGTGGCCGAAGCCACCATGTTGGAGCGCATGGCATGACACCGCGAAGATGTATCTTGAGTTCAAAACCAATGCCCATCGATGACCCACATATCTGTCACATCCCAAGATTTTCCAAATCTTGTAATGTGAAAAATAAATGAATAAAATAAAACTTTGTTTGATTTTCAGGGCCAGAAGAAACTTTTTGAATTCCAATAGGAATCTTCAAACCTATTTTGAACAATTAAATCCTAAAGGGATTTAAAAACATAAACCAATTAACAAAGGAAAATAAAATATTTTGGAAATACTATTTTGGATCTTTAAATAAAGAGTTTTGGTTTTCAAAAGAAAAGGTAGATATTTTAAATAAAGATTACTTTATAAAAGCCAAATTAAACCTTGGCCAAGATTTTGAAACAAAAGGGTTTGCTTTGATTAAAAGAGTAAAGGTTTGATTGATTTTAGTGAAGATTGTTTGATTAGGATTACAAAGTCAACAACCAACATCTGCCTGTGGCACTTTGAAGATGAAGGACCCATACTTATAGTTATTCCGCTGCAATGTAATGTAATAGCCAAATGAGCTATGTAATGATGTAATAAAATTATGTTATTCCTGGTTATAAAGTTATATTATGACCTTTGTTTCTTGATATTACATCTAAACTGTGGCCTGTCACATCCCAAGATTTTCCAAATCTTGTAATGTGAAAAATAAATGAATAAAATAAAACTTTGTTTGATTTTCAGGGCCAGAAGAAACTTTTTGAATTGAATTGGGACTTCAAACCCATTTGAATTAAATAAAATCCTAAAGGGATTTAAAGAGTTAAACATTTAATAAAAGGAAAGTAAAATATTTTTGAATTGCTATTTTTGGTCTTTGAAATAAAAGGATTTTAAATAAAATAGAAGTTTTATAAATAAAGATTATTTTGTAAAGCCAAATTAAACCTTGGCCAAGCTTTGGAATTAAAACATTTTGTTTTGAATAAAAATAGCAAAGGTTTATTTAAATGAATTAATAAGGATTTAATATCCAATTTTATTTAAATAAAAGGAGTTACCATTTTAAATGAAACATCAAACTTATTAAATTATTTTAAATAAGTTTTCCAAATATATTATATTCTCAAATAAAAACCTACTGAAGTGTTTTGACTTTATTTTAGATTTCAAAATAAATATCTTAATAAAACAAATCCTATTTGATTTAATAATGAAAGTCTATTATATTTAATTAATAATGGACCCTAAAATAAAAGGTTATTCTGTTTTAAACAAGTTTCCAAGTATTCATTATTTCCAAATAAAACCTACTAAATTGGTTTTGAAAATATTTGGATTTCAAATAGAAATTTTAGTAAATAAATCAAAACCCTATTTGATTAATAAACCATGACCCATTTTATTTAATTAATGAATGGAACATAAAAATATTTAAAACATTATTTCAAATTGGACTTTGGTTTATGTTGATAAACAGAACCAAAAACTCATTATAAGTTTGAATTGTTTGAATGGTTTGAGTGAATGAATAATTGATTCAAATTCAAAACAGAAAAATAGAAATAGAAAAGGAAAAAGAATTCAGAAGGAAAAAAATATGGAAACAGACTGGCCCAGCTGCCCCAGCCCAACAGCCCACCTAGCCCACCTCACCCTCGAACCGTTTTTCTTCACCACAGAAGAAACCCGCACCCTCACTGACTGGTGGACCCTATTCCCACTCTCACTCACTCGCTGACGCCGGCCCCCACTGCCACCTCACCATCTTCTTCACCCACGCGAGGACCGCGCCCTCCCCCGGCCGTTTCCTGCCGTTAACTCCTCGGAGTAAATTACCGGTAAATGCTCGACGATTAATCCCCGCGACCACGCCAGTTAAATCACCTCCCTCACCTCTTTCATTTCCCTCAAACCCCGCTTCCCCGGAGCCACCAGGCTGTTCCGAATCTCTTCTGCACCGCCGCCGTCTCCGACGAGGTTCTCGGCAAATTCCGGCAGCACTGCATCGCCCCTTGACTCCCCGAGCAAGCAGGCACGTTCGCCAGACTCTGGAGCACCGCTCTGTGGCCTCAGCTCGCCCGCGGGTGACATGCAGCCTCGACTCTGACCATGTCTGAGCGCCACCGACGATAAACCCAAACTCCGGTGAGCTCTAGCACTCGACTCCGTGCGCGCCTTGATCAGTGAATCATGCCGTTTGATTAGTCTGTGTCTTCTGCATCTCCAGGTGCTCACAAATCACTCGCGCGTGGCCTGCAACCTCGCCCCCTTCGACGACTGACCACACCCGAGGCGCAGCTCCACTCGAGCAATCAAGCCCACACCAGTGCGCCCCTAGACAAGACGACACCTCCTTGAGCTTCCCCAGGCCTCTGAGAATGCGGTGAGTACCTTCCCAGCCACCCTCGCTTCCTGTATCGCCGGCGCCGTCATCGTCTGGCCGCTCCGCCGCCAGCCACCGTCGCAGCGCCGCTAGTTTAAGGACAAACTCACAGCAGCCGTTCGATCTTGATCCGGTGGATAGGATAGAAAGTAGAACGAAGCGGTAAGAGCACACCTGAGCCGCGCGATGTCAATTAAATCCAACGACCAGCGTCGCCTGATCCTGCGAACCGGTACCAGCGGATAGGAGAGTGCCGCGTGTCACCAGAAGTTTGGAAAATAAAATTTGAACCTGATTAGAATGCAAATTTGTAATTACTGTAACTTTCAAACCACACGTCCAAAAAATACAAACTTTATATCATTGGAATCAGTAGAACAAGCACTAACCAACCATGCCCTTGGTTTAGTAAATAGTTGTTGGAGATATGCCCTAGAGGCAATAATAAATATAGTTATTATTATATCTTTGTGTTTATGATAAATGTTTACATTCATGCTATAATAGTATTAACAAGGAAACATTGATACTTGTGTGATTTGTAAACTTAATTTGAAGTCCCTAGTATAGCCTCTATACTTCACTAGCTTGTTGGTTGATAGATGATTGTGGTTTCCCTATCATGAACATTGAGATGATATCAACAACAAGATCATATCGTTAGGAGAATGATATGGTGGACATACTCCTATAGATAAGCGTAGCATAAAGATCAAGTCATTTCAATAGTTCAATTGCTATATGCTTTCTGATACATAGTAACCTAATTCCTTCGACCATGAGATCATGCATATCACCTTTACCGGATGGATGCTTTGATGACATCAAACACCACACCGTAACTGGGTGGCTATAAAGGAGGCATTGAGTGTTCGGAAAGTTTTGGTTGAGACACATGGATCAAGAGTGGGATTTGTCCATCCATATGACGGATAGATATACTCTGGGCCCTATCGGTGGAATGTCATTCAATTAGCTTGCAAGCATGTGACTGGCTCACAAGGGATCACATATCACGGGAACGAGAAAAGAGTACTTATCGGTAACGAGGTTGAACTAGGTATGCAGAGATACCGACGATCATAACCTCGGATAAGTAAACTATCGTGAGACAAAGGGAAATTGGTATCGTATGTAAGTGGTTCATTCGATCGCAATGTAATCGTAGAAATATGTGGGAGCCATATGAATTTCCAGATTCCTCTATTGGTTATTGTTCGGAGAAGTGTCTCGATCATGTCCGCATAATTCACGAACCGTAGGGAGACACACTTAAGGATTCGACGTTGTTTTGAGTAGTTATGGTATTATGAGAACGAGACCGAATGTTGTTCGGAGTCTCGGATGGGATCCGGGATATCACGAGGTGATCCGGAATGGTCCGGATAATAAGATTCATATAAGGAAAGTCCCGTTTCGGAGTTCGGGAATGATTCCGGTGTTTTCATCGGGAATGTTCTAGAAGGTTCCGGATTGTCCGGCACTCCGGGGGGGAGGGGTACATGAATGTGTCATTACATATTGGAATGATTGCATCATGTAATAAGTGTTCTTTCTGTTCCAAATAAAGTATTAAATTGAATCCTAAAACAGAAAAGTCAAATGTCCAGTTTGAAAGTCAAACGGCTAAAACAAGAAACTGTGGGAAACAAGCAAGAGGTGGTTGGAACCGACTTGGGGGAGGAGTCCCTCCAAGCCGGCGCGCCAACCAAGGACGACTTGGGGAGGGACTCCCCTCCCCTTGGCCGCCTCCTCCACCCATAAAAGGAGGGGCAGGGCCTCCTCCTCTAAACACACAAGTTCCTATCCTCTAATCTCTGGTTTAGAGCCGTTTTGGTTTAGAGCTTCTAATTGCCCTAGCCTTCGGTTTAGAGCCTTCTAATTGGTGTGTCTAATCCCTAGACCACTAATAGTACTCTCTCATACTCCACCATACTCTCTCCGGCTTAAGGCGAAGCCCTGCGGGATCTCCCCTCTACTTCCGGTACCACGCCGTTGTGCTGCCGGAATCGCGAGGAGAGTGCTACAACCTCCGCTGCCTGCTGGAACAAGGGAGAGGAAGGTCTTCGTCGAGTACCGAACGTGTGACCGACTGCGGGAGCGCTGCCGGAACGCAGCGCCGGAAGGATCGTCTACACGATCTTGAGATCGGAAAGAGTACGACTACATCACCCACGAGAATCCGCTCTCGTTAAACACTTTGGAATCTTTGAGGGTAAGTTATTCCATCGACTCGTTGCTACAATCTAGTAGATAGATCTTTGCTTGTTTGTTTGTATGCGATAGAAAATTTTTGTTTTCCATGCTACGAACCCCTACAGTGGTATCAGAGCCGTGTCTATATGTAGATCTGTTGCACGAGTAGAACACAATGGTCATTGTGGGCGTTGATGCTTTTATTGTCGATTGCTTCTTGTGTACTTTGCATCTTGCGGTATGTTGGGATGAAGCGGCCCGGGCTAACCTTACATGACATCGTTCATGAGACTTGCTCCACGCTTGACATGCAACTTGTATTGCATAAGTGGCTTTGCGGGTGTCTGTTTCTCCTAGCATAGTTAAGATCCAATTTACAACGGGTGATTAACAATACTAGTATCAATGTTGTGGTTCTTGTTCGTAAGTTAGAACGACACTTATTGAAAGCCCCAAACCACGTAAAATATGCAAAGAAAGTAGAGGCGTCTAACTTTGTTTTGCAGGGGTGTGCAGTGATGTGATATCGCCATGATTGTGATTATATTTGATGTATGCAATGTTCCTTATTGTAAGTTGGCAACCGGCAGGAGCCATATGGTTGTCTTTAATTTATGTTAAGACCCGCGTGTCTATTCAAAGTAGTTGTAATAGTTGAAGCCGTTGGACGACAACCATGGAGAGGCGTCATTGACCTTGATGCAATGCCGGTGATGATGGAGATCATGTTCGTGGTTGAAGATAGAGATCGGAAGCACGAAGGAGAAAGGCCATATCATATCACATATATATATATTGAATTGCATGTGATGTTAATCCTTTATGCATCTTGTATTGCTTAGTAGATGACGGTAGCATTATAAGATGATCCCTCATGCACATGAATTTCAAGTCATAGAGTGTTCACCCTTAGTTAGCACCGTTGCTAAAGCTTGTTGTTTCGAAGCACCACGTGATGATCGGGTGTGTTAGATTCCGCAAGTGTATACAACGTGAGCAAGCCAGATTTGCTCATGCAGAAACTAAGGTTTGATCTTGACGGGCCTAGCATGTACAGACATGGTCTCGGAACACGGATCACCGAAAGGTAAAGCATGAATCATATAGTAGATATGATGAACATGTCGATTGTTCGCCATTAAAACTATATCAACTCTCGTGATGATCGGTGTTGATGTAGTGGATTTGGTTCGTGTGATCACTAAAACAATGTGAGGGATATTGTTTTGAGTGGGAGTTCACCTAGATTAACTTTATTAATTAATTTGAACTCAATTTGTCATAAACTTAGTCTAAACTATTGCAAATATGTTGTAGATCAATGGCAACCCCTACCATCAATTTTAATGCGTTCCTAGAGAAAGAAAAGTTGAAAAACAATGGAAGCAACTTCGCGGATTGGTTCCGCAATTTGAGGATTGTCCTCACAGCTGGTAATTTGACCTATGTGCTGGATGCACCGCTGGGTGACCCACCTGCAGATGATTCTCCCGATGAAGTAAAGAATGTTTACCTCGCTCGGAAGAATCAGTACTCCATAGTTCAGTGTGCTATCTTGTATGGTTTGGAATCGGAGCTTCAGAAAAGGTTTGAGGATTCAAACCCATATGATATTGTCGAGGATCTCAAATTGATTTTTGAGACTCATGCGGCAATTGAAAGCTATGAGGCTTCTGAAAAGTTCTTTAACTGCAAGATGGAAGAGGGCAGCTCCGTCAGTGAGCATGTGCTTAAGATGTCTGGGCACGCAAACAAACTTCAAAGCTTGGGTATAGTGATTCCTAATGCTTTGGGGATTTACCGTGTCCTCCAATCACTACCACCAAGTTACAAGAACTTTGTGATGAACTACAACATGCAGAACATGAATAAGACGTTGCCAGAACTCTTTGCCATGTTGAAATCTGCAGAAGTGGAGATCAAGAAAGAGCACCAAGTGTTGTTGGTCAATAAGACCACCAAATTCAAGAAAGGCAAGTCTAAGCAAAAGGGACACTTCAAGAAGGGTGGTAAGAAAGTTACCACGCCAGCGAAGAAGACCATGGCTGGACCTAAGCCTGATACTGAGTGCTTTTACTGCAAGGGAGAAGGTCACTGGAAGCGGAATTGCCCAAAGTACTTGGCGGATTTGAAGAACGGCAACATCAAGAAGAAAGGTATATCTGATATACATGTTATTGATGTGTATCTCACTAGTACTCGTAGTAGTGCCTGGGTATTTGATACTGGTTCGGTTGCTCATATTTGTAACTCGAAACAGGTGCTGCAGAATAAACGGAAGCTAGCGAAGAACGAGGTGACGATGCGCGTGGGAAATGGATCAAAGGTTGATGTGATCGCGGTCGGCACGCTACCCCTTCAACTACCATCGGGATTAGTTTTATACTTAAATAATTGTTATTTGGTGCCTGCGTTGAGCATGAACATTATATCGGGATCTTGTTTATTGCGAGACGGTTACTTGTTTAAGTCCGAGAATAATGGTTGTTCGATTTATATGAGTAATATGTTTTATGCACATGCACCTTTGATAGATGGTCTATTCTTATTGAATCTCGATAGTGTAAATACACATATCAACAACATTGAGGCTAAACGTTTGAAATCAAGCGATAATTCGACCTATATGTGGCACTATCGTCTTGGTCACATTGGAGTGAAACGTATGAAGAAACTCCATTCCGATGGACTTCTTGAATCACTTGATTTTGAATCACTTGAAAGATGCGAAGCATGTCTGATGGGAAAAATGACTAAGACTCCATTTTCTGGTATGATGGAGCGAGCTACGGACTTATTGGAAATCATACATACCGATGTGTGTGGTCCAATGAGTGTAGCATCGTGCGGTGGTTATCGTTATGTTCTTACCTTCACGGATGACTTAAGTAGATATGGGTATATCTATTTCATGAAACATAAGTCCGAAACTTTTGAGAAGTTTAAGGAGTTTCAAAGTGAGGTAGAGAATCAACGTAACAAGAAGATTAAATTTCTACGTTCTGATCGTGGAGGTGAATATCTAAGTTACGAGTTTGGCGAGCATTTGAAGAAATGCGGAATACTTTCACAATTGACACCGCCAGGAACACCACAGTGTAATGGTGTGTCCGAACGTCGTAATCGAACTCTCTTAGATATGGTTCGTTCTATGATGTCACTTACAGATTTACCGCTATCATTTTGGGGTTATGCATTAGAAACAACCGCATTCACTTTAAATAGGGCACCATCTAAATCCGTTGAAATGACACCGTATGAATTATGGTTTGGAAAGAAACCTAAATTGTTGTTCCTTAAAGTTTGGGGATGCGAAGCCTATGTAAAGAAGTTACAGCCGGACAAGCTTGAACCCAAAGCGGAAAAAAGGCGTCTTCATAGGATACCCGAAGGAAACTATTGGGTATACCTTCTATCATAGATCCGAAGGCAAAATCTTCGTTGCCAAGAATGGATCCTTTCTAGAGAAGGAATTTCTCTCGAAAGAAGTGACTGGAAGGAAAGTAGAACTCGACGAGGTTGTCGAACCTTCTCTCAAAATTGCGAGTAGCACAGCACCGGAAGAAGTTCCTGTGGTGCCTGCACCAATAAGAGAGGAAGCTAATGATGGTGATCATGAAACTTCGGTTGAAGTTACTACAGAGCCTGGAAGGTCAACGAGAACTCGTACCACTCCAGATTGGTATGATTCCGTTATGAATGTCATGTTGGTGGACAACACCGATGACCCCGAGACATATGAGGAAGCGATGATGAGCCCAGATTCCAATAAATGGCAAGAAGCCATGAAATCCGAGATTGGATCCATGTACGAAAACCAAGTATGGAGTTTGGTGGACTTACCGGATGGCCGGAAGGCTGTCGAGAACAAATGGATTTTCAAGAAGAAAACAGATGCTGATGGTAATGTAACTGTCTATAAAGCTCGACTTGTCGCAAAAGGGTTTCGACAAATTCAAGGAGTTGACTACGATGAGACTTTCTCACCAGTAGCGAAGCTAAAGTCTGTGAGGATTATGTTAGCGATCGCTGCATATTATGATTATGAGATATGGCAGATGGATGTCAAAACAGCATTCCTCAATGGAGACATTGATGAAGAGTTGTATATGAGGCAACCCAAAGGTTTTGTCGATCCTAAAGATGCTAACAAGGTATGCAAACTTCAACGATCCATCTATGGATTGAAGCAAGCGTCCCGAAGTTGGAATCAACGTTTTGATAAGGTAATCAAAAGTTTTGGTTTTATACAAACTTATGGAGAAGCTTGTATTTACAAGAAAGTGAGTGGGAGCTCTGTAGCATTCTTAATACTATATGTGGATGACATATTGTTGATTTGGAATGATGTAGACCTTCTTAATAGTGTCAAAGAATATTTGAATAATAGTTTTTCAATGAAGGATCTTGGCGAAGCAGCTTACATATTAGGCATAAAGATTTATAGAGATAGATCGAAATGCCAAATATCATTGTCACAAAGTACATATTTGGACAAAGTTCTAAAGAGGTTTGGAATGGAAGAAAGCAAGAAAGGGTTCTTGCCCATGTTGCCCAATACGACCTTGAGTAAAACTCAAAGTCCGACATCGGCAGAAGATAGAGAAAGGATGAGTAAGACTCCCTATGCCTCAGCCATAGGATCTCTAATGTATGCCATGCTATGTACTAGACCCGACATTGCATATGCTGTTAGTTTAACTAGCAGATATCAAAGTGATCCAGGAGTGGATCATTGGACAGCGGTCAAAAACATCCTTAAGTACTTGAGAAGAACTAAGGATATGGTTCTTTCTTATGGAGGTGATGAACAACTCGTTGTTAACGGTTACACCGATGCTAGTTGGAACACCGATCCGGATGATTCTAAATCACAATCCGGATACGTATTTATTTTGAATGGTGCAGCAGTTAGCTGGAGGAGTGCAAAGCAAAGCGTTGTGGCGAGATCTTCAACTGAATCGGAATACATGGCTGCTTCGGAGGCTTCACAAGAAGCGATATGGATGAAAGAGTTCATTACAGAGCTGGGTGTGGTTCCTAGTGCGCTGGACCCAATGTCTATCTACTGTGATAACATGGGCGCCATAGCCAATGCGCAAGAACCAAGGCACACAAGAAGCTGAAGCACATCAAGCTACGTTTTCACGCTATTCGAGAACATATCCAGGATGGGGATATAAAGATTTGCAAAGTACACACAGATCTGAATGTGGCGGATCCGTTGACTAAACCTCTCCCGAGGGCAAAACATGACCAACACCAAACTGCCATGGGTGTTCGGTATATTACCATGTAATCTAGATTAGATGACTCTAGTGCAAGTGGGAGACCGTTGGAGATATGCCCTAGAGGCAATAATAAATGTAGTTATTATTATATCTTTGTGTTTATGATAAATGTTTACATTCATGCTATAATAGTATTAACAAGGAAACATTGATACTTGTGTGATTTGTAAACTTAATTTGAAGTCCCTAGTATAGCCTCTATACTTCACTAGCTTGTTGGTTGATAGATGATTGTGGTTTCCCTATCATGAACATTGAGATGATATCAACAACAAGATCATATCGTTAGGAGAATGATATGGTGGACATACTCCTATAGATAAGCGTAGCATAAAGATCAAGTCATTTCAATAGTTCAATTGCTATATGCTTTCTGATACATAGTAACCTAATTCCTTCAACCATGAGATCATGCATATCACCTTTATCGGATGGATGCTTTGATGACATCAAACACCACACCGTAACTGGGTGGCTATAAAGGTGGCATTCAGTGTTCGGAAAGTTTTGGTTGAGACACATGGATCAAGAGTGGGATTTGTCCATCCATATGACGGATAGATATACTCTGGGCCCTATCGGTGGAATGTCATCCAATTAGCTTGCAAGCATGTGACTGGATCACAAGGGATCACATATCACGGGAACGAGAAAAGAGTACTTATCGGTAACGAGGTTGAACTAGGTATGCAGAGATACCGACGATCATAACCTCGGATAAGTAAACTATCGTGAGACAAAGGGAAATTGGTATCGTATGTAAGTGGTTCATTCGATCGCAATGTAATCGTAGAAATATGTGGGAGCCATATGAATTTCTAGATTCCTCTATTGGTTATTGTTCGGAGAAGTGTCTCGATCATGTCCGCATAATTCACGAACCGTAGGGAGACACACTTAAGGATTCGACGTTGTTTTGAGTAGTTATGGTATTATGAGAAAGAGACCGAATGTTGTTCGGAGTCTCGGATAGGATCCGGGATATCACGAGGTGATCCGGAATGGTCCGAAGAATAAGATTCATATAAGGAAAGTCCCGTTTCGGAGTTCGGGAATGATTCCGGTGTTTTCATCGGGAATGTTCTAGAAGGTTCCGGATTGTCCGGCACTCCGGGGGGGAGGGGTACATGAATGTGTCATTACATATTGGAATGATTGCATCATGTACTAAGTGTTCTTGCTGTTCCAAATAAAGGATTAAATTGAATCCTAAAACAGAAAAGTCAAATGTCCAGTTTGAAAGTCAAACGGCTAAAACAAGAAACTGTGGGAAACAAGCAAGAGGTGGTTGGAACCGACTTGGGGGAGGAGTCCCTCCAAGCCGGCGCGCCAACCAAGGCCGACTTGGGGAGGGACTCCCCTCCCCTTGGCCGCCTCCTCCACCCATAAAAGGAGGGGCAGGGCCTCCTCCTCTAAACACACAAGTTCCTATCCTCTAATCTCCGGTTTAGAGTCGTTTTGGTTTAGAGCTTCTAATTGCCCTAGACTTCGGTTTAGAGCCTTCTAATTGGTGTGTCTAATCCCTAGACCACTAATAGTAATCTCTCATACTCCACCATACTCTCTCCGGCTTAAGGCGAAGCCCTGCAGGATCTCCCCTCTACTTCCGGTACCACGCCGTTGTGCTGCCGGAATCGCGAGGAGAGTGCTACAACCTCCGCTGCCTGCTGGAACAAGGGAGAGGAAGGTCTTCGTCGAGTACCGAACGTGTGACCGACTGCGGGAGCGCTACCGGAACGCAGCGCCGGAAGGATCGTCTACACGATCTTGAGATCGGAAAGAGTACGACTACATCACCCACGAGAATCCGCTCTCGTTAAACACTTTGGAATCTTCGAGGGTAAGTTATTCCATCGACTCGTTGCTACAATCTAGTAGATAGATCTTGGCTTGTTTGTTTGTATGCGATAGAAAATTTTTGTTTTCCATGCTACGAACCCCTACAATAGTATCTGTTAATTTACTTGTTTTTGCAGATTCATTTGTGTGCTTGTTTAGATTAGAAAAATTGTTTAAAAATGATTTTAGGATTAAAACTTTTGCAAAATGGTTTTTTGTGACCTTACTAACCCTAGGAACCAACCCATGGTTTGGAAAATGAATTTTGAAAAGTTTAGAATGGATTAATTAGTTTAGTCCATTTCTAGCCAAATAAAACTATTGTTTTGTTATGAAAATGGTTTTGAGAAAAAAACTTTAGAGGAAATGTTTTGGACCAAACCTACTGACCAAAAACACCAAGTTTTAAGAAACAACAACTTAATTGGTGAAACCACTTAAGGTTGTGGTATTGAGAAAAATGTTTTTCACCACATAAAATGATGAAAGGATTTGAAAATGGTTTATGGATAAAACCCAATTGCAAATGACTTTTCCATTTTGGTAAATGACCAATTTGGAACTTACAAAGTTTAGAAGCCTAATGGAGACCATCCTTGCAATAGAACCAACCTTTGCATGCTTATGCATGACTTAGATTCCATTACTTTGTGTGTGAAAAATTGTTTATTTGACTTTGGTTTGGAATGTGAATTGAATTTGTGTTTGATTGATTGACTTGTAGTGAAGTGTGAGACTAGCAAGATCAAGGAGTGAACCACCATTCCCTACCAAAAAGGCAAGTGATGCTTCATACTCTTTGTCCCATTACTTTCACTATGCACTAGTGATTTTCTCTAAGTAAAACTTGCATGCATTTTGCTAAGTGTAAACCTTACTATAGTAAAACTAGTAGATGAAACCTTAGTGGAAATATTCCTAAGTTAAGATTCCTATTACTATCAAGATTAGCCTAGCTACTAGAAAACATGGGTGGAATATATATTCACACTATGGAAAAATATTCTAAGTCTGAGGACTTGGTTTTTGTTTAATAAAACAACTAAGTTAATGAATCACCTGGGTGGAATGGTAATTGCTTGGTGGTTTTTGGTTGAGTGGTTCACAAGGCCCATGTTTATGGTTGACCTTGTGTATCTCACTTGTGGATGGCCACCCAGGAACAAAGAGATTTGAGATGTCAAATGTTGAGAAGCTTCAAGTGCAACCACTTGGCAATATGGGCTCTGCCATGATCATATAGGTTGCAAGAACTTAGCCATATGGACAGTGGGTGGTAGTGTTTGATAGGTTGGAGCGCGTCCATTTTGGTCTAAGGGAAGGCTTCTGAAAGATCTTGTCTTGGGAAACCAAGTCTTGTGGGGAAAGTGCACCACCTCTGCAGAGTGTAAAATCTAAGTACTTAGCCATGTCCCTGGTAAAGGACAATTTGAGCATCAAGACATGGAAGCAATCAAGAATCTCATCATTCAAATTTCTAAGATAAAAACTTGTGGTTTGAAAAAGGGTTGTTTGAAATCTTCAATCTTTGATTGAGAGATGCCTTGTAAAGGATCTTCAATCTTTGATTGAGAAAAATGATTTTGTCAAAGTAAAACTTAGTATTTTCAAATGTTAAGGAAAAATATATTTTGAGCAATGCAAGCCTCAACTCCACTTAGCCAAATGCATATAGATGTTAGACTACACTATACTACCATAGTATCACTTGCCAATACAATTCAAATGTATTGACCCTTGTGGCTGTAACTTGTATGTTGCAGGTTTGATTGTTTTTTTAGTGAAGATTGATTGATTAGGATTACAAAGTCTACAACCAACATCTGGCTGTGGCACTTTGAAGATGAAGGACCCCATGACTATAGTTATTCCGCTGCAATGTAATGTAATAGCCAAATGAGCTATGTATGATGTAATAAAATTATGTTATTCCTGGTTATAAAGTTATATTATGACCTTTGTTTCTTGATATTACATCTTAACTGTGGATGCTAGCTATTGATCCAGGGACTAGCATTGTAAACACAGGGGTCTCTATCTTATTAAAGATTGGGACCTCTACAGATGGTATCAGAGCATTGTGTTGCCTGTAGGATTTGTAAACCTAGGATTGGACAAAAACCCTTAGAAAAATTGGAGTTGTATTTGTTCCAAAACTTATTTAATTACAAACACTTGTAAACTCTTTCCTCAACCATTTTGGTTTCAACTCTACATCTCTTCTACTTCAACTTGATGGAAAAGCCTATTCCATGGCCCAAGACTACACCATGTACAAAGGACTTTTTCAAAACCTTCAACTCTAATGACTTCAACTTCTTCAACTCTAGTGACTTCAACGTCTTCAGCATGTTCACCAAGGACTTCCAACTTGGATACCACTAAGGACTACAAGTGAGACAAGAAATCTTGCCCAAGACTTGAAGACTAAGGAAACACAATTAGAAGGAACCATCATCACCTTTGAAGTTTTATGACCAAGAGTTTTTCTCAAGGAAACCATGATCTCATACAAGAAGAATCATGAAGGAAGGAAAAATCCCAAGTAAACCCTATAGATGGACCACCATATTTTAGTTAAGACAAAACCACCAACTTATGTGGTGTAACAAAAAATATTTTGTTGCCTAAGAATGTGCTTGAACTTTGTTGTTTGAGTGCAAAGTTGTTTGTGAATGTTTGGTTTGTGATTGCATGCATATTTCTTGTGTGAATTGTGATGTGTGTGATTAGAAGTAATTCCTTAGAAATATCTTGCCTATTCTAATCTCCCTTCAACCCAAACAGATGACTTCTCCAAGAAATTCCAACATCAAGGTTGATGACAACAACAACAACCAAGAGGACAACATGAAAGAACTTATAGCAACCCAAAACCAGTTGAGCCAAGAGACAACTCAGCTTTTAGCCAACAACAATGGACTAGACCCAGCCATACAAAGGATTTTGAAACTTCAATCCCAATTGTTGCAAGGATTGGTTACTCAAATGATCAACATGGGAGAAAACTTTTCCCAAAGAGCTAATGACAACAAGGATGACAAAGATGTTAATCTAGAAGGAACCCAAGTTAGCAATACTTGTGGAGACAAGGATCATGCATCCAAGGAGCATGAAGATCAATGCCCCAAGAAGAGAGAAAGATCTCCCACCTATGAAGAACATGAACTAGAAGAACTCTTAGCTTTGGAGAGACCCAAAAAGAAGAAGAAAGACATAAGCCAGTTGCAATGTTACAATTGCAAAGAGAAGGGACACTATGCCAGTGAATGCCTAGAAAAGAAGAAGAACCAAACAAACAAACAAAAGGCAATGATACCAAAGGAAAAGAAAGATATCAGCCAAGTGATGTGTTTCAAATGCAAGGAACTAGGCCACTATGTAAACAATTGTCCAGAAAAGATGAAGAACAAGTTAAACAAGTCTATGAAGTATCTCAACCTTGGCCCATGAGTCAAGCATGGAAACAAAGGACACTATGCAGATGTTTGCCCAGAGAAGTTTCCCCAGGATCCCAAGAAGGACAATATGTAATTTTTTGTTTGAAATTTTTTAAGGGTGGTAGTACCCTAGTTATTTTGAGCCTACTTGTAACCCTAGCCTCCCCAAATCTCGGGACGAGATTTATTTTAAGGGTGGTAGCTTGTCACATCCCAAGATTTTCCAAATCTTGTAATGTGAAAAATAAATGAATAAAATAAAACTTTGTTTGATTTTCAGGGCCAGAAGAAACTTTTTGAATTGAATTGGGACTTCAAACCCATTTGAATTAAATAAAATCCTAAAGGGATTTAAAGAGTTAAACATTTAATAAAAGGAAAGTAAAATATTTTTGAATTGCTATTTTTGGTCTTTGAAATAAAAGGATTTTAAATAAAATAGAAGTTTTATAAATAAAGATTATTTTGTAAAGCCAAATTAAACCTTGGCCAAGCTTTGGAATTAAAACATTTTGTTTTGAATAAAAATAGCAAAGGTTTATTTAAATGAATTAATAAGGATTTAATATCCAATTTTATTTAAATAAAAGGTGTTACCATTTTAAATGAAACATCAAACTTATTAAATTATTTTAAATAAGTTTTCCAAATATATTATATTCTCAAATAAAAACCTACTGAAGTGTTTTGACTTTATTTTAGATTTCAAAATAAATATCTTAATAAAACAAATCCTATTTGATTTAATAATGAAAGTCTATTATATTAAATTAATAATGGACCCTAAAATAAAAGGTTATTCTGTTTTAAACAAGTTTCCAAGTATTCATTATTTCCAAATAAAACCTACTGAATTGGTTTTGAAAATATTTGGATTTCAAATAGAAATTTTATTAAATAAATCAAAACCCTATTTGATTAATAAACCATGACCCATTTTATTTAATTAATGAATGGAACATAAAAATATTTAAAACATTATTTCAAATTGGACTTTGGTTTATGTTGATAAACAGAACCAAAAACTCATTATAAGTTTGAATTGTTTGAATGGTTTGAGTGAATGAATAATTGATTCAAATTCAAAACAGAAAAATAGAAATAGAAAAGGAAAAAGAATTTAGAAGGAAAAAAATATGGAAATAGACTGGCCCAGCTGCCCCAGCCCAACAGCCCACCTAGCCCACCTCACCCTCGAACCGTTTTTCTTCACCACAGAAGAAAACCGCACCCTCACTGACTGGTGGACCCTATTCCCACTCTCGCTCACTCGCTGACGCCGGCCCCCACTGCCACCTCACCATCTTCTTCACCCACGCGAGGACCGCGCCCTCCCCCGTCCGTTTCCTGCCGTTAACTCCTCGGAGTAAATTACCGGTAAATGCTCGACGATTAATCCCCGCGACCACGCCAGTTAAATCACCTCCCTCTCCTCTTTCATTTCCCTCAAACCCCGCTTCCCCAGAGCCACCAGGCTGTTCCGAATCTCTTCTGCACCGCCGCCGTCTCCGACGAGGTTCTCGGCAAATTCCGGTAGCACTGCATCGCCCCTTGACTCCCCGAGCAAGCAGGCAAGTTCGCCAGACTCTGGAGCACCGCTCTGTGGCCTCAGCTCGCCCGCGGGTGACCTGCAGCCTCGACTCTGACCATGTCTAAGCGCCACCGACGATAAACCCAAACTCCGGTGAGCTCTAGCACTCGACTCCGTGCGCGCCTTGATCAGTGAATCATGCCGTTTGATTAGTCTGCGTCTTCTGCATATCCAGGTGCTCGCCAATAACTCGCGCGTGGCCTGCAACCTCGCCCCCTTCGACGACTGACCACACCCGAGGCGCAGCTCCACTCCGGCGAGCAATCAAGCCCACACCAGTGCGCCCCTAGACAAGACGACACCTCCTTGAGCTTCCCCAGGCCTCTGAGAACGCGGTGAGTACCTTCCTAGCCACCCTCGCTTCCTGTATCTCCAACGCCGTCATCGTCTGGCCGCTCCGCCGCCAGCCACCATCGCAGCGCCGCTAGTTTAAGGACGAACTCACAGCAGCCGTTCGATCTTGATCCGGTGGATAGGATAGAAAGTAGAACGAAGCGGTAAGAGCACACCTGAGCCGCGCGATGTCAATTAAATCCAACGACCAGCGTCGCCTGATCCGTGCGAACCGGTACCAGCGAATAGGAGAGTGCCGCGTGTCACCAGAAGTTTGGAAAATAGAATTTGAACCTGATTAGAACGCAAATTTGTAATTGTCGTAACTTTCAAACCACACGTCCAAAAATTACAAACTTTATATCGTTGGAATCAGTAGAACAAGCACTAACCAACCATGCCCTTGGTTTAGTAAATAGTATCTGTTAATTTACTTGTTTTTGCAGATTCATTTGTGTGCTTGTTTAGATTAGAAAAATTGTTTAAAAATGATTTTAGGATTAAAACTTTTGCAAAATGGTTTGTTGTGACCTTACTGACCCTAGGAACCAACCCATGGTTTGGAAAATGAATTTTGAAAAGTTTAGAATGGATTAATTAGTTTAGTCCATTTCTAGCCAAATAAAACTATTGTTTTGTTATGAAAATGGTTTTGAGAAAAAAACTTTAGAGGAAATGTTTTGGACCAAACCTACTGACCAAAAACACCAAGTTTTAAGAAACAACAACTTAATTGGTGAAACCACTTAAGGTTGTGGTATTGAGAAAAATGTTTTTCACCACATAAAATGATGAAAGGATTTGAAAATGGTTTATGGATAAAACCCAATTGCAAATGACTTTGCCATTTTGGTAAATGACCAATTTGGAACTTGCAAAGTTTAGAAGCCTAGTGGAGACCATCCTTGCAATAGAACCAACCTTTGCATGCTTATGCATGACTTAGATTCCATTACTTTGTGTGTGAAAAATTGTTTGTTTGACTTTGGTTTGGAATGTGAATTGAATTTGTGTTTGCTTGATTGACTTGTAGTGAAGTGTGAGACTAGCAAGATCAAGGAGTGAACCACCATTCCCTACCAAAAAGGCAAGTGATGCTTCATACTCTTTGTCCCATTACTTTCACTATGCACTAGTGATTTTCTCTAAGTAAAACTTGCATGAATTTTGCTAAGTGTAAACCTTACTATAGGAAAACTAGTAGATGAAACCTTAGTGGAAATCTTCCTAAGTTAAGATTCCTATTACTATCAAGCTTAGCCTAGCTACTATAAAACATGGGTGGAATATATATTCACACTATGGAAAAATATTCTAAGTCTGAGGACTTGGTTTTTGTTTAATAAAACAACTAAGTTAATGAATCACCTGGGTGGAATGGTAATTGCTTGGTGGTTTTTGGTTGAGTGGTTCACAAGGCCCATGTTTATGGTTGACCTTGTGTATCTCACTTGTGGATGGCCACCCAGGAACAAAGAGATTTGAGATGTCAAATGTTGAGAAGCTTCAAGTGCAACCACTTGGCAATATGGGCTCTGCCATGATCATATAGGTTGCAAGAACTTAGCCATATGGACAGTGGGTGGTAGTGTTTGATAGGTTGGAGCGCGTCCATTTTGGTCTAAGGGAAGGCTTCTGAAAGATCTTGTCTTGGGAAACCAAGTCTTGTGGGGAAAGTGCACCACGTCTGCAGAGTGTAAAATCTAAGTACTTAGCCATGTCCCATGTAAAGGACAATTTGAGCATCAAGACATGGAAGCAATCAAGAATCTCATCATTCAAATTTCTAAGATAAAAACTTGTGGTTTGAACAAGGGTTGTTTGAAATCTTCAATCTTTGATTAAGAGATGCCTTGTAAAGGATCTTCAATCTTTGATTGAGAAAAATGATTTTGTCAAAGTAAAACTTAGTATTTTCAAATGTCGCGGTTGTGGCACGACAGATGCCATGGTCAGGCTAAAGTATGGGGCCAATGGATGCTAGTGGGATCTGGGGAGGGAAGATGGAACTGTCTTTACACTCAAGCTGCCAAAGTGATGAACTTTATTTCTCTCTTGATGGGTTACAAGTGCTCCTTGAGCTGTTTACGGGGGGACAATGTGAATCTCCCCAGCCTAACGGTGCTCCTTGAATCGATCCCGCCCTCAGGGTCCAAACCTCCCCTTATAAAGGGGTACCTTGGGTGCCCTTAGGGCTGACGAGGCAAGCATATTCGTGGAATATGCTTGTCTCAAAATAGTAGTTCGGCGCGCCGCTTTCCCTGTCCCCCTTCCTACTGCGGTAAGTTTCCAGAGGGCCCCTCCTGCGTGCCTCGGGCTTCTGGACCGTCACCTCCGTGACCTCCTTCTGCCCCTCTGACGCTCTGCACATTTGTCTTTAGTCTTTGGCTCTGCCCAGATTCCAAGACTGGGGTTTGACTTTAGGCTTCTCCTTCTCCTGCAAGCTTCGTATGATTCGGCCCTTCCTCGTATAACTCGGCCTGTCCTTCACCTGCATCAGAATCATAGGAGCCGACCTGGCCGAGTTACTTCTTACCTCGGCCCGGTAGTGTTTTGTCGTTATTGTTGCGGTCGTGCCTCTTCCTATCTTGGCCGACCTTTACAAGACTCGGCCGGCCTGAAATATAACTCGGAAACTGGACGGGGGATAATCTCTTCGTCTTTCCCCGTCCTTACCCTATCCGGGGTTACCTCCCCAACATTAGTCCCCGAAGCTGATATGGCCCTGCTGATAATTTCGGCCGGGTCATATCAGTTTCATCACCCTTCTTCTGTTCTGTTTCCGAGTCATTCCTTCTCCGTTCGGGGTATTCCCGTTCCTTCTCTCGTACGCCTCGTCGTACGTGTCATTCCCATCATTGATTTTCTAGTTTTTTGCTCCTCCTCTCTGTTTATTGTCAGGCTACAGTTAACACTGCGCCTGACGCGCTGGCGCTGCGACGCCTCGTGAACCGTCTCCTTGGGGATCGTGGCCCTCTATGCTGTTGTGCGGCCCCTGGTGTGGCTCCACTCAGCGTCGTGCGTTGGCGCATCACCCACCGTCTACACGATCTGCAACCGCACGCACGATCCTACCTCCGCGCAGGAGCGTTGGTTACAAAAAGGGGGCGCGGCTCTTGGGGGTCTCACTTTCCCCCAATCGCTTGCCCGCACCTTCTTCTTCCTCGCTTCCTCGCGCTCGTTTGCAGCTCCGCCGCCGCGCATCCCTCACAGCTTCTGACTGCGAAGGTTCCGCCGCGCGCTCGGCCAGCGTCAACCGCGCTCATTAGCCCCGGTGTCACTGCTGGTGAGTTTCCCTCGGTTTCACCGTCTTGTTCTTCCCCTAGATTTCCTTGTTTCCATTTCCCTTCTGCGCCGCGGTTCCGTAACTTCTCCGCCGCCGCCGTCGCGTAGAACCGCGACGGGGCCTCGTAGTTCTAAGTTTTCTTCCGCCGTCAGTTTCTCCTCCGGCGATCTTTCCGGCGAGGTCATGTCTAGTTCTGTTAGCGGCGCCATGGTAGAGGAAGACGACGCTGTCTCTGGGCCCGAGCGAGGCTCGTGGCAGGGTTCTTCAGTTACTCGGCGGGAAATCGAGTGGCTTATTCGAACTCGTAGGATCCCTGCTGAGGTCTCTTGTCGTTTACCCGGCGACGAGTTATCTCCTGAAGTCAGGGAGGGCGAGTTCGTCGTCTTCATGTCGCACTTCTCCCGTGGTTTTGGTCTCCCTCTCAGCGATTTCGCGAGGGATTTCCTTGATTACTTCGGCCTCCAGCCGCATCATCTCCCTGCGAATGCTATCGCTTCTCTCTCTGCATTCGTTTCTGCTTCAGAGGGTTACTTCGGCCTTTGGCCATCGGTGCACATCTGGTCGAAGTTCTTTCAGATTCGGTCTAACGTCGTCCCTGATAAATCTCTGCATCCCTCCGAGAAACTTCTCACTCAGTGCGGGGCGGCCTCTATCACACCTCGGAGGAAATCTGTGTTTCCCCGCGTCACTGGGTTAGAGTCGTGCAAGAAATGGCACAGATCTTTTTTCTATGTCAAGAATAGAGGAACTGAAGATAGGATTCGGCTCCCTGCTTTCTCCATTGGCCCGCCCTCCAAGGTGAATTGGACCTACAATCCAAGGAGGGGTCTCGTGGTGGCCGAGCTCTTCGAGACTCGGCTCAAGGAGCTGGTACGGGCCGGGTTAAGCGGTGAGGACTTGATGGCTACTTTCATCAGTAGCCGAATCTGCCCGCTCCAGAAAAGGACTCATAAACTTTGCTATATGAGTGGTCCACTCGATCCCAACCGAGTCTCGACCGTCGAGCTGGACCACTACCTCGTCTACAAGCGCGTCCGAGCTATTTTTAAGACGGAGATGCCTGAAGACTGGACCTGGGGATTAAAGCCGTATACTCGCGAGCATCCTCCTCCTGCAGTAAGTTTAACTGTTCATGCTTTGATCTATTCTTATTTTCTTAACTTTCTGGATTAACATTTCCTTTCTCGCCTCACAGCGGTTCGCGAAGCAGAAGGACGAGGATGCCGAGGTCTTGTCGCTCCCGTGGACTGCTGATCGGAGTACTCCGAATGTTGGGGAGCCGGACTCCGAGGAATTCGTCCCTAAGTCGGATTCCGCTCCGATCCGCGCTCGTGGCAAGAGTTCGGCCCACGAGGAGGAAGGTGATTCGGACGAGGTTCAAGTCCTTGAGGTAGTTGCCGCAATGCCTATTTCTTATGCATTTCCGGCTTCTGCTTTCCCAGCTAATCCGACCGGTCAGGTTCATGACGCCGAGCCTCTTGATTCGCGGCCCCCAGCTACCTTGGGGAAACGTGGGGCTCCTGCTGGTGCCCCGGACGCGGCCCCCAGGAAACGAGTAAAGAAGTCCGCACCGAATCCTCCTCGGCGCAAGGCCATGCCCGGAGTTGCTGGGTAATCTCTATCTCCCCGTATTTCTTGTTCCTCTCTTTTTTGCTTTCCAAGCTTACATTCTTTTTTTTCTTTTTGCTTTTGCAGCGCTCCTCTTTCCGTTAAACCTGGCGGTCCCAGTATGACCAACCCTGTTAGCCGGCCGCCTCCTTCGCCTGTTGATGATACTAGGCTTCCTAGTCCTGCCCGTTCGGCTTCTCCTGCTCTGAGTCCGCCGCCCCCTCACAGTGATTTGCCTGAACCTCCTCTTGCCGACATCGATTCTACTCGGCCTTCCGAGGTCTCCGTTGACCCCGTTGCCCCTCTTGCACGCCCCAGCGCTTTTTCTGAGCCTCAATCTGCTCCAGTACTCTCCACAGCAGCTCCTGCCCCGGCCGAGAAGGTCGTTACTTCGGCGCGTCCTCCGACCGTGACCCCTGCTGCTCCTATTACCGAGGTATCGGCTCCTGTTGGTACCTCTAAGGCAAAGGAGATCGTTTCCACCAAAGTCCCCATCTCTCAAAAAGGCCTTGCTGGCTCTTCCCAGCCTAATATTGCCGACGTGCTGCACAAAAAGATTGCTCCCACCAAGGCTCCTGTTACCTCAGCCGCTAGCTCCCAACTTGCTCTTCATAAGAGTCATGCGGTCGCCATGGTTACAGAGCCTGTCCGGGGTAAAGTTTTAACCCGGACGTCTAGTGGGAAAAGCCTCGGCTCGCTGGTGGAGTATGCCAATAACTGGAATGCGGCTGACCAATTTGAGGGTAATCCCATGAATCAGCCCTTTCAGCTTTCCGACATCAGCAGCCGTTTGGATCAAGCTGCCAAGATTATTTTGGACAGTAATAAGATGAACGAGGTAAATATTCTGTCTTGGTGTTTTGACTATTCCATATATATGCACTAGTCCCCGAAACTTGAAAGTGAGTAACTTGTTAATCGCTTGGAAGTTTTTATCATGCTGTATCCAACCCAGTTTAGTTTAGTGCTCGGATTTGTCTCCGAGTAGACTTATCTTATACTTTGCTAAGCGTCTAGCTGCTCCTTGAGGTATCCAGTCTCCTAAGTCCGGGTTAAGTCCTTGTTTAACTTAGATCCGCTGTGGCTCTGAATATTCAGCCACCTAGATCTGAGTCAAGCTCTTGCTTAACTCGGATTTGCTGTAGCTTTGAATATCCAGCCACCTAGATCCGGGTTAAACTCTTGCTTAACTCGGATCTGCTGTAGCTTTGAATATCCAGCCACCTAGATCTGGGTTAAACTCTTGCTTAACTCGGATCTGCTGTAGCTTTGAATATCCAGCCACCTAGATCCGGGTTAAACTTTTGCTTAACTCGGATATGCTGTAGCTTTGAGTATCCACTTATTGTTTGCTCTATTGCTCAGATTGCTCATGATCGGCGAACTGCCGAATTCCAGTGACTGCTTTTCTCGCACAGGAAGTTGCAAGAGAAATATGAGAAAGTTCTCCCTGTTGTGAAGAAGACAGGTAATTCGACCGTTCTCCTTGCTACTTCTGATATTGTCATTATTTCGTATTTGTAATGCCGACTTACTTTATGCGTTAATAGGTGATATCAATAACTTGAACATCCATCTTGAGAAAAAGGTCAAGAAATTGGAAGGTCAGTTTTTTCTCTACCTTTGTACTTATCCCTTTCTGAAACATGCATCTAGTTTCTTTTACTTTGCTTGGCCTTGGCAAGGTCGAGATACAAACCTTTTGTATTGCACGCCAATGTCTGACGTGACGTTGCATTTTTTAGATGAAGGTGTCGCTCATTCGGCGCTGCTAAAAGAGAAAAATGATGAGATAGCTCGCCTGAGCGCCGAGGTGGAGGCCCTTAAGCTTTCTCAGAAATCCGAGCTAGAAAAAATCGACCAGGAATTTTCTGAAGAGAAGAATCGGCTGGCTCTGGAGCTATAGAAGAATAAGGAGCTCCTGGAGGCTGCCGAGTTAAAAACTCGGGGAATGGGCGAGGAAATTGCTTCTTTTGAGAAGAGCAAGGGTATTTGGGCTAAAGACCTCCAGATGATGTTGAGTTATATTCATTGTAAGTTTCTTATCATGGCTGGCTCATGTTTTTCTCCGTCTTTGCTATTTCCTGACGCGTTCGAGTTTCATGCAGGTCATTTCCCAGAAGCTAAGCCTGTGAGCTCTAAGGCAGTCCTTGCTGCTCGTGCGCGCCGAGGTCTCCCTACTGATATGGACTTTGAGTATGAATTAGAAGATTTCTTGGTCGCTGTGGGCGCTACCCTTGGTCCGATGAAAGTTATGGGCAGGGACTTGGTGCTAGCCGCTATCCGAGCTTATCATGCTCTCTGGCCGAATACTTCTGGGACACCTAATATCCGCGAGATTGAGTTGCTGGTGACCAGATTGAACGGATCTGAAAAACAGCTAAGTCTTTGGAGGGAATCAGCTGGGCGGGCAGGCGCGGATATGGCCCTTACTGTTATTATGTCCTGGTATGAAGACATCTCCCTTGATATCCTGAGGAACTTGCGCACAGGCTCCCGCTGGGTTGAAGACCCCGCCTTTGTTGCTCTTCGGCAAGCTCGTGCCTTCCAGCTTGTTGAGTATGCCGACGTGCATACCTGGATTGAAGGTCCGAGTTTCCTGCCGAACCCGGAGGACGAGGTTGCAGTGGAGGACGCATCGGACAATGATTCTGCCTCTGGCGACTCCAGTTCAAGCTCGGACGGCAACGGTGATGCACGATCCTCTTCCAAGGGTACTGGGCATTCCACTGCACAGACTGATGCTCCTCAACAGCCTCGGGTTTCTGCCGAAGTCGTGCCTGGTTCAGTGGAAGGTGAGGCGACTTCTGCCGAAGCAGTGCCTACCTCGGACTGCCTAGTTCCTGACCCAGTCACTGCCTCCCCCGCCAAGGACCTTTAAATTTGTTTTTCTCCTTAGTATGCCAGGCGTATGATGTGCGTAAAACCTCTGTTCGCTTTGTGTAATGACACTTTTCTTTTGCTGTATGCTTCCGGGATATGTACGCTCGTAGATGCTATCATGTCCTTTACATGATCCCGCCTATCCGAATTCTGGCTTTGATTGTTCGATATTTTTCCCTTTTGGGATGTGCGTCTGGCTTCGTGTTTCTTAGTTTTAGCCCTTTGCTCTAGGTATGGGTTTCTAATCTTACACGAAATTTTCTCTATTTTTATTTTGAGCACCAAGTTTTGACGCTTCTTTCTATTAAAAAGCTAACCATTGCCTTGGCATTGTTCTAAACGTCAAAGCATCACATATAGCATATAGGATCAAAAATGGAAATATCATATACCGGTCTCCGAGCTACTGCTCTGGATGCCGACGTGCAGTGCCTAGGATAAAGTGGAAATAATATATAGATGTCCCCGGGCTACCGCTTTGGGTGCCGAAGTACCAATTTCACGCTAAATTCGGATAACACATGGCAGTCCCCGAGTCATTGCTCTGGGTGCCGAGGTTCAAACGAAATCACATAACATATGGCAGTCCCCGAGTGACTACTCTGGGTGCCGAGGTTTAAACACATAATGCGAAATCACATAATCTATGGCAGTCCCCGAGTGACTACTCTGGGTGCCGATGTTCAAATACATTATTGGATTTTGACCTTGAGATACAGTGCTACGAGTAGAACGGTCGAAGTAAAGCCACATTCCAGGGGCGCTTCGTTTCTTCACCAGCTTTGTCTGCCTTGTTCTCTCCAGGGGACTGGGCGTCGATCAGATAATATGCATCGTTGTGCAGTGCTTTGCTCACAATAAATGGTCCTTCCCATGGGGGTGATAACTTGTGCATGCCGGCCGTGCGCTGCACTAGTCGGAGGACCAAATCTCCTTCTTTGAATACTCTTGGATTCACTTTCTTGCTGTGATACCGCCGTAAGTTCTGTTGATAAATAGCTGATCGTGACAATGTCAACTCTCTGGCTTCTTCCAACAGGTCTACGACATCTTGCCGAGCTATCTCATTTGTCTCCGAGGTTGTGTACTGGGCAACTCTTGGCGAGTCATACATTATGTCGGTTGGGAGCACGGCCTCTGCCCCGTACACCAGGAAAAATGGAGTGTAACCTGTTGACCTATTCGGAGTAGTGCGGAGGCTCCATAACACGGCTGGGATCTCTTCGATCCAACATCCTGCCGACCTTTGCAAAGGTTCAACAAGTCGTGGTTTTATTCCTGATAGCACCAGTCCATTAGACCTTTCCACCTGTCCATTGGATGCTGGGTGAGCGACCGCGGCAATATCTAGTCTTATGTGCTTCTCTCGGCAAAACCTAGCGAAAGCTCCTTCTGCAAAGTTTGTGCCATTATCCGTAATAATGCTGTGTGGGTATCCGTATCTTAAGATGATATCCTTGAGGAATTTCACTGCTGTGTGCCCATCACACCTTTTGATTGGTTTTACCTCAATCCATTTTGTGAATTTGTCTACCATAACCAGAATGTGGGTCATTCCTCCTCTTGCCGGCTTGAAAGGTCCCACCATGTCCAAACCCCATACGGAAAATGGCCACGTGATGGGTATTGTTTTCAACTCGGCCGCCGGCATATGTACTCTGGTTGCATATCTCTGACACCCATTGCACTTCTTAACTAATTCTTCTGCCTCTTTTAACGCCGTTGGCCAGTAAAATCCATGCCTGAAAGCCTTGGCCACTAAAGCGCGAGATGAGGCATGGTGCCCACATTCTCCTTGGTGTATGTCTAGAAGGATTTCCTGAACTTCTGTGGAACTCACGCACTTCTGCAATATGTTTGTTAAGCTTCTCTTATATAACTCATTGTTTATGATTGTATAAGCTTTTGCTCTTCTGATGGTTTGTCTGGCTAATACTTCATTACTCGGCAATATTGCGTCTTTTAGATACGAAAATATGGGTTGCGCCCATATCGGCGTTACCCTTTCTGCAGTGATCCCCCTGTCTATCTCCATGTTTTCTGCCGACGTATATACCTCGGCTCCCTCCATGATTGCTATTACCTCGGCTGTCCCTCTCTTTAGGGATTCTGAATCTTTCTGCGGATCTACCTCCATTAGTGTATGATTCTCTGCAGAACTTGCTGGGATGAAGATTGATTCGGACTCTGGTGATGGGTTTATTGATGGTTTCCTGAGGTGCTCCAGGGCAATACCTGGCGGAATTGACTGCCGGGTCGATCCTAATTTTGACAATGTGTCCGCAGCGTCATTTTCTGCTCGTGGTATGTGGTGAAATTCACATCCTTCAAAATATCCACTGATCTTTTGCACATGGAATCTGTATAAAGCCATATTAGCATCTAATGCATCCCAAGTACCCGATACTTGTTGTATTACTAGATCCGAGTCACCGTAGCATAGAATTCGGCGTATTCCAATTTCTTTTGCCACCTTTAATCCATGGACTAGTGCTTCATATTCAGCTACATTGTTGGACGCGGCAAAATGTATTTGCAGTACATATTTCAATTGATCTTTTTTAGGCGAGGTTAGCACTATTCCTGCTCCCAAACCGTTCCTTAGTTTGGAACCATCAAAATGCATTGTCCAGTAATTTGGATCTGGCAATGGTGGCTCATATTGCACCTCGGCCCAGTCTACGAGAAAGTCGGCGACTGCCTGAGATTTGATTGCATCTCTTCTATCAAATTGTGGAGCATACGGTGATAACTCGATCGCCCATTTTGCTATTCGTCCACTCGCATCTTTGTTGTTCAATATGTCGGCTATGGGTGCCTCACATATCACCTTGATGGGGTGCTCTTCAAAGTAATGCTTAAGCTTTTTTGCCGACAGATATACTCCATAGGCCATTTTCTGATAGTGCGGATAATTCTGCTTTGAAGTGGATAATACTTCACTTAGATAATATACTAGCCTATGAACTGACTTACCCTCTTCAAGTCGTTCCACTACAACCACAGTACTAACTACTCGATTGGTAGCCGCTATATACAGTAGCATAGGTTCTTTCGATAATGGAGAAGCTAAAATGGGTGCCATAACTAGCATCTTTTTCAACTCCTGAAACGCAAGGTCGGCCTGGGGGGTCCAAACGAATTTGTCCGACTTTCTCATCAGCTGATAAAGTGGCAGTGCCTTTTCTCCTAGCCGACATACAAATCGACTAAGCGAGGCCAGGCAGCCCGTGAATTTTTGTACATCGTTCAAACATCTCGGCAATTCCATTCTTTCTATTGCTCTTATCTTCGTTGGATTAGCCTCGATACCTCGGCTGGACACAAGGAAACCGAGCAGTTTTCCTGCCGGCACGCCAAATGTGCATTTCTCTGGATTAAGTTTCATTCGGAACCTTCTGAGGTTCGCGAAAGTTTGCCGTATATCTTCTAGCAAGGTTCTGCTCTCCTTAGTTTTGATGACTACGTCATCCACATATACTTGTACATTTTTTCCTATCTGATCATGTAGGCATTTTTGCATGCACCTTTGATACGTTGCTCCTGCATTTCGCAGGCCGAATGGCATTGTGCGATAACAATAAGCCCCGTACGGGGTAATAAATGCAGTCTTTATTTGATCGGCCGGGTTTAACGGTATCTGGTGGAAACCAGAATACGCGTCTACAAATGATAACAGCTCGCAGCCCGCGGTTGAGTCTATGACTTGGTCTATTCTAGGCAATGGAAAAGGATCTTTCGGACACGCCTTGTTCAGGTTAGTGTAGTCGATACACATTCGCCACACAATGGCTACATTGGGGTCATCTTTTTTCTTTTCTACTAGCACCGGATTTGATAACCAATCCGGATATAGCACCTCCATGATGAACCCGGCTGCGAGAAGCCGAGCTATCTCATCCCCTATCACTTTTCTCCTGTCTTCGGCGAAGCGGCGGAGAGGTTGCTTCACCGGTCGTGCTCCTGGCCTGACGTTTAAAGAGTGCTCAGCCAACTCCCTCGGCACACCTTGCAGATCTTGAGTTGACCATGCAAATATGTCCCGATTCTCACGGAGGAAGTTGGTGAGCTCGCTTTCCTATTTAGCGTTAAGGCCTGCACCAATTGTAACAGTGCGCTCTGGGAATTGCTCATCAATCTGAAATTTCTTTGTCTCTTTGGTCGGCTGAAAAGAAACACTGCCATGAGGGTTGGCCAGTGCTGGCATGCTTAACTGTGCTGACTGAGCGAGGGCTGCTACCTCCTGAATCCTTTTCTTTTCTCTTGCTGTAACCAACGACTCGGCCAAATTTGACCCGGCCGAAGCACATTCCATTGACTTCTTGTAATCCCCTGCGACTGTTATCACCCCTTGTGGTCCGGGTAACTTCATCTTTAGATAACCTATATGACAGCTGCTCATGAATTTGGCCAGCGCAGGCCGTCCGAGTAGAGCATGATAACAACTTGCCAGATCGACCACTTCAAATTCTAAATTTTCTGCTCTGCAGTTATCTCTTGTACCGAATAATACGTCCACTCGGACTTTACCGATGGGCTCACATGAAAGCCCTGGCACTATCCCATGGAAAGTTGTCCTCGTGGACTGCAGCATATTCTGTGATATTTCGAGCTTATGCATGGTATCTTTGTACATGATGTTGATACTGCTTCCATTGTCAATGAGTACTTTTGAGAATTTCACATTGATGCTTGGTCCCACAAATGTCGGATCCAACACAAGTGCGTATGATCCTGGACTCGGCATTATTCTGGGGTGGTCTTTCATGCTCCAGGTCACCTCCTGATCAGACCATGGCTGGTATCTTGGTACTGCCGGTACAACTGCATTCACTTCCATATGCCGGCGCTGCACACTCTGCTTGTCCTGCTGTTCTGTCGTGAACACACAATAAGACTGGTGATGTTCCCTGTAATCATTATGTCCAGCATTTGCCGGATTTGTCCTTCCGTCTTGCCCCTGGTTCATTACTTGATGCACTGCATCCCTCCGATCCGAGTTATCGTACCTCGGAGGAGGGGGCGGTAGCATCAGTTGCTGTGTATTTGCTCCAGTTAACTGCGGCTGATGCTGCTGTTGCACCTGATGGGGAACCTGAACTCCTGTCGGGTTCCCCATCGCATTTTTCATCCAGGCGCATTGCCGGGTTGTATGATTGGCCGGTCTAGATGGGTTTGATGTGTGAAATTTACATGGCTGATCCAACATGGACTCGAACGTATACTTCGGCCTCTCTTGCCATTGCTTCTTTTGCTCCGGGGTCCATTGCCTCTTTCCATCACTTCTTGATGTCCACTGTTGAGGTCCATTTTTCTGTCGTTGAGTTGCTCCGTGACTCGGCTGATCTTGCGCTACTGCCGCCACCTGGGCCGAATTATACCTATAATCCGGCCTCTCTTCTCTTCTTCTTCCTCTGAAATCACGCCTAGATGACCCGGCCAACTCTCTTGCGTACTGGTCTTGTTGCTCACGATGATCTGCCGACATTAACTCCGGTTGGGTTGGGTCACCCAATGCATAGGAGTCCGCTATTCTGATAGTTTCTGCCAGTGTGGTCGGCATATCTCTCTGCAGGCGTTGCCACAGCACGCTGCCATAACGGCAACCCTGCGCGAACCAAGCGATCACTTGTGATTCGATAACTCCTTCACATGAGTTTCTCAGGTTACACCATCGAGTTAAAAACTCTCTATCTGTTTCATTCGGCCTTTGCTTGCACATGGCTAGTTGCTGTGGTCTATTCGGTCTCTTGTATGTGCTGGTAAAGTTGCTGACGAACATCTCTTCGAAATCTAACCAGCAGTTGATACTGCCAGCTGGTTGATTATTCAACCATACCCTGGCTGGTCCTTCCAACATCTGTGGGACATATCGTACAGCCCATCTCAAATTGCCACCCGCTATCTTCACAGCGGTGGCATAATCAATCAACCAGTCTTGTGGTTTAGTACTTCCATTGTACGTTTTTGTGCCTCGTGCCAACTGGAAATTCGGCACTGGTGGTTCGCCCATGATCCTTGGTCCGAAACATGCCGGACCTGGTGGACCTTGCTCTTCCAATAGCTCGGACCGGTATAGCCGATCCAACTTTACTCTTGCATCATTTGCCGGCAAATCCTTGTACAGGATTCTATCCTGCATCCCATAATGATTGTTTCCACCCTGGTTTGCGTATTCTACCTCGGAATATCCATCATTATACCTTTCATTCATCTGATTGTAGCGAGCTGGCCTCACTTCTCTTTCCTGCCGAGGCTCATGTCTTGGTTGCTGGTTGAGCGGCACTTCTCTTCTTACTTCGGCCGGGGTTTGGTTTTCATGATTGTCTCTTGCAGGTTCTTTCCTGCCGTGCTCCCCATTACCTCGGCCGCCGCCGTCCTTTTCCATGCGGCCGTGGTTTCTCTCCCCACTGTTACCTCGGCTTGTATTGCCTCTGTTCTCATTTGCCTTTCCAGCTACTGCCGGGTCATATGGAACAATTTGTTTGTTCCTCTTCCCTGAGGTTACTGCTTTTTCTTTTCTAGCGTTGTTTCCGGGTGAGGATGCCGCTGCTGCAGATAAAGCAGGTGCCGCCCCTGCCGAATGTACCATCCGTGAAGCCCCTGGCCTTGCCGGGTTGGCTCTGAGCATTTCCTCATTTTGCTGGTTCGCGATGCGCACCAGCTCATTCACTCTTTCTTGTTGTTTCTGCCGAGCTTCCCCTGTTAATCCCTCTAATTCCAATGCTGCGGCATTTGCCGCTCTCAGGTTTTTCGCCGGGGTACTGTACCTCGGCAAACCCAAATCGCCTGATTCGGCTCTGTGAGCTTCATGCTCTTTGTTAATATCATTCATGAGGTTCTTTCCTCTTAATCTCAGTTCGTCCACCCGCTCGGGTGCGATATCAAGCTTATTAGCTTTTGCATATTCTCTAAGGGTCCTGTTCAAGGATTCCCGCAGGGCTGATACTTTTTTGGCCTCTTCCAGCACCTTTTGCCTGGTTTCCTCTAACTCTGCCTGAGCATTTGCCGGATCAAGTATCGGCGCTACAGGTGTGGTTAAGTTCTCTATAGTTGCCTGAAGAATGTTCTCTGGTCTCTCCAGAGGTGGTCCTCTCACTCTTGGTGCCTTAGGGGTGGTGTCATGTAGCTCGGCCGGGTTTGTCACTGGCGGAATTACCTCGGCGGTTTGCAGCGTGATCTGCTTGGGCGGACCTTGTGCGCCTGCGGCGGGTTCTCTGCTTGACCCGGCTAATGCTGCTCCCGCCTGAGTCCCTGCTGCGACCATCACCTCGACACTGCCTGCCAGATGCTCTCCTGATGGACAGCTCGCCGCGCTTCGAGGTGGTTCCCCTGCAACAACAACCTGGTGAGGATAAATGTCGGTGATGTCGACGCCGACGTAGACCCTGTGCTCGCCCAGGCCGATGAAGATCCCGTTGCGAGGGGGGGTTTCCCCCTGAAGCTCCCTGCATTGTCTCTGACATAGTCGCAGAGACCAAATCTCTGGACCAAGCCAGAAACAACGCGCTCGCCGGTGTTGATGAAGTTTCCCGTCCGGATCACAACTCCAGCTAGCACCGCTGCTGGCCCCATGGTGGGCGCCAACTGTCGCGGTTGTGGCACGACAGATGCCATGGGTAGGCTAAAGTATGGGGCCAATGGATGCTAGTGGGATCTGGGGAGGGAAGATGGAACTGTCTTTACACTCAAGCTGCCAAAGTGATGAACTTTATTTCTCTCTTGATGGGTTACAAGTGCTCCTTGAGCTGTTTACGGGGGGACAATGTGAATCTCCCCAGCCTAACGGTGCTCCTTGAATCGATCCCGCCCTCAGGGTCCAAACCTCCCCTTATAAAGGGGTACCTTGGGTGCCCTTAGGGCTGACGAGGCAAGCATATTCGTGGAATATGCTTGTCTCAAAATAGTAGTTCGGCGCGCCGCTTTCCCTGTCCCCCTTCCTACTGCGGTAAGTTTCCAGAGGGCCCCTCCTGCGTGCCTCGGGCTTCTGGACCGTCACCTCCGTGACCTCCTTCTGCCCCTCTGACGCTCTGCACATTTGTCTTTAGTCTTTGGATCTGCCCAGATTCCAAGACTGGGGTTTGACTTTAGGCTTCTCCTTCTCCTGCAAGCTTCGTATGATTCGGCCCTTCCTCGTATAACTCGGCCTGTCCTTCACCTGCATCAGAATCATAGGAGCCGACCTGGCCGAGTTACTTCTTACCTCGGCCCGGTAGTGTTTTGTCGTTATTGTTGCGGTCGTGCCTCTTCCTATCTTGGCCGACCTTTACAAGACTCGGCCGGCCTGAAATATAACTCGGAAACTGGACGGGGGATAATCTCTTCGTCTTTCCCCGTCCTTACCCTATCCGGGGTTACCTCCCCAACATCAAATGTTAAGGAAAAATCTATTTTGAGCAATGCAAGCCTCAACTCCACTTAGCCAAATGCATATAGATGTTAGACTCCACTATACTACCATAGTATCACTTGCCAATACAATTCAAATGTATTGACCCTTGTGGCTGTAACTTGTATGTTGCAGGTTTGATTTTTTTTAGTGAAGATTGATTGATTAGGATTACAAAGTCTACAACCAACATCTGGCTGTGGCACTTTGAAGATGAAGGACCCCATGACTATAGTTATTCCGCTGCAATGTAATGTAATAGCCAAATGAGCTATGTATGATGTAATAAAATTATGTTATTCCTGGTTATAAAGTTATATTATGACCTTTGTTTCTTGATATTACATCTTAACTGTGGATGCTAGCTATTGATCCATGGACTAGCATTGTAAACATAGGGGGCTCTATCTTATTAAAGATTGGAACCTCTACAATATCACAAAATGATATTAAGGGAAATGATTTTACTTGATTTCGGCATTATGGGGGGAGGGTTGGCCCAATCAATTAGGACCACACTCCCCCTATGTGTATGCCCGCATCTAAACCAAATACATGAATACGAGCAAGTGAGTGTGCAAGAATAGTCAAGCCAAGCTCCTTGAATCTATGATATTTAGCTCATTCCTCAAATAACAAAATCTTGCTTCGTCAAGGGGCTTCATGAAAATATCCGCAAGTTGGTTCTTCGTGCTCACAAAGATAGGGCAATATCACCATGAGCAACATGATCCTGAATGAAGTGGTTGCGAATATCTATATGTTTTGTTCTTGTATGCTGCACGGGATTGTAAGCAATCTTGATAGCACTTTCATTGCCACATAATAGAGGCACTTTGTCACAATTGACACCATATTCCTTTAAAGTCTGCCTCATCCATAACAATTGTGTACAAGCACTTGTAGCAGCAACATATTCAACTTCGGCTGTTGAGAGTGAAATACAATTCTGTTTCTTTGAAGACCAACACACTAGAGACCTGCCCAAGAATTGACATGCACCAGAGGTTGATTTCCTATCATCTTTGTCACCAGCCCAATCTGAATCAGTGTAACCACATAGAGAGAAACTTGAACCCTTGGGATACCATAACCCAAAATTTGGGGAATGAACCAAATATCTGAAGATTCGTTTGACCGCCACTAAGTGGCTTTCTTTAGGAGAGGCTTGGTACCTTGCACACACTCCTACACTTAACACGATATCGGGCCTAGATGCGCAAAGGTAAAGGAGCGAATCATGGATCGGTATACCTTTTGGTCCACGTCTTTACCCTTGGGATTGAGCTCAAGATGACACTTTGTTTGCATTGGAGTAGACACACCATTGAGATCCGTCATCTTGAACCTTTTGAGAATGTCTTGGATGTACTTAGCTTGGTTAATAAAGGTTCCCTCTCTAAGTTGTTTGATCTCAAATCCAAGAAAGAACCTCAACTCACCCATCATGGACATCTCAAACCTGTCAGTCATAAGCTTTGAAAATTCATCATTAAAAGCTTGGTTAGTAGAGCCAAAAATAATGTCATCTACATAAAGTTGGCATACAAAAAGCTCCCCATTAACTTTCTTAGTAAAAAGAGTGGGATCGATTTGCCCAACTTCGAATCCACGGTCTAGCAAAATCTCTTTAAGGTGCTCATACCACGCACGTGGGGCTTGTTTAAGGCCATAGAGCGCCTTATCGAGTTTGTAGACATGGTTCGGAAATTTGGGGTCCTCAAAACCCGGGGGCTTCTTGATGTATACTAACTCATGGAGAGGACCATTAAGAAATGCACTCTTAACATCCATTTGTTGTAATTTAAAATTATGATGGGCTGAATAGGCAAGAAGGATACGGATGGACTCAAGACGAGCCACATGAGCATAAGTCTTGCCAAAATCAATTCCTTCCACTTGAGAGAATCCTTGAGCCACGAGTCTTGCTTTATTCCTCACAACGATGCCATTTTCATCTTGTTTGTTCTTGAAGATCCACTTGGTACCGATAACATTGCGGCAGTCCTTGGGTTTCTCTACGAGCTTCCAAACTTTGTTGCGTTCAAAGTTATTTAATTCTTCATGTATTGCAACAACCCAATCGGGGTCTTCAAGAGCATCAAAGACCTTCTTTGGTTCAACCATGGAAATGTGAGCTTGATGATCACAGAAGCTTGCAAGTTCTCTTCTAGTAGATACCCTTATTCGTAGATCGCCAACAACCTTGTCAAGAGTGTGAACCCTTAGTTCAAGGTTCCGATCAGCACGAGCCTTGCGACGAGCCTCAATGTCCTTATTGTTTCTAGAAGGAGTTGATTCAGTATTTGTATCCTGGTCTTGACCATTGCCTTGCCCTTGATCTTGATCTGAGTTAACACCAGGAGATTGCTGCTGAGTTTGTTCTTCAGGGCCGGATAATCCTCCCCTTGGAGGGGCCGGACCATCCGCCCTGGGAGGTGAAGCACCAGTACCTTCTTCCTGAGAGTGCCTGACAGGAGTTGGAGAACCAGGGCTGGATAATCCGCCTTCGGGGGCCGAAGAATCCGGCCTGGGAGCTTCTTGACTGTTGTCTTTTCCTTGGGATCCCCTAGAACGAGTTGGAATGCCAGGGGCGGATAGTCCGCCCCTTGGAGGGGGCGGATAGTCCGGCCTGGGACTACCAACTTGTCCAGGAGACAGATGATCTTCAGCAGGTTAGGGTGTTGGTGTAGAGTTTTCTCTAGTAGTAGGAGCTTGTTGATCTTGTGTAGATTAGGGCTCCACTTGAGTGGAGCATTGTCCTTCCCGATCCACCACAAGGGGTTCCTCAATGGGGCGGAAAAATCCCACGCCCATTCTTCTTATGGCATCTTGGGGTATTTCAACATCTGCATCACAAACATCAACTTGCCCTACAAAGGAGCCGTTATTTTCATCGAACTCCACACTACAAGATTCTACAACAATCCCAGTGAGCTTGTTGTAGACTCTGTAAGTGTGGGATTCGGCACCATAACCAACAAAAATACCTTCTAAAGCCTTGGAATCAAATTTAGACAAGCGGACACCTTTAATAAGGAAGAAACACTTACATCCGAATACCCTGAAGTATGAGATGTTGGGCTTGTTACCGGTAAGTATTTTATAAGGAGTCTTGTCCAAAATCTTGCGGAGGTAGAGGTGGTTTGCTGAGTGACAAGCAGTTGATATGGCTTCAGCCCAAAAGTTATAAGGAGACTTTAATTCAGCCAACATTGATCTTGCCATATCCATCAAAGTCCGGTTCTTCCTCTCAGCTACACCATTTTGTTGAGGGGTGTACACAGCGGAATATTGATGTCTAATCCCCTCTTCGCTTAGAAACTCATTCAAGGTGTAGTTTTTGAATTCGGAGCCGTTGTCACTCCTTATTGCCAAGATAGGAACATTGTGTTGACGTTGAACTTCATTGGCAAAGTCAATGACAGTTTGTTGAGTCTCACTCTTTAGTTTGAAGAAATAGACCCATGTATATCTTGAGTAATCATCGACAATGACCAAGCAATATTTCTTCCCACCAAGACTTGCATGAGAAGGAGGACCAAATAAATCCACATGAAGTAATTCCAAGATCCTCTTTGAAGACACAATAGTATTCCTCTTATGGGGAGAGTCGTGCATTTTGCCTTCAACACAAGCCATGCAAACACGATCTTTGGCAAAGGAGACATTGTCTTTTAGTCCAAAGATGTGGCCACCCTTGTGGAGACTTTGCAAAGTTCTCATGTTGACATGGGCTAAACGGCGATGCCATAGCCAGCCCACGTCGGCCTTTCCGAATAGACACATCGGACCCGAAGTGGTTTTCCCCAAAAAGTCCACCACATACAGGTCATTTTCGACGTATCCAACGAAAGCGACCTTTAGAGACTTTCTCCACAAGAGTACCACCAAATCATCATCTATAAAAACAGAAAAACCCATCTTGCCAAGGGCACGAACAGAAAGAAGGTTGTAACCGAGGGTCTCAACAAGCATGACATCCACGAGAGAGATATCGTGGGAAACCACAACTTTGCCAAGACCCAATACCTGAGATTAGACTTATCACCATAGGAGACTGTGATATTATCATGATTTGGACGCATCTCCATGATGATCTCCTTGCTTCCAGTCATATGACTAGTGCATCCACTATCCAGCACCCATTTCGACCCACCGGAAGCATAGCCCTCGGAGCTTCTTGCCATGAGACAGGTAGCATTCTTGTTGATGATGTTTTCATTCGGAGAGTCGAAGAGAGATGTTGATGTAGATGTGGTGGCTATAGCAGCCACCTCTTGAGAGCTATCATCCTTGTCCTCATCTTCACTTCCCGATGAGTATTCTTCTTGAGCCACTAGAACAATATTTGGTTGCTTCTTGAAGGGATCATTCTTCTTTACAAACTGTTTCTTGCGTGGAGCCTTTGACTTGTCCTTGAAAATAAGTCTTCCTCCATTATCTTCCCTACTTTGATATGGGCACTCAGCTACAAAGTGCAGCCGGTCACCACAGTTGAAACATGTTCTCAGCTTGGGACCATTTTCTTTTCTTCCATAGGCTCCACTCTTGCGTTCTAGTTCAGCTTTAGCCTTAGCTGGATCTTTCCAAAAGTTTCTAGCATAAAGAGCCAAGTATTGTCCATGGATTCTTTTTATATCCTCGGGACAGTCCAAACCTTCTACGACATATTCATCATGATCAATCACACTAGTCTTCAAGGCCATGTTGACCCCCTTTTGCATCCCCATAGCTCGAGCACGAGCATCTTCGGCATTCTTGGCAGCCACTTTGAAAGCGGCCATTTCTTGCATTACCTCATTGGATGACATGAGGTGGTAGTTATGCCTACCTTGGAGACTTTTCAAATCTGTGGGTTCAAATGGCATAAGAGCACTGACATACTTGCGCTTGATCCAAGCATCATCAACATGAGCTCCACCGTGGTTTCTGAAAGTTGTGGCTATTGCCTTAAGCCTCCTATACATGTCCTCGTGGTGTTCTCCATCCAACATATAGAATTCTTCAGCTTCGTTGCTCAAAGCATCATATCTATTCCTTCTCATACTTTCATTTCCGATGAAGAGCTCGGTGAGGGCATCCCAAGCTTCCTTAGCTGTGCTAAGATGCTGAATGTGTGGCATGTATTTGTCACCCACACCAAGATGTATCATGTGTAGAGCTGTAGCGTTGAGTTGGCTATCAACAACTTCTCTTCTTGTGAGATTGTTGGGGTTTCCAACATGAAGACCATTTTCTATGATTTTCCACAACTCAATGGAGGAACTGCATACATGAGACTTCATCAAAAATTGCCATTGAGAAAAATTCGATGCAGAAAGTTTGGGTGGATCACCCCTATTATGTATATGTGGGTGAGGGATAGGTGGATTAGGAGAATACACATGAGAAACCTCATTGTATCCATCCTTACCACTATCCTTTTTCGAGGAAGAGCTCTTGCTAATGTCATCACCAATCACTTCGTTCCCTTTAGAATCGGTTTTACCCGTTTCCTTGGATTGCGGAGTGGTAGCCTCAGAGTTAGATGGAGGTGATGTTGTGGATGGGGAGAGACGCATTATCAATTGGCGCATCTCTTCCATATTAGCCTACATTGAACTCACTAAGGTTGTTTCCAACATCTTGAGATCGTTCAAGGTGACTAGATCCGAAGCATCACTCCCATCTACCTTGGAACCCATACTTCTCTTAGGCGGTTAAGCCAGAAATAAGAGCCAGGGCTCTGATACCAATTGAAATGGATCGTATGGGCACCTAGAGGGGGGGTGAATAGATGCTAACCAATTTTTAATACCTTTTCAATTTTAGGCTTGACACAAAGTAAATTCTCTAGATATGCAACTACGAGAATTTCCCTATATGCAACCCTAACTACTAAGAACGTAAAGAGAGGATCGAAGGAACCGTAGTGGAGCACGCGGAGACACAGGGATTTGTTTTACCGCAGTTCCTTCCTTGTTAAGGGAAGTACATCTGTGTTGGAGGGGTGGGCGGTTCTAAGACCACCACGCCATAATAGGCCTCACCCTATTCTTCGATGGATCTCGCCACGAGAGGCCTGATCCACCTTCTCCACTATTGGATCCCTTCGAGGCGAGAACCGGTGCGTTTTACAACAATATCGGTGCACACACCCACAACCGAATTGGGGGATCCCGAGATGACAACCAGATGCCACAAGAACAAGGTTTATAAAGATAAACAAAAACAAGGATCTAGGTATTTGCAAGAAATACTAGATCGGTGGTTCTCCAAATGAATGGAGAGAAGATGAAGCGCTTGATTGTAGTTGATGAAGATTGAGTACTCCTCCTTTGATTCCCCAATGGACAGAGCCTTTGGGTGTATCTAGGTGGAGCTCTCTTGGATGAAGATTGCAAATAAGATCTGTTCTTTTTCATGTAAATCAAGAGTTCTGGACACAGGGGGAGACAGGCTTAAATACCCCCTGCCTAGAACAAGCCATTGGATACATTTGGTGGCGGATTATTCGCCCCCCTTTGGGGCGGACTATCCACCCTGGGGAGAAAATCCGCCCCCCATGACGGAAACTCCGGGGAAAACTCCGCCCCCTATACTGAGAGCGACGCAACCTTGACTTGAAGAAATTTCCAGAGGAGGTGGATTATCCGCCCCCGCCAGGGGCGGACTATCCTCCCTTGGGAGAAAGTACGCCCAAGAACCGGAAAGTCCGAGGGAAACTCCGCCCATTATGCAGAGAGCGACACAGCCTTGACTTGAAGGAAAACCTCGAGGGGGCGGACAATTCGGCTGGGCCGGAAAATCCGACCACAAACTCCGCCCCCCTCTCTGGGGGTCGCGCACACTTGAAAGAGGGATGGGGCGGATTATCCGCCCCTGGGAGGGGCTCCGCCCCCAGAAAGAAGTTTCCTTCCCTTCTCAATGTACAGATCTGCAGCACTTCAACACACGTTAAATAATCCTTGATATTGTTATCTAACACACAAAACACTAGGGATTATGAAAGTATTTTGTTATGTGAAAACTTAGTGATTAAAGCCCTCACAAACTTGATGGCACACTTTTATTCTTTGCCCCTAATAAACTTGAACCATTGTGTCATCTATGTTGTATATGCTTGCACTTATACGTTGGAATTAGCAGAACTGTGTTGTCACGGGGAACGTTTTCAACATTGCACTTGTACTTTGTACACAGTTTCTATCATGTTTTTTTGTCTATGGATGTCACCGGTGTGAAATAAAGAGGTATCTTGTAAGTCCATGGAGTTATGTATTTTGTGTTAGAGAAACGCATGGGCCTCTAGCCTAAGCCATGCCTAATCATGGTGGAAACTTGCAGCATCACCATAGTGAGCTATCTATGAAGCATCCTCAATAAAAAGCTATGCATATATTAAATAAAAAGACTGCTGAGATGCTCATTGTGTGCTTGCCTTGTCATTTTGGTTATGGGATAGCTCCTGTACCATGTGTAAGGGGTACCCCATTGGCGGTTCTCTATGATATGCATGTACTTACTATGACAAGAACTTATAGGTGACTGAAGTTGAGTAGCATGAAGTGTGGCCCTCATATTCAAGGGACTTGAGATTGCAAACTTATACTTTGTCAAGCATATACTCCACCTTTGTTCACTTTAACCTTAATCACTTTAAGATGCTTATGATAGGGGCAATGAGGGCTAAAAGCTAATAAGTACCATAATTTTTGGAAGTTATTTTTGAAACTTGAAATCCCTGCTTCCTTTATGAAAGGCCATTCTTCCACCATTATTTGAGTCTCCACCTTCTACCTTTAGGCACCATTAAGAGAGCATAGTTGCCATTCATTGTGCAGTGTCCCAAAACTTATTGATTGATGCATATTGTGATATTACTTGTTCTTGTGCTATTTGTATCTAGTCACTCTTATGAACTTTGAAGGTGTCCTATGCATCTAATTGCTACTCAGGGACAAGTTGAATGCCACTATGCCATGTTTTCTGTATGTGAAACAAACAAACTTTTTTCAATGCATGTTATTCATGATCTTTGTTTGTAGCCTTTCATGTTGCATGCATAGTTACTATGTCCTATTGTTAGAACTCCATCTTTCATGCACATGTTTAGAGTTCTTTGATCCCAGCTTTCAAGCTTGCAAATGGTTTGATCTTGGTTTTGACGGTGCATGTCACCTCAAAAAATATTCTTTTATCACTTACCTACTCGAGGACGAACATGAGTTAAGCTTGGGGATGCTTGATACGTCGTAAACGTATCTATAATTTTTGATGCTCCATGCTTGTTTTATATCTACTTTGCTATGCTTTGTCTACACTTTGAGGTGTTTTTATATGTTTTCTGGAACTAACCTATTAACAAGTTGCCACAGTGCCACTTGCCTGTTCCAGAAAGGCAGAAAATCAATATTCTCGGAATTGGACGGGATAAAAGCTAAAGTCAATATTTTACCGTGGGCATCACGAAGTCCAGAGGAGAGATGGAGGGGCGAGCCAGGGCCACCACACCCCCCTAGGCGCGGGTGGGCCCACCCCGTGCCTAGGTAGGGTGTGGGCTCTCCGGGCCCCTCCCAGCCTCGCCTCTTCGCCCATAAGAAGCTCCCGATGCAGAAATCCTAAGCACCCGGTCAAAACTCCACGAAACCTTCTGTAGACGCCACCACCATCGTCCCTAGATCGGGGGTATCTGAAGTTCTTCCTGGCACCCTACCGGAGGGGATATCATCTCGGAGGCCTTCTTCTCCGGTATGAAGCATGAGTAGTTCCACCTTGGACTACGGGTCCATGTAGTAGCTAGATGGTTGTATCCCCTCCTTATGCTTTCATGTATAGATCTTGTGAGCTCCGTTCATGATCAAGATCTAATCTATTTGTAATCATGCATGTTGTGTTTGTGGAGATCCGATGGATATTGAGATTACTATGTCAGATTGATTAATGGTTTTGTCTATTTGATTCTATCATGTCTGTGTTGTTTGTGATCTTGCATGCTCTCCGTTGTTACTAGCTATCTTGGCCAAGTAGTTGCTAGTGACTCCAAGATGGGGTATTTATGCTCGATAGTGGGTTCATGCCTCTAGTTTCCAAGGGAAGTGATAGAAATCTCTTCGGTTGTAGATATGTTATTGCCACTAGGGAGAAAACAACGGTCTCTTGTTCATGAAACAAGTGGATTGTTTACATTACACACTTTGCTTAAAATAGTTGTCTGTTGCTTGTAACTTAATACTGGAGGTGATTCGGATGATAACCTGAAGGTGGATTTCTAGTCATAGATGCAGTTGGATGGCGGTCTATGTATATTGTTGTATTGCCCAATCGAATCTCATAGGATCTTTTTGTCTAGTATTGCATTGTTATGCCTTGCTCAGTTCCTGTCAATTGCCCTGCTGTAATTTCTTTACCCTTCATGACATGTTGTTTATCTAAGGAGAGTACCTCTAGTGAACTATGGACCCCGGTCCAATCTTTACCATTGATACATCTTCCACTGTTACTTTTTTACTTGATGCAAACCATCACCTTCCACACCATACGTTTAATCCTTTGTTACAACAAACCGGTGAGCTTGACAACCTCACTAATTCTTTGGGGCAAAGTCTTGAGTTTGTGTTGTGCAGGTTTCCACGTTGCTTGCAACACCTTATATTCGTTTCCTTCCTCCTACTGGTTCGATAACCTCGGTTTCTTACTGAGGGAAAACTTGTTGTTGTGCTCATCACACTGATATGCCCAATTTGCATCACCTTTCTATATCATAATTTACCTCTATTCATAGATATTTTTCTTATTATGAGGTATTACTTATGGATTTTCATCTATTTATGCATGTTGGATGATTCTTGGAGGATGGACTGCCGGAGTCTGGATTCTGATGGAAAAGAAGGCGTTTCGGTTCAATTTTGCGAAGATCAGAAAAAATACCATAAAAATATGGAAACATATTATTTTACAAGAATAGGAAGGAAGCCAGAAGGAGGAGCGAAGAGGGGCCGCAGGGGCCCCACACCCTCCTAGGGACGGGCCCACCTGACCCTGCACCTACGGCAGGTGTGGCCCACCTGCCCGGCCTCCGACTCTGCCCCTTCGCGTATATCTTCCCTACGGAACCCTAAGCCTAAGGGAGCGACCACAGATAGATTTCCGCCACCTCTGGGGGCGGAAAACACCGAGAGAGAAAGATCTCTCCGGCAGACATATTTATGCCAGGGGAATTCCTTCCCGGAGAGGGGAAATCATCGCCATCAACACCGTCATCAAGCTAGGCTTCATCGGGATCATCATCATCATCCACACCATCATCTCCACCGGTACCATCATCACCACTCCATACCGATGTAAAAATTGTGTTGTATATTGCTTTAGTTCTTACAGGAAACTTTCCCAGTGTTAATTACTATTGTAGTAAATGCTTGTGAGTGGAACCATTGGATTATTGTTTATGTTTAGATTGTTATCCATTATCATATCATCTTTGATCTTGATCCATATGATGTATCGTGATTAGTTCTTTTAGTTCTTGAGGACGTGGGAGAAGTCATGTTTTTATTAGTGGATTTGTGTTGAGTTATTATTCAATGGTCTAGTATTCAAGTTGTGGTGCTATTCTTCTAGTGGTGTCATGTGAACGTCGACTACATGATACTTCACCATTTATGGGCCTAGGGGAATGCATTGTGTATTTTTCTACTAATTGTGGGGTTGCCGGAGTGACAGAAACCCGAACCCCCGTTAGGGCACCTTTGCACAAAGGAGCGTAGGATCTCAGAGTTTAAGGCTGTGGTTAGATTTATATCTCAATTACTGTCATATAGTTACAGATATTTGCAGGGGGTTTAATCACAAGTATGTATTAGTCCAAGTAAGGTCGGTACATTAGCACAGGTTCACCCACACAACACTTATAACACCAGAGAAGAGTACTTATCTATATGAAGCGAAAGCACTTAACTGAATTCCCATGTGTCCTCGAGAACGTTTGGTCCTTATAAGTATTTCCACCGGCTTGTCCTTTGCTAAGAAAGGATTGGGTCACTTGCTCCGTTTTTTCGTTTTCTTTATTACTTACTTTGTTTTGTTGCCTTATCAGAAAACCACTAAAAATCCGTTTGCTAAGTATTCACAGGGATTTCCTACTCCACACCACTATTCAGCACCTTCTGCTCCTCGTTGGGATCGACACTCCTATTTATCGAAAGTACAGTGATACACCCCCTATACTTGTGGGTCATCAAGACTATTTTCTAGCACCGTTGCCAGGGAGTGAAGCGCTATTGAAGATTGGAACTGGTAAGGGAAACTTTTACTATGAGAATTGCTTTTGTTACTGCTTGTTACTTTGTTTCCAATATGGATAAACCACTTGGTTTTCTGTTTGGGAAAACTACTACCACTGCTAGGGTAGTAGATGAACCACCACCTGTTGAGATAGATCCTTTTAAGATACCTACAAGTATTGTTAATCGTGTTATGGATAATTATTATTTTGGGGATGGAACTGTCCATCCTGGTGATCACTTGCTTTTTATTCATGAATTATGCGGGTTGTTTAAGTGTGTAGGTATCACAACTGAACAGGTGAAGAAGAAGTTCCTCTCCATATCCTTGAAAGGGAGAGCTGAAGAATGGTATAAGCTGTTGAAGAATGGACAATCCATGTAATGGGAGGAGATGGCATCTCTCTTTTACTCTAAATTTTATCCTCCCTGTGAGATTCATAAGGATAGAAATCTTATATATAACTTTTGGCCTCTTGATGGAGAGAGTACAGCTTAAGCTTGGGGGAGATTGAAGTTACTAATGCTTAAATGTCCTATTCATGAACTCCCTAACAATATTATTCTCAATAACTTTATGCTAGGCTTTCTCTTAATGATAAAGATTTACTAGATGCTTCTTGTGATGGATCATTCACACCTATGAAGGAAGAAGCTAAATGGGATCTACTAGACCGTATTCAAGAGAACACTGAAGCTTGGGAGAATGACAAAGGAATAAAGTTAGGTATAAACTATGATTATGAATGCATTAAATCTTTTATGGGAACTGATGACTTCCGTGATATTAGCAATGAGTTTGGTATTGATTCCCAAAGTATTGCCAAATGTTTTAAGGCCTTTGCCTCTTACATAGAAATTCCCAAAAAGAAGTGGAATAAGTACCATGATCCTTATAAAGATGTTGTTAATCATGTTCCAGTGAGAAGTACTCAAGTTTGTACTACTAATCATATTGTGCCTGAACCTCATGTTGAGAAAATGCCTTTCCCAGCTAAGGTAAAGGAGTATTCTATGATTATTAGTGCAAATAACAAAAGTACAAAGAAAACTATGGAGCCTGGTAAGCATTTGAGTGATGAATATGTGGTAGCTATTGTGAAAGACCCTATCACTAGAAATATAGAGGATGAGCATATTGTCTTCTGTGAATACGCTACTAATATTATCTCTCATCCTAGTAAGGCTAGAAAAGCTAGTGTTCATGTGCTTTCTATTAAAATTTGTGATCATTGGTACTATGGTTTATGTGATATTGGTGCTAGTTCTAGTGCTATTCCGTATGAGCTTTACAGGGAAATTATGCATGAGATTGGTCCTTGTGAGATTGAGGACATTGATGTGGTTATTCACCTTGCTAATAAGGAGACCATTTACCCCATTGGCATTGTAAGAGATGTGGAGGTTCTCTGTGGTAATATTAAGTATCCTGGTGATTTTCTAGTGCTTAATTCAGCAGCTAGCAAAACTTGTCCTATCATTTTTGGTAGACCTTTCTTGAACACTTGTGGAGCTATTATTGATTGTAGGAAGGAAAAAGTTTTAACTAAGTTTGATGGAGATTCTTATGAGTTTAACTTTTCCAAATTTTCTAAGGATCCTTGTGAAAACAACTTGCCTAATAAAGATTTCAGGATGGAACAATTTGCTTCTATTGATCTGGTTTATGACATTGGACCTCTTTTTGAGGACTGTAAGTATGCTTATTCTGATGATAAAGTTGTTGCCACTGAAAGTTATATTGTAAACTTTATTCAAAGTGCTACTGATAGTTACTATGAGAGAGGGAAACATGGTTTTATGCATCTCAATGATGTTAAGTTTCCCCGTTTTATGTTGAAAGCATTGAAGTTACATCTATTTTGACTTCCTATGCTTGTGGCTTTTTGTTTCAAAAATTCATTTTATCACGATACCCCCATGCATAGGAAGTGGGTTAGACTCAAGTGTTTTGGTTATTTGCTTCTTGATGCTCTTTTTCACTCCAGATATATATCCCCTATGTGAGCATCTTTGAAAGTTTCAAGCCTAACTTAAAGGCATAAAAGAAAAGTACTTGTTGGGAGATAACCCAAGAGTTTGGTTGAGTCTTGGAAGTTATTACCTCAGTAATAACCGCTCCTTATCATTTTGTTTTGGTTTTTGTGTCTAGTTCAACTACTTTTGTGAAGTAGAGGAGTTGTGAAAAGTGGCTGTCCTGGGATAGATTTTTGTGTTGTGTTGTAAAAAATCGTGAGGGAGATCAGTACGTCGGATGGATCTGTATTTTTCTGAGCTTGTTCTACAAGTTGTTACCCAACTTTCATTAGTTCTGCACTTTTTGGTTTGAGCAACAGAAGATTTTCGAAAAAATCAATCTTTACCTGTTGGTCTGTTTTGACAGATTTCTGCTATCATTTGCATTTGCCTTTTTAAGAAGCCTTTGTTTTGATGGATTTCAGTTGAAGTGTGAACCTAAAGGTTTGTTGTTTTGCTTACATTAATGTTACCATTGAAGTTTGTGTTTTGCCTTGTGAGGAAAGGAAAATTCCAGAAGAAGGAGAAAAGAAGTCTGCAGAGTCCGTCTTTGAATAGGTAAAAGTGGTGAAAACAGAAGGTTCGTGAAACCCCAATATTTTTATATTTTTGATGTTTTTAATACATAAGGAAGACTATGAGATGGAACAGAGGAGGAACCGGAGTCCGGGGTGGACAAACCCACCCTAGGCGCGGGCCTAGCCTGGCCACGCCTGGAGGGGGTGTTCCACCCTCGAACTTCGTCTCTACCTCGTTTCCATGTCAAAACCTTCCTTATGCATCAAAACTTCATAATATATAACCCCCCAGATCCCCCGAGGTTCGTGCATCGTGTTCTCGTCGTGTTTTCGTGTTTGATCTATTTCTGTTAGGAAATCTTCTCAAGTTTAGAGCACCATGGTCTCCGCCAATTACAAAGGCAAGAAGCTCGAGGAAGACGATCCTCACAAACCCAAAGATTAGGAGATTCTTGTTGGGGATGAAGAGGACATGGAGGAGGACAAGCAACCGGACACTCGCGGTACCGTCGCAAGCATTGGGTTGGTGGCACTACCTAACAAGCTTAAGATGACGGCACAGATGTCTATAGGAGGGAGAACTCCGCGTCATATCCTCGCTCCACGCACACTTCCTCCTAGTACCCCTTGTTCTAACAGTGCAGGGAAGAAACACTCTAATAGGGAAGAATGGAGAAAGAATAACAAGGACTGGGATCCTCGGTCCAAGTTCATCACGGGCTGCATTGAGAATAATTCGGAGTTAATTCATACTCTGACCTTCTATATGGAGGATTTGAAGAAACTTATTGAAGAGCCTATCAAGATACCACCACCACCACCAAAGGAGTAATTCATCAGAAGGTTTGGCATCCCCTTGGCTTGTTCCAAGCTTGGGGGAATGTCGCGGTATCACCACCATTGTCTTTTATCTTTTACCTTTTTAGTGGATTCATATCTATGGTAGAGAGGTTATCTTATAGTTTGGTTTGCATGTGGATGTATCTCTCCTTTAGTTGATTATCTATGTATCCCTTGGTGTGAGTGCCTTTATTGAATATTAATGAGAAGTATCATCTTTTACTTTTTGCACTTCTTATTTTAGTTTTATGATGGATCTTGTTGATCAGTATTGGCACCACTTTGGGATCATCAAGTGGATCTAAATTGGTTTTGGCAAACCGAGTTCTGGTTAGTAGCAATACTTTTTGAGGTTTGAAAGAGAAAGAGAAAAAGCTTACACGTATTTTGTATCATTTGTTTTCTTTCTTGTTGGCTCATAAGCTTAGTATTTTCTATTTAAGATCTTTTGTGTCTTCAAGGAAGATTGCATGTTTGGCTTTATTACTTGTATGTTTGCTTGTTTCTTTCAACTCTCTTGCTTGCTTCCCAGCCTTGCTTGCCAAAAACCTATTTTTGAGAAGGCTTACTTCTCATCTTTCCAAACCCTTTGAACCAAACTTTTGCCACTTGTGTCCACCATATCTACCTAGTAGCATTGTTGCTATTCCAAGCAAATTCTCAAGCTTCATCTATCTTTCGAATTAAAAAGTATTTTGTTATGTGAAAACTAGTTAGTAAAGCTCTCACGAACTTGATGGCACACTTTATTTCTTGCCCCTAATAAACCTGAACCATTGTGCCATCAAAGTTGTATATGCTTGCATCTATACGTTGGAATTAGCAGAATCATGCTGTCATGGGGAACGTTTTAAACATTGCACCTGTACTTTGTACTCAGTTGATATCGTGCTCTTTTGTCTATGGATGTCAACAGTGTGAAATAAAGAGGGAACTTGTAAGTCCATGGAGTTTGTATCCTATGTTAAAAAACGCCTAGGCCGCTATCCTAAGCCATGCCTAATCATGGTGGAAACTTGTAGCATCACCATAGTGAGCTATCTATGAAGCATCCTCAATAAAAAGCTATGCACATAGTAAATAAAAAGATCGCTGAGATGCTCATTGTCTACTTGCCTTGTCATTTTGGTTATGGGAAAGCTCTTGTACCATGTGCAAGGGGTACCCCGTTGGCGGTTCTCAATGATATGCTAATACTTACAATGACAAGAACTTACCTGTGACCAAAGTTGAGTAGCATGAGGAGTGGCCCTCATATTCAAGGGACATGAGATTGCCAACTTATATTTCGTCAAGCATATACTCCATCTTTGTGCACTTTAACCTTAATCATCTAAGGATGCCTATGATAGGGGCAATGAGGGCTCAAATCTAGTGATTACCATAATCTTTTGGAAGCTCTTTATGACTTGTAATCCCTGCTTCACAATATAAAGGGACCTTTCTCCCACTTCCAAGTTGAGTCAGTAAACCTACTTCCTCTCTATCTCCAGCAAGCATTTGAGTTGTTGTGTGTCAAGCATTCGTATGGTGATTTATTCAATCATGTTCTTTATCTTCCTTGTTTGCACAAAACTCTTATGTATTGAGTATTACTTTGAAAGCCTTCACCTGTGAAAAACCTTTTTGAGCAAAGAGTGCTCATGTTTTGAAACTTCTACAAAAAGCTTTTGTGAAACTGTTTGCCAGGTGTTCTCTGACCAAGAACAAGTTTGCCAATTCCAACTATTATTTATCTTTATGCATCTTTATTGTGACTACTGTACTTGGTTGCAAGCTAAGTTATATAAGGGTGAGTTGTTATCTTCTATGAGTTGTGCAATGGTAAGTGTGATGCTTATTGTTCGTATTCTTTTATCGACACTTCACTCCATAAACCTGTGGACATGTTTACTGAGCTCAGTTTTCGCTTGGGGGCAAGCGAAGTCTAAGCTTGGAGGAGTTGATACGCCCAATTTGCATCACCTTTCTATATCATAGTTTACCTCTATTCATTGATATTTGTCTTATTACGAGGTATTACTTATGGCTTTTCATCTATTTATGCATGTTGGATGATTCTTGGAGGATGGACTGCCGGAGTCTGGATTCTGATGGAAAAGAAGGCGTTTCGGTTCAATTTCGCGAAAATCAGAAAAATACCAGAAAAATATGGAAACATATTATTTTACCAGAAGACGAAGGAAGCCAGAAGGGGGAGCGAAGAGGGGCCGCAGGGGGACCACACACCCCTAGGCGCGGGCCCACCTGACCCCGCACTTAGGGCATGTGTGGCCCACCTGCCTGACCTATCATACGCCCAATTTGCATCACCATTCTATATCATAATTTACCTCTATTCATTGATATTTATCTTATTATGAGGTATTACTTATGGCTTTTCATCTGTTTATGCATGTTGGATGATTCCTGGAGGATGGACTGACAGAGTCTGGATTCTGATGGAAAAGAAGGCGTTTCGGTGCAATTCGCGAAGATCAGAAAAATACCAGAAAAATATGGAAACATATTATTTTACCAGAAGACGAAGGAAGCCAGAAGGAGGGACGAAGTGGGGCCTGAGGGGGCCCACACCCCAAGGCACGGGCCCACCCGACCCCGCGCCTAGGGCGGGTGTGGCCCACCTGCCCGGCCTCCGACTCCGCCCCTTCGCCTATATCTTCCCTATGGAACCCTAATACCAGGGGAGCGACAACAGATAGATTTCCGCCGCCTCTTGGGGCGGAAAACACCAAGAGAGAAAGATCTCTCCGGCATATAGATTTCTGCCAGGGGAATTCCTTCTCGAAGAGGGGAGACCATTGCCATCAAGACCATCATCAAGCTAGGCTTCATCGGGATCATCATCATCCACACCATCATCTCCACCAGCACCATCATCACCACTCCGTCCCGCTGTAACAAATGTGTTGGATATTACTTAGTTCATTAGGGGAAACTTTCCCGGTGTTGATTACTATTGTAGTTGATGCTTGTGAGTGGAACCATTGGATTATTTTTTATGTTCAGATTGTTACCCATTACCATATCATCTTTGATCTTGATCCATATGATGTCTTGTGAGTAGTTCGTTTAGTTCTTGAGGACATGTGAGAATTCATGTTGTTAGTAGTGAATCTGTGATGAGTTATTATTCAATGGTTTAGTATTTAAGTTGTGGTGCTATTATTCTAGTGGTGTCATGTGAACGTCGACTACATGATACTTCACCATTTATGGGACTAGGGGAATGCATTGTGTATTTGGCTACTAATCGCGGGGTTGCCGGAGTGACAGAAACCCGAACCCCCCCCCCTAGGACACCTTTGCACAAGGGAGTGTAGGATCTCAGAGTTTAAGGTTGTGGTTATATTTATATCTTAATTACTTTCCTGTAGTTACAGATTTTTGCAGGGGGTTTAATCACAAGTATGTATTAGTCCTAGGAATGGCAGTATGTTAGCACAGGTTCACCGAAACAACACTTACAAACACCAAAGAAGAGTACTTAGCTATTTGAAGCGAAAGCACTTGACAGAATTCCCATGTGTCCTCGAGAAAGTTTGGTCTTTATAAGTATTTCCACCGGCTTGTCCTTTGCTAAGAAAGGATTGGGCCACTTGCTCTATTCGATCATTACTTTTGTTACTTGCTCTTTGTTTTGTTGCCTTGTCAGAAAACCACTAAAAATCCATTTGCTAAGTATTCACAGGAATTTCCTGCTCCATACCACTGTTCAGCACCTTCTGCTCCTTGCTGGGATCGACACTCCTATTTATCGAAATTACTACGATACACCCCCTATACTTGTGGGTCATCAGCCTCCGACTCCGCCCCTTCACCTATATCTTCCCTACAGAACCCTAAGCATAAGGGAGCGACCACAGATAGATTACCGCCGTCTCTGGGGGCAGAAAACACCGAGAGAGAAAGATCTCTCTGGCAGACAGATTTCTTTCAGGGGAATTCCTTCCTGGAGAGGTAAGATCGTCGCCATCAACACCGTTATCAAGCTAGGCTTCATCGGGATCATCATCATCATCCACACCACCAGCACCATCATCACCACTCTGTCCCGCTGTAAAAATTGTGTTAGATATTGCTTTAGTTCTTAGGGGAAACTTTCCCGGTGTTAATTACTATTGTAGTTGATGCTTGTGAGTGGAACCATTGGATTATTGTTTATGTTCAGATTGTTATCCATTATCATATCATCTTTGATCTTGATCCATATGATGTCTTGTTAGTAGTTCGTTTAGTTCTTGAGGACATGGGAGAAGTCATGTTGTTATTACTGGATTTGTGTTGAGTTATTATTCAATGGTATAGTATTTAAGTTATGGTGCTATTATTCTAGTGGTGTCATGTGAACGTCGACTACATGATACTTCACCATTTATGGGCCTAGGGGAATGCATTGTGTATTTGGCTACTAATTGTGGGGTTGCCGGAGTGACAGAAACCTAAATCCCCGTTAGGACACCTTTGCACAAGGGAGCGTAGGATCTCAGAGTTTAAGGCCGTGGTTAGATTTATATCTCAATTACTTTCCTATAGTTACGGATGTTTACAGGGGGTTTAATAACAAGTATGTATTAGTCCAAGTAAGGTTGGTACATTAGCACAGGTTCACCCACACAACACTTACAACACCAGAGAAGAGTACTCAGCTATATGAAGCGAAAACACTTGACAGAATTCCCATGTGTCCTCGAGAACGTTTGGTCCTTATAAGTATTTCCACCGGCTTGTACTTTGCTACGAAAGGATTGGTCCACTTGCTCCATTTGTTCGTTGTCTTTATTACTTACTTTGTTTTGTTGGCTTATCAGAAAACCACTAAAAACCTGTTTGCTAAGTATTCACAGGGATTTCCTGCTCCACACCACTGTTTTCAGCACCTTCTGCTCTCGTTGGGATCGACACTTCTATTTATCGAAAGTACTGCGATACACCACCTATACTTGTGGGTTATCACCCACCTTGCTCTCGGGGTTTCCAACGAAGCGTCCCGCGATAGTGCTAGGCGTCATCAGTGGCGGCGACCACCTTTGGTTGATGATGACCCACAAGTATAGGGGGTGTATCACAGTACTTTCGATAAATAGGAGTGTCGATCCCAACGAGGAGCAGAAGGTGCTAAACAGTGGTGTGGAGCAGGAAATCCCTAGAATACTTAGCAAACGGATTTTTAGTGGTTTTCTGATAAGGCAACAAAACAAAGTAAGTAATAAAGACAACGAACAAACGGAGCAAGTGGCCCAATCCTTTCTTAGCAAAGGACAAGCCTATGGAAATACTTATAAGGACCAAATGTTCTTGAGGACACATGGGAATTCTGTCAAGTGCTTTCGCTTCAAATAGGTGAGTACTCTTCTCCGGTGTTGTAAGTGTTGTGTGGGTGAACCTGTGCTAATGTATCGACCTTACTTGGACTAATACATACTTGTGATTAAACCCCCTGCAAACATCCGTAACTATAGGAAAGTAATTAAGATATAAATCTAACCACAGCCTTAAACTCTGAGATCCTACGCTCCCTTGTGCAAAGGTGTCCTCACGGGGGTTCAGGTTTCTGTCACTCCAGCAACCCCACAATTAGTAGCCAAATACACAATGCATTCCCTTAGGCCCATAAATGGTGAAGTATCATGTAGTCGACGTTCACATGACACCACTAGAAGAATATCACCACAACTTAAATACTAGACCATTGAATAATAACTCAACACAAATCCACTAATAACAACATGACTTCTCCCATGTCCACAAGAACTAAATGAACTACTCACGACACATCATATGGATCAAGATCAAAGATGATATAATAATGGATAACAATCTGAACATAAACAATAATCCAATGGTTCCACTCACAAGCATCAACTACAATAGTAATTAACACCGGGAAAGTTTCCCCTTAGAACTAAAGCAATATCCAACACAATTATTATAGCAGGACGAAGTGGTGATGATGGTGCTGGTGGAGATGATGGTGTGGATGATGATGATGATCCCGATGAAGCCTAGCTTGATGAGGGTGTTGATGGTGACGATCTTCCCTCTCTGGGAAGGAATTCCCCTGGCAGAAATCTGTCTGCCGGAGAGATCTTTCTATCTCGTTGTTTTACGCCCCAGAGGCGGCGGAAATCTATATATGGTCGCTCCCTTAGGCTTAGGGTTCCGTAGGGAAGATATAGGCGAAGGGGCGGAGTCAGAGGCCGGGCAGGTGGGCCACACCTGCCCTAGGCGCGGGGTTAGGTGGGCCCGCACCTAGGGGGTGTGGGGCCCCTGCGGCCCCTCTTCGCTCCTCCTTCTGGCTTCTTCGTCTTCTGGTAAAATAATATGTTTCCATATTTTTCTGGTATTTTTCTGATCTTCGCAAAATTGCACCGAAACGCCTTCTTTTCCATTAGAATCCAGACTCCGGCAGTCCATCCTCTAGGAATCATCCAACATGCATAAACAGATGAAAAGCCATAAGTAATATCTCATAATAATACAAATATCAATGAATAGAGGTAAATTGTGATATAGAAAGGTGATGCAAATTGGGCGTATCAACTCCCCCAAGCTTAGACTTTGCTTGCCCCCAAGCGAAAACTGAGTCAGTAAACATGTCCATAGGTTTATGGAGTGAACTGTCGATAAAAGAATATGAACTAGAAGCATCACACTTACCATTGCACAACTCATAGAAGAAAACAACTCACCCTTATATAACTTAGCTTGCAACCATGTACGACAGTCACAATAAAGATGCATAAATATAAATCATAATTAGAATTGGCAAACTTGTTCTTGGTCAGAGAACACCTGGAAAACAGTTTCATAAAAGCTTTTTGTAGAAGTTTCACAGGGTTAAGAGGATGGTTCTGATTCAGAACCTTCTATTGAGAATTATGATGGTTGGATAAGGGGATCATATGAAGGATCTCATGAACACTAGATGTCCACAGATGGTTCTGACAGAAATGTTGGACAATCTAGCTGGATGGGTGCAAGAATTAACCCTAGTAATAGTAGTAGAAATGCCATGTCCATAGATAATCAAGATGAAAAAGAAGATCCTGGGGAGAGAGTGTTTGAATCATCAACATCTTCTCCAAACCCAAGGAATATATATTATCCGGTGTTTAACTATCTTGCCCAAAGGAGCACCTGGGGATCAACAAGATCTGCGTATTCTGTTGACAACTCAAGGAATGAAGCTCAGGAGATGCAAGTGGGAGATAATGATGAATACATTTCTGAAGACTTTTCAGCTGAGCTGGAGGGAGTCAATGCGCTCAAGTTGAGTAATGACTCAAGTCCTAACACTTCAGATACTGAGTATGTTCCTTCTAGAAGGCCATTTGTTCCACAAACTGTGCGACGAACATCACGTCATCACGGTTGGACATTAGGCATGTATGATGAACGTAGTTACTACTAGAAGTAGGAAACTATTTAGAGGTGTCAAGTACCGTGTATTGTAATCCAAGAAATAAGGTAGTTAGATAAATAAGGTAGTGTTGTGATTATACCTATATGGTATATGTTGTAATGACTTTGTATTATTATGATATTGTAATGTATAATATGTGTAATGCATATTTGGATTTTATTTGGATCTTCATTGTGTGACTAGTTCTGTGCGTAAAGTCGAGCTCAGAACACATCTGCATGATGTAATTATGAGTATTCGCTTTATGTGCAGGACTAGAGGGTCATGGATACGGGTGTAGAAACCGAAGCTGAACAGCAGCGGATGGAACATGAGGCCAAGGAGAAGGCGGATGCAGATGCAGCAAATCAAGGAGCATTATCACCACCACCACCAATGAGGCCGTTAATGGAGCAGAACTTTATGCAGTGTATGCAAATGATGCAAGAGACCCAGAACAAGTTTTTGGAGGAGTTGCAGGGACGAGAAAATCAGAGGGCACCTGAAGGTGGGGGGGTGAGTCTTTCTGACTTCCAAAATGCAAGGCCGTTACCTTTTGCATCAGCTCCTGAACCAATGGATGCAGAAGATTGGCTAGCAGATACAGAACGAAAGCTGAAGACTGTAGGTTGCAATGATGAGGATAAATTGAGGTATGCAACTCATCTTCTGACTGGACCTGCATCATCATGGTGGGAGAATCAGTTAGCCATGCAACAACCAGGAAGGGAATACACTTGGGAAGAGTTTAAACAGAGATTCTGTGAATATCATGTTCTGGAGAGTGTTATGGAGTTGAAGCGGAGAGAATTTGAGGAGCTGTAGCAGGGATATACTAGTGTTATGAAGTATATCTGGGAGTTTAGTCAATTGTCTCGATATGCTGAGGAAGAAGTTAATACGGAGGAAAAGAGGAAGAAGCGTTTCCTGCATGGTTTAAATCCATTTGTGAGGATGCAGTTGAGGTTGGCTAATAAGTAAACTTATCAGCAGTTGCTGGATGCAGCTATTACCTTCGAAGATGACTACAAGAATGTTCAAGAGGATAGAAGGAAGAGAGCTAAGAAGGAAACCAAGAGGATACAAGAAAGAAAGCCCAAGCCCAATCTGGAATTCAAACCAAGGAATAGGCCCTATAAAAACAACAATTCCAATCAGAGTGCAAATCCAAACGTAAAGAATATTAAATGCCACAATTGCAAACTCCCAGGGCATATGAGCAGGGATTGCCCAAAACCAGTAATTGTATGCCATGCTTGTGGTCAAAAAGGTCACATAAAGCCCAATTGTCCAAGCAAACCACAAGGAGGTTGTCGGTTCGAGATGGGAGGCAAGCCAGTGGAGGTAATGGACAACCCAATAAAGGAGGAAATAATGGCAAGAACAACAATGGCAAGAGGAATAGACCTACCGGGAAGCTGAACTGTGCAACCCTAGAGGAGGTGGATAACTCGGAGCATGCAGCGATAGGTACGCTCAATATCCTTACCAATCCCGGCAAAGTTCTATTTGATACTGGTGCAACTACTTCATTCATTTCTGAAGAATTCTGTGATAAGTTCGGGATTAGAAGGGCAACGTTAGAAAACCCTATGACCATAGTTACGCCAGGGGAAATGTGATTGTACGCCACATTAAACAAGATCAGGTTATCTCGATCTGTGGTTGTACATACTTTGCAGACCTTTACGCGATTCCTTTGAAGGGAATTGCAGTAGTGCTGGGGATGGACTGGATGATGGAACATGGGGCTCAGATAAATTGTGAGGAGAAAACTGTCTCAATCAAAACTCCAAGTGGAGAAAGGATGGTTTACCAAGCAGATAAGCACAATCATACTATGGTGGATCTGCAGTTGAACTCAATGAAAGAAGTCAAGTTGGAAGATATTCCTATAGTAAATGAATTTCAAGATGTTTTTCCAGTAGAGCTACCCGGAATGCCACCAGATCGGTAAATAGAGTTCACTATTGACCTAATTCTAGGTACATCACCAATAGCTCAAGCACCATATAAGATGGGACCAAAAGAATTAAAATAACTCAAAGAGAAAATTGATGAGTTAGCCAGAAAAGGATTTATTCAGGAAAGTGTATCCCCCTGGGGAACACCGGTAATCTTTGTGGATAAAAGGGATGGTGGAAGAAGGATGTGTGGAGACTACAGAAATCTAAACAATGTTACCATAAAGAATAAGTATCCTTTACCAAGGATTCAAGATCTGTTTGATCAAGTGAAAGGATCCAGAGTATTTTCAAAGATCGACTTAAGATCTGGATACCATCAGATAAAAATCAAACTCGAAGATGTTCCAAAGACAACATTTGTCTCAAGATATGGACACCATGAGTATCTGGTAGTACCGTTTGGTTTTACCAATGCACCAGCAATATTCATGAACCTGATGAACAAAATCTTCATGCCATATTTGGATAAGTTCGTCATAGTCTTCATTGATGATATTCTGATATATTCCAAGGATAAGGAAGAGCATGCTGATCATTTGAGAATAGCATTGCAGACTCTAAGTGTTGGGGATATGCTATATGGGTATCCTAATAGCATGTCTCCTATCCGACTAACCCGGGTGGCCCATAGTCGGTAGCATGGCCTGTGGCATGCTGGGCGGCCTAGTTAGGTGGATCCAGGAGGGAGGCCCATGCCGAATAAAGGAAGGCTACGGTGGAGTCACCAGCGTACCCGGAGCCTTGGAGTACAAGATACACAAGACTAGTGATAGACGGTGTAGGACTCTGTAACCTGTCCGGCTAGGACTTTTCCCTGTAACCCTAGGACCTGGCGACTATATAAGTCGGGCCTATGGGAGCCTTTAGGGCATCGTTTTACACACACCTCGCACAGCGAACCTATCTCTGTAACCCGGCGTATTGCCATTATAGTGATTTATATCACGAGTAGGATTCCGCCACCGTCGTGGGATCTGAACCTGGGTAAGCTGTGTTACCTCATACCCGTCAACCGTCCGCCTTACCCCACGTCTCTAAACACGCACTGTGAGGACCCCTCCATGGCGTACTCGTCGGCAATACCACGACAGTTGGCGCCCACCATGGGGCAAGAGGCGCTTCAGGATCTTCAGCGGGCGAGGACCAAGATCTTCGCGGGAATCGGTGAAACCGTAGCCATCGGTCGTGTTCTCTTCTTCGACAACGTTCCAATCGTCCCCCCTGACGAGTTCTGGATCCCAGCGAAGATGAACCCTACGCGGTGTTCGATCGTTCTTATCAGAGACATCCACCTCTTCATCGGCGAAACCGACTCGGGCACTAGTCCCCTGGGAGTCGGAGGAGCTTCAAGACCCACGCGGACCGCCTACGGGCAGGATACGTTCACGGAAGGATCGATGTCGGATCTCTCTTTGGAGTTTGCCGACAAAGATCGGAAAGCATCAAGACCCGCACGGACCGCCTACAGGCAGGATACGTTCGCGGAAGGATCAATGCCGGATCTCTCCTTGGAGTTTGCCGGCAAAGATCATAAAAATTCAAGACCCACCCAAACCGCCCATGTGCAGGATATTAAGGTGGAAGATCACTGCAAATCCGCCGGCTTTGTCCGTGCGTCTGGACAACAGAGATCCAAGTTCGTCGGCGTGGTTACCATCTTTGATCTGGCGCGCTGCGTTCAGAGAGAAGGCAAAAAACCCCGCAATTACCTAGCCAGGTGGCTCCGTATACGAGCCGATCTGGCCCACTACCCCAATGATGAAGTTATCTATCACTTTGTGGAAGGACTAGACCATGGCACGCTTCTCTGACACTCTCTAAGATGGCAACAGGCGTCAGGACGCCTTACCTTCGAAGGCATGGTGAACACCGTCAACAACTACGAGGAGGCCAAAGCGGCAGCTCAGACAGCGCTTGCGCTCATTGACGGAGCCCCTCTGATTCAGCCACCACCACCACCGCCTCCAGCCGACATCGTCGTAGTAGCACCACCACCTCCAGTCATCGTCGAGGCCATTGCACCTCCACCGCCCGTCATCGAGGAAGTCCTGGCACCCTCTGACTCTATCATTGACGCGCTTTATGCTGACTTCAGTGCAGATTCAGAGGAAATAGACTTCAGTCCAGAAGAGCTAGACTCCGCTATGCAGGAGATGGAGGAGGAGTACTCGCGCGACGAGCAAGCTAATAACACCGTCATGTCTCGAGGGGTGTTCGTCACCATTGGGACAGCGATGGATAAAGATCAACCAGGGAAAGCTCCGCCTATGGCGCTGGAAAAGGGGAAGGGGCCACTTATTGCTGCCGACAATAATCGTGCAAAGGTCATGCCTCCTCCGCCTAATCCAGTGCAGCAGCCGCAGGAACTCGGCACCGGTCCGAGCAACAACAACACCTCAAACTTGCCGCCTCCAGCATCCACGTCGGTAGCAGCCCATGTTACTCCAGCTGATAGAGTGATGTACGACAATCTCCTCGTTGAGCCACTAACCGTTGATCATATCCGGAACGTGACTCAGCTTGACAAGAAGCGCCAGCAGCTGCTGGAGGAGGCGCAAGCCATCGCGGATCAAGGCGCTAAACTAGATCGAGATCTGGTCAACGCGTAGAAGTCCATAGAGAAAGCTAGAGCAATGGAAGCCGAGTACAAGACTCTGCTGCAGCAGTAGAAGGCTAAGAAGGCTCCGGCTCGCGTCATCAATGATCCTCGTGTACGGCGCAACCTAGGATGGGCTCCCTCGAAGCCGGCACAGGCCAAGCCATACATTGATAGTGAAGGCAAGCAGGTGATGCCCACCCCACTCCTTAACCTCGTCGTCGACAAAACCCTTCTAGAGCAGGATAGATCGCCTGAGGTAGTAGAACAGGTCTATGACCTAGTGGCCAAGGCGGTAAAGCGGCAGGAAAAGGCCACCTCCCAGAGGCTTGAGTCTGACCCAGCACTCTGCTGATCTAGCCAGTACAAACCGCCAAGGGACAGATCTCCTCAGGATGTCGGATCACAGACAGGTTCATCAGAACAAAGACGGAGGGATGCGTGCAACAGGAAGGATGCTATCCCCATATCCTCCGACCACGGAGAAAAATCCCGACCTCGCCGCCCATCGCCACCGCCCCGATCCCCCCGACGTCAGGAAGATTACAAGGCTCACCATCGTACGGATATGCCCCCTCCAAAGCAGTGCGGCATCGTCATCCGCGACAACGCGGCGCAGACCCGTCATGATGAAGAGCGCCACCAAGGACACAAGAGCAGGTCACACCACGACCCTCAGCGTCCAACAAGCAACTTTGACAGGCGTGAGGCGTCGCAGGAGGGTAACAGCAAGAAGGCTAACCCACCGCCACCTCCACCTCCGTCACCACCAAGCAGTCACCATGGCGGAAGAGGTCCGCGTCGTTCACGCAGCCCCTCCCCTGTTGACAACAAAAAGAAGAACCCGGAGCCATACAATGCACGTTCGTGGATCTCCACGAGGCCCGGGAAGGACCATACCTGGGACCACGTTGCTTTGGACCTGCAATACGGTCCGCAACTTACCCCAAAGGTTTCCGGATTGACAAGACCATCAAGCCCTATGACGGCACCGCCAAGCCCGCCACATGGTTGGAGGACTACGGCAACGCGGTGGAGATTGCCGGAGGCAACCCCAACGTCGCCGTTAAGTACCTCCCGTTAACGTTGGCGGGTACGGCCCGTCAATGGATCGACGACTTGCCGGAGAAATCTATCTACAACTAGCTGGATATGCAAGAAGCATTCACCAAGAACTTTGAGGGTACATACAAGCGTCCCTGCACTGTGGGCGATCTATAGCGGTGCGTGCAAGAGAAAGACGAGACATCTCGCGCCTACCTCTCCCGCTAGCTGGACATGAAGAATTCCTGCGCAGGAGTGCACGCTCAGACCGCTATGGCCGCCTTCATTGATGGGTTGGAAAGGGGCACGTTACTCCGACATAAGCTAAAGCGCTTGCAGGACAATCATCAGCTTGACGTGAATCAGATGATTCAGTTAGCTAGTGAGTTCGCAGCTGCCGACGACGATGCTCGTGGCTCTTTGCCGGCAACGGCCGTTCCAACCCAAGCTCGGAGGAACAGCAGTACAAAGCGGAAAACCGCTCCAGAAGAAAAGCAATCTACCGACATGGTCGCTATGACTTTTGCAGGACGAGGAGAAGGCGGACAACATGGTCGAGGAAGGGGAGCAGGCCGCAGGCAGCAACGAGGAAGTGAAACCAACTCGGCGCCGCTCCGCGTTCCCCAAACGTACAAGGAGTACCGCGATATGTCGTGCCTCGTACACCTCGATGTCAACGGTAAGGCCACCCATACCAATCTACACTGCAAGTTCGTCAACGACCTCAAGGAAGACCCGGAGTCCAGCTACAAGCAAAGTCGGAAGAATAGACCGCGAGGTAAGGGCAAGGGGAAGAAGAAGGAGGAGGAGTCCAAGGATTCAAGTGACATGGACGAGGACGTTGACCCCAAGCACGCCGCCAAGATCGACGACAAGGGCAAGAACCCCTTCGCAAAGAAGGCCCCAGTCTACCACACTTTCCTTGGCACACCCACCGTCCGACAATAGAAGACCTCTCTACGGATCCTGATGGCCACTCTCCACCCAGTTCCCCAATACCTGCGCTGGTCGGAGGTTCCAATCACTTGGGACATGACGGACCACCCAGACCTTGTGCCCACGGAGAACCAGTACGCCATGGTAATCAACCCATTGATTGACAGCGTGGAGTTCACCAAGTGCATGGTGGACAGTGGAAGCAGCATCAACATCATGTACCTGGATACACTGCAAAAGATGAACTTGACGGAGGCAAACCTAAGGCGGACCAACACCGTATTCCATGGCGTAGTTCCTGGTCGGGAGGCTCGGTCCCTTGGGTGCATTACGCCTCAGGTAGCCTTTGGCGACGTTAATAATTACCACCAAGAGCGCATGACCTTTGAGGTGGTCCCCTTCAAGAGTGTGTACCACGTCATATTCGGCCGCGACATATTCCACACGTTCATGGCCAAGCCATGCTTCTTCTACAACAAACTCAAGATACCCGGACCAAATGGTGTCATCACCGTATCCATAAGCTTTACTAAGGCAAGGGACTGCAAGATCAACGAAGAAGACGTCGCAGAAGCTGTCCTCTACAGCGAAGAATTCAAGGAGATCCAGAGCAAGGTCAATGACTCAGGGATGCCCGCGTCGAAGAAGCAGATCTCCGACTCCACTCCTGCGTTCAAAGCCGCCATCGAGACCAAGCCGGTGGAACTTGTGGTAGGCGATGCCTCCAAGACCGTCGCCATTGGGACGAACCTGGATCCCAAATAGGAAAGCGCGCTCGTCGAGTTCCTCCGTGAGAATAGGGACATCTTTGCCTGGCAACCTGCCGACATGAAAGGTGTACCTAGGGAACTTGCCGAGCACAACTTAAACATAGATCCAAAATGTAAACCAGTGAAACAACCTCTACGATGCTTCGGAGATGAGAAGAGACGCACCATTGGCAAATAGATAGCTAGGCTACTTAAGGTTGGGTTTATTCGAGAAGTCCTTCACACCCGATGGGTGGCCAATCCTGTACTTGTCCCCAAAAAGGGGACCAATGAATTAAGAATGTGCGTTGATTACACCGGCTTGAACAAAGCATGTCCCAAAGATCCGTTTGCTTTGCCTCGCATTGACCAAGTCATTGACTCGACGGCTGGCTCGGAACTTTTCTGTTTTCTTGATGCATACTCAGGATACCACCAGATCAAGATGAGGAAGTCGGACAAATTGGCCACTTCGTTCACTACCCCATACAACATGTTTTGCTATGTCACGATGCCCTTTGGGTTGAAAAACGCAGGTGCTACCTACCAGCGGACAATGCAACGCTGCCTTCACGACCAAATTGGTCGGAATGTTCACGCCTATGTGGACGATATCGCGGTGATGTATAAAAAGGCAAAAGACTTAATCTTCGACTTAAAAGAAACCTTTGATATACACCGGAAATACAACATGATGCTTAACCCTAAGAAGTGCGTCTTCGAGGTTCCAGCTGGCAAACTGTTGGGCTTTATCGTTTCCCAGCGCGGAATCGAGGTCAACCCGGAGAAAATCAAGGCCATATTAAACATAGACCGTCTGACATGCCTAAAGGACATCCAACGACTAACAGGTAGTGTTGCAGCAGTTAGTCGGTTCGTCAGCCGACTTGGAGAGAAGGCCCTGCCGCTGTACAAGTTGCTGAAGAAGGCGGACAAATTTACGTGGACAGACGAAGCAGATGCAGCATTGAAGCAGCTCAAGGAGATTCTTTCCTCAGCGCCCATCCTTGCAGCACCCGAGCCTGGAGAGCCCCTGTTAATTTACATGGCGGCAACCAACCGGGTTATTAGCATCGTCGTCGTGGTAGAGAGGAAGGAACCAGGCTATGAGCACGGAGTTCAACGACCAGTTTACTATGTAAGCGAGGTCTTGACAGAGTCCAAGCAGCGTTACCCGCACTACCAAAAGATAGCTTATGGAGTATTCCTCGCTTCTCGGAAGCTGAGGCATTACTTTAAGGAGCACCCAATCACAGTAGTGAGCAAGACTCCACTGTCCGACATTATCAATAACAGCGACGCTACAGGAAGGGTCGCGAAGTGGGGCATTGAACTTGCCGCATTCGAGATCACCTACAAGAGACGCGGCGCTATCAAGTCACAAGCTTTGGCGGATTTTATTGCAGATTGGACGGAGATGCCAGATGCTACTCCGCTGCCAGAACCAGAGTACTGGGTGATGCACTTTGACGGATCAAAGTTGCTCAACGGCTCGGGGGCTGGTGTACTACTACAGTCACCAAAAGGAGATAAGTTGCACTACGTTCTGCAAATCCACTTCGAGGCTACAAACAACATGGCGGAGTATGAGGCACTCATTCACGGACTACGTGTAGCCAAGGATATTGGCATCAAGCGCATAGTTTGCTGTGGAGATTCCGACTTGGTTGCCCAGCAGGTGGCTGGCACATGGAATGCGCGGAACCCTATGATGGCGGCATATCGCGACGAAGTGGACGAGATAGCCAAGAGCTTCTTGGGCTACGAAGTTAAGTATGTGCCTAGGGAGCAAAACGAGGCGACTGACCTACTGTCTAAGCTTGGATCAGGGCGCAGGCAAATTCCGCCAGGAGTTTTCCTAGAGCATCTACGCAAACCATCCGTGAAGGGCGCCGTCATCGACAACCCGTATAGAGCTGAATCTTTCATCAACATGGTGACAAAGATCCCTCCGGCTTGGACAAAACCATTCATGGAGTATCTCGAACACGAAACTTTGCCCGACGATGAGGTCGAAAGACGGCAAATAGTACGGCGAGCAAAGGGTTATACCATAATCAATGGGCAACTCTATAAAAGGAGCACTACTGGTGTATACCTAAAGTGCGTTTCCCAGCTAGAAGGTATGGAAATCCTGCGCGAGATCCATCTCGGAGATTGCGGGCACCACGCCGCTCCTCGATCGCTGGTCGCAAAAGCCTTCCGGCAAGGATTCTACTGGCTGACCGCGAAGGCGGACGCCGACAAGCTGGTTGAGACATGCACGGGATGCCAGTACTATGCCCGACAACCACATGTCCGTGCTGAAGAATTGCGAACAATACCAATAACTTGGCCGTTTGCAGTCTGGGGGCTAGACATGGTGGGACCGTTACAGACGGCACCGTGTGGATTTACGCATCTGCTGGTAGCAGTTGACAAATTCACCAAATGCATAGAATCTAAACCCATTAGAAAGCTTGATGGGGCAACTGCCCTCCGGTTTGTCCGAGATCTAGTGGTGAGATTTGGTCTCCCACATAGCATCATCACCGACAACGGAAGCAACTTGTCACTCGGAGAAGTGGAGGCCTATTGCTGGGACAAAGGCATCCGACTTGACCTTGCATCTGTGGCACACCCACAATCCAATGGTCAGGTTGAGCGAGCCAATGGATTAATTCTGCAGGGAATCAATCCACGTCTTGAGGCACCGCTACATAGAGCAGCTGGAGCCTGGGCGGAAGAATTGCCATCTGTGCTATGGAGTTTACGAACTACACCCAACAGATCCACCGGCTACACCCCTTATTTCATGGTATATGGAGCAGAAGCCATCCTACCTTCCGACATCCTCCACGATGCACCAAGAGTTGCCGCCTACAACAAAGATGACGCCGAAGAATCCAAACGCCTAGATGTGGACCTTCTCGAGGAGGAGCGCGTTTTGGCATGCCAAAGATCCGCCATCTACCAGCAGAAGCTACGCAGATACCATAGTCGCCGCGTTCGACATCGCTCATTTAAAGAGGGGGATTTAGTGCTCCGACTTAAGCAGAAGAAGTCACACAAATTATCCCCGCCATGGGAAGGACCGTTCATCATAAGCAAGGCGCTGCTCAATGGGTCTTACTACCTTGTTGACAATCGTTAACTCAAGGATAGACCCAACGAGGATCATAAGCGTAAGCGACGTGACCCGGATGATGACTACCCGGAGCTTGATCGGCCATGGAACATAGCACAGCTACGTCCTTTCTACACTTAGCATTTTTTATCTAATTGTGTACTTCTTATATGATCAATGAAATAAAGCTCTTTGGTTCACTCATATTGTTGAGTCTTTTACCTCCTTTAGTGTTCATTTTTGGATCATATAAAACCTTTATGCACAAGTCTTGCGATTGCACTTGTGAAAATTCCGCCTACGGGCGTTAGCTTAAGTTTTCTGGTCTACACGTTCTTTGTTGTTCTTATGTGGATTCTGGAGTAGTGACTTTCGACACTTATTGACGGTGATTTTGTGTTCAGGTTATTGACGGTGCCATTGGGCATCATCACCTAATCGCATGGTTCCGACAACGAGTCTTCCGACTCACGAAAAGTCAAGCATAAGAACCAAAGTAATGGATAAGCCAGCACTTGCTTAAAAAATATATGCATACTGGGAATTAATTCTTAAGTAGCAGGATACGACCACCATTGTTTTCCGCCTTAAGATTGCATCACCAAGTTTCTTCCGTGCTCACGCCAAAGGTAAAACAAAAATTACAAAGTGTTTTTCATTCTTTGTGCGCAGGAGACTTGGAGGCCGCATCATCGCCAGCCGGAGAATCACCCTCGACGTCGGCGCTACAATGAGACTCGGAGGAATCTTGGTTGACGTTGTCGATGAAGTTCCTGGGCACGAAGACGTCAACGTCCACCAACTCGGCAACCCTGGTGTCATAACCCGCGAGTGATGACAGGATGGCTTCGTGATCGATCTCCTTGTCGTCATCATCCACGTCGGGGATACCAAAGGTCACCGTGTCGATGTAGGAATCTTCATAGTGTGCCTTCACCATAGACAACGCCATCCTTGCGCCAGCCCGTGCGCATGAAGCTTTCCAGGTCGCGACACGCTCGGGGGCTCGGCGCAGAATCTCCGAGTACTTTGTCACGGAGTCCGAGGCCTTGATATAAATCTGGAGGGGCTTGGCAATCTCCTTGGCTTGGGCGATGGCGGTATTGATGAATTTGCCGGCAAGAACCATGCATTCCTTGTCCGAAGGAGGCGAGCAGGTTAAACCCATGGGCGCTGAAAATTCCGACAAGGATTACATGAGTTCAATAAACTCTAAATATCCAAACTACAGGGCTATAAGGCGGAGGACACTCACTGAAGATGCTGGCCTTAGCCTGCCAGACGGTGTCCGCCAAGGATTCCTTCTCTTGTTGGAGGAGCTTAAACGCCTCGCTATGGCGAAGGTTTTGCTCATCAGCAGCTTGCTTCTGATCCTTTAGGATCGCAAGCTCCTCCTTCAAGCGATTGATCTCCGCGGAGGCAGAGTCCTGTAGGGATTTCATGGAGTCCTCGTGCATCTTCAGCATCTCCTTCCTCTCCTCCTTCAGGATCTTGTTCTCGCTGTCCAGCTGCTGGATATGCTTGGACTGCTCAACAATGTCCTTGGCCTTGGCAACATGTTCTGCGAGTCGGAGAAAAGAAAGTACACAGTGAGTACTCGGAGATTATGGGCACAAAAGTAAGACGGAAATGCGCAAAAAGAAAACAGACTCTTGTTTTTGATGATCTGTTCCTTCAAGATGGCAGTTTTACCCTTTTCGGCTTCAAGATCTGTGCGCATCTTCTGATACTTGTCGTTGGCCATGCCCCGCTGAGCATTCTCATTCTGTGGAAACAAATACAAAGTTAAGTAGTTGTTTAGTCTGCTTGTAGCCCCTAGTCGGAGATTTTCCATCTAGGCGCTCGGGGGGCTACAACAAAAGTTTTTTAACTTAGCAATATGCTTAGCTTTTCTTTAAAGCATCTAGTCGGAACTAATTCAGTTACAACTAGAGGCTTGGGGGATACAGCACTTAAAATTATCAACACTGTGTATGCTACTCTTAAAGCATCTAGTCGGAATGATTCATTCCATCTAAATGCTTGGGGGCTACAGTGAGAGTTTTTTCTAACTTAGTCACTCTTAGAGCATATAGATGCAAAACCTATGGTTTTCCGTCTACATCCTCGGGGGCTATAGTGGGATACTCATACAAAATGAAAAAGGTAAAGTAGAACTTACAAGTGCAATGATCTTGAGGTTTGTAGCGCTCTCGGCTAGCAGCTTGCCAAAGGAAATGCTATTTCCTCGCAAGATATCCGCTTGTCGGAGTAGCTCCTCAAGACCGCACATCGGAGATGACGGCACTCCTCCAGGAACCAGAGTTGTGTTACTCGGCGTGAGTGCCGGGTAAACTATCTTCGGGAACTCGAAGGGTTTTTAGGGAGTAGGGGCGCCGCCTTCGGCAGAGGTACCAGCTCCCACCACCGCCTTGCCGCTACCAATGGCATCCTTAGCCAGAGCTTCAGCCATTTGAAGAGCAGCGCTCTCCTGCGTCGCCTGCTCGCCGACAACAGCTAGTTCGGTAGAGGCGCCAGAATCCACTTCCATGGCGGAAGGGCCTGGTGCCTCCTGGACTTGGGATCTTGTCAGAGCGGAGGAGGGCTTGATGGCAGGAGTAGCAGGGGCGATGGCGGGGGAGGAGTCGCGATGCAGCATATCTTTGATATTTCTAGAAGCCCCAAGAGTCTTGGAGGACTTCTTGAGGCTGGTTGTGGCTTTCTTCCTGAAACGTGCGAAATGCATAAGTACAGGAATAAGACAGATAAATAAGACAATGTCGGAGAATGAGAGGCTTACACTAGGGGGGGCGCTTTGGCAAACATCCCGGTGGCTTTCTTCTTTTCCGCCTCCAGGGCGGCAGTACTTTTTTAGAGGCTCCACCCTCTGTCTTCTTCTTCTTGCCTCCGTCGGCAGCGTCAGAGGTGGAGCTCTTCCGCTTTCGCGCCAACGGGGCATCGTCGTCGGACACGCCCATGACTTCCTTCATCTTTGGATCATAGATTTGGGCAGCCAGGTTGTCCTCATCTAGATCGCTAAGCTGTTAAGTAAGAAATCATCGTGTTAGATAAGATGGCACTGGCAAGACCGAGAAACTGGAGCAATGTCATACACGGAAAATAAATACCTACCTTTGGGCACTTGTCGTCTACGTACATCTCGCAGGTGATGGTGAAGCCGCGCTTCTTATCCTTCACCTTGACGATGTCCTTCAGACAGAGCTTGACGGAGTCGCTCGAGAAGTTATCCACGGAGATCCGAAGGGAATCATTTCGATCACCCGTGTACTCGTGCATGAACTTCACGCGGTGCTGCAGGGGTTGGATTCGCCTGATGAACCAGCACATGGCTAGGTCCAAGCCGGTCAAACCCGCCTCTACGAACCACTCGATCCGCCTTATTGCGCGAGAAGCATTGAGGTCGGAGGGAAGGGAGGCATGGGATCTCCATGTGGAAACTTCAGAGGTGGCTCCATCCACGAAGTCCGGGTACATCACTTCTCGGCCCGCCAAAGGAATGTCGGGGCCATAGAAGTACGTCTGCTGCCAGTTTTTGCACGACTCGTGGCCTACGATGTCGAGGAACCGCCGGCCAGGTCGGATCTTGAAGCTTACGGTGCCGCAGTTCCTAAGCTCCTCCCTACTATGTCCGGCTTCACGTTTGGCGGTGAAGAAGTACACGAACAAGTCTAACCTAGGCTTAATCCCTAGGTAACCCTCACAAAGTGCCGCGAAGTTGCTAAGCACTAAGATACTATTGGGGGAGAGGTTATGGGGTTGGACTTTGAAGTGGTTCAAGACGGACAGAAAGAAGTGGGAGATGGGCAGAGAAACGCCGTGTACCAGTTGAGCCTTGAGGTACACCTTTTCTCCGGCTTGGGGAGAAGGTGTCACCTTGTCGGCCGGTGCCGCCCGCCAGGCGAGCCCCTCCGTCGCGGGAAGGTAGCCTTCGGCGAACATCTCATGGATGTCGCGGTCGGTGATGTCCGAGCCGCGCCAATCGCCTTTGTGTGAATCTGGCTCCTCTTCCAGAGGCTCTGCGCCGCCAGATTGTGGTCACCGCCAGTGGTTTCAATCACCACCGACGCGGGGATAACCAGGCCCTCTGGGGGCACGACGACGGAGCTCGCCGGCTTCGCCGTGGCTTCGCTTGACACCGCCATCGACAGGGATGAGCTGCTGCTAGCCATGGAGGACTGGGAGGATGCGACTAGTGCAGAGAGAGGTTAGGGTTTCTTCGAGGTTTTCCGCAGAGAGCTCGAGGAGGCATGCGGCTGGAGGAATAAGATGATGACGCGAGAGAATGGGGTGAAAAAGTGGCAAGTGTCCCACGGTTACTATTTATCTTACTCTGCGTCAAGATTCGTGCAGCTAATCGAACGGTTGCCGCGTAGACGACGTGTTCGTGAATGTGCGCGGTAATTTCGACACGTCTCCAACCGTCGCCGCTAACGGTTCGTATCGCTCGCGCGGGAAAATCGGATATGATTGTGTTCTCTGCATGTGTGAGTTACGAGGCGTCGCTGACCTACAGCCTACGTCGTCATAACTGACATGGTAGATGAGCCGTCGCATCGAAGATTCTGGCGTGGACGGATTTAATCCGACTATGGAATCGTATGATGGAAGATTCAGCATTTCTCCGACTTACTCATAGAAGACGGAGAAACCTTTGCAGGGTTCTTTGGGAGGACTACAAGATATTGCTTGACGATTTGCCGACATCCATCTAGACGGAGCATTCCACGGGAAGAGGCAAGACGACGCAAGATCTCGGAGTTCTTCGGGGGCTACTGTTGGGGATATGCTATATGGGTATCCTCATAGCATGTATCCTATCCGACTAACCCGGGTGGCCCATAGTCGGTAGCATGGCCTGTGTCCTGCTAGGCGGCCTAGTTAGGTGGATCCAGGAGGGAGGCCCATGCCGGATAAAGGAAGGCTACGGTGGAGTCACCAGCGTACCCGGAGCCTTGGAGTACAAGATACACAAGACTAGTGATAGATGGTGTAGGACTCTGTAACCTGTCCGGCTAGGACTTTTCCCTGTAACCCTAGGACCCGGCGACTATATAAGTCGGGCCTATGGGAGCCTTTAGGGCATCGTTTTACACACACCTCGCACAGCAAACCTATCTCTGTAACTCGGCGTATTGCCATTATAGTGATTTATAGCAGGAGTAGGATTCCGCCACCGTCGTGGGATCTGAACCTGGGTAAGCTGTGTTACCTCGTACCCGTCAACCGTCCGCCTTACCCCATGTCTCTAAACACGCACTGTGAGGAACCCTCCATGGCGTACTCGTCGGCAATACCACGACACTAAAAGAACATAAACTTTATGCTAAGTTCGGTAAATGTGAATTTTGGCTAGATGAGGTAGAATTCCTTGGCCATGTGATCAGTAAAGATGGAATTGCTGTAAATCCATCTAAAGTTCAGTCAATACTAGAGTGGACTGCACCAACCAATGTGAAACAAATTCGAGGTTTCTTGGGGATGGCTGGTTATTATTGGAGATTCGTTGAAGGTTTCTCCAAAATAGCTGGACCAATGACCAAATTGCTAAGAAAGAATACACCATTCAATTGGGATGAGAAGTGTGAAGCAAGTTTTCAAGAGTTGAAGACTAGGTTAACCACAGCTCCAATCTTAGCAGTTCCAGAAACAGGGAAAGACTTTACAGTATACTGTGATGCATCTAAAGAAGGCTTGGGTTGTGTGCTAATGCATGATCAGAAAGTGATTGCTTATGGTTCAAGACAACTGAATCCACATGAAGTCAACTATCCAACCCATGATTTAGAGTTAGCAGCAGTAGTCTTTGTGTTGAAAGGATGGAGGCATCTTCTTTATGGAGCCAGATGAGTTATACACTGATCATAAAAGTCTTAAATATTTCTTCACCCAAAAGGAGATGAATATGATACAGAAGCGTTGGTTGGAACTAATCAAAGATTATGATTTAACAATCAACTATACTCTAGGAAAAGCAAATGTTGTAGCGGATGCTTTAAGCACAAAGAGTGCAAACATTCAGCCTAGTAATCGGGAGCTACCAAAAGAGTTGCAAATGGACTTGGAAAGATTAGAGCTTTAATTCATTGGAACAGAGGTTCTTGGAGGATTAGCTAATATGCAGGTAGTTGCAGAGCAGGACAGTGATCTTAAGCACGGAATTTTTAGACATCAAGCAGAAGATCCTTTCATTGCTGAGGAAATTCGGAGGATATCTCAAGGGAAAAAATCAGTTTTTCACCTTGGAGATTATGAGTCTTTGTGGTTCCAAGATCGTATTTGTGTTCCAGATGTGACTGAGATTCAAGATGTTATACTCAGAGAAGCACATGAATCACCATATTCTATACATCCATGAAGTACTAAGATGTATATGGATTTGAAAGAACTATTCTGGTGGAATAACATGAAAAGGGACATTGCTAAATATGTATCAGAATGCCATACTTGCCAAAGGGGGAAGGCTGAACATCAAAGTCCAGCAGGACCATTACAACCTTTGGAAATTCCCGAATGGAAATGGGAGGAAATAGGTATGGACTTCATCACATGATTGCCCATGACACCTAAACGAAAGGATATGATTATGGGTAATTGTGGATAGACTCACTAAAAGTGCACATTTTATTCCGGTAAATCAGAAGGATAATGCTGAGAAGTTAGTAGAAGTTTACATCAAAGAAATAGTAAGTAAGCATGGAGTGCCCAAAAAGATCGTAACTGATAGGGGACCAGTGTTTACTTCAGCATTTTGGAAGCAATTGCATGAAGCACTTGGTTCAAAGTTAGATTTTAGCACAACTTACCATCCAGAGACAGGAGGTCAAACAGAAAGAACAAATCAGATTCTAGAACACATGTTAAGAGCTTGTGCATTAGATTTTGGAGGTTCATGGGAAGATCATCTACCATTGGCAGAATTTTGCTACAATAATAGTTATCAGAGTAGTCTGAAGGCAGCTCCATATCAGGTTCTGTATGGAAGGAAGTGTAGATCACCAATATGCTGGTATGATCCTGGAAGCAGCAAGGAATTTGCGCCAGACTATATCAAGGAAAAACAAGATATCATTGATAAGATCAAAGATAGACTTGAAATAGCCCAAAGTAGGCAGAAAAGTTGTGCTGATCAAAGTCGAAGATCATGGCATCCAGAAGTGGGAGACATGGTATATTTGAAAGTAAGTCCAATGAAAGGGGTTAAAAGGATCGGAGTTAAAGGAAAATTGAGTCCAAGATATATCGGGCCATTCAAGATACTGAGTCAGAACAGAACTATAGCTTATGCTTTAGAATTACCCTCAAGATTGGCTCAAGTTCATAATGTTTTCCATGTGTCACAACTTCGTAAATGTTTGAAAGTTCTGGATGATGCAATCACACACCAAGAGATAGAATTACAAGCAGACTTGACCTATGTGGAGAAACCCTGAATTGTTTTGGAAGAAAACTAGAAAAAGTTGAGGAACAGGGCAATCAAGTATTCCAAGGTACAGTGGGAATATCGCCCTAAAAGGGAAGCCACTTGGGAGAAAGAAGAGGATTTAAGAAAAGCCTATCCAGAACAATTCAGGTACATCTCAACAAACTTCGGGACGAAGTTTAATTTAAGGGGGGGTCTGTAAAATCCCAGCATTTAGGAACCAACGAAGGGTAGATTTAGGAATCTGGAAATTGCATGCATTCCTCTATAAAAATGTGGGTAAATTTTTCGCCAAATAAAAACCTACAGTGATCAAAGTTTCTTTCATACTTTGAGATCAGGTATAGTCTTGGAGGATGATTGTTATAAACTTTGATATGATTTTTGTGGATTAGTGTGTTTTGGGAAATGGAATTGGAATTTAAATTTGAGTGTTGGATTTATAATTCAAAAGGATTTAGATTTATGTTTGAGTATTTTTGATTTAGTCAAGAGATGTTAATTAGTAGCTCAAACTTTAATTAAATAACATAATCAATAAAATAAATATTTATTCCATAATTTTATTCAATAAATAAGTTACAAAAATGTAACTTATGAAAATGATCAACAATCTTTACAATATTAATTACATAAAAGAATAATCTTTATATATTGAGTAAAAGTACAAAGTACAATCTTTATTACAAAAAGGAATAAAATAAAACGTACAGAAAGATAAAAGAAATATTACAAGTAACTATCTTATAAACAGAAAAGTGAAAACCTAAACTAAAGTCTTGAATCTTCAAGTCTGGTACCTGCAAAACAAACACAAACTAAAAGAAAAAAAGTTAAGGTTAAAAATGTTTTACTCTCAGAATTGATAGTGAGGTGCACTGTTCACTTTTTCATCATTGAGTAATCATTAAAGGGGCAAGTTTCACCAATATGAAATAATTATATCTTTCATAATTTTAAGCCATAAGTCAAATAAATGGCAAGGAGGGGCAAGTTTCACCAGACAAGTAGATGTAACCAGATAAAAGTAACTTTCATATCCAAAGCATATCCACAAGGTGTGCAGCAGGCACACAGGCAGCACACACACCAAACTGCATGGTGTGTGTGCTTTCAGCACAATAGCAACAGCTCCACACACAAAAGTATCAGCACAGCCGTGGGAGGCATCTCCAACACATTTCCCCGCTTCTTACACACCAAGAACACACTCAGCCAAACCAAGCCAAGCAAGATCACACCAACTAAACCATGGATCATATCACCAAGATGGTGACATAAGGAGGGGGTAGATCAGGTGGATAGCAAGGACAGGATCAAGCCACCAGGACCATGAGGTGGAGAGCTAGAACAAGGACAAGTCCAGAAGCTGGAAGTATCAGGAGGAGCACCAGATCAAGCTAGCCACACAACCACAAGATCAACAACTTGCAACCCCAACAACACCCAAGTGTGGTGAGTATCATAAAACATCCACATATTTTATTCATCTTAATCAAACAGAAAAGCATGTGTTGTTTCACAAGTTTAACCTCTCAGTGATCACCCAAGTGGGGTAAACCTATCATAGATGAAATTTGAAATATAAAGGCTAACAGTAAACTCTACCAAATCCACCAGAATCTCAGACCTGCATCATAGATCTTGGTGATCATCAACAACTCATATATATTCCAAAATGTCCTCAAATAGCTTATAAAATTTGGGCACATCTCCTAATGGAGTAGCACCTCAGATTTCATAAACTATATGCACCAACATCAAGCTATAAGCAAACCAATCATTTTTTTCAACTTTAACTCAAGAATCAGTAGCTGCTAACACTACCACAACCAATTCATGAGAAACAACAGGATAAAGGTCTAGTCCCTAAACCTCAGACCAACATCATAGGTTCTAGGGGTGCAAGGGAAAGAAGTTCCACTTATCTCTGATGCCAAGTTAAGCTTAAGCAAAAGCAAGATAAGTAATAGAACCTAATCTTGTGTGCCATACTAGGATGGTGTCACAAGAACAGTTTCTAAACTAAGCAGGTTAAGCACCCAACTTTCACAGTTACACTCACAACCCACTATAAATCATTTTCCTGATACTAATCACAAGAATCATCTCCAGATAAATCCAAATACATAACATCACTGTAAGAGACCAATTGATCTCAGATATATATATGAAATTCTTAAGCCAACAGTACAGATACAATGATTTCATCACACAAAAATGACTTGCATTTACCAAGCAATGACAGTGGTGAGCTATCAAACCACTAGAATTCCCAAGTAATGATTCCAGAGCAACATTATCATCTGAACCAAACTGATAAGCCACTATCATCACCAAAGCTAATCATAAGCAGTACTCCACAACAATTAACCACTCATCATGCTTAGGGATCATCAATACATGATCCAAATCATCAGATATTCAATCAACAGAGGGATATGAACCCTAAGCAGAACATAAACCCTAATCAGGACATAACCACTAGCCAGGAGTAGTCCTTATCAATACATAGCATAGGGTGGCCTAGCATAGAGGGCATAAGGGGAAGAAGAACAACTTACTGATGAATGTTGTTGTGGGCGAGAAGAGGAAGCAGTGGTCGTCGACGAACACGGCCGCATGGGGAGCACCCCCAAGGGGGCGCTGCGACCCACACCACGCCGAGGCAGCGACCCTAGCCATGTCTGGAGGAGAGGAACACCCCCACGGCACACGGCAGCACCGGCGGCGACAGCACCCGCATCACCCCAAACCCTAGGGTTCGGGATGAAGCTAGTCTGGCCACAGGGAAACTCCGGATCCAAATTGAATTGGACAGGAAGGTAGAGCATGGTCGACAACCTTGCCCTGCACCACGGCGGCGGCCAGGAAGGTCTACGACGGTGTTAATCGCCGGCGGTGACATCGCTGACCACGGGGTCGGGGGAGGAGAAGAAGAGAGGTGAGCTCGAGAGAGAGACAGAGAGAGTTGGGCTGGTTGGGCCAAGAACCCTTCGGGTGACATTTTGACTCTGCCCTACTGGGCCACAAGGGCCCAATAAACCAACACAAGCATCCCATTTACCTAAAGACAATTTTTAATAAATAAGAAAATACCAAAATGCCCCTGAACTTTAATAAATTCTAGAAAATAAAATAAAAATCCAAAAATTATAAATAAAATATTTTTGGATTCACAATAATCCAAACTAACCAAATAAATTAAGGAATAAAATTTTATACATATATATTTTATTAAGAACTTTGTAATATATATTCCTTATGGAATTTTATAAATTATTGAAAGATGATAAAAATAAATAAAAATCACTTTCATTATATATTAATATTGTGGTATTTTATAAAAATACTAAACAAATATTTAATATCAATTTTTTGTATTTAATGATAATTCTTAAAGGAATTATTAAATAAATAAAATACAAATAAAATACAAATAATAGAATACAATATTCAATAAATATTAAAAAAATAATATTTATAAATTCTTTATTATTAAAATAATTTTTATAACTTAAATAATGGGGGAGAATACACACAAAGCTAAATAATGCATTACATTACTTTGCATAATCATTTTGCTTCTTTAAATATTGTCCTTACCAGGCAATAATGATGGTTTTGTAGACATAGAAGCTCAAGGTCCAGTGTAAGCATCCGACTTCACTACCTTGCAATCACAAGGCAAGTTCATCAATTTCTCATGTCCTTTGAAGAGTCTTTATCAAAGTATTTGCAAATTGTGTGTTATCATCTATATTATAGAAAAAGAAAATGTTATTTTCTCAAGATAATAAATCTTAGATATCATCCTAAGTGATGATATGATGGAGCAATAGAACTTAGGTTTCCAATTGCAATAATGATAAACAATTAGGGATTAATAACCCATGACATCAGTGATTCTAGCGCTGTATATTACGCGTTAACCATGAGATTTGGAATGGAACGGAGAAGTCAGTTGTATCCTTTTCCTCTTGTATGGAGGCAAGACGACCTTAACGTGACGTTGTGATTCCTTGTGTGGATCCAACATATGGGTGGGCACCCTTACGCCCCACACTTTTGGTGTCTAGATTATCTATGAATGGTGTTTAGGGATATAGTCCATTCAAATGGTACTCGTCCGGGCATCACCAGGTCATAGAGTCTTCGTGAACTCATCAGGGTTTTAGCCTACCCGAAAGGGGGCTTCACGGAGGTGAGCCAGCCCCGAAGGATCGTGCAGACATATGAGGTCGCGAAGAGGGCAGTGATTGGCTTGGACCAACTACTGGGCCCCACATCATGGAATTGTGGATGGGAAAGTATGCCCGGTTGTGCAACAAGGAGTTGATCTCTCATGGGTAAAGTAACACACCTCTGCAGAGTGTAAGAATTGTAACTTGTTACTCCCTGTTCCGGAAAGGAGCTACGAACGCGGCAGGAAAGGAACTCCATGAAAGTTCTGGTCAACCTGTGAAGGCTGATGGTCATAGATTTTCATAATAAAATCAATCTTTGAATAAAGATTTACAAAAAAACTACATAGTGCCAGGGACTTATAGTCCAAGGTGGTAGTTAGAGCATCAAACTTCCTACCTTGCATATAATGAATTTGTTGGGTAACGTTGTTACTCATCCTTTCCTTTGAATCCTTGCTTAGACTCTGAGAATCCCGAAGATACTCCAATGTATGCAACTGAAAGCCAGGAGGAGGTCTTCTATGAAGATCCCAACCTGTATGGAGCCGTAGAAGGGCAGGACTATGATATCATCTATGGAGGAGAGTTCCAAGAGTCCGAATAAGTACTATAGTTCTAGTAGCCACTTGAGCCGAGCAACATGAACAATATATAGCAATAAGTTGTTGAGATCAATTTGGAGTTTAAGTTTTAAATTTGAAACTTCCGCTGAAACACTTATATTTTAGTTTGTAAGTTGAATCTTTTGGAAGTCTTGAACTTCCGGTATTGTAATAATAATAATAATGTGTGTATCTTTGTAATATGGACCCGCAATGTTTCTGTTGTACCACTCTGAGGGATGTGATATTTACGGAACATGTGTTCTGTGGATGTCATGTCAATGACTATAGTTTACTACACATGCAGTGGTATGCTGGGTCACCGCAAACCCACTTCCTATGCATGGGGTATCATGGGAAAACGAATTGTTGAAACAAAAAGCCACTAGCATAGGAAGACAAAACAGATGCAGCTTCAAAGCTTTCAGCATAAAACGGGGGAACTTAACATCATTGAGATGCATAAAACCATGTTTCCCTCACTCGTAATAACTTTCAGTAGCACTTTGAATAAAGTTGACAATATAACTCTCACTGGAAACAACTTTATCATCAGAATAAGCATACTTACAGTCATTAAAAAGAGATCCAAGGTCATAAACCGGATCAATATAAGCAAGTTGTTCCATCCTAAAAACTTTATTAGGCAAGTTGTTTTCACAAGGAGCTTTAGCAAATTTGGAAAAGTTAAACTCATAAGAATCTCCATCAAAATTAGTTAAAACTTTTTCCTTCCTACAATCAATAATAGCTCCACAAGTGTTCAATAAAGGTCTACCAAAAATGATAGGACAAGTGTTACTAGCTGCTGAATTAAGCACTAGAAAATCAGCAGGATACTTAATCTTACCGCAGAGAACCTCCACATCTCTTACAATGCCAATGGGGTAAATGGTCTCTTTATTAGCAAGGTGAATAACCACATCAATGTCCTCAAGCTCACAAGGACCAATCCCATGCATAATTTCCCTGTAAAGCTCATAAGGAATAGCACTAGAACTAGCACAAATATCACATAAACCATAGTAGCGATGATCACCAATTTTAACAGAAAGCACAAGAACACTAGCTTTTCTAGCCTTACTAGGATGAGAGATAATATTAGTAGCGTCTTCACAGAAGACAATATGCTCATCCTCATTATTTCTAGTGACAGGGTCTTTCACAATAGCTACCACAGGTTCATCACTCAAATGCTTACCAGGCTCCACAGTTTTCTTTGTACTTTTGTTATTTGCACTAATAATCATAGAATACTCCTTTACCTTAGCTGGTAAAGACATTTTCTCAACATGAGGTTCAGACACAATATGATTAGTAGTACAAACTTGAGTACTTCTCACTAGAACATGATTAACAACATCTTTATAAGGAGCATGGTACTTATTCCACTTCTTTTCGGGAATTTCTATGTAAGAGGCAAAGGCAAACAATTGTAAATACTTTGGGAATCAAGACCGAACTCATTACTAATATTAGGAAGTTATCAGTTCCAATAAAAGATTTAATGCATTCATAACCATAGTTTATACCTGACTTTCTTCCTTTGTCATTCTCCCAAGCTTCAGTGTTCTCTTGAATATGGTCTAGTAGATCCCATTTAGCTTCTTCCTTCATACGTGTGAATGATCTAGCACAAGAAGCATCTAGTAAATCTTTATCATGAAGAGAAAGCCTAGCATAAAAGTTATTGAGAATAATATTGTTAGGGAGTTCATGAATAGGACTTTTAAGTATTAGTAACTTCAATCTCCCCCAAGCTTGAGTTGTACTCTCTCCATCAAGAGGCCAAAAGTTATATATAATATTTCTATCCTTATGAATCTCACTGGGAGGATAAAATTTAGATTAAAAGAGAGATGTCATCTCCTCCCATTCCATGGATTGTCCATTCTTCAGCAGCTTATACCATTCTTCAGCTCTCCCTCTCAAGGATATGGAGAGTAACTTCTTCTTCACCCGTTCAGTTGTGATACCTACACACTTAAACAACCCTCATAATTCATGGATAAAAAGCAAGTGATCACCAGGATGGACAGTTCCATCCCCAAAATAATAATTATCCATAACACGATTAACAATACTTCTAGGTATCTTAAAAGGATCTATCTCAACAGGTGGTGGTTCAGCTACTACCCTGGCAGTGGTAGTAGTTTTCCCAAATAGAAAACCAAGTGGGTTATCCATATTGGAAACAAAGTAACAAGAAGTAACAAAAGAAATACTCATAATAGAAGTTTCCTTTACCAGTTCCACTCTTCAATAACGCTTCCCTCCCCGGCAACGGCGCCAGAAAATAGTCTTGATGACCCACAAGTATAGTGGGTGTATCACAGTACTTTCGATAAATAGGAGTGTCGATCCCAACGAGGAGCATAAGGTGCTGAACAGTGGTGTGGAGCAGGAAATCCCTATGAATACTTAGCAAACGGATTTGTAGTGGTTTTCTGATAAGGCAACAATACAAAGTAAGTAATAAAGACAACGAACAAACGGAGTAAGTGGCCCATCCTTTCTTAGCAAAGGACAAGCCAGTGGAAATACTTATAAGGACCAAACGTTCTCGAGGACACATGGTAATTCTGTCAAGTGATTTTGCTTCATATAGCTGAGTACTCTTCTCTGGTGTTTTAAGTGTTGTGTGGGTGAACCTGTGCTAATGTACCGACCTTACTTGTGATTAACCCCCCTGCAAACATCTGTAACTACAGGAAAATAATTGAGATATAAATCTAACCACAGCCTTAAACTCTGAGATCCTACGCTCCCTTGTGCAAAGGTGTCCTAACGGGGGTTCAGGTTTCTATCACTCTGGCAACCTCACAATTAGTAGCCAAATACACAATGCATTCCCCTAGGCCCATAAATGGTGAAGTATCATGTAGTCGACGTTCACATGACACCACTAGAATAATAGCACCACAACTTAAATACTAGACCATTGAATAATAACTCAACACAAATCCACTAATAACAACATGACTTCTCCCATGTCCTCAAGAACTAAACAAACTACTCACGAGACATTATATGGATCAAGATCAAAGATGATATGATAATGGATAACAAACTGAACATAAACAATAATCCAATGGTTCCACTCACAAGCATCAACTACAATAGTAATTAACACCGGGAAAGTTTCCCCTAAGAACTAAAGCAATATCCAACACAATTGTTACAGCGGGACGGAGTGGTGATGATGGTGCTGGTGGAGATGATGGTGTGGATGATGATGATCCCGATGAAGCCTAGCATGATGACGGTGTTGATGGCGATAATCTTCCCTCTCCGGAAAGGAATTCCCTCGGCAGAAATCTGTCTGTCTGAGAGATCTTTCTCTCTCGGTGTTTTCTGCCCCCAGAGGCGGCGGAAATCTATCTGTGGTCGCTCCCTTAGACTTAGGGTTCCGTAGGGAAGATATAGGCAAAGGGGCGGAGTCGGAGGCCGGGCAGTGGGCCAAACCTGCCCTAGGCGCGGGGTCAGGTAGGCCCGCGCCTAGGGGTGTGTGGTCCCCCTGCGGCCCCTCTTCGCTCCTCCTTCTGGCTTCCTTCGTCTTCTGGTAAAATAATATGTTTCCATATTTTCTGGTATTTTTCTGATCTTCGCAAAATTGCACCGAAACGCCTTCTTTTCCATTAGAATCCAGACTCCGGCAGTCCATCCTCCAGGAATCATCCAACATGCATAAACAGATGAAAAGCCATACGTAATACCTCATAATAAGACAAATATCAATGAACAGAGGTACATTATGATATAGAAAGGTGATGCAAATTGGGCGTATCAATTGACTAGAGGGGGTGAATAGGAGACTACCAATTTTTATCCTATTAATCAAGTTTAGGCTTTGCAAGGGATAAAGTTCTCTAGATATGCAACTAGATGAGCAATCCTATATGCTAGAGAACAACAAGTAATAAAGCATTAAGGGGCATGAAGTAAAAGTGCGGAGCGAGTAAACCGGAGAGGAGACACGAAGATGTAATTCCCGTAGTTCACTTCCAAGGAAGCTACATATATGTTGAAGAGGTTTCGCGGCCACACAAGGTCACCCGAGCGCCACAAAAGCCTCACCTTCTTATCCGGTGAGCTCCACCACAAAGGCGGGCTAACAATCCACTAACCGGTGACCTTGAAGGCGCCAACCAAAACCTTTACAACTAGATTGAGGGGTAAGCTCCATAACTCAATTGGAGGCCCTCAATGACACCATGGAGCTTGACAACGTATGCCCTTAGATCCGAGAATGTCCTACACCATCTTGGGTTCCAAGAACCCAAGGGTAACAAGATCCACAAAAGATGGGTGGGGTAATCAAGATTCCTTTGGTGGAAGTGTAGATCTAGGTCACCTCTCCCACTCCTCAAAAGATCAAGAGGTTTGAGTGGCTAGGTAGAGAGATCTAGGAAGATTAAGCTCTGGTATTAATGGAGGAGAGAGAAACTGAAGAGTTAGGTGGGCAGGAGGAAGAAGGGTGCCTTAAATAGGCTTCCTTCAAAATGGACCGTTGCCTATCCTGTGACACCACCGAAATTTCTGATGGGAGGACGGAATTTCCGGCCAACACTCACCCAACGGCCCGAAAGCTGAAGGGGAGGCTTCGTAGTATGACTGGAAGTTCCGATCAGCCTGAGCAGAACTTCCGACGGTACTACCGGAGCAAGTTCCGGTGTAAGTTCTGGTGCAAGTTTCGCCAAATAGGTTGTTTCAAAGAAGAAACCTTCTGAGCCTGGGAGGAACTTGAAGCAGAAATTCTAGGTCGCAAAACCTCTTGGCTGGAACTTTCGTTGGCTAGGCGGAAGTGCCGCTCACGGTTACAAACAGAACTGGCCAGATAGTGTCGGTCACAGATTCTGGTCAGGATTGACCAGAATTGATGACCGGAACTACAAGACCAACTTCTAACGCTAATTCTGCCGATGAGAACACTTACATACATAAGTATACTGAAGCTGACCGGAACTAGTGCCGAAATGTGAGCCGGAACTTCTGCCTAGGCCAACCCCACAGAGGCCTACGTGTGGAACTTCCGACCAGGGCAGAAACAATCCAAACACCTCGAAATATCACGCTGTCGCTGAACAATGGGAAGGCTGTCGAGGTGTAAGTATGGTTTGTGCATGAAAATATGATTCCCACAACCTTCCAGAGTGGACCCCTCTTCATAGTACGGCATCCTAAAGCAACGGAAATAGAGAGAAAAGCAAAACAAAAGGTGTCGTCTTCACGAAACTCCAAGAGATGGATCTACAACCCACAATGCCAAAAGATAAACCTACAACTTAGGCACACAATTAGACCACAAGTGGGATTGTCATCGGCACAAAAATACTTACATAAAACAATGTTATTTCAATCATCTTCTATTTTCTCCAACCATGCCCATTGAATTGGATCCATGTCGTAGGTCAAGGGAGTCGTCATGATCTTGTGCACCTCGCTGAGTAGGGCGAGCTCCAATTCATTTTGCTTGTTTTGTACTTTCTTGGCTCTTGCACGAGCATTGATCTCCTCAATTTAGAGCTTTCTATGTTGCATATCATAGAAGCTCTTCACAAACACTCCTCTTTTTCCCGACGCTTCCTCTCTTTCCTCTTCTCACCTGATATCTCCTTATCGTCAAACATTGTCTTGACCGACTCTTGCAGTACCAACGATGTCAACACCCGGATTTTTTAATCCTAGATGCCTGTTATGCCATACCTCGCAATCCCAGGATTACCATTTTTGCGAGACATAACAGAATTGGATACATAGTACATCATCCATTACAAACGATACATAAGTTCTTACACAAATAGGGATCTCATGATCCAGTTCTTAATACAACATCAAGAAGCGGAATACGTAATAATAACGGTAGCGTAGGCGAAGCTCCATCTTCGGGGTCACAGGCAATGCTGACGATGGGAGATGATCCTAGTTGTCGTAACCTTCCTGGGGTCCATCTTCCAGGTACTCCTCTTCATAGTCTGGCCATGGGAATAGCCAGGGACAAAGCCATGAGTACTCTTTAAGTACTCGCAAACTAATACTAATAGGTAAAGGTTTTTTTTTGGATAATAGGACACTAGGATCTAGGGTTGTTTTGCAAAAGCCAGATTTATCTCTACTGAGTTCTAAAGCTAGTCACAATTTTATAATTCCTAGCCGGGAACTTGTATTTCAATATCACAACTCTGTTGTGGTCAAGTCAAAATCTTAGTTCACTTCAAAGGTCATTTTGAAAAGTCTGACGGGGGAACAGTATGGCCACTCCAACTGTCCATAATAGCGGACGCGGCTATTCGAATAGTTTGACACTCTGCAGAGATTGTACACTTTCACCACAATATTCGATACATCCGTCAGGAACAAATCCTGAAGTCACCATACTCAGTATGCGGATAATCAATCCTAACCTTTCGATTACACGCCCTAGTATAAGCACCTCTCCTGTGAGTTTGGCCTCCCAACCATGACCAATTGTCATCTTGGGTACTGCACAGGTGGACAATCTTCACAAGGTAGCCTCAGCTCAAACCTTGGCCGTGAGGGAACTAATACTAAGGAATATAAGTTTCCAGTCAAGCCCTACCCAATATTCGGGTATTGTGGTTGTACGATAAAATTGGAATGGTATCGCATCCAGACAACCATCAGTTTTATAAAGGGCTAAGGCTCTTGCCTCAACATTTTTATCACCAAAGTTCTCAAGTGTTTGGAAACACATGTCCAAAACATTTCAATAGAATGATCCATCATTCCAAGGTTTTCATAACCATTTTTTCACCAAGTATACCCATCTAAAGTTGATCAAGTTTTATTCTTAGCACTAGCATCTACAGGTGGGGGTAGTAATGATGAGGGGTGGTAACTAGTGGAGTTTCAACTAAGTACAACCTCATGTCTTAGGTTGATGTCAAGGTTTCTAACTTAGGCCAAATTTTATGCTCTTTATGCATCCTTCAGCATCTTTCCAAAATCTACTAGTCACTTAAATAAACTCTAAGTAATCTTTGATAAAGAAATAAAGTAAGAAGCTTGCAAGTAAAACTAGGATTGGTTTATCAAGTGGGGGTGATCACTTATGCTTAAGGCATATAGTAGGTGTAGTAACAAGTATGGGCTTGCATAGGTAAAGTATCTTGCAAGTGTTAGCTTGCACATTCACTAGTAGTCTTAGACTTGCATAGTTACTAGCTTGCCTTGTGCAGAGCAGTGGTTGAAGTTCTCCTCGGCTTCTTCTTCGTAGTATCCTCCTTCCTCCTCGTATCCTTGGTCGGTACTAGCGTCTATGAATAAATACGAGGTACACAATCACCAAACAATACTTAACTACTTGCAATCATCACACACAAGGGTCCTATGGATGATCTAGCATCATCTCTAACATTACAAGGTTAAGGCTTGATTTACTTCCTTTGATTTTTAGAAAATTAATTTCTACTCATTCAAAAACTACTTAAGATTTAATATTATCCAAACCCAACATGGTATCATGTTGACACATGTCATCACCACATATAGTAGTCCATGGGAATGTGATTTAAAGTGGTGTCACAATTTAATAAGGTTTTACCCTTTTATTTTAATTAATTAAAGTGGCTAGAAATGCTTATGTAGCATTCTTTTATTCCTTGAACATTATTTCTGCAAGTAAACCTATATATTTTTATATATTCTGAAAGGTATGGTTAAATGTGATTTTTGAGAGTTGGAATCAACTCAAAAGCTATTATGGTTTAAATTTGAAAGATGTTTGAATGCAGAAAAGCTTCTGCCTTGTTATTTTTACCATGGGTGATATATAGATCCAAATGACTTGAATCTAACGGGCTTGGATTCAGCATTCACAGAGCTTTCCAACAAAATTGGTTTCATTCAATTTGGTGCACTGAATCGATCTGGGTTGATTTTTGAAGTTGGGTACAGAAGTGTGTTTGAATTGAAATAGAAAAAGGTTTAATTTGAATAACTGGGCTGCGCGGGAAAAGTTACTGGGCCGGCCTTCTAAGCACAGTGCTCCCGCGGGATGCTTAAGTGGGTATCCCCACTCGTCAGTGACACGGGGCTGGGCGAAGCGGTATGGGACGGCGTGGATCGTTTGATCTAGTTCTAATCTAACGGCTGGGAGTCATCATCGACGCGAGACAACTCCGGAGAGAACGAAACCTAGCGCGGCCAGTGAGGGTCGCTGGGGGCTCACCGGGGTATTGGAGAGGGTCGGCGAGGAGGGCGAACGACGAAGTCGACGACGGCGAACTCAGGGGTGGTCACGGCAGCTCTTGGGGCGGCTCCAATCGCTGGCTCCCTTCTTCTCCGGCAGCGGCAGGCTCCAGTGAAATTCCGGTGAGGTGGTGCTCGCCTTGCTCTCATAATGGTGTGGCACGATCAGTGAGGAGAGGGGAGTGAGATGGTGTGAAGAATTCATGTTGGGGTGGCCTCTATTTATAGTCGAGCGAGGGGACCGTCAGGGCGCACGGTGAGCTCGTCGGGGGCGATGTTATAGGCGGCTAAAGGCATGGGCAAGGGTAGGGTATGGTGCGGTGTCTCTTGGCGATGCTCAACGACATGGTCTCGAGGCATGGGGCGGTGTGGTTTGGTCTGGAACGGGGGGTGCTCTGCGCGGCAGAGGCGGCGTCTTCGACGGCGGGCGGTGGTTGTACGTCACGGGGCGGCAAACGGGGATGTCTGGCGGCCTCCTGTGTCGGTGGGGGTTGTGTATGCATGCGGCGAGGGCGGCGCGCGGTCTGTGGGTGATGGTCGAGGGTGGCGCTCTGGCGCACGCTCGGCATGGTCTGGGCGCGGCTTGTGCGCGTGGTCCAGGGCTTGGCAACGCTCGCAGCTGGGACAGTGAGTGGCGGTGGACGGTGGGCTGCCTCCCAGACATGCTGGCTAGGCTTGCTGCTGCTCCTAGCTTGTTGTCGACTATGGGGTGGCAAGAGGGTGCTCGGCTATTCACCATTGATGACAATGGCAAGCTCACAGTGGTGCTAGTGCCTGGCTAATCTTCCTAGATGATCTACTGAGTTGTGTGTGAGCTAAATGGGGAACCAGTTAGGCAAGAATCACTGCTCACAATAGTGTTTGATGTTGGTTTGATTTGTGTCTACAACCTGTTTGATGAAATGGCCGCATGAAATCAAGTTTTGAATTTTTAATTGATTTTTGGTGGGTTTGCTAGATTGGTGCTGGTGAGTCTGGAGATGCTTGGGTTTTGAAAATTGAGCTTGTTTGAATAGTTTTTGAAAAAGTGGGATCTTCCCATATGATAAAGATTCAATTTTGAATTGTCATTTAAACTATGCATTTGAAAGTTTTTGGATGATCACAAAGTGGGCCTTGATACTTTGTTATGAGTACATTCAAGGGGTGCAAAGATCCATAAAAGTTTCTGTTAGGTTCTGAAAGTTTGAGACAGCCGAAGTAGGCATGTGAGTTAAATTGGTCAAAGTGACCATTCATTTCATATATGTGTTTTGATTTACTTGTCTTTAGGAAAAGTGTGGGAAATGTTTTAGATGATGTTTATTTCACCTAAGAAACATTTTACAAGCAATGGAACAAACAAACAAGGTGGTTTTAAAGGATTTCAAAATCCATGCATACACATATGCATGCATTCATGATTTCCATTAGAAAGTTTTTGTTAACCCTAATTTTGATGATTAGATTTTCATGATCCAAGTTTAGTATTTTTGGGATGTTACAAACCTTCCCCCCTTAAACAAAATCTCGTCCCGAGATTTGAAAAAGGATGAAAAGATTACCTAGGATTTGAAGAGATCGGGAAACTCCGTCCTGATGTGATCTTCGCGCTCCCAGGTAGCTTCCTCTTCTGTATGGTTGCTCCACTGAATCTTGAGAAACTTGATGCTTCGGGATCGTGTAGTTCGAAAGGCTTCCTCCAAAATGCGGATGGGTACTTCGGGATAGGTCAGGTCATCGTTGATCTCTATGGTCCGATGATCGATATTTTTGAACACTTCGGTCTTTTCGGGGACTTCGAGACATTTGCGAAGTAACGAGATATGGAACACATTGTGCACAGCTGACATCTCTTCAGGTAGTTCCAGTTGATACGATACTTCTCCTCGACGGTTCAGAATTTTGAAAGGTCCGATATATCTGGGGGCTAGCTTTCCTTTGAGTTGGAAACGCTGCATTCCCTTCAATGGCGACACTTTCAGATAAACAAAATCTCCTATATTGAAGGCGAGGTCTCGACGTCTCTTGTCGGCGTAACTCATCTGTCAGGATTGGGCAGTCTTGAGGTGCTCACAAATCTTGTGAACCTTCTCTTCTGCTTCTCGGAGGATGTCGGGTCCGAAAATCTGACTCTCTCCTACTTCCGACCAGTTCAAAGGGGTGCGACACTTTCTTCCGTACATGAATTCAAATGGGGCCATTTGCAAACTGGCTTGGTAACTATTGTTGTAGGAAAATTCTGCAAACGGCAGACAGTCTTCCCACTTGGATCCATATTCTAGCACACAGGCTCTCAGCATATCTTCGAGTATTTGGTTTACTCGCTCTGTTTGTCCATCGGTCTGAGGGTGATACGCGGTACTGAAATCTAGGCGGGTTCCTAAACCTTCTTGGACTTTCTTCTAGAATCTCGAGGTAAACTGAGTTCCTCGATCCGATACTATGTTCTTGGGGACTCCGTGCAAACTGACGATTCTAGAGATGTATAACTCTGCTAGCTTCGAACTCTGTTAGGTGGTTAGACGGGCAAGAAATGGGCGACTTTGGACAATCTGTCCACTATGACCCAAGTAGAGTCATTTCCCCTACTAGAAGTAGGTAGTCCAGTGATAAAGTCCATTCCTACAGAATCCCATTTCCATTCCAGAATTTTCAAAGGTTGCAACAATCCAGCGGGTCTTTGATGTCCTGCCTTGACTCGCTGACATATATCACACTTGGCGATATAACTTCCGATTTCTCTCTTCATCTTATGCCACCAAAATTGCTCTTTCAAATCTTGATACATCTTAGTTCCTCCGGGATGGATAGAATAAAGAGTATCATGAGCCTCCTTCAAGATAACTTCTTTCAACTCCGAATCTGCTGGTACACAAAGGCGTCCTTTGTACCACAACACTCCTACTTCGTCCTCGGTGAATCCGGGTACCTTGCCTGTACCGATACGACGCTTGATTCCATCGATACTGGCATTTCCCTTATGCGCCTCTTTAATCTGACTGATCAAAGTGGGCTGAAGTTCTATGCTAGCCAAAAATCCTTCACTTACTAATTCCATTCAAAAATCTTCCATCTCCTTGTGCAAACTTGGTTGCTCCTTCAAAATCATGGAGTTCAAGCGGCACGACAATCTGCTAAGGGCATCTGCTACCACGTTGGCTTTACCAGGGTGATAGTGAATGTCCAGGTCGTAATCCTTGATTAGCTCAATCCATCTTCTCTGCCTCATATTCAACTCCTTCCGAGTGAATATATACTTTAGGCTCTTGTGATCCGAATAAATCTCACAACGATTTCCCATCAGGTAATGTCTCCATGTCTTCAGGGCTAGGACTACGGCTGCGAGTTCGAGGTCATGGGTTGGATAGTTTTGCTCGTGTTGCTTCAATTGTCGAGATAGATAAGATATAACTTTGACTTCTTGCATTAGCACACATCCGAGACCAATCTTGGATGCGTCACAATACAAATCGAAGGGCTTCGTGATATCCGGCATGATTAAGATTGGGGCTGATATCAATCTCCTCTTGAGTTCTTGAAAACTCGCTTCACACTTGTCTGTCCATTCAAACTTCTTGTCCTTCTTCAGCAATTGGGTCATGGGTCTGGGGATACTCGAAAATCCTTCTACGAATTGCGGTAATATCCCGCCAATCCGAGAAAAGCACGAACTTGGGTTTGAGTGGTTAGGGCTTGCCAATCTTCTACGTCTTTCACTTTGGCAGGGTCAACGGCAATTCCTACGGCTGATACAATGTGACCGAGGAATCCTACTTCATGTAACCAGAATTCACATTTGCTTAACTTTGCATATAGCTGATGCTCTCTAAGGGTTCCAAGAATGGTCCTTAGGTGTAGCTCATGTTCTTCTTCTGATTTGGAATAAATCAGAATGTTATCGATGAAAACAACGACAAACTTATCCAGGAAGTCCATAAAAATCTTATTCATGAGGTTCATGAAATAAGCGGGGGCATTGGTTAATCCAAAAGACATGACTGTATACTCGTACAATCCATATCTGGTTGTAAAGGCAGTCTTTGGAATATCCTCTGCACGAATTTTGAGTTGATGATAGCCAGTTCTAAGATCAATCTTAGAAAACACCTGGGCACCGGTCAACTGATCAAACAAATCTTCTATCTTGGGCAAGGGGTACTTGTTCTTGATGGTGGCATCATTCAACTTCCGATAATCCGTACATAAACGGTTACCTCCATCTTTCTTGTCCACAAATAAGACAGGTGATCTCCATGGTGACGCACTTGGTTGAATCAATCCAATTTCTAGCATGGAATCCAGTTGCTTCTTCAGTTCTGCTAGTTCCGACGGGTTCATACTATAGGGTCTCTGGGCTATGGGTCCGGTTCCGGGGATTAGTTCTATGATAAACTCGATATCCCGATCTAGGGGCATACCGGGCAAAACATCTGGAAATACATCGGGGTATTCACAGACTATCCGGACTTGGTCAATGGTAGGTTGGGCTAGACTCTTGTTACACTTGAATTAGCGAGGTAAGGTTTCAGATATATGCTTGACTGTTATTCTGGTGGTACTGGTCATGGTGATGGCTTTCTTAGCACAGTCAATCAATCCCTTATGTTTGGACATCCAATCCATTCCTAGTACTACTTCAAACCTTTAGTTCCGAGTACTATTAGATTAGCATAAAAAATCTATGCCATGGATTCGGATAGGGACGGCTTTGCAAATTTGCCTAGCCTTGGTGGTTGATCCGGGAATTTGCATAATCATAACATGCTTCAGTTTGGTTGGTTGAATTTTACTAGTGCAGGCAAATTCTTCGGTGACAAATGAATGCGAGGCACCAGAGTCAAACAACACTCTTGCAAGTACTGAATTAACAAAAAACATACCCAGCACGACGTCTGGCGCTTCCTGAGCTTCTTCAGCATGCATGAGAAAAAGACGGCCATTGCGGTTGAGTGAATTCCCTGGGGCAAATCTTCTCCCTGGCTGAACACGACGCTGCTGCTGAGCTGGGACAGTGGCATTGGGGGCTGTAGCGTTCTTCTTGTTGGGGCACTCGTTGGAATAGTGGCCTTTATTTCCACAGTCATAATAGGTCACTTGTGACTTGTCCTTGGCTGCGACAGGCACAACATTGCTTCCAGTCCTCGGGGCAGTGTTGGGGTTGGCGGTAGCATTGTTGGTGTTGAACTTGGGTGGGGCACGGGTGAAATGGCTAGAGTTGCCGGGGTTGTTGTGATTTCCTCCGGGTCTAGGGTTTCCACGGTTGGGGTAGGTCGGACGGTTCATAGGGGGTCTATTGGTTCTTGGGGCAAATCCTGGAGATGGGTTGGGGCGATACTTTGGGGTCTGATGGGTTCCTGGCTGATGCATCATGCGACGCTTGCAGTTCTCATTGGCTTGGTTGATCTTTCCTTCCATTTGGATAGCAGAGTCGACAAGGGCTTCAATATTAGCAAAAGGGATATTGACTAACACTGTCTGCATCTCGTCATGCAGACCATTCAGGAATCTTTCTTTCTTCTTGGCTTTGGTGTCTATCTCGTCCGGGGCATACCTAGCTAATGACAAAAATTTGTCACGGTATTCCACTACAGTCATCCTTCCTTGTTTTAGCTCTCTAAACTCGTCTCTCATTCTCTTGATCAAACCTGGTGGCACATGGGTTCTGCTGAACTTGACCTTGAATTCCTCCCAGGTCATCATCTGGCCTCCGGTCATTGCACGAACACTGTTCCACCATGCCCTGGCATCTCCGGCTAGATAATGGGTGGCGAACAGGACTTTCTCGTTGGCTTCCACTCCGGCGACTTCTAAGTTGTTTTCCATGGTTTGCAGCCAATCATCTGCATCTAGGGGTTCTTCTGACTTGGTGAAAATGGGTGGGTTAGTATTTTGGAAATTCTTGAGCTTAGATCCATGGTTGTCCTGATTTCCGTGGCCTTGGTTGTTGTGGGCTAGCTGGGCTATCTGTTGCAGAGTGGCTAGGTTGGCTTGATGTTCCGCTCTTTCAGCTTCGCGGTCAGAAGTCAATATTTGCAGGATCTGCAACATCGGGTCCGGGGCTGAACCACTTCCTCCACGTGGCATCTGAAGATTGATATAGATCATGAGAAAAGAGGGAAATTTCTAAGGTTCTGGGTCTTTGAAAAAGGTTTTAGAGTTTGACTCAGGTTTTTCTAGCAACTTGCTTTTTCATTCATTCATTCATAGCACACAGTACAACACACACTTCAACAAAGAAAACAGATGGTTTTAAGAACCCTTCTGAAAACTACGATACAGTGGGACCGACTACTACTCACTACGCTAGTGCTCAGTGCTACTACTCCTTGGAGTCTGTGGCTTCATCATCTTCATCATCATCGATGAAGGCGAAATCCTCCTCATCGGTGAAGAAGTCCATGGCCTGATCCTCCAGAAAATCATCGTCATCGCTGAGATAAGAGTAAGGGTCTCCACGAAGATCCTCTCCTGCATTCTCCCTTTCCTCCAACTGCATGTCTCTCTCGTGGATGGTCTCCTCCAGAGATGAGATGCGGTGGCGAAGACGGGCAATAATGCGCTCCTTTTTGTCGAGCTGACGGCGGCGAGACTTGCGATCCTTTGCTAGCATGGCCATGGTCTGATCCTTCGTCTTGATGATGGCAGACTTGTGGTTGCAGTAGTCACGGCAGTTGTCCAACTCTTGCTGACGATCATACATCATGAAGCTAAGGTGGTCCAATTGAGTCTTCAGCTCGGGGTGGTATGGGGCTTCCAGTGGTTGTCCATTTGCATCACGCCTTGGGCAAAACTCAAAGCGAGTACCCTTGATCTGATTGATGCTCTGCCCACACAGACGGGAAAGAGCTTCCTGCATTGCTCTGGCAAGTCCATCGAGCCAGTTGTTTTCCCTCAAGGTAAACTGAATTCCCTCCGCAGTGGGAGGTTCAATCTTTCCTCGGAGACTTGCAATAATTAGCCACTACAGATCTTCTCCTCCTTGATCATTGAGCTGAGCTCCAAAGAACTCGGGGTGCGGACGCTCCAGAAGTTCCGAAAGCTGATCCAGATCCCTCTCAAAGATAAGGTCTCCTCCATTCCCAAGTTGGTAAAACTTGCTGTACTTCACGTCCATCTATAAAAATAGAGGATGAGTAGATTAGCAGCGTGATCAAGTGTGTCAAAATTTTATGTATTTTGCAAGAGTTTTTGAGGAACATGAATTTTTATTAAAGAATCAAAGAGATAAGAATGAGAATAAGTTTTTGTAAATATTTGTTTTCTTTGGTTTTGAAACTAAGTTTTTGATTCAAACGTCCAGTCTAACTAGGGTCTCCTATGGTCAGGATGGCTCTGATACCAACTTGTCAACACCCGGATTTTTCAATCCTAGATGCCTGTTATGCCATACCTCGCAATCCCAGGATTACCATTTTTGCGAGACATAACAGAATTGGATACCATAGTACATCATCCACTACAAACGATACATAAGTTCTTACAAAAATAGGGATCTCATGATCCAGTTCTTAATACAACATCAAGCAGCGGAATACGTAATAATAATGGTAGCGTAGGCGAAGCTCCATCTTCGGGGTCACAGGCAATGCTGACGATGGGAGATGATCCTAGTTGTCGTAACCTTCCTGGGGTCCATCTTCCAGGTACTCCTATTCATAGTCTGGCCATGGGAATAGCCACGGACAAAGCCATGAGTACTCTTTAAGTACTCACAAACTAATACTAATAGGTAAAGGGGTTTTTTGTATAATAGGACACTAGGCTCTAGGGTTGTTTTGCAAAAGCCAGATTTATCTCTACTGAGTTCTAAAGCTAGTCACAATTTTATAATTCCTAGCCGGGAACTTGTATTTCAATATCACAACTCTGTTGTGGTCAAGTCAAAATCTTAGTTCATTTCAAAGGTCATTTTGAAAAGTCTGACGGGGGAACAGTATGACCACTCCAACTGTCCATAACCGCGGACGCGGCTATTCGAATAGTTTGACACTCTGCAGAGATTGTACACTTTCACCACAATATTCGATACATCCGTCAGGAACAAATCCTGAAGTCACCATACTCAGTATGCGGATAATCAATCCTAACCTTTCGATTACACGCCCTAGTATAAGCACCTCTCCTGTGAGTTTGGCCTCCCAACCATGACCAACTGTCATCTTGGGTACTGCACAGGTGTATAATCTTCACAAGGTAGCCTCGGCTCAAACCTTGGCCGTGAGGGAACTAATACTAAGGAATATAAGTTTCCAGTCAAGCCCTACCCAATATTCGGGTATTGTGGTTGTATGATAAAATTGGAATGGTATCGCATCCAGACAACCATCAGTTTTATAAAGGGCTAAGGCTCATGCCTCAACATTTTTATCACCAAAGTTCTCAAGTGTTTGGAAACACATGTCCAAAACATTTCAATAGAATGATCCATCATTCCAAGGTTTTCATAACCATTTTTCCACCAAGTATTCCCATCTAAAGTTGATCAAGTTTTATTCTTAGCACTAGCATCTATAGGTGGGGGTAGTAATGATGAGGGGTGGTAACTAGTGGACTTTCAACTAAGTACAACCTCATGTCTTAGGCTGATGTCAAGGTTTCTAACTTAGGCCAAATTTTATGCTCTTTATGCAACCTTCAGCATCTTTCCAAAATCTACTAGTCACTTAAATAAACTCTAAGTAAGCTTTGATAAAGAAATAAAGTAAGAAGCTTGCAAGTAAAACTAGGATTGGTTTATCAAGTGGGGGTGATCACTTATGCTTAAGGCATATAGTAGGTGTAGTAACAAGTATGGGCTTGCATAGGTAAAGTATCTTGCAAGTGTTAGCTTGCACATTCACTAGTAGTCTTAGACTTGCATAGTTACTAGCTTGCCTAGTGCAGAGCAGTGGTTGAAGTTCTCCTCGGCTTCTTCTTCGTAGTATCATCCTTCCTCCTCGTATCCTTGGTCGGTACTAGCGTCTATGAATAAATACGAGGTACACAATCACCAAACAATACTTAACTACTTGCAATCATCACACACAAGGGTCCTATGGATGATCTAGCATCATCTCTAACATTACAAGGTTAAGGCTTGATTTACTTCCATTGATTTTTAGAAAAGTAATTTCTACTCATTCAAAAACTACTTAAGATTTAATATTCTCCAAACCCAACATGGGATCATGTTGACACATGTCATCACCACATATTGTAGTCCATGGGAATGTGATTTAAAGTGGTGTCATAATTTAATAAGGTTTTACCCTTCTATTTTAATTAATTAAAGTGGCTAGAAATGCTTATGTAGCATTCTTTTATTCCTTGAACATTATTTCTGCAGGTAAACATATATATTTTTATATATTCTGAAAGGTATGGTTAAATGTGATTTTTGAGAGTTGGAATCAATTCAAAAGCTATTATGGTTTAAATTTGAAAAATGTTTGAATGCAGAAAAGCTTCTGCCTTATTATTTTTACCATGGGTGATCTATAGATCCAAATGACTTGAATCCAACGGGCTTGGATTCAGCATTCACAGACCTTTCCAACAAAATTGGTTTCATTCAATTTGGTGCACTGAATCGATCTGGGTTGATTTTTGAAGTTGGGTACAGAAGTGTGTTTGAATTGAAATAGAAAAAGGTTTAATTTGAATAACTGGGCTGCGCGGAAAAAGTTACTGGGCCGGCCTGCTAAGCGCAGTGCTCCCGCGGGTTGCTTAAGTGGGTGTCCCCACTCGTTAGTGACACGGGGCTGGGCGAAGCGGTATGGGACGACGTGGATCGTTCGATCTAGTTCTAATCTAACGGCTGGGAGTCATCGTCAACGCGAGACAACTCCGGCGAGAACGAAACCTAGCGCGTCCAGTGAGGGTCGCTAGGGGCTCACCGGGGTACTGGCGAGGGTCGGCGAGGCGGGCGAACGACGAAGTCGACGACGGCGAACTCACGGGTGGTCGCGGCAGCTCTTGGGGCGGCTCCAATCGCTGGCTCCCTTCTTCTCCGGCAGCGGCAGGCTCCAGTAAAATTCCGGCGAGGTGGTGCTCGCCTTGCTCTGAGAATGGTGTGGCACGATCAATGAGGAGAGGGGAGTGAGATGGTGTGAAGAATTCGTGCTGGGGTGGCCTCTATTTATAGTCGAGCGAGGGGACCGTCGAGGCGCACGGTGAGCTCGTCGGGGGCGATGTTACAGGCGGATAAAGGCATGGGCAAGGGTAGGGGACGGTGCGGTGTCTCCTGGCGATGCTCAACGACATGGTCTCGAGGCATGGGGCGGTGTGGTTTGGTCTGGAACGGGCGGTGCTCTACGTGGCAGAGGCGGCGTCTTCGACGGCAGGCGGTGGTTGTACGTCACGGGGCAGAAAACAGGGATATCTGGCGGCCTCCTGGGTCGGTGGGGGTTGTGTATGCACGCGGCGAGGGCGGCGTGCGGTCTGTGGGTGATGGTCCGAGGGTGGCGCTCTGGCGCACGCTCGGCATGGTCTGGGCGCGGCTTGTGCGCGTGGTCCAGGGCTTGGCAACGCTCGCGGCTGGGATAGTGAGTGGCGGTGGACGGTGGGCTGCCTCCCAGACATGCTGGCTAGGCTTGCTGCTGCTCCTAGCTTGCTGTCGATTATGGGGTGGCAAGAGGGTGCTCGGCTATTCACCATTGATGACAATGGCAAGCTAACAGTGGTGCTAGTGCCTGGCTAATCTTCCTAGATGATCTACTGAGTTGTGTGTGAGCTAAATGGGGAACCAGTTAGGCAAGAATCACTGCTCACAATAGTGTTTGATGTTGGTTTGATTTGTGTCTGCAACCTATTTGATGAAATGGCCGCATGAAATCAAGTTTTGAATTTTTAATTGATTTTTGGTGGGTTTGCTAGATTGGTGCTGGTGAGTCTGCAGATGCTTGGGTTTTGAAAATTAAGCTTGTTTGAATAGTTTTTTAAAAAGTGGGATCTTCCCATATGATAAAGATTCATTTTTGAATTGTCATTTAAACTATGCATTTGAAAGTTTTTGGATGATCACAAAGTGGGCCTTGATACTTTGTTATGAGTACATTCAAAGGGTGCAAAGATCCAGAAAAGTTTCTGTTAGGTTCTGAAAGTTTGAGACAGCCAAAGTAGGCATGTGAGTTAAATTGGTCAAAGTGACCATTCATTTCATATATGTGTTTTGATTTACTTGTCTTTAGGAAAAGTGTGGGAAATGTTTTAGATGATGTTTATTTCACCTAAGAAACATTTTACAAGCAATGGAACAAACAAATAAGGTGGTTTTAAAGGATTTCAAAATCCATGCATATGCATGCATTCATGATTTCTTGTAGAAAGTTTTTGTTAACCCTAATTTTGATGATTAGATTTTCATGATCCAAGTTTAGTATTTTTGGGATGTTACAAACGAGGAGGCATCACGCTTTGTATCCACCTTGGAGTTGGTTCGTCCCCGCGACCTCTTTGATACCCTAGACGCACTTGGGGTGGCACCTTCAAGATCGATCCCACCTTCAAGCAGGTTAGAGGGGGCGTGGCTTCCATGTATCAAGAGATCGACGACGACGGGTGATGGCTAGGTGAGGATTGAGGGAGAGAGTGTGTTCTGCCTTAGCCGAACAAAAGGATGTGTAACCTCGGAAGCGTGGCATGTCTGCGCCACCACAAAGACAACCCAATTTTGGGCCGGAAATATGGCAACTCGGGCCTGTCTGCGCGTTCTGATTTGTTTTTTCTAGGGGTGGGTGGTATTTGTTTTTTCGAGGGGTGGGTGGTGGGTGGTTAGGCCTTGCGATCTATCCGCGCGGACAGTTTCGGACGGCCTCGTCCATTTGCGGGAGGCATTGGAGTTTCCCTTAGCCTTTTTCGCAAAAAATAAATTTGTATTTTCAAGACCGTTATAGAAGTCCGCAGAATCGTAGATAAGATTTAAGACTGAGATAATAAAATGCTAAAATAAGAAAGACATAGGTGAATTAAGGACGAGTCGAGTAGCAGTTGACGTAGCAGTTGATGATAGGATTAAGGTACTCTAATGATTAACGTTGATGTGGCTTTTGATCTGGAATCAGGTAGAGGGGCAATTGGAGTGGTAATCAGAAACTATACTAATCAATGTATTGCTGCTGCTCAGAAGTTTTTACCACATGTTGTGGATGCTTCTTTGGCAGAAGCTTATGTTTTTAGAGAAGGACTAGTTCTGGCGCAACATATTAGATGCAATTCTTTTACTCTCCAAACCGATTGTGTGCAGATAGTTGATACTATGAATAATGGGTGATTCTCAGCAACTGTATCGGCTGCAAATTTTCGATGATTATAATATTCTTTGGAGTGGTTTTGACAAGGTGGTTTTGGAGCATTGTAATAAGGATGCGAACCAGGTAGCTCATGAGCTTGGTAGCAATTTTTTCCAGTTTTGCACTTCTCGTACTTGGGTCGATGAACCCTAGTTTTATTCTTGGCAAGCTCGCAAACGATATAATCATATTTCCTGATCAATAAAGCATGCCGAATCTTTACTATTAAAAAGATGTTGGTGATCGTAGATCGCCCTCAAACATCAAACATTAAAACAATCTAGGCCATACAATTTACATCCTACGGAAGACACATATACAGATCGATCCCTTACGGAAGGCAATCAAGGAAAATCAAAAGGAAATCTATACAATTAATCACACATCCTTTACTGGAAAATCAAAAATAATCTTTACAATTAATCATACACCCTCACGGGAAGGCTAATTAAATGAAAAGCTATAATCAAATCGTTACAATTAATCACACACCATCACGGGAAGGCTACAAACAGACTCAACCCCGTTGGTTGTTTACTTCTTGACTTTGTCGACAGACTCAACCCCGTGTTCGATTAACAACAAAGGTTGAATACAAGTAAATCACCTACACGCAGCTATGACTTCTATTTTTTATTGTATGTTGGATAGATCTTAAAGAAAAACTTGTACAATGTCAGTATGTATTGTTCAATAAAAATTGACACAAATCTAGATTCATAATGGTCTAGATGTCATTCAGTTGTATATAATCAAAATTTTGGTTTGCCCCGAGAAGCGTTGTCATCAGTTTAATTATTGATGCAAATAAACTGGAGCCTGTTAGTAGTTGGTTTACAAGGTAGGCTATATCCATGATTGAAAGTCTTGTACGTAAACAGAGCATAATATGGAAGTATTCGGATCTGTCAATATAGCATAATCTCGTATCAAAATAAATAAGAAATATCTTTTGGCCCAACGACTACCAATATAAATAGAGAAAATAGAGATTACCTCTTACTTTTCTTGCTATTCAACCCTAACCACCAGTCCACGCGCACTCAAATTCACGCGTATGATCCAAGTATAAATAGAGAAAATAGAGACAAGGTATGATCCAAGTCCACGCGCACTCAAATTCCTCACCAAAGCCTCTGTCTCCCTCTATCCCATGCCCATCAACGCCGCATCCTAGAATCCATCATGCTAGGGAAGCAGGGGATCCGCAGCTACGACATTGCGCGACACATAGGGGATTGCGGCTGTGAGGGAGAGCGGCCGCCGCTAGCCCCAGTTGTGGCAGCAACTAGGTCCTCGTGGAAGGTAGTGGTTGCCTGGCTTGATATGCGCCATCGCCCGGTCCTTCGACGGCAACGCACCAGCGGCTGTGATGAGGACCAACGCCGATTCAGGACTGCATGCGATGGGGACGTGTGGGAGTAGGTGGATGGGGCACAGGATCGACTGATTTTGGGAGTTGGTGGACGCCGACGGCCGGAATCGTGCGGTAGTGTCATGGGAGACGAGACGATGAGGTGTCGGGGTTGTGGGAGATGAGGCGAAGGGGTGAGCAGCGAGAGGGAAGAGCAGGCGGCAGGGGCAAAACTGAGGCCGTGGGACAGTGAGAGCAGCCAGCGGCAAAGGAGACAATGGATTGTGGATAGGAATTGGGGAACGGCACGAGCAGAGACAGAGAGAGTGAGAGAATTTTGGCCTGTTTTCTATTGTGCTAGCATATTTTACTCCCGTAGTCCGTTCTTGTGAGTTGTGTCACGCCGTGAAAAGATCGACATGTACGTGATCTGGCTAACAAACCCGCACCAATGTAGCATTAGCATACATCTAGAATTAACTCTCACGTCAGTCCATAAATCTAATTTACACAGAGGTAGGTTTGTCCTACAAAAATTTCGTTCCGATTTTATTTGGACTCTTTTGCCCATGGTTGTTCGAGAATATTACAAGAGGTGCCACCGCTAAGTGACAAACCCTGCCTCCACATGGCGGCCATAGGCCTCGTCTCCTCTGGCTTGAGCGCTGCACGCTCACGACCTTGAACGCCTAGGCCCATGGTCCTTGTCGCTGCGAAGCTCCTCCGGTCCCCGCCGCCAAGGACCGCCGCCGGAACTCGCCTTCACGCGCTCCTCTGACTCCTCTCGCCTCCAATCTCCATCACACCAGCCACGCTACTCGACCCCGACCCTACAGGATGCAACGATGAGGCGTTTGGTGGTGGGGTCCGGGTCGATGAGGACGTGCTCCTAGCGACAGCATCTGCTGGCAGGGTCCGGGTCGATGAGGACGTGCTCCTGGCGCCGGTGGCTGGCGAGGTTCAAGCGAGGCGAGGCGAGTCATGAGGGCGAGGGGATCTTGGGTGCGTGCTCGCGTGAAGACGGGATTCGCTTGGGAAAGACGCGGAGTTGGGAGAGGTTGGAGGCGGGGAGGAGGCGCTTGGGTGAGACAGGTGAAATGGATCGTATGGGCACCTAGAGGGGGGTGAATAGGTGCTAACCAATTTTTAATACTTTTTCAATTTTAGGCTTGACACAAAGTAAATTCTCTAGATATGCAACTACGAGAATTTCCTTATATGTAACCCTAACTACTAAGCACGTAAAAGAGGAGCGAGGAAACCATAGTGGAGCACGCGGAGACACAGGGATTTGTTTTACCGCAGTTCCTTCCTTGTTAAGGGAAGTACATCTGCGTTGGATGGGTGGGCGGTTCTAAGACCACCACACCACAATAGGCCTCACCCTATTCTCCGATGGATCTCGCCACGAGAGGCCTGATCCACCTTCTGCACTATTGGATCCCTTCGAGGCGGGAACCGGTGCCTTTTACAACACTATCGGGGCACACACCCACAACCGAATTGGGGGCTCCCGAGATGACAACAAGCTGCCACAAGAACAAGGTTTATCAATATAAACAAAAATGAGGATCTAGATATTTGCAAGAAATACTAGATCGGAGGTTCTCCAAATGAATGGAGAGGAGATGAAGCGCTTGATTGCTGATGATGAAGATCGAGTTCTCCTCCTTCGATTCCCAAGGGATGGGGCCTTTGGGTGGATCTAGGTGGAGCACTCTTGGATGAAGCTTTCAGATCTGATCTGTTCTTTTTCGAGATGAATCAAAGAGTTCTGGCAGGAGGGGGATGGATGGCTTAAATACCCCCTCCCCAGATCTGGCCGTTGCACAACTTTGGGGGCGGATTATCCGCCCCCCACTTGGGGAGGATTATCCGCCCCTGGGAAAACTCCGCCCCAAGGGCGGATTCTCCGGGGGAAAGTCCGCCCCCTCTCTGGGGCTTGCGCCTTGGTGAAGCTTGGTGAAGTTCTTGGGGGGCGGATAATCCGGCCCCCCTGAGGGGCGGATTATCCGGTCAGACCGGAAAGTCCGGCCAAAACTCCGCCCCCTCTCTGGGGCTTGCGCCTGCTTGGGCAAAGGGAGAGGCGGATTATCCGCCCCTGGTGGGGCCGGATTATCCGCCCCCAAAGGCAGAGTTATTTTCCCTTTATTCTCAAATAGAGCTGCAACACTTCAACACACATTAAATGTTCCTTGGTATTGTTATCTAACACAGAAAACACTAGGGATTCAGATATGTTCTTTCAATCTCCCCCTTTTTGGTGTTAGCTGAAAATACTAGGATTTGCAATAAAACCGGCAAACGCCACCTTAAATAATGAAAGACGCTCCCCCTAGATGTGTGCATATTTAAGATTTGCATTTGAATACAAATACACACACTAGGGAGAACACTATTTCCATACCCAAGATAATTGAAACGAGGTGGTTTGGGAAACAAGGGCATACCACCGGGATGAGAAAACAGCCAAAGCATACATAGATAATCCCATGAATCCATATGCCATCAAGTATGCTCCACAATTCCAGAATTCCATGAGGTCCATAATAGATAAATCCAGAATTCCGTGAATACCAAACATAGTACCAAACAGTGAAGTACGACATAGTCTTACAAAAACAAACACAAATAGCAACTGAGTTCACACTAGAAAGGCACAAGCAAGCAAAAAAAACGACTAAAATCGAAGAGCTTGTGCCCGACCCTTGCAAATCCACGAGACCTAATAGAAGAGCTTGTGCCCGACCCTTGCAAATCCACGAGACCTAATAGAACTACTTATCCCCCTTTGGCATCGAAACGCTAAAAAGGAAGAAGACCGATGCTAACGCCCCTGGACACCCAGAATTCACACCCAAATTTGCAAGAATCAACTCAATCAAAAGCCAAATTTGAGTGTGTTTTCCAAAAGAACATGAGATATGCAAGAAAATCCAACGAGACCCATGAAAAACCAACTCTTCTCGAGGAAGAGGGCGGTGCCCGAAGCCACCATGTTGGAGCGCATGGCATGACACCGCGAAGATGTATCTTAAGTTCAAAACCAATGCTCATTGATGACCCACATATCACAAAATGATATTAAGGGAAATGATTTAACTTGCTTTCAGCATTATGGGGGGAGGGTTGGCCCAATCAATTAGGACCACACTCCCCCTATGTCTATGCCCGCATCTAAACCAAATACATGAATAAGCGCAAGTGAGTGTGCAATGGTAGTCAAGCCAAGCTCCTTGAATCTATGATATTTAGCTCATTCCTCAAATAACAAAATCTTGCTTCATCAAGAGGCTTCGTGAAAATATCAGCAAGTTGGTTCTTCGTGCTCACAAAGGATAGAGCAATATCTCCACGAGCAACATGATCCCGAATAAAGTGGTTGCGAATCTCTATATGATTTGTTCTTGTATGCTGCACGGGATTGTAAGCAATTTTGATAGCACTTTCATTGTCGCATAAAAGAGGCACTTTGTCACAATTGACACCATATTCCTTTAAAGTTTGCCTCATCCATAACAATTGAGTACAAGCACTTGCAGCAGCAACATATTCAGCTTCGGCGGTTGAGAGTGAAATACAATTATGTTTCTTTGATGACCAACACACTAGAGACCTGCCCAAGAATTGGCATGCACCAGAGGTTGATTTCCTATCATCTTTGTCACCAGCCCAATCTGAATCAGTGTAACCACATAGAGAGAAACTTGAACCCTTGGGATACCATAGCCCAAAATTTGGGGAATGAACCAAATATCGGAAGATTCGCTTGACTGCCACTAAGTGGCTTTCTTTAGGAGTGGCTTGGTACCTTGCACACACTCCTACACTTAACACGATATCGGGCCTAGATGCGCAAAGGTAAAGGAGAGAGCCGATCATGGATCGGTATACCTTTTGATCCATGTCTTTACCCTTGGGATTGAGCTCAAGATGACACTTTGTTTGCATTGGGGTAGCAACGCCATTGAGATTCGTCATCTTGAACCTTTTGAGCATGTCTTGGATGTACTTAGCTTGATTAATAAAAGTTCCTTCTCTAAGTTGTTTGATCTCAAATCCAAGAAAGAACCTGAGCTCACCCATCATGGACATCTCAAACCTGTCAGTCATAAGCTTTGAAAATTCATCGTTAAAAGCTTGGTTAGTAGAGCCAAAAATAATGTCATCTACATAAAGTTGGCATACAAAAAGCTCCCCATTAACCTTCTTAGTAAAAAGAGTGGGATCGATTTGCCCAACTTCAAATCCACGGTCTAGCAAAAGCTCTTTAAGGTGCTCATACCATGCACGTGGGGCTTGTTTAAGGCCATAGAGTGCCTTATCGAGTCTGTAGACATGGTTTGGAAATTTGGGGTCCTCAAACCCCGGGGGCTGCTTGACGTATACTAACTCATGTAGAGGACCATTAAGGAAAGCGCTCTTAACATCCATTTGTTGTAATTTAAAATTATGATGGGCTGCATATGCAAGAAGGATACAGATGGACTCAAGGCGAGCCACAGGAGCGTAGGTCTCGCCAAAATCAATTCCTTCCACTTGAGAGAATCCTTGAGCCACGAGTCGTGCTTTATTTCTCACAACAATGCCATTTTCATCCTGTTTGTTCTTGAAGATCCACTTGGTGCCGATAACATTGCGGCAATCCTTTGGTTTTTCGACGAGCTTCCAAACTTTGTTGCGTTCGAAGTTATTTAATTCTTCATGCATTGCAACAACCCAATCGGGGTCTTCAAGAGCATCAAAAACCTTCTTCGGTTCAACCATGGAAATGTGAGCTTGATGATCACAGAAGCTTGCAAGCTCTCTTCTAGTGGATACCCTTCGTCGTAGATCACCAACAACCTTGTCAAGAGTGTGACCTCTTAGTTCAAGGTTCCGATCAGCACGAGCCTTGCGACGAGCCTCAATGTCCTTATTGTTCCTAGTAGGAGTGGATTCAATAGTTGTATCCTTGTATTGATTACTGCCCTGCCCTTGATCTTGGTCAATTTTACTGCCTGAAGATTGTTGCTGAACATTTTCATCAGGCCCGGATAATCCGCCCCTTGGAGGGGCCGGACTATCCGGCATGGGAGGTGTAGTACCAGAACCATCTTCCTGAGAAAGCCTGACTAGAGTTGGAGACTCAGGGCCGGATACTCCGCCCCTAGGGGCCGGAGAATCCGGCCTGGGAGCTTCAGAGTTGTTGACTTCTCCTTCGGATCCTCTGGAATGAGTTGGAGTGCCAGGGGCGGATTGTCCGCCCCTTGGAGGGGGCGGATAGTCCGGCCTGGGACTACCAGCTTTTCCAGGGGACAGATGGTCTTCAGCAGATTGTGGTGTTGGTGCAGGATTGTCTCCAACAGTAGGAGCTTGTTGATATTGTGTAGATGAGGTCTCCACATGTGTGGAGCATTGTCCTTCTCGATCCGCCACAAGGGGTTCCTCAATGGGGCGGAAAAATCCCACGCCCATTCTTCTTATGGCATCTTGGGGTATTTCAACATCTGCATCACAAACATCAACTTGCCCTACAAAGGAGCCGTTATTTTCATCGAACTCCACACTACAAGATTCTACAACAATCCCAGTGCGCTTGTTGTAGACTCTATAAGTGTGGGATTCGGCACCGTAACCAACAAAAATACCTTCTAAAGCCTTGGATTCAAATTTTGACAAACGGATACCTTTAATAAGAAAGAAACACTTACACCCGAATACTCTGAAGTATGAGATGTTGGGTTTGTTACCGGTGAGTATTTCAAATTGGGTCTTGTCCAAGATCTTCCGAAGGTAGAGCCGGTTTGATGAGTGACAAGCAGTGGATATGGCTTCAGCCCAAAAATTATAAGGAGACTTAAATTCAGCTAGCATAGATCTTGCCATATCCATCAAAGTCCGGTTCTTCCTCTCGGCTACACCATTTTGTTGAGGGGTGTACGCAGCGGAATATTGGTGTCTAATCCCCTCTTCGCTAAGAAACTCGTTTAAAGTGTACTTCTTGAATTCTGAGTCGTTGTCACTTCTAATTGCCAAGATGGGAACATTGTGTTGACGTTGAACTTCATTGGCAAAGTCGATGACAGTTTGTTGAGTCTCACTTTTCAGCTTGAAGAAATATACCCATGTATATCTTGAGTATTCATCGACAATGACCAAGCAATATTTCTTCCCACCAAGACTTGCATGAGAAGGAGGACCAAATAAATCCACATGAAGTAATTCCAAGATCCTCTTTGACGACACAATAGTCTTCCTCTTGTGGGGAGAGTCATGCATTTTTCCTTCAACACAAGCCCTGCAAACACGATCTTTGGCAAAAGAGACATTGTCTTTTAGTCCAAGGATGTGGCCACCCTTTTGGAGACTTTGAAAAGTTCTCATGTTGACATGGGCTAAACGGTGATGCCATAGCCAGCCCACGTCGGCCTTTCCGAATAGACACATCGGATCCGAAGTGGGTTTCCCCGAGAAGTCCACCACATACATGTCATTTTCGACGTATCCAATGAAAGCGACCTTTAGAGACTTGCTCCATAAGAGTACCACCAAATCATCATCGATAAAAACAGCAAAACCCATCTTTCCAAGGGCACGAACAGAAAGAAGATTGTAGCCAAGGGTCTCAACAAGCATGACGTCCACGAGAGAGATATCGTGGGCAACCACAACCTTGCCACGACCCAATACCTGAGATTTAGACTTATCACCATAGGAGACTATGATATTATCATGATTTGGACGCATCTCCGTGATGATCTCCTTGCTTCCGGTCATATGACTAGTGCAGCCACTATCCAGCACCCATTTCGACCCACCGGAAGCATAGCCCTGCAAGAAAATTACTTCTTGGTTTTAGGTACCCATTTTTCAATGGGTTCTTTCATGTTAGTAACAAGGGTCTTTGGGACCCAAATAGACCAAGCAATATATTCATCAAAAGGACCAACATAATAAGCATAAACATCGCCATAGTCATCACAAAAGAGTTCATAATTCGGATTGTGAGACCCTGCAAAGCCAATATTATTAGTCTTGTCTTTTGTGACAACCTTCTCAGCAGTGCTTGTCTTTAATTGCACAATCTTGGTCTTGTTATTCTTGGTTTTCTTCTTCTTGGACTTGGTGACATACCCAAGTCCCTCTTTGCCATGATTTGACCTTTGCTTGCCAAGGACTTCATCAAGCACACCTTTGTCCTTTGTAGTGATGTTCTTGATCACTTCTTTTTACACACTAGCATTTTTCTTGTTACTATATGTTGAGTTGGACGAGCAAGGAGTATCATATTCGGCCAATCGACTTTGAAGCTGATCATGTGATTCAATGAGAATAGAGAACTCGTTTTTCAACGCCTTGTGAGCATTGTCAAGTTTCTCCAATTCCTCGGAGAGTCTATCATGAGCAGCCCCAAAGTCAATCCTTTCCTTCTTTAACTTCTTTGCCTTGGTGACAGCATTGCCACGTTCCTTAACGAGTTTAGTCACAATTTCTTCATGTGACTCTTCCATAGACTCAAGCCTCTCTTCAAGAGAGACCCGAGCTTCTTCTTCTTCAAGGGCATTTTTTAGGGATGCAATTTCCATTGCATCCTCCCTTTCAATTCTGCCCTTTTCTTCGAGGAGTGCTTCGTTTTGGGCCAGCTGATCCATAAGAGTCTCAAAATGAACTATGTTCTCACCTTGCAAGTTAGTATAGAAATAATCCAAAGCAATAATCTCTTCTTTAACCTTAATACTAGCAGGATCATCCATGTCTATCATAGCCTTGGGAAAAGAAGAGTTAGAAGAAGTTACCTCGGAGCTTCTTGCCATGAGGCAAGTAGCATTCTTGTTGATGATGTTTTCGTTCGGAGAGTCGAAGAGAGATGTTGATGTAGATGTAGTGGCTATAGCAGCCACCTCTTGAGAGTTATCATCCTCGTCCTCATCTTCACTCCCCGATGAATATTCTTCTTGAGCCACTAGAACAATCTTTGGTTGCTTCTTGAAAGGAGCATTCTTCTTTACAAACTGTTTCTTACGTGGAGCTTTTGATTTGTCCTTGAAAATGAGTCTTCCTCCATTATCCTCTCTACTTTGATATGGACACTCAGCTACGAAGTGCAGCCGATCACCACAATTAAAGCATGTTCTCAGCTTGGGACCATTTTCTTTTCTTCCATAGGCTCCACTCTTGCGATCTAGTTCAGCTTTAGCCTTGGCTGGATCTTTCCAAAAGTTTCTTCCATAAAGAGCCAAGTATTGTCCTTGGATCCTTTTTATATCTTCGGGACAGTCCAGACCTTCTACTGCATATTCATCATGATCAATCACACTAGTCTTCAAGGCCATGTTGGCCCCCTTTTGCATCCCCATAGCTTGAGCACGAGCATCTTCGGCATTCTTGGCAGCCACTTTGAAGGCGGCCATTTCTTGCATTACCTCATTGGATGACATGAGGTGATAGTTATGCCTACCTTGGAGACTTCAAATCTGTGGGCTCAAATGGCATAAGAGCACTGACATACTTGCGCTTGATCCAAGCATCATCAACATGAGCTGCACCGTGGTTTCTGAAGGTTGTGGCTATTGCCTTGAGCCTCCTATACATGTCCTCGTGGTCTTCTCCATCCAGCATATAAAATCCTTCAGCTTCATTGCTCAAGGCATCATATTTATTCCTTCTCATACTTTCATTTCCGATGAAGAGCTCGGCGAGGGCATCCCAAGCTTCTTTAGCTGTGCTAAGATGCTGAATGTGTGGCATGTCTTTGTCACCCACACCAAGCTGTATCATGTGTAGAGCTGTAGCGTTGAGTTGGCTATCGACCACTTCTCTTCTTGTGAGATTGTTGGGGTTTCCAACATGAAGACCATTTTCGATGATCTTCCACAACTCTATGGAGGAACTGCACACATGAGATTTCATCAAAAATTGCCATTGAGAAAAAGTAGATGCTGAAAGTTTGGGTGGATCACCCCTATTATGTATATGTGGGTGAGGGATAGGCGGATCAGGGGAATACACATGAGAAACCTCATTGTATCCATCCTTACCGCTATCCTTTTTCGAGGAGGAGCTCTTGCTAGTATCATCACCTACCACTTCGTTATCTTTAGAAACAGTTTTACCCGTTTCCTTGGATTGCGGAGTGGTATCCTCAGAGTTAGATGGAGGTGATGCTGCGGATGTGGAGAGACGCATTATCAATTGACGCATCTCTTCCATCTTAGCCTCCATTGAACTCACCAAGGTTGTTTCCAACGTCTTGAGATCGTTCATGGTGACTACTTCTGGAGCATCACTCCCATCTCCCTTGGAACCCATACTTCTCTTAGGCGGTTAAGCCCGAAATAAGAGCCGAGGCTCTGATACCAATTGAAATGGATCGTATGGGCACCTAGAGGGGGGGTGAATAGGTGCTAACCAATTTTTAATACTTTTTCAATTTTAGGCTTGACACAAAGTAAATTCTCTAGATATGCAACTACGAGAATTTCCCTATATGTAACCCTAACTACTAAGCACGTAAAAGAGGAGCGAGAAAACCGTAGTGGAGCACGTGGAGACACAGGGATTTGTTTTACCACAGTTCCTTCCTTGTTAAGGGAAGTACATCTGCGTTGGAGGGGTGGGCGGTTCTAAGACCACCACGCCACAATAGGCCTCACCCTATTCTCCGATGGATCTCGCCACGAGAGGCCTGATCCACCTTCTCCACTATTGGATCCCTTCGAGGCGGGAACCGGTGCCTTTTACAACACTATCGGGGCACACACCCACAACCGAATTGGGGGCTCCCGAGATGACAACAAGCTGCCACAAGAACAAGGTTTATCAATATAAAAAAACGAGGATCTAGATATTTGCAAGAAATACTAGATCGGAGGTTCTCCAAATGAATGGAGAGGAGATGAAGCGCTTGATTGCTGATGATGAAGATTGATTTCTCCTCCTTAGATTCCCCAAGGGATGGGGCCTTTGGGTGGATCTAGGTGGAGCACTCTTGGATGAAGCTTTCAGATCTGATATGTTCTTTTTCGAGATGAATCAAAGAGTTCTGGCAGGAGGGGGATGGCTGGCTTAAATACCCCCTCCCCAGATCTGGCCGTTGCACAACTTGGGGGCGGATTATCCGCCCCCCACTTGGGGAGGATTATCCGCCCCTGGGAAAACTCCGCCCCAAGGGCGGATTCTCCGGGGGAAAGTCCACCCCCTCTCTGGGGCTTGCGCCTTGGTGAAGCTTGGTGAAGTTCTTGGGGGGCGGATAATCCGGCCCCCCTGAGGGGCGGATTATCCGGTCAGACCGGAAAGTCCGGCCAAAACTCCGCCCCCTCTCTAGGGCTTGCGCCTGCTTGGGCAAAGGGAGGGGCGGATAATCCGCCCCCGGTAGGGCCGGATTATCCGCCCCCAAAGGCAGAGTTCTTTTACCTTTATTCTCAAATAGAGCTGCAACACTTTAACACATATTAAATGACCCTTGGTATTGTTATCTAACACACAAAACACTAGGGATTAAGAAATATTCTTTCAACAGGAGGCGGACATGCGGTGGATCATGAGCGAGGAGGCAGGCGTCAGATTGGAGATTGAAGCAAAGGAGGGAGAAGGTGCGGGATCGACCGGTGTGTGTCATCGTGTGCGTGGTGTGTGTCTAATAGACTGAAATCTTCCCTCGGTGAAACCTTTTGTCTGCAAAATTTACTGATTCATCACTCTGAACCGTCATCTATTTCGTCTTCAATTCCTCCCATGTTTCCTGTCGGCGACTCCGCTTTCCCCTTTCGGTGGTGGTGGACACGAGAGGCGTGCGAACGCGGCCACCCAGTGCCGTTGCCGGTGCGTGAGAGCCTGAGATCCGACGGATCAACATGCACGTGACAAACGCAAATGTCGACGCTAGCCTGCGATGACCATTAATATGGGCACATGATGCAGACATGCCATATTGCCATGGGGTGCAATGATATTGTGACTGTTCTTCTACATTTGAAAAAAAGTACTGCCAAGTTATCAATAATTAGGCGGGGGGCCGTATAATAACTAATTTAAGGGAAGAAAGGATGACGCATGCATTTTCTGTTCAATATCGTAGTAACGTAATTTTGATTTAAGCTAGGTGCACTTATGATAGAGAGTACACATACTATATCTCTTCTCTTTTAAGTAAGTTTAATGTGTATATACCATCAACAAAAAGATTGATCTGCGTGTCATTTCCTTGCTATCTAATTTTTAATAGCACCGTTTACTGAATAACGAACGACGAATGAACATTCTTAAGGTGTCATGTACTCATATGAAGTCGGTACCCGGGCCTCGCATCGTTCCCAGGGGAGCGGCTCACGGAAAATCCCAGCCACCGCTGCCACTCCCCCATCCACCTCCGATCATCCCCGTCGCCATCAAACGATGTCGCCGACAAAGACTGTGTGGCTAACGACGGTGTTAGGATCTCATCCGGTCTAGAGGCGGCGTCGACAGGGGCCTCCTCTCCTCGCGTGTTGGGAGCTCCTAGCTGGTGCGGCACGGAGGCCCTGGACGGAAAAGTGTGGCCGAAGGAGAAGGTAGCCGGCGCGACGGCCCGGAATCTTGGCAGAGACAAGAGCAGGGGCGGCGACACTGGATCCCGCGGTTCGGCGGCTGAAGTGGCCGTGAGGGCGGCATGGTAGCCTGTTCTAGGTGCTCCCACTTGTAGTCATCGGCTAATTGAGCCCGCGCCAACCGTGGCATTGGCGGCCCCGGTGGTCTGGTCGATGGCAGGTGGCATCCTTGGGATGACACAGTGACTTGTAACTTGTGATCTTTATATAATAAGTTGCTTGCAGCGATATCATCGTTCTGACTTTAGTATAGTTAAGATGCCGATAAAAGAAGTTGGCGACTGAATAGCTATTTGTCGTCGTATGAATGAAAATCATGTGTCTTCATGTTTAATATCATTTTTTTACCCGCAAAAAAAATGTTTAATATCATTTTTCAATTTAGAATAATTGTTTAAAAAATATATATGTATTTTTAATTTTATTCCGTAGCAGCTGGGCATTCAACTAGTGGTTTATAAAAGAAAAGAGGAGCGAGTAGCAGTTGACGATAGGATTAAGGTTGAGGTCAATTGCAGCCTAAGCTATTCAAAAAAAAAATACAGCTTAAGTTGACATGGACCAATGCATATACTTTCCGTAGAAGAAGCGGCCCCCTTCCATTAACGTAACCCTTTTTTCCTCTCTTCAAAAGAAAAGAAAAAAGAAAGAAAGAGGGAGAAGGCGTCAATCCACGAGCACGCTTTTCCTTGCCGACTCGGCCTTCCTCCCGTCGCTCTGCCGTCCTCTCCCCTCCGCTCCCTGACCCGGTGCGCGAGCGCGCGGCCTCGTCCTCAGCCCAGCGCATCCCGGCGTCGCCTCCCGCGGCCGCAAGAGGTACCGCCGCCCGCCCGTTCCTTCCCTCCGTCTCTCTCTCTCGCTCCGTGTCCTCCCCGGAAACCTGGGGGACCCGGATCTCCTTCCCTTGCGTGCCGAGCGGATTTGGGTTTGCGTGCTCCCCGCGGCCGTCGATATTCGGAGATTGGGATCCTTTGTAGCGTAGGGTTACCTCCTCTTCTCCTCTACAGGAAGGGTGCCGTCGGTTGGCTTCCCCTGTCAGGTTACGGTCCTGGCGGCGCTGGCTCGAATCCCCCGGCGCTGTGCCGGAATTTGGAGTATTACAGTGCGTTGGGGCGGTTGATTGGGCGTCCTCGATTGTTATAGGTGATAGGCAACATAGCACTGCTGAATCTCCCTGTCTCCGAGCCAGAGTTCTTTAAAATTCAGAGTGTACCAATAACAGTTTCGTGTAAATTATGCGCTTCTAGGTTGCTATAGATGAGGCAGTGCTGCTCGCGAGTAAGTAGAATTTTGCGGTCATATGATCTCTTTCAGCAAGTTAATCTCTTAGTCTTTAACTTCCGTAGCAACTTTTAAGCACCACGGTGAAGTGCAGGATACCCCAAGATGTATTACTCCCTCTGACCCAAATTAGCTGCCTCAAATTTGTCAAGATTCGGATGAATCTAATACTAAATCATGTCTAGATACAATCGAATCTAGACAAATCTAAGTCAACTAATTTGGGTCAGAGGGAGTACTAGAATCTTGTGCATGTTGAGCTACACATTTGATTAAATATTGAGAATCTCGATGGTCTTATAAATATTATCATTGTACCCGCAATTTTATCACCTGTTCTAATGTCTTTGCTTACGTAGTTCGTATGATTTTTTTACTGCAATGTTACTTGCTGTTTTAGTTGTTGAGTAGCTATTGATGTTTTCTCTTTAATACAGGATCTCTGAAAACTTAATTCGTGGGCTTTGTTGCTCCTGTGTACACATCAGTATCCTCTAGCGCAGCTGAGCTCATTGGATTCATTTGGTGTGTCTGTGTTCCCTATGAGCTCACAAGTCTCCACGTCGCGGGGTTTACATCCCCCAGGGAGAAACATGTCGTTCGAGTCCCCTCACACATGGCCACTATCGTCACCTACGGGCCAGGCTGAGCCTGGTAGCAATGACGACCAGGATGTTAGACTGTTATCGGTTTCTTGGAATCAGGACTGCGGTTGCTTCGCTGCTGGCACAAGCAATGGATTCAGAATCTTTAACTGCGATCCTTTTAGGGAGACTTTTAGGAGGGATCTGAATAGTGGTGGTTTTGGGATTGTTGAGATGCTCTTCCGCTGCAACATCCTTGCCCTTGTAGGTGGTGGCTCCAATGTGCAGTATCCATCGAACAAGGTGATCATCTGGGATGATCACAAGAGCCGTTGTATTGGGGAGTTTGCCTTCCGCTCTGACGTCCGGGCCGTAAAGCTGGGGTCGGAAAAAATTGTGATTATCCTTGAGACAAAGATATATGTACATAATCTCTCGGATTTGAAGATGCTCCATCAGATCGATACCCAGCCAAATCCCAGAGGACTGTGCTGCCTCTCTCACCATTCTAATACTTCAGTGTTAGCCTGCCCTGGGCTGCGCCAGGGGCATGTTCGGGTAGAGCATTTTGGGCTGAATTTGACAAAGATGATTCCAGCTCATGATTCACACATTGCTTCCATGGCCTTGACTATGGATGGTCTCTTACTGGCAACAGCAAGTGTGAAGGGTACTCTGATCAGAATATTCAATACAATGGATGGCAGTCTCCTGCAAGAGGTGAGTAATATTTCAACCACTCTTTTGATGATATCTATTCTTTTGCGAATAAATATAGAGACATTTATCTCCTTACCTCAAACGGTATGTAGGTGCGAAGAGGCCTTGATAAGGCAGAGATATACAGCATTGCATTATCGCCCAATGTGCAGTGGCTGGCAGTGTCAAGTGACAAAGGAACAGTTCACATTTTCAGTCTAAAAGTCAGGGTTGCAGGTGAAGATGCAAGTAATGACCTCCGTACTCTTGATGCTCCACGGATTGATCACCAGAACTCTTCTAGCTCTATGGATCCTCTTATACAGACGAATACTGGTACCAATGCAAGCTCCTCATTGTCTTTTATGAAAGGTTAGAATGGTACTATTGCTCGCGTTGTTTGATAGTTGATCTGGTCTTGGGAATTCTTTGTAGCCTTCGGTGCAAATGAAAGGCTGTACAATTTTCTGCAATTTTGGATGCTGGTTGATGTGATCAATAGTCTAGTTTTAACCGGATAATTAGCTGAAGATAGAATAATTGACATTATTATGAGTTTTTGAAATTATTTGTAGTAGTTAGCTAGGGATGTCAAAACGCAACAGAAAAACATGCAAACTGCTACTGTTCTGTTCTACTGTTACTATGAAAAGAAGAGATGTTGAAGAAAGCTAAATTCTACCAGCAAAGAACTAAGGGCACATGTATCATTGATAATTTATGAACTCCCCATGTTTCTCTTCAAAACCAGTTGGATTAGTATGTTTGCAGTATGCATATTCTAAAACTATCAGGTTTGCTTCCCAGAGAATTAAATTACTCAAGTGTTTTAACATTTCTTTGCTGAATTTCTGCAGGTATTCTGCCGAAGTATTTCAGCTCAGAGTGGTCATTTGCTCAGTTCCATTTACCTGAAGTCACACGCTACATTGTAGCTTTTGGCGCTCAAAACACCGTAATGATGGTTGGATTGGATGGCAGGTACTCACTGTGGGTTAACTATTTATTATTCCCTCCGTCCCAAATTAATTGACTCAGCTTTGTCTAGATACACATATCTAGACACATTTTAGTGCATAGATACATGTTTATCTAGACAAAGCTGAGTCAATTAATTTGGGATGGATGGAGTACACGATTTATCCTTTCAGCAAATTATAACGTTTGAGTTCGTTCTTGGAACAGACGCATAAATGGCATATATACCTGTAACCTTGTGTTATTCAGTCAACATTTTCTGTCAAACTATGTGTTATTTAACTTCTGAACGTCACGTATTTTGTTTCATATCTAGCTACTGAAAATTGATTACCAGCCATGGCAGTTTTTTTGTTATTGGCAAAAGCCGTTCCAGTTTAGCTACTCTGCAGTGTTTTGTTCTCTTGTAGCATGTCCCGGCATCTCCCTCCTGCATCTGTTTGAAACTTCCGTGCTAATCACATAGACTTTTGCCGTTTGCAGCTTCTACAGATGCATCTTCGACCAAGTAACCGGCGGGCAGATGTCGCAGAAGGAGTACTCCCGGTTTCTAAAGGCTGAATATGCCCCCGTGAGGAAGTTGACTCCGTGATGACACCACGCCACCGCCTACATGACACCTGTAAATAGAAGGCTGTGCCCAGCCCGCTGTATATACCTTTCTTTCACCGCCGCTGGAATAAGGAGCGTTGTTGGGTATCGGGCCGCAACCTGCCTCATTTCCTGTTTTGCAGCAGCCGAATTGTATTGTTTATTGGACTCCGTATGGCAATTCTCAAGGTTTGTCCACTGATATATTATGTACTTATATAACAAACAGCTCAAGAAGGAGATACAGATATCGCTCATTCTCCTGCCACTCACTAGTTTATCACCACCAATCTGAGTGCTGCCTTGGCGTGCAATGCACTGATGCCGCCTCTGGTCCTGCCATTTTCCAAGTGAAGTAGTAGCAGTAGATGCCTATATATGTGTATGGAATATTTATAGTATGGGCTCCCCTGTTAGGTGTGGTTCTTGTGCTTGGCCCCTGTCTTCTGGTTAAAGTACAGGGCATGTAAACTTTTTGTGAAAACAACATCTGACCAGGTGCTTTGCCCTTGGTCGCTCTCCGATCTGATCTGATATGAAAAAACCATCGGGAGCCCTGGGTAGTCCGTCTGTCTCTGTCGTGTCCGTCTATTTCCTCTTCGTCGCGGTTGCGTCTCCATGTTTTTCCCTGTCCCCCTACTGATGTGCCCATCTCATCACATTTCCTCTCCTTTGATAGTGCAGACTATTTCTTCGCAACTTCTTGTTGCTGTAAACTGAGAGCAACTTAATATAAAATCCAAGAGTGGTTTGACAAACGAGTGGCGGCGAATGTTTAGCGTCATTTATCAATTATTATTATTACTCCGTACAACAATTATTTTGCTGTAAATGATTTAGTTCTCCTAAAGTTTTAGCGTATACGAGGGCTGTTTGGAATGCATGAATATGAACCAGAAACACGACAGCTACTACTATAGTAGGATTGTCATGTTTGATTTCTGTTTCTCTTCTAGGAAAGAAGCCAACATTTTGATTTTGATGTTTGTGTTCTTAAATTTTCATCTGTCTGCAATCGTACGGTTGGAGTTTAATTAGGACGTACTGTACTATTGTAAGAGTCCTCCCATAGAATTAGGTTCCTCTGGACTTCTCTTGTTTTTTCCTTGGACCGAAACGCTGCGTACAGATGGCAGCCGCCTGTAGCGCAATCACACTTGTCTGGTTAGTTGACTTCATCGGCTCCAGATGAAGCAAACGTCCGTGATACATGACGTGGAAGCAGAACCGACACAAATCGGATTTTTTTTTTCTTCAGATGATAACAATAACAATGATGGTCAGAGAACAATTGTTTATCTTAATCTACCCGTACTGGTTTGGTCTCTTTGTAACACGGGATGCTAAAGGCACAGTATGAAGGAACGGCACAAAACATGAAGAACAATGATAGTACTTCCCTCCGTTTTAAAATATAAAATGTTTTAGGTCCATAAAAAAAATGTATCTAGACTTATTTTAGTGTCTAGATTCACTCCACAACTGAGTGAACCTAATATTAAAAAAAGTCTAGATACATTTGCTTTATAAAGCTAAAACATTTTATATTTTGAACCAGAGGAAGTACAAGGATTTAGAAGGAAAAAAATGTTTGGATGCTCTGAAAGAATCGTAGAGCAAGACCATGCGAGTGTCCACATAAGGCACATTGTTTTTACGCAGCACGGCAAACAAAACGAACCGGTATGTACGTGCTCCCAGGAGGCCAAGGCGATGGCTCAAAAAACCCATCTAGGATTTCTTCCTTCTGCCGATGATGCCGTCAGTTTGCTCCGCATTTGATGGCCTTAGGACCTTAGAGGGGTGGCGGACCGCGGTCTCTCACTGGCAGGAGATTTTTGTTCTTCGATTAGGCTGTTTTTTCGTGTCTTTTTCTGGATGTTGAGGCGACGGCTATATCCTGAAGTCAGAATAAAGTTCTCCCCGTTCTATCCTCGCTTCGGTGGTGCTCCTACCATTGACAGAGGACGCGTGGAATCGTGTGTCCGGCTGATCTCCTAGGATCTAGTCGTTTTTCGTGTTAATTTAAGGTCAGTCTTTTTCAATCTACTAATGTCATCATTGACGATGGTTGCTGCTTTAGTGCGCTGGTTCTTTGGGACCATAGCACGATGACTTCCTGTCTGTCTACTACAACAAGATCTACTACGATAAGCTTTGCCCGGCTCCGGTGATGGAGGGGCGAGGACGGCGGCGCGCCTTCGGCTCGTGCTATTGTTTATAGTCTTCGCTAGGTGGTTCATCGATCTATTTATAATTTTTATTAGTTTTAGGCCTGTTTGTACTACTATAGATGATTATTAATAGATCGGTGGAATTTTTGCAAAAAAGGGCACATTGTTTTTTCTTTTCATAAGGTCTAAGCTTTACGTTCTCTATTTATAGGATTTCTATGTGTTTACTTCTACATTCTCATATAGAGTTTGAATTTGACGCTCACTCATAATCGATTTGTCATTTCAAATGATGTGATGATGTGTGGCAGTTTACTTTCACCTAAGCTTATGGCTAGCAAATACAAAAAAATAGCCCAATGTGTATATCATAGACAAGTCCAAAACAAAATAAGAGGACACTAGCACCGTCTTCTAAATCTAGCATAGTAGTGTTTGATGAATTTTTGTAACAAATTATATTAGGGAAAGGTCGGTCCATATAATGCGTGGGCCTCTGAGGATCAATATATTTCAGTAATGATGGACTTATATTAGGGAAAGGTCGGTCCATGATCGGGTACTACGGTGAATATATAGTGAACTGTTGATGATCACACGTGAAAGGCACAGCAGGCAAATCCTAACTTCTTGTTCTCGTTAACTCACGTGAAGAAATCATCAGCAGATACGATGTCCTTGCTCGTTGGAAGTAAAATATGCAAAAGTATTATATATACGTGGTCTTTTACCCTACAAGTAAGAGGAAAAACATCAGGCCCAGGTGGCATTGAGACTGCATGCGCTCGATGGAGTCCAGCCGGACCAGTCGCTGGAGACTCGTGTTGATACGGCCGGCCCGGTGCACTGATAACCACGGAGAATTTGTTGAGAGTCGAGAAGATAGAGATGTTTAAACAGCTCACGCGTTTTCAGCCGAAGCGTTTTGAACCGACTTGGGTCTCACGACGCCCGTCTATATAAAGCTACCTCTCGCCTGCGGAAAGGGGAGGCACGTAGAGAGAGCTAGCCGACGCGCACACCACCACACGGGTAACGCAATAGAGAAGCTCTGTTCTTAGTAAAATTCACACGCGTAGCACGGGCGACGCAGTTGCGAAGCCCTGCTCCGGCCACGTGAGAACACCACTTAGAACACAAATTTCTTAATTCCCACACTACGTCTAAGGCGATCAGCGGCGCCAAGATGCCGCTACTACTCCCGTCATCCATGAAGTCTTATTTGCAAGGTGAGATAATATAAGATCTGTTTGTATCGTTGGTTTTGTCTCAACATGGCTGCTCTAGATCATCCGTGTCGGATGCTAGATGTAGCCGTTAATCTTTACAACCATGGCCCGATTGTTTCCTCAAGGTCGGCGGCCGTGTGGCCACAATCATGGTACGACTGCTTTGTCAGGGTCAGCCATAAAGATTATCACAACCATGGTAACGTCTGTCTCATCGAAGTCGTTCATGCAAAGCGCATACAATAATTATGCCACAACCATAGCAGCGACCGTCTCATCGAGGTCGTTCATATGGGTTATGTCAAAGTCATCGTCCGATTGTTTCATCTATATCGGTGGTGCTCAACCTCGAGTCTTATGAAGGAGTTCGGCTGATAAAACGAGTAAGGCAACGCTTCATCAATTGCCCATCTCGGATTCACGATCTAATCTCTATGATATGAAGGTCGATTCCTATACATCATCTTATGTCTAGTGCCGAGGCTAGACTACACTATGGCCAAGTGACGACGAAGCTCGGTCATTATGCCATCAACACGTCGTAATTTTGATGAGATAGTCATACCGTTGCTGGGCACCGACGAGCCAAAAGCAACACTACTTTGATGAGGCAAGGGCCATATGGCTGGGCACCGACGAGGCAAAAGCCACCCTCCTTGTCAAATAAATCTCTCATTATTATGCACGTCGAGATAGCATATATGATTGTGCTTCGGCGGAACAAAGCTAATCTTATTATTCTCAAGATTATCTAAACAACGACGATCATCAGCGTAGCTTAATCGGAGGTATTCCATGGCTTGATCCCGTGAATGTAATTAACCGAGTGTCTCGCGAGGCTCCGGGAATTTGGAACTACACAATCGTTGATCCAAGTCAGATGTTTATCAAGGCGCAATATTTGTAGTTGTGGGAAATTGTACGTTGTAATTCTTCAAAGAATTAATAAAGATGTGTTTTCCTATGTTACTTGTCTTTTTTTATATACTTTGTATACTGGCACGACCGCATACATTATTTTTTGTTGTTGCTTTTTTCGTGTCAAACAAGTAGCAACCTGCAATGACATTTATGCTTGACATGTACGAAAATTATAGACATCGTGTAACTTCATGCTTTTAGTTGCGCTTGACTAAGTCGCCTGTGGTTTAGGAAGAGCAACTCTACAACTGCTTTCTCTCCTCGTGGCCCGTCGTCGCAGCCTGTTGTGTTGGGTGCCTCTGAGTGCAAGGGCATGGGCTTGCTCACGGCTCAGGCGCTTGACTTTAAGAAGAGTGGTGATGTCGACCCTGAAGTCTCGCTCTCGCCTGAGTCTGGCAGTCTTGTGGTTCCCATGGGTGATGGGATTGCTGAGTCAGAAATGTTGACTCCTATGCCTGGAGGTGTCGTCACTAGAGAGATGTTCGATTTTCTCGCCACCTTGATTGTTCACTATCCTAGATCCAACAAATTGTTTGTGTGCAAGTTTAAGTCCATGAGAGGTGGTGCTAGGCCAAGATCAGCCTTTGGGAAGGAGAAATCAAGCAAGAAGAGGAGTGCTATAGGAAATGCATCTACAGTTGCTTGATGGACCCCCTTTGTCCTGGCCTGTTTTTGTTGGCGCGGTGTAGGAGTGTCGTGTTTGGTGTGTTTGTTCGTGTGTCTCTGTGGGTCTTCACTTAGACTTGGTTGTCAGTGGGTGTGGGTGTTGCCATGTGTTGTGTTGGTGTCTTGGGTTGATTTGGCCCTATTGTTGTAGTTTTTCACTAGGGTTTTTCCTAAGAAAACTGGACACTTTCTTCTTAATTAATGGATGAGGCAAAGCTTTTGCCTCCATTTTAAAAACATAGTTAAATGTATTACAAACTTAAAGAATCAATTGAATACACATGTATCAATCATCATAAAATTTCATGTTAGACTTTATACTTCAAGAAATTTAGATAACATGCAAATCTTGAGACAAGTTGTGTTCTGTAGTTATGCAAGATGTAGTACCGAACTGTTATTTAGAACTGATCTCGGGACTTTATTGACAATGTAGTTATACACAACTCCATTCATCAAAAATAAGAGTTTGAACTAAAAGATATCACACAATTTCTTTAAGCGTGAAAAAACAAAAGTTTCGCGTATATACATGAAATCAGGAGTGATTTATTAGGAGATAATAAGTACAATTAGGAGCATATCAATATGAATGACTAAGGGAGATACACTATGTCTCTACATGGATAAGGATGAATTAGAGGATCGTAATAAATTTGCACCTTTTATATCTATCCCAGGTTGATGTGAGGCATCCACATATTTAATCCAATTTCATAAGTACATATCCAATGGTTGTGGTCTAATGCTGGTAGTCACTCATATACTTATAAAACATTAATTATCATGTATTCATTCTCTCTAACTATTTTTTTGGCATGAAACTACTATTCTTCCTGCTTACATAGTTGTGTTCTTTCACATGATATTTTTTATATGAAATTTCATTTCTTTATTCTCGAGATAAGTATGTCATCTTGAAATGTTTCTGAAAATACTTCTAGTTCAATATGAAGTATGCGATAATCGATATATGTGGGTTTTCAAAACCTGTTATTTGATAAATATTTTCCACATAAAATTGATAATTTGAATGTTATAAACCATATAAGTTAAAGCCCATAATGTAAATGTTAAGAGAGCTACATTTTTTTGTAGTTGATAGTAAGCACCAAGGACAAGAGGAACATTTTGTCAACAATGATTAATGACCAAGGAATGGCTAAAAGTTTACATTTGGAACACAACATGTTTAAATTTTTTAGCTAATAACATCTTTAGATTTAGAAGTATTTAAATCCTAAGAAATTAAATAGTCAAACTTATCTTGAGAACTATGATATGCCATTCATAGGTTTTGTGGGTTTATTGCAGTATAAAATAATTAGTAATTGAGGTTTCTATTTTGTAGGGACAAAAACAACATTTCAAAGGAACCGAAGAAAAATTATCTTTAGAAGTGTTTGAATTAGATTGTTATTAAATACTTGAACTCATCGTGCACACTATGTTATTCAATGGTATTTTAAAACATTCAAAAATTGTTAGAGTTTCTCATTTTTGTGTAGCCCAGAATACAAGTTATTTCACGTTGAGATTTAAACATTGGTAGAATACATGACTGAATACATTTTTTTTCCAGATTTTTATGAAACTTTATAATGTCATTTTTGAATTTTGGGAAAAAAGCCTCCATGTAGCCCGAGCACCAAATTGAATCTACGACGAGAATAGGGGGAACACTTGTCACAGACGAAAGAATGGATAGAAGTTTACATTTGGAATTTATCATGTTTCGAGATTTTAGCTAATAATATATTTAGAAGTATTTAAATTATTAGAACTGAATTGTTCAACTCAATCTTGAAAACTATAATAAGTTATGCCATTTCCTAGATTTTATGGAGTGTCCTAGTATAAATTAGTGACCAAAGTTTGTATTTTGAAGAAAGGCAAAACAACATTTAGAAGGGACCGAACAAAAAGATATATGTAGAAGTATTTGAATTAGATAGTTAGAGATTAAATAGTTGAATTATCTTGACGACTAGGTTATGCTATTTATTAGAACTAAATTAGTGACCAAAATTTGGAGTATTTTGGAGAAGGCCGAACAATTTGAAGGCCGACTAGGTTATGCTATTTATTAGAAGTAAATTATTGACCAAAAATTGGAGTATCTTGGAGAATGCCTAAAACAACAATTCGAAGGAACCCAGGAGAAAGATTGGCGATAATTAATTAAAATACTAATTGCCGCGTTTAAGGGTTAGCACTCACTAGTCTACTACCAACCGAGGAAGAGTCCTTTTGGGGCTCCAGCAGCATCCTCCAAATGCTAACGTCCTGCCTACCGCTGCTCTGTTCCCATTTCATTCATTTCCTCGCGATCCTTCTTCTTCCTACAAAATCTTGAAGCTTTAACGCCCATTAATGGCGCCGTTCTAAACCAATCACGGGGAGGGAGCTAGTAGAGCCTAACGGGGCGCAGTTAATCCGGCGTAAACAACCGGTGCCGTCCACTCTAATCGCTCGCCTCCCGCCGCTGGTGCCGCTGGGCGCTGCTTGTGGCAGTGGTACTAGTTGGCTGTTAGGTGGAGCCGAGAGGCCGCGGCTGCAGGGTCGCGCGAGAAGAGGGGAGCGCGGTGGGGTCGGAGGTGGAGATGGTTGTGGCCGCGGCGGTGGCAAAGCGGAGGCGGATGTGGCGGTGGGCCATGCGGGCGGTGGCCAGCGCGGTGCTGTGGACGGCCGTGGTGCAGCTGGCGTCCATCGCCGGGCTCTGGCGCCCGAGGGTCCTCGCGGACTGCTGGGGAGGAGGCTCCGGGGGCGCCGCGGCCGGCCTGGCCGCGCTCGCCGGCGAGGACAGAACCACGGCGCGGCTCTCCCCTCTGGCGCCCGTGCCCAGGAGTAAGTGCTCGCTCCTTCTTCTTCCTCTTGCTCCCCCAAGCTTCTTGTCCCTTTCGTAGTGGTTAGTCTGCGCGATCTGGGCGAGCTCGTGGTTCTCGGATTTGGGCGGAGCGCGAGTCAACACGCTCGAAATGGCGATTTTACAGGCCAATTCTGTAACATTAGGAGATCTCCGGTCTGCAATTTGGGTGCAAACGTACTGAATTTCTGGCTGTTTCTTGGCATGCGGCATATGGGCATCGTACAGTTTATCCAGTTAAGCAGATGTCTTTCTGAACACGGCCCTAAATGTGTGGTCATGCCTCATTTCTTCTGTTGCTCATACATTTTCTTCGTCATTTGCAACATTTTCTGCTTTAATTTGTTAAAATAGATGTTTGCAACATTCAATCAGCTCCATCGTAGAGATGGGTAGCTAGCAGACAGCTGACATATCTTGTTGTCTCAGTCCTTGCGTTGGCACCAGAGCTGACTAGGGCCTTGTTGCTTCCTGCAGGAGTTTACAGAAGCAATGGCTATCTGCTAGTGACTTGCAATGGAGGTCTCAATCAAATGCGAGCTGGGGTTTGTTCCTTAGCTAGCATAGTAGATTCTTGTTGCTTACAGGGTGCGATTCTAATTTTTCTTACGAAATGGTGTGCTGCAGATATGTGATATGGTGACGATAGCACGCCATCTGAATCTTACATTAGTGGTCCCTGAACTGGATAAAAGATCTTTCTGGGCTGATCCAAGGTATAGTTTTCATAAATAAGCGTTTCAGTAAGGTCAGCATTATGCCCTGTTCGATGGGCTGTTGGTCCTAAATTGCTTCCTGAGAGCACATAAACATGTGCTACTATCGTGTGATATTGTAGACAATAATCATCTCCATGTCTCACAGCAAAATAGGATTTTTTTGTGTGAAATATGGTACTGCTTGTTTGTTGCTTATTCTAATACTTAGTTTTTTTATGTGCAGTGATTTTGGAGATATATTTGATGTGAACCACTTCATTAATTCCTTAAGAGATGAACTTATGATTGTCAAACAGCTTCCGTTGAAACTCCAGCTAAAAACTAGGAAAAGACTTTACTCAATGCCCCCTATCAGCTGGTCAAACGATACATACTACCTAAAGCGGGTAATGAACGTCTGTCTTACTGCAGGCTGTGTTGAGCAGCGTCTAAATGTTACAACCATTTGTATCTGAAAGCTCCTCTCCTGCAGGTATTACCTATTGCAAGGAAGCACAAGGTAATCCATTTCAATAAGACAGATGCCCGCCTTGCAAACAATGGCCTACCTGTGCATCTCCAAATGCTGCGTTGCCGTGTCAACTTCGAGGCTTTGAGATTCACTCCACAGATTGAGGCCCTTGGCAGAAAACTCATCTCCACCCTTCAGAAAAGTGGGCAATTTGTTGTGCTTCACTTACGGTACGAAATGGATATGCTCTCCTTTTCAGGCTGCGCACACGGCTGTTCTGCTAAAGAAACCGAGGAGCTCACCAGAATGAGGTTTGTATTTGCGTTACTACCTAGTATTTATGGTGGTGGTGCTGCTTAAATATGTATAAACTGATTCCATTTGAACTGTAGATATGCATATCCATGGTGGAAAGAAAAGGAAATCGATTCGGAATTCAAAAGGCTTCAGGGGCTTTGCCCCCTCACGCCCGAGGAAATTACCCTAGTGCTTAAAGCTCTAGGATTTACGAAGGATACATTGATATACATTGCCTCTGGTGAAATCTATGGAGGCGAAAGGCGTTTAGCTGCTTTGAAGGCTGCTTATCCTAAATTGGTGAGCACTTTTTCTTTCATCTACCTTTTTTTTCTAAGACAGAGTGTTAAACTTATCACTTTATACTAGGTAAGGAAGGAAAAGATTTTATCTCCCGAGGAATTGCGGCCATTCCAGAACCATTCAACACAGATGGCAGCACTGGACTACATGGTTTCGATAGCAAGTGATGTTTTTATCCCCAGTTATGATGGGAATATGGCAAGAGTCGTTGAAGGTCACCGCAGGTTGGCCTCTTTGGAATGTTACTACTTTTCAATTCTGGCTTTGTTTTCGACTTTTCGTGGTACATTATTCGAGAAATGTTTGGCCTTGTGTGTTCTTTCATTCTTAGAAACCACAAAAAGTTTGTCTCTACTTTCTAATGGCTACAAAACTACTTCGTTCGATGCGATGCTGACGAAAACCTTTTCCGTTGTTGCTTTTTAGGTACACGGGGTTTCGCAAGACCATCTTATTGGACAGGGTGAAACTTGTCGAGCTCTTAGATCGTTTCCAAGGAGGTGCGCTTTCCTGGGATGGATTCTCTGCTGCTGTGAAGGCAGCGCACCAGGATCACATGGGCCAACCCACAGACCGAAGAGCCATCCCTGGCCGGCCCAAGGAAGAGGACTATTTCTACGCTAATCCCCAAGAATGCCTTGGTTCCATGGGGGGATTAAGAGATGTTTTGTGACGATGCTTCCTGGAAGAGCATTTTCCAACAAGCATCATCGGTGCTTCACCTGATAGCATAGCGTTAACCTGGCGACGCCATCGCTCCTGTACAGCTGACCGGAGCCCTCTCCGCTAACCGAGTATTTACTCCAGGCACAGGCAGAATTCACATGCGAAATGTGTATAACAATATCTCCTCACAGAATAAAGCTGAGAAGGAACTCGAGGCCTCCCTGGCCCGGAAAGAAGAGCCGCCCCCGCGCGAGCAGCCAGTCTGCTCTGCCCTTTCCCATCCTCAGCTATGGTTGTTGTTGTTCTTCATTGATTTGTCATTCTTTCAGTCCAGGGTTCTGACTCTGATACGAGAATGTAGAAGTTCACGAGTGGTCGAGTGATATGTTATAAGGAGGAGTTCCCTCCAAAGTTTTTTTTCTTCTTGGTAGTAGTCACCACAGCATTAACAAATTTGATGATAAACATTACTCTGCAATCTGGACGCTACCCAGGTTTCATTTGATATAAAAAGGAAATATAGATTGGCTTATTTCTTTCTAGTATAACAGATCATCGACGGAATGCTTATTTCATTGACCTGTATGTGTATAAAGAACGCCGATGTGGTTGTTGCCTCGGTCTGCACAGTGTACTTGCAGCTGCAAACGAATCAGCTGATCTCATGGTACCACGGTGGTACCATGATTCCTGTCCGAGTATGTACTCTATTTTTGTGCGAAATCCTTGTAGATTGTGTTTTGTCCGTGCGCAAGTTTGATGGAATTGGTGCTGTGAGTATCGTCCCAGTCATTTTCTGTGTGCTCCAGAGATTTGCTCTGATGTAACTGATTTTTTAGTGCAGATTTTCTTTTAGGAAAACCCTACCGAATTGCAGACCCCCATGATGGACTGCTGCTGGTTTTGCTGACCCTCGAGTCCTCGACATCTCTGCTGCGATTATAACGTCGTACCATCTCCACCGGCTGACACAAACCAGGGACTGCTCTATATTTTGCGGGCCTCTAGTGTATGTATGTTCGCATATGGAGATATAAATGCTACTCCCTCCGTTTTAAAATATAAGATGTTTTAAATTTGCGAAAAGAATGTATCTAAACTTGTTTTAGTATGTAGATTCACCCCAAACATGAGTGAACCTATACTAAAAGTAGTCTAGATACATTTGCTTCACAAAGCTAAAATATCTTATATTTTAAAACGGAGGGAGTACTTGCGGCGTGAAAGTATATGTTTAGAACAGGTTTTTGTGACCGAATAAGCTGATTCTTTCGCTTTCTAAGGCGAACTTTCGTTTAGACATTGTAACACCTATAATTATGATTTGTGAAGGTATTAAATACATGAAATTAGAACCCTAATATAGCAATTATCACGCTAGCTAAGAAGACAAGGAGTGGAGTGATTAAATCACGGATAGGTCACATATTAGACAATATCGGAGATTCGTGGACTTATTGCAGGGCATGGTCGAGCGGTGACGCGATGTTTCGTGCTCGAGTGGCTATGGGGCGAGCTGCTGAGCGCCTGAGCCAGGGTCGAGCAGGCTGTCATTTGGCATAGAACGATGGTGCAAGCAAAATTAAAAATACCAATTCTACCGGCGAGCCTTGGTGACAAAGGGAGATGAGCCGGAAGAAAAGGCTTCTCTTGTGGAAGCTAGGGGTGTGTTTGGTAGTCCGGACCAACTCAGAATTCCCATCTCCCCTCATACATGCTTCCTCTAGACAAGCTCAGCTCAGCTTTTCTCACTTGTTTGATAGCCTGGATTTGCCGAAAGAAGCTCAGCTCAGATATTGTTTGGTGGGGTTCTGTGAGTTAAAGCAAGCTGGATTTGAAATTTTACACAGAGGTCCTTAGGATGAAAATAAAAAAGCAATCAGGTCATTATACACAAAAAAGTAAAAAGCAAGCAGGTCTTGGCGAGTTCATGGGCGTTGGGTGCTCTCCTGTTGGTGGCAGTGACGAGGTGGCCCACTATCAAAGCTTGGGCGGCTGGGTGTAGGCGCGACGAGGTGGCCCGCTACCAGGACGGGGGTGAGGCGGCCGACTCGAGGTCGTACGGGGACGAAGACGAGGCGAAGCAACGCGGCCGGGGATGGCGACGAGTCGGGGCAGCGCGGCCTAGGACGGACACGAGGCGGAGCAGCGCGGCATGGCCGGGGACAAAGGAGACATGCAAAGGCTACCATGGCGGCGACGTTCGGACGAGCACGGCAGGGCGGCGCGACGAAGAAGAGGGCGAGAAGTGAGCTTGGGGGACAGTGGAGGTTGAACGACGACGGGGGAGGGTAGCCGGCGATGGGATCTGGGGGGTAGGCGGCCTGGCGATAAGGTGAGAGAGGAAGGGTTAGGGGAAAATGCGTGCGTGCTCGGGCTTGGGTGGGGACTGGGGGGGAGGGGGGGGGGGTGCTCGGACACCTGGTCGAGACGAGCGAGACCCTCTATTTTGGATGGATTCGGCATGGCCAAAGAGCGAAGCTCGGTTTCGAATTCGCTAGCGGGGAGTGCCTAGGCACTGTTTTCGTATCGAGTGGGCAGTGCCCAGAGCATGAACCCGATCTATCAAACACATGAATTCCATCTGAGGTAGGAAATTCTGAGTAGAGACACCCTACCAAACACACCCTAGGGTAACCGGCAAAGATGAAACCATGTGTTGTTCTGTGCTACAGTTTACCAAGCCAAAGTTTTAAATAAGAAGAACCCAACTACCCTAGATAGCAATATAGCCACAACCCTGGCCTACTTGCTATCATGGGCGCGATTGTCTACTTGAACGGGTTATTTCCAATGCACCCAACCTCGGCGTAGTGAACAACGTTGCCGAAGCCAACAACACACATCCAACATGGAGGTTTACTCGAACTGTTTGTACTTATCGAGAGATCGCCCTATCTAGAAGGCCAAGGTTAGAGTAGGGCGAGGGGGGGGGGGGGCTGCTTTTGTGATTTGTTTCACAATTTTGAAATTTTTAATTATAGTTTTAAATTCTTTTAATGTGCAGAAAACACCGGAGCTCGGGAGCTGGAAGGACTTACCGCTCTCTATAGAGGTATATACACTTTTATTCCCACGTCTTGCATCGTCGAAGCGTTTTAGTCTCACATCTTGCAAAGTAAGTAACATTAGTCCCACAACTTGCATCACGAGAGCATTTTAGTCCAATTTAATCGAATTCAACAAGTTTGACTAAATTCTTCCACCAACGTCGCAATTTTTTAAAATTTCCCTTTTATATTTTTACACTGGCATTTGAGTCCTTGGTTCGGGCTGACAGATGTGCCCACCTGCGAGTAGACATGCAAATAAAATAGTTAAAACAATAGACAAGGGAGGTAATCGAACTTAAAACCTTTATATAACTACAAACCCACACAAGCCACTACACCAACGCATGATGCTCGGGAGCCGGAAGGACTTACCGCTCTCTATAGAGGTATATACACTTTTAGTCTCACGTCTTGCATTGTCGAAGCGTTTTAGTCCCATATCTTGCAAAGTAAGTAACATTAAGCCCACAACTTGCATCACGAGAGCATTTTAGTCCAATTTAATCGAATTCAACAAGTTTGACTAAATTCTTCCACCAACATCGCAATTTTTTAAAATTTCCCTTTTATATTTTTACACTGGCATTTGAGTCCTTGGTTCGGGCTGACAGATGTGCCCACCTGTGAATAGACATGCAAATAAAATAGTTAAAACAATAGACAAGGGAGGTAATCGAACTTAAAACCTTTATATAACTACAAACCCACACAAGCCACTACACCAACGCATGATGCTCGGGAGCCGGAAGGACTTACCGCTCTCTATAGAGGTATATACACTTTTAGTCCCACGTCTTGCATTGTCGAAGTGTTTTAGTCCCACATCTTGCAAAGTAAGTAACATTAGTCCCACAACTTGCATCACGAGAGCATTTTAGTCCAATTTAATCGAATTCAACAAGTTTGACTAAATTCTTCCACCAACGTCGCAATTTTTTTAAATTTCCCTTTTATATTTTTACACTGGCATTTGAGTCCTTGGTTCGGGCTGACAGATGTTCCCACCTGTGAGTAGACATGCAAATAAAATAGTTAAAACAATAGACAAGGGAGGTAATTGAACTTAAAACCTTTATATAACTACAAACCCACACAAGCCACTACACCAACGCATGATGCTCGGGAGCCGGAAGGACTTACCGCTCTCTATAGAGGTATATACACTTTTAGTCCAACGTCTTGCATCGTTGAAGCGTTTTACTCCCACATCTTGCAAAGTAAGTAACATTAGTCTCACAACTTGCATCACGAGAGCATTTTTAATTTAATCGAATTCAACAAGTTTGACTAAATTCTTCCACCAACGTCGCAATTTTTTAAAATTTCCCTTTTATATTTTTACGCTGGCATTTGAGTCCTTGGTTCGGGCTGACAGATGTGCCCACCTGTGAGTAGACATGCAAATAAAATAGTTAAAACAATAGGCAAGGGAGGTAATCGAACTTAAAACCTTTATATAACTGTAAACCCACACAAGCCACTACACCAACGCATGATGTTTATTATTTAGAAGGACGTAATTTTTTATAGAATGCAAAAGCACACACGCACGTAGCTTCGCTGTTAAGATAATCATTTTTTCATCCCTTTTCTATAATTATTGCAGATTGAAAATTGCAGCTCCGCTGTTAACATAATATTTTTTTGCATCCCTTTTCTATAATTATTGCAGATTGAAAATTTGCATATTTTCAGGGGACACACCATGTAAAAATGTTCATGTCCACCATTAATATAATCTTTTTTGACATCTTTTTTCGCAAAATTATTTCAGATTGATAATTTACATTTTTTTGTCAGCACGTAAAAATGCTCGTGGCACGTACATAAATTATTTCGGATGAAAATTTATATCCTTCTTTGATTTTTTTCCAATATTAGAATACGTAATTTGAATGTTTAAAATAAGGCTTACATGTAGTCCCGATGTATACACTCAATCTTCACTTTCCTTGTATTTGTGCTAGTATACATAACTTTTTTTATGTATTATCCGTATAAGCCAGCGAGCATGTTGCCCCGTCGCGTGATTGATATCTAGCTCTCTTTTTAAGCTTCATGACCGTGTGCAGGTAAGATAGGATGCATCAAATGTATAATAAAAGAGGGCTCTTCCAATTATTATGTTAACGTGTTTGCTGTAGTGGCAAGCTTGTATTTTAGTAGCAATGCAGGTGGTGAGTTTGATTTCCACTGTTGCATATAGATATTTTTTTTTTGTTTTCAACAATTACTGTCAGGTGATGCCTGCCTGTAGAGAAAAAAAATACACAGGGGTTATTTTGCAAAACTTGTTATGCCACATTTCATCTTTAGAACAAGTTTCACCGAATTCGGTCAAAATCACGGAAATTCAATTAAATTGAACTAAAATGCTCCTGAGTTGCAAGTTGTGGGACTAATCTTGCACACTTTGCAAAATGTGGAACTAAAATGCTCCTGTGATGCAAGTTATGGAACTAAAAATGTACATACCTCCTCTCTATATATACTTGACAAAATGAGTATTGTTATGATCTGACAATGTATGATGACATGACATATAGGTCATGCTTCCTCTGTATATATACTATATTATCGTTGTGAATTTATGTACTCTAGACTAGATAATGCATTTTGTCTGCTCAAGTTTGTTTACTTTGTGACGGCAGTAATTGAATTAGTACAGATTTTTGCAAAATCGTACGGAACTGTGCGTAGAGTACTCCCTTCAGTTCAAATTAATTGACTTGAATTTATCTAGATTCGGAAGACTAGATACACCCGAATTTAGACAAATTTAAGTCAATTAATTTGGATCAGAGGGAATAGTATATTTTTGGTTTGCCTTAATATCTATGGTGTTTAGGGTATTTTCATCAGGTCTATCCCGTCCGAGCGTGTCCGAACTCGTTTGCGCGGATGCGCGGGGCGTACACGACGCCCCCAGCGGCCCGACTCATTCGGAGAAACGCGTTTGGCTCGGACCATCCGTGCGTGCATCTAATCTGGGCAACGATTGAGTTAGTCTGGACAGCATGGGTGTCCCGCCCGCGAGTGCCACTGGCCCACTCATCATCCACAGTGACCCGCCGCATTGATCCAGACGCAGGTAGCGACACCGTTTCAGATGCAACCGCCATCAATGGTGACAAGACAACACGCTGACTGACTGGACGCCGCCTAGGTTCCCGCGCCGGCATTGATGGCGAAGGAGCCGAAAGCTGCGCGCGTGCAGGCGAAAGGGCTATTTAACCCCGTGCCCATCGGTGCCGCACTCCTCCTCTCGCCATCGCAAACCTAGCATCCGCCAGCACCAGCACCAACAATGAAGACGCCGTCCTAGCTGAAGAAGGGGATGAGCAAGAATAACCATGAGGCATCTGGCTCTAGCAGCCAGTGCTCCCGGCCTTCCTCCACGACACATCCCTGCCGCCTCCACCGGGTCCGGAGGATTTCAAGGGCCGCCCCGTGGGGGACTACCCGCCACCGCGGGAGCGCCACACACGACAGTACTTCCGTGTCGCGGAGTGCGAGCGCCGCTGGAGGGAGGGCGAGGCATCAGCCACAGGGATGTCTCCCTCCCCACCGGCTGGCACCTCAACCGGGACCGTGTCCAGTGCCGCCCGTGCCCAAGGAGGGCAAAGGGCTGGCGGAGGAGATCCGGCGGTGGATCTCCAACCTCCCGCGGACCCAGCGGTGGGAGAGTGGCTACCGCAGCAAGGACTACTGGGTGAAGTTCCTCGAGTGGGAGCACAAGGTGCGGGGCGCCACCACCATCCACCGCGACCTAATGCCGGGGAGGTCTACCCCGTCCCCGACATCGACTCAGACGACGAGGGCGTCGTCAACCACTTCGACGCCGAGCTTAACAACGAGGACGACAGCGATGAGGAGGACGACGACGTCGTCGTCAAGCAGGAGGCGGTGGACGACGTCGCCGCGGACCTGCCCCTAGAGTACCACGAGGTGGTGTCGCGGAGCTACGACGAGGATGCCTTCACTGAGCAGGCCATTGCGGCCAGCGCATGGAAAGAGAAAGTCCAGTGGGTAAGCTTTGAGGAAGTCGTCCAACTCACCGGCCTGGTGGCATAGGCAAACGCCGAGCTGTCTCCACCACCGCCGCTGCCGGAATGAGCGCCACCGATTGCTTTAGAGGCGGGATGGAGCTAGCGTACCTCCAACACGGCTGGACGCCGTGGCCTGGGCAAGTGATTAATCCATCTGTGCCTGCTCCCGCTTGGCCCTGCCATCGGCCAACCTCTGGACGCCGCTGGAGTATATCGATCTCGACCCGTAGATGGACGAGACGGCGCTGCCGCGCGAAGATCGATAGCTAGGGTTAGAAAATAGTTTAAATTCTGTTTTTTCTATTTTAAATGTAAATTAAGTATAAACTTTGTCAATTTTTAGCGCGAACTCTTTTTGTTTGAATCTGTAAAAAAAATAACACATCTCTGGACGCGGCCGGCAGGACAGACCGAACCCGTCTCTAAATTAACCGCGGCCCGATCTAAACAGATCATTGAGATGATCGGATGGGTCAGCCGGGTGAAGATGGCCTTATATTGATAGCTATGGAGACACGATGCTTCGTTGCGTCATGTTGCTCATCTTGATCGAGAGACTTAAATACCCGGCGATTTCTCAGCATAGATAGAGATCTTCGCCAGGAAAACAACAAAAACCGTGTCACCACGGTATTTTAGTTGAAGAACTAAGTTTTATAACTTTTAAAATGGAGAAGCAATTTCATTGTCTATTTAAAGCACTACTGAAATAATTCACGAAAAAAAGGAAAAAGATAAGAGGGCCCAACCGGGTTCGAACCGGTGACCTATTGATCTGCAGTCAATTGCTCTACCACTGAGCTATGGACCCAATTGATGTCTGTAATAAGTTGTGACGATACATATTACTTTTATGAAAGGAACGGTGTAACATCATCCTACCAATGCACATCAGAGTCTTACATCATGTAGACCCCCGAAATATTGGGAAAGGATAACATACTTTCGCTTAATTTGAACCCGGAACTAGCGACACTTGTTCCAAAAAATGTATAGCTATATTACATACTCCCTCCGATTCATATTAGTTGACTTGTATTTTTAAAAATTTGGATGAACCTATATATTAAATACTGTCTAGATTCATTAAATTTAGACAAACCCAAGTCAACTAATATGGGTCGGAGGGAGTATTACACTTTCTTCATACATTTTCGTTGAGTTCTAAGTTTGTATCTAAAATATGATTATACTACTGTTTTCTAGTCTCTTTCAAAGAAGTATCACTGGTTTAAATGCGAGAAGTTCTTCTGGCACATGTTCTCCAGTCATCCTCTACATTAAAAAATCATAAATAATATTTTTAAGTTTAAAACAATTTAATTAAAATTATCGACTTTTTCAATGATATTATCCTACAAGCATGCCAAATCGCAATAGAAAATCCTTTTTATTATAGGCCACACAAAAATGACAAATTTTGATATTTTTAGAGATTTAAAAATGTGATACTCGGATCCAAAATTTTGACATTTGTGAAGCTCAAAATACGCATTATTTCCAATTGATAGTTTGCACATTTATAGTATACATCACTAGTTACACCTGATTTGTTTTCAAATATTCTGAAACACGGAAATATGTTTTTCAGATTTTTTAAATGGGATTACTCGTGCCCATGGGCAACAAATCTCCACTAAAAGGGTGAATATAAGATGTTGATGACCCTAAGTTAGCAACCAAATGGGCTTCACAACTGACACCTGGGTACTAGAGCGTACTAACAAAGCCACCTCAATCTAAAAAAAGCCACCTATCTCCTTATGTCGGTTTTTGTTGAAATTTCCATATATTTCTTCCCACTATATCAAAACCTCAAAATCACACCCCTTCCCTACACCACTTTTTAATAAAAAAAAGTAAAAATTCATCTAATTCTTTCGCACTCCTTTAAAATCTCTCCCCCCCCCCCTCCCCTCTCCCTCTCCCTCTCCCTCTCGCTCTCTCGCAAAAGCATGTAACTAATAAAAGGAAGAATAATAAATACGGCTTGGCTAATTCTAAAAAGGGCAATTCTAGACAAAGGCAAGCTTTTATAACCAATTGAACATCAATAAATGCCAATCCAATGGGATACATAGAATGACCAAAATCTATTAAAGGATGAAAAATAGAATGCGTGATTTGCTTCTTATACCCCTGTTACAAGACCATATACTCGCTGAAACTTGTTATTTCATGTGCTATTTCGCAGAGGTGGCGATTGGTGGTGGAGGTAGCAAGAAGTTGAGGAGGATTTGGTTGAAGAACTTTGAATCCTCTTGCTGTGGCAGGTGCCCTGTGTTTGGGATGATCTTCAGTGTCGCCTTCTCACCAAGCTTCCTACATATCAGTAATTAGATTTTTTCCATTAGTTCGGACATATACATTCATGGCTTCAATAGAAGTCACAAGGTAGTTCACCGCTTGAGGGAGCAAGATCATTGAAGAAAATATTAGCAGGCGTGATCAGATGGGAGCTTACTCTTTGACCTTGTGCGCTTTTTCCACCGGGAAAATCTGGTCGAACTCACCCCAAATGATCAACACTTCCTGCAAGATTCAAATATTGTGTGATCATGCGAACATTACTAGCCGGTTAATCAACATGGTTGTGGTAAGTAATGGTGGTATTTTTTTAGTTACATGAGGTAGAGGAGCAATTTGGAAGCCATGCCCGGTGGCGATTCCCTTGATGAGTTGTATCTTCCCTTCTCTTTGGTTAGCGAAGCATTTCTGCATTATTCCGTACATAGTTAAGTAATTATAGTTGCAAGATATCAAACAAATGGGACAATTCTAACTTGCTCTCTCTCGAACAAAATGTGGCATGGTAGATATGTGATTCTATAAACGTGTAAAACATGAAGTTCAAACTCATGTTTATTTGGGCAGGAAAAGGAAAACATATCATGCATGAGTGGTGATGATGTACGTCCATCCGATCCATAATAAGTGTCGTAAATCAATGATACTTATTTTGGATCGAAGAGAGTACTATTTGTCAGTATTCACTGCTGAATTTGCCATTTTAAAACCTCTTAAATGTATCTAATTTTGAACTTGAAATTCTACATGTCGGTAGAACATCATCTCCCCAATATATATGATATTTTTCTGAAATTTGTACGTTATAAAACATCAATTTCATTCGTTTTCACCGGAGGTTGGTTTACATCGGATACTTTCTCTACTAATTAAGAAATTATTACTCCAAAGTGTACATTATATAGACGTTGGGACATCATGCTTTCCCCATGGTGCTTAATCATACATTGAGTAATATAGTGGACATCGATCGGGCCGCGGATGTGATTGTCCACCAAATCGTTGGTGCGTTGATGGTGAATGGTGATGGTTCATAAACCTTTTTCAAGCTAGGGTGCACGACTAGTTAGCTTTAATCATGGAGGTCGATCATTGTATAGTACTAGCACCTTTTGAATTGACGCACAGCTAGCTTCAATTTGAAAGTAGGAGTACTATGTAGGTCAAACAGTACAAGTATGGACCAGCAGCATGCATGGAGGATGTATTGTAGGTGGATGTTGGTATGGTACGTACCCGGAGGAGCTCGCGCGCGAGGCACTCGGGGAGGTACTTGGGCGGGCCGTGGGCGCAGATGTCCATGAGCCGGCGCAGCGCCTTGGTGTCGGCCGGCACCATGAGGTCCGTGACCTCCGCGACGCCGCCCTTGGCCGCCAGCGCCCGGTCGTCCTCGGGCCCCTTGGCCAGGTCGGAGCTGCACAGCGCCACCTTCCCCACCCTCCACGGTCCTCCTCCCTGTCCCTGCACGTGCAGCGCGCGGGCCAGGTGGTACGCCACCAGCCCGCCGTAGCTGGTCCCCACCACGTGCACCTCCCGCGGCCCCTCCTGGTCGCCGTGATCAAGGCCGGCGAGGAGCGCGGCGATGGCGGCGGCCTGGAACGCGTCGGAGCGGCCCGGCGCGGACGTGGTGGAGGCGCCGAAGAAGAGGAGCGTGGGGACGAGCAGGTCGAAGTGTTTGGACAGCGGGCCCACCTGCGACGCCCACTGCCACGTCGGGTCCGGCCCGAAGCCGTGGATCAGCACCACCACCGGCCGCTGCTTACTGTTGCCGTTCTTGGTGTTGGATTTGGAGTTGGGGGAGGTGGGGAGGAGGGAGGGGTGCGCCCAGAAATGGAGCGTGGTGTCGGCGTCGACGGCGGCGGAGCTGGGCCGGAGGCCGGCCGAGGTGAAGGCGCGCCGGAACACCGCGTTCAGGATTGTCACCACGCCGAACCCCATCTCGCGCTACTGTGTGTCTCTCTAGATAGAGTAGATCTCAGGCTCTCGGCTGTCCGACTGTGTCGCTCTCTCTCCTGCTTCTGCAACTCTTCTTATAAACCCGTCGGCTAGCTTCTGCCACTTTCTTCGGAGTACCGTACGTAGCTATTAGTTAGGTCTTTGTTGCTTAACTACTTTTTTTCTTCTGATGTTTGTAGGTTGGCAAAGTGTGCGATATTTTCCAACAAAAGCAGGTACTCTTTGCTTCTGCTTTTCTGTCACCTTTTTTGCCTTTTCTTTTCTCCTTTCTTGCTATAAAGTGTTTCTGTTCACTGGGCGACATTCAGCTCCTCGGAATCTGCTGCCACGCCTGCTTGGTGCAGCACAATGTCAAATTTGTTTAATAACTAACCAATTATATATAAGATCAAAATACGATAACTGCCAGGCTCCATGCTACCTTTTCGCAATGTTTTTAAGATCAAAATATGATTAAGTTTTCGGCAGCGCGCACCGGCTCGATCGTAACGATGGAGCAAAGTTTCAATGCATGCATGGTGCTCCATGACGCAACAACTACAGCGGAGGTGGGTACGAGTGGAACGCAGCGATTCTTCGTAGGCGTGGGTGTTCCCGTCTTATCCAAGGGCCACCAGCGTTCCAAGATTTGTGTCTATCATTTGACAACAACAACCTTGACATTGTACATATCTTGCCCCTATAGGAAAGAAATTGTACACGTACACTTTTGCTCCTCCTTCCCCAGATTCTCTCTCTCATACTCTAGGAGCACCATCTCTCTCAGCACCAGTCCAACCAAGCAGAGGAGAAGGCTTCTCCCCGACCAAGGGAGGTCTTCGAGGGTTACCTCGGCTGGAATTCCAACATAATCGACGCCGCCAACATACTGTAGCCTGCAGCCTTATCTCGTGCACGTCTCTAGCTTGGATCCGGTGACGAGCTGGAGCGTAGCGCCTCCGTGACGAGCAGGGTGTCGGCTTCGTCGTCATTTACAAGGGCTGGATTCATGGCATCGTGATCTGGATCCATGACTTCCTCCTCTTTCGTTTTTGGCTGTATTTTTCTGGTTTATGTCATGGGTCAGATCTGGATTTGTTTGTTGTAAGAATGGTTAGATCTGGATTTTTGTTGATCAGAGCATGTTTAGTACAAAGTCTAGTTGTTGTGTGAATGATCAAAAGCGATTAATTCCTTATATTATTTGGGTCATATAGAAATTCCTTTCCATCAGGAGTCAGGGCTCACGAGCTGTTGCATATTCTTGTTCATTGCATACGGATCTGAGACTAAAAAGTGAACAGACTGAAGGTGTTTTTTGCACTGAAACAACAAAAAACTAAGGGTGTTTTTGCAACGTACACAGTTCTCTGCACACATCTTACAGTAAGGTTGGACCCCCAGGATAAGCCCGGTAGCCCCTCGTATATGTAGACTTTGTTTTTCGGTACGAGTGATGATGCTACTGTACTGCGCTAGCGTGTGTTTTGTAATTTTATACTACTAACTCCGACCCTATAAGGTTTCTAGAAGGTTAGGTGACATTTTGATTTTGTTACTCTCTCTCTCTAGAAGGTTTGACCAAGTCCATGGGCGATCCAGTGGCAAAGTGAAGTGTGATTCACGTACGTACGGGGCTTGTTTTCCAGACTGCAAATGTTTCTTCTAGTATCCCCTCCGACCCATATTATTTAACTTGAATTTATCAAATTTTAGATGAATCTATATAACTAAATAGTGTCTAGATTTATCAAAAATTTGACAATCCACTTCAATTAATATGGGTCGAAGGGAGTAGTAATTGTTTCCATGAACTTCGGGTTAATAACATAGCCCTTATTGGAAAATATCTTTTGAAGCTCTATTTCTAGCTCTATATAATATTGTCCGCCACAATAGCGGCACAATTGGTATGATTTTAGAGTCATTTTTACCAAATGTGACGTTCGGATCAGATTTAATTGGCCCTCGACCTTCCAACATGGACGACTCTGTTAGAGTGGTTGGCATTGGTCCACAAGATTTGGAGGATACAATGAGAGAGATTTTTATCTCACGTGAAAGGACGGCGTGATCTACGTATTAGTCTCTGGCAACATAGGCGTTGCACGAGCCCTATATGTTCTTTGTATTTTGCCTGTAAGAATTTTTATTCTAGATGTTTTCGGCTCTGTATGCAGATGCCAGATGTAAGATGCTATTTTTTTTTTAGTAATAAATCGTCCTTTCTCAGAAAGAGTAAGGATTTTCATGCATGGTGTGCTTGATGATGATGCTAGTCCAAAGCTGTAGTGGATTGCGAATGAGCTAGTGCCCCGTGGTTCGGTGGTCATTCAGTCCGGACAGGTATTTCCCTTTTCCAAGTGATGAATTCCAACCCTGTTCTTGCAAAAGTGTCGTGTTCGCTTGGTGCAGCACAATGTCAAATTTGTTTAGTAACTAACGCTAGCATGTGTGTTTGGTAATGATGCGAGTGATGATGCTACTGTACGGCGCTAGCGTGTGTTTGGTAATTTTATAACCCCGACACTCTACGGTTTCTAGAATGTTATGTGACATTTTGATTTCGTTATTACTCTCTAGAAGGTTTGAAGTCCATGGACGGGTGGCAAAGTTGTAAATTTGTGATAATAATAATAATTGATAATTGTATAATAAGAGAATACAATGGTTTATATAGGAGAGAGGGGGAGAGGAGGTGCAGCGCATCGGTCTAAACCCTAACTTGATATGCAAGTAAATATAATCTAACATCCCCCGCAGTCTTAACCGTGGGCTCGACAACGTTGAGACCGAAACGAATCTCTGTAAATAGTGTAGTAGCAAGTTCTTTTGGTAAAAATATCTGCAAACTGGGTCGTAGAAGGCACATGAAGAACACGCACTTCTCCCAAAGCGACCTTCTCTCGAACAAAATGGATGTCAATCTTGATATGCTTTGTCCGCCGATGCTGAACTGGGTTTCCAGACATGTAAACAACTAAAATGTTATCACAATATACCACTGTGGCATGACCAATAGGTCGATGTAACTCAACAAGTAACTGATGCAACCAAACTGTTTCAGCAACTGCGTGAGCAACAACACGGTACTCAGCCTCTGCGGACGAGCGAGAAACCGTAAGCTGACGCTTCAAAGACCAAGAAATTAAATTATTGCCAAGAAAAACACAATATCCTGAAGTGGATCGACGAGTGTTTAGACAACCAGCCCAGTCTGTATCGGAATACGCTGTCAATGATGTGGGTGATGAGTGGTTGATATGCAAACTATGATCTAATGTACCTTTGAGATATCTAAGTATGCGTTTGACATGGTTAAAATGCGGGACTCTTGGATCATGCATGTAAAGACAAGCTTGCTGGACAACATATGATATTTCTGGACGTGTAATGGTGAGATACTGAAGGGCTCCAGTTAAGCTACGGTATAGAGTCGGATCAGGAAAAATATCACCATCCGAGGAAAATTTAGAAGAAGTATCTACAGGAGTACGGGATGGTTGACAATCTAACATTCCAGCCCTAGTTAGGAGATCAACAGAGTACTGACGTTGAGAGAAAAAAAGACCAGAAGAATCACGAGTGACAGCTATACCTAAGAAGTGATGAAGGGAACCTAGATCACTCATAGAGAATTCAGTTTGTAGGAGAGAAATAATATGAGTGAGAAAAGTTGTGGAGGAGGCAGTGAGAACTATATCATCAACATAAAATAGGAGATATGCAACCTGGGTGTTAGAGTGGTAAACAAAAAGAGAGTAGTCAGAACGAGAGGGAATAAATCATATAGTTTGAATAAAGGTAGAAAAACGTTGAAACCAGGCTCGGGGTGCTTGTTTGAGTCCATAGAGAGATTTTTGGAGAAGGCACACGTGATCAGGAAAAGAAGAATCTTCGAAACCGGAAGGTTGCTGAGAATAGACGACTTTGTTTAAGGAACCATGGAGGAAAGCATTTTTTACATCGAGTTGATGAATGGGCCAGGAAGAGGAAACAACAAGACTAAGAATGGTTCGGATGGTGCTAGGTTTAACTACTGGAGAGAAAGTTTCGTCGTAATCGACACCGTGTTGTTGAGAGAACCCACGACAAACCCAACGCGCTTTATACCGAGAGAGAGTGCCATCAGAATGAAATTTTTGACGGAACACCCACTTTCCAGAAACAACATTTGCATTAGGAGGTCGGGGAACAAGTTGCCATGTGTTATTGGATTGGAGTGCTTGAAACTCATCGCGCATGGCAGCGGACCAGTTCGGATCAAGAAGAGCAGATTTGTATGTTTTGGGAAGAGGTGAGAGAGTTGGAGAAGCATGAAGATTGAGGCGTGTTTGAGGAAGTCGAAAACCAGACTTGGCATGTGTGCGCATGGAATGGTCGTTGGTAGGTGCGATAATGGGAACGGCATGTGAAGGAGGAGCTGCTGCATCCGGCGCAGCGGAGGAGGAGTACGCAGCAGCATGACGGACAGAGGATTGGGTAGTTTGATTGTCGGGGGTAGGAGTTTTGGGGCGGCGAGCGGAAACCTGGGTTATGGGTGGTCGAGACACGGGTGCTGATGGGGCTGTCGAGGCAGCCGAGTCGGCCGGGGCAGGGTTAGGGAGTACCGTGGCAGGAGAATCGGGAGCGGTATTGATCGAGGGAGGGTAGTGGGCAGCCGTGGCAGGGTTGTAGGGCAGGTTAGGAACGAAAAAGTGAGGTTTTATGGAATTGGCTGAGCGAGGGGTGGATGTGGTGGGAGTAGATGTAGGGGTTCTAGTGGCGAAAGGAAAGGTGGTTTCATCGAAAGTGACATGCCTAGAGATGTGAATGTGACCGGTCACAAGATCAAAACACCGGTAGCCTTTGTGTTCATCTGAATAACCTAGGAAGACACAAGGAAGGGAACGAGGAGAGAGTTTGTTTGGGGAAGTTGCATAGACATTGGGAAAGCAAAGGCAATCAAAAACGCGAAGCTCAGTGTAGTTTGGGTGAGAGAGAAAAAGGGGGTAGAAAGGTGTGGTGTTTGGGTTAGTGCTAGATGGTCGAATATTGAGGAGATAGGTTGCGGTTCTAAGAGCTTCAGCCCAAAACATGGAGGGCATAGATGATTGAATGAGGAGTGTGCGAACTATGTCATTGATGGTGCGGAGTGATCGCTCATCCTTGCCATTTTGTGGGGAAGTGTAAGGGTAAGAGAAACGAAGGAGAATGCCATGTTGGAGAAAGAAATTATGGTTTGCAAATTTGTTAAATTCTTTTCCATTGTCACATTGGATAAATTTTATGGATAAAAAGAAGTGTGTGTTGACATAGGTTTTAAAGTTGATAAAAAGTGAGTGCACATCAGATTTGTTGCGAAGTGGAAAAGTCCAAACGAAGTGTGTAAAATCATCTAAAATAACTAACTAGTATTTGAAACCGGAGAGACTCACGGTTGGAGAGGTCCATAGATCACAGTGCAAAAGTTCAAAGGGATAAGTACTATGAGAAGTAGAATGCGCAAATGGTAAACGAACATGTTTTCCTTGTTGACAAAACTCACAAACGGAGGAATTATGAACCTCTTTATTACAAGGGATCGAAAAATTACTAAGTAGAGAGGATAAAGTGGATTTATTCGGATGGCCTAAGCGTTTATTCCATAGATCTACGGAGGCGAGCATGGATGATGGAGACGAGGCCGCAGGAGCACCATGAACAGAGTAGAGGTCGCCAGAGCTATCGAAGCGAGCGATCTCCGCCTTGGTCATGAAATCCTTCACAGACAAGCCAAAAGGGTCAAATTCGACGGAAACATGGTTGTCTTTGGTGAAACGACGAACAGAGATTAAATTTTTAATGAGGGCTGGTGGAACTAAGACATCTTTAAGTAGGAGTGGTTTGGAAGTGGAAGATGCAAGGTTTGTATGACCGACACATGAAATTGGTATGGAGGAACCATCGCCTAATGTAATGGATGAAAATTGAGATGGTATGCAAGTTGACAGCATAGTATTCGATGAAGAAATGTGACTAGAAGCACCAGAATCGAAAATCCAATCAGTACCTGAGTTACCTTGAGCAGCAAAATTATTCATGGCCTGTAGAAACGCAGCTTGGTCCCAGCAGAAGTCGAGTACATGGTGTATGGCGAGTAGTAGCCTCCAGGATTATAAGTGACCGGTGCCGAAGAGCCATAAGGACCCATAGCAAAGGGCATCGGCGAGTGCTTCGGCGAGGCATAGGGAGCCGGCGATGGTGCAGCATACATGGGCGGTGAAGGAGTGGCGTAATGAGCTTGTGCAGGGACTCGTGGTGCAGGGAGGCCAGGTGAGCCTGTATGAGGATGCACGCCGGGCTGCCACGAACCAGTGTAGGCAGGTGGCACGCCAACAGGAGAGGGCGCGGTCCAGGGCATTGGCCAAGCCTGAACCATGCCAGTCCAAGGGTCCTGAGAAGATCGCCAAGCTGGTGCTGCAGGTGGAGCCGGTGGTGGTGCCGGGGCAGGTGGAGGAGCCGGTGCTGTTGGACGAGGCCGTGGTGCAGGCGGCCGATAGATAGGCCGGGTGCCCCTATAGTTGGGGCTGGGGCGCCAACCTGGAGGTGGAACAGGTGCAAGCGGCGCCGAAGGCGGTGGCGGTGCAGGAGGCCGTGGAGCAGCAGCATAGGCCTGAGGGCGAGACTCTTGAGTGGTCATGGCGCGGTCCGCCCAGGAGAGCATGGAGCGGACTTCTGCAAAGGAAGGAGACGGCCGCATCATGGGGATGAAGGACTGCTGCTTGTCGAAGCACTGATTGAGGCCGACGAGGAGGATCTTGATGAGCTGTTTGTCCTCAACGGGATCACCGAGTTCACAGAGTTCATCGGCGATGGTCTGGAGGCGCTGGCAGTATACCCCCACGGGCAAGACGCCCTGGGCGGTGTTCCGAAGCTCCGTGTTGAGCGTGTTGACACGGGCGTCGGCGTTGTCCTGAAAAAGCTGACGGAGGGCTGCCCAAAGGGCGGCGGCGCTGATGGCAGCCCTGAAAACGAGATTGAAAATCTCGGTGCTCACCCGCTGGTAGATCCACTGTATTACAGCGAGATCATCCTTGACCCAGCGGGGATCCGAGGGAGACGGCGGGATGTTGGGGTCGACGTGCGCCATGAGGTTGCAGCGGCCCAAGTGCACCTCAAAAAGATGCCTCCAATGGTAGTAGTTGTGTTTGGGGAGATCTAAAGTGATGGGAATCAATGGAGTAACGTCGGAGATTGTATCGGCGAAGTTGATGGTGGTGGCGATAGGAGGTGGGGCGGATGAGGTGGATGGTTTGGCAGCCGCGACGGCGGCCATGGCGGCGCGCCACTCGAAGAACCCCGGAGGGGGCGGCGGCGGCGGGGTGGGAGGCGTGGGAGCCATGCCCTAGAATCTAACCTTAATCTGATACCATGTAAATTTGTGATAATAATAATAATTGATAATTGTATAATGAGAGAATACAATGGTTTATATAGGAGAGGGGGGAGAGGAGGTGCAGCGCATCGGCCTAAACCCTAACTTGATATGCAAATAAATATAATCTAACAAAAGTGAAGTGTGATTCACGCATACGGTCGAGTCGCGTATTTCAAACTGCGAATATCTTCTATTATATACTAAAAGCAATATAAAGATATTTTCCGAGGCATCATATTAGTCCACATCATTTTAATTATTTTGACGTGGGATTCAAAAGTTGTGGTTTTGCTAAATCAGCTCCATGGACATGTTAGCGTTGAAACACGTGAAAAAAAGTCGTTTCTCTTATCCCTAGGACTCTTTCGTCCAAACACAATATACTTAACTCCTAACACGAGGTACGACTAAGCAGCCGCCGTAATCTACTTCATCCCCGTCGTCTACGTCTAGGAATCGACGGGTCCCCGCCTCCTCTGTTTATCCCTTCGGCGACGGGAGGGGGTGGAGACCTCGGACCTACGCTCGGCGTTGTAGAAGGTCCCTAAAGTTAGAGTTTGTTCAACCGACATCGATGCTATGGTGGCTATGGCGGCGTTGAGCGAGACAAGAATAAGATATACCCGTCTTCTCTTTCACCTCATCTGCAACGATCTTGCCGCTGTCATATTATTAGTCCACATCATTCTAATTATTTTGACTGTGGGATTCAAAAGTTGTGGTTTTGATTTAACAAAAACACGTACTAACATAAGTCACCTAACTCAGCTCGATGGACACGCTAGCGTTGAAACACGTAGAAAAAGAAATCGTTTCTTTTATCCTAGGACTCTTTCATCCATACACAATATACTTGACTCCTAAGAGCATCTCCACTCGTTGGCCGAACCCAGGTCGAAATCCGGACCAAACTTCGGCTGGACGGCGCAAGTTTTTGGCCTGGGTACGCCCAGTTTTCCACTCGCGTACCCAGGCCGAGTTCCCGGGTCGCCCGTTTTCGCTCAAATTCGGCTAAACTTCGTCAAAATTTCGATATAGTTCGGTATACGACGAATACATAACACTTTAAGACCAAAATTTGGTGAAATTTTTAAGCAAAGTTCGGCGTACTGTAAACATAGTGGACCTGCAATAAAATTATAACATATTTCTGCCAAATTCGGTCAGTTCATGTTCAGCATTTACGTCGTGTTGCCCCTGCGTGTCCATAGGTGCTCGACAAGATCATCCTGCAGTTGTTGATGCATCACCGGATCTCGGATCTCCTGACATTGCGATGAATGCAACCCATGTTGGAGGCACCTGATGATTAGGCTCGGCAAGAGGACCCTGTAGATGGTATGGCTCGTCCTCCTCGAGCAAACTCATTGGATCCTTCTTCTCATCCTCAATGATCATGTTGTGCAAGGTCACACAACAGTTTATCACTTCCCACATCTGATCTTTCGACCAGGTCATAGCAGGAAACCGGACAACTGCAAACCTCTGCTGGAGCACACCAAATGCCCGCTCCACGTCCTTCCTGCAAGCTTTCTGTTCCTTGGCAAAGTGAGAATGCTTGGGGAACATTGGGTCTGAGATAGTCTTCACAAATATTGTCCATCTTGGATAGATGCCATCTTCTAGATAGTATCCCTTGTTGTAGTGATGCCCGTTGATCTCAAATTTCACAGGGGGAGCATGACCCTCAACAAGCTTGGAAAAGATAGTTGAGGAGTTGAGGACGTTGATGTCGTTGTTCGATCCTGTCATGCCAAAGAAGGAGTGCCCGATCCAAAGATCATGTGTAGCAACTGCCTCAAGTATCACAGTGCATCCTCCTTTGTGGCCTTTGTACATTCCTTGCCATTCAAATGGACAGTTCTTCCACTCCCAATGCATGCAATCTATGCTTCCAAGCATACCAGAAAATCCTCTACTTTCATTGACTGCGAGGATCCGAGCATTGTCTTTAGCAGTGGGTGATCTCAAGTACTGTTCCCCAAACACTGCAATCACTGCCCTGCAGAACCTGTACAAGCATTCAAGGGCGGTGGACTCGGCGATGCGGAGATAGTCATCGACAGCATCAGCCGGCGCTTCATATGCAAGCAACCTCATCGCCACGGTGCACTTCTAAAGCGACGAAAACCCAACCAAGCCGGTGCAGTCCTTCTTGCAAAGGAAATATGGGTCGAACTCCCGGATGGCATGCACGATCTTGAGGAAGAGCTTCCGGCTCATCCTGAAACGGCGGCGAAACACGTCTTCTCCATGGAGTGGTTGGTCGGCGAAGTAGTCGGCGTACAACATGCAGTAGCCCTCTATCCTCTGTCTCGCCTTGCACTTCATGCGACCTGGCGCCGAACCACCGCGCTTCGGCTTCGTCATTTGCATGTACAGTTGGGCGAGCGACGCGAGAATCTGCAAGTGCTCTTCAGTTTCTGCGACCTAGGCGCTCTCCTCCTCTAGGAGTTCGGCTAGCAACTTCTCGTCGTCGGAATCCATTGGCGAGTATCTCGCCCACGTCAGAGTCAGTGGATAGCACCTCGTCGCCGTCGGAGTCTATGGCCGAATCTGGCCAAATGTCGAACACCTGGCGGGCGTGGTGGTGGGCGCACCGAGCCGAAGCACAGCTACGGCAAGGGGTAGGTCGGCGAAGCGGCGGAGGCGGGGGATCTGGGCGGCAACGACGGCGAGCGTAGCTAGAGGCGTGGGCATGTCTCGGCGCGGGGGAGCTCCGCAGACGAAGTCATGGCGACAGAGCTCTCGTGGCAGTCTGGGCGAGTGGATTGGTGGAAATGGGACTGTCTCGCCTACAGAGCTGGCCCACACCCTTTTTTGCAGCATCCGGCGTCCCCATGGCGTATCCGAGAACCTGGATTTGGCTTGGGTAGGCCGAACCAAAACACGTCCAAATCCGGACAAAAACAGGTCCTTAGGTACGTGACTGGGCGACCGAAATTCAGCGTGCGGACGGCCGTCTTGGATAGGCGAGTGCTGTTCTATGTCGGATCCATGATCAGCGCTATGGGATTTAGAGAAATCCCTTGACACGATCGAAGCCTGTTGTCTTGGTCGTTCTCTGCCGTCCCTAATATAATTATCAATGCATGTCAAGGAGAATCACTAATGGCGGACTGGACCGAATTGCTCGACCAGCGGCCGCTGTGTAAGCAACAATAATCCAATCATCGTACATGGACAGAGGATGCTGCAGCTGTTGGAGCGAGGTCATCGGCCACGTGCAGCAGCATGCGCTTCACCATCGATTGTACGAGCTCAGTTTTTTCTCGAACCGCTGCTTCTGCATATACAGGATCCTCCCTTTGTTCGCAAATGTACTTTCAGTCTTGTTTTAAGTCAAACTTTACTACGTTTGACTAATTTTTTAGGACAACGTACCAACATTTATGACTAAATTGATACCATTAGTTTTATTTTTAAATCTACTTTTATAATATATTAATTTGATATAATATATGTTTTTATATTTTTCTATAAAGTTGGTCAAATTTGGTTATCTTTGACTTAAACAAAAGCTAGACGTACACTTATTTGCGAACGGAGGAAGTATTTAGTACAAGTCCACCTAGTACTACTTGATCCCTACTATATACACTAACTGTCAGGATAGTCCAACGGTGCAATTTTTTATTTAATTATATGTTTTCTATTTTTTATAATATATAGGCTATGTAAGGGTGTGTTTAGTTTTCACTGAAATGGGTTGGTTTTATTCTTGTATTCGGTTAGGACAAAAAATGTGTAATAGAATGGTTCCATCCTATGTTCAGTTGGGCCAAAAAAGTGGAATGGAATGGTTCCGTTCTATGTTTGGGTGCATTTAGCAAAAAAGATGGCAAAAGAATAGAGAGAGTGAGAACATTTGGGTGACTTTAGCATAATGGGTAGATTCCACCAATTTGGTGGAATGAGTGTATTCTGGATCTGGAAGGAATATTCTCTTTTAAGGAACCACCTCGTTCCATTCCATTTCTCAACTGAACACTATAACAACTCTTAAGTGTGGAACCATTCCATTCCATTCCACTTGGTGACACCAACTGAACACACCATAAAAATCTCACGGTGATCCATGCACCCCTGACCATCCTTTGGATCCGCCTATGACTATACTAGAAGAATAGGCAAGCTTCGCCTCGCCGCCTATATGGCATCCTAGCACGCATGATCAATGTCGTAAATTTGCGGGCATTTCATCTATATGTTACAGCCAGATGTAATGTCATGTGTTCTCATGCTGACATATCTCACGTACACAACGGTAGCTACAGAACCACACCTCCAAAAAGTAGCAAGGTCCATAGGTTAGTGACACATTATTGATAGATAGCCTCACAATGCTTGCATGTGACCAAGCTTAATTTATAGATAATATGTGATCTCATGTCGTCGTCCTTTCCCCATTTAGCGGCGTCTGTGTCAGAATTTGGGGAGAAGAAGACGCATCCACCTGCTAGGCCGGAATTAGCTGAAGAAGTGTCCCTTCTATGGTGTGCCTAATAGCCCTAGCATTCTTGTCGGCGATAATGGCGAAGTATGAGATTACAGTCAAAACAAGAGCCTATAGCTTAGAGCATCTCTAGCAGACACCGAAAAAACGCTGGATTCAGAAAATTCCGGCGGTTTTTCGGGTCGGGTCGCGAAATCTAGCCCGAACAGACACCGTAAACATGACCCGACCTAGGAATTCTTTTTGGCGTCTGGGAATCGACCCCTTCGACCCATAAATCCCCAGTTCCGAGCTCGTTTCCTAGGTCACGATCCATTTCTCCGCCACCGCCCCCTCCACGCCTCCGCTGCGCACCACCACTCAAATCGCCGAGCATCGGCGAGCAATTTCTCGCCGTCCGTAGCATATCCGGCCGATCCAGTACGCGATGGACCGTCGGGGAGCTTCCACGCCGCACTTCGGTCGCCTAACGCCTGCGGAGGAGGAGGGGCGCCATCGGTGCGTGCGCTCGGACAGGGCGCGCAAGCGCGCCGCCCTCCACTACAAGAAGTTCCTCTCGCCGGTGTCGGTCGCGCTCCTCCGCCGCGAGACGTAGGAGTTCGACGCCCGCATCCGCGTCCGCCGGGGGGAGGCGAGCTCCTCGCGCGCGCCGAGGACTCCGCCGCCGCCGGTGAAGGAGGAGGACCTCCCGGAGGGCCGCGTCATCACGGAGGCCGACTACGCCCTCGACGACGCCTCCTTCGACCGCTGGGTCGAGGTCATCCATCAGCGGAGCATCGCCGAGGCGGAGGCGAAGGCCCGTCGAGCTCAGCGCGACGAGATCGTTGACGACATCTTCCACGAGCAGGGGCTCGCCGTTGACCATGATTCCCGCGGGAAGCAGGTCCAGGGCGAGCTCGAGCGGGCGGCGCACGAGGTGGAGGTCATCGACCTCGTCTCTGACAGCAGCTCCGGGCTGTCAGACTTCGACTTCTTCGACGAGGAGTGAAGCCCACCGCCGGAAGCGTCGCCGCCGTTTCATGGGCTCCGGTGAGCCTGATTTTGTGTCCATGCTAGGGTTTAGCGGCAGCGACAGCGGATCCCTGTAGTATTTAGGTTTAATTCGCGTTTTGTACATATGATCGCGTCAGTACTATGTATGAACTATGCTCGTGTTTTGAAATCTCCCGCAAATATTTATAAATATCGTGTTTACGGTTCAAATTTCTGGTTTATGTGCTGGCTATCGTGTTTTTCGAGCAAAAACTAGCTCAAACGCGACCTGTGAACACATTTTTCGGTTCGCGATTTTTCGATGTGTGCTAGAGATGCTCTTAGGAAAGTAAAGTTGTGCCGTCGATCCATCCTCAGATTTGATTTGTACTTGCTCAGTGCTAGGTTGATGTTGTGGTGGACAAAATCGACGGATCAATATTGTCAAGGTGCAGCTGCCCAATTACGACGCAAGCTTTCATGAAAAAGACTGATCTGCTGAAATTGATCGGCGTCTCTTTCAAGAACTTCACATGAGATGAATCAAAGCACTACCAACAGGTTTGTCTTTTCTACTCCCTCCTTTTCAAAATATAAGATGTTTTAGGTTTGTGAAGAAAACGAATCTAGACTTCATTTAGTATATAGACTCATCCCAAAGTTGAGTGAACCTACATACTAAAATAAGTCTAGATTCAATTTTTTCACAAACCTAAAACATCTTATATTTTGAAACGGAGGGAGTATATAATAGATATTGTCGGTGAACTGTTCATTTAAAAAAGTAACCATTAGAACTTAACTATGCTGCACGGAGAGAAAAGTGCTGGATCATGGTACCAGAAAATTGGATCGATTCCATTCAACCAACTATGAAGCTACCAGAATTCGATGTTCACCTTTGCTGCCTTTAGGAAGTGAACACGCTAAATTTAAGTTTTATTTAGATTTTATTTGTAGGTATATGTTGTCGTATTTTGGAGACATAAGACTGTGTACATTTTACAGTACTTCTCGCTTTCGGCCTCCTAACCATGCTAGGAACAGGGGCCAAAAGTAGGGCGGTGGAGGTTTGGCGGTGGTGCGCAACGAAAAGGTGCGGCGGGGAAGGGACGGGAAGAGTGGAGCGGAGCGGGGGCGGTGGAGCCGGAAAATATGGGAAATTGCAGAATAATGCGAGATCAGATCCACAAACCTGTGATGCACGGTCGATAGCTTAGTTGGTAGGGCCCGCTCATGAGTACAATTGCCAAAAATAATGGTCACGTTTAAGGGGCCACGTGTAGGAAACTGAGTCATTAGACGGCAATTAAACAGGGAAAAACGTGGCTAGCGTCTAACGAGACAGGGGCACTGGCATAACGAAATCACGTCGGCTGATGGCATAGCATTTTCGGGTGAACTCGGACCACTGACGTAATAAACTCTATTTTATATATTTATTTTACTGATGCTGCGGATTCTTTTTTGCCATCCTTCTATAGGGTTGGAATACTTTGTGAGTGACTTCACCAATCTTATTATCCTGTGACAACAGTCAGTAGATGACGCGTGACACCGTGAGTGTATATAGGGATGTTTGTGGGTGCATCCTGCGTGTGTACAGAAAATTGAAATACAAGCAGGTGTGCTGGGCTGGACGAGGTTCGTGGTGATCCCTATCCATCGTGAAATGGCGGCGCCTTTGCAAGACGCGGCACCGCTCCAGCTCCACGCCGTGGAAGTGGACCGGCCCCTCGCCGCCGTCAACCGCCTCCTCGCCGGCCTCCACCTCGCGCTCGCCGCCACAGCGATCGCCCACCGCGGCGTCCACGACATCATCATGCTGGCGGCGGACCTGGTGCTCCTCTTCCTCTGGTTGCTGTCCCAGGCGCCCATCCTGCGCCCCGTCTCCCGCGCCGCCTTCCCCGGCAGGCTCTCGCGCCCGGCGCTCCCGGCCGTGGACGTGATGGTGGTGACGGCCGACCCGGACAAGGAGCCCGCGGTGAAGGTGATGAACACGGTGATCTCCGCCATGGCGCTCGACTACCCGGGCGGGAGGCTCGCCGTTTACCTCTCCGACGACGCCGGGTCGCCGCTGACCCTGCTCGCGGCCAGGAAGGCCTACGCCTTCGCCAGGGCCTGGGTGCCCTTCTGCAGGAAGTACGGGGTGCAGTGCCCGTGTCCGGAGAGGTTCTTCGCCGGCAACGACCAGCTCGACGGTGGTGGTGGCGTGGATCACGACCGTGAACTCGCCGGCGACAAGATAAGAGTCAAGGTGCGTACGTAATTGATTGGCCGTAACATTTTCTAATCGAATTGTACTGTACATGGATTATTACGAGGTCATTTTAGAACCACGGCTTTTTTTTTTCTGGGCAGTCAACTCAATCCACAAGAGTGTCGACATGTTTGTCGACGTTACATAAGATTCACCAATAATAAGTCAGTAACAGACAAGACCGCGTCACCTGCAGTCTAAAGGTTGAGTGTTGCATTCGTTCTCGTTCTCCACGGTCAGCACTCTAAAGTTTGAAAATAAGGTCGATCTTGGTAGATGCGTAGGTGCTCTGTACTGTATGTACACACGACGAGGGTGTTATCCGCACTCAGAATGCACTAGTTGCCAACCCTTCATCGCACTGTGCTATTAGTTGTAGCTTTATATGAATCTACACTTAAATCAACAACGGATCGAGTGCTAAGATAGACTACTTGTAGTTTCAATGAGATGAACAGTAGAGATCGATGTTGATGGCGGTTATGGTCATGAATACATAGTTTTATTCGTTTGTTTGTGTTTTGTCAATTTCTTCTGGATTATATCTAGTTCCGCGATTTCTAGCTTTTTATTGTTCTTTTCGTGTACATTCCTGGTTTTAAGTATTTCTTTTTCAATTTTCTTTGTATGGTTATCCATATTTTTTTTCTAGATTTTCTGTTCTAATACATTTTCCAATTTGAACGAATATTTTTTGTTTGAACATTACTTAGATATACATATGTGAACTTATTTTTATCATGCATGGAATTTTAGTCAAACATTTATTAAGATACATATGAAAAAAATACTACTGAGTAACATTTATTCACGCTGGTATGAACATCTTTTCTCAACATGTGAGCATGTTCTATAATACACGTTTTTAGTATAAAGTCATATTAGTGGAAAATAATATACGACTACAAGAAATGTGTATATCTATGACGCTCCAGCTGTACCAAAATAAGATGGCTTATTGGTTTTCTAAACTGTCAGAAAAGGAGCATCACAAATTAGCACATTAGCCTCTCTTTTTGTCTAATGATTTTGATTGGTCCCTTTCTACTATCAACATTTGAATTTCTAGGGAATTCTTAGTTAGCATATAGTGATCGATGTCACCAAGTACATATTTCTTATGAAAAGGTCCAATGATCTATTAATAATCATCACCAATAGTATAAAAATCTAAAAAATAATAAAAATACAAGTAGGACTTAATAAACGGCTCGAACAAAAGTACCTATTTAAAATTTAGCCAAAGGTGTAAGCATTAAAACAAAACGAAGCATTTTCTAGTTACACGCTTGATGCACAAAGATGACCACTTTTTAGAAAGAAATACGGAGGCGGCTATTTGGCTCACGGGTGCAAATACACCCATTGTGAGAATTTTTTTTTGAAATGTAATTTTTTTTGAAAAAAATGTCTACATATATATTCAAACATTTTATGTTGGTTCACAAGTTTTTGGGATGAAAAAACATTTCAATGTGTTATATATAATATATATATAAAAGACAAAAATATCACGTGAATAGGACTATTAACGTGATATTTTTTGTCTTTTTTGCACAGGACATGTTGAATGTTTTTTCATCTTGAAAACTTGTGAACCAGCATAAAATGTTAGAATGTATATGTGGAATTTTTTTTTGAATTTTTTGACATTTTGAAAAATGTTTTCTCACAATGGATGCATTTGCACCCGTGGATCCTTACTTATATAAACACTTGAATCGTATAAAGCTCTAACCAGTGACTTTGATCTTGGAGGCTAAGGGGAAGAGAACGTGAGAGATGTTGTTGTTCAAGACATTTACTTTTGCTCAAAGTTTTGCAGAATATGTACGAGACTTTCAGAAAGGGCATCGATGAAGCCACGAAGGACGCAGCTCTCTCTGGAAGTTGTACAAGAGCAGCACGTCAGGATCACGATGCTCACGTCGAGGTAAATGCTACTACCTGTACTTGTAGTGACATTACGAAGCTGCTGGCAATGTAGTACCTGTACCTGTAAATGCTACTACTACCTGTACCTGTCCCTGTCCCGATGGATTGGTCTCAGTAATCCGCACCATGTCAGATCATAGCCGACAAGCAAGACAGCAACTCCGACGGCGACGAGGACGCCATGCCGTCGCTGGTGTACGTGTCCCGCGAGAAGCGGCCGGCGTGGGCTCACCACTTCAAAGCCGGCGCACTCAACGTCCTTGTGAGTTCTTTCTTTCCATTGCCGATCGATCAGAGCTTCAGCACGTCTGTGTTCAGTGTTCTGGTTGGCAATGCCGATCGATCTCGTCTTCTTACATTTCTTGTCACATTCATGCTACGTGCAGCTCCGGGTTTCGAGCCTGATGAGCAACGCGCCGTACGTGCTGGTGCTGGACTGCGACATGTACTGCAACGCCCGGAGCTCCGCCCTGGAGGCCATGTGCTTCCACCTCGACCGCCGGCGAGACGGCCTCGCCTTCGTGCAGTTCCCGCAGATGTTCCACAACCTCAGCGGCAACGACATCTACGCCAACGAGCTCAGATCCATCTTCTCGGTACGTAATAAGAAACACAATAATCGACCTTGCATTACTGCATCTTGAGTTGTCAAATCTTTGAAGTAATCTCGGTGAATCGCAGACGCGGTGGAAAGGGTTGGACGGCCTCCGGGGCCCGATCCTCTCCGGCACCGGCTTCTGCCTCAGGCGAGACGCCGTCTACGGCGCCCGTCCGTCCAGCTCGCAAGATCCGTTCTCTTCCATGGACGTCGGCGAGCTGAACGCGAGGTTCGGCCACTCGAACGGTCACCTAGCGTCGCTACGCCGAACTGCCGGGAGCACGACGATTGTAGCACGCGATGGCGTTCTCCCGCAGGACGCAACGTTGGTGGCGTCGTGCGAGTACGAGACGGGCACGAGATGGGGCGAGGAGGTCGGCTTCTTGTACCAGTCGGTGGTGGAGGACTACTTCACCGGCTACCGGCAGCTCTACTTCCGAGGGTGGACGTCCGTGTACTGCTACCCGGCGCCCTCGAGGCCGGCGCCGTTCCTCGGCAGCGTGCCCACCAACCTCAACGACGTGCTAGTGCAGAACAAGCGGTGGATGTCCGGCATGCTCGCCGTCGGCCTCTCCAGGCACTGTCCCCTGGGCTCCGCCCTCGCCGTCTCCCTGCCCCAGAGCATGGGCTTCGCCTACTACGCCTTCATGGCCCTCTACGCCTTCCCCGTGCTCTGCTACGCCACCGTGCCGCAGCTCCGCTTCTTCCATGCCGGCGGCGCCTCGTCGTTCCCTCAGGCCTCGAGCCTCTGGTTCACCGCCGTGTTCGTGTCGTCGCTGCTGCAGCACCTGATCGAGGTGTCGGTCGCGAAGCGCAGCCTGGCGGTCAGGACGTGGTGGAACGAGCAGAGGTTCTGGGCGCTCAACGCCGTCACGGGCCAGCTATTCGCATGCCTCGCCGTCGCGCTGGACCTTGTCGGCGCCGGTGGCCAGGCGGTGGACTTCGACCTCACGAGCAAGGCGTCCGATCACGGAGAGCTGTACCGGGACGGCGTGTTCGATTTCGCCGGGTGCTCGACGGTGCTCCTGCCGGCCACCACGCTCTGCCTTCTAAACGACGCGGCGCTCGTCGGGGGGGTCTGGAAGATGGTGACCAGCGGCGGCAGCTGGGGCGACACCGTGTCCACCGAGCTGTTTCTCCTCTGCTACGTCGCGGCGCTGAGCTACCCGCTGCTGCAAGGGATGTTCCTCCGGCGGGATCCTGCAAGGGTTCCCGCGTGGATCACGGCCATGTCCGTCGGCATGGCCGCTACTCTGCTTTCCTTGTTTGGTTAAGCCACTTCCAAATGAGCATCTGGGTCTAGCTATTCAAGTTTGATCCAAAGTCCTAAAATAAATTAACTTCGATTTGTCTAAATTCATATGTGTCTAAACGGTATTAGTACATAGATATATATGAATTTAGACAAACTCAAATCACTTATTTTTTTTAGCGAAACCCCCGCGTGTGTCACGTCGCCCATGTGCGAGCGACGGAGACGCAAACATAGTAAGCCGCCGCACCCTGCCCACCCTCCCTCCCCCTACCGCCGCCGGCGTGCGCTGTCCGGCTAAGTCTGGGTGGTGACGGCGGCGGCGGGACCGCTTCTTCCCGAAGCTGGAGCTCCTTCGCGGGAGGGTTTTGCTGGCGGTGGTGTGCTCCTTCGGCGACGGCGGGCTCGGCCGGCGGCGGCGCATGCGGCGCGTGCTCCCTGGGCGGCGCTGCAACGGGACCTCCCCTGGCGATGGTGTGGACCGCGCACGACGCAGGTCTCGGGAGGCGCTACAGCGGTGGCGCGACGGCGGACGTCCGGCGGCGGGACATAGTGGCGCGACCTGCGCGGTGGCGGTGGGTGGCTCAACTCGGGATGCGGTTCGCAGGAGACGAGGTGCTCTGGTTGCAGCAGCGTGGTGGCGGAATCAACGAGGCCCGATCTGGGCCTGATCCTGGCCTGGCCGGGCCTGATCTGGGCCTGATCCGGTCCTGATCTTTGACCTGTTGGCACCGCTACGCGTCCAGACGGCTCTAACCGCAAGGTGACGGAGGGCTGATCCCCTCCCCTAGGCCGTAGCGTGGCTCGAGGACTACAACTCTGAGTTTTGCCCTACACTGGCCTTCTTGCCGGTTGTGCGACGTGTCGTTGTCCGGAGCCGTTAGCTCGAGTTCATGGAAGTCGGGGCGGCGGCCCCGGAAGGTGGACTACACGGGCGTCTCTTTGGCGAGCGACGTGGCGGTGGTGGTGGTACTTCTCTTTGGTCACGTGGATGACGAGGAGCGGACGTTGGTGGACTTTGGTGTTGGCGGCGTCGACGCAAACAACTCCCAGATCATGTGTCGGAGGTCTCTCTCGGGGACAGCGGGCGCAAGGTCGCCGGGGAACGGCTTGAAGGTTTTTCCGGGTGAAAGCTCAGTGCTTCGGCACCAACGGCGGCGATGCCTGCGGGTACCGTTACCCTCTGGGTGGCGCCGTTGCGGCTACCTTCTCTGCTAGAGCTCCGGGCGAAAACCCTTAACCTTCGGTCTCGGCGGCGTCGGCGCGGTGCGTCGTTACCCTCTTGGGGGCGTCGCCTTGGAGCCCCGATTCACCCCGATATCGGCTCGTTGTCTTTGGTGGCAAGTGTTGGCCTTTCGCGTTTTCTTGTTTTTATCTTGATCAGCTTTGTAAGGGGGTACCCCATCACCTTGTATCCTGTTCGGCCGAGTGGCTATATTAATATAGCGGAACGAAAGCCAATTTCAACGAAATCACTTATTTTGAAACATATATATGCGAATCTAGATAACTCGAATCTGAGAGAGTAGTAAACTTCACTATTTGGTGTCTTGTATTGTATCATGTCATTTTGGAATCGTTGATTATATATTCTCGAATGTCGCTTACATAGAACAACTTATACATCTCTAAGAGCATCTCCAGCAGAGGCTGTATTTTAGAGCGCTGCAAACTTGGGATAGCGCGCGCGCTATCCCGTTTGCGCGCTGCATTTTAGCGCGACCTCCGCCGGAGGCTCTAAAATGCAGCGCGCGCTCGTTTCATCCCCCACCAGGCGCTGTATTTTAGCGCGCACGCGACAGCACAAACACAAAAACACAATTGCATCTATGAAAAGAAGATAAAAAAACACCAAATAATTCATGCATAAATGGATCTAAAAATCCTCCAACCATCAAAATGACATAGTTCAAGCACAAATAACATAGTTCATCCAAACATGACATGGTTCAAACACAAATGACATTGTTCCAACACAAATGACAAATGACATGGTTCACTTGTCAACATTCTCCATACCACCGCCACCTCCATGTTGGGCATCTTCATCGGAGTCTTGCACGATGGTGTTGCCGGTTGAATTGCCATATGTGTCGTTGGTAGGAGATGGATCCATCAAAGAGGCCATGAATCCTCACGGTGGTGCTCCCATGCCTCCCATGGCGCCTTGCCCACTCATCCCACCCATGCTTCCAAGACCCATGCCTCCGTAGCCTCCCATGCCTCCGTAGCCCGTCGGTGGTGCTCCAAATCCTCCCATGCCTCCCATTCCTCCATAGCCTCCCATGCCTCCATAGCCTCCCACACCTCCAAGTGGTGCTCCATAGCCTCCAACACCTCCATAGCCTCCCGGTGCACTCATTCCTTCATTTTGGGTCTTCACGAGGTTTGCCAACTTTCTTTTCTTGTCCAAGATTTCGTCGCGGGGCAAGGTTGATGTACTCCTTTTGCCTCTCATCCATGCTTGAGGTGTCCATGAAAAAGAGCTTCCTCTCCTCTTCCAATAACCGTTGTTGCTCCTCCATTGCAATCTTCCTCTCCTCGATGGCCGCCTTCTTCTCCTCAAATGCCATCCTCCTCTCCTCGGCGGCGGCCATCCTCTCCTCAAATGCCACGCGCCGCGCCTCGGCCTCCTTCTTGTCCTCGTTGTAGCTCTCCCTTGCCTTCGCCATCTTCTCCATAGCCTTTGCTATGTCATCATCACCGGCCTTCTTCCCCCTCAATTCTTTGGCGGCCTTCCTTCCAAGTGGTGGTCTCCCATTAACCGAGTGAGGAGTGGAGCTTCTTCTCTTTCTTTCATCACCACTTGAGTCATCATCGCCAAGGATGGTTGCCTCCGCGGTTGCTTGTTGTGCCAAAAAGGTTGGCACATCAATTCTTCCACGGTTCTTCCACTTCTCCTCATTCCCAAGCACCTCGTAGCAATGGTGCAATGTAAATGGCTTGGAGAGGATCTTCTTGCCCTTCTTGGTCTTCTTCCCCTCATCTCGGAACATGCCTTGACACATGGTGTTCTACATTGAAGTAGAAATGAGCAATGGACATAGAGAACACATGTCAACAACATAGTACAACACAATACAACAACTTACCCTATCAATGTCATTGGTGCCACTTGGGTTGATAACATCAACCGTCTTATTCGCACTTGCCCACTTCGAACAATCTTGGTTGATGACCGACCATCGGGACCGAAGAGACCGGGAGGTGCGACGAACTCCACTTGTGTTCTTGGCATCAAAGTACCCCTTCATCCTTAAACAATATGTGTCTCTACTTTGGTCGGTGCCAACCGAAGGATCCATACCAATCTTCAACCAAGCCTTGCAAATCAACACGTCCTCATCGATGGTGTAGTTTTGCTTCCTCCCCGCCGGCGCTTCCACCATGCCCTCCCCATCCTCATCCATCTCCTCGTACTCCTCCACCACATCTTCGTCCACCTCTTCATTCGGTTCAACGAAAGATGAACCGGCAACCTCCATAGTCTCCAAGAAACTATCGTCATCGACATCGACACTACAATTAACACAAACGTCACAATTATCTTCGCATTCACCGAGCAAAAAATGTGTGTGAAAATAACAAAAAAATGTGAATTTATACCTTTGTGCCATTTCATCGAGCATGTTGCGCGCGGCGACGGCGGCTGCGGTTGGCGCTCGTCGAGGAGGCGCTAGCGGAGCGTCGGTAGGAGGAGGCGCTAGCGGAGCGTCGGTAGGAGGCGCGGGCGGAGCGTAGGTTGGAGACGGCGGTGGAAGCTCAGCGCGGCGAGCGCCAGCGCCGCCGTTCCGCGCTGCCTTCCCCTTTGGAGCCGCCACCGCCGCCGCGGGCTGCTTCGACGTCGTCTTTTTCGACGTGGTCTTCTTCCCCGGCGCGATGGGTGGCAGCGCTGTTCCGGAGGTTGTCCGCGGCAGCTTGAAGAGCGCGCGACTGGCGGCCGACCCCGCGGCGGCGCCTCTGCTAGGGTTTGGCGCGGTTGACGACGGGATTGCGGCGACGCCGACGCCGGCGGGGGGCGGGACGGAGTAGGGAGGGGTGCCTGAGCTTTCCATCGCCGGCGGCCGCGCGGAGTGGCAGAGCCGACGCGCTCGCGCGGGGAATTTTTTAGAGCAGTTGGTGTTCTTCGCGCGCGTCGCAGCGATAGCGCGCGCTGTAGCCGGAGCTGCAAATTTGACGCTCGGGATAGCGCAAAGTCCAGCGCCGCGCTAAATATTGGACGCACGCTCTATTTAAGAGCACCTGTTGGGGAAGGTTTACACAGCGCGCGCTGCAAAAAAACAATTATTTTAGCGCTGCGCTATTATAGCGCTTCTGCTGGAGATGCTCTAAGAAGATCTTGGTTTCTAGGATTATGAAAACACATACAATACTATAAATAATTCCAAACACAACGAACCTCGCCATCTTGATTTTCCCTTTCCCTCCCAGGCTCCCATAAAAAACAAAAACAGTCCCCTTTCCCTCGCTTTCCCCTCTGTCTCGCGCCAAAATTCCACATACCCACGCTCCAAATCCCCATCCCCTTGCCTCCTTCCCAAACCAATCCACCATCGCCCTGCCGCCCCCACCCCCGCCCGCACTCCTCTCCCCCTCACCGTCCAGTCTAGTCTCCTCCACACCAGAGGCCGGCCGCCATGTCGTGTGAATCCCTCGACGGAGTAGTTGTGAAAAGGGAGCCAATCAATGCCTACTCCGAGAAGCTGATTGTGAAGGTTGAGGCAGCCGCCAAGGTCGAGGTCAAGAGGGAGCGAATCGATGCCAACCCCAACGAGGTGAAGGTTGAGGTTGCCGGCGAGGTCAAGGTCAAGCGGGAGCAACTCGATGCCGACCCCGCCAAAGTGAAGTCTGAAGCTCCCGGCGAGGTCTATGCCAAGGTCAAGACGGAGCCAATCGATGCCGACAGCGAGCATACGCGGGTCAAGAAGGGTGAGCAATCCGACGAGATCGATGCCCATGTCACAAAGGAACAAGTCGGATCTGAGCCCGCGCACCGTGTAAAGGAGGCGGCGGCGGCGGCGGCGGCGGAGAAGGAGGATGAGGAGGAAGAGGAGGATGATGAGTCCAGTGAAGACGAGGTGGAGATCATCGACCCCCCTCCGAGGTCCAACAAGCGACACCGGGAAGGTGACGACGGCGTGGACTTCATCGACCTCACGACGTCCCGCCCGGTGCCGTACCTGAACCCGAAGCCCATCCGGGCGATGCCGCCGCCGGGGGCCATGCCGGCGAGAGAGTGGAAGATGGTTCTCGCGCCGGAGCCGGCGGAGCTGGACGAGTACCCGCCGGACCACCGCGAGTGGGTCTTCTACAAGAAGTCGTACGCCACCGGGCTGTCGACGTGCCGCCGGAGGAAGTGGCTGGACGCCGGCGAGGTCGTTCACTTCGCTTTCCCTTCGCACGAGCAGTCCCACGGCGGGATCAGGATGTCGTACAGGCAGGCGGCGGCGCTGGCAGAGACCGTCCGCATCTCGACCAACCGATCCGGAGAGGTAATCCTAATCCCACTCTGCTCTACTCTGCTCCTGCTCGCAATGCGCATCACCTGAACTGACGATATATATCTGCAGAACAACTATCTGAATCTTGATTCATTATTTGATTTCTTTTGACGGCAATTAATTATTTGATTGATGGCAACTGGTTGCAGATCGGGAAGTTGTCTCCAGAGTGGGCGAGGTGCCTTGCTCCGCTGGTGAGTTCTTCCAAGGTGATGATCCAGGGGAAGATGGTGTTTCCGATGATGGAGCTCAGGCTGATGCAGGAGGTGTTGCTATATGTCAGGTAGCAACGACTGAATATCTCAAAGCATGATTACTACTGCCTGTATGCCTGCACTGCACTCATTGACACTAAATTATGTTTCCTTTTCAGCTTCTACATCCACCGTTCGTCATCGTACCTGGTTTCTCCTAAAAACGCTCATCATCCGAACAATCCTCTCCGTGGCCTCTTCAAGCTGCTTGGGCAATTCGGTGTAGCTGAAACCTGAAGCTCCTGACAAGGCCAAGTTTTATCATGTGAGGACTGAGGAGCTAGTTAGCATCGCGTTGGATCATTTAGGTATTGGTCTTGGTTGTAAGCAGCTCCGTGGATGTTGTATAGCGTCCCCTGTCTATTCCACTGACTCCCCTGTTCTTCTCCCACCCCTAAACTCTGAATTCTTGTCCACCTGAGGTTGATCCTGATGTTGTTCAGTTGATCTCATGTGGTCTATGGACTATGGCAATGGGTTGCAGGCCTAGTTGTGATGCACCGCAGCCGACCTCCCTGCACCCACTCGGGTGGACATCCACCCAATGTGAAAAATTAAACTTATAGCCATTACTAGTTACGAATTATTTCTGAACCCATTCTGTAGATATGAACAATACTCCAGCATATATAACTGCAAATTTTGTGCCAAATGATGATCATATGATTCATGTAGAACAATTCCCTGGTAGAATGGTGTACACATTAGCCTTACAAAATTTCTTTTAAATTTTACAAGGCATAAATGGTCATTGCTTGGGACAAATTTTGTAAGGGGTGCATGTTATGGCATGGTTTACATTACATACAACTTGTTTTTCAAAACTTTTTTCTTATGCAAAAGCTCAACTTTTGTACTTCCATAATTTTCAGGCTGATCCTGTTATTTTAGGAACCAGAACTGCATTTTCATCGGGGGCGACGATGCTAATTTTATTATTTTACACTTAGATACCGCAATGAAATTCTTGTACTTAGGTGATTAGACCTTTGTATTTGCTGGTTCAGTCAGATACCGATCAAAGGTCATTCAGTAGGCTGTCTTGAGCCTTCTCTTTGGGTAAACATCGCCAGTGAATTTTTTTTATCACTATCTCCGAAACTTGAGTTTCTGTAATAATGTTTATCTAGTTTCTATTGTTTCAGGTTTCTGAAAAACTAGTAAGTAATGTAATTGGCCGATACTTTTGATTTAGCACACTAACTTGAGAACTGAGGCAGTTGGATTTACTGTAGTGCTGAAGCAAGTATTGAGAGTTATGCAGACACCTTGATACCCATGCTTTAAGGTAAGCAGTTCAGAGCTCAATACTAGTACTTTCAACGACCTTGCGCTGGATACTTGTGTCCAATTGTTTCGCAGAGAGCATCAGCAGGAAGCAAGCAACGGATCTGGTAATGTGATGACAAAGTAGTTATCGGGTTCCTTTGAGAAACTAGTGCTCTGTACAGGCTTTTTACTCGCTTGAGAAAGAGAAGGAGAGAAACTAGTGTTCTGTACCGGGAGTCTGGGATCGCACTGGATTTGGTGACCAACTTCGTAGTCCCTGTTTTTTCCTGACTTCAGAATCTCCGCACTACTGGACTTCCTTGACCCTTCCCTTATCTGTGAACCTCTTTTTTCTTTTACATTTCCTGTCGACATGAGCATTGCTCAATCCTAGGTGTTTCACTAAGCCCCTAGGTGTACTCACCACCTTCCTCAGATTTTTCTTATGTTTCTCCACGTGTTAGAGCATCTCTCTAGCAGGTATTGTAAAAACGCGAACCGTAAACGTGTTTTACGGGACTAGAAAAACACGATTTTATGGTTCAAAAGAGCCTGGGCGAAACATACATCGGATCTGCGAACCGCAAAAGGTGTCTGGTCCGCCCGGACACGACCCTAGCCCGCAAAATATCAGTTTTTCTTCAAAATCAGCACACATATCTCACTTCTCACATACAAACATGATACTGTATCAAACACGAATTAAAACTTGAAATTATTATTTGTACACCACATCAATGATCCAAATTACAACAATTTTTTAAATCAAACAATAGTACAAATAAAATCCAATCTAAGAATAGGTCCCAATACAAATAATGTTTTGAATAAATGTAAATTCAAATAAAATAAAAATGACAGTCTACAGCCGGCCATGTAGCTCAAAATGGTGCTCAACAAGGTTATGCTGCAGCTGGTCATGCATGCTGCCGGTGGTTGGCTAGCAACGTCTCCACGACGGAGTCGAGAACAAGAACTTTTCTTCTGGGCTCAAGTCCATCTAGAAACCGAGAACAAATGGTTGAGGGTCCGTACGCAAATTTGACTACGAAATCGGGGGCAGGAGGACGAGATGTGTACCGTAGCAGGGTGGATCTCCGTCGCGAGGGCCCCTCCAGCCGTGCTGCGGTGGGGAATGGTGACGGCGGGAGGCGGGCGGCTTCTCCGCGAGAGGAATCGACGAGGTGTGCCATGAATCTAGGGCGCCGCGCGGCGTCGGCGAAGGCGGATCGGAGCGGGTGGGGGATGAATGAACAGGGCCGGCTAAATATTCTGTCACGCCAAGGGTTTCTATGTGATACGGGGGCCATCTGTTCGGTCTCCGAATCTGGGAATCTGTGGGTTCGGGGGTGCTTTTACGGTCGCCCCCCAAAAAATTATGGTTTGGCAAGTTTTACGTGATCTGCTCTGATCGATATTTCCGTCCTAACCCGCAAAATAACGGTCATTATATGAATTTGAACCTTTTGCAGTATCTGCCAGAGATGCTCTTAAACCAGCTTGGCCAGTTGGCCCTCGTAAAGCAAGATCACAATCATCCATAGGCCGAAGAAAGTCCACATACCCCCCTGAACTATATTGTTCCGTACGGTAGCCCCCCTCAGCTCAATACCGGCATACTTAATGCCCTGGACTAACTAAAACAAGACAACTACCCCCCTGAGCCCGCTGATAGATGGTTTCGACACCGGTTTTGTTTACGTGGACAGTTGTTTGGTAAAATCCAGCGCGCTAATAAATCCCCTCCCCACCTCACATCGAATTAGGGTTCCTCTGTTTTCCTCTGTTCTTCTCTTGCTCTGACGAGCATGGCGGCTCATAGCCAGGCAAGTTCTTCCTCGGGCATAGGTTCCTCGCGTCGCTGCCGCCGGCCCATACCCTACCGCCAGCTCCCTTTCGACTATTCTCCTGCCGAGTATTGCAACTGCGGAGAGATGATGCCGCAGTGGATATCTTGGAGCGATGACAACACTGGCCATAGATACCGCAATTGCAGGATACGATCGGTGTGTTTCCATATCTTTGCTCTTTATTAATTCTATTTATCCATCTGGTTTGTTTGCTTTCTTAATATGAAGCTGAATTTTTGTTTGTCAGATTGAGGGCAGAGTAGGGTGTGATAGATTCAGGTGGGTTGACAGTCAGATGCCTAAATACCATAGAGATTTAATCAAAGACCTGAGGGATGTTGTGTGGGAGAAAACTGAAGCTATCGAAAGGCTTGAATCAGACCTGTTGCAGTTTCAAGTGAAGAATAGGAGTGAATAGACAACTAGGGTGGTGCAGGATGAACAAAAGATGCAAGAAAAAGATGGAGGAGGCAATTTCTTCATGATTTGGATAATTTATGTAGTCCTGGCTATGTATTGTGGAATGTGCATGTGTAGCAAGTGAAAATTGAGTGAATGTGGTGGATTATTTACCTTTTAATGTACTGGAATGATGTCTCTAATAAAGGTTTGTTTGTGCAATTTATGAGCTTGTGAATTTGGGCAGCATTTTGTCTACATTTACTACCGAATTTTGGCAGCATTTTGTCTGCATTTACCACTGAATTTGGGCAGCATTTTGTCTGGATTTACTAGTATTGACAGCAACATTGACAAAACATTGCATATATATCCGAACATTAATTTTCAGACAACAACATTGACAACAACATTGACAGAACATTGCATATAGTATTGACAACAACATTGACAGAACATAGGTACAAGTAGAGACAAAATAAGGGTAGCATCACACACTGACAAGAACTAGGGCATTCTCTGCAACATTGCAGTTTACACACACAAACATAGTATTTGACACAGATAGGAAACAACATTGTTGAGACTACTCTGCTCCTCCACCACTAGCACCTTATCTAGCATTGAAGTACTAGGGCATTCTCTGCCTTTCTTTGGTACCTTCTCTGTCACCACCTTATACATAGGAATTTGCTGAGATGTTGAGCTCCAGCTGTTGATCGACTAAGGTGTGTAGGTCCTGGAGCTGGTTGGGAGCTTGAGCCTTCTCTAGCAGATACCTTTTTCTTGTACTTCTTATTTGCATGAGCTTGTCCATCAATAGGAGCATGATGGACATACACAATTGAGAATTAAATAGCAGGCAAAATAAAAAATGGCCTTGGATTTATGGGTCATTTATGGGGCAACTACCTGCCCTGTTTCTTTATCTTGCTTCTTCTTACTTCTCTTGGCTGCTTTAGCTTGATAGGCATCAGAGTTTGCAGTGCACTTCCTTTTATTGTGGTTTTCCCCTCCACACCTAGAACATTTCATCTTGATACCTTTTTTTGACAATTTTGTCCCCTTTGGTTTCTCCCCCTCTTCTCTTCTTCTCTCTGTTTGTGGCCTGCCAGTCTTTCTCATCTTGATAGGTGGAAATGGCCTTGGGTTTGAAGCAACATGCCAGCTTTCTTTTCCCTCCACGGTGTCCCCCGGGCTCCTCTCTCGCCGTCTCCCTGCCCCAGAGCATGGGCTTCGCCTACTACGCCTTCATGGCCCTCTACGCCTTCCCCGTGCTCTTCTACGCCACTGTGCCGTAGCTCCGTTTCTTCCACGGCGGGGACGCGACGTCGTTCCCCGAGGCCTCGACCCTCTGCTTCGCCGCTTGTTCGTGTCATCGCTGCTACAACACCTGATCGAGGTGGACTTCGGCCTCACGAGCAAGACGTCTGATCACGAAGATATGTACCGGGACGGCATGTTCGATTTCTCCGGGTGCTCGACGGTGCTCCTTCCGGCCACCACGCTCTGCCTGCTCAACGACGCGACGCTTGTCAGGGGGGTCTGGAATATGGTTACCAGCGGCGGCAGCTGAGGCGACACCGTGTCCGTTGAGCTGTTTCTCCTATGCTACGTTGCAGCGCTGAGCTACCCGCTGCTGCAAGGGATGTTCCTTTGGCGGGACCCTGCAAGAGTTCCCGTGTGGATCACCGCGATGTCCGTCGGCATGGCTGCTACTCTGCTTTCTTTGTTCGGTTATTATTAAGTCTTCCATAGGCATAATAACGACAACTTTACCGTGCACGGCGATGTCAGTTTGCTACCAGACGTAGGACGTCTCTTTCTTCGCTGGATTTACCTCGCGATTACAGTAATATAGAAGTTTACAGTATCTATAACCGGTATTGGATTTATCTTGTGATTCGTACAATATGTTAGAGTATCTTCAGCCGGCCTCCTAGATCTGTCCCTCACGGCCGTTTTTCAGCGACATGGATGCAAAATCCATCTATTCGGCTTCCACGGTCCTGCTGGAATAGGCCAAAAATGGAACTGGACGATCCTAGGCCTAAATTGGTTATATGAGATTGATCACAGATAAGAAATTCCTCTGAGGATAGAAGTGTTTGCCGTTATTTAATCGCTATTTCTACTGTGGGAATGATAAGGTTTTTAATAACATGTGCATGATACACTATGTTTATAGTCATCTTTATGACATGTGGAGATTCGAGACATGTTTATGGAGATGTGTGCATGTTTAAAGGATACGGCGAAGACTACTTTCACCCTACATGGATGCTAACATGATCTTAGGATCAACCCTCCTCCAGTTTAGCCGTTCCGCAACCTTTATATGATTTTATGTATTTCTTTTTTTCTTTTTTTGCTGTTTAGATTTTGGTTCGGCCGTGTGCATTCTAGTTATATAGAGCTCAGAAATTATATTTGAACCTTCTAAGTAATAAAGCGTCTTTTATCCAAAAAAAAACTAGTGCTCTCTACAACCTTTATACTCACCGGAGAAAGAGAAAAAAGAACTATTGTTAGAGCATCCCTAACCGATGCCGTCCGTGGCCAGATGAATTTTTTTGCTCTTATATCTGCCGAACCACCTCTAAACGAAGTCGCATATTCAGTTAGAGGACTTAATATAGGATAGCGACTCCTAAAAATCCCCACCTGTCTCTCATATTTTCTCAGCCACCGACGCGAGGACTAAAAATCCTCATCACTGACGCCGCTCACTCTTAGTCCCCGTTCAGCTCTGCACCGGCCGCTCCGTTCACCGTCCCTTCGGAGATGGTCGGATCTTCCGTAGCGCCAATCAGGGCAGCGTCCTGCGTCGAAGCCGATCTATGGTGTAGTTTGACCTCCCGCCGCCATCAAGGCCGCACAACCAGTACCACGGCGTGCGGCAGCGGAAGTGGGGGACATGGGTGTGAGAGATTAACGACCGGAACACCGGCTGCCATATTTGGCTCGGCACTTACCAGTCGGCGCGGCAGGCGGCCTGGGCGTGCAACGTCGAGAATGTGTGGCTCCACGACATCAATTGTGGCGACCTCAACTTCCCTCTTTGCTCTAACGAGGTACCGGAGCTATTCTCCCCACCCATCCGCAGTTGCGCAACACATATCGCGTGGGAGGACCGTGAGGCCCAGGGGCGCCTCGAGGACGAGGCCACTAGAGATGCGTACATGGCTGAGCTACGCCGGCTTAATCCAAGGGGCGTGGTGGCGGACTCTCAGAAATACGCGAAGTACGCAGCATAGCGCCAGGCCTCATCTTCGTCCGCCACCACGTCTTCCACTTCTTTCGCGTCGGGGGCGTATACTTTGACTGTGACGGGGCCGTCTTCTTCATCTGCGGCGGTCATCGACCTCTACGACTCTGACGAGGATGAGTCGTCTGACTCCCTTCTTTGAGAGGTGGTTGGGAAGCCTCGATGGCTAGGTGGCGGCGAACCTCGACACGGTGGCGACCCGACAGTTTGTAGGGTTAGATCTTGTTTAATCAATATTCTGATGGTGTTGGGAATATGCCCTAGAGGCAATCATGTATGATGATATTTCCCATTGTATTCATAAAGATATTAAGTTGTCCTTGTATAATCATCTGATGTGTATCATTGAATATGTGATTCAGTTGTGGAACTATACATTCATGTTATTTGTACTAAATATCATTGGTCATTGAGGTTGTGCTGGACACATAACTTAAACCAATGTGAAAGTCGGCTGATGACTCGGTTCCACTTGTCATGGGCATCTAGATGCTATTCCGACTTACACAGATTTGGCTAAAGAGTTTAGCGAGTCAGATTGACCCATATTGAGGTACAACGAACAAGTTATCATTTGTATATCTCAATCAATGTAATCCTTAGACCTGAGGTTGTTGCACAGTCCGAGTTAAGGATCACCGACTTAGGTTCTGTCAAATGCCTATCCGTAATTGGGCAGTTATAAAGGCAAAGTTCGGGTCGACTGAGAATCACGCTGCGTGATGTGAATAACCAAGATGGGATTTTCCCCCTCCAGTTGGAGAGATATTCTTTGGGCCCTCTCGGATGATATGATTCGGAAAGCATGACCATGCACGACTCGGTTAAGTGTTAACCGAGGCAATCGACTAAGAGTTAGTCGAATGGATCACTTATCTCGGATCAAGAAGAGAGTCGGACTATTTAAGGGATGACAAATATTCGCCTATAGTCTAACAAGGCATATCGTGAGGCAAAAGGGACTCGAACGCAAGTCACATTGGAAAGGCATGTGTTCATGCCTCTTTTTCTAGGAGACGCTACCGACTGATCGATTGAGAGTCAGACTCCAATCGTGTCCAAGTTACCATAAGCCTGCGGGGTCACACACTTAGGAGCAGGAGCAAGTTCGGATTGGGTCTGAACCGTAAATATGGTTGGGTTGGGCCCGAGCCAGATTTGGACTGAGTCGGTTAGTCACACTCACAGTGACTAATATTATATGAGCTTTAGTGAATGAGTCACGAGTGAGTGGAGCCCAATTTCACTCCCTATATATAGTGGGGCACAGAAACCCAGGAGGGTTGATCGGTTAGGTCATTCCATGCGTGGGAAACCCTAGATCCACAGTAGTCCTGCTGATACGTCGGAAACATATCTATCATTTTTGATGTTCCATGCTTGTTTAGTATCTACTTTTCTTTGTTTTGTCTACACTTTGAGTTATTTTTATATGCTTTCTGGAACTAACCAGTTGACAAGATGCTACAGTGCCAGTTGCCTGTTTTCTGCTGTTTTTGGTTTCAGAAAGCTAAAAAATTAATATTCTCAGAATTGGACGGGACAAAAGCCAAAGTTCATATTTTTTCCCGAAAGATATGGAAAATCGAAGACGAGACGGAGGAGGACACCAGGGTGGCCACACCCTAGGTGGGCACGAGCCCACCCTGGTCGCGCCCACAGGGGGTGTAGGCCCGCTGGCACTCCACTGACCTTGCCTCCTTCGCCTATAAGAAGCCCCCGACTCAGAAACCCTAAAGAATCGACCAGAAAGCCATGAAAAGTTCTGCAACGCTGCCGCCACCGAAGGGGAGATTCGGGGGATAGAAAGTCTCTGTTCCGGCACCCTGCCAGGATGGGGAAGTGTCCCCGGAGCCATCTCCATCGATCTCCACCACCATATCCATCACCGTTTCTGATTCCCATGATGAGGAGGGAGTAGTTCTTCCTCGAGGCTAAGGGCTCTACCGGTAGCTATGTGTTCATCTCTCTCTCTCTCTCTCTCTCTCTCTCTCTCTCTCTCTCTCTCTCTCTCTCTCTCTCTCTCTCTCTCTCTCGCTCTCTCTATGCATTGATCTTGTTGTGGTCATGAGCTTTGTAATCAGGTAGATCTACCTTGCTATTCAAGTGCTTCAATAGATCTCTGCTCTCCCCATGTGTGTGAAAGTGACAGCGTGCATGCCATGGTGGCACTTAGGCTTGAGACTACATAAATACTCATCGTGCTTTAATAGATCTATGATTTTCCCCACGTGTGTGAAAGTGACAGTGTGCACGTCGTGTGTGGCACTTAAGCTAGACTACATATATATTTGTCATGAGTTATATTTGGAGTTGGATGTCTCTATGAAATTATGGTGTTTGTTGGAACCATCTAGCGCTCAAGGTGACAATGTGGGGTTATCTAGATTGGGAAAGGCAGATTTTGATGTGTGCTTTTGTAGCCCTACCATGGATTAGAGTGTCCAACCGGAGAGTAGTTCAGGGTAGTATCATGAAGAGAAGATATTTATATGAGAGTGTCCACTAGTGAAAGTATGATACCTAGGCCTTGTTTCTAAACATTGAAACACCGTTCACAACTAGATCTATTACATGTTTGCTTGCTTCCATCTTTTTGCCTTTAGTTTACCTCACTGTCAAGCTATTTTCTGGCACCGTTACCACTTGTATTTCACTATATCTTCGCTGAACTAGTGCACCTATACACCTAACAAGGGTATTGAGTGTGTTGGGGACACAAGAGACTTCTTGTATCTTGATTGCAGGGTTGCTCGATAGGGATAACTATGACCACTTCTTCCGTGAGTTCGATTAACCTTGGGTAATCTACTTAAGGGAAACTTGCTGCTGTTATACAAACCTCTACACTTGGAGGCCCAACAACTGTCACATCCCAAAATTTTGCAAATTTTGAAATTTGAAAAATAAATAAACAAAATAAATAATTGTTGAAATTTAGGGTGAAAAGAAACTTTTTGATTCCAAATGGAAACATCAAAACCCAACTTGAACAAATTTGAATAAAATGGAATTCAACAAATCTCAATCAAGTGAAATGCATTCATCAATAAATGTATCTTGAAATTTAAAACACTTGGAAAAGTTAAATCAAAACCCTAAAACCCTAATGGAAGACAATCATTCCAAGATTACTCTAAGACTATGGATTTGTTCCATATAAAATTAATCAACAAACATTTATAAATGATCAAAAATTATAAAAAAAACTATTATAAAACCATAGAAATTGGTTTCACTTAATTTGAAACCATGGATAAAAACTTATGAATTTAATAATTTGAAAGGAAATAATTTCCAAAGCTAATAAAGCTCTTATCTAACATCCATACCAAATTGTGAGCAATTAATCCTAAAAGGATATAAAAGGATAAACAAATATTAAATAAAAATATACAAATTGGAATCACCAATTTTGGATCTATAAATAAAAAGATATGGATTTTATAAGACAAAGAAAGGAATAAATAAATAAGGAATATTTAAAAGCCAAATGAAATCTTAGCCAAATCCTTAACAAATAAAAGTTTATTGAATAATGAAAAGGAGCAAAATATTATTTAAATAAAATCATAAGGATGGAACAATATCCAATTTTGTTTAAATAAAGATAAATTGCCTAAACTAAATAATAAATGCTAAGGAAATTATTTAGAAGACAATTTAAATTAAACCCATAAACAAATGGAATAAAGATAAACCAAATCCAAATGAAATAAAGGATAAGGAATATTCAAATAAAATAATATGGCCCTAACCAAATTCTATTCCATTTGAATGAAGACAAAATCTCTAATGGAAATGATTAATTAAATCATGGGAAAATAATAAATGGAATTTGCCCAAGTGGAATAAAAGTTATTTAATTAACTTAAATGAAATAAAAGAAACATTTAAATAAAATTATATGGAATAAAAACCATATTTGATTTTATTTGAATTAAGACAAATACCCAATTTAAATGATTAATAAATCATATTAAAAATATTTCAAAATGAATTATTTAACACCCTATTAAACAAATAAAACCTACTGAAAAAGGTTTAGTGAAAATTAGAATTCAAATAAAGAGTTTGAAAATATATTTAAATCTTATTTGAATAAAGGCAAGTGCTTATTTTAATAAAGAATAAAACCATAAAAAGAATAAAGAAATTATTCTAAAATGGTCTTAAAAATACATGTTTAAACAGAATAGAAACTTACTGAAAAGATTTGAAAAGAAAAAGGGTTTGAAATCATTTGAATAAAATAAAAATAGAAAATGATAATCAGAAAAAGAAAAGTAAATAGGAAAGAAAAAATAAAACAAGCCAGCCTAGCCAGCAAAGCCCAACTAACAGCCCAGCTAGCCCATTTCTTTCTCCCCCACAGAAAACGGTTCACCCCGCAGCACACACCTGCACTGTCCCTGACGATCGGACCCCACCGTTTCGTTCTCTCTCTCACTCACGACGTTACCCCACAGCCACGTCACCGTCTTCCTCACCCGCGCTGACCTCGCCCTCAACTCCGGCCGTTACTGCTCGTTCAAACCTCGGTTTAATTCGCTCAATTCCACCAGCAATTCCTCCCCGCGATTACTCCCCTTTAACCGCCTCCCTCCCCTCCTTCTTTCCCCTCAAATCTCACACGACTAGAGCCACCAGGCTGTCCCTGATTTCGTTTGCAACCTCGTTGTCCCGACGAGCTCCTCTTCTTGATTCCGGCCAAGCCGGACCTCCCCTCTGCCTCTAACCCCCATGAGCATGATCCCCACCCTCTTGCGCATCTACCAGTAGCCCATATCATCCGCGCGTGCCCAAGACCGAATGTTGTCGTCCACTGCCTCGGCTCCGGCGAGTTTCCCTGGTGAGTTCTGACCGCCCCTCTCCCTCTCGTTGACGCTCGTACACCCACCGTTCTCTTGTGCGTCTAACGCCACCCTCGGCTTGCCTTCTCGTGCCTCGTAGCTTCACCTTCGACGACGCTAGTGCGTGCTTGACGCCAGGAGGATCTCCGGCGAGCAATCAGCATCGACCTCATGCGCCCCTCGACAAACGGCGAGTACCTTGAGCATCACCGCCACCCGGTGAACCCCTCCATTCCTCTTCTCACTTCCTAGTTTCACCGAACCACCGCCACCGGACATGCCGCCACCACTCGCCGTCACCGCGCGTCCCAGCTTTGGTCAGGCTTCTATACGCCGTTCGATCTAGATCGTAGAGCCATGATAGAATCACTTATCGAAGGGGTACGTAGTACTCTGTGCCGCACGATCCACTTTAAATCCAACGCACCACGTTGATCGATCCTTCCGAACCAGTACCAGCGAATCAGATCAAGACACGTGGCATGAGTTTTGTTTTAAAAACAGAAACATTTCTATTAGATATGTGATTTTGTAAAGTTCATAAATTTAAATCTACACGTCCAAATTTTACAAATTTTATATCAATGGAATCAGCAAAGAGAATTCTATCCAACCATGCACTTTGTTTAGTAATTTGCTTCTGTAAACTTAGTTGTTTTTGCAGAAACTTGTGTAGGCATATTTTGTGTATAAAACTCATTCTAAAAATATTTTTAGGGTAAAATCTTTTTTAAATGGATTACCTACTGACCATAGAAACCAACTTTTGGTTTTAAAACATATTTTGTGAGGCTATGGAATTAATCTTTGAATAAAAGCATTTCTAGATAAATAAAAATGTTGAATATGTTTTAAAAATGCTTTTTGAGTTAAACCTTTGGAAAATGATTTGGTTTAAACTCTTTGACCCTAAACACCAATTTTTAGGATTTAAAAATATATTTGGTGAACCCTATAAAATTATTACCTTGCTTAAAGGCATTTCAAACAAAATAAAATATTGCTTTGGTATAAAAATGGTTTATAGGTAAAACCTTTTGCAAATGGTTTTAATATTAAACACTTCACCTTAAAATACTAACATTTGTGTTTAAAAATATATTTGGCAAACACTAGAAAATATTCCTTTGATTTAAATCATTTCTAGCAAAACAAAAATGATTTAAATGGCTTTTTTCACTAACTTAATATCAAATGGTATTGCCACTTTTATAAATGACCAACAAGTGTTTTAAAATGTTTATAACCTATTAGAAACCAATTTTCCAAATAAAAAAATCTTTGGCATGCTTGCATGCATTGCTTTGTTTTTATTATTCTATGTGATGAATTGCTTGAATGGTAGATTGAATTTTCTAGTAGTGATTGAATTGTATTGTAGTGAAATTTGAAGAGTGTGACTATTGCAAGATAAAGGAGTGAACTTATATTCTCTACCAATAAGGCAAGTGGTACTTCATACTTTTGTACCATTATTTTCACTATGCATTAGTGATATTTCTAAGTAGGACTTGCATGGAATTTTCTAAGTGTTAACTATGCCAAGGGAAATCCTAGTAGATGAAACCTTAGTAGAATTTTCCTAAGTTAAGATTCCTACTACTATCATGCTTAGCCTAGCTAGTAGAAAACAAGGGTGGATTATATTCATGCTATGGAATATTTCTAAGTCAAGGACTTGTGTTTTGTTTAATAACATAACTATGTGAATGAATCACCTGGGTGGAAAGGGACCTGCATGGATGGATTTTTGTTGAGTGGTTACCAGGGCCCATTTTTCAATGGCTTACCCTGTGTATCTCACTTGTGGAATGCCACCCAGGAACAAAGAGATTTGAGATGTCAAATGTTGAGAAGCTTTAAGTGGAGCCACTTGGCATTATGGGCTCTGCCTGGATCATATAGGTTGCAATAACTTAGCCAAATGGACAGTTGGTGGTAGGGGATGATAGGTTTGGGAACGCGTCCATTCTGGTCTAAGGGAAGTCTTCTGAAAGATCTTGTCTCGATGCATGTCGAGTCTTGTGGGGAAAGTGCACCACCTCTCGAGAGTGTAAAATCTAAGTACTTAGCCGTGTCCCGGGCAATGGACACTTTGAGCATCAAGACATGGAAGCTATCAAGAATCTCCTCATCCCAATTTCTAAGTTAAAAACTTGTGGTTGAACAAGGGTTAAAGGATCTTCAATCTTTGATTGGTATATGCCTTGGGTGATTTTGACAAACAAAAACTTAGTGTTTTCAAATGATAAGGAAAATCTATTTGAGCAAAGCAAGCCTAAGCTCCACTTAGCCAAATGCATATAGATGATAGATACCACTATTCTACCATAGTATCACTTGCCAATACAATTAAAATGTATTGACCCTTGTGGCTGTAACTTATTATGTTGTAGGTTTGTTTGATGTTAGTGAAGTGTGTTGAATAGGATTACAAGTCTACAACCAACATGATTGCCTGTGGCACTTTGAAGATGAAGGACTCCATGCTATAGTTATTTCTGCTGCATTGTAAGGAGATAGCCAAATGAGCTATGTAAGATGTATGAATTATTTTATTCCTGGTTAAAAAGTTGTATTATGACCTTTGTTTCTTGATATTACATCTTAACTGTGGATGCTAGCTATTGATCCAGAGACTAGCATTGTAAACACAGGGATCTCTACCTTATTAAAGGTTGGGACCTCTGCAACAACTGTCTACAAGAATAGAAGTGCGTAGACATCACCTGCCACCATACCGAACTTAGCAGTTTGTGAGATCCAAGCACATGACTTAATAGGATTGATAGGATACTCATACCAATAAGTTGCAACTTCTTTTTCGGATGCCCGTCTGAAAAGAACTCTAAGGTTAAGCGTGCTTGGCCTATAGCAATTCTAGGATGCATGACCGACCGGGAAGTGGGTAACCGGGTGCGCATGAGTGAGGACAAAGTGCCTAGAAAAGACTAGTGTTGGTCGGTGGGGCCAGTCTAGATATCCTATTAAGCTACCAGGAGTGACACCCCCTGCCAAGTGGACAGGGTGTTACACATTTCACCGCCGACGCTTCTCCTCGTACGTGTGGATACCAGCAGAGGTAATGTACGATCAGCACCACGATGATCGTCGATTGGATCGAGATCGTAAGGACTGCAATGCATCAACTGACATGCTTCATCAGTAATCCGCAACCGCGCGTCTAGTGGTAAACCTCGTGGCCTTATACCTAAGCTGGATCTTGGGATCACCACGTTAGAGGAAAAGTTTTGTTTTATCTCTACGTGGCCCAACAGTGGTATCAAAGCCCTGCCACCGTTAGGTTCATCACTGTTCTAATGGCCACAGACATCGGCGACCGTTTATGTATGAAATCTAGTGTCTGTTTGCTTGAATCTTGCCCGTATTTGTTTGAATGCAACTTGTTTGTTTAAATGTGTAGTAGAGGATCAAATATTGGGGCTTAGATCTTGTGGAACGATTCCGGTGGCCACCGTTTAGAGAAGAAAATTTATTCTCATCTAGGATAGTCATCCATTTTGTCCTCTAAGTTTTAGGCTATGGGTTAGAGATGCTTTTAGTTGGGCACTAGATTTGGTGACCAAGTGCTTAGGGCATCTCCACCAGGGAGACCCAACCCGTCTGAGCGTGTCCTAATTTGGTGGGGGCACCAGAATTTCTGCTTAGCAAACCTCCAACGGCTCAAAAGTTGTCGGAGGATGCTCCAAAGTTCGACCGGAATTTCCGGTCAGCTTGATCGAAAATTCCGATGGAACTTCCGGGGCAAGTTCTGTCAAATACAACACTTCCATACAGAAGTACATAGTACATGAGCGGAACTTGGAGCAGAACTTTCTAGGTCGCGAACCACCTGACTGGAATTTCCGGCGGCTAGGCGGAAGTACCCACTCAGGAACTCAGCGGGAGCAGCTAGAGAAGTTCCGATCGCAGGATCTGGTCAGACTTGACCACGTCCGCCGACCGGAACTTCCGGTGGAAGTTCCGCCAAATAGCACACTTCTATACAGAAGTATCCAGTACATGGGCGGAACTTCTGCCAGAAGTTGGGCCGGAAATACTACCGAACCCAGCCCCGCAGAGACCCCTGAGCGGAACTTCCGTCCCTTGGCCGAAACTTCCGGTCAGGATAGAAACACCTCAAACGACTCCAAGGATCACTCTCTCGCCGAAGAATAGGATGGTTGTGGTGATGCAAGTATAGTTTGTGCATGAAAAAGTGATTCCCCACATCCTTCCGAGGTGGACCCCACTTGATAGTACGACAACCTAAAACAATAAATAAAGATAAATTCAAAAACAAAGGCCGCCGTATTTGCGAGACTCCAAGAGAGGCATCCACAAGATCCATCGAAATCTAATAACCTAAAACTCAAGCACACAATTAAATCACAAGTGGGATTGTCATCATCAACAAAATACCAAGGGAAAACATAGTCCTTTTAGCCAAGATCATGGCCTTGGAGAACGCCATCATTCTCACCGACCTAGATAGCATCGCCGACCCCGATCACAGGGCTTGTATCGCGAAGAGGCATGATGATGGCGCGTGGTAGCGCTTCGTTGGGAGACCCCAAGAGCAAGATGTGATGAGCACAGCAGAAAGTCTTCCCTCAGTACAAAACCAAGGTTATCGAACCAGTAGGAGGAAGGAAATGACTCAAACGTGTTGCTAGCAACTTGGAGACCTGCACAACAGAAACTCAAGACTTTCCCCAACGAACAATGAGGTTGTCAATATCACTGGTTGCTGAAAACAAAGGATTAATTGTATGGTGTGGAAGGTAATAGTGGTTTGCAGAAAGTAAACAGTAATAGTGGAAGATATATCAATGGTAAAGATTGGACCGGGGTTCAAAGTTCACTAGAGGTGTTCTCCTTAAGATAAACAAACATGGCATGCTGGGTAAAAAAATTACAGCGGGGCAATTGACATGACTGAGCAAGGCATAACAATGCAATACTAGACATTCATGATCCTATGATATTCGATTGGGAAATATAACAAGATACATAGACCGCCATACAACTGCATCTATGACTAGTAATCCACCTTCAGGTTATCATCCGAACCCCCTACGGTATTAAGTTGCAAGCAACAGATAACTGATTTAAGCAAAGTGTGTAAGGTAAACAATCCACTTGATCCATGAACAAGAGACCGTTGTTTTCTCCATAGTGGCAACAACACATCTACAACCTTAGAGATTTCTGTCACTTCAGATTAAATAGAGGCATGAACCCACTATCAAGCATAAGTACCCCCTCTTGGAGTCACTAGCATCTACTTGTCTAAGATAGATACTAGAAACGGAGAGCATGAAAGATCACAAACAACACAGACATGATAGAATCAATAAGACAAAACTATTAATCAATCTGACATAGTAATCTCAATATCCATCGGATCCCCGCAAACACAACATGCATGATTACAAATAGATGATCTTGATCATGAACGGAGCTCACAAGATCAAAACATGGTAGCACAAAGGAGGAGATACAGCCATCTAGCTACTACATGGAACCATAGTCCAAGGTGGAACTACTCACACTTCATACCGAAGGCTGGCATGATGAAGAAGAAGGCCTCCGGGATGATCTCCCCTTCGGCAGGGTGCCGGGAAGAGCTCTAGATCCCACCCTGCTCTAGGGACGATGGTGGCGGTGGCTATAGACGGTTTCGTGGAATACTGATCCGGTACTTAGGGTTTGGCATCAGGGGGTCTTTATAGGCGAAGAGGCGAGGCAGGGGGCCACCAGGGCGGCCGCACACCCTAGGCGCGGGGTGGGACCACCCGCGCGGCCAGGGGGTGTGGCCCCCTGGTGGCTCTCCTACGTCACGTACTCTGGTTTCGTGTTCCCCATGGTAAAATATTGACTTTGGCTTTTGTCCCGTCCAATTCCGAGAATATTGATTTTCTGCCTTTCTGGAACCAAAAACAGAAGAAAACAGGCAACTGGCACTGTGGCATCTTGTTAATAGGTTAGTACCAGAAAACATATAAAAACACCTCAAAGTATAGACAAAGCAAAGCAAAGTAGATACTAAACAAGCATGGGACATAAAAAATTATAGATACGTTTCCGACGTATCAAGCATCCCCAAGCTTAACTCCTGCTCGTCCTCGAGTAGGTAAGTGATAAAAAGAATAATTTTTGTGGCGACATGCACCATCAAAGTCAAGATCAAACCATTTGCATGTATTGAAAGCTGGGATCAAAGAACTCTAAACATGAGCATGAAAGATGGAGTTCTAACAGTAAGACAAAGTAACTATGCATGCAACATGAAAGGTTACAAACAAACATCATGAATAACATGCATTGAAAAATGTTTGTTTGTTTCACATATAGAAAACATAGCATAGTGGCATTCAGCTTGTCCCTCATGGAGTAGCAAATATATGCATAGGACACCTTCAGAGTTCATAAGAGTGACGAGATACAAATAGCACAAGAACAATTAATATCAACAATATGCATCAATCAATAAGTTTTGGGACAATGCACATAGAACTAAGAATAGAAACTATGCTCTCTTAATTGTTGCCTAAGGATAGAAGGTGAATACTCAACATAATAGTAGAAGAAAGGCCCTTCATAAGGGAAGCTGGGATTTCAAGTTTCAAAAAGAGCTTCCAAAAATTATGGTACTTGTTAGCTTTCAGCTCTCATTGCCCCTATCATAAGCATCTTGAAGTGATTAAAGTTAAAGTGAACAAACTATGGAGTATATGCTTGACAAAGTATAAGTTGGCAATCTCATGTCCCTTGAATACGAGGGCCGCTCCTCATGCTACTCAACTTTAGTCACCTGTAAGTTCTTATCATAGTAAGTACATGTGTATCATAGAGAAACGCCAACGGGGTACCCCGTGCACATGATACAGGAGATATCCCATAATCAAAATGACAAGGCAAGCAGACAATGAGCATCTCAGCAATCTTCTTATTTACCATGGGAAAATGGTGCTTTTTTTCTCTCTTTCCTCTTTTCAATATGTCTCTCTTTTTTTATAAGAAGAAAGCTTCATAGATGTCATTATGGTGATGCTGCAAGTTTCCACCATGATTAGGCATGGCTTAGGCTAGCACCCTAGGCATTTCTCTAACACACATACATAACTCCATGGACTTACAATCTCCCCTTTTACTTCACACCAACAACATCCATAGACAACATAGCATGATATCAAATGTGTACAAAGTACAAGTGCAATGTTGAAAGCGTTCCCCGTGACAGCACGGTTCTGCTAATTATAACGTATAAGCGCAAGCATATACAACATAGATGACACAATGGTTCAAGTTTATTAGGGGAAAGAAAAATAAAGTGTGCCATCAAGTTTGTGAGAGCTTTAATTACTAAGTTTTCACATAACAAAGAGAATTTTTAACTGGAAGATAGATGAAAACAAGAATATACTTAGAATGGTGTAATACACCATGCATAGGAATTCATAGTGGACACTTTGGAATAAATTGGATTCTTGGGAGTTGGATGCATGAGTATAGATTACTCATACAAGTGGGGGCTATCAAAAGACTGGGAGCGACCAAATAAGAGAACAATAATGGCCATAATCATGCAGAGCGACAAAACATTACTAATCAAAGCATAAAGTGGTACTACAAGTCAAGGACTAAATGATCATAGAGGCTATGGTCACTTGTTCATAGTCATAACATGGTGTGAGAATGTGCCAAGTCAACCCAAACAAAGCATCAAAGGAGAATGCCACAATACTATGCTTTTGTATGCTAAAACAACACATGATTCCTTCAAGGCACATTAAACAGTCCTAATTGTTTGGAACAAGTCATGCTACAACAATAATCACTAAGCATAAAGTAAAAACAACATCTAGCTTGACATGCTAAAGTCTAAGTCACAGTCAAAGCAAACTCCTATTGTACTAGTCAAGCAAGGACTTTTTACTCCTCTCCAACACCAATCAACTTATTTGAAACAACACAGAGAGAACGGGGATCCAAAATACTTTATTCAAGCAAACTAAGCAAAATAAAATGAAAACGCTCCAAGAACAACACAACTATGCATGAAACAATAAAAACGAAGTGTCTAGAAAGACCTGAGCTTTTTATTGATGAAGAAGGGGATGCCTTGGGCATCCCCAAGCTTTGACGCTTGTACCTCTTGAATATTTCTTGGGGTGACACAGGGTGGCATCCCCAAGCTTGAGCTTTTGTCCATTCTTCATCTCATTACATCATTCTTTCTCTACACCTGAAAATTTCCTTCATACAAAACTTCACACAATCTTCATTAGCAACATTAGTGTATTCAAAAGATAATAGACCTTTGGGTTTAGCTTTAGAACAGAAAAACTCTCACTAAAAACACAAGCTACTGTAGCAATTCCCTCAAAAAGTTTATTTTCCCAAAAAGAACCCAAAAAGGAATCAATAAGAAGCAAATGTAAATAATGGCAGAAATCTGTCAAAACAGACAATCAGGTAGAAACCGTTTTTTCGAAGATCTTATGTTAGTCAAATCAAAAAGTGTTGAACTAACGAAAGTTAGCAAACATACTGGGGGATTTATTAAGAAAATAACAGCTCAATCTGACTTACACATATTTTACACGAATTTTTATGGTGGAGCACAAAAATCTGTTTCGGGACAGTAACTCCCTAAATCTTACTTCCCTCTCATTAGAGATTATTCTTGGCACAAAAAGCAAATAAAAAGGATAAGGAGATGTCATTACAGAAGTAATAACTTCCAAGAATCAAGAAAACTTTTGGGTTATCTCCCAATAAGTACTTTTTTAACGCCTTTAAGTTAGGCACAAGAAGCAAGAATCAAGTATTTTCAAATGAAGAAGCATTAACATCAAACCTTGCTTTCAAAGGAGGATCAAAAAGCAACTTCTCTTTCCTTATAGGGAAGTGTTCAATACCTTTATTGAATGTAAATTGATATTTAATGGTGCCTTGTTTCATATCAATGATGGCACCAACAGTTCTAAGAAAAGGTCATCCCAAAGTAATAGGACAAGAAGCATTGTATTCAACATCCAAAACACAGAAATCAACAGACATAAGTATTGTTAACCATAATAATAACATCACTAACACTCCCCATGAGTTTTTTTAGCATTATCATTAAGTGGGACATCCAAATAACAATCTTCCAAAGGTGGAAAATCAAGCATTTCATAAATCTTTCTAGGCATAATAGAGACACTAGAACCAAGGTCACATGAAGCTTTGAGATCAAAGTCATTCACTTGCATATTAATAATGGGTTCCCAACTATCTTCTACTTTCCTAGGAATAGAGGCTTTGTGTTTCAACTTCTCTTCCTTAATTTTAAAAAGAGCATCTGCAATGTGTTTGGTGAAAGCTACATTCATATCACTAGCATCAGGACTTATAGCAAGCTTTTGTAGGAACATAATCACTTCAGAAATATTGCAACCATCAAGAGCAAGATCAAACTTAGCATCACTAGTAGTAGACTCATTGGGTTTAGGCATTGTGGTAGGAGGAATAGGGACTTCTTGTGTTTTAGTGGCATCCATATTGATGGTGGTGATAGTGCACACACTATTGTTTCTAGCAATTTCAGCTTCTCTTTCCCACTTAGCATGAAGTTGGGCTAACAGTCTAACATTTTCATTAATAGTAACTTGTATTGCATGAGTAGCAGCAAAGGTACTTTCCAAGGTTTTAGGTTTAGCAGCCATTTTATTAATCAAAGAGGATTGTGCTTCAGACAAATAGGAAATATTTTTCTCAACATTCAAAAGCTTTTCCTCCACAGTCTTGTTGAAAGTGGTTTGTTTACTAATAAAGTCTTTGAGTATGACTTCAAGTTCAGAGGGGGCACTTCTAGTATTGTTGTAGGAGTTTCCATAGGTATTGCCATTATTAGGAGGATAAGGCCTATAATTGTTGTTACTACCATAAGCATTGTTGCCAAAATTATTATTCCTAATGAAATTCACATCGACTTGCTCTTGTTGAGCAACCAAAGAGGCTAAGGGAACATTATTAGGATCTATATGAGCTTTCCCATTAGTAAGCATAGCATAGATAACATCAATCTTATCACTCAAAGAGGAGGTTTCTTCAACAGAATTTACCTTCTTACCATGTGTAGCTCTCTTAGTGTGCCATTCAGAATAATTGACCATCATATTATCAAGGAGCTTTGTTGCAGCACCCAAGGTAATGGTCATAAAGGTACCTCCAGCAGCTGAATCCAACAGGTTTCTTGAAGAGAAGTTCAAACCTGCATAAAAAGTCTGGATAATCATCCAAGCAGTAAGTCCATGAGTGGGAGAATTCTTAACAAAAGATTTCATTCTTTCCCAAGCTTGAGCAACATGTTCATTATCAAATTGTTTAAATTTCATTATTTCACTTCTCATAGATAAAATCTTAGCAGGAGGGTAGTATTTTCCAATAAAAGCATCTTTGCACTTAATCCAAGAATCAATACTATTTCTAGGCAAGGATAGCAACCATTCTTTAGCTTTTCCTCTTAGACAGAAAGGAAAAAAATTTAAGCTTAATAATATCTCCATCTACATCCTTATATTTTTGCATCTCACAAAGTTCAACAAAGTTATTAAGGTGGGCAGCATCATCATCAGAACTAGCACCCGAAAATTGCTCTTTCATAACAAGATTCGGCAAAGCAGGTTTAATTTCATAAAAAGTAGCATCAGGAGCAGGTGGAGCAATAGGTGTCCAAAAGAAATCATTTTTGTTTGTGCTAGTGAAGTCACACAACTTGGTGTTCTCAGCAGAGTTCATTTTGGCAAAAGTGCAGCAAGCAAACAGCAGCAACAACTAGAGCAGGAACTAATTTTTTGTGTTTCTGATAAGAGAAAGCAAACCAGACTAAACTAATTTTTTTTGGAGTTTCTGATAAAAAGAGGCAAACAAAACCAAGCAAAAGAAACTAATCAAAACAAAAACAAAGTAAAGAGAAAGGTTGTGAAGGACTCCCCTTGTGAAGACGTCCTTAGCCTCCCCGGCAACGGCGCTAGAAAACTTGTTGATGGCGTGTGGTAGCGCTTCGTTGGGAGACCCCAAGAGCAAGGTGTGATGAGCACAACAGCAAGTCTTCCCTCAGTAAGAAACCGAGGTTATCGAACCAGTAGGAGGAAGGAAACGACTCAAAGGTGTTGCTAGCAACTTGGAGACCTGCACAACACAAACTCAAGACTTTGCCCCAACGAACAGTAAGGTTGTCAATCTCACCGGTTGCTGAAAACAAAGGATTAACTGTATGGTGTGGAAGGTAATAGTGGTTTGCAGAAAGTAAACAGTAATAGTGGAAGATATATCAATGGTAAAGATTGGACCGGGGTCCATAGTTCACTAGAGGTGTTCTCCTTAAGATAAACAAACATGGCATGCTGGGTAAACAAATTACAGCGGGGCAATTGACAGAACTGAGCAAGGCATAACAATGCAATACTAGACATTCATGATCCTATGAGAGTCGATTGGTCAATACAACAAGATACATAGACTGCCATCCAACCGCATCTATGACTAGTAATCCACCTTCAGGTTATCATTCGAACCCCCTATGGTATTAAGTTGCAAGAAACAGATAACTGCTTTAAGCAAAGTGTGTAAGGTAAACAATGCACTTTTTCCATGAACAAGAGACCGTTGTTTTGTCCCTAGTGGAAACAACACATCTACAACCTTAGAGATTTCTGTCACTTCCCTTAGATTAAATAGATGCATGAACCCACTATCGAGCATAAGTACCCCCTCTTGGATTCACTAGCATCTACTTGGCCAAGATAGCTACTAGAAATGGAGAGCATGCAAGATCACAAACACCACAGACATGATAGAATCAATAAGACAAAACCATTAATCAATCTGACATAGTAATCTCAATATCCATCAGATCCCCGCAAACACAACATGCATGATTACAAATAGATGATCTTGATCATGAACGGAGCTCACAAGATCTAAACATGGTATCACAAAGGAGGATATACAACCATCTAGCTACTACATGGACCCGTAGTCCAAGGTGGAACTACTCACACTTCATACCGGAGGCTGGCATGATGAAGAAGAAGGCCTCCGGGATGATCTCCCCTCCAGCTGTCGTGGTATTGCCGACGAGTACGTCATGGAGGGTTCCTCACAGTGCATGTTTAGAGACGTGGGGGAAGGCGGACGGTTGATGGGTACGACGTAACACAGCTTACCTAGGTTCAGATCCCACGACGGTGGCGGAATCCTACTCCTGCTATAAATCACTATAAGGGCAAATACGCCGAGTTACAGGGATTGGTTCGCTGTGCGAGGTGACTAGAAAGTCTAAGTTATTGTGCCCTAAAGGCTCCCATAGTCCCGACTTATATAGTTGCCAGGTCCTAGGGTTACAGGGAAAAGTCCTAGCTGGACAGGTTACAGAGTCCTACACCGTCTATTACTAGTCTTGCGTGTCTTGTACTCCAAGGCTCCGGGTATGTCGGTGACTCCAACTGTAGCCTTCCTTTATCCGGCATGGGCCTCCCTTCTGGATCCATCTAACTGGGCCGCCCAGCAGGCCATAGGCCATGCTACCAACTATGGGCCACCCGGGTTATCCGGATAGGAGACATGCTATGAGGATACCCATATAGCATATCCCCAATAGTAGCCCCAGAAAACTCCGAGATCTTGCGCCATCTTGCCTCTTCATGTGGAATGCTCCGTCTAGATGGATGTCGGCAAATCGTCAAGCAATATCTTGTAGTCCTCCCAAAGAACCCTACAAGGTCTTCTTTGTCTTGAACTTGTAAGTCGGAGAATTTACTGAATCTTCCATCGTACTCTTCTGTATCCGGACTGGATCCGTCCATGCCGGAATCTTCTGATGTGATGTCTCATCTGCCTATGTCAGCTAGGGCGACGTAGACGTAGGTCAGCGACGCCTCGTAACTCACACATGCAGAGAACGCAATCATGTCCACTTTTCCCGCGTGAGCGATACGAACTGTTGGCGGCGACGGTTGGGACGTGGCGAAATTTCCGCGCACGTCCGCACACACGTCGTCTACGTGGCAACCGTCCGATCAAGCTGGACAATTCTTGATGCTGGAGATCATAAATAGTAACTACGGTGGAAAATTTACTTTTCACCTCATTCTCTCTTCGTATCGTCTTCTCCGTGGTGGTCGAGACCACTGGCGGCGACCATAATCCGGCGGCGCTAGAGCTGCTGGAGGAGGACAACGACTCCCACAAGGGCGATTGGCGCGGTTCGGACATCACGGACCACGACATCAAGGAGCTGATCATCGAGGGCTATCTCCCTGCGATGGAGGGGATCGCCTGGCGGGCGACGCCGGCCGGCGAGGTCACACCTTCTCCCCAAGCCGGAGAAAAGGTGTACCTCAAAGCACAATTGGTACGCGGCGTCTCCCTGCCCATCTCTAACTTCTTCCATTCCGTCTTGAACCACTACCGAGTCCAGCCCAAAAACCTTTATCCCAATAGTATCCTAGCGCTTAGCAATTATGTGGCGCTCTGCGAGGGTTACTTAGGGATTAAGCCTAGGCTAGATCTCTTCGTGTATTTCTTCACTGTCAAGCGTGAAGCCGGAGTCATCAAGGACGAACTTAGAAATTGTGGCACCATAAGCTTCAAGATCCGTCCTGGCCGGCGGTTCCCCGACATTGTCGGCCATGAGTCCTGCAAGAACTGGCAACGTACTTACTTCTACGGCCCAGATATCCCTTTAGCTGGCCGAGAAGTAACGTACCCGGACTTCATCGATGGATCCGCCGCCGAAACTTCGACATGGAGATCCCAGGCTTCCCTTCCCTCCGACATCGATGCTTCCCGCACCATAAGGCGAATAGAGTGGTTCGTAGAGACAGGTTTGACCGGCTTGGACCTATCCATGTGCTGGTTCATCAGGCGAATCCAGTCTCTGCAGCACTGCTCGAAGCTAATGCACGAGTATACCAGCGATAGAAGGGATAGCCTCCGGATCTCCGTGGACAATTTCTCGAGTGACTCCGTCAAGCTCCGTCTTAAGGACATCGTCAAGGTGAAGGACAAGAAGCGTGGCTTCACCATCACCTACGACATGTTCGTAGACAGCAAGTGCCCAAAGTTAACTATTTATCTTCCGTGTATGACATATACTCCAGTTCTTCCATCTAACAATTGTCATCTCATCTAACACGGTGGTTCTTCACCTTACAGCTTAGCGACATAGATGAGGACAGCATGGCTCCTCAAATCTATGATCCAAAGATGAAGGAATTCACCGTCGTGTCCGACGACGATGCTCCATTGGCGCGAAAGCGGAAGATATCCACCTCTTACGCTGCCGACAGAGGCAAGAAGAAGAAGACGGAGGGTGGAGCCTCCAAAAAGACTACCGCCGCCCTGGAGGCGGAGAAAAGAAAGATTACCGGGATCCCCTTTGCCAAAGCACCCCCTCTTATGTAAGATTCTTTCTCTTCGACATTGTCTATTTATCTGTCTTGTTCCCGTACTTATGCATTTTGCACGTTTCAGGAAGAAAGCCACGACCAGTTTGAAGAAGACCTCCAAAACATTGGGGGCTTCTAGAACCATCAAGGACATGCTGCATCGCGACGCATCTCTCGCCATCGCCCCTGCTACTCCCAGCGTCAAGCCCTCCTCCGCTCCGACAAGCTCACAAGCCAAGGAAGCATCTGGCCCTTCCGCCATGGAAATGGACTCGGGTGCCTCTACAGTAATTGCTGTCGTCGGCGAGCAGGTGGCTGAAGCTTCGGCTAAGGATGCCATCGGTGGTGGAAGCTGGTACTTCTGCCGTAGGCAGCGCCCCCGCACCCAAGAAAGTCATAGAGTATCCAAAGATAGTCTATCCGGTACTTACGCCGGATAGAAATTCTCTGGTTCCTGGTGCGGTGCCGACATCTCCGACGTGCGGTCTAGAGGAGCTTCTCCGACAAGAAGAAATCTTGCAAGGAAACAACATATCCTTTGGCAAGCTGCTGGCCGAGAGTGCTACCAACCTCAAGATCATTGCACTTGTAAGTTTTATTTGCCTTTTGCATTTCATATGAGTATCCCACTGTAGCCCCCGAGGATTTAGACGGAAAACCATAGGTCTTTGCGTCTAGATGATCTAAGAGTGACTAAGCTAGAAAACTTCTCACTGTAGCCCCCAAGCATATAGGTGGAATGAATTATTCTGACTAAATGCTTTAAGATTAGCATACACAGTGTTTATAAATTTCAATACTGTAGCCCCCAAGCCTCTAGTTGTAACTGAATTAGTTCCGACTAGATGCTTAAAGAAAAGCTAAGCATATATCCGAGTTAAAAACTTTATACTGTAGCCCCCAAGCTTCTAATCAAGAACTGAATTAGTTTCGACTAGATGCTTAAAGAAAAGCTAAGCATATTGCTAAGTTAAAAACTCTCGCTGTAGCCCCCGAGCGTTTGGTGGAAATTTTCCGACTAGATGCTCCAAGTAGAACAACCAACGTTTAATTTCTTATTTTTTCCACAGAACGAGAATGCTCGGAGGGGCATGGCCAACGACAAGTACCAGAAGATGCGCGCGGACTTGGAAGCCGAAAAGGGTAAAACTGCCTTCTTGAAGGAACAGATCATCAAGAGAAAGCGTCTGTTTTTCCTTTCTTTTTCGTATTCCGACTTGAACTTGTGTATTCTCCGAGTACTCACTGTGTACTTTTATTTCTCCGGCTTGCAGAAACCATTGCCAAGGCTAAGGACATTGTTGAGCAATCCAAGCACATTCAGGAGCTGGATAGCGAGAACAAGATCCTTAAGCAGGAGAGGAAGGACATGCTGAAGATGCACGAGGAGTCAATGAAAGCCCTGCAGGACTCCGCCACCGAGGAGATGAACCGCTTGGAGGAGGAGATCTTGATCTTAAGAGATCAGAAGAAAGCTGCCGATGAGCAGAATCAACGCCATTATGAGGCGTACAAGCTCCTCCAACAAGAACGGGACTCCTTGGCGGATACCCTCTGGAAAGTTGAGGCTAGCATCTTCAGTAAGTGATTCTCCGTCTTGGATTTCTATAAGCTGGATACTCTGAATTTTTGAACTCATGTGCTCCTTGTCGGAATTTGCAGCTTCTATGGGTTTAACCCGTTCGCCTCCACCAGCAAAGGAATGCATGGTTCTTGCCGGCAACTTCATCAACACCGCCATCACGCAAGCCAAAGAGATGGCCAAGCCCCTCCAGATCAATATCAAGGCATCAGACTCTATGGCTAAGTTCTCGGAGATCCTGCGCCGAGCCCCCGAGCGTATCACAAGCTGGAAAGCTTCATGTGCACGGGCCGGTGCAAGGATGACGCTGTCAATGGTGAAATCACATTATGAAGATGCCGACATCGACACGGTGACCTCTGGTATTCCCGACGTAGATGATGATGGCAAAGCGATTAATCACGAATCCATCTTGTCATCACTCGCGGGCTATGACACCAGAGTTGCCGAGTTAGTCAACGTCAACGTATTCGTGCTGATGAACACCATCGATGGCGGCAACCAAACCTCCTGCGAGTCCCTTCACACCGCCGACTGAGGGTGATTCTCCTGCTGCCGATGACGCTGCTTCCAAGTCGCCTACGCCAAGGAATGAAAAACAACTTGTAATATTTGTTTCACCTTTGATGCGTATGCGGAAAAAATTATGTATTAACTTAAGGCGGAAAACAATGATATATGTCCTGCTACTTAAGAACTAGTTTCCAGCATGTATAAATTTTTTAAGCAAGTGCTGGCTTATCCATTACTTTGGTTCTTATGCTTGACTTTTCGTGAGTCAGAAGACTCGTTGTCGGAACCATGCGCTCAGATGATGATGCCCAATGGAACCATCAATAACCTAAGCACAAAATCGCCGACAATAAGTGCCAAAAGTCACTACTCCAGAATCCACATAAAAACGACAAAGAATGTGTAGACCAGAAAACTTAAGCTAACACCTGTAGGCGGAATTTTCACAAGTGCAATCGCAAAGCTTGTGCATAAAGGTTTTATATGATCTAAAAATGAACACTAAAGGAGGTAAAAGACTCAGAAATATGAGTGAACCAGAGAGCTTTATTTCATTGATCATATAAGAGGTACACAATTAGATAAAAAATACTAAGTGTAAAAAGGGCGTAGCTGTGCTATGTTCTATGGTCGATCAAGCTCCGGGTAGTCATCATCCGGGTCACGTCGCTTACGCTTATGATCCTCGTTGGGTCTATCCTTCAGTTCACGATTGTCAACGAGGTAGTAAGACCCATTGTGCAGCGCCTTGCTTATGATGAACGGTCCTTCCCATGGCGGGGATAATTTGTGTGAATTCTTCTGCTTAAGTCGAAGCAACGTGCCTATTTCCAACCCATCGATGAAGGAGGCCATGGCGGTCTGAGCGTGCACTTCTGCGCAAAAATTCTTCATGTCCAGCCAGCGGGAGAGGTAGGCGCGAGATATCTCGTCTTTCTCTTGCACGCACCGCTGTAGATCGCCAACAGTGCAGGGACGCTTGTACGTACCCTCGAAGTTCTTGGTGAACGCTTCTTGCATGTCCAACCAATTGTAGATGGATTACTCCGGCAAACTCCAAAGATAGATCCGACATCGATCCTTCCGCGAACGTATCCTGCCCGTAGGCGGTCCGTGAGGGCCTTGATGCTCCTCCGACTCCCAGGGAACTAGTGCCCGTCGGTTTCGCCAATGAAGAGGTGGATGCCTCTGATAGGAACGATCGAACACCGCGTAGGGTTCGTCTTCACCGGGATCCAGAACACCGCGTAGGGTGCCGGGAAGAGCTTTAGATCCCCCCGATCTAGGGACGATGGTGGCAGAGGCTACAGACGGTTTCGTGGAATATTGGTCGGGTACTTAGGGTTTTGGCATCAGGGGATCTTTATAGGCGAAGAGGCGAGGCAGGGGGGCGCCAGGGCAGCCGCACCCTCCAAGCGTCGGGTGGGCCCACCCGCGCGGCCAGGGGGTGTGGCCCCCTGGTGGATCTCCTACGTCTCGTACTCTGGCTTCGTGTTCCCCACGGTAAAATATTGACTTTGACTTTTGTCCCGTCCAATTCTGAGAATATTGATTTTATGCCTTTCTAGAACCAAAAACAGAAGAAAACAGACAACTGACACTGTAGCATCTTGTTAGTAAGTTAGTACCATAAAAACACCTCAAAGTATAGACAAAGCAAAGTAAAGTAGATACTAAACAAGCATGGAACATAAAAAATTATAGATACGTTTCTGACGTATCACATGACCATTGCTCAGTCTTAGACCATGTACTATATATATATGCTTAAAGAGAACCATAGAGCTTGCTGGTTCAACACATAGCAAAGCATCGGCTCCATGTGTCAGAAAAAAAAAGCGAATTGGTTCGGTTCAAAGCGAACTTGTGTCAGGATTAGGAGATGTCCCATATGTCATAGAGAGAGGATAAAGATGCTACTTTACATGCATAAAAAGGTACATGCATGTTGTCAGAGTGAGTCCAAAGAAATTTGATTCCACACAACAGATAAATAGAAGCAAACCCAATCGACTTTGCCACCTTTTTCATTGAACCGCACCTACATAATGCATGGCTTTAGGGCATTCACTATGTTGTCCATAAGCAAAAATATAGTCGTGATGGACTTTCATATACATAATGGAATCTATCCACAAGCTAAAAAACTTAAGGGCCACCCTTAAGCTCATGGGTAGTCCATAAGCATTACAATATTGATATCTAGTACAAATAGCAATAGAAAACAAATTTTAATCACAAGACTACGAGAGTGTAGCTCTTACATGTGGGTACTTGATATGTCGTAAACATATCTATAATTTTTTATGCTCCATGCTTGTTTTATATCGACTTTCTTATGTTTTGTCTACACTTTAAGGTATTTTTGTACATTTTCTAAAACTAACCTATTGACAAGAGGTCGCAGTGCCAGTTGCCTGTTTTCTGTTGTTTTTGGTTTCAGAAAAGCTAGTAAGGAAATATTATCGGAATTGGACGAAACAAAATCCAAAGTCAATATTTTACCAGAAGGAACATGGAGTCCGGAGGGCAGCCGAAGTTGGGCCACGAGGCGTCCATACCCGGTGGCGGCGTGGCCAGGGGCGCGCCAGCCCTAGGTGTGGTCCCCTCGGGTGCCCACCGACCTTGCCCCTTCGCCTATAAAATCACCCCGATGCAGAAACCCTAAGTACTCGATCAAATCTCCACGAAACAGTATGTAGCCGCCTCTACCATCGTCCCTAGATCGGGGGATCTGAAGCTCTTCCCGGCATCCTGTCGGAGGGGAGAGATCATCCCGGAGGCCTTCTTCATCACAATGCCAGCCTCCGGAGTGATGCGTGAGTAGTTCACCCTTGGACTATGGGTCCATATAGTAGTTAGATGGTTGTTTCTCCTCCTTTGTGCTATCATATTTAGATCTTGTGAGCTTCCTTCATGATCAAGATCATCTATTTGCGGAGATCCGATGGATATTGAGATACTATGTTAGATTGATTATTGATTCTATCATGTCTATGTTATTTGTGATCTTGCATGCTCTCCGTTGTTTGTAGATGCTTTGGCCAATTAGATGCTTGCAACTCCAAGAGGGAGTATTTATGTTCGATAGTAGGTTCATACCTCTAGTAATCTGGGGAAGTGACAGAAATCTCTAAGGTTGTAGATGTGCTGTTGCTACTAGGGAGAAAACAACAATCCTTTGTCCATCGGGAAATTGTATTGTTTACTTTACACACATTGCTTAATACAATTATCTGTTGCTTGCAACTTAATACTGGAAGGGGTTCGGATGATAACCTGAAGGTGGATTATTAGTCATAGATGCAGTTGGATTACGGTCTATGTATTATGTTGTAATGCCCAATCAAATCTAGTAGGATTCAAGATGTCTAGTATATGCATTGTTATGCTTTATCAATCTGTCAATTTCCCCACTGTAATTTGTTCACCCAACATGCTATCTATCTTAAGGAGAACACCTCTAGTGAACTATGGACCCCGGTCCATTCCTTTATCATTGATGCACCATCTATTGTTACTGTTTACTTTCTACAAGCAATTACTATCTTCCACACTATACGTTTAATCCTTTGTTTTCAGCAAACCGGTGAGATTGAAAACCTCACTGTAAGTTGGGGCAAAGTATTGAGTTTGTGTTGTGCAGGTTCCAAGTTGTTAGCAACACCTTGGAGTTGTTTCCTTACTCCTATTGGTTCGATAACCTTGGTTTCATAACTGAGGAAAAAGTTGTTGATGTGCTCATCACACCTTGCTCTTGTGGTCTCCCAACAGGCTCTACCATCACCGAGCCACATCAAGATTTTCCGGTGCCGTTGCTGGGGAGTTAAGGAAAACTTCAATCTCTTCCTCCTCGTCAATCACTTTTCTAGGAGAAAGAAGATTCTTGCAAGGGGAGTCCCTCACAACCAATCTCCTTAGTTTGTTTTTGTTTTGCTTAGTTTATTTTGCTTTGTTTTTCTTGTTTCTTTTTTATCAAAAATACAAAAAAATAGTTTTGTTTTGATTGCTATTTTTGTTGGCTTGCTTCACTTTTGCAAAAATGAATACTCCTGAAAACACCAAATTGTGTGACTTCACTAGCACAAACAAAAATGATTTCTTTTGGACACCTATTGCTCCACCTGCTCCTGATGCTACTTTTTATGAAATTAAACCTGCTTTGCCGAATCTTGTTATGAAAGAGCAATTTTCGGGTGCTAGTTCTGATGATGATGCTGCCCACCTTAATAATTTTGTTGAACTTTGTGAGATGCAAAAATATAAGGATGTAGATGGAGATATTATTAAGCTTAAATTTTTTCCTTTCTGTCTAAGAGGAAAAGCTAAAGAATGGTTGCTATACTTGCCTAGAAATAGTATTGATTCATGGATTAAATGCAAAGATGCTTTTATTGGAAAATACTATCCTCCTGCAAAGATTATATCTATGAGAAGTGAAATAATGAAATTTAAACAACTTGATAATGAACATGTTGCTCAATCTTGGGAAAGAATGAAATCTTTGGTAAAGAATTGTCCCACTCATGGACTGACTGCTTGGATGATTATCCAAACATTTATGCAGGACTGAATTTTTCTTCAAGAAATCTGTTGGATTCTGCTGCTAGAGGTACCTTTATGACCATTACTTTTTATGCTGCAACAAAGCTCCTTGATAATATGATGGTTAACTATTCTGAATGGCACACTGAAAGAGCTCCACAAGGTAAGAAGGTAAATTCTGTTGAAGAAACCTCCTGAGTGATAAAATTGATGTTATTATGTCTATGCTTGTTACTATAAAAGCTCATATTGATCCAAATAATGTTCCTTTAGCCTCTTTGGTTGCTCAATAAGACCAAGTTGATGTGAACTTCATTAGAAATAACAATTTTAGCAACAATGCCTATTGGAATAATTTTGGTAATAATAATTATAGGCCATATCCTGCCAATAATGGTAATGCTTATGGAAACTCCTACAACAACAACAATAGAAGTGCGCCCTCTGAACTTGAAGTCATGCTTAAGGATTTTATTAGTAAGCAAACTGCTTTCAATAGAACTATTGAGGAAAATCTTTTGAATGTTGAAAAAAAAATCATCTTTGTCAGAAGCACAATCCTCTTTGATTAATAAAATGGCTGCTAAACCTGAAACCATGGAAAATCCCTTTGTTACTGCTAATGCCATACAAGTTAGAATTGATGAAAATGTTAGACTGTTAGCTAAATTGCATTCTAAGTGGAAAAGAGAAGATGAAATTGTAGTATTTGTACTATTACCACCACCAATGTTGATGCTATCAAACCACAATAAGTCCACATTCCTTTTACAACAATGCCTAAACCCAATAAGAATGCTGAAATTTTTTGAAATATGGGAAACAATAGTTCTACTACCTTGGATGCTAATTTTTATTTTGATCTTGATGGTTGCAATATTTCTGAAGTAATTATGTTCCTATAAAAGCTTTCTAGAAGTCCTAGTGCTAGTGCTATGAATATGGCTTTCACAAAAAACATTATAGATGCTCTCATTAAAATTAAAGAAGAAAAATTGAAACATAAAGCTTCTATTCCTAGGAAATTAGAATATGGTTGGGAACTCATCATTAATATGAAAGTGAATGATTTTGATCTCAAAGATTTATGTGACCTTGGTTCTAGTGTCTCTATTATGCCTAGAAAAATTTATGAAATGCTCGATTTGCCACCATTGGAAGATTGTTATTTGGATGTCCATCTTGATGATATGCTAAAAAGAAACTTATGGGGAGTATTAATGATGTTCTTATTATGGTTAACAATGCCTTTGTCCCTGTTGATTTCTATGTTTTGGATGTTGAATGCAATGCTTCTTGTCCTATTACTTTGGGAAGACCTTTTCTTAGAACTGTTTGTGCCATTATTGATATGAAGGAAGGCACCATTAAATATCAATTCCCACTCAATAAAGGTATATAACACTTACCTAAAAAGAGAGAGAAGATATCCTTTGCCTCTCTTATTAAAAAAAGTTGATGCTAATGCTTCTTCATTCGAAAATACTTGATTCTTGCTTCCTGTGCCTAACTTAAAAGGCATTAAAGAAAAGTACTAATTGGGGGATAACCCAAATTTCGGTAAGTTTTTATTTTGTTGGTCTTGGAAGTTATTACTACTGTAATAACCTCTCCTTATCCTTTTTGTGTGGTTTTTGTGCCAAGAATAACCTCTAATGAGAGAGAAGTAAGATTTGGGGAAGTTGCTGTCGTGAAATAGATTTTTGTGCTTCACTGTAAAAATTCATGAAAAATCCCAGTACGTCGGATTGATCTCTAATTTTTTCGTTAGTTCAACACTTTTTTATTTGAGCAACATAAGGTCTTCGAAAAAATTGGTTTTTACCAACTGGTCTATTTTGAAAGATTTCTGCCATTATTTGCATTTGCCTCTTAATCGGTTTCTTTATGAGTTCTCTTTGATCACTTGAGCTTTTAAAAGGAATTTCTACAATAGCTTATGTTTTAATGAAAGTTTTAATTATGCTGAAACTAAACCCAAAGGCTTATTATCTTGAATACACTAATGTTGCTAATGAAGATTGTGTGAAGTTTTGTATGAAGGAAATTTTCAAGTGTAGGGGAAGAATGATGTGATGAGATGAAGAATGGAAAAAATCTCAAGCTTGGGGATGCCACCCGTGTCACCCCAAGAAATATTCAAGAGGTACAAGCATCAAAGCTTGGGGAAGCCCAAGGCATCCCCTTCTTCATCAATAAAAATCTTAGGTCTTTTTCTAGACACTTAATTTTTAACGTTTCATGCACTATTGTGTTGTTGTTGGAGCGTCTTTGTTTTTGTTTTTAGTTTTATTTTGTTTGGTTTGCTTAATAAATTAGTTGGACCCCCGCATTCGTATTTTTTTTCAAATAAGTTGATTGGTGTTGGAAAAGAGTAGAACGTTTCATGCTTAGTGGTACAAAAGGGACCTTGTTTTGACTGTGGATTAGACTTTATCATGTCATGCTAGATGTTGCTTTGACCATGTGTTTAGTGATTATTGCTTTAGCATGACTTGTTCCAAACAATTGAGATTGCTTAATGTGCCTTGAAAGAATCATGCGTTGTTTTAGCATACAAAAGTATATTATTGTGGTTTTCTCCGTTGATGCTTTGTTTGGGTTGACTTGGAACATGCTTACACCATGTTAAGACTATGAACCAGTCACCCTAGCCTCTATGATCATTTTTTTTAACTTATGGTACCACTTTACTTTAATTGATAATGTTTTGTCGCTCTGCATAATTATGGCCATTATTGCTCTCTTAGTTGGTCGCTCCTAGTCTTTTGCTAGCCTCCACTTGTATGAGTAAGCTCTACTCATGCATCAAACTCCGAAGAAACTAGGTTATTCCATAGTGTCCAATATGAATTCATATGCATGGTGTGTTACACCATTCCAAGTATATTCATGTTTTTATCTATCTTCCAAATTAAACTTGTTATGTGAAAATTAGTGATTAGAGCTCTCACAAACTTGATGACACACTTTACCTTCTTGCACCTAATAAACTTGAACCATTGTTTCATCTATGTTGTTTATATACTTGCACTTATAAGTTGGGAATTAGCAGAACCATGTTGTCATGGGAACGCTTTCAACACATGTACATATTATCCATTTGATATCATGATCTTTTGTTTATGAATGTCGGCGGTGTGAAATAAAATGGGAGCTTGTAAGTTCATGAAGTATTATATATGTGTTAGAGAAACGCCTGGGCGGCTAGCCTAAGTCATGCCTAATCATGGTGGAAACTTGCAGCATAACCATAGTGAGCAATCTATGAAGCATCCTCAATAAAAACTTATGCAAATAGCAAATAAAAAGATCACTGAGATGCTTATTGTCTGTTGCCTTGTCATTTTGATATGGGATAGCTCCTATGTCATGGGGCAAGGGATACCCCGTTAGCGGTTCTCTATGATACACATATACTTATAATAACAAGAACTTGCTTGTGACTAAAGTTGAGTAGCATGAGGAACGACCCTCGTACTCAAGGGACATGAGATTGCCAACTTATGATCTATCAAGCATATACTTCATATTTGTTTTGCTTTAATCTTAATCACTTCAAGATGCTTATGATAGAGTCAATGATATCTAAACGCTAATAAGTACCATAATTTTTGGAAACTCTTTATGAAACTTGAAATCACTACTTCCCTCTGTGAAGGGTCTTTCTTCTTACTTTTATGTTGAGTATTCATCTTCTATCTTTATGCACCAATTAAGAGAGCGTAGTTATCATTCTTAGTTTAATGTGCATTGTCCCAAAACTTATTGGTTGATTCATAATGTTGATATTGCTTGTCCTTAAATTATTTGTATCTAGTCACCCTTATAAACTTTGAAGGTATCCTATGCATTTATGTTTTGCTACATCATGAAGGACAAGCTGAATACCACATATGCTATATTTTCTGTATGTGAAACAAACAAACGTCTTTCAATGCATTATTATTCATGATCTTTGTTTGTACCTGTTCATGTTACAACATAGTTGTTATGTCTTATTGTTAGAACTACATCTTTAATGCTCATTTTAGAGTACTTTGATCTCAGCTATCAATGCTTTGCACTACCTTGATCAATTGTGATAGCATATCACCTCAAAAATTGTTATTTTTATCACTTACCTATTCGAGGACGAGCAGGAGTTAAGCTTGGGGATGCTTGATACGTCGTAAACGTATCTATATTTTTTTATGCTCCATGCTTGTTTTGTATCGACTTTCTTATGTTTTGTATATACTTTGAGGTATTTTTGTATATTTTCTGGAGCTAACCTATTGGCAAGATGCCGTAGTGCCAGTTGACTATTTTCTGCTGTTTTTGGTTTCAAAAAAGCTAGTAAAGAAATATTCTCGGAATTGGACGGGACAAAATCCAAAGTCAATATTTTACCAGAAGGGACACGGAGTCCGGAGGGCAGCCGAAGTGGGGCCACGAGGCGGCCACACCTAGTGGCGGCATGGCCAGAGGGCGCGCCAGCCCTAGGTGTGGGCCCCTCGGGCGCCCACCGACCTTGCCCCTTCGCCTATAAAAACACCCTGGTGCTGAAACCCTAAGTATCCGATCAAATCTCCACGAAACAGTCTGTAACCGTCACCACCATCGTCCCTAGATCGGGGGGGGGGGGGGGTCTGAAGCTCTTCCCGGCAAACCGGTGAGATTGACAACCTCACTGTAAGTTGGGGCAAAGTGTTGAGTTTGTGTTGTGCAGGTTCCAAGTTGTTAGCAACATCTTGGAGTTGTTTTCTTACTCCTACTGGTTCGATACCTTGGCTTCATAACCGAGGAAAAACTTGTTGTTGTGCTCATCACACCTTACTCTTGGGGTCTCCCAACAGGCCCTACCATCATCAAGCCACATCAGGCCTATCTTATGTGGAAACTGATTCTGAAGGAACAGAGAAGTTAATCGTGCTGGGGGTAAAGTAGTGAAGATGAGTGACCGGCCGGGAAGTTTGACCAAAACTACAATTTGATCAAAGATTAAGTATAATTAGTGTTAAAAATATTCCATGTGAGAGATTAATAAGTCAAAAAATTCAAAGATTAAAAAATGAGAAAAAATTGATTTTTTTAACAATTATTTTTACAACAGGTCATTTGGCTATGCCGACTGAGGCTACGCCGATGGCTGGCCGACAACTTTTGGATACGCCGAGGGCCTCCATGGCTGCGCCAAGGGAGACATTTGACGAGGGAGCTACGCTGAGGGCTGTCAGCCTACGCCAAGGGCTATATGACCTATGCTGACGGCTTTTGTCCGTCGGCCTATCGCGCCATTCCTGTAGTGCATAAAACAAGATCACACTCATTCATAGCCCTTACCAACTCGGCAAAGTTGGACTAAAGACAAAAATGTAACAAGACTCTCGGAAAAAATATCTATCACACGCTATGATGGCGACGGCCCGATAAAATCTTGTGAAGTGTTTTGAAAAAAATGAATAGATCATATATAGAACAAAAGGAAACAAAGAAGAATTTTTCTTAAGCTAAACAGAACAAGACAAAATAATCTCAACCCGTATGGAAGGAGCTAACCAAATGCAGCTTTCACGTTGCGACTTTTGTGACAGTAGCTCAAATCCAGACAAAATAGTCTGAGTCCTGATCTCATCTACTGCGTGTGCGTGTGCGTACTACATAATCGCCAGCCGGCCACGGGCCAAGCGGACCATGCAAGACGCGCTCGCGGCCTAGAACAACAGCACTTGCTTGGGCATGCGGTAGAAAATGTACTCTTCTGTACTCTCTCCTTTTTAAAATATAAGATATTTTAAGTTTATTTACAAAATGTATTTAGACTTGTTTTAGTTATAGATTCACTCCAAAGCTGAGTGAACCTAAATATTAAAAAAAGTCTAGATATATTTGCTTTACAAAGATAAAATATTTTATATTTTGAAACGGAGAAAGTACCTGCTTGCGCTGTGTGAATACAAAGAGGGTAGTAGCATTTGATGGAGACGGATCATTCTCTTGTCTTCCAAATGGTAGAACCACATCGTCTTCCAACAGTAGCAAGCAATCGATCCAGCGAGCCGCCGATGCCAGACCTCGCACAAGCTTCTAGAGTAATTTAACCAACTGGAGCAAACTTCCCTAAGACCATCATCTCCTGTCCTGCGGCATCCCCCTTCCCACCAGGGGTAATATACTCGTTTTGTGTTGTAGTACCTCTCTTATAATAAACATAAATTCTAACTCCGGGCCAATACCCCTTTCTTGTTTCATAGTGCGTTGTCTTACAAATAAACAAATAAACCAATCTGGAAAAGCAATATCATCGCTGATTTTGATCTGCATTAAATATTATAATTCCTAAAATTAGCAATAACTCATTTTTTGGGATATTTATCTAACACGTGGTTCGTTCGCAGCGTTAACTCTGTGTTCACGATGGTTTGATACATATAAGATATATTTTATTATCCAACTGCATACTCCCTCAATTTTAAATAATTGTAGTTTTTACCTTTGTCTTCAACCAGAGGCTCAAACTTATCTTGAATTTAGTTATAGTTTAAATAAAATATGCAAAAAACTAGAAAATAATTTAGTTTCATTACTGTGTCATTGTATTTTTCTATAAATTTGGTCAAACATGAACAAATTTTATTAAAACGACGAACTACATATATATAACAATTACTACATAGAAGTTAAACCTGTCAGTCCCTAGCCATCAGTTAACCATTAGTGGCTCCCAGTTTCAATCGCACTGCGGGCTGCCATTATCGGTTGTTTTATGATGCCCGTCTATATACTTCCTTCTTCACGGTTTGCAGGGCGCTCTATAAAAATCTTACGAATCTAGATGTGAACGTATTGGCTGAAAATTAGGCATGTTAGTGAGTGGTTAAGGCGCATGCAGTGGTGGGAGATTGTTGCATGCATAGAAAGTTGGAAGGAAAGCTGCCACATTAATTAACAATTAATTCTTATGCGTCTAGGAACTTTGCAGTTTTGGAAAAATTCAAATTTAATTAGACGCCCTGCAAACCGTAAAGGAGGGAGTACATTCAGTTAAGCATTGGATAAAGTGATGGTGCTTTATTTTTTGTGCTACTAAGATAGTAATTGGAATTTACGTCAATATGTGATCAAAGTAGTAGTACTAATAAATGAAGTCCTAATTTGTCTGTTTTTTCCATGATGTAGATTAAAATGAAACGGCAGAATAATAATCTAAAAAGTTCATAGATACTTTTGTATCACCTATCCTGTCGCAGGTACCATCCCTCGATCTGGCATAGCCTCTGAAGCTGCCCCATAGTCCTCCACCGATGTTCCCGAGCCACGTGTATGTTCTTCATCTCATCGACAAACCATATGTACCTTGTTTTCTTTAATCGATATGATGTCTATGTTGATCAGCGGCAAGAAGCTGAGGCATCCTAACGAACGAACGATTTGAACCTTGTTCCTACACGGCCTGAGGATGGCGCACATCAAGCTGTCATCGTCATCGTGCTATGCACGGAGAATGACGGGCATCAGGTTGTCATTATCAACGTACCGTGCACGGAGAATGGCGGGTATCAAGCTATCGTCGTCACCGTGCTTTGCACGGAGAATGGCGTATAGAATACAAAGACACTCAAGAATTGTAGCAGCAAATAGATAGTATTATCAATTAGATTTTTGTATTTTTCTTTCATTTTGAGTTAGTCCTCCATTGAAAAAGTAGTTGCGGTGTAACATCATTTAGTATTATGGAATTTTATATCATAATGAAATAAAAGTTACTGTCCAAATGAAGGAATAGATCACATGATTGATATCAGAAAAGATAAGGAGTTAGTCATGTGGCCTTTTAATAGAAGGTAATCTAGTGTTGCATCTCTTCTTTTTTTTACGAATTTGATCATCGCCAGCCTCCAATGCAACATCAGTTCATTTATAACTAACTAGTACAATTATGTAGGTATCACTCGATTCTTATCGGTATCCCAGTGCCGGATGGCGATGTCTATTATCTTGATCTTATCTTAATAAGAAGACAAAACTGAAAGAGACAAGCAAGCTTCTTGAAAGGTGATTGATTACTTTCATCTATATAATAAAATATTTTTGAGGATACATTTTGTAACACAGCAAATGAAATAACGTGTTTTTTTCATCCATATTCTTTAGATTGTTTCAAGTATTTTGCACACAAGGTGGAAATAATACAAAGAAGAGCTTGCATTATTCGGTTAGTTTCCGCTAGCACTTGCACAGTCTATGTTAAGTATTTTTGGAGGGTAATATGAAATTAATTACTTTCTATGCTCCATGTCTTAGTGTCACCAACAGCCTAATATGATGGAGTTTTATGGCTTCTATATATGTTTCCCAGCATATATATATACATAATGATGGGCATACTTTGTTCACTTAAAACATCAATGCAAATATCTTCTATTTTTCTTATACGAAAATATTATTCTCATGCGTACGCATGTTGATCATGAATTAATGTTATTATCATAGGAACTGCATATCGACGCAAAGGAAGTGTGGAACACCAAGCTAGGAATGATCGGCTCGGAAGCTTGCCAGATTTTTGTTATCAACGTATGTACGTATTTGGTGATGCCTATGTTTCTTTTGTCTTCTTTCCTATGTTTCTTCTGTCTTCTTTCCTCGGATTGGTTATCAACGTACGTACGTACTTTGTGATGACTAATGGATACTGCCAAATATGTCTGATGGATGCTGCCAAAAAAAACACACCTATGGTTCTTCGTCTTCTTGTCTCTGATTGGTTATCAACGTACGTACTTGATGATGCCTAACGGATGCTGCCAAATATGTATATTGGAGTTATATATGTCACGCAAAGTGACAAGGAGAAGTGATGATGTAGAAGTCAGGCTATAAAAAGGCTCGGACATGCACGATGAATCCGAAGAGCACAACTGACCCAACATTCCTTTTCGCCATGGACAACGATCTTTTGTACATGTGCTCTGCTGTGGTCATGTCACTGGTGGCCATCGCGGTTGTCCAGCTCCTGAAGCCGCGACAACGGCTGCCGCCGGGGCCGTTGAACCTGCCGGTGATCGGGAGCGCACACCGGCTGGTGAACGCGCGGCCGCACCGCACGATGCGCGACCTGGCCGGCGTGCATGGCCCGCTCATGTACCTCCGCGTGGGGCAGATACCCCTGGTGGTGGTCACGTCCAAGGAGCTCGCCCGCGAGATTCTCAAGACCCACGACGCCATCTTCGCGACCCGGCCGAACCTCATGGCCGGCGAGATCGTGGCCTACGGCTGCTCCGACCTCCTGTTCAGCCCCACCCCCAACGACTACTTCCGGAAGCTCCGGAAGCTGTGCATCCAGGAGATCCTGAGCAACGACCGCATCCGCTCCTACCAGCACATCAGGGAGGACGAGGTGCGGAGCATCGTGGAGGACATCCGGGCGGCCTTGTCATCGTCGCCGGCTTCGGTAGACATCAGTAGGAGGTTCTACAGATTAGCCAACGGCATCGTGGCCCGGGCGGCGTTCGGCATGAGGAGCAGCAAAGCCGAAGACTTCGTGGCGGCCATCAAGATGAGTTTCGTCTACTGCACCGGCTTCGCGATCCCCGACCTCTTCCCTCGATTCACAGGGATCCTCAGCTACCTCACCGGCATGAGGAGGAACCTCCAGGGCGTCCGTGACACCATCGACGGGATCCTGGACGAGATCATCCACGAGACGGAGCAGATCATCAAGAGCGGCAGGTCGACCGCGTCGGAGAAGAACCTCATGGAAGTTCTCCTCGGCCTCGAGGGGAGCGAGGAATTTGGCTTCCCCATCACCCGCACCACGGTCAAAGCAATTATCTTGGTTAGCATTACTACTACCATTTTAGATTTTCACGCCTCGACATTCATCTAACATGATTAAAATAAATATAAACATATGCATCAATCTAAATATCTGAAACGATATAAATGTGTGTATACAAGGACATGTTTGCGGGTGGGACGGAGACGTCGGGAACATCCCTGGAATGGGCGATGTCGGAGCTGATGATGAACCCAAAGGTGATGAAGAAGCTGCAGGGCGAGGTCAGGGCGGCGTTCGGCGACAAGGAGTTCATCGGCGAGGCCGACCTCCGGGCGAGCGGCAGCTGCTTCAAGTACCTAGGGCTGGTGATCAGGGAGACGCTGAGGCTGCACCCGCCGGCGCCCATCCTTGTCCCTCGGGAGAGCACGGAGGCGTGCGAGATCAACGGGTACGTGATCCCAGCGAAGACGAGGGTGGTGATAAACTCGTGGGCCATCATGAGGGACCCGCAGTACTGGGAGGACGCCGAGGAGTTCAGGCCGGAGCGGTTCGAGGGAGCCGGCATCGACTTCACCGGCGGCAACTTCGAGTACACGCCGTTCGGGGCCGGGAGGAGGATGTGCCCCGGGTTCAACTACGGCATGGCCACCCTGGAGCTCACCATCGCACAGCTCCTGCACTCCTTCGACTGGAGCCTCCCGGAGGGCATGGACCAACTCGACATGACCGAGATTGTGTCGCTGAGCCTGAGCAGGAAGACGCGCCTCATGCTGCGCGCCGTCCCTTATGCACCACTGCCAGCTTCCTCCTAGTGCAGTGCTAGCTGAGGGTTATAGCCATGCATGCTCTCGTGTGTGCGTCCGTACTACCAGCTGGAGTTCAGTTCTGGTGTTCGTCATTTCGTGCGTCTTCAATAATGGCTGGGTGGAGAGAGGTACCTAGTAGTAGTCGAAAACGTTGTCAACAGTTTGGCGCTGTAATTTGAATATTATTGTTGCTTGTAAGAGGATCGAGACGTGGTGTTGTAATATATACTAGTATTCAGTCACGCGGTACATGCTAGACGGTGGTGTACTAGTGCGAACGGGCTTCTTTCGGCCGGGGTGAAGTATATTTTTTTGTTTGTGTATGTTGTGTAATATATTCAAGATGATTGTCATCAACTATTATTTAAACGTACCATTTTCTAGTTAGCTACTACTCTTGTACTAAATCAACAACACTATTATGGATCTGCGTATGTGCCCCAAAGTTGTCTCTCCATATGGTAGTCCAACATCCATTGCGAACATTCACTCTTACTCTAACTCAACAATCATAACTGTTACTCCATTGACAGCACGACATCATCGCTAGCATGTCGAACGTCACTCCAACTCGACAACCCTAACTGCATCTCCATTGATACACAAGTGGCTCGTCATTGTGTCCATCGTCGCTAGCATGTCGACCGTCTACTCTGACTCAACGGTCCAAACTGTTGTTTCAGTGAGACACACGGCTCGTCTGTTGAATAATAAAGCAATTTACCAAGCGAATTATCCATAATAAACGCTAGATAAAACATGATTAGAATAATAGGCAATATACTAATCATGTGAAATAGCGAATACATATTAAGACATATAACCAAACAAACTGCAAGGCATAAAACTTTGGATATGATCAGAACAAGATTGAGACAGAAGGTATACACGGCAGTAGCAAAAGTGGAACCGCCGGCGTTAGAACCGTCGTTGGCCATGTCGTCGAGGAAGAGGGTGCTGATGTCGGGGAATAAGTCCTCGTCGGGGAAGACGTCGCTATCTGTGAGGGAGTCCGTGACGAAGCCAGTATCGCGCTGATAGCGCTCCCCAAAAACCTTATCGCCCTTCCCCCGTACAGGACTCGAAGCAGCGGGGTCTCGGAGGCCTACTGTCCCGGCTCGCGGTGCACGCCGCAAGATGGGATGGGGAAGATCTAGGTAGCGCAGTGCTCTGGAACTGGAGGCGCAAAGGATGTGTGGAAATATCTGAGAGGAGGCGCGACCTCTCTCTCTTATAGGCATAGAGGGGAAGGTAGACAGACTGCGAAGAAGATGAAGCGAACAGGCGGCAGCCCACCAGACAGCCTCCACTCAATTCGTATTCATTTAACTCGTATTAAAAGTCCACTCAAAGCAAATGTTTCAGCTTCTGTACATCTGTTCATATACCATTCATGCGTGGCAAAATAAAGCTCGGCTCGGCGAGATTCCCGCAACCCGCGGCGCGCGCGCGTCCTGACGTGGCGAGGCGAGCGAGGAGGAGGAGCGCGCGTGTGGAACTCTCTCCTTCTCCTTCTCATCCTTTTACCAAGTGGTAGGAGAGCTCGCCTTATAAGCTGGTCCAACTTTCACTCAACTAGCAATGTGGGACTAAACATTTGTCCCAGCTCTTGCCTTGCATGAATGGGCCAAATGGGCCTCTAGGATTTCAGGAATTTATTGGCATATAATAAATGGGCTGGGCCTATTTTAGGCAAAAATTTCAACAATCCCCCACCAGATCCCAGAGGCACATGAAGTTTGCCTTTGGTTCCAAAACATTGTTTATATACCGGTACTGTAGTGGAGACTGTTAAGTTAAACTTCCACCTAGAGCTTTATGTTATACTAGGCCGCAACTTGTACAGTGGACTATGCCTTGAACTGCAAGTTTGCTACAAACCTAGCTTCACAAAAGTCTTAACCGATACTAGGCTACCGTGGGACTTCCCCGCGGGTGGAGCTTATACGTCATACTCCATGACCTTTCATGAGTTTATTAGAGAGCACCCTACTCTCATAGACTGCGACGTTTTAACAGTCAGACTCATATAGGTGTGTTCTTCAAAAGATGTTCTGCAGGACAACATCTTTGCTTAGGATAAGCCACTTAGAACACATTAAGATAATAGATCAACCTGTCGTGCAGAATAGGAAAGTATTGTATCTTTATGGAGTGGTGTTTATTAAAGTAGGGATACTTTCCTCTCAGCTAACCAACAACTTGTCTCCCAATTCTAATTCACGGGATCTCCAATCACATAGAGTGGTTTACCACTGTGGAAAGCTCAAATTGTGGGTTTCATACCCATCTCCTTCGATGCATTTTCTATCACGTTGCGTGATAGACCCTTTGTGAAGGGATCTGCCAAGTTTTTAGATGTTTGGATATAATCCAATGCAATAACTCTGGAGTTTCTCATTTTCCTGACAAATTTCAGTCTCCTCTTCACATGTCTTGAGGACTTCATGTTATCCTTAGAACTGTTCACCTTAATAATCATAGTTCATTGGAATTGCGGGTATAGGTTTTTCAACCACGGGTAAGTCCATCAAGAGTTCATGAAGCCACTCTGCTTCAACAGTGGCCGTGTCTAGTGCTGTGAGTTCTGCTTCCATAGTTGACCTCGTTAAGATGGTCTTCTTGCAAGACTTTCAAGAAACAGCGCCACCACCAAGTGTGAAAACATATCCACTCGTGGCCTTTATCTCGTCAGCATCAGATATCCAATTTGAATCACTATAACCCTCTAGTACCCTCGGATACCCGGTATAGTGTATGCCATAGCTCGCAGTGCCTTTTAGATATCGCATAACTCTCTCAAGAGCATGCCAGTGATCATCTCCTGGATTTGAGACAAATCGACTGAGTTTGCTTACGGCAAAGGCGATGTCAGGTCTCGTGGCACTAGCTAAATACATAAGCGAGCCAATGATTTGAGAGTATCTTAGTTGGTCTCTACCATTTCCTCGATTCTTTTGAAGCAACACACTAGGATCATACGGTGTAGGAGAAAAATTGACGTCGCTATACCCGAAACGACTCAAGATCTTTTCCACATAGTGGGACTGAAGCAGTGTAATCCCACCATCGTCATCTCTCAATAGCTTGATGTTCAGGATGACATCAGCTACTCTCAGATCCTTCATCTCAAAGGAATGAGATAAGAAATCTATGACCTCCTTAATTGCATTAAGGTTGGTTCCGAAAATCAGTATGTCATCAACATACAAAAAAATGATGACTCCCTCACCCCCCACCATGGCGATAGTATACACACTTATCAGCTTCGTTTACAACAAAGCCTGCATCGGTTAAGGTTTTATCAAATTTTTCGTGCCACTGCTTAGGTGCTTGTTTAAGACCATACAAAGACTTCAGTAGCTTGCACACTTTTCTTTCTTGGCCATTTACTACAAAACCATCTGGTTGATCCATATAAATTTCCTCATCCAACTCTCCATTTAGGAAAGCCGTATTAACGTCCATTTGATGAACGAGAAGACCGTGTGAGGCAGCCAGAGAAAGTAGTACTCGAATGGTGGTCAACCTTGCTACAGGTGAGTAAGTGTCAAAGAAGTCTTCACCTTCCTTTCGGGTATAACCCTTGGCCACAAGCCTTGCCTTGTACTTCTCAATAGTACCATCATGCCTTAGTTTCTTCTTGAACACCCATTTACATCCTACAGGTTTGCACCCATAAGGACGATCAGTGATCTCCCATGTTTCATTAGCTAAGATGGAATTCATCTCACTATGAACAACTTCCTTCCAGTAGTCAGCATCAGGAGATGCATAAGCTTCTGAAATGGAAGTGGGAGTGTCATCCACAAGGTACACAATGAAATCATCACCAAAAGACTTTGCAGTCCTTTGTCTCTTGTTCCTTTTAGGAATTTCATTATCATCCTCCTTAGGACTTTCAGAGTGTTCAATTGGAATGGTAGGTTCAGAGAATATAGCAAATTCCTGATTAGATGAACTAGGTATCTCCGGATTTAATGAGTTAGGTTTATACTTCATTGGAAAGATATCCTCAAAGAAAGTCGCATCAATCGACTCCATGATTGTACCGACATGAATGTCAGGTACTTCAGATTTTACTATCAAGAATCTATAACCAATGCTATGAAAAACATAGCCTAGAAAAACACAATCAATGGTTTTTGGTCCAAGCTTGCGCTTCTTGGGGATTGGTACATTAACCTTTGCCAAACAACCCCAAGTACGTAAGTAAGAGAGTTTTAATCTTTTCTTCTCCCATTCTTCGAATGGAGTAATTTCTTTGTTCTTTGTGGGAACTCGGTTTAGGACATGACACGCGGTCAATAGTGCCTCCCCCCACCATTCCTTAGAAAGACCCGATGTGTCTAACATGGCGTTAACCAAATCTGTTAGAGTACGGTTCTTTCGGCTACTCCGTTTGACTGGGGTGAGTAGGGAGGCGTCCTCTCATGAATTATGCCATGTTCCGCACAAAAGGAATCAAACTCGTTGGAAAAATACTCTCCACCACGATCAGACCTAAGCCTCTTAATCTTTCGATCAAGTTGATTTTCTGCCTCAGCTTTATAGATTTTGAAGAAACTCAAAGCCTCATATTTTGATTTCAGAAGATACACATGACAATATTTCGTAGAGTCATCGATCAAAGTCATGAAATATTTCTTTCCACCTTTTGTCAACACACCATTCATCTCACAAAGATCAGAATGTATGAGCTCTAGTGGTGTTAAATTTCTCATTTCTGCAGTCGTATGTGACTTGCGAGGTTGTTTAGCTTGCACGCAGACTTGGCACTTAGATCCCTTAACAGTTGAGAAATCAGGGATTAAATTCATTTTGGCTAGCCGCGTCATACAACCAAAATTAATATGACAAAGACGAGAGTGCCAGACATTTGATTCAAAATTCGTGTAAATATGATTAACAACTTTATTACAAATGTCTGACAGAGATAAGCGGAACAAGCCTCCGCATTCATAGCCTTTACCAACAAAGGTTCCATACTTCGAAATTACAAATTTATTGGACTCGAATACAATCTTGTAGCCATCTCGACACAGAAGAGATCCGCTAACAAGATTTTTATTTATTGAGGGAACATGATGCACGTTCTTCAGGCGCACGGTCTTTCCCGATGTGAACTACAGATCGACCGTACCAACACCATGAACAGAAGCATGCGAGGCGTTCCCCATCAGCACGGTTTGAGTCCCTCTGACCTGATATGAAGAAAACATGGAAATATCAGAACAGACATGTACATTAGCGCCCGTTTCAATCCACCAATCAGGAGAATGACATAATGAAAGAACAGTAGGTAATATACCATACCCAACATCTTTCATCTCAACGTCGCTCATGACAACATTAGCAGCCTTGCTGCTCTTCCCATGCTGGCGCTTGTCAAAGCGGTTGGGACAAGCAGGAGCCCAATGATTAGGATCACCGCACACATGACAAGCACCTTTCCTCTTATCAGTCTTCTTCTTGAAGCTGGTGGACTGTGAGACCTTGTTCTTTCCATCGAACTTTCCTTTGTCATCAAACTTGCCTTTGTTCTTGAACTTGTGAGGCTGGAAGTTCCTTTTCTCTACCAGGTTGGCATTAGAACCTCCCTCGATACCTCGAGCACGTGTGTCTTTTGCTCTCGCTTTCTCTTCCACATCAAGAGTCCCAATGAGATCCGTCACGGAGAACTCTTGTCTCTTGTGCTTCAGAGAAGTAGCAAAATTCCTCCATGACTGAGGAAGTTTGGCAATGATGCCTCCGGCAACAAACTTGTCCGGTAACACACAAGTGAAGTGCTCAAGCTCCCTGGCAAGTGACTGTATCTCATGAGCCTGCTCCATAATGGAGCGGTCATCAACCATCTTATAGTCATAGAATTGTTTCATGACACACAGTTCATTGCCAGCATCGGAGACTCCAAATTTTCTCTCAAGCGCATCCCACATATCTTTGCCATTGCTAAATGACAGATATGAATCGACAATATTGTCACCAAGGATGCTGATCAAGGCAGCCTTGAAAGTGGTATCAAGTTTTTGGAACGCCTCTTCCTGAGCGGGATTAAGGTTCCCCTCAGGTGCACCATAGATGGCGTTATAGCAGCTCATGGTCTGAAACCAGAGCACTGCTCTCGCACGCCATCGTTTGTAATTCACACCTTCAAACACAGGTGGCTTCATGAAGGGTTTCGCGGCATAGTAAATCAAAATTTTCCACGGATGCGAACAGAGGGAAGCCAAGATCTAATCTAGGAGATGCAAAAAAGGAGAGAGATTGGATTAGATCTTCATACCCTTGAAGATTCGCACAGCGGAACGTTCATCGGAACGTGGGTGATGTAGTCGTACTCGCTTCTCCTCCTCGTGATCCGATCCGATCTAGCACCACAAGTGGCGATGCCTCCGTGAGATGCACACGTGCAGCACCTCGACGTCTCCTCCTTCCTTGGTCCAGCAAGTATGGTGGAGAGATGGGTTGGATCTACAACGCGACGGCGTGGTGCAATTGGTGGAGAGTTTCTGCAGCAGGGCTTCGCCTACACGCAGTCGGGAGGGAGAGAGAGAGGAGGGCAGCATGGCGGCTAGGGTTGAGGAGGAGGTGTGTGGGGGGGGGGGTGGTGCGCCCCAGCCCTCTATACATAGAGGGGTGGGCGCCTGCCCTAACCCCTCCCCCAAGCCCTAGGCCGGCGGCCAAAGGAGGGAGGAGTGGGGGGCAAGGAAACCCCCCCCCTTCTAGAAGGTCCAAACTAGGGTTTCCCCTTGTTTGGCCGGCTGGGCCCTATGGGGCCTTGTTCCCCTGGCCCAATGCGGCCAGGGCACTCCCTCATAGGCCCATGCCCCCTCCCGGAAGGTGGGACCACGTTGGCCCCCTTCCGGAAGGTTCTAGAAGCTTCCGGTACAATACCGATTAACCCGAAACAACTCCGAACTCCAAAAACTGCACTGCCTTATATGAATCTTATTCTCCGGACCATTCCGGAACCTCTCGTGATGTCTCGGATCCCATCCGACTCCGAACAAAAACTCATAAACCAATTATCCAATCTATCCTAGCGTCGAGACACGTTAAGTGTGTGACCCTTCGGGTTCGAGAATATGCGGACATGATCTTCTATCAATAATCAACAGCGGGGTCTGGAAACCCATATTGACTCCCACACATTCATCGATGATCATATCGGATGAACCACAATGCCAGGATTCAATCAATCCCATATATATATATTCCCTTCGTCTCGCGATATTTTACTTACCCGAGATTTGATCGTTGGTACCGTCATACCTAGTTCAATCTCGTTCACAGCAAGTACTTTACTCGTTCCGTAATCCGATATCACTTTGTGATTAACTCCTTAACCACATGCTTGCAAGCGGTGTTGATATCGATTACCGAGTGGGCCCGAAGTATATCTCTTCGACTTGAGAGGACAAATCCCATCTCTATACATACAACCCAACATATACTTTCCGATCACCTGAGAGACACCTTTATGATCACCCTCTCATAGGATGACGTTTGATGACCTCAAAGCTTTCTTCCGATACCAGTGAGTTGTATTATCTCATGGTCTAAGGAATACAATATTTGACATAAGAAAAGCTTCGCAAAGATGAACACGATGACACGATCTAATTCCTTTGCTTAGTTTGGGTTTGTCCATCACATCATTCTCCTAATGATATGATCTCATTATTAATCGACAACTCATGTCCATGGTTAGGAAACCTTAACCATCATTAATCAATGAGCTAGTCCATAGAGGCGTACTAGGGACACGGTGTTGTTCACAAACCACACAAGTATTAAAGTTTCCGCTTAATACAATTGTAGCATGGAATATAAACATTATCATGAACAAGAATTATAATAATAACATCTTTATTATTGCCTCTAGGGCATAATTCCAACAGTCTCACACTTGCACTAGAGTCAATAATCTAGTTTACGTTTGGCAACAATCTCACACCCATGGCATTGAGGTGCTGATCATGTTTTACACGTGGAAGAGGTTTAGTCAATGGATCTGCGACATTCAGATCTGTATGTACTTTACTAATCTTCAGATCTCCATCTGCTATATAATATAGGATTATATGAAACTTGCGGTTGATATGCTTGGTCTTTGGATGATATCTTGGTTCCTTAGCAAGTGCTATGGCGCCAGTGTTGTCACACAATATCTCCAGTGGGTCCAATGCACTTGGAACCACGCCAAGCTCAGTGATGAAGTTCCTGATCCAAACTCCTTCACTTGACGCTTCTGCAGCAGCCATGTATTCCGCTTCTACTGTAGATCCCGCGATCACGCTTTGCTTGCAGCTTCTCCAGCTCACAGCTCCTCCATTCAAAATATACACGTATCGAGATTTAGAATCATCCTTGTCGGTGTCGAAACTAGCGTCGACGTAACCTTTTACGACGAGCTGTTCATCACCCCCATAGACTAAGAACATTTCTTTAGTCCTATTTAGGTACTTTAGGATGTTATTCACGGCTGTCCAGTGTTCCACTCCTGGATCACTTTGATATCTGCTCGTCAAACTAAGAGCATTGGACACATCCGGTCTAGTACACAGCATGTCATACATGATAGAACCTATGGCCGAGGCATAAGGCACTTTGCTCATAGCTTCCCTATCATTTGCCGTAGCTGGACACTGATCCTTGCTCAATATCTTACCTGACAACATAGGCACTGAACCTTTCTTTGCCTTATCCATTCTGAACCTTTTCAGAACTTTATCTAGGTATGTACTCTGGCTTAAAGCTATCGGGCGTCTTTGTCTATCTCTATAGATTTTGATGCCCAATATATAAGCAGCTTCACCTAGGTCTTTCATTGAAAAACACTTGCTCAAATAACTCTTCACATCGTTAAGCATGTTAATGTCATTTCCAATAATCAATATGTCATCCACATATAGTACCAGAAATGTCACCGATCTCCCACTCACTTTCTTGTAGATACAAGCTTCGTAGCAATTTGGAACAAATCCAAAGCTCTTGATCACTTGATCAAAACGAAGGTTCCAACTCCGAGATGCTTGCTTCAGTCCATAAATGGAACGCTGAAGTTTGCATACTTTATGAGCATCCTTAGGATCGACAAAACCTTCGGGTTGCATCATATACAACTCTTCATCAATGTTGCCATTGAGGAACGCAGTCTTGACATCCATCTGCCATATTTCATAATCATGAAACGCAGCAATTGCTAATAAAATCCGAATGGACTTAAACATTGCTACGGGAGAGAAAGTCGCATCGTAGTCAACACCTTGAACTTGTCGAAAACCTTTCGCGACAAGCCGTGCTTTATAGATGGTAACATTACCATCCGCGTCCGTTTTCTTCTTGAAGATCCATTTGCACTCAACGGCCTTTCGGTCGCTAGGAGGGTCCACCAAAGTCCATACTTGGTTTTCGCTCATGGATCCCAATTCGGATTTCATGGCTTCTAGCCATTTCTCAGAGTCTGGGCTCATCATCGCTTCCTCATAGTTCGTAGGTTCACTGTCTTCTACTAACAAGACAGTCAAGACAGGGTTGCCGTACCACTCAGGAGGGGCACGCGACCTTGTCGACCTGCGACGTTCAGTAGCAGCATCGTCCGAAGCTTCATGATCCTTGTCATTAGCTTCCTCTATTGTTGGTGCAGGCGGCACTGGAACAATTTCAGGTGCTGCGCTACTCTCCAATTCAAGAGAAGGTCCAACAACCTCGTCTAGCTCTACTTTCCTCCCACTCACTTCTTTCGAGAGAAACTCCTTCTCAAGAAAGGAACCGTTCTTTGCGACAAACAATTTGCCTTCGGTTCTGTGATAGAAGGTATACCCAATAGTTTCCTTAGGGTATCCTATGAAGACGCATTTCTCCGCTTTGGGTTCGAGCTTGTCCGGCATCAACTTCTTGATGTAAGCTTCACATCCCCAAACTTTGAGAAACGACAACTTAGGTTTAGCACCAAACCACAGTTCATACGGTGTCGTCTCAACGGATTTAGATGGTGCCCTATTTAAAGTGAATGCAGCGGTTTCTAATGCATAACCCCAAAATGATAACGGCAAATCAGTAAGAGACATCATCGATCGGACCATATCTAATAGGGTTCGATTCCGGCGTTCAGACACACCATTGCGCTGTGGTGTTCCGGGTGGCGTGAGTTGCAAAACGATTCCGCTTGCTTTAAGATGCGTGAGAAAATCATAACTCAAATATTCACCTCCACGATCGGATCGTAGAAACTTAATCTTTCTGTTACGATGGTTCTCCACTTCATTCTAAAATTCTTTGAACTTTTCAAATGTTTCAGATTTATGTTTCATTAAATAAATATACCCATATCTACTTAAGTCATCGGTAAAAGTGAGAAAATAGCGATATCCACCGCGCGTCGAAACACTCATCGGTCCGCATACATCGGTATGTATGATTTCCAACAAGTCCGTTGCTCGCTCCATCATACCGGAGAACGGGGTTTTGATCATCTTGCCCATGAGGCATGGTTCGCATGTGTCAAATGATTCAAAATCAAGAGACTCCAAAAGTCCATCAGAATGGAGTTTCTTCATGCGCTTTACACCAATATGACCTAGACGATAATGCCACAAAATAAGTAGTATTATCACTATCTACTTTGCATCTCTTAGCCTCAATGTTATGGATGTGTGTTTCATCCCTTTCGAGATTTAGAAGAAATAAACCATTCACAATAGGTGCATGACCATAAAAGATGTTACTCATATAAATAGAACAACCATTATTCTCCGATTTAAATGAATAACCTTCTTGCAATAAACAAGATCCAGAAATAATGTTCATGCTCAACGCCGGCACATAATAACACTTATTAAGGTTTAAAACTAATCCCGAAGGTAAAACTAAGGAGAGCGTGCCGACGGCCATCATACCAACTCTTGATCCGTTGTCAACGCGCATCGTCACCTCATCCCTCGCAAGTCGCCGCCTATTCCATAGCTCATGTTTCGAGTTACAAATATTAGCAATTGAACCAGTATCAAATACCCAGGCACTACAACGAGGGCCAGTAAGGAAAACATCAATAACATGTATATCAAATATACCTTTGATGGTGCCAGCCTTCTTGTCCGCTAAGTACTTCGGACAGTTGCGCTTCCAGTGACCCTTGTCCTTGCAATAGAAGAACTCAGTGTCCGGCTTAGGACCAGACCTGAGCTTCTTCTCAGCAGGGTCAACGCGCTTGCCGCCGCCTTTCTTGAAGGGCTTCTTTGCACCCTTACCTTTCTTGAAGGTGGGGGGCTTGTTGACCATCAACACATGATTATCCTTTTTGATGTCCACCTCCGCAGCCTTCAGCTTTGCGAAGAGCTCGGTGATCGTATCAGTGGAACCAATCTGATTGTGAGTCACTACAAAACTTTTGTAGCTGGGAGGGAGTGATTGCAGAACCCTGTCAATCTTGAGATCCTCTGGAATCTTGCAGTCCAGTTGCTCAAGGCGTTGAGTGTAGCCCGACATCTTAATGGCGTGCACACTAACGGAACTCCCTTCCTCCATCTTGCAGTTAAAGAACTTCTCAGAGATCTCATATCTCTCAGAACGGGCCTGAGTCTGAAACATGATTTTCAGCTCCTCGAGAATCTCAAAGGGCCCGGGATAGTCTTCAAAACGATTTTGAAGGTCCGATTCCATAGCAAACAACATGGTGCTCTTAATCACACCATAATCATCTTTGCGCGACTGATAGACAGCTTTCTCATCAGCTGGCGCAGTAGCAGCAGGGGCGTCACCTAACGCATTCTCAAGGACATAGTCCTTTTGACCGCCAGAGAGAATGATTCTCAGATTGCGGAACTAGTTGGTGAAGTTAGACCCATTGTTTTTAAGCTTTTCCTTCTCAGCAAAAACGTTGAAGTTGAAGTTGGACTTAGCCATTTGATCTACAATATTTGCAAGTACAAATTAGACTATGTTCATGATAACTAGTTCAACTTTTAATCAAATTACTAGATGAACTCCCACTAAATTCAACATCCCTCAAGTTGTTTAGTGAACACGATCCAAATTCACCACACCTAATCCGATCTTCACGAGAAGAGATGTGGTTTCAATGGTGGACAACGAAGTGTCGATCATATCATTCATATGACTCATGCTTAACCTTTCGGTTCATGTGTTCCGAGGCCATGTCTGTACATGCTAGGCTCGTCAAGTTAGACCCAAGTATTTCCGCGTGTGCAAAACTGGCTTGCACCCGTTGTATGTGATCGTAGAGTCTATAGCACCAGATCATCACGTGATGCTTGGACACGACGAACTTTCGCAACGGTGCATACTTGGGGAGAACACAGTTTTTATCTTGATCTTTAAGTGAGGAATCATCTTATAATGCTACCGTCGCGATCTAAGCATAATAAGATACATAAAAGGATAAACATCACATGCATATAACTTTATGTGACATGGTATAGCCAATCTTCGCGCAATGATCTCCATCTTGTGCGTGCCGGCATGATCTCCATCACTCCACCATGATTGCCTCCACCACGAATAGCAACTACAACTATTGCTAACTACTTAGCGATAAAGTGAAACTATTACATGGCGTATAAGAAGTTGACACACAGGTCATACACAATTATAAAGACAACCATATGGCTCCTGCCGGTTGTGTACTCATCGACATGCAAGTCGTGAAACATTACAAAACATGATTATCGCATACATTATACACATCACATCTTGGGCCATACCATATCACAGAAAACACTCCCTGCAAAAACAAGTTAGACGCCTCTACTTTGTTGTTGCATGTTTTACGTGGCTTATGGGAGTAGCATGCTAAGAACGATTCTTACCTACGGAAAGCCACAACGGTGATATTATGGTTGCCAAACTCCGGTGTTAATCCCATGACAACTATAGTGAGAGAAACTGGCATCCACCAGCCGCATGTGTGGAACAAGCCACACGTCAAGTGCGGAGCCGGTCTCGCGAACAACGTCGTGTAAGGTTGGCCTGGACCGCTTCAATCTCACTATCCAGTGTCATAAGAAGAACACAAACAAGAGGCTTGCAACAGAAAACATCAACGCCCGCAACAACCATGTTGCGTTCTACTCGTGAAACACATCTACGCATAGATCTAGCTCTGATACCACTGAAGGGTTTCTCGGCATAGTAAATCAAAATTTTCTACGGATGCGAACAGAGGGAAGCCAAGATCTAATCTAGGAGATGCAAACAACGAGAGAGATTGGATTAGATCTTCATACCCTTGAAGATTCGCACAGCGGAACGTTCGTCGGAACGTGGGTGATGTAGTGGTACTCGCTTCTCCTCCTCGCGATCCGATCCGATCTAGAACCACAAGTGGCGATGCCTCCGTGAGATGCACACGTGTAGCACCTCGACGTCTCCTCCTTCCTTGGTCCAGAAAGTATGGTGGAGAGATGGGTTGGATCTACAACGCGACGGCGCGGTGCAATTGGTGGAGAGTTTCTGCAGCAGGGCTTCGCCTACACGCAGTCGGGAGGGAGAGAGAGAGGAGGGAAGCAGGGCGGCTAGGGTTGAGGAGGAGGTGTGAGGGGGTGCGCCCCAGCCCTCTATATATAGAGGGGTGGGCGCCTGCCCTAACCCCTCCCCCAAGCCCTAGGCCGGCGGCCAAAGGAGGGAGGAGTGGGGGCAAGGAACCCCCCCCCTCCCTTCTAGAAGGTCCAAACGAGGGTTTCCCCTTGTTTGGCCGGTTGGGCCCTATGGGGCCTTGTGCCCCTGACCCAATGCAGCCAGGGCACTCCCTCATAGGCCCATGCCCCCTCCCGGAAGGTGGGACACGTTGGCCCCCTTCGGGAAGGTTCTAGAAGCTTCCGGTACAATACCGATTAACCCGGAACAATTCCGAACTCCAAAAACTGCACTGCCTTATATGAATCTTATTCTCCGGACCATTCCGGAACCTCTCGTGATGTCTCGGATCCCATCCGAGACTCCGAACAAAAAATCATAAACCAATTCCAATCTATCCTAGCGTCGAGACACGTTAAGTGTGTGACCCTTCGGGTTCGAGAATATGCGGACATGATCTTCTATCAATAATCAACAGCGGGGTCTGGAAACCCATATTGACTCCCACACATTCATAGATGATCATATCGGATGAACCACGATGCCAGGATTCAATCAATTCCATATATATATTCCCTTCGTCTCGCGATATTTTACTTACCCGAGATTTGATCGTTGGTACCGTCATACCTAGTTCAATCTCGTTCACAGCAAGTACTTTACTCGTTCTGTAGGGTTCGGAGCATAGAAAACAAAAAATTTCCTACGATGTGAACTATATACCAAGATCTATCTACTAGATACAAACAACGGGCGGATGTATATCCATAGAGAACATACCCTTGAAGACCGACAAAGCTTAACGAGTTCAACTCGTGGTTGATGTAGACGATCTCTTGCCGATCTCAAGATCGAGAGGAAGTCCTAGCGCCGCAAATCAGCAGCGCATCCGTGCTCGCACACACGTTCGAGGCACCGAGCAACCTCCGCCTCCTCGCTCCAGCGATGCAGCGGAAGCACAACTCTTTATTGCCGAATAGCCACCGGGAACATGTATCTCGCTAGTCCGAGACCATGGGGGATAAATTCTAGAGGGGGAGAGAGATCCTTCACGAGGAGGTGTGAGAGACAAGTGAGGAGGGGGGCTCCTTTTATAGGAGGAGGGGGAACCCCAAGGGGGTGGCCGGCGCATGGGGGCTGCCCCCTTGCCCTCCCCTCTTCATGTGGGTGGACACTCCACTCACAAATCTCCTTTAAACTCCCTCCACTCAAAAGTCCGCTCAAATTCCCATTAAATTTCCACCAAATTTAATGCAATCTCTCATTAAATAAAACTCTTTTATTTTATTCAGAATTTTTTCAATTAATTTAATGACAAACATTCACAAATAACCCCTTGCTAGAATTCTATTTCACATGCATAACCACTTTATGCAATTTCACCCGAAAACCTGTTTCGGTATCTAGTGAAATAAATTCCTGCGCTTGTTCATTCTTTCGGCATGAAACATTTGCTCCAATTGGATGTCGGTGTCTCTTAAGTGTGTCACCCTACGGTTCGTGAATAATGCGGACATGATCGAGACCCCTCTCGGATCAATAATCAGAAGCGGGATCTGGAGACCCATACTGACTCCCACACATTCAACGATGACTTTCTTGTGATCGTCGGAACCTTTTACGCTAGTATCTTAATCCCTTTGTTTCACGATATATTACATGTCCGAGATTCGATCATCGGTATCTCCATACCTAGTTTGATCTCGTTACCGACATGCACTCTTTTCTCGTTCCTGTGATATAACATTCTAGTGATCAAATCACTTGCTTGCAAGCTAATCAATGTGATATCACCGAGAGGGCCCAGAGTATATCTATCCGTCATCGGGATGAACAAATTCCACTCTCGATCCATGAGCCTCAACATAACACTTTATTAGTTCTGAATCCATCTTTATAATCACCCTGTTACGGTGTGACGTTTGATGTTATCAAGAAACTCTTCCGGTGTTAGTGATTGACATGATCTCATGGTCTAAGGATTAGGATCACTTCGTAAGTTGTTATAGCAATATAAACTCAATGAATTTGATCGTAATGCTATACTTCGGATGAATGTTCATCACACCATTACACTAATGTTGTGATCCCGTTATTAACAACATCCAATGTCCATGATCAGGAAACCTTGATCATCTTGTTAATCAACGAGCTAGTTTATGAGAGAGGCATAACTAGGAACTTTCTGTTTGTTTATTAAACACACATGTATTAACGTTTCCGTATTAATACAATTATAGCATGCAAAATAAACATCTATCATATACTTGGAATACACATAATAAACACTTTATTATTGCCTCTCAGGGCATATTCCCTTCAGTCTCCCACTTGCACTAGAGACAAAAATATAGTTACATAGTGATAAATCTAACACCCATTGAGTTCTGGTGTTGATCTTGTTTTGCTCTAGGGAGAGTTTTAGTCAATGGATCTGCTACATTGAGATCCGTATGTACTTTACAAATCTTTATATCTCTATCCTTGACATGCTCGCGGATGGAGTGAAACCGGCGCTTAATATGCTTGGAATGCTTGTGAGACCTTGGCTCTTTGGCATTGGCAATGGCACCATTGTTGTCACAATAGATCACCATTAGGTCCAACGCGTTTGCCACCACTCCTAGTTCGGATATGAACTCCTTCATCCAAACTGCTCCTGAGCCGCTTCCGAAGCAGCAACATATTCGGCCTCCGTTGTTGATCCCGCTACCACAGGTTGTTTGGAGCTCCTCCAACTAACCGCTCCGCCATTCATGAGAAATACGTATCCGGATTGAGACTTAGAGTCATCCGGATCGGTGTCAAAGCTAGCGTCGACATAACACTTAGCGACGAGCTCTTCTTCACCTCCGTATACAAGAAACATATCCTTAGTTCTTCGTAAGTACTTAAGGATATTCTTGACCGCTATCCAGTGTTCCGAACCTGGATCCGATTGGTACCTACTAGTCAAACTAATAGCATGTGCCACATCCGGTCTTGTACATAGCATGGCGTACATTATAGAGCCTATGGCTGAAGCATAGGGGACTTTGTCCATTATCTCTCTTTCTTCCGCCGAAGCCGGACTTTGAGTCTTACTCAATGTCTTGCCTTGCAACATAGGTAAGAACCCCTTCTTACTTCCGTCCATTTTAAACTTCTTTAAAATCTTATCAAGGTATGTACATTGCGATAGCCCTATTAGGCGCCTAGATCTATCTCTATAGATCTTTATGCCTAATATGTATGACGCTTCACCTAGGTCCTTCATTGAAAATTTGCTGTTTAGATAACTTTTAACACTGTTTAAAAGATCTATATCATTTCCGATCAATAATATGTCATCCACATATAATATCAGAAATGCCACATTGCTCCCACTCACTTTCTTGTAAATACAAGCTTCTCCATAAGTTTGGACAAATCCAAACTCTTTGATCACCTCATCAAAGCGGAGATTCCAACTTCGTGATGCTTGCTTCAATCCATAGATGGATCGCTGAAGCTTGCACACCTTGTTAGCATCCTTAGGATCGACAAAACCCTTTGGTTGTATCATATACAACTCTTCTTCAATATTACCATTGAGAAACGCGGTTTTGACATCCATCTGCCATATCTCATAATCAAAATATGCAGCAATTGCTAACATAATCCTAACTGACTTTAGCATCGCTACGGAAGAGAAAGTCTCATCGTAGTCAACTCCTTGAATTTGTCGAAACCCCTTTGCGACAAGTCGAGCTTTATAGACGGTCACATTACCATCAACATCAGTTTTCCTTTTGAAAATCCATTTGTTCTCCACGGCCTTTCGGTCGTGAGGTAATTCCACCAAGTTCCAAACTTGATTTTCATACATAGATTCCATCTCGGATTTCATGGCTTATAACCATTTGTTGGAATCCGGGCTCATCATCGCTTCTTCATATGTCGCAGGGTCATCATTTTCATCAACCATGAAATTCATGACAGGATTTCCGTACAGCTCGGGAGCTGCACGCGTCCTGTTTGACCTGCGAGGTTCGGTAGTACTCTCTTTCGGAGTTTCATGATCATTATCATTAGTTCCCTCTTCAACAGGTGGAGCCAACTCCGGAACAACTTCCGGCGCTGCGCTACTCGCCATACTTTGAAGAGAAGGTTCCACAACCACTTCGAGTTCTACCTTCCGACTACTCACACCTTTTGCGAGAAACTCTTTCTCTAGAAAGGATCCATTCTTGGCAACAAAAACCTTGCCCTCGGATCTGTGATAGAAGGAATACCCAATAGTTTCTTTAGGGTATCCTATGAAGACGCATTTTTCCGCTTTGGGTTCGAGTTTATCCGGTTGAAGTTTCTTCACATAAACATCGCATCCCCAAACTTTAAGAAATGACAGCTTAGGTTTGTTTCCAAACCACAATTCATACGGTGTCTTTTCAACGGATTTAGATGGTGCCCGATTTAAAGTGAATGCAGCAGTTTCTAGTGCATAACCCCAAAATGACAACGGCAAGTCCGTCAGAGACATCATAGATCGAACCATATCTAATAAAGTACGATTACGACGTTCCGACACACCATTTCGCTGTGATGTTCCGGCAGGTGTGAGTCGTGAAACAATTCCACACTGTTTCATGTGAGTGCTAAACTCGTAACTTAGATACTCACCTCCACGGTCGGACCGTAGAAATTTGATCTTTCTATTACGATGATTTTCCACTTCATTCTGAAATTCCTTGAACTTTTCAAAGGTTTCAGACTTGTGTTTCATCAAGTAGATATAACCGTATCTACTCAAATCATCCGTGAAAGTAACAAAATAACGATATTCACCTCGCGCTGACACACTCATTGGACCACATACATCAGAATGTATGATTTCCAATAAATCTGTCGCCCGTTCCATTGAACCGGAAAACGGCGTTCTAGTCATCTTGCCCATAAGGCATGGCTCACATGTATCAAATGATTCATAATCAAGTGATTCCAAAAGTCCATCCGAATGGAGCTTCTTCATGCGTTTAACGCCAATATGACCTAGACGGCAGTGCCACATATATGCGGATATATCATCATTAAGTTTAATCCTTTTAGCATCAACATTATGAATATGTGTAACATTATCATCGAGATCTAATAGAAATAAACCATTCATCATCGGTGCATGACCATAAAAGATTTCATTCATATAAATAGAACAACCATTGTTCTTGGATTTAAATGAATAACCACTTCGCATCAAACACGATCCAGATACAATGTTCATGCTCAGTGCAGGCACCAGATAACATTTATTCAAGTTTATAACTAATCCCGACGGCAAGTGGAGAGGCAGCATTCCGACGGCGATCACATCAACGCTTGATCCATTGCCGACACGCATCTTGACCTCACCCCTTGCTAGCGGTCGCTTGTTCCGCAGCCCCTGATTCGAGTTACAAATATTAGCAACTGAACCGGTATCAAATACCCAGGTGCTACTGCGAGCACTAGTCAAGTACACATCAATAACATGTATATCATATATACCTTTGTTTGCCTTGCCGGCCTTCTTGTCTGCCAGATACTTGGGGCAGTTGCGCTTCCAGTGGCCAGTCCCCTTACAATAGTAGCACTCGGAATCAGACTTAGGTCCAACTCGGGGTTTCTTTTCAGGCGTGGCAACAGGCTTGCCGCCCTTACTTCCCTTCCGTTTTCCCTTCTTGTCTTTCTTGAAACCAGTGTTCCTATTGATCATCAACACTTGATGTTCCTTTTTGATCTCCACTTCTGTAGTTTTAAGCATTGACAGAAGCTCGGGGAGAGACTTCTTCATGCCTTGCATATTATAGTTCATCACGAAGCTCTTATAGCTAGGTGGCAGAGACTGCAGAACACGATGGATGCCTAAGTCAATGGGAATTGATATTCCCAAGGACACAAGCTTATCGGCGTAACCCGACATCTTGAGTACATGCTCACTAACGGAGCTGTGCTCTTCCATCATGCAGCTAAAGAACTTTTCTGAAGCGTTGTAGCTCTCTACAGCAGCATGTGTGTCGAAAATCATTTTCAACTCACCCATTGTATCAAATGCATTGCCGTTTTCGAAACGCTTTCGAAGTTCCGGCTCCAGACCATACAATATGCCGCAATGAACTAAGTTGTGGTCCTCCTGACGAGTCTGATAGACATTCTTCTCCTCGTCAGGGGCATCATCAAAAGGTGGGGGGCCTAACGGCGCTTCTAGCACATATTGCTTTTGTGCAGCAGAGAGGAGAATCCTCAAATTCATGGCCTATTCGGTAAAGTTGCTACCGTTCGTTGCTAGTTTCTCTTTCTCCATGAACACATTGAAATTAAAAGCAGGTGGTGCCATCTACAACAGAATTTGTAAAGTTTAGACTAAGTGTATGATAGATTGAGTTCAAATAATCCATATTATGAATGAACTCCCACTCAAAAACGACATCCCTCGTGCCTTTTTGGTGATTACATGAACCAAATCCACTATACCAAGTCCGATCATCACGTGAGTCGGTATAGCTTCAAAGGCGAGCATCAAATGGCATCATATCAACTATATGACTCATTCTTAACCTTTCGGTCCGTGTTCCGAGGCCATGTCTGTACATGCTAGGCTCTCCAAGTTAGAACCTTAGTATTCGCGTGTGTAACTGTTTTACACCCGAAATATGGTCGTGGATCCAAGAACACCCGATCATCACGTGATGTCTTGGAGCGACGAAAACATAATCGGTGCATACTAAAGGAAGAACACATTCTTATCTTGATATTTAAATGAGGGATCATCTTATTATGCTAACAAAGCGCTAAACAAGCAATATAAGATGCTATCAAACATCATATGTTTATTAGTGAAATTATATGGTTCCCGCAGATGATCTCTATCATGTGCATCGTGGTATGATCACTATCATACCTATATGTGTAAATCCAAGGTCTATGGATTTTACACGCTATGTGTGTTGTAAGAGTATCATCTCATACTTCTACTTACAACACTACCATATCATAACACTAGCCCAGCAACAATCTAAACTAGACGCCTCTAATTTATCCATTGCAAGTTTTACGTGGCTTAGGGCTTTCGAGATAGAACCGTTCTTACCTACGAACATGAACCACAACGAGGATAATCAAATTGTTGACAACTCGCTTGCAAAATAGATATTGACTATAGTAGGAGAGACAGACACCCGCTAGCCACTTATGCAAACTAGTTGCATGTCAAGCGTGGAACAGGTCTCATGTGCGAGGACATGTAAAGTTTGTCTGGGCCGCTTCATCCCACTATGCCACCAATATCCAAAATTACAACAAAGGAGCAACAACATGATCATCATCGCCCACATACTCATATGTGTACTACCCGTGTAAAGTATTTACGCATAGATCCGGCTCTGATACCACTGTAGGGTTCGCAGCATAGAAAACAAAAATTTTCCTACGATGTGAACTATATACCAAGATCTATCTACTAGATACAAACAACGGGCGGATGTATATCCATAGAGAACATACCCTTGAAGACCGACAAAGCTTAACGAGTTCAACCCGTGGTTGATGTAGACGATCTCTTGCCGATCTCAAGATCGAGAGGAAGTCCTAGCGCCGCAAATCAGCAGCGCATCCGTGCTCGCACACACGTTCGAGGCACCGAGCAACCTCCGCCTCCTCGCTCCAGCGATGCAGCGTAAGCACAACTCTTTCTTTCCGAATAGCCACCGGGAACATGTATCTCGCTAGTCCGAGACCATGGGGGATAAATTCTAGAGGGGGAGAGAGATCCTTCACGAGGAGGTGTGAGAGACAACTGAGGAGGGGGGCTCCTTTTATAGGAGGAGGGGGGAACCCCAAGGGGGTGGCCGGCGCATGGGGGATGCCCCCTTGCCCTCCCCTCTTCATGTGGGTGGACACTCCACTCACAAATCTCCTTTAAATTCCCTCCACTCAAAAGTCCACTCAAATTCCCATTAAATTTCCACCAAATTTAATGCAAACTCTCATTAAATAAAACTCTTTTATTTTATTCAGAATTTTGTCAATTACTTTAATGACAAACATTCACAAATAACCCCTTGCTAGAATTCTATTTCACATGCATAACCACTTTATGCAATTTCACCCGAAAACCTGTTTCGGTATCTAGTGAAATAAATTCCTGCGCTTGTTCATTCTTTCGGCATGAAACATTTGCTCCAATTGGATGTCGGTGTCTCTTAAGTGTGTCACCCTACGGTTCGTGAATAATGCGGACATGATCTAGACCCCTCTCGGATCAATAATCAGAAGCGGGATCTGGAGACCCATACTGACTCCCACACATTCAACGATGACTTTCTTGTGATCGTCGGAACCTTTTACGCTAGTATCTTAATCCCTTTGTTTCACGATATATTACATGTACGAGATTCGATCATCGGTATCTCCATACCTAGTTTGATCTCGTTACCGACATGCACTCTTTTCTCGTTCCTGTGATATAACATTCTAGTGATCAAATCACTTGCTTGCAAGCTAATCAATGTGATATCACCGAGAGGGCCCAGAGTATATCTATCCGTCATCGGGATGAAAAAATTCCACTCTCGATCCATGAGCCTCAACATAACACTTTATTAGTTCTGAATCCATCTTTATAATCACCCTGTTACGGTGTGACGTTTGATGTTATCAAGAAACTCTTCCAGTGTTAGTGATTGACATGATCTCATGGTCTAAGGATTAGGATCACTTCATAAGTTGTTATAGCAATATAAACTCAATGACTTTGATCGTAATGCTATACTTCGGATGAATGTTCATCACACCATTACACTAATGTTGTGATCCCGTTATTAACAACATCCAATGTCCATGATCAGGAAACCTTGATCATCTTGTTAATCAACGAGCTAGTTTATGAGAGAGGCATAACTATGAACTTTCTGTTTGTTTATTAAACACACATGTATTAACGTTTCCGTATTAATACAATTATAGCATGCAAAATAAACATCTATCATATACTTGGAATACACATAATAAACACTTTATTATTGCCTCTCAGGGCATATTCCCTTCACGTTCCGTAATCCGATATCACTTTGTGATTAACTCCTTAACCACATGCTTGCAAGCGGTGTTGATATCGATTACCGAGTGGGCCCGAAGTATATCTCTTTGACTTGGGAGGGACAAATCCCATCTCGATACATACAACCCAACAGATACTTTCCGATCACCTGAGAGACATCTTTATGATCACCCTCTCATGGGATGACGTTTGATGACCTCAAAGATTTCTTCCGATACCAGGGAGTTGTATTATCTCATGGTCTAAGGAATACAATATTTGACATAAGAAAAGCTTCGCAAAGATAAACACGATGACACGATCTAATTGCTTCGCTTAGTTTGGGTCTGTCCATCACATCATTCTCCTAATGATATGATCTCATTATTAATCGACAACTCATGTCCATGGTTAGGAAACCTTAACCATCATTAATCAATGAGCTAGTCCATAGAGGCGTACTAGGGACACGGTGTTGTTCACAAACCACACAAGTATTAAAGTTTCCGCTTAATACAATTTTAGCATGGAATATAAACATTATCATGAACAAGAATTATAATAATAACATCTTTATTATTGCCTCTAGGGCATAATTCCAACACTTCATAGAAGCAACAAAGCCACTTGGGGAAAATTGCCTGAAATAAGGTTTTTGGATTGTTGAATAATAGAGCAATTTACCGAGCGAATTATCCATAATAAACGCTAGATAAAACATGATTAGAATAATAGGCAATATACTAATCATGTGAAATAGCGAATACATATTAAGGCATATAACCAAACAAACTGCAAGGCATAAAACTTTGGATATGATCAGAACAAGATTGAGACAGAAGATATACACGGCAGTAGCAGAAGTGGAACCGCCGGCGTTAGAACCGTCGTTGACCATGTCGTCGAGGAAGAGGGTGCTGATGTCGGGGAAGAAGTCCTCGTCGGGGAAGACGTCGCTATCTGTGAGGGAGTCCGTGACGAAGCCAGTAGTCGCCCTGATAGCGCTCCCCAAAAACCTTATCGCCCTTCTCCCGTACAGGACTCGAAGCAGGGGGTCTCGGAGGCCTACTGTCCCGGCTCGCGGTGCACGCCGCAAGACGGGATGGGGAAGATCTAGGTAGCGCAGTGCTCTGGAACTGGAGGCGCAAATGATGTGTGGCAATATCTGAGAGGAGGCGCGACCTCTCTCTCTTATAGGCACAGAGGGGACTGCGCAGAAGATGAAACGAATGGACGGAAGATGAAGCGAACAGGCGGCAGCCCACCGGACAGCCTCCACTCAATTCGTATTCATTTAACTCGTATTAAAAGTCCACTCAAAGCAAACGTTTCAGCTTCTCTAAATCTGTTCATATACCATTCATGTGTGGCAAAATAAAGCTCGGCTCGGCGAGATTCCCGCAACCCGCAACCCGGCTCGCGGTGCACGCCGCAAGACGGGATGGGGAAGATCTAGGTAGCGCAGTGCTCTGGAACTGGAGGCGCAAAGGATGTGTGGCAACATCTGAGAGGAGGCGCGACCTCTCTCTCTTATAGGCACAGAAGGGAAGGTAGACAGACTGCGCAGAAGATGAACGAATGGACGGAAGATGAAGGGAATAGGCGGCAGTCCACCGGACAGCCTTCACTCAATTCGTATTCATTTAACTCGTATTAAAAGTCCACTCAAAACAAACGTTTCAGCTTCTGTACATCTGTTCATATACCATTTATGCGTGGCAAAATAAAACTCGGCTCGGCGAGATTTCCGCAACCCGCAACCCGCGGCGCGCGCGCGTCGTGACGAGGCGAGCGAGGAGGAGCGCCCGTGTGGAACTCTCTGCTTCTCCTTCTCATCCTTTTACCAAGTAGTAGGAGAGCTCACCTTATAAGCTGGTCCAACTTTCACTCAACTAGCAATGTGGGACTAAACATTTGTCCCAGCTCTTGCCTTGCATGAATGAGCCAAATGGGTCTTTAGGATTTCAGGAATTTATTGACATATAATAAATGGACTGAGCCTATTTTAGGCAAAAATTCCAACATCGTCTCTGACCATGTCGATGCTAGCATGCCAAGCGTCCATTCTGACTTGACAAACATAACCGCTGCTTCATTGAGACGCACGGCTTATCTATGTGTTTGTTGTTGGTAACGCACCGACATCCACTCAGCCTTTACAACCCTAAACATTGCTTCTTGAGACGCATGACCCGTCTATGTGTCCCGACATACCGAACATCCACTCTGACACTCCATAACCCTACCAAGCGATGCATCCATAAAAAGTCTAAGCTTGCTCAGTTTATCACACCACATGATTCAGAAACATGGCATCTTTGGTAGTAATGTAATATCACAAAAAATCTGAAACGGCCTACACTGGGTCGTCCACACATATATATAGATGCAAGTGTCTATTACAATACCGAGAAACCAAGTTAAGATAGCCATGTTCCTCTAGAAACTAAACAAGGAAAATAGCAACAGATTAATCTAACCAAACTATATATAATAAGATAGAAAAGAGAAAAGAAGAAGTCGTGCTCAGGTGGACGTTGGCTGCCCAAAAAGGAAATAGGAGGCGACCAAGCGTGCGTTGTGCGCGCGATCGGGAAGAATGGTGGCCACGGTCATCCGGAAAGAAGCATGTTCATCTTGTCGCGATGGCGCTTCCTCGGTAGAGAACACTTTGTACCGTGGGGAAGAACCGAAGATCAAAAATTATGTGGTAATTTGTGAGCAAGCAACACGAATAAAGCTTAATATTTGTTTTATATGTGCGGAGAAAAAACATGAACAGGACACCACACATTTACAAGAAGTTGTGGTCTGCATTCGTGGAGCATGAACCACACTCGTTCATGATGAGAAGCTAGCTCTGGCTATATGTGCTTGAATCAAATGACCAGTGAGGAGGAACCAAACGACTCCTCCTTCATTTCTTAGTTTGAACCTGTAATCTGAGACCGACGAGTTTCATCACTTCCTGCTCCCTGCTTCGAACCAGAAGTTCTGTGAAACTAGGTCGAGATCCGCTTCTCGAGGATTGTCTCTGCCCCTGTAGCCAAGCAGACACCGACTGATTAGTCACGCATGATAAACAACAGAGGGCACAGTACGTAGTATCTGATTCGGGAATACATCACGGTGAAGAGTTGTCTTACTACCATGTCTTGACGTTTCTTGTCTTGACCAGCGGCGCTATAAAAACGAGTTTGAGGACGCTGAAAGCCGAAACGATGCTTTCTCTGGTAGCAGTCGATCGTAGACAGACTACTCTCTCGCTCGCCTTTTATCTTGATGGACGGTAGGCAGCCGTATGTCCGATCCGAGTCCGTAAGGATCTCCTTTTCGATCGAGTTTCTCCTCCCGGGTTTGTCGCTGCTCTACACCGACTCGTGTACCATTTGTACTTGTTAGGGACGGCCGTCGGCGTAGATGACGGTGCCGAGGGTAGTCGTCGACGTAGCGTGGCCGTCGGCGTAGTAGAGAGGGTTGTGTCGACGATGGCCCTCGGTGTAGCCCCAATTTATCCTCAGTTTAGACACGGCGATGGAAACGGCGTTAGGCAGACAGGCTATGCCGACGGCCAGGCTGTCGGCATAGCTCTTTGAAAAAATTTGTTTGGTCTGTGCCGACGGCTAGCGTAGGTCTCCAGATTTTTTTCCGATTATCTCATTATTTTTTAAAAAATCATAACTAAATCATTTTAATTTAGAAAAATACAAATAATATATTAAAATTTGAAGAAAAATAAGATCTATCTATCTACACTCAAATATTACACATTCATAAAAAAATGAAACATAAAACATTATATATAGTTTAAAACGGGCATTATAAATTCAAAAACGATTCGAACAACGTGAAACCTTCGCGTAGTGTCATATTATTTGACATAGTTACAAGGAAAAATATCAAACTTGGTATATTGATTATGTCTCAAAAAACCTTCACAAAATGACCTATCCCGCTAGAGTTTCTTGGCTTTCGTGTCAAATGACCAATGTTATGGCTAAAATGAAGGCATAGTTTATGATAATGTGTCCATATTGTGCATAAGTGTGCATCATGGGATGGCGAACAATGTTTTAGGAGGAAGTTTTCCTTTTCGTCGCACCAAAAAACCGTTTTCCATTTTCCGAGTACAAAAAACAGACGGTTTTGTGAAGCAACCACCAAATGACTAATTTAAAATACTACCGTCACATTTTAAAAAATACTAGACCACCTTACATGGATAATGTCATAACAGAGATTTCTCAAACATTTTCGTCTATCCCTGGTGAAAAAGACAAATTCCTGCCAAATCGGCAGGAAGTGGGTCAGATATAAACTATAGGTACATGATCGGATGCTTATGATTTTTTACAAAAATCATTTTTAGGTTCAAAATATGTTGTTTCATCAAGTTTAGCGAGTCTCAGCCCCAAGCTAAGAATCTTCATGTCCGCCCTTCGACAAAGTTTAACGATAGTTTAAAATGGGCATTATAAATTCAAAAACGATCTAAACAACATGAAACCTTCGTGTGGTGTCATATTATGTGACATATTTAGAAGGAAAAATATCAGACTTAATATATTAATTATGTCTCAAAAAAACTTCACAAAATGATCTATCTCGTTCGAGGTTTCTTGGCTTTCGGGTCAAATGACCAATGTTATGGCTAGAATGAAGGCATATTTTGTGATAATGTATCCATATTATGCATAAGTGTGCATCATGGGATGGCGAACAATTTCTGGAGGAAGTTTTCCTTTTCGTCGTACCAAAAAGCCGTTCTTCATTTTCCGAGTACAAAAAACGGACGGTTTTGTGAAGCAACCACGAAATGGCTAATTCAAAATACTACTGTCACATTTTTCAAAAATACTAGACCACCTTACATGGATAATGTCATAACAGTGGAATCTCAAACATTTCCATCTATCCCTGGTGAAAAAGACAAATTCCTGCCGAATCGGTAGAAAGTGTGTCAGATATGAACTACACGTACATGATCAGATGTTCATGATTTTTTACAAAAATCATTTTTAGGTTCAAAATATGTTGTTTCATCATAGATCCACTTCAAGTTTAGCGAGTCTCAGACCCGAGCTAAGAATCTTCATGCCCGCCCTTCGACAAAGTTTAACGATAGTTTAAAACGGGCATCATAAATTCAAAAACGATCCAAACAATATGAAACCTTCGCGTGGTGTCATATTATGTGACATAGTTAAAAGGAAAAAATATCAAACTTGGTATATTGATTATGTCTCAAAAAAACCTTTACAAAATGACCTATCTCGTTCGAGGTTTCTTGGCTTTCAGGTCAAATGACCAATGTTATGGCTAGAATGAAGGCATAGTTTATGATAATGTGTCCATATTATACATAAGTGTGCATCATGGGATGACGAACATTGTTTCAGGAGGAAGTTTTCCTTTTCGTCGTACCAAAAAGCCGTTTTCTATTTTTCGAGTGCAAAAAACAGACGGTTTTATGAAGCAACCACCAAATGGCTAATTCAAAATACTACCGTCACATTTTTAAAAAATTCTAGACCACCTTACATGGATAGTGTCATAACACGAGGATCTCAAGCATTTCCGTCTATCCCTGGTGAAAAAGACAAATTCCTGCCGAATCGGTAGAAAGTGGTGAAGGGTTTCGCGGCATAGTAAATCAAAATTTTCTACGGATGCGAACAGAGGGAAAGCCAAGATCTAATCTAGGAGATGCAAACAACGAGAGAGATTGGATTAAATCTTCATACCCTTGAAGATTCGCACAGCGGAACGTTCGTCGGAACGTGGGTGATGTAGTCGTACTCGCTTCTCCTCCTTGCGATCCGATCCGATCTAGCACCACAAGTGGCGGTGCCTCCGTGAGATGCACACGTGCAGCACCTCGACGTCTCCTCCTTCCTCGGACCAACAAGTATGGTGGAGAGACGGATTGGATCTACAACACGATGGCGTGGTGTATATGGTGGAGAATTTCTGCAGCAGGGCTTCGCCTACAAACAGTCGGGAGGGAGAGAGGAGGGCAGCAGGGCGGCTAGGGTTGGAGGGGAAGGTGTGGAGGGGTGGTGCGCCCCCAGCCCTATTTATATAGAGGGGTGGGCGGCTTCCCTAGCCCCTCCCCCCAGTCCAAAACCGGCGGCCCCAAAGGAGGAGGAGTGGGGGGCAAGGAAACCCCCCTTCTAGAAGCTCTATCTAGGGTTTAAACCCTCTTTGGCCGGCTGGGCCCTATGGGGCCTTGTGCCCCTGGCCCAACGAGGCCAGGGCACTCCCTCATAGGCCCATGCCCCCTCCCGGAAGGTGTGGCCACGTTGGTCCCCTTCCGGAAGGTTCTAGAAGCTTCCGGTACAATACCGATTAACCCGGAACAATTCCGAACTCCAAAAACTGCACTGCCTTATATGAATCTTATTCTTCGGACCACTCCGGAACCTCTCGTGATGTCTCGGATCCCATCTGAGACTCCGAACAAAAACTCATAAACCAATTATCCAATCTATCCTAGCTTCGAGACACGTTAAGTGTGTGACCCTGCGGGTTCGAGAATATGCAGACATGATCTTCTATCAATAATCAACAGCGGGGTCTGGAAACCCATATTGACTCCCACACATTCATCGATGATCATATCGGATAAACCACGATGCCAGGATTCAATCAATCCCATATATATATTCCCTTCATCTCGCGATATTTTACTTGCCCGAGATACCTAGTTCAATCTCGTTATACCTAGTTCAATCTCGTTCACAGCAAGTACTTTACTCGTTCTGTAATCCGATATCACTTTGCGATTAACTCCTTAACCACATGCTTGCAAGCGGGGTTGATATCGATTACCGAGTGGGCCTGAAGTATATCTCTCTGACTTGGGAGGGACAAATCCCATCTCGATACATACAACCCAACAGATACTTTCCGATCACCTGAGAGACACCTTTATGATCACCCTATATAGGATGACGTTTGATGACCTCAAAGCTTTCTTCCGATACCAGGGAGTTGTATTATCTCATGGTCTAAGGAATACAATATTTGACATAAGAAAAGCTTCGCAAAGACGAACACGGTGACACGATCTAATTGCTTCGCTTAGTTTGGGTCTGTCCACCATATCATTCTCCCAATGATATGATCTCATTATTAATCGACAACTCATGTCCATGGTTAGGAAACCTTAACCATCATTAATCAATGAGCTAGTCCATAGAGGCGTACTAGGGACACGGTGTTGTTCACAAACCACACAAGTATTAAAGTTTCCGCTTAATACAATTGTAGCATGGAATATAAACATTATCATGAACAAGAATTATAATAATAACATCTTTATTATTGCCTCTAGGGCATAATTCCAACAGTTTCCCACTTGCACTAGAGTTAATAATCTAGTTTACATTTGGCAACAATCTCACACCCATGGCACTGAGGTGCTGATCATGTTTTACACGTGGAAGAGGTTTAGTCAATGGATCTGCGACATTCAGATCTGTATGTACTTTGCTAATCTTCAAATCTCCATCTGCTATATAATCTCGGATTATATGAAACTTGCGGTTGATATGCTTGGTCTTTGGATGATATCTTGGTTCCTTAGCGAGTGCTATGGCGCCAGTGTTGTCACACAATATCTCCAGTGGGTCCAATGCACTTGGAACCACGCCAAGCTCAGTGATGAAGTTCCTGATCCAAACTCCTTGACTTGACGCTTCTGCAACAGCCATGTATTCCGCTTCTACTGTAGATCCCGCGATCACGCTTTGCTTGCATCTTCTCCATCTCACAGCTCCTCCATTCAAAATATACACGTATCCTGTCTGAGATTTAGAATCATCCTTGTCGGTGTTAAAACTAGCGTCGACGTAACCTTTTACGATGAGCTGTTCATCACCCCCAAAGACTAAGAACATTTCTTTAGTCCTATTTAGGTACTTTAGGATGTTCTTCACGGCTGTCCAGTGTTCCACTCCTGGATCACTTTGATACCTGCTCGTCAAACTAAGAGCATTGGACACATCCGGTCTAGTACACAGCGTCTTTGTCTATCTCTATAGATCTTGATGCCCAATATATAAGCAGCTTCACCTAGGTCTTTCATTGAAAAACACTTGTTCAAATAACTCTTCACATCGTTAAGCATGTTGATGTCATTTCCAATAACCAATATGTCATCCACATATAGTACCAGAAACGTCACCGAGCTCCCACTCACTTTCTTGTAGATACAAGCTGTGGCATCCCGCAAAAACCACTACTAGAAAATCGCGTTGTTTTTGTGCATCGCATCGTCATCATCATGCATTGTTTGTCTGAAACTATTTCGAAAAGCCTAGTTTTGCTTTATACAAATACCCCTCTTTATTTCAAATGTAAAACCCCGATCGTATCGGATATTTTACTTACCTATAAACTAATTGCAAAGTAGCCTTGTTTTAAAATAAACAAAACAAAACAAACACATATTTACAAACTAATAAAACCTAAACTCTAAATCCTATACCTACCCAATCCTATTCTACCCACCTATCCTAGCTCGCCACCTCACCCCTCCCCCAATTCCCTACCCACCCGCCACCTCATCAATCCACCAGTCCCTCTCTCCTCTGCCACACCCACACCCAGCTTCCACCTACCCCCTCTCCCTTACACCCTGACCCCACCGCCCCTGGGTCCCACCCTGCAGGCCCACAACTCTCTCTCTCCCCCAACCCGCTGCCACCCCGGTACCACCCCAGCACACACTCACTCACGCGCCACAGCCCCCCTACTCTCCCTGCCCTGTGGGTCCCACCCCACTCCCCTGGCCACGCGCCCCCACGCGCCCCCCCACGGACCCCCCCTCCCCCCCGCGTCTCCCTCTCCCTCACTTATCCTCTCTCCCGACCCCGCCTCTTCCTCTCCACCGGCAGCCGCGGCACCCCGCCGGGCCGCCTCTCCTTCTCCCTCTGCTGCCGCCGCTCCTCCAGCGACCCCCGCCGCCCTGGTCCCTCTCGGCCTCCGCTCCCCGCCGCGCGGCCGCCCCATGACCCCGCGCCCGGCGCCGCCCGCCCGACGCCGCGCCTCCCCTCGCTCCGGCCTCTTCCCCCGTTGGCGCCCTCCCTCCTGAGTACGCCGCCGGCGACCACCCTCCGCCACCGCGCCTCCTCTCCCCTCACCAACCTCCCTGCCCGCCTCCTTGCCGGCGCCCGCGCGGCCCTCCTCCGGCCCGAGCTCTCCCCGCCTCGGCGCCCCCTCCTCCTCCTCCGGCCCGAGCTCTCCCCGCCTCGGCGCCCCCTCCTCCTCCTCGGCCCGACGCCGACCCGGCGAGCCCCTCCGTCCTCGCCCAGGGCCCCCTCCCCCGAGCTCCGCCCGCAAGCGTCCCCGAGCCGGGCCCGGCCTCGCCTGGGCCACGCGCGTCTCCGTGGCCCCGAGTACCTCGCCTCCGTCGGCCCCGTGGCTCTCCCTCCGGCCGACCGCAGCTTGCCCGGGGCAGCACCGTCCTGGCCGCGGTCTCTCCTGTCGCTTCCCGAGCGTCTACCTCACTCGCGAGCTCGCCGAACCCTGCTGTCACCTCCCTATCGTTGTTGTGCACGCAGAGCATCTGAAGGCCTCGGATTGTTGTTCAGTTGGTGACCATGCCCTTCTGTGTGTTGTGGTGGTGTTCGTGTTCTTGTTTGATGCAGCCACTTTGCTCTATGCAGACAGATGGAATCGTGTGGCTGTTGATCTGGAGCACGTCCGCCGCTCGATGACCCAACCAAGACCAAGTTGCTCACCCCAAGTGCCCCGTCGTCTAGTTTTAGCTGCCAAGGTCTCTGATGTTTGTCGGCGCCTGCTCAAGTTCGCCTTCGAGCCTGACCTTGACAATCGGAACCGAACCCTTGGCACGATATGATCTTCCTCAAGGACGCCAAGGCACCTGTTGAACCCCAACCATCGGAGCTCGGAGACCGATCCATCGGAGCACCAAGTACTTCTACATGAACATCAAGATCCGGTTCCGAACGCCAAGACCCCAGTGCAGCAAGTACTCCTTCAAGGACGCCAAGGTCGTTTACACGGAACGCCAAGATCGTCTCCCGGACGCCATGACCGTCGCCATGACCCGAAGACCACGGATGCGACAAGACCTACCTCCGTTATCCGAGAACGATCCCGCCGAGACCGAACCCTAGATCCGGACCCTGAGACCGAACCCCGAAACCAAGATCGTCGAACCCTAATGTGTGACCCCTTTTCTCGAACCCTATTTTATGAATGTAATATCAAATTGTTGCATACTAAATTGTCATACTTGCATGCATATTGCCATGTGTTTGGGGGCCTTATGCCGATTCACCTAATAATTAAATATGGGGCCCATGTGCGGGAAAATCTAGTCTCATATTGGCCTCATTTAAATTTGTGCATCGAACCGTTGTCATATCTTGCCTTGTTAAAACAACATTTAAAATGCGGGGTATCTAAACTGCTAGAACCATATAATTAATTGTTGGGACCCCGGTTCCGCTTAATCTTGCCCAATTGCATCGCATCTTGCCTTGTCATACATCATACATGCATCATGCTCGATCTTTTGCCGTAGTATTAAATATTGCATCCGGTGTTTATTCTAGTGTTTTGGCTCTTCGCGGATAAGGCCGTTGAGTTGATGCGAGAGTCGACCCGATCTTCGGTTGAACCTTCGACAATGTTTTCAGGCGAGCATCTCCCCCTTTCTACCTATCTTACTTTTATAGTATTTATTCCCTCTTGTTGATCTATTGCTATCTGTGTTGCGATGCTCTAGCTTTCGTACCCGTGATATTCCTTGCAGCCTTATATTGCCTTGGACACCTCCTATTACCTGTTGTTTGGTAGATAGTTGGACCCGCGCGCCGTAGTCGCTCGCTCAAGTGCTATTGCGTGTCGTCAAGTACCACAGTTGTTGGAGTATTGCCGCATGTTGATGTTGGAGATGATCATGGCTTTAATTATTGTTCACCTTAATTATTGTTTAACAACTAAAATTGGAGTAGGTAAGCAGAGGCACCGGTGGGTGATAGATAATATCTGGTTTCCGACCGCCCACTTGTGTCCCGTAGGACCCCGAGTTCTGGACACCTGTTCCGAGATCGAGCGCGCTAACCACAGGTGGGGAGATATGGGCCCCCCATCGATTAGTACCTGATTTCAAAGTACTGTACTGGGGGCCACAAGTAGTTTGGGGTGTTATTACTATTCTGTACTTATGCCATGCTTTACTGCTTTATTTACGATTGTGTGAGGAGCACGCTGTATTGTTTTGGAAGCGGAGTGTTTTCGCGGTATCGACAGGCCCAGTTTTGGGGTTTCCTGTCGTTTACAGCCACTGTCGCAAACCCTGAGTCCGTCTCGGAGACCGGCCGACTTCGTTGCGGGTGTACTTAGTGGGGTGGCCCCCCGTGCTTGCTTTGGGTCTGGGAAACGTCATGACTTAGGCCCCGCCGACATACCGATGGGTGTATGTTAATTGATCTGCCAAAAAGGGTCGAAGTGCTTGTGGATACTTTGGTGCACCCCTGCAGGGTTAAATCTTTTCGAGAAGCCGTGTCTGCGGTTATGGACGACTTGGAGCACAGGTCTCGATCATAGACAACTATAACTAAAGTTTACTATTATACATTGACTTGTATCCGATATGACTAGTAATCAGTTTCACTACAATGGAATGGCTAAATAAAAGTACCAACAGCTGCTGGGTTTTGGGTTATCTCATGCTAATTGTATCTGACTAGTAAGTGTTGCAACTACAACGGAATGGTTAACTAAAACGGCCCACTGCTTATTTTATCAGGATGATTATCCATACTTGACTAGTAATTGCTGCAACGATAACTGAATAAATAAAACTGCCAACGGTGTGAGTTCCTCGGTTGACTTCCTCGTTTGGTCTCGAGGGGGAAACACCAGGATGGGTTTGTTTGATGGTAGTATCAGGTTGGTTCCGAATAGGTCTTTGTTACCCCTCTCTGATAGCCGCCAGTTGTGTCGAGTCTCTATAGGTTGTATAGTGCATGTTGCCGCTGCCGCTTCAGTCCACCATACCTATGTAGGCGAGGACCGCCGAATTCTAGCCTCGCCGTGTACTGGCCTCAGTACTGACGCTCCTCTTTTTCCTTTGCCCTTTGTCGGCACCCCTTTTGTTTAAGCAGGTTTTGAGATCGACGTCGTTAGCAGGGTTACCCTTCCGGCTTGGCCTGGGCAGGGTTATGGACGCCATTGGTTATTCTTCAGGGCTCTTAGCCCCCTTTGCATCTTGTCCGTAGTCGGACGCTCTATCATTTTCAAGGTGATTTTGATCTTTGTATTGAATATCTGTATTCTTGACTCATGGAGTCGTGTTGTATATATATCTGTTCTGTGGGTCCCATCGAGGACTGTTGTGTAATGTTATTACTTCGTTTTCCACCCGCACGAAAGTGCCTGGTGGGCACCTTTGAATCGTTTCTATGCGGGTTTGGCGGGTTTCGCTAAAACTTGCATAGGGTCGATTCTGAGGGTGTTACAGAGTGGTATCAGAGCTCAGCAGTTGCGATGCCCCACAAGTCCAGCCTGTAGGATAACCTAGCTAACGGCCGAAGTAGAGTATCAAAACTATTTTTGCAAAAATCGGTTGGATAGTTCTGATTAGGTCTGATTTTACTCCTTAACCCTCTGCTATTCTCCTCTTACCTCTACGTGTTTTGCATCCGCTCTCTTCCCTCTCTTCGAGTCCAGGATTTCTCGCGGTTGGGTTCCATCGTACCTTCAGGGTTTCGCTTCCTCCTTTGTTAACGGTGTTCTACCATCCAGTGTTCATGCTGCCTGGGGAGTCCGTATACTGTGGTACCATTCTTTGTCCCTTGTTTGTGCCTTCTGGTGTTCTCCGACGCGACGACATCATCTACGCTAGATCCGATGCAGAGTCTGGATCACTCCTTTGTTCCTGAACCTTGTTTGTCGAGATCTTCAGTCTAAATTCTAAGGGTTGGTTGCATAACCTATCTGTTCGTGTACAGAGTAATGTTTTGAGTGCGGGATGGAGTCGCGACCATACCACTACTCTTATCATTTGCTTTTGTATATTGAATGGTGGATCGATGCAACTCTTACTCCTTCCAGGAAAGCTAGAGGTGGCTTTATTTGTGGATACCTCTACCTTCACCATTTGTTACCGGAGAGTTCTCTCGACGATCACGGACAACGACCTCTTGTTAGTGGTGTCGCGAAGATCTACACGAAGTGAGAAGACTCAGATCGCCGACCTTCTTTCCGGTACCATGAGGCGGATCTCGAGGGCGAGATCCATTGTTAGTGGTGTCGAATTGTGGCATCCCGCAAAAACCACTACTAGAAAATCGCGTTGTTTTTGTGCATCGCATTGTCATCATCATGCATTGTTTGTCTGAAACTATTTCGAAAAGCCTAGTTTTGCTTTATACAAATACCCCTCTTTATTTCAAATGTAAAACCCCGATCGTATCAGATATTTTACTTACCTATAAACTAATTGCAAAGTAGCCTTGTTTTAAAATAAACAAAACAAAACAAACACATATTTACAAACTAATAAAACCTAAACTCTAAATCCTATACCTACCCAATCCTATTCTACCCACCTATCCTAGCTCGCCACCTCACCCCTCCCCCAATTCCCTACCCACCCCGCCACCTCATCAATCCACCAGTCCCTCTCTCCTCTGCCACACCCACACCCAGCTTCCACCTACCCCCTCTCCCTTACACCCTGACCCCACCGCCCCTGGGTCCCACCCTGCAGGCCCACAGCTCTCTCTCTCCCCCAACCCGCTGCCACCCCGGTCCCACCTGCCCCGCGGACCCACCCCAGCACACACTCACTCACGCGCCACAGCCCCCCTACTCTCCCTGCCCTGTGGGTCCCGCCCCACTCCCCTGGCCACGCGCCCCCCACGGACCCCCCTCCCCCGTGTCTCCCTCTCCCTCACTTCTCCTCTCTCCTGACCCCGCCTCTTCCTCTCCACCGGCAGCCGCGGCACCCCGCCGGGCCGCCTCTCCTTCTCCCTCTGCTGCCGCCGCTCCTCCAACGACCCCCGCCGCCCTGGTCCCTCTCGGCCTCCGCTCCCCGCCGCGCGGCCGCCCCATGACCCCGCGCCCGGCGCCGCCCGCCCGACGCCGCGCCGCCCCTCGCTCCGGCCTCTTCCCCCGCTGGCGCCCTCCCTCCTGAGCACGCCGCCGGCGACACCCTCCGCCACCGCGCCTCCTCTCCCCTCACCAACCTCCCTGCCCGCCTCCTTGCCGGCGCCCGCGCGGCCCTCCTCCGGCCCGAGCTCGCCCCGCCTCGGCGCCCCCTCCTCCTCCTCCGGCCCGAGCTCGCCCCGCCTCGGCGCCCCCTCCTCCTCCTCGGCCCGACGCCGACCCGGCGAGCCCCTCCGTCCTCGCCCAGGGCCCCCTCCCCCGAGCTCCGCCCGCAAGCGTCCCCGAGCCGGGCCCGGTCTCGCTTGGGCCTCGCGTGTCTCCGCGGCCCCGAGTACCTCGCCTCCGTCGGCCCCGTGGCTCTCCCTCTGGCCGACAGCAGCTTGCCCGGGGCAGCACCGTCCTGGCCGCGGTCTCTCCTGTCGCTTCCCGAGCGTCTACCTCACTCGCGAGCTCGCCGAACCCTGCCGTCACCTCCCTATCGTTGTTGTGCACGCAGAGCATCTGAAGGCCTCGGATTGTTGTTCAGTTGGTGACCATGCCCTTCTGTGTGTTGTGGTGGTGTTCGTGTTCTTGTTTGATGCAGCCACTTTGCTCTATGCAGACAGATGGAATCGTGTGGCTGTTGATCTGGAGCACGTCCGCCGCTCGATGACCCAACCAAGACCAAGTTGATCACCCCAAGTGCCCCGTCGTCTAGTTTTAGCTGCCAAGGTCTCTGATGTTTGTCGGCGCCTGCTCAAGTTCGCCTTCGAGCCTGACCTTGACAATCGGAACCGAACCCTTGGTACGATATGATCTTCCTCAAGGACGCCAAGGCACCTGTTGAACCCCAACCATCGGAGCTCGGAGACCGATCCATCGGAGCACCAAGTACTTCTACATGAACATCAAGATCAGGTTCCGAACGCCGAGACCCCAGTGCAGCAAGTACTCCTTCAAGGACGCCAAGGTCGTTTACACGGAACGCCAAGATCGTCTCCCGGACGCCATGACCGTCGCCATGACCCGAAGACCACGGATGCGACAAGACCTACCTCCGTTATCCGAGAACGATCCCGCCGAGACCGAACCCCAGATCCGGACCCTGAGACCGAACCCCGAACCCCGGAACCAAGATCGTCGAACCCTAATGTGTGACCCCTTTTCTCGAGCCCTATTTTATGAATGTAATATCAAATTGTTGCATACTGAATTGTCATACTCGCATGCATATTGCCATGTGTTTGGGGGCCTTATGCCGATTCACCTAATAATTAAATATGGGGCCCATGTGCAGGCAAATCTAGACTCATATTGGCCTCATTTAAATTTGTGCATCGAACCGTTGTCATATCTTGCCTTGTTAAAACAACATTTAAAATGCGGGGTATCTAAACTGCTAGAACCATATAATTAATTGTCGGGACCCCGGTTCCGCTTAATCTTTCCCAATTGCATCGCATCTTGCCTTGTCATACATCATACATGCATCATGCTCGATCTTTTGCCGTAGTATTAAATATTGCATCCGGTGTTTATTCTAGTGTTTTGGCTCTTCGCGGATAAGGCCGTTGAGTTGATGCGAGAGTCGACCCGATCTTCGGTTGAACCTTCGACAATGTTTTCAGGCGAGCATCTCCCCCTTTCTACCTATCTTACTTTTATAGTATTTATTCCCTCCTGTTGATCTATTGCTATCTGTGTTGCGATGCTCTAGCTTTCGTACCCGTGATATTCCTTGCAGCCTTATATTGCCTTGGACACCTCCTATTACCTGTTGTTTGGTAGATAGTTGTACCCGCGCGCCGTAGTCGCTCGCTCAAGTGTTGTTGCGTGTCGTCAAGTACCACAGTTGTTGGAGTATTGCCGCATGTTGATGTTGGAGATGATCATGGCTTTAATTATTGTTCACCTTAATTACTGTTTAACAACTAAAATTGAAGTAGGTAAGCAGAGGCACTGGTGGGTGATAGATAATATCTGGTTTCCGACCGCCCACTTGTGTCCCGTAGGACCCCGAGTTCTGGACACCTGTTTCGAGATCGAGCGCGCTAACCACAGGTGGGGAGATATGGGCCCCCCATCGATTAGTACCTGATTTCAAAGTACTGTACTGGGGGCCACAAGTAGTTTGGGGCGTTATTACTATTTTGTACTTATGCCATGCTTTACTGCTTTATTTACGATTGTGTGAGGAGCACGCTGTACTGTTTTGGAAGCGGAGTGTTTTCGCGGTATCGACAGGCCCAGTTTGGGGTTTCCTGTCGTTTACAGCCACTGTCGCAAACCCTAAGTCCGTCTCGGAGACCGGCCGACTTTGTTGCGGGTGTACTTAGTGGGGTGGCCCCCCGTGCTTGCTTTGGGTCTGGGAAACGTCATGACTTAGGCCCCGCCGACATACCGATGGTTGTATGTTAATTGATCTGGCAAAAAGGGTCGAAGTGCTTGTGGATACTTTGGTGCACCCCTGCAGGGTTAATTCTTTTCGAGAAGCCGTGTCCGCGGTTATGGACGACTTGGAGCACAGGTCTCGATCATAGACAACTATAACTAAAGTTTACTATTATACATTGACTTGTATCCGATATGACTAGTAATCAGTTTCACTACAATGGAATGGCTAAATAAAAGTACCAACAGCTGCTGGGTTTTGGGTTATCTCATGCTAATTGTATCTGACTAGTAAGTGTTGCAACTACAACGGAATGGTTAACTAAAACGGCCCACTGCTTATTTTATCAGGATGATTATCCATACTTGACTAGTAATTGCTGCAACGATAACTTAATAAATAAAACTGCCAACAGTGTGAGTTCCTCGGTTGACTTCCTCGTTTGGTCTCGAGGGGGGAACACGAGGATGGGTTTGTTTGATGGTAGTATCAGGTTGGTTCCGAATAGGTCTTTCTTACCCCTCTCTGATAGCCGCCAGTTGTGTCGAGTCTCTATAGGTTGTATAGTGCATGCTGCCGTTGCCGCTTCAGTCCACCATACCTATGTAGGCGAGGACCGCCGAATTCTAGCCTCGCCGTGTACTGGCCTCAGTACTGACGCTCCTCTTTTTCCTTTGCCCTTTGTCGGCACCCCTTTTGTTTAAGCAGGTTTTGAGATCGACGTCGTTAGCAGGGTTACCCTTCCGGCTTGGCCTGGGCAGGGTTATGGACGCCATTGGTTATTCTTCAGGGCTCTTAGCCCCCTTTGCATCTTGTCCGTAGTCGGACGCTCTATCATTTTCAAGGTGATTTGGATCTTTGTATTGAATATCTGTATTCTTGACTCATGGAGTCGTGTTGTATATATATCTGTTCTGTGGGTCCCATCGAGGACTGTTGTGTAATGTTATTACTTCGTTTTCCACCCGCACGAAAGTGCCTGGAGGGCACCTTTGAATCGTTTCTATGCGGGTTTGGCGGGTTTCGCTAAAACTTGCATAGGGTCGATTCTGAGGGTGTTACACAAGCTTCATAGCAATTTGGAACAAATCCAAAGCTCTTGATCACTTGATCAAAACGAAGGTTCCAACTCTGAGATGCTTGCTTCAGTCCATAAATGGAACGCTGACGTTTGCATACTTTATCAGCATCCTTAGGATCGACAAAACCTTCGGGTTGCATCATATACAACTCTTCATCAATGTTGCCATTGAGGAACACAGTCTTGACATCCATCTGCCATATTTCATAATCATGAAACGCATCCATTGCTAATAAAATCCGAATGGACTTAAACATCGCTACGGGAGAGAAAGTCTCATCGTAGTCAACACCTTGAACTTGTCGAAAACCTTTCGCGACAAGCCGTGCTTTATAGATGGTAACATTACCATCCGCGTCCGTTTTCTTCTTGAAGATCCATTTGCACTCAACGGCCTTTCGGTCGCTAGGAGGGTCCACCAAAGTCCATACTTGATTTTCGCTCATGGATCCCAATTCGGATTTCATGGCTTCTAGCCATTTCTCAGATTCTGGGCTCATCATCGCTTCCTCATAGTTCGTAGGTTCATTGTCTTCTACTAACAAGATAGTCAAGACAGGGTTGCCGTACCACTCAGGAGGGGCACGCGACCTTGTCAACCTGCGATGTTCAGTAGCAGCATCGTCCGAAGCTTCATGATCCTTGTCATTAGCTTCCTCTATTGTTGGTGCAGGCGGCACTGGAACAATTTCAGGTGCCGCGCTACTCTCCAACTCAAGAGAAGGTTCAATAACCTCGTCTAGCTCTACTTTCCTCCCACTCACTTCTTTCGAGAGAAACTCCTTCTCAAGAAAGGAACCGTTCTTTGCGACAAACACTTTGCCTTCGGTTCTGTGATAGAAGGTATACCCAATAGTTTCCTTAGGGTATCCTATGAAGACGCATTTCTCCGCTTTGGGTTCGAGCTTATCCGGCATCAATTTCTTGACGTAAGCTTCGCATCCCCAAACTTTGAGAAACGACAACTTAGGTTTAGCACCAAACCATAGTTCATACGGTGTCATCTCAACGGATTTAGATGGTGCCCTATTTAAAGTGAATGCAGCGGTTTCTAATGCATAACCCCAAAATGATAACGGCAAATCAGTAAGAGACATCATTGATCGGACCATATCTAATAAGGTTCAATTCCGGCGTTCAGACACACCATTGCGCTGTGGTGTTCCGGGTGGCGTGAGTTGTGAAACGATTCCGCTTGCTTTAAGATGCGTGAGAAAATCATAACTCAAATATTCACCTCCACGATCGGATCGTAGAAACTTAATCTTTCTGTTACGATGGTTCTCCACTTCATTCTGAAATTCCTTGAACTTTTCAAATGTTTCAGATTTATGTTTCATTAAATAGATATACCCATATCTACTTAAGTCATCGGTAAAAGTGAGAAAATAGCGATATCCACCGCGCGTCGAAACACTCATTGGTCCGCATACATCGGTATGTATGATTTCCAACAAGCCCGTTGCTCGCTCCATCATACCGGAGAACGGGGTTTTGATCATCTTGCCCATGAGGCATGGTTCGCATGTGTCAAATGATTCAAAATCAAGAGACTCCAAAAGTCCATCAGAATGGAGTTTCTTCATGCACTTTACACCAATATGACCTAGACGACGGTGCCACAGATAAGTAAACCAATATGACTTTGCATCTCTTAGCTTCAATGTTATGGATGTGTGTTTCATCCCTTTCGAGATTTAGAAGAAATAAACCATTCACAATAGGTGCATGACCATAAAAGATGTTACTCATATAAATAGAACAACCATTATTCTCCGATTTAAATGAATAACCGTCTTGCAATAAACAAGATCCAGAGATAATGTTCATGCTCAACGCAGGCACATAATAACATTTATTGAGGTTTAAAACTAATCCCGAAGGTAAAACTAAGGAGAGCGTGCCGACGGCCATCACATCAAATCTTGATCCGTTGCCAACGCACATCGTCACCTCATCCCTCGCAAGCCGCCGTCTATACCGCAGCTCCTGTTTCGAGTTACAAATATTAGCAACTGAACCAGTATCAAATACCCAGGCACTACAACGAGGGCTAGTAAGGAAAACATCAATAACATGTATATCAAATATACCTTTGATGGTGCCAGCCTTCTTGTCCGCTAAGTACTTCGGACAGTTGCGCTTCCAGTGACCCTTGTCCTTGCAATAGAAGCACTCAGTGTCCGGCTTAGGACCAGACTTGAGCTTCCTCTCAGCAGGGGCAACGCGCTTGACGCCGCCTTTCTTGAAGGGATTCTTTGCTCCCTTACCTTTCTTAAAGGTGGGCTTCTTGACCATCAACACATGATTATCCTTTTTGATGTCCACTTCCGCGGACTTCATCTTTGCGAAGAGATCGGTGATCGTATCAGTGGAACCAATCTGATTATGAGTCACTACAAAACTTTTGTAGCTGGGAGGGAGTGATTGCAGAACCCTGTCAATCTTGAGCTCCTCTGGAATCGTGCATTCCAGTTGCTCAAGGCGTTGAGTGTGGCCCGTCATCTTAATGGCGTGCTCACTAACGGAACTCCCTTCCTCCATCTTGCAGTTAAAGAGCTTCTCAGAGATTTCATTTCTCTCAGAACGGGCCTGAGTCTGAAACATGGTTTTCAACTCTTCGAGAATCTCAAAGGGCCCGGGATAGTCTTCAAAACGATTTTCAAGTTCTGGTTCCATAGCAAACAACATGGTGCTCTTAATCACACCATAATCATCTTTGCGCGACTGATAGACAACTTTCTCATCAGCCGGCGCAGTTGCAGCAGGGGGGTCACCTAACGCTTTCCCAAGGACATAGTCCTTTTGACCGCCAGAGAGAATGATTCTTAGATTGCGGAGCCAATTGGTGAAGTTAGACCCATTGTTTCTAAGCTTTTCTTTCTCAGCGAAAACGTTGAAGTTGAAGTTGGACTTAGCCATTTGATCTACAATATTAGCAAGTACAAATTAGACTATGTTCATGATAACTAGTTCAACTTTTAATCAAATTACTAGATGAACTCCCACTAAATTCAACATCCCTCAAGTTGTTTAGTGAACACGATCCAAATTCACCACACCTAATCCGATCTTCACAAGAAGAGATGTGGTTTCAGTGGTGGACAACGAAGTGTCGATCATATCATTCATATGACTCATGCTTAACCTTTCGGTTCATGTGTTCCGAGGCCATGTCTGTACATGCTAGGCTCGTCAAGTTAGACCCAAGTATTTCTGCGTGTGCAAAACTGGCTTGCACCCGTTGTATGTGAGTGTAGAGTCTATAGCACCCGATCATCACGTGATGCTTGGACACGACGAACTTTCGCAACGGTGCATACTCGGGGAGAACACAGTTTTTATCTTGATCTTTAAGTGAGGAATCATCTTATAATGCTACCGTCGCGATCTAACCATGATAAGATACATAAAAGGATAAACATCACATGCATATAACTTTAATGTGACATGGTATAGCCAATCTTCGCGCAATGATCTCCATCTTGTGCGTTCCGGCATGATCTCCATCATTCCACCATGATTGCCTCCACCACGAATAGCAACTACAACTATTGCTAACTACTTAGCGATAAAGTGAAACTATTACATGACGCATAAGAAGTTGACACACAGGTCATACACAATTATAAAGACAAACCATATGGCTCCTGTCGGTTGTGTACTCATCGACATGCAAGTCGTGAAACATTACAAAACATGATCATCGCATACATTATACACATCACATCTTGGGCCATACCATATCACAGAAAACACTCCCTGCAAAAACAAGTTAGACGCCTCTACTTTGTTGTTGCATGTTTTACGTGGCTTATGGGAGTAGATGCTAAGAACGATTCTCACCTACGGAAAGCAACAACGGTGATATTATGGTTGCCAAACTCCGGTGTTAATCCCATGACAACTATAGTGAGAGAAACTGACATCCACCAGCCGCATGTGTGGAACAAGCCACACGTCAAGTGCGGAGCCAGTCTCGCGAACGACATCGCGTAAGGTTGGCCTGGACCGCTTAAATCTCACTATCCCGCGTCATAAGAAGAACACAAACAAGAAGCTTGCAACAGAAAACATCAACGCCCGCAACAACCATGTTGTGTTCTACTCGTGAAACACATCTACGCATAGATCTAGCTCTGATACCATTGAAGGGTTTCGCGGCATAGTAAATCAAAATTTTCTACGGATGCGAACAAAGGGAAAGCCAAGATCTAATCTAGGAGATGCAAACAACGAGAGAGATTGGATTAGATCTTCATACCCTTGAAGATTCGCACAGCGGAACGTTCGTCGGAACGTGGGTGATGTAGTCGTACTCGCTTCTCCTCCTCGCGATCCGATCCGATCTAGCACCACAAGTGGCGGTGCCTCCGTGAGATGCACACGTGCAGCACCGCGACGTCTCCTCCTTCCTCGGACCAGCAAGTATGGTGGAGAGACAGATTGGATCTACAACACGACGGCGTGGTGTATATGGTGGAGAATTTCTGCAGCAGGGCTTCGCCTACAAACAGTCGGGAGGGAGAGAGGAGGGCAGCATGGCGGCTAGGGTTGGAGGGGAAGGTGTGGAGGGGTGGTGCGCCCCCAGCCCTCTTTATATAGAGGGGTGGGCGGCTGCCCTAGCCCCTCCCCCAAGTCCAACACCGGCGGCCCCAAAGGAGGAGGAGTGGGGGGCAAGGAAACCCCCCTTCTAGAAGCTCTATCTAGGGTTTAAACCCTCTTTGGCCGGCTGGGCCCTATGGGGCCTTGTGCCCCTGTCCCAATGCGGCCATGGCACTCCCTCATAGGCCCATGCCCCCTCCCGGAAGGTGTGGCCACGTTGGTCCCCTTCGGGAAGGTTCTAGAAGCTTCCGGTACAATACCGATTAACCCGGAACAATTCCGAACTCCAAAAACTGCACTGCCTTACATGAATCTTATTCTCCGGACCACTCCGGAACCTCTCGTGATGTCCCGGATCCCATCCGAGACTCCGAACAAAAACTCATAAACCAATTATCCAATCTATCCTAGCGTCGAGACACGTTAAGTGTGTGACCCTGCGGGTTCGAGAATATGCTGATCTTCTATCAATAATCAACAGCGGGGTCTGGAAACCCATATTGACTCCCACACATTCATCGATGATCATATCGGATGAACCATGATGCTAGGATTCAATCAATCCCATATATATATTCCCTTCGTCTCGCGATATTTTACTTGCCCGAGATTCGATCGTCAGTACCGTCATACCTAGTTCAATCTCGTTCACAGCAAGTACTTTACTCGTTCCGTAATCCGATATCACTTTGCGATTAACTCCTTAACCACATGCTTGCAAGCGGGGTTGATATCGATTACCGAGTGGGCCCAAAGTATATCTCTCCGACTTGGGAGGGACAAATCCCATCTCGATACATACAACCCAACAGATATTTTCCGATCACCTGAGAGACACCTTTATGTTCACCCTCTCATAGGATGACGTTTGATGACCTCAAAGCTTTCTTCCGATACCAGGGAGTTGTATTATCTCATGGTCTAAGGAATACAATATTTTACATAAGAAAAGCTTCGCAAAGACGAACACGATGACACGATCTAATTGCTTCGCTTAGTTTGGGTCTGTCCACCATATCATTCTCCCAATGATATGATCTCATTATTAATCGACAACTCATGTCCATGGTTAGGAAACCTTAACCATCATTAATCAATGAGCTAGTCCATAGAGGCGTACTAGGGACACGGTGTTGTTCACAAACCAGACAAGTATTAAAGTTTCCGCTTAATACAATTCTAGCATGGAATATAAACATTATCATGAACAAGAATTATAATAATAACATCTTTATTATTGCCTCTAGGGCATAATTCCAACAAGTGGGTCAGATATGAACTACAGGTACATGATCAGATGCTCATGATTTTTTACAAAAATCATTTTTAGATTTAAAATATGTTGTTTCATCATAGATCCACTTCAATTTTAGTGAGTATCATCCCCGAGCTAAGAATCTTCATCCCGCCCTTCGACAAAGTTTAACGATAGTTTAAAAAGGGCATTATAAATTCAAAAACGGTCCAAACAACGTGAAATCTTTGCGTGGTGTCATATTATGTGACATAGTTAGAAGGAAAAAATATCAAACTTGGTATATTGATTATGTCTCAAAAAACCTTCACAAAATGACCTATCTTTTTCGAGGTTTCTTAGCTTTCGGGTCAAATGACCAATGTTATGGCTAGAATGAAGACATAGTTTGTGATAATATGTTCATATTGTTCTTAAGTGTGCATCATGGGATGTCAAACAATGTTTCAGGAGGAAGTTTTCCTTTTCGTCGCACCAAAAAGCCGTTTTCCATTTTTCGAGTGCAAAAAACGGACGGTTTTCTGAAGCAACCACCAAATGGCTAATTCAAAATACTACCGTCACATTTTTCAAAAATACTAGACCACCTTACATGGATAATTTCATAACAGGGGGATCTCAAACATTTTCATCTATCCCTGGTAAAAAAGACAAATTCCTGCCAAATCGGCAGGAAGTGAGTCAGATATGAACTACAGGTACATGATCGGATTCTCATGATTTTTTAAAAAAAACATTTTTAGGTTCAAAATATGTTGTTTCATCATAGATCCACTTCAATTTTAGCGAGTCTCAGCCCCGAGCTAAGAATCTTTATGCGTGTCGTTTTAAACGGGCAAATTAAATTATGATAAGAATCACGGCATAGTTTGTGATAAGTTTATATTGATATCATATTTGGATTCCTCTCATTTTTCTATCAATTTAGACATATTATTTGCCAAATTCCGATTTACAGATTTAAATATATTAATTATTCCATATTAAGTAAAAAATACAAAAAAATCATTATATTTTTATTTGAATTCAATAATTTTTTACTTATTCATTGTTGTTTACTTAAATAATTGCTTGTAATATCAAAAAATACAACCATGTGACATGATGATATAAGAGTTAATAGGAATGATATCATCGTATTGACAATGATGTGTAAATTGCTTTGCGGGAAGAGATTCTCAAGGAACAAGGAAGTTAAGCGTGCTAGAGCTGGAGTAGTGTTATGATGGGTGACCGAACGGAAACTTTGACTAAGACTGTAATTTAATCAATTATTAACTATAAATAGTGTTAAAATGATTAAAGCGAGAGATTAAGGAGTCAAACAATTAAAAAAATATTTTAGGCTATGCCGACGGCCAGGCCGTCGGCATAGCTCCAAACTGGACCGTTATCGAAGACGGACGTTGACTGACACGCGGGACCCGCTGGAAGACGCTATGCCGAGGGGGAAGGGTTGTGCCGACGGCCACAGAGCTGTGCCGATGAGGACGTACGCCGACGGCCACCGTCGGCACAGCCTGTGCCGACGGCAATTTGGCGTTGTGCCGACGGCAGCCGGCCATCGGCATAGCAAATATTTCCTGTAGTGATGTGCACTATTTTGGATAGAGATTCTAAAATTAATTAAATAAAAGATAACTATGACACTATTATATGATATTGTGCATTATATAGGTAGTATCATACATCAGCATGATATTAGGTATATGATACTACCACTATGAGACTAGTCACAATGAGGAGTATCATATAGTAGTATCATGCATATGATACTAGTATATGATACCATCTCCATAATGCATATATCATGTAGTAGTATCATAGTTTTAGTATATTTATTGTTTTGTAAAATCTCAATATAAAATTATGGACAAGATTTGTTTGAGATTAGTTTTTCTAGTTTTATGTGCTATGATACCGTATCTATATATGATACTAACATAATCTCTTCCATAATTAATTGCTATGATACATAACCATTTTGCATGCATGTGGTGCATGATACCACCTATGATACCCCCATTGGGGCTAGTCTGACCAGCGACTCGACTAGGGAGAAAACTATGATGACCAAATAATTGAGCTGGATCATCGGGTGGGTGATTCGCGAGAGAGCCGAGAGGTTGTCACCGTGAGCTCGATCATGGCCTCTCCTTGCTTCGTCCTAACAGCATCTCTAACAAGAGCTGCAAATTTGCATGCTGTAAAACTGGTTTACAACACTAGTTTTTGACATATAGCGCGCGCTATCCGCTGGTGCTTCATGGGAGGCGCTATGTTGCAGTGCACTGAAAATTTGGAAAACATGCGCTGCATATTTGCACGAAACGTTGGGCGCTTTACAAACCTCAAATTCATGCACAAATGCATATCAAAACTCAATATGTCAACCAAAATAGCATTTTCTAATTCTAGACATAGTTCAAAAGCAAACGTATAATCCACACAACCAAGTTGAACATAAATTTAAGTTCACACATAAACAAACACATCAAACATCAAAATCATTGTAGTCCTCATTTTCATTTTCATTTTGTTCTTCTTTTCCAGTGGAAACATGGACAGTGTTGCCATGAACCGCTGAATCTCCATGGCCATCTTCACTTCTAGGAGGTATTGGAGACAGCATGGAGGCTATGAAACCACCCGATGGAGGCATGGAACCCATGCCTCGAAAGTCGTCTGGAGGTGCACTCATACCACTCATCCCTCCCATGCTTCCATAGCTTCCCATTCCTCCAAAGCCACTCATGGGTGCACTCATCCCTCCCATGCTTCTAAAGCCACCTATGGGCACCCATCCCTCTCATGCTTCAAAAGCGACCCATTGGTGCTCTCATCTCTCCCATGCTTCCAAAGCCTCCCATAGGTGCACTCATACCTCCATTTGCTCCCTTCATATAGTTTGTCGTCGTTTTTTAACCAACACTTATTCATGACAAAGGTTGATGTACTCCTTTTTTTCATCGAGCATGGATGTGTCCATGAAAACGAGATTTTTATCTTATTCAAATAGGCGTTGATGCTCTTCCATGGACATCTTCTTCTCCTACAATGCCACCTTCCTCTCCTCGGCGGATGCCATCCTCTCCTCCGCAATGGCCCTCCACGCCCCGGCCTCGTTCTCTTTGGTCCTTGGAAATTGCATATCCATGTTTGCTTCCTTCCTTGCATTCATCATTTTCTCCATAGCTTTTGCAATGTCATCATCTCTGGCCTTTTTCCCCTTCATATCTTTCACATTCCTTCTTCCTATGGGCCTTCTTGTATTTGCAACCGAGTGAGGAGTGGAGATTCTCTTGCCATCATCACTTGATCCTTCATCATCATCTAGGATAATTTCCTCCATAGTTATATTGTAGGATTTTGTTGGCACTTCTAACATATCACGGTTCTTCATTCTCTAGCACCTTGTAGCAATGTGACAACACAAATGACCTCCCAATAGTTTTCTTGCCCTTCTTGTTCTTTTTGTCGTCTTTGAACAAATTTTGGGAAATGGTGGGCTACATTGTCAAAAAAATAAAGTAATGAGTCATGGATATCAATAAGAATATGCACATGGAACCAAAGTAGTATCACACAATAAAATAACTTACCCTATCTTTTGCATTTGTGCCACTTGGGTTCATCGTATCAACCACCACCATAACACTCGCCCACTTTTGACAATCGATTTTTAATGACCGACCAACAGGAACAAAGAGATCAATCGGTGCGCTCATTTCCACTAGTGTTGTTCTAATCAAAGTACTCCTTCATTCTCATCCAATAGGTGTTCCGAGTTTTGTCTGTGCCAACCGTTGGATCCAAGCTTGTATTCAACCATGTGTTGCAAAGCAAATTGTCTTCCTCCATGGTGAAGTTGGCCATCCTACCTCTTGGCGCCTCAATAAAACCCTCACCATTCTCATCCACTTTGTACTCATCATCTTGTTGGGCATTTGAGTGAGACAAATAGTCATGTGCAAAAGAGGAGCCAACATTCATAGTTGCCATAAACGTATCATCGTCAAACACTACATTGTAATGAACACATGTTAAAATCATCATTGCTTGGCCATCCCCAACGAATGTTTCATCGGCGGGGGAGGCAGTGAAGGATAGAAATCGATGCTTGCTGGTGCCTGCGTCGCAGGAGGTGGGGTGGAGCTTAAGCGCGGAGAGCGGCGGCCACCTTCTACTTCTTTTGGGCACCCGACGGCGCGGGAGCATAGCACTTAGACGCTGCGGTCCTTCCATTCCTGCGACGATGCAGTGAGAGTTCGGCCATAGCGGCACAAATAGGCCGTGCATGAGGCTACCTCTTGGGTTCCTGGCCGCGCCGGTGCTAGGGTTTGCCTGGGCAACAACGCGGAAGCCCTTCTCCGGCGCTAGGAGGGACAACCGAGTAGGGAGGGATCGGAGGCATGCCGTTGTACCGTCCATTGCCGGAATTTCCTGGTGCGCGCAGGGAGCGAGGAGGCGATCGAGAGAGCGGTTGCCAGTAGGGTTTTAGTGTAGCGGTTGCAAATTCACGCACGAGCTAACGAAATTCAGCGTGCTAGAGCTTGCACAACATATTTGGGGCGCAAGATAGCGCAATATCCCACACGCACAATTTTTGTCCAGTGTATGCTAGTTTGCAGCGATTGCTGGAGCGCTGAAAACTGGAGTCGGCGCTGTATTGACGATTTTTATAGCGCAAGAACGATATAGCGCGGCTTTTAGAGATGCTCTAATTAATTAGGATTGTTGCAGTGTACTACCGCAGTGTACGTGAACACTGTGACGGTGTGTAGGCAGTAGTAGTGGCTTCCACTTACATGACGCGCGACATCAAACAACGAGTGATGTATATAAAATGCAAACATGAACTTTATAATTTATTGACACATATTCTCACATATTTATACCATATTAGTAGTTGTTATCAATGTTCTTAACGATTTCAAAAGAATTCTAAACAATGCCCTCCCCTCTGGTTCTAACTCTGTCTGGCAGAATATATCTCCTGTTAGTATTTTTGATATTACAAGAGCTACATGACTGTAAAATCCTCAAGGTCAGAGGCCATGGTTTAAAAATTTCGAGACGCATCCAACAAGCCAAATAAGGACCATAGGAGCTTAATTGGTTGGAAACTAGGGCCCATGGAGCGACCTCCTATACAAGGCGCGCCACCTATACTATTTTCCCCCTCGGTCGTTCGATTCGCCTCAATATTTTGCCCAAGGACTCGTCTTGACCTAAACAAAACCTATATAAAGATCCCCTGACGCGATCTCAGAACATACGGAGGTGGAGATCAAAAACACCAAAACAGAGCGTTTGTAGGCCCCACTTGAAGAAGATTGGAGGAGGAACCGCTTCCAGAATCGCCTCTCGACGCCTCTCTTCCTTCACCAACACCTCCTCATCACTCTCCATGATGAGAGGGGAGTAGTTTCACCCCATGACTATGGGTTTGTGGTGGTAACTTGATCTAATCTCTTTATGTATAATCATTGTTAAAGTCCATATGATGTGTCTTGCATGATTGTGGATCTATCTATGTAACTCATATGGTGGATGTTGTGGTATGAGATAATAATTGTTATGCATTTACTATTGCGTTGGATCTTTTATGGCTTGTGAAAGGATACAAATGTCGCCTAGAGGGGGGGTGAATAGGCGATTAAAACTTCTCCGAGAGGGACTCAACAAAGGCGGAATAAAACTAACGTTTACTTTGTTAAGCACAAAACCTAGAACAATCTAGGGTTCACCTATGTGCACCAACAACTTATGCTAAGCAAGACAAACAACTATGTAATAGCAAGATATATACTTTAAGCACGAAGGCTATCACAAAGTAAAGTGCATAAGTAAGAGCTCGGGTATAGAGATAACCGAGGCACGCGGGGACAACGATATTTTACCAAGTTCCTCCCAACATGGAGTACGTCTCGTTTGGAGAGAGGGTGGTATCTAACCACCTACACCACAAAAGGCCTCCCTTATTCTCCGGTGAATCTCACCCCAACGGGATCGATCCACGCTTACACTATCAGCACACTTGTCGGTGGCAACCGGAACCTCTCACAAGGTTGGGGCACTTCTCCACAGCTTAATTGGAGGCTCCCAACAAACTCCACAAAGGCCACAAGGTTGGAGCACTTCTCCACAACTTAATTGGAGGCTCCCAACAAATGCCACCAAGGCCTCAACCTGCAACACAACAAACCGTTTAGGGTTCCAAGAACCCAAGAGTGAAAAGCTTCTCAACTTTCACTCACCAAATCCTCCGGGGAGAACTCAAACCGATGCACCGAATGCAAATGGCAAGAACACCACAAAGGTGTTCCAATCCCTCACTCTCAAGTTCCAACAAAGCTACTAAAGATATTGGTGGAACAAGAGAGGAGGAATCAAAGAGGGACACAAAATCCCCCAAAATCTAGATCCCCAAAGATACACTCACAAAGAGATGTTTTGGTTTGGTCAAAAAGTAGACCTAGATCTCCTCTCTCTTCCACTCAAATATGGGAAAGAATCATCATAGAAAAAGAGATTAATCAAGCTTTAAGGTATAGAGCAAATAGGGCAAAGTTTAGACTAATAGAAGAGGAAGAAGCGATTCAAACTAAAAACAGACAAATGCTTAAATAATGGCCCCAAAAATCTGGCCGTTGGGCATATTTTCAGTCAGGGCCGATAGACTGGTAGTACCGCCCGACAGCCCAGCAACGAGCAAGCAAGGGAATCTGGGGCGAGCAGCGCACGTGCCAGGGAAAGGGCCACGTGGCAGGCGGGCCCAGCAAGCGACACGCGCGCAACGAGCGGTCAATGCGGGAGGCGGCAGCGTGCGGGAGCGAGGCGCGCTGTGCGCAACCAGCTGGCGCGGGAGCCTCGCGAGACATCAGTAGAGATCGGCAGCTGCGGGCTGCGGGCAGCAAGCTGGGCCAGGCACGCGCGCAAGCAAGGCAGGAAAACAGCTAGGCGACCTGGGCCGGCCGGTAGTACCAGCCCACACGGGCAGTACTACTGGGCCGAGCTGGTAGGACCGAAAATTAGTACCGGGCGACACTGAAGCGGCCTGCGCACGCACTGGGCTGTCCGGTAGTACTGTACTACCGTTCGGCACAGAAAACCAGTTTTCCTTTTCCTTTATAAATCAAATAAATCAAACTTCAAATATTCATAACTTTGGCTAGGAGACTCAGATTGACCCGATTCCAATTGCGTTAGAAATATTGGTTATCACCAAGTGAGAATATATCAAGTAATATAATGTGAGATACCTCACTTGGTGAGACACCGAAAAACCGCCAAGATCAAAATTGCAACAAGATATAAACTAAGATCCAATTTTGATGAACAAAAGCTTGTTATGGAGATTACCACAAGCTCTATATCATCACATGGATAAGACTAAATAACAACCAAATACGATGATGCAAGTATGTAAAGGTTTGAGCTCTCTCCAAACGATATGATCGAGTTACTCATTTGAGAGCCCCTCTTATAGTACGGCTATCCATCCTAAACCCGGTCTCCCACTAACAATATGAGACCGGCAAAAGGGAAAACCTATCAAGATTATACCTTTGCCTTAAGCATTCCACTTGAGCTCGATGTAGACGAACTTAACCTTCTCAAGATGGAACGCCTTTCTTGATTCCTCATCATCGATCCATGATCACGGAGGATGGAAAGTATCAAACATGAGATCTTCTTGAAGGGATTCGCGGCATAGTAAATCAAAATTTTCTACGGATGCGAACAGAGGGAAAGCCAAGATCTAATCTAGGAGATGCAAACAACGAGAGAGATTGGATTAGATCTTCATACCCTTGAAGATTCGCACAGCGGAACGTTCGCCGGAACGTGGGTGATGTAGTCGTACTCGCTTCTCCTCCTCACGATCCGATCCGATCTAGCACCACAAGTGGCGGTGCCTCCGTGAGATGCACACGTGCATCACCTCGACGTCTCCTCCTTCCTTGGTCCAGCAAGTATGGTGGAGAGATGGGTTGGATCTACAACGCGACGGCGTGGTGCAATTGGTGGAGAGTTTCTGCAGCAGGGCTTCGCCTACACGCAGTCGGGAGGGAGAGAGAGAGAGAAGGGCAGCAGGGCGACTGGCTTGAGGGGAAGGTGTGGAGGGGTGGTGCGCCCCCAGCCCTCTTTATATAGAGGGGTGGGCGGCTGCCCTAGCCCCTCCCCCAAGTCCAAAACCGGCGGCCCCAAAAGAGGAAGAGTGGGGGGCAAGGAAACCCCCCCTTCTAGAAGCTCTATCTAGGGTTTAAACCCTCTTTGGCCGGCTGGGCCCTATGGGGCCTTGTGCCCCTGGCCCAATGCGGCCAGGGCGCTTTCTCATAGGCCCATGCCCCCTCCCGGAAGGTGTGGCCACGTTGGTCCCCTTCCGGAAGGTTCTAGAAGCTTCCGGTACAATACCGATTAATCCAGAACAATTCCGAACTCCAAAAACTGCACTGCCTTATATGAATCTTATTCTCCGAACCACTACGGAACCTCTCATGATGTCCCGGATCCCATCCTAGACTCCGAACAAAAACTCATAAACCAATCATCCAATCTATCCTAGCGTCGAGACACGTTAAGTGTGTGACCCTGCGGGTTCAAGAATATGCAGACATGATCTTCTATCAATAATCAACAGCGGGGTATGGAAACCCATATTGACTCCCACACATTCATCGAAGATCATATCGGATGAACCAGGATGCCAGGATTCAATCAATCCCATATATATATTCCCTTTGTCTCGCGATATTTTACTTGCCCGAGATTTGATCGTCGGTACCATCATACCTAGTTCAATCTCGTTCACAGCAAGTACTTTACTCGTTCCGTAATCCGATATCACTTTGTGATTAACTCCTTAACCACATGCTTGCAAGCGGTGTTGATATCGATTACCGAGTGGGCCCGAAGTATATCTCTCCGACTTGGGAGGGACAAATCCCATCTCGATACATACAACCCAACAGATACTTTCCGATCACCTGAGAGACACCTTTATGATCACCCTATATAGGATGACGTTTGATGACCTCAAAGCTTTCTTCCGATACCAGGGAGTTGTATTATATCATGGTCTAAGGAATACAATATTTTACATAAGAAAAGCTTCGCAAAGACGAACACGATGACACGATCTAATTGCTTCGCTTAGTTTGGGTCTGTCCACCATATCATTCTCCCAATGATATGATCTCATTATTAATCGACAACTCATGTTCATGGTTAGGAAACCTTAACCATCATTAATCAATGAGCTAGTCCATAGAGGCGTACTAGGGACACGGTGTTGTTCACAAACCACACAAGTATTAAAGTTTCCGCTTAATACAATTCTAGCATGGAATATAAACATTATCATGAACAAGAATTATAATAATAACATCTTTATTATTGCCTATAGGGCATAATTACAACAGTCTCCCACTTGCACTAGAGTCAATAATCTAGTTTACATCTGGCAACAATCTCACACCCATGGCACTAAGGTGCTGATCATGTTTTACACGTGGAAGAGGTTTAGTCAATGGATCTGCGACATTCAGATCTGTATGTACTTTGCTAATCTTCAGATCTCCATCTGCTATATAATCTTGGATTATATGAAACTTGCGGTTGATATGCTTGGTCTTTGGATGATATCTTGGTTCCTTAGCAAGTGCTATGGTGCCAGTGTTGTCACACAATATCTCCAGTGGATCCAATGCACTTGGAACCACGCCAAGCTCAGTGATGAAGTTCCTGATCCAAACTCCTTCACTTGACGCTTCTGCAGCAGCCATGTATTCCGCTTCTACTGTAGATCCCGCGATCACGCTTTGCTTGCAGCTTCTCCAGCTCACGGCTCCTCCATTCAAAATATACACGTATCCTGTCTGAGATTTAGAATCATCCTTGTCGGTGTCAAAACTAGCATCGACGTAACCTTTTACGACAAGCTGTTCATCACCCCATAGACTAAGAACATTTCTCTAGTTCTATTTAGGTACTTTAGGATGTTCTTCACGGCTTTCTAGTGTTCCACTCCTGGATCACTTTGATATCTGCTCGTCAAACTAAGAGCATTGGACACATCCGGTCTAGTACACAGCATGTCATACATGATAGAACCTATGGCCGAGGCATAAGGCACTTTGCTCATAGCTTCCCTATCATTTGCCGTAGCTGGACACCGATAATCAATATGTCATCCACATATAGTACCAGAAACGTCACCGAGCTCCCACTCACTTTCTTGTAGATGCAAGCTTCGTAGCAATTTGGAACAAATCCAAAGCTCTTGATCACTTGATCAAAACGAAGGTTCCAACTCCGAGATGCTTGCTTCAGTCCATAAATGGAACGCTGAAGTTTGCATACTTTATCAGCATCCTTAGGATCGACAAAACCTTCGGGTTGCATCATATACAACTCTTCATCAATGTTTCCATTGAGGAACGCAGTCTTGACATCCATATGCCATATTTCATAATCATGAAACGCAGCGATTGCTAATAAAATCCGAATGGACTTAAACATCGCTACGGGAGAGAAAGTCTCATCGTAGTCAACACCTTGAACTTGTCGAAAACCTTTCGCGACAAGCCGTGCTTTATAGACGGTAACATTACCATCCGCATCCGTTTTCTTCTTGTAGATCCATTTGCACTCAACGGCCTTTCGGTCGCTAGGAGGGTCCACCAAAGTCCATACTTGGTTTTCACTCATGGATCCCAATTCGGATTTCATGGCTTCTAGCCATTTCTCAGAGTCTGGGCTCATCATTGCTTCCTCATAGTTCGTAGGTTCACTGTCTTCTACTAACAAGACAGTCAAGACAGGGTTGCCGTACCACTCAGGAGGGGCACGCGACCTTGTCGACCTGCGACGTTTAGTAGCAGCATCGTCCGAAGCTTCATGATCCTTGTCATTAGCTTCCTCTATTGTTGGTGCAGGCGGCACTGGAACAATTTCAGGTGCTGTCTACTCTCCAACTTAAGAGAAGGTTCAATAACCTCGTCTAGCTCTACTTTCCTCCCACTCACTTCTTTCGAGAGAAACTCCTTCTCAAGAAAGGAACCGTTCTTTGCGACAAACACTTTGCCTTCGGTTTTGTGATAGAAGGTATACCCAATAGTTTCCTTAGGGTATCCTATGAAGACACATTTCTCCGCTTTGGGTTCGAGCTTGTCCGGCATCAACTTCTTGACGTAAGCTTCGCATCCCCAAACTTTAAGAAATGACAACTTAGGTTTAGCACCAAACCACAGTTCATACGGTGTCGTCTCAACGGATTTAGATGGAGCCCTATTTAAAGTGAATGCAGCGGTTTCTAATGCATAACCCCAAAATGATAACGGCAAATCAGTAAGAGACATCATTGATCGGACCATATCTAATAAGGTTCGATTCCGGCGTTCAGACACACCATTGCGCTGTGGTGTTCCAGGTGGCGTGAGTTGTGAAACGATTCCACTTGCTTTAAGATGCGTGAGAAAATCATAACTCAAATATTCACCTCCACGATCGGATCGTAGAAACTTAATCTTTCTGTTACGATGGTTCTCCACTTCATTATGAAATTCCTTGAACTTTTCAAATGTTTCAGATTTATGTTTTATTAAATAGATATACCCATATCTACTTAAGTCATCGGTAAAAGTGAGAAAATAGCGATATCCACCGCGCATCGAAACACTCATCGGTCCGCATACATCGGTATGTATGATTTCCAACAAGTCCGTTGCTCGCTCCATCATACCGGAGAATGGGGTTTTGATCATCTTGCCCATGAGGCATGGTTCGCATGTGTGAAAGGATTCAAAATCAAGAGACTCAAAAAGTCCATCAGAATGGAGTTTCTTCATGCGCTTTACACCAATATGACCTAGACGACAGTGCCACAAATAAGTAGTATTATCACTATCTACTTTGCATCTCTTAGCCTCAATGTTATGGATGTGTGTTTCATCCCTTTAGAGATTTAGAAGAAATAAACCATTCACAATAGGTGCATGACCATAAAGATGTTACTCATAAAATAGAACAACCATTATTCTCCGATTTAAATGAATAACCGTCTTGCAATAAACAAGATCCAGAAATAATGTTCATGCTCAACGCAGGCACATAATAACACTTATTAAGGTTTAAAACTAATCCCGAAGGTAAAACTAAGGAGAGCGTGCCGACGACCATCACATCAACTCTTGATCTGTTTCCAACGCGCATCGTCACCTCATCCCTCGCAAGCCTCCGTCTATTCCGTAGCTCCTGTTTCGAGTTACAAATATTAGCAACTGAACCGGTATCAAATACCCAGGCACTACAACGAGGGCTAGTAAGGAAAACATCAATAACATGTATATCAAATATACCTTTGATGGTGCCAGCCTTCTTGTCCGCTAAGTACTTCGGACAATTGCGCTTCCAGTGACCCTTGTCCTTGCAATAGAAGCACTCAGTGTCCGGCTTAGGACCAGACTTGAGCTTCTTCTCAGCAGGGGCAGTGCGCTTGCTGCCGCCCTTCTTGAAGGGCTTCTTTGCTCCCTTACCTTTCTTAAAGGTGGGATTGTTGACCATCAACACATTATTATCCTTTTTGATGTCCACTTCCGCGGCCTTTAGCTTTGCGAAGAGCTCGGTGATCGTATCAGTGGAACCAATCTGATTATGGGTCACTACAAAACTTTTGTAGCTGGGAGGGAGTGATTGCAGAACCCTGTCAATCTTGAGCTCCTCTGGAATCGTGCATTCCAGTTGCTCAAGGCGTTGAGTGTAGCCCGTCATCTTAATGGCGTGCTCACTAACGGAACTCCCTTCCTCCATCTTGCAGTTAAAGAACTTCTCAGAGATCTCATATCTCTCAGAACGGGCCTGAGTCTGAAACATGGTTTTCAGCTCTTTGAGAATCTCAAAGGGCCCGGGATAGTCTTCAAAACGATTTTGAAGTTCTGGTTCCATAGCAAACAACATGGTGCTCTTAATCACACCATAATCATCTTTGCGCGACTGATAGACAATTTTCTCATCAGCCGGCGCAGTTGCAGCAGGGGGGTCACCTAACGCTTTCCCAAGGACATAGTCCTTTTGACCGCCAGAGAGAATGATTCTTAGATTGCGGAACCAATTGGTGAAGTTAGACCCATTGTTTCTAAGCTTTTCCTTCTCAGCGAAAACGTTGAAGTTGGATTTAGCCATTTGATCTACAATATTTGCAAGTACAAATTAGACTATGTTCATGATAACTAGTCAACTTTTAATCAAATTACTAGATGAACTCCCACTAAATTCAAAATCGCTCAAGTTGTTTAGTGAACACGACCCAAATTCACCACACCTAATCCGATCTTCACGAGAAGAGATGTGGTTTCAATGGTGGACAACAAAGTGTCGATCATATCATTCATATGACTCATGCTTAACCTTTCGGTTCATGTGTTCCGAGGCCATGTCTGTACATGCTAGGCTCGTCAAGTTAGACCCAAGTATTTCCGCGTGTGCAAAACTGGCTTGCACCCGTTGTATGTGAGCGTAGAGTCTATAGCACCCGATCATCACGTGATGCTTGGACACGACGAACTTTCGCAACGGTGCATACTCGGGGAGAACACAGTTTTATCTTGATCTTTAAGTGAGGAATCATCTTATAATGCTACCGTCGCGATCTAAGCATAATAAGATACATAAAAGGATAAACATCACATGCATATAACTTTATGTGACATGGTATAGCCAATCTTCGCGTAATGATCTCCATCTTGTGTGTGCCGGCATGATCTCCATCACTCCACCATGATTGCCTCCACCACGAATAACAACTACTACAGCGATAAAGTGAAACTATTACATGGCGCATAAGAAGTTGACACACAGGTCATACACAATTATAAAGACAACCATATGGCTCCTGTCGGTTGTGTACTCATCGACATGCAAGTCATGAAACATTACAAAACATGATCATCGCATACATTATACACATCACATCTTTGGCCATACCATATCACAGAAAACACTCCCTGCAAAAACAAGTTAGACGCCTCTACTTTGTTGTTGCATGTTTTACGTGGCTTATGGGAGTAGATGCTAAGAACGATTCTTACCTACGGAAAGCCACAATGGTGATATTATGGTTGCCAAACTTCGGTGTTAATCCCATGACAACTATAGTGAGAGAAACTGACATCCACCAGCCGCATGTGTGGAACAAGCCACACGTCAAGTGCGGAGCCGGTCTCGCGAACGACATCGCGTAAGGTTGGCCTGGACCGCTTCAATCTCTCTATCCCGCGTCATAAGAAGAACACAAACAAGAGGCTTGCAACAGAAAACGTCAACGCCCGCAACAACCATGTTGCGTTCTACTCGTGAAACACATCTACGCATAGATCTAGCTCTGATACCACTGAAGGGATTCGCGGCATAGTAAATCAAAATTTTCTACGGATGCGAACAGAGGGAAAGCCAAGATCTAATCTAGGAGATGCAAACAACGAGAGAGATTGGATTAGATCTTCATACCCTTGAAGATTCGCACAGCGGAACGTTCGCCGGAACGTGAGTGATGTAGTCGTACTCGCTTCTCCTCCTCGCGATCCGATCCGATCTAGCACCACAAGTGGCGGTGCCTCCGTGAGATGCACACGTGCATCACCTCGACGTCTCCTCCTTCCTTGGTCCAGCAAGTATGGTGGAGAGATGGGTTGGATCTACAACGCGACGGCGCAGTGCAATTGGTGGAGAGTTTCTGCAGCAGGGCTTCGCCTACACGCAGTCGCGAGGGAGAGAGAGAGGAGGGCAGCAGGGCGACTGGCTTGAGGGGAAGGTGTGGAGGGGTGGTGCGCCCCCAGCCCTCTTTATATAGAGGGGTGGGCGGCTTCCCTAGCCCCTCCCCCAAGTCCAAAACCGGCGGCCCCAAAAGAGGAAGAGTGGGGGGCAAGGAAACCCCCCCTTCTAGAAGCTCTATCTAGGGTTTAAACCCTCTTTGGCTGGCTGGGCCCTATGGGTCCTTGTGCCCCTGGCCCAATGCGGCCAGGGCACTCCCTCATAGGCCCATGCCCCCTCCCGGAAGGTGTGTCCACGTTGGTCCCCTTCCGGAAGGTTCTAGAAGCTTCCGGTACAATACCGATTAATCCGGAACAATTCCGAACTCCAAAAACTGCACTGCCTTATATGAATCTTATTCTCCGGACCACTCCGGAACCTCTCGTGATATCCCGGATCCCATCCGAGACTCCTAACAAAAACTCATAAACCAATCATCCAATCTATCCTAGCGTCGAGACACGTTAAGTGTGTGACCCTGCGGGTTCGAGAATATGCAGACATGATCTTCTATCAATAATCAACAGCGGGGTCTGGAAGCCCATATTGAGTCCCACACATTCATCGATGATCATATCGGATGAACCACGATGCCAGGATTAAATCAATCCCATATATATATATATATTCCCTTCGTCTCGCTATATTTTACTTGCCCGAGATTTGATCGTCGGTACCGTCATACCTAGTTCAATCTCGTTCGTAGCAAGTACTTTACTCGTTCCGTAATCCGATATCACTTTGTGATTAACTACTTAACCACATGCTTGCAAGCGGTGTTGATATCGATTACCGAGTGGGCCCGAAGTATATATCTCCGACTTGGGAGGGACAAATCCCATCTCGATACATACAACCCAACAGATACTTTCCGATCACCTGAGAGACACCTTTATGATCACCCTCTATAGGATGACGTTTGATGACCTCAAAACTTTCTTCCGATACCAGGGAGTTGTATTATCTCATGGTCTAAGGAATACAATATTTGACATAAGAAAAGCTTCGCAAAGACGAACACGATGACACGATCTAATTGCTTCACTTAGTTTGGGTCTGTCCACCATATCATTCTCCCAATGATATGATCTCATTATTAATCGACAACTCATGTCCATGGTTAGGAAACCTTAACCATCATTAATCAATGAGCTAGTCCATAGAGGCGTACTAGGGACACGGTGTTGTTCACAAACCACGCAAGTATTAAAGTTTACGCTTAATACAATTCTAGCATGGAATATAAACATTATCATGAATAAGAATTATAATAATAACATCTTTATTATTGCCTCTAGGGCATGATTCCAACACTTCTATAGATGGCGCATTTTGAGCTTGCACAACACATCTTCTTCTCATTTCATCTATATTGAAGCTAACACATGCTCCAAGCGATGCCAATGAACAAATCCTACGAGTACAACTTAATACACACATTAGTCCATAAATATCGTCATTAATTACCAAAACCACACATGGAGGCCCACATGTTCTTTAAGCTTGTCATACTTTGGAAATACTCTATGATGCATGTAATGGTTTGGTCTATGCAAAATGTCTTGTTTACTCATGTCATGAGGTGTTGACACCACCAAGTGGAGGTAGATGAGAGAGATGTGTTAATACACACAACAAATAAATCATCGCATTTTTAGTGTTTGGAGTGTTTTCCATTAAGAAGTATGATATATGTAATGGGTAGTCGAGTGACAATGACATATGTATTGAGTGACACGATGCAACTAAACATTCTTTATCTAGGGGTAAAAAGGGAGATGTGTGGTGTGACAGCAACCAACGCTAGCCTTATTACAAGGATGATCTAGGGGCACAAATGAGTATTTCTTTCAACTATGCGTTTTAGGACATGTAGCCGCCATAAAGTTACCATTTAAAGATGACAATTGTGTGTATTTTTATTATCTATAACATGATCATCACCCTAGATGGAGAGAGAGGATCGAGCGAACCCATGAACCCATGTCCATTATTTCTATAGGAGAAAAGGATTGGGACACTTTACCTTACTATTTTTTTGCACTTTACTTCCTTGTATTAAATCAACCTCCATTGTTTCTTTAAATTGTTTAGTGCATAAACAACAAAACTTGTGACACTTTAGTTGTAGAGAATAAATACCTTTTTCTTCTTACTCCTGCGGATCGATACCCTACTTCCACATTGAGAGGTATTACAGCGATCCCCTGCTCTTGGGGGTTATCAGCGAGCGATTTAATTAGCATCGGACCCTTTTGTTCCTTCATCCATCTCCTTGTTTTTCTTGATTAGCTACGTGATTCAAGCGAAGTCTGGTGGAACTAGAGCAGCCATCCTTCATCCGTCTCCTCATTCTAGTTACGACCATCCCCAGTGGGTTGCAAGTAGAGTAGTCATCCTCGTCGGCGTAATCACAATGCCACCATTAAGTAGTCATCCTCGTCGGGAGGGGGTGGAGGGGGATGGTGGGCGGACCATCCATATCGACGGACAACGATGGTAGGAGCGAATAAAGAAATACGAAGCGGGGTTGTGACATCGATCACGCGATCTTTCGCATGTAGAAGTAGACAACTTCACATATATGGTATGTAACTTAGCACTAGTGAATATACACTTAGCACAAGTGGGTATACAACTTAGTAAAATTAAGTATTCAACTTAGCATTAGTAGTTAATGAACATAAGGACATACAACTTCAAAGGTCCATATGAAAGGTCACAATAATCACAATAATGTACAATATCGGCAAGAGTAAATTGAGTAAGATGAAGAGGGGTTGCGATGAGGGATGCCCGATGGCCGATCTTTATAGTAAGGGGGCTAAACTCGAACATTCCCTAAGCCTAAAAACACTTAACAAAAAAGTACATATACTTTTTCTTAAATTTCCTAAAATTGGAGGACCAAAATATGACAAGACTTCACAACAAATTCACCGCCCATGTTGTTAATAAAATGTGGCAAAAACCATCCGATCTAAATTAATGACTCGTATATTCAGATGTATCTATAAGATATGACTACATATATCTAAATTTTGATAAATCTAAGTCTAACAAAAAGTAGTAGTATCACATTGTCAAACTTTGGACTAACAAATTATGACCGGGAAACAAAGAGTGTTTGGTTTGTGCCTAATATTGTCTCACCAAATATTTGGCTAGCCAAAATTTTGGTTAAACCTTTGTTTACCTACAAGTTGGCCAATATTGGTTAAAAAATCAAACTAAAATTGGTAGTAAAGCATTAGCATATCAAAAAAATTGCAACAATTCAAATAAGAGCCAACATTTTTGGTTATGACCAACATATTGGTAGGTGGCTACGATCCAAACACACCCAAAACCCCTGTGATTCGCAACCTCCTCCCGCCCCCGTCGCCTGCTTCCCCCGCCGCCACAACCTTCCTCCAAGAGTGTCGCCGCCCCCGCGCATCCTTGCCCCCCCTCCTAGCGCCGCCGCCCCCTGCTTGCTCCGTCGCCGCGCCATTCGCTTCATGCCGCCGCCACGAGCTCCCCGGCGCCACAAATCATAGGGTTTGCCGCTCCCCTTCGATGCCCGACGCCGATGAGCTCGAGGGCGCCCGGCGCCTGGCGTTGCTCGCCTTCGCACAGCTCTCTCAATACGGGTCGAGCCCGTCCTCCGCTCCTACCGCTGATCTCCCGCCAGTCCTCAGCTGTTGCTTCCAGTTGCTGCGTCGCCTGGACCACGCCGACCCAGACCTAGCCACCAGATGCGCCGGCCGTCTCCGCGCCTTCATCAACAGCGTCCTCTCCCGCGACCCCGACCCCTCATTTGTCCCCGCCCTTGAGGTACCCTGCCCACACGCATCCTTTATAGTTCCTTCGTAGACGACATCAGACTAATGTCCAGGGACGAGTTGCAGTTTTTTTGATGGGCCAATAACTTGTTGTCTGTGATAAATTTTCCAAGAAGAAGAAGATAGAAATCCATTTTGGAAACTTGATTAGGCATTCGGTTATTCCAGGTGTTATTTGAGAATCTTGTGGATGGCAACCAGATAAGGAGTTACACCATGATCGATCGTGACGCCATACAGAAAGGATCGATGATCTCTACGATGGCCAAAACATGCCAGTATGAGATCCATGTCCGCCTCGAGCTCATGTCCCACCATTTCATTTCATCGATGCAAGATGAGGAGCGGTTTTTGGGTGCACTCGATTGGTCAGAGAAGGCGACGCAGCGCATACCAGAACTTGGCTTGGCTGCAGCTATTTCCCTAGTCCGAGGGAGCTATTGGTTCTCTATGCCTGTTATTGCACAAGCTCATTTTGTGTTGCTTGCATCCAGATGTGTTGCCAATGGGTATCTGGACCTGCATTTGCAAGTGTTTCAGCATTCCATGAGTGCTTATTTGGTATACTTGCCAGCATTGGGTGTTTTTGACAGAAACAATGCCGTGAAACCCCCGTTCAGTTACTACGCCAACATGAGACTTCCTAACTCTTGTATCCCGGACGCAACTAATCAGAAACTAAACTGTCAGATCAATAGGCTGCTTTCGTGCTGCAAGGTGCACTCGGATGATGGCCTGCACATCAAAGAGATGGATGTCTTTGATATTTGTGTGAGCTTCATTGAAGAGAACCAGCACATGTTTCCTGAACAACTGAGGCAGGAAGCTGTTATTGTTGTGAAGAGAATTGTGTCAAATAGCCTTGATTGTGCTAAGCAGAAGGAGACACATGGATTGGATGCTTCAGTTTCAGAGGAGATGATCTACCTTGCTGCTGTGCTTAGGTTAATGGGTTCCTCTTTTCTAGAGATTCTTAACTGTCTCAGGGAAAAGAGGGTTGAACATGACATGCAACATGTTGTACTTTGCATATCTGAAACCATCTGCTTCCTTGGGAAATATGAAGCTAATGGACTTAATAGCCATGACTTGTTTGGCATGTCTGGGAATGCTGTTGACTGGGAAAGGCCATCGATGCTGATGCTTCTTCATTTTGCTATCATATCAGTCTTCTGTTTGAGAACGAGGTTTGGTTTTCTGTGGAAAGGTTGCATTATCATGATAATGATGGCCATGAATCTTGTGATTGATGAAGAGAAAAGTTTGAGTGCATTTCAGTTTCTTATTGCTTCAGAAGATTCTGCAACTTCTTCCATTCACCAAGAGGACAGTTTGAAGTGTTCTGTCCAGAGAAAGTCATCTACGTCAATAGCTGCACAGTTCAACAACTTACGTAAACTTCGTGTTCAAGGTGATAGCAGTTTGTGCACCCCTCAGAGGTGTAAATCTCAAGATGGAAGAGCCTTTTTCGAGTCCATTCCAGGATGCAAGCAAAACTCTTCAGAGTGGGATGATCTTGTGGATTTTGTTGAATGCAGAGAAGATGTGGATTATTCAAGTTGGTGGGTACAGCATGGGAAATTCAAGGAGTATAAGGACGCCAAATGGAAGTTAAGCAAGCGACCCTGTGAGGCCGCCTCTAAGGTACGGGAATACAGTGCGAATAAAACTAAAAGACGGAAGACCTCACGGTGATTCATCTGGCTGGATTGCATGGATTGGCCCAAATAACAGATTGCGTACTAGTCGCGCCTTGTTGTTTGAAATGGAACTGTTCTGTACAGAAGTGGATGTATGCCCATTTACAGTAGTGTGTATATGACTGTTGACTGCTTATCAGGGGATCTTCTTAGCCTATCTTATGCCCATTTACAGTAGTATGTATGATTCAACAATGGATACTAATTCCATACCCTATAACCCTATTCGTTGTGATTTTTATGTGTGCTAAGGTTTACATCCACACGTGCCCGCTCTCTTGCTGAACATCTGAACTTGTGTAGATGGTTTGTAGATATTCTTCTTATACTTCGCATGTTTATCTGTGTTTTATTCTGCTATGCACCGACGTTCACCTAATTAACTAATACTACAGATGTTAGTTTAGAAAATCCAGAGGTGACTTTTGCTCCCTCATCCATGGGTGGAAAATTTTGTGAGTGGATTCGCATATCTGGAATACCAAGGTGGCGGCTTCAAAGCTATGCAAATCAAATACATGTTAGAATGAATGTTTCTCATTCAATGCCAGAAAAGTTACATTGGAAAGTAGGGATATGCTTTCATAGGTAAGCATTGTAGTGTCGAAAATAATGAATATATGCATGTTTGCTATGCGGAAAACTGAAGCCACTTTCATTTACAGGAATGTTTTTACGGTTTTGTGCGAATGTGAGATTGGTGAATGGTAAGTTTTGCAAGATGGCATGTGGAATGCTGTGAAGTCTCCATACGGTAGGAAATATGTTGATTTTAAACTGGAGCCTTTCCATTCAGGAAATTAAGGATATTTTTTCTTGAAATGATCTTTTTCCGCCAGTCACAGATATTAAGAGCATCTTATCTGTCTTTTCTCTCAAATAATATGTTTTTTCGTGTAATCAAAATTTGCATAGAATATGGCTCTTGGAATCCTACTTATGGTGCTGATTGTCCTTTTCCAGATATTATTATTGTCACGTATTTGATATGTTTCTCTTGATACAGATTTTTTGTTAAAAGAAGTGAAATGAAATTAATACATTATGCCAACACGAATTATACCTGACAAAAATGTGACTTGAACCGGCTGTCCAATTTGATCAATCAGAAACAATCCTGTTGGAATTTTGTCATTGTTCTTGTTGAACATTTCTTCTCGCTCCCATTCTCAGATTCAGGGTACCATTTCGAAGATATATCATTTTTCTTATTTGTTAGTTGAGCCTGTATTCTGAGGCATGCAAAGAGTTTTGGACATCCCGTGTCGATTTGGAAAGCCGCTATGAGATCATAAGGCCGGCAAGAAGCTGCATGCCACTGGACGAGATGAGAAGTTGGGCAGCAAAGGTGTGGAAATGAAGTATGTTGAGGGGATTGTGGTCTTGAAAGAACGTGCAGTTGTCTTCCTGACATCTCATTTGGGAGTCACGCGGCTGGTTTTTTGCATCGGATGTACCAATTGTGGCAGCAGTATAGGAGTACATTCCTGTAGATATGTTCATGTTATCTTGCATCAATGGTAACCAATAATAACATACTTCTTTCAAAGTACTTTTGACCCTGGAACGACGGCACTGAAATCGAATTCTAGACACATTTTTGTCAGGTTGCCATCGGCTTGGAAAATGAGGGGCCGGGCCAGCATGGACGATGATATAGAGAAGGAAATGGGAAGATCAATGTTCCTAGTTGGAAAATTGCTAAAGACGATTCCTGCAACTGGGAAAAAACTATGTGACAATCTGCAAGAATATATGCATGCATGTAATCACTGCATATATCTAACATGAAGAGATTTAAATGCTTGTTTAAATGCTTGAGTGTCGCAGGTCAGTATAGGCACACTCCTTGCGTTCAACATCGTTGCAGTATCAATCTTGATAGTCAGATATGTTCCTCCGGATGAGGTCCCTCTGCCATCATCTCTGTGAGAATCATCCCCTTTGAACCAAGAATATGATGAGGAAAAGGGCAGGGATCCACTTGGAGAAGAGATCTACAACACACCTCAAATGAAGGATCAGATATTGCTAGAACCATTGGAGGACTCTCTTCTCGAGAAGAAGCAATATACAGGTAATGTGTAACTCCATTTTCCCAACAAATGGTTTTTCCCCTTTAACTTCAGCTCACCAAAGGGAATGACCTTTCCTTATAATATATTAGGCATGATGGACGAGATGAAGCGTCGAAAGGTAGCTGCTTTCAACATAGGATCTGTTTGTCTAGGAGTTCTGGTCTTCACGTCTTCAGCTTCTGCCACATGGCTACCTTTGTAAGTATGCATATAGTTCTTTTTGAAAGTAAAATGATTGCTCTAACAAATATATGTTTATTTCTTATTGTCAGTCTCCCACTTTGCATCGGCTGCATTATTGGTGGTCTGCTCCTTATAGCTGGTCTGGGAGTACTCGGCTGGATTGACCAAGATAACGGCAGGCACTCTTTTGGTCATTCTGGAGGTACATTAAACTGCTTTTCCTTTTTTATCCGCTGTTCTTATTTCTTTTGGTTGAAGAGAATTGAAAAAAAAAACTGAAAAATGATATAACTTCCTGATGTCTTTGTTGCAGGATTCAGATGTCCATTTGTTCCATTTCTACCTGTTTTGTGTATCCTCATAAATACCTATCAGTTGATAAACCTCGGGTTAGTTCTGTTCCAAAGGATCCATTTTATGCGTACAATTAGATGCTTATTTCGCTCCCTTTTCCTTGTTATTTATCCGGAACAATTATTTGATTCTGTTTTTCAGTGGAGACGTCGTGGATCAGAGTCAACATATGGCTGCTGATAGGCATTGTCGTGTACAACTACTATGGGCGAACCCGCATCTCGCTTATCGATGTTGTCTACGCCCCTGCTGCTCGGGACAAAGTTCATCAGGTTTTGTGCCCTAGGAGAGAACCGTGTCATCTTCATTGACATGCCCTAGATGACAAGACCTCGGTGGCCCTCCGCCGCACATAGACGGTAGTTGGATATCAGCCAGGGAGTGGCCTGCGAACTGTTCAGGCTTAGCCCAGAGGATCTCATAGATGCAAGTTTTGTGCTGTCCATGGAAGAAACAGTCAGACATATCAGGCTACAATTGGGCATTGTTTGTGATTCTCTTTGTAGTTCATGTATAAACCCCCATTGTACTGGAACGGGTAAAAACTGAAAAGAGTTACTGGAATCTTACAAAGATTGCAACAAAAGCCACTTCTTTGAAGTCATAATGTGTGTTTGTTGTTTTGTCCTTGTTTATAGCTGGTCAAATGTTTCTCTAATTACCGTGGGAGTTTCTAGCGGATTGGGAGTTCCCTACTACTGGTATCGCCTGATGCTTCTCCTTCAGTTCAACCATGTGCCAAGGGGTGTTGGCATGTCGAGGAACGGCGGTCCATGTTCTTGGCCAGGAACTCGCTCAAAGTACTTCCATCCGCCAACCCTAGGCATCTAGCTCGTGCTCATTGCTGATGCATTTGCAAAATACACATCACCTTGGATAGTCATATTGGGCGAGTACCATATGTATTCACCAATTTAGATGCCTGATGCTATTCTCCTTCAGTTCAGCTCTTCAGTTTTGCCCACACGAGCGCAGCCACAAAGGCAGCCTCCTAAATGAGCAGAACCTGAGACACCACTCCGACCCTACAAAAATGAACAGGCATGAGTGATCAGTTAGTTGCATTGGGAGCCAGGAGAAGAGAGACTCGACGTTGCTTGGGATTCTGCAGGTCATTCGTAGCCTGGCTAGTGTATCATGCCATATGTTTAGAGAAGGGGCACTCGATCTGCACGTGGCACATCGCCTCTGGAAGCCTAGAGAATTCATGGTTTGCTAGGACATGAATAATAATACTTGGGTATCATCATCAACAACAACATGAAACAACTGGGTTCTTATTTTATATTCAAATGATGTCAAATTGTACCTTTTTCTTTATCGAAATACACTTAATGCAAATGGGAATCTTATTTGTTTTTAGAACACTTTGTGGCTATCTATTGTGTACATGGATATTGGAAAGACCAAGGAAACAGTTTTGAAACGGGACGTAGTTTTCAGATGTATTTAAAACAAGTAAGCATTAAATACGAAATGTAAAGTAAAGAATAAAAACAAAAATGCTAATTGGATGTTAGGGCCCATGTTCTTGGCCAGGAACTCGCTCAAAGTACTTCCATCCGCCAACCCTAGGCATCTAGCTCGTGCTCATTGCTGATGCATTTGCAAAATACACATCACCTTGGATAGTCATATTGGGCGAGTACCATATGTATTCACCAATTTAGATGCCTGATGCTATTCTCCTTCAGTTCAGCTCTTCAGTTTTGCCCACACGAGCGCAGCCACAAAGGCAGCCTCCTAAATGAGCAGAACCTGAGACACCACTCCGACCCTACAAAAATGAACAGGCATGAGTGATCAGTTAGTTGCATTGGGAGCCAGGAGAAGAGAGACTCGACGTTGCTTGGGATTCTGCAGGTCATTCGTAGCCTGGCTAGTGTATCATGCCATATGTTTAGAGAAGGGGCACTCGATCTGCACGTGGCACATCGCCTCTGGAAGCCTAGAGAATTCATGGTTTGCTAGGACATGAATAATAATACTTGGGTATCATCATCAACAACAACATGAAACAACTGGGTTCTTATTTTATATTCAAATGATGTCAAATTGTACCTTTTTCTTTATCGAAATACACTTAATGCAAATGGGAATCTTATTTGTTTTTAGAACACTTTGTGGCTATCTATTGTGTACATGGATATTGGAAAGACCAAGGAAACAGTTTTGAAACGGGACGTAGTTTTCAGATGTATTTAAAACAAGTAAGCATTAAATACGAAATGTAAAGTAAAGAATAAAAACAAAAATGCTAATTGGATGTTAGGGCCCAACCGGGTTCGAACCGGTGACCTATTGATCTGCAGTCAATTGCTCTACCACTGAGCTATGGACCCAACTGATGATTTCTCTACCGCCAAAGAGTAATTAAACAAACACTATGTTTCTAAAGGTTTTCGTTTTCGCGGCACATGCGGCCACCTGAAAATAACTTGACATACTCCATGAGAGAACAGAAAACCTCGGCCTAACTCAAACTGATCCTCGGGCTCTCTGTCCCAAAACCAGCAGGAAAGTAAAGTGGCACATGCACGGAGATCCCCGTGCGGAAAAACACATTGGTCGATACGCGTAGCGTACGCTCTCAACTTCGCCGTGGCGGCGGCAGCAGCAAACAGGAGGTGGAGGCAGAAGAAAGTTTAGAGGATCGCTGCTCGAGCAAGAAAGATGACTGAATTCAGAAAACAATACCCTTTGACCTTGTGCGCTAGCTTTCGCCACCGGAAAGATCTTGTCAGACTCTCCCCAAGTGCACTATAATCAACACTTCCAGCAAGAGATTTACATGGTTTGTCATTCGGATAGTCGATCACTAGCTGGCCAGCCTGTTGTTGGTGGTAATTAATTAATGTGTTACTTAGTTATCCGAGGATTTGAAGCCTTGCCCAACCTGTATGTTCTCTCAATCTCTTTGGGCAGCAGGTGCGTCTGACAGGCAAAGAAATGCATGAGGCACAAAATGGCAATGCCCTTGGTGAGTCTCGAGGACTTGGAGGTAATCCAATTCGGTTAGCACTGTCGCAACTTCTGATCGACTGTGGCACCTACCTACGACTCTTCCAGACCCGCCAAGGCGTAGTTAAGCATCATTGGACCATGCTAGCGATTGTGCTACAGGTATCTCTGTCACGAGGGTCGAGGATGGAACTGATGGATGAATGTCGTGCAGAGTATTTGGGGTGTTATACTGTACTAAAATGGGACTGTCTTCAACATCAAATGGCGAGTCATGTGGTGCGGACCTTCGGCAAATCTACTCTAGAATGTGGACTTTCAGAAACGAAATTCAGAGGGTGGAGACAAATGTCTGCGCTGCGTGCAACCTTTGCACCTTTTGTGCGTTCTTCTTCTCCTTTTATATATTCAATAGAATTGATCGTGTCTGGCTACACGATGGCCTCTATCAAACGTGTCATCCTGCGTCCAGGCGATCATGTTTACAGGGGTAGATCGGGTCAAATCAAAACGAAAGACTAGCTAAGTGATAACCCTGAAAACTAGCTGACGAAGTAACTGAACCTGACGCTCTAACTGAAACTCTGAAACTGAGACGATTAGATGAACTGACAAACTCCCCCCTAACCTAGTTTTCCTTCACCTAGGCGATACCTATGGGGCCCGGTGGCGCAGCTCCTAGAATTGCACAGGAAAAGGCCTTAATCAAGATGTTGTAGAATTGGTCCTATGTGCGCACGAACTGCATGTCCATATCACCAGCCGACGCATTGACCGCATTGACGGTTGAATATACGGGTCTAAATGTGTTTGCTCCGGTCAGTGAACACCAAATTCTTTGTCCGGGGATGTCGGACTTGTTATTGACATGCAGCTCGGTGACGCTGTCTTCCTTCGTGTCCAAGCAGCGCAGCGTGCTCATGGTCTTGCGGTCGTCGATGTGAACAGGTTCAGTTCAGTATCACCTTTGCATCTCTAGAAGATGAGTTTATTTCAGGTTCATCTCTAGAAGATAAGTTTATTTCAGATTCATTTGAAAGGAAAAAAGAAAGCACAATGTTGTACTAGATGTCACGGGAGTATCATACTGTATACATCGTACAGTCACATCTATCTCTTCCCCTTGAGTAAAAAGACTATGAAAAGCCCAAGCTATAGTCTTTGTGCTCGCACGCTGACAATAAAATAGCCAGCTGAGCTAGGATGCTCGGTCACTAAGGTAGCTCAGCCAATAGACAACTGATATTTGCTAATGACCACGTGCTCGCGACGACCGCACCAGCATGCCACTGTAATAAACTACACTAACCCACTCGCCTCGCCTGCACCCTGGACGGCTAGCTAAGCTATCAGCGATCGATCTATCCATGTCACGACTTGTGCTGGAAAGTGTGGCGAGGAAAAAAGCCATGGTCGACGTTGCTGTCGAGCACGTACCGCTGTCTCGTGTAGCATATGCTCCTTCGATCTGACGCGGCCACTGACCGTGCACATACAGTCGGTCTGAATAAAATACAGTAACAGGTGCAGCTTTTGTTGCCTAATTTGCCTCCCACAAGTTGCCATGGTTTCTCACCAAGTCCAGTTGCAAAATTGTTTCTCCAAAAAAACAACATGAGAGTTGCACACATGTGTCCGAATAAAGATTTTCCAGGGAAAAACACAGAGCTGTCTAGGGAGCATTTTGAAATTTCAGCCGCTTTTGGGCCCCGACAATATAAGGTAATTGGCCAAATCCAGGTGTTTGCGTCTTTACCAACTTCGGTAGACTATACATATCAAAGCATATATAACTCGCCAAGGAACGACATTGGTCAAGATGTGGAAAGAATATGGAGAAAAATGAATTTACTGCGATCACAGCCCTAACAATGTTCATTTATATGCAAGGGTGAAGAGAGGGGACCAAGCAACTTAGATTTAGCCCAAAATATGTTAGTAATTCTTGAGGAAAAAAAAAGATGAAGATAGCATGCTCAATGGGTTAGCGATCCTGGACGCACGCTCTACCACACTTGCGTAACAAAACTTATTTAAGAGCGTAAAAGAGAGTAGAATTAATTTTCATCTAAAACCACGACTAGCAATTATTTGACATGAAAAAAAAACAGTTCTACTAATTCTTAAGTCTAAGCTCGGTTGATCCAGGGACATTAGATTCACATTGTGATCCGTGCGTCATATGAGTTGCAACTGGGCAAAAATAGTTCCCATAGTGAAAAATTGTCCACTAGTACCAAAAATGTTCACGTAGTACAAATCATGTGATGGTGTCATGTGACTGAGAATTAAGTCGAGAATTAAGTGCACCATAAATGTTTAGGGAGTGGGACAATTCCCTTTCAAGGTCCTAGCTGACGCATGTTTCCTGCCGTATGTACTTTTCAAGGCTTATATAGGTCGAAGGGTTTTCTTAGGATTTTTGGAGAATTCAAATTCTAAGGTTTGTTCACATGGTAGACCTTTTAATCATAGGATTAGGGTCACCAATTTCTTATGGAATCCATCCATATGCCCCTGGGTTTAAAAGAATTTATCCTCAATCCTCATTTTAGTTTTCCTTTGAGAACTTCGATGCACTTCCACTATCTCTCAATCACTAATCTGTAAAAGAAATGTGTTTATTTCTTGTGCACCATCAAAATACTCCTACTCCAGTAGCAATACACATTATCTTATATGAAGGTCTATTGTTCGTTATTTTCATCTCGACCATCAATTATCATTTTTTTGAAGAATACATATCTGTATATTGCTACTAAACGGAAATGCATTATATTATATGCACAAGATTTATTTTTTTTACAATTCATCTATGAAAGCATGAGTATATATTTTCATTTATCCTACCTTATTGTGGTCAAATGTACAATGTAGGGGCACCGAACACGCCATCTAAGACGGTAAAACATACCTATCCATGAGGCATGAGCCCATTACAAACAATTGCAGTAGCCGTATAGGGTCGGTAGCCTCCACGACGGCTGATGTGGTGGATACACCTTGGATATAGTCCTAGTCGACGGTTTATCATGTGAACTATCTCGAATAGTGCGACATTTGCGACGGCTCATAGCATGTGGTTCGTCTTGAATAGTGCCATATCCATGATGGCTATGTGACAGAACATCGTCCATTGGGAACTTATTCTAGACAATTGTATTGAAGAGAAGGACCATTTTGGGTTGACCATAAAAGGAACCATCTTGGTTTCCACACACACACAAGATATCCCAAGGCCATTGATAGTTCACAGCAGCACGATATATTATTTCTTAAACAATAATAAATATAAGAATTCATGTCCGCGGGGATTTGAATCATCGTCTGCTTGGTTGCACATCCACTCCTCTAGCGAGTCTTAATTCTTGCACAATATACCATTTCAAAGAGTGCTACATAGTGATCTAATGTAACCAAAGGGCTAACAATTACATACCACCACCACTCATTATTAATATCTTTATAGGTGAAAAATATAAAGATATAAATTTTAAATACCATTATCATTGTTATACTTCTTTTACTTGGGAAACACTAGATGGCATTCATTTTCAAGTTTGTTTGAGAGAGTTACTTCAAGGGACGCATTACTTTAATGAGAAAACTATGGGAAAATACACCAAAAATAATAATTACACTTCCACATATTCTTATGAGACAGAATAGACGGATTTACCACTGAATCATCAATTAACTTAACAACGATTTGATTGTGCACAAGAGGGAGCTGCCTAGGTGCACGTCGTACACAATGTAATTGAACAAATTTACCAAAAACTAACCCTTCTTGCAAGCTGGGCTAGTCAACAAGCAAATCAATCGGCAGAGCTCCGGGAATTCGTGCAGTAGACTTCGCTGTGATCCCACGCATCCACGAGCAGGTCACCGGCTGAGTAGTCGAGAAGATCGTCGAACGAGAGGAAATGGACCATGTCCATGTCGGCGCCGTCGCCGGCGCGGTAGTAGTAGTGGTCCTCCCGACCGTCCTCGCCGACGCTCACCTCGCTCTCGGAGCCGGCGCCGTTGTTCTCGTGGGTAATTGTCGACTGGGTGGTGCCTGCGGTCGCAATGGCGGTGTCCCCTCCGCCGCTCCCGCTGCCGAGTAGCTGGCACGCGAACAACGGGAACCGTGCAGGGACAGGAGGCGCCGCCTCCGTGGTGACCCCCGTGCAAACCGGTTTTTGCTCTCCGGCCGGTGCTAGCTCGAATGCCGTGGCAGCGACAGCCAGGAGGTCACCCTGCTTCGTGCAGCAGCCGCCGCCGTCCTTCCCGCCGGCGCTGGTGTTCTGCTGGCGCTTCCTGATGCGGGAGTTCCAGTAGTTCTTGATCTCGTTGTCCGTCCTCCCCGGCATCCTCCCGGCGATTACCGACCACCTGACAATCGACCGATGCAGCAAATCAGCACGTAGAAATTCGTTTCAGCCTCGACGACCGATCGGATTATATGAGCAATTACCAACTAGTAGAAAAATAACGTACCTGTTGCCAAGGGATTTCTGGAGGGAGATGATGGTCTCCTCCTCGCGCTTGGAGATGGGCTCCTTCTTCAGGTCCGGCCGGAGGTAGTTCATCCACCGCAGCCGGCAGCTCTTGCCGCTCCGCCGCAGCCCGGCGAGCTGCGCCACGGAGCTCCAGGTGGACACGCCGTGCCGCGTGATCCGGGTGTAGAGCCGGTCGTCCTCCTCCGGCGACCACAGCCCCTTCCTCTCCTTATTCGCCTCTGCTCCGTCGCCATTGCTCGCCGACTTCTCCACCATTCTGGCTTAGTTAATGGCGGCTTAGTTCGCTAGCTACTTCCGCTGTGATGGGAAGTCCAGGTAGAGTACTGAGTACTAGCTAGCTGGTGCTTAAGTAGTAGTATCTGCTTATTGGATCTGCAATGCATTTATAGGTGGGGTATATGCTCTTTTGCACATTGTGCTAATACCAAATATAGAGATACACCTGTAACTGTAAGACAACACAAATTGATTGATTAATTATCATGTTTGCAATCGCTTTGTCTTTACTCTTATATTCTATCCATCCTAAAAGTTACAGTGCCATGCATGAGCATGCATGTGCTTACTGATGTGTACCTCCATCAGCATCATATTATCAATATATGCATGTGCAGGAGATTAACATCATGCACCAAAAACATGTTGATTCGTGTCGTTGAAAAGTTTGTAATTAACCTCTTGTTGAAACAATCTTGACAATGAAGACCTACCAGCTAAAGGAATTCATAATTAACCAATGGATGGTCACAAGTAACATAAGTATTAGTCTTGACAGTATCAAGAGAAATCATGTAGCTGGCTATAGCGTTTGTCAGCTACTCCTTTTGATGAAGTCTTGACCAGCTCTATGTAGCAGGGCACTGGAGACCGTTTAGCTATATTAGTAATTGCCAACTATTTCATCTTAGTATTCTCTCCAGGAACAGACAATGCTAATCATATACCCATGAAAGCCAAATATCTTTGGCACTATCAAATTAAGGATGCATGGCCCGGGTCATGCATCCATAAAGACCATCAAGTCACCATCATGCTAACTAAAGGGCAAAGATTGTAGTTAAGTCATGACCTAAGTTTCTACAAGACTATGTAATTGTATAAACAGAAGTGAATTGATCTACACGTGCCACTTTGCATGGTTCTGGTTGGAAAGTTGGTGATCGGGAGGGATTGCTAAATAACCCACACGCAGGGGACACAAGATTTTAACGTGAAAAAACGTCTTCAACAAAGAGAGAAAAAAACCACGAACGCCAACCAACAATACTTCACTATAAGGGCTGCCAGAGATTATCACGGATACGACTTATCTCAACCGGTGGCTTACAAGGGGTATATATACTCAGTCCAAATTGATTGATTAATTATCATATTTGCAATCGCTTTGTATTTAGTCTTATTCTATCAATCCTAAAAGTTATAGTGCAATGCATGAGCGTGCATGTGCTTACTGATGTGTACCTCCATCATGCTTCATTATCTATGCATGTGCAGAAGATTAACATCATGCACTAAAAACATGTTGATTTGTGTTACTCGAAAATTTGTAATTAGCCTTGTAAAAACAATCTTGACAATGACTGCCTACCAGCTAAAGGAATTCATAGTTAACCAATGGATGGTCACATGTAACATAAGTATTAGTCTTGCTAGTATCAAGAGAGCTATAGCTTTTGTCAGCTACTCCTTTTGATGAAGTCTTGACCAGCTCTATGGTAACAGTGCATTAGAGACCATTGGGTATATTAGTCATTGTCAACTATTCTATCTTAGTATTCCCTTTAGGAAGAGATAAATGTTAATCATACACCCATGAAAGCCGAATATCTTTGGCACTATGAAATTAAGGATGCATGGGCCGGGTCATGCATGCATAAAGTGTATGAAGTCACCATTCTGCTATATTTGCCCTACTAGCTAAAGGGCAAATATTGTAGTCAAGTCATGGCCTAAGTTTCTACAAGAGCATGTAATTATATAAGCATAAATGGATTGATTTACACATGCCACTTTGCATGGTTCTGGTTGGAAAGCTTGAGATTGGGAGGGATGCCTATCTTGTATGAAGCAAATGTGGAGACACACATTCATCCAAAAGTCTCCCACCCACATATTTATATAGAATTTGTTGAATGCGTTCCAGGGGAATTACCAACATTATCTATCAAAATTAACCTAACTATGCCACAAGTTGGGATATTTTGATCTTTCCCTGATACGAGCAACTCTTGTTCATAGAAATTTTAAAAGAATGACACTTTGCTCTCTTGATTCTTTTAACCAAAAACACTTCCCTCGTAGATTTCATGTAAAGAAACCTCAAATTATCTTACAAATAAATAAAAAAGGAAAAACAATGAAGAAAAAAAACAACAGAGTTTTCCTAATAGGAGAACTTCTCAGCATGAAAAATCTAGCAACAGTTATAGGATAAATCAGGACCAAAGTCTAGCCATCCGAGATAAATCTCTGGAGACAGAACACTAGCAAGAGCATGCAAAGGCAAAAGCAAGCAACAACTTCCAAATATCCATATCAAGACAAGTATTAATTCTTCAAGAAACTTCACATTGTCAACGTCGCAGTCATAGGACCCCATCTGTGTGATCAAGAGAAAGCTTGACGAATCACAGATTGGATCATCTCCACCCTCTCCTCAAGCCTTTTTTTTGTCTCGGGTTGTCTGCAAGATTGCCCAATAGTTAAAGATATTGCAAAATCCATAGGTTATATTTGCTAGATTATTAGGGAATTTTATTTTAAAGAAAACATCATTTATCGTTTCTGGAGATCCCATCACACAGCTACAGCCCCATATAGCATCAATTTACATTGGCCAGCATGAAATGAATCAAATCAGTTCCCTGTAAAATTACCGGCACTAACATGGGCTCTGGTCAGCTTGACAGGACATAAAACCACCTACCACACAATTTAGCAACTCTACAAGTGAATACAAAAGAGCAGATGATCTACACTTTCTTTGTGACTGTAACACCCCGACCTCTCCGGACCAACGGCTGTCACTCCTGGCATCTCAATAAGATCTCTAGACTAACCCCACAGACCAACACTAGTCTTTTCTGCGTACTTTATCCTCACACGTGCGCACCCGGTGATACCTTCGATCCGGATTACGGATGTACTATAGCTCTTTTTCCCTAGTAGACCTAGGTTTATCAAATCCTCAGAAAGCAGAAAGCAAAGTGAGATTACTTAAACGGACCTACGAGAGTATTAGAATTCCTTTTGTGTTTTCACCAGACCAAGAGTTTTTGATCTTTTTGTTGTTGTTGACGATGGAGAGAGGGGGGTCCTAGGGTCTTCGGTTTTCACCAGTAGCTGTGCAAAACATCTGATGAGAATAATAGATAATGATAAAGTATGCATGTAATTGTTAGAGCAAGATAATTATATGTATGCAATGCATCCATAATTGTTATTGCCTCCACAACCGCTTATAGCAATAACCTACTAGTCTCATCCATAGAAAAAAGAGAACTAATGATATGCATAATGATGTCATCATTAATCCCAAGCAAATCCCTCACATACAGCCATACTACCCCTTCTATCACAGGGGTTACCAACCTGCAGATCAGTCATTACTCACACTGCCTTTACCTGGATCATTCCTCGGGGTCTTGGGTACCTGACAAGTCCTTATATTGAGGTAAGAGAGGGTACTACAATCATCATGTCATACAAACTAATATATGATCCCATCTATGATAAATAACATGCACAAAAAGCTACATGGCTAGGCCGAAGCCCTTAGCCCAAGAATAATTACTCATAGATAGAGATGAAATCAACAATCATAAACATTATAATAGAGATCATAAGTTTGATAGCAAATAGTCTTACAATGCCGCCAATTGGAGAAGAGATCTACTATTACAATTGGTGGAAGATGGCTATGGTGGTAGAGAAGGGTTTGGAGATTTATATCTAGATCTATTCCTCCGGTGTGGCGGCTTCTGGTGGCAGGGAGAGTTGAGGTCGAAAAGAAGCGTTGTTTCCTATCGCCCGAAGCCTCTTTATATAGGGGTCCCTTGACGAAAGTTGTTTTGTTTGACCTAATGGAGTCGATGGCAACTATACTGTAACATCCCAGTATTAGAGCTTAGAAATAAGCTGAACCCAGATGTGTGCATTGCATTCATGCATAGAAAATCCGAATAATTTTCGCGCTTTTGATTAAAACTTGTCAAAGTGATTGAAGCTTCTTTTAACTTGGTGGAACTGAAGTAGATCATGAAGTTAACCGCGATAAGTTTTAATATGACCTTTGCTAAAACCTTATTTAGGGTAAACATGATTTGATCTAAGGGTAGATCAAATGTAGTAAAACTAAGCCATTGCATGTTGCTTAATGATTAATATTTGATCCTTAAGGGATCATATCATAGTATTCATTACACAACTCATGAATACCAAGTTAAGGATACAACTCAAGTAACAATAATCCAATAACCAAGATATTGATTTATCACATTCTTATCCATTCCTACCATGAGCATCATGGTATTTCTTAAACACTAATTCTTTATCACTTGTTGAGTAGGAAGGAAATAAATTCAAGATCATTCACGACATATCTTTCTTTCCATATCAATCCTTATCATCTCTATTGAACCTTATTCTAATATCCATTGTTCATCAATGTTGAGTAATCAACTATTGATCTATCAAGTCTTAGCCTATCAATTCTTGATCTATTACTCTTGTCCTTATTATAACAATCACTCTAAATCCTTTAGAGAAGGAAGTATAGGTAAGTAGTAATGCTAGTTTTATATATCATCTATAGGATGGGAGTGTTTGAAGAGAATCAAATCAATATGATAATTGATGGAGTTAACCACTCCTGAATGGACAGAAGAGTTATTTGAAATAAAGATATATGTGGCAACAAATATGATTATAATGATGAATATTGAAGTTAGTTACCAAGGAGTAATCCTATTGGATCAAGTAGGCCTAGTCATGGAATAACAACTCTTAGTCAGATAGAGATACTAAGAAGATAATTATAATACAACTGTAATATTGTATTGATGAAAGCCTTGATTAGCCAACTAGAAACCTAAGCCTTAAATGATCAAAGGATTATAATGATCATGCTCAAGTCACTAAGAGTGAATGATTCTATGATGTATAAGTGACATTGGTAGACAGAACATGATTAAACCCTAGTATAGTTATGTTATCCTAGGTTAGTCATGGCAAGCCACGTTAATATAATGTGAAGTTGGAGGATGAGTTACTGAGGCAAGTAAAGGATAAGGTAGTATGATTAATCTGAAGCTAGAGTAGAATGGAGTTATTGAAGTAGTGTTATTCCTCTTAAAGGATTGTAAGCTTTTGAGGAAAGTAGAATTTTATATATACATCTATTGGAGTAATATTAGTGATGGATGGTAAAGGATGTGTATGAATGGAGTTAAAAGTAACCATTTAATGGATTAGAGGTTATCATTAGTGGAGTAGCGGATATAACGAAGTATAGATATGAAAAGATTATGAAAAGCTTCAGTGACAAGCTTCTGAGATTTATAAGTGAGATTACAAAGTAATTTGGGAAGTAAGAGAGTAACCATTCAAAATGATTGGAGTCAATAGAAGCATTCTAGAAGTGGTAGATATTCCTATGAGGAAAGTATTTGGAGCTTTAGTGTCAAGCTCATTGGATTTACAAATGGATTTAGAGGGAGTAGTTATTAGTAAAAGTATAAGTAGTAAAACTCATCATGTTAATACATGATGATGGATAGCAAGAAGTAGAATATCTAGGAAAGGAATTACTTAGTTAAGAGAAAATAATTATGAAGTATGGGAGATAGGAATTCTTGGTAAACACTCAACCTTAATTCTATGACCAAACATAATATCTATCTCATATGTTGGATCAATCATCTTATTTCCCAATGCCTTGTAGGAATGATATCTATAGCAAATCACTTAAGCACATCTTTGTCATTTCCAACTAACATAATCATATGTGCTTAGGATCTATCTGTCTCAATTCTTTATCATAAGTTAGCCTAGAAAACAACCCCACTATTTTACCTTAGATGGTGATATCATTCATGCTCACAGACATAAAGACAATATGTCTTAACCATTCACCTTTATTCACAATCATAAAAGGATACATGAATACTAAAACTCCTAAAACTCATGGTAAATAGTTACAATTCAAAACCCTAGTTTCTATTTCAATCATAAATATCAATGTATAACTAATGTCATAACCAATATTATTAAAACATTACTCACCACCAAATTAAGGCATTAACTATATAATAATAATATATGACCATCATTGATGATTTAATACACCCAAATTCCATTAGTATAAATACACTTGAAAACCATTATATAGAGAATTGTTAAGATAGTAAGCAAATTCTAAAACCCTAGTTCTTATTTATTCTACCTAATAACTTACCTCTCATATAATCATGAATATTGAAAATTACCAATCATCTTAATGGCAATCAACTAATTATAATGGCCTATGTAATATTTGAAGAAAATTGTACAAAAGATTTGGTATTGAAAATTCTACTGAAATACAAATTGAAAAGGATTTGTGAAAACAGAAAATAGAAATCGAAAAAGCTAAAACAACCAGAAAGAAAAAAAATTAGAGGAACCAGCTCCTGGCCCATAGCCCATTTCCTCTCCGACCTATTTAACGCCACAAGCAACGGCAGCAGATTCCCCGCTCGTTTTGCATCAGTCTAACACGGCCCGACCATAGCCCAGTGTTGGCCCGTGTACCCATTCGATTAATTTATTTTCTTCTTCCTATCGCCAGAAGGACTCGCCGGCGCAAGTAGCTGCCTAGATCGAGCTCTGCCGTTCGCCGTGGTCGCCACGATTCGTGCCGAAGCTGCCGTCATCAGAAGGGGATAAGAAGGACATGACAATGCCTCGCACATCCTTATCCCCTTTCCTTCCTCTTCCTCCCGAGTTTCTCCTCTGTCCCAAAACCCTAGCTCACCAAACCACTCATCGTTACCGGTGGAGGTCGTTCCTGAGTCAGTGGCATGGTCGAGTAGAATTGCCGCGTCACCCTCTTCATCTTAGGATACTCAATCGAGACCGGGGAGCTCCAAATCGATGCAGCCAAGCCATTCCCTTCCCCCAGTGATCGATGGAATTCGCGACGAATAGCTCATATCGGGGTGCCATCGTCCTCTTCGACTACCACAACGACATCTGGGTGAGTGTACGCATATCCCCATGCTCTCCAATCTCTCCCTCTCGCCGTGTATCGCCGTAGCGCCGTAGTCCATGACGATGCTCGACGTGGCACTTTGTTGGTAACCCCAAGTGCAGGGTGTAAAGAGCACATCAGCAAGTTTTCCCTCAGTTGAGACCGAGGTTATCGAACCAGAAGGTGGAAGGAAACGTCACACAGGTGTTGCAAACAACATGGAGACCTGCACAACACAAACTCAAGACTTTGCCCCGACGAATTAGTGAGGTTGTCAAGCTCACCGGTTTGCTGTAACAAAGGATTAAACGTATGGTGTGGAAGGTAATGGTGGTTTGCAACAAGTAAACAAGTAACAGTGGAAGATGTATCAATGGTAAAGATTGGACCGGGGTCCATAGTTCACTAGAGGTGCTCTCCTTAGATAAACAACATGGCATGAAGGGTAAACAAATTATAGCGGGGCAATTGACAAGAACTGAGAAAGGCATAACAATGCAATTACTAGTCAGAAAGATCCTATGCGATTCAATTGGGCAATACAACAAGATACATAGTGTGGCATCCCGCAAAACCACTACTAGAAAATCGCGTTGTTTTTGTGCATTGCATCATCATGACCGCATGCTCATGTCATCATGCCACATTGCATTGGAGCATCGTCATCATCATGCATATTAATTTGCCTAAAAACTATTTGCGAAAGACAATCGTTTTCTAAAATTTACCCTCCTATTTCAAATTAAACCCCCGGACGCTTCCGGATATTTTTGTTTGTCTAAAATCTATTTATACAAGCTTATTGCAAAAGTTAAATAAAAATTTTATTATTTTAGTGGGGTAGCCGAACGGGCCGAATGACCCGAACGGCCACCCCCAGAAAATACAAACGGTCCACCCTTTACTCCCTAGTCTACCCAGCCCTAGTCTACCCACACCCCCTCCACATCACCCCACCCAATCCCTGGCCGCCACCTCACCTTTCCCCTCCTCTCTACCCAATCCCAACTCGCCACTTGGCCTCCCTCTCTCTCTCACTCCCCATCCCACCAACCAGCCCCACACCCTGGCCACACAGCCACGCAACACCACAGGCACGCACGCACCCGACGCACACCGCACGCCACGCGCCTGGGACCCACCCCGATGCCCTCTTCCTCCTTTCTTCCTCCTCCCTCGCGCGCCTGGCCGCCTCGCCCTCCCTCCGTTGTCCGCCAGCAGCCCCTTCCGCCGGCGTCGCCGCTCCGCCTCTCCTCCAAGGCGCCGCGCCGCCCGCCAACCACCGCTCCCTCCGCCCGCCCGCGCCGCCGTGCCCTTCCCCTGCAAACCCGCTCCGCCGCCGCGCGCGCCCCGCTGCTCCTCCATCTCGCTCCGCCGCCGCTCGCCGATCACCTCGCCGCGGACCCTCTCCACCTCCTCCGCCCCCCTCTGGCAACCGCCGCCGCCCGCCTCGGTTCCTCCTCCCCGCCGGGCTCTGCTCGCCGCGCCGCCCAGGTCCCGCGCCGCCGCGCAGCCGCTCCCAGCCGGCCGCGGCCTCTCCTCCACCCGGCGCGCCCAGCCGCGGACGCCTCCTCCCCCCAGACCCGTGCCTCCTCGCGCGCAGCCCCTCACCGTCCCGGCTCGCCCTCCCTCGCAAGCGTCCACCGGCCCGCGTCCGCCGCCAGGCGAGCTTCTCCCCTCCGCCTCCGGCCCCCCCGTCGCCCCGCTGCTGCATGCCCCCGTCCCCAGGCGCCGCCGCAGCAGGACCCCGCGTCGCCCTCATCCGCGCCTGCGCCGCAGCAGCCGGCCCCGCGCCCCCCGAGCTCTTCCCCCGACACCACCGCCACCTGAGCCCTAGCTCCGCCCGTCGTGCGACCCTCCGACCGTCGGGCCCTCTCCTGCTGCCTGCGTCCAGGCCGCGTCCGCCCCGTGCGCAACCTCCTCGCGATGCATCTCTCCGGCGACCCTCCGATCCCCCGTCGCCGGCCTGAGCCCCAACCACCTCGCTGTCGTCCTCCCGCCGCCGGCCAGCGCGCCCGGGCCCATGCAGCGTCTCCCTGGCCTATGCCCTTTGGAGCTCCTGGATGAGCTATGTGTGGCCGATGCCTGTTATGGAGAAGTGAGGTTGACGTGGTACTAGATATGTGGTGTTCGATGACCAAGTACCAAGCTCTCCAACACGGACTTGTCACTCCCGAAGGAGTCGACGACAGGAAACCTCACGGACTTCTTCCTGGAGTCCGAAGAGCGCCGACATGCATGCGAAGACCAAGCCGCGACATCCCGTAGCCGGTGTCGCGCCAAGATCTCCGAAAACCCCGTTACCGGACGAGTTCGCCATCGACCTCGAGTTCTCCCACACGGATACCAAGCGACAAGATCTCCTTCATGGAAAACGAAGCCGAACCGGAGACCTCCGTCATGGATCATCGAGCACTTCTACACGGACCCACGGGATGACATGTTCTTCGCCCAAGGGCGACAAGGATCTCTTCACGGACGTCGAGACCCCGACATCGAAACGACAAGATCATCGTCATAGAACCCGAAGGCCACATGTGCGACAAGTACTCCCTCGAGAACGCCGAGTGCTTCACCCTGGAAGCGACAAGATCTACCCCAGTAGTCCGAGAACGCTTCCGCCGAGACCGACCCGTCGAACCCTGAACCCTGAGACCGACCCCGAACCCCGGAACCCCAAGACCGTCGAGACCCTAATGTGTGACACTTTTCTCGAGCCCTATTTTATAAAATTAATAACAACTTGATGCATATTAATTGCCATACTTGCATGCATATTTGTGTGGTTTGGGGGCCTTATGCCGATTCACCATATAATTAAATATGGGGCCCATATGCGGGCAAATAGTCTCATATTGGCCTCATTTAAATTTGTGCATCGAACCGTTGTCATATCTTGCCGTGTTAAACAACATTTAAATTGCGGGGTAGCTAAACAACATGAACCTACTAATTAATTGTCGGGACCCCGGTTCCGCTTAATATGACCTAATTGCATCGCACCTTTGCCATGTCATGCATCATACATGCATCATGCCGATCTTTTGCCGTAGTATTAAATATTGCATCCGGTGTTCCTTCTAGTGACTTGCTTCTTCGCGGATAAGGCCGTTGAGTTGATGCGAGTGTCGACCCGATCTCCGGTTGAACCTTCGGCAATGTTTTCAGGCGAGCATCTCCCCCTTTCTACCTATCTTACTTTTATAGTCTTTACTCCCTCCTGTTGATCTATTGCTATCTGTGTTGCGATGCTTTAGTTTCCGTACCTGTGATATCCCTTGCAGCCTTATATTGCCTTGGACACATCCTAGTACCTGTTGTTTGGTAGATAGTTGGACTTGCGCGTCGTAGTCGCTTGCTTAAGTGCTGTTGCGTGTTGTCAAGTGCCACAGTTGTTGATGTATTGCCGCATGTTGCTGTTGGAGATGATCATAGTTTCACTTATCGCTCACTTTAATTCCTGTTTAACAACTAAAATTAAAATAAGCAGAGGCATCGGTGGGTGATAGATAATATTTGGTTTCCGAACGCCCACTTGTGTCCCGTAGGACCCCGAGTACTTGATACCTGTTCCTTGATTTATCGCGCTATCCACATCCGGGAGGTATATGGGACCCCCCTGAGCCAGAGCTTGATTCAGTCTTATTTCTTGGGGCCACAAACTAGTTTGAGGTTTTATTTATGATCCCGTACTTATGCCATGCTACTTATGTATTTAAATTGTGCGACAGATAGCACACTGTACTGTTTAGGATCGTGGTACGATTCCGCGGTGTCGACAAGCCCAGCCACACTTTCGGGTTCCCAGTCGTTCACAGCCGTCCCCACAACCTTAAGTCCGTCTCGGAGCCGACCGGCTTCGTTGCGGGTTCTACTTTAAGGGGTGGCCCCCTGAAATATTTCCGAATCCTGTGATTGCTTTGTCGTGAAGGCCTCGTTGGGTTTTGTTTTTGTTTTTTCCGAGGTTGGTCGAGTGTGTGTTGCTATTGGTGCACCCCGACCGGGTAAAACTTTCTGAAAGCCGTGTCCGCGGATATGGACGACTTGGAGCACAGTATCTCGACCATAGACAAGCATAACTAAAGTTTATTGCTCTAAATTTGACTTTATAATGACTAGTAATCAGCTTCACTACAATGGAATGGCTAAATAATACTGCCCACAATTGCTTGTTTGGAGCGTCGCTTGCGACCATTGTACCTGATTAGTAATTGTTGCAACTACAACGGAATGGCTAATAAAAGTACCAACAATTGCTGGGTTTTGGGTTTATCTCAGGCTATCTGTATCTGATTAGTAATTGTTGCAACTACAACGGAATGATTAACTAAAAGGGCCCACTGCTTATTTTATCAGGATGATTACCTATACCTGACTAGTAATTGCTGCAACGATAACTGAATAAATAAAACTGCCAACTGTGTGAGTTCCTCGGTTGACTTCCTCGTTTGGTATCGAGGGGGAAACGCCAGGATGGGTTTGTTTGATGGTAGTATCAGGTTGGTTCCGAATAGGTCATTCTTATCCCTCTCTGATAACCGCCAGTTGTATCGAGTCTCTATAGGTTGTTTAGTGCACGCTGCCGCTGCCGCTTCAGTCCACCATACCTATGTAGGCGAGGACCGCCGAATTCTAGTCTCGCCGTGTACTGGCCTCAGTACTGACGCTCCTCTTTTTCCTTTGCCCTTTGTCGGCACCCCTTTTGTTTAAGCAGGTTTTGAGATCGACGTCGTTAGCAGGGTTACCCTTCCGGCTTGGCCTGGGCAGGGTTATGGACGCCATTGGTTATTCTTCAGGGCTCTTAGCCCCATTTGCATCTTGTCCGTAGTCGGACAATCTATCGTTTTCCAGGTGATTTGGATCTTTGTATATTATATCTGTATTCTTGATTCTTTGAGTCGCCGTTGTTGTATATATCTGTTCTGTGGGTCCCATCGAGGACTGTTGTGTAATGTTATTACTTCGTTTTCCACCCGCACGAAAGTGCCTGGTGGGCACCTTTGAATCGTTTCTATGCGGGTTTGGCGGGTTTCGCTAAAACTTGCATAGGTCCGATTCTGAGGGTGTTACAGAGTGGTATCAGAGCTCAGCAGTTGCGATACCTCACAAGTCCAGCCTGTAGGATAACCTAGCTAACGGCCGAAGTAGAGTGTCAAAACTATTTTTGCAAAATCGGTTGGATAGTTCTGATTAGGTCTGATTTTACTCCTTACCCCTCTGCTGTTCTCCTCTTACCTCTACGTGTTTTGAATCCGCTCTCGTCCCTTTCTTCGAGTCCAGGAATTCTCGTGGTTGGGTTTCTGTCGTACCTTCAGGGTTTCGCTTCCTTCTTTGATAACGGTGATCTACCATCCAGTGTTCAAGTTGCCTGAGGAATCCTTCGTCTGTGGTACCATTCTTTGTTCTTTGTTTGTGCCTTCCGGTGTTTTTCCCGACGCGACGACATCATCTACGCCAGATCCGATGCAGAGTCTGCATCACTCCTTTGTTCCGAACCTCGCTTGTCGAGATCTTCAGTCTGATTCCGAGAATGGTTGCACTCTTTTCTACTGATCGTGCAGAGTAATAGTTTGGGTGCGTGATGGATTGGCCCCCATGCCGACTACCCCTTCTATTCGCTTTTGTACATTGAAGTGGATGAGAATGCATCGGTTCCCCCTTTCCATCGAAGATAGAGGTGGCTTTATTTTGTTGATACCTCTACCTTCGACCTTTTGTTCCCGGAGTGTTCTCTCGACGATCACGGACAACGACCTCTTGTTAGTGGTGTCGCGAGGATCTACACGAAGCGAGAAGACGCAGATCGCCGACCTTCTTTCCGGTACCATGAGGCGGATCTCGAGGGCGAGATCCATTGTTAGTGGTGTCGAATTGTGGCATCCCGCAAAACCACTACTAGAAAATCGCGTTGTTTTTGTGCATTGCATCATCATGACCGCATGCTCATGTCATCATGCCACATTGCATTGGAGCATCGTCATCATCATGCATATTAATTTGCCTAAAAACTATTTGCGAAAGACAATCGTTTTCTAAAATTTACCCTCCTATTTCAAATTAAACCCCCGGACGCTTCCGGATATTTTTGTTTGTCTAAAATCTATTTATACAAGCTTATTGCAAAAGTTAAATAAAAATTTTATTATTTTAGTGGGGTAGCCGAACGGGCCGAATGACCCGAACGGCCACCCCCAGAAAATACAAACGGTCCACCCTTTACTCCCTAGTCTACCCAGCCCTAGTCTACCCACACCCCCTCCACATCACCCACCCAATCCCTGGCCGCCACCTCACCTTTCCCCTCCTCTCTACCCAATCCCAACTCGCCACTTGGCCTCCCTCTCTCTCTCACTCCCCATCCCACCAACCAGCCCCACACCCTGGCCACACAGCCACGCAACACCACAGGCACGCACGCACCCGACGCACACCGCACGCCACGCGCCTGGGACCCACCCCGATGCCCTCTTCCTCCTTTCTTCCTCCTCCCTCGCGCGCCTGGCCGCCTCGCCCTCCCTCCGTTGTCCGCCAGCAGCCCCTTCCGCCGGCGTCGCCGCTCCGCCTCTCCTCCAAGGCGCCGCGCCGCCCGCCAACCACCGCTCCCTCCGGCCGCCCGCGCCGCCGTGCCCTTCCCCTGCAAACCCGCTCCGCCGCCGCGCGCGCCCCGCTGCTCCTCCATCTCGCTCCGCCGCCGCTCGCCGATCACCTCGCCGCGGACCCTCTCCACCTCCTCCGCCCCCCTCTGGCAACCGCCGCCGCCCGCCTCGGTTCCTCCTCCCCGCCGGGCTCTGCTCGCCGCGCCGCCCAGGTCCCGCGCCGCCGCGCAGCCGCTCCCAGCCGGCCGCGGCCTCTCCTCCACCCGGCGCGCCCAGCCGCGGCCGCCTCCTCCCCCCAGACCCGCGCCTCCTCGCGCGCAGCCCCTCACCGCCCCGGCTCGCCCTCCCCCGCAAGCGTCCACCGGCCCGCGTCCGCCGCCAGGCGAGCTTCTCCCCTCCGCCTCCGGCCCCCCCGTCGCCCCGCTGCTGCATGCCCCCGTCCCCAGGCGCCGCCGCAGCAGGACCCCGCGTCGCCCTCATCCGCGCCTGCGCCGCAGCAGCCGGCCCCGCGCCCCCGAGCTCTTTCCCCGACGCCACCGCCACCTGAGCCCTAGCTCCGCCCGCCGTGCGACCCTCCGACCGTCGGGCCCTCTCCTGCTGCCTGCGTCCAGGCCGCGTCCGCCCCGTGCGCAACCTCCTCGCGATGCATCTCTCCGGCGACCCTCCGATCCCCCGTCGCCGGCCTGAGCCCCAACCACCTCGCTGTCGTCCTCCCGCCGCCGGCCAGCGCGCCCGGGCCCATGCAGCGTCTCCCTGGCCTATGCCCTTTGGAGCTCCTGGATGAGCTATGTGTGGCCGATGCCTGTTATGGAGAAGTGAGGTTGACGTGGTACTAGATATGTGGTGTTCGATGACCAAGTACCAAGCTCTCCAACACGGACTTGTCACTCCCGAAGGAGTCGACGACAGGAAACCTCACGGACTTCTTCCTGGAGTCCGAAGAGCGCCGACATGCATGCGAAGACCAAGCCGCGACATCCCGTAGCCGGTGTCGCGCCAAGATCTCCGAAAACCCCGTTACCGGACGAGTTCGCCATCGACCTCGAGTTCTCCCACACGGATACCAAGCGACAAGATCTCCTTCATGGAAAACGAAGCCGAACCGGAGACCTCCGCATGGATCATCGAGCACTTCTACACGGACCCACGGGATGACATGTTCTTCGCCCAAGGGCGACAAGGATCTCTTCACGGACGTCGAGACCCCGACATCGAAACGACAAGATCATCGTCATAGAACCCGAAGGCCACATGTGCGACAAGTACTCCCTCGAGAACGCCGAGTGCTTCACCCTGGAAGCGACAAGATCTACCCCAGTAGTCCGAGAACGCTTCCGCCGAGACCGACCCGTCGAACCCTGAACCCTGAGACCGACCCTGAACCCCGGAACCCCAAGACCGTCGAGACCCTAATGTGTGACCCTTTTCTCGAGCCCTATTTTATAAAAGTAATAACAACTTGATGCATATTAATTGCCATACTTGCATGCATATTTGTGTGGTTTGGGGGCCTTATGCCGATTCACCATATAATTAAATATGGGGCCCATATGCGGGCAAATCTAGTCTCATATTGGCCTCATTTAAATTTGTGCATCGAACCGTTGTCATATCTTACCGTGTTAAAAAACATTTAAATTGCGGGGTAGCTAAACAACATGAACCTACTAATTAATTGTCGGGACCCCGGTTCCGCTTAATATGACCTAATTGCATCACACCTTTTCCATGTCATGCATCATACATGCATCATGCCGATCTTTTGCCGTAGTATTAAATATTGCATCCGGTGTTCCTTCTAGTGATTTGCTTCTTCGCGGATAAGGCCGTTGAGTTGATGCGAGTGTCGAACCGATCTCCGGTTGAACCTTCGGCAATGTTTTCAGGCGAGCATCTCCCCCTTTCTACCTATCTTACTTTTATAGTCTTTACTCCCTCCTGTTGATCTATTGCTATCTGTGTTGCGATGCTTTAGTTTCCGTACCTGTGATATCCCTTGCAGCCTTATATTGCCTTGGACACATCCTAGTACCTGTTGTTTGGTAGATAGTTGGACTTGCGCGTCGTAGTCGCTTGCTTAAGTGTTGTTGCGTGTTGTCAAGTGCCACAGTTGTTGATGTATTGCCGCATGTTGCTGTTGGAGATGATCATAGTTTCACTTATCGCTCACTTTAATTCCTGTTTAACAACTAAAATTGAAATAAGCAGAGGCATCGGTGGGTGATAGATAATATTTGGTTTCCGAACGCCCACTTGTGTCCCGTAGGACCCCGAGTACTTGATACTTGTTCCTTGATTTATCGCGCTATCCACATCCGGGAGGTATATGGGACCCCCCTGAGCCAGAGCTTGATTCAGTCTTATTTCTTGGGGCCACAAACTAGTTTGAGGTTTTATTTACGATCCCGTACTTATGCCATGCTACTTATGTATTTAAATTGTGCGACAGATAGCACACTGTACTGTTTAGGATCGTGGCACGATTCCGCGGTGTCGACAAGCCCAGCCACACTTTCGGGTTCCCAGTCGTTCACAGCCGTCCCCACAACCTTAAGTCCGTCTCGGAGCCGGCCGGCTTCGTTGCGGGTTCTACTTTAAGGGGTGGCCCCCTGAAATATTTCTGAATCCTGTGATTGCTTTGTCGTGAAGGCCTCGTTGGGTTTTGTTTTGGTTTTTCCGAGGTTGATCGAGTGTGTGTTGCTATTGGTGCACCCCGGCCGGGTAAAACTTTCTGAAAGTCGTGTCCGCGGATATGGACGACTTGGAGCACAGTATCTCGACCATAGACAAGCATAACTAAAGTTTATTGCTCTAAATTTGACTTTATAATGACTAGTAATCAACTTCACTACAATGGAATGGCTAAATAATACTGCCCACAATTGCTTGTTTGGAGCGTCGCTTGCGACCATTGTACCTGATTAGTAATTGTTGCAACTACAACGGAATGGCTAATAAAAGTACCAACAATTGCTGGGTTTTGGGTTTATCTCAGGCTATCTGTATCTGATTAGTAATTGTTGCAACTACAACGGAATGATTAACTAAAAGGGCCCACTGCTTATTTTATCAGGATGATTACCTATACCTGACTAGTAATTGCTGCAACGATAACTGAATAAATAAAACTGCCAACTGTGTGAGTTCCTCGGTTGACTTCCTCGTTTGGTATCGAGGGGGAAACGCCAGGATGGGTTTGTTTGATGGTAGTATCAGGTTGGTTCCGAATAGGTCATTCTTATCCCTCTCTGATAACCGCCAGTTGTATCGAGTCTCTATAGGTTGTTTAGTGCATGCTGCCGCTGCCGCTTCAGTCCACCATACCTATGTAGGCGAGGACCGCCGAATTCTAGTCTCGCCGTGTACTGGCCTCAGTACTGACGCTCCTCTTTTTCCTTTGCCCTTTGTCGGCACCCCTTTTGTTTAAGCAGGTTTTGAGATCGACGTCGTTAGCAGGGTTACCCTTCCGGCTTGGCCTGGGCAGGGTTATGGACGCCATTGGTTATTCTTCAGGGCTCTTAGCCCCATTTGCATCTTGTCCGTAGTCGGACAATCTATCGTTTTCCAGGTGATTTGGATCTTTGTATATTATATCTGTATTCTTGATTCTTTGAGTCGCCGTTGTTGTATATATCTGTTCTGTGGGTCCCATCGAGGACTGTTGTGTAATGTTATTACTTCGTTTTCCACCCGCACGAAAGTGCCTGGTGGGCACCTTTGAATCGTTTCTATGCGGGTTTGGCGGGTTTCGCTAAAACTTGCATAGGTCCGATTCTGAGGGTGTTACACATAGACCGTCATCCAACTACATCTATGACTAGAAGTCCACCTTCAGGTTATCATCCGAACCCCCTCCAGTATTAAGTTGCAAGCAACAGACAACTGCTTTAAGAAAAGTGTGTAAGGTAAATAGTCCACATGTTCCATGAACAAGAGACTGTTGTTTTCTCCCTAGTAGCAACATCACATCTACAACCGAAGAGATTTCTGTCACTTCCCTTGGAAACTAGAGGCATGAACCCACTATCGAGCATAAATACCCCCTCTTGGAGTCACTAGCAACTACTCGGGAAACATAGCTACTAACAACGGAGAGCATGCAAGATCACAAACAACACAGACATGATAGAATCATAAAGACAAAACCATTAATCAAACCAACATAATAATCTCAATATCCATCGAATCCCCGCAAACACAACATGCATGATTACAAATAGATTAGACCTTGATCATGAACGGAGCTCACAAGATCTATACATCAAAGCACAAAGGAGGAGATACAACCATCTAGCTACTACATGGACCCATAGTCCAAGGTGGAACTACTCACGCATCATACCGGAGAGAAGGCCTTCGGGATGATCTCCCCTTCGGCAGGGTGCCGGGAAGAACTTCAGATCCCCCCGATCTAGGGACGACGGTTGCGGCGGCTACAGAAGGTTTCGTGGAATATTGATCGGGTGCTTAGGGTTTCTGCATCAGGGGATTCTTATAGGCGAAGGGGGAGGCCGAGGAGGCGGCCAAGGGCCCCACACCCTGCCTAGGCATGGGGAAGGGCCCACCCGTGCCTAGGGGGTGTCTGGGCGCACTGGTCCGCTTCTCCGTATCCCCTCTGGTCTTCTTGTTCCCCACGGAAAGTTATTGCCTTTGTTGTTTATCCCGTCCAATTCCGAGAATATTTCTTTACTAGCTTTTCTAGAACCAAAAACAGCAGAAAACAGGCAACTGGCACTTTGGCAACTTGTTAATAGGTTAGTACCAGAAAAGATGTAAAAAGCACCTCAAAGTGTAGACAAAGCAAATAAAGTAGATACTAAACAAGCATGGAACATCAAAAATTATAGATACGTTTCCGACGTATCAAGCATACCCAAGCTTAACTCCTGCTCGTCCTCGAGTAGGAAAGTGATAAAAAGAATAATTTTTGAGGTGACATGCACCTTCACAATAAATATCTAACAATTTGCAAGCATTGAAAGCTGGGATCAAATAAATCTAAACATGTGCATGAAAGATGGAGTTCTAACAATAGGACATAGTAACTATGCATGCAACATAAAAGGATACAAACAAATATCATGAATAAAATGCATTGAAAAACGTTTGTTTCACATACAGAAAACATAGCATAGTGGTAACCATCTTGTCCCTCATAGAGTAGAAAATAGATGCATAGGACACCTTCAAAGTTCATAACGGTGACTAGAAACAAATAGCACAAGAACAAGTAATATCACAATATGCATCAATCAATAAGCTTTCGAACACCGCACACAGAAGGACAAATATGCTTTCTTAATGGTGCCTAAAGGTAGAAGGTGTAGACTCAAATAATGGTGGAAAAGGGCCTTTTATAAAGGAAGCAGGGGTTTCAAGTTTCAAAAAGAGCTTCCAAAAATTATGGTACTTGTTAGCTTTCAGCCCTCATTGCCCCTATCATAAGCATCTTGAAGTGATTAAGGTTAAAGTGAACAAACTATGGAGTATATGCTTGACGAAGTATAAGTTGGCAATCTCAAGTCCCTTGAATACGAGGGACACACCTCATGCTACTCAACTTTAGTCACATGTAAGTTCTTCTTATTGTAAGTATTTGCATATCAATGAGAACCACCAACGGGGTACCCCTTGCACATGGTACATGAGATTTCCCATAACCAAAATGACAAGGCAAGCAGACAATGAGCATCTCAGCGATCTTTTTATTTACTATATGCATAGATTTTTTATTTAGGATGCTTCATAGATAGCTCACTATGGTGATGCTGCAAGTTTCCACCATGATTAGGCATGGCTTAGGCTTGCGGCCCAGGCGTTTCTCTAACACAGAATACAAACTCCATGGACTTACAAGTTCCCTTTTTATTTCACACCGGTGACATCCATAGACAAAAGAGCATGATATCAACTGAGTACAAAGTACAAGTGCAATGTTGAAAACGTTCCCCATGACAACATGGTTCTTCTAATTCCAACGTATAAGTGCAAGCATATACAACATAGATGACACAATGGTTCAATTTTATTAGGGCCAAAGAATATAAAGTGTGCCATCAAGTTCGTGAGGGCTTTAATCACTAAGTTTTCACATAACAAAATAGTTTTTAATTGGAAGATAGCTGAAAACAATAATATACTTGGAATGGTGTAACACACCATGCATAGGAGTTTATAATGGACACTTTGGAATAACTTGCTTTCTTGGGAGTTGGAAGCATGAGTAGAGCTTACTCATACAAGTGGAGGCTAGCTATCGGGGGATAACCCCCAGGTGGGGAAAGCCAGGCATAGGTAGGCTGGCTCCAGAAGATGCAGGCCGTCTGGCCTCCAGGAAAGACAACTCTAGCCGACTGGCAAGCAAGCCCGGCTGGGCTTATAACCTTCCCGGCTGGCCCGTCTAGCCGGTGGCCAGAAGAAACGTCCAGGTGACCGTTTCCACCCGGATCACCTCAGATTCGATGGAGAGCACGGAAGGGCTGACGCTCCATGCGGGGTATGCTTCTGGCTCTCCCTAGTCATCAAGGAAGCTGGCATGCCGTCATGACCAGCGCTACCCGATGAAGATGGTCGGCTGGACCGGCGAAAGCGGTCCGGGTGACTGTTAAAGCAGGGGTGACGCCCCAAAGGAAGCCCGGATGACCGCTAAAGAGAAGGATGACGCTAAAAGAAGGGCGGACTGGGTCCTGGACCACCGGTTGGGCCCTACAGCCGGCCCTGCCTTGTAAACCCATATCCAAACAGTAAACCCTAGGACCCGATCTGTAATCTCCCCCCGGACCAGTATATAAGGGAGGGCAGAGCCAGGGTTCTAGGTAGGAAACAATAGAAGGATAGAAGTGTTAGCATCAAGTTCCCCATCTTCCTCTAGCTCTCGATAGTATCCAAGGAAACAGCTCAAGGAGCATCTGTACTGAGCATCAGCTCCCATACATAGTTCATCTTGCAGGAGTAGGGGTTTTACCTCGCCAAGAGGGCCCCGAACCTGGGTACGTCCCTGTGTTTGCAGTGCACCGTGCCCAACCCATTGCGTGAGCCACCGAATGCATCCGTGTGTACCTTCTTTGCCATCCCCGATGGCTCTCCCATGTTCCACACCACGACAATTGGCTCCCACCGTGGGGCACAACGCTTCGGCTGGGATCATCTTCCGCACAGGACTTCCGCTCGTCGCCGGCGAACGCGTGGCCTCTGGCCTTGTTCTCACGCTAGGTGCCTTCGACTGCGTCATCGACAACATAGCGTGTTTCGCCAGGAACACCTTCCTCGCTGACAGCTCCATCATGAATTTTGGAGACGTCCGCGTCTACGTCGCCACTATCGCTGAGGGTTTTCCCAGCGTGGTCACCCCCGTCCTCGACGTGCCCCTCGCCCGCGTCCCAGCCGTAGGGAGTGGACGCGTCGAAGTCATGGTGGTAAACACTCGCGAAAACCATCGGCAACCTCAAGAACGTCGGGCAGGAGGAGAAAACTCCGCGCTCGAGCAAGAGCAAGACCCGCTCACCGCCTCCATCCAGCACTTGAATGCTCCGGTCGTCGTCCAGACGGATCCAGCGGCTGCAGCGACAGCACTCGAAGCTACACGCTAGAGGAAGCCACCAAGGTCGTGGCTAACCAGCGTCGGCTGAACGCCACTGTGCACGAGTACAACGCAGCTCACGGCTTCGCCAGGAAGATCCAGCACCGGGGGCGCGACCTGGCGTCGGAACTGGACCGTGCCGCTGACTCACATGCAGGTGTGGCGCGGCCCATCTACAACACTCCCTCCAAGAGCATGAGGGCAGCCGAGGCAGCGGCCGCGGAGCTAAAGCACCTAGAGGGCGAGGAACTTCATCGCCAGCAGGAGCGTGTGCAACTCCTTGTGGCCACTATGAACAAGCAACAAGCCGAGGGCGTCCCCAGCCAAGTGGGAAACTCCCGCGACATCGTCGTCCGCAAAGGCGCAGACCAGACGGCGCATGGAGGAAGCAAGCATCAACAAGCCTCTTCTCCAGGAGGGGTTGGGCAAAACAGCCGCCCGCGTGGCGAATCTGGCAACCACGGTCGCCACAACCGGGACGCCGCCGCCTCTAGCGTTAGTCGTGCAGGAGGAGCCTCCCAGGGGAAAATGACGCGAGCATCAGAGGAGGAAGCATACGCGAACAAGGACCCGCCTGCGTCGCGTTTGAAGGGCCGGCTCGGTCCCAGAGAACCGGCTGACGCGCGGGAGCGCATCGAACTCCTGGTGTAGTCACGCACCTTGGAGGAGGAAAGTCCGGCTGGCCCAAAGTGTTTTGGCCCGCGCATCCGGAACGAGCCGTTTCCGAAGGGATTTTTGCTCCCAAGGGATACGCCAAAGTACAACGGAACCGTCAAGCCCGAGGATTGGTTGGTCGATTACACCACCGCGGTGGGAATCGCCAATGGCAACCTCCGCCTGGCCGTCCGCTACGTCCCCATCATGCTCGTCGAGTCGGCGAGGACATGGCTCAGTAGCCTCCTCGACAACAGCATCAACGCATGGCTGGACTTCAAAGAGGCATTCATCCGCAACTTCACCGGAACATACAAGCGGCCGGGTCGGCCTCGCGAGCTTGCCCTCTGTGTACAAGGCAAGGACGAGTCGGATCGCGCCTACCTCACCCGGTGGACCAGCATGCACAATTCGTGTGAAGGGGTGCGTGAGCACCAGGCGATAGACTTCTTCACCAACGGCTACCGGGACGGCACCATGCTAAGCACAAGCTCAGCCGGACAGACCCGCAAACCATGGCCTAGGTCATGGCCATCGCGGACAAGTACGCCACTGTGGACGCAGTAATGAAGAAGCCCATCGTGGTGGACGACCAAGGCCAAATCGTCACGGACGAGCAGGCGGAGCGACGCCAGCCGGGCGACCATCATCCTAGGCGGCACGGTCACGACAACCGCCACGGCAAGAGGAAAGACGACCAGCCGGATAGCCGGTACGGTACCAAACAAGTAGCCGCAGTGCATGAGGATCCGACTGCAGGGGGCAGCCGGAGGCAAAGGTCGGAAGACAGGCCGCCTCGGCCTAAGTACACCATGGAGTCCATGATCAACAGGCCGTGCAAGTTTCACAGCGGCGGCAATAAGACCGTGAATCACACGACGCGCCAATGCAGCTGGACAAAGAAAAAGGCCGAAGCCGGTGGACTCCCACCACCACCTCCACCGCCAGCCGAAGGCCCACCGGATAACAGGGAACGGCGCAACCGCCGCGAGGATGACGAGGATGGTTACCCATGGCAGGTGGGTAATTACCACATATTCCTGGCGGAGCCGGAAACGAAGCACGCCAAGCGGAGACACGAGGCGGAGGTGAACGTAATCGTCCCACCCGTCCCCCAGTACCTACACTGGTCCGACTAGGCGATCACCTGGATCAAGGATGATTAGCCGGTCGTGTTGCCAAGCCCTGGTAGCTACGCGTTGGTCTTGGACCCCATCATCATCTCCAAGAAGCATTCATGCCGCTTCTCTCGGGTACTGATCAATGGAGGGAGCAGCATTAACCTCCTTTACCGGAGCAGCCTCGAGAGGCTGGGCATTAGTGAGTCCCAGCTGGAACCCTCAAGCACTTCATTCCAAGGAGCAGTACCAGGGCCATCACACTCTCCAATCGGCAAGATCCGGCTGGATGTCATCTTTGGCAGCGAGAACAACTTCCGCCGCAAGCCAATTTGGTTCGAGGTCGTCAATCTCTCCAGTGCCTACCACGCCATACTAGGGCGCCCAGCTCTGACCAAGTTCATGGGAGTACCGCACTACGCATACCTCAAGATGAAGCTGCCGGGCCCAAAGGGAGTGATCACTGTCGATGGATGCTACAAGAGTTCGATCGAATGCGCTTCAGACGGATCTAAGCTGGCCGAAGCAATGATCATCGCTGAAGAGAAGCGCGTATGTAGAACGTGGCGGCTCTACAGAAGGACATGACGGCTAGAGAGCCCAAACCGGCTGGAGAATCACAGTTCAAGCCCTCGCAGGGGACAAGGAATATCCTGCTGAACGAGGAGGACCCAAGCAAGTTCGTCCTAGTCGGAGACGGCCTGGACAGCAAATAGGAAAGCACGCTCGTCGATTTCCTCCGTGAGAATCGGGAAATTTTTGCATGGTGCCCCAAAGACATGACAGGTGTCCTGAGGGAACTCTCCGAGCACTCCCTTCATGTTCGACCGAACGCGAAGCCGGTGAAACAATCTTTACGCCGCTTCGCAGAAGAAAAAAGAAGAACCATTGGTGAGGAGATCACACGGCTGCTTGCGGCCGGCTTCATCATGGAAGTTTTCCACCCGGAATGGCTCGCCAACCCGGTGCTGGTGCTGAAGAAGAACAAGACATGGAGCATGTGCGTCGACTATACCAGTCTCAACAAGGCTTGCCCCAAAGATCCTTTCGCCCTGCCGCAGATTGATCAGGTCATCGACTCCATCGCCGGGTGCGATTTGCTGTCTTTTCTGGACGCTTACTCGGGCTATCACCAGATCAAGCTCAATGTAACCGATCAAATAAAGACATCGTTCATAACCCCGTATGGAGCATACTGCTACACCACCATGCCCTTCGGGTTGAAGAAAGTGTTGGAGATATGCCCTAGAGGCAATAATAAATGTAGTTATTATTATATCTTTGTGTTTATGATAAATGTTTACATTCATGCTATAATAGTATTAACAAGGAAACATTGATACTTGTGTGATTTGTAAACTTAATTTGAAGTCCCTAGTATAGCCTCTATATTTCACTAGCTTGTTGGTTGATTAATGATTGTGGTTTCCCTATCATGAACATTGAGATGTTATCAACAACAAGATCATATCGTTAGGAGAATGATATGGTGGACATACTCCTATAGATAAGCGTAGCATAAAGATCAAGTCATTTCAATAGTTCAATTGCTATATGCTTTCTGATACATAGTAACCTAATTCCTTCGACCATGAGATCATGCATATCACCTTTACCGGATGGATGCTTTGATGACATCAAACACCACACCGTAACTGGGTGGTTATAAAGGTGGCATTGAGTGTTCGGAAAGTATTGGTTGAGACACATGGATCAAGAGTGGGATTTGTCCATCCACATGACGGATAGATATACTCTGGGCCCTCTCGGTGGAATGTCATCCAATTAGCTTGCAAGCATGTGACTTGGTCACAAGGGATCACATATCACGGGAACGAGAAAAGAGTACTTATCAATAACGAGGTTGAACTAGGTATGCAGAGATACCGACGATCATAACCTCGGATAAGTAACATATCGTGAGACAAAGGGAAATTGGTATCGTATGTAAGTGGTTCATTCGATCGCAAAGTAATCGTAGAAATATGTGGGAGCCATATGAATTTCCAGATTCCTCTATTGGTTATTGTTCGGAGAAGTGTCTCGATCATGTCCGCATAATTCACGAACCGTAGGGAGACACACTTAAGGATTCGACGTTGTTTGAGTAGTTATGGTATTATGAGAAAGAGATCGAATGTTGTTCGGAGTCTCGGATGGGATCCGGGATATCACGAGGTGATCTGGAATGGTCCGGAGAATAAGATTCATATAAGGAAAGTCCCGTTTCGGAGTTGCGGAATGATTCCGGTGCTTTCATCGGGAATGTTCTAGAAGGTTCCGGATTGTCCGGCACTCCGGGGGGGGGGGGGGGGAGGGGTACATGAATGTGTCATTACATATTGGAATGATTGCATCATGTACTAAGTGTTCTTGCTGTCCAAATAAAGGATTAAATTGAATCCTAAAACAGAAAAGTCAAATGTCCAGTTTGAAAGTCAAACGGCTAAAACAAGAAACTGTGGGAAACAAGCAAGAGGAGTTGGAACTGACTTGGAGGAGGAGTTTCTCTCCTCCAAGCCGGCGGCCAGCCCTAGGCCGAGTTGGGGAGGGACTCCCTCCCTCCCCTGGCGCGCCAGCCCCCTCCCATCTATATAAGGAGGGGCAGGGCTCCCCTCCTAGAACACACAAGTTCCTATCTTCTACCTCCGGTTTAGAGCCGTTTGGGTTTAGAGCTTCTAATTGCTTTAGCCTTCGGTTTAGAGCCTTCTAATTGGTGTGTCTAATTACTAGACCACTAATAGCCTCTCTCTCATACACCACCATACTCGCACCGGCTTAAGGCGAAGCCCTGCGGGATTTCCCCTCTACTTCCGGTACCACGCCGTTGTGCTGCCGGAATCGCGAGGAGAGTGCTACAACCTCCGCTGCCTGCTGGAACAAGGGAGAGGAAGGTCTTCGTCGAGTACCGAACGTGTGACCGACTGCGGGAGCGCTGCCGGAATGCAGCGCCGGAAGGATCGTCTACACGATCTTGAGATCGGGAAGAGTACGACTACATCACCCACGAGAATCCGCTCTCGTTAAACGCTTTGGAATCTTCGAGGGTAAGTTATTCCATCGACTCGTTGCTACAATCTAGTAGATAGATCTTGGCTTGTTTGTTTGTATGCGATAGAAAATTTTTGTTTTCCATGCTACGAACCCCTACAGTGGTATCAGAGCCGTGTCTATATGTAGATCTGTTGCACGAGTAGAACACAATGGTCATTGTGGGCGTTGATGCTTTTATTGTCGATTGCTTCTTGTGTACTTTGCATCTTGCGGTATGTTGGGATGAAGCGGCCCGGGGTAACCTTACATGACATCGTTCATGAGACTTGCTCCACGCTTGACATGCAACTTGTATTGCATAAGTGGCTTTGCGGGTGCCTGTTTCTCCTAGCATAGTTAAGATCCAATTTACAACGGGTGATTAACAATACTAGTATCAATGTTGTGGTTCTTGTTCGTAAGTTAGAACGACACTTATTGAAAGCCCCAAACCACGTAAAATATGCAAAGAAAGTAGAGGCGTCTAACTTTGTTTTGCAGGGGTGTGCAGTGATGTGATATGGCCATGATTGTGATTATATTTGATGTATGCAATGTTCCTTATTGTAAGTCGGCAACCGGCAGGAGCCATATGGTTGTCTTTAATTTATGTTAAGACCCGCGTGTCTATTCAAAGTAGTTGTAATAGTTGAAGCCGGTGGACGACAACCATGGAGTAGCGTCATTGACCTTGATGCAATGCCGGTGATGATGGAGATCATGTTCGTGCTTGAAGATGGAGATCAGAAGCACAAAGAAGAAAGGCCATATCATATCACATATATATTGAATTGCATGTGATGTTAATCCTTTATGCATCTTGTATTGCTTAGTAGACGACGGTAGCATTATAAGATGATCCCTCTGGCACATGAATTTCAAGTCATAAAGTGTTCACCCTTAGTCAGCACCGTTGCTAAAGCTTGTTGTTTCGAAGCACCACGTGATGATCGGGTGTGTTAGATTCCACAAGTGTATACAACGTGAGCAAGCCAGATTTGCTCATGCGGAAACTAAGGTTTGATCTTGACGAGCCTAGCATGTACAGACATGGTCTCGGAACACGGATCACCGAAAGGTAAAGCATGAATCATATAGTAGATATGATGAACATGACGATTGTTCGCCATTGAAACTATATCAACTCTCGTGATGATCGGTGTTGATGTAGTGGATTTGGTTCGTGTGATCACTAAAACAATGTGAGGGATATTGTTTTGAGTGGGAGTTCACCTAGTTTAATTACATTAATTAATTTGAACTCAATTTGTCATAAACTTAGTCTAAACTATTGCAAATATGTTGTAGATCAATGGCAGCCCCTACCATCAATTTTAATGTGTTCCTAGAGAAAGAAAAGTTGAAAAACAATGGAAGCAACTTCGCGGATTGGTTCCGCAATTTGAGGATTGTCCTCACAGCTGGTAATTTGACCTATGTGCTGGATGCACCGCTGGGTGACCCACCTGCAGCTGATGCTCCCGATGAAGTAAAGAATGTTTACCTCGCTCGGAAGAATCAGTACTCCATAGTTCAGTGTGCTATCTTGTATGGTTTGGAATCGGAGCTTCATAAAAGGTTTGAGGATTCAGACCCATATGATATTGTCGAGGATCTCAAATTGATTTTTGAGACTCATGCGGCAATTGAAAGCTATGAGGCTTCTGAAAAGTTCTTTAACTGCAAGATGGAAGAGGGCAGCTCTGTCAGTGAGCATGTGCTTAAGATGTCTGGGCACGCAAACAAACTTCAAAGCTTGGGTATAGTGATTCCTAATGCTTTGGGGATTTACCGTGTCCTCCAATCACTACCACCAAGTTACAAGAACTTTGTGATGAACTACAACATGCAGAACATGAACAAGACGTTGCCAGAACTCTTTGCCATGTTAAAATCTGCAGAAGTGGAGATCAAGAAAGAGCACCAAGTGTTGTTGGTCAATAAGACCACCAAATTCAAGAAAGGCAAGTCTAAGCCAAAGGGACACTTCAAGAAGGGTGGTAAGAAAGTTACTACGCCGACGAAGAAGACCAAGGCTGGACCTAAGCCTGATACTGAGTGCTTTTACTGCAAGGGAGAAGGTCACTGGAAGCGGAATTGCCCAAAGTACTTGGCGGATTTGAAGAACGGCAACATCAAGAAGAAAGGTATATCTGATATACATGTTATTGATGTGTATCTCACTAGTACTCGTAGTAGTGCCTGGGTATTTGATACTGGTTCGGTTGTTCATATTTGTAACTCGAAACAGGTGCTGCAGAATAAACGGAAGCTAGCGAAGAACGAGGTGACGATGCACGTGGGAAACGGATCAAAGGTTGATGTGATCGCGGTCGGCACGCTACCCCTTCATCTACCATCGGGATTAGTTTTATACTTAAATAATTGTTATTTGGTGCCTGCCTTGAGCATGAACATTATATCGGGATCTTGTTTATTGCGAGACGGTTACTTGTTTAAATCCGAGAATAATGGTTGTTCTATTTATATGAGTAATATGTTTTATGCACATGCACCTTTGATAGATGGTCTATTCTTATTGAATCTCGATAGTGGAAATACACATATCAACAACATTGAGGCTAAACGTTTGAAATCAAGCGATAATTCGACCTATATGTGGCATTGTCGTCTTGGTCACATTGGAGTGAAACGTATGAAGAAACTCCATTCTGATGGACTTCTTGAATCACTTGATTTTGAATCACTTGAAAGATGTGAAGCATGTCTGATGGGTAAAATGACTAAGACTCCATTTTCTGGTATGATGGAGCGAGCTACGGACTTATTGGAAATCATACATACCGATGTGTGTGGTCCAATGAGTGTAGCATCGCGCGGTGGTTATCGTTATGTTCTTACCTTCACGGATGACTTGAGTAGATATGGGTATATCTATTTCATGAAACATAAGTCCGAAACTTTCGAGAAGTTTAAGGAGTTTCAAAGTGAGGTAGAGAATCAACGTAACAAGAAGATTAAATTTCTACGTTCTGATCGTGGAGGTGAATATCTAAGTTACGAGTTTGGCGAGCATTTGAAGAAATGCGGAATACTTTCACAATTGACACCGCCGGGAACACCACAGCGTAATGGTGTGTCCGAACGTCGTAATCGAACTCTCTTAGATATGGTTCGTTCTATGATGTCACTTACAGATTTACCGCTATCATTTTGGGGTTATGCATTAGAAACAGCCGCATTCACTTTAAATAGGGCACCGTCTAAATCCGTTGAAACGACACCGTATGAATTATGGTTTGGGAAGAAACCTAAATTGTCGTTCCTTAAAGTTTGGGGATGCGAAGCCTATGTAAAGAAGTTACAGCCGTACAAGCTTGAACCCAAAGCGGAAAAATGCGTCTTCATAGGATACCCGAAGGAAACTATTGGGTATACCTTCTATCATAGATCCGAAGGCAAAATCTTCGTTGCCAAGAATGGATTCTTTCTAGAGAAGGAATTTCTCTCGAAAGAATTGACTGGAAGGAAAGTAGAACTCGACGAGGTTGTCGAACCTTCTCTCGAAATTGCGAGTAGCGCAGCACCGGAAGAAGTTCCTGTGGTGCCTGCACCAATAAGAGAGGAAGCTAATGATGGTGATCATGAAACTTCGGTTGAAGTTACTACAGAGCCTCGGAGGTCAACGAGAACTCGTACCACTCCAGATTGGTATGATTCCGTTATGAATGTCATGTTGGTGGACAACACCGATGACCCCGAGACATATGAGGAAGCGATGATGAGCCCAGATTCCAATAAATGGCAAGAAGCCATGAAATCCGAGATTGGATCCATGTACGAAAACCAAGTATGGACTTTGGTGGACTTACCGGATGGCCGGAAGGCTGTCGAGAACAAATGGATTTTCAAGAAGAAAACAGATGCTGATGGTAATGTTACTGTCTATAAAGCTCGACTTGTCGCAAAAGGGTTTCGACAAATTCAAGGAGTTGACTACGATGAGACTTTCTCACCGGTAGCGAAGCTAAAGTCTGTGAGGATTATGTTAGCAATCGCTGCATATTATGATTATGAGATATGGCAGATGGATGTCAAAACAGCATTCCTCAATGGAGATATTGATGAAGAGTTGTATATGATCCAACCCAAAGGTTTTGTCGATCCTAAAGATGCTAACAAGGTATGCAAACTTCAACGGTCCATCTATGGATTGAAGCAAGCATCCCGAAGTTGGAATCAACGTTTTGATAAGGTAATCAAAAGTTTTGGTTTTATACAAACTTATGGAGAAGCTTGTATTTACAAGAAAGTGAGTGGGAGCTCTGTAGCATTCTTAATACTATATGTGGATGACATATTGTTGATTGGGAATGATGTAGACCTTCTTAATAGTGTCAAGGAATATTTGAATAATAGTTTTTCAATGAAGGATCTTGGCGAAGCAGCTTACATATTAGGCATAAAGATTTATAGAGATAGATCGAAATGCCAAATATCATTGTCACAGAGTACATATTTGGACAAAGTTCTAAAGAGGTTTGGAATGGAAGAAAGCAAGAAAGGGTTCTTGCCCATGTTGCCCAATACGACCTTGAGTAAAACTCAAAGTCCGACATCGGCAGAAGATAGAGAAAGGATGAGTAAGACTCCCTATGCCTCAGCCATAGGATCTCTAATGTATGCCATGCTATGTACTAGACCCGACATTGCATATGCTGTTAGTTTAACTAGCAGATATCAAAGTGATCCAGGAGTGGATCATTGGACAGCGGTCAAAAACATCCTTAAGTACTTGAGAAGAACTAAGGATATGGTTCTTTCTTATGGAGGTGATGAACAGCTCGTTGTTAATGGTTACACCGATGCTAGTTGGAACACAGATCCGGATGATTCTAAATCACAATCCGGATACGTATTTATTTTGAATGGTGCAGCAGTTAGCTGGAGGAGTGCAAAGCAAAGCGTTGTGGCGAGATCTTCAACTGAATCGGAATACATGGCTGCTTCGGAGGCTTCACAAGAAGCGATATGGATGAAAGAGTTCATTACAGAGCTGGGTGTGGTTCCTAGTGCGCTGGACCCAATGTCTATCTACTGTGATAACATGGGCGCCATAGCCAATGCGCAAGAACCAAGGTCACACAAGAAGCTGAAGCATATCAAGCTACGTTTTCACGCTATTCGAGAACATATCCAGGATGGGGATATAAAGATTTGCAAAGTACACACAGATCTGAATGTGGCGGATCCGTTGACTAAACCTCTCCCGAGGGCAAAACATGACCAACACCAAACTGCCATGGGTGTTCGGTATATTACCATGTAATCTAGATTAGATGACTCTAGTGCAAGTGGGAGACTGTTGGAGATATGCCCTAGAGGCAATAATAAATGTAGTTATTATTATATCTTTGTGTTTATGATAAATGTTTACATTCATGCTATAATAGTATTAACAAGGAAACATTGATACTTGTGTGATTTGTAAACTTAATTTGAAGTCCCTAGTATAGCCTCTATACTTCACTAGCTTGTTGGTTGATTAATGATTGTGGTTTCCCTATCATGAACATTGAGATGTTATCAACAACAAGATCATATCGTTAGGAGAATGATATGGTGGACATACTCCTATAGATAAGCGTAGCATAAAGATCAAGTCATTTCAATAGTTCAATTGCTATATGCTTTCTGATACATAGTAACCTAATTCCTTCGACCATGAGATCATGCATATCACCTTTACCGGATGGATGCTTTGATGACATCAAACACCACACCGTAACTGGGTGGTTTAAAGGTGGCATTGAGTGTTCGGAAAGTATTGGTTGAGACACATGGATCAAGAGTGGGATTTGTCCATCCACATGACGGATAGATATACTCTGGGCACTCTCGGTGGAATGTCATCCAATTAGCTTGCAAGCATGTGACTTGGTCACAAGGGATCACATATCACGGGAACGAGAAAAGAGTACTTATCAGTAACGAGGTTGAACTAGGTATGCAGAGATACCGACGATCATAACCTCGGATAAGTAGCATATCGTGAGACAAAGGGAAATTGGTATCGTATGTAAGTGGTTCATTCGATCGCAAAGTAATCGTAGAAATATGTGGGAGCCATATGAATTTCCAGATTCCTCTATTGGTTATTGTTCGGAGAAGTGTCTCGATCATGTCCGCATAATTCACGAACCGTAGGGAGACACACTTAAGGATTCGACGTTGTTTGAGTAGTTATGGTATTATGAGAAAGAGACCGAATGTTGTTCGGAGTCTCGGATGGGATCCGGGATATCACGAGGTGATCCGGAATGGTCCGGAGAATAAGATTCATATAAGGAAAGTCCCGTTTCGGAGTTGCGGAATGATTCCGGTGTTTTCATCGGGAATGTTCTAGAAGGTTCCGGATTGTCCGGCACTCCGGGGGGTGGGGGGGGGAGGGGTACATGAATGTGTCATTACATATTGGAATGATTGCATCATGTACTAAGTGTTCTTGCTGTCCCAAATAAAGGATTAAATTGAATCCTAAAACAGAAAAGTCAAATGTCCAGTTTGAAAGTCAAACGGCTAAAACAAGAAACTGTGGGAAACAAGCAAGAGGAGTTGGAACCGACTTGGAGGAGGAGTTTCTCTCCTCCAAGCCGGCGGCCAGCCCTAGGCCGAGTTGGGGAGGGACTCCCTCCCTCCCCTGGCGTGCCAGCCCCCTCCCATCTATATAAGGAGGGGCAGGGCTCCCCTCCTAGAACACACAAGTTCCTATCTTCTACCTCCGGTTTAGAGCCGTTTGGGTTTAGAGCTTCTAATTGCTTTAGCCTTCGGTTTAGAGCCTTCTAATTGGTTTAGATCCTTCTAATTGGTGTGTCTAATTACTAGACCACTAATAGCCTCTCTCTCATACTCCACCATACTCGCACCGGCTTAAGGCGAAGCCCTGCGGGATTTCCCCTCTACTTCCGGTACCACGCCGTTGTGCTGCCGGAATCGCGAGGAGAGTGCTACAACCTCCGCTGCCTGCTAGAACAAGGGAGAGGAAGGTCTTCGTCGAGTACCGAACGTGTGACCGACTGCGGGAGCGCTGCCGGAACGCAGCGCCGGAAGGATCGTCTACACGATCTTGAGATCGGGAAGAGTACGACTACATCACCCACGAGAATCCGCTCTCGTTAAACGCTTTGGAATCTTCGAGGGTAAGTTATTCCATCGACTCGTTGCTACAATCTAGTAGATAGATCTTGGCTTGTTTGTTTGTATGCGATAGAATTTTTTTGTTTTCCATGCTACGAACCCCTACAGAAAGCAGGGGCAACCTTTCAGCGCTGCATGCAGAAATGCCTACAGACGCAGATTGGAAAGAACGTACACGCCTACGTCAACAACGTCGTCATCAAGACCAAGCAATGGCACACGCTCCTTGGGGATATGAAGGAAACATTCGACAACCTCGCCATTCCCAGATCAAGCTGAACCCGGAGAAATGCGTGTTTGGCATCCCAGCCGGCAAGCTGCTGGGCTTTCTCGTCTCCAAGAGTGGAATCGAGGCGAACCCGGAGAATATTAGATCCATCAAGCGCATGGAGCTGCCACAGAACCTGCGCGACATACAGAAGTTCACCGGGTGCCTCGCTTCTCTCAGCCGGTTCGTTAGCCGGCTGGGAGAGAAGGCTCTTCCCCTGTACCAGCTGATGAAGAAGACAGACAAATTTGTCTGGACAGCTCAGGCGGATGAAGATTTCCGAGACCTCAAGCACATGCTCACCTCGCCACCCGTCTTGGCGGCGCCAGCAGCAAAGGAGCCCATGCTGATGTACATCGCTGCCACAAACAGAGTGGTTAGCGTGGTATTGGTCATGGAGCGACTAGAGGAAGGAAAGGCTCAGATGGTCCAGCGCCCCGTATACTATCTGAGTGAGGTGCTCTCGCTATCCAAGAAGAACTACCCTCACTACCAGAAGCTGGTGTACGTCGTGTACATGGCCGCCAAGAAACTCAAGCACTACTTCCAGGAGCACTCCATCCGGGTGGTAGCATTGGCCCCACTCGCGGAAATCATCGGCAACAAAGACGCCACTATTCGCATGGCAAAATGGGCCATCGAGCTCGCTGCGCATAACATCTAGTACGAGCCACGCACAACAATCAAGTCACAAGCATTGGCTGATTTCATCGTCGATTGGGCGGAGACACAATACATGCCCCCAGTGCCGGATTCAACTTACTGGAAGCTACACTTCAACGGGTCGAAAATTAGGGGAGGACTTGGGGCCGGAATCGTGATAATCTTGCCCAAAGGCGACCGGCTGGAGTACGTTCTCCAGATCCACTTCAAAGCTTCCAACAACGTCGTCGAGTACGAAGCACTCATCTATGGGCTCAAGATGGCCAAGCAGATAGGCATCGAGAGGGTGCTGTGCTTCGGAGATTCGGACTTGGTGGTGCAACAAGTATCCGGCGAATGGGACGCCAGGGACGCGAACATGGCCCTTTACCGCTTCTTCGTCCAACAGCTGTGTGCCTACTTCGAAGGATGTGAGTTTCACCATGTACCCAGAGCCAACAATGAAGCTGCTGACGCTTTGGCCAGGGTTAGGTCAAAAAGACAAGCCATACCGCATGGGGTCTCCCTCGAGCACCTACGCAAGCCCTCCATCACTCCCTCACCAGAGTCCGACTCCATCGTGCTCAGCGTGGACCCAGGAACAGCCGGTGCCGCGGCACACCCGGGGACTGCCGCATTGCACCCAGGGACTGCTGCATCGCACCCGGGGACTACCACATCGCACCCGGGGACTGCCTCGCCGCACCCGGGGACTGCTTCGCCGCATCCGGAAACTACCACGACGCAGCCCGCAGTCGACATCAACACCTTTCCACCCGGAAGGCCTCCCGGCGCTTTGGATCCGGTCGTCTGCGAGGATATCAAGCTCATCATACAAACGGTGCACACCATATGGGAGGCGCCCGACTGGGCAATGCCGTACATGGATTTCCTAGCCAAGGGCAAACTCCCAACAGAAGAGGTGGTAGCACGACAAGTGCAACGAAGGGCAAGCGCCTACACCATCATCAACAACGAGCTGTACAAGCGCAGCGTCGGAGGCATCTACCAACGATGCATTAATCAGGAGGAAGGAGCCAAGCTTCTAACAGACATACACCAGGGTGAGTGTGGCCACCATGCCTCGTCAAGGGAAACAATAGCCAAGGCCCTTCGGCATGGTTTCTATTGGCCGACGCCACTGAAGGTCGCCGAAGAAATAGTCAAGACGCGCAACGGCTGCCAGCGTTTCAGCCAGCTGAAGCACATGCCGTCTGCGGCGCTCAAGACAATACCGATCACCTGGCCATTCGCGGTCTAGGGCCTATACATGGTTGGACCATTCAAGACAGCTCGATCCAGTATGGCGCACCTACTCGTAGCCGTGGACAAGTTCACCAAGTGGATCGAGGCGAAGCCAATCAAGAAGCTGGATGGAGCGACGGTGATCAAGTTCTTCACATACATCATCATCCGGTTCGGCTACCCGCACAACATCATTACTGGCAATGGAACCAACTGTGCGAAAAAGGAGCCTTCGCTCGTTTCTGCGGGGGAAAAGGGGTCCGCCTGGATCTGGCATCGGTCGCACACCCGCAGTCCAACGGACAATGCGAGCGCACTAATGGTCTGGTTCTAGCCGGAATCAAGCCAAGGCTCATCGAACCGCTCGTCAGGTCACCCGGATGCTGGATAGAGGAGCTGCCAGCAGTGCTCTGGAGCCTACGCACCACACCCAATCGCTCATCCAGCTTCACGCCGTTCTTCCTTGTCTATGGGACAGAAGCCATTCTCCCCACAGACATCCAGTTCGACGCACCCCGCAAGAGCTCTACACGAAGCAGGAAGCCAAGGAGGCAAGGGAGGACAGCGTGGACTTGCTCGAGGAGGCACGTGAGTTGGCTTTGTCCAGATCAGCAATTTACCACCAAGACTTGCGCCGATACCACGCCAGCCGGATCCGGCCCACCTCTTTCCGCGAGGTAGACCTGGTGCTGCGCCTTGTCCAGAGCACCAAAGGAACGCACAAGATGTCCCCGCCATGGGAGGGACCATTTGAAGGGAATATGCCATGAGAGGCAATAATAAAGTGTTTATTATGTGTATTCCAAGTATATGATAGATGTTTATTTTGCATGCTATAATTGTATTAATACGGAAACGTTAATACATGTGTGTTTAATAAACAAACAGAAAGTTCCTAGTTATGCCTCTCTCATAAACTAGCTCGTTGATTAACAAGATGATCAAGGTTTCCTGATCATGGACATTGGATGTTGTTAATAACGGGATCACAACATTAGTGTAATGATGTGATGAACATTCATCCGAAGTATAGCATTACGATCAAAGTCATTGAGTTTATATTGCTATAACAACTTACGAAGTGATCATAGTCCTTAGACCATGAGATCATGTCAATCACTAACACCGGAAGAGTTTCTTGATAACATCAAACGTCACACCGTAACAGGGTGATTATAAAGATGGATTCAGAACTAACAAAGTGTTATGTTGAGGCTCATGGATCAAGAAGTGGAATTTGTTCATCCCAATGACGGATAGATATACTCTGGGCCCTCTCGGTGATATCACATTGATTAGCTTGCAAGCAAGTGATTTGATCACTAGAATGTTATATCACAGGAACGAGAAAAGAGTGCATGTCGGTAACGAGATTAAACTAGGTATGGAGATACCAATGATCGAATCTCGGACATGTAATATATCGTGAAACAAAGGGATTAAGATACTAGCGTAAAAGGTTCCGACGATCACAAGAAAGTCATCGTTGAATGTGTGGGAGTCAGTATGGGTCTCCAGATCCCGCTTCTGATTATTGATCCGAGAGGGGTCTCGATCATGTCCGCATTATTCACGAACCGTAGGGTGACACACTTAAGAGACACCGACATCCAATTGGAGCAAAAGTTTCATGCCGAAAAGAAAAGGAAAGCGCAGGAATTTATTTCACTAGACACCGAAACTGTTTCGGTTGAAATTGCTGAAACTGGTTCTGCATGTGAAATGGAATACTAGCAAGGGGTTTTATGTGAATGTTTGTTAATTAAAGTAATTAACAAAATTCTGAATAAATAAATAAAAGAGTTTTATTTAAATGAGAGCTTGCATTAAATTTGGTGGAAATTTAATGCATGTGAGTGGATTTTTGAGTGGAGGCTTTTTAATGGGAGTGGAGGCTTTTCATTTTGAGTGGGAGCTCCACCCACATGAATGTGGAAGAGGTGGGGGCAGCCCATGCCCCTTGGGTGCCCCCCCTCTCCCCTATAAAAGGCCCCCCTCTCCTCCTCTCACACCACACCTCCTCGTGAAGGATCTCTCTCCCCCTCTAGAATTTATCCCCCATGGTCTCGGACTAGCGAGATACATGTTCCCGGTGGCTATTCGGCAAGAAAGAGTTGTGCTTCCGCTGCATCGCTGGAGCGAGGAGGCGGAGGTTGCTCGGTGCCTCGAACGTGTGTGCGAGCACGGATGCGCTGCTGATTTGCGGCGCTAGGACTTCCTCTCGATCTTGAGATCGGCAAGAGATCGTCTACATCAACCACGAGTTGAACTCGTTAAGCTTTGTCGGTCTTCAAGGGTATGTTCTCTACGGATATACATCCGCCCGTTGTTTGTATCTAGTAGATGGATCTTGGTATATAGTTCACATCGTAGGAAATTTTTTGTTTTCTATGCTGGAACCCTACAGTGGTATCAGAGCCGGATCTATGCGTAGATACTTTACACGGGTAGTACACATATGAGTATGTGGGCGATGATGATCATGTTGTTGATCCTTTGTTGTAATTTTGGATATTGGTGGCATAGTGGGATGAAGCGGCCCGGACAAACTTTACATGTCCTCGCACATGAGACCTGTTCCACGCTTGACATGCAACTAGTTTGCATAAGTGGCTAGCGGGTGTCTGTCTCTCCTACTATAGTCAATATCTATTTTGCAAGCGAGTTGTCAACAATTTGATTATCCTCGTTGTGGTTCATGTTCGTAGGTAAGAACGGTTCTATCTCGAAAGCCCTAAGCCACGTAAAACTTGCAATGGATAAATTAGAGGCGTCTAGTTTAGATTGTTGCTGGGCTAGTGTTATGATATGGTAGTGTTGTAAGTAGAAGTATGAGATGATACTCTTACAACACACATAGCGTGTAAAATCCATAGACCTTGGATTTACACATATAGGTATGATAGTGATCATACCACGATGCACATGATAGAGATCATCTGCGGGAACCATATAATTTCACTAATAAACATATGATGTTTGATTACATCTTATATTGCTTGTTTAGCGCTTTGTTAAGCATAATAAGATGATCCCTCATTTAAATATCAAGATAAGAATGTGTTCTTCCTTTAGTATGCACCGATTATGTTTTCGTCGCTCCAAGACATCACGTGATGATCGGGTGTTCTTGGATCCACGACCATATTTCGGGTGTAAAACAGTTACACACGCAAATACTAAGGTTCTAACTTGGCGAGCCTAGCATGTACAGACATGGCCTCGGAACACAGACCGAAAGGTTAAGCATGAGTCATATAGTTGATATGATGCCCATTTGATGCTCGCCTTTGAAGCTATACCGACTCACGTGATGATCGGACTTGGTGTAGTGGATTTGGTTCATGTAATCACCAAAAGGACACGAGGGATGTCGCTTTTGAGTGGGAGTTCATTCGTAATATAGATTAGTTGAACTCGATCTATCATACACTTAGTCTAAACTTTACAAATTCTGTTGTAGATGGCACCACCTGCTTTTAATTTCAATGCGTTCATGGAGAAAGAGAAACTAGCAACGAACGGTAGCAACTTTACTGAATGGGCCATGAATTTGAGGATTCTCCTCTCTGCTGCACAAAAGCAATATGTGCTAGAAGCGCCGTTAGGCCCCCCACCTTTTGATGATGCCCCTGACGAGGAGAAGAATGTCTATCAGACTCGTCAGGAGGACCACAACTTAGTTCATTGCGGCATATTGTATGGGCTAGAGCCGGAACTTCGAAAGCGTTTCGAAAACGGCAATGCATTTGATACAATGGGTGAGTTGAAAATGATTTTCGACACACATGCTGCTGTAGAGAGCTACGATGCTTCAGAAAAGTTCTTTAGCTGCATGATGGAAGAGCACAGCTCCGTTAGTGAGCATGTACTCAAGATGTCGGGTTACGCCGATAAGCTTGTGTCCTTGGGAATATCGATTCCCATTGACTTAGGCATCCATCGTGTTCTGCAGTCTCTGCCACCTAGCTATAAGAGCTTTGTGATGAACTATAATATGCAAGGCATGAAGAAGTCTCTCCCCGAGCTTCTGTCAATGCTTAAAACTGCAGAAGTGGAGATCAAAAAGGAACATCAAGTGTTGATGATCAATAGGAACACTGGTTTCAAGAAAGACAAGAAGGGAAAACGGAAGGGAAGTAAGGGCGGCAAGCCGGTTGCCGCGCCTGAAAAGAAACCCCGAGTTGGGCCTAAGTCTGATTCCGAGTGCTACTATTGTAAGGGGACTGGCCATTGGAAGCGCAACTGCCCCAAGTATCTGGCAGACAAGAAGGCCGGCAAGGCAAACAAAGGTATATATGATATACATGTTATTGATGTGTACTTGACTAGTGCTCGCAGTAGCACCTGGGTATTTGATACCGGTTCAGTTGCTAATATTTGTAACTCGAATCAGGGGCTGCGGAACAAGCGACCGCTAGCAAGGGGTGAGGTCAAGATGCGTGTTGGCAATGGATCAAGTGTTGATGTGATCGCCGTCGGAACGCTGCCTCTCCACTTACCGTCGGGATTAGTTATAAACTTGAATAAATGTTATCTGGTGCCTGCACTGAGCATGAACATTGTATCTGGATCGTGTTTGATGCGAAGTGGTTATTCATTTAAATCCGAGAACAATGGTTGTTCCATTTATATGAATGAAATCTTTTATGGTCATGCACCAATGATGAATGGTTTATTTCTATTAGATCTCGATGATAATGTTACACATATTCATAATGTTGATGCTAAAAGGATTAAACTTAATGATGATATATCCGCATATATGTGGCACTGCCGTCTAGGTCATATTGGCGTTAAACGCATGAAGAAGCTCCATTCGGATGGACTTTTGGAATCACTTGATTATGAATCATTTGATACATGTGAGCCATGCCTTATGGGCAAGATGACTAGAACGCCGTTTTCCGGTTCAATGGAACGGGCGACAGATTTATTGGAAATCATACATTCTGATGTATGTGGTCCAATGAGTGTGTCGGCGCGAGGTGGATATCGTTATTTTGTTACTTTCACGGATGATTTGAGTAGATACGGTTATATCTACTTGATGAAACACAAGTCTGAAACCTTTGAAAAGTTCAAGGAATTTCAGAATGAAGTGGAAAATCATCGTAATAGAAAGATCAAATTTCTACGGTCCGACCGTGGAGGTGAGTATCTAAGTTACGAGTTTAGCACTCACATGAAAGAGTGTGGAATTGTTTCACAACTCACACCTGCCGGAACACCACAGCGAAATGGTGTGTCGGAACGTCGTAATCGTACTTTATTAGATATGGTTCGATCTATGATGTCTCTGACAGACTTGCCGTTGTCATTTTGGGGTTATGCACTAGAAACTGCTGCATTCACTTTAAATCGGGCACCATCTAAATCCGTTGAAAAGACACCGTATGAATTGTGGTTTGGAAACAAACCTAAGCTGTCATTTCTTAAGGTTTGGGGATGCGATGTTTATGTGAAGAAACTTCAACCGGATAAACTCGAACCCAAAGCGGAAAAATGCGTCTTCATAGGATACCCTAAAGAAACTATTGGGTATTCCTTCTATCACAGATCCGAGGGCAAGGTTTTTGTTGCCAAGAATGGATCCTTTCTAGAGAAAGAGTTTCTCGCGAAAGGTGTGAAGTAGTCGGAAGGTAGAACTCGAAGAGGTTGTGGAACCTTCTCTTCAAAGTATGGCGAGTAGCGCAGCGCCGGAAGTTGTTCCGGAGTTGGCTCCACCTGTTGAAGAGGGAACTAATGATAATGATCATGAAACTCCAAAAGAGAGTACTACCGAACCTCGCAGGTCAAACAGGACGCGTGCAGCTCCCGAGCTGTATGGAAATCCTGTCATGAATTTCATGGTTGATGAAAATGATGACCCTGTGACGTATGAAGAAGCGATGATGAGCCCAGATTCCAACAAATGGTTAGAAGCCATGAAATCCGAGATGGAATCCATGTATGAAAATCAAGTTTGGAACTTGGTGGAATTACCTCACGACCGAAAGGCCGTGGAGAACAAATGGATTTTCAAAAGGAAAACTGATGCTGATGGTAATGTGACCATCTATAAAGCTCGACTTGTCGCAAAGGGGTTTCGACAAATTCAAGGAGTTGACTACGATGAGACTTTCTCTCCCGTAGCGATGCTAAATTCAGTTAGGATTATGTTAGCAATTGCTGCATATTTCGATTATGAAATATGGCAGATGGATGTCAAAACCGCGTTTCTCAATGGTAATATTGAAGAAGAGTTGTATATGATACAACCAAAGGGTTTTGTCGATCCTAAGGATGCTAACAAGGTGTGCAAGCTTCAGCGATCCATCTATGGATTGAAGCAAGCATCACGAAGTTGGAATCTCCGCTTTGATGAGGTGATCAAAGAGTTTGGATTTGTCCAAACTTATGGAGAAGCTTGTATTTACAAGAAAGTGAATGGGAGCAATGTGGCATTTCTGATATTATATGTGGATGACATATTATTGATCGGAAATGATAAAGAACTTTTAAACAGTGTTAAAAGTTATCTAAACAGCAAATTTTCAATGAAGGACCTAGGTGAAGCGTCATACATATTAGGCATAAAGATCTATAGAGATAGATCTAGGCGCCTAATAGGGCTATCGCAAAGTACATACCTTGATAAGATTTTAAAGAAGTTTAAAATGGACGGAAGTAAGAAGGGGTTCTTACCTATGTTGCAAGGCAAGACATTGAGTAAGACTCAAAGTCCGGCTTCGGCGGAAGAAAGAGAGATAATGGACAAAGTCCCCTATGCTTCAGCCATAGGCTCTATAATGTACGCCATGCTATGTACAAGACCGGATGTGGCACATGCTATTAGTTTGACTAGTAGGTACCAATCGGATCCAGGTTCGGAACACTGGATAGCGGTCAAGAATATCCTTAAGTACTTACGAAGAACTAAGGATATGTTTCTTGTATACGGAGGTGAAGAAGAGCTCGTCGCTAAGTGTTATGTCGATGCTAGCTTTGACACCGATCCGGATGACTCTAAGTCTCAATCCGGATACGTATTTCTCATGAATGGCGGAGCGGTTAGTTGGAGGAGTTCCAAACAACCTGTGGTAGCGGGATCAACAACGGAGGCCGAATATGTTGCTGCTTCAGAAGCGGCTCAGGAAGCAGTTTGGATGAAGGAGTTCATATCCGAACTAGGAGTTGTGGCAAACGCGTTGGACCCAATGGTGATCTATTGTGACAACAATGGTGCCATTGCCAATGCCAAAGAGCCAAGGTCTCACAAGCATTCCAAGCATATTAAGCGCCGGTTTCACTCCATCCGCGAGCATGTCAAGGATGGAGATATAAAGATTTGTAAAGTACATACGGATCTCAATGTAGCAGATCCGTTGACTAAAACTCTCCCTAGAGCAAAACATGATCAACACCAGAACTCAATGGGTGTTAGATTTATCACTATGTAACTAGATTATTGTCTCTAGTGCAAGTGGGAGACTGAAGGGAATATGCCATGAGAGGCAATAATAAAGTGTTTATTATGTGTATTCCAAGTATATGATAGATGTTTATTTTGCATGCTATAATTGTATTAATACGGAAACGTTAATACATGTGTGTTTAATAAACAAACAGAAAGTTCCTAGTTATGCCTCTCTCATAAACTAGCTCGTTGATTAACAAGATGATCAAGGTTTCCTGATCATGGACATTGGATGTTGTTAATAACGGGATCACAACATTAGTGTAATGATGTGATGAACATTCATCCGAAGTATAGCATTACGATCAAAGTCATTGAGTTTATATTGCTATAACAACTTACGAAGTGATCATAGTCCTTAGACCATGAGATCATGTCAATCACTAACACCGGAAGAGTTTCTTGATAACATCAAACGTCACACCGTAACAGGGTGATTATAAAGATGGATTCAGAACTAACAAAGTGTTATGTTGAGGCTCATGGATCAAGAAGTGGAATTTGTTCATCCCAATGACGGATAGATATACTCTGGGCCCTCTCGGTGATATCACATTGATTAGCTTGCAAGCAAGTGATTTGATCACTAGAATGTTATATCACAGGAACGAGAAAAGAGTGCATGTCGGTAACGAGATTAAACTAGGTATCGAGATACCAATGATCGAATCTCGGACATGTAATATATCGTGAAACAAAGGGATTAAGATACTAGCGTAAAAGGTTCCGACGATCACAAGAAAGTCATCGTTGAATGTGTGGGAGTCAGTATGGGTCTCCAGATCCCGCTTCTGATTATTGATCCGAGAGGGGTCTCGATCATGTCCGCATTATTCACGAACCGTAGGGTGACACACTTAAGAGACACCGACATCCAATTGGAGCAAAAGTTTCATGCCGAAAAGAAAAGGAAAGCGCAGGAATTTATTTCACTAGACACCGAAACTGTTTCGGTTGAAATTGCTGAAACTGGTTCTGCATGTGAAATGGAATACTAGCAAGGGGTTTTATGTGAATGTTTGTTAATTAAAGTAATTAACAAAATTCTGAATAAATAAATAAAAGAGTTTTATTTAAATGAGAGCTTGCATTAAATTTGGTGGAAATTTAATGCATGTGAGTGGATTTTTGAGTGGAGGCTTTTTAATGGGAGTGGAGGCTTTTCATTTTGAGTGGGAGCTCCACCCACATGAATGTGGAAGAGGTGGGGGCAGCCCCATGGCTGGGCGCCATGTCCCTTGGGTGCCCCCCCTCTCCCCTATAAAAGGCCCCCCTCTCCTCCTCTCACACCACACCTCCTCGTGAAGGATCTCTCTCCCCCTCTAGAATTTATCCCCCATGGTCTCGGACTAGCGAGATACATGTTCCCGGTGGCTATTCGGCAAGAAAGAGTTGTGCTTCCGCTGCATCGCTGGAGCGAGGAGGCGGAGGTTGCTCGGTGCCTCGAACGTGTGTGCGAGCACGGATGCGCTGCTGATTTGCGGCGCTAGGACTTCCTCTCGATCTTGAGATCGGCAAGAGATCGTCTACATCAACCACGAGTTGAACTCGTTAAGCTTTGTCGGTTTTCAAGGGTATGTTCTCTACGGATATACATCCGCCCGTTGTTTGTATCTAGTAGATGGATCTTGGTATATAGTTCACATCGTAGGAAAATTTTTGTTTTCTATGCTGCGAACCCTACACCATTCATCACCAGCTGAGCGCTCCACAAAAATTCATACTATCTGATCGACGCGCAGCAGCCGACGAAGAACAAGGCAGATCGCTCAAACGAGGAGACAGAGCGCCCATGGAATGCCAGCCAGCTCCGGCCATTTTACACTTAGAAAAGTGTATGTATCTTCCCTTTTTATGTAACAAGTGAACAAGATTGAAAGCCTTGGCACAGCGCTAAGGACTTTGTCCCAATTCTGCACACCATCTGCATTTTCGTACCGGCTGGCCTAAGGCCCCACGATTTCTACATATGGCATAATATTGCACGCGGCGTCTAGAGTAACCTCTTCGGTTTCGGCTTCAGTACGCATGTCGGCTGTTGACCCGGCAAGAGCAAAAACTCAAAGCGCACACGACAAGAAGATGCCAGCGTAGAAAGCAAGGGCGTCCAGGCGAACCGGTCACGCCCTACAAGAGTTAAGCCAACAACAGTGAACCGAAGTATCGCGAGGCACGCCAACATAGCCAGTCCTTCGTTTCCGGCTGCAGACCGCAACCCGGCAAGGAAAAATGCTCGAAGGGCCAATACTCGCTGAGAAAAGGGGAGTTGCTAGCGGCCTAACTCGAAGGTGCGCGTATCTATTTTCCTTCCACGATAAGTACCAACTAACGAATGAGCATATGCACAAGAAAACCAATCCAAAGCAACGCTTTGTCTTGCACGACCCGAGCCACAAATTGGCAGGAAACAAGGTGGAAAAAGAGCTTCGCCCCGGCTGGCTACCCCAGCCAGCCCGAACCTCGGGGACTGCACCCAGTGGATGCGCTCCCGCGCACCCACAAACTCAAGTCAAGGTAGCCAAAAGAGCTTCGCCCCGGCTGGCTACCCCAGCCGGCCGGAACCTCGGGGACTACACCCAGTGGACGCGCTCCCGCGCACCCACAAACTCAAGTCAAGGTAGCAAAAAGATCTTCACCCCGGCTGGCTACCCCAGCCGGCCCGAACCTCGGGGACTACACCCAGTGGACGCGCTCCCGTGCACCCACAAACTCAAGTCAAGGTAGCCAAAAGAGCTTCGCCCCGGATGGCTACCCCAGCCGGCCCGAACCTCGGGGACTATACCCAGTGGAAGCGCTCCCGCGCACCCACAAGCTCAAGTCAAGGTAGCCAAAAGAGCTTCGCTCCGGCTGGCTACCCTAGCCGGCCCGAACCTCGGGGACTACACCTAGTGGACGCGCTCCCACGCACCCACAAACTCAAGTCAAGGTAGCCAAAAGAGCTTCACCCTGGCTGGCTACCCCAGCCGTCCCGAACCTCAGGGACTACACCCAGTGGACGCGCTCCCGCGCACTCACAAGCTCAAGTCAAGGTAGCCAAAAGAGATTCGCCCCGGCTGGCTACCCCAGCCGGACCGAAACTCGGGGACTACACAAAGTGGACGCGCTCCCGCGCACCCACAAGCTCAAGTCAAGGAAGCCAAAAGAGCTTCGCCCCGGCTGGCTACCCCAGCCGGCCCGAACCTCGGGGACTACACCCAGTGGACGCGCTCCCGCGCACCCACAAACTCAAGTCAAGGTAGCCAAAAGAGCTTTGCCCCGGCTGGCTACCCTAGCCGTCCCGAACCTCGGGGACTACACCCAGTGGACGCGCTCCCGCCCACCCACAAACTCAAGTCAGGACGGGAAAAGAGCTCCAACCCGGATGGCTATCCCAGCCGTACCGAGCATAAAAGACCTCAAATGATAGAGACATAAACAAAGATAAGCAAAAGGCACCAAGCCATAAAGCGGAGCATGAAGGCTCCGCGCAGATTCAAAAGCCGGCGACAGAAGTCAGCCGAAGTGTAGCACAACAAAGTAACAACTTTCACAAATACACCCGGCATCCCGGGGATCAAGAGTCCGGAGTTAACGAAGTAGAAGGAGCAGGAGCAGGGGCGGCACCGGCATCAGTGGAAGGAGGCTGGCTGCTGGAGGCGCCGTCAAGGGGATTCCAAGGCGCCAGGACCCAGCGGAACGTCCGTGGCTCTCCGGGGGCGCTGCAGTCACGCTCCAAGTCCACATAGGTGCCAATCTTCACCCCGCAGGCTTGGAGCACAGGAGTGCTGGCGCGAAGGCCTTCGTATCTCGTCCCAAGACGGAAGCCGCAGGTGAACATGCTCAGGTCGGCACCCGGATACCACGACTTCACCAGAGCAAGCGCCATCTCCACTCCGCCTCGAGCAACCCACTCTTTGTGCACGTCCAGCACATTGATGCCCTTGGACATATCCACGGCTAGGCTGGCCATGTCGTGCACATCGCCTGCGTCCGGCCAGATGTAGTGGAAGAGATCGTTGCCTATGGCGCGCAAGCCATTGCTCTCCTCCGCCACCACCTTGACCAAGTCGAGGGTAGTCAGGTCACGCCCAACCTCTTCCACGGGCAACTTCTCCATGGCCATCTCAGTCGCCTCAGGATAATGAGCTGCAGCCAAGCACAAAGCAGAATAAGCGGACAAGATCGAGCAAGTCACGGCACAACGGAAGAAGGAAGCTGAAGAACTTATTGATGACCATCTCCGAGATGTTCTAGAGGTGCTGAGTAAGGCCCCCCTCCCTACAGCGAAGAACTTGGATTGTCTCCTCCTGTTGGGTGGAGATCATCTCAAAGTTCTTCAGCGCCTCCGCCCGGATGTCAGCTGTCTTCTTGCCCTGCTCCACGCTAACCTCAAGCTGATGCTTGTCCGCGGCAAGTTGATCGAACTGCGCTTGTCGCGCCTTGTTCGATTCCTCCAGTCGGGCAACCTCAGCTTTGAGGCGTTCCACCTCCCTATCCTTGTCCTAGATCATGGCTGTAGGAGGATACCCGATGGTCAACAAAAAAAGGGAAAAGGGAGCCAATCGCCAAGACAGATATGAAGAAGCAATCTTACGGCCAAGATCCCCAGTGTTCTTCACAGACTCCGCAAATGCTTTCTGCAGCAAGAAAGAAAATGAGCAACAGAGAAGCAAACCGGATGGAAGAACGGAAGACGTGTGAAGGGCAATGACTTACCTCCATCAAAACAGACAAAAAATTTCCATTCCCTTAACCAGGTGGCGAACCTGGCTAAGTGCGACGGGCGCCGAGCCGAAGAGCTGGGCAAGGATCGCACCCAGTGTCAGCACAGCCGAAGCTGGCCTCGAGCCGGTGACGATAAACTCGTCATCATCGGCAGCCACACCCGAAGACGCAACCACCACCAACTCCCTCCCAACCGGTTGACCACCATCCGGCTGGCCGCCATCCGCCGCAACCTCCTGCGTGGCCCCAGCTTCCTCCGTCACCTCCGTAATGACGGGCCTGGCAGAGCTGCTTGGAGCGTCGCTCCAGGTCGGGTTCACGACGGCCCCGGGACGAAGGGGGGGGTCTCCGGGTCCTGCACAGCCACAAACAGCTGGCCCAACCGCGAAGACGCAAGCGCCTGGTGCAGCAGCCCCGTGGTCAGGGAGCCCTCAGGCGCCCTGGGCGGAGATGGCGCGGCTGACGAAGCCGGACCGGCCACAGCCGGCGCGGGCGCAGCCGGCGTGGGCGCAGCCGGCGACCTCGCCACCTCTTCAACCGACGAAGGAGGTGGAGGATGAATGACGGCGGCGCCACCATCGCCAAGCAGCATGGCCTCGCTGCGCGAAACGAAGAATCAAAGGAGGAACCAGCAAAACCATAGAGCGGCAAGCAAGTGCAAGAGACATACTAACCCAGCAATGGACGGTGGAGCAACAACCTGACGCCCTCGGCGTGTCTTTTTCGTCTCAACTGGAGCGGGAGCGGCAACAGGTGCCGCCCTCTTTCCCCGGCTCTCTCCACGGGTTTCTCTAGGCCACCCTCCTCGTCGGTGACATCGACTGCGGCACAAGCAAAGAGTAAAAACCACAACCTCAAAAACAAAGGATAAAGAAAAAGCTACGGTCAGCAACCTACCATGAGGATCCGAGGGGCCGTCGTCCGCCCGGACGGGAAACCGTTCGGGCTCCGTCTGGGGGTACTTCTTCGGTTTCCTGTCCTCCAAGAAGGAAAAAAGCGGGAAGTCACCCATGCCATCCTCAGTCAGCTGCGCCGTGAACAACTAATCAAAAAGGGGGGCATAAGGCACCCAAGGAAAGCTAGCAATAACAAGAAGCGAGACGCAAAACAACAAGAGAAATATTTACCCGAGGCGGCAGGCGGCCGCGATGGTACGGGGGGCTGGAGTATGTCCAGTTGGCCTCGATGTGGAACTTGGAGATCATGGAGAACCAATTCCGCAGGTCCTGGTAAGGCACATCCTTCCGCAACGTCCTCGTCGGATCGTTGGCGGTCGAAAGGTGACACATCTTGTGCGACCGCTTCTACAGCGGAAGCACGCGACGCACCATCCACGACAAGGTGATGTCCCGGGCGGTGAGCCTCTCCGTCTCCACCATCGTATCCATCAGGGTGGCCATCCGGTCGAGGTCCGCCACCACACCCATGCCCTTCGTCGTCCAGCCTTTCTGCGTCGAGGGCACGTCAGCGAAGGGTGGAAGGCAGATCCAGTCAATATCTGTGGCATTCCTCACATAGAAATATGAGCGCTACCATAGCTTGACGGTGTCAGGGAGCTCGAACCGCGGCATCGGCGAGGAGGACCGCGGGTAGACGGCGCAGCAGCCCGTCTGCGTCAGCGAGCCACCCTTGGTGATGTTCTGGGCCTTGAAGTGGAAGAACTTGAGAAAGTTCGTCACCTCGGGCAACACCCCAAGATATGACTCGCAGCAGGCCGCATGATGCGACAGCTGCGCCATGGCGTTGGCGCCCAAGTGATGAAGCTGGAGGTCGAAGAAGAGAAAGAGCTGGAAGAGGAAAGGGCTAACGGGAAGGCCGAAGCCACGGGCGAAATGCGCGAGGAAGACAACGCACTCCCCCGACCGAGGGTTCGGCACCCGCTCCCCCTCCAGCGCGAGCCGATGCTTCACAAACATCGACGAGGGAAGAAACCTCCCCTGCCGGTACTTGTTAATGAGCACGTCGGTCACAAAGGACCCGCACCAGCCGCCACGTTGCTCCGGCAGCATCTCGAAAGAGGAGGAGGCCATGGTGGACGGAAAGAAAGTGGCCGACATTAACAAGGAGAGGGCGTGCAAGAACAAAGGGGCTGGGGCACGGGGGAAGATGAGCCGGAGGATGGACAAGTGTGGGAACCGATCCCCCTCAGAGCTCTATTTATCCCCGCAAATGGCATCGTCGCCCCTTCGGCTTCTGCACGACACGTGGCGTCGCGGAACCACAGCCGCACGACGCTTCGGCTCCAGATCCTCTGTGCCATCGTAGTTGCCACCGAAGATCCCCGGGCGTTAGCAGGAGATGAGGCGTGCGCACTTGCCCCGAGAAAACGCTGCGACAAGTTTGCGTGCGCAGTCACCAAAAACTGACGCAGCAACGCGGAAGTCAAACTGACGCGATGTGCGCCAGAACCACAGTCGTGGGGACGACATCAACGATGTCATCAAGCCAAACATTTCATCTTTAGCTGCGCCAGCCGGTACCTGCCTTCGCTGTTTACACCCAGTGGACGGCCATCGATTCCCCAGCCGGTTAATTCTAGCCGAAAAGCAAAAGCAAAAGCCGCAGTCGGAGGAAATAAAACAACTCTCTCAGGACAAGAAGGAGCACGGAAGATCTTGCCCACCGGCCAGGCCCATACGTGCTCGGGGACTAGTGTCGGGGGGATAACCCCCGGGTGGGGAAAGCCAGGCATAAGTAGGTCGGCTCCAGAAGATGCAGGCCGCCTGGCCTCCAGAAAAGACAACTCTAGCTGACTGGCAAGCAAGCCCGGCTGGGCTTATAACCTTCCCGACTGGCCCGTCTAGCCGGTGGCCAGAAGAACCAGCCGGGTGACCGTTTCCACCCGGCTCACCTAGGATTCGATGGAGAGAACGGAAGGGTTGACGCTCCGTGCGGGGTACGCTTCTGGCTCTCCCTCGTCATCAAGGAAGCTGGCATGCCGTCATGACAAGCGCTACCCGACGAAGATAAAGCAAGATGGTCGGCTAGACCGGCGAAAGTGGTCCGGGTGACCATTAAAGCAGGGGTGACGCCCCAAAGGAATCCCGGGTGACCGCTAAAGAGAAGGAGGACGCTAAAAGAAAGGCGGACTGGGTCCTGGCCCACCGGTTGGGCCCTGTAGCCAGCCCTGCCCTATAATCCCATATCCAAACCGTAAACCCTAGGACCCGATCTGTAGTCTGCCCCCCGAACCAGTATAAGGGAGGGCAGAGCCAGGGTTCTAGGTAGGCAACAATAGAAGGATAGAAGTGTTGGCATCAAGTTCCCATCTTCCTCTAGCTCTCGATAGTATCCAAGGAAACATATCAAGGAGCATCTGTACTGAGCATCAGCTCCCATACATAGTTCATCTTGCAGGAGTAGGGGTTTTACCTCGCCAAGAGGGCCCCGAACCTGGGTACGTCCCTGTGTTTGCACTGCACTGTGCCCAACCCGTTGCGTGAGCCACCGAGCATCCGTGTGTCCCTTCTTTGCCACCCCCGATAGCTCTGCCGTGTTCCACGCCATGACACTAGCAAAAGACTGGGAGCAACCAACTAAGAGAGCAATAATGGCCATAATCATGTAGAGCAACAAAGCATTACTAATCAAAGCATAGAGTGGTACTACAAGTCAATGACTAAATGATCATAGAGGCTATGGTGACTTGTTCATAGTCATAACATGGTGTGAGCATGTGCCAAGTTAACCCAAGCAAATCATCAAAGGAGAATACCACAATACTATGCTTTTGCATGCTAAAACAACGCTTAATTTCTTCAAGGCACACTAAGAAATCCCAATGACTTGGAGCAAGCCATGCTACATCAATAATCACTAAGCATAAGGTCAAAACAACACCTAGCATGTCATGTTAAAGGCTAAGTCACAGTCAATGCAAGCTCCTCTTGCACTTTCAAGCAAGAACTTACTACTCCTTTCCAACACCAAGCAACTTATTTGCAAAACAACACAGCAAGAACGGGGGTACAAACTACTTTATTAAAGCAAACTAAACAACCTAATAAAAGCAAACAAAAACTAAGATGCTCCAAGAACAACACAACTGTGCATGAAAAAATAAAAACGAAGTGTCTAAACAGACCTGAGCTTTTTATTGATGAAGAAGGGGATGCCTTGGGCATCCCCAAGATTTGACGCTTGTACCTCTTGGATATTTATTGGGGTGACACCATGGTGGCATCCCCAAGCTTGAGATTTTGTCCATTATCCATCTCATTGCATCATTCTCTCTCTACACGTGAAATTTTTCCTTCATACAAAACTTCACACAATCTTCATTAGCAACATTAGTGTATTCAAAAGATATTAGACCTCTGGCAAAGCTTTGGAACAACAATACTTTTCACTAAAAACACAAGATACTATAGTAACTCCTTCAAAAAACTCAATTTACCTAAATATAACTCAGAAAGGAATCAATAAGAAGCAAATGCAAATAATGGTAGAAATCTGTTAAAACAGACCAGCAGGTAGAAACTGATTTTTTCGAAACTCTTATGTTGCTCAAATCAAAAAGTGTTGAACTAATGAAATTTAGCTAACGTACTGGGGGATTTATTCGTAAAGTTTGAGCGCAATCAGAATTACAGAGACTCCTCACGAATTTTTATGATGGAGGACAGAAATCTGTTTCGTGACAACAACTCCCCAAATCTTACTTCCCTCTCATTAGAGGTCATTCTTGGCACAAAAAGCAAACAAAAAGGATAATTAGAGGTCATTACTAAAGTAACAACTTCCAAGACTCAAGGAAACTCTTGGGTTATCTCCCAACAAGTACTTTTCTTTAACGCCTTTAAGTTAGGCACAAGAAGCAAGAAGAATCAAGTATTTTCAAATAAAGAATTGAGATCAATACTTGAAAAGTCTTCAACTATGAGAGGTATCTCATCCAAATGAGTTTTGGAGGATCATTTCTCATCTCTCTTTGGTTTACTACTTTCATCAAAAGGACTTTCAGGAACAATCCAATCAAAATTCTTTTCAAAGACCTCATGCATCCCAACAAGCTTAAAGGGTATGGGTATCTTAAATTCATCTCTAGGCTTTGTTTTATCTGAAGTACCCACAACATCTACACATGAGCCTAGCATATTAAAACTCTCAAAGACCTTTTTGGTTTCCCTAGCAACATCATGGAATTCTTTTAATAAAGTTTCAAGGATGAATTCTCTCTTTCGAGCATTCTTTTCTTCTTTTAGTTTTAGGAACAAGAATTGTCTGAAGGGGTTAAGGCTAACAAACCTAGCCTCCAACATATGAACTAAAGAAGCTGCAGCAATCTCATAATTAAGAGCAAGTTCTGCTATAGATTTATCCTCGATGTCCTCATGCTTTCTAACATGATTAAAGAATTCTTCAATATTATCTTTTCAAATTATCGAGCCACTACCTATTGCAAGATCTTTCTGGGCGAACTTGGGGACCAACATGGTGAGCTAGAGCAAGGTGGCAACTAGAGTAGGAACTAATTTTTCGTGTGTTTTTGAACAAAGCAGGCAAACCAAATGTAGAGGTCCCAACCTTTAATAAGGTAGAGATACCCGTGTTTATAATGCTAGTCCCTGGATCAATAGCTGGCATCCATAGTTTAAGATGTAATATCAAGAAACAAAGGTCATAATACAACTTTATAACCAGGAATAAACTAATTTATTACATCTTACATATCTCATTTGGCTATCTCATTACAATGCAGCAGAGATAACTATGTAGCATGGAGTCCTTCATCTTCAAAGTGCCACAGGCAATCATGTTGGTTGTAGACTTGTAATCCTAATCAACACACTTCACTAACATCAAACAAACCTTCAACATAATAAGTTACAGCCACAAGGGTCAATACATTTGAATTGTATTGGAAAGTGATACTATGGTAGAATAGTGGTATCTATCATCTACATGCATTTGGCTAAGTGGAGCTTAGGCTTTCTTTTCTCAAAATAGATTTTCCTTATCATTTGAAAACACTAAGTTTTTATTTGTCAAAATCACCCAAGGCATCTACCAATATAAATTGGTAATCCTTTAACCCTTGTTCAACCACAAGTTTTTGACTTAGAAATTGGGATGAGGAGATTCTTGATAGCTTCCATGTCTTGATGCTCAAATTGTCCATTGCCGGGGACACGACTAAGTACTTAGATTTTACTCTCTCGAGAGGTGGTGCACTTTCCCCACAAGACTCGACATGCATCAAGACAAGATCATTCAGAAGCCTTCCCTTAGACCATAATGGATGCGTTCCAAACCTATAACCCCCTACCACCAACTGTCCATCTGGCTAAGTTATTGCAACCTATATGATCCAGGCAGAGCCCATAATGCCATGTGGCTGCACTTGAAGCTTCTCAACATTTGACATCTCAAATCTCTTTGTTCCTGGGTGACATTCCACAAGTGAGATATACTAGCGTAGGCCATAAATATGGGGCCCTGTGTAACCACTCAACATAACCCATTCACACCATTCCACCCAGGTGATTCATTCACATAGTTGTTTTATTAAACAAAACACAAGTCATAGACTTAGAAATATTTCATAGCATGAATATAATCCACCCTTGTTTTCTACTAGCTAAGTTAAGCATGATAGTAGTAGGGATCTTAACTTAGGAAAATTTTACTAAGGCTTCATCTACTAGGATTTCCCATGACACAGTTAACACATAGAAAACATGCAAGTCCTACTTAGAAATATCACTAATGCATAGTGAAAATAATGGGAAAAAAGTATGAAGCACCACTTGCCTTTTTGGTAGAGAATATGAGTTCACTCCTTGATCTTGCAATAGTCACACTCTTCAAATTTCACTACAATTCAATAAAGGCACAAATTCAATCTAGCATTCAAACAATTCACCACATAAAATAAAGAAAACAAAACAATGCATGCAAGCATGCAAAAGATTGTTTTATTTGAAAATGTGGTTTTTAATTGGTTATAAACATTTTAAAACACCTATTGGTTATTTATAAAAGTGGTAAAACCATTTGATATTAATTTAGTGATAAAGGCCACTTTAAATCATTTTTGTTTAGCTAGAAATGATTTAAATCAAATTAGAAATTTCTAATGTTTGCCAAATATATTTTTAAACACAAATGTTAGTGTTTATGGCCAAAGTGTTTAATATTAAATCATTTGCCAAAGGTTTCACCTAAAAACCATTTTTAAATCAAAGCAACATTTTACTTTGCTAGAAATGCTTTTAAACAAAGTAATAATTTTAGTAGGGTTAATCAAATACATTTTTAAATCCAAAACATGTTGTTTAGGGTCAGAGAGTTTAATTCAACCTATTTTCCAAAAGTTTTACTCAAAAAGCATTTTAAAACCATAATCAATATTTTTATTTAACTAGAAATGCTTTTATTCAAAGATTTATTCCTTAGCATCACAAAATATACTTTTAAATCTACAAGTTGGTTTTTATGGTCAGTAGGTTCAAAACAAACCACTTAAAAAATATTTTACCCTAAAAATATTTTTAGAATAATTTTTATACTCAAATTAGGCCTACACATGTTTCTGCAAAAAAACAACTAATTCTCCAGAAGCAAATCACTAAACAAAGGGCATGGTTGCAAAGGTTTCTTTTTGCTGATTCAATTGATATAAAGTTGCAAAATTTGTACGTGTGGATTTAAAGTTCTGAATTTTACAAAATCAAACATCTAATAGAACATTTCTGTTTTTAAAACCAAAGACAGGGCTACGTGTCATTATCCTATTGGTTGATACCGTTTCATGCGGATCGAGCAACACTGACTGTTAGATCTAACGAACAACGCACGACACAGATTGAGCATACTGGTTATCTTAAGTGATTCTATCTATGCCAGGCGATCGAGATCCAACGGCAGACAACACTGTGACCAAAGATGGGCGGCACTAGCGGCGGCTGTGCGGTGACGGCGCTCAGGCGATGGTGTACTGGCGATACTAGCAAGCGCGGGAGAGGGAGGAGATCGTTACCAAACTCGCTGTGGCATGCTGAAGCTCGAGATGGTCGTTGCAGGGGCAGGGGCGCATGGAGTCTTCGTGGATTCCTCGCCGGAGTTGCTACTACTGTCGGGCTCGTCTGTTCGTCGACGGAGGCAAAGATTTACGGCATTCTAAGACAAACAGAGGGCACCGTTAGGTTCGTAAGAGAGTCGCGAGCATGTGAGCATCAAAGAGAGGGGAAGGGGAGGTTAGGGCTCACCAGTAGAGCTTGCCGGAGAAGTAGCAGAGGGTGGCGACGTACTGTCGTCGAGGTTACCAACGATGTGGAGCGCGCGCGGGCGAGCTGGTTCTACGGAAAGATTCGCAAGGAGATGGGGAGTGTCCTCGTGGAAACTAGGAGGCAAGGGGTGGTAAGGGATGGCCGGAATTCGCCGTTGTGCTCGTCGGAGGCAGAGGCGTTCGCAAGCGAAATTGCGGCAGCCCGGTGGCTCTCTGGCAACAGAGTGTGAGGGGAAAGGGAGAAGAGACATGACCGCTTAAATGGGCGAGATTACTGGGCGAGTTATGAGTTCATTGAAGAGAATTTAAGCAGAGGAATCAGCGCAGCAAACAGCAGCGAGGTTGGGGATGAACTGGTCGTGGTGGGGAAGAAGGTGAGCTGGCAGGTGGGGTCGTGTCGTCAGCGAGAGAGAGGGGGAAACAGTGGGGTCGCGTAGTTAGTGGTTGCGCGGGTGCGTGTGGCGGTGCAAAACGTTTTCTGCGGGGAGAGAAGAAGTGGGCTGGCTAGTTGGGCTTGTGGCTTTGATGGGCTGGGCCTGCTTCTTTCTCTTTTTTTTCTTCTCTGTTTCTTTTTCTTTTTTTGATTTCATTTTCTGTTTTTCAAATTCAAACACCCATTTGAACTCAGGTTTCTTTTCAAATCTTTTCCAAATATTTAGTAGGTTTTTAATCTGTTTGTTTATGCATTTTTAAAGTCCATTTTAGGATAATTCTTTTATTCATTTATGATTTATTATTTATTTTTAAAATAGACATTCTGTCTTTATTTAAATTAGGTTTAAATATGTTCTCAAACTCTATTTGAATTCTATTTTTTACCAAACCTTTTTAGTAGGTTTTATTTATTCCATAGTGTGTTAAATAATTCATTTTGAATTAGTTAAAATATGATTTATTAATCATTTAAATTGGGCAATTGTCTTTATTCAATATAATCAAATATGGGTTTAATCCCATATAAATTTTATTCAAATAATTATTTGATTCCATTTAAGTTAATTAAGTAACTTTTATTCCACTTGGGCAATTCCAATTTATTATTTTCTTATGATTTATTTAATCATTTTCATTAGGGATTTGTCTCCATTTAAATATAATTAGAATATGGTTTAATGCCCATATAGTTTTATTTAAATAATCTTTTATTTATTTTTATTATTTAATATCTTCCATTTGTTTATGGATTTGGCCAAGAACTAATTTGAATTTTAAACATTCCTTAATTATTTATTTATTTCTTTGTCTAATAAAATCCATATCTTCTTATTTATAGATCCAAAATGGGTGATTCCAATTTGTATAATTTTATTTAATATTTGTTTATCCTTTTAAATCCTTTTAGGATTAATTTGCTCACAATTTGGTTTGGATTTTAGTTAGGATCTTTATTAGCTTTGGAAATTATTTCCTTTTGCCATATTAAACTCATAAGTTTTTATCTATGGCTCCAAATTAAATGAAACCAATTTCTATGGTTTTATAATATTTTTATTTATCCTCGTTGATCATTTATAAATGTTTGTTGACAAATTTTTATATGGATCAAATCCATAGTCTTAGAGAGATCTTGGAAATGATTTATTCCATTAGGGTTTTTAGGGTTTTGGTTTAACTTTTCCAAGTGTTTAAATTTGAAGGTACATTCATTGATGAATGCATTTCACTTGATTGAAATTTGTTGGATTCCATTTTATTCAAATTTTTTAAGAAGGGTTTTGTTGTTTCCATTTTAAAATAAAAAGTTTCTTTTCACCCTAAATTTCAACAATTATTTTATTTATTTATTTATTTATTTTGCACATTTCAAAATTTGGAAATTTTTGTGATGTGACAGGCTACCACCCTTAAAAGAAATCTCGTCCCAAGATTTGGGAAGGCTGGAGGTTACAAGTTGGCTTCAAGGCAACTAGGGTACTACCACCCTTAAAAAGGTTTTCAACTATATTACATCTTGGCTTACTTGGGATCTTGATGTATCTTGTCTAGGCACTTGTTGGCATAATGGCCTAGCTCTTTGCATTTGAAACACATTACTTGGCTAATATCTTTCTTTTCCTTTGGTATCATTGCCTCTTGTTTGTTTCCTTGGTTCTTCTTCTTTTCTGGGTAATCACTGGCATAGTGTCCCATCTCTTTACAATTGTAACATTGCACTTGGCTTTTGTCCTTCTTTTTGGGTCTCTCCAAAGCTAGGAGTTCTTCTAGTTCATGTTCTTCATATCTCACCTCAAAGGTGGGAAATCTTTCTCTCTTCTTGGGGCAGTTACTAGAGATATGACCTTCTTCTCCACAAGAGTAGCAACACTTGGTGGTCACTTTGGATTTGTCCTTATGAGGCATGGTTCTGACTTTGCCTTCATCCTTCTTGGTAGAAGTTGTTCCCTTATGGAGGTTTCCAACCATTTGATGCATACCATCTTGCTTCATTTATTGAACTATAGGATAGATAGGGCATTGGATAGGGACATGATCATTTGCTTCACATATAAAACAAGTCACTAGGGATGTGGGGCATTGTTTAGTTGGATGTTTATCTTCACAATTAGGGCATTGATCCACATGATCCTTGTAAGTGTGTTCTATGTATGCACAAATATTGCAAGCTTGAGTTCCTTCTATAATATCATCCTTGATATCATTGTTGTCACAATCTCCTTGGGAAGAGTTGCTTATCATGTTGATCATTTGATTGCTCATCCTTTGAAACAATTGAGATTGGATTTCCAAAAACTTTTGCATGGTTGGGTCTACCTCATTGTTGTTGGCTAAAAACTGAGTTGTCACTTGATTCAACTGGGCTTGGGTTGCTAGAAGTTGTTCTCTCATGTGCATCTCTTGGTTTTTGTCACCATTCTTGATGTTGGCGTTTCTTGGAGAAGTAATCTGTTTGGGTTGGATTGGGATTAGAGTAGACAAAAGATTTCTAAGGAAGAAATCTAATCACACATATCACAGTTCACACAAGCAATGTGCAAGCAATCATAAACAAACATTCCATTCAGACAACAAGGTTTATGCATATTTTTAGGCAACAAAACATTTTTTCTACACCACATAAGTTGGTGTGTTTGATCTAAACACTATTGTGGTGGTCCAACTATATGGTTCACTTGAGATCATTCCATTCTTCTTAGTTGTTTCTTCATGAATGTGATCATGGCTTCCTTGAAAAAATTCTTGCATCTTGGTCACAAAGCTTCAAAGGTGATGATGGTTCCTTCTAGGTTGTTTTTCCTTAGTCTCCAAGTCTTGAGTAATATTTCTTGTCTCACTTGTAGTCCTTAGTGATGTCCAAATTGAAGTCCTTGGTGAAACTGAAGTTAAAGTCATTGGTGTTGTTGAAGTTGAAGTCATTTGAGTTGGTGAAGTCCTTTGCTCATGTTGAAGTCTTTGCTCATCAAGTTTGAAAAGGAAGAGATGTAGAATCAAAACCAAAAAGGTTGAGGAAAGAGTTTACAAGATTGTTTATAAATAAGTTTTGGAACAAATACAACTCCTATTTTTCTAAGGGGTTTTGTCCAATCCTAGGGTTACAATCCTACAGGCAACACAGTGCTCTGATACCATTTATAGAGGTCCCAACCTTTAATAAGGTAGAGATCCCTGTGTTTACAATGCTAGTCCCTGGATCAAGAGCTAGCATCCATAGTTTAATATGTAATATCAAGAAACAAATGTCATAATACAACTTTATAACCAGTAATAAAATAATTCATTACATCTTACATAGCTCATTTGGCAATCTCATTACAATGCAGCAGAAATGACTATGTAGCATGGAGTCCTTCATCTTCAAAGTGCCACAGGCAATCATGTTGGTTGTAGACCTGTAATCCTAATCAACAGACTTCACTAACATCAAACAAACCTGCAACATAATAAGTTACAGCCACAAGGGTCAATACATTTGAATTGTATTGGCAAGTGATACTATGGTAGAATAGTGGTATCTATCATCTACATGCATTTGGATAAGTGGATCTTAGGCTTGCTTTGCTCAAAATAGATTTTCCTTATCATTTGAAAACACTAAGTTTTTATTTGTCAAAATCACCCAAGGCATCTACCAATAGAAATTGGTGATCCTTTAACCCTTGTTCAACCATAAGTTTTTAACTTAGAAATTGGGATGAGGAGATTCTTGATAGCTTCCATGTCTTGATGCTCAAATTGTCCATTGTCGGGGACACGACTAAGTACTTAGATTTTACTCTCTCGAGAGGTGGTGCACTTTCCCCACAAGACTCGACATGCATCGAGACAAGATCTTTCAGAAGCCTTCCCTTAGACCATAATGGACGCTTTCCAAACCTATCACCCCCTACCACCAACTGTCCATCTGGCTAAGTTATTGCAACCTATATGATCCAGGCAGAGCCCATAATGCCATGTGGCTGCACTTGAAGCTTCTGAACATTTGACATCTCAAATCTCTTTGTTCCTGGGTTGAATTCCACACGTGAGATACACTAGGGTAGGCCATAAATATGGGGCCCTGTGTAATCACTCAACATAACCCATTCACACCATTCCACCCAGGTGATTCATTCACATAGTTGTTTTATTAAACAAAACACAAGTCATAGACTTAGAAATATTTCATAGCATGAATATAATCCACCCTTGTTTTCTACTAGCTACGCTAAGCATGATAGTAGTAGGGATGTTAACTTAGGAAAATTTTACTAAGGCTTCATCTACTAGGATTTCCCATGACATAGTTAACACATAGAAAATTCCATGCAAGTCCTACTTAGAAATATCACTAATGCATAGTGAAAATAATGGGACAAAAGTATGAAGAACCACTTGCCTTTTTGGTAGAGAATATGAGTTCCTTGATCTTGCAATAGCCACACTCTTCAAATTTCACTACAATTCAATCAAGGCACAAATTCAATCTAGCATTCAAACAATTCACCACATAAAATAAAGAAAACAAAACAATGCATGCAAGCATGCAAAAGATTGTTTTATTTGAAAATGTGGTTTTTAATTGGTTATAAAAATTTTAAAACACCTATTGGTTATTTATAAAAGTGGTAAAACCTTTTGATATTAATTTAGTGATAAAGGCCACTTTAAATCATTTTTGTTTACTAGAAATGATTTAAATCAAAGTAGTAATTTCTAGTGTTTGCCAAATATATTTTTAAACACAAATGTTAGTGTTTATGGTCAAAGTGTTTAATATTAAATCATTTGCCAAAGGTTTCACCTAAAAACCATTTTAAATCAAAGCAACATTTTACTTTGCTAGAAATGCCTTTAAACAAACTAATAATTTTACTAGGGTTAAGCTAATATATTTTTAAATCCGAAACATGTTGTTTAGGGTCAGAGAGTTTATTTCAACCCATTTTCAATTTTTTTACTCAAAAAGCATTTTTAAACCATAATCAATATTTTTTTAACTAGAAATGCTTTTTATTCAAAGATTTATTCCTTAGCATCACAAAATATACTTTTAAATCTACAAGTTGGTTTTTATGGTCAGTAGGTTCAAAACAAACCACTTACAAAATATTTTACCCTAAAAATATTTTTAGAATAATTTTTATACTCAAATTAGGCCTACACATGTTTCTGCAAAAAAACAACTAATTTTCCAGAAGCAAATCACTAAAAAAAGGGCATGGTTGCAAAGGTTTCTTTTTGCTGGTTCCATTGATATAAAGTTTGCAAAATTTGGACGTGCGTATTTAAAGTTATGAATTTTACAAAATCAAACATCAAATAGAACATTTCTGTTTTTTAAAACCGAAGACATGGCTACGTGTCATAATCCTATTGGCTGATACCATTTCATGCGGATTGAGAAACACTGACTGTCGGATCTAACTAACAATGCACAACACAGATTGAGCATACCGGTTCTCTTAAGTGATTTTATCTATGCCAGGCGATCGAGATCCAACGGCTGACAACACTGTGACCAAAGATGGCGGCACTGGCGGAGGCTGTGCGGCGGCGACACTCAGGCGATGGCGTACCAGCGATACTAGCAAATGCGGGAGAGCGAGGAGATCGTTACCAAACTCATCGTGGCATGCTGAAGCTCGAGATGGTCATTGCAGGGGCAGGGGCGCACGTAGTCTTCGTGGATTCCTCGCCGGAGTTGCTGCTACTGTCGGGCTCGTCTGTTCGTCGACGGAGGCGAAGATTTACGGCATGCTAAGACAAAAAGAGGGCACCGTTAGGTTCGTAAGAGAGTCGCGAGCATGTGAGCATCAAAGAGAGGGGAAGGGGATGTTATGGCTCACTAGTAGAGCTTGTCGGAGAAGTGGTAGACGGTGGCGACGTACTATCGTCGAGGTTGCCAACGATGTGGATCGCGCACAGGCGAGCTGGTGCTACGGAAAGATTCGCAAGGATATGGGGAGTGTCCTCATGGAAACTAGGAGGCAAGGGGTGGTGAGGGACGGCCGGAATTCACCGTTGTGCTTGTCGGAGGCAGAGGCGTTCGCAAGAGAAATTGCGGCAGCCCGGTGGCTCTCTAGCAACAGAGTGTGAGGGGAAAGGGAGAGGAGACATGAGAGCTTAAATGGGCGAGATTACTGGGCGAGTTATGCGTGCATTAAAGAGAATTTAAGCAAATGAATCAACATAGCAAACGGTAGCGAGGTTGGGGATGAACTGGTCGCGGTGGGGAAGAAGGTCAGCTGGCCGGTGGGGTCGTGTCGTCAGCGAGAGAGAGGGGAAAATGGTGGGGTCGCGTAGTCAGTGGCTGCGCGGGTGCGTGCTGCGGTGCGAAATGTTTTCTGCGGGAAGAGAAGAAGTGGGCTGGCTAGTTGGGCATGTGGCTTTGATGGGCTGGGTCTGCTTCTTTCCCTCTTTTTTTCTTCTCTGTTTCTTTTTCTTTTTCTAATTTTATTTTCTGTTTTTAAAATTAAAACACCCATTTGAACTCAGATTTCTTTTCAAATCTTTTTCAAATATTTAGTAGGCTTTTAATATGTTTGTTTATGCATTTTAAAGTCCATTTTAGGATAATTCTTTTATTCATTTATGGTTTATTATTTATTTTTAAAATAGACATTATGTCTTTATTTAAATAAGGTTTAAATATGTTTTCAAACTCTATTTGAATTCTAATTTTTACCAAACCTTTTCAGTAGGTTTTATTTATTCCATAGTGTGTTAAATAATTAATTTTCAATTAGTTAAAATATGATTTATTAATCATTTAAATTGGGCAATTGTCTTTATTCAATAAAATAAAATATGGTTTTAATCCCATATAAATTTTATTCAAAGAATTCTTTGATTCCATTTAAGTTAATTAAGTAACTTTTATTCCACTTGGGCAATTCCAATTTATTATTTTCTTATGATTTATTTAATCATTTTCATTAGGGATTTGTCTCCATTTAAATATAATTAGAATATGGTTTAATGCCCATATAGTTTTATATAAACAATCTTTTATTTATTTTTATTATTTAATATCTTCCATTTGTTTATGGATTTGTCCAAGATCTAATTTGACTTTTAAAGATTCCTTAATATTTATTTCTTTCTTTGTCATATAAAATCCATATCTTTTTATTTATAGATCCAAAATGGGTGATTCCAATTTGTATAATTTTATTTAAAATTTGTTTATCCTTTTAAATACTTTTAGGATTAATTTGCTCATAATTTGGTATGGATTTTAGTTAGGATATTTATTAGCTTTGGAAATTATTTCCTTTTGCCATATTAAACTCATAAGTTTTTATCTATGGCTCCAAATTAAATGAAACCAATTTTTATGGTTTTATAATATTTTTATTTATCCTCCTTGATCATTTATAAATGTTTGTTGACAAATTTTTATATGGATCAAATCCATAGTCTTAGAGAGATCTTGGAAATGATTTATTCCATTAGGGTATTTAGGGTTTTGGTTTAACTTTTCCAAGTGTTTAAATTTCAAGGTACATTCATTGATGAATGCATTTCACTTGGTTGAAATTTGTTGGATTCCATTTTATTCAAATTTTATTTAAGAAGGGTTTTGATGTTTCCATTTTAAAATAAAAAGTTTCTTTTCACCCTAAATTTCAACAATTATTTATTTTGTTTGTTTATTTTTCACATTTCAAAATTTGGAAAATTTTGGGATGTGACACCAAACTAGGCTAATTTTTTTGGGTTTTCTGAAAAGAGGCAAACAAAACCAAGCAAAATAAACAAAGCAAACTAAAAACAAAGAAAAGAGAAAGAAAGTGAAGGACTCCCCTAGTGAAGACGTCCTTAGCATCCCCGGCAACGGCGCTAGAAAGACTTGACGGTGCTCGACGTGGCACTTTGTTGGTAACCCCAAGCGCAGGGTGTGAAGAGCACATCAGCAAGTTTTCCCTCAGTTAAGACCGAGGTTATCGAACCAGAAGGAGGAAGTAAACATCACACATGTGTTGCAAACAACGTGGAGACCTGCACAACACAAACTCAAGACTTTGTCCCAACGAATCGGTGAGGTTGTCAAGCTCACCGGTTTGCTGTAACAAAGGATTAAACGTATGATATGAAAGGTAATGGTGGTTTGCAGCAAGTAAACAAGTAACAGTGGAAGATGTATCAATGGTAAAGATTGGACCGGGGTCCATAGTTCACTAGAGGTGCTCTCCTTAGATAAACAACATGGCATGAAGGGTAAACAAATTATAGCGGGGCAATTGACAGGAACTGAGCAAGGCATAACAATGCAATTACTAGTCAGAAAGATCCTATGCGATTCGATTGGGAAATACAACAAGATACATAGACCGCCATCCAACTACATCTATGACTAGAAGTCCACCTTCAGGTTATCATCCGAACCCCCTCTAGTATTAAGTTGCAAGCAACAGACAACTGCTTTAAGCAAAGTGTGTAAGGTAAATAGTCCACATGTTCCATGAACAAGAGATCGTTGTTTTCTCCCTAGTAGAAACAACACATCTACAACCGAAGAGATTTCTGTCACTTCCCTTGGAAACTAGAGGCATGGACCCACTATCGAGCATAATACCCCCTCTTGGAGTCACTAGCAACTACTCGGCCAAGATAACTACTAACAAACGGAGAGCATGCAAGATCACAAACAACACAGACATGATAGAATCATAAAGACAAAACCATTAATCAAACCAACATAATAATCTCAATATCCATCGGATCCCCGCAAACACAACATGCATGATTACAAATAGATTAGATCTTGATCATGAACGGAGCTCACAAGATCTATACATGAAAGCACAAAGGAGGAGATACAACCATCTAGCTACTACATGAACCCATAGTCCAAGGTGGAACTACTCACGCATCATACCGGAGAGAAGGCCTCCGGGATGATCTCCCCTCCGGCAGGGTGCCGGGAAGAACTTCAGATCCCCCCGATCTAGGGATGACGGTTGCAGCGGCTACAAAAGGTTTCGTGGAATATTGATGGGGTGCTTAGGGTTTCTGCATCGGGGGCTTCTTATAGGATAAGGGGGAGGCCGAGGAGGAAGCCAGGGGCCCCACACCCTGCCTAGGCGCAGGGTAGGGCCCACCCGCGCCTAGGGGGGTCTGGGCGCCTTGGCCCGCTTCTCCGTATCCCCTCTGGACTTCTTGTTCCCCACGGAAAGTTATTGACTTTGACGTTTGTCCCGTCCAATTCTGAGAATATTTCCTTACTAGGTTTTTTGGAACCAAAAACATCAGAAAACAGGCAACTGGCACTATGGAAATTTGTTAATAGGTTAGTACCATAAAACATGTAAAAAGCACCTCAAAGTGTAGACAAAGCAAAGCAAAGTAGATACTAAACAAGCATGGAATATCAAAAATTATAGATACGTTTCCGATGTATCATTCCACCGTCGACCGCCGTAGTAGGTGGTCGCAATAGTAGCTCCGGTGTACAAAGGTGGGAGGCGCCACCACTATTAGGTTCGCCTTGGCCTCCTTGTTCCAACGCAACCCTCCACAGCCACGCGCATGCACCCAATCGGCCGATCGATCCTCGATCTATGAGGAGCAGCTCGTGTTGACGTCACAATGACGTAGTGCTCACGTCACCCCTCACGTACGTGGCATCCAGCGTGATCTGTGCCCCACCAGACAGTGACTGGGGCTAGGTTAGGGTGCGGTGTAAAAAAATCAAGTAAAGTGATGACGTCAGCAGTGATGCAGTAGTTACTTTATTATTTTATTTTATTAATTTAGGAAATGAATAAACTTTATAAATTCAATAACTATTGTTTTATAAATCAGAAAAATATGTTTAATATATGAAAATTTTCAGAAAAATAAAATCTATAACTTAATTGTATTACCAAATATTATTATGTTAATTGTTTAAATAAATATTATTTAATAAAGGTGTTGTAGGTAATAAAACTTTGATAATTCATAATTTAATAATGGAAAATGCTAAAAATATAAATAATATACCAAAATTCTTAGAAAAATAAGAACTATAACTTAATACCATAATCATGTATTATTATTCCACTTAATCAAATATATATTATTTATTAAGTGTTTGTAAAATAATAAATCTTATAAAATCATATCTCGTTATTTATAAATCATAAAAATAAATGTAATATACCCAAAAGATCACAAAAATACTATTTACATGCTAAAAATATAACATTCCACTTTTAAAGTAAGTAAACACTTAATACTCTAATAACTTGAATTTAAATCTAATTTCCTTAATTGGTAATTCATATAAGGGTAAATAAAATTTGCTAATATTTCTAAAATTAGCCAATTAAGGTCTAATAAATATTATTAGTTTTAAATATTGATAGTATGAAGTCAAAATTGTTCAACACATTATAAATACAATCTTATTGAATTATCATTCAACCATAAGTGTAGATTATTTTCTAGAAGGATCCTTATCAAATATAAAATCTTCAAGAATAATTTGTGACTAAATAAAACCTTTCCCCTTACTTCAACCACAAGTTTATCAACATACTAAAACACTATAGTGAATCCATAAGTAGTTAAGTAATATTATTTCCTTGTTTATAAACCATAATCACTCATTTATTAAAAGATAAATGATTCTATTCCATTATAGTATTAAGAAACCACTACTCAAATAGGAGTATGATCATTCTTAAGTAACTTTAAGAAAACATTATGAAGTAAACAAAGTACAAATATCATAAGCATTACATCTTAAGTCCATCTATGTCCTTAAAGTTAACTTTAGTCTACAAGACTATAAACATTACGATGAAGACTTTATTATGGATTTTATAGTTTACTTTGGTCTGTTTCAGTTAATACCTAATGCATCTCAAGACCAAAATAATCGAGTAAACACCAAGAGACATCGACCACATTCGATTAACCGCAAATATTGTATAAACCTTAGAAAAGAAATCTCTTCTTCAAATGTTATTCTTTTTGCCACTTCAAACAATAGATCTTATGATAATATCTCCAACTCTTAACAACTACACTCAAGGACTTCCATCATAGTCAACAGATGACAATTAATCATAATCACATTGCTTTAAACTTTATTTGTATTTTTAGGATTGTTAACACTTAAGTTCCTTATAAATTCCACTACTTGTAAAGTAAAATTTGAAGATAAGATAATTCTAATATAAGCAGTCTTTGAGTAGCATTCCACATTTGTGTATCTTATTGTTGTATGATATTATAATTACATGTTGCTTCACACACACTCACAAGCCTTAATAAGAAGCACAAGTGTGAAAATTATCTAAAAGGACAACACATTCCAAAGAAACCATTTCCAGTATCCAAACCCTAGGTCGATGCTTATTCCGGGGATTCGAGTTTACGAAATTGCATTACATTACTTATGCATAATAGCATCCTGCTTCTTTAAACATTAGTCCTTACCGGACCAATGATGTTGTTTTTCAGATATTGGATCTTCTATATTGTCTCGAAGACCGTGAGTGCATAATCTTGCAATTACAAAAGGCAAGTTCACACTTGCTCATGTCCTTTGAATATTTTCTGTAAATTATTTTGCAAATCCAGTGTTGTCATCACCTGCATTTCCAAAAAGGTCAGAAAACACTATTTTTGATGATAATGTGAACTATTGGTTACTGATCCAGGGTGATCAGCTAATCTATTAAGTCTGGCAGTTGGAGTACCACTGCACAGGACTATATCATCTAGGACTTAACAAACAATGTCGCCAGTGATTCTTGCACCGTATATTACGCGTTGACCATGAGATTTGGAGTGGGACGAAGAAGTCAGCTGTCTCTTTTCCCTCTCGCATGGAGCCGAATGTGCGGGTCGTGGCTGTTATCTCCGTAGCGTGCATTAATTGGTAATTTGTAGGAGATATGCAACATATGGGTCGGAACCCTCAACGTCCCATGATAGTTCCGGTATCTGAACGGTATGTACTGCCAATTGCCGTAATTCAATATGTGGGCTGGCGTATACCAAGGAGACATGCGGGGTCGCGGAGAAGGCAGTGATTGGCTTGGATCTTAGTATAGGCCTCACACTAAGGAAGTGTGAACGAGGCTATAACTCGGATGTGTAACAAAGCTAAGATCTCTCATGGGTAAAGTAACGCACCTCTGCAGAGTGTAAGAACTGTAACAAGTTACTCCCTGTTTCGGGAAGGAGCTACGAACACGGCAGGAAAGGAACTCCACAAAAGTTCTGGTAAACCTGTGAAGGCTGACGGACATAACTTTTCAGAATAAAAGCAACCTTTGAAGGAATGTTTACGAAAACTTGCATTGCCTATGACCTATGGTATGTGGCTATAGATATTAGTGCATCAAACACTCCTTTTCTAGTGAACTTGTTGAGTACGCTCGTACTCAACGTATCTTCTTAACCCTTGCTAGATTCTGAAACCATTAAAATGACGTCTACATCAAGTTATGCTCCAGGAATCATCATCAAAATCTCAAGATCTCTAATGAAGAAAAGGAAGTCAACATATACATCAACTAAAGTGAAGACGAAGCTGCTGATTATATAGGAATATAATCTCTAGCCATACAACCTACTTCTGTAGAGTATTGCAACAACAGCAATGCAAGCACCAATAGTTCAGATACAAGTCTTATTAGTATGATACTTTTTGAGTTGTTTATTTCTGATTATTCTTTGTAAGAAGTTTCTTTCTCTCTCTTTAACCTAGAGTGTTCTCTGGATCTTTTGTAAGAGTTGAGTTGTAACCTATAGTCATGTCTTGGACCTGCTGTGTTTCTGTTGTACCACTCTGAGGGATGTAATACTAGTGAACGATGTTTCATTGGTGTTATGTCAACGACTATAGTGCACTACATCATGCAGTGGTATGCTGGGTCACCGCATATACGGCCGGAACTATATGGCCAAAATAAATTTCCCGCCGTATAGTTGGTCGTTAAGTCGTCTGGATCCACTTCATGGCTCCTGAATTCTTTGACGTGTTGGAAATCTCGTATCTTTGGCATTTATGTAGTGATTCCCATCATCATACATAATTATCCGTGCAGGGAAAATAGAAAGAAAGGATTGCATACCACTTTAATCATCTGGCATTAGTGGCAGGGTTTAGAGAGATATTTCATCAGATATATGAATAATATCTAGTTTAAATGCGGACGTGGTTGGCTATATTTCACAACCATCAACATCCCCAAGCTTAAACTTGATCGTCCTCGAGCAAGAAAACCAAAATCAAAAGGTAACTCAACATTTAAACTGAAATAACGAGATGATAATCTTACTCATGATTGGTAGTCTCATGTTTCCTCCACTTTATTATCTGAAAAACTTCAGCATAGATAGAGTAATGGCTAGCATATCATACGGGTTTCATGAATCCTTATAGCACAACAAAATTATTGTAAGCATGGATGATTCAAATGAGAAACCTTTATTCCATGTTATGTAACCAACTCATAAGCTTGCCTTTGAACAATAAAGTATAATCACATAAAATTGAGAGTGTGAGAGTTTGTCATGAAAAGCATATACACTAAAGTATCTCAATTCTCCCACATCAATAAATCAAGATTTTTCAAGCACTACTTTTCTATTTTTTGTCCTTCAAGAAGTTCAGTTCTTAAGTAATTGAGAGCATGCCAAAAAAATTCGTTAGTTTATCACGCTGTGATGGACACCCATGGCACCACTGAGGTTTTTGTTCCTTTTGCATAATGATTACTCATATCATCTAGAGGAGTGATTCCATCATGTTTACAACTACCCGGGAGTGCCAAGAATCTTACCCATTATAGCATTGCTGCTACATATGTTTAATCAACTCATAGCCGAAATCTAGGAGTTTCCTCCATTAAGATCGTTCGTAGGCTAGCGGAGTTGTTGGCATCCCATGAAGTTTGACACGCATTAAGCTATATCATTATTATGATTCACAAGTCAAACTTTGGAATGCTCACAAAAACCGCTAAAGATTAATTCAATTGAGCAAATGTTTTCAAAGAGAGCTATCAAGTCAATCATTATTTTCTGTGGTGTTGAGTGTCTCTAGGAATAAGCTTTCAAGACTAAATTCTACAACACCCAAGTCTTCAATTGTGAGACTTTTTCTTATTTCAATTGTTTAGAAAATTTTAGGCAAGACTTGGTTAAATACAAGAGCTGGAACAAAACGTACTCAATTAAATACCCATGCAAACAAAATTTTACTACAAAATAGAGACTCACTCCACCGATATAACATCTTATCGTTACTACTAACTAGCATGGGTTTCTTAAACTTCAAAAGTGGGGAGTCATAAGGCATAACTCTCATGTTTGGTTCCACTTCTCTCTTCCCTTTTTATTTGTTTCTTGGAAACTTGAAGTCAATCACTCTCCTGCAAATACATGAGAACCTCGAGGCGAAAAGAAAAGAAAGAGGGAAAATAAAGATAAACGGAGAAATATTTTTGTGGTTTTTGAGAAGGGGAATTAAAGAATAGAAAATTTGTAACAAAGCTCGTCTTGAAAATCTCAAACAAAATAAAATAAATAAGATAAAGTGTTGGGGAAACCAACACGAGTGCTTATAAACTCAAATAAAAGCATAACCTCATAAATAAAGCAAATGAAATCCAAATAAAAATAGATAGAAAACCTCCCCAAGCTTAGGCTTTTGCAAGTTGAGGTGGGAAAAAGTGTAACTCCAGTCTGCAAATTGAGTTGATAAGTTACTTGTTGTTTCTCGGAGGTTCAGGGCGAGATTATGCATCACCTCCACGCTCCCTCCAAGTTCTTGGAAATCTTGATATGTAGCGGACCAGTATGGTGGCTGCTCCTCCTGATGAGGGATTTCTTGGCCATCCTCTTGGTCCTCATCCTCTTCTGAAATATCCTTCTAGGGTTGGTGTTGCTCAACCTGCAAGTCATAAAGCACATGTCCTTCCTCGATAGAGAAAATACCATTAGGCAAAGAAGCGGGGTAGAGACGCCCAGCTCCAGCAATATGCAGGTAATAAACACTACCTCTCCTAGTGAGTATTCCACAAGCCCCCAAAGTAGAGAAACCAACACGTCGCTCACCTAGCACTGGTTGTAACTCACCTAGGTCGATGCCCAGGGCATTGGCAAGCACGATGATGACACATCCACAAGTGATTGGTCCTTAGCTTTGGGAGGATTGGTACTCCAAGTAGTGCACAAGAATTGTGGCCAAGTGGAGTGACCAGTTGTCGTAGTTGAAAGCAGCTTTTGCACGGACTAAGATGTCCTCATCATTGAGTCTTGTAAACTCATTACGCGTCTGCAAGGTGTTAGCAATAACATAGAACAAATAGCGAATATAAGGATGTTGAATATTTTTCCCTTTGCTAACTCTAGAAGTAAAGCTCATTTATTATAGCAGAGTTCAGGGGAAGGTTCTATGACAGTAAAAGATGCACGCAGAGCATTAGGATCATTGTTGGGTAAACCAAAACAATTGCCCCATTCATCAAGTGATAATGAATATTTGTTGTTCATGAGTCGGAAATAAATTCTATCCTCCCAATGCCATGACTTAATGGTGCTTTTTAAAGAAATAAAAAATTCAATGGTTAACCGGCGATAGGTAGGTGCATCATGAAATACAAAGTTTTGTAGGCAAACCCTATTGCAAAGTAAATTAAAGTTATTAAAAATACCGAGTTGGTTCAATATGATGGGGCAAGCCCACTTGGTTGCCTTGACTTCTCGGTTTTTGATCCCGTCGAAATTATCACGGTGGGACTCGTTCTTGAATCGAATCCCCATGTGTTCCTGAGCTGCAGCCCGAGAAGAACTAGCGGTGTCAAGAGAACGCATTTGGATCCTCGTGTTCATCTTCTAAAAATAAATAAGAAAGACAAAATAAAACTTTTTGATCAAATAGTAGTAGTTATAGTATATTCCTCATCATAGCACACTAAAGAATCTCCTCAACATAATAATCTAAGCAAGAGAATCATGGCAACTAGTTCAAAAATAAGTCTCAATCTAGATTGATAATGACAATAGATCAGAGATGAATTTGCGAAAAGTAATTGGAGGATCAGAGGAGAAACATACCATAGATTACTTGTGTGCGAGGAAATCGAACGACATTGAGTAGAGGTGAAGATCCCTTGAGGTTTTGAGAGAGTTTGGAGGTAGAAGAGAAAAAAAGGATTGTTGTTTTGATGTTTTGGGTACCTTCCCGTGCGTTTAAATGGTTGGCCGCAACTACACGCCACAACTATACGGCTAGAACACTTGTTCCCGCTGTATTGTTGGTCTGACAACAAAAAAATAGTGTTTTTAGGGTTTCTTTCTTGCTGCTGTAAATATATGGCCGGAACTTTTGTTCCCACCGTATAGTTGGCCGTTAAACCTTCTGTATCTGGAGATGAAAAATTGTCGATAGATCAAATAACTATACATGCGAAACTATACGGTCTATTATCGCCGTATAGTTGCTCGTTAAAGCTCCTATATACATCAAAAAAAATCCATTTCTTCAAGAATTATTTTTTAGACTGAAATTTAGCGAAACACCTTGTTTTGACAGAAAAAAATAGACTAAATTGTCGACCAACTTTGGCATGTATAAAACAGGAATTTTTAGTACCGCGGAATCTCTCCTTCTCACTCGAGTTTTCTAGCACTCTTTATTTTACATTAAACTTAAACTAAAACTTAAAAACTTTACTCAAACCTTTATTTCACATGGTTTGCCTCCCATACAGCGCTCTTTTATGGTCAATAGCTTGACCTTGATGTTGCTCACTTAGGCCATATGAGTGGAACCCCCACTCCAAAATAGTTGGCCTTAAAAGTGATGGTCTCCTTCTCATCTTGCTTGGCTTTCTTTTTCCTGGGAAAATGAATAACAAAAGTATCCCGCGAAGGAAATTGGAGCTTCAAGTTCCCTTCATGCAAATTAATCAAAGCCTTAATAGTTCTTAAGAAAGGACTGCCTAATATGATAGGATCAGTAGCATCTTCAGGCATGTCAAAAATAACAAAATCAATAAGAGCAGGACAATATTTAATGTATACTAAGGTATTCTCTTTAATTCCTACTGCTTGTTTGTAAGTAGAATCTGCTAGATGCAATTTTAGTTTAGTGATTTCAAAAGAGCCAAGATTTAACTTATTAAAAATACTGTTTGGAATTATTGAAACACTTGCACCTAGATCACACAATGCAGCTATTTCATTAGTCCCAATTTTAATCTTAATAGTAGGCTCATATATCATCTAGCTTAACATGTAATTTTTCAGCAATTTTCTTATATTATTCCTCAAGCTCACGTACCTTTATTGCTACCTGATTAATGAAGTGTTGATACATGGCTTCCTCATTTCCTTCACTTACCGGATTCTTGACATTGATCCTTTTTATAAGATCTTTAACTGTGTAATTCGGTGAAGGATCATTGATATAATCAAGTTCTTCGGGCTCCTCCCTTTGGATCCTTATCATCTTGAGGTCTTCTACTGGATTGGGATCAGCTTTACCTATAAATTTAGCTAGAATGAGAGTTTGACTCTCGGTTATCTTACCTAGTTGTGCCTCAACAATCCTTGTTCTTTCTTGGAGGCCCTGCAAATCATTTCTCAAACTAATAGCTTGGTTAGATAATTTACCAAGCATAGCATCATGATTCTATATAATTTTAACTAAAATATTGTTTTTCTCATTTTGTGAGTCCATAAAAGATTTAAGAGTTTCTTGGAGACTATTATTACTTGACGCCATATTGTTATTAGAATTACCCGCAGGACTAGAATAATGTTTCTGAAAATTTGGATTATAATTCTTTTTCCAAGCAGGATTATAATCATTACGAGCTATGAAGTCTATTTCTTCAATAGTTGGTTTAGGAGTAGCTCTTACCTGGGTTTCCTTACCTTTGAAGGCTAATATGAGCTTATCCAACTTAGCATTGAGTTCTTCATTTTCTTGAGGTGTGATAGAGTTCACCTTCTTCGTGTTTAATCTTTCCACATGCCATTGGGCATGGTTGTCTTGCATATTGTCTAGCAGCTGCTTTGCTTCGGTAATTTGTTTACCCATAAATGTTTCTCCAGCTGTAGTATCAAGCATAGACTTAGACACAGGGTTCAGAGCATTATAAAATAAATGGAGAATTAACCAATCTTCCAATCCATGGATGGGATAGTTTCTCATGCATTATTTTATTCTCTTCCATGCAAGCGCTAGTGGCTCACGCTCTTCCTATCTAAAACCAGTAATATTAGATCTGAGTTGCATAGTCTTTACAGGTGGAAAGAATTTAGTCATAAATAAAAAAGTGCATTCCACCCATGATGCAATAGTATTTTTAGGCAAATATAGCAACCATTCTTTTGCTCTTCCTCTAAGAGACAAAGGAAATAAGCGCAACTTGAACGCATCGGGGTCAAAATCTTTAATGCGCATCATATCACATATTTCAGTGGAAGTATTTAAATGTATACCTGCATCTTCAACAGCAGAGCCTCCAAATTGATTCTGTTGAACCAACCTAAATAGTGGGTCTTAATTTCATAATCTTTAGCAGCAATTGCTGGCTGAGTAATAGGAGTACGCAAATAATCATTGTTGGGATTTGCAAACTCCCCTAGCTTATTTTCAGCCATACTTCCTATGTTTTTAGATTTTCTTAAACAAGTACTAATTATGATAAAAACAAGAATTAAAATACTAACTATTTTTTTTGGTTTTTCAAATAAAGACTGAAAACAAACTAACAAACTTAAAAACAAGAATTAAAACTAGCAAGGTTCCTACTAACCTCACCAGGGTAGCTATTGCTTCCTCGACAATGGCGCCAGAAAAAGGGTTGATACCTTCGATCCGGATTACGAATGTAGTATAGCTCTTTTTCCCTAGTAGACCTATTATGCGCCAAAAATAGATGTTTTGCATAGCTACTGGTGAAATCATCTCACTTTGGTTTATCGAATCCTCGGGAAGGAGAAAGCAAAGTGATATTACTTAAACGGACCTTCGAGAGTTTTAGAATTCCTTTTGTGTTTTCACCGGACCAAGAGTTTGCAATCGTTTTGTTGATGATGGAGAGAGAGATGGCCTAGGGTCGTCGGTTTTCACCAGTAGCTATGCAAAACATCTGATGAGAATAATAGATAATAATAAAGTATGCATGTAATTGTTAGAGCAAGATAATTATATGTATGCAGTGCATCCATAATTGTTATCGCCTCCGCAACCGCTTATAGCAATAAAATACTAGTATCATCCATAGAAGAAAGAGAACTAATGATATGCATACCGATGTCACCGTTAATCCCAAGCAAATCCCTCACATACAGCCATACTATCCCTTCTGTCACAAGGGTTCCCAACCTGCATATTAGTCATTACTCACACTGCCTTTACCTGGATCAATCCTCGGGGTCTTGGGTACCTGACAAGTCCTTAGATTGAGGCAAGAGGGGGTACTACAATCATCATGGCATACAAACTAATACATGATCCCATCTATGATAAATAACATGCACAAAAAGCTACATGGCTAGGCCGAAGCCCTTAGCCCAAGGAGAATTACTAACACATAGAGATGAAATCAACAATCATAAACATTGTAATAGAGATCATAAGGTTGGTAGCAAATAGTCTTACAATGTCGCCAATTGGAGAAGAGATCTACTATTATAAGTGGTGGAAGATGTCTATGGTGGTGTAGAAGGGTTTGGAGATTTAGATCTAGATCTATTCCTCCGGCGTGACGGCTTCTGGTGGCAGGCAGAGTTGAGATTGAAAATAAGCGTTGTTTTCGGTCGCCCGAAGCCTCTTTATACAGGGGACCCTTCACGAAAGTTGTTCTGTTTGACCTAATAGAGTCGATGCCAACTATATGGCCGGAATCAATTTCCCACCGTATAGTTGGTCGTTAAGTCGTCTGGATCCACTTCACGACTCCTGTTTTTTGACGTGTTGGAAATCTCGTATCTTTGGCATTTATGTAGTGATTCCCATCATCATACGTTATTATCTACGCAGGGTAAAATAGAAAGAAATGATTGCATACCCCTTTGATTATTAGGCATAGTGGCAGGGTTTAGAGAGATATTGCATCAAATATATGAATAATATCTAGTTTAAATATGGATATGATGTCTATATTTCACAACCATTACCCAGTACCCACTTTCCGGTCAGTCACCCATCCTCATATTGCTCTAGGCCAAGCACGCTTAACCTCAGAGTTTTTTAGATGAGCTTCCGGAAAAGAAGTTGCAACTTATTTGTATGGGTATACTATCAATCTTATTAATCCATGCGCCAAGGTCTCACATACACCCACCCTTAGAAGATCGACGCCCTCGTCGATCAACCACAAGCCCAGAACATCCCCTCTTAGCATACTCCTGTGCGTCTAGTGCCGGCATATGTGCCATGTCGTGTCCACTCCGGGCCATACGCGCCATGATCCACATGTCTGTCACTGACCTGCACACGCCCGTGTAACCGCGAGGGTCGGCTATAATACCACTTGTAACACCCCGGCCTCTCCGAACCAGCGGCTTTTCATTCCTGGTAGCTCAATAGGATCTCTAGACTAACTCCACAGACTAACACTAGTCTTTTCTGCGCACTTTGACCTCACTTGTGCGCACCGGGTACCCACTTCCCGGTCGGTCACCCATCCTCAAATTGCTCTAGGTCAAGCATGCTTAACCTCAGAGTTCTTTTCAGACGAGCTTCTAGAAAATAAGTTGCATCTTGTTTGTATGGGTATACTATCAATACTATTAAGCCATGCGCCAGGGTCTCACAGTGACAATAGAAGTTTCACTGATCATTTGAAGCCCACCCTCTCCTCATCAACTTATCCTTGGTTAGTATGTTGTTTTATAGCATTAACCACAAGCAGATTTAACTTTCAGAGGAATTCTAACTTTCCAAATTACTTTGTAGTGGAAGACCCCTTGTGATCTTAAGTGAATATACATATATTTCAATTTGAATTTACCAGAACTCCCAATATTCCACCTAACTCTGTCATTTTCTTATTTGAACTGAACATCATCAACTACTGTTTTCAAACTCTCTCATTGTTCTATAGTCTCTCTCCACAATAGCCTTCCATATCTAGCACACCCCCATACTGAATATCTGGCATCCATCACTGTAATCTTCTAATCAAAGGTAAAATTGTACAATCTATAGTACTATATAGCCAAAGGTGAATTGTTCACCAAACTATCTTCCCACACAAGAGTTTTCCTTCCATTGTTGACAATTCTAGAAGTATACTCTTGGAAGATGCTGTTGACACTCATCAAGATCTTCGATAAGAGAGACCCACTAGGTTCCTTAATCCCTTGAGAACCTTTGTTATTAAGATACTTCCTGAACAAAAACTCCTTCCAAGTGCCATCAGTGTTCTCGAATTTCTAGAGCCATTTGCAAAGGAGGCATTTGTTCATAGTTGACATATCTAAAACTCCTAAACCTCCACAGTCTTTAGGGAGACAGACTTTCTCCCAATTCATAAGATCATACCTTTTATCATCATCCAATCATGCACAATCATCCTTTTTCTATGTATATCCCATTTAGCAAGATAACAAATTTTTACCACCCAGTCACACCAGATATCTCCCATTCATTTTGCCTGCATCATCTGGTATAAGAAGGACCAATTGAACTTATTATAGGCCTTCTCAAAATCAAAATCAATTCTGAGAGGACCTTTGTAGTTTCTTAGTTTTTATCTCATCGATTGTTTCATGGAGAACCACAATCCCTTCCATGATTTATGTATATTTGATAAAAGTAGTTTCGGAATCTGTAATTACCTTATGAATAACCAGACCTAATATATTTGCCAAGAGTATTGATAGTATTTTGTAACTAACATTTAGAAAGCAAATAAGCCTGAATTGCTGAATGATGTCAGCATCGGGAACTTTAGGAATAAGAGAGATAGATCCATGGTCCAATCTCTCAATATATAGTCTTCCTTGATGAAAAGCATCAACCATTTACTTTAGGTCATTATTAATAGTGTCGAAGAATTCCTAATAGAATTCAGCTAGCAACCCATCAGGGCTAGCAAGCTTATATATTTCATCTCAAAAACCACCTCCTTAATTTCCTCCATATAAAAAGGTTTTGTGAGTAACTCTTTGTCTTCGTCCAACAAAGTATTGCAAGTGATTCCATCCAGGGAAACATCACACCTCTCAGACTGCCCAAACAATTTCTTATAGAACTCTATAGTATTGTTCTATCAGTTTATCATCCCTTATCACCTCCTCTCCATTATTTCTCAGCACTAAAATATGGTTCTTTTTTATTCTTCCACTAGCTTTTAAGTGAAAGTATTTTTATTGCCATCTCCTTCCTTCAAGTCCTTTTATTTTGCTCTCTGTCTCCATTTCTTCTCCTCATCTCTTTGGGCTGCTAGGGCTTTTCCTGATTTGGCGAGGCACCAATCAAGTTCTTCCTAGCGAGTTTTGAGGAGAGACTCACGTTGCTTGAGTTCTACTTTGAGATTTTTGAGCTCATCAGCTGTGGCCATGGGGAGAGATGGAGGTGGGAGAGCTATATTGGACTCGGAAGGGTTGGTTTAGGGTTTAGGTGGATCGGGGCCTGGTGTCTGATACCATGTAAACATTGGTTCCGGGGTGCTTGTTGCACGCCTCGGCCTCGTGTGTATTTATATCAAGAGGTAGTACCTATTACAATAGAATTACATTGTGCACAACTAGGATTCTGCGTCGATGACTTTGCGTGTAGTCCAAGCCATGGCCATCGTGTCCTTCTCCAACACAAATGCTTGTTGTTGATCCATTTCAAATGGAAACAGGACATCAAAAGTACCCATGTCCAATGTGGCCAACCCACATCGCCATGGGCATCCAAAAATCTCAGTTCGATGCAGGTAGCCCCATGGCGATCCATTTCTTGGGTGCATCATCGCTCACATGCGTTTTGTTTTTCACCGTATCCGGTAGGGTGTCATTAGGGCTGTTCCACAATAGTGGAGGGGTGGAACAATGTCAGAATGAAGTCCGAGCGGACAAAGGAGCAACCACTTGTACTGCCAATTGAACGATTGGGGACAAGGGGGGGGGGGGGGGGGGGGGTGCAAGAGTGAAACTAGTACATGTTGTGAACAAATAGTTTCAACTTCATTTTGTAGGTCTGGTTCACAAACATCAAATGTTTAGAGATGGGTGGAGTAATGAATTGCTTCTAGCTAGCTTGCTTATGTTCTAGCTCCAATAACTAACAAGATACTTGCCATATAAAATTATTAGAGTCTGCATTATGCATGCGTTGAGAGAGAGTGCATATAGGACAAAGTTGTGGCGGCCATCTGTTTGTATATGTACTAATTTAAACTTACGAAGGCTGGACCATTCCACTTTTTAAGTGCATGCATGAGGAGAAACATTAGAGTAGTATATCTTCCATGCTAATTGTTTATATTAGCCACCTGATCAGAACACTACAAGAATCTAGCAAGATACAACTTGCATCTGCGTGCTTTACGTATGCATGCAATGTGCCTGGCTGCCCGCCCTGCTTGCAGCATGCTGGATCTGTCGTTGATTAGTCTTGATTCTTGACTAACTGGAGGTTACCTAATGGCTAATGGTGGGGGTTACAATATGAATAGTATGATGAAGCCCTTGCTTCAAGATATTTTTTTGAACATATTTGTTTCGAGATTTGACCTACAACTAATCCGATGCCTCTTCCGATAGCAAATGTAGATCGTTCGAAGTTTTGGGCTAGTCAATGAGATTCTTAAGTCTGTCGGTCACAATAGCATGAGTTATCAGATTCATGATGTCCAAGAGAAGATATATTTGAGATCAGAAAAGGTAATACTTATGAGTTGGTATATGCGCAACATGGCCATTAAAATAGTTGCAAGACGGCTATCGACTGGCATGTATATAGCACTAAATTTGTCTCATGCTGCGTTCTGTTCTGTTGCTCGTAGTACAGACATGTCATAAGTTTAGTTTGTTTGCATGCGTTTGTTAATTAGTTCATCCATCTCTGGCTAGCATGACCATGCATCACGATAATTGATCATGAATTCTGCAGGAAGGATGTACTGTGCATCCTAATTATAGCATCAACATATGCAGCGAGAGCGGAAGATTCCAGGCAATGATCCATGACAACTTTTCCTTCGATCTGAATTAATGTGGCATCAATCGCTTGTCAGGGAGGGTTAATTATTGGACTAATTAAGCAGATGAGCAAGTTGTTGATCCTGACAGAATACGATTATTAATCGGAATACATACGTAGTAGGTTAACATGACTTAACTTATATCTTGTTAGCCATTAGCTGGTCAGAAACATTGTTGTCTGGAGAAGAATCAAATGACGTAAGTGATTGATCTCACCACGCAGCCTGCTTGATTAGTGGTTTATGTGATTGGTTTTTTTCGAGAAGGGGAACGGTGCCCTGGCCATTGCATCACACAATTTTTTCATTCGTAGTGTGTAGGATCTAGCAGTCAAACAAATTTGATCCAGAAAAGAAAACAAGAAACCATATATCTTGTGACAGTAACTCTACCAGGCGCAATCATTAACCCTGTGATACAAAACATAAATAAAACAGAAAATACACAACTCTAAAGCTAGGCTTCAAGAAGGAAACATGCAAATATGCATACCACTGACGTCTGTACTTAATGAGTATATTTTTTTCTGAAGGAAGTGTGACATTAACAATTTCATCCTAGTGGTGATATATATGCACACAACTAGTACGGGGCGTGTGTTAATTGTATGCCATACATGGCACGTTATTGGCACGTGCAAATACGGCAGAGCGCGCGTAGCCATCAAATGATGCGATTTTTGTAGGCATACAGGCGAGCCCTCGCAGTCGCTGACGACCAGATCGACCGACCGGCCCGAGCTTGTGTACAAATTTCCAGGTCGCTTCGGTCATGCATCATTCATGCATGCATGCACGGCCGTCGCCGCCATCGTCTTGTCTGGATCACGAGGTACTGAATAATTTGTTTATTTCAACTTGTGTATAGCTCCACCAATCACTAGTCTATAATCATGTGCCTTGTCGTCCTTTGATCATATAGCAATGGTCAAACTAAAGAGTTTAGTTCGGTATACAGTGAATGATCGAAAGATCAACCCATCAAAGTTCTGACTGTAATGACTACGGAAGGACAAAAGAAAATATTACCACGGGAAGAAATAAAAGGGATGTCCATATCTCAAATAAAGTGATTAAAACCATTCTTGTAGGGAATAAATGATAAAAAATACGGCAAATATATATATATGACCACCACAAAGATGATGATTGGCATATCTCCATGGGAATACCGACGTTTTCACAAATATTCAAATTTGATATTTGAAATTACACCAAGATAATTTGTCTCTAAATTATTTTCACAATATAAAATATTTTTATTTAAAATGTTTAATAATAATAATTAATTATCAAGTTATATTTTTCAAGATTGGGCCAAATGTCGGAACATATCAACATGCATGAAATCTAGTGCCAAAATCTTGATGCAAACGAAGTTAATCTATTTTTCTAAAAAAATGCCAATCGTTAATGGGTTATAAAAAAGATCCAGAGTATCTATACTGATCTCTGATCAATTACCAGATCTATCTAAAGGAGAGAGAGAGAGAGTAGGAATTTATCACCGTCCAAAAACATTTTATTACGGTAAAATATAAGTGGATGCATAATTGTAATGATATATGGCCAAGAAAGAAGTCCATATAAACATGGTTAAATTTGGACGTACGCATATGCCTCTCCATATTTTATTTTGACAATCAGTTATGTCGATTCCTTGCTGGATTAGTTAGTTTAAGACGGTCGTCATATATGGGCATGCAGGCCGATCGAGGTATGAATTGCCGGAAAATGTTGTCTCTAGCTTGTGCCAAATATGCATCAGCGATCTTGTCATTGTGCTAGAATCGTTGTCAAGAAAAAGATGCTAGAATCTGTAGTATACAGTAGTACAATATAACTTAATTAGGTGTAGTAGGGCCGTCATATTACCTAACCAATCTTGAGATCAAGTTTTTGTCTTTTGCGCATGTATGGTTTGCGTATATGTGTTGTGACAATGTAGATGTGTGTACACTTTTGACTTATGATAGCATCGTCATAGGTATACTTCTCAGTATACTTCTCACATGTGACCTACGGGGTACTGAATTGACATATGAATTGGTAAGTTAATTGATTGAAGCGGCAAAATCGAAGACACGAGATAGATCTTCGTATTTATATTTGGTTTCTAAGATAAGGAACTTATCCCGTCACGATAGAGTGTGTGAGTTTATAAAAGTGGAACGATCAGAGGTTAATGTTAGTCAGTGCCTAGCAAACTTTGTACGGGCAGAACGCTGTACTGTTATCTGGTTGGGTTCTGGCCCTGAAGAAGTTCTTCAGATGCTAGAACACGATCGCCTTGTAATCCTTCCTGTTTAATAAAGTTTGTTTTTACCGCAAAAAAAAATTATAGTTACAGGACGCCGCCGGCAGCTAAGCTAGCCGTTGAGCCCGTAGCAGATGGTGGGAGTAGCAGTGAGGCGAGGCGGCAGCCTAGCTCAGAGTCGGAGAAGAAGAAGCTGTTGTCGCCAGAGGAGGACGGGATGTCGCATCTCACTCTTACATCCAGAACTGCCGGCTCATGTGCTGCGAGCAGCGCCGGTGTGTGTCGTCGGGCGCTAACAAGGCTGCGGTGACCACACGAGAGGCGAGGTCCAAGCTCAAAACGGCTCGGCTTGGTTCTGGCTTGGCGCAACAATTGAAAATCCTGCCGACCTTTTAGACTCGCTGCCGTAGCCCGCAGGCCAAAGCCCAGCTAATAGTAGGACCAGGCTGAGATGCTAAATGCCGCTCGTAACGGCACTACGGCGCCTCGCCGCCAGAAGAGAATCTGTTATGGGCCAGGCCCTCTATCTTTGACGAGCAGCACCACGTTCATACGAGTTTTGGTATCGATCCCTCTTTTGCCTCTGGGTTTCTGTTTGTTTTTCTACTACCTCTATCCTAGTTTATAAGACTTAAGCGTATACCTAGGTCGTCCGCATGAGCTATATAATATAAATTATATAATATAAAAATTATATCATTAGAAAATATAACATTTGAAGTTTCTAATAATATAGTTTTTATCTTATATACCTCGTGCTAAGTTGTTAATTTGTCAACCTAGAAATACGCGTAAGTCTTATAAACTGAGACGGAGGGAGTAGTTCCTTTTCTTTTTTTTTATGGTTTTATCTTTATTTTTTGAATCTTTTTGTTGTTTTAAATGTTCACCTATTTTTAAAAAATGTTTACGATTTTCAAAAAAAAAATCATGAAATTTCAAAATTTGCTCATGATTTTTAACAATTGGTTCATGTTTTTGAAAAAAAATCATGACATTTTGGAATTTGTTCATGTTTTTTTGAATTTGGCTCATGAAGTTTACAAAATTGTTCAGGATTATTAGAAATTGGTTCATCTCTTTGAAAATTCTTCATGACTTTTAAAATCTGATTCATCTTTTTCTAAAAATATTAATGACATTTTCAAAATTTGTCCATGAATTTAAATTTGGTTCATGACTTTTCTTTTAAAAAAATCATGATTTTTAAAAAGTTTAGATTTTTATTTTTTGAAAATGTTCACGTTTTTTAAACAATAATATAAAAGGGTGCATTTTAAAAATAAAAGATAAAACCGAACTAAAAGAAAAACAAAAAGGAATATGAAAAAACATAGGAAACAGAAAAAACTAACCTAAGAAACAAAATAGGGTAGCCCGGCATGACGAGCCGACACATTACTAGGTGTTGCAGGTGGCGCGACACCGCAGCACCGCTTAAAGCGGCACATAGCAACTCTCTTGTTCCGTGTCGAGTCGAGTTATAGGATGTGTTGCATCGAGTGCGTCAATTTGGAGCTCGTCCTTTATGGAGGACGTTTTTTAAAATTTCTGAAATTTGACATTTTAAAGTTTCAAAAAAATTCTGAAAAAAATTCTTTGATGTAGATAATCATTATTTCTACCCGCGTGCAAAAATTCATTGTGAAATATTTCATATTTTCATCTGTGTAAAAATGACAAATTTCTAGATCTGGGACGGTGAACAGTGCCAAATTCAAAATTGTTCAGATTGTCAAAATTTGTCATTTTTGTGTAGGCCGGGATTCAAACTTTTTCGTTCTCAGATTTTGCTGGACCATAGAGCAAGTCATTTTTAACATCTAGAATTTTATTTTAGAATTTTTTGAAAATTTTAAAATATTAATTTAAACGAAATTTAAAAACAGGCTCCATAAAACCCGTCCTCCAAACCCATTTTCCGGTGTTGCATCCCTCCTTCATGGGAGGACCTATATACCAACCCGGTCGGCTGTTACTAGATGCCACACGCCCATACGAGAGTGTTGGGCTAGCTAGCCTAGTACCTCCTTTTCTTGCTTCATGTTTTCTTTCCTACTGATTCTTTTATGTTTTTTCATAATTCGAACATTTTGAAAGATATTCAAATTTTAAATAAATTTTAAAATTGGACCTTTTCAACATTCGAACAATTTCCTAATTTGAACATTTTTCAATTTTGAACTTTTTTGAATCTGGATATTTTCAACAAATTTCAAAATTCAACAATTTTACAGTTCTAGATTTTGCAAAATTTTAATAATTTTCGAATCTGGCATTTTTTAAAATCTCAACTTTTTTCAAATCTAAACATTTTTAGATTTGAACTATTTCCAAAATTGAATAGTTTTACTGAACATTTTCAGATTAAAGACATTTTCGAAAATTGAACAATTTTTAAAATTAAACATTTTCAAACATAGATTTAAAAAAAACTGAGAAAACATGCGAGAATCGTGAAATTCGGGAAAAGAAACCAAAATAACCGGCAGAAAACATGAAAAACTGGGCGGAGAAAACAAAAGCGCGATCTATGGGCCAGGCCCATGTGTTCGCTGGGTGTGAGGTGGGTTGTAAGTGCCGACCTGGCCGGTGTATAGGGTCTGCCCTCCTTCATGGCGTGGGCTTCCATGTCCGTCGGCCCTCAATCGGCGTCCGCACGCAGCGCGCGCAGTTCATGACCGGAAGCTTCTCGGCTCCATCCTCCGCGCGCACCCCGGTCTGCTGCGCCGTCTGTCGCGGCGAACGCAGCGGCGACTGCGCGGCGAGCTGGGGACCAGCGGAATCCCGCCATAAAATGCTGTTAGCACGCACGCACGCCCCCGCCGCTGCCATGTCCGAAGTCCGAGACAGCTCGGATCTCGAGCACCTAGCTCGCCAGCTCGATGGGCTGGCCACACGTGCAGTCCTGCCTGCATCGATTCTGTCCTGAAACCTCGGCGGCCAGAACGAGCGAAACGACAACTCCTCCGTCGCCATGTATAAGTAGAGGTACGGTGAACGGCCTCCAAGAACACCAGAGAAGGTAGCGCTGCTCCGAACAAACCTAGTACCGGCTTCACCTAGGTACATCCACGATCGTCCTAGTATATTCAGTACGTACGTTCGCCATTGTTAACGAACATGGAGGTCGTTGCTCCTCCTCGTCCGCCGTCGTTTCTGCTCGCCGCCGTCATCGTCTTCTTCCTCCTCGTTTCGTCTCCGTGCCCCCTCGAGGCCCACGCCCCACAACCACAAGGTATGCGTACGCGCGCTTCATAAATCAGTATATATGGATTAAAAAAAACTCCACTATAGCTGTGAACTTAGTTGCTAACTTGGTGTTTCATTTGCTCTCTTTGGGGTGTGCATATGTGCAGGCGATGGAGCGGTGCAGGCGGCGAGTCTTGTTGCTCTCGGTGATCGGCCCTACAATCTGAAGGCCGGCGGCCGGAAACTTTTGCAGGACGACGAGTTTTTCCGGCCAGGGCCGCCGCCTCCGGCTCCGGTGTCCGGGCCACCGATAGGTCCTTAATTAACTATGTAGCGAGGCACTAATGTGACGGCCATCGTGCGGATTTAGCACCTAGACATAGGAGCATGTGTCCAAGCCATCTGAATTACCCTGAAATTAATGTGGGTTTTGTTTTTGCGTTTTTGTGGAACGTATGTCATCTAATCACGATGAAACTTCTGTAAAAATGTCTTTGAGTACTCCTTGAAACATGTGCAAAACACACCTGCATTTCCATGATATTGGTGTGGAACCACCGTGTGGGACTAATTGCTAAACTTAGCTTTACTTGCTCGAAACTTGGCTAAATTCCTCACTTGTCGTGGGGTCGTCGCCTAAGGGTGTGTTTGGTAGGGTGCCTCCACTCAGAATTTTCCACCTCGGATAAAATTTTCGTGTTTGGTAGATCGGGTCAGTGCTCTGGGCACTGCCGACTCGATAAAAAACAGGGCGTGGGCACTGCCCGCTAGCGAAGCCGAAATCGAGCTTCGCTCCTCCGCCCTGTCGAAGCCATCCCGAAAAATCGGTCCCTCTCGTCCCGAAAAATTTCCCCGCGCGTCCGCCGAGGAAACCGCCCGCACCCCCCAATCGCAACCCCGAGCCTGACCCCTCACTTTTTTCCCCTGCCCTTCGTCGCCGCCCTCATCGCCAGGCCACCGCCCTCCCAGATCTCGTCGCCAGGCCACCTTCCCCCGCCGCCGTTCACCCTCTCATGTCCCCCAACCTCCCTTCCCGCCTCCTTCCCGTCTGCATCGCCCTGTCGGTGCTCGTCTGAAGCTCCACGTCGCCGCCATGGACGCAGGTGGAGGACGGGGATCTCCGGCGCAGCTGCAGTAGTCCCTGACGCGCCGGACCTCTGCACGCCCCTCTGTACCAGCCGCCGGTGGAGGAAGGTCGTTCCCAGCTGAAATCTGCACCGCCACCTGCTCTCCGGCCCGATCTGCACCGCCACCTGCTCTCCGGCCTCGTGTACACCGGCAACAACAACGTGTGCTTGAGGTATGATTTGCTCACTGATATTTGCTTGATGTGCCTACTGTCATGTCCATGGGTCGTGATCAGTTCCTACTTGTTTGATGGATTTTATATCCCGGGGTTTCAGTCAACAGCATGCATAGTATGTGCACCATCTTTTTCGTTACTGCTTTGTAGTTGGTTAATGGAACAGACCTTTTCTTATTGCTCTTTGAAGATACTGTGCAATCAACCATATCCCGACAGCAACACCGGCAGTCATTAGGAAGCATGAATTTCTCCCTATGTATAATGCTATGCTCCCTGATATTTCATAGTACCAATATGATTGTTTCTTTTCTTTAGATGGACAATTTGGCAAGAAAACGAAGGCAATTAATTGTGAAAGCAGCCGACCTCGCAGCTGTATTGGGTGCTTATATGGTTTTTATCTCAAGAAAAGCTAGGAAAACTCCGATGATAACAATGGGTCGTAGAATTGACATGGACATTGCTAGGGAATCAAATCTGAGATTTATCTATCATTCAACCGATACAAATTGCTCAAATCAGCTAAGAATGAAAAGAGCTTCCTTTTTTCGTTTGTGCATGTTGTTTAGAGAGAGAGAATTATTGAAAGATAGTATTCATACTTCTATCGAGGAACAAGTAGCCATGTTTCTCCTAGTAGTTGGTCACAACACACGGTTTAGATCTCTACAACCAATTTCTAGAAGATCTATTGAAGTAATCAGTAGGTATTTTAAGGCGGTGTTATATGCTGTTGGAGAGTTACGAGCTGAGATGATTCGTCCTCCATCTACTCATATCCATTCTAAAATTCAGGAAAACAACCGCTTCAATCCTTATTTCAAGGTAAATTATTTTGGTTGAAAATTCTGGATATTGCTGGAATTTGATAAGACCAATGAATGACAAATATTTCTATTTTCTGAATTAGGATTGTATTGTAGCAATAGATGTTCATGTGCCCGCAAGAGTCCCAAGAAATATCTCAGCTGCCTTTAGGGGTAGAAAAGAGGGGACTACCCAAAATGTCATGGCTGCCATAGACTTTGATTTAAAGTTTACCTATGTAGTTGCTGGTTGGGAGGGGTCAGCCATGATGCCCTTATACTTGTTGATGCTGTGGAAAGGGATGATGGGTTGTCACTTCCTCCAGGTAATAACTTAAACCTATAGTTACATATTTCTCAATAGTTTATGCTGAAACTTGGTGCTGAAACCGGTTATGTGCTGCTGGAATATATTCTATAGTGCTGAAACTTGGTATGGGTTGCTGGAATATATTGTTTATTGCTGAAATATGTCATTTTGGTGCTGAAACTTGTTATACTGATGCAATTTGTTTGGTGTAGATGGCTGAATCTGTGGAGGAAGTTCCGGATGTAGGTGCTAAAGCCAAGAAGACAACGAAGATCATGAATTGGACCCCTCCTATGTCAGCATGCATGCTCCGATGTCTCGCTGCCATAGCAAGGAAAGGTGTTAAGACAGACAAAGGATTCAAAGAAATCCATATTACCAAAGTTGCAAAAGAGTTGACCGAACTTGTCGCTTATGAAGTGGCAACACCCAAGTGACCAATCATCTCCACAAGTGGAAGGTTAGATATAAAAAAATCGAGAAATTGAGAATGTTAAGTGGGGCGCTTTGGGATGATGATAAAAAAATGATAGTTTTAGAAGAGCAACATTATTTGGGTCACACTCACGTATGTCATTAGTGCTGAAATACATTCTTTATTGCTGAAATCCATTCTTTATTGATGAAATATATCATGTTATTGCTGAAATATGTCCTGAAATCTGTTCTTAATGTTATATGTAGGATACTCCTAAGGATGCTGAATATCTAAACACACCACTTGTCAACTTTGAATATATGGAAACTTGCTTTGCCAATAAATTAGCCACATGTAAGTTTGAAATGGGGTCCAATGAGCCTCTAGGAAAACCCATTGAGGTAGAGGGTTCGGGGAACCCAATTGATTTGGATAGCCTACATGTCCACGGAGAAGGATTTGTTGAAGGTCAAGCCACACACGAGTTAGGTGGCCATGGCATTGATGCCACTACTCCTTCACCTTCTAGCTCAAACAGGAAGATGAAGAGGGGTCCTATTTTGGCCGACGAAGATATGATTCAGGTTACCAACATGTCAAGCATTGCGTGATGTGGCTGGTTCTATCAACAACACCTGCCATACCAAAACTGACCCTGATTTATGCAAAACTGTGATGGACCTGACCCAGTTCGAGATGGAGCAACGATTGGCTGTTTTAGATTATTTGACTGAGCATAAAGGTAAAGGCCTTAATTTCATGAAAATGGAAGATGAAGTTCGTGAGGCCTCATTCAAGCGCATCATAGCTAAAAATCCTGATCTTGTTTGATGTGTTGTTTGTTGATGCATGTTGGGAAACATCCTCTTTTGTAGTGCTGATTAGAACTAATGCATTGTCGACTTTGCTATATGGATCTATTATTGAGCACTTGTAATAACTTATTATGAATTGCAAATTTGTCACTTTGAATGTATGACGTGTTTTGTTGGTGCTTATTATTTGTTGAAATTTGCACCAGTTGAATTATTATTGGTCTGGAGTTGTATGAGAAACTCACAAATGCATGCAGATTGTTGGTTCATGCACTCGTATGTACTTTATAATATTAAATGTCTTATTTTGGTGCTAGAAGTTTGCTATTTATTATGTTCTGAAATTATTATTGACTTGTTGAAATTCGCATCAATTGGAAGAACCACATATTACCCACGGTCTACCAAACAAAGTCTGAGCTCAACATGCGTAAACAGACTAGGGCTACCAAACAACATCTCAGCTCAGCATAGCTCAATAGACACAGGCTACCAAACACATGACAAAGTCTCAGCTCAACATAGTTGGGGTCAGTATTTATGAAGAGAGAAAGGCAATCTGTGTTCACACGGGCTACCAAACACACCTTAACTGTCGTGGTGGTCTCTTCCTCGAGGGAAGCCGCCAATCTCTCATTGTTTGAACCAGATTTTCTGCTGTCCGTCCCTTTCTTTGTTCTCTTATTTTCACAAGGTGAATTTAGTTGCTAACTTGGTGTGTCATTTGCTCTATTTGGGTGTCATATGGCAGGAGATGGGGAGGTGCAGGCAGGGAGTTTTGTTGCTGTCGGTGATTGGACCAACAATCTGAAGGCTGGCGATCAGAAACTTCTGCAGGACGACGAGTTTTGGCGACCAGGGCCGCTGCCCCCGGCTCCAGTGTGTGGGGCAACAAAAAAAATAGCGCGCTATTTCGGCGCTATAGCATTTTCAGGAGTCAGACATCACGTTATGCATAAAATGATCCTTATGACGTTAATCGCGTTTTAGCGGTGCTAAATAGCGCTAAATACGCTATACGTTATACCGTTATAGCGGCGCTACAAAATCTTAAAATTATCGGCAGTCTATCCGGCCCATTCAACCCGCACGACTCAACAAACCTAGCTAAACCAGCTCCCAGCCCACATCGCATCCCATTTCCCACCACGCGACGGTGGTGGCGGCTACAGACTCCTCCATATCCTCCAGTTCCGGCCACCCGCCTTCATCTGGCACATCCCTGACCAAAAGGAGTGCAGCTAGCAACGCTGGGACCAAGGATCTTCCACGGCAGCAACCAACGCCACGCCTAGATTCACCCCCACCGATTCTCCACTTTTCCTCCATCTTGGGGAGCACTAGAAGTCTTGGAACAGACACGATATCTGCCTCGCTCCAAACAAGTCAGCTTCATCCCCACTGATTCTGAATAAGTAGTTTCTCCTATGTTGTTGCTTGGATGTTTTGTTGGTTGTTGATGTGACTGTCTAAAAATATGTCCTTCATTTTAAATTTGCCGATCATTTTGATATTTACTCTATCATTTAGTCACCATTTGGTCATCACCGGTTAATTGGATATGCATGTATTACTTTGGACAATTTTTTAGCTATTGAAATCCTTAATATACAGTCTATACCTATCAAAAAATTTATTGTATTGCAAAACGCTATTTTGAAAAATAGTACGCTATTAGCACGCTATAACTTACGTAGCGTCTGAAGAGAGGCGGTTAAAATAAATAGTGCCCTATTTTTTCCTTGGTCTGGGCCACCAGTAGAACCTTAACAATGTGCGGATGCACTAATATGACGACCAGCGTGCGAATTGAGCACCTTGAGATAGGAGCATCTATATAAGTCATCTGATTTACCATGAAATTCATGTGGTTTTTTTTGTGGTTTTTTTGGAATGTATGTCATTTAAACATGATGGAACTTCTGTAAAAATTGTCTTTGAGTACTCCTTGAAACATTTGCAAAACACACCTGCATTTTCATGATATTGGTGACGAGTCACCATGTGGGACTAATTGCTAAACTCAGCTCTACTTGCTCAAAACTTAAATAAACTCCTCACTATCATGCACCAACAAAGCATGGATCCGCCGATATAGATGAGCCACGCACAACAGAGAGACATAATGAGCGACATCAAGGGGGAGGAGTGGTTCTAGGCATCATATGGGTAGGACACCTCCTACTTTCTAGAAACTTAACTAAACTCCGTTTGACTAGGGAGTGGCACAACCTGCATGATATGCCTCCACCACCCATAGAGTCCCTCTCCGCCGATCGCCAGAGCGTCCAACTTTGGTGGATTGTCGTTATCGGGACATGTTGATGTAGGGTTCTTTGCATGTAAAACAAAAAAGTTCTACCGCAAGAACGCATAAAACCAAGATCCAATCTACGAGATAGGTGCAACGAGGTTGGAGAGAACTAACCCTCATAGATCCAAAGCATTTAACAAGATCGGATCTCGTGGTTGATGTAGTCGATCACTTGCCTATCTCAAGATCGCGCTGATGATCCTTCCGGCGCCGCGTTCCGGTAGCGCTTCCGCACTTGGTCACACGTACGGAGTCGAGGAAGACCTCCCTATCTCTCCGTTCCAGCGGTAGCGGAGGTATTAGATCCCCTCGAAATCCCAGCAGCACGACGATGTGGTGGTGGTGGTGGAGGAGAGAATTCTGTAGGGCTTCACTTAAGCCCGAGCAGGACGGTGGAGGAGAGAGGGGCGACTAGGGTTTGAGGCACCAGGGGACAAAGGACAAGAGGGTGTGCCCCACCCCTCTTTATATAGAGGGGGCGGCGTCCAAGGGTTCCTAGCCCTAGCCGAGCCCCCCTCCCCCAACTCGGCCACAAGGGGAAAGAGGTGGGGACTTGGACCCCAAGTCTCCCCTTTCCAAACTAGGGTTTGACCCCCTTTTTCAAACTAGGGTTTGACCCCAATTCCTTTGGTAGCCGGATTTTCCCCCTTGGACTTTGGTGTGGCTGGACGTAGTGCTACCCCATGGTATGCATCAGCCCAAGTAGCTCCTCCCGGGGTGGTGGACCCACTGGTGGTCCCTCTAGAACATTCTAGAAGCTTTTGGTCAAAATATCAAAAACATTTCCAAACCCCGAAAAATACTTTCCTTATAAGAATCTTATTCTTCGGACCATTCCGGATCTCCTCGTGATGTCCTAGATCCAATCCAAGACTCCGAACAACATTCGGTCTCCAACTCATATTCTATATCTACTTAAACAACATCGAACCTTAAATGTGTCACCCTACGGTTCGAAAACTATGCAGACATGATCGAGACACCTCTCCGATCAATAACCAATAGTGGGACCTAGAGATCCATAATGGCTCCCACATATTCAACGATGTCTTCATGATCGAATGAACCATTAACATACAATACTGATTCCCTTTGTTGCGCGATACTTTACTTATCTGAGGTTCGATCATCGGTATCTCCATACCTAGTTCAACCTCGTTACCGATAAGTACTCTTTACTCGTTCCGTGATACGACATACCTTGTAGCCTAGTCACATGCTTGCAATCCAATTGGATGACAGTCCATCGAGAGGTCCTAGAGTATATCTATCCGTCATTTGGATGGACAAATCCCACTCTTGATTCATGCGCTTCAACACATACCTTCAGAATACCTAATGCCACCTATATAGCCACCCAGTTATGGAAGTGGATTTTATGTCATCAAAGTACTCCTCCGGTGATGGTGATTAACATGATCTCATGGTTGAAGGATTAGGTTACTATGTATCTGAAAGCTTGTAGCAAAACGAATTTAATGACTTGATCTTATGATATGCTTACTTTGTGTGTGTGTCCATCACATCATTCCCTAATAATGATATGACTTTGTTATTAATAACATCCAATGCCCATGATCAGGAAACCATGATCATCTATTAATCAACAAGCTAGTTTAACAAGAGGCTTAATAGGGACTCTTTTATGTTTATAGAACACACAAGTATTAATGTTTCCGGTTAATACAATTATAGAATGGGATGCAAATATTTATCATAAACATAAAGATATGATAATAACCACTTTATTATTGCCTCTTGTGCATATCTCCAACAGTTGACACTGTGATCCACCAGAGGGACGAGTTGAGTTCACTAGTGGCGGTTAGGTTTTGCCCCCATTCCCATTGGGAAACTGATATGACAGGAAATACATATGTCGTTGAAAGGGAGAGAGAAATGTGTTTGGGTTATGGGGAGAAATGTAAGTTTACATGAAAAATGAATTATTTGCAAGTCCATAGAAAATGGAGTGGACATGAACATTTCATCCCAACCATCCAAAGGTACTAGAGATGCCATCACCAATACCCCAACTCTTCGTTTGAAGGGTTCCCGTGCGATATAGCGCTGGCCAAGCACATCCATGTAATTGGATTGCTACACCACGATGATCACCTAGTCCCTATGATGTGAAGCTAGACAAGGATCGTTTCATCCCAAAACATGGATGAAAAGTAAAGCTCACTAGCTAGATCCCAAGACATATCAGGACCATGAAGTCTACAAGCAACATGCCAAGTGTGACCTATATGAATGGCGATTCCTAATTTTAACATGGATACAACACCAAAGTTAGTACAAATTTCATGATCCTTTTATTTTTTATAACTTAGTATCATTAAGTCTGGCATATATATATGACAATAGGGCCTAATGCGCTACCTGCCCCTCCCTTTTTTCTACTCAGGTTCTTGCTCGCTCTTCCTTGATTTTCTTCTTCGTCCTCACACTCATAGTTCGTCCTTCCTCTCCTCCATCGATGGACACTGTGGCCTTGTAGTTTCCCTCCAACAAAATGCGGAGCCTGATGAGTAAAGCACACAATGCAAGGTGGGTTGCTCGGGCAATTCTATTTCTGCTACAATTTCAAGTTCCATTTGTAACATCCCGTGATTTAGGCTAGCCAGACAACGAATGCACCGAGGTGGGGGATTAAGGCCAAAATAGAAGGGGATAATCGAGGCCTGTTTCTCCTTGATTTACCATGCTCGATTGGAAACTAGGAAATGAAAGAGGGCTAATGCAGAATATGCCCAGATTTATTTTTGCACTTCTGGAAGGGGAGGGGGGGGTCGTAGCCTAGTTTCACCTTCAAGGCGCTCCAACCGAAGCACATTGAAGATGAAACTAGGCTATGACTCCATCGCCAGGCCTCCATCGCCAGTTTCTGTATTATGTTATAGTATTTTCGTGTGTATGTGCCATCCTCTTTGAGTCAAAGGATATTCACGGAAATTAGGATGGACCAAAATCCTCATGAATTTTTTGTGTTGACTGTTTGATTCGTACAATTGAATCCTATAGGAATTTTCCATATGGACTACTTGTGCTACATTTCATAGGATATTTGCATTTATCAAGTCTCATGGAGAGGATCCTATATATTTTGCACCACATGGTGTGACAAATCAAAATCACGTAGGATTCTATTAGGTAAGTAATATAATCATGTCACTACTGAAAAACCATCTTCGGTTCGATCAGAACAAGCCCAGCAGTCCCGGCCCGTCACGAACCGCGACTAGTGCTAGCACTAGTCCCAGTCCGTGAGGCCTCCAACGGCTAGAAATGGACATAAGCATTAGTCCCGGGCTGGACCAGAGCATTAGTCCCGGCCCGTAATACGTCCCGGGACTAATAAGCTGGAGCGTGGCAACAGCTCTTTTCGGGGACTATTAGTCCCGGGTCATATCACGGCCCGGGACTAATTGTTCATCACTATATATACAGCTCCCTGGCCAGCTGCCCTAAAGCATATGGTGGCCATTTTTCTCAAAGAAAGCAAGAGAGTTCATGCCATTTTTTTTCTCAAGATTTGTCAAGATTTAGTTTGCAACACCTAAATCCAAAGCTTTAAAAGGTTAGAACTTCATTCTTTCATCTCTTATTGCTACTTTAGCTCTATATAATGCTCTAGAAGTATAGAGATATGGATCAAATGCATGCATGCTCTAGAAGTAGCTAGAAGGATTTTAATATATATGTGTAACAAATTTTGATTAGGCACATAGTTACTGAAAATTGAAATGTGTAATTTTAGAGTTTCAGAGCTTAGAATGGAATGAGGTTTTCACTGATAGAACAATAATAAAAAACTCCACATTTATCATGTTGATTGTTTTCTCCAATTCACAAATTGGTGCATGTAAATTTTTCAAAATTCAAAATTAATGCTCTAGAAGCTCTCAATATAACTTGTAATAATTTTATCATGTTGTGTAATGGTTTTTGATATACTTTTACTATAATGCAGATGGTCCGGGAATGGATGTACGGTACTGACCGACGCTCTGGCGAGTTCATTAATGGCGTGCATGAATTCATCCGTGTTGCTGATGCAAACAAGCACAATGGTTTTGTATTATGTCCATGTAATGGATGTAGGAATCAGAAGGATTACTCTGACTCAAAAACCCTTCACAGCCACCTGTTGAAGTCCGGCTTCATGCCCAGTTATAATTGTTGGACCAAGCACGGAGAGAGAGAGGGGTTATAATGGAAGATAATGAAGAAGAGGAGGAGGATGACAACTATCATGGTTTCCCTGAGTACGGAGATACTTCCATGGGGGATGCTGAAGGGGAGGATGAAGAAGAGACACATGATGAACCCGCTGATGATCTTGGTCGGACCATTGCCGATGCACAAAGAGATTGTGAAACTGAAAAGGATAGGGAGAAGTTCAATCACATGCTAGAGGATCACAAAAAGTTGCTGTACCCAAATTGCGAAAATGGTCTGAAAAAGCTGGGCAACACACTGGAATTGCTGCGATGGAAGGATGAGTGTGCTATACCTGACTCCTCATTTGAAAAGTTGCTGAAAATGATGACAAATATGCTTCCAAAAGATAATGTATTGCCCGCCAGTACATACGAAGCAAAAAAGGTTGTCTGCCCTCTAGGTTTAGAGGTTCAGAAGATACATGCATGCCCTAATGACTGCATCCTCTACCACGGTGAGGAGTATGAGAATTTAGATGCATGCCCGGTATGCACTTCACTTTGGTATAAGATTAGACGAGATGACCCTGGTGACGTTGAGGGCGAGCCCCCCGGAAGAGGGTTCCTGCGAAGGTGATGTGGTATGCTCCTATAATACCATGGTTGAAAGGCTTATTCAGAAACAAAGAGCACGCCAAGTTGTTGCGATGGCATAAAGAGGAACGTAAGTCAGACGGGATGTTGAGACACCCCGCTGATGGGTCGCAATGGAGAAAAATTGATAGAAAGTACCCGGACTTTGCAGATGACGCAAGGAGTTTAAGGTTTGGTCTAAGTACAGATGGCATGAATCCCTTTGGGGAGCAGAGCTCCAGTCACAGCACCTGGCCCGTGACTCTATGCATCTATAACCTTCCTCCTTGGTTGTGCATGAAGCAGAAGTTCATTATGATGCCAGTGTTGATCCAAGGTCCTAAGCAACCCGGCAACGACATTGATGTGTACCTAAGGCCATTAGTGGAAGAACTTTTACAGTTGTGGCACGAACCCGGGATACGCGTGTGGGATGAGCACAAGCAGGAAGAATTTAACCTCCGAGCATTGCTTTTCGTAACAATCAATGATTGACCTGCTCTTAGTAACCTTTTAGGACAGTCAAACAAGGGATACAATGCATGCACACACTATTTAGATGAGACTACAAGTATATATTTGGAACATTGTAAGAAGAATGTATACAATGAGCATCGTTGATTTCTTTTGGCCAAGCATCCCTTAAGAAAGAAAGGCAAGAATTTAAACGGTCTGGCATGTCACCAGACGAAGCCTAAGGAGCGTACTGGTGCTGATATATTTGATATGGTCAAAGATTTGGATCAACTGGTAACCTTTGGAAAGGGTCCTGGAGGAAAATCTGTTCCGAAAGACGCTGAAGGACACGCACCCATGTGGAAGAAGAAATCTATATTTTGGGAGCTACCATATTGGAAATTCTTAGAGGTCCGCTCTGCAATCGATGTGATGCATGTGACGAAGAATCTTTGCGTGAACCTGCTAGGCTTCTTGGGCATGTATGGGAAGACAAAAGATACACCGGAAGCACGAAAGGACCATCAACGTATGAAAGACCCAGATGACCTGCATCCAGAATGGTTTCAAGGTCATGCCAGCTACGCTCTTACCAAACAAGAGAATGAAATATTTTTTGAATGCCTAAGCAGTATTAAGGTCCCGTTTGGCTTCTCGTCGAATATAAAGGGGATAATAAATATGGCAGAAAAAAGTTCCAAAACCTAAAGTCTCATGACTGCCACGTGATTATGACGCAAATGCTTCTGATTGCATTGGGGGGGCTTCTACCAGATAATGTTCGAGTACCCATTGTGAAGCTATGTGCATTTATCAATGAAATCTCTCAGAAGATAATCAATCCTGAAGATCTACCACGGTTACAGAATGATGTGATCCAATGTCTTGTCAGTTTTGAGTTGGTGTTCCCACCATCCTTCTTCAATATTATGACGCACCTGCTGGTTCACCTAGTCGAAGAGATTTCCATTCTCGGTCCTGTATTTCTACACAATATGTTTCCCTTTGAGAGGTTCATGGGAATCTTAAAGAAATATGTTCGTAACCATTCTAGGCCAGAAGGAAGCATCTCCAAGGGCTATGGAACAGAGGAGGTCATTGAATTTTGTGTTGACTTTGTTCCTGACCTTAAGACGATTGGTCTTCCTCAATCGCGGTATGAGGGGAGACTGAGTGGAAAGGGTACTCTAGGAAGGAAATCAATAATATGTAGAGACGGACATTCTTACACCGAAGCACATTACACCGTTCTACAGAATTCTATCTTGGCATCCCCATATATCGAGGAACACAAGAAAATCTTATGCTCCAACAACCCTGGAAGGCATGACTCTTGGATTAGAGATGAACACATGAAGAGTTTCGGCGGTTGGTTGCAACATCTCATCAAAAACAACACTCTTGGAGATCAGCTATACTTGTTGTCTAGGTCACCATCTTCGACTATATCGACTTTCCAAGGGTACGAGATAAATGGGTATACATTTTACACGATAGCCCAAGATAAAAAGAGCACCAACCAAAACAGTGGTGTCCGCTTTGATGCAACAGACAACAAGGGGTCAAAGACCACATATTATGGTTACATAGAGGAGATATGGGAACTTGACTATGGACCTACTTTTAAGGTCCCCTTGTTTCGGTGCAAATGGGTCAAGCTGACGGGAGGAGGGGTTGAGGTAGACAAGAAATACGGAATGACATCGTTGGATCTCAACAATCTTGGGTACTTAGAAGAACCATTCGTCCTAGCCAATGATGTGGCCCAGGTTTTCTATGTGAAGGACATGTCTACCAAACCTAGAAAAAGAAAAAATAAGAAAAATAATACATCAGACGATGATCCAAAGTGCCACATAGTTCTTTCAGGAAAAAGAAACATCGTGGGAGTGGAGGACAAGACAGACATGTCAGAAGATTGTGATAAGTTCCATGAAATTCCGCCCTTCGCGGTGAAGGATGACCCAATCATCATGTTAATGAATGAAGATGCTCCATGGATACGACGGGATCAGAAAGGAACACACACGAAGAAATGATATGTAATAATTGTAACATTTTATGAGTGAAGATGTTCCATGCATGTGTCCATTTTTATAGTGTTGTCTGCAAATAATCTTGAGTGTGTTAGTCCCGTTTTGTGGCTGGACCGGGACTAAAGGAGGGCCTTTAGTATCGATTCATACTTACCATTAAGATCTGATCTCCAAACGCGTGATGTCACATATTAGGGAGTGCCTCTATGACCAGTTTCTCGGAGATGCCAGAGGACTGAGCTCCGTCGGCATCTCCCTGAAACTGGCCGTAGTGGTGTCCCTGCTCTCGAAAACCATCTTGCAGCTTGTAACTTCTCTAACTAGATCAATACGCCTGGGAGCTAACTAATTTCACATATTAGGGAGTGCCTCTATGACCAGTTTCTCGGAGATGCCGGAGGACTGGGCTCCGTCGGCATCTCCCTGAAACTGGCCGTAGTGGTGTCCCTGCTCTCTAAAACCATCTTGGAGATGCCTCAAACTGGCTGGAGTACTGGACTCACAAGGATGCCTATTTATAGTACAAGCAGCTCGGCATAATGTCGACACTCACGACATAATGTTTACACTCACCCCTATTATTAGTGCTGACTCATCTTTAGTCCCGGTTGGTGTCTCCAACCGGGACTAAAGGTTCATATTTAGTCCCGGTTGGTGACACCATCCGGGACAAGGTACAAGCCGCACGACATAATGTCGACACTCACCCCTATTATTAGTGTTGCCTGGCCTAGTCTTCCGCAATCCCTTCAGTCGCGGTTGGTTTCTCCAACCGGGACTAAAGATGAACCCTCTCTTTATATAGGCATTTCCCTCTATTTATTAGGTAGCACTCAAGACATTTATTAATATTAAAAACCGGGACAAACCGGGACTAGCTAACACTCAGGACTAAAGCCGCCCCCTTTAGTCATAATCATGCCTAGTCCTATAGTACGCAGCTTTAGGGTCTTCATCGTCGTCATCGTCACCTGCCACTCCGGGGATCCTCAGCCCATCCATGGCATATACCAGGGGCCATTACAGCCTCGGATTCACGGTGGGCGGGAGAGGGGTCTCCTAGAAGACGATGCCGCTACCGCCAGGACGGTGTGGGGCCTGTGGCGGGTGGACTCGTGGGCACCGTAGGCGAGGATGGTCTCCCCCGGCGATGTAGCGCATCACTCCGATGATAGTACGGTTCGCCCATCACAGACGACGGCCGGCTTCGTTGTGGTTCACCGGTGGCGGGCCATCACCCTCGTACCTGGCGAGCTCCCTTTCCCGCCTATTAGCGAAGAAGGCATTCCGGGTGTCGTAGTTGTCGGGATCCCACTGGGGATCCATCCGCGGCGTGAGCTCGTGGTAGAAGTGGTTTGTGATGGCCGCCTGGCATGCGGAACCTTGAGGGACAGGAACCCCTCCAGCACTCAGCATCCAGCTGGAGGGCGGCCGGTAGCCCGGCGGACAAGGGTAGTTGGAGGCGCACAGCGCCTCGGTCTCCTCGAGGGTTAGAATGGCCCAGTAGGCGTTGTCCATTGTTCTAAGAGAGGAAGGTGTGGATGTGTGGATAGCCATGGCACGATCACCCTAAATATAGAGGGAAAGGGCGGGAAAACTTGGCGTGAAGCTTTGGGAAATGGCGGGAAATATCTTTAGTCCCGGTTAGTGACTACATCCGGGACTAAAAGCTCTCGTAGAAAGGAAAGGGCGGGAAAACTTGGCGGGAAGAGGTGGGAAATGGCGGAAAATATCTTTAGTCCCGGTTTGTGACTACATCCGGGACTAAATGGATATTATATTAAGATTCATTATATTTTTCTGATAATAATAGACATATTATTTGTGTTATTTGGATTATTACAATAAAAGATATGATTTTCCAAAGTTTTTAGATTTGATTTGAATTAAAAAAAGAAAATTTAAAAATGAAATAATTTATAAATTATGCAAAAAGATAAATGGATATTATATTAAGATTCATTATATTTTTATGATAATAATAGACATATTATTTGTGTTATTTGGATTATTACAATAAAAATGATTTTCCAAAGTTTTTATATTTGATTTGAATTAAAAAAAGAAAATTTACAAATGAAATAATTTATAAATGATGCAAACAGATAAATGGATATTATATTAAAATTCTTTATATTTTTCTGATAATAATAGACATATTATTTGTTTTATTTGGATTATTACAATAAAAGATATGATTTTTCAAAGTTTTTATATTAGTTTTGAATTAAAAAAGAAAACTTACAAATGAAATAATTTATAAATGATGCAAACAGATAAATGGATATTATATTAAAATTCTTTATATTTTTCTGATAATAATATACATATTATTTGTTTTATTTGGATTATTACAATAAAAGATATGATTTTTCAAAGTTTTTATATTAGTTTTGAATTAAAAAAGGAAAATTTACAAATGAAATAATTTATAAATGATGCAAACAGATAAATGGATATTATATTAACATTCTTTATATTTTTCTGAAAATAATAGACATATTATTTGTTTTATTTGGATTATTACAATAAAAGATATGATTTTTCAAAGTTTTTATATTAGTTTTGAATTAAAAAAGAAAATTTACAAATGAAGTAATTTATAAATGATGCAAACAGATAAATGGATATTATATTAAAATTCTTTATATTTTTCTGATAATAATAGACATATTATTTGTTTTATTTGGATTATTACAATAAAAGATATGATTTTTCAAAGTTTTTATATTAGTTTTGAATTAAAAAAGAAAATTAAAAAAAAACAAACAGTCGCGGGTCGTGGCTGTACCCGGGACTAAAGGGTGAGTGCGCGCGCAAAAACGAAGCGGCCGAAAAAGACCTTTAGTCCCGGGCCGTGGCTTAGCCCGCGACTAAAGGGGGGTCTTTAGTCGCGGGTTAAGCCACGGCCCGCGACTAAAGACCCTTTAGTCGCGGGCGGTGGCTTAGCCCGGGACTAAAGGGGTGGGGGTATAAGTAACTTGCGCCCACCCCTGGCCTCCCCCACCCAGCACTTGGCGAAATCGACGAGGAGACGCGCGTAGACGACGGCGAGAGCTCGATCGACGCAGGGGAGGTGCTGCCGGATTCCACCGCGCCGCCGCCCTCGTCTTCGGCCACCACCCCGTCGTGCCGCCACGTGCCGTACCGCAGAGCCTCACCGAAGGAATCGAAGCCCCGCGCCCCCAGTCAAGCTCCCTGTCCGCTCCTTCCCCGTCTCCGGCCGTCGTGTCCGTCGCCGATTCCGTCCACCCTCGACCTCCCCCGACCTCGCTGACCTCAGGCACCCTCCTGCTTCCTTCCTCTTCCCAGTTCGCCGTCCCGCGCCGCCGTCAACTGGCTCGTGAAAATAATCAACCCCCCGGGTCCCTCTTGCTTGCGTGGCATGCTGAGGTGTCCAGTGCCCCACTGGTCAGTCATAGTGGCTAGGCTTAGTAGCGGTACAAAAAGTTTAACCCCCTCTGCTGATGTCATAATGATGAAATAACCCTTTTTAGTAATTCCAGAATTTGATTAAATATTGTAAATTCAATAACTTTTAATTTATAAGTCACAAAAATACAAATAATATATCAAAATGTTCAGAAAATTGAAACCTAGCTATCTATATAATCATGCATTATTAATCAACTTTCATGACAAGTTTAATTAGAAGAACAAATGCACCCCTCTCATATGTTCCGGAGTTTTCCTGAGTTAGGGTTTTCACCCCTCGGAACCACAATTAATTTGCCGAGCATGTTTTAGGGTTTCAATTCAATGCAATTCAACTTGTCATATCATCATACTTGCTTGAGCATTGCATCGATGCCATGTGTTGATTGTTTCCCCTGTATTTTTTCTGGTGTTTGGTGCTTCTCGGTAGAATACGATATCGAGATCGAGATCGAAGCCCTTTAGGATTGGGTTATTTTTTTGTTTAAGTTATTATAATTAGGATTATATTGTTTTAGTTATTAGGATTATTGTTTTTTCTAACATGTTTAACTCTCTTTTTGTTATGGATAATTAAGTCATGGATCCATCCGAAGATCCCGGTCGCATCGGTGAAGGTTTTCTTTAGGGCATGATAAGAGGTGAAATTCCTCTTATTACTACCGGCGCCGAAGATATTTTGCTCGAGGAAGAGATATCCTCATATTTGAATCCATCCGGTGATGGACTAGAGGAAAACCAAGGGGAAGACCATATGGACGAAGGGCAAAGAAATAACAACAATAATCATGATCCCTCGACAGGATCCGGCGAGGTACATATATATAAAAAGTCTCGTGTTACCTCTATTCATTAACTGATCTAGATATATATTAATCACTCTCTCTTCTTCTTTTAGCCCACCGGATCGAAGCAATCGACAGCTCGAACGAAACGAGGGCCGACAAAAAGTTGGATGGTAATCAGAGGTTCACCATCGAAGAAATAGATGATGATGGTGAACCGATTGCTCCAGAGAAGCACTGGAGGATGTTTATAAATCAATGCGGGGTGCTTGTTAGGGACAACCTGCCGATCACCATCCAAGAATGGAATAAGTCAAAGAAACCCGGTGAAGACTCCAACAGCTATGTCACCGATGATGCCAAAGATGACCTTTGGCAGAAGCTCATAGCGCATTTCATACTACCTCCAGAGTATGAGGAATTTGAGGTAGATGGTATTACCCCAAGGCCGGGTGGGCTTGAAAATAGAGCGAAAGTCAAGGAGTGGGCACTAAGCAAGATGTCTGAACTGTACCGGAACCACAAGAAAAATTTATACGCGAAATATGTCGCGGAAAAGAAAACTCCAGACTTCAAAGGAGTAAACGAGGAGTTGAGAGAACAGTGGCCCGATTTTGTACAGTACAAGCAATCTGATAAAGCAAAGGCAAAGTCGGCAAAGAACACGTTAAATGCTGCCAACAAGAAATACCATCATAAAATGGGGACAAGTGGCTACAAGAGTGCCATCCCTAAGTGGGAAACTATGGAGAAGGATATGAGGGCTAGAGGCGTCACTCCTGGTACAGATGGATGGCCCGAGAGGTCAAAGCACTGGTGGTACGGGCACGGGGGATCCTTGGACCCAGAAACAGGGAAGACATTATTTCATGATAAAATTCTAAAACCCTCCCAAGACCTTATTCAAGCAATGAACGATGCTCAATTGGGATTGTTCCGTCCCGAGAGAGAGAACGACGAGCTGACACGCGCCCTAGGGAATCCTGAAAAGGGAGGACGAACACGAGGCAAAGGCGTCGGTGTCTCGTGGAAGAAAGGGTTTCCTCTGTATGATGCAAGTTACAGAAGCCGTCAGGGAAAGAAGGACCGGGAGGCAGACCGGATCTCCAGGGTAGAGCAGGACCTAGCTGATCTGAAGAACCTCATGCATGAAATTAGCCAAAGGCCGCCGTCGTCAACTCACCCGCGGTCTGATGATCCTGCATTAGATCTTAGCCAACGGAGAAGCAACGTGGCTTCCACGGAGGTCCGTGCTGATGATCAAGCACTGCTGGATGATGCACCGACTCCTCACTACCCCGTGGATGATGTCAGAGAGATGGCACAATGTGAGCTACATCAGCCAATGAACAACCTGTCCTTCAAGGTGGCGATCGGCACTGCTTTACCTTGTCTACCTGGAGCACTCCACCATTCACTTCTGATTCCACCAAGCTATGCTCATGTCACGGTGGATGACATAGTGGAGGATTTTGCGGACCTAGAGATTGAAATCTCTACGCCTGAAGGCCTTACGAAACTAGGAGATGTCAAGCGCAACATCATTCTATGGAATAAGAAGTACATCAAGTTTCCAGGCTCGGCGCCAAGGCCACCGACTCCAAGGAATCCAAATCCACCCCGCATCGAATATCGTCAACCTCCAAGTCCACCCCAACCCGATTATCGCCAACCTCCAAGTCCACCCCAACCCGATTATCGCCAACCTCCAAGTCCACCCCGCCCCGCCGACGATCGCCGCAGAAGGAGTACATCAACTCGATCTCCGCCTCCGCCTCCGTGCAATACTACTACCTCGTCGAAGAAACGGAAGTTTGACAGTCCCCCGCGCCCCACATCGAAGAAAGGTCAAACGCCGAAGATAGTCGATATCCCGCCGGCTCTTCTAAAGAGACCTTATGACAAGAGCGACGAGGAAACTAATGCGGATGTGGCTGCCCAAGTTAAGGCGCATTTTGCACCCAAAAAGCCTGAGCCAAAGCCGGTATATAACGAAAAAACAAAAAAAGTGGGCTAATTCCTTTCTTGAGCAACCATTCAAGATATCGATGAATCTAGAATCAGACTATGACCGGGAGATTATTTAGCAAGCACAGAAGAAAAAAATCACAAGTGCAAAAAGCAGGAAGCAAGTTGCCCAGCTCGGAGCACAAAAGAATCAATCGGTCGGCCCGCTCAAAGTCATTTCAGACCTCGACAAGGCCTTCAGAGCTGAAATGGATATGGACATGCAAATAATGGACCCTAGAGCCCGTAATAATGCTGCACTTATGGGAATCACTGTATCGGAGGCCAAAGCACTTGCTAAGGAAGCAAATTGTCTCTTGGTCAATATTTAGGCTATGAAGATACGCCAGTGGGTCAGATAGTACGACGGTATGTCCAATGGCAGCCTGTAGTCAGTAATGAGGAGCTCGCGCGTCTATCCACACATATGCGAAATCTGCATGAATGGTACATGTCGCAAGCAGAAAAAAGCATCATAAAGATTGGTTTCCGGTGGACGTTAGAAAGGAGCATCACTTCAAACCATACTCGAAACAGGTTCAAATGACCGAACTGTTTCAGTTATACAACCAGCGCGCCCTCGACAAATCTATCATTGGTTGCTACTGTCTGTAAGTTATTTATTTCTATAATTAAGTTTGTAGCTTTAGCTCGTTCATTGCATTTAATATATTATCCTAACTATATATCCTTTTGTATGATGATATTATATATTCCGTAGAATGAAGATGCTTGAATGCAAAAGAGCTAGAAGATACGACGTTGGGTTCATTGACCCATATATCATTAATGAATATACGTTAAAGAATCACCCCAAAGACGTGGAGGAAGACATGTCCAGGTTCTTAACCGAGCATAATTTTGTTAAGGAAATACTATTTCCTTACAACTTCAAGTGAGTGTTTATATCTTGTACACGTTTTATTTTTGCTTACTAGATGAGCTATGCATGTATGCTTATGTAAATATCCGCAGATTCCACTAGATCTTGCTAAACATTCAAGTTGACAAGTCCCTAGTTGAAGTCCACGACTCATTAAGTTGGGACCAAGAGAAGTGGAGCGACATGAAAGCAATGCTCCATAAGTAATTTCAATCATTATCGCATTATATCGTCCTCTTTCATTCATTTCCTGATATCAAGTAACTAATAACTCCTTTGTTCATTTTCTTTGCCGAGCAGGTGTTGGACACGGTTCAGACAGAAAATACCAGGTCCATTCAAAGAGGAGCTAACTTATAAAATGGCGAAGAGTTTACAGCAGCCATCGGGAACTCATTTATGTGGATACTACGTCTGTGAGTACATCCGCGAGTTGACCAGTGAGCGAAAAGTTGACTCACATTATATTTATGATTTGCGAGAGAAACTAGAGCCAGACCAGCGCATAAGAGCAATTCAAGAGGAGCTGGTGGGATTTATGATGAAGGAAGTCCTTGATGTACATGGAGAGCATTATGCGGATGGCGTGGAACTCGATTTGCCTTAGTCATCTCCATGTAGCTCATATGATATATATGTTCATCAATGACCATGTAATTTCAAAACATTTCTTCCTTTTGATATGATTGATTATATGTATGCTTGCAAGGGATCAATCTTATATAAATGAATCGACGTGTAGTGTGTATGTAGTAGCATATAATATGTCTACTGAAATATATGTTTGTTATAGTGAAACACAAAACGAAAAAGGAACAAAATGGCAAAAAAAGGAAATACACAATCTCTGCCGCGACAGAGAAATGTGGTGTTTCTCTGCCGCGGCAGGAAACCTTTTAGTCCCGGGTGGTGTTACCGCCCGGGACTAAAGGGTTTCCGCCCCCGCGCCATTGAAACAGCCACGTGGTTATTATCAGTCGCGGGCCGTTGCGGCCCGTGACTGGAGGCCCTTTTTCCACGATGTTTCAGAAAACATTCAATCAATAGAATCATGAGGTGGTTAAGCACACCTAGGAGTCAACATGTAGATTTACAAGACATTAGACATTTGGCTACCACTACAGCACGCGACGGCTACGCCGACGACAAAAAGCCCTCGGTGTAGCCAGCTTTGCCGTCGGCATACGCTACGCCGAGGGCTGCCGTTGGCGTAGCCCCCTCGGCGAAGGTCTCCCTCGGTGGAGCAAAAATGGCCGTCGGCGTAGCAAACAACCGTCGGCATAGAGCTACGCCGACGGCCTCGCCCTCGGCGTATGCGGACGCGTGTCCACCGCATGGGCCTCCCAGGTTGGCGCGAGGCTGGCGCTAGGCTGACGGCCTGCGCTCGGCGTAGGCGCAGGTGCTACGCCGACGGCAGTGCCCTCGGCGTAGACCTGACCATATGGCAGAGGGCTACGCCGAGGGCATTGCCGTCGGCGTATGACATGCACAGTTTTTTTTTTGAATTTTTCACAGCAGCAGCAGTACTCACAGCAGCCATACATCATCCATACATCCATGCATACATCCATACAGCCATACATCATCCATACATCCATGCAATATATATTCCACACCAATTGAAACAAGATCACATATGCCATACATGTATCAACATTAGTCATACAAGATCATCGACATCATCACACATGCCTACAACTCTGGAGGAGAGGGGGTGTACCCGCGATCTCCCCTGGTGAAAAGTGGCGACCTCTGGCGAGGGTTGCGTCTAGTAGAAGCAGCAGAAGAGCCACCTGGCGAGGGAGTAGGAGAAGTGTGAAGCTCGGGAGAACCACCTGCAGAATGGCCAGGAGATGGACCATTGTCATGAAGCGGTGTGATCTGACGCCCATCCGGCGAGGCGTGGCCAAAGTGCCGGTTCCCAGAAGCTCCCGTTCCCTACATGTTGCCTACATGTTAGCAACTTGCGAGGCAAAGTAAAGCGATAACCAGTGGGTTAGCAAAGAACTTACCGGTGTCGATGCGTAGTAGGTCCTAGCGAAGCTGTCCTTCGATTGCAAAAATGGCGCCGGACCTGGTATGGGAGGCACGGACCCTAAATCTCTATTCTGGCCAGTTTGAATATTCACCATCATGTCCTGCAAGATAGTTTAGAAGTCAGGACGTAGTACAACAAACGGGGGGAAGTGGGACTTGTATCTTTTGCAAAAATAAAGGTTCGGACTTACATTTATGTATTGCATGTAGATCGCATGCGCCTCCTGATGCTGCCGAAAGGCCACCTGATATTCCTCATAAACGGTATCGTAGGCCGCGTCTAACTCAGGCTACTGTTTCAAATACAAGGAATCTCGTCAGCGGTTAGCCATGCAGGAACAAAAGTCATAAAGATGATGAGAACGAGAAAAACTTACATCCTCAGCGGAGCGACGAGGCTGGCCACGAGGCGGGATAGGGGGGCGATCGGCGGGGTAGGTAGCCTTGAGACGGCTGAAGCTCGTGCTAAGGGTAGGCTTGACCTTCTTATTCAGAATCTTGAGGCGTCCATGCTGCAATCCGTGCCCCGACAGGACCAACGACTCCTCGTCGATCTCCGCGTGAATGGGGTCATCCACATGGGGGTGACGAGCCTTCACCATCGTGTTGTAGTTCCCCAAGTCGTTCTGGGCAGTGCCGAAGTACACGGGCAACGAGGGTTGAGGCTCCGAGTAATTGGGCTTCTTTCACCGCATCATCTCATAGACGGCGACGTCATGAATCACCTTCCCAGGTTGTTCCTCGGCCACCTGTATCGCGAAAAGAAATATTATGCATATGAAGTACAAACATGACGAGAAATACACGCATGTCGTTCCATATATATACGTACCACTTTCCCCTTGAAGCGGTCAAAGTTGCGGTTTCCCGCGCAGTGCGTTCCACCATCGCCTCGGTTATCCGCGTTCCGCCTCGACAAGGCTGCAAACTCCTCGTCTTCTCTGAGCCACCTCGTCCTAACCAGCTCCTCCCATGCGAGTCGATGCGGCTCGGCCCAATCAGGGATAACCTGAAAATGCAATACTCAACTGCAGACAATGCAATGGCAACTTAGAAGCAATGTAGAATATCATTGACATTTTACTCACCGACATGTAATCTTCTGGCGTCATCGAGTACTCAGGATTAGGGTTCCTACCGACAATGTCTTCCTTCCTGACCCTCACGCCCCTGTCAGCCCAGAAGTGGCTAGCGGCCGTGACCTTCTGGTTGTACCACACCTGGGGGGTCAACTTCACACAAGCCCCAAGCAAAGTCCTCTGCGCCTTCTCCTGGTCCTCCTCGGCCACACGGTAAAAGCACTTCAATCATGCATAAGAGTCATGAGTTAGCACGGTGGGGTCATCAAGTATGAACATAACTCGAGAAATATGCCTTACCCAAAACTTGGTGATGACAGCATCAGCAGCTGTCGTAAAGCCCGGGACACGAGTGGTCTGGTAGTCCGCCCAAGTAGTAGCTAGCTTCCTGTCACCCTCGTGGGTAATGTGATAGCCCGGCCAGAACTTCCTAATCAGAGCTCCAACGAGACTGTTAGGAAGGCGAGCCTTGGCCCCCAGAGGAAATGTCCAATTGCTGCACAATAATAAACATTAGTACTCCGGGAGGGAGATTGAGCAGAATAACATACACCGGCCAGCAGCTGTACGAGGCCGTCGACATACCATATGGGTTGAAGCCATCTGTTGCTATCGCAATTCTAACATTCCGAGCCTCTTCTGCCCACCGGGGGTATTTGTCATCGAAGTTCTTCCATGCCTTACCATCAGATGGATGTCCCATCTTCTTCCGTCCGTGCTCGTGCTCGTATCTTTTCCCCTTCTTGTGCCACATCATCTGTTTGGCAGTCTCCTCGCTCAAGTAAAGCCGCTGGATTCTTTTTATGAATGGGAGATACCGAAGTATCTTCTTAGCGACCTTCGACTGCCTCACCTGACCATCCTTTCCCTTTATCTCTTCATATCTAGAGGCCTTACAAATGGAGCAGTACTTGTCACCCTCAAACTGTTTCCAAAACAAAAGGCAGCCTTTTGGACAACAATCTATCTTTTCATAATCCATGTTGAGCTCCTTCATGAGTTTCTTCGTTTCGTGAAAGGTTTTAGGCAGACAATGCCCTTCGGGCAACATGTTACCACATGTTCTCAGATTAGCTTCAAAGTGAGAACGGGTGGCGGAGTACTGGCACTTGTCGGCTAGACACTGAGAGATGGCATCGAGCTGAGAAATCTTTGCACCCTCGTACAGAGGCCTCTTAGCCGCGGCCATCATATCAAGGAAGGCCTTCGCGGTTGGCTCCGGTTCCTCCGGTTCTAGCGGTTCCTCCGGTTCTGGTGATTCCTCCCGTGGAGGTGACGAATTCGGCTGGTCGGCATCGATAAGATCATCTAGCATGTTTCTAATCCCATCGTGCTCATTGCCATTGAGCTGCTGACGCATCACCTCACCTCTGTCACGTTCGTACCGAGCAAAGTCGACTTGCGTGACATAGTTAGACATGTACCCATATTGCAGAAGGTGTTTGTACATGTCATCCTTTCCCTGCCGATGACGGTTAGTGCAATGAGCGCAGGGACAAAGTGCCCGAACCATTGACTTCGAACCACGCGCTAACTCATTCACTAACAAATGAGTGTTCCGTACCCAATCGTCTGTTTTATTAGTCGCACTAATACGGCCACTGTACATCCACCCATTATCAGCCATCCTCTTCTGCTTTGTTGGGAGACAAACAACAAATATAACATTTTATATCAAACAGGAGATTAAATGCTTCATATTTTTACGCATTCATCAACCTACACATCCAATAGGAAAAGAGGGTCCTAACCAGCCGCCGGATCCGTAGATTGGGTAAGTTTTCCCTAGTTCTACCCCGATCCAAGCAGAATTTTGGCAGCACCTCCCCGCTGCTCTCCCGATACACGTCTCGACAAAAAGCCAAGAGGATGTGCATCCGGAGAACAACGAGGAGGCGCCACCGAAATCCTGTCTCGAATCGAGGTACAGCTAGGGAGAACCAAACCCAACTACGAATCTGCCGACTGCCCGATAAAAGCCATAAGCGTTACGGTCCAAAATATGCGAGACCACTAATGCATATTAAGTCGCGTAACGCTTACGGTCGGGATGACGCCTAGGTGACGCGGCATACTTGGTGATCTAGACACGAAAATAAACCTAGGTACAAGAGAGGCGAACGGATTCTCACCCTCGAAGCGTGATCAAATCTTCGAAGATGATCCGGGACCCGCCGTGAAAACACTCCCCCCGCTCACCCTCCGGTAACTGCAAAAAACATGAGAAGATGGTTAAATATGCAACATCTATTTAGCAATTTCTAATTCTAATTCTAATTCTATTTCTACTACTATTTCTAGCATTTCTAATTCTACTCCTATTTCTAGCAATTATACTTCCATTCCTATTTCTACTCACATACTACAAACTACTTCTATTTAGGGTTTTCATTCTACTCCTACTTCTTATCCTACATACTACAACTACTCCTCCTATTTATCATCACATAAATATGCATACAAAGTAAAAATAAAAAAATACTAACCTAAATTAACTACATCTACCAATACTAACAATACACCTAACTAACTACACCTAAATTACCAATACTAACATAATGGGGGAGGGTGTGCTCGGTTGAGGGGTGGGCAGTGGGGGAGGGGAGGGGCAGTGGGGGAGGCGACGGGGCAGTGGGGGTGGCGGCGGGGCAGTGGGGAAGGGGTAGGGCAGTGGGGGCAGTGGGGGAGGGGTGGGGCAGTGGGGGTGGCTGGCGGGAGGGAGGGAGGGACGGGGTGCTGGCTGGCAGCGGTGGCTTGGGGGAGGGAGGGGGTGCTGGCGGCGATGGCTTGGGGTAGGGAGGGGGTGCTGGCGGCGGTGGCTCGGGGGAAGCAGCGGGTGCTGGCAGCGGTGGCGGCTCGGGGAGGCAGCGGCGGCGGCCCGGGGAGGCTGAGGGGGCGGCGGCTCGGGGAGGATGAGGGGGGGTGGCGGCTGGCCGCGGCGGCTCGGGGAGGCTGAGGGGGCAGCGGAGGCGGGGACACGAGCAGAGGACCGGCGGCTGGCGGCGGGGTCGGGGGCGGGCGAGCGGGAGGTTGGGGATATAATGGATTGGGGAGGAGTGGCCCGGGTGGGCCGCGGGCAACCCTTAATGGATAGGTCTACGCCGACGGCCTACAATACGCCGAGGGCAGCCGTCGGCGTAGCTAGGGCAATTTTTTTATTAATAAATTTTTTTACAAGAAACTTTATTTGATGTTTACTAATATAAAAAATGAAAATATATTATTTGGTGTCTACTATTATTTGATGTTACAAGAAACTTTACAAGAAACTTTATTTGATGTTTACTGATCTCTATGCACACTCGGATTGTCTACCCCCTAGACGTTCCTCTGACAGGGGTAGCCCGACGTAGCTCTCTCTTGTTTTGTGTTTGTTTAGGTCATAGGGTGATGTAAAACCATGTTGGTTCACAAGTTGGGGCACTATCCTACCCGGTTTCACCTAAACGGGGAGATTCCCCCCTTATACGGGTCCGGAACCTTCGCCTCTAGGTTAGAGCGCATGCATGCGAGGGGGGACACATGCAAGCACCTATACCAACCTCTCACCACACTCACACACATATGCTAGTGACACATGCAAGTTTTCATCTGATTCCGATGTTCTCGTGGTCTTCCTCCGGCAAAACCCTGATCTCTGTGCACACTCGGATCGTCTACCCCCTAGACGTTCCTCTGACAGGGGTAGCCCGGCGTAGCTCTCTCTTGTTTTGTGTTTATTTAGGTCATAGGGTGATGTAAAACCATGTTGGTTCACAAGTTGGGGCACTATCCTACCCGGTTTCACCTAAACGGGGAGATTCCCCCCTTATACGGGTACGGAACCTTCGCCTCTAGGTTAGAGCGCATGCATGCGAGGGGGGACACATGCAAGCACCTATACCAACCTCTCACCACACTCACACACATATGCTAGGGACACATGCAAGTTTTCATGTGATTTCGATGTTCTCGTGGTCTTCCTCCGGCGAAACCCTGATCTCTGTGCACACTCGGATCGTCTACCCCCCTAGACGTTCCTCTGACAGGGGTAGCCCGGCATATCTCTCTCTTGTTTTGTGTTTGTTTAGGTCATAGGGTGATGTAAAACCATGTTGGTTCACAAGTTGGGGCACTATCCTACCCGGTTTCACCTAAATGGGGACATTCCCCCTTATACAGGTATAGAACCTTCGCCTCTAGGTTAGAGCGCATGCATGCGAGGGGGGACACATGCAAGCACCTATACCAACCTCTCACCACACTCACACACATATGCTAGGGACACATGCAAGTTTTCATCTGATTCCGATGTTCTCGTGGTCCTCCTCCGGCGAAACCCTGATCTCTGTGCACACTCAGATCATCTACCCCCTAGACGTTCCTCTAACAGGGGTAGCCCGGCGTAGCTCTCTCTTGTTTTGTGTTTGTTTAGGTCATAGGGTGATGTAAAACCATGTTGGTTCACAAGTTGGGGCACTATCCTACCCGGTTTCACCTAAACGGGGAGATTCCCCCCTTATACGGGTCCGGAACCTTCGCCTCTAGGTTAGAGCGCATGCATGCGAGGGGGGACACATGCAAGCACCTATACCAACCTCTCACCACACTCACACACATATGCTAGGGACACATGCAAGTTTTCATCTGATTTCGATGTTCTCGTGGTCTTCCTCCGGCGAAACCCTGATCTCTGTGCACACTCGGATCGTCTACCCCCCTAGACGTTCCTCTGACAGGGGTAGCCCGGGGTAGCTCTCTCTTGTTTTGTGTTTGTTTAGGTCATAGGGTGATGTAAAACCATGTTGGTTCACAAGTTAGGGCACTATCCTACCCGGTTTCACCTAAACGGGGAGATTCCCCCCTTATACGGGTACGGAACCTTCGCCTCTAGGTTAGAGCGCATGCATGCGAGGGGGGGGGACACATGCAAGCACTTCATGTGGGCGTGGTGAGTGCTATTCAGAACCACATGCGATAATAACACTTACAAACATATATAAATTTCTCGGGGTGTGAGAAGATTCGCAACGACATTTCATGTGGACGTGTAGACTGCTATTCAGAGGGTACGAAATTATCCAATTAATAAAAAAATATAAATAATTGATACAAATATAAAATAAATGAAAAATACAGAAGGCTACGCCGAGGGAGACCGTCGTCGTACGTTGCTGGTACGCCGAGGGTCGCCGTCGGCGTATACTATGCCGAGGGTCGCCGTCGGCCTAACGGACGGCACCGTTAGCGCGTCGTCCGTGCTGGCCGACATGTGCCACGCGTCCGCTTGCTACGCCGAGGGCCGTCACTACGCCGAGGGTGACTGTCGGCGTAGTGTATACTATACCGAGGGCTGGCCAGTTGGGCTGGCCTGGTCCGGTGCTACGCCGACGGCCCCGACCTTTGGCCGTCGGCGTAGCAAACGGCCGTCGGCGCATGGCCATTCCTGTGGTGTACAGCTAAAACATACTCCAGGATATATATCGAGTGACCAGGATTGTAGGAACCAGAACAGTGTGACTAACAGTGTAGCTACATTTAGTCGTGTTGAGTCCAGTGATTGTCGTAACAACATTGTTTCTCGCTAACTACTAAACACCACTTCAAAACCAAAATTATGTGAATCAAAGAGGCCTAAGTGTGGCAGTTAGCCAGCCATGAGCTCAGCTGCCTTCATCTCCTGGCTGGTGTCGTCATTTCCTCCCTCGGCTTATGTCCCCACATTGGACCGTGGAATGGGATCCGGATTCCCAGGCTAAAAGTCGACGTTTGACTATAAGTTATTTTGTTAATGCTTATAAAAGGTTAAAAAACGAGTTGACAGTGTGGCTAGTCAATATGTTCAGGAGTCAAAAACTTTGAAAAGATGGATAGCATGCATGTCGCGTCTGTCACGGCGTGTGTCAACTACAGTTGAGTTATTTTAATTTAGATTATAAGGGACAATTAGAATCTAGTCATAAATTCACTTGCCACGTGTACGCCAATGTTTGAAGCCCGGATGCGGATCTCAAGACTGGTTACTTGGTGGGGAAACCTCGTCCATAACAAAACAACTTGGAGGAAAGTCGGCAATGCTGAGGCCTTTTATAATGGGTGTTTCTTAGCGTCGTATCTTAGGTATTTTGTTTACGTGGCAGGTAATTTAATGAAGAAAGAGATGTTTGTTATATTTGTATGCCTGTGATCGCTTTGACATGCATCCTTTTAGAGAGGGAAAAAAATCCTTCACAACCTTTGGTCATGCGCTGCGTCAGTCACAGACTCGCGCGTGCGAGCCCGGAAAGAGTGTGGCTGAAGTGCGGCGAGCTGGGGACCAGTGGAATCTAACATAGAATCACTCGCCGACGCCGCCGTATAGTATGCCTTGTCCGAACCCCGAGCGGGTGCAGATCTCCAGACCGGCCACACCCACACCCACATGCAAGCACGGCGAAGGCTCGGCCAGTAGTACCGGAGAGCATGCGTGCGATCAGTGAAGCACCAAGTTTCTCGAGCCCCAAAATGCACGCCTCTACTATATATACTCCTACCTACTGTAATGGCCTCCACACAACCAGGAATCATATTTGTCATCCTACTGTCATCCTAGCCATAGCTCTAGCTAGGACCTACGGTCGTCTCTTCGTACTAAGTTCCCCATTGTCAACTCATGGAGGTGTCAGCTAGTCGGCGGCCATCGTACTATCTGCTCGCGGCCGTACTGGTCTTCGTCCTCCTGGCATCATCATTCCCGTATCAGTTTGAGCCCCGCGCCATACGAGGTACATACACGAGTGCTCATTAAAAAGTGCTTCTAGTTGATGCTGCATGCTTAATAAGTTTCTAACTGACGTAAGCGATGTGTACGTAGATACGCGAGCGGGAGCAGTGCCGGCGGCGAGTCTCGTCGACGCCAGACGTCGTGAGCTGCTGCGGGACACCGGCGGAAGGAGGCTCCTGCAGAGATCGGCGCCGCCGCCTCCGGCTCCGGTGTCGGGGCCTCCGACAGGATCTCTCACGTACACTCCGCCGCCGCCGCCGCCGCTCTGAAATGATGGCTTGCGGATCGGACAAAAGCTAGCTAGCACGAAGCAGCTTCATTCAGCTCCGAGATCGTTCCGTGTCCATGCTGCATCTCTCGTAGCTGCAAGCTTAAGTTTCTAACTGACGTTAAGCTATGTGTACTTAGGCCTGGAATTCCATCTCCCGATCTTCATGGCACACGCGCGCAGACTATTATGTTTCTGTTCTTTTTTTCGGTGGATTATATGTTTTTGCTCTTTCAAACTTCTGAAAACAAAAATTGAAGGCGTTCGTAGCAGAAAAAAAAAAGAAATAATGACTCGTGCAACACCAATTGCTTGGATTTATCTAGGAGAATAATGCTGTAACTGAGAAGATTTCAGTGATATGCCCTTGTAGACCGAAAACATTTAACGTTCATATAGAACGTGTGGATCATGTAGTCATACCCCTAGCCTACCTCAAGACCGCGTGTTGCTCCTCACACGTTACCTCAAGTCCTTGCATGACAGTTCAGGTGCCACAACTGAGAGAACCACCATGGTTTCACACACGTACGGTGCTCCACAACGACTCAAGATTATAAAAGTAGATCTTCGGGAACAGAATCCAGAAGTGTAACGGCGTGCCGAAGATGTGTTGTCTTCCACGCGCACAATTCTTCTTGGGACCGCACACACGAGAGCCAACAAGAGAGAGATTTCCAAGTAAACTGCCTTAGAGAATATTGAGATATTGTGTCTTTTCCTCCCATAGGCCCCTTCTTATATAGGGGAAGGGAGGGCACCCCCAACTAATCAAGTCCCGGGGTGGGACTAAACAAAAGGAGGAGGGGAAGCGCGTCAAGGAGGTGGCTGGGTGGGCCACACCCGCTAGGCACATGGTCGGCCGGCGGAAGGGGTGGGCCCCACCCTGTGCGCCCTTCCCAAGGCGGCGGCGGCCTAGCCCCCTTGGGGCGGCTTGCCCTCTTGGGCCTTTCCCTGCATGGATTGGCCCATTAAGGTGGCCTACCCCATTAAAATTAAATATTTATTTAATATTAGTTCACTTAATTAATGCCAAATACATATTATTTAATTCTTGAACCGAAACACCTTTCTAATCACTCTGAACTACTTTAGATCCTTTCGGAACGATTATGGTTCACTCACGGAACACTTCTGGTTTTCCCTTCTCTTTCTTCCGGTGATCTCGATAAATCCAAAACGATCTCCAAGCACCGTAGAACCCTTAAGTGTGTTACTCTACGGGTTGGGAACATCACAGACATGATGATACACTTCTCGAATCAATGATCATCATCGGGACTGGATATCCATAATGATCCCTGTGCATTCCACAATTTTAATATCATTTGAACCATCGACGTCGAGTCCAATTCCCTTTGTTACTTTGATACCTGATTTGTCCGAGATATTGATCGGCGGTGTCACTATACCTTGTTCCATAAACTCTTCATCTTGGTCCGAGATCAATCTTCCCAATGCAGCATCCACTGGGCGCAGTTTGACTAGGGTTGGTCCTGAGATTTCGGGGGCCCGGGGCAAAACTAAAATTTTGGGTCTCTTAGTATAAATTTTTATGCATATATGAGATGATGAAAACTAAATATTTTAAGTACACTTCCAACTATAATCTTCATATAAAAATAACAATGTTTACGTGATACCTTAAAATTTTCTCTGAAAATTCCTAGAAGCAAAGTCCGTGACGATGGAATCAATATCAATCTCGTCCACTAACTTCTTCTTGATGCATAAACTTGTCAAACCATTTAACCCCTCTTGAGACATTGAAGATCTCAAATAGTTCTTCAATTACTCACATTGTCATCATCTACGTGTTGGAGATATGCCCTAGAGGCAATAATAAAAGTGATTATTATTATATCTTTATGTTTATGATAAATGTTTACATTCATGTTATAACGGTATTAAACCGGAAACATTAATATTTGTGTGATTTGTAAACTAAATTAGAGTCCCTAGTAAAGTCTCTTTGTAATACTAGCTTGTTGGTTAATAGATGGTCATGGTTGTAGGGGTTCGTAGCATGGAAAACAAAAAAATTCTACCGCATGAACACACAATCAAGATCTAATCTATGATCAAGCCAAGATCTATCTACTAGATTGTAGCAACGAGTTGATAGAATACTAACCCTCGAAGATCCAAAGAAGTTAATGAGAGCAGGTTCTCGTGGATGATGTAGTCGTACACTTCCGATCTCAAGATCGCGTAGACGATCCTTCCGGCGCCGCGTTCCGGCAGCGCTTCCGCAGTCGGTCACACATTCGGTACTTGATGAAGACCTTCCTCTCCCTTGTTCCAGCAGGCAGCGGAGGTTGTAGCATTCTCCTCACGATTCTAGCAGCATGACGGCGTGGTACCGGAAGTAGAGGGGAGATCTCGCAGGGCTTCGCCTTAAGCCGGAGTGAGTATGGTGGAGTATGAGAGAGGCCTTGGTAATCTAGGTTTTAGAGGGCACCAAGGGGAGAGTGTAGCCAGCGGCTAGGGTTTGGGGAACACCCCAACTCGCCGAGTTGGAGGTGCCCTAGGCGGCGGCAGTACAAGAAGGTGGTGGCGCCGGCTACTTGGAGGAGAGGGCTAGGGTTTTTGGGTGTGAGGGAGAGGGGCAGCCCTGGCCCTCCTTATATAGGTGGGAGGGTGCGGCTTGGGAGGAGGGAGTCCTCCCCCAAGTCGGCCTCCTTGGCCGGAGGGTGGAGGGAGGAGACTTCCTCCCCAAGTAGGTTTCCTACTCTCCATCCACCAAGCAAACTTGTCGTTTGACTTTTTCAAATTGGCGTTTGACTTTCAAACTAGAATTCGATTTCTCCCTTTATTTTGCCCAGCCAATTGAACTAGTACATGATGCAACCATTCCATATTGTCATTACACATTCATGTACCCTTTCCCTCCGGAGTGTCGGACCTTCCGGACCCTTCTAGAACATTCCCGATGAAAACACCAGAATCATTCCCCAACTCCGAAACAGGACTTTCCTTATAGGAATCTTATTCTCTGGACCATTCCGGATCTCCTAGTGATATCCCGGATCCCATCCGAGACTCCGAACAACATTCGGTCTCTTACTCATCATTCCATAACTACTCAACAACATCGAATCCTTAAGTGTGTCTCCCTACGGTTCGTGAATTATGCGGACATGATCGAGACACTTCTCCGATCAATAACCAATAGAGGAATCTGGAAATTCATATGGCTCCCACATATTTCTACGATTACTTTGCGATCGAATGAACTACTTACATACGATACCAATTTCCCTTTGTCTCACGATAGTTTACTTATCCGAGGTTTTGATCGTCGGTATCTCTACATACCTATTTCAACCTCGTTACTGATAATGACTCTTTTCTCGTTCCCGTGATATGTGATCCCTTGTGAGCCAGTCACATGCTTGCAAGCTAATTGGATGACATTCCACCGAGAGGGACCAGAGTATATCTATCCGTCATATGGATGGACAAATCCCACTCTTGATCCATGTGCCTCAACACATACTTTCTGAACACTCAATACCACCTTTATAGCCACCCAGTTACGGTGTGGTGTTTGATGTCATCAAAGCATCCTTCCGGTGATGGTGATTAGCTTGATCTCATGGTCGAAGGAATTAGGTTACTATGTATCAGAAAGCTTATAGCAAATGAACTATATTAAATGACTTGATCTTTATGCTACGCTTAACTATAGGAGTATGTCCATCATATCATTCTCCTAATGATATGACCCTATTGTTAATAACATCTCTATGTTCATGATCAGGAAACCATGATCATATATTAACCAACAAGCTAGTTTAACAAGAGGCTTTACTAGGGACTCTTTTATGTTTATAAATCACACAAATATTAATGTTTTCGATTAATACAATTATAGCATGGTATGTAACCATTTATCATAAGCATGAAGATATGATAATAACCACTTTATTATTGCCTCTTGGGCATATCTCCAACAGTCTCCCACTTGCACTGGAGTCAATAATCTAGTTTCAAACCTTTGTGTATTCAACACCTATGGCTTTCTGGTGTTGTATGTACACGATTGCTAGTGGTCAACTGATCTCCGGATCTGAAACTTCCAGGTCCGTGTGTAATCGCATGTCTTTGCGTCTCTACACATCACTCATTCTCTAATGAGATGGCTTTGTATAAATTTGGTCCTTTGGTGAGACCTTTAGTTCTTTGGGGTTAAAACATGTTGATAATATTGTCGTACAATATATCTTCATAGTATTATCCCGCTGTGAACTACACCTAGTTTGATAACAAACTAATTGACACAAATGCCCTCTTTAGCTGCTATAATAGCAGTCATATACTTAGCCTTTTGTTGTAGTATCTGTCACAATGTCTTAACTTTGGAACTCATCCAAATCCATTATGGAACTTACTTTCCATTATATTGTGCCACCCTTAGTTTAGATTGAGATAAACTTAATTTGCACTTTGTGACAAAACTAGTATCAATGTAGTACTTTTACAATGAACTAACCATCTATTTGCCACTTCTACAAAATAATATACTCTTAGTTCTTCCAAAAGATCATAAGAATATCCTTACTATCGTCCAATGATTATCTTATGAATCATTCCGGTATATGCTTATAACATTTAGAGCATAGGACATATCTGGATTTGTACATATCACAGTATGATTGATATAAATACTCTTTGTGATTTCATACATCAAGTATCAATCTATATTTGAATCTTTGTTTCACTTACTAAGTGCCAATACACTTGAATATATCATCAATATTGAACTCATTCAATCCTTTCTATGCGATACGAACCTTTCTTGTAGTTTCTATATTGAACTCATTCAATACATCATCTATGTACTTTCGTGTAACACCACGGTTCTGAAAAGACCGTGGCTTCTATGTGACATGCCAATCCCTGGATCGGTTCATTGGCCCACAATAGAATAAGATGAATAACATAGCAAAATATCCGTGTATCATAAATAACGAAGATCCAGAGTACCATTATTACAATAAAAGCTTAGCTCAAGGCTAGCTCAAATTATTCAGGTAGCAACATAAGTAAAGCAAATCCTCCATTCTTCAAATTGCCCACAAGTGAACAAGTGCCGAGTGGAGTACCGTGGCCTAAATCGATTACTCAGAATCGGAATATCCTGCAACATGAAACGTAGCAGCCCCGAAGGGTCAATACATGGAATGTATGGCAAGTAGAGCTATTAAAGGAGACAATAGTGCTAACATCTACATGCATATTTGGCAAGTGGAGCTGTGGCTAGCTTGCATTTACAAATACCTTTGTCCTACTTTCATAAACAGTTTTTGATTTTCTTTGAAAAAATCCCGATTAAGTTAACCCAACAAAATTAAAGCAATTATGAAATTAGAATGAGCGAGAAACATGTCATGGAATCAATATCAAGCAACTCAGACGTCCATAACTGGGGACACGGCTAATCGACTAGATTATACACCCTGCAGGGGTTAGTACACTTTACCCATGTGACTTGGCCAGCCCAGATCGTACCATCACTCGCATTTTGGGTGATGATAGGGAGAAGTCCAAGAAGAGACCGTTCGGGAAATAGCTCCCCAATCCCGACGCGCACCGGTCCAACCTACCAAAATTCTACATCTCTGGATACGCGGGTTCGAGTTACCACAACCTACTGAGTCCAACCAACCGCCCATTTCATTATTGGCACATGGTTGTACACGTAAGCTACAAAATAAAGAAGCCAATCATTTTCTCTTGATACCTGGGTGCCTTTCCACAATGATACCACCAAAAATTATCAATCCCATCACACCCAGGAGATTCTTTGATTAAGTTGTTTTAGTTTTCGCAAACCAACACATTTAAAAACAACTTTCAGTGATGTAACCCAGCCCTCGTTTATCATAGCATGGCTAAGCACATCTACCAACGGTGGTTCATCTACAGGGAAAGCCCTACCACATAATAGGACATAGCATAGTGATAGTATTGTCCTACACATGCATCTACAAAATACACGACAATGCATTGAAAATAGTAGGATAACATCATGAACAAAGTAGCATCTACTTGCCTTGGTTGTAGCGGTCGGAAGAACAATCCACACACGAGCAAGTGTTGCACTCGTCACAATCTACACGATACAATTGCAATCATAAACAAACCATCCACAATCATATGCAAATAAAGATGATGCCATATGCCTGCATGACAAGTGGATTGATGCTACAGCAGCATCACATAATCATATTCAGTAAAGCTACTGTATGCATGCATGGAAATTATTTTTAGCGCAAAGAAAGCAAGTATGCAATTTATAATGCTCAATAATAGAGCTAGAAACTAAATAATTCACCACTGTTAACATACTGTTTGTAAAATCTTGGAAAAACTCTATTGTGTAGGCAACTCCAAATAGGAATAGTACCAATTGGAATTTGTCAAAAAGGATTTATATAACTCCCTAAGTAATTAAAATACTGCAGTAAGCCATTAAATAGATTCTACAAAAAATATTAATGTAAGACTAACTTTTTAATTCACTTTGAGATTCCCCTTGTTCTACTGATTCCAGGGACATATTATTTGCAATTTTTGGAGTTATAGAACAAATCTTATGAATTTATTACTCTAAAAGGGGCATTAACTCATTTTATTATTCTGGAAAAAACCTTGCTGCAAAAGTGTAAAATAATGATACAGCAAGATTCTACACAAGACACTGATTCTACACATATTTTATTTGCAAATTTTGGCCCAGTAGATCTAAAGATATGAATTTTACAAGATCTAGCTATTGTCTGCAATTTCTAATTCATATTTAATTCAAAAGGGAATATTCCCGAAATATGCCGCGTTGACTGGCGCTGACGCAGCCTCCACGCAGGCGCCATGCGGCGTGCTAGGGTTGGCCGGTACCGGTTCGGCCGGCCCTTCTAATCTCGACCGCAGATCGCAGGATGGACGGCCAGGGGTGCTCGCGTCCTTACCTTGGCGGCGGCGGCCGGTTCAGACAGTGGCGGTGGCGGAAGCTCTGATGGTCCCTGGCGAGGTCGAGGCAGTCTACGGGGTGCGGAGCGTCTCGGCGAGATCAATGGTGAGGTTCCCGGCGCCGAGGGATTCCTGGAGCCGCGGGTAGGGGCAGCTAGAGGCGAGCAACGGCGTCGATGCTCCGGCCGGATTGGGTGGCGTCTAGGGTTGTCTGCAGCAGGAGAAGGAGGGTCAGGGAGGTCCTCTGAAGCAAGGGGGTGAGTACCAGAGGGAGATAGATGGTCGGGGCGACTGCCTCGTCGAGGACCTCGAGCTCCGAAGCGGCGGCGGCGGCGGAACTCCGGTGAGGAATCCCGAGAGGTAGGAGGCGTGGATTTCTAGGGTTCCAAAGGGGTTTCGAAGAGGGAGCGATGGTCTATATATGGGTAATAAGATTGGGACGAGGGGAAAACGGACTCGCGCGGATTTTGCGTAGGAATCGGGTCGGTCAAGGGCGCGTGCTCGGCGCGGTCGCGCGAGGAAGACGTCCTGACCGGCGGGTCCCTCTATCAGCGGTGGAAGGGGGAAGGTGGGCTGGTTGTGGGTGTCGCTGGGCTGCGTGCTTGCTCGCTTCTGGCTGCTGTGCGCACGCGGTAGGTAGGAGGGTGGGCAGGTGGGCAGGTGGGCTGGGCCGGGGTGGCTCAGCCGGGGAGGTTAGGTTAGTTTTTTTTTGTTCTTTTCTTTTATTCAATTTGCTTTTCTTATTTCTTTTATAACTTTTTATTAGCTAACCCAATTGAATTGATTTCTGTTTTCAAAATTTTCTAAAAATCAAATGACCAACATAGGATCATTTTTAGCAATGATTTGTCTATTTCAAAATAGTGACCTCATAGGTCCCACTATTCCCTTTCGTAGGAGCACCCGAGTAACTCCGTCTAGGGTTTGAACGTAGTGTTTTGCATTTGAAAAATCTTCATGATTGCAGAATGACATGAATGATATGCGGTACCAAATCTAGAATTTGGGATGTGACAAGACTAACCCCCTTAAGATGAATCTCGTCCCCGAGATTCGGCGCGACTAGCAAATAGGTGTGGGTGGTCTTCTCGGATGTCATCCTCACGCTCCCAAGTGGCTTCCTCTTCGGTGTGGTGGCTCCATTGCACCTTGCAAAACCTGATCGTCTTGGTACGGGTAATCCTCTCCGCTGTCTCCAGAATCTTGACCGGCTTCTCCTCATAGGTCAAGTCATTCTCAAGCTGAACCTCCTCTAGTGGCACAGTGTCTCTCAATGGTGTACCCACCATCTCCGGATGGCACTTCTTCAACTGGGACACATGGAACACATTGTGAACAGCGAACAGAGCCTCTGGCAACTCCAACTGATTAACAACTTCTCTCTTGCGTGCTAAGACCCGATATGGCCCAATAAACCGAGGTGCCAGCTTACCCTTGATTCCAAATCTCTTAATTCCATGCAGTGGCGACACTCTGAGGTATGCTCTATCACCTACCTCATACACCACTTCCTTGCGCTTGGCGTCAGCGTAGCTCTTCTGCCTTGATTGTGCTACCTTCAGCCTGTCCCTAATCAAGGCGTCCTTGATCAAATCAGGTCCAAACAACTGACTTTCTCCTACTCCATCCCATAACAATGGTGTGTGGCACCGTTTCCCGTACAGCACATCGAATGGTGACGTCTTGATGCTGGTCTGATAGCTGTTGTTGTAGGAAAACTCAGCATACGACAAATTCTCATCCCAACTAGAACCATGAGCCAAGGCGCAAGCTCTCAGCATATCTTCCAAAATCTAAATTACCCTCTCGGTCTGTCCATCAGTCTAGGGTTGAAACGCTGTGCTAAACTCCAATCTAGTCCCCAACGACTCGTGCAGCTGGCGCCAAAAGTGTGAGGTGAATTGGGTGCCCCTATCAGATACAATACTCTTAGGAACTCCATGTAGGCACACAATCCTGTCCATATAAATCTTGTCCAACTTTGCACTCGTATAGGTCGTCTTCACCGGTATAAAGTGGGCTACCTTGGTCAAATGGTCGACCACTACCCAAATGGAGTCATATCCTGACCTGGTCCTGGGCAATCCTGTGATAAAATCCATTCCCACTCTATCCCACTTCCAATCCGGCACTGGCAATGGCTGTAGTAGTCCTGCTGGCTTCTGGTGTTCCGCCTTCACTCGGCTACATACATCACATAGGGCAATATGCTCAGCGATGTCTCCCTTCATGTTGTTCCACCAGAATCTGTCCTTTAGGTCCATATACATCTTCGTATTGCCCGAATGTATGGAATACGGCGAGTCATGCGCTTCCTGTAGAATCAACTTCCTTATCTCCGGATCGTTGGGAACGCATAAACGATCGCCATACCACAAGTTTCCTTGCTCATCCTCGCGGAATTCCTTTGCTCGATCCTCCTTCATCTTTTCCTTTACTTCATCCATCTCTTTGTCTCCTACTTGAGCCTTCCTGATTCTGTCCTGTAGCGTTGGTTGGACTTCCATTGCTGCCAAATATCCTTCTAACACTACCTCCAGTCTAAGGTCCTTGAATTGCTTGCACAAATCCTCGGGCAATTCCCCAACAGTCAATCCATTGGCATAGACCTTCCGGCTCAGAGCATCCGCTACTACATTGGCCTTTCCTGGGTGGTATTGCAGATTCATATCATAATCCTTGATAAGTTCCAACCATCTCCGCTGTCTCATGTTCAGTTCCTTCTGTGTGAATATGTACTTCAGGCTCTTGTGGTCGGTGTACACATCGCAGTGTTTCCCCATTAAGTAGTGCCTCCATACCTTGAGCGCATGCACCACCGATGCTAATTCCAAGTCATGCGTGGGATAATTCCTCTCATGGTGTTTAAGTTCCCGCGAGGCATATGACACCACTATCCCATCTTGCATCAGCACACTCCCAAGTCCCTATCGAGAAGCATCACAGTACACTTGGAAATCCTTCTGAAGATCTGGTAAACACAGAACCGGTGCGGTCACTAGTCGACGCTTCAGTTCCTGAAAGCTGGCTTCACACGCATCCGTCCATTCAAACTTCCTCTCCTCCTTCAGAAGTTCTGTCATCGGCTTAGCAATCTTGGAGAAGTTTTCAATGAACCTCCAGTAATATCCAGCAAGTCCCAAAAAGCTACGAATATCACCCACATTCTTGGGCGCTTCCCACTCAGTTACCGCAGTCACCTTGCTTGGATCAACATCGACTCCTTCTCCTAACACCACGTGTCCAAGAAATCCCACAGTGTTAAGCCAAAATTCACACTTGCTGAATTTGGCATACAACTTGTGTTCCCTCAGCTTCTCCATAATCAGTCGCAGATGTTTCTCATGCTCAGCATCATCCTTGGAATATATCAGTATGTCATCAATAAACACCACCACGAACTTGTCCAAATACTCCATGAATACCTTGTTCATCATGGTCATGAAATATGTCGGGGCATTCGTTAGTCCAAAAGACATAACTGTGTACTCATATAAACCATACCTAGTAGTGAAAGCGGTTTTTGGTATGTCCTCCTCCCTGATCTTCAATTGGAAGTAGCCCGATCGCAGATCAATTTTGCTAAACACCTTTGCTCCTTCCAGTTGATCAAACAAATCATTTATGTTCGGCAGGGGGTATTTGTTCTTGATGGTCACTTCATTCAACGAGCGATAGTCCACCACTAATCTCTTGCTGCTGTCTTTCTTCTCCACAAATAGTACAGGTGCACCCCATGACGACGAACTAGGCTGAATGAACCCCTTGTCCAACTGCTCCTTTAGTTGTTTCTTCAATTCTTTCAGCTCATCCACATCCATCTTATATGGTCTCTTGGCTATTGGTCCTGTTCCCGGCATCAGATCGATGAGAAACTCCACTTCCCTGTCAGGTGGCATCCCTGGCAGCTCTTCCGGGAACACATCGGGGTAATCCTTGATAACAGGCACAGTATCCATGCTAACCCCCTTAAGAGAATTCAGCTTACACCTTCTCGGTCGTACAGCCGACTTGAACCTAATTCTCTTACCATCCGGGGTTTTGAGCGAAACAGCTCGCTGTGCACAATCTATGTGTCCCCCATGCATAGACATCCAATCCATACCCAGAATTACATCTAAACCTTGTGATTCCAACACTACCAAATGTGCAATGAAATTGTGTGCTCTAATCCTCACAGTTAAATCGCGGCATCCCGCGCTAGCTATCATATCTCCTCCCGGTGAACTCACTCTAATAGACTCTTTCATAGATTCCGTAGGTAACTTATACTTATCCACAAATGCTCTTGATATGAATGAATGCGATGCACCAGTATCGAAAAGTATAAGTGCAGGGTGAGTGTTGATTGGAAACTTACCAATCACAAGGTCAGGCTCATCTGGGATCTCCTCCACATTCATGTGGTTCACTGTGGCCTTCTGGTTATTGGTTGGCTTCAGTACCTTATTCTCCGGACAGTTGTCCGCATAATGTTCCTTCTGACCACACTTGAAGCATGTCACCTCACTCAGATCCTTCTTCACGAAGCTGCGATCACGGTTGCGGTCATGTCCATCGTGTCCTCCAGAATGGTGAGAGTGTCCTCCCTTGTGGTTGTGGTGGTTGCTCTTGTGGTTATCATGGTGATGTCCATCGCCTCCATGGTGGTGGCGGTCATGGCTCCCATGGTCACTCCCTCCATGCTTGGATTATCCATCATAAGAAGTGCGAGACTTGTGGTGAGAACCAGAGTGGTGATTGCTGCTCTTTCTCTTGCGGTTTTCCACCTGCTTGTGCTTCCCTTGCAAGATCCTGGCCTTGTCCATAAGCTCCTGGAAAGTGGGACAAGAAACCACCAGCAACTGCACTGAAAGCTCATCACTAAGGCCATCCAGGAATCTCTCCCTCCTTTTTGCATCAGTGTCAACATCCTCAGGTGCATAACGAGACAGGTTGTTGAACTCCTCAATGTACTCAGCCACGGTGCGATTGGTTTGGCGCAAGTTGCGAAACTCCTTCCTTTTCAGGCTCAGAACTCCTGAAGATACGTGGTTGGTATTGAAACCTTCCTCAAACATTGCCCAAGTCACAGTGTCCAGTGGGTGGGTGATCTGAAAAGTGTCCCACCAAGAAGCGGCTGGTCCCTCCAGTAGTTGAGCGGTAAACCTCACCTTCTCAGCATCAGTGCACCCAACAGTTACCAGATCCTTATTGACTGAACGCAACCAGTCGAGAGCAACCATTGGTTCCATTGCAGTAGAGAACTTAGATGGCCTCAGCCTCAGAAACCTAGTGAGAGCATCCCCCTGAGGCTAGTTGTTCCCATTGTTGTTGTTGTTCTGAGCTTCCATGAACTGGGTCATAACTTGGGTAAGCTGTGCCTGAGCTGCCATGAGCTGCTCCAACTTAGTGGGTTGACGGCGGGGAGGCATCTGCGGTTCAGCACAGGTAAGCTTAGAAAGAGTCGATTACGAAAACAGGATTCTACCCATGCATTATGATCAAACAACAACAAACAATTGCAGACAATCTCAAGCAAACAACACATCAACAAAAAAGTGATCCAGCAACATCCCAAGGGTTATCCTAGCAGTACATATCTACTGAAATAGTTTTTAGAGGAGTTGGCAATGGTTATCTACACAATAGATCAACAAAGCAGTAAAAACAGCAATCTGCCAGAACAGTCCAGAAGTGTTCACGAATTTTTCTACCTAACTTAAACTTGTCAGAAAATTTTGCTGATTTTTGTGCATACAGTACAGAGTGTTTCGCACCAGCCCTACTTTTTTCATATTTTCCCAGATATCAGTAAAATATGAAAAATCATACAGTACTGCTGTGTCAGCAGAAAACTACAACAGGAATAACTCAGATATTAACTAAACTTGCCATAACTCTTTCATAAAATTCGCACAAATAATCCTGGGATATTGGAGTACACAAATAAGCAACTAAACACTCTTAAACTAATAGTAATTAAGTTTTACATCGATCGAGACTAGTCCTAACGATTTTACCTAACGAAGACTAATTGGTGGACTTCTATCTACTTCTTGAAGAGGTTGCGATAGGTCCTTGCACTCATGCGTTGGCGCTTCTGTCCACGAACCAATCATGGCGGCGGAGTGTACACCTCTCCTGAGTCATCACTTGAAATCTCAAACTCCACCTCTTCTGGATCCTCCTCTTCTTCTTCATTCTCTGCTGCAACTGCAACAGCTTCATCTCCTCCACCATCATCGTCTCCATCATCATCATCCTCGTCCTCATCATCATCATCGTTCCCACTGTCATCATCATCATCATTGTTGCCATCATCTCCATTGTCATCATCAGAGGGTGGATTAAGCTGTGCCTGGAGAGCGGCAATCTGGGCTGCCATGTCTTCAATAGTTTGATCCCTTTCCTGGACGGTCCCTTGCAAATGTTGTATGGTCTGGTTGTTTTCCTATACAGTTCCATTAAGCTGATCTATGGTTGCATCCCTGCCTATCAAGGCATTCTCCAGAACTCCCACAGCTTAATGCAAGGTGTCTATCTCCTGTCCTTGGACCACCATACCATTGCTGGCAAAGTCTGCAATCTCCTTTACCATCATCACTTTCTCAGCTAGAGCCCCATTCTTCCTTTCCATGTCCTCTATGTATCTCCAACGGGGCGGCATGTTGTTCCTGTCGCCCAGGGTAACCACAATGTTCCCATCTTCATCACGCCTCCCATAGTCACGGTAGGGTGAGTCTGCTGGCAGTAGGTGTCGGACAATATGGCACTAGCGAGACAAGGCTTCATGCAGGGCCAAGTTTATTCCAAGTCCCTAGTTGCAGTATGTCTTGGTGTAGATAAGATGCACAGGGTTTGGCAAGGCGGCATCCCTGAAGATGAATATGGTGATCTCCCATGCATCCTCGCCATATCCATAGGTGTACAGCCTTCTTCCCTTGAACATGGGCAGTGGCAATCCCAATGACTGCGAGAGCTGTGCTAACTGTCTTGCAAAGGGCCTTGGTGACTCCATGGTTGCATACTCAGTCCTGACTTCTCCCATCTATCAATTAAAAGAGGAAAGTGTGAGAATAGCATATGGTAAGAATTTACGAGAGTGAAAGGCATAAGATGAAAGACAGAGTTAATATAAGCTTTAATAAATCTATGGCTTCCTAATCCAAACCTAGGTCACGATCCTACAGTCGACACACGGGGCTCTGATACCATCTTGTAACACCACGGTTCTGAAAAGACCGTGGCTTCTATGTGACATGCCAATCCCTGGATCGGTTCATTGGCCCATAATAGAATAAGATGAATAACATAGCAAAATATCCGTATATCATAAATAACGAAGATCCAGAGTACCATTATTACAATAAAATCTTAGCTCAAGGCTAGATCAAATTATTCAGGTAGCAACATAAGTAAAGCAAATCCTCCATTCTTCAAATTGCCCACAAGTGAACAAGTGCCGAGTGGAGTACCGTTGCCTAAATCGATTACTCAGAATCGGAATATCCTGAAACATGAAACGTAGCAGCCCCGAAGGGTCAATACATGGAATGTATGGCAAGTAGAGCTATTAAAGGAGACAATAGTGCTAACATCTACATGCATATTTGGCAAGTGGAGTTGTGGCTAGCTTGCATTTGCAAATACCTTTGTCCTACTTTCGTAAACAGTTTTTGATTTTCTTTGAAAAGATCCCGATTAAGTTAACCCAACAACATTAAAGCAATTATGAAATTAGAATGAGCGAGAAACATGTCATGGAATCAATATTAAGCAACTCAGACGTCCATAACCGGGGACACGGCTAATCGATTAGATTATACACCCTGCAGGGGTTAGTACACTTTACCCATGTGACTTGGCCAGCCCAGATCATACCATCACTCGCATTTTGGGTGATGATAGGGAGAAGTCCAAGAAGAGACCGTTCGGGAAGTAGCTCCCCAATCCCGACGCGCACCGGTCCAACCTACCAAAATTCTACATCTCTGGATACGCGGGTTCGAGTTACCACAACCTACTGAGTCCAACCAACCGCCCATTTCATTATTGGCACATGGTTGTACACGTAAGCTACAAAATAAAGAAGCCAATCATTTTCTCTTGATACCTGGGTGCCTTTCCGCAATGATACCACCAAAAATTATCAATCCCATCACACCCAGGAGATTCTTTGATTAAGTTGTTTTAGTTTTCGCAAACCAACACATTTAGAAACAACTTTCAGTGATGTAACCCAGCCCTCGTTTATCATAGCATGGCTAAGCACATCTACCAACGGTGGTTCATCTACAGGGAAAGCCCTACCACATAATAGGACATAGCATAGTGATAGTATTGTCCTACACATGCATCTACAAAATACACGACAATGCATTGAAAATAGTAGGATAACATCATGAACAAAGTAGCATCTACTTGCCTTGGTTGTAGCGGTCGGAAGAACAATCCACACACGAGCAAGTGTTGCACTCGTCACAATCTACACGATACAATTGCAATCATAAACAAACCATCCACAATCATATGCAAACAAATATGATGCAAGATGCATGCATGACAAGTGGATTGATGCTACAACAGCATCACATAATCATATTCAGTAAAGCTACTATATGCATGCATGGAAATTATTTTTCGCGCAAAGAAAGCAAGTATGCAATTTATAATGCTCAATAATAGAGCTAGAAACGAAATAACTCACCACTGTTAACATACTATTTATAAAATCTTGGAAAAACTCTACTGTGTAGGCAACTCCAAATAGGAACAGTACCAATTGGAATTTCTCAAAAAGGATTTATATAACTCCCTAAGTAATTAAAATACTGCAGTAAGCCATTAAATAGATTCTGCAAAAAATTATTACTATAAGCCTAACTTTTTAATTTACTTTGAGATTCCCCTTGTTCTACTGATTCCAGGGACATATTATTTGCAATTTTTGGAGTTACAGAACTAATCTTATGAATTTATTACTCTAAAAGGGGCATTAACTCATTTAATTATTCTGGACAAAATCTTGCTGCAAAAGTGTAAAACAATGATACAGCAAGATTCTACACAAGACACTGATTCTACACATATTTTATTTGCAAATTTTGGCCCAGTAGATCTAAAGATATGAATTTTACAAGCTCTAGCTATTTTCTGCAATTTCTAATTCATATTTAATTCAAAAGGGAATATTCCTGGAATATGCCGCGTTGACTGGCGCTGACGCAGCCTCCACGCAGGCGCCACGCGGCGTGCTGGGGTTGGCCGGTACCGGTTTGGCTGGCCCTTCTAATCTCGACCGCAGATCGCAGGATGGACGGCCAGGGGTGCTCGCATCCTTACCTTGGCGACGACCGGCGGCTGGCGGCGGAGGCCGGTGTAGACGGTGGCGGTGGAGGAAGCTCTGGTGGTCCCTGGCGAGGTCGAGGCGGTCTACGGGGTGCGGAGCGTCTCGGCAAGATCGATGGCGAGGTTCCCGACGCCGAGGGATTCCTAGAGCCGCGGGTAGGGGCAGCTAGAGGCGAGCGACGGCATCGGTGCTCCGGCGGGATCGGGTGGCGTCTGGGGTCGTCTGCAGCAGGAGAAGGAGGGTCAGGGAGGTCCTCTGAAGCAAGGGGGTGAGTGCCAGAGGGAGATAGAGGGTCGGGGCGACTGCCTCGTCGTGGACCTCGAGCTCCGAAGCGGCGGCGGAACTCCGGTGAGGAATCCCGAGAGGTAGGAGGCGTGGATTTCTAGGGTTCCAAAGGGGTTTCGAAGAGGGAGCGACGAGCTATATATGGGGAAGAAGATTGGGGCGAGGGGCAAACGGACTCGCGCGGATTTTGCGTAGGAATCGGGTCGGTCAAGGGCGCGTGCTCGGCGCGGTCTCCGTTCGCGCGAGGAAGACAGCCTGACCGGCGGGTCCCGCTGTCAGCGGTGGAAGGGGTAAGGTGGGCTGGCTGTGGGTGCCGCTGGGCTGCGTGCTTGCTCGCTTTTGGCTGCTGCGCGCACGCGGTAGGTAGGAGGGTGGGCTGGTGGGCTGGGCCGGGGTGGCTCAGCCGGGGAGGTTAAGTTAGTTTTTGTTGTTCTTTTCTTTTATTCAATTTGCTTTATTAATTTCTTTTATAACTTTTTATTAGCTAAACCAATTGAATTGATTTCTGTTTTCAAAATTTTCTAAAAATCAAAGGACCAACATAGGATCATTTTTAGCAATGATTTGTCTATTTCAAAATAGTGACCTCATAGGTCCCACTACTACCTTTCGTAGGAGCACCCGAGTAACTCCGTCTAGGGTTTGAACGTAGTGTTTTGCATTTGAAAAATCTTCATGATTGCAGAATGACATGAATGATATGCGGTACCAAATCTAGAATTTGGATGTGACATTTCGGCACAACCATACTAGCGTCTAATGATGCCAAATATTTGTGTTTTGCCTAAGTCTTTCATCGGGACGAAATTCTTAATATGTGTTAATAAAAGATACATCATTTCCAATCAACAATATGTCTTCCACATAATGTATTAGAAACATGTCTTAGAGCTCACACTTAATTTCTTGCAAATGCAAGCATCTTCATCGTCTCCGACGAATTTAAACTCCTTTAACAGTTTCATCATAGTGAAGATTCCAACTCCGCAATGCTTACTTCAACCATTGAAGTTTGCATATGCTTTTAGCATCCTTTGAATTAACAAAACCCTATGGACCGTGTTATGCACATGTCCTAGGTCACAATTCTATTAGAAGAACTTGTTTTGCTTATTCAACTACCACATAACAAAATTATATGTAGTGGTTGCTATATTAATCCGTCTAGACTAAATATCGCTAGTCAACCTTTGAACATTGTTGTGAACTCTTTCCCAACATGTCGACTATTTCATAGGTGTGAAACATCCATGTCTATTTCTTTATAGATCCAAAACACGACTGTAAGGTCTTACACCTTTATTGAGGGTCCTTTCAAGTTCAAAGCTTGATTTCTCGTGTATGGAACTATCACGGATTTTATGGCTTCAAGCCATTTTACGTAGTCAGGGCCCATCATCGATTCTTTGCATGTAGTCCGTTCATTATTCTCAAATAATGATTCAACCCTCAAATCTTGGTATTTGATTGTTTACCCGACCTACTTGGTTCAATAGAAACTTTGACCTCCGTAACCACAACCTTTGAGTCACGTGAGCCATGAGCATTGTTGCTGCCTCCGGAACACTTTTCGGCGCTGCGCAACTTTGCACATATAGCTAAGGTTCTTTTAACCTTATCAAAGTTCTATTGTCCTCCCACTTATCTTTTCATAAAAAATTCCTTCTCAAAGAAACTTGACGTTCTAAGCGACAAACACTTTTGTCTCCGATTTTATGGAGGAATATTTAACAGTTATTCGAAATAACATACAAAGACAGGTTCATCCGACTTTGGTTTGCAAACATCTTTCTTATGCATAGCATACCAATGTTTAAGAAAGGACAACTCGGGTTTAATCCCAAACCATAACTTTATATGGTGTCATTTCAACGGATTATGATGGAGCTCTTTTCAGTGGAAAAACGGTAGTCTCTAAAGCTTTTAGTCTTTAAAATATAATGGCAGGTTTATGAACTACACCTTTGATCTTACCATGTCAAACAAGGTTTAATTACATATCTCGAACGCTCCATACTCTTATGGTGTTTCGGGAAATGCAAATCCACGGAACGATTCCTTAAATCTTAGGTATTATGGTAAACTTGTAACTCAAATATCTTCCTTTATGATCTTATCATAAACTATTTATATTCTTGTTACAATGATTTTGCACTTCATCTTGAAAGTCTTTGAACTTTTCAAATGTTTCATACTTCATCCTTATTAAGTAAATATTCATATATTCACTCAAATTTTCGGAGAAAGCATATGAAGTTGAAATCCATCGCTCTTGACTAAACATAATGGAATTCATACAACAATATGTACAAGTTCCAATAAGCTAGTCATTCATTCCCTTTTGGCCTATGAACGAAGTTTTAATTATCTCTAGGAAAGTTTCTCAAGCGTCATTTGATCAAAAATCAAAAGACTCCAAAATTCCATCCACATGGAGTTTCTTCATGTTTTCTTTCCAATATAATTTAAACGGCGATGCCACTTCCTAAGTGATCTTTCAATCAATTTGTCTTTCGACATTTTTAGCATTAGTTTTATGGATGTGATTTCTCCAACGAGATTTGTAAATCATCCATCTTTTATGGATTACGGGAATTATTTGAACAACCCTTTTGTTCTCATAATACCTGATAAAAAAAATCTTGAAGGCAAGCTTTGATGTTTAACGAGCAACACAATAACCCTTTATTTGTTCTCGATGAACACCATCACATATTCATTTGCTAGTTACTTAGGCCATTGTAGTTCATGAATCGTGTTGTTTCGTATGACGATTCATACCAACAAATTCAGTATCCAATACTCAAGAACTACATTGTTTAACAAGCAAAGAATACAACCATAACATGTATATCCTCTATATACCTAAGCTGAACAATTCTAGTCTTTTCTTTTCTGCCATATATTTATGAGATTCTCTTTCAGTATTTATTTTTATGTTTGAAAGAATCTATCAACATCAATAGTGGAGCCATATACATGACACATATTCCAAAGCATGTATAGTTAAATACCAATGTCTTTGGACTTGCACTTTGAAGTAGATCACCATCATCAAATGTTTGGTGTTCTTTCAAATTCCTTTCTTTAGTAATCTCTCGGTGTAGTAAATATTTTACCTACATCAAATATTCACCCTTATCATGGAATTATCCATGATCAAGATACTTTTAGCTTATAACGGTGAATCGCGAGTATAATGTTGCTCTCCAAAAGCTTTTGGAGGATTAGGACAACTAGTGTCTCCAACCTTTTGTAAATTCTCATCAAATATGAGAACATAAACTTTGCCATATTATACTCTATCATGTTGTAACCAAAACATCATTTCAGATATCGCAATATCTTCCATACATGATGGTTTCTGAAACAACTCTTTCAACTCCTAGATTACCTTGATATTAAAACTATCTTTCGAATATCAAGAATCATGGAGATAAACATGATACTTATATACTAACACTGGAATTGTTTCTCTTGATTTAATACCAACTATTAAACTTCACAGAGTAATCGAAACTTACTGAAAGTTTGCAATGGGACTTTTAAACTTTAGATTAACACTTCAAAACAATACGATACCAGTTCGTAAAGTAACTAACCAGAATTATATAGTTCTATTATCTCAATTATAACTAAGCGCAAGGTGGTAAACGGATGCCAATGACTACAACAACTATGCAAATTCACTTTGATTTAATTTATGATAAATAGTGTTCAACTTTTAATCATATTGCCGTTGAACTCCCACTCAAAACAATATCCCTCACAATGTTTTAGTGATCACACGAACCAAATCCACCACATCAAAACCGATCATCACGAGAGTTGATGTAGCTTCAATGGTGAACAATCAACATGTTCATCATATCTACTATATGACTCATGCTTTACCTTTCGGTGATCCGTGTTCCGAGACCATGTCTGTACATGCTAGGCTCGTCAAGATCAAACCTTAGCTTTTACATGAGCAAATCTGGCTTGCTCACATTGTATACACTCGCAGAATCTAACACACCCGATCATCACATGATGCTTTGAAACAACGATCTTTAGCAACAGTGCTTACTAAGGATGAACACTTTAAAACTTGAAATTGTGTGCTTGAGGGATCATCTTATAATGCTACCGTCGTGAACTAAGCAGTACAAGATGCATAAAAGGATTAACATCACATGCAATTCGTAATATGTGATATGATATGGCCTTTCTTATTGTGCTTCTGATCTCCATCTTCAAGCACGAACATGATCTCCATCATCACCGGTGTGGCGTCAAGGTCAATGGCGCCGCTTCATGGTTGTCTTCCACCAGCATCAACTATTACAACTACTTTGAATAATAGACACGCAGGACTAAACGGAAAACAACCATATGGCTCCTGTCGGTTGCCAACTTACAATAAGGAACATTGCATACATCATATATAATCACAATCATGGCCATATCACATCACAGCACACCCCTGCAAAACAAAGTTAGATGCCTCTAATTTTCTTTGCATGTTTTCCGTGGTTTGGGGCTTTCAATAAGTGTCGTTCTAACTTACGAACAAGAACCACAACGTTGATACTAGTATTGTCAATCACCCGTTGTAAATTGAATCTTAACTATGTTGGGAGAAACAAGCACCCGCAATACTAGATTGTAGCAACGAGTCGATAGAATACTAACCCTCGAAGATCCAAAGCGGTTAACGAGAGCAGATTCTCGTGGATGATGTTGTCGTACACTTCCAATCTCAAGATCGCATAGACGATCCTTCCGGCGCTGCATTTCAGCAGCGCTTCCGTAGTCGGTCACACGTTCGGTACTCGATGAAGACCTTCCTCTCCCTTGTTCCAGCAGGCAGCGGAGGTTGTAACATTCTCCTCATGATTCCGGCAGCATGATGGCATGGTACCGGAAGTAGAGGGGAGATCTCGCAGGGCTTCGCCTTAAGCCGGAGCGAGTATGGTGGAATATGAGAGAGGCCTTGGTGATCTAGGGTTTAGAGGGCACGAAGGGGAGAGTGTATCCGACGGCTAGGGTTTGGGGAACACCCCAACTCGCCGAGTTGGAGGTGCCCTAGGCGGCGGCAGCACAAGGAGGTGGTGGCGCCGACTACTTGGCGGAGAGGGCTAGGGTTTTTGGGTGTGAGGGAGAGGGGCATCCCTGCCCCTCCTTATATAGGTGGGAGGGTGCGACTTGGGAGGAGGGAGTCCTCCCCCAAGTCGGCCTCCTTGGCCGGCGGGTGGAGGGAGGAGACTTCCTCCCCAAGTAGGTTTCCTACTCTCCCTCCACCAAGCAAACTTGTCATTTGACTTTTTCAAATTGGCGTTTGACTTTCAAACTAGGATTTGATTTCTCCCTTTATTTTGCCCAGCCAATTGACCTAGTACATGATGCAACCATTCCATATTGTCATGACACATTCATGTACCCTTTCCCTCCGGAGTGCTGGACCTTCCGGACCCTTCTAGAACATTCCCGATGAAAACACCAGAATCATTCCCCAACTCCGAAACAGGACTTTCCTTATATGAATCTTATTCTCCGGACCATTTCGGATCTCCTCGTGATATCCCAGATCCCATCCGAGACTCCGAACAACATTCGGTCTCTTACTCATCATTCCATAACTACTCAACAACATCAAATCCTTAAGTGTGTCTCCCTACGGTTCGTGAATTATGCGGACATGATCGAGACACTTCTCCGATCAATAACCAATAGAGGAATCTAGAAATTCATATGGCTCCCACATATTTCTACGATTACTTTGCGATCGAATGAACCACTTACATATGATACCAATTCCCCTTTGTCTCATGATAGTTTACTTATCCGAGGTTTTGATCGTCGGTATCTCTGCATACCTAGTTCAACCTCGTTACTGATAAGTACTCTTTTCTCGTTCCCGTGATATGTGATCCCTTGTGAGCCAGTCACATGCTTGCAAGCTAATTGGATGACATTCCACCGAGAGGGCCTAGAGTATATATATCCGTCATATGGATGGACAAATCCCACTCTTGATCCATGTGCCTCAACACATACTTTCCGAACACTCAATGCCACCTTTATAGCCACCTAGTTACGGTGTGGTGTTTGATGTCATCAAAGCATCCTTCCGATGATGGTGATTATCATGATCTCATGGTCGAAGGAATTAGGTTACTATGTATCAGAAAGCTTATAGCAAATGAACTATATGATCTTTATGCTACGCTTAACTATAGGAGTATGTCCATCATATCATTCTCCTAATGATATGACCCTATTGTTAATAACATCTCTATGTTCATGATCAGGAAACCATGATCATATATTAACCAACAAGCTAGTTTAACAAGAGGCTTTACTAGGGACTCTTTTATGTTTACAAATCACACAAGTATTAATGTTTCCGATTAATACAATTATAGCATGGTATGTAAACATTTATCATAAGCATGAAGATATGATAATAACCACTTTATTATTGCCTCTTGGGCATATCTCCAACAATGGTTTCCCGATCATGAACATTGATATGTTGTTAACAACAAGATCATATCATTAGGAGAATGGTATGATGGACATACTCCTATAGATAAGCGTAGCATTAAGATCAAGTCATTTCAATAGTTCATTTGCTATAATCTTTCTGATACATAGTAACCGAATTCCTTCGACCATGAGATCATGCTAATCACCATCACCAGAAGGATGCTTTGATGACATCAAACACCACACCGTAACTGGGTGGCTATAAAGGTGGCATTGAGTGTTGGGAAAGTATGTGTTGAGGCACATGGATCAAGAGTGGGATTTGTCCATCCATATGACAGATAGATATACTCTGGGCCCTCTCGGTGGAATGTCATCCAATTGGCTTGCAAGCATGTGACTGGCTCACAAGGGATCACAAATCACGGGAACGAGAAAAGAGTACTTCTCGGTAACGAGGTTGAACTAGGTATGCAGAGATACCGACGATCAAAACCTCGGATAAGTAAACTATCGCGAGACAAAGGGAAATTGCTATCATATGTAAGTGGTTCATTTGATCGCAAAGTAATCGTAGAAATATGTGGGAGCCATATGAATTTCCAGATTCCTCTATTGGTTATTGATCGGAGAAGTGTCTCGGTCATGTCCGCATAATTCATGAACCGTAGGGAGACACACTTAAGGATTCGATGTTGTTTAGTAGATATGGAATGTTAGTAGGGATACCGAATGTTGTTCAGAGTCTCGGATGGGATCCGGGATATCACAAGGAGATCCGGAATGGTCCGGAGAATAAGATTCATATAAGGAAAGTCCGATTCCAGAGTTCGGGAAAGATTCCGATGTTTTCATCGGAGAGGTTCTAGAAGGGTCTAGAAGGTTCACCGGACCGAAAGGGGAATGGACCATGAATGTGTCATGGATAAGTGGAATGATTGGTTCATATTCTAGGTCACTTGGTTTGGGCATTTGCAAGAGAGAATTAAAGCTCTAAATTGAAAGTCAAACGGGAAGTTTGAAAAGTCAAACTGGAACAATGGTTTCCTAGTGGAAGAAGGAAAGAGTCCTTCTCTCAATACAACTTGGGTTTAGGTTTGGATTCAAACCCAACCCTCCCAAGGCTGCCCCCCTCTCATAAATAGAGGGGGAGGGCTGCTCCAAAAGCCAAGCCCTAGCCCTCCCACACCCGCGCCGCCGCCGCCAAGCCATCGCCGCTCGCCGCCGCCACCTTGCTCCTCCGCGCCGCCTCCGGCCCGTCGCCGTCGCCCTAGCCGACGCCGAGACATCCTCCTCCTCCTGGTCTTCTAAACCCTAGATCACCGGGAAACCCTAATCCACCATAACTCGTAACGGCTTAGGCGAATCTCTGCGGGATCTTCCCTCTACTTCCGACACCATGCCGTCGTGCTGCCGGAATCGCAAGGGGAGAACTACAACCTCCGCTGCCTGCTGGAACAAGGGAGAGGAAGGTCTTCATCAAGTACCGAACGTGTGACCGACTGCGGAAGCGCTGCCAGAACGCAGCGCCGGAAGGATCGTCTACGCGATCTTGAGATCGGCAAGTGTACGACTACATCACCTACGAGAATCTGCTCTCGTTAACCGCTTTGGAATCTTCGAGGGTGAGTGCTTCTATCGACTCGTTGCTACAATCTAGTAGATAGATCTTGGCTTGTTTGTGTGTATGAAGTAGAATTTTTTTGTTTTCCATGCTACGAACCCCTACAGTGGTATCAGAGTCGTGTCTATATGTAGATCTGTTGCACGAGTAGAACACAATGGTCATTGTGGGCGGTGGTGCTTTTATTATTAATTGCTTTTTGTGTACTTTGCATCTTGCGGTATGATGGGATGAAGCGGCCCGGGCTAACCTTACATGACATCGTTCATGAGACTTGCTCCACGCTCAACATGCAACTTGTATTGCATAAGTAGCTTTGTGGGTGTCTATCTCTCCCATCATAGTATAGATTCAATTTACAATGGGCACTTGATACTTCAGACATCAACGTTGTGGTTCTTGTTCGTAAGTTAGAACGATACTTATTGAAAGACCCAAACCACGTAAAATATGCAAAGAAAATTAGAGGCGTCTAACTTTGTTTTGCAGGGTTGTGGTGTGATATGATATGGCCATGATTGTGATTATATATGATGTATGCAATGTTCCTTATTGTAAGTCGGCAACCGGCAGGATCCGTATGGTTGTCTTTTAATTCCGTTAAGACCTGCGTGTCTATTCAAAGTAGTTGTAATAGTTGATGTTGGTGGACGACAACCATGAAGCGGCGCCATTGACCTTGACGCCACACCGGTGATGATGGAGATCATGATTCGTTCTTGAAGATGGAGATCAGAAGCACATGAAGAAAGGCCATATCATATCACATATTATGAATTGCATGTGATGTTAATCCTTTTATGCATCTTGTATTGCTTAGTTCGCGATGGTAGCATTATAAGATGATCCCTCAAGCACAAAAATTTCAAGTTATAAAGTGTTCATCCTTAGTAAGAACCGTTGCTAAAGCTCATTGTTACGAAGCACCACGTGATGATCGGGCGTGTTAGATTCTGCGAGTGTATACAACGTGAGCAAGCCAGATTTGCTCATGCGGAAGCTAAGGTTTGATCCTGACGAGCCTAGCATGTACCGACATGGTCTCGGAACATGGATCACCAAAAGGTAAAGCATGAGTCATATAGTAGATATGATGAACATGTTGATTGTTCGCCATTGAAGCTACATCAACTCTCATGATGATCGGTTTTAATGTGGTGGATTTGGTTCGTGTGATCACGAAAGCAATGTGAGGGATATTGTTTTGAGTGGGAGTTCACCTAGATTAATTTAACTATTAATTAGAACTCAATTTGTCATAAACTTAGTCTAAACTATTGCAAATATGTTGTAGATCAATGGCGGCCCCTACCATCAATTTTAATGCGTTCCTAGAGAAAGAAAAGTTGAAAAACAATGGAAACAACTTCGCGGATTGGTTCCGCAATTTGAGGATTGTCCTCAATGCTGGTAATTTGACCTATGTGCTGGATGCACCGCTGGGTGACCCGCCTGCAGCTGATGCTACCGATGAGGTAAAGAATGTTTTCCTCGCTCGGAAGAATCAGTACTCCACAGTTCAGTGTGCTATCTTGTATGGTTTGGAATCGGAGCTTCAGAATAGGTTTGAGAACCATGACCCACATGATATTGTCCGTGAACTCAAAATGATATTTGAGGCTCACACGGTAGTTGAGAGTTATGAGACTTCTGAAAAGTTCTTTAACTGCAAGATGGAAGAGGGCAGCTCCATCAGTGAGCACGTGCTTAAGATGTCTGGGCACGCAAGCAAGCTTCAAAGCTTAGGTATAGTGATTCCTAATGATTTGGGGATTCACAGTGTCCTCCAATCACTACCACCAAGTTATAAGAACTGTGTGATGAACTACAATATGCAAAACATGGACAAGTCATTGCCCGAACTCTTCTCCATGTTAAAATCTGCGGAAGTGGAGATCAAGAAAGAGCACCAAGTGTTGATGGTCAATAAGACCACCAAATTCAAGAAGCAAGGTAAGTCTAAGAAAAAGGGAAACCTCAAGAAGGGCGGTAAGAAAGTTACCGCGTCGGCGAAGAAGACCAAGGCTGGGCCTAAGTCTGATACTGATTGCTTTTACTGTAAGGGAGAAGGTCACTGGAAGCGGAATTGCCCTAAGTACTTGACGGATTTGAAGAAAGGAAACATCAGGAAGAAAGGTATATCCGATATACATGTTATTGATGTGTATCTCACTAGCACTCGTAGTAGTGCATGGGTATTTGATACTAGTTCGGTTGCTCATATTTGTAATTCGAAACAGGTGCTGCAGAATAGATGGAAGCTAGCGAAGAACGAGGTGACGATGCGCGTTGGAAATGGATCAAAGATTGATGTGATCGCGGTCGGCATGCTACCTCTTCATCTACCATCGGGATTAGTTTTATACTTAAATAATTGTTATTTGGTGCCTGCGTTGAGCATGAACATTATATCTGAATCATGTTTATTACGAGACGGTTACTTGTTTAAGTCCGAGAATAATGGTTGTTCTATTTACATGAGTAATATGTTTTATGCACATGCACCTTTGATAAATGTTCTATTCTTATTGAATCTCAATAGTGGAAATACACACATTAATAACATTGAAGCTAAACTTTTGAAATTGAGCGATAACTCGAACTACATATGGCACTGTCGTCTTGGTCATATTGGAGTGAAGCGCATGAAGAAACTCCATTCAGGTGGACTTCTTGAGTCACTTGATTTCGAATCACTTGAAAGATGCGAAGCATGTCTGATGGGTAAAATGACTAAGACTCCATTTTCTGGTATGATGGAGCGAGCTACGTACTAATTGGAAATCATACATACCGATGTGTGTGGCCGAATGAGCGTAGCATCGCGCGGTGGTTATCGTTATATTATTACCTTCACGGATGATTTGAGTAGATATGGGTATATCTATTTCATGAAACATAAGTCCGAAACTTTCGAGAAGTTTAAGGAATTTCAAAGTGAGGTAGAGAATCAACGTAACAAGAAGATTAAATTTTTATGATCTGATCGTGGAGGTGAATATCTAAGTTATGAGTTTGGCGAGATTTGAAGAAATACGAAATACTTTCACAATTGACACCGCCGGGAACACCACAACGTAATGGTGTGTCCGAACGTCGTAATTGAACTCTCTTAGATATGGTTCGTTCTATGATGTCACTTACAGATTTACCGCTATCATTTTGGGGTTATGCATTAGAAACAGCCGCATTCACTTTAAATAGGGCACCATCTAAATCCGTTGAAACGACACCGTATGAATTATGGTTTAGGAAGAAACCTAAATTGTCGTTCCTTAAAGTTTGGGGTTGCAAAGCTTATGTAAAGAAGTTACAGCCCGAAAAGCTTGAACCCAAAGCGGAAAAATGCGTCTTCATAGGATACCGGAAAATATTGGGTATACCTTATATCATATATCCGAGGACAAAATATTTGTTGCCAAGAATGGATCCTTTCTAGAGAAGGAGTTTCTCTCGAAAGAAGTGACTGGAAGGAAAGTAGAACTCGACGAGGTTGTTGAACCTTCTCTCGAACTTGCGAGTAGCGCAGCACCGGAAGTAGTTCATGTGGCGCCTACACCAATGAGAGAGGAACCTAATGATGATGATCATGAAACTTCGGTTGAAGTTACTACGGAACCTCGCAGGTCAACAAGAACTCGTACCACTTGTAATTGGTATGATCCCGTTATGAGTGTCGTGTTGGTGGACAACACCTATGACCCTGCGACATATGAGGAAGTGATGATGAGCCCAGATTCCAATAAATGGCAAGAATCCATGAAATCCGAGATTGGATCCATGTAGGAAAACCAAGTATGGACTTTCGTGGACTTACCGGATGGCCGGAAGGCTGTCGAGAACAAATGGATTTTCAAGAAGAAAACATATGCTGATGGTAATGTTACTATCTATAAAGCTCGACTTGTCGCAAAAGTGTTTCGACAAATTCAAGGAGTTGACTACGATGAGACTTTCTCACTAGTAGCGAAGCTAAAGTCTGTGAGGATTATGTTAGCAATTGCTGCATATTATGATTATGAGATTTGGCAGATGGATGTCAAAACGGCGTTCCTCAATGGAGACATTGATGAAGAGTTGTATATGATCCAACCCAAAGGTTTTGTCGATCCTAAAGATGCTAACAAGGTATGCAAACTTCAACGGTCCATATTTGGATTGACGCAAGCATCCCGAAGTTGGAATCAACGTTTTGATAAGGTAATCAAAAGCTTTGGTTTTATACAAACTTATGGAGAAGCTTGTATTTACAAGAGAGTGAGTGGGAGCTCCGTAGCATTCTTAATACTATATGTAGATGACATATTGTTGATTGGGAATGATGTAGACCTTCTTAATAGTGTCAAGGATTATTTGAATAATAGTTTTTCAATGAAAAATCTTGTCGAAGCAGCTTACATATTAGGCATAAAGATTTATAGAGATAGATCGAGATGCCTAATATCATTGTCACAGAGTACATATTTGGACAAAGTTCTAAAGAGGTTTGGAATGGAAGATAGCAAGAAAGGGTTCTTGCCCATGTTGCCCAATACGACCTTGAGTAAAACTCAAATTCCTGCAACGGCAGAAGATAGAGAAAGGATGAGTAAGACTCCCTATGCCTCAGCCATAGGATCTCTTATGTATGCCATGCTATGTACTAGACCCGACATTGCATATGTTGTTAGTTTGACTAGCAGACATCAAAGAGATCCAGGAGTGGATCATTGGACAGCGGTCAAAAACATCCTTAAGTACTTGAGAAGAACTAAGGATATGGTTCTTTCTTATGGAGGTGATGAACAACTCGTTGTTAATGGTTACACCGATGCTAGTTGTAAGACCGATCCGAATGATTCTAAATCTCAATCTGGATACGTATTTACTTTGAATGGTGTAGCAGTTAGCTGGAGGAGTGCAAAGCAAAGCGTTGTGGTGAGATCTTCAACTGAATCGGAATACATAGCTGCTTCGGAGGCTTCACAAGAGACGATATGGATGAAGGAGTTCATTGCAGAGCTCGGTGTGGTTCCAAGTGCGCTGGACCCAATGTCTATCTACTATGATAACATGGATGCCATAGCCAATGCGCCAGAACCAAGGTCACACAAGAAGCTGAAGCACATCAAGCTACGTTTTCACGCTATTCGAGAGCATGTCCAAGATGGTGAAATAAAGATTTGCAAAGTACACACAGATCTGAATGTGGCGGATCCGTTGACTAAACCTCTCCCGAGGGCAAAACATGACCAGCACCAAACCGCCATGGGTGTTCGGTATATTACCATGTAATCTAGATTAGTTGACTCTAGTGCAAGTGGGATACTGTTGAAGATATGCCCTAGAGGCAATAATAAAAGTGGTTATTATTATATCTTTGTGTTTATGATAAATGTTTACATTCATGCTATAATAGTATTAAACCGGAAACATTAATACTTGTGTGATTTGTAAACTAAATTAGAGTCCCTAGTAAAACCTCTTTGTAATACTAGCTTGTTGGTTAATAGATGGTCATGATTTCCCAATCATGAACATTGAGATGTTGTTAACAACAATATCATATCATTAGGAGAATGGTATGATGGGCATACTCCTATAGATAAGCGTAGCATTAAGATCAAGTCATTTCAATAGTTCATTTTCTATAAGCTTTTCTGATACATAGTAACCTAATTCCTTCGACCATGAGATCATGCTAATCACCATCACCGGAAGGATGCTTTGATGACATCAAACACCACACCGTAACTGGGTGGCTATAAAGGTGGCATTGAGTGTTCGGAAAGTATGTGTTGAGGCACATGGATCAAGAGTGGGATTTTTCCATCCATATGACGGATAGATATACTCTGGGCCCTCTCGGTGGAATGTCATCCAATTGGCTTGCAAGCATCTGACTGGCTCACAAGGGATCACATATCACGGGAACGAGAAAAGAGTACTTATCGGTAACGAGGTTGAACTAGGTATGCAGAGATACCGACGATCAAAACCTCGGATAAGTAAACTATCGCGAGACAAAGGGAAATTGGTATCGTATGTAAGTGGTTAATTCGATCGCAAAGTAATAGAAGAAATATGTGGGAGCCATATGAATTTCCAGATTCCTCTATTGGTTATTGATCGGAGAAGTGTCTCGGTCATGTCCACGTAATTCACGAACCGTAGGGAGACACACTTAAGGATTCGATGTTGTTTAGTAGATATGGAATGTTAGTAGTGATACCGAATGTTGTTCGGAGTCTCGGATGGGATCCGGGATATCAAAAGGATATCCGGAATGGTCCGGAGAAGAAGATTCATATAGGGTAAGTCCGATTCCGGAGTTCGGGAAAGATTCTGATGTTTTCATCGGAGAGGTTCTAGAAGGGTCTAGAAGGTTCACCGGACCTAAAGGGGAATGGACCATGAATGTGTCATGGATAAGTGGAATGATTGGATCATATCCTAGGTCACTTGGTTTGGGCATTTGCAAGAGAGAATTAAAGCTCTAAATTGAAAGTCAAACGGGAAGTTTGAAAAGTCAAACTGGGACAATGGTTTCCTAGTGGAAGAAGGAAAGAGTCCTTCTCTCGATCCAACTTGGGTTTGGGTTTGGATTCAAACCCACCCCTCCCAAGACTGCCCCCTCTCATAAATAGAGGGGGAGGGCTGCCCCAAAAGCCAAGCCCTAGCCCTCTCACACCCGCGCCGCCGCCGCCTTGCGCCGTCACGCCGCCTCCGGCCCGTCGCCGTCGCCCTAGACGCCGCCGACACCTCCTCCTCCTCCCGGTCTTCTAAACCATAGATCACTGGGAAACCCTAGGTCCACCATAACTCGCACCGGCTTAGGCGAAGCCCTGCGGGATCTTCCCTCTACTTCCGACACCACGCCGTCGTGCTGCCGGAATCACAAGGGGAGAACTACAACCTCCGCTGCCTGCTGGAACAAGGGAGAGGAATGTCTTCATCGAGTACCGAACGTGTGACCGACTGCGGAAGCGCTGCCGGAACGTAGTGCCGGAAGGATCGTCTACGCGATCTTGAGATCGGCAAGTGTACGGCTACATCACCCATGAGAATCTGCTCTCGTTAACCGCTTTGGAATCTTCGAGGGTGAGTGCTTCTATCGACTCGTTGCTACAATCTAGTAGATAGATCTTGGCTTATTTGTGTGCATGCGGTAGAAATTTTTTGTTTTCCATGCTACGAACCCCTACACTACGTCGATATGAACCGACGCCATTATCGTCTGGATCAACATTAGTCTGTTCCCCCACAAGAACTAGTGCCAACTCATCTGGATTCCGCGAAGTGCTTATGTTGCTCTTCAAAAATTTATGAAAAGATCCTCTCTGCGATTCTATTAATTTATTTCCTCGGTGTCTCCTTTTTGTTTTCTAAGCACCGATATTCGGGCGCCATAATCAATTAACCTCATACGCTACAAACAAGAACAACAATTAGTTACTAATTAGAATTATGAACTAAGAATTAGGGCGAGTGTAACCTGCAGAGGAATGAGCTAGGCATGGGCGAAGAGAGAACCAGCAGACAGACCGAGGCGGTTGATCTTCGTCTCGTTGATGGACATCGCAGAATCGCGTCTGGCGGTGGTGGTCGATCGTCGACGCAAAGAGCAAAGGACTGAAGAACGATTTGATACAGGGAGGCATGGAGTCAGGGACTAGGGGAAGCGTCAAAGCAATGATAGGCTCGCAACGGGAGACTTCAGACCCGCGAGTCGAGAAACGAGTAGTAACCAACGATGGGAGTCCTAGGACCTGACGACCTTTCCTGCCTGGGAAGTGGGAATCAAGAAAGCAACGGAGCGGTGTTGATCAATGCCTGGGAGTCGAGGCGTTCGGCATCGACAACCCAATATAAAAAAAAACTTTTTTAGATGTATACTAGAACTATATTTTTTGGGGTCCCTATTTTTTTAGGTCCGAGGGCGGCTGCCCCGCTGGTCCCCCTCGGGGCCGGCCCTGAGTTTGACACCAACCATGTGTAATACTACTCCTTTTCTTGTTAACCAGAGGGTCGGTTTGACATGCATCCTTTTAGAGAGAAAAGGGATCCTTCTTCACAACCTATGGTCACGCGTCGCGTCAGTCACACACTCGCGAGGCGAGCCCGGCCGGAGTGTGGCTGATGTGCGGCGAGCTGGGGACCAGTGGAATCTAACATAGAATCACTCGCCGACGCCGCCGTATAGTATGGCTTGTCCGAACCCCGAGCGAGCGCAGATCTCCAGACCGCCCGGCCACACCTGGCCACATGCATGCGTGCACGGCTAAAACCTCGGCCAGAACCGGAGAAACCTAGGTCAGGTCATCCGTGCAATAATCAGCGAAGAATCAAACTCTCGATCGAGTTACCCACCCAGCATCCCAGTTCTCGCGTACTCCTATATAAATACCACGGACCACACGGCCGGTACGGTACGGCCTCCAAACACCCCGGAATCTACTACTAACTCATAATCCTATTTTCTTCCTTGCCAGATACTAGTAGTAAGCTACTAGTAGTACGACCTACGATCGTCTTAGCGTATTCAGACCCCCATTGTTATTAATGGAGGTGTTAGCTCGTCGGCTGCCGTCGCGTCGGCTCGCGGCCGCACTGGTCTTCGTCTTCCTCATATCGTTCCCGCATCCCATGGAGGCCCGCCGCCGCGCCATACACGATACGTCGTTTCTCGCTCGGCTTGGTGGATGCAGCATCAAGATTATTACACTTGTCCATTCCCTGCTAATGAGGTTCCTAACTGAGGTTCCGGCCGCTTGCATATGTGCATGTGCATGCCGCATGCGCACGTGTGTATACCTAAGTGCAGGAGATGATGATGGAACATCTCTTGTGACGAGTTCAGTCGGCACCACCAGGCGTGAGCTGCGGGACGACGGCGGCGGCGGAAGGAGGCTCCTGCAGCGGTCAGCGCCGCCGCCTCCGGCTCCGGTGTTCAGGCCTCCGATAGGCCCTGCTCTCACGTACAGCCCCCCGCCGCCGGCCATGTGACGTAGAAGCTCTGGGCTGGGCCTGGTGTTCCACTTCCCGATTTATCAGTGTGCTGCGGAGGGCTTATCCAGCTAGAATATGCACGTCTCAATATAATTTCTCTCAAAACAATGTATGCCGCAATAAAATAATATTCGTGGCACTGTACGCCCTAATGTATTTTTTTTGATGTTTCAAACTTTCCGGCTACTTTGCTGTGCAAATGTGGAAGACCCAACACGTCACATTCGGACCATTTTTTGGATGAAAATATATTTTTTCTAGGATACATCCTGAAAGACTCACCGAATACATAGAGGAGAGAAGGCCGACAGGGGAAATATACAATGCCAAAATGCTACCACTCCACACCCCCAACACGACACAACTCACAAGATACAACGCCAAACGGCTTACAAAACGCCCTCCACAACAACCCGACGGTAGAGACCTTGCCTCGCCAAGTCCCCTACCAAAGGTGAGGAGACGAGACACAAAGCAACCGAACCACGTCTCGATCAAAGCGAGACTCCAAGGCCATATGGATCAACGTATCTCCCCCTCATATGCCTAGAAGAGATCGGAAAGAAGTCAGTAGGATCCAGCCAGACTTGAGGAAGACGTCAACCAAGTGGCGTCCACATGATGTACATTGCAACCCCTGATGCTCGTGCCCTGAGAAGCACCCATCACCGGCAACACCCAACCACCCCATAAACCACAAATCGGGCCCTTCTTGTCCAGCCTCAACGACACCTTCAAGAAGATCACGACACCGCGGCGCCGCCGCCGTCTAGTCTGGTGACCCGAACCAAGGGTTACCCCCAGCACACGAGAAGAAGAAGACATGATACATGCCATGACCACACCTCAAGGAGGTAACAACACCTGTTGGTGTCGTTGCGGCCAGCATCAGCTCTAGCCGAGCAGGGCTCTCACCTGGCCAGAGATCGTGTCACCGAATCCTGCCCAAAGGGCGGCGTGCAGTAGGTGGGCGGGTACGCAAGACGCCGGCTTGAGACACCACAACAGTAAGGAGAGAAGGACCGCTATCATCATCGTCGAAACATGTTGCTCCCGGGACTAAGAGCTAATCTATGGTTTGGCCCTTGCAGCCGCCTTCATCTACCCTATCTTTTTTTAGAGGCAATCGTTGGGAAGGGGTGGCTAGGTACCTCGGAACTGCGCTCAAGCCGTTGTAAGTTCCTTGTCGGGGATATGACCCCAGGTACCCCAGAGTTGGGCTATAAAGTGATCCCTGTGGAGTAATGATTGTATCTATAAAATAATATGAAGAAATAAGGAATGAATATCAAAGAATGTTCAGCATAAAGTCATTAACTTAAAAGAAAACAGAACAAGAGCCTGCATGGGCCGAATAGAGGTAATCTTGGCCCAGCTCACCCTGCCGAGGCCGAATTATTAAAGGAAATAACCTAGCCGGGCCGAATTAGCCCCGCTCGGCCCAACTTCCGAGCTCCCTCACCGGGCAACTGGCTGGGTGGGCCAAATCTGACTTAAATCGGCCCACCAGGGATCGTCGCCACCTGCTCACCACACCAGGAACTCCCGCCGAATCAGCACTGAGCCCCTGCCAAACTCGCCAGGAACTCCCGCCTCGTCGAACTCCCGCCAGCGTTGCCAAGATCTCCACCCCGAAAAATCCAGTCGCCCGCGTCGCCTAGCTCGGCCCACCGCGGGCTTCATCTTTACTCCGCGTCGCCCAACTCCCCCGGGTGGGCCGAGGTAGGCACAGCTCGGCCCACCGCGGGTTTTGTCCCTGCTCGGCGTCACACAGCACACCCGGGTGGGCTGAGGTGGACACAGTCCGGCCCACCACGGGACTATGCCCCAAGCTCGCCCAGGCAGCATCAGGTCCGTCCGGCTGGGCCGAATCTCAACAGGACCACAACGTGCTTCCTCAGATTGGATCGACTGGGCCGCAGGATGACTCGGCTAGGCCGTTTGGTGACTCGGCTGGGCCGTGCTTTCCCGAGGCCGGGTCGACTCCAGGCTAGGCCGAATCTCCAGTTGTTCTAGGGCGTTTGGGCCGAGATATAATGATCCAAATGTAGGGTTTCGTAGCATGGAAATAAAAAATTTTCTATCGCATACAAACAAACAAGCCAAGATCTATCTACTAGATTATAGCAACGAGTCGATGGAATAACTCACCCTCAAAGATTCCAAAGTGTTTAACGAGAGCGGATTCTCGTGGGTGATGTAGTCGTACTCTTCCCGATCTCAAGATCGCGTAGACGATCCTTCCGGCGCTGCGTTCCGGCAGCGCTCCCGCAGTCGGTCACACGTTCGGTACTCGACGAAGACCTTCCTCTCCCTTGTTCCAGCAGGCAGCGGAGGTTGTAGCACTCTCCTCGCGATTCCGGCAGCACAACGGTGTGGTACCGGAAGTAGAGGGGAGATCTCGCAGGGCTTCGCCTTAAGCCAGAGCGAGTATGGTGGAGTATGAGAGAGTCCCTCGACGATCTAGGGTTTAGACACGCCGAGGAGGGGACTAGGCCGACGGCTAGGGTTGCTAGGCGGCGGCGGCGGTTTGCCCTTGGGCGGCGGCAGCAGCAGGTGGTGGCACCGGCGGCTTAGGGTTTGGAGGTAGGGAACTTGTGTGTCTAGGAGGGGAGCCCTGCCCCTCCTTTTATAGGTGGAGGGGGTCGGCCAAGGGGAGGGGAGTCCCTCCCCAACTCGGCTTGGACGTGGGCCGGCGGTGGAGGGGAGGAACTCCTCCCCAACTCGGTTTCCACCTCCCTCTCCACTTCCCAAAAATAGTCGTTTGACTTTCAAATTGGCGTTTGACTTTTCAAACAAGGATTTGATTAAATCCTCTATTTTGTTCAGCGATGACACTTAGTACATGATGTAATCATACCAACTTGATATAACACATTCATGTACCCTTCCCCTCCGGAATGCCGGACATTCCGGAACCTTCTAGAACATTCCCGATGAAAACACCGGAACCATTCTCCAACTCCGAAACAAGACTTTCCTTATATGAATCTTATTCTCCGGAACATTCCGGATCTCCTCGTGATATCCCGAATCCCATACGAGACTCCGAACAACATTCGGTCTCTTTCTCATCATTCCATAACTACTCAAACAACATCGAATCCTTAAGTGTGTCTCCCTACGGTTCGTGAATTATGCGGACATGTTCGAGACACTTCTCCGAACAATAACCAATAGAGGAATCTGGAAATTCATATGGCTCCCACATATTTATACGATTACTTTGCGATCGAATGAACCACTTACATACGATACCAATTTCCCTTTGTCTCACGATAGTTTACTTATCCGAGGTTATGATCGTCGGTATCTCTGCATACCTAGTTCAACCTCGTTACCGATAAGTACTCTTTTCTCGTCACCGTGATATGTGATCCCTTGTGAGCCAGTCACATGCTTGCAAGCCAATTGGATGACATTCCACCGAGAGGGCCCAGAGTATATCTATCCGTCATATGGATGGACAAATCCCACTCTTGATCCATGTGCCTCAACACATACTTTCCGAACACTCAATGCCACCTTTATAGCCACCCAGTTACGGTGTGGTGTTTGATGTCATCAAAGAATCCATCCGGTAAAGGTGATATGTATGATCTCATGGTCGAAGGAATTAGGTTACTATGTATCAGAAAGCATATAACAATTGAACTATTAAAATGACTTGATCTTTATGCTACGCTTATCTATAGGAGTATGTCCACCATATCATTCTCCTAACGATATGATCTTGTTGTTAATAACATCTCAATGTTCATGATAGGGAAACCACAATCATCTATTAACCAACAAGCTAGTATTATAAAGAGGCTTTACTAGGGACTCTTATTTTAGTTTACAAATCACACAAGTATTAATGTTTCCTTGTTAATACTATTATAGCATGAATGTAAACGTTTATCATAAACACAAAGATATAATAATAACTACATTTATTATTGCCTCTAGGGCATATATCCAACACCAAACACCCCCATATCCATCTCTAGATGTCTCCGCGATATCTACAATGACACACCAACGAATCAAGACAACCTCAACAAGAATCGTGCCAGTCTTGGGACGCCCATGGCTCAGACTGACACATGCGATAAGGAATATGCCTATGGCATCCAAGAATATGCTAAGGAATATGCCTTGGCATCTCCAAAGATGCCAAGGCATATGCTGAGCATCAAAGAAGATACCAGGAATATGCTTTTTAGATGCCAATCGTGGGGAACAAGTCTTGTCCCCTGGGCTCCCCTTTATAAGGAGCACCAGGGGGATCGTTCACAGGGAGGCCCCGAAGGGCTCCTCCCCTCTCAGCGCAATAGGAGCTCTCCTTCTTCTTCTTCCTCCACTCTCACAGAGAGATCTAGATAGAGGCATAGGAGATACAACTCGAGGAGCATGATTGTAGCCACAAGTATGGCAAGATTATAAGAGATTAGATGTAGAGGAAGAAGTGTAATCTCCACATGAGAGCCTCAATCCTAGATACATTGTATTTCTCTTTGTTCATACGAGTGCGGTCTTCACTGCATCATCCCTCCCCGAATTCCTCCACGTCCATCGGCCCCAACTTTAGCCTACCCATGGCATATGCCGTGATACCACCACGACATTTGGCGCCCACCGTGGGGCCTTTTAGTGGCGTTGGTTGGGTTTCCATCTGGACGGGAGCATCTGCATCAACCTCTTCTTCATAGAGCTCCTGCAACTCATTCAAGCGAACAGAGAACAGAGAGGTAAGCGGAGGTGTCTCCAAGTCTGACTCAGCAAAGCAGGTAAGACTCAACAGGAATGACTCAAACTCTTCTCCAAGCATACTGTAAGTACCAGATAACTCAGCCACCAGCATTCGATCCTACACCCCGGGGAGAAAATAACTCAACCCGGGGACTAGCCAGCGTATCCATAGAATCACCTTTAGATGGAGAGAAACTTATATTGGTTTGGGTATGTATTTGACTATCTTATTGATAATTCGGATTTTGAGCCAGCTTATTGATGATTCAGATAGAATTTGAGTCAGTTTATTTATGCTTTGGATTAACCTTTAACTCAGCTCACCAGCCAGCTTATTGATGATTCGGATAGAATTTGAGTCAGTTTATTTATACTTTGGATTAACTTTTAACTCAGCTCACGGGCTTATTGATGATTCAGGTAGAATTTGAGTCAATTTATTTATGCTTTGGATCAACCTTTAACTCAGCTCACCAGCCAGCTTATTGATGATTCGGATATAATTTGAGTCAGTTTATTTATGCTTTGGATTAACCTTTAACTCAAATTAGTAGCTTATATCTAATTAGTACTAACACTTGATTCAGCTTTCCAGGATATATTATAATTCGGATTTGTATTCTGACTCGGCGTACTAGCTTATCTCTGATTCGGACTAAAAGTTTGATTCAGCTCGCCAGATTGCCAGGTTATGTTATGACTCGGATTGATATTTCACTATCTTGCCAGGTTATCTCGTATCTTGGATGACTATTTGCCAGCTTATCATATCTCGAATCTATATCTCATATCAATATCTCGAATCAGATCTCTCAGCGATTAGCCCTATTATCATATACCAAAACTTAATCTCGGATCTATAACTCGGATTTTGAGCCAGATAACTCAGATTTGAGACATAAGTCAAATATGAGTAAAATAACTCGGATTTGGAATCAGATGACTCGGATTTGAGTCATATAACTCGGATTTTGAGCTAGATAACTCAGATTCGAGACATAAGTCAAATATGAGTAAAATAACTCGTATTTGGAATCAGATGACTCGGATTTGAGTCATATAAATCGGATTTTGACCCAGATAACTCAGATTCGAGACATAAGTCAAATATGAGTAAAATAACCTGGATTTGGAATCAGATGACTCGGATTTGAGTCATATAAATCGGATTTTGATCCAGATAACTCAGATTCGAGACATAAGTCAAATATGAGTAAAATAACTCGGATTTAGAATCAGATGACTCGGTTTTGAGTCATATAACTCGGATTTTGAGACAGATAACTCAGATTCGAGACATAATATGAGTAAAATAACTCGGATTTGGAATCAGATGACTCGAATTTGAGTCATATAACTCGGATTTTGAGCCAGATAACTCAGATTCGAGACATAAGTCAAATATGAGTAAAATAACTCGGATTTGGAATCAGATGACTCGGATTTGAGTCATATAACTCGGATTTTGAGCCAGATAACTCAGATTCGAGACATAAGTCAAATATGAGTAAAATAACTCGGATTTGGAATCAGATAACTCGGATTTGAGTCATATAACTCGGATTTTGAGCCAGATGACTCAGACTTAAGACATAAGTAAAATATGAGTAAAATAACTCAGATTTGGAAACAGATGACTCAGATTTGAGTCATATACCTCGGATTTGAGTCAGATGACTCAGACTTAAGACGTAAGTCAATTTTGAGTAAAATAACTCGGATTTGGAAACAGATGACTCGGATTAAAACTTATCCAAAGACGTTAAAAGACTAGAGCCAAGAATGGCCAGAAGTCATAACTTACCCAAAGGGGTTAAAAGAGCAGTGCCCAAGAAGGCCAGGACTCAAAACTTACCCAAAGGGGTTAAATGAGCAGTTCCCAAGAAGGCCAGAACTCAAAACTTACCCAAACGGGTTAAAAGAGCAGTGCCCAAGAAGGCCAGGACTCAAAACTTACCCAAAGGGGTGAAAAGAGCAGTGTCCAAGAAGGCCAGAACTCAAAACTTACCCGAAAGGGTTAAAAGAGCAGTGCCCAAGAAGGCCAGAAGTTAAAACTTACCCAAAGGGGTTAAAAGAGCAGTGCCCAAGAAGGCCAAGACCCAATACTTACCCAAAGGGGTTATAAGATCAGAGCCAAAGAAGGCCAGAAGTCAAAACTTTCCCACAAAGGTTATAAGAACAGTGCTGAGAATGGCCAGAAGTCATAACTTACCCAAAGGGGTTATAAGACCAGAGCCAAAGAAGGCTAGAAGTCATAAACTTACCCTAAGGGGTTAAAATACCAGTGCCCATGAAGTCCGGATGTCACAAAGTTACATAAAAGGTTCGTGTAACCAAGAAAAATATGACAGCGAAATTATACCTCGGAGAACACCTCTGGGAGTAGCTTATGAAGACTATGAGCGACTATGCAAGTCCCCCATAGCCTCGGGGAATAATGTCGGGGATATGACCCCTGGTACCACATAGTTGGGCTATAAAGTGATCCTTGTGGAGTAATGGTTGTATCTATAAAAGAATATGAAGAAATAAGGAATGAATATCAAAGAATGTTCATCATAAAGTCATTAAATTAAAAGAAAACAGAACAAAAGCCTGCATGGGCCGAATAGAGTTAATCTCGGCCCAGCTCACCCTGCTCGAGGCCGAATTATTAAAGGAAATAACCTACCCTGGCCGAATTAGCCCCGCTCGGCCCAACTTCCGAGCTCCCTCACAGGGCAACAGGCTGGGTGGGCCGAATCTGACTTAACTCATCCCACCAGGGATCGTCGCCACCTGCTCACCCCGCCAGGAACTCCCGCTGAATCAGCACCGAGCCCCGCCAAACTCGCCAGGAACTCCCGCCTCGTCGAACTCCTGCCAACGTCGCCAAGATCTCCACCCCGATGAATCCAGTCACCCGCGTCGCCCAGCTCGGCCCACTGCGGGCTTCATCTTTACTCCGCGTCGCCCAACTCCCCCGGGTGGGCCGAGGAAGGCACAGCTCGGCCCTCCGAGGGTTTTGTCCCTTCTCGGCATCACACAACACACCCGGGTGGGCCGAGGTGGACACAGTCCGGCCCACCACGGGACCAGGGCGGAGCTGGAAACTACTCAAGTCTGGTGCTAATACTTGCTTACTGGTGCTAGTTACCTAAAAAATTCTTATTTATAGCCTTGAAATTAAGACATGCTAGCTTCAATGCAGCTCCTAGACAGGTGATATAGCACGTGCAGCACCATGCCTAGCTCCGCCACTCCACGGGACTATGCCCCAAGCTCGCCCAGGTAGCATCAGGTCCGTCCGGCTGGGCCGAATCTCAACAGGACCACAACGTGCTTCCTCGGATTGGCTCGACTGGGCCACGGGATGACTCGGCTGGGCCGTTCGGTGACTCGGTTGGGCCATGCTTTCCCGAGGCCGGGTCAACTCCAGGCTAGGCCGAATCTCCAGCTGTTCTAGGGCGTTTGGGCCGAGATATAATGATCCAAACGCCCCCATATCCATCTCCAGATGTCTCCGCGATATCTACAATGACACACCAACGAATCAAGACAACCTCAATAAGAATCGTGTCAGTCTTGGGACGCCCATGGCTCAGACTGTCACATGCGATAAGGAATATGCCTATGGCATCCAAGAATATGCTAAGAAATATGCCTTGGCATATCCAAAGATGCCAAGACATATGCTGAGCATCAAAGAAGATACCAGGAATATGCTTTTTAGATGCCAATCGTGGGGAACAAGTCTTGTCCCCTGGGCTCCCCTTTATAAGGAGCACCAGGGGGATCGTTCACACGGAGGCCCCGAAGGGCTCCTCCCCTCTCTTCTCAATAGGAGCTCTCCTTCTTCTTCTTCCTCCACTCTCACAGAGAGATCTAGATAGAGGCATAGGAGATACCGCTCGAGGAGCATGATTATAGCCACAAGTATGGCAAGATTATAAGAGATTAGATGTAGAGGAAGAGGTGTAATCTCCACATGAGAGCCTTAATCCTAGATACATTGTATTTCTCTTTGTTCATACGAGTGCGGTCTTCACTTCATCATCCCTCCCCGGATTCCTCCACGTCCATCGGCCCCAACTTTAGCCTACCCATGGCATATGTCGTGATACCACCACGACATTCCTTAAAGTTAGAGTTTGATCAACTGTTTAAGATATGCATAATGGGTATCACCCTGGCGTAGCTCTATTCTGGCCACACACATAATTGGTATCACCACGACATAGCTCTATTTTGGCCATGTGGCCATAATAGAGCTATCCCCAATAGTAGATCCCGGATAATATCTTGTGTTGTCTTGCCTCTTGGTCTTGAATGCTCCGTCTAGGTGATGCCGACAATTCGTCAAGAAAAATCTTGAAGTCCTGCAAGTCTTCTCCTTTAATATGTAAGTCAGAGAATTATCGACTCTTCAACTCCTTCACATTAGTCGGATATGACCTGACTAGGTTTGGAATATTCATACATGACACATCCACTGTATTTGTCAGGAGAATAACGTAGGGTACAACCTACGCTAACTCGAAACTTACAAACGACTAGTGGTTTAATCATTGTGGTTTTCCTGCACGAGAAATTCGAAATGTTAGCCGCAAACACGGGACGTGGAGAAATTACCGCGCACATTCCCCCACACTTTGCCCTCGTCTGTCTCGATAGATTTCCACTTGTACGAATCTTGGCGCCGGTGCTATATATTTTACTGCAGTAGGATTTATTCCCTTTAACTGTCATTCCCCAAGCCTTCAACTTCTTCCTTGCGACGGGCAACTCTTCGAGCTCCTGAGCGTAAAACCCTAGACCTCAATCCCATCCCCAATATTCCTCTCTCCTAATGGCCAGCAGCATCGACCCATCATTGGTGGCATGCCTCGAGGCTCGGAAAGGGCGGCAAAGGAGGTAGCAGTGATGCCGGAGGGGCTAGAGATTCTGGTCTCTACCATGGTGGAATGTTCCACCGGCTGTGACCAAAAAACGTTGGTTCAATACATCATCGAGGAGGAGGAATAAGATGCGGACTCCCACAAGGGAGTGTGGAGAGGCTCCAAGATCATCGCCGCCAAACTGAAGGACCTCCTTTACGAGGGGTATCTCCCATTATCGAAAGGGTTAAACTGGGGCCAGCGAGGTCACTCCTTCTCCTCAAGCCGGGAAAAGGTATACCTCAAATCCCAACTGGTACGCGGCGTTTCCCTCACGATCTCTGACTTCTTTCTTCAAGTGCTGGAGCACTTCCGGGTTCTTCCCCACACCCTTTTCCCCAATAGCTCCTTGTACTTAGCAACTATGTAGCTTTATTCGAAGGATACCTAGGAGTCAAGCCTAGGTTATACATTTTCATTTACTTCTTCACGGTGAAGAGAGAGTCTGGCGTCACCAAGGACGAACTGGCCAACTGCGGGGCAATTAGCTTTAAGATACGTCTAGTCCAGCGATTTACCGACATCGTCGGTCATGAATCTTGCAAGAACTAGCAAGAAACATACTTTTACGGCCCAGCTATCCCTTTGGTCGGCCTTGAAGCTTCATACACAGACTTCATCGATAGTTCTGCTACAGAAGCCACCAGCTGGAGGACCAAAGTTGTTCTCCCATCTGATGACGAAGCCTCCCGCATCATAAGACGGATTGAGTGGCTCGTTGATGGGGGTTTAGCCGGCTTGGTCCTAACCATGTGCTGGTTCACAAGATGGATTCTTCCTCTGCAGCAACGCCCAATATGATGCATGAGTACACTTGGGATAGATAGGATAATCCAATCTGGATTTTCGAAGACAACTTCTCTAGCGACTCCATAAAATTTGGTATGAAGCATATCGTCAAGGTGAAGGATAAAAACGTGGCCGCACCATCACCTATGACATGTGCTAGCTGATGGCCGTCGATATAGCTAACCTATGTTGATGGTATGGCTCACCGTCGGCATATCCTGGCCATCGGCACGCGACATCTGGCGGCGCAACACCTATGCCGACATCAATATCGTTAGATATATATCATAATATACATATTTGTATGATATCTATATTGTATTATAGCTTTTGGTAGTTTTTTTTCTAAAAGTATAATCAAACTTCACATAGTTTGACTTTTAAGAAAATACACCTTAATCACTGGAACGGAGTAAGTACAAGTATGATAGAAATGGGACTTTCTTTTGGTTGACTTTTCAAGAAACAAAAAATAATAATACTGCGGCTGATCGATATGGTCAGGAGTCAGGTCCATAAAAAGATGGATCGCTCGGCGCGTGGCAACTATAAGCTGATCTGTGGACAATTGGAATCTAGCTATAAATTCACTTGGCACATGTATGCCAATGTTTGGAGCCCGAGCTAGCGTGGTTCGCGATACTGGTTTCATGTGCGTAGTTGCTTGCTTGGCAAAACGTAACCTCGGCGCGAGGACAAAGCAATTTGGAGGAACCTCGGTCATGCTATTAACGGAGCATCCCTAGGCACATATGTACTCCCAAATTTTCAAAATATGATACACACAGTGTTCGGTTAATTTAATTGGCTGTTTATTACCTTCTATGTTAATTTAACGCTAATACCTCTATTCCGTGGGCCCCAATTTATGAGATTAAGTTTGAGCAAGTCTACAGAAAATATGCTAATATCGATCTACCATATCAAATGCACTTGTACAAAAATATATTTTATGATAATCTCATAAAACTAATTTGGGGTATATCTTGAGAAGAGAACGGTCAATTTTCATGTATTGCCGAACATATCCCAAAGTAAACTAGGGACATTAGCAGGAAGAATCATACCAGAAGCAGTTCCCCTGCTTCGTCTTTGACTTATTGGCAATTTTCACTTTAGATAATAAGCCATAATAAGTCAACCCAAATGATTCCTTGTCTTGTTCCTTCCGATCATAGACAAATATTAATCAACAAAACTACACAGTTGGCTAGCTGTAAGCTGGGAACCAGTGGAATCTAGCCATAAATCTCTCACCTTATAGTAAAGCACTACAAGTGCTCTGTCCGAAGCCCGATCTAGCGTGGATCTAGAGAACGGTCAGATCCATGCAGGGTGGCGAATCCTCGGCCGCCAGGACAAAACACTATGTAACCTGAGAAACCATCAGCATACGGCATGCCATTAACCTACCGTACGTGCATATACATAAGGTACGGCCTCCGAACCCCTGGGAATACCAATCATCGTCATATAATCCTAGTATCATCTACTACTAGTAGACTAGCACATAAGCTTCGCCCCTACGACCCCCATAGCCTAGGCCATAGCATATTCACACACACCGGCCGACATTGCTAATGGGGACCTTTGCTCCTCGGCGATGTCGTCCGTCGTTTCTGCTCTCTGCAGTCATCGTCTTCCTCCTACTGGTCTCGCACCTGCCGTATCCCCTGGAGGCCCGCGACATACAAGGTACGTTACTGCTCTTAAGCTTGGTGAATGTGCTAATGCTGGCATTCTGCAATCTTGAGTTGCTGATTGACGGTTTAGCGTGCTTCCGTATGTTTGAGCAGGAGTGGGATCAGTGCCGACGGCGGCGAGCCTTGGCAGGGGTGAAGCTAGCCGGCGTGAGCTGAACGTCGGAAGCCGGAGACTGCTGCAGAGATCGGCGCCGCCGCCTCCGACTCCGGGGTCCGGGGGTCCCATTGGGCCTCTCCCATCTATGCCTCGGCCGCCCCCGCCGCCACCGTAACGTTCTACTAGCATGCGGATCTTGCAGCAGATCCAGCTTCGAATCCCTGCCGCCACCGTAGTAGCATCTATCGTAGTATTCTATTCTCTCCGTTTCAAAATATAGGATGTTTTAGGTTTACGAAGCAAATATATCTAGACTTGTTTTAGTATATTTAGATTTATTTGGATTTAAAGTGAATCTATATACTAAAAAGTCTAGATACATTTTCTTTATAAATATAAAACATCTTATATTTTGAAACAGAGCGAGTAGGAGCTAGCTGGGGCCTGGTTCTCCATGTTCTCCCCGGTTAGATTATATTGGTAGGCACGACTGATCCCATCAGAATAAGTACGGATTAATAATGAGTTTGCATAGCCTGTTGAATGCATACGTCACTACAGGAATGGGAAGCTACGCCGACGGCCAGTCGCTACGTCAACGGCCAAACATCGGGGCCGTCGGCGTAGCCATCGTCTAGGCTAACTCTCCCAAGCAGCCGTCGGCGTAGAATTGCCCTCGGCATATCCTATGCTACGCCCACGGCTGCCCTCGGCGTAGGCGTAGCATACGCCGACGGCTGCCCTTGGCGTAGCTATTTTTTATTTTATCTCATTAAACTTTGAAAAATCATAACTAAATCATTCTAATTTGGAAAAATACAAATAATATATCAAAATTTGCAGAAAAATAAGACCTATCTATCTACACTCAAATATTACACATTTATAAATAAAAATTAAGTAAAACATAAGACATTATATATAGTTTAAAACGGGCATAAAAAATTCAAAAATGATCGAAACAATGCGAAACCTTCGCGTGGTGTTATATTATGTGACATAGTTAGAAGGAAAAATATCAAACTTGGTATATTGATTATGTCTCAAAAAAACCTTCACAAAATGACCTATCTCATTCGAGGTTTCTTGGTTTTCGGGTCAAATGACCAATGTTATGACTAGAATCAAGGCATAGTTTGTGATAATGTGCCCATATTGTGCATACACATGCATCATGGGATGGCGAACAATGTTGCAGGAGGAAGTTTTCCTTTTCGTCGCACCAAAAAGCCATTTCCCATTTTCCGAGCACAAAAAACAGACGATTTTGTGAAGCAACCACCAAATGGATAATTCAAACTGGTACCACCACATTTTACAAAAATAATATACCAACTTATATAGACAATGTCCCAACAGGGGAATCCGAAACCTTTCCGTCCACCTCTGATAAAAAAGACAAATTCCTGCCGAATCGGCAGGAAGTGGGTCAGATATGAACTACAGGTACATGATCCGATGCTCATGTTTTTTTACAAAAATCATTTTTAGGTTCACAATATGCTATTTTATTAAAGATCCAATGCAAGTTTAGCGAGGCTCGGCCCCGAGCTAAGAATCTTCATGCCCGCCGTTCGACAAAGTTTGACGATAATTTAAAACGGGCATAAAAAATTCAAAAATGATCGAAACAATGCGAAACCTTCGCGTGGTGTTATATTATGTGACATAGTTAGAAGGAAAAATATCAAACTTGGTATATTGATTATGTCTCAAAAAAATCTTCACAAAATGACCTATCTCATTCGAGGTTTCTTGGCTTTCGGGTCAAATGACCAATGTTATGGCTAGAATCAAGGCATAGTTTGTGATAATGTGCCCATATTGTGCATACACATGCATCATGGGATGGCGAACAATGTTGCAGGAGAAAGTTTTCCTTTTCGTCGCACCAAAAAGCCATTTCCCATTTTCTGAGCACAAAAAACGGACGATTTTGTAAAGCAACCACCAAATGGCTAATTCAAAATGGTACCACCACATTTTACAAAAAATACTATACCACTTTATATATACAATGTCCCAATAGGGGAATCCGAAACCTTTCCGTTCACCTCTGATAAAAAAGACAAATTCCTGCCGAATCGGCAGGAAGTGGGTCAGATATGAACTACAGGTACATGATCCGATGCTCATGTTTTTTTACAAAAATAATTTTTAGGTTCACAATATGCTATTTTATCAAAGATCCAATGCAAGTTTAGCGAGGCTCGGCCCCGAGCTAAGAATCTTCATGCCCGCCGTTCGACAAAGTTTGACGATAATTTAAAACGGGCATAAAAAATTCAAAAACGATCGAAACAATGCGAAACCTTCGCGTGGTGTCATATTATGTGACATAGTTATAAGTAAAAATATTAAACTTGATATATTGATTATGTCTCAAAAAAACCTTCACAAAATGACCTATCTCATTCGAGGTTTCTTGGCTTTCGGGTCAAATGACCAATGTTATGGCTTGAATTAAGGCATAGTTTGTGATAATGTGCCCATATTGTGCATACACATGCATCATGGGATGGCGAACAATGTTGCAGGAGGAAGTTTTTCTTTTCGTCGCACCAAAAAGTCATTTCCCATTTTCCGAGCACAAAAAACAGACGATTTTGTGAAGCAACCACCAAATGGATAATTCAAAATGGTACCACCACATTTTACAAAAATAATATACCAACTTATATAGACAATGTCCCAACAGGGGAATCCGAAACCTTTCCGTCCACCTCTAATAAAAAAGACAAATTCCTGCCGAATCGGTAGGAAGTGGGTCAGATATGAACTACAGGTACATGATCCGATGCTCATGTTTTTTTACAAAAATCATTTTTAGGTTCACAATATGCTATTTTATCAAAGATTCAATGCAAGTTTTCCTTTTCATCGCACCAAAAAGTCATTTTTCATTATCCGAGCGCAAAAAGGGAATTTTCTAAAGCAACCACCAAATAGATAATTCAAAAACGGAGGGTTTGTGATTAGTTGATATGGATATCATATTTGGATTCCTCTCATTTTGTTGATCAATTTAGACATATTATTTGTTAAATTCCGATTTATAGATTTAAAGATATTAATTATTCCATATTAAATAGAAAAATACAAAAAAGTAAAATTATTATATTTTTATTTGAATTCAATAATATTTTTACTTATTCATTAATGTTTATTTAAATAATTGTTTGTAATTTCAAAAAATACAAACATGTGACATGTTGATATAAGGGTTAATAGGATTGGTATCATAGTATTGACAACAATGTATGAATTACTTTGCGGAAACAGATTCTGAAGGAACGAGGAAGTTAAGCGTGCTGGAGCTGGAGTAGTATTAGGATGGGTGACCTTCCGGGAAGTTCGACCAAGACTGCAATTTAATTAAATATTAAGTGTAATTAGAGTTAAAAATGTTCAAAGTGAGAGATTAACGAGTCAAACAGTTCAAAGATTCAAAAATTAAGAAAATAAAATAAAATAAAAAAAATTAATTTTTTTTAAAAAAATATTTTTGCAACCTGTCGACAAGCTATGTCGATGGCCGCTACGCCGACGGCATTTCCCTCGGCGTAGCATACGCCGACGGAATTTTGATACGCCGACGGCCTCTATGTGCTCCGCCGAGGGAGCCCTTTGCCGAGGAGGTTACGCCGAGGGCAGCCGTCGGCGTAGCATACGCCGAGGGCATTTTAGGCTACGCCGACGGCTTTTTGCCCTCGGCGTAGCGCGCGCGTCCTGTAGTGCGTATTGAATATTTGGATCAATAATTCATTTTTGGAATCATTTTTTCTCTTTCAAACGTCCTTGCTAAATATTTTTGAAGGAAACAATCCGATTTTATGGATCAACTAAAACAGACTCCTCTGTTTTATGAATAGGCACAAGGGCTTTTCAAGATTTGTCTTCGACCAAAGATTAGTCCAAGTATATTAGGAGAATAAAATCAATATTATTAGAAATAGTTTTTAATACAAGTCCAATAATAACAATTTTGTACAACGTAATAAAGATATATTCGCCAATTTTTTTAAGAAAAGATTTGTTAAAAACCGTGTGTATTTTTTTCATAGGGATGGAGAGAGTAGTGTACATTAGATCGAATCCAACTTACAGATAGACAAACACCAAAAGAACCATGGCACAACAAACAAGGTCCTTTGAATTCATGATCTCTGGAGTCACCTTTTTTGGATATGGGTTTCCACCACGAATCAGTTAAAAAAATATATCAGAAAAATAAACCTGCAAAAGCTAGACTAACCTGTAAGATTTTAAAAATCCGCTTGAGACCCCCATCAGCAATATGTGAAAACCTAATACTACTGAACGTATTGTGACTATGGCCACGAACATTGAATAGCCGGTCACTGAAACCTCTCATTCTTCGTACATTTCCAATGAAGAAGATGTTGGGAACACACAAGATTGCAACAAGAGAACCCATGAGCTATACTAACTTCATATCGTCATTGTTGCGATCACCCTGAAGAAGGGCCGAAGGCTAGTCATAGTGGAAGTAACTTGAGTAGTAACATAGTCCTACACGTATTGCCAACTAAGCATTTAGATGACATGACATGCAATTAAATGATAAAAGAGAGGCTTGTGGTAATTAGCTATGTTACCATAACATCACATATTTCAAGACAAGATGAGTCTATATTGCAATAAATAAGCCTCTACATAACACCACACATATGTTATTTTCCACTATGAAGATAGTAACTTAAACTAATAATATACGCATGTTACTATTCTAAGTTACTCTCCACTATGTCCAGCCGAAGAGATCCACAACATTTGAAATTACTCCCTCCGTCCGCAAATAAGTGTACATCTAGGAAGTACTAGACAAATTAGTTCTCTTTTTTTTATGAGGCTTTATCAATTATCAAGAAAAGAGAAGAATGAGAATTGGTGGATGATATGGAAGAGAAGAATGGAGATTAGAGGATGAGGTGGGGGAGTGATTACGAGGAGCTAATTGCATTTATTTAGTGTCTTGGTATTGTAGATGTACACTCTTTTTGGGATAAATTTTAAGTACTAGATGTTCACTTATTTGCGGGCGGAGGAAGTATAATCTTTGGGACCAAAACACTAAGTCTTTCCGGTGCTAGCCACAATGACCACACTAGGACGTGATAGAGTTGTGGGCATTTCATTATGTGTGATGCCCCCCTCACCTCCCATACATGTCACTTGCACACACAAACCTAACATTGTAGAAACAAAAATTACACTTCAACATTGATCTTTAGGTTATGCACACCCGCTGGTGCTTGAGAAGACCCCAAAGGCGACGGGAACCGACGAACACAGGCAAACGAATGGAGTGCCTCCTCCGACAGCTAGTTTTTCTTAAACATTTCATTACAGAAATATATTATTGGTAGAACCGGAGTGAATCTAGAATTTTGGCTGCCCTAGTTGCATGCATCTATTGATGGCGAGGTCAGAACCTTAGGGGGGTGTCTTTTGAAGAAGAAGAAAAAACATGTTCTCTTGTTTCATAAAAAGGAAAATAAATCAAGTAAAAGTATGATAACAGAAACTATCCTCATACACCAAGAAAGGATAACATATGCAAAATAGAAATACAAGTCTTACGATTAGCATTAATGCAAAAATGCATGTCTTTTCGATTAGCATTAATGCAAAATGCAAGTCTAGTATACTGGGGTCGATGGATTGCCTGGGGCGCTACGCAAGCGAAAGCGAGCATCACTCCACATCTCTCCTTCCTCTCCACTTTTCTCTTGCCATCTTCTAAGAGCATATCCACTCGCCTATCCACAAGGCCGATCCGGACGCCGGATTTTGGTCTGGACGCCGAAAAATGACCCAGTCACGTATCCAATAACCTGTTTTCGGTCGGATTTGGCCAATTTTGGTCCGGACTACCCAGATCGAACCCAGGTCTCCGGATACGCCCTGGGAACGCCGGACTCAGCGAGTTCGGCGAAAAAAACAAAGCGGCGCGTGGACCCGCCGAGTCAGCGACAGAAGCCGAGTCGTCGTCATCCTCGAAACCACGCGGCGACCGCCGGACATTAACTGCCCGTCGCGTCGGCCACACGTCGCCGATTTACGGTGCCACCGTCGCCGCATGTGCTCCCGCGACGGACCGGCGGGCACTAACTTCCCGTCGTTTCCCCTTTTCCCGCCCTTGCCGCTACACCCCTCCCGCCCTCGCCGCCTACCTCGACCTTTATAAGCCGTATCCCTCGCTGGAGATCTCCACACTCTCTCACAGTTCCCCCACCCACAAACTCCGGCGAACCCTCCCTCACCGCTTTCCCCTTCCCAGCCATGGCCTCACGATACCCCAGTGATGGAGCTGCGCCAACGGCTTCGGCCGGCGGACCCTGTAGGCCTGGGAGGCACGCCTCCTGCACGCCGCCGGCTATATGGCGCCGCCGGACATGCGGATGCCGCCCGGCTGGAAACTGAGCGTCGGCGGCATCCCTGTCCCGCCGGTGCCGACGCCAGACGAGCTGCCATATGATGTGCGGGAGTACATCAACGGCATGGCCGACCCCGCCGAAGCCGGGAGCGCCGACAACCTGCTCCACTAGGAGCAGTTCTTCGCTGAGCGACGCCAGCAGGAGCTCTCCCACCACGAGGGTCCGCCGAACGAGTCGCCGCCTAAGCGCAACAACTCGGCTGGCCGCCGGCGTTGGTGGAGCGCTCCAGGCCGGACCCTCGAGGCGGTGATGGAGCACATCAACCGCGGGAACACGCCGCGGCTCGGCTTCCCGCGCACGCCGGCGCCGGCGGCCAGGACGGGGCGACGTCCTCCGTCGAACTGGATGCCGAGGAGGATGGCGAGCATGAGCTCGTCCTCCTCCGCGTCGGCGTCCCACTCCTCCGGCTCGGCGCCGCTGCACGCGCCGACGGTAGTCAAGCGCGAGGCGGAGTCGCCTGTGCGCTCGCCGCCGCGGACGCGCTCGCGCGGCATCGTCATTCGCGAGCCGCGGACGATGGCGTCGCCACCCGGCCACCTACACCTACGCCGCCCCAAGATCGAAGGTTTGGCGCCGGCCGAAGACGCCGCGTTGAAGATGGCGCTGGAGCAGTCGCTCCGCGAAGCCGCACCGCAGACGCCGCCGCCGGTGGAGCCCTCCTCGCCGGACATCCTGGAGTGGTCCAGGAAGGACTGGGAGCTGGCGGAGCGGCAACGCATCCTCGGCCTGCAGCAGTAGGCCGAGGAGCAGGCCGCCCGGCGTCGGGCGTTGTCTGGGCGTGAGCTCGCCTACCAGGGCACCCCGCTCTACGTTCTCGACGACGACGAAGGCCCGTCCTTCCAACCCTGGAGGTGCGGCGACCCAGGCCAGGGGAGCTCCCGCCAGAACAAGCCGCCGAGCAACGAGGACGACGACGGCGGCGAGGATGACGGCCGCGTCGACCCCGAATACACGGCGTTCTACAACAACTTCGGCATGTAGGACGGCGAGGGCCCGGCGGCGACGGCTTTTTAAAGTTTACTATGTACTAGTTTAGTTTAAATTTGATGTAATCCGCCTATATTCGCCCAACTTACTGAAATTCGCGCATCTTTGATGAATTTTAGCCGAACTTAGGAACACGGCATGGGCACGCGAGTGGGAAAATGAGCGTACCCAGACCGAAAACTAGTTCCGTCCGGCCGAAAAACGAACCAATTTTTGGTCTGGGTTCAGGCCAACTAGTGGAGATGCTCTAATGCCCTGATGCTGTATTTCTACTTCACCGCTCCTCCCATAGGTCACTGTTGGCCTCCTCCACCACCGCACCGCCACTCTAGCAGCTAGGAGGACACCACTATGGCCATATTCATGATGGAACTTCAAAATCAGAGAGATGGTGATGGGGAAGATGGAAGGGTTTAGGGGACTGATTCCATGATCACCGGATCTAACCTAGCATGCCGCTAAAAAATGTCAATCATTGGCACTATATTAACCTAGCATGCCGCTAAAAATGCCAGCGGCCATGGCCCGCGTGGAAGTGACTCAGGGGAAAATCAAAAGAGAAAGAGGAAGCCTCCAGGCTGGCTTGGAGACCAAGAATGGGCCACCTGGGTCACTATAATAGGGAGAGACGACCAAAGAGCTTATTTAAGTGAGGCAACGCTTACTGAATCACTTGTGGCCTGTGATGAATGAACTAAGAGGTCGTTTGTCATTCAGGTATTTATTTTATTTAATAGAAATAATATGAATATATCGATTCATTCCACTTATATTATGATTCCAAAAACACCCACATGTTCGATTGTCACCGGAATTTGGAAATGACGAGTCTAAGATAAAAATCGGGTATACACATGGGGATATTTTAATAAATTTGCTAAATGAAATAATGACCTAATTCTATGCCAACCAAACAGCATAGGGATGAAATTACAAAATGAATTTTAGGATTGCAGGTCCAAATAATGAATACCAAACGACCTCTAACGGCTAAGGCAGTTGGCGTGAGAGTGGTTGAGTTGTAGCGACGGGACGCCAATTGCGGATTAGCTTGATTCAATGTGAGAATCCGTTCAATTTAATTCGAGTACTTCTAGTCTACGAATCTTGAATAGTGAATAGTGCACGGTGAGGCTGGCTTCCTGGTGTCCAGATTCGTTGCTGTGTCCATGTGATGTGCATATGTCCAGTATAGTGTATTTTGTGCTCTTCTGATACCTTGTCTACTTTCATAGTATTTCGGGTTTCCCCTATCCAATGCTTCAGGCGTCGCGTCGGTTACGGTGGAAACGGCTGAAGGATTCTGCATGGTGGGCCGGCCCACGTAGCATTGTGCTTACTTTTTTTGTTTTGTTTTTTCTTCCTGCATTTTTCCTTTCTTTTTGATAATTGTTCATATATTTCCGACCTATATTAGTTGACTTAAAATTTTCTAGATTTAAATCTAGATACTATTTAGTATATAAGTTTGTCCAAATTTTGACAAATCTAAGTTAACTAATATGGGTCGGAGGGAGTAATAGATTTTGAAAAAATATTCAGATTTGTAAAGAAGTTTCAAAATGTTCATATTGAAAATTTATCAAATTAGAAATTATTCATTTTTATGTTCAAATTCAAAAATTCATATTTGAAAAAATATTCAAGTTTCAGAAATGTTCAAATTATGTAAATATTCAAATTTGCTTTATAAAAACAAAAAATACACAAATAAAAAATCAGAAAATGTAGAGACTAGGCTGAAAAGACTGAAAAACAAAGAGAAAAAAGAAAGAAAACCAAAAACTAGTGAAAGAGACTGCTAGGTAGATCGGCCCAAGCCCAATTAAGAAATCGGTAGTAGGGGAGGGGTGTGTGTGGCGTCCGTAGCGGATGCTATAGGATGTCTCGCCTATGTCTCGCTTGAAGCGAGTCGTATGGTTCATAGTTTAAAAAGTATTCATAGTTTTAAAAATGGTTTAGAATTAAAAAAAGTTAACCGTTAAAAGAATTTAGATTTAAATGGTTCATAATTTTAAAATTGTTTGGTTTTAAAAAGTTCCAGTTCTTTAATTGTTCGTGATTTAAAATATACAAAATCAAAATTGTTCGTTGGATAAAAAGGTTCAGATTTTTTTTAAAGGTCATGACTACATGTTTAGTTTAAAATATTGCACACGGTTCTCAGATTTAATAAATTTTCACCGGTTAAAAAGCTTCAGGTTTGAAAAGTTTCATGAGATCAGAAAAGAAGGAAACAAAAGTCTCTTTATATAACTCGCGTTGAGCGCTATATAGTGCTCGCGCCACATATTTCCCATTAAAAGTAGAGGGACAAGACAATAAATATCAGTCTCCGTAGCCCACAAGGCCCTCTATCCAAAAGGTGTTTACCGAACTCTTCGTCATTGTAAAAGCTTTCTGAGCCCAGCTGTAGGAAGAAAACTAGTAGCCCATTATGGACGCACAACGGCGCAAAAAGAAAAAAATCTTCTTTTTTTTTGCCCTATCACCTTCATCCACAATTATCCGCTCCATGCATGTATGTACTCCCTCTGTTTTTAAATATAAGATATTTTAATTTTATGAAAAAGGTATATCTACTTTTTTTTAGTATATAGGTTTATTTTGAATCTAAACATTGAAAAATGTTTGAATACACTTATTTTATAAACCTAAAACATCTTATAGTATTTTAAAACAAAGAGAGTATATACAACCTGCATGACAGTCCAGATTTCCACGCAGCATGTGCATCACATTGGATAGTAGACTACTACTACTGGTATCATTCCTCGAGAGTTCGATCAGAAACGACACAACAAGCTCTATCAATGGCGAGCTCGCTAGCTTTGACACTCGAGCGGCAGACTTTAGCACGCTTTAGCTAGGAGTAAGTACTGTTGGGAGTGAAGTGACAAGGCTTGCTAAGCCAGTAACCCATATGCGCCACCAGTCAAGGAAACTGTTATAGCTCCTTTCCCCGCTTTGATCTACAGCATTGACGACGCGACAAAGCAAAGCCCTTGTTAGTTTGGGCTGCTGCGGCTGCTTGTTTCCTGCTAGCTCGTAGATAGCTCGGTGGCTGGCTAGGTAGGTTGTACTCTCCCGAACGAATTCTCTTTTGCTTTCCCCCTCCTTTATCGTCGATGCATGCATGCACGCAGATGTACGTACAATGATGGTAGTTCTCTGGTCAAACTCCAAAAACAGCTTTGAACAAAACCTATTTTAGTTTAAATTTGAAAAAAAAACATCTAGGGTTTTGTCCGTCCCGCCAACGACGTCGGTGGTCTACTTTGCCTCCCATGGCCTTGGTGCTTTGGTTGTGCGGCGGGCCACGGCCTCTCTCCGGTAGGGAGGTTCACATTCTTTGTTAGGCTGTTTTAAGTGTTTTTGTCAGGATGTTGAGGCGACGGGTACGTCCGAAAGTTAGAATAAGCCCCCCTCCCCCCTCGCTCTGTCATCGCTTCGGTGTTACGCATAGCATCGGCGGAGGCGCGTGAAGTCATGTGCCCAGCAGATCTCTTGGCATCCGGTCCTATTTTGTATTCATTGGTGTGGTTTCAGGTCATTCTCTTCTGATTTACTGTTGTCATTTTTTTTACGATGGTTGCTGTTCTGACGCGCTGGTCCTTTGAAGTCTTAGCACGAGGACTTCTCGTCTGTCTACTATAACAAACTCTAGTATGACAAGCATTGCCGACTCCTTTGATAAAGGCGCGAGAACGATGGCGCGTCTTCGGCTCGTGATAGTGTATATAGTCTCGCTATGTGGTGCAGTGACCTATTTATAATTTCTATTACTCTTAGAAGTCCTTGTACTATTGTCTATAATTATTAATAGATCAGTAAAATTTTGAGAAATAAAAAGATATATGGAACTGAATTGCAAAAGGGCCGGAGGTAGCTGGTGAACTGAAAAAAAATGCACGGCAGCTAGATTGAGACAGTAGGCAGCTAGGTGGTGTCAAGAAAGGTGTGGGAACAGTGATAATTGGGAGAACATCGCAAGGACGAGAGGTGCGGTTGGGAGGGCGGAGAGGCAACAGTGGCGGGCAGTCTCAAGGATGTGACCGCTACATATCCATGTGCATGTCCTAAAAGAAGAGAGCTACCGGCCCATAGCATAGCATGTACGCCCCCCCGCATGTGCACTGTGCACCCCTACCGACTACTACCGCTCTAGTAGTAGCAGCTAGGGCCTACCCGACGCTCTCTACAGTAGACCCTGTAGCTTCCGAGCTTCATCGATCAGCCATCGGACCAAACGAAAAATCCGTATTCTGTACCGTGATTTAAGAAGCATTTATGAGTTAAGATGAGATATTTTTCTCCTGGAAAAAAGACATCGACTGTCCTCCTAGCTGCGAGTTTCTTATTTGTTCGATCGGCCACTAGATTTCTGTCCACGCTGGTATATTAATAATCATCAACATCAGTACATAGAAACCTAAAAATAATAAAAATTATATATAGACCGTTTGACCACCGAGCGACAACAATATATATTAGCGCGAGCCGAAGGCAAGCCGCCATCCTCGCGTCTCCATCTCCGGAGATAGATAAAACTTATCGTAAAAGAGCTTGTTGTAGTAATATACGTGAAGTTGTCATGCTAAGTATCCAAAGTATTAGCGCACTAGAGCAGCAACCATTGCTAAAAATAACAAACATAGATCGAAAAAGACTATCCCGAAACCACACTAAGTACACAAAAACGACAAGATCTCAGGAGATCCGTTGGGCACACGACTTTGCGCGCCCTCCGCCGACGCTAGATGCACCATCGGAGTAAGGATGGGCGAAGAAGATCTTATTCTGACATCAAGATGTAGCCTCCGCCTCAACATCTTGAAAAAGACACCGAAAGAAGAGCTAAACAAAGAACGGGATACCTACTACCAGCGAAGGTCGTGGTCCATCGCACCTCCGTGGCTAAGAGACCGCCGTAGGCAGGGAAGACCAGCAACGTTACCGGTGGGAGTACAGAACCCTAGATGGGTTTTGGCCACCGTCTCGCAGTCAAATATGTGTCACCCTGTACCTGTTCGGTATTCCGGTGGAAGCAACAAAATCATTATATCAGTATGTGCTAAGAGGATGTAGATGTCAGGATGATGTGATTATGTGATTCGGTAAACGTAAGTCATCTTGAAGTAAAAAGATATATCTCTCTGTATCAAATTAATTAACATGAATTTGTCTAGATACATCTACATACATACATATCTAGATAAATTTATGTCAATTAGTTTGGGCCGAAGTGAATATATACTTTGGATCTAAGAAGTCTATTCTTTTAATTCAATTTATTTTGTATTCATCCAATATGATATCAGCCTTCCCCCAATCACTTAAGCATGTTTATTGTATGTGCCCTATTTTATTTTGTATACTACATGGGAATTGCAGTAGAAATTGTGAATGTGTCTTTGCCCTTGAGACATGCACATTTTTTAAATTCTAAAAAGTTATTTTAAAGTAAACACGGAGTTCATAATTATGGATATATGCAGGGTCAATTTTTTCATCCGCTTGCAAATGAAAAAATATGAAAACATGTAAATTTGAAAAAAAAAAGTGGATCATGGGTGGAGCGCACGTACGGGAACGCAGGCTAGTCCATGTCCATCTCATACGTACTTAGAGACATCAAGTACTATAGGCCAACCAAAGCAATTATGTCCCCGTACGTGCGAGGCGTAACAAAAGATCACGAGACGATGATGGATGGATGAGATGCATGGGCGTGAAGTGCACGTCGCAAATGCGGCTAATTATTTGGCGCACGCGCACGCACTTCCATCACCGTCGACATCTTCGTGGCCGTGACCGGTCGATTTGACCGCGGCATCTATCTGCTCTCTCTCTCTCCTTCTCCTCTCCCTTTGTAGTATACTATCTCGTTCCTAACGTGCAACAACAATTCTGTCATTTTGTATCCCAAACTGAGGAAATCATCACCTACACGAGTCTTACAGGGGAGACACTACAGGAAACAACGCAGGGCGCCGACGGTCAAAATCCGCCGACGTAGCCCCGGATTGCCGTTGGCGTAGGGTACGCCGACGGCTATCGTCGTTCATATATGTCGACGTACCACATCGTAGGCGTAGACGGTTTGGTCGTCGGCGTAGCGCATGCGGAGCCCATATCGCGCAGTTGGCGGACGTTTGCTCCGGCGGTAGCTACGCCAATGGCATTGTCGTCGGCCTAGTTGGTCTGGCGTAGCTGCGCCGACGACATTGTCGTCGGTCTATTTTTTCAAACTTTTTTGAATATATTTTTCAAATTGTTTTTAAAAAATGAATTGTTAATCTCACAAGCATTTTTTTAATTGTTTGACTAGTTAATCTCACAAGCACCTTTCTTAACTCTAAGTACAATTAATCTAATCTCCAGTCAAACTGCATTTATGGTCAAACTTTTCTATCGGTCAACCATCCTCGCACTACTCCAGTCCTAGCACGCTTAACTTCTTTGTTCCTTTCAGATGAGATTTCAATAAGGAAATTAGACCTTATTGATAATATTATCATATCAATCCTATTAACCCTTGGACCGATGGTATCACGCCTCTTTATTCTCAAATTTTCAAACAATTATTTAAGTAAACAAAAATGAACAAGTAATAATAATATTGAATTCAAATAACAATAAAATGATCTCTTTTACTTTTTTATTTCATATGGAATAATTAATATCTTTAAATCTGTAATCAGATTTCGATAAATAATATGTCTAAATCGATCAGAAAAATGAGAAGAATCCAAACATGACACCCCTATCATATTTTTAATTATGCATCAAGTATTTTTTTTTCAAATAAAATTCATTTAATAGTGTTCAAATCTTCAAAAATCATATCAAAATTTCCCTTTTGAATTTGAGGATTCTGAAAAATACTTAGCTCGGGGCTGAGCCTCGCAAAAATTGCATTGGATCTTTGATGAAATAGCATATTGTGAATCTAAAAATGATATTTCTAAAAAATCATGAGCATCAGATCATGTATTTGTAGTTCAAATCTAACTCACACTACTAGAAAAATGGCTATAGGTAATCCGCACATCCGTAGCTCACGTAGTTGAAGTGTCCCACGAGTAAAACAGGCGTGGCTCACCTATGAGCAGTGCCCTACTAATAACTAGAACAACCATAACACATATGGTGATAGTGCGTCACAGATATGTGTGGGCCAGGGGCCTGCCGACCGCATGCCACATACCCGTAGCGCACATGGGGTATGTGCGCTACAGTTGTTAGGGGTAGCCGTGGCGCACACGAGGCCCGTGCGCTACGCCTAAGTTAAGGGCCCTCTGCTCTGTAAATGGGCAAACACATCCGTGGCACACTCCTGGCATGTGCGCCACGGTTGTGATTAATGCATGTGGCACACTAGGGCCATGTGAGCCATGGATGTATCGACAATTTTTTGGCAGCTCCAATTTGTACATGTGACTATCCACTACCACACCCACACTTCACTTTCCCCTCCTGCTTCCTCCTTATATCTAGTCGGGATCCTCCTCCTTCTCACCTCAGTTTCTCCACTCATTCGCCATTTTTAGCATGTAGAACTTATCTTGGATGCTACATACATAATACAAGAAGCTATCCTTCCGGACACGTCATCCTCTCGGTCTCGCAGCTCTCCTTTCCATCTTATCGACCAGTCTATCATCTCGGTAAGTTGTCCATGTAAGGATATGTTCATGTGTATATGGATGATCATATGTATGTAGAGGATCGATGCTCATGTGTGTATGGAGAGGATGATGTGTTCATGTATATGGATCGGTCTCTCTCTTATGTTTGTGTGTGAATGAGTTGCCATTTGTTTTGCCAAAATTTTGATTCATTTCCATTTTGGCAAGACTTTGGCATTTCGCAAAGGTCCTTATTTTAGGATAGGTCATGCCGAAATTTTCTATCGATCATTGCATGCATGCATTGATTATGTGGTTCTAATAAAAATCTAATTGTACCGTGTACACCACGCATGCAACCATGATCCGCATAATGAGCGAAGGCATTGTGGCTAGATTTTTGAAATGCGCGACAGCCGACATGATACGAAATAACAAGACGGAGATAAGATGTCTGTGCAGAAGATGCAAACTCAACTGGTTAATCGACCTAGATTCCGGGCATCTGCAGACGCACCTGCTCCGCCATGGTTTCATGGATGGATACACTCGTTCGATAAGCGATGACGAAGGCGATGGAGAAGGTGAAGATGGGCAACATGACAATGATCATCACGGCAAGGACGGGCGAGATGATGAAGAGTCCCCTGGAGATGGTGAAGGTGCGGAAGCAGACCAGGATGATGATGATCTAAATGCCGGAGGAGCAGACGACGATGGAACAATGCCAGGCTGGGTGCAGGACCCTTATGTGCAAGAGTTGTTTATCAAGCAGACGAGTAACGCCAGGGCTGCCGCTAGAGAGAAAGCCAAGCTTGCGCAACTTGAGAAAGACACGGTTACTCCATTGTATGAAGGATGCAGGCCCGATGATACCCGGTTGAATGTAACGCTCAAGGCTATGGAGATGAAGGCAAAACACAAATTGACCGACGCAAGCTTCGACGATATGATGGCATTCTGGCACGATCGTCTCCCGGAGGGGAACACGTGTCTAACTAGTATGGAGGACGCCAGGAAAATCGTCTTCCTCTCGATCTACCGCATGTTATATACCTCGTATGCATCAACGATTGCATCATTTATCGGGGCGAGGACGTGGAGAAAACCACATGTCCGGTGTGCGGCGTGAGTCGGTACAAGAAAGGTAAGAAAGCACCTCGAAAAGTGGTATGGTACTTTCCTATCACTCCTCGTCTGCAGCGCTATTTAGCAGACCCTAAGGAAGCGAAGCTCATGCGATGGCAACGCGGAAAGGAAGAAGCCAGAAGATGACGATAACCCCGAAAAGGATGAGCTGCTGACGCACCCTTCAGATGCTAGCTAGTGGAAAGCATTGGACCTCTAATTCCCAAAATTCGGTGGAGATTCGAGGAACATCAGGCTTGGTGCGAGCACCGATGGACTAAATCCGTTCGGTAGCCAGAGAAGCACACACAACACTTGGCCCATGTTTTTATGGATGTACAACCTCCCTCCATGGTTGTGCATGAAGAAGAAGTATATACAAATGAGTTTGCTAATTCAAGGGCCAAAACAACCTGGTACTGACATCAATCTGTATCTCGGGCTGTTGAAAGAGGAGCTAGCCACGTTATGAGAATCTGGAGCCAATACTTATGACGATGTCGCACAAGATTATTTTACTATGATAGCCGCATTGGTCTCCACGATGCAAGACCATTCAGGTTGCGGGTATATCTCGGGGCAGGTTATCCAAGGATTCTCCACATGCGTTAGGTGCATGGATAACACAAGCTATCTCCAACTAGAGAAAGATCCAGGGTCTTCGAAAACCGTGTTCATGGCGCACCAGAGGTGGCTCGTCAAGAATGATCCATGGAGAAAACGTGGAGATATGTTCGATGGCAAATCCGAGACCCGAGGAATCCCAGTACGGAGGAGCAGCGAAGAAGTTGAAGAATTGCTGAAAAACTGGAAAGATTGTACTAAGCCTAGAAAGAAGCAAAAGAGGCAGCAAGACAAGCGCTGAAGGTATGGAAAACAAGGTCTGTTTTCTGGGAGTTACAGTACTGGAAGTTTCTCCGCACGCCTCATAGCCTTGAAATCATGCATATCATGAAAAACGTGTGCGAGAGTCTGGTCGCCACCATAATCAACATGCCAGATAGGACGAAAGATGGTCTGAAAGCAAGGCACGACCTGGTATTCATGGGCATCTGGAAGGAGCTTCATGGAGGACACACTACTCCTAATGATAGGGAAGATGACGATGATCATGAGTCGGAGGCGACACAAGGTCGTCGGAAGGGTAAAAAGGTCAACAAGAACGAATATTACTGCCCTCCTTCTTGCTTCACTCTAAGCCAGGATGAGATCAAACAGTTTTTCAAGTGCCTTCTAGGAGTCAAATTTCCTTAGGGCTACGAGCGCAAGATAAGCAGATACCTAGACGAGGCGAAGCAGAGGTTCAGCGGCATGAAGTCTCACTACGGTGCCATGCTAATGACGTAGGTAATTCCGGTTGCACTAAGAGGGATAATGGACGAGCACGTCCATAAAACGTTGTTTGGCCTCTGCAAGTTTTTCGACGTCATCTCTTGAAAGTCGATTGGCGTGAATCAGCTCAGGAGGCCATAGGAGGAGATCGTGGTGATACTATGCGAGCTTGAGGTCTACTTCCCGCCTGCATTCTTCGACATTATGGTGCATCTGCTGGTCCATGTCGTGGAGGACATCGTCCAACTCAGGCTGATGTTCCTCCGCAGCATGATGGCGTTTGAAAGGATGAACGGACACATCAAAGGATACGTTCGCAACAGGTCCCATCCAGATGGAATCATAGCCAAGGGCTTTCTGTCCGAAGATTGCATATCTTTCTTCATGAATTATCTAGACATCGAGAACCATGTCGGTCTTCCCGTCAACAGGAACCTTGGCAAGCTCGACAGATCTGGTCACCGAGAGGGTCGTCGCGTACTGCATGCAGACTTCAATTGTCGACACGTAGACTTTGATCGAGCAAACCTCGTCACGGTACATAATTTAGAACTGGTCGATCCTTGGGTACAGAAGCACAAAAGGTTAATAGAGAAGAAGTACAACGACCGGGGCATACAGAGGATGCAGGGAGAAATAATCAAAGAGCACAACTCAGATTTCACGTGTTGGTTTAGCAGACACTCCTTGATAATCCCCCGCGATCGCATTTTTCTGACACGAAAAATATCATATTCACCTTGTTATAGGGACCCATGCAAAACCTGGTGACCTATCAGGCGTATGATATCAACGACTACACATTCTACACGGAGAAAAAGGACAATAAGTATGATTATCAGAACTCAGGCGTAACATCAGAATTCTACACCGATGACAACGTGAAGGAAGATTCTACGAAAGGATTGAGGAGATCTGGGAGCTCGACTATTGTAGTGAAAATGTGCTGATGTTCTGTGTCCGATGGGCAAAGAGCGTCGAAAGAGAAGACCGGTATTTCACAACCATGGTTATACCCAAAGCAGCCAAATCCAAGGCCGCCGATACGAATGTGGCTGCAAAAAATGAACTGTGGGTACTGGCTAGCAAAGTGGACCAATATTTTTTATTACCGACTCGACAAATCCTAGCCATGTTGTCGTGAGGAGACGAAAAGGAAACATCATCAGAATGGATGGAGTCGCCAACGAGCAAGACTTCGACCAGTACGACGATCCAGAGATTGAAGATGACGACGACTACGATGCAGGAACATACATCACAAGAATAAAAAGGACAACCCTACCTAAAAAGGGTAGCCCGTTCGAAAGAAGAAACATTAATGTGTCAGGGCTAAATTATTCAGCCGTGACAAAGACTGGAAAAAAGATTGTAAAACGCTATCTCAAAAAATATTATAAAACGCGCGTGGTCAAAAAAGATTATAATATTCATGGAAAAATTATTATTTAATTTAGTTATACTTTGAATCATATTATATGTACCACTTTTTATGACATATATTATCACTTTTGGGCCTTTTTGAAACATTTAAAAGTATTTCTAAAATAAAAACAAAACTTTTATGGCATATATTACCACTTTTGGGCATTTTCTGGAACATTAAAAACTATTTTTAAAATAAAAACAAAAAAGGTGGGCACCAGGATTCGAACCTGGGTACTCACAGGTTGAGATAGAGCAGTGGGCGGAACAAGTGGCGCGGATCCCGCAGATCGTCCAAGACAACCTAACAATCACCCTGACGTCCATCCTGCCTACCTTGGTGAAGTCAATAGCGAACTAGAGTGCGGTTGGTCGACAAGGGTCGTGCCCGATTCCAAGCATGGTCAAGCAGTCACTCGAACAACGCGGCGCCGACGAATCAGGCAAATTATGTGTTCGTGACTCCGCCCGCTAGCACCGCGGCGCCGGAAGTGTTGGTGACTCCCCCTGCCATCACCGCGGCACCGGACATGTTGGTGACTCCCCCTGCCATTGTCGTGGCAACACCGGAGCTCCAAGCACCCGGTAGGGAGAATACACCGGCGGTCGGCACCGCGCCATCAGGCATCCCCTCCGTCTCTTGCATGTTCGTCGTCGTATGCGGTGCCTCGACATTAGTCGATCTCGACGCCATCACGGTAAACAAATTGCTTTACTGCCTTTCATGCCATCTATTACTCTTATGACATCTCTCTGACGTCGTACATGTTTTCCGCAGACGGATATTCCTTGCACTTTCTTATGCTACGTGAACAACGAGCTGAGGGATGTTGCCAAGGGTACCATCATTCAACCCTTGCAGCGCTCATTCCACTCGAGGCCGATGCCAGATAGCGTGCACAGGGTTAAAATTAGTCAGGTGCTAAGGGGTTGCGACGACCTGGAACCTCCCATTCAACCCTCAGGAGTGGATGAAGAAGAGCTGACTGTCCTCAGAAGTTGCTTCGGCTTATTCTTACAATGGCCAAAGAGCATGATTCATTTGGAGACAGCGGGGGCCATCACGCCACAGACAACAACACCCCCTGTCGTGTCAGCGACAAGCGGTGGCAAGGCCCCCTTACCGCCCTTGCCATCACCTCCACGCGGTGGGTTGGATGATCATGTTGATGATATGCACATGGCGCAGGATCTAGCCGAGGACGACGAAGACTTCGATGATCAGTTCTTAAACACTCAGTTTTGCAACGAAGACCCAGCTGGTGGCCCCACAGAGAAACCCACTATCACCAAGCGTTTGTTTGGTTCTCAGGAGACGCCTCCAGCTTGCGCCTTCACCGAGCCAGCCAACTGATACAACCAACCGGCCCTTTATTCTAAGCCCTAACACACTACATAGGACGGACGGTGCTCAGATTGCGGTGCTTGCCCACTCTACAAAAGGAAAAAAGGCCAGGAAAATAAAATTTAGCAGCTCAAGCCAGCCGGTGGCGTCAACTGTGAATCCGATCAGGTTTCGCGATGGGCCACCAAGACCCGAGGGTATTATATGGAAGATTCATGTGGCGTGTGATTACATGCTACCTAAGAATTTGCGGAGGCTCGCCAGTTCGTAATTAAAGAGTGTGCATGACGGTGTGCTGACGGTAGAGAGACGCCTTCTGCGGAGAAAGATCCCTCGCACCCGGTATTCGTGGTTAAGGTGCCACCAGGCTTGGTCTACGTCGACAATGCCCCCGCGGATCTGTTCTTCCTGTGGTTTGACGACATCTTCAGTATGTTCCACCTGTACCCGCTGCACTATACCATGGTCCGCATGTTTTCTCTCATCCTGGCCATGCAGATCATTAGAGGGAACACCCCGGGCATCGCAGTAGTGGACCCCTACTACATGTGTGACGGCTGCTTGGGAAGCGCCATTGAACGACGATTTGTGGCCTCGTACCTAAAAGGAATTTTTGTGGCGAACAAGACAAAGGAATACATTCTCGTGCCTTACTTTTCCGAGTAAGTCATTATTCACTCGCCACCCTGGCTTTATTAGATTATCATCATTCTTTTTCCAACACATTCCATTTGATTTTTTTGCGCAGAGATGAACACTGCACACTCATCTCCTTATCGCCGAAGCATTCGCACGCCACGTATTTCGACTCTGGAGTCTAGAAAAGAAAAAAAATACGACAAGAACAAGGAAGTTCTGGATGATGCTCTCACTGGCTATGCCTTGACGGAAGGCACCACCTTCGTGCGTAAGAAGGTCAAGTTCAACAGGCACGTCTTCAACCACGTAACAGAGTTCCCCTGCATGAAACAACCGGAAGGCAGTAATAAAGAAGTCTACTATGCACTCCATCACATGAGGGTGTTCCTACTATACCAGCAGAATTCTATGCTGCTAGATCATCTCAGACAGTAGGTTGAAGCCAAGGCCAAGATCACTGATTCAGATATTAGACAAGAGAAGTATCGCATCCAGCAGCAGTTTAGGGATTCATCTTTTGTGATGTCATGACTTCGGGGGGGGGGGGGGGGGGGGGGGGAGGGGGGGTCTTCTACGAAGGAAATCTCCGGAATAATAAGTGTGACATAGAAGATCGCCTAGAGATACAGGGCGACTATAGGAAGTTCATGACAAGACAAGGCGTCCCCCCGTTCCCTGAGCCAAGCCAGAAGTCTTGATGTTGGCCTAGTTGTAGTTCCAAACTATAGATGACCTTTGTGTGTGTGGACAAGTACATTCTACTTAGCTTATTAGGTTTATGAATTATCGTTTACTTCTTTTGCTTATTATTATTATATATGAATGAATGCTTGGTTTTTTTGCTTACTCTTTGGTCCTTTGCTTACTCTCGTTCTTCTTTTTTCCTTACTCTAGTATTTTTTCGATAATGCCGATGAATAAAATGCCGTGGTACATACTATATATGTGAATGTGCTGTGATGGGATAGTCAGACTTGTGCCATGCACAAGTCCAAGTCTTGTGCATCCTACTAGTCTGACGGTTTCTAGCATATTCCTGTGTCCAACGACCTAGTTATATATGAGGCTATTTTTTGAGTTACTTTGGTATTTTTTCAAAAATGTCGATGATTGAAATGTCATGGCACACTATATATGTGAATGTGCTACGACGGGATAGTGAGCCTTGTGATATGCACAAGTTCAGGTGTTGTGCATCCTACTTGGCTAACTGTTTCGTCGTAGCATATTCATGTGTCCAATGACCTATGTATATATATATATGGAGAATTATTTTTGAGTTACTTTGGTCTTTTTTAAGAATAATGCTAATGATTGAAATGTCGTGGCACACTATATATGTAAATGTGTTGTGACGGGATTTTAAGCCTATGTTATGCACAAGTCCAGATATTGTGCATCCTACTTGGCTTACAGTTCCGTCATAGCATATTCTTGTGTCCAACGACCTAGTTATATATGAGGCATTATTTTTGAGTTATATTGGTCTTTTTCGAGAATGTCGATGATTGAAATGTCCGTGACACACTATATATATGAATATGCTGCGACGGGATTGTATACCTTGCGCTATGCACAAGTCCAGGTATTATGCATCCTACTTGGCATACAGTTCCATCGTAGCATATTTCTGTGTCCAACAACCTAGTTATATATGAGGCATGATTTTTGAGTTACTTTTGTCTTTTTGAGTTGGGAGTGCTTTCTATAAGTGTATCTTCATATGGAACTTTAATTATACATGTTTTTTCAATCATCGGTTAATTATTATTGCAAACTTGTAGATGACGTGGTATGTCGTGTATAAGGGACGGGTTCCCGGAGTCTACGATGATTGGGAAGACTGCCGGAGACAGGTGCACCAGTTCAGCGGCAATAGCTACAAAGGGTACAACATTATGGCGGAGGCGGAAGCTAGATACACGCGCTATCTAGCGGGAGTTAGGACGAGGAACCGGATGAATACCTACACCTTCATCGCGGTGATGCTTATCGTATTTGGCTGTTTATCTCGCGCTTGTTTCTAGTTTAGATGTCTAGGCGATCTTCCGAGCTCTAACTTGTTCGAGACACATGTATTCACATGTCACCGACTACTTTGTAACTTGATGGAAACAATATAATTTATACTATGTATTCATGTATGAGACTTATCTATATGTATTTGTTTTAATCTTGTTTTGAAAATTGTGTATTCATATATATATAACTATATATCTTATATCTGTGTGTGTATATCTGCCTTAAATGTTGTATAAAATTTGCCTGTAGCGTATATGGCATGGCTTTAGTGGCGCACATGATCTAAAACGCACGTGAAGAACATCAGTGGTGCACTTCCCTGTGCGCCATATAGAGGATAGTGGAAGCGTACTATCCTTTTTAGCCGTGGCGCACTGGCAGGTGCGCTACAGATGTGTCCAGGTAACCGTAGCATACCAGACAGTGCGCTACGGCTATGTTTTAGCCGTAGCATGTTTCCTAGTAGTATCACTTCCAACTGATTTGGCAGGAATTTGTCCTTTTCACGAGGGGTGGATGAAAAGCTTTAAGATGCCCATTTGGGACATTATTCATACAAGGTGGTCTATTATTTTTTAAAAATAGGGTGGTACCATTTTTAAACTTTAATTTGGTGGTTGCTTCACAAAACAACCCGTTTTGGAAACTCGAAAAATAGAAAATGGTCTTTTGGTGCGACGAAAAGGAAAATTTCCTCTTGCAACATTGTTCGCCATCCCATGATGCACATGCGTGCACAATATGGGCATATTATCGCAAACTATGCCACAATTCTGATCATAACATTGGTCATTTGACCTAAAAGCGAGGAAACCTCGATTGAGATAGGTCACTTTGTGAAGGTTTTTTTGAGACACAATTAATATCCCAAGTTTGATATTTTTCCTTGCAAATATGTCACATAATATGAAACCACACGAAGGTGTTTCATTCTTTTGATCATTTTTTAATTTTTTATGTTTGTTTCGAACTATTGTCAAACTTTCTAAATCGGCGGGCATGATGATTCTTAGCTCGGGGCCGAGCCTCACTAAACTTGAAGTGGGTCTCTGCTAAAATAGCATATTACGAATCTAAAAATGATTTTTGCAAAAATTAATGAGCATCAGATCATGTACCTGTAGTTCAAATCTGACTCACTTTCTACCGATTCGATGGGAATTTGTCTTTTTCACGAGAGATGGATAAAAGAGTTTAAGATACATTTTCCATGCAAGGTGGTCTACTATTTTTGAAAAATGAGGTGGTGCCATTTTTTAACTTTTATTTGTAGTTGCTTCACAAAACACCCTGTTTTGGGCACTCGGAAAATGGAAAATGGCTTTTTGGTGCAACGAAAAGAAAAACTTCCTCATGCAACATTATTCGCCATCCCATGATGCACATGCGTGCACAATATGGGAACATATCGCAAAATATGCAACGATTTTGGCCATAACTTTGACCTGAAAGCGAGAAAACCTCGATTGAGATATGTCACACTGTGAAGTTTTTTTAGTCATAATCAATATTTTTCCTTCCAACTATGTCATATAATTGACATCACGCGAAGGTTTTACATTGTGTTGATCATTTTTGAATTTTGTATGTCTGTTTAAAACTGTCGTCAGACTTTCTAAATCGGCGGGCATGATTATTCTTAACTCGGGGCTAAGCCTCGCAAAAATTGCATTGGATCTCTCATGAAATAGCATATTGTGAATCTAAAAATAATTTTTATAAAAAATCATGAGCATCATATTATTTGTAGTTAAAATCTAACTCACTTCCAGCCGATTTGGCAGGAATTTGTTCTTTTCACGAGGGGTGGACGAAAAGCTTTAAGATGACCTGTTTGGGACATTATTCATACAAGGTGGTTTATTATTTTTGAAAAATGGGGTGATACCATTTTTAAACTTTAATTTGGTCATTGCTTCACAAAACATCATGTTTTGGGCACTCGAAAAGTGGAAAATTGCTTTTTGGTGTGACGAAAAGGGAAACTTTATCCTACAACATTGTTCACTATCCCAGAATTCACATGAATGCATAATATAGGCCTATTATCACAAACTATATCGCGATTCTGCATAACTTTGGTGCTTTGACCTAAAAGCGAGGAAACCTCAATTAAGATATGTCACTTTATAAAGTTTTTTGAGGCACAATCAATATACCAAGTTTGATATTTTTCCTTACAACTATGTCACATAATATGACACCACGCGAAGGTTTGGCATTGTTTCAGTCGTATTTTAATTTTTTATGTAAGGTTCAAACTATCGTCAAACTTTCTAAATTGGCGAGCATGATGATTCTTAGCTCGGGGCCGAGCCTCGCTAAACCTGCAGTCTATCTATGATGATATAGCATACTGTGAACCTAAAAATGATTTTTCAAAAAATTATGAGCATCAGATCATGTACCCGTAGTTCAAATCTGACTAACTTCCTACCGATTCGGTAGAAACTTATCTTTTTAATGAGGGATGGACGGACAGGTTTAAGATAACCCGGTTGGGACATTGTGCATTCAAGATGGTCTACTATTTTTAAAAATATGGTGGTACGATTTTTAAACTTTCATTTGGTGGTTGCTTCACAAAACACTCTGTTTTAGGCACTCGGAAAATGAAAAAAAATATTATACAAAGTATTTGTATTGTTTTTAATATTTTTTGAACAAAAATATGTATTATTTGAGTTTAGGTAGAATAGATCTTATTTTTATACAAATTTTTATATATTATACGTATTTTTGTGAATTAAAGTGATTTAGTTATGATTTTTCTAAGATTAATGCGGCAAAAAAGAAAAATAGGTACGCCGATGGCAAAACCGTCGGCACAGACTAGTCGTCGTCGCATCGTCATCACAACTAATCACCTACGCCAATGGCACAGTCTACGCCGATGGCTGCCGTCGGTCTATCCATCCTACGCCAACCGCAATGCTGGGCCGACGGCCGCGTCGTCGGCCTACGCCGATAGCCCCGATCTTTTGCCGTCGACGTCTGGGTTTATTCCGGTAGTGTGAAAAGAAAGCGACCCCTGGTTGGCTAGGGTTTGCGTTCCGTCCGCTGGCCGACGCCAATCTACTCACATGTGATGTCATTTTGGGTATTGGAGGTGCGGCGAATCGCAGAAACTACTAGCATATAGAAGCTCTTGTTTCTATTTTAGTTAATTTATGTGTCTTTGTTGGGTATTGAGGTGGCGACGATATCTTTGTAGCAAAATATGGTCCCTCTTCCCCCTAATCATGCTCCGGTGGTGTGCCTAGTGTTGATGGTGAGTGTGTGAAGTTATGTGTCTGATGGACCTTGTTGGGGATTGGTCAATGTTCAGGTCCATTGGTGTGGTTGCAGGTCTAACTATTCTGATCTACAGTTTTCACCTTAGGGGTGCCCGCACCGGCATCGGTAGGAAGTAGGAAGCGTCGATCGAAGGAGGAAGATGAAGGCGAGGTGGTGGGCCGTAATTGTAGTCATGGTGGTGGACTGGGTAGTGGGTTGGGTTGCTTTAGTGCTGAGGTGGTGGGCCTTGATGCGCATGTTGCAAGCCCAATCATCGAGGCCCAGGCGATAGCCATTGCGGCCGTAGCTATGTAATTGGATTATACAATTACTGGTAGTAGCTATGCAAATGTACAAGTGGAGTGAAAGGTTCAGCTTGGCTTTTAGACCCACAGCCCACAACCACAGGATGGGTCTGAGCTTAAGATCCATCGTCCGGTGGCGCTGCTCGGGCCGGGCACAGACTTTGAAAACTTCAGGATTAAGGGAAGGCCCGTTCCATGGCCTGATAGCCCGAAGAAATCTGCACAGCACAGGCCGGGCTTGGACAAGATTTGAGACCCAACAACTAGGCGGGTCGGGCTTGGCATATGTGTGGGCATGCTTTTTCCGTCCTGGCCCGAGCCCGACTTGGTCCGAAATATGCCTAGGTGTAGATGTGATGACTGTCTTCGCTTTTCTTTGGTGCTATAGTCGTTGCTATGTGATTTAAGAATTTATTTATATTTTTTATTATCGTTGACTTCATACTCTTTCGTGATTATTAATAGATGGGTTGACCTTGAAAAAAACACATACACTTAACAAGGCCGTGGGTAACCCAGCATTAATGAACAACTTTTTGACAAGTATATATATGTAGCTCGTGTGGATGGGTTTTTGGGCCTGGCCACCAGACTAATGTAGGCCAGTCCACAAGGTACAGCCATCGATACTACGGGATGTGACGCCTCTCCGTCCGTCCAAGATCCTACAGTGCGCGCCACACACCACTCTCGAGTCTCTCTCGCTTGCTTGCCACACTGACATTGTGACACTGTGGCCATCGATCGACTTTAACCAACTCATGTCGCACGGCTAGCTAGACGTGCCAAGTACGTGTAGATATATGGACATGCGCACAGTGTTCGATCTAGTACCTTTTTCTGCACGTAAGCATCGACGGATCAGACGCGTACAACACGATATCGATATGATAAGTCGATACGTGATTCCAAGGCACACGCTACAATGTACTGTACGTGCCTCGTCCGTGCGTGCCGTACGCCCAGAGCCATACCCATGCCGCCGGTCGGTGCCGGCAAATCGCCGACGACATAAACGCCGCATGGACATCTCCCAAATTGGGTCAGGGAGTCCCAATACACGGAAGCTAGCACCCCCAAAAGGCTATGAAAAGAAATTAATTCAAATGCAAGTTTTATTTTGTACGTGGAGCCACGAAAAGACAAAATCCAGCTAGTAGGATAAGCATCATCGTTTGCGTTTTAGCCCCCGAGCTCCCTAATGAACAATAGTTTCATAAAAATTGTTAAAACGTTTTTCTTAGAAATAGTTTCTTAGAAATAGTTTCATAGAAGTTACAAGACCGGCCTTGAATTCATTAAGAAAAACGTTTCTAAGAGTATCATAGAGGTTACAGATTTCTTGAAACTATTTCTATGACATTTCTAAGAAAAACTATTTCTAATGAACAATTCAAGACAAACTATTTCTAAGACCGGCCTCTATAATACTCTATTATTACTAGCTTTCTTGAAACTATTTCTAATGAACAATTTCTATGAAACATCACATACAAATCATTGCATGGTCATGTCACTTCAACAATACTCAACCTCTATTAACTCTTTACTACATAACCTCCACTTCTTATGTACCCTTGATGAATTCATTCATACAATCCTTTCTAACTCCAATAATTAACTCCTTGGCATTCTTCTCTCATCTACTTTCAAAGCTGGCATAACTATAATCCTCACTATACCTCAAGTGGTATTAATCCCCTGGAAGAAGTATGGTACTATTCCTCATAATACAAGATTGTTCTTGTGTTAGTTTGGTTACCATTTCTCTAACTACTCGAATCAACTCAGGTTCTATACCTCATCATACACTAGCTTGACTTGTCATGATCAAGCTAGAGGACTTAACTAACTAAGGTTTGGCATGTCTTGGAATACTAATAATGACCACTATTCATTAAGTACTAAACTTAGACTTCTAATTGTCCAGATCTATCCTTAACTAAGTAGTAGGCTTGTACTACACCTGGTCTCTTTATAAGCTTATCTTGCTAGTGAAGCTTATTTTATGGTTGTACCTTCTTGGATTAATAAGTTTATTCTTTGATACTCTACTATTACTAGCTTTCTTGTAACTTCTTAATTACAAGCTTAACTCTTAGGTTTAGATGCTTCTTCTAGTTAACTCAGGAAGGATTTAACTCCTCCAACATCAAATGGTTTGATCTCCACTAAGGATAGCATCCCAATGATGATGGCACACTCTACCATAACTAGTTCCTTCTTCTTATTAATTTACTTTAGGACTTTGGAAGGTCAATATAATAGGTCAAGGGCTAAATGTCAACCATTGCTAGGTCAAATATTGATCACCCAAAAATGATGATCAAAGGCACTGAGACATGGTTCAATAAGAATATCATCTATTAACATGGTTAATACTGATATGTGGTGAATGGTCTTGACTTAATTTCCTTCCTTCTCTATTTAAGATAAGAAGTTAGGGTTTAGGGACTACCATGATGCTCATGGCATAAATAACTATGATAAGCAAGTATATCAAGGTTTAGTTATTGAGTTTATTTACTTGGGTTATATATACTTGATTTGGTATTCAAAGTTTGTTATAAATAGTACCTTGATATAAACTTTGGAATATTAAGTAATCAACCTTAAGTAATGTGTTATGTCTTAGTTACATTCTATTTGATCTTCTCATAGATCAAATTACCTTTACCCACATATAGGATTTTAGCAAAGGTCATATTGAAACTTATCGCAGTCAACTTGATGGTATACTTCAATTCTATCAAGTTAAGAGAAGCTTAAATCACTTTGACAAGTTTTATTCAAAAGCGCGAAAATTATCCAGATTTTATGTGCATGAATGCAATGCATACACCTGAGCTCAGCTTATTTCTAAGTTGTAATGCTGGGATGTTACATGTATGTTCATCAATAACATATTTGAAAAAAGACAATTATCTTTACTTAAAATAGATAGACGAGTATATGAAAGTATTGAAGTTTAGAATTTTCAATCGTATATTTGTCCCTAGACTTCTTGGTCGCTTAGGTTGAAACTTTACAGATAAGTTTGACATGTTAGTTTAAACAAGCAGTGTATGGGTATACCCATGGGTCTATACCCGTCCCCGTATCTGTAACTTAACGGGTAGGGTATAGGTATTACCCGTGGGTATAAAAGTGTGTCCGTGCCCATGTGGGTGCGGTATCCGTACCCATGGGTAAAATTGTCATCCTTAGAACCACTAGAGGGAGGGACAGAGAGAGGAGAGATCCTTCACAAGGATTGTTTTGAGAGGAGAGGAGCACCACCCCTCCTTATATAGGGGAGGGGCAGACCCAAGGGGCATGGGCGACGGCCAAGGTGGTGCCCCCACCTCTCCCTTCATTCATGTGAGTGGAGGCTCCACTCATCCCACTCACATGAATTTCAAGTCCACTCACTTTGACATTAATTTCCTCTAAATTAAATGCAAACTCTCATTAAACAAAAATAGTTTTGTTTCTTTATATTATATTTGTAAATTACTTTAATTAACAAACATTTGCATAAACCTCCTTGCATTATTCCGATATTACATTTGAAACATATTTCAGCTATTTGCCATGAAACAATTTTGGTACTCATCGAAATAATTCTAGCATTTTCAAAACCTCCTCTGATATAATCTATCTTCCCAATAGTGTCGATGTACCTTAAGTGTGTCACCCTACGATTCACGAATAATGCAGATATGATCGAGATACCTCTTCGATCAATAATCAGCAGCGGGACCTGGAGATTTGTACTGATTCCCACACATTTAACGATGACTCCTGTGATCGTGAGAACCATAAGCGTCATAACTAAATCCCTTTGTATCGCGATATATTACTTGTTCGAGATTCGATCATTAATATCAACCATAACTAGTTTGATCTTGTTTTGGACGAGTAATTTTTACTCGTTCTGTGATATGACATCCTTTGTGACCTAGTCATGTGCTTGCAAGCGATGTCGATGTGATATCACTGAGAGGGACTAGAGTCTATCTCTCCGTCACCAGGATGGACAAATCCCACTCTTTATCCATGAGCCTCTATATAACACCTTCAGAGTACTTAAACCCACCTTTATAGTCACCCTGCTACAGTGTGACGTTTGATGTTATCAAAATACTCTTCCGGTGTTAGTGGTTAACATGATCTCATGGTCTAAGGATTAGGGTTACATCGTATGAGATGTTATAGCAATGTAAACATAATGATTTGATCGTATTGCTATACTTTGGGTGCATGTTCATCAGATCATTCTTCTAATAAAATGATCTTGTTATTAACAACATACAATGTTCATGATAAGGTAATCTTGATCAACAGTTAATCAACGAGCTAGTTATATGAGAGTCTTAAATAGGAACTCTTAGTTTGTTTATTAAACACACATGTATTAATATTTCCATTTAACACAATTATAGCAAAATAAACATTTATCATAAACATGGAATATGATAACTATTTTATTATTGCCTTTTGGGCATATTCCCTTCACATCTACCAATACATCTCACACATAATAGAATTCCAATCTCAAATATCAGCTCATAGAATAAATATTCACCACATAGGAATTACATCGATGCCCATAATCATGTTGGGTAGGTCATATGGTACTAGAACAATGATATATCAAGAGAGAAATAGATTAAACTACTTCCACAAACCCATAGTCTAGAGGTGTACTACTCTCTCTTTACCGTGGGGATGATGTTGGAGAAGGTAGAGATCCTACCAGCGGCGTCTCCCCCTCCAATCTTCATTGGTTCTGTCTATGTTTTGATGTTTCTATGTTTCCGCATCGTATCCTTCGAGATCGCTCCGGGGAGGGTCCTTTTATAGGCATTTTAGGTCAAAACTTTGAGTCTGAGATGAAGATGGACGAATGCGGACGCTCGAGGAGGGAACAAGCCCTAGTGGCACGGGTAGCATGATGGGTCGTGCCACTAGGCCTCGTTTGGGCCTCATGGCTCCCCTATAAAGGTTCTCGTGCTCTAGCTACTTGTCTTCGTGAAAAAATAATTCTCGACAATTCCCTAAGCAATTTGACTTTGTTTAGGTCCTTGAAATATAAATATAGACACAACAAGGTTTTCCTGTCCTATAGATTTACAACCAAAATAAAGGGATTCGTTGGTAAATTCCTATAAATCAATGTAAAACATGGATATAACATTATATAAGTTGCAAATATGGGAAATATGTATCAGTAAATTATAAAGTTTATGTATCCATTTTACATGCATCAGTGATGAATTTGAAAAAAAAATACTAGTGTGCGGAGAGACATGCCCATTTAAATTCAGACGAACATGTGAACATCGGAGAGGTAAAGTACCCATTGTCGGTGGTTTATGAATATCAAAATTATAAACTCACATCATGTGAGTTATATGAAACGACGAGATAAAGTTAGTGGTCAAAAGATATCTACCATGGATGATAAATTTGACAAAATAGATCTAAAAAGCTCCAAAGTTCAACATGATATTGAAGATCAACAATTAACAAAAAAGTTTAGATACATTTCATTCATAAAGCTAAAATATCTTATATTTTAATATGGAGGGGGTACATTGCAGATGGACATAGCTTTACTTTTTTGTATAAAGCTCTCTTGTTTTTCCGAGAGATTTTTTCATCAAGATTCATGAGCGCACCCACAGAAATACCACTCCACGGGAATAGTTCTTGTAGCGGTTTTATCTCGAGAGACAGAACGATGGATGCACCGGCCGGCGACCCCTAGTCCTTATGAACAATCCAATTATTCATCTACATGAGCAGTATGGAAAAACAGTTGGCCCATACTATTCCGGTGACCGGTAGAGACCCGACATCGCACGTACACGCAAGGCCCGTCCGGCCGGAGCCACTTTCATGTATGCGACCCGAACTAGGTACATGTATGCGAGGATACAGTTTTTTCCCTCCTCTTTTTTGAAGAAACCAGCAGATGTTCTGTCATCCATTAAGATAAAGATCAAAATTTTATATACATACCAGGATTCAGAGCCGGAGGCCGAAAGGCCCCCAAACTAAGGTCCTAAACACCGTCTACGTACGCCCTCTTTACCCTCTTTTGACAGAAGTGTGTGACAGCATAGCTCTTTCCCTCACGCCCCCTTTCCCCTCTTTTTTTTTCTCTTAAAATTTTACCGATCTATTAATAATCATACAGTAAAGGTTTAGAGGAAAGGTGGTTGACTGTTTTAGCATAAACAATGACTTTACAAGTTAAATTTACCATTTGGTACCACTTAGAAATCTACCACTTCATGCTAAGTCTTTTTTGCAAAAAGTTAAAACACGAATTGATATGGAAACTGACAGCGAAGCGGGCCCATTAGTAAGGGTGATGACTCCTTGATGGCGCCAGAAAATGTGGCGCTTGACATGGAGCCTGTTGGGAACCCCAAGAGCAAGGTGTGAAGCAGCACAACAACAAGTCTTCCCTCAGTAAGAAACCGAGGTTATCCAACCAGTAGGAGGAAGGAAACGTCACACAGTTATTGCAAGCAACGCGGAGACCTGCACAACACAAACTCAAGACTTTGCCCCAACTAACAGTGAGGTTGTCAATCTTATCGGTTGTTGTAACAAAGGATTAAACATATGGTATGGAAGGTAATGGTTTGCGGTCCATAGTTCACTAGAAGTGCTCTCCTTAGATAAACAACATGGCATGAAGGATAAACAAATTACAGCAGGGCAATTGACAGGAACTGAGCAAGGCATAACAATACAATACCGGACAAAAAGATTCTATGAGATTCGATTGGGCAATACAACAATATATATAGACCGCCATCAAACTGCATCTATGACTAGAAGACCACCTTCAGGTTATCATCCGAACCCCCTTCAGTATTAAGTTGCAAGCAACAAACAACTGCTTTAAGCAAAGTGTGTAAGGTAAACAATCCACTTGTTCCATGAACAAGAGACTGTTGTTTTCTCCCTAGTAGCAACAGCACATCTACAACCGAAGAGATTTCTGTCACTATCCTTAGAAACTAGAGGCATGAACCCACTATCGAGCATAAATATCCCCTCTTGGAGTCACTAGCAACTACTTGGCCAAGATAGATACTAACAACGAAGAGCATGAAAGATCACAAACAACACAGACATGGTAGAATCATAAAGACAAAACCATTAATCAATCTGACATAGTAATCTCAATATCCATCGGATCCACGCAAACACAATATGCATGATTACAAATAGATTAGATCTTGATCATGAACGGAGCTCACAAGATCTATATATGAAAGCACAAGGAGTAGATACAACCATCTAGCTACTACATGGACCCATAGTCCAAGGTGGAACTACTCACGCTTCATACCGGAGAGAAGGCCTCCGGGGATGATTTCCCCTCCGGCAGGGTGCCGGGAAGAACTTCAGATCCCCCTGATCTAGGGACGACGGTGGCGGAGGCTACAAAAGGTTTCGTGGAGTTTTGATCGGGTACTTAGGATTTCTGCACCGGGGACTTCTTATAGGCGAAGAGGCGAGGTCGGGAGGCGACCAGGGGGCCACACCCTGCCCAGGCGCGGGGCAAGGCCCACCCGCGCCTAGGGGGGTTTGGCCGCCCTGGTTTGCATCTCCGTCTCGTCTTCTGGAATCGTGTCTCACGGTAAAATATTGACTTTGGCTTTTGTCCCGTCCAATTCTGAGAATATTGAGTTTCTGCCTTTCTGGAACCAAAAACAGAAGAAACTAGGCAACTGGCACTGTGGCAACTTGTTAATAGGTTAGTTCCAGAAAAGATATAAAAACACCTCAAAGTATAGACAAAGCAAAGCAAGTAGATACTAAACAAGCATGGAGTATAAAAAATTATAGATACGTTTCCGACATATCAAGCATCCCCAAGCTTAACTCCTGCTCGTCCTCGAGTAGGTAAGTGATAAAAAGAATAATTTTTGAGGTGACATGCACCGTCAAAACCAAGATCAAACCATTTGCAAGTATTGAAAGCACGGATCAAAGAACTCTAAACATGTGCATAAAAGATGGAGTTATAACAATAGGACATAGTAACTATGCATGCAACATAAAAGGCTACAAACAAAGATCATGAATAACATGCATTGAAAAATATTTGTTTGTTTCACATACACAAAACATGGCATAGTGGCATTCAGCTTGTCCCTCATAGAGTAGCAAATAGATGCATAGGACACCTTCAAAGTTCACAAGGGTGACTATAAACAAGTAGCACAAGATCAAGTAATATCATAATATGCATCAATCAATAAGTTTTGAAACACTGCACACAGAATGACAACTATGCTCTCTTAATGGTGCCTAAAGGTAGAAGGAGGAGACTCAAATAATGGTGGAAGAAAAGCCTTTTATAAAATTATGGTTCTTGTTAGCTTTCAGCCCTCATTGCCCCTATCATAAGCATCTTGAAGTGGTCAAGGTTAAAGTGAACAAAGATGGAGTATATGCTTGAAAAAGTATAAATTGGCAATCTCAAGTCCCTTGAATACGAGATCCACACCTCATGCTACTCAACTTCAGTCACCTGCAAGTTCTTTTCATTGTAAGTACATGCATATCATAGAGAACCGCCAACGGGGTACCCCTTGCACATGGTACAGGAGATATTCCACAACCAAAATGACAAGGCAAGCAGACAATGAGCATCTCAGCTATATTTTTATTTACTATATGCATAGCTTTTTATTGAGGATGCTTCATAGATAGCTCACTATGGTGATGCTGCAAGTTTCCACCATGATTATGCATGGCTTAGGCTAGCGGCCCAGGCGTTTCTCTAACACAAAATACAAACTCCATGGACTTACAAGTTCCCTCTCTAATTCACATCGGTAACATCCATAGACAAAAGAGCATGATATTAACTGAGTACAAAGTACAAGTGCAATATTGAAAATGTTCCCCGTGAAAGCACGGTTCTGTTAATTTCAACATATAAGTGCAAGCATATACAACATAGAAGACACAATGGTTCAAGTTTATTAGGGGCAAAGAATATAAAGTGTGCCATCAAGTTTGTGAGGGCTTTAATCACTAAGTTTTCACATAACAAAATAGTTTTTAATTGGAAGATAGCTTGAAAACAAGAATATACTTGGAATGGTGTAACACACCATGCATAGGAATTTATAGTGGACACTTTGGGATAACTTGGTTTCTTGGGAGTTGGAAGTATGAGTAGAACTTACTCATACAAGTGGAGGCTAGCAAAAGACTGGGAGCAACCAACTAAGAGAGCATAATGGCCATAATCATGCAGAACAACAAAACATTACTAGTCAAAGCATAAAGTGATACTACAAGTCAAGGACTAAATGATCATAGAGGATATGGTGACTTGTTCATAGTCATAACATGGTGTGAGCATGTGCCAAGTCAACCCAAGCAAAGCATCAAAGGAGAATACCACAATACTATGCTTTTGCATGCTAAAACAACGCATAATTTTTTCAAGGCACACTAAGCAATCCCAATTGTTTGGAACAAGACATGCTACAACAATAATCACTAAGCATAAGCTCAAAATAACACCTAACATGTCATGTTAAAGTCTAAGTCACAGTCAAGGCAATCTCCTCTTGCACTTACAAGGAAGAACTTACTACTCCTTTCCAACACCAAGCAACTTATTTACAAACAACATAGCGAGAATGAGGGTCCAAACTACTTTATTCAAGCAAACTAAACAACTAAGCAAAGCAAACAAAAACTAAGACGCTCCAAGAACAACACAACTGTGCATGAAACAATAAAAACGAAGTGTCTAGACAGACCTGAGCTTTTTATTGATGAAGAAGGGGATGCCTTGGGCATCCCAAAGCTTTGACGCTCGTACCTCTTGGATATTTCTTGGGGTGACACCGGGGTGGCATCCCCAAGCTTGAGCTTTCGTCCATTCTTCATCTCATTGCATCATTCTCTTTGTACACCTGAAATTTTTCCTTCATACAAAACTTCACGCAATCTTCATTAGCAACATTAGTGTATTCAAAAGATATTAGACCTCTGGCAAAGCTTTGGAAGAGCAAAACTTTTCACTAAAAACACAAGCTACTTTAGTAACTCCTTCAAAAATCTCAATTCACCTAAAGAGAACTCAAAAAGGAATCAATAAGAAGCAAATGCAAATAATGGCATAAATCTGTCAAAACAGACCAGCAGGTAGAAACCGATTTTTTCAAACATCTTATGTTGCTCAAATCAAAAAGTGTTGAACTAACTAAAGTTAGATAACATACTGAGGGATTTATTTGCAAATTTTTATTTCAATCCGAGTTACAGAGACTCCTCACGAGTTTTTTTGGTGGAGGATAGAAATCTGTTTCGGGACAGCAACTCCCCAAATCTTACTACTCTGTCATTAGAGGTCATTCTTGGCACAAAAAGCAAACAAATAGGATAAGGAGAGGTCATTACTGAAGTAATAACTTTCAAGACTCAAGGAAACTCTTGGGTTATCTCCCAACAAGTACTTTTCTTTAACGTCTTTAAGTTAGGCACAAGAAGCAAGAAGAATCAAGTATTTTCAGATGAGGAAGCATTAACATTCTTGTCCTTTCCTTTCTTACCTTTCTTCTTCTCTTTAGGGAAAATATGATTGCTTACCGAAGGAGCAAAATGCATAATGCATTTTCCCACATCTATTACTGCTCCAAGGTCTTTCAGTAGGGATCTTTCAAGTGTGGTTTGTCCTTTGCCTACACATTCAATAACAAGATAACCGGTAGACACCATTTTTCCTGAGATTTTTGTAAACACATCTTCAGCTATTCCAATGGGCAATAAAGTGGCATTATTAGTAAGAGATATTTCCTCTCCTCCTTCAGAAAGCCCCCAAAGACTCAAACAATCATAAATATCTTTAGGCATGAGACAAAATTCAGACATGATATCACAGCGAGCATCAAAAAGTGTAGTGTTTATAGAGACTTTGATTATAGGAAACCACTTTGAAGGATCAGAATTTATGGAAACATAATCATGGTAATCCCTAAGCGTGTGATAGCAACTATTCATAGCAGCAATACTAGTTTCAAGAGTGTTCAACCTTGCAAAAATATTTGTGAAAGAGGAATCAGACTTGCCAGGTGTATTATAAATTGCAATCAACTTCTTTATGGCATCAAAAGCTTCATCCTCAGTACATAGCAAAATATCTGCGGTGACCCAGCATACCACTGCACGATGTAGTACACTATAGTCGTTGACATAACACCAATGAAACACCGTTCACTAGTATTACATCCCTCAGAGTGGTACAACAGAAACACATCAGGTCCAAGACATGACTATAGGTTACAACTCAACTGTTTACACAAGATCCAGAGAACACTCTAGGTTAAAGAGAGAGAAAGAAACTTCTTACAAAGAAGAATCAGAAATAAACAACTCAAAAACTATCATATTATTAAGACTAGTATCTTAACTAATGGTCTGGCATTGTTGCTATCGCAATAGACTACAGCAATAAGTTCTATAACTAGAGATTATATTCCTATCTAATCAGTAACTTCGTCTTCACTTGAGTTGGTGTATATGTTGACTTTTTTGACTTCATTGAAGAGATTTAGCTTTTGATGATGATTCCTGGAGCATGACTTGATGTAGACGTCGTCTTAATGGCTTCAGAATCTAGCAAGGGTTAAGAAGATACGTTGAGTACGAGCGTACTCAGCAAGTTCACCAGAAAAGGAGTGTTTGATGCACTATATCTACATCCACAGACCATAGGTCATAGGCAATGCAAGTTTTTGTAAACATTTCTACAAATGTTGCTTTTATTCTAAAAAGCTATGTCCGTCAGCCTTCACGGGTTTACCAGAACTTTCATGGAGTTCCTTTCCTGCCACGTTTGCAGCTCCTTCCCGGAACAGGGAGTAACAAGTTACAGTTCTTACACTCTGCAGAGGTGTGTTACTTTTCCCATGAGAGATGTTAGCTTTGTTGCACATCCGATTTGCAGGTTCGTTCACACTTCCTTGGTGTGAGGACCAGACTAAGATCCAAGCCAATCACTGCCCTCTCTGCGACCCCATATGTCTGCACGATCCTTCGGGCTGGCTCGCCTCCATTAAGATCCCTTTCGGGCAGGCTAAAACCCTAATGAGTTCCCGAAGACTCTATGACATGGTGATGCCCTGGCAAGTGCCATATTAAATGGACTATACCACTAAACACCATTCATAGATAATCTAGACACCAAAAGTGTGGGGCGTAAGGGTGCCCACTCATATGTTGGATCCACACAAGGAATCACAACGTCACGTTAAGGTCGTCTTGCCTCCATACAAGAGGAAAAGGATACAGCTAACTTCTCCGTCCCATTCCAAATCGCATGGTTAACGCGTAATATACGGCGCAAGAATCACTGGCGACATTGGTTGTTAAGTCCTATATAATATGTTCCTTTACCACCGGAACTTTCATAGTAGGTTATTACCTCATGGTAAATAACCTATAATCATATTATGGTGAAAATAGTGTTTTCTGACCTTTTTAAAATGCAGGTGATGACAACACTGGATTTGCAAAATACTTTACAGAAAATGACCAAAGGACATGAGCAAGTGTGAACTTGCCTTTTGTGATTGCAAGATTATGCACTCATGGTCTTCAAGACAATATAAGATCCAATATCTGAAATCAGCATCATTGGTCCGGTAAGGACTAATGGTTAAAGAAGCAAGATGCTATTATGCATAAGTAATGTAATGCAATTTAGTAAACTCGAATCCCGGGGATAACATTGTTCTAGGGTTTGGATATTGGAATTGGTTTCTTTAGAATGTGTTTCCCTTTTAGATTAGTTTCTTATTTGTGCTTCTTATTAAGGCTTGTGAGTGTGTGTGAGACAACTTGTAAACATACTGGCATACTACAATAAGATATACTATTGAGGTACGCTACTCAAAGTCTGCTTATATGAGAATTATCTTATCTTCAAGTTTTACTTTACAGGTAATGGCATTTATAAGGAACTTAAGTTTTTACAATCCTAAGTATACCAGTAAAGTACAAAGTAATGTGATGATTATTAATTGTCATTTGTTGTCTGAAGTGGCAAAAAGAATAACATTTGAAGAAAAGATTTCTTTGCTATGGTTTAAACAATCCTGACAGCTTTTAGAATATGATTGACATACTATGATTGATGTTGTTTAAGCTTGCTTGAATATTCTGGACTTGAGGTGCTTTATTAATTATAATAAACCAAAGTTAACTATAAAACATATAATAAGGTCTTTATCATTATCCTTAAAGTCTTGTTGTCGTGGTGGTGGCACGGCAGATGCCATGGGTAGGCTTAAGTATGGGGCCAATGGATGCTAGAGGGATCTGGGGAGGGAAGATGTAGTTGATTCTACACACAAACGACTAACATAAAGATCTTTATTTCTTCTCTCTTGGGCTATAAGTGCTCCTTGAGCTGTTTACAAGAGGGGAAGATGAACTCTTACCAGCCTAACGGTACCAAATGAGCCGATCCCCTCCTCAGTACCCAAGCCTCTCCTTATAAAGGGGTTCCTTGGCTCCTCTAGGGATGACGTGGCAAGCATATTCGAGGAATATGTTTGTCCCAATATAGTAACTCGGCGAGCTCCTTTCCGTGTCCCTCTTCTAATGACGGCAAAGTTCCAGAGAGCCTCACCTGCATGCCTCGGGCTCCAGGACTGTCACCTCCGTGACCTCCTTCTGCTCCTCTGCTACTCTGCGCCTTGTCCTTTGCGCTTGGCTCTGTTCAGATTCTTCCTACCCCGAGGCTAGGGTTTGACTTCATGCTCCTCCTTCTCCCGCAAGCTTCATGTTATTCGGCCCTGCCTCGCTTAACTCGGCTTGGCCTTCACCTGCATTATGGCTTATTCGGACCTGCCCGGCCGACTTAACTCGTACGTTGGCCGAATAATGTACAGCCCCTCTGGTAAACGGCATGGTCATGCTCATCTCGGCCGACCTTAACATGACTCGGCCGATATAAGCAGTAACTCGGCATAAGATAGGGAAACTCCTTTTGGCTTCCCCCGTCTTGACCCTATCCGGGGTCACCTCCCCAACAGTAGTCCCCGAAGCTGGTGTGGCCCCGTCCGTACCTCCTCATTTCCGAGTTACTCTCTCATGTTCGAGGTATCAGTGTAGCTTCTTGCGTACGCCTCCTCCTACGTGTAACACTCATCATTATTTCTCTAGTTTTTCGTTCCTCTACAGTTCCCGCTGACAACGCTACAGTGGTTACTGCGCATGTCGCGTCGGCACTGCGACACCTCGCGCACCGCAACGGTCAGGAGGCCTGATCGTCTCCTGCGTCGTGTGGTCGTTGGTGCGGCTCCACTCATCCTCGAGCGGTTACGCCTCTCACACACGATCTACATGGTTGGTGCCCGCACCCACGATCCCACTACCGCGCCAAGCCCACGCGGTTATAAAGAGGGGCACGGGGCTAGAAGATTTACTTTACTCCTTCGCTCCCCATTGCCCTTGTTCCTCCTTTCTCCCTTGCACATGTTCGTGCTCCTGCGGCCATGCACTCGTCGAAATCTTTGACGGTGAGGCCCCAATTCCTCTGCTCCGTCGACCTCATCCCCATGCGCTTGCTCCGGCACCGTCGCCGGTGAGTTTCTCTGGTCTCATTGCCTAGATTTCCCTCTAGACGCGTCTTCCGCTCTCTAGATTTCCCGCGGCGGTTCCTTTTCCGCTTCGCCGCCGTTTTCGCCTAGGACCACGACGGGGCCTTGCAGTTCTAGGCTTTGCTCCGCCGCTAGTTGCTCCTCGGTAGATTCCTCCGGTGACCCCATGTCAAGCTCTGTTAGCGGCGCGCTCATCGAGGATGACGATGCAGCGTCTGGTCCCGAGCGGGGCTCCTGGCAAGGTTCCATCATCACTCGCCGAGAGATTGAGTGGCTGATCAGAACCCGCCGGATTCCTGCCGAGGTAACATGTCGCTTACCCGGCAGCGAATCTTCCCCCGTTCTAAACGAAGGCGAGTACGTCGTCTTTATGTCCCATTTCTCTCGCGGATTTGGTCTTCCTCTTAGCTATTTTTCTAGGGAATTCCTCAATTACTTCGGCCTGCAGCCGCATCATCTTCCGGCTAATGCCATTGCGTCTCTGTCCGCTTTTATCTCGGCCTTGGAAGGATACTTTGGCCTCTGGCCGTCTGTGCATGTATGGTCCAAGTTCTTCCAGATCCGATCCAATGTCATTCCAGACAAATCCCTTCAACCTTCCGAGAAACTTCTTACTCAGTGTGGAGCCGCGTCCATCACACCTCGGAGGAAATCCGAGTTTCCTCGCGTCGCTGGTATTGAGTCATGCAAGAAATGACATAGATCGTTTTTCTATGTCAAGAATTCTAGGAAGGAAGATAAGATTCGGCTCCCTGCCTTCTCCATCGGCCCCCCTTCCAAGAAGAAATGGACTTATAATCCCAGGAAGAGCCATGCCCTGGTCGAGGCCTTTGAGATTCGGCTGAAGGAGCTGATCCGCGCCGGGTTACGTGGCGAGGATCTGATGACTACCTTCGTCAGCAGCCGGATCTGCCCTTTTCAGCAACGCACACATAAGCTCTGCTATATGAGCGGACCTCTTGATCCCAATCGAGTCTCAACGGTTGAGCTCGATAATTATCTTATTTTCAAGCGTGTCCGAGCTATCTTTAAGACGGAGATGCCGGAGGATTGGACCTGGGGACTGAAGCCGTTCACCCGCAAGCATCCTCCTCCCGAGGTAGGTTCACGCAGTTGTGTTTTGCCTTTTAATCACGTCTGTGATTTCTCTTGCTAATTTCTCTGTCTCTTTTTCTGTAGAGGTTTGAGGAGCAGAAGATCGAGGATGCCGAGGTTTTGTCCCTCCCATGGACCGCATATCGGAACACCCCGGATAGGGGGGAACCTGACTCGGAGGAGTTCGTCCCCAAGTCGGACCTCGCTCCGGCTCGTGCCCATGGCAAGACCCCGGCCCACGAGGAGGAAGGTGATTCAGACGAGGTCCAAGTTCTTGAGGTAGTCGCCGCAATGCCAATTTCTTATGCATTTTCGGCCTCTACTTTCTCAGCTAATCAGGCCGGTCAGGTTCACGACGCCGAGCCTCTCGCCTCCCGACCTCCGGGTACCTCGAGGAAGCGTACCGCTCCAGCTGGTGCTTCGGAAGCCGCTCCCAAGAAACGAACGAAGAAGTCAGCCCAGCACCCTCCGAAGCGTAAAACTATGCCCGGGTTACTGGGTGAGTTACTTTTCATTTGTATTTCTTGTTTATATCTTTCTGTCTTCTGACCTGACTCTCTGTGCCTTTGCAGAGCTCCTCTTTCTGTCAGGCCCAGTGGTCCTAGCATGACGAGTCATACGACTCGGCCGCCTTCTCCTCCTCCTCCTGAAGATACTAGGGTTCCTAGTCCTGCTCGCGCAGACTCTCCTCCCGCTCCGAATCAGACGTCATCTCGCCAGGATGCGCCTGAGGTCTCTCATGTTGATGCCGACACAACTCGGCCAGTAGATATTTCTACTGAGCCTGCTGCCTCCTCCGTGAACCCCGGAGTTTCCCCCGAGATTCCTTCGACCCCCACAGTCTCTACTGCCACTCTGACTCCAGCCGAGGATATCACTATCTCGGCTCCCTCAGAAACCGTAATCCTTCTGGCCCCCAAAGATGCCACTCCAAGTGCCGAGGTAAGGGCTCCTGCCGACGCCTCTTCTAAGGCCAAGAAGGTCGTCGTCACCAAACCTCCCTCATCTCAGAAAGGGCTTGCCAGCTCTTCTCAGCCTACAATTGCTGATGCGCTCCGCAAGGGGGTTTCTTCTGCCAAGACCATTGTCACCCCGGCCACTGATACTCAGCTCTCTCTTCACAAGAGTCCCGTGGCGGCGGTGGCTACACAACATGTTCGAGGTAAAGTCCTGACTCGTACTGAGAGTGGGAACAGCCTCGGCTCGTTGGTTGAGTATGCCAATAATTGGAATGCTGCTGATCAGCTCGAGGGCAATCCAAGCAGTTAGCCATTTCAACTCTCTGACATCAGCAGTCGCTTGCATCTGGCTGCCAAGATCATTCTTGACAGCGATAAGATGAATGAGGTAATTGTTTTTATTGACGTTTGTTTAGTCATTCGAATGATATTATATATACTCTAGTCCCCGAAGCTTGCAACCGAATAACTTGTTATTCGTTTGGAAGTTTTATTAGGCTTTGCCTGGTTCAGTTTTGTCTTAGTGTTCGAATATCCAGCCACCTAGGTTCGAATTAAGCTTTGCTTGATTCGGATCTGTCTTAGCTTCGAATATCCAGCCACCTAGATCTGAGTTATGCTTTGCTTAATTCGGATTTGCCCTAGTGTTCAAATATCCAGCCACCTAGGTCCTAGTTAATCTTTGCTTAATTCGGACCTGCCCTAGTGTTCAAATATCCATCCACCTAGATCCAAGTTAAGCTTTTCTTGATTCGGATCTGGCTTAGCCTCGAATATCTAGCCACCTAGGTCCGAGTTAAGCTTTTCTTAATTCGGACCTGCCCTAGTGTTCAAATATCCAGCCACCTAGGTCCGAGTTAAGCTTTTGCTTGATTTGGATCTGGCTTAGCCTCGAATATCCAGCCACCTAGGTCCGAGTTAAGCTTTTGCTTGATTCGGATCTGGCTTAGCTTTGAATATCTCACTGTTATTTATTTTGATGCTTAGGTTGCGCATGATTGGCGGACCGCCGAATTCCAAAGGTTGCTTTTCGCACATAAGAAATTGCAAGATAAGTATGAAAAAGTCATTCCCGTGGTGAAGAAAGCTGGTAAGTTAACAAACTTTTGTATTGTCCCTAAAGTTCTCATTGTTTTTGGACTCGATGTGTTAGCTCATTTTTCTGGTGAATAGGTAATATCAACAATCTTAATATCCGTCTTGAGAAGAAAGTCAAGGCCCTGGAAGGTTAGTTACCCTTTTTCTTTATAGATTTCCGTTCGAAACTTATACCGGGTTTATTTTAACCCTTTTGGATTTGGTATAGCCGAGTTACAAACTTTTGCAGCGTCACATCAAGAATGCATACCCATGCCTGATATGATGCTGCATTTTTTAGAACAAGCCGCTACTCACTTAGCGCAACTGAAAGATAAAGATGACGAGATAATTCGCTTGCGCGCCGAGGTGGAGTCCCTCAAGCTCTCTCAGAAGTCTGAGTTAGAGAAAGTTGACCAGGAGTTCTCCGAAGAGAAGAATCGGCTAGCTCTGCAATTGCAGAAAAATAAAGAGGTCCTCGAGGATGCCGAACTCAAGACACGGGCGATGAGCAAGGAGATCACTCACTTTGAGAAAACCAAGGGTGATTGGGCTCAAGATCTTCAGAGAATGCTGAGCTATATTCATCGTAAGCCTCTGACCGTGGCCGAGTTATCGTTTTCTCTTTCTTACTGTTGATCGATGTACTTTTATTTTGTGTAGACCATTTTCCAGAAGCTAAGCCCGTGAGCTCTAGAGCGGTGGTTAATGCTCGTGTGCGCCGAGGTGTCCCCGCAGATGCGAGCCCGGAATACTCGATGGAAGACTACTTGGTTGCCGTTGGCGCTGCCGTTGGTCCAATGAAGATTATGGGCAGGGACTTGGTGCAGGCAGCCATCCCAGGCCTACCATTTTCTCTGGCCGAATACTTCTGGAACTCCTGATATTGATGAGATCAAGATACTGGTGGAAAGATTGATGGCATCCCAGAACCAGTTAAATCTCTGGAGGGAGTCCGCTGGACGAGCTGGTGCTGATATGGCGTTCACGGTCTTTATGTCATGGTACGAGGATATTTCGCTCGATACCTTGATAAATTTGCGCACTGGATCCCGTTGGGTTGAGGATCCAGAATTCGTCGCTCGCCGACAAGCTCGTGCCTTCCAGCTTGTTGAGTATGCGGACGTGCATAACTGGATTGAAGGGCCAAGTTTCCTTTCTAATCCGGCGGATGACGTCGAAGTCGAAGATGCCTCTGATGATAATTCGGCCAACCAGGACGAGAATGAGGGCGACTCGGATACTTCTTCTGATTCCAGCGCAAGCTCGGATGGGGACGGCGACACGCGATCCTCCTCCAATGGGACTGGGCATTCTCAAGCTCAAACTAATGTTTCTCAAGAGCCCCGGGCTTCCCCCGAAGTCGCTCATGGTTCTGTGGAGGGCGAAGCAACTTCGGCCGAGGTGCCGTCTACCTCGGATCGCCTAGTGCCTGACCAAGTCGCTGCCCCTTAGGTTCAAAAAACTTTAAGTTGTTTCTTATCCCCGGTATGCCGGGCGTATGATGTGTGTGAAACAATTGTCCGACTTTCTGTGTGGTATGAACCTCTTTTTCCTTTTGCCACTGAGGCACATATGATGGTGATCGTTATTATTCTGTCTAAACTGATCTTGTTGGTTTAAATCTTTGCTTTGGTGACCTTCAATTTCGTAAGTTTGGATTATGTGTTTGCATTTCTCCCACCGTAGTTCGGCGTTTAATATTGCCTGACCTTTATAAATTTGATGGCTCAACCATTGCGTTCTTGATCTCTATCCGAGTTATAAATCTCGAAGCCCACATTTGGGGGAAGCGAAATAATATCGTTCTGGGTGCCGAAGTTTAATACCCATTTTTGTAACAAGTGACAATTGTGGGGCAATTCCCTAGTCAGTGCTCTAGAAATCGAGGTTTTAATGTCTAATTCGAGATAATGGATAATATGTCATAGTCCCCGAGTTCCTTGCTCGAGGTCCTGAAGCTTAACACATAACTCAGGAAAAAATGACGTTGGGCAATCCCCGTGTCATTGCTCCAAGTGCATAACTCAAAGTGCCGAGGTTTAGTACCTACCTCATAATGTGTAACAACATAGGGCAGTCCCCGTGTTACTGCTCTAGGTGCCGAGGTTTAACATACCACTCAAAATGCGAAATAACATAGGGCAGTCCCCGAGTTACTGCTCAAGGTGATGAGGTTTAATATATACTCCAAAATGAACAATAATATAGGGAAGTCCCCGAGTTACTGCTCGAGGTGCTGAGGCCTAATACATAATCCAAAATGAAAAACAATATAGGGCAGTCCCCGAGTCATTGCTCGAGGTGCCGAGGTTTAATACATAGTTGATACTTCGTCCTGAAGCGTCACTTTACAACGTGTCATAGATGAATCCTACGAGTAAAATGGACGAAGTAAAGCTATGTTCCATGGTCTTTTCGATTCTTCGCCGGCTTTGTCTGCCTTGTTCTTTTCTGGTGACTGAGCATCAATTAGGTAATATGCATTATAGTGCAATGCTTTGCTCACGATGAATGGTCCTTCCCATGGGGGTGATAGTTTGTGCATGCCGGCCGTGCGTTGCACTAACCGAAGAACCAAATCTCCTTCTTTAAACACTCTTGGATTGACTTGCTTGCTGTGATATCGTCGCAAGTCCTGTTGATAAATAGCTGATCTTGATAGTGCCAACTCCCTGCTTCTTCTAGAAGATCGACATCATCTTGCCGAGCTATCTCATTTACCTCAGCGGTTGTATACTAGGTAACTCTTGGCGAGTCGTGTATTATGTCGGCTGGAAGCACGGCTTCTGCTCCATATACCAGAAAAAATGGTGTATACCCTGTTGACCTGGTTGGGGTAGTTCTGAGGCTCCATAGTACTGCCGGTAGTTCCTCGATCCAACACCCTGCCGACCTTTGCAGCGGTTCGACGAGTCGTGGTTTTATTCCGGACTATACTAGTCCATTACATCTTTCTACCTGGCCATTAGATGTTGGGTGAGCCACCGAGGCGACATCTAGTCGTATGTGTTTTTCTTTACAGAATCTAGCGAAGGCCCCTTCTGCAAAGTTTGTGCCATTATCTGTAATAACACTGTGTGGGTAACCATATCTCAGGATAATATCTTTGAGGAATTTTACTGTTGTGGGTCCATCACATTTTTTTATTGGTTTCACTTCAATCCATTTTGTGAATTTGTCGACCATGACTAAAATGTGGGTCATCCCGCCCCGGGCCGGTTTGAATGGTCCCACCATATCTAAGCACCATACGGAAAACGGCCAAGTAATTGGTATCGTTTTTAACTCGGACGATGGCATATGTATCTTGCTGGCATATCTCTGGCAACCATTACATTTTTCCACCAGTTCTTTGGCCTCTTTCAACGCTGTTGGCCAATAAAATCCATGCCTGAATGCTTTGGCCACTAAAGCTCTGGATGAGGCGTGATGTAGGCATTCTCCTTGATGTATATCTAGGAGGATCTCTTGGCCTTCCGCCGAGTCCACACACCTTTGCAACACTCTTGTGACGCTCCTTTTATACAGATCATTGTTTATGATTGCATAAGCTTTAGCTCTTCTCATTGTCTGTTTAGCCAATACCTCGTTATTCGACAAAGTCGCATCTTTAAGGAAGAAAAATATGGGTTGCGCCCATGTTGGTATGATTCTCTCTGGGATAATCTCACTATCTATTTCCATATTTTCCGCCGACATAACTACCTCGGATTTTTCCATATCCATCCGTGCATCGGCCGGGATCACTTTCGGAAATTTCGGGTTACATTCTTTGTCAATTTCCATCGGCATACTATCTTCTCTTGATTTTGCCGGAATAAAGATGGATTCGGACTCTGGTGATGGTGTTATTGATGGTTTTCTCAGGTTCTCTAGGGCGATACCTGGGGGAATTGATTGCCTGGTTGATCCGAGTTTTGACAGCGTGTCTGCGGCGTCATTTTCTGCCCGAGGTATATGATGAAATTCACATCCATCGAAGTATCCACTGAGTTTTTGCACATGGAACCTATATAAGGCCATATTGGCATCTAGCGCATCCCAATTTCCTGATACTTGTTGTACTACTAGATCTGAATCTCCGTAGCATAAGATTCGGCGTATCCCGATCTCTTTCGCCACCTTCAATCCATGGACGAGTGCTTCGTACTCGGCTACATTGTTTGATGCGGCAAAATGTATTTGCAGCACATATTTCAGCTGATCTCTTTTTGGCGAGGTTAACACTATCCCTTCCCCCAAGCCATTTCTCAGTTTGGAACCGTTGAAGTGCATCGTCCAATAATTCGGATCTGGTAATGGTGGCTCATATTGTACCTCGGCCCAATCCACGAAGAAGTCGGCCACAGCCTGGGATTTGATCGCATCTCGCCTATCAAATTGCGGAGCATAAGGTGACAATTCAATTGCCCATTTTGCTATTCGGCCGCTTGCATCTTTGTTGCTCAATATGTCGGCTATGGGCGCTTCACAGATCACTTTGATCGGGTGCTCTTCGAAGTAATGTTTAAGTTTCTTTGCCGACATGTATACTCCATATGCCATCTTCTGATAATGTGGGTAATTCTGTTTTGAGGTTGATAGTACCTCGCTTAGGTAATATACCGGCCTTTGTACTGATTTATCATTTTCAATTCGTTCCACAACGATCACCGCACTTACCACTCTGTTTGTGGCGGCTATGTAAAGTAACATAGGCTCTTTTGACAATGGAAAGGCTAAGATTGGTGCTGTGACCAACATCTTCTTCAGTTCATGGAACGCATTATCTGCTTGTGGTGTCCAAATGAATTTATCAGGTTTTTTCATCAGTTGATAAAGTGGTAATGCCTTCTCTCCCAGCCGACATACAAATCGGCTAAGCGAGGCCAGGCAACCTGTGAACTTCTGTACATCATTTAGACATCTCGGCAATTCCATCATTTCTACTGCTCTTATCTTAGTTGGGTTGGCCTCTATACCTCGGCTAGATACGAGAAAACCGAGTAGTTTTCCAGCCGGTACACCGAAGGTGCATTTTTTCGGGTTAAGCTTCATTCGGAACCTTCTCAAGTTCGCGAATGTCTGCAAAATATCATCCAGTAGCGTTTTGCTTTCTTTGGTTTTGATAACCACATCATCTACATATACTTGTACATTTTTTCCTATTTGGTCATGCAGACATTTTTGCATACATCTCTGGTACGTTACCCCTGCGTTACGCAGGACGAATGGCATGGTGCGATAGCAATAAGCCCCGTACGGGGTAATAAACGTAGTCTTTATTTGATCAGCCGGATTTAACGGTATCTAGTGAAAACCAGAATACGCGTCTACAAATGATAACAGCTCACAACCAGCGGTCGAATCAATGACCTGGTCTATTCTAGGTAAAGGAAAAGGATCTTTTGGACATGCCTTGTTCAGGTTCGTGTAATCAATACACATTCGCCATACGACGGCTACATTTGGATCGTCTTTTTTCTTTTCTACCAACACCGGGTTTGATACCCAATCCGGATAAAGCACTTCCATGATGAACCCGGCCGCCAGGAGCCGATCTATCTCATCCCCTATTATCTTTCTCCTGTCTTCGGCGAAGCGGCGGAGAGGTTGCTTCACCGTCCTTGCTCCTGGCCTTACATGCAGAGAGTGCTCAGCCAACTACCTCGGCACACCTTGTAGGTCTTGAGTTGACCATGCAAAGATGTCCCGATTCTCACGGAGGAAGTTGGTGAGCTCGCCTTCCTATTTGGCATCTAGACCTGCACCAATAGTGATGGTGCATTCTGGGAATTGCTCGTCTATCTGGACTTTTTTCGTTTCTTTAGTCGGCTGGAAGGAAACGCTTCCATGTGGGTTGGCCAATGCCGGCATATTCAACTGCGCCGACTGAGCGAGAGCCGCTACCTCCTGAATCCTTCTTTTTTCTCTGGCGATCACCAATGACTCGGCCAGGTTTGATCCGGCCGAGGCATATTCCATCGACTTCATGTAATCTCCTGCTACTGTTATCACCCCTTGTGGTCCGGGCAGCTTCATTTTTAAGTAAGTTATGTGGCAGCTGCTCATGAACTTGGCCAATGCTGGTCGCCCGAGTAAAGCATGATAACAACTCTCTAGATCCACTACTTCGAACTCCAAATTTTCTGCTCTGCAGTTATCCCTTGTGCCGAATAACACATCTACTCGAACCTTTCCAATGGGTTTGCATGAAAGTCATGGCACTATTCCATGGAACGTGGTTCTCGTGGATTGCAGCATATTCTGCGATATTCCGAGTTTATGCATTGTATCCTTGTACATGATATTGATACTGCTCCCATTGTCAATGAGTACTTTTGAAAATTTCACATTAATGCTTGGTACGACAAATGTCGGATCTAGTACGAGTGCGTACGACCCTGGATTCGGCATTATTTTGGGGTGATCCTTTATGCTCCAAGTTACTTCTTGATCTGACCAGGGCACATATCTTGGTACTGCCGGCATAACTGCATTTACTTCCATATGTCGGCGCTGCACACTTTGCCTATCTTCCTGTTCTGTTGTGAACACGCAATATGATTGATGATGTTCCCTGTAATCATTGCGTCCATTATTTCCTGGGTTCGTCATTCCATCCTGACCCTGATTTATCACTTGATGCACTGCATCTCTCCGGTCCGAGTTATCATACCTTGGGGGAGGAGGGGGTAACATTAGTTGATGTGCATTTGTTCCAGTCAACTGCGGTTGCTGCTGCTAATGTGCCTGATGGGAAGGTGCTTGCATGCCCGCCGGGTTACCCATTGCATTTTTCATCCAGGCGCATTGCCGAGTTGTATGATTGGCCGGCTTGGCCGGGTTTGGAGTGTGAAACTTACACGGTTGATCCAACATGGACTCAAACGTGTACTTCGGCCTTTCCTGTCATTGCTTCTTCTGTTCTGTTGTCCACTGTCTCTTCCCTTCATTCCTCGATGTCCATTGCTGAGGACCATTCTTCTGCCGCTGATTGTTTCCGTGACTCGGCTGATCTTGCACTACCGCTGCCACCTGATTGGAGGCATATCTTTAATCCGGTCTTTCCTCTCTTCTTCTTCCTCTGAACTCATTGCGCCTTGATGACCCGGCCGCATCTCTTGCATATTGATCTTGATGCTCCCGATGATCTGCCGACATCAGCTCTCGTTGCGTTGGATCTCCCAATGCATACGAATCTGCTATCCTGATGGTTTCTGCCAAAGTGGTTGGCATATTTCTTTGCAATCGCTCCCACAAGACACTGGCATAACGGCATCCTTGAGCGAACCAAGCTATCGCTTGTGATTCTATAACTCCCTCGCATGAATTCCTGAGGTTACACCATCGAGTTAAGAATTCTCTGTCTGTCTCATTCGGCATTTGCTTGCACATGGCTAGCTGCTGCGGCCTGTTTGGCCTTTTGTAAATACTGGTGAAGTTGCTCACAAACATCTCTTCAAAATCCAACCAAGAGTTGATGCTGCCTGGAGGCAGATTATTCAGCCATACTCTGGCCGGTCCTTCCAGCATTTGTGGGAAATATCTTACTGCCCATCGCAAGTTTCCACTTGCTATTTTTACAGCAGTGGCATAATCAATCAACCAATCCTGTGGTTTGGTGCTCCCATTGTATGTTTTCGTGCCTCTTGCCAGCTGAAAGTTTGGCACTGGCGGCTCGCCCATGATTCGTGGTCCGAAACATGCCGGACCCGGCGGACCCTGCTCTTCTAACAACTCGGACCGGTACAGCCGGTCCAGTTTTACTCTTGCATCACTTGACGGCAAATCTCTGTACATAATTCTTTCCTGCATTCCATAGTGGTTATTTCCGCTGTGAGCCGCATATTCCATCTCTAAATAACCATCATTGTACCTCTCATTCACCTGATTGTGGCGAGTTGGTCTCACTTCTCTTTCCTGCCGAGGTTCATATCTCGGTTGAGGATTAGGAGGCGGATCTCTCCTTCCTTCTGCCGGGATATTATTCTCATGATTTCCTCTTTCGAGATCCCCATTGCCTCGGCTTTCGTTGCCTTTATCGGCGCGGACGGGGTTTCTTTCGCCACTATTACCCCGTCTTCCATTGCCTCTGCTTTCATTTGCTTTTCCGGCTACTGCCGGATCATATGGAACAATTTGCTTATTTCTTTTTCCCGAAGTTACTGCTCTGTCTTTTCGCGCATTGTTTCCAGGTGAGGATGCTGCTGCTACAGATAGGGCTGGTGCTGCACCAGCCGAATGAACCATTCGCGAGGCACCAGGCCTTGCCGGGTCTGCCCTGAGCATTTCTTCATTCTGCTGGTTTGCAATGCACACCAGTTCATTCACTCTTTGTTGATGTTTCTGCCGGGCTTCGCCGGTCAGTCCTTCTAACTCTAGTGCAGCGGCATTTGCCGCCCTTAGGTTCTTTGTCGGGGTACTATACCTCGGCAATCCTAGATCGACTGAACCTTCCTTATGAGTCTCATGCTCTTTATTGATATCATCCTGAGGTTCTTCCCTCTCAATCTTAACTCATCTACCCACTCGGGGGCGACATCAAGCTTGTTTGCCTTAGCATATTACCGCAGGGTCCTGTTTAAGGACTCCCGCAATGCCGACACCTTTTTTGCCTCTACCAGTACTTTTTGCTTGGTTTCTTCTAATTCTGCCTGAGCATTAGCCGGATCAAGTATCGGTGCTACAGGCGTAGTCAGATTATCTATAGTTGCCTGGAGAATATTTTCTGGTCTTTCTAGAGGTGGGGATAATGCCATGGGTAATTATACTTTGTTCATCGCCAGGAGCCGAGCTACCTCATCCCCTATTGCCTGGAGACTAAAGTTAACTTTAAAGACATAGATGGACTTTAAGATACAGAACTTATGGTAATTGCACTTTGTTCATTTTATAATATTTCCTTAAGGTTACTTAAGAATGGTATTACTTCTATTTGAGTAGTGGTTTCTTAACCTTAAAATGGAATAGGAACTTTTTATCTCTTTATAGAGGTGTGGTTATGATTTGTAATCAAGGAATTAACATTACTTAACTACTTATGAATTATCTTTGAATTTAGTCCATTATAAAGTTGTGAGTGAGATAGTAGTAAAAGGTTTTATTTGGTTAAAATATCATTCTTAAAGATTTTATATTTGTTAAAGATCTTTTTAGAAAATAAACTACACACATGATTTGAATGATAATTCAATAAAATTGTATTTAAAATGTGTTGAACCAATTAGACTTTATATTATAAATATTTAAGACTAATATTACTTATTAGACCTTAATTGCAAATTTTAGAGATATTAACAAATTTTATTTACCCATATATGAATTAATAACTCGGGAAATAGGTTTAAATTCAAGTTATTAAAGCGTTTCAATTTTTATTTACCTCGGAATTGGAATATTATAGTTTTAACATGTAAATATTATTTTTGTGATCATTTTGGTATATTACATTTATTTTTGTGATTTATAAATAATAAGATATGATTTTTATAAGATTTATTAATTTATAAATACTTAATAAATAATAAATATTTAATTAGGTGAAATAATAATACATGATTATAGTTTTAGATTACAGTTCTTATTTTTCTAAGATTTTTGGTATTTTATTTATATTTTTAACATTTACCAATATTAAAATATGAATTATCAAAGTATTATTACTTACAAAGTCTTTATTAAATAATAATTATTTAAATTTTTAACATAATAACGTATGATAATAATTTAATGTTAAATTTTTTTTCTAAAATTTTCATATATTATACATATTTTTCTGAATTACAAAACTAAAGTTATTAAATTTCTAGGATTTAATCATTTTGTGAATTTTTAATTAAATAACTAAATGTGTTTATTAGGTAATGCTGGTGTCAGCATGAAGTGAGGGGTTTTTCTCACCAGAGCTAATCCTACGCCAGTCACTGACTGGTGGTACCTTTGCCATGTCATCTCTAATGTTTTTATTTATTACAGAAAACATTATCATAATTTCTAAAATGATAAAATAGCAATATGACATCAGCATGATGTCACGCTGACATCATCCATGGATGATCCTCAGATCATGGTTGAATCCGTGGATTCGCTGCGTGCATGGGGCTGTGGCTAGGTGCGTTAGAAAGAGCGTGCGATGGCGAGTTGAACTATGGTCGCGCCGCCCGAAAATGGTCATCGGAGGTTGGTCGGCGACGAGCTTGCACGGCAAGGCGGCTCAGGATCATGCGGGTAGGTCAGTACGGTGAGCGAGCGATGAATTGATGGATACTAGGATACTCAGAAGCTCACCAGGAGCGCGAAGAAGGGCTCGGCGAAGTGAATCGTGGCCGGAATCAATGGAGACTGCGACGGCCGGACTTCAGGCATGAGGTGTCGATTGGGGCGTTTAGGACCTCTTCGTCTTGCGTTCTTCATCAGGGAGCTTGAGGAAGACACGGCGGTTCTTGTGGTGGTCTTAGTCAAGCAAGGGAAGCTACGGAGCGGCGGCGACGAGCGTCACCGGCGAGCTAGGGTTCGGCCTCTGAGAGGAGACAGAGAGGAAAATGGAGAGAGAGAGAGAGAGAGAGAGAGAGAGAGAGAGAAGGATAAGGATTGCCGGTGCGGCAGGGTTCTTCTTATAGGCAATGAACAGCGGCGAATGGCGATGATGCCGCCAGGCAGCTGCTTGTGATGTTAGGAGGAAGACGACGACATGCATTTTGTGGAAAACCCCCTCGCAAAACTTCAAACTCAACCCGCAGTCCCTTAGCTGGCCCACTTGCCAGCCAGAGAGATTTACTGGGTGTTGTCCTTGTTGGGCCGCTACTGGACTATTGTGAGTTTCTCGTGAGTAGCATATAGAGAGAGGAGAAATGGGCCACGGGCCAGAAACAATTTCCTTTTGTTTTTTCCTTGTTCCTTTTTCTATATTCTGTTTTGTTTTCAGATTTGTATTTTTCATTTACTTTGGAATCTTTCTTCATAGGATTTATTTGTTAAACCATTGCAGCAACAATGAATGGTATTTAAAGTCATTTTGTGAGCTTTTATTATATATTGTTTAGAGTTTCTTTATTTTCTTTAAACATGTACTTATCCTTCTAATATTCTATAATAAGTTTTTTGATGAATTTTCTCTTCATAATAAACCATGGATTTATATTAGGATATTCCCTTATTTGTTTATGGGACTTAATTTTAGTTAGCTTATGGTTTGGAGAGAATTTTTTTATATAATGATCATATATCATTATTTGATGTATGATATGCAAAGGAAATCATCTGGTTAATATTACTCCCATAAACTTAGGGATTAATAATGTATATATATTTTATTATAACTAACAAAAGAGTTAGGGTTTGAATTGTAAATGCTTACCCTAGGATTTAGGGTTCTTAATATACTTATATTCTTTTGTTGATGTGAATAAAGATTAATGGCTAAACATATTGTCTTTATGTTTGTGATCTTTAATGATGTCACCCTTTAAAATAGAAAGTTATTATCTGGAATGTCTGATGGGAAAGAATTGATAAAAACAACTCCTAAGCACATATGGTTATGATAATTGGAAATGACAGAGATGTGCTTAAATGATTTGCTATAGGAAAATATTCCTATAAAGCATTGTGGAAACAAGATTATAGATCAATCAAATGAAATGGATATTATGTTTGGTTAAAGATTTAGGGTTTAGTGTTTACCAAGAATTCCTATCTTCCATAATTCACAATCATGGACTTCTAACTAAGGAATTCCTTTCCTAGATATACTACTTCTTCCTATACATCCAATGAGATTTACTTCACAAGAATATTCTTATCCACCCTTTTATTCTTTTTAAATCCATTTATAAATCCAATGAGCTTGACACTAAAGCTTTCATAATCTTTTCATAACCATACTTGGTTATATCAACTACTCTACTGATGATAACCACCAATCCAGCAAGTGGTTACTTTTAACAACATTCATACACTTCATTTATCCTCCATCACTAATATTACTCCAGTAGATTTATATATCTATTTCTGCTTTCCTCAAAAGCTTACTATCCTTTAAGAGGAATAGCACTACTTCAACAACTCCATGCTACTCTAGCTTTAGCTTAGTCATACTATCTTATATCTACTTTACTCTAGTAACTCATACTCCAACCTCACGTTATATTAATGTGACTTGTAATGACTACTCTAGGTTAACTTATCTATACTAGGGTTTGATCATGTTCTATCCACCAATTTCACTTATACATGATATAAGCATTCAATCTTGGTGACTAAAGCATGAACATTATAATCCTTTGATCCTTTATGGTTTAGGTTTCCAGTTGGCTAATCAAGGTCTCATCAATACAACATTACAGTTTTATTATAATTATCTTCTGTTTATCTCTATTGTACTAAGAGATATTATTCATTGACTATACCTACTTGATCCAATAGGATTACTCCTGGTAACTATCTTCAGGATTCATCCTTGTAATCTTCTTTATTACTATATAATTATATATTCCAAATAACTCTTCTATCATTTCAGGAGTGAGTTAACTCCATCAATTACATATTGATCTTATTCACTTCCAACACTCCCATCCTATAGATGATATTTATAACTAGCATTAACATCTACCTCTTCTTACTTCTTTCTCTATATGACTTTAAGTGAATGTTATGATAAGGACAAGAGTTGCTACGTCAAGAATTGATAGGTTCAGAATTGGTGAATCAATAGTTGATTACTCAACATTGATAAACAACAAATATTAGAATAGAATCCAATGGAGATATTAAGGATTGATATGGAAAGAAAGATATGTGGTGAATGGTCTTGGCTTGGGTTTCCTTCCTACTCCATATAACTAAAGAGTTAGGGTGAAGTGTTACCATGATCCACATGGTAGAAATAAATAAAGATAAAATAAGTCAAGGTTAGTTATTACATTCATGTTACTTGAGTTATATTCATAGCTTGGTATTCATGAGTTATTGTAAGGAATACTATGAGATAATCACTTAAGGATCAAATATTAATCATTAAGCAATGTATTAGGTTTTAATTTTATTACATTTGATCTACCCTTAGATCAAATCATGTTTACCCAAAATAAGGTTTTAACAAAGGTCATATTGAAACTTATCGCAATCAACTTGATGATTTACTTCAATTCCATCAAGTTGAGAGAAGCTTCAACCACTCTGACAAGTTTTGTTCAAAAGCGCGAAAATTATTCGAATTTTCTATGCATGAATGCAATGCACACATCTATGTTCAGCTTATTTCTAAGCTCTAATGTTGGATGTTACAATATCTTTCTCAGCCACAACATCCAAAGCATATCTATAATGAAGAGCAATACCGCGGTAGAAACTATCAATAACCAAGCTAAGACTCGTCTTAGGCTTAGTTTCCCTCTATAAAGCGGAGATTCTAGACCAAGCTTCTTTAAAACTCTCTTCACTTTTTTGCTTAAAAGTGGAATCTCTTTCATAGGTGAAATAAAGATTGGTCCAAAACCAGACATGGTAGCAACTAGGGTAGGAACTAATTTTTTTGTGTTTTTGAATAAAGCAAGCAAACCAAACTAGACTAATTTTTTTGGGTTTTCTGAAAAGAGGCAAACAAAACCAAGCAAAAGAAACTAAGCAAACTAAAAACAAAGTAAAGAGAAAGGAAGTGGAGGACTCCCCTTGTGAAGACGTCCTTATCCTCCCCGGCAACGGCGCCAAAAAACTTGTTGATGACTCCTTGATGGCACCAGAAAACTTTGCGCTTGACGTGGAGCCTGTTGGGAACCCCAAGAGCAAGGTGTGAAGCAGCACAACAACAAGTCTTCCCTTAGTAAGAGACCGAGGTTATCGAACCAGTAGGAGGAAGGAAACGTCACACGGGTGTTGCAAGCAACGCGAAGACCTGCACAACACAAATTCAAGACTTTGCCCCAACTAACAATGAGGTTGTCAATCTCACCGGTTGCTGTAACAAAGGATTAAACGTATGGTGTGGAAGGTAATGGTTTGCAGCAAGTAACAAGTAACAGTGGAAGATGTATCAATGGTAAAGACTGGACCGGGGTCCATAATTCACTAGAGATGCTCTCCTTAGATAAACAACATGGCATGAAGGGTTAACAAATTATAGCAGGGCAATTGACAGGAACTGAGCAAGGCATAACAATGCAATACTAGACAAAAAGATCCTATGAGATTCGATTGGGCAATACAACAATATACATATACCGTCATCCAACTGCATCTATGACTAGAAGTCCACCTTCAGGTTATCATCCGAACCCCCTCCAGTATTAAGTTGCAAGCAACAGACAACTGCTTTAAGCAAAGTGTGTAAGGTAAACAATCCACTTGTTCCATGAACAAGAGACCGTTGTTTTCTCCCTAGTAGCAACAGCACATCTACAACCGAAGAGATTTCTATCACTACCCTTGGAAACTAGAGGCATGAACCCACTATCGAGCATAAATACCCCCTCTTGGAGTCACTAGCAATTACTTGGTCAAGATAGCTACTAACAACGGAGAGCATACAAGATCACAAACAACATAGACATGATAGAATCATAAATAAAAAACCATTAATCAATCTGACATAGTAGTCTCAATATCCATCGGATCCCCGCAAACACAACATGTATGATTACAAATAGATTAGATCTTGATCATGAACGGAGCTCACAAGATCTATACATGAAAGCACAAGGAGGAGATACAACCATCTAGCTACTACATGGACCCATACTCCAAGGTGGAACTACTCACGCTTCATACCGGGGAGAAGGCCTCCGGGATGATTTCCCCTCCGGCAGGGTGCCGGGAAGAACTTCAGATCCCCCCCCCCCCCGATCTAGGGACAACGGTGGCGGCGGCTACAGAAGGTTTCGTGGAGTTTTGATCGGGTACTTAGGGTTTCTGCATCGGGAGCTTCTTATAGGCGAAGTGGCGAGGCCGGGAGGCGACCAGGGGGCCACACTCTGCCTAGGCGCGGGGCAGGGCCCACCCGCGCCTAGGGGGGTTTGGCCGCCCTGGTTTGCGTCTCCGTCTCGTCTTCTGGATTCGTGTCCCTCACGGTAAAATATTGAGTTTGGCTTTTGTCCCGTCCAATTCCGAGAATATTGATTTTCTGCCTCTGGAACCAAAAACATAAGAAAACATGCAACTGGCACCGTGACACCTTGTTAATAGGTAAGTTTCAGAAAAGATATAAAAACACCTCAAAGTGTAGACAAAGCAAAGCAAAGTAGATACTAAACAAGCATGGAGCATTAAAAATTATAGATACGTTTCCGATGTATCAAAGGGTTGTGGTGGCACTATTGATGAGGTAGCACATGTTAAAAAAATCTAAACTTGACAGTGGGCCCACCCGTTAGGAACCAAAAGGTCATCTTCTTCCACCGGCCACGCACGGGTGTGGCATGGCCCGCGTCGATGTCATCGCCTAGCCACCTGACACTGGTTGTCGGTGACCAAGGCAAGCTATTGGAGCTCCTCCATGCTCCATAAGGTTGTCGGCATAGGCGGGATGGCTTCGGGCGTCACCTCGGACATCTATGATACAACCATGGCATAGAAGATGGTGTTGATCTGCTCGGTATGGGTCGTATAGGCTTCGTTCCTTCGTGTCCAAGCCCCACCGCCTCGCCTCTGCTCATGGTCGAGTACCTCTATGGTGGCCCCCTCCATGTGTGTGTCGCCAGGTCCCCGAGCTCCTCACCAGATGGCGTCTCCCCCATCTTTGTTGTTGGTGTCTCCCCAAGTCGTGTCGCCCTACCTCGTTAGCGCCGCATGTGAGAGTCGACGCTGGCCTTTCTATGCGCCACCTCGTCCTCGTGGACCTCCGTCGCGCAAAGGCACGGTCTCCAGCTTGTCGACGGTGGCGGAGAAGGCGGGGGCAGGGAGGTGCACGCAAGCATGAAGCGAGGGGAAATACAATTTTTAATATGGTGTTTCATCAATAGTGTCACCGTAATCGACATGTGTCAGTTTTGGTATCAATTCACACTTAGTATTTTCTAATTCAAAAACTTATCGTGAAATGGTAGATTTTTGTTCAAAACATAAAGGTGGTACTGCCTCCGGTCCGTGTCGCGGCTTTGAACTAATCACAGTTCAAAACAGGATCAGAGAGTACCATATTGTAAGTTTACCCTCCGTTTCATAATATAAGCTTTTTAAAAAGGTTAAAAGAATTTGTTAAGAAGAATTATATTATGGAACGGAGATACTAGTAGTTTTATGCTAAAAACTGGGTGGTCGACGGAGTGGACTCGGTGGCTCGCTGGGAGCCACAGCGTTGATCGTGAGGACAGGAGGGAAAACACGAGCGCGTGCGCGTGTCGTCTAGCTTTGCTTGCGCTCTCCGTCGCTCGTTCGGTCGTGCGTGATCGGTCACGTCAAGTCCCCAGCAACACAGAGTACGTACGCCAGCTAGCTCGTGTTTGAACAACACCAGGGACGTGCGTGCGGGCGTACTGTTTCTTGAGATTAAATGTGGAAGAGAAATTGCAGGAATTTCAGAACAAAAACCCCTTCTTTCATTACGCAACTAAACCAAATATTGAAAACAATTTTATATATACTCTATCCGTTTTAAAAATATATAATGTTTTAATTTTGTGAAGCAAATATAACTAGACTAATTTTAATATGTATGTTCACTCAGATTTGGAGTGAATTTACACGCTAAAAAGAATCTAGGTATATTTTCTTCATAAATCTAAAACATTTTATATTTTAATACGGGGAGTAGTACTGTATATATAGATCGTAATTTATATAGATGCTAGACGACCTATATGTCTTCTTTTCATTCCATGTACTGTATATCCTAGTAGGCAGGAGTACGACACACAAGCTAGCTAGCTATACATACCCGTATTGTATCTGTACTTGCTTCTGTGGAGGAACAGGATACTTGAATACGTACGAGGAACCTTGACATGTCTAATCTTCTGTGCAGTGCATCCATGCATTTGTGTGCATGCTTGGGATTTAATGCATGCTGCCGCTTGATCCCAACAGAAAAAAAAAAGTGCGTGGTGTCCAGTAAACAATATAGGATTATGAGGAAAAATCTGATAAATGGAAAGCATGATATGTCTAAATTCATTCTCTGTAATTCATCTGCTAATGCAGGGATAGTTTTTGCACTCATTGTTTCGAACTTCTACAAATAAGGAGCAATAATTTTAAAATTCTGGAAGTATTGTCTTGTCTTAAGGGAGTTTCTACGCTTAGACATGCATTATCGTCAGCTAACTTTTTATCTACTAAAACTTTCCACTCTCCATTCTGAAATCAGATCAAGTTCTTCCCCCGCCCTATTCTAGGACTATTTTAGGAATATTGTTTTTCCTGTCTTTTTCGGGATGGTGATGTGTCTACTATATCATAAAGTTAGATAAGGTCTTTTCATCCTATCCTCGCTTCGGTGGTAAGTCTAGCGTTAGTGTGTGTGTGTGTGGGGGGGGGGGGGGGGGGGCGTGGAGTCATGTGTCTACAAGATCTCTTAGGATCTGGTCGTTTTTTGTGTTCGGCGGTGTCGTTCAGGTCAGTCTATTTTGATCTATGGTTGTTATCATCGGCGATGACTATTGTTCTGGAGCGCTGGTTCTTTTAGGCCTTAGCACGACAAATTTCTCGTCTAGCTACTACAAGAAGCACTACCACAACAAGCTTTGTCCGGCTCTGGTGTTGGAGGACAAGAACGGCGGCGCGGCTTCGGCTCGTACTAGTATTTGTAGTCGCCACTAAGTATGATTCGTGTACCTACTTGTAATGTTTATTAATTTATGCTTTTTTTACTATTTTTTATGATTATTAAATGATTGATGGAATTTTAGGAAAAAAAAACTTTCCACTCGCCATCATCCGAACTGTCCTTCTAGTGGGTCCCTTCAATCATGATCTCATGGAAGATTTTTCATACATAGATAGAGCTCTATATACAAATATTTTATCTGTCTAATCAGTTTGCCAAGTAAGCACGTCTAATCAGTTACTGTCGCCATCGAGAAGATGACCATAAAATCATTCAAGGTTGGGAACTAAGCACTCATGGTACTAACTGGTGAACCAGAGAGAGTCCAGCTAGCAGGCATGAAGAAATATCCCTACGTAAGAACGAACCACCACATAATTTCCATAAAGGTCGATCTTCAACTACAAACGTTGCGTGCGCCTGCCTTACCAACGAGTCAATCCCTTCGGAGCTAGTGCAACTAATCCAAGTTTCTCATGTTACGATGGAAAAATATAAGCACACCATTTTCTTAATAATTCTAATTCCACAAGCATGCATTTACTTTTTTTAGAATGCATTTACTGTAATGTGAATGTATGAATATTCTCAAAGTTTAATCAAGTGTACTTTCCTTATGCAGAAGTGAATACTTAGCGCAGATTCCTTTTTCATATGAAGGTTTTGTAAATTATTCCACTATGATTTTACTCATGGAAAATAGTGTTTAATGTGTTTTCATAGAATGTGCATAAATATTTCCTGAATAGGGAAATATTATATAGTAAGACATACAAATATATATATATATTTGAAATCATCACCATTGTTGTCAATAGTTTCCCTAACGAAACAAAATCCGCAACCTATTTTGAAATGGAGGATGTTCAAAACTCCTATTTGAAAATGTTTTTAGCTTAGTTATAAAATTATATATATATATATATTTATGATAGTATTATGTGATGTACGTGAACCACGATAAACTACTTTCGTGAATATAAAGAATTTTATATCCCACAGAATATATACTAATAGAATAATTCATGGTCAAAGACTTGTCCTAACAAAATAAAATACAACACCTATTTTGGAATGAAGGGGGTGTGAATTTGTGTGCAACAACTCAATTCTATCATAACCTGGTAAGCTTATTTAATTCAAAAGGGGCGGAAAAAATAAGAAAAAATTTACTCCCTCGTCTCAAAATAGATGTCACAGATTTGTCAAAATTTGAATCAATCTAGACACAGTTTAGTATATAGATTCATCCAATTTTTGACAAACATGTGACATCTATTTTGAGATGGAGGGAGTACAATAAGAATGATAGATTGCGGTACTAAGAAAATTAAATGTTTCATACAAGGGTTTAAAACATGCAAAAGATGAATGATTTCAACAAAAAACATAGATATGCCCCCACGCATCTAAGATGTTTCTGACAAATCAAATACAAGATAGCACCTTGGGAGAACGGAACCAAGCTTAGTTCCATTGTATATACATAATATTAATTTTGAGCACAAAATTATTCAAATGGCAAAATAGGGTAACCAGTTAGCTAGTTTTCCCTTGTGAAGGCCACTGTATATTTTACTTTCTTTTTGTTTTGCTTGTAACAAAAACCTTATTTTATTTTTTCTGTGAAGTAGGAGCCTCTCTTATTAAGCTTCCTTTTAAAGCAGGAGGATCAGAATCAAGGAATACACAGATTTCAGCACAAAGACCAATAAGCAAATAGTTTCTAATTTGTGAAGGAATCAACAAATCCGCCATTAAAGGATCAGAGACCTGAGCTGAGACAGCAACACGTAAGGATGAAAAGTATCAAAAACAAATCCCCGTCATCTAAGAAAACCCCAATTAATCCCCAAGAAAGAGAAATCTAGATGATCGAACGACTACATGTACAATGCACACAACAGTGAGATCCATAAAAAGATCTGGGACCTATAAGAATAGTGCCGGGAATACTGCTTTTCCCATGCCTTTACAGTTTACTAACATGGAAGGGAAGAATGTCTGCAAAACAAATGATATGTGATGCCCTCCATAAACAACTGTTTTAATCTTCTTCCCTTACTATTAAGCATCTCAAGATGATATATCTGGAGCATATATGCAAGCATAGGCCACTGGTGCCTATGACATATGATATGGATGCAGATCGTGTAGCCTTTGATTATCCCCAAATTAGCCTAGGACTCCTCATTCGTGATGCATGCAAGCATGATCTTTACACAAATCTGTGTGCTCATCGGTGCATTGTTTATATGGCCGCCTAAAGGTGGTTCTTTCCTGATGAGCAAGCGCATGCTATGTGTACTAATGACTGATTGACTGATGCATGGATCCTGCGAAACCGATCGCGATTAATCATGAAAAGAGGGGGGAGATCACGGCTAGATCTCGATTCGATTACATATAGTATTCCAAAGTCTGACCCAAAGTATGGTTTGCACAACATGCAAAAAGGGACACTGGACATATATAATTCATGTTGGCTATATATAGATAGATTCATAGTAGTAGATAGATTGCTTCTTAGCTCTTAATTAACCTGAGAATGAGCTAGCTCTCGATCCCATGCACACCAATCTCCTCGAAGCTTCCTTCATTCCTTCGAGATTAAGGCCGAAGCCCATATCGTTCTCCACATTGTAGGATTAAATCCACATGCACTGCACAAGACACAAGAATAAAGGAGAGGTAACACATGAAGGCAACATTAAGGCCAGCCAAAGCACTTACTGTTGGTTGGGCGAGTCGGTTCACATGCTGCTGTCTCCCCCTTCCTTGTGATGATCCATCCCGATGCTCTCTGATCCTGAGGTGGTGGTGGTGGCGCTAATGGCGTTCACCGCCCAATTAGCAATGGAAGCGTAAGGGATCTGCACGGGCGCCACGTCAGGGCCCATGCTGCCACCAACGTTGTTGCTGTTCCGCATATTGTAGTAGCAAGCGGCGGCGGGAGGCGGCTGTGACACCATCGCGTCGACCAGCCCGAGCCTCCGGAAGCCACCGCCGCCGTACATGCCAGCCGAGAGCTGGCTGGGGCACGGCATTGCGGCGGCTGCGAGCCTACCGCTGCTGGGGGCGCCGGCGGTGACGACCGGCAGAGCGGTGGGGATGCTGCCGAGCTCGCCGCAGGCATAGCGGAGGAGCTCGGTGTGCGCGGCGTCGAGCTCCTTCTGGAGGCGGTGGACCTGGCGCTGGAGCACGGATATGGCGCCGACGCAGCCGTAGACGGGGTCCTTGACGCGGGCCTCGGCCTCGTAGGCCAGCGAGCTCACGGCGTCCTCCCGCTGGTGCGGCGGCAGCTCGTTGAGGAGCTTGGTCACGTTGCTGGCGCCGAACACCTTGTGCACGTTGGCGAACTTTTGCGGCTCCTCCGGCGGGAAGTAGGGCGCGAACACGCAGCCAGGGAGGCACTTCCGCCGCAGGAACTTGCACGCCGCGCACGGCGCCCCGGCCCCCGGCGTCGTCGCCGCCGCGACCACCACGGAGACGGCGGAGTTGCCGGTGCTGGACGGGGATGCCATATTGCGTTGCCGGCGATCTGTATATGCGAATTGAAGAGAGCTGTCAAATGGTTAGTCATTCTCCCAAGAAAAACATGCATTTCTTCAGATAGCTAGCAGCTACTTCTAGGGTTAGGGTTTTCTTGGACTGAGTGGGTATCATTCTGGGAAGGTAGAAGGAGGAGGAGATTAGGGTTTGGGAGCTCAAGGTGTTCTGATCTGATCTCATGCCAGCTTTAACTGCAAGAAAAATGGGGAAAATAGTTTCTATCTTCTTTTTTCAACTTCAGAGCAAAGAAGCACAGAAAAACTGTAGATTCCTAGCAGTCTAAGCAGTGGGAATTAATGATTTGACATATGACCGATAAAAATCAACGAAAACAAATGCATGGAGAGCGTGATCCGCTCTATCTCTATGAATGCATATGCGTGCATGTATGATGATATGGCACAAAGAAGCACAGATTTCCAAGTAAAAAGAACATGATGTTCTGCTCAAATCTCAAGAAGCATGGACGCTATATTAGTAGCAAGAAAAGGACCATACTGCAAAAACTTCCTCCCCTCACAAATTTCTCTCAGGTGCATCTAGCGAGCTAGCAAAAGACCCTGCTCATCCTTACCTCTTTGGGTCAACAACAAGCGGAGAGAGAGGATATAGATCTGATGAAGGGTAAAGAAAATATTTGGAAGGAATTTTCTCTCCCTTCTTGCCGCTTGTTTCTTCAAACAAGATCCACCGCTGTTCAAACACAATATGAAGGAGGAGGAGAGAAAATATGGATAGAGAAGCAAACAAACAGGATGAGGAGTTCTTGTCTCTTTGGCAGTGGATCGAAGAATTGTAGGAGGAGCTGCTAGCACATGATCAGGCAGGACAGCCTAACTATTGTCTCTGGTAGTAGTGATCTGTGGGGGGGAGACAGATATAGAGAACAGCTTCTCCTCCTACTGCAACTGCAGCAAGGGAAAGGTGAGGTGTTTGTGTAGGCAAGAAAATATGAAAAAGTAAGGCAGTATTGAGCGAGGAAGCGAGATAGTTGAAAGAATAATATGAAGGCGCTGCAAAAAGGAGAGAGATAGAGAAAGAGAGGATAGGGAGAGGAGAGAGAGAGAGGGTAAACAGATAAATAAGGACAAATTGGGATTAATGGCAGTACAAGCAAAAGTGTGAGGGTGACATTGCCACTACTCGTAGGAATATCTACAACAGTGCCTCCCCACCTCATCACCATTCGCAAATAGTTGCTACGTACTGGGTACGACCAGCTGAAGACTTAACGCATACACGTTCTATTCTACGTAGATGTATATATATACGTACATGTATAGAACTGGAAGCAAATTAATTAACCAACGTTCTGCTGCTGCACATTAACAATCTTGTACTCCCTCGCGTTTCCATAATTCTTGCCGTGGTTTTAGTTCAAGTTTAAACTAAAATCATGACAACAATTATAGAACCGAGGAAGCACATTCTTCTTAAAAAAGCAACTTGTATGAATGTACTCGATCGCTCACGGCCTGATATCATGCCAAGTACAAAGCAAATGCTGAGTTCTATGTATGTATGCATGTTGCTTTGTAATTATACCAGATAAAATCGAAAGAGAAAACATTGGATATTAAGACAATAGGCATTATCATTAACGTTCACGCTCTTCTTAAAATAGAAACATGTAATTGATCATTAGTGTGTCGTGTTTCAGAGTAATCATGCCATCTCATGCATGGTCGAGCATAATTAATCTTAATCCAGAGCTTTGCCTAAGCAAGCATCACAATCATATGGAAGCCGACGAGACGTATGTGGACACTAACGGGCTGGGGTGTGCGATTGCTGCTGTTAACTAATTATACTACTTTGTTTATTGCTTACATTCTCATAATCAAAAGCGCGGCGGTATAATTGGCAATCATTAGTGAGGAACCCATCAGAAACAAGTTAGGTTATTGGCATCCATTGTCATGCTCCATTTATGCCTAGGGAATTAAGTGAGCTTCTTACTAATCAGGTCTAGCTAGCTACCTAGCCCCTAGGGATGTTCTCCGGTTAATGATTGATTTTGGAGCCAAACTGCATCAGTGTACAGTATGTGATAAACATCAAGCATTGTACGCCAAACTGCATCAGTATACAGTATGTGATAAACATCAAGCATTGTACAAGTAAACGTTAAAGCACTAATTGAATTTGCATAGTTATAGATTCACCAAGTATAAGGCTTTGTTTTATCTCGCAGTAGATTGTGGTAGTCTGATCGTACTTAAGCCATTTTTAGATATTCGGATGTTTTCATGTAAGTTTGTCTTTCACAATCATGCAGCAAACAGCTATATTGTTGCATTCTAGACGATTTAGAGAAATAACAAGACAATCAACCAGTAACGTACTCTACTTTATTTGACTTAAATCTAATTCATCAAACATGATAATACCTTTTCTGAAAACATCTTGTTCCTATAGCAACAAAAGATTAAGCATGTCATAGTACAGTTATACCATAAACTAAGCTAAATAGCGTGGAGGGGAGATCATTGCACTTGAGTTTTATGAACTGCACGTTGCATCTCATTAATCCAGAAGGTAATTCTTACATTGTGACTGATACTCCCTGTTCCAGTATACAAAGTACCCTCTTATTTTGATTCTAATTTAGATCATCACTTCCATCAATAAAACATGAGTTAATGCCACAAAAACGAAACAATTGTATATTTCTTCCAAATGTGAATTCAATAGTGTATTTTTTTGCCACATAACTCATGCTTTGTTGGCCAAGGTGATGATCAAAGTTAGACTCAAAATACAAGGAAACTACGTATAAGAAACAGAAGCATGCTTCGCTCATAAATTTTGAGTAACTTGTAATGAAGATTGAAAAAAAATTACCAGGAGCAACTCATCCAGAAATCCAAAGATATGTTTGCTCCAAAAATAAGTTTCATATCAGAATACCTTGAGTTAGACCTGTGCCCACCATACGTCACCGCGGACCCAGGCAGTGCATCTACCACAGATTATTAATAGCTGATTTCTTATGCGTTCGAGGTCGATGGCGAAAACACGCCGTTGTTGATACAATAATCCAGGCACATGTGACCCTTGATGATAGCTGAGTACTGTTGCAGGGCATTGGCTTAGATTTTGTCATTTACAGAGGTACATGGCCGAAGGTTACACATAATCATGATAAGCATGTCATCTCAACAGCACGTAATTACTACTTGCCGCAAAGTTTCCAAAGCCAAAAAGATGTTAAAAGTAGCCCCAATCCAGTCTGGCCAACAATCATACATATCACCGAGAACATTCAAGTGATCGGTGTTGATATACCTCAAGGGTCTGCTTTCAGAAGGAATAAAAAAAAGGAGAAACAATATTGTGACACGTATCTTCATAGTTAATCAACTTAATCCACCTCCTGCACTGATTGAAAGTATACACCAAGTCACCAACTAGCTATAGAAATAATTAAGCACACTGTAACAACAGTACTGTCTTGTCTGAACCAGCCGTAGCTCTACATGTATAGTTAGGTCAAAGAATAATAGTCAGGTCAATTTGAGTGGTCAACAGATGAAACGTTGCAAGGTTTCTCAAGAAAGAAGGATCACGGTCTCCAAGAAGCCAAGAACAGACAAGTACAGATTCACACCACTAAGCTACTCCATACCTGATAACAGTAACAGCAAAGCCCTATGAGGAGGCAGGCTACCTCACAGGGGTATATTAATAATAAAGGAGGTTTTCGTTTATTGACCTCCGCATGATGCCCCATGACACACAGGATGTGATGTGCATCAAGCGAAGAAGGGATAAATTGTGCCATGCAATCGCACAACCAAGAGATCTGATATCATCTCTACTGGAAGCCATTCAAGCAAGTAAGAGATCTGATATAGGATTCATGTTAATTCACAGTAGTATATGATTTGATTAAGAAGATGCAGCGTAAGCAGGCATAAGATCTTACTCAGATCCCCCAGCAAGAACACAAGATCTCATCGGCAAGCCACTTGCCTTCCTAGTACACCAACATTAATTCGATCCTGAAATCCACCGGCCATCAAATCGTTGGACCAAGGTCGACGAGCTACTACTGAGCTCAGTCAGCTAGGGCTACCTTAGCCCCTGCACTTTTGTGCCTGGATGCATGCCATGGCATGGTGCAGCCTTTCCCAGGTTCACGACCTACCTAGAGGAGCTACCATGCCTGTCCCTTTGCGCTGCAAGCTAGCCCTGCAGCCATCCTTCAGCTTTGCATCCAAGTGCTAAAACCCACAAAATCACTAATCTTTCAGTGGAACCAGCCATGTACAGGCATTTTTGGGTTGGTTTAGCTTACCTAGCTCTTCCCTAAGTTAGATTCTCTCTCGGGGGAACAGCAACTTCAGCTTTTTAGTGCCAAAAGGACAAGTGCGTGAGTAGTTTAAGTGGGCCATGCATGCACGCCCAATGTTTTGAGAGCTAGCTAGGTTGAGCAGGAATGGACCCACCACGTAGCTAGCGAAGCAGCCGCCCGGCTACCACAGACCGGACCCTGGGTAACCAAACCAAGAGCTAGAGGTAGATGAAGCTGATCAGGTGACAGAGAAGTGGCTAGGCAGGAAAACGGGCAAGGTGAAATTAACACCAGCTAGCTAGCTAGCTATTGTGCATAAGTTAAAGATCAAATATGGTAGTGTGGGGGTGGGGAAAGCAAGCATACTACAGAGCCTGATCAGCTGGTGGGTCCTCACAGTACAGAGGCAAAGGTTGCACTGCACTGTGGGAGGGCACAGTCCCTTTGAATTCTGGTCACAAGGGGTGGAACCTGGAAGGGGTCGTGGTGCCACAGGCGTGCATGGAACCCGTACTTTGTCGATAGAGAATCCTGACTGGGGGTGGGGTGGGGCTGCCCAGCTGTTTTTATCAGCGCTGTGGTTCCATCTTTCAAACCCTTCCCGATCACAGGATCAACATCTGTTTTGCTAGTGTGGTGCAAACATGCAGAGATAATAGTTGCCAAATATAGAATCACTGACCTGGGCCTGCAGAGTCCCACGTTGATTGTCCAAGCACATGACCATGTTTCTGGTCTGATTGGGGCCGATCATCCTGGCCATGACATGATCATCTGACGCCATTTCATAATTAAACATTTACCCTTGGCTGCATCTGGTCTCTCTGTGTGTGTGGAGCCGGGGCTATTCCCGTTCAATCAAAAGTTCTGTATTGGCCTATCACAGGTTGAGATTAGGTGACCATATCAAGAAAGATATATTAAAAGACCGCTTGTGCAGTTTGATTAATCACAGGAAAACAAAAGAATGTAGATTTACATTGCTTACACGGAGCCCACCACATATTCATGTGTACAAGGCTCTAAGCTGACGATTGTGTTTTCAATCGTCCATATTGCACTGTAAGCGCTCACATTTCTCCCTCCTCCCCAAAGGATCAGTAAGTTGTGGATTGCATCGCAATCAAGTCTAATCTCAACCCATCTCCTTTTTAGCAAATTTGAACTTCCATCAAATCCCAAATACATGATGAATTATTGCGTAAAAATGCATTTTCCTCAATTGTAAATTCCCTTGAAAGTATGTGGTTTGATCTATATCATAATCATCATAGCACAGTGCATAAATGCCCACACAAACCCTTGATAGCCACACAAGGATAAATTATTGGACCTTTCAGTGACCTAGCAACCATGTGATTGGTTAGCTTTCAGGCCAGGCGCTATGATAGGCTCATGTTATACTTGAGGGGATAAAATAAAGTGATAGCGAAAGGACATGGCTTTCATAATTAAGATTGTTTGGCAGAATCTGCTAGCCAGTACAACCCTGTAGATATCATACTCAAAAAGTGTAGCAAGGCAAGGTTTCTTGAGACATACAATTGGTTCCTTCATAGAAACATCCAGGCAAAGATGTTTGTAGGTAGTAGCCGCGCGGCTGCACTTGACAGCATATCTGATCACAATATATAAAGGGAGAGATCCATCGAGATGGGAGAATCTACATGAAAGCATAGAAGGGTTTTAACGGCACTGCTAGCTGCTAATCTGCAAAAGGCTCTTGGGTGAGTGGAAAGGGCGCACTAGCATATCGGCTATGGAACGAACAATAGGGATATTGATTCCGTTGGGTTCCTTTATCTCACTCGTCCGTACAAGGGTTGTGGGCTAGATGGAAGCTACCAACGTGCAAAAGTGACATCTAGCTTAGATTTGACATTCTCTATTCGATCTTGTATTCTGTTTCTTTTTACTTTCTAGGAATAGTCCATTTCTCCATTTACCATTTCTATTATTTATCCTGCAAGCTGCTCGAAATTTTTTCCTGAAGTTGTAGGCAGAACAGTGCTAGTTTTGGCGTAGCAATTTGTGACCGGGCCATCATGGGGAAAGGCTAAATGCAATGGACATGCAAAAGAGTTGGTACTAGCCTTTCTGCGGTTAGTTTCTTTTCTATTTTTGGAAACACTGATAAGTTCTTAGGACAGATTCCATCAATAAAAGTCAATAGATAACTTTAAAGGAAAAGGCGTGGCGGGAATTTAAGCATCAAATGCGGTGCTTTCGTTGGGGGGTCTTTCTGCAATTCTGCAAGAATGAGAATCATTATTAGATTTTTACTTTTATTTTATACTGATCATTTGTATATTGATTCATCTTTGTTATAGAGTATTGATATCATAATAATAGAGCAAACACCATACTGTCTTTGTTTTCTGAGAGTATAACTGTATAAGGACTTGATTAGAGCGTGTACCTGTCAGCCTGAAAGATGTAATGTGGCCACCAAGGAGATTGTGGGATCAAATTCTAGAAAGCTCAAACCACAACAGCCCTTAAAATGCCCGTGGAGGGAGTACCAGCGGCCAGTGATCCACACCGCTTTGTAAACCGCTGGTGGCATCTTCAAACGAAGCTTGGGTGAGTCCCTTGAGGTTCTAACACGAGCCAAAGACTCCCTACATGAACCATACCAAATGTGCACATTTAGAGAAACGTAGTTCAGAAATATACAGGGAACATAACCTCGTAAGAACAAGACAAATGAGATAATATGATAAGGTTCACCTTTAATGAGATCCAGGTAAACATTCAATAGGCATGTCCTGTCTCAAGCTGAGGCCTCTCATGACTCTTTTTTCGGCACTCTGCTCTTACAAATTGTTTGGCAGTAAGAAATTGTTACATAGTGCTATGGGATTCCCACAACACAGTAATTTTAAGCCCACGTTGTCTTCCATCAAATCAAGCTTACTAAGAGCCATCAGTTTTTGTGTCTAGAGCAAGATTGTTAAGCTATTATATATACAAAAAAGGCATTGCTACAGCATCAGTTAAACGACTAAAATATCGGTTTTAGACAAATATACGCATACAAAATATTAAAATGAAAATTAGTTCTTATGATCATAATGCCTCCAGGTTTGCAAGCTTTAGCTGTTTATCTACAGCCAAGTGATCTTCCACCGCAATGCACGTAGAGCGCAGCATGTTCGCAAGAAAAGTTGCGTTGTCAGCTTCATTTCCATGTATATGATCATGGCAAGGAAGGCCCTCTTCACGAGACAATTGTTCTGCCCAACTGTAGATGCGAGTTGTCAACAACCAGAGCTTATCAGCGGCAGAGTTCCTAAGGTCATCCCAAATGCTGCTGGAGAGAAAGGAAGGCAGGGTGACGGGCAAATCACTCAGTACGTTTGTTGGATTAACAATGAGAAGTGGCATATAGATACAGCAGCTGCCACACAGCAGGCCAACAAAACGCAGTGCCTGAAATATTAGAACAGAGAGGTGTGTGAGGCTGTGTGTGATGGTAAGCAATGCTTTGCGATGATGCACCGCAAGGAGTGATGACACATTGCAACTAAACATATACCGTAGAGGGGTGAGCTGTAACACAGCCAGTATCTAATGCATCCAGAAGCCACTGCTTCTTTATACCATTGTCAGCAGAATATACAGCTGCGGCAACCTCAACAAGAACGTTCCACCAGATACCTGAAACAATATTTGTTCATTACCTTCAACGGGAGGAGGGTGGGCCGGTGGAACAGAATGGAATATATAGACTGAACACTACTGATAAGGATGGTCCAGCAACACTCAAGCAGGAAAGTCAAAAGCTGAGGGATGCAGTTGCCGCTTACCATCAGCTGGTGTACTCAGTATGGTCGTCTTTATGTTCCCCAGCTCCAGTGCAGAAACACAGCCAGTAAGGCACAATCTTGCTCTGATGATAATCCTCTTTGCCGCATCAACATGTTCTCCTTCACCCAGGGATGCGGTATTGTGCACCTGAAAGGAAAGGTGAACATGAAGTTGTGAAATAACATTAGTACAAAGCTCACTAAAACAAACAACTAATGCAGAATTAGTTGCGAAGGAAAATTATAGCACCTTCAGCATATCACCCAGCCAACTTTTCTGAGCAACAGTGAGACACTTGATAGCAGCAGACCACTCATCCATGAATTCAAGTTTACCATCATTACAGAAAGTCAAGAGGGGTAACAGGCATTCAATGCATTTCTTGACATAAGAGAAACTATCAGACTCTTCAAAGACCACCTCCACCAGGCATTTGCGGATGCCTTCCCAGAACGACATTCTTAACACGCTTCTCCGCTCAGAGGAGTACTCCAAGTATGAAGATGAGAGGGAAAAAAAGTACATAGTTAAATCATCATACAGTTTCTTGGATCTTGAATCAGAGAACAGCTTCATTAGGTGTGACAAATATTGGAGCAAAACAGACTGCACGTTCATTTCTAATCTCCTGAACCTGGGCAAGTCTGTCAGATCATCCAAAAACTGCAGAAGGGGACTGATATGACCAGCATGAGCTAGAGAAAAATATAAGCATTCTTCCCTTAATAATGTAGGATCTCGATGATCGGTTGACTTGTGAGAATTATGTGCCTCAACTTTCATGCACCGCCGTACTATAACCCCCCAGTCTATAGCCGGCAGCTTAGGAGCTTTAGTGAGGCATTTCAGAACTGTTGTAATTGTATTTACTGGCATCACATCACCAGGCTGGAGATAGTAAAATAACATAAGTCAATAAAAAATGACCATGGAAACAAGAATTGCTTGCCTAACTCCACGACCCTATAAGTAGCAGAGAATTCGCACATAACGGGAAACTCTCCAAACTTGCATCACCAGGAAAATACCCATGTACCATGACCTAAGTTATTTGTCAAGTTCAAAATTTGGTATCCAATAATATGATGCACATCTATGGATTTGGGGGATTTTTTAAGATGCATAATTAGTTGAACCCTAAACCCAAGAAACCACGCTTGAACGTACAAAATCCTCTCTTAGATCTTTGCATCGCATCCAAGAACAAAACAATATAAGATATGTATGTTTATTAACGGAAATGCAAAAACGCCTGTATGTTTGGGTTGCCAAGTATCCCAGCCATCAATGTGCCTTGAGATTGGTGCACTGGTAGGGATACTTACATGAAATTTAAAACTGAAGCAGTTAAATATATCACCATGTTCACCCACTGAATCAGTGGGCAAAAAATCACATTCAAGTGTCGACAAAAAAAGGAGAACTAGAATGTCTATTTCAGATCACCAGCTTGTGTTTTTTCAATGCACATCATAGCGTAGGTAAGCTGCTAAGTTGAACAAATTGTACTCTCTATTCCTAAGATATTTTCCATAACAAATGTAAACAAGAGCTACAAGTCATTATTTTGAGGAAAGATTCAGATCAAACCTTTTCAAAGTTAAGATCCCTCAACCAGAGACTTAAGTTCCACACTAAGCTTTCCGCAGAAAAACTTGTTGATTGACTGGAACTTATGGAATTCCTCTGAGAAGAATCATCATCATGATGGCTCTGATTCTTTAATAACCACCTACTTCTAAGAAATGATATAGCCCATGAAGCATAATTTCGTATGTGATTATCCTCTGCACCCTTGGCAAGAAGAAATATCTCCTGAAGCATTGCCGTCGAAAGAGTCTCACCAACAGGACTTGTGAGTACAGGACCTCGCACCAAAGATGACTCCTGTGCCCATAAAGAAACACATTATTCTAATGGTTACAGTAAAGTAAAGTAAATAGTTAGGTTGTGCGGACAAGGGGAGGGACCTTCTCGTTTTTTATCTGTGAATTAATGGATTGCCAACAAATCCCAGTGAGGTCTCCAGCACCTGCACCGAAAGCATTGACAGCACCAAACATGCCACCCAAATGGACAAGAGGAGGATATGGGTTGGTGTATATATTTCTAAGAGTGTCGAGAAACTTTTTAACATCAGCAAATTTCATGGCATGCACCCCATCATTCAATGTGCAAGACAGCAAAGATCCAGCACCAATACAGATAGCCATCAATAAATTCTGAAAGACAGTTCCAGATTTCTTGAGGTTCAAGAGTTTAGTAGCTAAAGAAGCGTAGCGGTTGAACAGAGCATCCAAATCATCATTCAGTAACTCCACTCTCTGGCAAAATGCTATGACAGATGGAAGAGCAAGACAAGAACCCATACATAGTGACACTGAATTTATTTCATCAAATAATACAGAGCTTGAATCAACATCTGGTATCCATGATATCAATATGTTCTTGAGTTCAATAACATCTTCATAAGCTCCAAGACGATATAAAGCAATAACAGAGTTTCCCAGACCAAGAACAAGTCCTGCAATAGCCCAGGGATCATCATCCAAGCTATCATAAGCTTCTTCCATTCCTTCCATGGGGAATATTCCACAAACACTTAGTTTCTCAAGGGAATAACATGAGGATGGACAGAGCTTAACCAATGAAGCAGTCATAGTGTGAAGAATTTCTTCAACTGATGTGCGTTCTTTGAGTTGCATAGTTGCTTCAAATTCTGAATCAGCTGTACTATCCGCTCTGGTTAAAAGACCTTGGCAAGCATAACCTAATCCCAGTCCACAAGCTCCTTTTACAAGACAACTATCAGTTTTTGAGATAACCTGGATGCAGAAGGGCATAGGACATGATGAAAAACTAATTATTATGGCATAATTCGAAGTTGAAGGTACGGTTATTATATTGAATACTCCCTCCGACTCAAAATAGATGTCGGAGATTTGTCTAGATTCGCATGTATCTATACACTAAAAGGCGTCTAGATACATGTGAATCTAGACAAATCTCTGAAATCTATTTTGAGACAGAGAGAGTCCAAAGATAGCATTTCAAAAAATGAGCCGCCATCAACCGCAGCGAAAGTCGGCATGAACACCTTGAGTGAGCATATACTAGGCACTGTTTGCTGCATGAAGCAAGGCAACATAAGCTCCTAACAGTACAGTGAAGCTGGCTGGAACGTCTGTCACTAAGAAGTCTGGCAACTAGGCATGCAAGTGACATAAACGTCAGTAACTGAATGCTTGTGTGCGAACTTAAATCAAGAAATTAATTTCTGGTATCTAGTGCAACACTTTTAAGAACAAAATAGACACCTGGTGGAAAAAAAATATCAAGAAGAGCAGGATCATGTACCTCAAAGAGTCCATTGATAACCTGAAGCTTGCTCTTTTTGTCCGTGGGATGAAAACAATTGAATATTAGTCCCAAAGAGACAGCTGCAGACCACTGTTGGTGCTCATGCTCATATTGGAGTAACCATTTCAAAAGAAAATCAGATGCAGATGAGATTACTAGATGGGCAGTTGGAGGAACAACCTGCCAATAAGATATGATGAAAGCAACTACATCAAAATCAAGAACCAACAAGCAACACACAGGAAATACCATGAGGATACAGACTGTTTTCGTCAATGCTAGAAGGCTAAAATTGACCCAAGAGAAGTAACACTTAGAGCCTTATATCACATGACAACTTAAAGTCTGGGGGGGTCACCAAGAGTACCACTCACAGGCACACCATAAAACCTGGTATCTGTAAACACTACAGGTTTTTGCATCTTTGGGGTGGTAAAAATGTAGATTGATAAAGTTAAAGGCTTAACCATAAATATAGAGAAAAGAGCCCCCAGATTGGACAATTGAATAAACTAGGTTCAAATCGTGCATCCAGCAGTGATGATTGCATGTTCTATATTTGATGCATGAGGTACTCCATCCAAAATTCAACTGGCCACATGATGGTTGAAGGAGACAAAAATAAAAACACATGGCACTGAAATCATCGGAAGTACATCTACTACTGCAATCATAATCACTCTTTTGAGAATGACTAAAATGTCAATAAGAACACCTTACCAAGCACAGTGATCCAATTGCAAGAGCAATGTTAACTGCAACTCTAGGATTAGATACAGGAACACACTTGCACAGAATCTGCAACCACAATTTGGAAAATTCAAGGAAAATGTTACCATTAACAGGGAAAGGAAGCTATTTGGCTCTCAAAGTACAAGGAGGAAAAATATATAGCAAGATGGAAGTATGGATACATGTGATAGTAAAATCCTGATAATTTACACCTAAAGGAACCAGATCATATTTGGCCTATGTCAAAATAATGAAAATACTCCACAGTGTGACTTTCAAGTCAGCACGTTCTCATAAATTTTAAAATAAGCATTAGATAATTTGAGTAAGCACCAGGACATGTACTGATGTACCTCAAAGACTGCATACATACATATAGAGCAGTTTTAGAGAAAAATCCAAAAAACTAGGTTGTTTTTGTTTGCATCAGCGCCTTATCATCTAAAAACTGGCACTTCCTTAATACTCCCTCCGGTCCAAATTAATGGCCTCAACTTTGTCTAGATTCATATGAATCTAGTCTAAATACTTAACTAGGTACATACGAATCTAGACAAAGTTGAGGCCATTAATATGGATTGGATGGAATAGCATTTGTGGCAAGTTCTAAAAAGGTTTTCTCGGACAAGGACATCTATAAAATAAATAAATATGCTAAAGATATATGTACACACCTTAAATATATCGTTAGCTGCTTTTAAAGGTTTGTTCAACTTTGAAGATTCTTTAGTGTCAAGCAAAGCTACAACTGCCTGCATCCAATGGGAAACAAATGATTTCCATGAATGCAGTGCAAGAAGAGCTACCACTATGTTTCTTGATATAAACATAGATTCAGCCATCTCCACTAATGCGTGTTCATATGCAGCATGTACTCTAGGCAAATCCTGCAAATAAAAAATTTAATAGATTAATATAGCAATACAAAGGATGCACATTTTCGTAATTACAGATAAATACATGCAACTTCAAAGACTACTACCTTATATTTCCCTTCACGAACGATGTCCTCTGGGGTGTAATTGATGGTTAAAAGTGCTGCACCAGGCAACCGATGGTGTGCCAATTTTTCTATAATTCAAAAGGTTTGGCCAATTAAAAGCTGAAACTATCACCAGACTGTATTAAACATAGAACAGAACAAACTACATATGTTTTCATATTTAACATAAAATGGACAACTATTTTAAGAAACATGATGCAGTGGACAAAATAAAAAAATAGTTCATTTGGATCTGATAAGCACACCTTTAAACACAGCCTGAGGGAGAACGTCCAATAACTTCTCAAATTTGTGCACCGTGGTTCTTTTATCTGTAGTCACTCTACGGCGGTTTCTGTGTGTAGGTAAAACGTCAGTTAAGGATGTACATAAGCATCTGAACTGAGGACTTTCAGATAATATACTAACATGTGCTCAAATGTGATTATCTCAACTTGAAAGTTCTCCATGGCTTTCAGAACTTCCAGATTATGTTCATTAGTAAAGAACTCATAGTTTGTTCTCCAGAAATCAGGAATGGAATCTTGAATAAGCGAGACCTGAAAATACCCAAGAAAGAAGTAAGAGAACGTGCAAAAGCTTTGCATATTATCAGTAAGTGGAGAAGCGAAGATATAGTTACAAGAGACACAACACATGGCTAATTTACCAAAAGAAACTTGCAAAATACTAAATGCTACAAAGATCCAAAGTAAACGAAAGTGCAACTTCCAGTCAAAATGTTACAATATGCAGATGCATATAATAGCACAACAAAGTGCAGCATAACCTTGTAGTGGGATAAGGAGTGAAAAGCAGTTCCTCTTGCTTTAATCCAAATACGATCAGCTTCAGCGTTATTTTTCTTATGTGTACCAATGCTCCACAACATTTGTACCAAGTTCTTTGATGTTTCAGAATATGCTTCAGCATCCATCGCTCCCCATCTCAACAGAATGCATAAGCTGGAAAGGAAAAAACAGGGAGAGAGAATAAGACCAAACTAAACTGGTCTGCACATTTGCATTAAATGCAACATTTCACTTGTCTTACCTATTTGAAACCGTGGGATCAACTGAATAATCTAGAAGCTCCTTTGATATAACTTTCCAGGCAGTATAGAAATCTGCATACATACGAGTTGCTTGCCTCAAAAGTGAAGTTCAGAAGACATAACGTTTTATTCTTAAGATTTCACCATACTCTTTGCTGACTTTCTGACGACATGGCTTCATATAACATGATATTTCGAACAGATCAATGATCTAATGAACCAAGGGATAATCAGAGATCAACTTACCAACGACATCTGCCTCACAGAGATAGGAGAGGCTCTCCAGGCCAAGAGCTTGAACTACAGAATCACGGCTCTCAATACAATACTACAAGGGAAGTGTTAGAAAGGGGACCAAGTCAACAATACATGGTCAGCCAAGAAAAGGTCACGGAAATACACACCGAGACAGATAATATGAGATCAACACCCCTGTCTGGGTTCTGCTTGCAAACATCACGCACTGATGCAGCAATACTTGTGAAAACTTCTCTGTCGGTAATGAAGCTGGAAAATGTTTCAGGATCCAGAATTCTCTATTTCAGAAATCAGAAGTTAGTGCTGAACTTGTAAATTGTAAAAGTAATAAAGAAAAAACACAGATTGACAAGCTTTAATTACCTATCTTCAAGAATCAAGAACATCACGTGAAATGTTTGCTTAAAATTCAAGACTGGAACTTGACATAGTGTTAGTTAACAACTTGACATTTTCATACTTCTACTGAAACTCTAGGGAAAGGCGACATGATGAACCAGTCATCAGTCTTGACTGGACAATTTTTGGAACTAAGCGCCATATAGGCATAAAGTTATCAGTCTAGCCATTCAAAACTACTTCAGAAACTAATGGTATGCACAGGATTCGAATATTTCATAACATAAACACTCATAAGCATGTATTACAACTCTTAATAATGGCAAAACAAGACTCTAATATTCAACTTAAATTGTGCCCTTACTTGTAAGTTTGGAAATGCCCAATCCGTGATAATCCATATCTTGCAAAGCAATCGAACAGCAACAGCATATAAAATCCTGCACGATACCAAACAGAAGTAATATGATGATTACAAAGAGTGTCATGTAACACGAAAAAAATATATTAAAAAAAATACTATGGCATCAGCACATATACTCCTGATATATATTGGACAGGCTCCAAAAAACCATGTTTGATATGTTGGGAAATGTTGACTTGTTACGGCATGCAAAAAACTCACTGACTTTGTTTAGAACTTGCATGTCATTTTCTGGTTATGTGCCAAAAAACAATAATGCCATGAAATGGGTTGATTCATGTTGTATGCATGATGATCAAGCTTGATGATGATTGTATCATTGTAGACAATATTTCAAAAATAAGAAAGCTGAAATAGTGTATGTGCACTCCACGCCAGAACAAGCAAATAAAAAAGATGACAGGGAGTTGACCACAGTGATGTCAAAATTGGACAAGAAATCGTGTTACTTACGATTTTGTATCCATTTTAAGCATTGGCGATATTAATTGTAGAGCAAGTGGAAGCACGAAACCATGTGTAGCAAGTGATGGCAACGACTCTAGCAAACTGAGCTGCAAATGATAGAGAAAAAATAAATGTCAAGTATTTTCCTCTCTTTGAAGTTTTTATAGTTATGAGATACTGATATGAACCAAAATACAAGTTGGAGCAACTTGTCTGCTGAAGATGATATGGCGGAAAGGCAGAGCCATGAAGGGGTGAAGCAGCAGAAAGAGAAGACCATAGGATGGGTTTACGAACTTTAAATGCAATGACAACACTTTCTTGATTAATTCATAGCAGATACATGGTTACCCCTTTCAAAGGGGTGACTCAATTTGGCCACTAAGTACAGTCTCAGCCTCCAGGGGAATTAATCCCTATTACATCAAACATATATGAGTAATGGTGAATAAAACAATCTAACAGCAAAACTAATTATTACTATTTCTATTTAACTAATGTTACAGCACTCAACCCATGGAACAAGACTACACAGTTGCTGCAGGCTGCTGCAAACCATTATGAAGGGTGTCAACACTGCGTCTACATTAAGGATGCTATTCTCGCTCCAGATGTATAGATTCTATGGTGTTTACACCTGTGTCTTCCCTATTTGCAATAAATTATACATGTTAATTAAAATAGTGAAGATCGGTATCAATCTACTATGAGTAGTGTCATTAGCATTTTGCATCTAATTTGAAGTCCATTATGGTGTATTTTAATGTCTTTATTTATGACTTCATGTATTCATAAACCACCAGCACACAAATGCAAGACAAAGATGAACTTACAGTACTCACCAAGCTATTTTTTGAGAAGTTGGCATGGCTGTAAATAATCTTGCAATAGAACAGGATAACTAGCATCAGTGGCATTCCCAATTTCGGATCTGATGCTCCAAGAATACCCAAGGACTGAGCAGCAGAAGTACCGAGTTTTGGGTGCATTACCAAAACAGATACTGCAGAGCTTACAAGAGATGACATTGCTACTGCAAGTAATTAGACAGAGTGAAGTTCATACCTGTTATGAGGATTACGTAAAGCGGAACCACAAGGCAACATATAAAGGTAAAAGTACATTTGCCAACCTGATGACATTGTTTTTGAAGATGAGCCATCCAGTGTAAGCTTTTCTGTGGCAAGGACTGACAGATACTCGTTTGTTTGGTCTGTCCAATAATTAGCTTCTGAATTGTGTGCAGCCGACTCAGGCAATCCCTTGCAAGTTGCATACTTCGTAAAATGGAAACTTGAAGATGACTGCAACAGGAAAGCAGAATTAGTACAAACATATATATATGAGCTACAAACACAGTCAAAGCGGCATTCTGGGAAGAGAAGTTGAGTGCATAACAGCATAAGGTACAAAAACAATGGATAGACCTATATCCACATGAAAACGGTCATTTTCTCGCTTCTGGATTTGGACATAGGGACAGAATTTGCATGAATATAGACTCAAAATAACAACAATATTTTGGTGCACATAACATATATTATTATAAAAATGTAGGTTGCATGCAAATATGATTTTACCATTTATCCTGCATTTAGTACTCCATCTCAAAATAAATGTCGACAAATTGTCTAGATTCGCATGTATCTAGACACGTTTTAGTGCATAGGTACATGCGAATCTACACAAATCTCCGACATCTATTTCGAGTTTGAGGTAGTACAAACATGTAAGAGCATCAATTCAGTGAAACAGAGATAGTATGCAAACTGTTATGCTGATCCAAGATTGGCTAATTGCACAGGGCTCTAGGGACACCATTTGGTTTGTAACACCATCAGAAAAAAACTCTCTTAATGGACTGGGTCTATGTCTATGTGTTCGCTAAGGTAATGACTAGTAATTATGTCGGGTGATGTCAGATATGGTTGAAAATCTAAAAAAATTATAGAAGGTTATACTCAAATTTTGAAACTATTGCAGAATAAGCATATCATATTGCATAAGAGTAAAGCTCTAATATGCCACATCAGCAGCTCAATTGTTGAGGATGCAAAGTGTTGGCTTCCCAGCTTCTGGAAATTCAGTTGTCAATATAAACATTTCAACACATACACTGTGTGCAGAAGGCAAAAGGTCACACAATCATTTCTATCTCTCTACTCTGTGCTTAACAAAAAAGGAGGAAAACGAGCAGTCACACCATTAAGGCAGCATAGCAAAAAAAAATAAGGGGCGAAAATCACCTGAGACCATAGATGATGTACAAGTTTAGGAAGGATAAAGGTAGGTTTGCTTATGTGGTGAACCATTGAAAAGTCTTGTTGCTCTGGTGAACAAGAGGCAGGTAACTCCAAAAGAAGCAAGCTAAACCTTGACAGGACATGGGATGCCACTTCTTTAACAGACCTCGATGGAGAAATAACGAGGTTGATAACTGGCAGAAGACAGAGAAGCTCCTCACTGAAGTTATGTGCTATTTCATTTGTTCTGAGCTCTGAAACCACAAAATATCAAATATTATGAGGAGACAAGTTTGTAGTGTCTGGAACAATGTGAAAGAAAATCAAGTTGCAGGTTGCACATAAGAGGGAGAAGTGGGGTTCAAATGATTTAGGAATGTACCAATTTCATGTCTCCATTCGATCAAAAAGGCCAAAAGTTTCAATCCAGCCAGTTGCTCATGTTCAAACTCCAGCCCACTGAGAATGCAAGAAAGAGAACTGAGAACACCAGAAATTTCGGGAAGATAGCATAAACCAAGGTCCTTTTGCACTGAAAACAAATATTTTGATAATCCAAGAACTACACAAGCCATTCCAAGAAGTTGGTGATGGAGTGAGCATTGCGACAGAAGTGTTTCTACCAACTCCACACTACTTGATTGGGCATCGTAGGCTGGCTGTTAAAAGAAGCAAGTTATAGCACATGTATCATGAATTGTTGATAAACAGAACTATATAAGCATTTGAACTGAAGAAACAAGAAAGAAAAAGGACCCATCACTGTGAGTTTCCGTAGCTCAGCTAGGATCCTAGGCTGCAATTCTACAGGAAAAAATAAAGTGTGCAACTATCCAGTGTTCATTGTACAGCAAAACTACTCATACATTTTGCATACCTGTACCAAGAAGTATGCCCATAACAATTATAGAACTACCCATAGCGATGCTGCAAATTTTGTTTCTAAGAAGGTTTATTATTAATAGCCCAGATACACAGCACTGGAATTAATACGCATGACCTCACAACAAATTAAATCGTACAATATTTCAATTGGAACATATATTTAATGGTTGATTATTATGTGTAATGTCAACTACAAGTGAAGATATTAAATCAGAGAAGCATAAAAGAGAAAAATTAACCTTGCAGTTCACCAAAATATTATTTGTATCGATACTATTTGGAGTATAAAGTATATCAAACCCAGGCCAAGCGGGCATGCCATAGCCTTCACATTCAGAAGTGTGGTAATTTTTTGAGGGAAGCACTATTCCACTAGCAATCATATAAATAAATACATAAAGTTGGCTCCCTATCCATTTTTAATAACTCCTAGGTTGCAAAAGCTCTATAAAGGGCAGAGGCGGACTGTTTGGTTCCAAGTTCTAATTCAAGAAGCATACGTAGAATATGAATTTCCTGATTATCTAATACATAACCAACATGACTGCATTTATCAATTAGCCAGGAATATAATTATCAACATAAATTAAGGGGATGGCAGAGTACCCTTTGAGCATGAGCTAACTTCCTCAGTAATATCACATAAGCATCCACCAAGCACTCCACAGAACTAAGCCAGAGCCGCCCTTCCTGAAGAAAAAGAAAAGAGGGCACAGGTATTCTCAGAGTAAGCGAATTCCCCCTTTTTAAGGCTTTAAAAAATACAACATACGCTGCCAAACGCAGTCCCAGTTATGCACAATGAGCTACATCAACTTCATGTTTTTTTCCTGCAATGTGTTCTGTGTACCGATCCCTACTAAACAATGGCATTAACATACAATGGAACAGTAAACCAATCACACCCACAATTTCTCAAACATAGTAGTAACAAAATGCAACACGACTGAGCAGTTATTTATGTGCCCTCGACTCCTCGTAGCATTTTTCCAACAATTGCATCGCCAGAAAAATGAGTACTGCTATCCATGGGCGGCCATGAGAGAATAGACCAAAACACATACCTCTCCATCCCTGCGTCCGAAATGCAGCAAACTCTCGCCGAGCAATTTCAGCATTGGGACCGCGGCATCCGGTTTTGCCGCTGCGGTGGACGCTGCGGCAAGTGCGCCGATCAAATCCCTGGCGAACGCGGCATCCCCCTTCCTCACCACGGCAAACATCACGAACGGCCTGAGGAACCCCACCACGCCGTCAACCCCCTCGGCGACCATCCTGGCCGCCTGCCGCGACAGCTCCGCGCGCGTCCCGTCAGCGCCCGACGCGAGAGCCTGGACGAAGGGGTGGTTGTGGGGCGGGAAGCGCGAGCCGGCGGGGCCCGAGCGGAGGACGCAGGAGACGAGCGCGGCGACGGCCTTCACGAGGCATGAGGCCAGGCGAGGGGACGGGGAAGCGGAGAGGGGCGCGAGGAGGAGCGGGAGGGCGTGGTCGGGGGCGAGGAGGTCGGCGCGGGAGGCGGCGAGGCGGGCGAGCGACGCGGCGGCGTGGGCGGCGACTGCAGCGTGCGGGGAGGCGAGGAGGGAGGAGATGCCGTCGTGGGCCGCAGCTGGGAGGGGAGCGGGCAGCGTGAGGAGGTGGCCGAAGAAGGCCGCGACGGCGTGGCGCTGAAGCGAGGGGTCCGGGACGCGGGTGCGGTCGACGAGGCGGGAGAACGCCGCGACGCCGGAGGAGGCGGAGGCCATGGCGATGCGGTGGCCGGAGACGGAGAGGGTTGTGGACTACTCTGGACTGTGGTGAGACTTCGAGGCAGGAGGTGCTTCTGTAAAGGCTACCGGGCTAGGCCGATCAAGCCGAAAATATGAGATGGGCCAACTGTTGCGATGCGTTTGGAGGTGCTCGCAGTCTCTATGGCTGGGCATGTCTGGGAAAGGTAGGGAAGGGGATTGGGAATTTAACGCTAATAATTCCCTTCTTCGAATATAAATCTTAGGAGTACATTTCGAGAGCTTCATTTTCATTTTGATATGCTGTGGCTAAAATAAGGGATTTCAATGAAATCGTATTTTCTTGGAAAAAGGAAGGGGCCGGTGTGCACCACATACCCAAAAGTACATGATAGCTTTCCAAGATTGTTTGTGTACACATGAAGAGTGGGAAAATTAGAGAGGTTAGATAGAGTTGTAGCTAATGCAACATGGATAACCTCTTCAACCAATGCAAGGTGATAAATGGAGGGAGCGGAGCTAGACGTGTAGGCCTGTCAAAAAAGTTCGGACTCGACAAACTGTGCGAGTTCGGCGCGTTAACAGCTCGGCTAGCCGAGCTTGATTTGTCTCTCTAACAAACCAAGCTCGAGCTTGTTTTCGAGCTCACGAGCTTAGACGAGCCGAACTCAAACTGTTCGATAAAGCTCGTGATTTTTGTATAGCCGCAAAATTGAGACTGCTATTATTATTCTATTTGTTGTAAGACTGCTAAAATAATTGTGCTGGCACTTTGGCACTTTATTACTATTACGTGAGACTCCGAGCCATTTTTGCTATTCAGTTTTCAAGCTTTACTATTTTCTTGCTATGTAGCTGCATGTCTATCTTTGGATATACTAAAATTTACTTACCGAGCTTCAACGAACCGAGCTCAAGCCTACTCGAGCTTTGGTCGAGCCGAACTCGAGCTTAGATGTAGGCTCTAAAGTCAACCTAGCCTCGCTCGAGCTCGGCTCGAGTTCTACCGAGCTCGAACCGAGCCTAACAGTGTTCGCCCGAGTTCGGCTCGTTGACAGCCCTATAGACGTGAATGCACCATACGTGCATAACTTTGAATTTTCCTGATTTTGTAGCCTTGGAGGATAAAATTATAGCCTCCATGATGCACTATACTTAGCCTAACCTGATGCACCGGCTATTATTAAGCTCATAAGTAATGCAAAAAAATCTTTGACCCTGATGCATGTGCATCAGGTTGAGACTATGCAGCTCTGGCCCTCGGAGGAATGACTAAAAGTTATCATAGACATGTTGTGGTGGCACTGAATTCCTGACGGGTACACACGGTAAGCTCTGGTGTGAAGCGTTTTGAAGCACGTTGGCTAGGGAAAGCTACGGTAGATTTAGTTGTGCAGAACGTGTGGGTCCGTTGCTCAGCTCAAGGTATGGTGTCGAAGATCATGAAGAAGACAACGTCAATTCATTCAGAACTTCATGTTTGGGATAAGACAGAATTAAAGAAGGCTAGGAGGAGGATTGATACGCTGAAAACGTGTTGAATGTTGGACCAATCACTTAATGATTAAGTGGCAGAATAAGAAGAGCTACTCCTAAAATTGATCTATTTCTTAGGCAGGAGGAAATCCATTCGATGCAACTTGGAAGATTGAACTGGCTCCGACATAGAGATAACTGTAGGGTTTCGTAGCATGGAAAACAAAAAATTTCTATCGCATACAAACAAACAAGCCAAGATCTATCTACTAGATTGAAGCAACGAGTCGATAGAATAACTCACCCTCGAAGATTCCAAAGTGTTTAACGAGAGTGGATTCTCGTGGGTGATGTAGTCGTACTCTTTCCGATCTCAAGATCGCGTAGACGATCCTTCCGGCGCTGCGTTCCGGCAGTGCTCCCGCAGTCGGTCACATGTTCGGTACTCGACGAAGACCTTCCTCTCCCTTGTTCCAGCAGGCAGCGGAGGTTGTAGCACTCTCCTCGCGATTCCGGCAGCACAACGGTGTGGTACCGGAAGTAGAGGGGAGATCTCGCAGGGCTTCGCCTTAAGCCGGAGCGAGTATGGTGGAGTATGAGAGAGTCCCTCGACGATCTAGGGTTTAGACACGCCGAGGAGGAAGCTTGGCCGGCGGCTAGGGTTGCTAGGCGGCGGCGGTGGCTTGACCTAGGTCGGCGGCGGCGGCAGTGGAGGTGGCGGAGCCGATGGCTAGGGTTTAGAGGAGAGGATCTTGTGTGTCACTAGGAGGGAGCCCTGCCCCTCCTTATATAGGTGGAGGGGCCGGCTGGCCAAGGGGAGGGAGAGGAGTCCCTCCCCAACTCAGCTTGGAGGTGGGCCGGCGGTTGGAGGAGGGAACTCCTCCCCAACTCGGTTTCCCACTCCTCCTCCTCTTTCCAAAAACTGTTGTTTGACTTTCAAACTAGCCGTTTGACTTTTCAAACTAGGATTTGAATAAACCCTCTATTTTTTGTTCAGCGATGACACCGAGTACATGATGTAATCATACCAACTTGATATAACACATTCATGTACCCTTCCCCCCCCCCCCCCCGAGTGCCGGACATTCCGGAACCTTCTAGAACATTCCCGATGAAAACACCGGAACCATTCTCCAACTCCGAAACGAGACTTTCCTTATATGAATCTTATTCTCCGGACCATTTCGGATCTCCTCGTGATATCCCGAATCCCATTCGAGACTCCGAACAACATTCGAACTCTTTCTCATCATTCCATAACTACTCAAACAACGTCGAATCCTTAAGTGTGTCTCCCTACGGTTCGTGAATTGTGCGGACATGATCGAGACATTTCTCCGATCAATAACCAATAGAGTAATCTGGAAATTCATATGGCTCCCACATATTTCTACGATTACTTTGCGATCGAATGAACCACTTACATACGATATCAATTTCCCTTTGTCTCACGATAGTTTACTTATCCGAGGTTATGATCGTCGGTATCTCTGCATACCTAGTTCAACCTCGTTACCGATAAGTACTCTTTTCTCGTTCCCGTGATATGTGATCCCTTGTGAGCCAGTCACATGCTTGCAAGCTAATTGGATGACATTTCACTCGAGAGGGCCCAGAGTATATCTATTCGTCATATGGATGGACAAATCCCACTCTTGATCCATGTGTTTCAACCAATACTTTCCGAACACTCAATGCCACCTTTATAGCCACCCAGTTACGGTGTGGTGTTTGATGTCATCAAAGCATCCATCCGGTAAAGGTGATATGCATGATCTCATGGTCGAAGGAATTAGATTACTATGTATCAGAAAGCATATAGCAATTGAACTATTAAAATGACTTGATCTTTATGTTGCGCTTATCTATAGGAGTATGTCCACCATATCATTCTCCTAACGATATGATCTTGTTGTTAATAACATCTCAATGTTCATGATAGGGAAACCATAATCATCTATTAACCAACAAGCTAGTATTATATAGAGGCTTTACTAGGGACTACAAATTAAGTTTACAAATCACACAAGTATTAATGTTTCCTTGTTAATACTATTATAGCATGAATGTAAAAAATTATCATAAACACAAAGATATAATAATAACTATATTTATTATTGCCTCTAGGGCATATCTCTAACAGTCTCCCACTTGCACTAGAGTCATCTAATCTAGATTACATGGTAATATACTGAACACCCATGGCAGTTTGGTGCTGGTCATGTTTTGCCCTTGGGAGAGGTTTAGTCAACGGATCCGCCACATTCAGATCTGTGTGTACTTTGCAAATCTTTATATCCCCATCTTGGATATGTTCTCGAATAGCATGAAAACGTAGCTTGATATGCTTCAGCTTCTTGTGTGACCTTGGTTCTTGCGCATTGGCTATGGCGCCCATGTTATCACAGTAGATAGACATTGGGTCCAGCGCACTAGGAACCACACCCAGCTCTGTAATGAACTCTTTCATCCATATCGCTTCTTGTGAAGCCTCCGAAGCAGCCATGTATTCCGATTCAGTTGAAGATCTCGCCACAACGCTTTGCTTTGCACTCCTCCAGCTAACTGCTGCACCATTCAAAATAAATATGTATCCAGATTGTGACTTAGAATCATCTGAATCGGTGTTCCAACTAGCATCGGTGTAACCATTAACAACGAGTTGTTCATCACCTCCATAAGAAAGAACCATATCCTTAGTTCTTCTCAAGTACTTAAGGATGTTTTTGACCGCTGTCCAATGATCCACTCCTGGATCACTTTGATATCTGCTAGTTAAACTAACAGCATATGCAATGTCGGGTCTAGTACATAGCATGGCATACATTAGAGATCCTATGGCTGAGGCATAGGGAGTCTTACTCATCCTTTCTCTATCTTCTGCCGATGTCGGACTTTGAGTTTTACTCAAGGTCGTATTGGGCAACATGGGCAAGAACCCTTTCTTGCTATCTTCCATTCCAAACCTCTTTAGAACTTTGTCCAAATATGTACTTTGTGACAATGATATTTGGCGTTTTGATCTATCTCTATAAATCTTTATGCCTAATATATAAGCTGCTTCGCCAAGATCCTTCATTGAAAAACTATTATTCAAATATTTCTTGACACTATTAAGAAGGTCCACATCATTCCCAATCAACAATATGTCATCTACATATAGTATTAAGAATGCTACGGAGCTCCCACTCACTTTCTTGTAAATACAAGCTTCTCCATAAGTTTGTATAAAACCAAAACTTTTGATCACCTTATCAAAACGTTGATTCCAACTTCGGGATGCTTGCTTCAATCCATAGATGGACCGTTGAAGTTTGCATACCTTGTTAGCATCTTTAGGATCGACAAAACCTTTGGGTTGCATCATATACAACTCTTCATCAATGTCTCCATTGAGGAATGTTGTTTTGACATCCATCTGCCATATCTCATAATCATAATATGCAGCGATTGCTAACATAATCCTCATAGACTTTAGCTTCGCTACTAGTGAGAAAGTCTCATCGTAGTCAACTCCTTGAATTTGTCGAAACCCTTTTGCAACAAGTCGAGCTTTATAGACAGTAACATTACCATCAGCATCTGTTTTCTTCTTGAAGATCCATTTGTTCTCGACAGCCTTCCGGCCATCCGGTAAGTCCACCAAAGTCCATACTTGGTTTTCGTACATGGATCCAATCTCGGATTTCATGGCTTCTTGCCATTTATTGGAATATGGGCTCATCATCGCTTCCTCATATGTCTCAGGGTCATCGGTGTTGTCCACCAACATGACACTCATAACGGGATTATACCAATCTGGAGTGGTACGTGTTCTCGTTGACCTTCGAGGCTCTGTAGCAACTTCAACCGAAGTTTCATGATCATCATCATTAGCTTCCTCTTTAACTGGTGCAGGCACCACAGGAACTTCTTCCAGTGCTGCGCTACTCGCAATTTCGAGAGAAAGTTCGACAACCTCGTCGAGTTCTACTTTCCTTCCAGTCACTTCTTTCGAGAGAAATTCCTTCTCTAGAAAGGATCCATTCTTGGCAACGAAGATTTTGCCTTCGGATCTATGATAGAAGGTATACCCAATAGTTTCCTTCGGGTATCCAATGAAGACGCATTTTTCCGCTTTGGGTTCAAGCTTGTCCGGCTGTAACTTCTTTACATAGACTTCGCATCCCCAAACTTTAAGGAACGACAATCTAGGTTTCTTCCCAAACCATAATTCATACGGTGTCGTTTCAACGGATTTAGATGGTGCCCTATTTAAAGTGAATGCGGCTGTTTCTAATGCATAACCCCAAAATGATAGCGGTAAATCTGTAAGTGACATCATAGAACGAACCATATCTAAGAGAGTTCGATTACGACGTTCGGACACACCATTACGCTGTGGTGTTCCCGGCGGTGTCAACTGTGAAAGTATTCCGCATTTCTTCAAATGCTCGCCAAACTCGTAACTTAGATATTCACCTTCACGATCAGAACGTAGAAATTTAATCTTCTTGTTACGTTGATTATCTACCTCACTTTGAAATTCCTTAAACTTCTCGAAAGTTTCGGACTTATGTTTCATGAAATAGATATATACATATCTACTCAAATCATCCGTGAAGGTAAGAACATAACGATAACTACCGCGCGATGCTACACTCATTGGACCACACACATTGGTATGTATGATTTCCAATAAGTCCTTAGCTCGCTCCATCATACCAGAAAATGGAGTCTTAGTCATTTTACCCATCAGACATGCTTCGCATCTATCAAGTGATTCGAAATCAAGTGATTCAAGAAGTCCATCGGAATGGAGTTTCTTCATACGCTTCACTCCAATGTGACCAAGACGACAGTGCCACATATAGGTCAAGCTATCGCTCGATTTCAAACGTTTAGCCTCAATATTATTAATATGTGTATTTCCACTACCGAGATTCAACAAGAATAGACCATCTATCAAAGGTGCATGTGCATAAAACATATTACTCATATAAATCGAACAACCATTATTCTCGGACTTAAACAAGTAACCGTCTCGCAATAAACAAGATCCCGATATAATGTTCATGCTGAACATAGGCACCAAATAACAATTATTTAAGTATAAAACTAATCCCGGTGGTAGATGAAGTGGTAGCGTGCCGACCGCGATCACATCAACCTTTGATCCGTTTCCCACGCGCATCGTCACCTCGTTCTTTGCTAGCTTCCGTTTATTCTGCAGCACCTGTTTCGAGTTACAAATATGAGCAACCGAACCAGTATCAAATACCCAGGCACTACTACGAGTACTAGTGAGATACACATCAATAACATGTATATCAGATATACCTTTCTTCTTGATGTTGCCGTTCTTCAAATCCGCCAAGTACTTTGGGCAATTCCGCTTCCAGTGACCTTCTCCCTTGCAGTAAAAGCACTCAGTATCAGGCTTGTGTACCCGTTATTCGCTTTTCTCTCAGCAAGAACAAACTTTCCAATTTTTTACTCTGGTGAGGCAACGAAGAAATTACCATTCCACAAATATCATACTCTCTATCTCGTGTGTTTGTGCGCAATGTCTAGGGGAAGCGGAGCTAGTGGAGATGCCAACTTCAACAACCGAGATGGTTTCGCCATGCGCCACAACTTATGGGCACAACGTCAAGAATTCAAAACCCAATTTGAGAGGCTTGAACACCATCTCGATGATACTTTCCGAGAGTTTGAGTATCGTGATCGGAAACACCAAGCGGAGCATCACGCTCAATTCCAAGCTCTTCACCAAGCTATTGCCAATCTTGGCAGCCGACTTGGTCACATCGTCAAGTTCATCTCGCACATGTTCCTCAAGTCGACATGGTGAGTCTTCAAGGTACAACTCCCACCTTGGAGAACCCCACCACCATAATGGGTACCAACAAGCTTGTCATCGTAATGCTCAAGCGGTGGACCCACATGCTCCTCAACCTCATCAACAACACCAAGAGAATGGTCCGCCACCACAACAGGAAATCGTGGAAGTACAACCTCAAAAAGAGAAAGAACGTCATGGTGAAGACCACTGGCATGATAGGTGTTGACGTGTTATTGACGCCTCATTGGGAGACCCCAAGAGCAAGGTGTGATGAGCACAGCAGCAAGGTTTTCCTCAATAAGAAACCGAGGTTATCGAACCAGTAGGAGGAAGGAAACGACTCAAAGGTGTTGATAGCAACTTGGAGACCTGCACAACACAAACTCAAGACTTTGCCCCAACGAATAGTGAGGTTGTCAATATCACCGGTTTGCTAAAAACAAAGGATTAACTCTATGGTGTGGAAGGTAACAATGGTTTACAACAAGTAAACGGTAACAGTGGAAAATGTATCAATGGTAAAGATTGGACCGGGTCCATAGTTCACTAGAGGTGTTCTCCTTAAGAAACAAACATGGCATGCTGGGTAAATAAATTATAGCAGGGCAATTGGCAGGACTGAGCAAGGCATAACAATGTAATACTAGACATTCATGATCCTATGAGATTCGATTGGGCAATACAACAAGATACATAGACCGCCATCCAACTACATCTATGACTAGAAATCCACCTTTGGGTTATCATCTGAACCCCCTCCGGTATTAAGTTGCAAGCAACAGATAACTGCTTTAAGCAAAGTGTGTAAGGTAAACAATCCACTTGTTCCATGAACAAGAGACCGTTGTTTTATCCCTAGTGGCAACATCACATCTACAACCTTAGAGATTTTTGTCACTTCTCTTAGATTAAATAGAGGCATGAACCCACTATCGAGCATAAATACCCCCTCTTGGAGTCACTAGCATCTATTTGGCCAAGATACCTACTAGAAACGAAGAGCATGCAAGATCACAAACAACACAGACATGATAGAATCAATAAGACAAAACCATTAATCAATCTGACATAGTAATCTCAATATCCATCGGATCCACACAAACACAACATGCATGATTACAAATAGATATGATCTTGATCATGAACGGAGCTCACAATATCTAAACACGGTAACACAAAGGAGGAGATACAACCATCTAGCTACTACATGGACTTGTAGTCCAAGGTGGAACTACTCGCGCTTCATACCGGAGGCTAGCATGATGAAGAAGAAGGCCTCCGGGATGATCTCCCCTCCGGCAGGGTGTCAGGAAGAGCTTCAGATCCCCTCGATCTAGGGATGATGGTGGCGGCAGCTACACACGGTTTCGTGGAATATTCATCGGATACTTAGGGTTTAGGCATCGGTGGGTCTTTATAGGCGAAGAGGCAAGGCAGGGGGGTCGCAAGGGCGGCCGAACCCTCCCAGGCGCGGGCCCACCTTGGTCGCGCGAACAGGGGGTGTGGCCCCCTGGTGGCTCCCCTCCGTCTCGTATTCAGGCTTTGTGTTCCCCACGGTAAAATATTGACTTTGGCTTTTGTCCCGTCCAATTCTGAGAATATTGATTTTCTGCCTTTCTGGAACCTAAAATAGAACAAAACAGACAACTGACACTATGGCATCTTGTTAATAGGTTAGTACCAGAAAACATATAAAAACACCTCAAAGTGTAGACAAAGCAAAGCAAAGTAGATACTAAACAAGCATGGGACATCAAAAAATATAGATACGTTTCCGACGTATCAAGCATCCCCAAGCTTAACTCCTGCTCGTCCTCGAGTAGGTAAGTGATAAAAAGAATAATTTTTGAGGTGACATGCACCATCAAAATCAAAATCAAAACGTTTGCAAGCATTGAAATCTAGGATCAAAGAACTCTAAACATGAGCATGAAAGATGGAGTTCTAACATTAAGACAAAGTAACTATGCATGCAACATAAAAGGCTACAAATAAAGATCAAGAATAACATGTATTGAAAAACGTTTGTTTGTTTCACGTACAGAAAACATAGTATAGTGGCATTCAACTTCTCCCTCATGAAGTAGCAAATAGATGCATAGGACACCTTCAAAGTTCATAAGAGTGACTAGATACAAATAGCACAAGAACAAGTAATCTTTACTATTAAAAGGAAGTTGGTGATCGTAGGTCGTCCTCAAACATCAAACATTGGAGCAATTAGGACGGTGCGATTTACATCTGACGGTACGATGAGTCCTTTCCCTACTTGTCTTGTTAATTACAATTTCTGCCACCCCTAAGTGAACCTAAACTGTTCGTTTGTGGAAAAAAAAAAGGCCCATTGCGAGTTGACCAGGAGATTGTACACGGCAGCGGAGGAGCTCTTTGGCCGGAGATACGTTGACCATGAAATTGTACGCGTAGGCGAAGGAGCTCTCCCAGTCAGCTACTGGCCGGAGATACGTCGAGATCGTCTCCGCCGCGGTTCCCCACACTCTGTATATCCCCGAAAAAGGAATCCTGCCGCCCGTTGCCATCCACCCCATCTTCCTAGATTAGATGTCGTCGCCGCCACTTGCCGGTGTGGCCTGGTTCCTCGCCGCCGGCCCCCCTTCAGCGCATCTCTTCCCTAGACAGCGGAGTGCCGCTCCACTCATCTCGACTCTTCACCACCAGGCAGCCAGGCATGGGGAAGCGGGAGTCAGGGATGCGCTGCTCCAGCCGGATTTCGGGGGTCTGTGCGAGGAACCTCTTTGGTGGACAGGCTGGACGCCGCTGAGGCACAGCGGGGCAGACGCTGCCGCAGGAGCTCGACTGGACAAACACAACAACGCTCCTAGCTCGTGCATCCACCAGAGACCGCACGCGTGTGATTATTCCTTGCGTGGGCGCCTTGTGGAGCGCAGCTCACAGGCATTGGCGAACCGAGCTCAGCAAACTCATAGCCAGATCGAGGTCACTTGTGGAACAATTTGGGGGAATTAAATTACTTAGCACCAGACAAGTAAAGAGGACATGACTATTTACTGATTCAGGGGAGTAATTTGGGGCTATTTCTTCCGTGAAGATTGGGAGCAGTGAGTTCAGAGAAAAAATTGGAAACATGGAAAGGAGACCGGTGAGAGCACCGGAGAAGAGAAAAGGCAAACTATGGGACCCAACAAAATCGGTAGCCTGATAGCATGCCTTAATTTTCTTTTTTCCTGGCCTGAAACATGTATGAGATGTTTTGCACAAGCAATTAGGAATTTTTTTGTTGCCGGAAACATGTGGACTTTACCGCTGCTGGCACAATACACATGATAATTAGAATCTTGCATCGGTATTTTTTCCAGAATCTCTTGCATAAGCTTCTTGGTCAACACCAGAGCTAGATCATGAAAAAGGTTGACTATTATACTTTAAATAAATACAAATTATTAAAAAGTATAAATATGTAGATCAAATAATAAGAAAAGATAAAGGTTCAGACGAAAAGGTGAGTCTGAGGCTAAATTAACGCGCATATTCGAGGTCGCATCGACGTTTTTTGTCCAAAAGTTTTAGGCTCTGAGGGGGGATTTAACGCTAAAATGTTCAGATTTAAATTGGTCGGTGGCGTCCCAACACAGTGCCCGTCGGTATTGGCATGTGAGATTAGAGCGTCACCTGCGAAAGCAAAAGCACTAGCAAGATACGGGGTATCGAGATTACACGAAGTAATCTTCTTTACTATTAAAAAGAAGTTGGTGTTGATAGTTCACACTTTAACACTTTGACATCAAATATTAGAAACATCGCTGCCGTCTAATGTACATCCCTAATGTACATCCGATGGTATAGTAAGTCGTCCCAATACTAGGCTCTTCTAATTACACTCCCTACCACCGCTAAGTGCAAAATGCCTGTTCGGAACGCCCAAGGAAAAGAGGAAGCAAAGGCTCGGCCCATCATCCCCGACCTCCTCCCACGGAACACTAGCATAGGGTCTTGCCGCCGCCCCTCCCATCTCACCCCTCGCCCCAGAGCACCCTCCCGCCGCCCCTCCCATCTCGCCCATGCTCCAACGCCGCCACTAACAGCCTGAGCACTTCCAAAGAGGACGCCCTCCTCCTTCTGGAGCGCCTCAACATGGTCTGAGATCACCAAAGACGACCTTTCCAGCCCGTCGAGGAACTACCGTGGCAGGACTAGCACCGTCGCCCCTCCCATCCCCGCCCCAGCCGCCCTCCCGTTGCCACTAACTGCGGTCGTCGCCTCCACCGAAGATCTTCTTGAATCCTGAATCCCTGCAGTGCAAGCGTGCAGCTGTGCAGTTGCTACATATAGCGATATATGGATCCAAGGAAAGCAGTAAATAGCGCATAAACATGTTGGGAAAAGGGCATCTTGTCGGTCACTCCCTGGGATCCTAAGACTGTCAGGAGCAGGAGCAACGCCAATCTACACCAAAAATTCCTAGGTATAGTTTTGTTATCATTTGTATTCATGTTCATTTACTGTTCAGAAAAAATGAATTCCTCTATGTGGTGTGCATACTGTCGTTCAATGATTGATTAGTCTTGTTTGTGAAATCGATGATTTATTATATGCATGGGTAGCTCAAGACCGTGAGATTTCATTGCCGAAGTTCTGTAGAGTAATATTTATTTTGCATTGCCAATCTTCTCTAATATTCAACACCCTCTTGGACCAAGCTTGTAAAACTTTTAGCTAGATGCTGCAGTTTTATTGTTCTAGCTCGGTTAGTATCTGTGTACCATTCGGTGGGAAATGCACAATAGAATTCAATGTGTATGGGTCAACGGTTTTACTAAAGAAAAATATAAACCTTCAGAGTATTATCAATACATATTTTTATATGTTTTATAGGCTTTTTCTAATGAAATTTCGAGACCAATCAAGAAGGTATGGCCGAGGGCCCTTCGCTCGCCATCGGAGGTTCAGTGGATAATATGCACAACTTGATGTAGGACCTAAGTAGACCAGATTAGATTAAAAAGTAGTGTCCGCGACAATTCAAGGTGTGGTAGAAGTAGAATAGAAGTGAATGACACATATCTTACTCGCACAAAAAAGAGTAGATTTAATCCAGACCGTGGGCTTTGATTTGATCCAGAACATGGGCCTAGAGTCATTGGGTTTATATGAAGAGACTAATTAGGTTTGGTTTTGATTAATTTTAGCTTTTCAATAAACAGACCAATATACTCTAAGTATTTTTTTAGGGGGAGGAGGGGTTAATGAAGGTTTATACAACCATTATGCTTCATGGCTAAAGTCCCCGAAAGTGTAGCTAATTCCAATTATACATGCAAATATAAGATGAAGAAACAAGTAAACTAAATTGTATAATTGTGTCCAGCAAAAAGAAAACAGAAAAACCACACAAATGTGGATACCTTCAACAATCAGACGGTACTTACGCATATTATATTTTCATTCTATGTCGGTTATATTCTTTTTACTGTATCAACATGCGGTCTTTTATGCTGAAAAAATGTCTTATCTTGTACTATTGATTTTATCAGCAATTTTTTATTTTTTTCATAGTTCTCAGTACATATCCTAATTTGGGTGACATTGAATAGTTAGAATTACATGTTCGACGGAAAAATATCATGGGAAAAAATTATTTGATAGGAAAAATAGCAATAGAAAAATTGAGAGTCCGTAGCAACGCACGGGCATTCAACTAGTATCAATAATATGCATCAATCAATAAGTTTTGGGACAATGCACATAGAACTAAGAATAACAACTATGCTCTCTTAATTGGTGCCTAAGGATATAAGGTAGAGACTCAATATAATAGTGGAAAGGCCCTTCATAAAGGGAAGCCGGGATTTCAAGTCTCAAAAAGAGCTTCCAAAAATTATGGTACTTGTTAGCTTTTAGCTCTCATTGCCCCTATCATAAACATCTTGAAGTGATTAAGGTTAAAGTGAACAAACTATGGAGTATATGCTTGACAAAGTATTAGGTGGAAATCTCATGTCCCTTGAATACGAGGGCCGCACATCATGCTACTCAACTTTAGTCACCTGTAAGTTCTTGTCATAGTAAGTACATGTGTATCATAGAGAACCGCCAACGGGGTACCCCTTGCACATGATACAGGAGCTATCCCATAATCAAAATGACAAGGCAAGCAGACAATGAGCATCTCAGCAATCTTCTTATTTACCATGGGAATATGGTGCTTTTTTCTCTCTTTTCTATTTTCAATATGTCTCTTTTTTATAAGAAGAAAGCTTCATAGATGTCATTATGGTGATGCCGCAAGTTTCCACCATGATTAGGCATCGCTTAGGCTAGCGGCCCAGTCGTTTCTCTAACACACATACATAACTCCATGGACTTACAAGCTCCCCTTTTATTTCACACGTACGACATCAATAGACAAAAGAGCATGATATCAACGGTGTACAAAGTACAAGTGCAATGTTGAAAGGGTTCCCCGTGATAGCACGGTTCTGCTAATCCCAACGTATAAGTGCAAGCATATACAACATAGATGACACAATGGTTCAAGTTTATTATGGGCAAGAAAAATAAAGTGTGCCATCAAGGTTGTGAGAGCTTTAATCACTAAGTTTTCACATAACAAAACACTTTTTTATTGGAAGATAGATGAAAACAAGAATATACTTGGAATTGTGTAACACACCATGCATAGGAATTTATAGTGGACACTTTGGAATATCTTGGTTTCATGGGAGTTGGATGCATGAGTAGAACTTACTCATACAAGTGGAGGCTAGCAAAAGACTGCGAGCGACCAACTAAGAGAGCAATAATGGCCATAATCATGTAGAGCGACAAAACTATACTAATCAAAGCATAAAGTGGTACTACAAGTCAAGGACTAAATGATCATAGAGGCTATGGTGACTTGTTCATAGTCATAACATGGTGTGAGCATGTGCCAAGTCAACCCAAACAAAGCATCAAAGGAGAATACCACATTACTATGCTTTCCCAAACGTATCTACTTTCCAAAACGTCCAAAACGTATCTACTTTCTCGAACACTTTTGCTATTGTTTCTCCTCTAAACTTGTGTGATTTGGATACAACTAACACAGACTGACGCTGTTTTCAGCAGAATTACCTTGGTGTCTAGTTTTTGTGTAGACAATCAACTATGAGGAAAAATTCCAGAAAATATGCCAAAACTCCTATTTCACCAGAAGATCCACGGAGCCAGAGCACAATACGGAGAAGGGGCCTGGGGTCCCACACACCTACCAGGCGCGGGCCCACCTCTGACCACGCCTAGGGGGATGCAACCACCCCAGGCACCCCCTTGGCCTCCCTCTATGCCTATAAGTTGCCTCTCGACCTAAAAACAAAGGGGGGTTCGATAGTTTTCTAGAAAGAGTTCCGCTACGCCGCCGCCACTAGAAACCAAGATTCGGATCCAGAAACTCCGTTCTGGCACCGTGCCGAGACGGGGGATTTGGAGAGGATCATCGCCATCGTCATCACCAACGCCTCTCCATCAACCATCGATGTTTCTCTCATCCATGAGTGAGTAATCCCCCGCTGTAGGCTTGGGGATGGTAGGGATTGGATGAGTTCTACCATGTAATCGAATAAGATTGTTAGGGCATAGTGCCTAGTATCTCTATTAGTGCTATTTGACTTTGTTGCAATTTGTTGTTCTTAATGCTTGTCACTAGGGCCCGAGTGCCATGATCTCAGATCTGAACTTATTATTGAATCATTATGATAGTATTGTTTGTGATCTTATCTGCAAGTTGTATACACATATCATTGTCTGTATCTAAAGGCCCCAAGGTGACAATAATTGGGACAGCCGGAGGGGATGGCTGCGGTGTGAGGATCACATGTGTTCATGGAGTGTTAATGCTTTGCTCCGGTGCTCTATTAAAAGGAGCACCTTAATTGCCAGTAGTTCCCTAGAGACCCCGCTGCCACGGGCTGGCTGGACAGAAGATGTTGTGCAAGTTCTCATTGCGAGCATGTATGACTATATATGGAGCACATGCCTAAGATTGTTTAGTACTTGGATGCTTATTATTATTGTATTGGTTTTTCAAACCAACTGGAGCAAATCGAATTGGGTGTGTTTGCGTGCGTTTGTATCTTCACCTTGCATTTGTGTTGTGTTCATCGTGTTTCCCCTCACTCCTCGCCTCAAATCTGTGAAGATCGAGCCACCCTAGGGTCAATCCTACAAGGGATCCCATATCAACTGGTATCGGCAAATTTTGGTTGCCACAGATTTGACTTCGTTCATCGATTTCCACCATAAATTTGAAAATACCAAAAATATTGCCCCAAATTGCTTTTGGATTGATCTCTCATTTTGGTTAATTTTTAGTGGATTTGGTCCATAAATCTGGTGCTTTAGGTGATGATCTTTATTTTCTGTGTCCCCTAACCCCAATTTGACCAATTTCCCTTTGAATCGACATATCGATATTTTGGAGTTCATCACGAACTCAAACCGGCAGACAAACCGGCGAACCAAAGTTGTCGCCGAACCATCCGGCATGGGACTTGGCACCGTCAAAATCACCGTCGGACTCTTCGGCGCCATGCCCGGTGCCACCGAATTACCTTTTGTACCCAAATTTGGATAGATTTCCTCTTTTTGTGTGTTGTGTTTCGTGTACGTGTTGCAAATTAACAATAAGCTTCCACAACAACTCTTCACACTCTTCGACGCCACGGACCTCACACCATACCCTACATGGCTACACCAACGGTTGCAAGTTCGTCATCAACACAAGGTATAACTTGCACCACCCATGATTAACCCCCATTCTTCCTTTGTGTGTTACCTAACCTATCAAGAGTATCTCATTTTGTGTTTTCCAAAGCATTGTGCGTTTGCTCTTGCGAAGTGATAGTGCATAAGCAATAGCAAAAGTTGACTCCATAGCATAGAAAGAAAGAGATACCTAAAAAAAAGCAAAATAAAAATAAAAATACCAATACAAAAGAGAGTCCAAAGCTTCTAAAAAGAGTGCAAGTTAGATCAAGGCAAGCGTGCAAATCCGCTGCTTTCTCAATATTGTTGCAAACGAGCTATGGTCTCTCCAAGTGTTGGCACAACACCTAGCTTTAGTCTTTGTTAGGACCATTTTATCCGTTTCTCATTGTCCATAGTCGTGCTAACCCCTTTTATCTCCACCGTGTGTGTATAACATAGTTTGGTCTTTTGATAATTTCCTTTTACATTTTGATCTTTTGAATCCTTTCCACTTTTGACAATAACCTTTTCCTTTGGTTGTTCCATTTGCTATCCACCTTCCTAACCTACCACCATAGGCCTTTGTGTGTGTGTGTGTCTTGTGTACCCGTTATTCGCTTTTCTCTCAGCAAGAACAAACTTTCCAATTTTTTACTCCGGTGAGGCAATGAAGAAATTACCATTCCACAAATATCATACTCTCTATCTCGTGTGTTTGTGCGCAATGTCTAGGGGAAGCGGAGCTAGTGGAGATGCCAACTTCAACAACCGAGATGGTTTCGCCATGCGCCACAACTTATGGGCACAACGTCAAGAATTCAAAACCCAATTTGAGAGGCTTGAACACCATCTCGATGATACTTTCCGAGAGTTTGAGTATCGTGATCGGAAACACCAAGGGGAGCATCACGCTCAATTCCAAGCTCTTCACCAAGCTATTGCCAATCTTGGCAGCCGACTTGGTCACATCGTCAAGTTCATCTCGCACATGTTCCTCAAGTCGACATGGTGAGTCTTCAAGGTACAACTCCCACCGTGGAGAACCCCACCACCATAATGGGTACCAACAAGCTTGTCATCGTAATGCTCAAGCGGTGGACCCACATGCTCCTCAACCTCATCAACAACACCAAGAGAATGGTCCGCCACCACAACAGGAAATCGTGGAAGTACAACCTCAACAAGAGAAAGAACGTCATGGTGAAGACCACTGGCATGATAGGTGTTGACGTGTTATTGACGCCTCATTGGGAGACCCCGAGAGCAAGGTGTGATGAGCACAGCAACAAGGTTTTCCTCAATAAGAAACCGAGGTTATCGAATCAGTAGGAGGAAGGAAACGACTCAAAGGTGTTGCTAGCAACTTGGAGACCTGCACAACACAAACTCAAGACTTTGCCCCAACGAATAGTGAGGTTGTCAATATCACCGGTTTGCTAAAAACAAAGGATTAACTCTATGGTGTGGAAGGTAACAATGGTTTACAACAAGTAAACGGTAACAGTGGAAAATGTATCAATGGTAAAGATTGGACCGGGTCCATAGTTCACTAGAGGTGTTCTCCTTAAGAAACAAACATGGCATGCTAGGTAAATAAATTATAGCAGGGCAATTGGCAAGACTGAGCAAGGCATAACAATGCAATACTAGACATTCATGATCCTATGAGATTTGATTGGGCAATACAACAAGATACATAGACCGCCATCCTACTACATCTATGACTAGAAATCCACCTTTGGGTTATCATCTGAACCCCCTCCGGTATTAAGTTGCAAGCAACAGATAACTGCTTTAAGCAAAGTGTGTAAGGTAAACAATCAACTTGTTCCATGAACAAGAGACCATTGTTTTATCCCTAGTGGCAACATCACATCTACAACCTTAGAGATTTTTGTCACTTCTCTTAGATTAAATAGAGGCATGAACCCACTATCGAGCATAAATACCCCCTCTTGGAGTCACTAGCATCTATTTGGCCAAGATACCTACTAGAAACAAAGATCATGCAAGATCACAAACAACACAGACATGATAGAATCAATAAGACAAAACCATTAATCAATCTGACATAGTAATCTCAATATCCATCGGATCCCCGCAAACACAACATGCATGATTACAAATAGATATGATCTTGATCATGAACGGAGCTCACAATATCTAAACATGGTAACACAAAGGAGGAGATACAACCATCTAGCTACTACATGGACTTGTAGTCCAAGGTGGAACTACTCGCGCTTCATACCGGAGGCTGGCATGATGAAGAAGAAGGCCTCCGGGATGATCTCCCCTCCGGCAGGGTGTCAGGAAGAGCTTCAGATCCCCCCGATCTAGGGATGATGGTGGCGGCAGCTACACACGGTTTCGTGGAATATTGATCGGGTACTTAGGGTTTAGGCATCGGTGGGTCTTTATAGGCGAAGAGGCGAGGCAGGGGGTCGCCAGGGCGGCCGAACCCTCCCAGGCACGGGCCCACCTTGGTCGCGCGAACAGGGGGTGTGGCCCCCTGGTGGCTCTCCTCCGTCTCGTATTCAGGCTTCGTGTTCCCCACGGTAAAATATTGACTTTGGCTTTTGTCCCGTCCAATTCTGAGAATATTGATTTTCTGCCTTTCTGGAACCTAAAATAGAACAAAACAGACAACTGACACTATGGCATCTTGTTAATAGGTTAGTACCAGAAAACATATAAAAACACCTCAAAGTGTAGACAAAGCAAAGCAAAGTAGATACTAAACAAGCATGGAACATCAAAAAATATAGATACGTTTCCGACGTATCAAGCATCCCCAAGCTTAACTCCTGCTCGTCCTCGAGTAGGTAAGTGATAAAAAGAATAATTTTTGAGGTGACATGCACCATCAAAATCAAAATCAAAACGTTTGCAAGCATTGAAAGCTAGGATCAAAGAACTCTAAACATGAGCATGAAAGATGGAGTTCTAACAGTAAGACAAAGTAACTATGCATGCAACATAAAAGGCTACAAATAAAGATCAAGAATAACATGTATTGAAAAACGTTTGTTTGTTTCACGTACAGAAAATATAGCATAGTGGCATTCAACTTGTCCCTCATGAAGTAGCAAATAGATGCATAGGACACCTTCAAAGTTCATAAGAGTGACTAGATACAAATAGCACAAGAACAAGTAATATCAATAATATGCATCAATCAATAAGTTTTGGGACAATGCACATAGAACTAAGAATAACAACTATGCTCTCTTAATTGGTGCCTAAGGATAGAAGGTAGAGACTCAATATAATAGTGGAAAGGCCCTTCATAAAGGGAAGCATGGATTTCAAGTCTCAAAAAGAACTTCCAAAAAATATGGTACTTGTTAGCTTTTAGCTCTCATTGCCCCTATCATAAACATCTTGAAGTGATTAAGGTTAAAGTGAACAAACTATGGAGTATATGCTTGACAAAGTATTAGGTGGCAATCTCATGTCCCTTGAATACGAGGGCCGCACATCATGCTACTCAACTTTATTCACTTGTAAGTTCTTGTCATAGTAAGTACATGTGTATCATAGAGAACCGCCAACGGGGTACCCCTTGCACATGATACAGGAGCTATCCCATAATCAAAATGACAAGGCAAGCAGACAATGAGCATCTCAGCAATCTTCTTATTTACCATGGGAATATGGTGCTTTTTTCTCTCTTTCCTATTTTCAATATGTCTCTTTTTTATAAGAAGAAAGCTTCATAGATGTCATTATGGTGATGCCGCAAGTTTCCACCATGATTAGGCATGGCTTAGGCTAGCGGCCCAGGTGTTTCTCTAACACACATACATAACTCCATGGACTTACAAGCTCCCCTTTTATTTCACACCTACGACATCCATAGACAAAAGAGCATGATATCAACGGTGTACAAAGTACAAGTGCAATGTTGAAAGGGTTCCCCGTGATAGCACGGTTCTGCTAATCCCAACGTATAAGTGCAAGCATATACAACATAGATGACACAATGGTTCAAGTTTATTATGGGCAAGAAAAATAAAGTGTGACATCAAGTTTGTGAGAGCTTTAATCACTAAGTTTTCACATAACAAAACACTTTTTTATTGGAAGATAGATGAAAACAAGAATATACTTGGAATTGTGTAACACACCATGCATAGGAATTTATTGTGGACACTTTGGAATATCTTGGTTTCATGGGAGTTGGATGCATGAGTAGAACTTACTCATACAAGTGGAGGGTAGCAAAAGACTGGGAGCGACCAACTAAGAGAGCAATAATGGCCATAATCATGTAGAGCGACAAAACTATACTAATCAAAGCATAAAGTGGTACTACAAGTCAAGGACTAAATGATCGTAGAGGCTATGGTGACTTGTTCATAGTCATAACATGGTGTGAGCATGTGCCAAGTCAACCCAAACAAAGCATCAAAGGAGAATACCACATTACTATGCTTTCCCAGACGTATCAACTTTCCAAAACGTCCAAAACGTATCTACTTTCTCGAACACTTTTTGCTATTGTTTCTCCTCTAAACTTGTGTGATATGGACACAACTAACACGGACTGACGCTGTTTTCAGCAAAATTACCTTGGTGTCTAGTTTTTGTGTAGACAATCAACTATCAGGAAAAATTCCGGAAAATATGCCAAAACTCCTATTTCACCAGAAGATCCACGGAGCCAGAGCACAATACGGAGAAGGGGCCTGGGGTCCCACACACCTACCAGGCGCGGGCCCACCTCTGGCCACGCCTAGGGGGATGCAGCCACCCCAGGCACCCCCTTGGCCTCCATCTGCGCCTATAAGTTGCCTCTCGACCTAAAAACAAAGGGGGGTTCGATAGTTTTCTAGAAAGAGTTCCGCTACATCGCCGCCACTAGAAACCAAGATTTGCATCCAGAAACTCCGTTCTGACACCGTGCCGAGACGGGGGATTTGGAGAGGATCATCGCCATCGTCATCACCAACGCCTCTCCATCAACCACCGATGTTTCTCTCATCCATGAGTGAGTAATCCCCCACTGTAGGCTTGGGGATGGTAGGGATTGGATGAGTTCTACCATGTAATCGAATAAGATTGTTAGGGCATAGTGCCTAGTATCTCTATTAGTGTTATTTGACTTTGTTGCAATTTGTTGTGCTTAATGCTTGTCACTAGGGCCCGAGTGCCATGATCTCAGATATTAACTTATTATTGAATCATTATGATAGTATTGTTTGTGATCTTATCTGCAAGTTGTATACACATATCATTGTTCGGATCTAAAGGCCCCAAGGTGACAATAATTGGGACAGCCGGAGGGGATGGCTGCGGTGTGAGGATCACATGTGTTCATGGAGTGTTAATGCTTTGCTCTGGTGCTCTATTAAAAGGAGCACCTTAATTGCCAGTAGTTCCCTAGAGACCCCGCTGCCACGGGCTGGCTGGACAGAAGATGTTGTGCAAGTTCTCATTGCGAGCATGTATGACTATATATGGAGCACATGCCTAAGATTGTTTAGTACTTGGATGCTTATTATTATTTATCTACAATGCCCTGGATCTTGAAGTTACATGTTTAGACTCATCCATGCAACGCCCGTCCATCCATCCCTATGCCTACCGCACTCGAATACTACTGTTATCGTTACTGTTATTATTGCTCCTGTTTTACTGTTGTTGTTGCTTTGCTGTTACTACTACGAACTGTTGCTACTGATAAACTTCTATGAGCAAGAACTATTTCCAGGTGCAGCTGAATTGACAACTCAATTGTTAAGGCTTGCAAGTATTCTTTGGCTCCCCATGTGTCGAATCAATAAATTGGGTAATACTACCTGTGAAGACTGTTGTGATCCCCTATACTTGTGGTCATCAAGACTATTTTCTGGCACCGTTGCCGGGGAGCATAACTTTATTTGTAAATTCACTTGGATCTACTATTGTTCACTGCTACTCCTTTCATCATGGGGAAGTCTCATTATGAATTTTTTTCTATTTTACCATCCACTACAAGAAGAGGTACTGTCCTAAACACCTCTGTTGCTCTTGATTCACCGTCTGTTGTACGTAAGCTTGTCACACCACCACCACATACACATGCTACACACACTGCTACTACTGCTGAATCTGAAACTGCTTTTGATGCTCATGATGTTACTTCTACTATGCTTGGTGCGAGTGGTTCATTAGGTCCTTTTCTAGATGCTACTATGGCTAGTCTAGAAAATAATGAAACTCTTAGTGAAGACACTGTTACACCTGTTAGCTCACCTGAGTCTTGTGAGAGTTATGATATTAATGATGGTTACATTGAGTTCACTGATGAATTTGTTGAAGAGTGCCGAAACACACATGGTACTAGTGCTATTAAGAGTCTCCTTGCTAGACGCATCATTATTCCTAAGTTGTCCTCTGATCCTAAGTTTGCCACCTCTCCCATATATATTCCTGATTGCTTGATTGCTTCTTTCTTCTAGAAATATTTTCCTCCCAGTGCTAGACATGCTGCTTTGCAGAGACTTTTTTATTTTAAACGGGGAGAAGAAGAGATATTGCCTGAGTCATGGACAAGGTTCTATGCCTTAATTCATGCACATCCTCGATGTCCATTACCTAAGAATGAGCTTCTTGATATTTATTATAATGGACTAACTTATGATTCTAGGACATACCTAGATAGCTTTGCTGATTGTGTTTTCAGGAAAAGAACTCCTACAGATGCTGAAGAATTAATGGCTAAGATAAGCAAGAATTATGATGATTGGACTTCAACTGAGCTAAATACACTTGAGACTATTATTCTTGAACCAGTTCCAACACCAACACCAAAGAAGAAGAGAGTTATTGCATTAAATGATGAAGTGATGAAAGAAGCTAAGAAATGTCTAAAGGAGAAAGGTATTAGAGTTGAAGATGTGAAGAATCTACCTCCTATATAAGAATTATGTAAGCCAATTCCCCACTCATCTACTATTGAGGTACACTCTCTCCAACACTTTGATGAATGTGATATTCCTTATGGTAAGCCTCCTGATCAATGCTTAGAGGAACTTGACATTTTTATTGTTAATCAAGGTAATTTTAATAAACAAGTTCAAAATCATTTATTGGAAAACTCGAGAGCTATTAATAAGTTGAAAGATATTGTGGAAATAACTTCTAATGATATTAAAATGCTTTGTAAATACTTTCAAATGATTCAAACCCAACTTGATCAACTTGCTAAGGTACAAAAGGATATGCTAGTTAATGCCTCGGGAGATAAACATGCTTATGGAATTAGAACTAGGAGTGGTATACCTACTCAAGATCCTTTATAACCTGAAGGACACCCTAAAAGAATTGAGCAGGATTCTCAATAAGGAGAAAGTAGTGGTAGTCCTCGTAAGAGAAAGAAAAAGAAACATAAAGTAGTTGAGGAACCGCTTGAACCTGATGTAGATCCTAATAGTATATTTGTCTCTGATGCTGAAACTGAGAGTGGTAATGATAAAAATGAGTCGCCTGATAAGGAGGAAGGTGAGGAAGAACTTGAGAAGCACACTAAGAACACTAGGTACACAAAAGAAGATTTTATCGCTAATAAACATGGTAAAGAGAGAGAACCTTGGGTGCAGAAACCTATGCCTTTTCCAGGTAAGAAATACAAGTCAAAAGAGGATGACACTACAAAAAGTTTTGTGAGTGGATGAAACCTTTATTTTTGCAAATTCCTTTGACTGATGCTATTAAGTTGCCTCCTTATTCGAAGTATATGAAGGATATTGTCTCTAATAAAAGGAAGATTCCTAATGAGGAGATTTCTACTTTGCTTGCTAATTATTCCTTCAATGGTAAGGTCCCAAAGAAACTTGGTGATCCAGATATACCAACTATTCCTTGCTCTATTAAGAATAATTATGTTAGAGCAACTTTATGTGATTTGGGAGCTAGAGTTAGTGTTATGCCTTTTTCTCTCTACAGGAGACTCCAGCTAGAAAAGTTGATACCAATTGATATATCTTTGAAAATGGCTGATAAGTCAACTACTATTCTTGTTGGTATATGTGAGGATGTTCCTGTTCAAGTAGCTCTTTTTTTGTGCTTGAAATGCCTGAAGATGATAATATGTCTATTATTCTTGGGAGACCCTTTCCTAATACTGTAGGTGCTATTATTATTTGCAATCAAGGGAAAGTAACAATCAATATCAATGACAAAGAGCATACTGTCTATTTCCCCAAGAAGGTTGCTAAAAGCTATTGCCTGAATTCTATTAAAAATATTGAGAGCATCAAGGTTGGAGAAATATATTGTCCCATTCCACAAGAAAATTTTGAAACTATTATGATTGGGACCATTGCTATCAAGTATGAGGTAACATAATCACCTTGTGGAATACAAAGTTTTGTTTCATATAAGATTGTTTTGGTAACAAGACTTGATCAACCTTGTTAACAAAAGGATTTTAATAAACAAAATAATGTTTTCACTGTGATTATACTTGCTTTCTTTTACTTTTCTCCTTCCTGGTCTTTGCTCTCTCTTTTGTTAGCGTTAGTTTTGTTAGTTGTTTGCTTGTTAGAGTGTCTTAAAACTTCTGTAGTTTGGCTTTTGGTTTGCTTTTGCTTCTTCTGAAAAAAACACTGTTTCTGCGAGAAAATCAATTTTCATACCCTGAAAATTGGCCAAAAATAAAGTTTCCCGAAAAATCCCAGAAAATTCAAAATAATTTTTCTCTCGAAAAAAGGGACAGAGGAAAACCTGGAGTGACCCAGGGGGCCATCCCAGGGCACCACACCCATGCTAGGCGTGACCTACCAGTGGATGGCGCCTAGGGGGGTCTGGCCCACCTGGGCCCCTCCAAGGTGCCCACTCATAGCCATCTTATTTCTCTCTCCCGAAAAACACCGGAAAACTTGCTCAAGCTCGAGTTCTTGTTGTTCTTGCTCATGATTTTCGATCTCCTTGCTCAACCCATCTTTGCTGCTAATTTTTGGAGGGATTGCTCCTTGGTATGTGCCTCCTCCACTTGTCCAATTAGATTTGTGATTGGTAGATTGTATCTTGAGTATTTTTCTGCTATAGGTGTCAGGTTGTGTGAACTTGCATGCTTGTTCTATGCTTAGAAATTTCATTTTGATGCATGTGTAACCCTCTAGCAAGTTCCTATAGTAGTTGCTCATCATTTATCAACTTGGAAATCACTTGGTTTGCTGTTTGTCTAAAAAATTCAGAAAAGAGTGGTCATGGACAACCACACATTTGGAGAGATATTTAAGAGTGATGCACCTAGAAGGGCAAGGCCTTCAAGATCATCCCCCGTGCTAGACCCTCATACAATGAGGATCTCATCACTTCGGGATTCAGTGACGAGGGAGATGAAGGGGATGCACACCCCTCCGCCTTTCCTTGCCAAACCTTCTTGCGGGATGCTGGTATTCTTGATGATTTTATGACCTTGGTTCGGAGAGCTAGACTAACAAGCCTTATGCTGGATGAGAGCGTGCAATATGCTACGCTCACTAAAACATTTGTGGAGAGCTTCTCCTCTACTAACAGCATGTTCAATCCAGATGTTTCTTTCAAAATTTATGGCAGGTCTTACCATATGACATTAAAGAAATGTTGTGAGGCTCTGGGACTTGGTATAGTTGGGTCAGCAAAGAAGATTTCAGCTCAACCCGCTGATGTTGGAGCTCTACCACGGAATAACCAATGATGATAACCGTAGAGGTCAACGGAGAAAGATAAGAAACATGCAGCTTCCAGCCATCAGGTACTTCACTTATTATCTTGCCACTAGTGTTCTTGGTAGGGAGAACACTAGTAATATTTCCAGCTATCATTTGACTTTCTTAGCTGCTGCGCTCAAAAATGATACGTGTTGCTACTTCCTTGGACATTGTTGTTGATCCATTTATGACAAACGTATGACGTAGGGCACGGTACCCCGCAGCCCTAGCAGGGAGAGGCTAGACAAGAGGACAAAGGCAGCGGCACACACGCCGGAGAAGACGGCCCGTACCCGTGTCGGGCGGGAACATGAGTCGCCGCCTGACATGGTTATACCCCGCGGGTGCATGATCTCAGCATACCTAGTCCAGCCCAAGGAAGGCCCACGACAAATGTACGCCGGACCGTGAAGACTTTCAGGTGGCCCAGGCCCATGATGCCTTCGGATCCTTGGAGAGCAAGACTAGAGTAGATAGGAAATTCAAAGGGGTAAAACCCTAGAACCTGTAACCGACTAGGTCTATGCCCGGGACCTTCCTAAGTCTATATAAAGGCTAGGAGGGCACGACCTAGATCTCTCGACTCATACTTTCGCATACACACCTCCACTCCAGATTGCATCTACGCACCCCTGTAACCTTCGGTTCCGCCGTAATCAAGAGCAGACAAGCAGGAGTAGGGTTTTCCCTCCGGGGGCCTGAACCTGGGTAAACCTTGTGTCCTCGTGTTGCTTGTTTGCTAACCGTGCCACGATCTCCAGCATCCCCATCTTCTCCAAAACCCAAGTGCATAACAATGGGCATTGATGAGATCAAACCTTGTCAATTGGCGCCGTCTGTGGGAATTGGGGGCGCTGATTGTGCGATCGTGACGGTTCCAACCCGATCGATCTACAACTCTGCAGCAACGGAGAGTCATCTCCTCTTCGGCGCTTTCGACTTAACCGCCCACTCGCCGGCCACCATGAAGGACTTCGAGCCCGTAGGAGACGGACTCGAAATCCTGTTCGGGAGCTTCTGCTTCTAGGTGGGGCAAACTGGCACCCTCCGCCTCCCTGAGCGGGTGCCCCTACCATCAATCAGGCCCGCTTCATGGGCCCACACCCTGTGCTACGCACAACATCATCAACAGATGATTCCTACGACAGCATCAGCTGCAACTCCGATCTGTGCGATCCGCCATCGGATGCAGGGACCTACGGTTCCGGATTTGAAAGCCACGGCAGCAGCGGACCAATCTACGAGCGCTACCAATGCGCCGCAGTCATCCAAAGCGACATGGATCAGCAAACACCCAACCCGCCGCCTAACCCGCCAGAACGAAACGATGGAAACAGAAGAAGCCAGTCCCCCCCCCCACCAGAAGGGGAAAACAACGGCGGCCACGTCATCCGCCTTAGCAAAGAAGGATGGGCCCAGGTCCGCGAAGCCGTGGCAGGCAACATAGTACTGCCTGCAGACGCCTCGCGGGATATGCTGATGGCCTACCACCTGCTCCTGATCGAGGAGCACAAGAAGCAGGTCAAGATGCAGGAGGTGCTTGACAAACGCAAGCAAGCAGCCTCAGAGTCCAGCGCGCGACGAGCCGCGCTCTCCGCCATGGGCATCGGCTCCAGCTCGAACGCCAACCCAGGCAACAAGCACCGCTCTCGGATGGAGAACATGGATCCCAAGGAGCGCCGCGAGTTGACGCGAACTCTCCACACATCCTTCATGGAGATGGACGCCGACGGCAACGTCATCCCGAAAACGCCGCAGGCTGCGATCATGGAAGCCACTGCGTACCTCGCGGCCCACCCACCTCTCGAGGGGGACCCGAAGAGGGCCATGCACAAGTCCGCACTTACCAGACTCGGACTCGTCGGAGCAGCGCTCCACCAGGAAGCTCCCAAGGAGCCGAAGAAGAAAGCTCCGGTCAGGTTCGACCGCAGCCCCACCCCTTCATCCGAAGAGGAGGAACATGACCTTCCCCGAAGGAAGAAGAGTTCGCGACGCCGCGACCGCGACTACGACGCCAGAGATGCGCTCACACAGCGCAAAATCGACAAAGCGCGAGCTAAGCGCGCATGCTCGTCTGAATCCGAGATGGACGAAGATGAAGGAGAACTCTGCGGAGCCCGATGCTTCAGCAGATCCGTCCAGCGGACTTGGACGCCGTGAAATTTCAAGCTTCCTTCGGATACTCCGAAGTTCGACGGCACTCAAGACCCAAAGGCTTGGCTCAGCGATCACTTATCATCCGTCAAACTGCATGGTGGAAACAAGGAGACCGCCATGCAATGCCTTCAGCTGCAGCTGACAGTTGCAGCCCGGATCTGGCTCAGCAGCCTATCCTCAGGGTCCATCCGAAGCTGGGATGAGCTAGCTTACAGCTTCATCTGAAACTTCAAGGGTACCAGCAAAAGGCCCGCCTCGATCGAAGAATTGCGAGCCTGCACTCAGCGAACGGGCGAATCCATTCGCTCGTACATACTACGCTGGTCCAACACAAAGAACTCCGCAGCACACATCTCCGAAGAGAGGGCCATCGACGCCTTCAGGGATGGCGTCAAACGCCAAGACTTCAAGGAGGAACTTGGGCGCGTCAAGCCCAAAACACTCGACCACCTCATGGACATCGCCAATTGGTGGGCTAATGGCGAAGACTCCATTCACCGAGCACAATCGGAAGAAGAAGACGACTACGGTCGACGGCGAGAGCGTCGTAGCAAAAGAAGATCGCGCGTCTACGACGATCGCGACGAACCCGATATGGTCGCGGCTGGCTATGCCGATCGCCGCAATGACACAAACCGCAACAGCGGAGGATACGACGGAGGAAACTTACGCGACGGGGGGTGCCCAACGCAGTCGTGGCAACGCCGCGACCGCGATAACGGACCCTCAGCATACGAAAAGCTTTCGGGTCCATGAACCATCCACTTCTACATCGACAAGAAGGATGGCAAAAAGTAGGCCAGCCACATGCTCAAGGACTATCGCGAGTTCCAGAAACTCAGCGAAAGCATGGTGCAGATGAGGCAGCAAGCCCTAATCCCTGCGTTCGGAAACGCACCCGCGCCAGGTGAAGTAGCGCATGGAGCTCCTCCACCGCCACCCGTTGGAGGCCCGAACCAACCAGTCGCACCAGCACAGAACAACGCTGGGAACGGGTACCCCCTGCCGAAAGGAGAACTGATGATCCAGAAGGGGCGCCCCACGAATAGGGTGCAGAAGAAAATCACCCGACAAATCAACCTGGCCGTGGCAGCTCCACCCGCCATCCCTGAGTACCTCAGTGGATCAGAGTCCTGCATCACGTTCAGTCGTTCGGATCACCCTTGCCAGATCCCTCGCCCAGGTCATGCTGCCCTGGTGCTGGAGGCGCAGATCGGAGGTTTCGAGATGAGTCGCGTCTTCATGGACGGCGGCAGCGACATCAACCTGATGTTCGCAAGCACTCTAGCAGCAATGCGGATCCCGCAGTGCAGCCTGGAACAGTCAGACACAACATTCCACGGCATCGTTCCAGGGAAGGGCATATTCCCCCTGGGCAAAATATGGCTCGACGTCATCTTCGGCAAGCCGTACAACTTCCGGCTGGAACGACTCGAATTCGAAGTGGTGGACTGGCCATCACAGTACCACGCCATCCTCGGGCATGTAGCATTCGCAAGGTTCCTGGCTGTCCCACACTATGCATACCTGCTACTCAAGATGCCAGGGCCGAAGGGCGTCATCACAGTCCACGGGAGCTTCACCCGATCGGACCAATGCGACAGGGATTTCAACAGAATCTCCCAGTCATTCGGCATGCAGGAGGAGCTCCTAAGGCTCCACGAGGTGACAGATAATGGGGCACCCCCAGTCGCACGACAAAATGCACCTGACATGTCTTTCGACTCCACCGTCAACACAAAGAAGGTGCAAGTCCATCCGACGGATGCCTCCAAGACGGCGCTGATCGCCAATGACCTAAGCCCCGCATAGGAAGGCGCGCTCGTCGAATTCCTCCGTGAGCGCTGGGAAATCTTCGCCTGGTGTCCTGCGGACATGCCAGGAGTTCCCAGGGAATTCGCCGAGCACGCACTCAACATCTTTCCAGATACCAAGCCCGTCAAACATTCCATCCGAAGACTATCCGAGCCACGAGCCGAAGCTATCGGCAAAGAAATCAACAGACTACTCGTTGCAGACTTCATCAGGGAAATCAAATAAAGCGAGTGTCTTGCAAATACAGTGATGGTCCCAAAGAAGGACACGGACATCCTACGGATGTGCGTGGATTTCACGTCGCTAAACAAGCATTGCCCAAAGGACCACTTCCCTCTTCCTCGGATCAATCAGATCATCGATTCGACTGCAGGTTGCGAAAAACTCTCCTTCCTTGACGCCTACTCAGGCTACAACCAGATTCGACTCAAGGTCGAAGATCAGGAGAAAACGGCGTTCATCACGCCGTTCGGAGTGTTCTGCTACAACACAATGCCCTTCGGGCTAAAGAACGCAGGTGCCACATACCAGCGATGCATGCAGGCATGCCTCAAGGACCAGATCGGTCGCAACGTTCAAGTCTATGTCGACGACATAGTAATAAAAACTAGGGAGGCGAGGACACTTATCGACGATCTCCGCGAGACGTTCGACAATCTCGATCGCTACAAGATCAAACTCAACCCCGAAAAGTGCGCCTTCGGCGTCCCATCAGGTCAGCTGCTTGGGTACTTCATCTCTCAGCGAGGGATCGAGGCGAACCCGAAGAAAATCAGATCCATCATGGCAATGGAGAAGCCGAAAAACCTCAAGGGCGTCCAGCAGCTCGCAGGACGAATAGCGGCATTGAGCAGATTCATCAGCCGCATGGGTGAGAAGGCCCTGCCATTCTACCAGCTGCTACGCAAGGCAGATAAATTCGAGTGGACGCCCGAAGCCGACGACGCGTTCGAAAGCCTCAAACGGCTACTCTCCACCTCACCCGTTTTGGTCACGCCAAAGGAGCGCGAGCCTCTGCTGCTGTACATAGCAGCCACAAACCAGGTGGTCAGCACCGTGCTAGTGGTCGAACGACCCGAAGAAGGCAAGACCCACGGGGTCCAACACCCAATCTACTACCTCAGCGAGGTACTGACGCCAACAAAACAGAGGTACCCTCACTACCAGAAACTCGCCTACGGCGTGTTCATGACGGCTCGACGGCTGAGCCATTACTTCCAGGAGCACCAGGTGATGGTCGTCAACGAGGCACCCCTGAACAGCATCCTGAATAACCCAGAAGCCACAGGACGCGTGGCCCTATGTGGCATCGAGCTGTCACCCATGGACATCATCTACGAGAAGCGACTCGCAATCAAGTCTCAAGTCCTTCCGAACTTCCTCGTACATTGGATGGAGCTGCAGCTGCCAGACACCCCAAACATGTCGCAGTCATGGACCATGCACTTCGACGGCTCCAAGCGTGAAGCTGGAGCAGGAGCCGGGGTCATACTGACCTCCCCGCAGGGCGACCAGATGAAGTACATCCTCCGGATGAAATTCCAAGCCTCCAACAACGAGGCCGAATACGAAGCCCTCATCCACGGCATGAGGATGGCAAAGATCTGCGGCGCAACGCGCCCGGTCATCTACGGTGACTCCAACCTCGTCGTCCAGCAGACGATGAACGAGTGCGATGCACACGCCGAAAACATGATCGCGTACCGCGCGCTCTACAATGCACTCGAAGGAGAATTTGACGGATGCGAGCTTCGACACGTCGGAAGAGAAAACAACGAGGAAGCCGACAGACTCGCCAACATCGGCTCCACTTGCGCCAAGGTGCCACCGGGTGTGTTCCTCGAACAGATATGCATGCCATCCATCAAGCGAAAATTCCCCAAGGGATCACCCAAAGAAGCAGAACACTCGGGGGCTACGCTGCCCGAAGGACACGAAGGACCCAAAAAACTGGACACAGAGGTCGCTATGGTCAACCTGATGCAGGTCATGGCAGTCGAAGAAACTTGGACGTGACCGTACCTCCAGTTCCTGATACACGCAGAACTGCCTGACAACCCGACAGATGCCCGGCGCATATCTCGTCGGTCAAAAGCCTTCACCATCATCAATGGCGAGCTATACAAGCGCAGTATTACGGGTGTACTACAAAGGTGCGTCACCATCGGCGATGGGAAAGCCATCCTCCAAGACATTCATGAGGGCATCTGCGGCCATCACGCAGGCACTCGCTCCCTTGTCGCCAAAGCTCTACGAGCCGGATTCTACTGGCCAACGGCCATGAGCGACACAAAGGACATCGTCCGAAGATGCAACGGGTGCAAACGGTTCGCCGACAAACCGCACGCACCCGGGTCAGAGCTTAGACCCATACCTATAGCCTGGCCCTTTGCTCAATGGGGCCTCGATATGATCGGCAAACTGCCAAAGTCCTCGAAAGGGGGGCACGTTTACCTCCTGGTCGCAGTCGACAAATTCACCAAGTGGGTCGAGGCCATGCCAGTCACCAACCAAAAGGGCAAGACTGCCGTCAAGTTCTTCGAATCCATTGTCTACAGGTTCGGCGTACCGCACAACATCATCACCGATAATGGATCGAACTTTATCTCCAAGGAATTCCAGGACTTCTGCGAAGGCCTCGGGATAAACATCACGTATGCCTCAGTGGCACACCCGCAAACGAACGGGCAAGTGGAAAAGTCCAACGGCCTAATCGGCGCTGGTATCAAGAAGCGCCTGATGAGTCCACTCGAACGAAAAGCTGGAGCCTGGACGAAAGAGCTACCATCCGTCCTATGGAGCTTACGGACTACACCAAACAGCTCCACCGGCTACACGTCGTTCTTCATGGTGCACGGAGCTGAAGCCGTGCTACCAGCCGAAGTACGCCACCAGGCCCCCCGGGTCGTCGCTTACAGCGAAGCCGAATCCACGGCTGCACTCGAAGATGCCGTCGACACACTCGACGAAGCAAGAGACATAGCAGCAGCTCGATCAGCGGTGTACCAGCAGAGTCTCCGCAACTACCACAGCCGACGGCTACGCCCAAGGTCCTTCGTCGAAGGAGACCTCGTCTTGCGACTCAAGCAAGAGCGACCGAAGAAATTCGAGTCACCATGGGAAGGACCCTACGTCATTACTGAAGTCATCCCAGGTGGCGCCTATCGCCTCAAGCACGTGGAGTCTGGAGTCGCATACTCCAACCCATGGAACATCGCACACTTGCGACGATTCTATCCATAGCTACCTACCCCTTTTACTTTCAATAAGGCTTTTCAGCCAAGACTATTCAGCCGAACAATGTACTTCCTCCATTATGATATAAATAAAGCTAAGTGTTCCGCCCCAAAATCCTGTTCACTACTTGCAACTTTACTTTCTGCTACAAACGCACTTGGGGGCTCCCCCACCTCACGATTCAATCGACGAGGATCACACGTGTACACCTGAGTAGCTGACAACGTCAGGCAAACGAAAAGGACACGTACTCAAACAAAAGCACTACGTGCTCACAATAAACAAACCTTTATAACAAAGGGCAAAACACGCCCAGTCGAAATATACAAATTTTACATCTATTTCTTTTACAGGTACTACCTATTCTGAAGAATAACTCGAGCACGCTGCTCAAACAAATCTACTACCTGTTCGGCATACTGCCTTACAACCGCATAATGCGGACGCATATCCCACTCACCACCATCCGACCGAAGAGGTGGCCCAGCTGCTACAACAGACAAATCTACATCAGGCCGGTGTAGCCTCACAAGGGACAAAGCAACCTTCACTCCTGCGACGAGTTGTTGCCGCACCAACTCCTTGACATTGCTCACGCCCCGAAACTTCGATAGAAGACCCGCAAGGCTCGTTGGCACGACATCCAAAGGAAACATGACATGCAACACCGATGCAAGCGACGTCTGCACCTGACGAAGCACCCGCGAAACCTGGTGCACACGATCCTGCACTGTCGCCAGAGCAATGGCACGGTCACGATCCATCCAGAAGAAGTCGCCAGCCTCCATGTCTTGTTGAGTCAAGCAATTGACCCGAACAGCGACACACTCTTTCTCTTCCCTCGGAGCAAGGTTAGCACCTGCGACACTCGCAGAACATAAGACGAAAGGCCAGCAGGCGCATTTGAAAATCTGAGCGGCAACCCGAAACAAAGAATAACTTACATTGAAGCTGCTCAGACAACCGAAGAAGTTCCGCCATCAAGTACTCCTCCCTGGCCGCACCGCGATCCGCCTTGGACTTCCAAACATCGGCGTGACCGCGCAACCCAAACAACTCCCTCTCAAGACTGCGTACACGGTCCCGAAGAAAAGCGAGTTACGAGGAATCATCCAAAGATGGCCGCAGCTGCGCTGCAGGCGAGGTGTCAACACCCGAAGGAACCTAGAAGAGCAGAAAAGCAAAGGACATAAACATTCAGACAGTGGTAGAGCACAACTCAGAAGAATTCATTAAGCATATAAAGGCCACTACGTGGCACAATGATTGCGTTCCTCAAAATATTTACAGCAAAAGCAGACTACAAACTATCCTACATCTACAACGCCTAAGACGCGGCACCCTGAGTCACCTCGGAGCCAGATTGCCTAGCCTTGGCCTCCCCCTGCCGCCGCCGCGCATACTCAGACAGCAAATCAATGAGCTTCGGCCCATATCGCTTGCAGCGAGCAGAATAGGCAGCAAAGGCTACCTCGGATCCATCCGCGGTCGTCGGAATCCAGGAGGTGATCTGGGGAAGGTCCAGCTCCGCCCCAGCCGCTAAGGCCATCGCCAGCCCGACGGACGCGCCGATGCCCTTCTGCTTGCGCTTGTACGCTGCAGGCGCTTTGGCTCACAAAGCCTCCGCCAGGGCGTCAACATCATCAAGGGTCGCGCCCTTGGGGACAAGCTCCTTATAGAAGCGGCCAAGAACCACCTTCTCCTTGGCAAGGGAGTTGACGACGGTGCTGCAGCGATCTTCGACCGCCGCAGTAGCATCATCTAGAGCACTCCCATGCTCCAGAGCGCCGCGGTCAAACTCGATGCCTGCGGCATCTGAGACAAAAAGAAAAGGAATGAAGAAAGTGACACAGAAGAAGATAAGAAAATGAAAAGAAAGAAGCAAAACTAAGGTACTCACCTGAAACAGCCTTGGCAGCAGCCATGAGTTTGCCCGCCACCTCTTTTTCACGCGCAATCGCAGCCATGGCAAGCTCATCCTCGTGGTCTGTAGCCTCCTGCTGCAGACGCTCCTTCGCTTCGGCTGCCTTGGCCAGCTCCAGCTCAAGGCGCTCCTTCGCATCAGCGGCGTCCTCAGCCTTCTTCTCTGATTGACTAAGGCTCTTCTTGAGAGCGTCGATCTCACGAAGAGAAGTATTATTCTCCTCTGCATTCAAAACAATCAAACATCAGAAAGCAAGACATGAATAAAGGAAAGAAGCACCCAAAGCATACGGGTACCTTGAAGCTGTTGGAGATTAGCCTCCAGCACCAGACGCTCCTGCACCAGCCGCTTGGCTTCCTGCACAAAAGGCTGCAGGAAGAAGAACAACCATTCAGAAAAAGGACTCGGGGGCTACGCCCAACAGGAGAGAGCAGAAGAAAAAAGAATCACACGAAAACACTCGGGGGCTTCCCCCGAGACTCGAAGAACAAACTCAGAGAACTCTTTTACACACGCTCGGGGGCTCCCCCCATGATAGACGACTTACATGATCCAACGGTGATGCCGAAGGCCCGCTGGCGAAATTCTGAGGCGCAACCACCTGCACCTCCTGCAGAGGAGGGTTCAGAGCAGTGCCCCCCCGAAGTTGCCACAGTCTAAGGAGGAGGAGACGCAACCTTCGACTCTCCCATCATCTCCCGAGCACCATCGCTGGAGGAATCGTGGGAGGAGTGCCTGCACACGAAATATTTAGCACAAGAACAAAAAGTCAACAGCAGAAAGAGAGCAGTATAAAGGAAACTTACGAGTCCAGCGAGCTCAGGTCGAAGACAGGAGGAGTCCTTCGGGCTCTCTTCTACCCTTTCTTCTCTTCCTTCTTTTCTTCCTTCTTCCGCTTCGCTGGCGGGTGCGGCGCTACAGCCCACACAGGAATGGCAGGAATGGGAGAGGAAGAGCCTCCATGCCCGTCACTGTGACGCTCAAGGCACAAAGGGTTTCTGGGAGTCAGAGGAGTCGAGGCATCCGAAGACTCGCTGGAGCTCCGTGATCGTTTGCGCATATGATCCTCGCTCGACTCGTCGGCATCTTCCGCCGGAGATCGCGCCGAAGGCAGTTCGTACACGAAATCCACCACGTCATTATCCGGCGCATCCGGAAATAATTCGGGCAATGGAGGCACCATGCCCGGCACCTTGAAGCTCTGCAAACAAGAAGGGACTTTGTCAGCAAACAAAGGAAAATAAATACGCAGTCGACAAAAAGCGCTACGCGCACGAATCTACACATGTGGAAGAGCCAACGTCGAAGAAAACAGCGGAGTCAGCGACTTCCCCGGGATTTTCTCTCCGGCCTTGAACTTCAGCAGCGAGCGAAGGGTCCTGTCAAGATCCCCCTCGGAGATTTTCTCAGCCAAAACCCTCGTCGGATCACGGCGCCCAGAATAAAGAAACATCGGGTGCGCCCTAGCCTGGAGAGGCTGCACCCGACGCTCGAGAAACATGCGAATGATATCCACGCCGTTCACTTTCTTCTCCGGAATCAACTGGAGATCCTCCACCCGACGGTAAAGGGCCTCTATATCCGCCTCCTCGCCATCCAAGATCTTGTTTTTCCAAGACCTTTTCGGCTCAATCTTTTGGGAGGGGTCAAAAGGAACAATACCAAAATCTTGCCCAGGCACTACGGAGTCGCGGATATAAAACCATCGCCTCCGCCAGTACTGGACAGATTCGGACATGGAAAAGGAAAAGAAAAGCAGATTGGGACTGAGGGAGATGATGCAACCCCCAATGGGATAAACACCATCCGAACCAGACTGCCTCTTCACGGAATAAAGTTTCCGAAAGAGGCCAAAGTGCGGCTCAATGCCGAGCCAGCACTCGCAGAAAGTGATGAAACAAGCAATGTGAAGAAGAGAATTGGGCGAAAGATGATGCAGCTGGATGCCATAGAGAAAGAGCAGTCCACGGAGGAAGTTGTGGACTGGAAAGGAAAACCCACGCATAACGAAGGCGAGAAACATAACCCGATACCCAGCAGGGGACGGGGGATTACCTCGTTGCCGAGGAGTCTGACGGCCTCTCTATCCTGCGGGATCAAGCCCCGCTCGCGAAGTTTGCGGAGATCACTCTCCCGCGTCTCTGATCGCCGCCAACCACCGTCGGTGACACGGGTAGCGGTGGCGCTTTTCTTTCCTCCAGCGGCACTGGTACCAACCGCAGATGATGACTTCTTTGGTTTCCCCATCGCGCTATGGCGACGCCGGCGGTGAGAGCGCAAAAGGGAAGATGGAAATGTGGAAGGAAATTCCAGTGCGCAGCAAGAATCGATGGAGCACAAGGAGGCATTGAAAACAAGAACTGATGCGGTGAAAACAAACTGCAACTTTCCCCAATGATTATAACGACGAGGACGATGCACGGCAGCCGTCCATCCAGAAGACCTAACGCCAATGGTAGATCTGGCCATACACGTGTCAGCATCACAATGAACCGTCGTTACCACGCCGTCCACTACGCACGGAAATCAAGGAGACGTCGTAATTATCTCCACACCGCGCGTGCCCGGTCAATTCAAGGTCAGCAAGTGGGACCCACGTTCGTCCATTCAAGTCATCTCTGGCGCAGCAGACGCTTGAGGTCATTGATCGTCAGCACTGATGTCATCAAAAGCTATACTAGCAACAACTACAAGTTCTTCGGCTTCAAAGCTAAGAGTACTCACTCGAATCTACAATTCGACTAAATACTCGGGGGCTACTCCTATTAGGAGCGCTGGCCGCGCACCCGAAGGATGAATACGAACTGTTTCTTCGAGTCCTACGTCAAGTCTGCGACTCCACTACGGACTCGGGGGCTACTCCCATAGGGAGGACGGATTTAAGCATCCGAATTTTTTTGTGTCCTACGGACTTAACAACTGAAAGATGTTTGAACTAAAGTCTCCGCTCGAGTCTACGACTCGAACAGACACTCGGGGGCTACTCCCATAGGGAGCGCTGGTCGCGCACCCTATGAATTCTTCGACTGCGATCTTTCGGATCCGCATGCAAAAACTTTTCGGCCATTCTTCCCCAACAAAATGTTGAGTGAGCAACGATCTCCTTGGCCGCCCGAAACACCTCCGCGGTGACAAACATTCGGATGCTGTGTCTGCGACACAAAGATAAGACCTACATATATCATCTGATGGCCTGGCAACGCACACGACTGCGCTCTGCTAAGTATGAACCCGTGCCAACAGGCGCGATGAAAAATCCCGACGGACGCGTTGGGTACATCAATTAAATTCACTGGAATTCCACTCCTATAAGTCCTCCGCGGCCTGAGTCAAATTACGCCAGCATATGTTCCAGTTTCGAGTTGAGGGACTCGAACCTGAGGAAGATCGTGTTGTTTCGTCCTAAGACAGTTAACTGACCCTGATCCGTCGGGTGAGTCAGGCACACGCATCAACAATCCCTACACATGAACTATTGAAATACATAGTTGCACCCGAAAGATTGAAGAGTCCTTAGCCGAACCTAAGATTCGACTGATCACTCGGGGGCTACTGACATGGTTATACCCCGCGGGTGCATGATCTCAGCATACCTAATCCAGCCCAAGGAAGGCCCACGGCAAATGTACGCCGGCCCGTGAAGACTTTCGGGTGGCCCAGGCCCATGATGCCTTCAGATCCTTGGAGAGCAAGACTAGAGTAGATAGGAAATTCAAAGGGGTAAAACCCTAGAACCTGTAACCGACTAGGTCTATGCCCGGGACTTGCCTAAGTCTATATAAAGGCCAGGAGGGCACGACCTAGATCTCTCGACTCATACTTTCGCATACACACCTCCACGCCAGATTGCATATGCGCACCCCTGTAACCTTCGATTCCGCCGTAATCAAGAGCAGACAAGCAGGAGTAGGGTTTTCCCTCCAGGGGCCTAAACCTGGGTAAACCTTGTGTCCTCGTGTTGTTTGTTTGCTAACCGTGCCACGATCTCCAGCATCCCCATCTTCTCCAAAACCCAAGTCCATAACAATGGGCATTGATGAGATCAAACCTTGTCACCGCCCGTGTTGGTCAGGGCGGCCTCCACTGTTTCTGTGTCGTCCGGGGGGCGCGACACTATGCAAGAAGTCAGGGAGGCGAGATACTATGTTGGAATAGTCGACCGGGCCCGCCTATGGGACGCGCTAGTCGGCTAAGTCTTTGCCCATGTGGCCTCGGCCTATATAAGGGGCGACAGGGGCATCGTAACAGGGGCTAGTCCCTTCTTCTTCTAGCTAGACATAGATACAGCTCAATGGTCCCTTGTAGTCCTTCGTGTTCATCCAGACAGTCAGATCGGCAGGAGTAGGGGTGTTACCTCACCACGAGGGCCCTGAACCTAGGTACTTCTCGTGTCCCGAACGCATGCTTGTGCCCAATCCCGCCTGTGGGCGTCGTCGCTCGCTTCCCTGCTCGCTCCCACACCACTAACCAGCCTGCTCAGGCACTGTCATTTCCATAACAATGACAATAACCACGGACACGGTTTTTCGAATAGATTTAACCCTGCAGGGGTGCACAAAAGTTTTCACACGCACTTCGACCCTTGTTGGCATATCAATTAACATACTTCCATCAGTATGTCGACGAGGCCTAGGACACGACGCTTTCCCAGACCCAAAGCAAGCACATGGGGGCCACCCGAATGAGCTACCCATACGAGGTATAGCTAATCCTCTTCGTACGGACCGTAGGGAAAACACCAAGCAATTTTGAATTAAGAATCAACAGAGTATCGCCTTAGGTATTTTGACATGATGTTTGAATCACAAATATGCTATCTTGTCCAAACAAGATTATCTAATTGTCACAAGATAATTATAGCACCTGAATTCACTTCATCCTTAGTGAGGCAACAAAAAAATATAAATACCATAGTACTCCCTCTGTTTCAAAATATAAGATGTTTTAGGTTTGTGAAGAAGATGAATCTAGAATTGTTTTAGTATGTAGGTTCACTCAACTTTGGGATGAATCTACACACTAAAAGAAGTCTAGATTCATTTTCTTCACAAATCTAAAACATCTTATATTTTGAAACGGAGGGAGTAGATCTTAAATTTGTTGTCACTATTCAATCACTACCACCATGCTACTCCATCTAATAAACACTTCTCCCCACACATGCTCTTGCATACAAGTTGGATCAGAACGAGTACTTAAGAACGGGATACATGGTATGCATCTATCAATACATCTTACACATAGTAGGTCCAGTCTGATATATCAAATCATATAATAAAGATCCACCACATATAAATTATAAATATGACCATAATTATATTGGGCAACTCATATGGTACTAGATCTATAAAGAAAGAGAGAGATCAAACTGCTGCCACAAACCCATAGTCTAGAGGTAGACTATTTCCTTTTCATCATGGTGACATCCCCGTGGCTTCCCGTCTTGAAAGACCCGAATCCTCGAGCACGACATGGTGCAAAGGCCTCGCTGTTCTTGTCACCAGGCCTGGACTGGACGAGCGAAGAAGAATGGTATCACGCCATGTCGGTCAGTGGGCGGCTTCGAGTTGGGTCGCTTGGCCTGGTTCGATTGGGATTGGGATTGCCGCAAGTTCGTGAGGAACGAACAATTTTGAGAAACCAAGTTTCGGTTCTAGAAAAGACAAGAGAGGGAAAACAAACCATGTGAACCGTCCGGTTTCAATTGGCAGTGACAAACCACATAGTTTCTTTAAACTGCATAGGTAGAATTGTCAAAAAAAATATCAGACTGGAGAAATAGTTAAGGTTTTATTATTAAGTATAGATATAAAGATAATAATAAAGCAAATATTAGTGGTTTCTTTTCCTATTCCCGCGCTCCCATTTTCCATTTTCGTTTCACACACCGGTAAACCGCGAAATGTAAAGAGAAGGAACGAAGCGAAGAAGAATTGCGAAGCCACAGCGAAATTCTTTGCGCTCTGATTAGTCGGTCCACCGCTCCCTCGGATCGCGCACCCCCGAAGCAATCTGCACCGCCCGCCCCTCCCAGATCGGACGGCAGCCACCCCACGTCACGCGGATCGACCCCCTTCGCGGCCACCTCCCCAGTTCGTATAAAATCCCCGCCGATTCAACCCACCAATTCAAAGCATCTCCAGCTGTCCAGCACCACCGGCTCCATCCCAGATCCCGCCGCCGCCAGCGAGAGAGAGAGAGAGTAGTCCCAGCTCGCCTGAGAAGATGGCCGGAAGGAAGGGAGGCGACAGGAAGAAGGCGGTGACCCGCTCCGTCAAGGCCGGGCTCCAGTTCCCCGTCGGCCGCATCGGACGCTTCCTCAAGAAGGGCAGGTACGCCCAGCGCGTCGGCTCCGGCGCCCCCGTCTACCTCGCCGCCGTCCTCGAGTACCTCGCCGCTGAGGTACGCAACCACCCCTTGTATCTCCCTCTTGTTCGTTTCATTCGAATTCCTGCGTTGTTTCTTCCCCGTTGATTCTTGGTCTCCCTTGACTGATTGCCATGTGTTTGGTTTTGGTTCTGCAAGGTCCTGGAGCTCGCCGGCAACGCCGCCAAGGACAACAAGAAGTCCCGCATCGTGCCGCGCCACCTGCTGCTCGCCATCCGCAACGACGAGGAGCTCGGGAAGCTGCTCGCAGGAGTCACCATCGCCCACGGCGGCGTCCTCCCCAACATCCACTCTGTGCTGCTCCCCAAGAAGGCCGCCGAGAGGGCCGAGAAGGCTGAGAAGGAGGCCTCCAAGTCACCCAAGAAGAAGAAGGTCGCTGCCAAGACCACCAAGAAGGGCGTTGCCTCTGAGGAGTAGGTTGGAGGGACTTTAGGCCTGCTGCATAGTTATGTGTTTGGAGGAGGGGAAATGTGTTTTGGGTTAGAGAGTAGTGTATGTAATTCTGGGCCAGAAGACAACATCTGGTTGCGCTTGGTCTCTAGTTCTTGCTAATGGAAACTGAAAATTGTGTTTCTCTAATTTGTCAATCTGTCCTTGCAATATCGTGTAGGCTAAATGCTGTTACTTGATTGGATCTTGATGTTGGGGATCATCTTGGAATATCTGGCTTCTTTTGGGTTCGAATTGCTAGTTGTCCTGGGCAATGTGATTTGTGCGATGTGGTTCGGATGCTAATGATTTGGGGATTTATTTCTATTTTCCTCTTAGGCGATGCTTAACTGGGGAAGCAGATTAGTGCCTCATGCTGTGATCCCAAACGGGAAGCTGCTGAATCGGACTGCTGCTTTCTTGTGCTCCAAATTGTTTCTCGGAGGTACTATCTCGCAGATCTTTGTGCCGTTTTGTGTTCAGTTTCTGGCCAATTTGTTTTGTTGCTGGGAGCAGAATCTCTTCTCTGTTTTAGATCTGGTGAGTTTTCTGTTACATATCGTAAGTTTGCCAACGTACTTAGGAGGATGCGTTTCATGCTAAATTGTGAATCATCCTGCTTGCTGATTGCAAGCGCAGCACATTGTTCCGGTGAGATTGGTGCAGATATTGCCTCAGATTATAATCTAACGGAATGAAAATGTTAGAACGAATCTGTGTGAATCATTCAGTTTCATGCTAGATTGTGAACATTGATGTGCTTGATAATTTGTTTGATGCCATACTATTTGTTCCACTGAACCTTTTGTTGCAGGTCTGTCCTATGACACCAATGAGACCGCTTTCAAGGATGCATTCTCTCAGCATGGTGATGTTGTTGAAGGTAGCCCATAATCTATCTGCTCTGGATATTCTTGGTGATTGATCTGTGATCTTTGTTCATTGGTTATCGTCTTCTGACTGATGCCTGTGTGTGTGTGATAGTGAAAGTTATTTGTGATCCTGTGACGGGGAGATCAAAAGGATATGGTTTTATCAAGTTCTCTTCAGAAACTGAAGCAGCCACAGCGTTGGAGAAGATGAGGGACGAGGTGAACTGTGCTTTGTACATCTGTTGATATAGCACACATCAAGCTCCTGCAGGATAACACGCAGCGCTCAGCGCAGTTCTTATCCTTTTGCTATTGCCAACACAGCTTCACACATGATGATAATTGTTTATTTTCAGGTGCTTGATGGTACGAACATACGAGTGAACTATGCAAACCGTGGATGAGATGCTGCTGATGCCAAGTGTAGACATGAGTAAGATGCCCCTACTCGATATTGCTTGTGCGATGTTAAATTAAATCATGTTAAACTACGAATGTTATTGTTACCGTCATGGTAAACTGGGACTATTGGAGTCTCAGGTTAGTAGTTTCCTGATGGTCCTGGTGGTTTTCAGCAAAGCGGCTTGGGCTGTAAACCATTCATTCTAACAAAAGGGATAAAGGAACAGTACATAATAGATATTATCACTTAGCAGGCGTGATTATAATCTTAAAACCAAGCAATATAAACAGTACCACGTACACTCACTTGCTGCTATTGTTGTTTATGAATGTTTTAGTGGCAGAGCCTTATCTGAGGTTGCCATTTATAGTGGGAATGGACAGTATGAGTCACGAATATGCTTGCTAGTATCTCTTACTGCGAGCCTTCTCATGTAAATGAGATTGAAAGGTTATGTGCATATTACACAGCTGTCATGAACTGCTGTTTTCAGTTCACATTTCTATGATATCAATGGTCATTTGGTTCTCCTATGCAGGTACAAGCTGCCAATCACAGATGCTGATGAAGAAGATGTTGATGCTGGAGATTTGGTTGGCAAGCGCGCTGATATGCTGTATGTGCAGTCGTAAGGGTTGGGTAGAGCATTTGCCGCTTGAGAGATCAAATCTTATTGGGAAATATTATGCCATGGACGGCACTGTATCATTTCGTTGAGATGACATTTATTTAAGCTGTACAAAATCTTATCCGGAGTGCTGGATCATCCTGGTTGCTTATTCCAATTGCAGCGCATTATTCTTAAATTCGTGTAAATATTGCTTTCAGTTTTAACTGAATGTAAAATGTTACGAATAATCTGCGTGTGTCATTATGGTCTCACACACAATACTGTCTGAACATTGATATGGTTCAGGATGTTTATGTTGCCCTGTTATTTCTTCCACTGACTTGAGCTGCAGGTCTGTCCTATGACACCAATGAGATTGCTCTCGAGGATGCATTCTCCAACACAGCAATGTTACCGAAGGTACTGATCTATCTATCTATCTATCTATCAGTTTTCGATCTTCTCAGTGGTCGATCTGTGATTTTTGGTTGATTAGAGATCGACCTGTAAAAATGATGGTTGTATGTGACAGTGAAAGTCATATGCCACCCTGTGACCCGAAGGATACGGTTTCATCAAGTTTTCGGAAACTGAAGCTGCTGCAGCATTGGAGAAGATGAGCGATGAGGTAGACCGTGCTTCATACAACTGTAGGTAGATATAGCACTTGTCAAGTTCCTGCAGGATAATGTGCAGTGTTCAGTGCGGTTCTTTTCCTTTTGCTAAGGTAGCTTATCTACATAATAATTGTTTCAGGTGATTGATGGTAGTAACATACAGGGGCACTACGCAAACCGCAGACGATTTGCTGCTACTGTCGACATGAGCAAGTTGCCTATTCGATATCGTTTATGTGATGTTAAATCATGTATTATGGATGTTACAACCTGGAGAGTTGCAGTTTTTCAAGCGACATGATTCTGTAGGGTCACAGTGGAAAATATATATATAAATGGGACATCTCATATTTAGCTCAACCAGCCGATTATATAACACAAGGGCGCCTTCTTTATTTGGCCTACTGGCTACTGGCTACTGTCTTCTAGGAACTGTAGGCTAGTGGCTCAACTAGTATAGGAGTAACACAGAACAGGAACCTGAATATATATGCCTATAATGTAATTTGTCCACATTTTTCGTTGACATCACCAAGCAAGTGACAGGGCACCATATCATCATTCATCAAGCAGCATTGTACCTTCATAGTCCCTTTGCAATGTAAGTAGCATAAAAATTCATGTATAACAATGACTGTGTATCTGCACAATGTATATATTACATAGAAGTTAGAATAGTTGAAAGTCATGACTGGGCTGAATGGTGTTGTAAGTAGTACCTCTAGGAAGGAAGTCATCCGTCCTCTTCATTCTTCATTCCCAATTAAAGAAAAACACTGAATCAAATATAGTGCTACTTATGATACACATTTTAATTGGTCAGAACTGTCGAGATGAGTATGGTCTTTCTTCGATATCATTTTTTGTGTTCAGAGTCTGCTTGTTAAATGAAACGCTAAGCATGTACTCTGGATCTCAGCATGATCACGTGTACATGCTTTAAGTCATTCTTATACTTGTTGCTTCACCAACAGCCTAGTTTTATGCCTTTTAGTTTGACAATGCATGTAGCACCTGATTGATGGTAACTGAATAAAAACAGAGCAACGCATAAGTGCTCAGCTAATATTCTTCTACTAGACACAAAATTATTAGCAAAGTTTGTTTTGTGTTCTATGTCAACGTTAGGGCTGGGTTGGGAACAATTTTGTTTTGACCAGGTTTGTGAACAAATAGATGCCCCCTGATCATAATAAGCTTTTAGTATGTCATCAAGTCCCTGAGAAAACTGAATCGGCGCCGCATCGTGGTGCTTGCAGGACGCCGGTCGGAGCACCGCCGGGCGAGGATGAAGCCACCCAAGTTGAACACCGCGACCCAAGACTGGCGGCGGAGAACAGCAGGGGGCGACACATCAGTAGCTCATACGGAGTGGGCGAGGCTAGGGCAAAGTGATTAAGTGACTGAATCATATGTGATGTCCCTGTGCGTCTGCCTGGCTTTTTTATTAAAAAGAGTAAGAAATGATGTATAACTCCTGTTTAGTTGATCTACCCGTAGCAATACACAAGTATAATATGTTATGGGTACTTAGCTAATATGTTCACGTATGTGACGGGAAAGAAACTCGACGTCCTCGTAACGCACATACACGCACATACATTTAACTAGTAAACTTTAGTATGTCATCAAGTCCCTGAGAAAACAGCTATCCATCTGCAAGTGAATTATGTATGTTACGGCAAGTGTTTCATCCCATAGCTGTTCACTTGTTGAGATTGATAAGTCTACAGCTCCTACCGGTTGCTCCAAAAATAATACTCCATTCGCTTTAAAATATAAGATGTTTTAGCTTTGTAAAGCAAATGTATCTAGACTACTTTTAGCATATAGATTCACTCGTGTTTGGAGTAAATCTATACACTAAAACAAGTGTAGATGCATTTTCTTCATAAATATAAAACATCTTATATTTTGAAACGGAGGGAGTACTTCCTCCGTCCAAGAATAGATGTCTTGAGTTTTTTAAATTTTGAATGAATCTATATACTCCCTCCGATCCATATTAGTTGACTTGAATTTATCTAGATTTGGATGAATCTAGACACTATTTAGTATATAGGTTCATCCAAATTTTGACAAATCCAAGTCAAGTAATATGGGTCGGAGGGAGTATTAAATAGTGTCTAGATTTATCTAAATTTTACAAATTTGAGACATCTATTTTAGAGCGAAAGGAGTACTATAATGAAGTCTATTGATTAGAGTATTCTTAGTAAATTTTCTAAGGAGTGCCATCGACGAATTACGTATGTTGCAGCAAGCAGTCAATTAGGCACGGCAGTTGGTGTTAAAACCGTGACTGTTGAACTTGGTGTCCTGATCTCAGATCTTCAATGTGTCCTTATGTATGTTTGCAGGAAGCGTGGCTTACTTTAACTACTATTCAGAATGCCACTGGCTCTGTAAACTAGAGTTTATTTTTTTGGCAAATTTATTCAGCAGGCAGTGTTACTCTCCGGCTTAAATTGGGTAATTTTGCCAACATAAGGGTTGCATTTCTTCAAGCACGTATGAATCAGTAGATATTCACAACGGGAAAATGTTGTTAGCAATAAGCCACGCCATACGATGTGGACGACCAACCTCTATGTACGTGCGTCTAACGTTGTATGTGACCGTGACGGGTGTGCCCAGTAGGTGTGCGTTGGCAGAGTAGCGGGAGTCGTAGTCATGGTCGTTGGATGCCGGCCGCGTCGTGCGCGCGGACCGGACGGAGCGGATCACAAGCTGGGTAGGCGTGCGTACAAACTTTAGCTGTCTTCTTCTACCTCTGTCCATTCGTGAGAGAGAGAGGGTGCAGCCTCGGGCTGCACAAACATTTGGTACCAGAGCCTTCATGGCCTGAGGCCGTGGAGCATGGCCATGCCGTGCATGCGGGGAGCGCGACGGCCGCGGCGGACCTGCGTGGTGACGCGGCGTGGCTCGGCAGCATGGAGAAGCCGTTCATGCGGCGGGTGAGGCAGCTCGAGCGGCCACGTTGCTTGCGTCAGGGCGCAACATGTGCGTGAGCCGGGGCGTGCAGGACGTGGCGTCATGGATAAGCTCGGCGTGTGTCACCGAGGAGCTCGGTGGCGGAGTCGGCGTGTGTCGTCGAGGAGCTCGGCGTGTGTCGCTGAGAAAGAAAGTAAAGGCTGCGATGTTTGTGCGGAGGTGGGGCACGCAGGTGGTCGTGTCAAGACGGGAGGCCGTAGCAGCGGCCCACGGCGACTACAACAACGGGAGCAACAACCTCTCTGGGCGATGCAAGTCAAGATTAGGGGAGACATTGTTAGCACTAATCCTGACTTGCTAGGAATAATCTTGTTTTGTTAATATGAGGCATTAGTAGTCCAGCTAGGAGTTGCATGCATGAAGCCAGTCCGTGGTCATCTTGCTAGACCGCTTCTTGCGGATCATGCGTGTGGATGCGCGTGTATTTCGTAGTGCAGGAGCGTGGCTCATGCAGAAGTGGTTAGACGCTCTGCGTGGGTGCGCTGAGGACATGGCCAGGTTAGTTTTTTTCTTTTTCGGGTAAAAATGGATCTTTATTAGATAGCAGGGATTACAGGAGGTTCGCGCTCAATTTCCTAAAGAACAACTTCAGGTCCAGAGGCAAACCATGTGACAGTACGCCGCTCCGTTCTTGCAAAGTTTGCAAGAAGGTGGCCAGCCCTAACTAGTCCTCGATCCACTTTTACAATTGAACACCGATTACTAAGACTAATAAGCTCTTTAATATCTTTAACTAGGTTTGTATATGGAGAACGATCTGGTTGAGTAGCTTGCACCATCGCCACCAAGTCGCTACAGTCTGTCTCAATGATTATTGGCTGTTGACTCTGGCCAAGGACAAGCCTAGGCCCTCAAGCCAGGTTAGTTGGTTTAGGCAGTGTACTTACTGGGCTATATAAGCCGATGTAATCGTCTGGTTTAGTGCCAGAGTTTGAAGTTTAGTGAAATAATAGGCCAAGATATAGGCCTTTGTCGCCGCGGCGTTCGTCGCCGGGAAAATCCAGTGTCTTTCTTCTACCTTTGCTTGAGTGAGAAGAAGAGGATCAGTGGCTGCGGAGACGTAGCCCCATCATTTGGTATCAGAGCCTCGCGGCTCGGGGCTGTGGCGCGGCGAGTCCGCGGTGAGCACGGCGGCGGCTGCGGCCGTGGCTCGTTGTAACGCCGTTCGTGCGATGGATGCAGAGGCGTGGTGACGACATGCAACAGTGTTCAGGAAGGCGTGGTCGCTGGCGGAGGAGCTCGGCGTTTGTCGCCCGAGGTGAAGGAGGACCGGCGTGTGTGCGCCAGGTCGAGTCCATGACGGTGGTGACCGGCATATGTGCGCCAGGTCGAGTCCGTGGAGGCATCGTGCGTGCGACGAGCGCAGAGGCCATGGAGGAGCGGCATGGCGCAGCGGCTAGGAAACAACGTTCGTCGCCGAGAAGCTCGACGTGTGTCGCCGGGGAAGAAGAAGTGGCGTTCCCCGCATCGACGAGGAGCCGATGTCCTATACGTCAGGATGGGCAGCGAGGTCGTGGCTTAAGGGGAGATTGTTAGCAATAAGCCACGCCATACGATTTGGACGACCAGCATGTATGTACATGCGTCTAACGTTGTATGTGACCGTGGCGGGTGTGCCCATTAGGTGTGCGTTGGCAGATTAGCGGGAGTCGTAGTCGTGGCCGTTGGATGCCGGCCGCGTCGTGCGTGGGCGCGTCGTGCGTGCGGACCGGACGGAGCGGATCATAAGCTGGGCTACGTTTGCATGTGGAGGCCAGTATAAAATCCCATGTACTACTGTTCATTAATCAACTCGGTATGAGCCAGCTGAAAAGAGAAAAAAAGGGCGTTCGTGCGCTGCAAAACTTTAGCTGTCTTCTTCTACCACTGTCCATCCGTGAGAGAGAGGGGTGCAGCCTCGGGAATTATGAATCATCTCATATTGAACTCGACCAGCCAATCATATAACACAAGGGAGCTGAAAAAAAATGCCTTCTGTATCCAGCCTACTGCCTTCAAAGCTTATTATAGGAGTACTATCACAGACCACATTAACCAGAATGTGTACACCCTACTTATAATGCCTTTTTATTGAAATCAAACAAGTGACAAGGTACCAGGTCATTATTCATCAAGCAGCATCATACTAATGCGACTAACAAAATAAGAGTTGGTGGACCAGCTATCTTCACCTCTTCCCGGACCATCTTTAACACACGCGCTATACCTTCGCGCCGTAAAAGCCGCTAATATGCTGCGTCGGCTCTAGTTTTCAGCGCTCTAATAGGCGCTGCAAACTAGCGCGTTGGATATTTTATTTTGTACACGGGATATTGCTCTATCTTGCGGTCCAAATATGCTACGCCTGCTTCACCATGCTGAATCTCGCTAGCTTGCGCGCGAACTCCAACTGCACTGAAAAGTATCCCGTGTCCGCGTTGTCCTCGCATTCCCCATTCTCGCTCGCACACTCCGGCGCCCGCCGTGCCAACTAGTCCCTGCCGGCGCTCTCCCGCTGCAGATCCGCCACCGCCGCGCCTCCGCATGGCTTTCCTAGCGCCGGCGCTGTGGTAAATCGAGTTAGCCGCCGCCACGCGCCTCCTTTTCCCTGTTGCCGCCGCCGCTCGATTCAGTGACTACGCGCGCTGCCGAGTCGATTCAGGGCACCTCCCTACCGCAGCGCGGCGCCGACGATGTCTTTGGGCAGCCGTGAAGGAACTTGGCGGCAAGGTGGTCGCCGACACCGCACGGTATATCCCGCCGTGGACGCGCATTTTTCTCTCTAGATTCTAGTTTAGTTTAGTTGGTAGTTGAAGTAAAGATGAATTTACATGTTTGTAGTTGAGTTCGGCGTACGATTCATCGGACGATGAAGATACTATGCATGATTTTGCCTTGGCGCGCCAATAAGAAGCCGGAACACAGTGCCTCGGTTTTTGGTAGAGTGAAATTGTGGAGAAAACGGATTGAAGGCCACAACAAGTTGATGGAAGCTATTTCATTGAAAATCTGATATACTCCGAAAACTGCATTCGTCGGTATTTTCGGATAATCATCAACTTGTTTAAAAACATCGCGTAAGAGGTGACAAAGTTTGATCGGTTTTTTGAGAAAGGAGGAATGCCGCCAAAGAATTTGGCCACAACATCTATCAGAAGTTGACCACCGCCTTGTGTATGCTTGCATGCGGTATTCTGGTGGATCTAGTAGATGACCATTTAGCTATGGGAGAGAACCAAGCTATCAATTGTATCAAACGCTTTGCAGTAGCAATTGTATGAGTATTTGGCCACACATATTTGATATCCCCCAATGCTGAAGACACGGCTAGGATTTTAGATATGAACAAGGCTCGAGGCTTTCCATGTATGTTTGGCTCAATTGATTGTATGCATTGGAGTTGGAAGAATTGTCCTACGACATGTCATGGACAATTTAAACACCACAAAAGGATTCCACTATAATCCTTGATGCTGTGGCCGATCACGAGACTCGGATTTGGAAAGCCTGGTTGCATTCATGCAACGACATCAATGTTCTTCAACGGTCACCACTTATAACAATGATTGCATTGGGTGAAAGTCCACACGTGAAGTTTGTAGCAAACGGCCACACATACAACTATGGATACTATCTTACCGATGACATCTACCCAAGGTGGCAAACAGGGGTTGCTCGCCTTGTTGAAACTAGTCCCTTTGCTGGCTTGGAAGCACCAGACCTATTCAAATCACTCAATTCCCATCAGCCAAGTATTTGCGTATAGAAATAATGAGTCGCACGTGGAGACAAAGAAGCGAAAGAAGAAATTCCCAGTTTGCAAAATAGAGTAGGACCCTTTTAAGGAATCAGTCGTGGGTCGTGGGTCGTGTCCGTGCATAGCTGGAGGCTCCGATTCCCAGTTTGTGAAGACGGTTAACAAACCCAAAGATAAGAAAAAACTTGGCTTTCATAATACGCAAGCGGCGGCTAGGAAAGATGTTGGAGAAAACATTCCGGATTTTGCAAGTCCAATTTGCTAGTGTGAGAGGACCAGCTATATTTTGGTACTAAGATATTCTTTGGTATATCATGAATGCTTGTGTCATCATGCATAACATGATCATAAAGGATAATCGTGGCAAAGATGTAGATTACTCCTACTCTTACTTGATGGGGGTTCCCGTATAAGTGAGGAGGAATCAAGAGAGGATGGCTCGTTTTATTGCCTCGTATCATTTAATCCGTTGCTCGAAAACGCACGATGACCTTCAACTTGATCTTATCGAGGAGTGGTGGAAATGGAATGGACAACAAAACAACTAGTGTCTATTTATTTGTATATTTGTTGTATTGTTGAAAAACAATTTGTTGTATTTTTTGTAAATGGACAAGTTGTTGTAAATTTATTTGGTGTGTTTGATCTTGTTGCTTTTATATATGTGTAAAATATGTTTGTGGAGCTAGCGCGTGCTGTAATATGCATCGCCCGGTGAAGTGCCTGTTTTGCGACTTTGCAGCCTACTGCAACATAGCGCCTCCGATGAAGCGCGCGCTATATATATTAAAAACCAGCGCTGTAAACTAGATTTAGCACGCGATTTTGCAATGCTTGTTGGAGATGCTCTTAGCGTGCTTACATCACTCGGGCATGTGCCTAGAACCGGTCTTTGATCTTGGTGAAGCTAAGGGTAACTCCAATGGTGCCCCGTATCTCACACACAGATTCTGTCCGAGTCGGTATGTTGGTGGCATGTAGAAAGCTTTGAGGCTCATGTTTCCATTTTGTCCATTTAGAGTGGCCACTATACTCAACGGAACACAGAAAAAAAGACACAAATAGAAAAAATAAAATAACCGGCAATATAAACATAATTTACATATATTAACAAAATACATTGTTCATTAACCGAAAAAGAAAATCATTAAGATAGCGGCGGTGGAGGCCAACGCCCTATTCCCCGTCGATGACGAGAAAGGCCTATGGTGGCGGCCAGAATCCTTCGGCTAACGGTGGAGGCGCCACTGGCAGTGGAGCCACCTACATCGTAGACTCTTCGATAACTTTGTGGAGGCCAGTCCATTTGGCCCCTCCTGTCAAGAGAGCACGATGGCAGCTATGAGCTCCTCCTCCGTCATCTCCTACTCCATCGTCTCATCTTCCTCAAGATGGTGTAGCAGATGTTGGGCGGAAGCAGCGACTGCGTGTACACGTACTACATGGCCACGCCGCGGTACCGCGACCAATCTAGACGCCCGCGCTCTAGGATGGGGAAGCCCACGCCACCCACTCCTTCGGCTGATCTACCTGCAGCTCCTCCGTCGGTGGGAGATCCTCCACCATCTCGAATGTCTCATAGTCGCAGCCGTTGTCGTCGAGGCCCTCCAGGTGGGCCTTGGTGGACTTCTGCCTGGGGTCATGCTCGACCTCGAACCACTGATTCCACAATGGCAAATCAATGATGTAGGCGGGGTCTTGCCACAGATACGGCGGGACGTAACAATCGTGGATATTACCAACACCGGCACACGGGTCTGGTTGAGATGCCACCTGTGGGGGCAGGTGGACATCTGGCCATGGCAGTGGCTGGCCTAGCTTCGCGAACTGCCACACCACCTCCACGTAGACATGGCGGTCAGAGCTAGGCGTGGGAGGAAGATACACCTCTGCAAAGATAGGTTTCCATAAGAGCGCAACTCTAAGCTCAAACCTCGTGGTGACAGTCCCTTCAAGGCCCTAAGAGAATCAACAACAATGCCTATGTCATTGACATACCAACGTCCAAGTACCTTGTGAGAAATACGTCCAATGTGGTTGACCTCTTGCCATATCATGGAGATGAAAAGAACTTAAAGTCGAGGACAAATATTTCTCAACAAAGGGGGGAGGTGATATGACCCGCCCTACGGACGACCGTACTCCAACACCGTCAAGTCCACCAACTTGATCCATGACTAGCCAAATCTCACCATGATAAGGTGGTTTTGCTCCTAACCTTGTGTGACTTTCACACTCCTTTGGATGGATTGCTAGTTCATAGCAATACACTTTGTATCCTCACCTATGAACCACAAGGACTAAAACAAGTTTGGTCCTTAAGTGAACATGGAGTCAAAGAAAAGTAAGAAAGGGAAGAGCCAGCGAGGACGACATCAACCTCGACCAACCGGGCCACCCGCTCCCCTATCGGTCCTTTAATGCTTCCACCAAACCAGCTAATACCTAAGACAGAGAGGTAGGGAAGCCGGTCCCAACTCTGGTGCACCAGTGCTTCCGCCAAACCTCCTCGTCCATGAACATATACATCTTTCCCTACACCAAACTAGACAAAGCTTGCCCGGTTTCTAGATCGAGTCCAAATGGAGTAGAATTCCATGAGCTATCTCGGTAAGGGCCGGTCCCTGATCCGGTCCACACCGACCTGCCCGATGTGGGAGTTAGTCTCACCGACTTAGCACCGAAAATACATGCTTGTGTGTAATTCGGGTTTGATGCCCATGAATATTCCCTTTACCTACCCTTTTTCTTGCACTATAAATAGCCCATGTGTATCACCTCTATTCGACATATATGATAAGATAAGAACCCTAGAATGGAATTCATATTGTGTCCCATCTCTCTTCCTAAGGTAGCCCTTATCAATCAAGACCTCTATAGATTTGATCTATTAGTTTTATAGGGGACTTGTTTGCATGTTCGTGAGCAAGGTTACAAGTACCTCTCCAAGGCGTTCATCCCTCTTAGTTTGGGATCGAGGGAACGTCTTGCCCAATCTCTCCTTTATAAAGGATTCTATTGGTTAGGTGGCCATCGACAGAAGTTCATCGTGTTCTTCCCTTGTTGTGTATTCTTCTTTCGTTACCTCTCCCTCTTACATGATTTATCCTTGATTACCACCTAGAGGTTAGCCCTCATCATATGCATCAGAAGCTTTCAAGTTGCCACATATCCAACTTTATGTCTTTTCCCCATAAATTCAAAACCCCAAAAATAACCCCAAATTTATGTTCTGATTGATATGAAACTCTTGTGTGTTTTGGTAAGTTTTGATATGTGGATTGCTTGATAAACCTGTTAATCTACATTCCTTTGCGTTCTTATTTTCTAATTCCATCGCTTGCTACTCTGATTTGGAGTTCCCTCGCGTTTTCATGTAGTCCGAGACTGTTCGGTCTGGTTTCGGTCCCAATCTCAATCGGTTCCACAGTCGTTCTCACTGACTTAAAACCGAACCGTCAAATTTTGTACAGTGCCAGTCATGGTTGAAAATTTTAGCAGCTTCACAACTTTGAGCATAACTTTCACATCCGGACTCTAGTTTTGGTGATCTTCATTGCTCTAAAAAGCTGAGAACAATATCTACATCACATTTCCACCATATTGTTTGTACCAATTCTATGAGAAAAGACGGATCCACAAATATAGGGTGAAGGTATAAACATTACACATCTTTTTCCCACATGCATTACTTTGTGAGCAACATTATCTTCACGATTAACAAGAACATATTGAGAATAGTTCATATATGATTACTCGGGCTTTACACATTTAATACCTTGATGTTCCGAGCAAATGATGGAAGTTGATATAGTTGATCTTGTATAGTCTTTTATTGACACAAGAGAAAGGAAAAAGAATAAAAAAGGAGACAAAAATAGAAATAAAGCAACAAGTGGCTTACCTTTTGTAGGAACCACAAGCCTTGTAGCCGTGGTATTTATAGTGCAAATCTTGTAGCCAACAATAGTACGCAATCGAACTAGTGTATTTCTTTATATCTATGCAACACGAGTTTATAATTTTTGTTAGGTCCTCATTTGGTTCTTTTCATTCCTATAGTTGTGCAATAAAATTCTTATGTTGTGAGATTGACTTCTTTTTGCTATGTGGCCATCATAATTCTTTACAATATCTTGGTATCCGGTTGATTCCGTTGCATAGCATTTTTCATACATATCCACCATAAGCCTCGTGTGTGTGCTTTGTAGTTGGTTGGTTTTTAGTGTTCCAAGACACTTCATTTTACGAGTTTCAATTGCTTTTGGTTTTTGAGCACGTGTTCAATACAATCTTTCGAAGGAATTCAAGGTATGCTGTTGATCCCTAACCCCAATACCACTTCTACATATACACCATTTGGTCCCATGAGCCGCATGTCTAGGGACAACGGAAACTATGATGGAGAATACATGATGAACACCATCCATAATGCTTTTCAAGATAAAGTGACAAGGTTTGAAACAAAGATGGATCACCGGACCGCCAAGATCAAGAGTGACAACGCAAAGATCAAGAGCGACATTGCGAAGGTAATGATTGACATCGCCAAATTAAGTCAACAAATGATGCACCAATCTCAATAAGGCGCCGCAAGCACAAGAAGAGTGTCAATGCACATGATCATCGCATCGTGAAGAATGTCATATGGATAAACAAGTGCAGACGCCAACATGAACCGTTGTCAAGGCACAAATGCGTCGCCAACATGAACCATTGTCAAGGCATACCAATGACCCTCATTGACACATTTCACTCCTCGATGGTGAAGTAAGAAGACAAAGGCCAAAATTCCAGAAGCAGAAAAATAAACCTTTTATAATAAGAATTTGAGAACAAAGCAGGAACACCGATTAGATCGAAAGCAAAAAAAAAAAAAACTTGCCATCTCCTTCCTTCCTACCCACAACACTGCTCTACTACACATGCTCGGCGTGTCACACGACCGGCATGCATGCTTAACGAAGAAGGACCGATATACATACTTCCTGTCCGATGCTTGTACCATCTGACGGCGGCGCATGGGAAGCGTGCGTATGCACGTCGGACAGTAAACATCGTGTGCAGAGCAATTCGCATTCGACATTGATCGTCGTCGTCTTCACTTGAGGGAGGCGAGGCGCCTGACGAAGAAGTCGAAGGCGTCGTCCCTGTCGAGCATGCTGACCCTGACGTACCTCCGGTCCGCCCCGAACTGGCTCCCACACCGCGTCAGGATCTTGTGCCCGCGGAGGAAACCCGCGCAGTCCTCCACGTCCTCCCTGTCGCACCGCAGCCACGCGAACGCTGCAACCAAAAACAACAACGGCACGCCGTGAGAACCGATCAGAACACGAGAGACATCCGGCCATGCGCGCGACGATGCGCTGGTACGACTGTCGACGGCGCGTACCGGGGTTATTGGCGGCCGTCTCGTCGCCGAAGTTGCAGTGGCCGGTGGTCTCCTCGGGCAGGCTGAAGATCCCGGAGGCGGCGGCCGCGGCTCGCAGCATGCTCCAGCGCTCCACCATCTTGCGCCGACCGAAGTCGAACAGCCGGTGCCGCCGCGCGCCCGAGGAGGAGTACTCGTCGTCCTCCTCGTTGTCGACGTCGTAGCCGTCGGAGACCGCCTTGAGCACCTTGGCGGCGCGCAGCTGGGAGTCCTTGGACACCCCGATGGTGTTGAGCTCCACGAACTTGGTCATCCGCCGGGCCACCTCCCGGTCCTTCACCAGCGCCCACCTGCACAGCAGAACCGTCGCGATTTCGTTTCAGGTTCGGCAAATCGAAGCAATACTGAAGCTGCAGCCAGCGGGAGTTCTTACCCGATCCTGGTGCCGGCGTGGCCGGTGCTCTTGGAGACGGTGAAGAGCATGATGTCGTGGTCGGCTCGTCGGGTGATGGGCGTGTACTGCGGCCAGTAGTAGGCCAGGTCGTGGACCGCCTTCCCGGCGTCGGAGCTCAGCGCGGCCTCGCGGATGGCGCCGTCGGGGTTGTTCGGGGAGCACACTAGCTCGATGTAGGAGTCGCCCTCGAACGAGTTGGCGTCGCCGCCCCAGCGGAAGAGCCCGGACCGGAGGAAGTCCGTCACCGCCGGATATGACTGCAGTGGCACGCGATCAGATCGATCCAGTGATTTTCTTTTCTTGATTTACTAATTTTTCCTTTTTGCCGGTTGGTTTTACTGAACAGAAACTGGATCGTACTTACCGATTAAAAAAATATGTTTTTTTTACTTTCAACCAAAATTTGTCCAACACAAACACGTTTTTGTGTGTGTGTGTGAACCAACACAAACAAACTTGTGGGCCTGGGTGGTCGTAAATGCCTCCTCTACCATGTGGCACTTAACTTCGGTTATGTGTTGTTAGAAATGGCATCAAGCTTACAAAATAACGAGATTTGACTTACCTCAAAGTTATGGCTTTCTGGTAAAAAAAATTACTTCGGTTGAGGTTTCACCAAGCCCTATTTCCAATAGTTGTGGTTTCGTAAATTTGATCTTAAATCTATACAGAGTGGTCTGATGTTTATGTGTTGCTCATAGATTGAGGAATCAAGATTAGATCACTAGCATCACAAGTTTAAGCTCAGGAAATGATCCGTCTCTTGGTTATAAGGGTGTTTTGGCTTTGTTGTTCTTTGAGCGCCAAGTCGTCGATATGCTTCAACTCCATCTTGTCGATTGGGCCGCAATCTAGTTCCGCTCTTTCTCTTGGAGATTTTCACAATCTAACACAAGATCCTACTGGAGATCTAGAGCGGAAGCGATGCGGTCGTGCGCACCCTTCTAGGGCGCGGCGCGAAGCTTAGTCGCAGACTTGGCAAGCGGGGCTATCACCATAGGTGGACTGCATCTTTGGTGATGCTCATCGAGTACCAAGCCATGATATTTAGAGTGAAAACATAATGTATGGTTTTCATTGGTTGTACCTAGCAATGATCTTTCTGAAGGCATCGTTTTGAAAACTTGGTCTTTCTCCCGGGTGAAAATCCAATATCTTTGATCGGGTGACGACAACGCCCGTGTATACCTTCTTGGAGGCATTGTTTTTGGAGAGCCTAGTGCAGTAGTGTGTAACACAGGTGTTGTACTCGGTGGTAGTTGAGTGCTTCTGTTGTGAGTAGTTGTACGGCGTGATGACGTCTTTGTTTTTTTTCTCTTATTTATTTTATTCCTTGATGTCTTTAAATGTGAGGCGAATTGTAATTGACATCTTCACGATATTAATATTTTTTTGTGAGCAAAAAATGAAGCCTCTTCGTGCTTTTTTAGCATGAATAGCACCCGTGAGGATTCCGCGATTTGTGCCGTACTCAAACTCGGGTGAACGGTTTCAGCACATTGAACTTGGAAAAGCCCGGCCGCGAACATCCAGTCGAAGACCGAGCCGAGCACCACCGGCGTCTTCTTCAGTCCCGGCAAACCTGACCTCAGGGAGCCACGAAATAGACGAGTACGCGAGTAGCACGTGGTCAAGGAGGTGGATGCCTGCGCGGCTGGGATCGACGCAGAGGGTGAGGCGGAGCAACACTTCCCGGAGGCCTACGGCGGCCGTCCGCGTCAAAGTCGGCCAGCATGGGAGGAAGCGCCGGTGCACGAGTTCACTAGCGAGCTCACCTTGGACGTTGCTAGCAGGGCACGCATGCATGGTGTAGTGGCCACCGCTAGCTAGCAGCGCACGCGGCAGACGGCCGCCGCTGCTTGCTCAAACGGCTCCGGCCAGATTGGTCAACGCAGCTATGGAAGGAAGAGATTAACGGCTGCTAAGTGCTAACGGCGGCAGTGTAAAAAGAGTTTCGTTTGGACTCTTTTTTTTAGATTGTTTTTCTAATACCAAATTAGTTCAATACCATGGTATTTTACTGTCCGGCAAGGCAATATTTCAGTTTCTCATCTTTCCCAGTTTTAGAAAAAAGAGACCCTAACCTCTTCCTCACAGTTCTGAGCATGCTACGGTTTACGAAACTACAGTATTTGCTGCTGCTAAACACATTAAAATATTTGAGACTGCGGTATTTTTAGAAACCATGGCATTTCTCAAATACTTTAAAAAAACTGAGCACCAAATTGATCCTCAATGTTTTTTGAAACAACCCGTCCCAAAACCTTCGTTGATTTGGTAATAAAACGAAAACACCTATGTTTTATCCTGACCGTTTGGTTTCAGTGGGTGTGCTTCGAAGCTTTGTTGACTGTTATTATTATAGGCATGTTCTCGTGACGGAGAAAGTCATGGAGACCGGGATCTGAGGACAGACAATGGTGGTTCTGAGTCTGGGTGGTGATGAGGAATTGACTAGGTGACTTGTGAATTGGAGCAGTGGCATGCAAGTGGGGCGACTGCATGGGATAGGTTCATGGTCCTACCTCTTAGGATAAAAACCTAGGGTCTGGCCTTATTGGTTGTGTCTGGCAATGACCTTGTTGAAGGTATTGTTTTGAGAGCGCAGACTTTTTTCGGGATGAAAACCTAGATCTTTGATCGGACGAAGATGTTTGTGCACTGTTCCCTTGGAGGCGTCATTTTTGGAGAAGCAGGACTTCTGGTGATGTCTTGGTGGTGGTAGTACTGTTGTTTCAATGAATAAGTTATATAGCGGGACTTTTTTTTGTAATCCTTTTTTGGGTTAATTAGATAGATGCCATTGCAACTTCCAGCTATTTCAGAAACGCCACTGCAACTCTCAACTTTTGAAAAACGCCACTACAACTCTATGTACATCCCAAATATGCCATTACACCTACTTACACATCATATACTAGCAATTATACAGTGTATTCCAGTCGTATATACGTGCATAGGGCCCACCTAAATGGACTGGTACGAGACTTCCTGGAAAAAAAAGGAAAAAATACTAGTACAAGACGGTTCTCTCCCGTTCGTCCCTCCCTATCTCGATCTCCTGTTTGTCCCTGTCTCTCTCTCCCGTTCTCTATAGAAACCCTAGCGTGGCGGCGGTCGCCGGCGGGCATGGGCATGGCGGCGGACGCCGGAGATCCTGGTGGCGGGGAACATCTCGTTCCCGCACTCCCTTCCCATCCCTCCGACCGGACAGAAGCCCCCTCGAATCCTCTATCCTCTTGGAGGCAGAAGGCGGCGAGCATGGCGGCGGTGGTCCTGCGGGATGGCGGCGAGCATGGAGGCGGAGAGCACCCGATTCCTGCAGTCCCACTCCTCCTCTCAGAGCGGCCAAGGACTCCTCCTAATCCACTTCCCCCATGGTGGCCAGAGGCTCCTCCCAATCCACTCCCGTCCATAGAGGATGCTGGAGATGCTGCCAGCGGCCCGTACATGACGACAACGACAAGTGCAGCCCCGACTCCTCTATCTTCGTAAGTACAAACTAAGCACTCAATTTCTGGTCTTTTCCTAAATTTGATTCATCATTCCAGTAAATAATTTGGTTTTCTTAGCCCTCCCAAATTGACTGCTATTTCTGTCGATTTTTGGTAGGTGCAACAAAGAATTTGAGATAGATTGGGGACGTTATCTAGCCCAGGATACAGAGATGCTAACTTTCGGTGTAGCTGAAAATGTAGTTTCTACTGGTCCATTGCTTCCTTTACTTGCTCAAGGGATTGATGTAGATGTTGAGGCGCAAAAGAATGATTTAGATGCTAAGGGGCAAAGGAATGATGTAGGTGTTAACCACCAAGCTGAATTAGATTTAGCTGACCCATTTGATAACGAAGAGGAGTATGTTGGAGTTGACGATGAGAGCATGTATGATGTTTTTGTGCCTATAACTATCATAGAGCAGCCAGCAGTACCAGCAATTACTGAAGGAGATGATAATATGGATAAGGCAGAGGTAATACAACATGTCCAAGAGGAGGAAGAGGTTGCTGATCTTGATCCCTTGCAGTACAACCTTACACATGATCCTGAAAATCCTGACATCCGAGTAGGAGCTCTATTCCCTGACATTGTAGCCTTTCGCAAAGCAATAAGGCATCATGCTGTGATAGCTGACTTTGAATTCACTAACGTGAGAACTGACCGTAGTAGATTTATTGCTGAATGCGCATATGAGACTTGTCCATGGCGCATTCACGCATCTAAGCTGCGTGATGAACCAGTTATCATGGTATGCCACTTGTTTGTTTGCTGATATTATCATTATATTTGATCTACAATATCCGCCACTTGTTTGTTTGCTGATATTTGCATGATATCTTTTTGCAGATAAAAAAGATCCCATTTGAGCATGACTGTCCAACAACAAAGCTTGAAGATAGCAAAATGGCATCACAAGATTGGGTTGCAGAGAAACTTGGAGATTGGGTGAAGAAAAATCCTGGAGCAGGCGCAAAACAAGCAATGGTGAAGTTGCAGGGTGATTATAACTTCAAGTTAAAGTATAGTAAGGCTTGGGCAGGTATGTGAGTAGCTCTTGATAAAATCCATGGTAAGTACGAAGATTGTTTTCAGTTGTTGTTTAATTGGAAAGCAGAAATCGAGAGGAAGAGTCCTGGAAGTATAGTTGAAATTGAATTAATTAAGATCAATGGTAAGTACCATTTCAACAGAATCTTTGTAGCATTCAAGCCTTGCGTAGATGGATTTTTAGCTGGTTGTAGACCATACATAGGAGTAGATGCAACTGCACTCAATGGAAAGTATGTTGGTCAGTTGGCATCAGCAACTTCAGTAGATGGACACAATTGGTTGTACTATGTAGCATATGATGTGTTTGATTCAGAAACAAAAGAAAACTGGACATGGTTTATGCAGCAGTTGCGTAGGGCTGTAGGATCCCCAACTGGGCTTGTCATTTCTAGTGATGCTTGCAAAGGTTTAGAAAGTGTCGTTGACAATGTATTCCCGGAATGCGAATATAGAGAGTGCATGAGGCATCTATATCAAAACTTCATGAAAAAATTCCATGGTAAAGTGTACACGGACCATTTGTACCCAGCTGCAAGGGGATTCACCGAGCAGAAGTTCAGGTATCACATGGAGAAGATATATGAGGCAGATCCAACGGCTATTGAATATCTAGAGATGCACCATAATAGGCTTTGGTATAGATGTGCCTTTGGGGAAGCTAGCAAGGTTGATTATCTAACTAACAACATCTCTGAAAGTTTTAACAAGCATATCAAAGATTTTAAAGGGCAGAATGTGTGTGAGCTGTTTGATAGGATTAGAGAGCTCATAATGGTGAAGTTCAATGTTAGGAGGCATGTTTCTAGGCAGATGGCAGGCAGAATACTGCCAACTGTCCTTAAAAAGCTCAATGCCCTCAGCAAAACAATTGGACCACACAAAATCTCATGGAATACTGAAACTGAAGCAGAGGTTACCCTGCATAATGTCAAAACCTATGACCAAAGGCACACCGTAGACTTGCAGAAAAGAGCTTGCACCTGCCGTGTATATCAAGTTTCAGGAAAGCCTTGTATTCATGCATTAGCCTTTATTTGCTCAATGAGAGTAAGAGGGGCAGAAATCCAATCCTATGTTGTTGAATACTATAGCGTGGCTAGGTTCTAGGCTGCATATGCAGCGCCAATGCCATCAATGACTGATAAGACACAATGGGTGAATGTAGATCTTGGCTTCACGGTAAACCCACCTATACAAGAGAAAAGGCCTCCTGGCAGGCCTAGAGTACAGAGAATTAGAGGGTTCCTTGAACCTGGTAGGAAGGTGGTGAAGTGCAAGAGATGCAAGCAACCTGGCCACTTTGAAAAAACTTGCAAAGTCCCACCTCCAAGATATCCTGATTATGTTGATGAGCAGCTGCAAGAGCAGCCACAAGAGCAGCCGCAAGAGCAGCCACAAGAGCAGCACATGCCTAGTAAAAGGTAGGGCAGTAACTTGTTTATTTGTTAACTAGTTATTGATGCACATTTTCTAATTTTCCTCATTTTCTATTAATTTCAGGATGCGATCTGCAGAGGAGCAAGATGCGCAAGACGATGAGCCTATAGCTAATTACAAGAGGTATAAGGCTACACCAACGAAGAACAAGTCTTCGACAAAGAAGGCGACACTAGCCAAGAAGTCGACACCGGCAAAGAAGGCAACACCAGCCAAGAAGTCGACACATGCGAAGAAGGCGACACAAATGAAAAAGGCGACTCAAGCGAAGAAACAAGCTAAAGGAAAAAAAGAAGAAGTCACCGGTGAAGAGGAGGTCTCCAGCAAAAAATGGCAACAAAAAGAAACCCGAAATTGTCGCACCATCCACAAGTGAGGTGGTTCTGAAGCCAACTCTTAGAACCAAGCGAAGCCTTATGTACTGGCTTGGGGGCTGACTGTTCTTTCTATATGCACTGCCTTATTTTGATGATGTCTATTTGATCCTGAAGCTATATTGGTGATTGTCGCATGTATTGAACCTGTAGCCATTGTCGCATGTATTGAACCTGTAGCCTTTATCTGGTTGTTGTTAGTCGCATGTATTGAACCTGAAGCTATCTTGGTTCCATATTGTTGTATTTGTTTGAACTGCTGTATTTGTTCCTGAAGCTATCTTGGTTCTATACTTTGTTCGAACTGCTGCTGTATTGAACCTGAAGCTACTGATGTCTATTCGAACATGAAGCACGTATTGATTCTATTGATCTCGCTGTATTTGTGAGGTGTATTGTTCCATACTGCTGGAAATTATATGTTGCTCCAATTTCCTACTTTTTCAGTTATATTATGTTGTCACAATTTTTTACCGTCAGTTTTTTTCAATTCTAAGCCTGATTCTAGTAGGCCCCATCATGTGTACTATGTATATACGACTGGAATACACTGTATAATTGCTAGTATATGATGTGTAAGTAGGTGTAATGGCATATTTGGGATGTACATAGAGTTTTAGTGGCGTTTTTCAAAAGTTGAGAGTTGCAGTGGCGTTTCTGAAATAGCTGGAAGTTGCAATGGCATCTATCTAATTAACCCTTCTTTTTTTGGCTGTGTGTATCTGTGTGGCCGCTAGGGCAATGCGTTGTTGCAGAGGTTGAGTGTAATTGGTATCATCCGATATTAATATATGCTCCTTTCCAAAAAAAAACATGCGATTCTTTGCAACTTTCTCTTTTCTTACAGATGGAAGGAATCAAGATAGAAAAAATATTTTCTCATAGATGCAATTTTCTCTTTTTTCTTAGGTGGTAGAGGAGCCGGTTCTATCCTGTTTTATTTCTGCAGATAGAACATGCAATGGATTGTGCTTACCGAATAGAAAAAAAGGTTTTTAGACCTTTCAACCAAAATTTGTTCAACACAAACAAACAATTTTTTTTTTTGCGGAACAACACAGACAAACTTGTGGACCTGGGTGGTTGTAAATGTCTACTCTACCATGTGGCACTTAACTTCGGTTATATGTTGTTAGAAACGGCATCAAGCTCACAAAATCACGAGATTTGGCTTACTCCTACCTCAAAATTATGGTAAAAAAAATTCTTCGGTTGAGGTTTCACAAATCCCTACTTCCAATAGTTATGGTTTTGTAAAGTGGATCTTAAATCTCTGCAGAGTGGTCCGTGTTAAATATAAATATACCGCCTGGTCTATTTTCATCAGATCGGTCTTTTAAGATATTTGGCTAGTGCATAAATCCTTTAGTCTGATGTTTCCATGTGTTAAGATTTTCTAACAGGTTGAGAAATCACGATTACATCACTAGCACCACATGTTTAAACCAAGGAAATGATCTCTCCGCTGGCTATACGTTGTTAGATAGAGACGCTTTGTGAAGGAGTCGAACTCGGGTGGACGGGTTCAGCACATTGGAACTCCAGCCACTAAGCCTCCACTCAGTTCTAGAGGTCAGTTCTCACAGTACCACAGGTTTAGACAAAAGATCAAGTCAGACAGTGATTTGACTTACACTAGTTAAACAGTAATCTAATTTCCGTGGCTATCTCATAGATGGGAGGAATCAAGATTAGATCCCTGCGCCATCGTCTTAGGCAAAAGAAAATTCCCAGTCCACCTTTTTATTTCGCAAAGCCGATCACATGACTGATGACTCTAAACAACGACAACAACGACTCATTGATGGCCATCTTCCAAGAGAGCCAATGTGGGTCCTCGCGGGCCTGGCTGAGGACGTGAGGACAGTTGCGGAGCCAGGAATAGTAGCGAGTGATGTCAAAGCTTAAAAGAAATTATAGTGATATCAAATATTAAAATTTATGGGGTCAATAATGGTGTATTCATAGCTGAAGTATTAGTGCTGGCCAATTTTTTGTGTGGTCGTTTGACCACATAATCAACATGCAGCTCCGCCACTGCGTGAGGACTAGCGCTGGCACACCGACAACAACGACGCGTTGATGGCCATCTTCCAAGAGAGCCATGACAGGCTGTTCGCGACGCATGAGGGCGCCGGCCCACCTCCGTCCGACAAGAACTCGGTCGGCCGTAGGCTATGGTGGGCCGAGTCGGGGCGTACACTCGCCACCGTTCTCGAGCACACTGAGGGCGAGAACAACCGCCTAACATACCCAATGCGTCATTCGGCCGTCTACAGCCGCCACGGTAGCTTGTTGTTGTTGTTGCTGTTGATGTTGCTGTTGCTGTTGCTGTTGCTGTTACTGTTGCTGTTGCTGTTGCTGTTGCTGTTGCTGTTGTTGTTCTAGCCGCCACGGTAGCTTGCTGCTGCTGTTGTCGTCGTCTTTAGCTTCTGCATCGCGCTTCTCTGGCTCTGCGTCGGTGACACCTTCTGTTCTTTACGCCGCCCAGCTCGCCCCAGTCAAGGATAATCCCGAGACGGGCCCGCACACACGCTCACGTAGCGGCGGCCTCATCATTCGTGAGCGCCGTGCACCGTCGCCACCGCGCGGCCACCTCCGACTCGTGAAGCCCAAGAAAGAGTCGTGCACCGACGGTGCTTCAGCGAGGAAGCCAAAAGCTGCGCGAGTATGTGCGGAGCGTGTTGAAGGTGGAGACGCCGGACGACCCCGAGGACTTCCCGAACCTCAAGTTGGCCGACCGGGCATCCTTCGAGGATGTGCCACCGGCGTTGCTCGAGTTTGCCCACGTCTGGTCCAAGCCCGAAACAGAGCGGGAGGAGGCCGAGCGCTAGCGCCAGGCCATGGAGCACCCCGCCAGGCTCGTCTCAACCGTGGCAGCCTCTTCGTCCTCGACGACAATGACGGGGACGAGGCCGGGCCGAGCACGCCGTGTCAATGGCGCGACGATGATGCCAGGTAGGGCAGCAGCCGGGCGCCGAAGGAAGTGCTGCCGAGTGGTGATGACATCGACGACGATGAGTACACGTCCTTCTATCACCGCCTCGGTTTGAACTAGTTTTTTTTTACTTATGTTGGATAAAATATATCCATCATATCATTCACTAGACAAAAGCAAAATTTCAGAATACTAAGTTTTTTTTTCAATCAGATCAAGTCAGGCAGCGAAGTGACTCACACTAGTCCAACAGCAATCTAAGTTCCGTGGTTTTCTCATAGACTGGAGGAATCAAGATTAGATCAGTGCACCATCGGCTTAGGCAAAAGAAAACTCCCGGAGCACATGACTCGCACCATCAAAAGGGACAGAGCACCAGTGCTAAACATTTTGTTATCCATTACCACCAGCAGGGCAGCTCAGATTCAGCATCTAATCGAACAGAGAAATAAACTACGGAACCCCATGTCCGGCCACATGATTCATCGCCAGATGTGGAACAGACACATGACAGCGGAATCGCAAGAGCAGAGTGCCTGTACTTTCCTTTCCTGTTCTCCCAGGTTAGCTACAAAGATCAATCATGGCACATGAGCATCGACGGAAGCCGCACACAGCGCCGCCGCCGCCATGTGTTAAGCTACTCTCTCATCATCAGCACATGGGGGTGGAATTTCGCCTGACAGGGAGCTCCCTACTCCTCCGCCTAACATGTATAGTGAGATTCAGTTTGGTTCTAGATGAACATGGCCATGGTGACTGTTTAACGGGACAGGACACGCCGTTGGAGGATCGCAGTGATGCCTTGCCTACCACGGCAAGCGACACCCGCATAACGACCCGTAAAAGTAATATAAACAAAAAAAGTCACAAAAGCTAGCAGAATTAATAAAGGATTATTTAAAAAGTGCCTCGGCGAGCGCCTTCGCGTCCGACTTTGTCGTCCTATCCTTGCGGTTGTCCGTTTCGATCTTCCTGCGCCAGACTAGTGCCAACCACTTGGCGTCGGTCAAGCCCTCCGGCCTCGGCTTCGGCGTCCTTGGATTCCTCGTCTTTTTCACCTTTGGTTCGCCGACGGTGGTTCAAGGTTGGGCGGCATGGTGGGCGGGAGCTCGGGGGAACCGGTGAAGAGATATAGCGAGGAATGGAGAAGAAAGGCGGGAAGGAAAGAAAAAAGACGGGAACTCGGCGTCGGGTCGCCCACAGGGTTGGTCCATCGTTTTTTTTTCACTATGTCCGGTGTTCATAGTCGGTTCTCAGCGCCCTAGGTTCGGTCTGAAAACGCTAGATAAAAGTTAGCCAAATCCGACATCATTCGGCGTTTTAATAACACAGCTGGACGAAAATTCGTCATCAGAATAAAAAAAACAACTAAGATCTCTCGTTCTATGAAGCGGGTGGAGATGCTCTGAGGCGGAGCAACACATTGTGGAGGTCAGAGTCGGCCAGCACGGGAGGAGGCCTCAGTGCCGCGTCAGAATCGGCCAGCACGGAATGAGGCCCCAGTGCAGGGCACGCATGCATGATGTAGTGGTCACCCTAGTTAGCAGCGCACACTCTTTTACTACTACTTCCAATTCAAATTAACTGACTCAATTTATCTAGATTCAAATATATCTAGACATATTTTAGTGTTAGATATATATGAATCTATACAAATTTAAGTCAATTAATTTGGATAAGACAGAGTACTATATATTTTTAAAATATAACATGTCTAAGGATTGGTCAAAAATCATTTTTTTCTAACTTTTACCAAATATTTAGGAAAAAAAATATGTATATCTACTTTATAGAATAAACATATTAAAAAATATATTTTAGATAAATCTATTGGTATTGATTTGGTATCGATTTGGTATCGTAAATATTTATATTTTTGTTTATAATTTTGGTCAAACTTAGAAAAGGTTGATTTTTGACTAAACAGTGTTGTATTTTTTATAGACTTGAGTTTATCTAAATTTGAATATATCTATATACTAAAATGCGTCCGAATATATTTGAATATAGATAAAGTCAAGTCAGTTATTTTTAGACCGAGGGGAGTACTACTTTTATTACTGTTTTTTAAATTTCTCATAAAAAATACTATTTTATACTACTTTTACTACTCCCTTATATCTATAATAAGTGTCGCTCATCTAGTGCAAAAGTGTAAAATGAGCGACACTTATTATGGATCGGAGGAAAAAAATAATCTTTTTTATATCTCTCAAAATATAAAGTTTTTTTAACGGAAAATTTTTGCATACACTTCTTCTGTATATATCGTTCTATATATATTTAACGCCATAATTCCTTGAGACATAGTAGTGTGAAGTTTTGAAATTTTCAAAAAACTGAAAGTAAAGGGGGCACTGGTATCCATGTGCACAAAATCTCTTCTCCATAGATGGAAGGAATCAAGATAGAAAAAAACATTTTCTTATAGCTCTTTTCTTTTTTCTCCTTTCTAATAGGTGGTAGCGGAGCCCGTTCTATCCGGTTTTCTGCAGATAGAATATGCACTGGATCGTACTTACCGAATAGAGAAAAAAAGGTTTTTATAACTTTCAACCGAAATTTCAAAATTTGTTCAACACGAACAAACATTTTCTTTGCAGAACTACACTAACAAACTTGTGGACCTGGTGGTTGTAAATGTCTCCTCTACCATGTGGCATTTAACTTCGGTTATGTGTTGTTAAAAACGGCATCAATCTCACAAAATCACGAGAATTGACTTACCTCAGAATTATGGTCTTCTTGTAAAAAATACTTTGGTTGTGGTTTCACAAAACTCTATTTTCAATAGTCATGGTTTTGTAAATTGGATCTTAAATCTTTGCAGAGCGGTCTGATGCTTCCGTGTGTTAAGATTTTCTCACAGATTGAGGAATCAAGATTACACCACTAGCACCACATCTTTAAACCGAGGGGGAATTGACTTACCTCAGAATTATGGTCTTCTGGTAAAAAAAAATCGGTTGTGGTTTCACAAAACCCTATTTTCAGTAGTCATGGTTTTTTAAATTGGATCTTAAATCTCTGCAGAGTGGTCTGATGCTTCCTTGTGTTAAGATTTTCTCACAGATTGAGGAATCAAGGTTACACCACTAGCACCACATGTTTAAACCGAGGGGAACTGACTTACCTCAGAATTATGGTCTTCTAGTAAAAAAAATACTTCGGCTGTGGTTTCACAAAAACCTATTTCGAATAGTCATGGTTTTGTAAATTCGATCTTAAATCTCTACAAGGTGGTCTGATGCTTCCTTGTGTTAATATTTTCTCACACATTGAGGAATCAAGATTACACCACTAGCACCGCATGTTTAAACCGAGGGGAATTGACTTACCTCGGAATTATGGTCTTCTAGTAAAAAAATACTTCGGTTGTGGTTTCACAAAACCCTATTTCCAATACTCATGGTTCTGTAAATTGGATCTTAAATCTCTGCAGAATGGTCTGATGCTTCCTTGTGTTAAGATTTTCTCACAGATTGAGGAATCAAGGTCACACCACTAGCACCACATGTTTAAACCGAGGGGAATTGACTTACCTTAGAATTATGGTCTTCTGGTATAAAAATACTTCGGTTGTGGTTTCACAAAACCCTATTTCGAATAGTCATGGTTTTGTAAATTGGGTCTTAAATCTCTACAAAGTGGTCTGATGCTTCCTTGTGTTAAGATTTTCTCACAGATTGAGGAATTAAGATTACACCACTAGCACCACATGTTTAAACCGAGAGGAATTGACTTACCTCAGAATTATGGTCTTATGGTAAAAAATACTTTGGTTGTGGTTTCACAAAACCCTATTTCCAATAGTCATGGTTCTGTAAATTGGATCTTAAATCTCTGCAGAATTGTTTGATGCTTCCTTGTGTTCAGATTTTCTCACAGATTGAGGAATCAGATTACACCACTAGCACCACATGTTTAGATCGAGGGGAATTGACTTACCTCATAATTATGGTCTTCTGGTAGATACTTTGGTTGTGGTTAAGGATGGCAATTTTACCTATGGGTACGTGTACCCACGGGTACCAAACCTATGGGTATGATATGGACACACTTTTATACCTATGGGTAATACATACCCTACCTGTTAAGTTACAGGTACGGACGCAGGTACAGACTTGTACCCATCGATATATCCATACCTAAACTGACATATAAAACTTACATGTAGAGTGTTAAGCTATGCGGCCAAGAAGACCAAGGACAAGTATGCGATTGTGAATTCTAAACTTTGATACTTTAATGTACTCGTCTACCTATTATTAAGTAGAGATAATTGTCTTTTTTTTTCAAATATATGTTATTGATGAACGTAAAATTGTGAATAACTTGTGTAATATTGAATCTACCGACCGGGTACCCAATGGGTATAGGTACGCGACGGGTATGGGTATGAGTAAAGTTTTATACCCACGAGTACGGGTATGGATAAACTTTTATACCCATTGACTACACGGGCATGGATATGATATTGCTCTACACTGTCATATCCTGCCCGTTACCATCCTTAGATGTGGTTTCACAAAACCCTATTTCCAATAGTCATGGTTTTGTAAATTGGATCTTAAATCTCCGCAGAGTGGTCTAATGCTTCCGTGTGTTAAGATTTTTTCACAGATTGAGGAATAAAGATTACACCACTAGCACCACATGTTTAAACCGAATGAATTATTCTTCCCCCGTCTATATGTTGTTAGATAGATAAGATCTCTTCGTACTTTTTCAGCGGGAATAGCACCCAAAGGAATCCGCGCCTTGTGAAGGAGTCAAACTCGGGGGTGGGCGGGTTCAACACATGGAACTCCAGCCACTGAGGCCTCCACTCAGTTCTAGAGCTCAGTTCTCACAGTAGCACAGGTTTAGACAAAAGATCAAGTCAGACAGTGAATTGACTCACACTAGTTAAACAGTAATCTAAATCCTGTGGCTTTCTCATAGATGGGAGGAATCAAGATTAGATCACTGCACCATCGGCTTAGGCAAAAGAAAACTCACGGTCCAATTTAAAGCTGATCACATGACTCGCACCATCAAAAGGGACAGAGCACCAGTACTAAACTCTTGGTTATCCATTACCACCAGCAGGGCGGTTCAGATTCAGCATCTAATCTAACAGAGAAATAAACTACGGAGTGGACACCGGCATCCCATGCCCGGCCACATGATTCATCGCCAGATGTGGAACAGACACATGACAGCGGAATCAAAAGAGCAGAGTGCCTGTACTTTCCTGTTCTCCCAGGTTAGCTACAGAGATCAATCATGGCACATGAGCATCGTCGGAAGCCGCATACAGCGCCGCCGCCGCCATGTGTTAGCTTAGCTAACAGTGACTCTCATCATCGGCACATGCTGATGGAATTTCGCCTGACAGCGAGCTCCCCCCTCCTCCGCCTAACATGACTACTGAGATTCAGTTTGGTTGGAAGCCCATGGTCATGGTGACTGTTTGACGGGACAGGACACGCCGTCGGCGGATCGCAGTGATGCCTTGCCGGCCCTACGCGCAAGACTGGCTAATTCGTCGAAGATTAGCACGGACATATGCTCATTTTGATCACATGGCTTAGAGTGGTGGTCTGGGTCGGGGACAATGAAATGGGGACAGAAACCAGTGGCGCCATCGGTGTCCCCCATTGTCTTAATCCAAGCACCTATCTCCCCATCATTTAGTGGGGAATGATAGGATAATGACACGGCCCTGCCGTCCTTGTCAGCCCCAATGCCCGGCCCCAATTGTTTTATGCCACCCAAAATACTTCAAAAAATCTACGGTGTGTCTTTGTGTCTGTAAATCTGAAAGCTAGAGCACTTACAGAGTAGTAGGGCGCCGTGGAGACGACGCTCATGGGCTCGCCGGCGTTGGGTGGCGAGAGCGCGTAGAGCGCGGCCATGAAGAGCTGCGTGGACCCTGTGCCGACGAGGACGTGGTAGCCGTCGACGGCGGCGTTGCCGACGGTGCGGTGGAGGCGGCGCACCTGCTGGTCGAAGCCGGGCTCCAGGAACCAGCACACGTTGGAGACGTCGGAGAAGTAGCTCATGGTCTGCCACCCAGGGATCACGATCTCCGCCGCGTCCCCCGTCTCCCGCCAGAAGGCCTCGAACATGGTAGGGTCGCCGCTGCAGCCGACACAGCGAATGTCAAACTCGGTTCCTGTGGTGGTACATGGTGTGTGAGCTGAGAGACGACCCGACCACGCACGGCCGTCGTGCTCTCATGCCTCATGTGGCCCCTTTGCTTGCATCGAATACCGATCGATGGCGAAAATGAAAGGAAATCTTTGGCGACAGGTGCATGCATCGGCGTCGGAGGAGGGTGAATCGGCCCTTGGATCGGCGTTCATTCCTCCTTGACATTGACATTGTACAAGGACATGCTACGCGGGGAAGAGCACATCCCCAAGCTTTGCTAATTGCAGATATTATAATGGAAAAAAAAAATCTGAGAGAGAACTCGAAGAAGAGCCAGGAGACTCACTGGTCAAGATTGATGACTGAATCGGGAGTCACAGCGGGCTTTCCGGTCGAAGGCGCGCTCGCAGACCTGTACTTCAGCTCACCTACCGGGGCCGCCGCACCATGCTCGCTCTCGCGGCTCGTGTCCGGTTGACGAACGCAGGTGTCATGCCGCTGGTCAGGAGAAGCGGCCGGATGGCTGCCAGCGTAGCGATGGAGGAGGTGCGCGAGGGCGACATTCAGTGCGACGGAGACGAAGATGGCGATGAACAACAGCGGCGTGGCCCCCGCCGCTAGACTCCTGCCGGCGTCCTTCTCCACGGAGACCTGGCTGTCTCTAAGCTTCTCCCCCCGGAGCGACGCACCGGCAGCGCCGCCGCCGTTGCCATTTGCAGTCACCGGTGCGACCTCGTCCGCGTGCTCCTCCTCCCGGCTGGGCTCGTCGCAGTCGCAGTCGCAGCCGCCGCCGGCAGACGCGAGCATGCGCTGCACTAGGCCAATTACCCGACGCTGGAGCAACGCCATGGCGGCAAGCCCGAATAGAGGCGTTTCTTGCAGGAAGGAAACCAGGAACAAGACGGCAAACCTGCGCTAGAGGCGCTTCTCGGATGGAGCAGCACGAGGCGCAACCGCGCAACGCTGGGGAGATAAAATCAGGGATGGACCGTCGGGTCCGGATGAAGAGAGCTCGAGTAAATGATTTTCAGCAAGGTGACCCACCCTCTTGTTTCTATAGCGCTGCAGCAGACTGTTCGTCGTCAGTACACCGGCTCACGGGAGGAGCAGCTGCGCAGGAGCAGATGGGAGTGATGAGGACAGTGGGGCGAGGTGAGAGAACAGGTAAGGTGATGGGAGCTATCGATGGAGCCTGAGCCTGCTGCTGCTGCTCTGGGTGCGGCAGACGGAGGTAGGAGGAGGATGGAGATACGTCAGTATGCCTGGACTGCCCGGCTTTACTTATAGAGCGAGGGCGCCCCACAGGACCACAGTTCCAGTCCCACACCATTATCGGCGTGGTACAAAATATTCCTTCTGCTGCCGTTTCCTGGTTACGGCAACGGGCCTCAGGAGCCGTTCGATCTCACTTGAGTGTGTGAGATCTGGACGTTTCGGTCACTGAAATACCGAACTTCCTCATCCGGTGGCCTGGCTGCCTTGAGGCGTAGCGGACGTTGGACGGCTTGAGGTTTCGCGGGTTTTGTTTTTGAGCACTTTTTCAGCTAGATGGTGAGGCAACGGCTACTTCTTAAGCCATAGTAACGGACGCGTCTTCGCGTTTGTTGGGTGGTCTGTATACCGGTTTCTTCTCATCTTCTGTTGTCTGGTGATGGTTGTTTGGGTTCTTAGCATGTTAGCATGACAACTTCTCATAAATCTACTATAACAAGGTGTAGTACGACAAGCTTTGCCTGACTCCGGTGTTAGAGCGTCTTCAACTCCTATTAGTGTCTGTAGTCGTCGCTTGGTGATCTAATGTCATATTTGTACTACTTTTAGCGCTCTTTGTACTGTTGTCAATGATTATTAATAGACTGATTTTCTTTTTTTGAAAAACAATGTATACAATGAAAGCGAAAAAGTAGAGTCGCTGTTTGCAAAAAAAAAATACGTCCGATGTGTGTATCTAACAAAAAGGACTAAAAAAATATATTCAATGCATTGCAGAAATCCCTTTGAAGCATACTTTCAGTAAACATTGTAACATTTTACTCATGGGTGCACAACAAAAACGATAGACACCTGTATCATTTTGAGACCTTGCAACATACGGAATCCTCGACAAACACTTATCTCTACCATCATGGAGTCGCCAATAAGCACCACTATGCGCCGATTCGAGCACATGAGACTTAAATCTGTAGGGTCGGAGGGTCATCCAGCCAGATCAGATGAACCTTGGAACAAATACTCATAGATGCCATCTTATTTGGACCAACAAGCTCATCATCCATTGCCTCGGGCATGACAGGAGAACTATAAGAAACAGGGTAGTGTTGGCGGCTTCGGTGGAGGAGCAACTGTTGCAATAGCCATAGGTCAACAACGTGCTGGGGGTGGGCAGGGTGGGAAGTAGCGGGGCTGGTCCAAAGATTTGGGGGGGCCCTAGGGCAACATGACACCAAAGTCCCCTCGTTTAAGATGGCAAAGTTTCACCGAGTAGAGGGGATGGGGGCAATGGCAACCCTACTTTAGAAATTTGCTTAGATATAACTTTAGTGTTATACTAAAAAATTAGCATTATTCAAAGTTTAAGCATAATTAGCCTTCTTAGGCCTCTAAACAATTATATTATCCGTACATTTGATAGATCCATGATCTTTGAAATCTCGGTGAAGAAATTCGAAACTATCCATTTCTATTGATTGAGAAAACTATTTACCATGATACTTATTCCTAACAATTTCTCCTTGTGTACACGAGTATATCTAGAATTAATCACAGAACAGAACTATGGAAATAACATATTCATATGCATGTGCAAAAAATGAGTAAAAGAGTAGACATATTAGAATAATATGATGAAATATTCTCTACAACATGGATGATGGGGACAAGTAGAACCATTGGAAATCGAAGGAGAGCTGCTTGTGGTATGATACAGTTATGTGATTGCGTCGCTAGTCTCCACTAATAAATACTCACAACTATTGTTTTGCAAATTTGGTGAGGCCATAAAAATAGTGGAATCGATAAAAAAATATTTAGAAATGTTGGAGTATTTTCTGGGGTGATGTTGATATTGTTCCCCGCGATTGAAACTGAATGACGTATATCTATGAGTTTATTAAATGAAAGTTGCGCTTTCCTCTTTTCTATACAAATTTTGAAGTATTTTTCGGGAAAGAGAAGTCAGAGTATAGACATTGTAGGCTATAAATTAGACCATCCATATTTTCTAGAATTATTTATCCATATTAGGTCTTGAGAGTAAAAGCCAAATATAGATACACATACAAGTCGTCCGGGGCTCCTACCTCCTTGGGGCCCAGGGCAAGAGCCCCTCTGCCCCGCCCTATGGGCCTACCCTGGGAAGTAGCCAACTTTCCTGGAGTATTGTTATTGTTGGAAAGTCGCGGAGCAACAAGTAATCTGTTAGGATAGATAGATAGATAGATAGATAGATAGATAGATAGATAGATAGATAGATAGAGAGAGAGACGAAGTGGGGCAGCCATCAGAGAGGAGGGTAGAGGAGGAGCAGCAGGGTGATCATCGTAGAAGAGTGAGCTAGAGAGGAGGAGCGTGGCAGGCAAGCTACGGGCGGGATGAACGTGAGATGAGGGGCGCGAGACGAGACAATAGTTCTTAAAGATTTGTCTTTTGAATTTTAAGAATAGGAACATGATAAATTTTAGGATTGAGAGGTTGTGCCATATTATACAGACTCTGGTAATAAAAACACACCAATCCTTTTATATTTGACTTGTAGGAAATATATATGAACTTTTGTAAAGGATTATGTGTGTATCATGATTGTTGCAAGAGTGAAAGAAAACTTCTATGAAATGGGCCTAATGGAAAATTTTCTTGGAAATTACGTCCAAAGTAAACCATAGGGAAACTCGGTGACTTACAATCTTTCAAACCAAAGGTTTTAATTATAAAATTTCTCTAGAAATATAATCCTGCAAAATTTCTATGAATTTTTTTTGAACCAAATAGACCCCGAGCTTTGAAAATTTTGACCATGGATATGCATAGATTTATGGTGGGCAGTTTATACATAATATTGTAATCTGGTGATTGTTATACATATATTTCTCTTCAATTGTTTTGGTGTTGAGTTTAATTTTATAGTGTGCTAGGTTTTATTACAATATGTTTATGCAAAGTCACAAAATTATGAACTTTTGGAGATATTTTTAGGGAATTTTTATCCATCAAAGCATAACAATCTTAGATGTTTTCATGTTTTACATAGGCACTACCCATGTTATATCTCACCTCGGATGTATCTAAAAAGCACGCCACTTTGAGAAAAATATTAATATGGTAGTTTATTGAAGAAGAGTATATATATGTTTTAATCCCAGTGTTCTATCTCACCTCAGTTGTATCTAAGAAATAAGATGCCACTTTGACAACAACAAAATACGAATATCAAGGTTAACTGAAGAAGCGTATATCTTCATCCTACTGTTCTATCTCGCCTTAGAAACCATGACAGTTCTATAAAACGACTAATGTGAAGGTTGACTAAGGAATAGTATATCTTAATATAGCTAGATATGGCTCTTAGCTAAATAGTCAAAGAAATCTTATGCTTTTCTCTCAAAAACACACCAACTCTTCTCATTTATTAAACAATAAGATATAAGGTATTGTAGAGGTTAGATAAACATATACTTCATACATATTATAAGTTGCCTCGAGGTACAATGTGTTTGGGATACTCTTATACAATGAAAAAATAAGATGAAGTAAACTTGGTCAATCCGTGTCTCTGACTATATGCTAGGAAACACACTAATATAAATTTATGTATGCACGATCTGCAATAATAATAAAAATATATATTTCATGTTTTATGGCATATATTTCATCATAGAAAACTCATATGATTTTTTGCTTAAGATACTATTCAATGGAGAGTTTAGTTTGAGGTAGAGTATGTAAGATCTCGTAATTAAATAGAATCCAAATGGAATATAATCGTACGCGTTATATATTCCCTATGTCCCATAAGATGTTATTACAACCAATATACTCATATATTAGTTGTAGTGACATCCAGTATATGAGTATATGAGTATATGATTGGATGGAGTAAAACGTAAGAAAAGAATGAGTAATGGTTGGATGGTTGGATGGTGTACCTGGAGCTTACCATGGATCTAAACCTAGATATATCGTCATGTGCCTCTCATTAAGGTGAACTAGTCTCTCACTAAGGAGCAATATGGTCCATGATATGTCTCATGTAACACCCTCAGAATCGACCATATGCAAGTTTTAGCGAAACCCGCCAAACCCGCATGGAAACGATTCAAAGGTACCCACTAGGCACTTTCGTGCGGGTGGAAAACGAAGTAATAACATTACACAACAATCCTCGATGGGACCCACAGAACAGATATATACAACAGCGACTCAAAGAGTCAAGAATACAGATATACAGTACAAAGATCTAAATCACCTTGAAAATGATAGAGCGTCCGACTACGGACAAGATGCAAATGGAGCTAAGAGCCCTGAAGAATAACCAATGGCGTCCATAACCCTGCCCAGGCCAAGCCGGAAGGGTAACCCTGCTAACGACATCGATCTCAATACCTGCTTAAACAAAGGGGTGCCGACAAAGGGCAAAGGAAAAAGAGGAGCGTCAGTACTGAGGCCAGTACACGGCGAGGCTAGAATTCGGCGGTCCTCGCCTACATAGGTATGGTGGACTGAAGCGGCAGCGGCAGCATACACTGAACAACCTATAGAGACTCGATACAACTGGCGGCTATCAGAGAGGGGTGAGAAAGACCTATTCGGAACCAACCGGATGCTACCATCAAACAAACCCATCCCGGTGTTTCCCCCCTCGAGACCAGACGAGGAAGTCAACCGAGGAACTCACACAGTTGACATTTTTATTTATTCGGTTATCGTTGCCGCAATTACTAGTCAAGTATAGATAATCATCCTGATAAAATAAGCAGTGGGCATCTTTAGTTAATCATTCCGTTATAGTTGCAACACTTACTAGTCAGATACAATTAGCATGAGATAACCCAAAACCCAACAGTTGTTGGTACTTTTATTTAGCCATTCCGTTGTAGTTGCAATACTTACTAGTCAGGTACCATTGTCGCAAGCGACCAATCAAACCAGCAATTGTTGGCAGTTTTATTTAGCCATTCCGTTGTAGTTGAAGCTGATTACTAATCATATCCGATACAAGTCAATTTATAACAGTAAACTTTAGTTATAGTTGTCTATGATCGAGATACTGTGCTCCAAGTCGTCCATAACCGCGGACACGACTTTCAGAAAGTTTTACCCGGCCGGTGTGCACAAATAGCAACACACACACGATCGACCTCGGAAAACCAAATCAAAACCCAACGAGGCTTTCACGACAGAGCAATCACAAGATTCAGAAATATTTCAGGGGGCCACCCCTTAGAGTAGACCCGCAACGAAGCCGGCCGGCTCCGAGACGGACTCAAGGTTGTGGGGACGGCTGTAAACGACTGGGAACCCGAAAGTGTGGCTGGGCTTGTCGATACCGCGGAATCGTGCCACGATCCTAAACAGTACAGTGTGCTCCTCGCACAATCGTAAATACAGTAATAAAGCATGGCATAAGTACAGGATAGTAACAAAACCTCAAACTAGTTTGTGGCCCCAAGAAATAAGACGGAATCAAGCTCTGGCTAAGGGGGGTCCCATAATTCCCCGTATGTGGATAGCGCGATAAATCAAGGAACAGGTATCAAGTACTCGGGGTCCTTCGGGACACAAGTGGGCGGTCGGAAACCAAATATTATCTATCACCCACCGATGCCTCTGCTTACTTACTTCAATTTTAGTTGTTAAACAGGAATTAAAGTGAACGATAAATAAAGTCGAGATCATCTCCAACATCAAACAGGTGGCAATACTCCAACAACAGTGGTACATGGCGACACGCAACAGCACTTGAGCAAGCGACTACGACGCGCAAGTCCAACTATCTACCAAACAACAGGTAATAGGAGGTGGCCATGGCAATATAGGGCTGCAAGGGATATCATGGGTACGAAAACTAGAGCATCGCAACACAGATAGCAATAGATCAACAGGAGGGAATAAATACTATAAAAGTAAGATAGGTAGAAGGGGGGGAGATGCTCGCCTGAAAACATTGCCGAGGGTTCAACCGAAGATCGGGTCGACACTCGCATCAACTCAACGGCCTTATCCGCGAAGAAGCAAAACACTAGAATAAACACCGGATGCAATATTTAATACTACGGCAAAAGATCGGCATGCTTATGATATGTTGCATGGCATGGAAAAGGTGCGATGTAACTAGGTCATATTAAGCGGAACCGGGGCCCCGACATTTTAAATTAGGTGACTTAAGTTGTTTTACTACCCCGCAAATTAAATGTTGTTTTAGCATGGCAAAAGATAGCACCGGCTCGCTACACAAATTTAAATGAGGCCATTATAAGACTAGATTTGTCCGCATATGGGCCCCATATCTAATTATTAGGTGAATCGGCATAAGGCCCCCAAACCACACAAATATGCATGCAAGTATGACAATTCAATATGCAACAAGTTGGATTATATTATAAAATAGGGTTTCGGGAAGGGGTTCACACATTAGGGGGTCTCGACGAACTTGGGGTTCCGGGGTTCGGGGTCGGTCTCAGGATTCAGGGTTCGACGGAAACGTTCTCGGACTCCGGGATCGTTCTCAGATAACGGGGGAGATCTTGGCATTCCGCGAGGGAGGGCTTGGGTCGGTGTCGATCTTGTAGTCGCGAAGATCTTGTCGGGGCCGCGCCATCAAGTCGGTCTTGGCGTCCGGGATGAAGTGCTTGACGTTATTTGGTTTCATGTCGACGGTCTCGGTGTCCTCGAGACGAAGATCTTGGCGTGCCGAGGGTTCGGTCTCGGGGATCGGTCTTCGGGGTTCAACGGGTATCTTGGCGTCCCATGGAGGCATCCTCGGTGCTCCGTGTCGAAGGCGTCAGGGTCTCCGGGTAGGAGAACATGGAGTTCCGAGGGGTTCGGTCCCGTGAGGCAGATCTTGAGGTTCCCACTCGTCCACCGGTTGCGAGCATCGGTCGACGCGAACGGAAGTAGATCTTGGCGGGGGTAGATACACTTGTTGTATCTCCAGTAACGACCGAGATCTTACCGAGATAACCACTCTCACCACACTAACAGCACATCTAGACATCTACACCTCAAACAGCACCATCTTTCACCCCACCTGCAGCGACACTCGAAGAAGACAACGAAGCACGGGGTGGAGGGCATGGCGGACGGGCGAGGCAGAGGGTCACCCCAGCGGCGCTCTAGCTGGTGAGGCCAGGCCAGCGACGCCATGGAGGGGCAGAGGAGGACCAGCGGAGGTCGACGGGGAAAGCGCGCGCGGCTGCTGACGTTGCTCCGGCGAGATAGGAGAGGAGGGCCGCGACGGCGAAGCACAGGGACAGAGCCGCGCGGCCAGAGAGACGGCCGGCGGGGACCTGCGGGCGAGCACGTGGCCGGGGTGGGTGGAGCTCGGTGGGCGGCTCACCGGAGGGGCGGAGAGGCGAGCCGAGGCGCGGAGGTCGGGGAACGCCGCGGCCGGTGGCGCCACGGCCGGGAGGGCGGACGGTGGCGGGACAGAGGCGCGGAGGAAGAGGGAGGGCGAGGCGAGCTGTGGTGGCGGCGGGGCCGGAGCCGGAGAGGGAGAAGAGCGGGGCCGGCGGGCGGCGAGAGAAGGAGGGAGCGGCCGCGGGAGGAGGCTTGGCGGCGGATGCGGAGGAACGGCGAGGACGGCGGAAACGCGGGCGGCGCGGCCGCAGAGGGGGATGGCGTGGCGGTGACCGCGGGCTCGGGTGGAGGGGAAGCTCGAGGGGGCGGGGTCGGGTGGATGGCGGTGCCGGAGGGGGAGGAGAGGAGACCGGGGAGATCCAGACGGGGAGGAGGAGGGCCGCCGCCGAAGGGAGGCGCTCGGGAGGGGCCGGCGAGGAGGGAGGAAGAAGGAGGGAGGCGGGCGGCGGCATCAGGGAGAGAGAAAGGGAGCGACGGGGACGAGCGGGGTCGTGGTGGGGCCGCGGGGTGGGGGCCAGGAGCGGTTGGCGTGTGAGGGAGAGGGGAGGAGGGGGATGGTGGGCTCGGTCGGGTGGGGCCAGCGGAAGGCAGTGGGGTGGGGAGTTGGTTGACCGGGGGTGAGGGAGAGAGGGACGGTGGGACCGGGGTGGGGTCGGCTGGAGAGAGAGAGGGGTAGGGAGGCTGTGGGTGAGAGAAGGAGAGAGAGAGGAGAGGTGGGGAAAGGGGTAGGATTAGGTGGCAGGGTTTGATTGGCTAGGGGGAAGGGTGAGGTGAGGTGGCACGAGGGGAGTGGTCGGGGTGAGGTGGAGGGGGGCTGGGTAGATTAGGACAGGGTATAAAAAGGATTCGGGTGGGCTGGTGTGGTGGACCGATTTTATTCCGGGGGTGGTCGTTCGGGTCGAATCGGCCCGTTCGACTGCCCCACTAAAAATAATTGTAAATTTTATTTGTTTTAAACATGGCTTTTGCAAACCGATAGCAGACAAACTAAAATAATCCGGAGATCCGGGTTTTGAATTTTGAAAACAAGACGGGGCGTTTTAGAAAACAAAAATAGGTTTTTCCGAAATAATTTTATGCAAGCAAATGCAAGATGATGACGATGCTCAAATGCAATGTGGCATGATGACATGAGCATGCGGTCAGGATGATGCAATGCACAAATTTAACGCGATTTTCTAGTAGTGGTTTTGCGGGATGCCACATCTCATTAGGGTGAGGATCTCTCATGTGTGTGTGGCTGCATGGTAGAGAACCTTTAGAGTAACTTTAAAGTCAAAAGAAATATTATCACTTGGTGCAATCATATGTACTATTTACCAAACATTTGAGGTTCCTTCCGAAATGGTGGAATTCTCAGTATCACACATGAAATTAGGTTTGTTTTGTTCACAAATAATAAAACCACAAGTATCTAGTATTATGAAATGAGACACATATTTCATGTATTACTAGATCAATTTGTCTGCATTAATACAAGAAAAATCAAGAGAGGTGATAAATTGGAGAGTTCCCTTCAAGGTAGAGTACAAAAAACTTCATATGGAAAATTCAACCGAAATATGGTAATATAAATTAAGTAACAATCACAATAAAATCTACACAACATAGCACCACAAAAAGTAAAATAAAGAAACATAGAGGTTACACATCTATGCCCTTGCATATGTTTTTTCCAAGCAATTATAGATCATACACCTCAAAATAGAAGCTTATCCTGAATTCACGATGATGCAACCATATGTATTTGACATCAAATAGTTCAAACCGCGCGAATTACTTGTTTTTATAATATAATCTAAACATATGATGCAACCATAGGTATTATGTGCCAAATTTTTGCAGTTCTTGTAAAATAAGGGAATTTTATATACTCCAACTAAAATAAAATAAAATATTTATTTAGATAAACACTGGTACATTTTTAGTCTACATATTATGAAATGAAACAGTGTTAGTAGAAGTGGGTCGGCGTGAGAATTCCAAAAATTCGTCCCTGACAGGGATCGAACTCCGGTTGCTAGGATGCGTCAACTGCAACCCAACCACTAGGCTACAACCATGGAATTTCACACATGTTGATTGAATGTGTCTAATTATTACTTTGATTTGTATAATCGGCAAACAAGTGGGTGCCTTTCTAACGAGTTTCTACCTTTGATATTTGAAAGGAACATAAATGGAAAGCCATTCCTAAATTATAAAATAAGAATATAAACCGGTATCTTCATATTAGATATATAAACTTCCTAACCACATAAAAGAGACGCTTTGCATCTCTGCCAAAAATAAAGCAAAATATAAATATTAACTAAAGAGCTTTAATTTGGCTTTGAAAATGAAACAATTGCCTTCATTGCATAAATTGTTTATTGTTTTCAAAGCATGTTTATGTTAAGTACAATCCTTTGCTTTGGTTCTTTCCATGTATTTTAAGCTACAAGTGCTCCCCCTTTTTATATTTTTAATTACCACTCAGCTTTCTAAAAGTCCGTGACAACTTTAGCTTACTTTATAGTTTAAAGAGATTCTGCTTATCATTTGTTTACGATGATACGTGGGGAAAAGATCATGGATGAATTCCTATAGAGGAAAAGGACATTTTGGTTGAGTATGGAAAGCATCAATCAAGTAATCAAACAATGATTCGTGTGATGATTACACCAACATACCTAAAACACAATCATAAACATTGTATATTAATCTGCATGCACACAAGTAGAATAATATGAGTAATAAAAAATATGGTATTACTAGAAAGAGAATCAATTGGTTGGATGGCTTGTGGGGTGGTTGTATTCACAGCCCATCACGAAATCAAACCCTAGGTTTGATATCATCTGCTCAGCTAACATGGATTATTTTCTTAGTGGTAGGCAACCCGTTCACTTTGTCACTTTTGAAGTTTCATGATTTTAGTCTTCATTAGATGTGTGGGCTTGTGTTTTGTGTTTATATCCGCAAGTAAGCACATGGAACTTACACAAGGTGATGTGAGCTATCGGTTTCTCGACAAACACTGATGAACAGTAACAAAAAAAGAGAAACCGTTGCCATAAGCAGGGCAATCAACCGGGCATGTCCACTCCAAAAAGTAAGGGAAACTTAGCAACAATTCACACATGGACCTATTTTTTCAACAAATTGGACCAAAAAATCTGGATTATGTAGTAATTCCATCATTTTATGGCTATTAAAGTGTTGGTTAAACATGCCGGTTGACTTCTAGATTTGCAGACAGAGAGAACAATTGTGGGAAAAGAAGTGTGGTCCAATCAAGAACAAAAAAATCAATCACACATCAAAAATCCCATGCTAGAAGAAATTCCGAGAATGGGCTTCGAATGTGCTACGCAGGATGCAGGGACCTTGGGTTTAGGGTTTAGGGTTTAGGGTTTGTGGGAAAAGAAGTGTGGTCCAATCGAGAACAAAAAAATCAATCACACATCAAAAAGCCCATGCTAGAAGAATTCCGAGAATGGGCTTCGAATGTGCTACGCAGGATGCAGGGACCTTGGAAGATTCTCGAGGTCTCATCCACTGGACGGTGATCATCATTGGTACTTCGCCCACAAAACCACGTCCACTTTCTTGGAATTTATATCTCTACTGTTTGTTATTTAATAAATTTCATGTTGCAATTTCTGTAGAATTGGCACGGTACATGTTGCAAAATCCACCCGGAGTTCAACACTAGTTTTATAATATTTACAATAGAAGTGTTAAATAGTTTACCCAATCCTGTATAAATTTATCTTACTAAAACATCTTATTTTTACAACAGAGGGAGTATTATTTTTAAAACCCACAGGTGTCTTTGTATATTAGGCTCAAAACATCACACTCATCCAATACATGGCGATAAGTTACAACACACTCTTACAACATACAACAGCCACACGACAAAGCTCGCCTTGCCAAGACTCCGGCCAAGAATGGTGAGAAGGAGGGACACCGAGCCCCAAGACCGTGTCATGGCAAGACCAAACGCCACCATAGCATAACTACGACTCTGAGGCTGCACCAACTCGTATCCCTACTCATGCGCTTAGAGAATCGGCGCCTTTGAAATTATTATTGCTAATAGTGATAAATTTAAAAGAGCGTTGAGGTAGAATTGATATAAGACAGTTGGTGAACCTCGTGGTTTCATGAGAACAAGAAGAAGATATACCTCACGACTGTAAACGTAGTTTATCCTTGTAGTGATAAAACATGATATACCCTAACCTTATCGGATTAAAGCAGTGGTATCGATTGTTAAGCGCCACTAGTAAATTATGCTCCTTTGATATAAAGGGTATAGTGGCAACTGATTCTCGTACCTAAGAGCATCTCCAGCAGCCGCTCAAGAGCCTCCCTAGGGGCCCTTTTTCCAACCGGCGAAAAGGATTTCTCCCAGTTGACCTCCTAAGAGCCAAAATTTTGCTAGACTGAGCCAAAGCATTCGACGAACCCAGGCCAAACCCAGGGCGATGTGGAGCGCGTGGGGACACCGGTGGAAGCGAAAAGGCATGCGGGCCAGCTCTATCGAGGAGACAAACCGAGTTTTCCTCCTTTTTTGTTTTCCCCGCCCTTTTCTTACCTTCATCTACCGCATCTCGCCCAGATCCTACCATTTCGACCGCCCAGATCCCCCCCCACCATGGTGCCGAAGAAGTTCATAGGCCCTCAAGCGATCGTCGAATCAGGGGTGCGGAAGCAAAGGCTAGAGGGCATGAGCAATGCCCAATGGTTGGTGTACGTCAAGCGCACATAGTCGGTCACTGAAGATCGCCAGCAAAGGGATTTCAAGCACAAGGCGAAGATTGCGGGAGGCGGCAAGGCTTGTCATGGAGAGGAACATGGCTACGATGAAGATGTCCATGGGTCGGCCTGGACACGCCGGCTAGTACCTTCCCGGCGGCATTTGCGGTAGCCAAGAAAGCGTTGCCTCATAGTCGAGCTACTCGCCGTACTCTTCGGCTTTTTTGCAAGAGATCCATGTCCACAACACGACGCTCACGATGTTCTCGCCTCCATCCATGGACTACGTCGACGGCGACCCACTCGGCGGCTTAAACCCCAACACCGCCTTCCCGCACAACCCTCCCCCTCGTGCTCCTACCATCTTCAACGCTGACCTCAACATACACTACGGCTCCCCATCCTACACAATCTTGTCGACTTTGCACCACAAACATTTCCCCTTCGGCCTAAACCACATCGTCGGGTTGTCACACTAGTTTAGCGGTTCCACAGCCGACACACATAGTGTGCTCGGCGGAATGATTGGTGTCACATACATGAGCAAACTCATCGCAACCGGATCCATGGCCACGACGTCCTCCCACGGGTTCTTCACACAAGAGAAAACCGACGTCATGGACTCGCAGGTGGCCGGCGACTACCAGGACCTCGAGGAGGAAGGAGAGAAGGACGAGGAAGAGCCAATGACGGCCGTGGGGAAGACGAAGGGAAAGTCGGCGAACCCTCGTCCATCGGCTGAGCCTCGAATAAAGTGGACCTACAAAGAAGACGAGTGCATCGCTAAAGCGTGGAAGACCGTGAGCATCGACGCGATCACCGGTGCGAACCATAATTCCTAGCACTATTGGAAGAGGGTAAAGTCGTTTTTTAACGAGCGAAAGCTTTGTGATCCTGAGTTCAGCATGATCCAAGGTAAGCATGGCGAGAAGGCCATGGCCAACCATTGGTCGATGATCTAGCAAGCATGCAACAAATGGCATGGGATCCATGAGGAGATCAAAGCCCGCCTGGAGAGAGGCGCCAACTATGAGCATCTGGTAAGCTCTCCTTTCGCCGCATGTTCACCATCTAGCCAGTTTGTTCGCCGACTTCATGTCTCTCGTTTTGCAGATGGTCCGAATGCTCGATATCTACCACCAAGACAACAATCGCAACAACATCTGATACCTCCACGTCTTCTCAGGGATAGAAGAGTGCGAGAAGTGGAGGTAGACCCGCGTGGCTCTCACCAAGGGCAAAGACGGCGTCTACAATCTCGGCGCATCGGTCCCAGCGGCGGCAAAAGGGCACCCGATTGGGCACAAGAAAGCCATGCTCGCCAAGAACATGGTGCCCTCCGGCGTAAGGCTCCAGTCATCGATCGAGTAGTGCATCGCCAACATCAAGACCCACTTTCATGAGGGAGGAGAAGAACGGCACGAAGTGGACGGTGATGCCACAGAAGCAGGACGTCAAGATCGGACTTCTCAAGGCGAACGTCACGGCCAAGAAGAGGAACACCGACCTAGCCTTTCTTCTGCGAGGCGACACAGAAGCGCCGGAATGACACCGTCGCATACACTAGGGGGCGAACGGCTGGAGATGCTCTAAATGGAAGAAGGAAAAGTGACTCCTACTTTCTTTAGGGACAATGCAGGAGCTCTGTTTTTCATAGTAGAGGAAAAAGTACAGAGGCGAAATGGGCTAGAGAAAGGGGAAAATACTCATGTTTGGCGGCTTATGCATGCAAAAGAACAACAAACGTGGATCACACTGCCTTTGTATTCTTTGCATTTGTTTTTATGGGCATGAAGCTTCGTATATGGGCAGGGCAGTACGTGCCAGATAAAGCAGATATGCCTCTGCATTTTATATCTTTTGTTTGCGTCAAGGCCCATACGTTTTAAAGGAGCCTAGATAAAATAGAGAAAAGAAAAATCTGCGTATCATGAGCGGTGTATGTGCCCATGCCCCGGGTCTACAACTAGATCCGCCAAACTAGTATTCCTTCCTTTTTAAAATAAAAGGGATAAGGGATATAATTTTTGTAAAATCTAGATAGCGACTGGTCCGTGGAAATAAAAACTCGGCGGGTGTATGTACATTGCGCTGTTGTCTTACCATGTCCGCTAGACTACAAAACGAATCAAAGCTACTAAAAAAGCAAATCAAAAATTTAAAATATTTAAAGATCAAATGGTTTATCCGATTTAAGATTCGTTTTTACCGTTGGGTAGTCGCGACGAGATCTTCGAAACTAGATCTCATATTGGTATGTTTTATTAAAAAAAAATCGGACCAAAAGGTTATCCATCCATAACACTTGAGTTATCTATGTCATAATATATAAGTTATCCACTCTATATCATATAAGTTATCCACCATATAAACGGATTGGGTCTATTCTCTCATATTTCTCGTGTGAATAACTTTTATACCTTTCCATCTCATGAAACCTCGACTAACGCATCGACGAGCGATGAAAGCTCGGTACCCTAAAACCCTTTGACGCTTTGTCATCCGTACGTCACGGTAGCGACGACGGGCAAAGTCGAGTCGGTAGACTATTGGTTGCCCGTTATACTTATTCACTATAACTTAGGATGGTGGGTAGGTGAGGCATAACATCTTATTTATTATATCATGCAAAAAAAACTTAGATTTCGTTCCTTTTAAAAAAGTATGCTTAATGTTTGACACGGTAGCCTTTCGAGATTGGGTCGTCCATACGCCCTCACGGCGATGGGAGACGAATCCGAGCGCGCTAGAATAACTTTTGTAGTATTCTATCTGTGGTTAATTTTTGTAGTGGTGGATACTTATGTGTTACACAAGGCTAAAGTATTAATAACTCTTGTGTTACTAGTGGATAATTATTATACAATGTCATGGATAAGTTTTTGTTTATCTATATGGATGACTTTGTACAATTTTCATGATAACTTTAGTTCTCTTTGTGGCCATCATAATTTTTAAGCCCTGATTATTTCCATCTCAGTTTTTTTTTAAAAGAGCATATATTAATATCACAAGGACATCAATTACACACAGCCTCTGCAACAATGCATGCCCTAGCGGCTCTACGGATGCATACAGCTCAGAAAAAAAGAGAAATTAAAAAAAAGAAAAGTCCCGCTATAGAGAACTAATCCTCAAAGAAACGACAGTGACACCATCAGAACAACACTAGTAGTCCTCCACTCCAATAACAACGCCTTCAAGAAGGAAACAGTGTCCAAGCGCCATCGTTGCCCGACCAAAGGCCATAGGTTTTCACCCTGGAGAAAGTCCTTACTCATAAAACAATGTCTTCAACAAGATCATTGCCAGGCACAACCAGCTAAGGCCAGACCTTAGATTTTCATCCTGCAAGATAAGACTAAAACTCCCCTGTGTTGTCTTCCCGCACCAACAGTCGCTGCAACGAGTCTCAGATCACGCAGCCAGATCTCCGTCACCACAAGAACAAAAATCACCATCGCTACCCTCAAATTTCCGCTTTCCTAACATTCTCCGCATCTGACATCACCATGGCTCAAAGCATGGCACTTGGTAGGAACAAACAACAGAGCTTCGCACCGCTCCCGCTGAAACCAATCGGCCAGAAAAACAAGGTGCGCGCGATCGAATACCTTCCGATCCAGCAATCTCCAGGCATGATACACCCATGGGAGTTCACCGGCGGAGCCTTCCGGAACCCGCCTCTCCAGACCAGATCAAGGAGGGCAGACATCAAGAAGATCTTCGTCTTCATGCGAAAGAAATCAAAGGACCACCACCTTTATTAGATCCGCCACAGCGATCCCCACACCGCCGGCCGGTTCCCGGAGGATGGATCGAGCAGGCAAAAGGAAGAGACCAAACCGGGAACCACCGCAGCAGCGCCGGAGCCGCCGCCCAGCAAGATCCCAGCGCCACGCATTGACCGCTGCCTACCATGGCGCCCCTGCCGAGGGCCGACCTGGCCTAGATGGCCCCAGATCTAGCCCACGCGGCGCACCCGCAGACGGTCGTCGTCACAGCGAGGCCCCTCCCTACACCACCCGTACCGCCTCCGCCGAGCCACCATGTGCCGCCCGCGACCTCCAGAGCAGGCCGCGCCGTCGCCCCAACCCGCCATCACGCCTCCACGGCAGCCCCCCTCTCCAACCTTCAGCGGCGAGGGCTCCCACCGCCACCGCGAGAGGGACCTGCGGCAGCTGCGATGGAGGAAGTCCCGCGGGGGGAGCCCGCCGGCGGCGGCTAGGGTTGCCCCGATTCGCCCCGTAAGGGAGCGGCGCGGGGTCAGGGGGTATCGGGGGGGACCAGAGGGACGATGGCTATATCTTCTTCCATCTCAGTTAATTACATATGCGATAGACTTACTTGATTTGGACACGGTAGTCTAGGTGTCAGGATACCGAGTCTTTGTGGTCGGCGTGAAACAAATCTTAAATCATAGGAGTTTATATCTGTGTTTACTCATGCATAAAAACCAGTGGCGGAGCCAGCTCCCGGCGACCCCGGGCAGCTGCCCGGGCTCAGCTGGAGCATCTCTTTAAGTGTTGGGATTTGCACATGAATTAGCAGCCATACTTAGCTAGGAAAATTCCGGCCAGCGGCGTCGCTGGTAGACCTTGCCCGGGCTCCGGCAGTGAGCTAGCTCCGCCACTGATAAAAACTCAAACACATGATCTGTTTATAGGGCGAATAACTTAAGTAGTTTGGCATGGATAAATTTTGTGTTACGAACAGATAACTTTTGGGTCAAAAAAAGTTCTTGAAACATATCAATATGGGATCTAGTTTCGAAGATCTCATCACGACTAGCCTAACGGTGAAAACAGATCTTAAATCAGATATACTGATTGACATATAAGTCATTTTAAATTTTTAGATTTTCGGATTTAAATCAGACATCGTCTATTTTAGCCTCTTATTAGACCCTATGCCATCTCCATGCAACAGACACATATCTTCACGTATATATGCTCTCCATGCTCGTCGTGACGATGGCTTCGTCCAAACACTCCATATTTTATCATTTGTATAATGGTTGTCAGGTAGCAGCGTCCATAATTTTTTGTCAAAATCAAACTTATTAAGTTTTTTTACCAACTATATATAAAAAATATGAACATTTATAATCTCAAATCAATATTGTTAGAACCATAAAAAATATATGTTTATAATGTATACGTTTGGTATTGTAATATTCATAATCTTTCTATATGGTTGGTCAAATTTGGAAAGTTTAACTTTAATAAAAACTATATATAGCCTATTTTTCAAGCATACAGTCTCCCGAAGACATATCGGTTTTATAGAAAAAAGGGTCAACATCCTAAGTTACACTGCGTTTAGCACAGATGCCAGAGCTGCAGGAGCAGCCACACTGTCAAAGAAAGCTAGATTACAATGCGAACTACTTGCGGCATGTCCACCTATATGTCCACTAGCGCCACATCGTGGCCTTGGCCGCCACCTTGTTGGTGACAGAATTCATTGAGGGTGATTGTCCATCGAGGACTATGCCATTCCTATGGCGCGAGAGGCACCAATAAATCAGAGCGACTACAATCCATAAGTCACGGCCTGAACGCTGACCATCATGTTAGGATCCAACTCAGTCATGGAGCCGCGCGCTCCTGAGATCCAGACGTCCAATAATGCGCCTTGTTCCATTTGTGAAAGAAGTAGGAGCAAACCTCCCATACGAGGACGCATCCCACCGGTAGGTGATCGATGGTTTCCCCGTGTTGTTCATCGAAGGGGCATGCTGCAAGAATGCGGAAATATACGCCTATGGAGATAGTCAGCCGTCTAACATGTACTTTCTCCGTTTCAAAATATAAGATGTTTTAGGTTTATAAAGTAAATAAATCTAGACTTCTTTTAGTGTGTAGATTCGTCCCAAAGTTGAGTGAATCTATATACTAAAACAAGTCTAAATTCATTTTCTTCATAAATTTAAAATATCTTATACTTCCACCGTTCTAAAATAGATGTCTCAAATTTGTTAAAATTTGGATGAATTCAGATACTATTTAGTATATAGATTCATCCAAAATTTAAAAAATCAAAGACATCTATTCTAATCTTCTAGTGCATCCGCCGCAATCTACGTATCTGTTGGCCCAAGTGGTGTAGTCCCTGGCGCCGATAGAGGTGGCCGCAACTGGAGGCGGGTTATTGTCGGCTATGCTCATGGACTAGATCACGTTTTTGCGGTCGCTTCTTGGGTGATGTGTACATATGTTTCGGACCTTGTTGTAATTTATGTTTACTTTTTGGTTCTTTGAGTAAAAGTATACCCATCGCCTATTTAATACAGAATCTAGGTGACCTTTCCCATTTCAAAAACGTCTTATAAGTCTGATTTTCTCTTAGATGTGTGGAGCGTCCCGAGCAGAAAAGAAAGAAAATATCACGTAGGGCGAAATGTTGACAACACATAATCTCTCCTGCTCCCTCTGTCACGGTTTGGAGGATGTTTTAGAGAGATTGTTAGGACCTAGGTGGACGCTGATTGGGACCAGATTTGTATCAAAAACATGCAAATTTGCTGGGAGAAAATAGGCCTATTAATTATTCAGCGCCCTATTAAACGTAATTACTCAGTGAAAACGAGGAGCTTAGGCGCATGAATTGAAGGAGATGGTGGAGTTGCATGCAAGAATTAATTCTTTGGCTGCATGGAGTAGGAAGTGAGGAGGAAAAAATAAGACATTAATTCTGTAATTAAGTCTAACGCGCTTAAGAGGAGAGGAGTTTTGAAAACGCATAGTTTTGTAAGATGCCCTCTAAACCGTGACGGGGGAGTAATACTCTTCATAATAGAAGAAAGAAAAGATCACGTAGGGCGAAATGTTGCCCGCACATAGTCTCTCCTATGAAACACTTCCTCCCCCTCTCTCTCCTGTGAATAGTACACCGAAGGAGCCCGGTGATTCTGGGCCGATCCCGAGCCCCTCCGGTGGCGATGCCGTCCGGAGGTGGCAGAGGAGAGGCTCCGGCGTAGTTAGGGTTAGGTTGTAGGGTGTATGCGGCGGCCTCGTCGCTTGTTTCGGCGCTTCTGCCCGGAGTTGTCTCCAGCTCGCCGGCTAGATCTGCAGCGGGCCGAGGTGGATCTCTCTTCTTCCAGTGCTCCGGTGGTCGGAGTCTATTGAGGTGAGTGGATCCTCCGTTAGCGACTCTAAATAAGGCCTAGGACCTAGAATCGGATGTGGGAGTTGATGCTGCGGCCCTTTCTTGGTCGGTCGTGGTGGCGGGGGAGGAAGGTGTGTTGGTGACGGTTGACGCGGATGCTTCTTCTTCCCGGCCGGCCATGGAGACGAGGGGGATCTGCAGAGTTGTGTCGTCTTCTTTTTCCTTGTTTGGATGCTGGGGCGGTACTTGTCGCGGTGGTGTCTCCCCTCCTTCCTATTCAAGCCGCCATGGTGGTGGCTTTGTTGGTGGAAGGTTTGGGTGCCTGCGGCGGCGGTTCGGTCTGGGAGCTCCTCTCCGGCGTCTTCTGGCGGCAGTTGTTCTGTTAGCACGTCGGACTCAATGGCAGTAGGGCTGTCGCTCCTTTGCTGCTCAACACCATGCGTTGTTTCCGGTGAATCGCTGAATCTCGCCGGAGTTCGCCGTCGATCTGGAGGTGGAAGAGGATGCGTGACTTGATTGCTTTTTCAAGTTTTCTTCAGGGTCCTCAGTGCTTATTTCTAGGCCTCAATGTATTTTTTTTTAATTTTTATTGGGCCTTATTGTACTATGGTGTATCAAAGCAGCAATATATTTCGGGTAATTTTGCACCCGTTCCCGTTAAAAAAAACATAGCCTCTCCTATAGTCCTATTTTAAAGAATAAGGCGTATAGTACTACTCTTTGTATTACTCTCCATATAAGGATTAACCATAGTCAAACTCTATATATTTTTGACCGATTATACTCCCTCTGTCTCAAATTACTTAGCATTCTAGATTTGATCAAAGTCAAACATTTTAAAACTTCACCAAGCATATTCAACAAAATACTAGCATTTATAATATAAATTTTATATAATATAAAAGTATATTTTATGGTGAATCTAATTATATGTATTACATGTTTTATATTTTGATATTTTCTTATATACGTAGTCAAAGTTTATAAATTTTGTCTTTGACTAAACCTAAAACGCAGAGTAATTTGGGACAGAGGAAGTATAGTGGAAGTTACCAAGATCTCTAATATCAATTCAACATCATTAAAATTCTGATAGAATATACTTTTATATTATATACATTTGAAACTATAGATATTTATATTTTATTACATATACCTAATCAAACATAACAGAATTTGATTTGGACTAAATCTTACATGTGGAGTAATATGGAACACAAAGAAAATCTTAGCCGCAGAGTAATATGAAATGGAGGGAATATGTCGGGATAGGGCGAACCACAGTGTTGTCAGGACTAAGGCTGGTCCTAGTGCTAGTATCATAAGGTGTATCATGCATGCCAACTTGGTAAAAATCTGATGTGGCACCACAATTAATAAAGAGATAGGTGACTAAAGTATCATAGGTAGATACTGATAGCGCTTGACAAGGTGGAAGAGATTGAAGTAGATTTCCCAGTAACGGCACCAGAAAGCTTGATGGCGCCTGGTGTTTGATGTGGAAGCGCTTCGTTGGAAACCCCAAGAGCAAGGTGTGAAGCAGCAAGCAGCAAGTCTTCCCTTAGTAGAGACCGAGGTTATTGAACCAGAAGGAGGAAGGAAACGTCACACAGGTGTTGCAAACAATATGGAGACCTGCACAACACAAACTCAAGACTTTGCCCCAACGAATCAGTGAGGTTGTCAAGCTCGCTGGTTTGCTGTAACAAAGGATTAAATGTATGATGTGGAAGGTAATGGTTTGCAGCAAGTAAACAAGTAACAATGGAAGATGTATCAATGGTAAATATTGAACCGGGTCCATAGTTCACTAGAGGTGCTCTCCTTAGATAAACAAAATGTCATGAAGGGTAAACAAATTACAGCGGGGCAATTGACAGGAACTGAGCAAAGCATAACAATGCAATTACTAGCCAGAAAGATCCTATGAGTTTGATTGGGCAATACAACAATATACATAGACCATAATCCAACTGCATTTATGACTAGAAGTCCACCTTCAGGTTATCATCCGAACCCCCTCCAGTATTAAGTTGCAATCAACAGACAACTGTTTTAAGCAAAGTGTGTAAGGTAAACAGTCCACATGTTCCATGAACAAGAGACCGTTGTTTTCTCTCTAGTAGCAACAACACATCTACAACCGAAGAGATTTCTATCACTTCCCTTGGAAACTAGAGGCATGAACCCACTATCGGGCATAAATACTCCCTCTTGGAGTCACTAGCAACTACTTGGCCAAAATAACCACTAGCAACGGAGAGCATGCAAAATCACAAACAACACAGACATGATAGAATCATAAAGATAGAACTATTAATCAAACTAACATAATAATCTCAATATCCATTGGATCCCCGCAAATACAACATGCATGATTACAAATAGATTAGATCTTGATCATGAACGGAACTCACAAGATCTATACATGAAAGCACAAAGGAGGAGATACAACCATCTAGCTACTACATGGACCCATAATCCAAGGTGGAAATACTCACGAATCATACCAGAGAGAAGGCCTCCAGGATGATCTCCCCTCCGGCAGGGTGCCGGCAAGAGCTTCAGATCCCCCCGATCTAGGGACGATGGTGGCGACGGCTACAGATGGTTTCGTGGTTTTCTGATCGGGTTTCGAGAGTTTCTGCATCAGGGGCTTCTTATAGGCGAAGGGGGAGACCGAGGCGGCCGCCAGGGCGGGCAAACCCTACCCAAGCGTGGGGTAGGGCCTACCCGCGCAGAGGGTGGGTCTGTCCCCCTGGCCGGCCTCCTCGTCTCTCCTCCGGACTTCTTGTTCCCCACGGAAAGTTATTGACTTTAGCGTTTGCCCATCCAATTCCGAGAATATTTCTTTACTAACTTTTCTGAAACAAAAAAAACATAAAACATGCATCTGGCACTGTTGCAACTTGTTAATAGGTTAGTACCAGAAAACATGTAAAAAGCACCTCAAAGTGTAGACAAGTAAAGCAAAGTAGATACTAAACAAGCATGGAGCATCAAAAATTATAGATACGTTTCCAATGTATCAGCATCCCCAAGCTTAAATCCTGCTCGTCCTCGAGTAGGTAAGTGATAAAAAGAATAATTTTTGAGGTGACATGCACCCTCACAATAAAGATGCAACCATTTGCAAACATTGAAAGTTGGGATCAAAGAACTATAAACATGTGCATGAAAGATGAAGTTCTAACAATAGGACATAGTAACTATGCATGCAACATGGCAAGCTACAAACAAAGATCATGAATAATATGTATTGAAAAACGTTTGTTTGTTTCACATGCAGAAAACATAGCATAGTGGAAATCAGCTTGTCCCTCATAGAGTAGCAATATAATGCATAGGACACCTGCAAAGTTCACAAGGGTGACTAGAAACAGATAGCACATGAACAAGTAATAACACAATATGCATCAATTAGTAAGCTTTGGAACACTGCACATAGAATGACAACTATGCTCTCTTAATGGTGCCTAAAGGTAGAAGGTAGAGACTCAATAATGATGGAAGAAATGCCTTTTTGTAAAGGAAGCGGGGATTACAAGTTTCAAAAGGAGCTTCCAAAAATTATGGTACTAGTTAGCTTTCAGCCCTCATTGCCCCTATCATAAGCATCTTGAAGTGGTTAAGGTTAAAGTGGCAAAGCTGGAGTATACGCTTAATAAAGTATAAGTTGGCAATCCCAAGTCCCTTAACTATGAGGGCTACACCTCATGGATACTCAACTTAGGACCCAGGCAAGTTCTTGTCACTATAAGTATTTGCATATCATTGAGAACCGCCAATGGGGTACCTCTTGCACATGGTACAGGAGCTTTCCCATAACCAAAATGACAAGGCAAGCAGACAATGAGCATCTCAGTAATCTTTTTATTTACAATATGCATAGCTTTTTATTGAGGATGCTTCATAGATAGCTCACTATGATGATGCTGCAAATTTTCACCATGATTAGGCATGGCTTAGGCTAGCGGCCCAGGCGTTTCTCTAACACAGAATACAAACTCCATGGACTTACAAGTTCCCACTTCATTTCACACCGGTAAGATCCATAGACAAAAGAGCATGATATCAACGGAGTACAATAAGTACAAGTGCAATGTTGAAAACGTTCCCCGTGACAGCACAGTTCTGCTAATCCCAACTTATAAGTGCAATCATATACAACAAAGTTGCCTCAATAGTTCAAGTTTACTAGGGGCAAATAATACAATGTGCCATCAAGTTTGTGGGGGCTTTAATCACTAAGTTTTCACATAACAAAATAGTTTTTAATTAGAAGATAGTTCAAAACAAGAATATACTTGGAATGGTGTAACACACCATGCATAGGAGTTTATAGTGGACACTTTGGAATAACTTGGTTTCTTGGGAGTTGGAAGCATGAGTAGAACTTACTCATGCAAGTGGATGCTAGCAAAAGACTGAGAGCAACCAACTAAGAGAGCAATAATGGCCATAATTATGCAATGCAACAAAGCAAACTAATCAAAGCAAAGAGTGGTACTACAAGTCAAGGACTAAATGATCATAGACGCTAATGGTGACTTGTCATAGTCATAACATGGTGTGAGAATGTGCCAAGTCAACCCAAGCAAAACATCAAAGGAGAATACCACAATACTATGCTTTTGCATGCTAAAACAACGCATAATTTCTTCAAGACACACTAAGCAATCCTAATTGTTTGGAACAAGACATGCTACAGCAATAATCATTAAGTATAATGCTAAAACAACACCTAGCATGTCATGCTAAATTCTAAGTCACAGTCAATGCAAGCTCCTCTTGCACTTCAAGCAAGAACTTACTACTCCTTTCCAAACACCAAGCAAACTTATTTGCAAAACAACACAGCGAGAAAGGAGGTCCAAACTACTAAAGCAAACTAAACAAACTAAGCAAAGCAAATGAAAACTAATACGCTCCAAGAACAACACAACTGTGCATGAAAGAATAAAAGTGAAGTGTCTAGACAGACCTGAGCTTTTTATTGATGAAGAAGGGAATGCCTTGGGCACCCCCAAGCTTTGACGCTTGTACCTCTTGGATATTTCTTGGGGTGAAATCATGGTGGCATCCCCAAGCTTGAGCTTTTGTCCATTATTTATCTCATTGCATCATTCTCTCTCTACACCTGAATTTTTTCTTCATACAAAACATCACACAATCTTCATTAGCAACATTAGCTTATTTAAAAGATATTAGACCGCGAGCAAAGCTTTGGAACAACAAGGATTTTCACTAAAAACACAAGCTACTGAAGCAACTCCTTCATACAAACTCAATTTACCTGAAGAGAGCTCAAAAAGGAATCAATAAGAAGCAAATTCAAATAATGGCTGAAATCTGTCAAAACAGACCAGCAGGTAGAAATGAATTTATTCAAACATCATCTGTTGCTCAAATCAAAAAGTGTTGAACTAACTAAAGTTAGACAACATACTGGGAGATTTATTCGTAAATTTTGAGCTCAATCCGAGTTACATAGCCTCCTCAAGAATTTTTTTAGTGGAGGACAGAAATCTGTTTCGGGACAGCAACTCCCCAAATCTTACTTCCCTCTCATTAGAGGTCATTCTTGGCACAAAAAGCAAACACAAAGGATAAGGAAAGGCTATTATATAAGTAATAACTTCCAAAACTCAAGGAAACTCTTGGGTTATCTCCCAACAAGTACTTTTCTTTAACGCCTTTAAGTTAGGCACATAAAGTTTGAGAAGATGCTCTCATAAAAATTATGAATTGAAGTCAAAGAGAGCATCAAGAAGCAAATTGAAAACACATTTAAGTCTAACCCACTTCCTATGCATAGGAATCTTGTAAGAAAATAAATCAAATAAGCACATAGTAACAAGAATGGGAAAACAAAATAAGTGCAACTTCAAGATTTTCAAGATGAAGAGGGGAAACTTAATATTGTTGAGATACATAAGACCATGTTTACCTTTCTCATAATAACTTTCAGTAGCATCATGAATAAATTCAACAATATAACTATCACATAAAGCAGGCTTTTCATGATCTACAAACACATAATTTCTATCAAGCTCAAAAATAGTGGGATCAAAACCTTCATAGGTTCTATCCAAAGTAGATATTTTAAAAGGATCCACGAGAACATAACAGTCCTTATTTGCCAAGCATGGGGACAATCAAATAATATAAGAGGTAAAGAGTTACTCTCATTAGAAGGTAGGCATGGGTAGATCCATTCTTCCTCCTTTTGTTCATCACTCTCTTTCTCTTTTTCATCTAATGAGCTTCCAGTTTCAACAATTTTTTCTTCCATAGGCTCCTGCAAGGCATTAGTCTCTTCCATTTGTGGAAAGCATCTATTAAAATATTCAAGAATATAGCCATTTTCTTCCTTATAATTATCAAAGCAAAATTTAAGTATCTCATAAACCTCATGTTCATAAGGTGCATCATCAGTATTTTCAAGCAAGCTGGCAAGTTCAAATGCACCCTTAAAGGCAATAAACTCTTCAATTTGTTCCACATCATAAAAGTCATAATTTCCTTTAAAATAAGAAGATATGGTAACATTGTCATTATACTCACATTGAAAGGGTAGGTGTTTATACCTCCTGCAACAACAAGCTTTATCAAAGCAATAGGTAACACTATAAGTAGAGCACACCTCTATAGCAATAATATTCAACTTATCAATTTGTTCCCATAAGTGTTTCCCTTTTTGTGACAAACGGTGTTTCTTATAATAATACTTTTGTTCTTCCGTGAACCCACCTTGCCAATAAGAACTAGTTTCAAATAAACCATCCATTGATAGAAATCATGACCAAGCAAGGCAACAACAGACCAACAACTAGAGTAGGAACTAATTTTTTTGTGTTTTTTTTTATAAAGAAAGCAAACCAAGCTAGGCTAATTTTTTTTTGGGGGTTTTTTGGAAAGAGGCAAACAAAACCAAGCAAAAAAAACAAAGAAAACTAAAAACAAAGTAAAGAGAAAGGAAGTGAAGGACTCCCCTAGTGAAGACGTCCTTAACCTCCCCGGCAACGACGTCAGAAAACTTGTTGATAGCGCTTGACGAGGTGGAAGAGATTGAAGTAGATTTCCTAGTAACGGCACCAGAAAGCTTTATGGCGCCTGGTGTTTGATATAGAAGCGCTTCGTTGGAAACCCCAAGAGCAAGGTGTGAAGCAGCAAGCAGTAAGTCTTCCCTCAGTAGAGACCGAGGTTATCGAACAAGAAGAGGAAGGAAATATCACACAGATGTTGCAAACAACATGGAGACCTGCACAACACAAACTCAAGACTTTGCCCCAATAAATCAGTGAGGTTGTCGTGCTCACCGGTTTATTTAACAAAGGATTAAACGTATGGTGTGGAAGGTAATGGTTTGTAGCAAGTAAACAAGTAACAATGGAAGATGTATCAATGGTAGACATTAGACCGGGGTCCATAGTTCACTAGAGGTGCTCTCCTTAGATAAACAACATGGCATGAATGTAGGGTTTCGTAGCATGGAAAACAAAAATTTTCTATCGCGTACAAACAAACAAGCCAAGATCTATCTACTAGATTGTAGCAACGAGTCGATGGAATAACTTACCCTCGAAGATTCCAAAGTGTTTAACGAGAGCGGATTCTCGTGGGTGATGTAGTCGTACTCTTTCCGATCTCAAGATCGTGTAGACGATCCTTCCGGCGCTGCGTTCCGGCAGCGCTCCCGCAGTCGGTCACACGTTCGGTACTCGACGAAGACCTTCCTCTCCCTTGTTCCAGCAGGCAGCGGAGGTTGTAGCACTCTCCTCGCGATTCCGGCAGCACAACGGCGTGGTACCGGAAGTAGAGGGGAGATCCCGCAGGGCTTCGCCTTAAGCCGGAGCGAGTATGGTGGAGTATGAGAGAGTACTATTAGTGGTCTAGGGTTTATACACACCAATTAGAAGGCTCTAAACCGAAGGCTAGGGCAATTAGAAGCTCTAACCCAAAACGGCTCTAAACCGGAGATTAGAGGATAGGAACTTGTGTGTCTAGAGGAGGAGGCCCTGCCCCTCCTTTTATGGGTGGAGGGTGCGGCCAAGGGGAGGGGAGTCCCTCCCCAAGTCGGCCTTGGTTGGCGCGCCGGCTTGGGGAGGAAACTCCTCCCCCAAGTCGGTTCCCAACTCCTCTTGCTTGTTTCCCACAGTTTCTTGTTTTAGCCATTTGACTTTCAAACTGGACATTTGACTTTTCTGTTTTAGGATTCAATTTAATCTTTTATTTGGAACAGCAAGAACACTTAGTACATGATGCAATCATTCCAATATGTAATGACACATTCATGTACCCCTCCCCCCTCCCGGAGTGCCGGACATTCCGGAACCTTCTAGAACATTCCCGATGAAAACACCGGAATCATTCCCGAACTCCGAAACGGGACTTTCCTTATATGAATCTTATTCTCCGGACCATTCCGGATCACCTCATGATATCCCGGATCCCATCCGAGACTCCGAACAACATTCGGTCTCTTTCTCATAATACCATAACTACTCAAACAACGTCGAATCCTTAAGTGTGTCTCCCTACGGTTCGTGAATTATGCGGACATGATCGAGACACTTCTCCGAACAATAACCAATAGAGGAATCTGGAAATTCATATGGCTCCCACATACTTCTACGATTACTTTGCGATCGAATGAACCACTTACATACGATACCAATTTCCCTTTGTCTCACGATATGTTACTTATCCGAGGTTATGATCGTCGGTATCTCTGCATACCTAGTTCAACCTCGTTACTGATAAGTACTCTTTTCTCGTTCCCGTGATATGTGATCCCTTGTGAGCCAGTCACATGCTTGCAAGCTAATTGGATGACATTCCACCGAGAGGGCCCAGAGTATATCTATCCGTCATATGGATGGACAAATCCCACTCTTGATCCATGTGTCTCAACCAATACTTTCCGAACACTCAATGCCACCTTTATAACCACCCAGTTACGGTGTGGTGTTTGATGTCATCAAAGCATCCATCCGGTAAAGGTGATATGCATGATCTCATGGTCGAAGGAATTAGGTTACTATGTATCAGAAAGCATATAGCAATTGAACTATTGAAATGACTTGATCTTTATGCTACGCTTATCTATAGGAGTATGTCCACCATATCATTCTCCTAACGATATGATCTTGTTGTTGATAACATCTCTATGTTCATGATAGGGAAACCACAATCATCTATCAACCAACAAGCTAGTGAAGTATAGAGGCTATACTAGGGACTTCAAATTAAGTTTACAAATCACACAAGTATCAATGTTTCCTTGTTAATACTATTATAGCATGAATGTAAACATTTATCATAAACACAAAGATATAATAATAACTACATTTATTATTGCCTCTAGGGCATATCTCCAACAATGAAGGGTAAACAAATTACAGCGGGGCAATTGACAGGAACTGAGCAAGGCATACAATACAATTACTAGCCAGAAAGATCCTATGAGTTTGATTTGGCAATACAACAATATATATAGACCGTAATCCAACTGCATTTATGACTATAAGTCCACCTCCAGGTTATCATCTGAACCCCCTCCAGTATTAAGTTGCAAGCAACAGACAACTGTTTTAAGCAAAGTGTGTAAGGTAAACAGTCCACATGTTCCATGAACAAGAGACCGTTGTTTTCTCCCTAGTAGCAACATCACATCTACAACCGAAGAGATTTCTGTCACTTCCCTTGGAAACTAGAGGCATGAATCCACTATCGAGCATAAATACTCCCTCTTGGAGTCACTAGCAACTACTTGGCCAAGATAACCACTAGCAACGGAGAGCATGCAAGATCACAAACAACACAGACATGATAAAATCATAAAGATAGAACCATTAATCAAACTAATATAATAATCTCAATATCTATCGGATCCTCGCAAACACAACATGCATAATTACAAATAGATTAGATCTTGATCATGAACAGAGCTTATAAGATCTATACATGAAAACACAAAGGAGGAGATATAACCATCTAGCTACTACATGGACCCATAGTACAAGGTGGAACTACTCACGAATCATACCGGAGAGAAGGCCTCCGGGATGATCTCCCTCCTAGCAGGGTGCCGGGAAGAGATTCAGACCCCCCCGATATAGGGACGATGGTGGCGGCGGCTACAGACGGTTTCATGGATTTGTGATCGGGTTCCGAGAGTTTCTGCATCGGGGGCTTCTTATAGGCAAAGGGGGAGACCGAGGCGGCCGCCAGGGCGGGCAAACCCTACCCGGGCGCGGGGTAGGGCCCACCCACGCCTAGGGTGGGTCTGGCCCTCTTGGTCGGCCTCCTCGTCTCTCCTCCGGACTTCTTGTTCTCCACGGAAAGTTATTGACTTTGACATTTGCCCCCTCCAATTTCGATAATATTTCTTTACTAACTTTTCTAAAACCAAACACAGCAGAAAACAGGCATCTGACACTATTGCAACTTGTTAATAAGTTAATACCAGAAGACATGTAAAAATCACCTCAAAGTGTAGACAAGTAAAGCAAAGTAGATACTAAACAAGCATGGAGCATCAAAAATTATAGATACGTTTCCAAGGTATCAGATACCGTATCATAGCACGTAAAACTAGAAATCATAATGGCAAGTAAATATTTTACACACATTTTACATAGAAATTGTACAAATCAATAAATATATCATTACTACATGATACATATACTAGAGACATAGTATCATACACTAGTATCATATGCATGATACTAGTATTATGATACTCCCACTATGAACAGCCTAAAGAGTAGCTCCACACGCATTCCCACGAAGGCCTCTCCAGCCTGTTTTTTATCCAGACAGTGAAAATTCGCCCACTAACATTTCGAGTACCCGATTTTTCGCCAGATTTGCCCCAACTTTCAATCGGTCCTGAAATGGCGGGAAAAAATTGTGCCGGTGGCCTTGTCCTGTTAGCGAGAGAACGATGATTCATTCACATCGCTTCGCCTAGGCTCCCGTGCCGGAGACGGTCAATGGCCGCATGTCCAATCGCCCACGCGGCAGCGTAATGGCACGCCACCGCATGGTTGTCTTCCCGCCTTTTTTCCTTTTCCCGCCCTCGCCGTGCTTTTTCCGAAATGGCTATAAAAGGTGGCCAGCCTCGCCGTTTACGGAGCACCCATCTTCACACCTCTATTTCCTACCCAATCCACCAAGTTCTAGACGAAGAGAAGCTGGACAAAAGCAATGGCCGAGAGGTACCCTAGTGACCCCGCGATGGAGAACGGCTTCGTTCGCCGGTCGCTCTAGCAATGGGAAGGGCGGCTTCTCCATGAGGCCGGCTACCCGGCGCCACCAAATTTTCGGTGCCCGCCGACCTGGAAGCTCGGCACGGGCGGCGTACCCATGCCATTGGTGCCAGAAGAGCCCGAAAGGATCGGCGAGATCCAGATCACGATCACTGGCATGGACCCCAAGGAGGCGGAGCACCTCGAGAACGAGGCATACCGGGACAAGTACTTCCGCGAGTGTCGGGAGCGCTGGCTGGCCTACCATGAGTGTGGAGGCCCGGCGCCAGTGTGAAACAACGCCGAAGGCCGGCGTCGCTGGTGGAGTGCCCAGTCGCACCCTCGCCGCCGTCCTCGAGCATATCCCGATCAGCAATAGCCCGTGGCTGGGGTATCCGGCGCGCTCGCCTCCGTCCATGTTGAGGCGCTAGGGCACGGCCTCCTGGATGCCGAGGAGGATGGTCGGCGTTTTGTCATCCTAGCCGATCATCACGCCTATCAGGGCATCAATGTCATCCTCCTCGACGACTCCGACGAAGACGAGGGCGGGACGGGGCCCTCGTCGCAGCGGAGGCGCATCTGCGACGCTGGGCAAGGCTGCAGCTCCCAGCCGCCGAGCGACGACGGCGGCGACTACACCGGCATCCTACGGCCGCCTCAGCATGAACTAGGCTTTCATGGTGTCTATTTATGTTTTTTTAGCTTAATATAATGCAATCGTCTATAATATAGTGCAATCGGCTAATTTAGTATGAAATTTGCCTAGGCAAAGTTTGATTGAATTTTAAAAAGATTACAAACAAACCTAAAAACGCGAGTGGAGATTCGGCCATTTTCAAACAGAAAGTTTATCCATCAGGCGAAACATAGCTCCGGATTTCCGTCCGCAAACGCGCAACGAAGGAGTGGAGGTGCTCTAAAATTCGAACTCCGATCCGGACCTTCACCGCGGTGCTCGTGGCGATGGCTGTCGGCGGAGCATCGTGCGCAGGGGCGGTGCGATCCGCGATGATGAGAGCCAAGATCCCAGTCCACTCCGACCTGACAAATGGGATATGATACGACAGGATCCGGAGGGAATATTATTCAGATGGACCGTCCCAAGCTGTTGACGGGTACACGGGGAGCAGGGGCACTTACTGTGCAATCATTCATCGACTCACCACGATACCATGGTACCACCACCACCACCGGCCGATCGGGACCATCCGATCCGTTCCACTCGCCGACGCGACGGCGACCGCTAGCTAGCTACGCCTACGGCCTGCCTTTTAATGCGTGGCATGGGGGGCCACATGACGAGCACGTGATCCCACGGCGCCAGCGGCGGCGTGGGCGTGGCGCGTGAGAGTGATGCCTGCGTGCGCGGATCGGCACTGGTGTCGCCCGCCAGTAGACCGATCGACAGAGTCGGCACAGCACGCGGGCACGCGGCGCATCTATTCATCTGTGGATTTGATCGACACATGCGCCAGGACGGCGACGCGGCCGACAGGCTAGTCCGGCCGAGGAACGGGCATGGTATCCTGTAGAGCTGCTAGCCGTCGGAGTTATGTCCATCGCCAATCTCACTCACTCTATTAGTAGGCGTCCGATATTATCGTTGTGCCGAAGAAAGAGAAAATTTCACATCTCTCCACGGTTGAAACCAAGGGATCGTTCGTTAGTCTGCATCTATTTTCCGTATGGGTCGGGCAGTACTGTGGTAGGTAGACACCGCCACGCTCGTCAGACCTCCGAGACACCTATTGCATCTTGTTTGATAGTCTGTATTGTACGGAGACAGCAATAAATGCGTGTTATTTGGTTGCCTGCACCGGATTGCCTATCACGCTAATATTTATACTAAACTGTTATTAGTAGCTCTTGTTATTCGCGTTTGTGTCCGACGACAGAGGACGGAGGACAGCTGTTTGTGGCTGCGCGGATGCCCGAGGGTGGCAATGCAATTGTTGTGACTGCGCCGGCGACGGAGGTCGGCGGGACACCTACTGTGGCTACGCCGACGACGTAGGCCGACGAGACACCTGCTATGGTTGCGTTGGCGCCGTAGAATGCAAACACGGCGAGACACAGTACTGTCGCTCGATGGCGTGATGGACTTAGAACTGCTCGATCTTGCTCCGTGTCGGTACCCTTGCCCGCGGCGTCCAAAGAACTCGAACTTGAACACGACGGACTAGACCGCCTGGAACACGTACACGGCGAAGGGGAACTCAGCGCGGTCACAGGCGCGATCGACATCGACAAAGTGGAGCTCTACACGGTCAAGGGAAGTTCTACGCGGTCACAGCCGAGGTCGACGGCGACGTCCTTGGCCGCCCTCTTCATGTACGCCTCACGTGTACATCTTCTTCCTCGACCTCATATTATTCTTCAACCTCACATACAAGTTAAAAAGCTGCATATGAATTCCTCTACCTTTAGAAAAATAAAAAACTGACAACATCAGAGTTATGGGGAAAAGCAAGATCAAGCTGCTCCTTAAAGGAGAGTTAGAAAGATTGGTTGTGTGCAACCAAACTCAAGAAAAACGTCCAAAAAAAACTCCAACTTTAACCACAAATAGGAGAAGATACAAATCACGATCCTCGAAGTCGATGGTCAGAATAGAACCTCATCATCGATGCGTATTTTTTTATATACAACTCAACTTGATTTGAAGCTTGTATGTGCTAATCACAAGTGGTTTAGAAAGTGGAGGAGGAGACAGAGTTGCACGAACTGATGCACTCATGCGCTCTCGCTGTGGCCTGTCTCCAGAGAAACGGCCGATTCGAGAGTTCCGTGTCTTTGGGAAGCTTTAAAAAAACATGCTGACGCAGCCCAAATGTCCATGCAGGCAACCAAACAGCCTAATTTTTTATCCGCCGGGCCTGTCTGAGTTTCATGCAGTCTACCAAACACGTTCCAAGAGTATCTTTTCGTTACCCCTAGCCTAAAAAGCATGCCACGGGTTCATATAAATCTGAATGTATCTAGACACCATTAGTACATAGATTCATGCAAATTTAGATAAATTTGAGATATAATTTTCAGGACAAAGGAAGTATTATTAACGTATTGACAAGAAAACAATGGTTGAATTTTGATATAACATCGTCTATCACAGTGCTAGGTATGCTTGAATCTCCATTCAGAGAATATCTATACCATGCTTCTTTGGCTGGATCTTCTCGGAAAGTGTTTTTGGCACATGAACACCAGTGCTCCCTTCACTTTTAGATTTTTAAAAACTTCAAAACCTCACAAATATAAATATATATATATATATGTGTGTGTGTGTGTGTGTGTGTGTGTGTGTGTGTGTGTGTGTGTGTGTGAAATAGCCTGCTAAACACGGGCATAGCTGCGCATAGCCTATCCACCGTTGATTCTATCCTCTTTTGATATAGGGAGCACATGTATCCAGACCCAGGATTTGTCTAAGAACTAACGCCGTTAGTGTTTATTTGGCATGCATGCATGAAGATCTAGCAAAACAAACCTTATCTAATTTCGTTTGCATGAGGCAAACCCTAACGAGCAACATGCGATAAACACTAAACCAAATATACTACACGGTAAACCGTAATATACTATATGCATGAAGCCCTAACAAAACAAAGCTTATCTAATTTCGTTTGGTTAGGCAAACCCTAATATACAACATGAGGTAAACCCTAACCCTAATATACTACATGCATGAAGCCCTAGCAAAACAAAGCTTGTCTAATTTCGTTTGCATGAGGCAAACTCTAACGAGCAACATGCAAAACAAAGCTTATCTAATTTTGTTTAGGTGAGGCAAACCCTAACGGACAACATGCTGAGAAACCCTAACTTATTTAATCCTTGTTCTCAATCCCTTCTCATTTTAGATGCTAAATTTTTTGTAGCCAAAACTGTGTGTTAATTTGGAACCCATGTTAAACCCTAGATTCTTGCATGCATGCACAAACTAACACCGTTAGCTCATCCATGTTTCACCACACTTCCATCTAGAGGTTGCATGCATTTGATCCCTAAATCCAACGGTGCTCTGCCTATGCGCAGCTACGCCCGTGAGTAGCAAATCCGTGTCGATATATATATATATATATAGAAGGAGTTTACGGCAAGAAAATCTGTTAAAAATCCATTACATTTTAAAACATATAAAAGACTATATCCTTTTATCAGAAATTTGCTTTTTTATTTTCCAAAATATAAAGTATTTTCTAACGGAACTTGTTCGTACACTCCTCCTATATATATCCATCTATATATATTCAACACTAAATTTTCGAGTTTTGTGAGGTTTCAAAATTTTCAAAAATTTGAAAGTGAAGGGAGCACTGGTGTTAAATGCATCCGAAAAAGTAGATAAATATAAAGCAAGAATTGTAGCTAAAGGATACACACAAAAGGAAGGAATTGACTTTGTGAAAACCTTCTCCATGTAGCTAAATTTACATCTATACAAATCATAAATGCGTTGATTGTGTATTATGATTTGGAACTACATCAGATGGACGTAAAAACTGCATTTTAAATGGTTCTTTATAAGAAGAAATATACATGAATTAACCTGATGGATTCGTAGAAAAGGGAAATGAAGGAAAAGTTTATAAACTAAATAGATCAATCTATGGGCTAAAACATATTGACAAGAAAACAATGGTTGAATTTTGGTATAACATCGTCTATCACAGCGCTAGGTATGCTTGAATCTCCATTCAGAGAATATCTATACCATGCTTCTTTGGCTGGATCTTCTCGGAAAGTGTTTTTGGCACATGAACACCAGTGCTCCCTTCACTTTTAGATTTTTAAAAACTTCAAAACCTCAAAAATATAAATATATATATATATATATATGTGTGTGTGTGTGTGTGTGTGTGTGTGTGAAATAGCCTGCTAAACACGGGCATAGCTGCCCATAGCCTATCCACCGTTGATTCTATCCTCTTTTGATATAGGGAGCACATGTATCCAGACCTAGGATTTGTCTAAGAACTAACGCCGTTAGTGTTTATTTGGCATGCATGCATGAAGATCTAGCAAAACAAACCTTATCTAATTTCGTTTGCATGAGGCAAACCCTAACGAGCAACATGTGGTAAACACTAAATCAAATATACTACACGGTAAACCGTAATATACTATATGCATGAAGCCCTAACAAAACAAAGCTTATCTAATTTCGTTTGGTTAGGCAAACCCTAATATACAACATGAGGTAAACCCTAACCCTAATATACTACATGCATGAAGCCCTAGCAAAACAAAGCTTGTCTAATTTCGTTTGCATGAGGCAAACCCTAACGAGCAACATGCAAAACAAAGCTTATCTAATTTTATTTAGGTGAGGCAAACCCTAACGGACAACATGCTAAGAAACCCTAACTTATTTAATCCTTGTTCTCAATCCCTTCTCATTTTAGATGCTAAATTTTTTGTAGCCAAAACTGTGTGTTAATTTGGAACCCATGTTAAACCCTAGATTCTTGCATGCATGCACAAACTAACACCGTTAGCTCATCCATGTTCCACCCCACTTCCATCTAGAGGTTGCATGCATTTGATCCCTAAATCCAACGGTGCTCTGCCTATGCGCAGCTACGCCCGTGAGTAGCAAATCCGTGTCGATATATATATATATATATATATATATATATATATATATATATATATATATATATATATATAAGGAGTTTACGGCAAGAAAATCCGTTAAAAATCCATTACATTTTAAAACATATAAAATACTATATCCTTTTATCAGAAATTTGCTTTTTTATTTTCCAAAATATAAAGTATTTTCTAACGGAACTTGTTCGTACACTCCTCCTATATATATCCATCTATATATATTCAACACTAAATTTTCGAGTTTTGTGAGGTTTCAAAATTTTCAAAAATTTGAAAGTGAAGGGAGCACTGGTGTTAAATGCATCCGAAAAAGTAGATAAATATAAAGCAAGAATTGTAGCTAAAGGATACACACAAAAGGAAGGAATTGACTTTGTGAAAACCTTCTCCATGTAGCTAAATTTACATCTATACAAATCATAAATGCGTTGACTGTGTATTATGATTTGGAACTACATCAGATGGACGTAAAAACTGCATTTTAAAGGGTTCTTTATAAGAAGAAATATACATGAATCAACCTGATGGATTCGTAGAAATTGAAATGAAGGGAAAGTTTATAAACTAAATAGATCAATCTATGGGCTAAAACAAGCATCATGAAAGTGGTATATTCTTTTCGACAATGCGATCGTCTTATGGTTTTTCCATGAAGGAAGGATATCATTGCATTTATTTCAAAATAATAGGAGACATATTTGTTTTATTATCTCTCTATGTTGACGATATTCTCATTGCTTCTAATGATAAATCAACGCTCTTGGAAATCAAAAATTGGTTGTCTTCTAATTTTGACATGAAAGATGTGGGAAGCTTCCTGTGTTTTGGGAGTGGAAATACACATAGATAGGAGTAGAACTTTGGGATTGTCACAAAAGGCATATCTTAGTACTATACTTAAAAGGTTCTCTATGGAAAAATGCAAGCCATCTCATGTACCTATAATGAAGGGAATTAAACTTAGTGAGGAAATGAGTGCTGAGAAAAAAGAAATGATGAGCAATATTCCATATTCATCTGTATTGGGTTCTTTAATGTATGTCATGCTATTTACTAGACCTGATCTATGTCATGTCATCAGTTTATTGAGTAGATACTAGTCTAATCCGTTGGAATTACATTGGAAGCATATCTTAAATACTTTGCGCTATGTGAAAGGAACTATGGACTATCACTTATGCTTTAATGGCCACAATCTCCATCTGCAGGTTTTATTGATGCTGATTGGCAAGGAGATCCGGACGAACGAAGATCTACTTCTGGTTATATGTTCAAGCTAGCGGGAGGTGCAATATCATGGAGGAGCAAAATTTAAGATTCTGTAGCAGTTTCATCAATGGAGGCTGAGTGCATTGCGGCATCCCAAGCTGTCAAGGAAGACATCAAGATGAAGGAGTTTCTCTCATCTCTCAAAATGGTGACAAGTGCATCACATCATGTTACAATATTCTGTAATAACCATACATCGGTCAAGGTTTCGAAAGATCCCAAGTTTCATAATAAAAGCAAACATATTAAAGGAAGGTACTCCCTCCGCTCCAGTATAAAGGGCCTTTAGCAAATCGCGACAGGACCAAGGCGTACATCGATTGGCTTCAGAGGAAGGAAGGAGGGGCCAACCAGCGGACTAGAGGAAGGAAGGAAGGACTGCATGCGTCTTCAGTTTCTGTGGCAGTTACGAAGGAGGAAGCGCATGCATGAGATAAGGAAAGGACTGGAGCGTTTTTAGGAGGGTAATTAAACAGCAATTAATTCTTTCAGGCCTTGTTTCCTCTATAATTTGGAACACCCAAAAAAAATGCTAGAGGCCCTTTATACCGGAGCGGAGGGAGTATCATTTGTATTCGTGATGTTATTAACAGGTTAAAAACAATTCGTTGGAGTATTTGCCTAGTGTGTACATGGTTCCCGATCCACTGACTAAGTTAGTAAATATCTTTTGAACATGGGTCTTCGTTTATGGATTTAAATGTTTTAGCCAAGTGGAAGATGTGGGAATTATAATGTATGACTTGCAACATTTATACTACATTATTTATTCCTAGGAATCTCAATATGGAATTATAATGTATGGCTTGCAACATTTATACTGCATAATTTATTCGGTTTTGCTATTTCTCAGGCGTCTGAGAAATAGTTATTTCTCAGTCATCTTGTTCATCGTTGGATTTTGATTCCAATATTTAATTGAGCCATCTGATTACAGTTTTTTGTTTGTAAACGAAACATGTTTTCATTCGATTGAGCCAGCCACGTCAGTCGCCTGAGAAATAGTCGCATGAGACGTAGGCGTTCCCTAATTTATTCCCTGGCATCCCATTCCATATTGAGATTATAGAGAATAAATAATGTACTCCTTCCAGTCAAAATTAGTTACTCAGATTTGTCTAAATTCAGATAATTCAGATGTATCAGATGTATCCGGACATGTAGTACTAGATACGTCCAAATTTAAACAAATATGAGTCAACTAATTTGAATCAAAAGTAGTAGTATATATGTTGCAAGCCATACGTTATAATTCCTACAAGGTATACCACAGTAGAGTATTCCGTATATACAGAATCCACATAGCAATCTAAGAAACACGCTAAATATTTTGTTTATTAACACGACAAGAAACCACACTTTGAGTTTTTGGTATTTCATCAACACATAAAAAGAACCATATCTTATGTATCCGCTCGGACAGTATCACCCATTAACAAACGCCTGTGGTTGTTTGGACGGAAGATAGCAGAGAGGCCGAGAACAAGCACCTGATACTTGCCCCGTCCAGCTTCTTCAGGCCAACACAATCTGGACTCCCATCTTTGCGCTCATGGCATGTCACTTACAAATATTATAGACAAACTGTGTCAAATAGTAGTGCGGTACATTGCGATCGCGACATCTCGACTTATCACCCGTTCATCAGCTTGTCGAGCACCACATTGAGATCGACGTTCTGGCCATTCTCGGTCAGCCTCCTCACGGTTGCTCTCACCTGCTCTCTTGAGAACCCCATGGTGGCTACCTTCTCCACCACATCATCGAGAGCCACCCTGTTGCCCGACGAACCAGCTGGGGTAGAGCTGACTGGCTCTGCTTGTGGTAGTATCCGAGCTGTGGGGAGCCTGCTGCCGTAGTTGCCGCCGCTACCCCCAGAGGTTGGTCCCGAGGGACCAAAAGGCGTGGGCTTTATTCCAGCATTGCCACGGTATGAAGGAGATCCGGTGTAACCATATGATTCAGAAAAGCTACCTCCTCCCTGTGGCCCATACCCAGTGGTGCCATAGGATTGCGGCGGCCCAGAGTTGGGCCTGGCCGCAGGAGGTTCATACATGCTAGTATTCTGTGCATAGAAAGGAGGGGCTGATTCAGTAGGCGGTGGCATATAAGCTGAAGGAGGATGACCATTTGATGGATAGTTATGAGAAGGTGCATATTCTATCTGCTGGGGTGCAGGAGGTGCACTTGACGGGTTAACATTTGCAGACTGAGGTGGTTGTGAATACTGAGGAAACTGTGACTGGGGTTGATACTGCTGTGGTAGAGCTGGAGGCGCTTGCGGCTGTGCGGCAGGAGGGGCTTGATACTGCTGGTGTGGTGGTGGAGGTGCCTGTGGCTGTGGAGCCGGAGGAGCTTGATACTGCTGTTGAGGTGCTGGAGGCGCCTGCGGCTGTGGAACTGGAGGAGCTTGATACTGCTGTTGTGGTGCTGGAGGTGCCTGTGACTGTTGAACTGGAGGGGCTTGGTACTGCTGATGTATAGGTTCAGTTGGCTGAGCAGATGGTGTGTAGTATGGATCCTGTGTTAAAGCCGGTACTGAGGGAACTGGTGCAGATGGCATCTGTGAATGTGGTGCATGGCCTGGGAACTGTGCTGGAGGTTGGCTTTGATAAGTTGTGGGTGGAGGCGCCGTGTTTGGAGCAGGAAGGGCAGGAAATGCTTGTGGTTGGGAAGGGGTCAAGACTTGATGTTGTGACTGAGCTACTGATTGCTGCCGGGAGTCTGCCTGTCCAACGCCACTATTTTCTGATGACTGGGTCTCAGTTTTGGGTGCCTGGAGCTTTGCAAGATGGAGCTGTGTTTCCACAATTTCCTGCTTGTCGCGCATAATCTGCACACCTGCTTGGACCTGCATGTAGTAATTCAAAAATTATAGGGGACCATCCTCATAGCGCTACCAGCAGAGTATTCTTTCTAAGCACTTCACCGATGCATCATCTTTAATTTGACACAAGCATACATTTATGTAACTGTATAAGAGGTGGATTATTCGTAGCCTCATCCTTGTGAAGAATGAACCATATAGCATGAATGACGGGTTTAAAAGGGAATAAGTAAAGGACTATGCATGTAAGAGGGAACCACCAATATGCATCTTATGTATGCAGCACCGTCAAACCGAGTAAATATAGGTCTCCAAACAAACAAATAAATGTATAGTTCACTACTTCGCTATGGACCCAAACATTAGCGACTAATATAAAATCTCAAGAAGAATTATACTTTCAACTTAATTCAGGTATAGCATGCACATCTGTTGTAAAAAATGACCATTGGTGAGTTAGCACAGCACTATGACCTGCTGAATACCAACAATTACATAGCAAAAGTAAACTTTATTCTAATATAACATCAAACGTATTCCACTATGTCATCATATGCATTACTTAGCAAACATAAGGATTGTATGGTCTATAAACATTTCTTAGACAGAGAGGGAGCACGGGAGTAAATGAAGCATACCTCCCTAAGCATGTTCTCAAGTTGACGCAGTTTTCCATCAGTGCTGCCATTGTAGTTGCCAATTGTTAACGTGAACTCGTCAACAGAATTTTCAAGATGATGTGTTCTACCCTCCAGCTGTGAAAGCCTTGAGCTTACACTGTCTAGTGCATGCAACAGGTTATCAGAATACTTCTTCATGGTTCGATCAATATCTGCTATAGTAACCGATCCGAAATTACTCCTTTCCTCCTCATGATTAACATTGTTCGGCGTACGACTCTCCAATATACCAGCACTCTTCACATAAGAAACAAAAATGTAAGACCACTATTGATAAGATAAAGGATGGTTTTAATTATCAAATAAACTATGAACAATTAGCAAGTTCATTTCATGCAATCAACATGGAGTCCTAGAAATTAAATTAAATCAATAAAGGTTATATACTAATAACTAAGCAAGAGTTACAAATTCCAAAAACTAAGATTAAAAGAGTACAAATGAAGTTGTAAATTTGGGAAATGGGGCACATGTATCACTACGTTATTTGAGTAGTGAAAATTATCCAACCCAATAGAAATAATATATTTTGAAAAGCAACCTGCCAGCGCAAATTTATGTGTAGCCTCTGACAAATAAGATCTCTCCATAGAACACAAATGCACCGGCAGCTAACATCATGCAAAAAAAAATCTTAATGTACAAATCTACAGAAGTTGAGTCGCATGTAACGAATAAGCATCTATCTATGGGCTATGGCATGTAATACAGATTTACTGAGGTACGTTTCATTGAATTGCTACGAGACTTGTCGATGGGTTGAGAAAGGCAGATTCAATTATGCAAACCATCAGTATGTGCTTACTTAATAACCACCACACAATATGGTCAAATTTCTAGCCCATCCTATATGATATTTAGTACTAGCAGTAACTAGCAATATCATGTATGCCAATTAAAACCAACATCGATCGACGATTTAGTTCCACCTTCTGCACACCAGATCAACTTGTGGCACATGTTATCCAGCAATTCAACATCACAACACTGCCTAAAAAGCTAGTGGTTTTCTCATCCAAACTAGACGCCTTTGTGAACCACGAAATAATCAGGGAATTTGCGTTTTGCGAAAACGTAAATCGCAGCTATATCGAGAGATCCGGCGGGGGAGTAAGAACCACCGTGCAAAGAAGGTTACCTTGAGGTTGTACGGCGACGAGGCGGATGCGACCCTGGCGTTGGAATCGAGGGACCCCCACGCCGAGGCCGGGGCGGCGGCGGGGGCGGCCGCGGTGGTGCGGATGGGCTGGAAGTCGTAGCTGGGCAGCACGTCGGCGGCGGCGCCGTTGGAGCTGCGGTGGCGGCGGCCGCGCAGGCGGTCCTCGGCCTCCTCCTGGGGGTCGGGGCCCATCAGATCGACGAGCTCCGCGCCCCCGCTGCCGCCTCCTCCCGCGAGGGGGGAAGAGGCGGCGAGGCCGAGGATCTGCTTGTCCATGAACTGCGACGTGTTCATCGGGCGGGGTCACCTCGGCGCGGGCGGGAGGGTGGTGGTTGGGAGGGAGAGGGGCGCCTGGGCGGCGTGCGCGTGGAGCTGGGAGGGATGGGCCAGCTGAGCTCGGAGACGATGGCTAGGTGGGTGGAAGAATCGAGATGGGACGGCGAGAGAGACGACACCAGACGGCACGGCGAGTGCGGTGGTTAGTTCGTCGGCTTCCTCCTATTTCGTGGGCCTGAAATGCATTTCTGGGTTCTGCGCTATTTGGGCCGGGGAGTCCAGTGGTTGCGTGGTAGAGTGATACGGCCCAGGCTATTTGTTTTTGTTTGATGGGTGGGAGGAATTTGTTGGCACCCGAGACTGAGTGCACTGAAGCTCTCAAAAAGAGAGCACTCGAGCTCGTTTTTTGATAAAAATATGAAAATGTAGTTTGAAATTTCAAAAAATACAAAATTCATAAATACATACACATGTTCTGCATGCTTTTGTAGAACTTGGGTAAAAAAACATTATATCTTGAGGTGCAGGAAAAAAAGAATTGTAGAGGTATAAAAGAATATAAAAGGCTCTTATTTTATTTTAAAATTTGTCTTTTGTGTATCCCAAATACAATGTACTTTTAGATAATTTTGTGGCGTCCGTGCTATAAGTAATTGTACTTGTATGTTCCTTTTCAGTATTTTTGGATATCTAGAAATAACATTTCTCATTTTTTTCAAAAAAAAAGAGAGCATCGGTGCTCATGTGCAACTAATAATTTCGGGTTTGATTCGTCGTAGAATAGATTTCTTTGCGTAAAAGGCATAAAACCATATATTATCTAAAACTAACCCTTACAATAATATTCTTATAAAAATAAATAAAACATAGTCCTTAAAATGTTTAGCACCATCTTTCTTCTGTATCCCTCTACGACGCGCCGTGAGCAAAGCTCGATGGCATCAACCCACCTCAGACATCCTCATAGATTGACTAGGAGTGCCAAAGGCACACTAAAGCATATTCCACACAAATCTAGCAATTGTGAATAAGTGAAGAACAAATGATCAATGCTTTCATCAGAGGCACAAAACATACAATGTTCATCACTAGTCCATTCGTTGTTCTTCAAATTGTCTCTAGTCAAAGTTTTGCCCCACATTAGAAATGCGGTGACCCAGCATACCACTGCATGATGTAGTACACTATAGTCATTGACATAACACCAATGAAACATCGTTCACTAGTATTATCTCCCTCATATTGGTACAACAGAAACACAACAAGTCCAAGACATGACTATAGGTTACAACTCAACTTTTTACACAAGATCCAGAGAACACTCTAGGTTAAAGAGAGAGAAGGAAACTTCTTACAAAGAAGAATCAGAAATAAACAACTCAAAAACTATCATACTATTAAGACTAGTATTTTAACTAATGGTCTGGCATTGCTGCTATTGCAATACGCTACAGAAATAGGTTCTCTGGCTAAAGATTATATTCCTATCTAATTAGTAACTTCGTCTTCACTTGAGTTGATGTATATGTTGACTTTCTTGACTTCATTGAAGAGATTTAGCTTTTGATGATGATTCCTGGAGCATAACTTGATGTAGACGTCGTCTTAATAGCTTCAGAATCTAGCAAGGGTTAAAAAGATACGTTGAGTATGAGCGTACTCAGCAAGTTCACTTGAAAGGAGTGTTTGATGCACTATATCTACAGCCAGAGACCATAGGTCGTAGGCAATGTAGGTTTTCGTAAACATTTCTTTAAAAGTTGCTTTTATTCTGAAAAGCTATGTTCGTCAGCCTTCACGGGTTTACCAGAACTTTCATGGAGTTCCTTTCCCGCAGCGTTCGCATCTCCTTCCCGGAACAGGGAGTAACAAGTTACAGTTCTTACACTCTGTAGAGGTGCGTTACTTTACCCATAAGAGATCTTAGCTTTATTGCACATCCGGGCGTGCATTCCCGTTCACACTTCCTTGGTATGAGGCCCAGACTAAGATCCAAGCCAATCAATGTCCTTCTCCGCGACCCCGCATACACCGCAATTGTTGTATGCCCAAATTCAAGGTAGACCTTTCTCCATATTAAACGGCTATACCTTAGTTGGATACACACAACAACCATTAACACTACTAATCTGTCTTTTGTAAGCCCAGATCCACGGTAGACCTTTCCCCGTATAAATTGGCTATACCCACGATCTGCAACTCACAAGTGCCCTGAACAGTGTCCAATGCATGCGAAAGGGAGCCGATCCAGCTGACTTCTCCGTCCCATTCCAAATCTCATGGTTAACACGTGATCTACGGCGCAAGAATCACTGGCGACATTGGTTGTTAAGTCCTAGATGATATACTCCTGAGTAGTGGTATTCCAACTACCAGGTTTAATAGATTAGTTGATCACCCTGGATCAGTAACCAATAGCTCACATTGTTATCAAAAATAGTGTTTTCCGACCTTTTTCAAATGCAGGTGATGACAACACTGGATTTGCAAAATACTTTACAAAAAATAATCAAAGGACATGAGAAAGTGTGAACTTGCCTTTTGTGATTGCAAGATTATGCACTCACGGTCTTCGAGACAATATAAGATCCAATATCTAAAATCAGCATCATTGGTCCGGTAAGGACTAATGTTTAAAGAAGCAATATGCAGTTATGCATAAGTAATGTTATGCATTTTGTAAAACTCCCAAAGTGAATCCCCAATACTTTGAGTGAAGTGAGTTTAGGTAATTCTTTTAAGAGTTGTTTTATCTTCAAATTTTACTTTATAAGTAATGACCTTTATAAAGGAGCTTAAGTGTTAACAATTCAAAATATATAAGTAAAGTATAAAATAACGTAATTTATGGTTATATGTAATTTGGTGACTATTGATCAACATCCTTGGGATTGAGTTGTTAAGAATTGAAGAACTTATTATAAGATTATTGTTTGAAGTGGCAAAAAGAATCATATTTGAAGAAAAGATTTCTTTTCCAAGGTTTAAATGATATTTATTATTAATAGAACGTGATCAATGTCTTTATGTGTTTGATTGATTAGTATGGACTTGACATGCTTTATGTCTTAATTTAAATAGACCAAAGTTAACTATAAAAACATAAGTAGTTTATTAGACATGATGTTTATAATCTTTTGAGACTAAAGTTAACTTTAAAAGGGTAAATAAACTTAAGGTGGAATTGGTTTTAATTATTCTCCAGTTTTGGATTTATGATAGGTATAACTAAGGTGTGGAATTATTCACTTTATATTTAAGTGAATGATTAGATTAAATTTGTTTTGCTATTATGAAAATAATATGTATTTATTTAATGGAAGCATAATTAGATGATCTTAGTAATTTTTTAGAATTTGAAGTTATGTTAATAGTGGTTAAGATATAATGATTATTCACCCTATTATATATATGAGTGATACCCAATGTTTATTTAAAAGAGTTTTTAATAAGATTTTTAAAAGAATATTTTAAAGTTAAAAGTTATACTTAAGTTTGATTATGAATTCAAGTTATGGGTTTGGAATTAGTACTTAAACACTAATTGCTCAAGGTTTTATAAAAAATGTGATTATTTCTTACTTAAGAATTGTTTTTAAAGAATTTATAAAATAAGTAATAGATAAGGATTTATTATTTTGAAATATTAAAAACTTTTCTAATAATAGTGTAATATATTTATTCAAGATCTTAAAAATGATTTTTATTTATTTTTAAGTATTATTTTTATGTTTATAAAATTCCATAAAAGATTAAATGTATTTAAATATTTACTTCAAATTTTATTTATAGAAGAGTTGAGTTAGTATTTTTATAAAATAGTGGATTTTTTATACACAAAAATGATTTTTATTTATTTTTAGGATTTTTCCTTATTTTATGAGATTTCACTTAGGATGTAGTGGTGTTAAGATTTATTAGCTTTATATTTATTTAAACAAATAAAGTTATATTTTTATTAGGTAGATCTTATTTTTATGATTATTTTGATCTATCATATGTATATTTTTTTCTAGGGTGCAAAATGTTTAGAGAGCATTTTTAGTAATTTGATTTACCCATTTATTTATTTATTTCCATTTTCCTTTCTATTTTCAGGTTTGGGTCCACAGGTCAGTCCAGCCCACTGGGTTGGGCTAGACTACCTGGTTCGGTCCACACGGTCGGTTGACCCTGACCTTATCCTCTCCCTTGTCGCTCGTCCTCTCCCTGGCGATGCAGAGGTTGTCGCCCCTCTCTGGTTCGATTCCAGCAAACGCCGGCCATTTCGGCCGCCGCTGTCGGCCATTAAAGCTCCATCACCACCTGGCCAATCGGGTTCTCCGATTTGATTTGGCCACGAGGCCTTATCGAGCTCTCCCTCTCTCATCTCCTAGCGCTATGGTTCGGTGTTGGGGTCGTCGTGTTCCAGTGGTCCTGTGGTGTTCTTCGTCGGCCTGGACCTCCCCTTCCTCAGCTCGACGCCAGCGGTAAGGTGCGCAGGCGCACCCCCGGCGTCTCCTTCTCCTAATGCCTGCGGGACGGCGTTGTCAGCGTAACCCTGGCATCAGGTGCTTCCTCTAATTTGATGATGGCGTTGAACAGGAGTTGTTCCATGGCTTCGTCAAGCCAACGCTCCAGGTGCTCGGCACCCTCGGTGAGCTCAAATTCTTTGTGAACAACCTTCATGCTGATGGCTTTGATCCACAATTGTGTTATGATGATCTACTTCTAGTGGTGGCAATATAACTGATTGTTCTATGGTCCTCATGTGTTGTGACATTGGTTATGCTAGCTCTGATTAGAGTTTTGAATCAATCTGTTAATAGAATATTGCTATAAGACATTGGCTACTCTGGAATAAATTCAGTATACTAAATTCTGTAACTGGCTATTTGGATAGTTCACTATTTTGTTGATTCAAAAGAACTGTCCTTGACTGAACCATTTGGTTCAGTATGGGTTGGTGGTTCTATGGTTAATGGTGGTAATTGTGCCTATGACTCCTGTTGATCCATGTTATCCATGTGTTGTGAGTTTGGTGTTCAATTAATTAGGATGCTTTACTATTTCTGATGCTTATCATCAAACTCTAATCATCAAAATTAGGGTTAACAAAAACTTTTCTAAATAAAAATATGAAAGCATGCATGTGTGTATGCATCCCATTTTGAATTCTTTTGAATTGCCTTGTTTATGTGTTTCTTTTCTTGTAAATGGATTCTTAGGTGAATTAAACACCATCTAAACAATTCCCAAACTTTTCCCAAAGACAAATAAATCAAAATAAGCCAAATTGAGTGAATGATCATTTTGACCAATTTAACTCCCATGCCTACTTTGGCTGTCCCAAATTTTCAGAACTTAACAGAAACTTGTTTGGATATTTACACCCCTTGATTGTACTCATAACAAAGTATCAAGGACCACCTTGTGATCATCTAGAAACTTTCAAATGCATATATTAAATGATAATTCAAAATTGAATCTTTATCATATGGGAAGATCCCACTTTTTCAAAAACCACTCAAACAAGCTCAACTTTCAAAACCCAAGCATCTGCAGACTCACCAGCACCAACCTAGCACACCCACCAAAAATATTTTCAAAATTCAAAACTTGAATTCTTGCGGCCATTTCATCAAACACCTTGCAGATTCAAATCAAATAAAATCTAAACACTATTGTGAGCAGTGATTGGAGCCTAACTTGTTCCCTCTCTAGCTCACAGCAACCTCAGTAGATCATCTAGCTAACTAAACCAAGCACTAGCCCCACTGTAAGCTTGGCAATGCCATCAATGGTGAACAGCCGAAGCTCACCATGTCACCCCAGTGTGGACAGCAAGCTAGGAGAAGAAACAAGCCTATCCAACATGTCTGAGAGCAAGCCAACACCCCACCGCCACTCCCTGTTCAGCGCTCGAACTTTGCCAACCCCTGGACCACACGCACAGACCGTGCCCAGCTCGCCAGCAACCATGCCGAGCATGCGCTAGAGCTCCACCCTTGACCGAAGCCCACAGACCGCGCACCGCCCTCGCCGCGTGCATACACGATCACCACCGTCCCAGGAGACCGCCAGACATCCCCGTTTGCTGCCCCATGCCTCACAGCCGCCGCTCGTCGTCGAAGACGCCGCCTCGGCTGCGCAGAGCATCGCACGTTCCAGACCATTTGCCACCGCCCCTACATGCGCATTAAAGCCGTAGAGCATCGCCATGCCTCTAGCTGCCCGTAGCCATGTCGCCACCGTCGCCTGCCCATGTCGTTCGGTCCCGCCGTCGCGACTATAAATAGAGGCCACCCCCAGCCGAATTGAGCACACCATCTCACTCCCCTCTCACTCAGAACCACCCCGCCTCAGTCCCGAAGCAAGGCGAGCAGCGCTTCTCTGGAATTTCACCGGAGCCCGCCGCTGCTGGAGAAGAAGGGAGCCAGCGATTGGAGCCACCCCAGGAGAAGCTGCCAGTACCAGGAGGTTCGCTGTTGTCGACTTCGTCGTTCGCCCGCCTCGCCGACCCTCGCCTGAGCCCCGGTGAGCCCCCAACGACCCTCACCCGCCGCGTTAGGTTTCAGTCTCGCCGGAGTTGCCCGACGTGGACGACGACCCTCAGCCGGAGTCGCCCCATACCGCTTCGCACCCCTCGTCTCACTGACGCCTGGGGACAGCGACTTAACCAGCCCGCGTAAGCGCTGTGCTTAGCAGGCCGGCCCAGTATCGCTTCCCGCGCCGCCCAGTCATTTGAAATTAACCTTTTCCATTTTATTTCAAACACACTTGTGCACCTAGATTCAAAAATCAACCCAGATCGATTCAGTGAACCAAATTGAATGCAACCAATTTTGTTAGAAAGGTCTGGAAATGCTGAATCCAAGCCCATTGGATTCAAGTCATTTGGATCTGTAAATCATCCTTGGTAAAAATAACAAGGCAGAAGCTTTTCTGCATTCAAACATTTTTCAAATTTAAACCATAATATCTTTTGAGTTGATTCCAACTCTCAAAAATCACATTCAACCATACCTTTCAGAATATATAAAAATATATAGGTTTACTTACAGAAATAATGTTCAAGTAATAAAAGATTGCCACATAGGCATTTCTAGTCACTTTATTTAATTAAAATAAAAGGTTAAACCTTATTAAATTGTGACACCACTTTAAATCATATTCCCATGGACTAAAATATGTGGTGATGACATGTGTCAACATGATCCCATGTTTGGTTTGGAGAATATTAAATCTTAACTAGTTTTTCAATGAGTAGAAATTACTTTTCTAAAAATAAAAGGAATTAAACCAAGCTTGGGTCTTGTAATGTTAGTGATGATGCTAGATCATCTATAGAACCCTTGTGTGTGATGATTGCAAGTAGTTAAGTATTTTTTGGTGATTGTGTACCTCGTATTTATTCATAGACGCTAGTACCGACCAAGGATACGAGGAGGAAGGAGGATACTACGAAGAAGAAGCCGAGGAGAACTTCAACCACTGCTCTGCACAAGGCAAGCTAACACTTGCAAGATACTTTACCCATGCAAGCTACTACTTGTTTGCTACCATGCCCACTATATGCCTTAAAGCATATATGATCATAACCACTTGATAAACCAATCCTAGTTTTACTTGCAAGCTTTATACTTTATTTCTTTATCAAAGCTATTACTTAGAGTTTACTTAAGTGAATTGTAGATTCTAGAAGGATAAATGAAGGTTGCATAAAGAGCATAAAATTTGGCCTAAGCTAGACAATCTTGATGTCATCCTAAGGCATAAGATTGAACTTAGTTAAACTCCACTAGTTTACCATCCCTCATTAGTACTTACCCCCACTTGTAGATGCTAGTGATAAGCATAAAACTTGATCAACTTTAGATGGGAATACTTGGTGGAAAAATGGTTATGAAAACCTTGGAATGATGGATCATTCTATTGAAATGTTTTGGACATGTGTTTCCGAACACCAGATGAGTTATGGTGATGAAAATGTTGAGGCATGAGCCTTAGCCCTTTATAAAACTGATGGTTGTCTCGATGCGATACCATTCCAATTTTATCGTACAACCACAATACCCGAGAATTGGGTAGGGCTTGACTGGAAACTTATATACCTTAGTATTAGTTCCCTCACGGACAAGGTCTGAGATGAGGCTACCTTGTGAAGATTTTCCACCTGTGCAGTACCCAAGATGACAGTTGGTCATGGTTGGGAGCCCAAACTCACAGGAGAGGTGCTTATACTAGGGCGTGTAATCGAAAGGTTAGGATTGATTATCCGCATACTGAGTATGGTGAATTCAGGATTTGTTCCTGAAGGATGTATCGAATGTTGTGGTGAAAGTGTACAATCTATGTAGAGTGTCAAACTATTCGAATAGCCGTGTCCGCGGTTATGGACAGTTGGAGTGGCCATACTGTTCCCCCGCCAGATGTTTCCAAAATTACCTGTGAAATGTTTTGAGACTTTGACTTGACCACAACAGGGTTGTGATATGAAATACAAGTTCCCACTTAGGTGTTATAAACTTCAACTAGCTCTCTTGCTTCTGAACTTGTTATGATGGTGAAATATAACAAGAACAGATACTATGCATGATTAGTGGTATAGCAACCTTTTGTTGTTGCAGATTATGTGTTGTGATTTGTGGTTCCTAGTGGATCTTGTTCCTGGATGCTTCTTGATCTTCTCCTCCTTACTTCTCACTTGGCTTGCTCCTTCTAATATTGCTGCCTTGCTCTTGATCAGCCTACACATGTGAATCTTGTGCTCCTGAACCTTGTCCTTCTGGATCCTATAGAACTGGCTTCTTGTGATTACTTATTCTCCTATGATACGCCTCATTTCCCTTCCTTCTACTACTTGATCTCCTCTTGGATGGCTTAAATAAGCAACCAAATGCTGATTGGGTGGTGGGTTTGGTGGTGGTGTGAAGAAATGAATGGGTGTTCTTTGAGAAGAACATGTTGTGTGGATAGAAATGCATGGATGTGGTTAGGAATTGGTTTGGACAGAAAATAGAGAAATGTAGGCTTTGCTTCTACGGCAGTAGGTTGCCTTATCAGTTCCCTGATGTCTCTATGTGTTGACAACACACACATTTTGTAACACCCTCAGAATCGGCCCTATGCAAGTTTTAGCGAAACCCGCCAAACCCGCATAGAAACGATTCAAAGGTGCCCACCAGGCACTTTCGTGTGGGTGGAAAACGAAGTAATAACATTACACAACAGTCCTCGATGGGACCCACAGAACAGATATATATAACAGCGACTCAATGAGTCAAGAATACAGATATACGGTACAAAGATCCAAATCACCTTGAAAAGATGGAGCGTCCGACTACGGACAAGATGCAAATGGGGCTAAGAGCCCTGAAGAATAACCAATGGCGTCCATAACCCTGCCCAGGCTAAGCCGGAAGGGTAACCCTGCTAACGACATCGCATCCCAAAACCTGCTTAAACAAAAGGGGTGTCGACAAAGGCAAAGGAAAAAGAGGAGCGTCAGTACTGAGGCCAGTACACGGCGAGGCTAGAATTTGGCGGTCCTCGCCTACATAGGTATGATGGACTGAGCGGCAGCGGCAGCATGCACTAAACAATCTATAGAGACTTGATGCAACTGGCGGTTATCAGAGAGGGATAAGAAAGACCTATTCAGAGTTAACCTGATACTACCATTAAACAAACCCATCCTGGTGTTTCCCCCTCGAGACCAAACGAGGAAGTCAACCGAGGAACTCACACAGTTGGCAGTTTTATTTATTCAGTGCTCGTTGTAGCTATTACTAGTCAGATGTAGATAATCATCCTGATAAAATACGCAGTGGGCCGTTTTAGTTAATCATTCCGTTGTAGTGGCATCACTTACTAGTCAGATACAATTAACATGAGATAACCCAAAACCCAGCAGTTGTTGGTACTTCTATTTAGCCATTCCGTTGTAGTTGCAATACTTACTAGTCAGATACAATGGTCGCAAGCGACAATCCAAACAAGCAATTGTGGGCAGTATTATTTAGCCATTCCATTATGGTGAAGCTGATTACTAGTCATTATAAAGTCAAATTTATAGCACTACTTTAGTTATAGTTGTCAATGATCGAGATATTGTGCTCCAAGTCGTCCATAACCGCGGACACGGCTTTCAGAAAGTTTTAACCCGGCCGGGGTGCACAAATAGCAACACACACTCGATCAGCCTCGGAAAACCAAATCAAAACCCAATGAGGCCTTCACGACAAAGCAATCACAGGATTCAGAAATATTTCAGGGGGCCACCCCTTGGAGTACACCCGCAACGAAGTTAGCTGACTTCGAGACGGACCCGAGGTTTGTGGGGCCGGCTGTAAGCGACTGGGAACCGAAAACTGGGCTTGTCGATACCGCGTAAACGGGTCACAATTCCTAAACAGTACAGTGTGCTCCTCGCACAATCGTAAATACAGAAGTAGCATGGCATAAGTACAGGATAGTAAATAAAACCTCAAACTAGTTTGTGGCCCTAAGAAATAAGACTGAATCAAGCTCTGGCTCAGGGGGGTCCCATAATCCTCCCGGATGTGGATAGCGCGATAAATCAAGGAACAGGTATCAAGTACTCGGGGTCCTACGGGACACAAGTGGGCGTTCAGAAACCAAATATTATCTATCACCCACCGATGCCTCTGCTTACTTACTTCAATTTTAGTTGTTAAACAGGAATTAAAGTGACGATAAGTAAAACCATGATCATCTCCAAGATCAAACATGCGGCAATACACCAACAACTGTGGCACTGGACGACACGCAACAGCACTTGAGCAAGCGACTACGACGCGCAAGTCCAACTATCTACCAAACAACAGGTAATAGGAGGTGTCCAGGGCAATATAAGGCTGCAAGGGATATCACGGGTACGAAAACTAGAGCATCGCAACACAGATAGCAATAGATCAACAGGAGGGAAATAAATACTAGAAAAGTAAGATAGGTAGAAAGGGGGGAGATGCTCGCCTGGAAACATTGCCGAAGGCTCAACCGAAGATCGGGGCGAAGCTCACAACAACTCAACGGCCTTATCCACGAAGAAGCAAAACACTAGAAGAAACACCGGATGCGATATTTAATACTACGGCAAAAGATCGGCATGATGCATGTATGATGTATGGCATGGCAAGGTGCGATGCAATTAGGTCATATTAAGCGGAACCGGGGTCCCGACATTTAATTAAATGGTTCATGTTGTTTAGATACCCCGCAATTTAAATGTTGTATTAACATGGCAAAAGTGAACACCGGTTCGATGCACAGATTTAAATGAGGCCAATATGAGACTAGATTTGCCCGTATATGGGCCCCATATTTAATTATTAGGTGAATAGGCATAAGGCCCCCAAACCACATGACAAGATGCATGCAAGTATGACAATTTAATATGCAACAGGTTTTATTTCATTTATAAAATAAGGCTCGAGAAAAGGGGTCACACATTAGGGGGCCTCGTCGAACTTGAGGTTCCAGGGTTCGGGGTTCGGTCTCAGGGTCCAGGGTTCGACGGGTCGGTCGCGGCGGGAACGTTCTCGAACAACGGGGCAGATCTTGTCGTGCTTCAGGTTCGGGTGCGGTTCTCGGCGAACTGGTCGGTTCCCTGTCGGAGGTCTTGGCGCTTCGGATCGGTCTTCGGTTCGGGGTCTCAGGGTCTTGGGGTTCGCGTCCGTGTGGCGGTCTTGCTGTTCCGGGTAGGCGTTCTCGAGGTCGATGGCGAACTTGTCCGGTACCGGGCTTTTCGGAGATCTTGGCGCGACATCGGGTACGGGATCGATCTTCGGGTTCGGGGGTCTCGGCGTCTGTAGTAGGTCTTGGTCTTCGGGGAGGTAACACTCCTTGGTTTCACAAGCGGAGGGCGATCTTGCGGTAGCGGACGAAGTAGATCCTAGCAGCTGGCCCAAGTCGACGGTCTCGAAACAGTGACTGGATCGGCCCCAACTGGCGTGGTACGCGGAGCACTTGCCGCACTTGAACGGGTACTGGTATGGTGCTGCAGAGGCGCGGTGAGGGGGTCGCGGCGTCTGGGGTCGCAGCGAGGCCGGCACGCGGAGACGGTGGCGCGTCCCTGTCGGCAGCAGCCACTCGGGCGAGGAGGCGAGGCTGAGGACGGCCGGAGGTGGGCTCCTGGGCGGCGGGCGGCTCGCAGAGGATGGGCGGAGCAGGCCGCCGGCGGATCCGTGGGGACGGAGGCGAGTAGGGCGGTTGCCGCGGGGCGAGCAGAGGCAGGCGGGGAGGGCCAGGGGTGGCGCGAGCGGGCTCGGGGCGAGCGCTGCCGGCGAGGCGAGCGGAGGGCGAAGGGGGCAGGGGGGTGTCCGGACGGGGGAGGAGGGAGGCGGAGGTTGGTGGAGGGCGCAGCGCGGGAGAAGGCGGTGGCGGGGCGGCTGCGGGAGCGGTGAGCGGAGGGAGGCGGTTGCTGCCGGAGGGTGGAAAGAGGAGAGAGGGGGTGCGGGGAGACGAGGTGGGGAAGAAGAACAGGGGAGGAGCGGGGACAGGGGGTCTCGGGGGAGAGGAGAGGGAGTGGTGGGGCCGGAGGGGTGGGACCCAGGGGCAGGTGGCGGGCCAGGCGTGGGGGCTGTGCGTGTGGGTGGTGTTGACCGGGGTGGTTGGGGTGTGCTGCTGGCGGTGGGTGGAGAGTGGGTGAGAGAGAGAGAGAGGCCAGGTGGCGGGTTGGGGTTGGGTAAGGGAGAGGGGTGGGGTGAGGTGTCACGAAGGGAGTGGTCGGGGTGAGGTGGCCGGAGGGTGTGGGTAGATAGGTTGGTAGAAAAGGGTTTGGGGTGGTCCGTTATAATTTTCTGGGGGTGGTCGTTCGGGTCGAATCGGCCCGTTCGACTGCCCCCACTAAAATAATTTAACATTTTATTTGTTTAACACGTGGATTTTACAACCCGATAGCGGACAAAACAAAAATAATCCGGGGACCCGGGTTTGTGTTTGAAAGCAAGACGGGGCGTTTTAGAAAACAAAAACATGCTTTGCGAAAATAGTTTTATGCAAGCAATTGCAAGGTGATGACGATGCTCAAATGCAATGCGGCATGATGACATGAGCATGCGGTCATGATGATGCAATGCACAAAAACAACGCGATTTTCTAGTAGTGGTTTTGCGGGATGCCACACATTTGCATGTGTTGTGTGAGCTGTCTGTGGGCTTGCCTCACCCAAATGGATCAGATCAAGTGAAAATCTGATGTTTTACCAATTGCCTTTTTAATTGACTTTGGTAAAAATTCCCCCTGGCCAATGATGGTGCTCTGAGGCTATTATTTGATAAGAACAGTTACTATTCATTTGGTGAAACTTGCCCCTTCAAATTAAGCTCTATGATGAGACAAAACAATGCACTTCACTGTTGATATCTCAGGGCTCAATATATACTCTAACCCCCTTATTATTTTACTTTTGTTTTATGTCCTTCTAAATTGTTTTGCAGATATACAAGATCAAGAAGGAAATCCTCGGGTCATGAAGATTTAGTTTAGGATTCTATCTATTATTCTTGTAATCTTGTTTTCTTTTTTACTTTGAATATTGTAATTGTCAGTGTAATATGGTATAATAATAGAGTTTAAATTTTCTTTCTCTTGTATTATTCATATTGCCATATTCTTTTCTATTTGAATAAATGTAAAACTTTGTAATATATGTATCTGCTTATAATAAAGAATTCTTTTAGTTATTTCATTTGTGTAATTCTTTTTTATATTTTTTTATAGAAATTTACTTTTATTCTTTTATTGTAACAATAATATAACATTGTATTATATAATAAAGTGTTCCATTTTTCTTGGAACCAAATAAATATTTACATATATCATTCATTCATTTCTTTCTTTCAATTTTGTTTTATTACAATTTAATTTCCAATTCTTATTCTATTTCAAATTCTTTTAGTATTCAAATCTATCAATTAAATATTCAAATTTTGAATTGTCTTCCTCTAAAACACAAAAGTACAATAGAGGTCATGTCGAAATCTATCGCCCCTGCCCTAATATTTTCATCAGAACAAGAGAGATCTCGATCCCTCTATAGCTTCTTTAGTTTTGCGCGAAAATTCTCCAGATTTTCTGATGCATGAATGCAATGCACAAACATGTGTCCTATCTATTTCAAGGTGTTAATCCTGGCATGTTACAAGAAACCACAAAAAGACCTTTATTTTGGCAGGTACTTTAAGCATCCAAAGTTTTTGGGAATACTTTAACCGGTGATGCAGTTTGAAAATCATTGTATAAAATTTTCACACTAAACCCTTTCTTCCCTAATTTCCAAGCTACTTTGTCATCACCACCCCTCAGGTTTACTCCATGAATGATGTCATGAAACATTGACCATTGCATAGCCAATTCACAGCATAAGCATCTTCTGAACACAAAACACACCCGAAAAGATAGTACTACCCGATCACATATTTTTAATAAAATACATGTCATATAGTCTTGAGAACAACTCAGCCAAGATTTTCTTCTTTTTGTGCCAAACATCTTCCCAGATACCAAAACTCTATCACAAAATTTATAGAAGATAGTATTTACCTTCATCAATCCTTCCCATAAAAACTGTTGTATGTAATAGCTTGTGCAGGGGATGGCCTCATCCACCTCCATGAAGGGGAACCGCTACCTTGTTTCGGTAAGCCTAACCTTACCTTAATCATTCGTCAAGGTTTTGTTTGCAAAGGAATCGACTTTTTTTTTTGCGAAATCAAAGGAATCGACTTTAGGATGATTTTTCATATAGTTGCATGTTGTTTAGTTTGTTCGATGAATTTATGGAGATGTGCTTTAGGACGATATCGCGCGTAAGGTCTAAATTTTTACGGCAAATGTGCTTTAGGACGAGATCGCGCGTAAGAGCACAAGTAAGGTCTAAATCTACGCGAGTAAGGTCTAAATCTACACGAGTAAGGTCTAAATTGAATTATGCTCTTGTTGTTAGAGCATCTCTAGCAGACCGTGCGGAATCAGAAAAATAACAGCCACTATTCGGTTTCGCATGCTAAAAGCGGTCAGAACAGACGCTCTAAAACCGCCCAAACTGGAAAAAAATTAGGGCCCCGAGAAAACACCCCGCGGAACCCTAAATCCCTAGGTTTCGATCCTGAACCGTAGCCGACCTGGGAACCTCGGGATGCTTGATGGGAGGGAAGTTTCAGCCATAGTTTAAAAAACCGGACTGGTCGTCAACCGACGAGGCTCTCGGTTCAGGTTTTTACTGGTTCACTGTCTGGTTTTTTAAGATATAAAATAATATTTTTTCTGCTTATAAATGCTGTAATAAATAGATAAATGTGTGAAAAAATATTACAGACTGTAAAACTCTAAGAGTCTAATCTTCAATAGTCTAAAACTAAAATCCGTTGATCCATCACCAATAGGCGCATCATCAGTACCACAATCAGTTCGAGCTAGCCTAATATTTACTCCCTCCGTTTCAAAATATAAGATGTTTTAAGTTTGTGAAGAAAATAAATCTAGACTTTTTTTAGTGTGTAAATTTATCCTAAAGTTGAGTGAACCTATATACTAGAACAAGCCTAGATTCATTGTCTTCGCAAACTAAAACATCTTATATTTTGAAACGGACTATACAGTAATGCAGCAGCGGTGCCACGAACAGCTAATCAGCCGGCCTAAAACTCTAATCAGCATTCAGCAGCAGTATCAGTACCTGAGCGCAGAGCGCCATCACGTGGGCAGCCAGGCAGTGCAGGAGCAGCCAACGGCGGCGGTCGTGTGGGGCAGGCGGGCGCCTGGGTAGCTGAGACCGGCGGCCCGACGAGTGTACGTGCATTGCAGGCGGACCGGGCAGCGTCCGCCTCCTCAAGCCGTGGCCATGGTGTCGCCGCAACGAGCTCCACCTAGTCTCTGTTCTATTCTAGGCTTCTGGCGGCGCGAGTGCGGAAAACATGCCCTAGACGGATCAAATGGCGTCAGTTTCTCCTATTTCTATACTGCTCTTGTATCTTACATACAAAAATAAAACAAATAAGGGGTAACGGCCGGTTTGGCAAAAAACTGCTGGTTCACCGGTTTTTGACAAAACCGACCGGTATGGATTTTTACTGGTTCAGTGAAGGGAGCGGTCCTGTGCGCTTAATAAACCAGTGAGGTTACTTGTTGGGGATATAACCCCAGGTACCCCAGAGTTGAGGTATAAAGAGACCTCAAGAGGGTATTGGGCATTTCTATAAAGGAACACAGAGATAAAAAAGATATATCAAAAGACAAGAGAGATTAAGAAAGAAATATAAAGGAGAAAAAGGAGAAAGAGGACCTGGGCCGACATAGGCAAAACTCGGCCTGGTCAACCTTTCTCCAGGCCGAATTAGGCCTTACCGCCGTCACTCAGGCCTTCCTGGCCGAACTACACGAAACCCGGCTGGGCCGAGGTACACCCAGCCGGCCCACCCCGCCGACCTGACTCCCTTCAACCATCCTCGACGCCAACCTACCTCCCGCCAAACGACGCTGCCTCCCCAACCGCGGCATCCACCGCACACCCCAGCATCGCCCGGGTGGGCCGGCGAGGAGCCAGCTCGGCCCACCGCGGGACTTCTCCACTCCGCCTCAATGCCACCGCACTACCACCATGGGCCGACGACCATCATCTGCGCAGTTACCACCGGGCCACTGCCAACAACCCGGGTGGGCCGAACATGCGACCCACCACGGGATCTCGCCAGATAGGAGCACTGACCGAGGCTGGGCCGAGTCAAGTGACTCGGCTGGGCCGCTCCAGGACCCGGCTAGGCTGCTGAGTGATTCGGCCTGGGAGCCTCTTCACCCGGCTGGGACCTCTTGCTCCTTCAGGCCGAATTAACATCATACTAGGCCGAACTTCCACCTCGTCCTAGAGCACTTGGGCTGAGTAATAACGACCCAAATGCCTTCTTATTTATCCTAGGACGCTACCTCAACCACTACGTCGACATAGGTCAACTCTTTCAGCCACATGCCAGTCTTGGGACGCCCCTGGCAAAGACTGGCACATGGCATATGGAATATGCCCTTGGCATCTAAGAAGATGCTGAAGAATATGCCCTTGACATCAAGAATATGCCATGGCATCTCCAAAGATGCCAAGGCATATGCTGAGCATCTAAGAAGATGCCAGGAATATGCTAGGTAGATGCCTAGCGTATGAAACAAGCTTTGTCCCCTGGGCTTCCCTTTATAAGGAGCATCAGAGGGATCGTTCACAGGAGAGGCCCCGAAGGGCTCCTCCCCTCTCTGCTCACTAGGAGCTCTCCTTCTTCCTCTTCCTCCACTCTCACAGAGAGATCTAGATAGAAGCATAGGAGATACAACTCCAGGAGCATGATTGTAGCCACAAGTATGGCAAGATTATAAGAGATTAGATGTATAGAATGATGTGTTACCTCCACTTGAGAGCTTCAATCCAATATATACTATATTTCTCTTTGTTCATACGAGTGCGGTCTTTACTGCATCATCCCTCCTCGGATTCCTCCACGTCCATCGGCCCCAACTTTAGCCTACCCATGGCATATGCCGTGATACCACCACGACATTTGGCGCCCACCGTGGGGCGTTCTAGTGGCGTTGGTTGGGTTTCCATCCGGACGGGAACATCTTCATCAACTTCTTCCTCATAGGGCTCATTCAGCTTCACCAAGCCAACAGAGAACAAAGAGGTAAGCGCAGAGGCTCTCCAAGTCTAACTCATCAAAGCAGGTAAGACTCAGCAAGAAGGACTCAAGCACTACTCCAAGCTTACTGTAAGTACCAGGTAACTCAGCAGGGCAGGTATGACCTAGCAAGACTAACTCAAACACTTCTCCAAGTATACTGTAAGTGCCAGATAACCCAGCCACCTACACTCAATCCTTCACCCTGGGGAGAAAATGACTTAACGCGGGGACTAGTCAACTTATCCGTAGAGTCACCTTTGGATTAAGAGAACATTGCGTTGATTTAGATCTGTATTTGAGCCAGCTTATTTATAACTCAGATAGAAGTTGAATCATCTTATTGATGATTCAGATAGAATTTGAGTCAATTTATGTATGCTTTGGATTAACCTTTAACTCAGCTCGTCAACCAGCTTATTTATAACTCGGATAGAAGTTGAATCATCTTATTGATGATTCAGATAGAATTTGAGTCAGTTTATGTATGGTTTGGATTAACCTTTAACTCAGCTCGTCAGCCAGCTTATTTATAACTCGAATAAAAGTTGAATCATCTTATTGATGATTCAGATAGAATTTGAGTCAGTTTATGTATGCTTTGGATTAACCTTTAACTCAGCTCTTCAGCCAGCTTATTGATGATTCAGATAGAATTTGAGTTAGTTTATTTACGCTTTGGACCGACCTTTAACTCAGCCCACCAGCCAGCTTATTGCTGATTCGGACAGAATTTGAGTCAACATATTTATGATTCGGATAAGATTTGAGTCAGCCTATTTATAATTCGGATAGAATTTGAGTCAGCTTATTTATGATTCAGACAGAATTTGAGTCAGTTTATTTATGCTTTGGATTATCCTTTAACTCAGCTTACCGGCCAGCTTATTGATGATTCAGATATAAATTGAGTCAATTTATTTATGCTTCGGATTAACCTTTAACTCAGCTCAGTAGATTGTCTCTGATTCGTACTAACATTTGATTCAGCTTGCCAGGGTATATTATAATTCGGATTTGTATTCAGACTCGGCGTACTAATCATATCTCTGATTCGGACCGAAGCTTTATTCAGTTCGCCAGATTGCGAGGTTATGTTATGACTCGGATTGATATTTCACCATCTTGCCAGGTTATCCCATATCTCGGATGACAATTGGCCAGCTTATCATATCTCGAATCTATATCTCATATCTACATCTCGAATCAGATCTCTCAGCGGTTAGCCCTATTATCATATCCCAAAACTTTATCTCGGATCTATATCTCGGATCCATATCAGAGGCAAATTAACGTCATCGCGCCAAATCAAGTTATATCGTGTCAAACAGATGATTCAAATTTGAGTCATGTACCTCGGATTTGAGTCAGATGACTCAGATTTGAGATGTAGGTCAAAATTGAGTAAAGTAACTCGAATTTGGAATGAGATAACTCAGATTTGAGTCATATACCTCGGATTTGAGTCAGATGACTCGGATTTGAGATGTAAGTCAAAATTGAGTAAAGTAACTCGGATTTGGAATGAGATAACTCGGATTTGAGTCGTATACCTCGGATTTGAGTCAGATGACTCGGATTTGAGATGTAAGTCAAAATTGAGTAAAGTAACTCGGATTTGGAATAAGATAACTCGGATTTGAGTCATATACCTCGAATTTGAGTCAGATGACTCAGATTTGATATGTAAGTCAGAATTGAGTAAAGTAACTCGGATTTGGAATGAGATAACTCAGATTTGGGTCATATACCTCAGATTTGAGTCAGATGACTCAGATTTGAGATGTAAGCCAAAATTGAGTAAAGTAACTCGGATTTGAGTTAGAGGACTCAGACTTAAGACATAAGTCAATTTTGAGTAAAATAACTCGGATTTAGAAACAGATGACTCGGATTATAACTTACCCAAGGGGGTTAAAAGAGCAATGCAAAGAAGGCAAGAACTCATAACTTACCCAATGGGGTTAAAAGAGCAATGCCAAAGAAGGCAAGAACTCATAACTTACCCAACGGGGTTAAAAGGGCAATACCAAAGAAGGCAAGAACTCATAACTTACCCAATGGAGTTAAAAGAGCAATGCCAAAGAAGGCAAGAACTCATAACTTACCCAATGGGGTTAAAAGAACAATGCCCAAGAAGGCCAGAACTCATAACTTACCCAATGGGGTTAAAAGAGCAATGCCCAAGAAGGCCAGGACTCACAACTTACCCAAAGAGGTTATGACCAGTGCCCAAGAAGGCCAGAAGTCCAAAGAGGTTATGACCAGTGCCCAAGAAGGCCAGAAGTCCAGAAACTTACCTAAAATGGTTAAAACCAGTGCCCATGAAGGCCAGAAGTCCAAAAACTTACCCAAAGGGGTTATGACCAGTGCCCGTGAAGGCCAGAAGTCCAGAAACTTACCCAAAGGGGTTATGACTAGTGCCCAAGAAGGCCAGAAGTCCAGAAACTTACCCAAAGGGGTTATGACCAGTGCCCATGAAGGCCAGAAGTCCAGAAACTTACCCAAAGAGGTTATGACCAGTGCCCAGAAGGGTTATGAGCAGAGCCCAAGAAGGCCAGAGTCACAAACTTACCCAAGAGGATTATGCGACCAAGAAATATATGACAAAGAAGTTGTATGTCAGAAAACAACTCTGGGGGCATCTAGATACAAAGCCCATGAGCGATTCTACGAATCCCACATGGCCTCGGGGACTATTGTCGGGGATATAACCCCAGGTACCCCAGAGTTGAGGTATAAAGAGACCTCAAGAGGGTATTGGGCATTTATATAAAGGAACACAGAGATACAAAAAGATATATCAAAAGACAAGAGAGATTAAGAAAGAAATATAAAGGAGAAAAAGGAGAAAGAGGACCTGGGCCGACATAGGCAAAACTCGGCCTGGTCAACCTCTCTCTAGGCCGAATTAGGCCTTACCGCCGTCACTCAGGCCTTCCTGGCCGAACTACATGAAACCCGGCTGGGCCGAGGTACACCCAGCCGGCCCACCCCGCCGACCTGACTCCCTTCAACCATCCTCGACGCCAACCTACCTCCCGCCAAACGACGCTGCCTCCCCAACCACGACATCCACCGCACACCCCAGCATCGCCCGGGTGGGCCGGCGAGGAGCCAGCTCGGCCCACCGCGGGACTTCTCCACTCCGTCTCAATGCCACCGCACTACCACCATGGGCCGACGACCATCATCTGCGCAGTTACCACCGGGCCACTGCCAACAACCCGGGTGGGCCGAACATGCGACCCACCACGGGATCTCGCCAGATAGGAGCACTGACCGAGGCTGGGCCGAGTCAAGTGACTCGGCTGGGCCGCTCCAGGACCCGGCTAGGCTGCTGAGTGATTCGGCCCAGGAGCCTCTTCACCCGGCTGGGCCCTGTTGCTCCTTCAGGCCGAATTAACAGCATACTAGGCCGAACTTCCACCTCGTCCTAGAGCACTTGGGCTGAGTAATAACGACCCAAATGCCTTCTTATTTATCCCAGGACGCTACCTCAACCACTACGTCGACATAGGTCAACTCTTTCAGCCACATGCCAGTCTTGGGACGCCCCTGGCTCATACTGGCACATGGCATATGGAATATGCCCGTGGCATCTAAGAAGATGCTAGAGAATATGCCCTTGGCATCAAGAATATGCCATGGCATCTCCAAAGATGCCAAGGCATATGCTGAGCATCTAAGAAGATGCCAGGAATATGCTAGGTAGATGCCTAGCGTATGAAACAAGCTTTGTCCCCTGGGCTTCCCTTTATAAGGAGCATCAGGGGGATCGTTCACAGGAGAGGCCCCGAAGGGCTCCTCCCCTCTCTGCTCACTAGGAGCTCTCCTTCTTCCTCTTCCTCCATTCTCACAGAGAGATCTAGATAGAAGCATAGGAGATACAACTCCAGGAGCATGATTGTAGCCACAAGTATGACAAGATTATAAGAGATTAGATGTATATAATGAGGTGTTACCTCCACTTGAGAGCTTCAATCCAATATACATTGTATTTCTCTTTGTTCATATGAGTGCGATCTTCACTGCATCATCCCTCCCCGGATTCCTCCACGTCCATCGACCCCAACTTTAGCCTACCCATGGCATATGCCGTGATACCACCACGACATTACTAGTTCCGGGTTTTTTCGGTTTAACCAGTGAACCGGTCCGTTTTTTAAACTATGGTTTCAGCGCGTTCCTCTCCCTTCCGCGTCCGCCCGTCTCCTGCGCTGCCGTCGACCCAGACCCCGGTAGTCAAATTCCGCCCGCCAACAAGGCTTCCGTCACTCAACGGTCACGTTCCCAACCCTCGCTGTGATAGAAATTAATCATCTAAATCGAGGCGAAAAGATAGTTGCATTTCATTGATTCAACCACGAATTCTTCCTAAACAAATCTACAATTTCACATCCTACATTAATTCAACCGCTAGTTAACAATTTCACTTCCACTACCGTTGTCCTCCGCGCCGTCCTCCTCCTCCTCCTCCTCCTTCGAGCCGCCGGCTTCCTCCTCGTCGTCGGACAAAACCTCCACGATTTCCGCATTGTTCGTGATACGGAGCACCTCTTCGCGGAGAGTGGCAGCGATGACGGTGTACTTGGTCCGTCCAAGGATGGAGCAGAACCTCTCCCGCCCTTCTCGGCTGCGGAGATCTCGGTGCACCACGCGCCCGTAAACGATGTGGTTGTCAATCTTAGCCTTCCGCTCCTTCTTGAACAGCGCCGGCCAATACGGGCTGGCCGCCGCGTACCGGGCAGTGCCCTCTTCCACGCGGGCATCTGGCGGCGACGCGTCGCGATGTTGCTCTCCATCTCGGCTCGGCCCGGGAGCGGAGCCACCGGCACCCCCGCATAGCTGATGCGCCCGGCCGACGGCGCGAAGATGTCGAAATGCGCGAACATCGCCGCCTCGTAGAAGTTCAGCGAGGGCACCTCCATGGCGGCGCGGTGAAGATTGGAGAGGGAGGGGATGGATGGGGATGAACGCGTCGGCGCCTCCTATTTGTACACGAGGACGACGAAGCGACGAGCGAAATCTAAATTGAATATTCCCTTTTCCGGTTAGGGTTTCTGCGTCGTTCAGGAGCTAAATAAAACCGCCAAACGCGATTTGATAACGTGTTTTTCGGTTCCGCCTTTTATAGTGTCTATTTAACGGTTCCGCCTTTTATAGTGTCTGCTAGTGATACTATTAGTTGTATTTAACAACTCAATAAACCACATGAAGTTGCCAAGTTTTTCTGATTTGAATGAGTGTGATGTTTCACTGAGCCCACCCTCCAAATACTCCTGAATTTAATTAGTGGCATGCTTCATTGAACTAACTTCCGAACTCATTCTGAATCCAACACTGCCATACGCGAAGGAGACCGCTGTGCCATTCGCAGTCATGCATCAAAACTTGTTGCAAACAGTATAATAACGATTAAAGACCAAAAGCAGAAATTCTATTGATTCATCAGTTCAGAAATATGAAATCCTCACGGGACGAAAAAATAAGTAAAAACAAACCCAAAAACTACTAACTTTCAAGCTCCGACTAACAGATTATTTCGGCCGCCGAGCCCTTGTATCTTCGAGATTCAGTAGATGTACTCGACACGGGCCAGCTTGGACGACGATCCTGTCCACGGCACGGCGACCGTGACCAAGCCGTCCTCGTACACGAACTCGGCGTCCTCGCCTTCCACCTTGCACAGCCTGGGCCTTGCCGACGAGTACGCTGCCATCTCCCCTGCGCCCTTGACGGCCACCTCCACCGTCACCTCGCCGGCTCCGTCGCAGCTGGACTCGAAAGCCTGCACCGCGCCGCCGGCGTTGAGCATGTTGGCGAGGCCGATGGGCGCGAACCCGATGGCCTTCTCCTGCGACACGACCCTCACGGGCGCCACCACAAGAAGCTCGTAGTTGAACGGCTCAAGCGTGATCACCACCGTCTCCTCCGGGAGCAGCAGCTCGAGCTTCCTGCCCTCGACGAAGTACACGGCGAAGTGCGCCGCTTCCTCCGCGTCAACGACGGGATGGGTCTTGCCCTGCTTCCACTCGACGTCCGCTGGCCCGGCGCGCGCCGTGACGGGCACGGAGCACTGCGACGCGCACTTGTTGCGCCGCGCCTCCGGGCTCCACCCGCCGCCCTGGCAGTTGAAGGCGCCGAGCACGCCGGAGAACCTGTTGAGGTTCCATATCTTGAGCATGGTCTGGCCGTCGTGGAGCGGGTCGAGGAAGAGGCAGTCGCGGGTGGGGAGCGCGTGGTGCTCGCAGCGGAGCACGGTGCCGTCCGGCAGGGCCAGGCGGCGGAGGAGCGCGAAGTCGTGGCTGCCGACGGTGTCGCTGACGTAGACCGGCCCGCCGGAGACGGCGCGGGAGGCGGCGTGGAAGGCGGCGCAGGGGTGCGTGGACTGGAACATGTCCCAGTCCGGGTGGATGAAGCTGCCCATCCAGAGCGAGTTGTAGGCGCAGTGCACCATGTGGCAGCCCTGCAGCCAGAAGGTGCCGTTGGGGTCGCCGGACGGGTCCGTGCACCAGAAGTCGTCGCCGACGCGGCCCAGCGCCACCGCCTCCGTGCCCAGCAGCATGAAGTCGTTGCAGTGCTCCATGCTCGCGATCACGCCGTTGCCGCCGAAGTGGCGGCGCACGGAGTCTGTCAGGCCGCGGAAGTAGGCCTTGGCCAGCTCCACCCGCCCGCCGTACTCCTCGCTCAGCATCTCCAGCAGCTGCATCGTACGGTAAAAAATGTGAGCACAGTAAAAAACATTATGTACTTTCTTCTTACTTGTCACAAGTCACAACAAAAAATCTAGTATCATGTGATTAACAAGTTCATGGTTTTAATTAGGCACGTCAACACAGGTTTCAGTATCAAATACTTGTCTATCCTACCGTCCAGGTCAGGTCACTGGCCGTTGAAAAGATATGGATATGGTCTTCATAAAAGCAGAATAGGATAGCTCTGGAAACTGTGTGCCGCTGGAGCGTGGACAATTTGTGGCAGAGCTAATTAATTCTCCTAACAGAGTGAAGACAATAACAAGTAATGGTTGCAATTTCAGACAATTTCTACACTTCTCGGTTGCTAGTCCGGAAAGGTCGAGAACCCCATCACGTGCACGGTGCACCGCTCATCTTTTGAACACTTCTAGTATAAGCTTAATTCAAATGCACGGGAGCTAATCGTTCTTAGCTAATGAAATCCATCGAATTTAGGACAAGGTACTCAAGAAAATTGCGGGACGCAAATGATGCAGATGAATGAAGGAAGAAAAGTGTTACTCCAAGAAGAAGGCTCACATGTATGACGTCGACCTTGACGCCGTCGATGCCGGAGGCCTGGAGGTGTGCGTGGAGGCCCTCGTAGAGCTCGCCGGCATGATCAGGGTCGACGAGCCCGACGCCGTTGTTGACGATCTTGTCGACGGCCAGATCCTCCATGGTACGCTGCAATCCCGGGGAGAGCTTGGGCGCGACGACCTTGGCAGGCGGCAGGCCCGGCGCGCCGGGGCGGAGGCCGCCCCAGTAGCCGCAGAGCGCGTGCCAGACGTACACCTGCTCGACCGTGGGGAACGCGGCCTTCATCTCGCGCACGAACCCTCCGAGGCCGAGGCCGCCCTTGTAGTCCCTGAACTTGTGGTTCTCCTCGAACTTGATGAGGCGGCAGGGCATCTGCTCGCCGGCGGCGGTGCGGTTCATGCCCTCGGCGCCGTCGTTGGGGTCGTCCTCGTCGTGGCAGATGGACTGCCATCCGTCGTCGATGAGCACGAGCCCCGGCGGGCACCCGCCCTCGGCCAGCAGGCGCACGCCCTCCCACACGCCCTCCGGGTGCACCTTGAGGTAGAAGGCGTCCCACGTGCACCACCCGAACTTGTCCACGATCGGCGGCGGCGTCTTCTCCTCCAGCAGCCGGAACGTGCCGAGGTGGGCGCGGACGACCCGCGCCGCCTGCCGCACCAGGTCGAACGGGTCGTCCCCGGCGTGCAGGTACACTGCGCTCCGGAACACGGACCCCCGCACCGCCGAGGAGCCGCTCTCGAGGCAGAGGGCCACGTTGTCGTCGTCGTCGCCGGCGGACTGGAGGCAGGCGCGGAAGGCGCCGTCGACGATGGGGAGGAGGAGCACGTAGGGGCGGCCGTGTGCGGCGCGGTCGAGCACCATCATCTGCGTCTCGTTCTCCACGTCGCGGCCGGCGGTGCCCACCCAGTGGGTCGTCCACCACACCTTGAACCGGAAGATGCTCATGAACCGCGTGTCGACCAGCCTCCCGATCGGCACCACGTGGCGGCTGTCGGGCTCCGACGCGTCGAAGCCGAGGAAGCAGCCGTCAGCGGCGGTTGCGGGCACGAGGACGGAGGCCGGGGTGAGGCGGATGTTGGCGGGGACGTCGAGGAGCGCCGGGTGGCCGTCCACGGCCAGGTCCTTGCCCTTGAGCGTGAAGCGCGAGGACGGCTTGAGCCCGTCCACGGCCACGTCGCCGAGCACGTCGGCCGTCGCCTTGCTGAGGTTCGGAGCCATGGGCTCGACGACGATCTTGGAGATTCTTCGAGAGGGTTTTGGTTCGCTCTGTTTTCTGTCTTGCCGAGGCTCGTACTTGTGTTGGATTAGCGGCCAATCGGCGGGGGTTTTATAGGGGATTTGCCTGTCGCCCGGAAGGAAAGAAAAGCTCTGCCCCCCACATAGAATGGAAAAGGTTTTATGGCGGTGGAATTTTTGCCGTTTATTCGGTAGCGGTGACGATGGAAACTGTAGCTTTCACCGCGCTAATGGCGCGCGACGAAGTTTCGCCTGCTAGTACTAGTTAACTTCCTTTTTTTATGGTTTAATTAAATATATATTCGGCATGGATTCAGTTTGATGGCGTGGTGCGGAAACCCAGCTTTCCATGTGCAAATTCTCCGATCTCTTCCTGCATCCTTTGCTTACCGAGAATTAATCTTCTTTGCTTAATAATGAGGGGCGGTATAAAATGGACTTACTTCGTCCTGAGGTTCCGCACCGTAAGTAAGGTACCGAGAATTAGTAGTACGTATGAAATCGCTGCGTTTATTGACGATTCATGTCCATGTTTTGCCTCGCGTATCTGCGCAACTGTTAATGTTAACACAAAATTTGAAAATGCTTCCGTAAGTACATATCCACTCGGCCGACACATCCGGTCGCCTCAAACGTTCTGTTTGAATCGAGCCGCGATCGATTTGGAGAGGGGGTTCAGCCTGTTCGGCCGACCGCGTCGAGCGGCATGATCCATTTGTCCACATAGGCGGGCGTTGATGTCATCGCTGGACAGGGATGCAAAATGGAGTCATCACTTATCAAAGACACACAGATTTATTGGCAAAATAACATGGCACACGTGCGCTATGGGCATCGTCAACAAGTGGCCAGTGGATCTAAAATGTGCAAAAGGGGACAATATCATACACAATATCCAAAAGAGCAGTTTCTCTGCCCAGAAAGTTGTAACTGCCGTCGCCATTGCCCTTCAGGCATCGCGAGCCCTGATGGCGCTGCCTCTTCGCAACCTGAGTCCTGCAATCGGGATCGGCAATGCTATCCAGGTCGGTGAGCATGATGGCGTTCTCCTCGGCCATGATCTTGGCTTCGGTCTCCTTGGCCTTGGCTTTGGCCTCCAGCACACTAGACCTGGCTTTGGCCTTCTTGGCCTTGGCTTCGGTCTCCTTGGCCTTGGCTTTGGCCTCCAGCACACTAGACCTGGCTTTGGCCTTCTTGGCCTTGGCTTCGCCTCCAGCACCCTAGACCTGGCCCCGGCCTCCTTGGCATTGGTGCCGGCCTACGTCGACTTTGCCTTGGCCTCAGTCTCCATTAGCCTGGCCTTGGCGTTGGCCTCCTTCACCTCAATGGACCTCGTTTGCAGCTCGACAAAGGTCTTGGCGGCGGCCTCTTTCTCTTTGCGCCACCTCTCCTCCCTCTCGGCGATGGCCTCTTCCTTCTTCTCCAGGATCTACTTCAAGGTCTCCTGGAATGCCAAGGAACCAGCCTGGTGGGCGAGGTCGGCCTTCGTGGCCTTGTGGCCACTAGGGCGGCGGGCACGGTCGGCAGTCCCATCATTTGCAGAGGTGGAGAAGCCTTCGTCATTGTCGGCATCTAGGTCGACAACACCGCTCATCGAAGCACTGGCCTTGCACCTCTTCTTGTTGTTCGTTTCTTTCCAAAGGGCATAGCTAGTCTTCCATTTTTTGGTGTCCTTGAGCAACGTCTAACAATGGCCCAACGAGAAGGCATTGTTATCGTTCACCGTCTTGAAGTGCCCCATTGCTTTCATGATCTACACACTTGGATGTAGGGGTTCGTAGCATGGAAAACAAAAAAATTCTAACGCATACAAACTAACAAGCCAAGATCTATCTACTAGATTGTAGCAACGAGTCGATGGAATAACTCACGCTCGAAGATTCCAAAGTGTTTAACGAGAGCGGATTCTCGTGGGTGATGTAGTCGTACTCTTTCCGATCTCAAGATCGCGTAGACGATCCTTCCGGCGCTGCATTCCGGCAGCGCTTCCGCAGTCGGTCACACGTTCGGTACTCGACGAAGACCTTCCTCTCCCTTGTTCCAGCAGGTAGCGGAGGTTGTAGCACTCTCCTCGCGATTCCGGCAACACGACGGCGTGGTACCGGAAGTAGAGGGGATATCTCGCAGGGCTTCGCCTTAAGCCTGAGCGAGTATGGTGGACTATGAGAGAACCTCGGTGATCTAGGGTTTAGACACACCAAGGAGGAGGGGCTAGGGCCGGCGGCTAGGGCTTGGGGCAGCCCAATTCGGCGGCTAGGGTTTCCCTAGGCGGCGGCGGCAGCAGGAGGTGGCGGCGCCGGCGGCTAGGAGCTAGGGTTTGCGGGGTGCGTGGTGTAGATCTTGGAGGGGCAGCCCTGCCCCTCCTTATATAGGTGGAGGGGGCGCGCCAAGGGGAGGGGAGTCCCTCCCCAACTCGGTCTCCAAGTGGGCCGGCGGTGGACGGAGAGGAACTCCTCCCCAAGTAGGTTTCCTACTCTCCCTCCACCAAACAAAATAGCCGTTTGACTTTTCAAACTAAGATTTGATTTATCCCTTTATTTTGTTCAGCGCACCTAGTACATGATGCAACCATTCCAACTTGTTATGACACATTCATGTACCCTTCCCGTTCGGAGTGCCGGACATTCCGGAACCTTCTAGAACATTCCCGATGAAAAAACCGGAACCATTCTCCAACCCTGAAACAGGACTTTCCTTATATGAATATTATTCTCCGGACCATTCCGGATCTCCTCGTGATATCCTGGATTCCATCCGAGACTCCGAACAACATTCGGTCTCTTACTCATCATTCCATAACTACTCAACAACATCGAATCCTTAAGTGTGTCTCCCTACGGTTTGTGAATTATGCGGACATGATCGAGACACTTCTCCGAACAATAACCAATAGAGGAATGTGGAAATTCATATGTCTCCCACATATTTCTACGATTACTTTGCGATCGAATGAACCACTTACATACGATACCAATTTCCCTTTGTCTCACGATAGTTTACTTATCCGAGGTTTTGATCGTTGGTATCTCTGCATACCTAGTTCAACCTCGTTACTGATAAGTACTCTTTTCTCGTTCCCGTGATATGTGATCCCTTGTGAGCTAGTCACATGCTTGCAAGCTAATTGGATGACATTCCACCGAGAGGGCCTAGAGTATATCTATCTGTCATATGGATGGACAAATCCCACTCTCGATCCATGTGTCTCAACCAATACTTTCCGAACACTCAATGCCACCTTTATAGCCACACAGTTACGGTGTGGTGTTTGATGTCATCAAAGTATCCTTCCGGTGATGGTGATAAGCATGATCTCATGGTCGAAGGAATTAGGTTACTATGTATCAGAAAGCATATAGCAATTGAACTATTAAAATGACTTGATCTTTATGCTACGCTTATCTATAGGAGTATGTCCATCACATCATTCTCCTAACGATATGACCTTGTTGTTAATAACATCTCAATGTTCATGATAGGGAAACCACAATCATCTATTAACCAACAAGCTAGTATTATATAGAGGCTTTACTAGGGACTCTAATTTAGTTTACAAATCACACAAGTATTAATGTTTCCTTGTTAATACTATTATAGCATGAATGTAAACATTTATCATAAACACAAAATATAATAATAACTATATTTATTATTGCCTCTAGGGCATATCTGTTGGAGATATGCCCAAGAGGCAATAATAAAGTGGTTATTATCATATCTTCACACTTATGATAAATGTTTACATACCATGCTATAATTATATTAAACGGAAACATTAATACTTGTGTGATTTGTAAACTAAAACAAGAGTCCCTAGTAAAGCCTCTTGTTAAACTAGCTTGTTGGTTAATATATGATCATGGTTTCCTGATCATGAACATAGAGATGTTATTAACAACAGGGTCATATCATTAGGAGAATGATGTGATGGACATACTCCTATAGATAAGCGTAGCATAAAGATCAAGTCATTTCAATAGTTCAATTGCTATATGCTTTCTGATACATAGTAACCTAATTCCTTCGACCATGAGATCATGCATATCACCTTTACCGGATGAATGCTTTGATGTCATCAAACACCACACCGTAACAGGGTGGCTATAAAAGTGGCATTGAGTGTTCAGAAAGTATTGGTTGAGACACATGGATCAAGAGTGGGATTTGTCCATCCATATGACGGATAGATATACTCTGGGCCCTCTCGGTGGAATGTCATCCAATTAGCTTGCAAGCATGTGACTGGCTCACAAGGGATCACATATCACGGGAACGAGAAAAGAGTACTTATCGGTAACGAGGTTGAACTAGGTATGCAGAGATACCGACGATCATAACCTCGGATAAGTAACATATCGTGAGACAAAGGGAAATTGGTATCGTATGTAAGTGGTTCATTCGATCGCAAAGTAATCGTAGAAATATGTGGGAGCCATATGAATTTCCAGATTCCTCTATTGGTTATTGTTTGGAGAAGTGTCTCGATCATGTCCGCATAATTCACGAACCGTAGGGAGACACACTTAAGGATTCGACGTTGTTTGAGTAGTTATGGTATTATGAGAAAGAGACCGAATGTTGTTCGGAGTCTCGGATGGGATCCAGGATATCACGAGGTGATCCGGAATGGTCCGGAGAATAAGATTCATATAAGGAAAGTCCCGTTTCGGAGTTCGGGAATGATTCCGGTGTTTTCATCGGGAATGTTCTAGAAGGTTCCGGATTGTCCGGCACTCCGGGGGGGAAGGGGTACATGAATGTGTCATTGCATATTGGAATGATTGCATCATGTACTAAGTGTTCTTGCTGTCCCAAATAAAGGATTAAATTGAATCCTAAAACAGAAAAGTCAAATGTCCAGTTTGAAAGTCAAACGGCTAAAACAAGAAACTGTGGGAAACAAGCAAGAGGAGTTGGAACCAACCTGGAGGAGGAGTTGGACTCCTCCAGGCCGGCGCCCAGCCCAAGGCCGAGTTGGGGAGGGACTCCCTCCCTCCCCTGGCGCGCCAAGACCCCCTCCCATAAAAGGAGGGGCAGGGCTCCTCCTAGAGACACAACTTTCACCTCTAGATCTCCGGTTTAGAGCCGTTTTGGTTTAGAGCTTCTAATTGCTTTAGCCAACGGTTTAGAGCCTTCTAATTGGTTTAGAGCCTTCTAATTGGTGTGTCTAATTACTAGATCACTAATAGCCTCTCTCATAAGCTCCACCATACTCGCACCGGCTTAAGGCGAAGCCCTGCGGGATTTCCCCTCTACTTCCGGTACCACGTCGTTGTGCTGTCGGAATCGCGAGGAGAGTGCTACAACCTCCGCTGCCTGCTGGAACAAGGGAGAGGAAGGTCTTCGTCGAGTACCGAACGTGTGACCGACTGCGGAAGCGCTGCCGGAACGTGGCGCCGGAAGGATCGTCTACACGATCTTGAGATCGGAAAGAGTACGACTACATCACCCACGAGAATCTGCTCTCGTTAAACGTTTTGGAATCTTCGAGGGTAAGTTATACCATCGACTCGTTGCTACAATCTAGTAGATAGATCTTGGCTTGTTTGTTTGTATGCGATAGAAAATTTTTGTTTTCCATGCTACGAACCCCTACAGTGGTATCAGAGCCGTGTCTATATGTAGATCTGTTGCACGAGTAGAACACAATGGTCATTGTGGGCGTTGATGCTTTTATTGTCGATTGCTTCTTGTGTACTTTACATCTTGCGGTATGTTGGGATGAAGCGGCCCGGGCTAACCTTACATGACATCGTTCATGAGACTTGCTCCACGCTTGACATGCAACTTGTATTGCATAAGTGGCTTTGCGGGTGCCTGTTTCTCCTAGCATAGTAAAGATCCAATACACAACGGGTGATTAACAATACTTGTGTCAACGTTGTGGTTCATGTTCGTAAGTTAGAACGACACTTATTGAAAGCCCCAAACCACGTAAAACATGCAAAGAAAGTAGAGGCGTCTAACTTTGTTTTGCAGGGGTGTGCAGTGATGTGATATGGCCATGATTGTGATTATATTTGATGTATGCAATATTCCTTATTGTAAGTCGGCAACCGGCAGGAGCCATATGGTTGTCTTTAATTAATGTTAAGACCCGCGTGTCTATTCAAAGTAGTTGTAATAGTTGAAGCCGGTGGACGACAACCATGGAGTAGCGTCATTGACCTTGATGCAATGCCGGTGATGATGGAGATCATGTTCGTGCTTGAAGATGGAGATCGGAAGCACAAAGAAGAAAGGCCATATCATATCACATATATATTGAATTGCATGTGATGTTAATCCTTTATGCATCTTGTATTGCTTAGTAGACGACGGTAGCATTATAAGATGATCCCTCATGCACATGAATTTCAAGTCATAAAGTGTTCACCCTTAGTTAGCACCGTTGCTAAAGCTTGTTGTTTCGAAGCACCACGTGATGATCGGGTGTGTTAGATTCCGCAAGTGTATACAACGTGGGCAAGCCAGATTTGCTCATGCGGAAGCTAAGGTTTGATCTTGACGAGCCTAGCATGTACAGACATGGTCTCAGGAACACGGATCACCGAAAGGTAAAGCATGAGTCATATAGGAGATATGATGAACATGTTGATTGTTCGCCATTGAAGCTATGTCAACTCTCGTGATGATCGGTTTTGATGTGGTGGATTTGGTTCGTGTGATCACTAAAACAATGTGAGGGATATTGTTTTGAGTGGGAGTTCACCTAGATTAATTTGATTATTAATTAGAACTCAATTTATCATAAACTAAATCAAAGTGAATTTGCATAGTTGTTGTAGTCATTGGCATCCGTTTACCACCTTGCGCTTAGTTATAATTGAGATGTTAGAACTATAGAATTCTGGTTAGTTACTTTACGAACTGGTATCGTATTGTTTTGAAGTGTTAATCTAAAGTTTAAAAGTCCTATTGCAAACTTTCAGTAAGTTCCGGTTACTCGATGAAGTTTAATAATTGGTATTAAAACAAGAGTAACAATTCCAAAGTTAGTATATAAGTATCATGTTTGTCTCCATGATTCTTGATATTCAAAGGATTGTCTTAATATCAAGGTTATCTAGGATCTGAAAGAGTCGTTTCAGAAACCATGATGTGTGGAAGATATTGTGATATCTGAAACGAAGTTTTGGTTGGAACATGATAGAGTATAATATGTCAAAAGTCATGTTCTCATATTTTGATGAGAATTTGCAAAAGGGTTAGAGATACTAGTTGTCCTAATCTTCCAAAAGGTTTTGGAGAGCAACATTATACTCGTGATTCACCGTTACAAGCTAAAAGTAACTTGATCATGGATAAATCCATGATAAGGGTGAATATTTGATGTAGGTAAAATGTTTACTACACCAAGAGATTACTAAAGAAAGGAATTTGAAAGAACACCAAACATTTGATGATGGTGATCTACTTCAAAGTACAAGTCCAAAGACATTGGTATTTAACTATACACGCTTTGGACTATGTGTCATATGTATGACTCCACTGTTGATGTTGATAGATTCTTTCAAACAGAAAAGGAAATACTGAAAGAGAATCTCATAAATATATGGCAGAAAAGAAAAGACTAGAATTGTTCAGTTTAAGTATATAGATGATATACATGTTATGGCTATATTCTTTGCTTGTTAAACAAAGTGGTTCTTAAGTATTTGATACTGAATTTGTTGGTATGAATTGTCATACGAAACAACACAATTCATGAACTACAATGGCCTAAGTAACTAGCAAAAGAATATGTGATGATGTTCATCGAGAACAAATAAAGGGTTATTGTGTTGCTCGTTAAACATCAAAGCTTTCCTTCAAAGATTTGTTTTATCAGGTATTATGAGAACAAAAGGGTTGTTCAAATAATTGCCGTAATCCATAAAAGATGGATGATTCACAAATCTCGTTGGAAAAATCACATCCATAAAACTAATGCTAAAGATGTCGAAAGACAAATTGATAGAAAGATCACTTAGGAAGTGACATCGCCGTTTAAATTATATTGGAAAGAAAACATGAAGAAACTCCATATGTATGGAATTTTGGAGTCTTTTGATTTTGATCAAATGACGCTTGTGAAACTTTCCTAGAGATAATTAAAACTTTGTTCATAGGCCAAAAGGGAACGAAAGACTAGCTTATTGGAATTTGTACATATTGTTGTACGAAGTCCATTATGTGTAGTCAAGAGCGATGGATTTCAACTTCATATGCTTTCTCCGAAAATTTGAGTGAATATATGAATATTTACTTAACAAGGATGAAGTATGAGACATTTGAAAAGTTCAAAGACTTTCAAGATGAAGTGCAAAATCATTGTAACAAGAATATAAACAGTTTATGATAAAGATCATAAAGTAAGATATTTGAGTTACAGAGTTTAGCATAATACCTAAGATTTAAGGAATCGTTCAGTGGATTTGCATTTCCCGAAACACCATAAGAGTATGGAGCGTTCAAGATATGTAATTAAACCTTGTTTGACATGGTAAGATCGAAGGTGTAATTCATAAAACTGCCATTATATTTTAAAGATTAAAAGCTTTAGAGATTACCATTTTTCCACTGAAAAGAGCTTCATCATAATCCGTTGAATTGACACCATATAAAGTTATGGTTTGAACCCAAGTAGTCCTTTCTTAAACATTGGTATGCTATACATAAGAAAGATGTTTGCAACCAAAGTCGGATGAAACTGTCTTTGTATAAACTGTTAAGTATTCCTCCACAAACACCGGAGACAAAAGTGTTTGTCGCTTAGAACGTCAAGTTTCTTTGAGAAGGAATTTTTTCGTGAAAAGTTAAGTGGGAGGACAATAGAACTTTGATAAGGTTAAAAGAACCTTAGCTATATGTGCAAAGTTGCGCAGCGCTGAAAATTGTTCCGGAGTTAGCAACAATGCTCATGGCTCACGTGCCTCAAAGGTTGTGATCACGGAGATCTAAGTTCCTATTGAAACAAGTAGGTCGGATAAACAATCGAATACCAAGATTTGAGAGTTAAATCATTATTTGACAATAATGATCCGACTACATGCAAAGAAGCGATGATGAGCCCTGACTCCGTCAAATGGCTTGAAGCCATAAAATCCGTGATAGTTCCATACACGAGAAATCAAGTTTTGAACTTGAAGGACCCTCGAGAAAGGTGTAAGACCTTACAGTTGTGTTTGGATCTATAAATAAATAGACATGGATGTTGCACATCTATGAAATAGTCGACATGTTGGAAAAGAGTTCACAACAATGTTCAAAGGTTGACTATGACAAGATCTGATCTTTCATAGCGATATTTAGTCTAGATGGATTAATGTAGCAACCACTACATATAATTTTGTTATATGATAGTTGAATAAACAAAACAAGTTCTTCTAATAGAATCGTTACCTAGGACATGTGCATAACACGGTCCATAGGGTTTTGTTAATTCAAAGGATGCTAGAAGCATATGCAAACTTCAACGATTGAAGTGAGCATCGCGGAGTTGGAATCTTCACTATGATGAAACTGTTAAAGGAGTTTAAAAGTTCATTAGAGACAATGAAGATGCTTGCATTTGCAAGAAATTAAGTGGGAGCACTAAGACATGTTTCTAATACATTATGTGGAAGACATATTGTTGATTGGAAATAATGTATCTTTTATTAACACATATTAAGAATTTCATCCTGATGAAAGACTTAGGCAAAACCCAAATATTTGGCATCAATAGACGCTAATATGGTTGTGCCAGAAGTACATAGACGAGATATTGAATGAGTTCAATATAGAAACTACAAGAAAGTTTCTTGTCGCACAGAAAGGATTGAATGAGTTCAATGTTGATGATATATTCAAGTGTATTGACATTTGGTAAAGTGAAACAAATAATCAAGTATAGATTGATACTTGATGTATGAAATCACAAAGATTATTTATATCAATCATACTGTGATATGTACAAATCCAGATATGTCCTATGCTCTAAATGTTATGAGCATATACCAGAATGATTCGTAAGATGATCATTGGACAATAGTAAGGATATTCTTATGATCTTTTGCAAGAACTAAGAGTATAATATTTGTAGAAGTGACAAATAGATGGTTAGTTCATTGTAAAAGTACTACATTGATACTAGCTTGGTCACAAAGTACAAATTAAGTTTATCTCAATCTAAACTAAGGGTGGCACAATATAATGGAAAGTGAGTTCCATAATGGATTTGGATGAGTTCCAAAGTTAAGACATTGTGACAGATACTACAACAAAAGGCTAAGTATATGACTGCTATTTTAGCAGCAAAAGAGGGCATTTGTGTCAAGTAGTTTGTTATCAAACTAGGTGTAGTTCACAGTGGGATAATACTATGAAGATATATTGTGCGACAATATTATCAACATGTTTTAACCCCAAAGAGCTAAAGGTCACACCGAAAGACCAAATTTATACAAAGCCATCTCATTAGAGAATGAGTGATGCGTAGAGACGCAAAGACATGCAATTACACACGGACCTGAAAGTGTCAGATCCGGAGATCAGTTGACCACTAGCAATCGTGTACATACAACACCGGAAAGCCATAGGTGTTGAATACACAAAGGTTTGAAACTAGATTATTGACTCTAGTGCAAGTGGGAGACTGTTGGAGATATGCCCAAGAGGCAATAATAAAGTGGTTATTATCATATCTTCACACTTATGATAAATGTTTACATACCATGCTATAATTATATTAAACGGAAACATTAATACTTGTGTGATTTGTAAACTAAAACAAGAGTCCCTAGTAAAGCCTCTTGTTAAACTAGCTTGTTGGTTAATATATGATCATGGTTTCCTGATCATGAACATAGAGATGTTATTAACAACAGGGTCATATCATTAGGAGAATGATGTGATGGACATACTCCTATAGATAAGCGTAGCATAAAGATCAAGTCATTTCAATAGTTCAATTGCTATATGCTTTCTGATACATAGTAACCTAATTCCTTCGACCATGAGATCATGCATATCACCTTTACCGGATGAATGCTTTGATGTCATCAAACACCACACCGTAACAGGGTGGCTATAAAAGTGGCATTGAGTGTTCAGAAAGTATTGGTTGAGACACATGGATCAAGAGTGGGATTTGTCCATCCATATGACGGATAGATATACTCTGGGCCCTCTCGGTGGAATGTCATCCAATTAGCTTGCAAGCATGTGACTGGCTCACAAGGGATCACATATCACGGGAACGAGAAAAGAGTACTTATCGGTAACGAGGTTGAACTAGGTATGCAGAGATACCGACGATCATAACCTCGGATAAGTAACATATCGTGAGACAAAGGGAAATTGGTATCGTATGTAAGTGGTTCATTCGATCGCAAAGTAATCGTAGAAATATGTGGGAGCCATATGAATTTCCAGATTCCTCTATTGGTTATTGTTTGGAGAAGTGTCTCGATCATGTCCGCATAATTCACGAACCGTAGGGAGACACACTTAAGGATTCGACGTTGTTTGAGTAGTTATGGTATTATGAGAAAGAGACCGAATGTTGTTCGGAGTCTCGGATGGGATCCAGGATATCACGAGGTGATCCGGAATGGTCCGGAGAATAAGATTCATATAAGGAAAGTCCCGTTTCGGAGTTCGGGAATGATTCCGGTGTTTTCATCGGGAATGTTCTAGAAGGTTCCGGATTGTCCGGCACTCCGGGGGGGAAGGGGTACATGAATGTGTCATTGCATATTGGAATGATTGCATCATGTACTAAGTGTTCTTGCTGTCCCAAATAAAGGATTAAATTGAATCCTAAAACAGAAAAGTCAAATGTCCAGTTTGAAAGTCAAACGGCTAAAACAAGAAACTGTGGGAAACAAGCAAGAGGAGTTGGAACCAACCTGGAGGAGGAGTTGGACTCCTCCAGGCCGGCGCCCAGCCCAAGGCCGAGTTGGGGAGGGACTCCCTCCCTCCCCTGGCGCGCCAAGACCCCCTCCCATAAAAGGAGGGGCAGGGCTCCTCCTAGAGACACAACTTTCACCTCTAGATCTCCGGTTTAGAGCCGTTTTGGTTTAGAGCTTCTAATTGCTTTAGCCAACGGTTTAGAGCCTTCTAATTGGTTTAGAGCCTTCTAATTGGTGTGTCTAATTACTAGATCACTAATAGCCTCTCTCATAAGCTCCACCATACTCGCACCGGCTTAAGGCGAAGCCCTGCGGGATTTCCCCTCTACTTTCGGTACCACGCCGTTGTGCTGCCGGAATTGCGAGGAGAGTGCTACAACCTCCGCTGCCTGCTGGAACAAGGGAGAGGAAGGTCTTCGTCGAGTACCGAACGTGTGACCGACTGCGGAAGCGCTGCCGGAACGTGGCGCCGGAAGGATCGTCTACACGATCTTGAGATCGGAAAGAGTACGACTACATCACCCACGAGAATCTGCTCTCGTTAAACGTTTTGGAATCTTCGAGGGTAAGTTATACCATCGACTCGTTGCTACAATCTAGTAGATAGATCTTGGCTTGTTTGTTTGTATGCGATAGAAAATTTTTGTTTTCCATGCTACGAACCCCTACAATATCTCCAACAGTCTCCCACTTGAACTAGAGTCAACTAATCTAGATTACATGGTAATATACCGAACACCCATGGCAGTTTGGTGCTGGTCATGTTTTTCCCTCGGGAGAGGTTTAGTCAACGGATCCGCCACATTCAGATATGTGTGTACTTTGCAAATCTTTATGTCCCCATCTTGTACATGTTCTCGAATTGCGGGAAAACGTAGCTTGATGTGCTTCAGCTTCTTGTGTGACCTTGGTTCTTGCGCATTGGCTATGGCGCCCATGTTATCACAGTAGATAGACATTGGTCCAGCACACTTGGAACCACACCGATCTCTGTAATGAACTCCTTCATCCATATCGCTTCTTGTGAAGCCTCCGAAGCAGCCATGTATTCCGATTCAGTTGAAGATCTCGCCACAACGCTTTGCTTTGCACTCCTCCAGCTAACTGCTGCACCATTCAAAATAAATACGTATCCAGATTGTGATTTAGAATCATCCGGATCGGTGTTCCAACTAGCATCGGTGTAACCATTAACAACGATCTGTTCATCACCTCCATAAGAAAGAACCATATCCTTAGTTCTTCTCAAGTACTTAAGGATGTTTTTGACCGCTGTCCAATGATGCACTCCTGGATCACTTTGATATCTGCTAGTTAAACTAACAGCATATGCAATGTCGGGTCTAGTACATAGCATGGCATACATTAGAGATCCTATGGCTGAGGCATAGGGAGTCTTACTCATCCTTTCTCTATCTTCTGCCGATGTCGGACTTTGGGTTTTACTCAAGGTCGTATTGGGCAACATGGGCAAGAACCCTTTCTTGCTATCTTCCATTCCAAACCTCTTTAGAACTTTGTCCATATATGTACTTTGTGACAATGATATTTGGCGTCTCGATCTATCTCTATAAATCTTTATGCCTAATATGTAAGCTGCTTCGCCAAGATCCTTCATTGAAAAACTGTTATTCAAATATTCCTTGACACTATTAAGAAGGTCTACATCATTCCCAATCAACAATATGTCATCTACATATAGTATTAAGAATGCTACAGAGCTCCCACTCACTTTCTTGTAAATACAAGCTTCTCCATAAGTTTGTATAAAACCAAAACTTTTGATCACCTTATCAAAACATTGATTCCAACTTCGGGATGCTTGCTTGAATCCATAGATGGACCGTTGAAGTTTGCATAACTTGTTAGCATCTTTAGGATCGACAAAACCTTTGGGTTGCATCATATACAACTCTTCATCAATGTCTCCATTGAGGAATGCTGTTTTGACATCCATCTGCCATATCTCATAATCATAAAATGCAGCGATTGCTAACATAATCCTCACAGACTTTATCTTCGCTACTGGTGAGAAAGTCTCATCGTAGTCAACTCCTTGAATTTGTCGAAACCCCTTTGCGACAAGTCGAGCTTTATAGACAGTAACATTACCATCAACATCTGTTTTCTTCTTGAAAATCCATTTGTTCTCGACAGCCTTCCGGCCATCCGGTAAGTCCACCAAAGTTCATACTTGGTTTTCGTACATGGATCCAATCTCGGATTTCATGGCTTCTTGCCATTTATTGGAATCTGGGCTCATCATCGCTTCCTCATATGTCGCAGGGTCATCGGTGTTGTCCACCAACATGACGCTCATAACGGGATCATACCAATCAGGAGTGGTACGAGTTCTCGTTGACCTGCGAGGTTCTGTAGCAACTACAACCGAAGTTTCATGATCATCATCATTAGCTTCCTCTCTTATTTGTGCCGGCACCACAGGAACATCTTCCAGTGCTGCGCTACTCGCAAGTTCGAGAGAAGGTTTGACAACCTCGTCGAGTTCTACTTTCCTTCCAGTCACTTCTTTCGAGAGAAATTCCTTCTCTAGAAAGGATCCATTCTTGGCGACGAAGATTTTGCCTTCGGATCTTTGATAGAAAGTATACCCAATAGTTTCCTTTGGGTATCCTATGAAGACGCATTTTTCCGCTTTGGGTTCAAGCTTGTCCGGATGTAACTTCTTTACATAGGCTTCGCAACCCCAAACTTTAAGGAACGACAATTTAGGTTTCTTCCCAAACCATAATTCATACGGTGTCGTTTCAACAGATTTAGATGGTGCCCTATTTAAAGTGAATGCGGCTGTTTCTAATGCATAACCCCAAAATGATAGCGGTAAATCTGTAAGTGACATCATAGAACGAACCATATCTAAGAGAGTTCGATTACGACGTTCGGACACACCATTACGCTATGGTGTTCCCGGCGGTGTCAATTGTGAAAGTATTCCGCATTTCTTCAAATGCTCGCCAAACTCGTAACTTAGATATTCACCTCCACGATCAGAACATAGAAATTTAATCTTCTTGTTATGTTGATTCTCCACCTCACTTTGAAATTCCTTAAACTTCTCGAAAGTTTCGGACTTATGTTTCATGAAATAGATATACCTATATCTAGTCAAGTCATCCTTGAAGGTAAGAACATAACGATAACCACCGCGTGATGCTACACTCATTGGACCACACACATCGGTATGTATGATTTCTAATAAGTCCGTAGCTCGCTCCATCATACCAGAAAATGGAGTCTTAGTCATTTTACCCATCAGACATGCTTCGCATCTTTCAAGTGATTCAAAATCAAGTGATTCAAGAAGTCCATCGGAATGGAGTTTCTTCATACGCTTCACTCCAATGTGAACAAGACGACAGTGCCACATATAGGTCGAGTTATCGCTCGATTTCAAACGTTTAGCTTCAATGTTATTAATATGTGTATTTCCACTATCGAGATTCAATAAGAATAAACCATCTATCAAAGGTCCATGTGCATAAAACATATTACTCATATAAATCGAACAACCATTATTCTCGGACTTAAACAAGTAACCGTCTCGCAATAAACAAGATCCCGATATAATGTTCATGCTTAACGCAGGCACCAAATAACAATTATTTAAGTATAAAACTAATCCCGATGGTAGATGAAGAGGTAGCGTGCCGACCGCGATCACATCAACTTTTGATCCGTTTCCCACGCGCATCGTCACCTCGTTCTTCGCTAGCTTCCGTTTATTCTACAGCACCTGTTTCGAGTTACAAATATGAGCAACCGAACCAGTATCAAATACCCATGCACTACTACGAGTACTAGTGAGATACACATCAATAACATGTATATCGGATATACCTTTCTTCTTGATGTTGCCGTTCTTCAAATCCGCCAAGTACTTTGGGCAATTCCGCTTCCAGTGACCTTATCCCTTGCAGTAAAAGCACTCTGTGTCAGGCTTAGGTCTAGCCTTGGTCTTCTTCGTCGGTGCGGTAACTTTCTTACCACCCTTCTTGAAGTGTCCCTTTTTCTTAGACTTGCCTTTCTTGAATTTGGTGGTCTTATTGACCATCAACACTTGGTGCTCTTTCTTGATCTCCACTTCTGCAGATTTTAACATGGAGAAGAGTTCTGGCAACTGCTTGTTCATGTTTTGCATATTGTAGTTCATCGCAAAGTTCTTGTAACTTGGTGGTAGTGATTGGAGGACAAGATAAATCCCCAAAGCATTAGGAATCACTATACCCAAGCTTTGAAGTTTGTTTGCGTGCCCAGACATCTTAAGCACATGCTCACTGACGGAGCTGCCCTCTTCCATCTTGCAGTTAAAGAACTTTTCAGAAGCCTCATAGCTCTCAACTGCCGCGTGAGTCTCAAATATCAGTTTGAGTTCACGGACAATATCATGTGGGTCTGAATTCTCAAACCTTTTCTGAAGCTCCGATTCTAAACCATACAAGATAGAACACTGAACTGTGGAGTACTGAGTCTTCCGAGCAAGGTAAACATTCTTTACTTCATCGGTAGCAGTAGCTGCAGGCGGGTCACCCAGCGGTGCATCCAGCACATAGGTCAAATTACCAGCATTGAGGACAATCCTCAAATTGCGGAACCAATCCGCGAAGTTGCTTCCATTATTTTTCAACTTTTCTTTCTCTAAGAACGCATTAAAATTGATGGTAGGGGCCGCCATTGATCTACAACATATTTGCAATAGTTTAGACTAAGTTTATGACAAATTGAGTTCTAATTAATAGTTAAATTAATCTAGGTGAACTCCCACTCAAAACAATATCCCTCACATTGTTTTAGTGATCACACGAACCAAATCCACCACATCAAAACCGATCATCACGAGAGTTGATGTAGCTTCAATGGCGAACAATCGACATGTTCATCATATCTACTATATGATTCATGCTTTACCTTTCGGTGATCCGTGTTCCGAGACCATGTCTGTACATGCTAGGCCCGTCAAGATCAAACCTTAGCTTCCGCATGAGCAAATCTGGCTTGCCCACGTTGTATACACTTGCGGAATCTAACACACCCGATCATCATGTGTTGGTTCGAAACAACAAGCTTTAGCAACGGTGCTTACTAAGGATGAACACTTTAGAACTTGAAATTCATGTGCATGAGGGATCATCTTATAATGCTACCGTCGTTTACTAAGCAATACAAGATGCATAAAGGATTAACATCACATGCAATTCATAATATGTGATATGATATGGCCTTTCTTCTTTGTGCTTCCGATCTCCATCTTCAAGCACGAACATGATCTCCATCATCACCGGCATTGCATCAAGGTCAATGACGCTGCTCCATGGTTGTCGTCCACCGGCTTAAACTATTACAACTACTTTGAATAGACATGCGGGTCTTAACATAAATTAAAGACAACCATATGGCTCCTGCCGGTTGCGAACTTACAATAAGGAACATTGCATACATCAGATATAACCACAATCATGGCCATATCACATCACAGCACACCCCTGCAAAACAAAGTTAGACGCCTCTAATTTCTTTGTATATTTTACGTGGTTTGGGGCTTTCAATAAGTGTTGATCTAACATACGAACAAGAACCACAACGTTGATGCTTGAACTATCAAGTGCCCGTTAGAAATTGGATCTATACTATAATGGGAGAGACAGACACCCGCAAAGCCACTTATGCAATACAAGTTGCATGTTGAGCGTGGAGCAAGTCTCATGAACGATGTCATGTAAGGTTAGCCCGGGCCGCTTCATCCCATCATACCGCAAGATGCAAAGTACACAAGAAGCAATTGATAATAAAAGCACCACCGCCTACAATGACCATTGTGTTCTACTCGTGCAACAGATCTACAGATAGACACGGCTCTGATACCACTGTATGGGTTCGTAGCATGGAAAACAAATAATTTCTATCGCATAAAAACAAACAAGCCAAGATCTATCTACTAGATTGTAGCAACGAGTCGATGGAATAACTCACCCTCGAAGATTCCAAAGTGTTTAACGAGAGCGGATTCTCGTGGGTGATGTAGTCGTACTCTTTCCGATCTCAAGATCGCGTAGACGATCCTTCCGGCGCTGTGTTCTGGCAGCGCTTCCGCAGTCAGTCACACGTTCGGTACTCGACGAAGACCTTCCTCTCCCTTGTTCCAGCAGGCAGCAGAGGTTGTAGGAATCTCCTCGCGATTCCGGCAGCACGACGGCGTGGTACCGGAAGTAGAGGGGAGATCTCGCAGGGCTTCGCCTTAAGCCGGAGCGAGTATGGTGGACTATGAGAGAGCCTCGGTGATCTAGGGTTTAGACACACCAATAAGGAGGGGATAGGGCCGGCGACTAGGGCTTGGGGCAGCTCAAGTCGGCCGCTAGGGTTTCCCTAGGCGGCGGCAGGAGGTGGCGGCGCCAGCGGCTAGGAGCTAGGGTTTGCGGGGTGCGTGGTGTAGATCTTGGAGGGGCAGCCCTGCCCCTCCTTATATAGGTGGAGGGGGCGCGCCAAGGGGAGGGGAGTCCCTCCCCAACTCGGTCTCCAAGTGGGCCGGCGGTGGAGGAAGAGGAACTCCTCCCTAAGTAGGTTTCCTACTCTCCCTCCACCAAACAAAATAGTCGTTTGAGTTTTTAAATTGGCGTTTGACTTTTCAAACTAGGATTTGATTTATCCCTTTATTTTGTTCAGCGATGACACCTAGTACATGATGCAACCATTCCAACTTGTTATGACACATTCATGTACCCTTCCCCTCCGGAGTGCCGTACATTCCGGAACCTTCTAGAACATTCCCGATGAAAAAACCGGAACCATTCTCCAACCCCGAAACAAGACTTTCCTTATATGAATCTTATTCTCCGGACCATTCCGGATCTCCTTGTGATATCCTGGATTCCATCTGAGACTCTAAACAACATTCGGTCTCTTACTCATCATTCCATCACTACTCAACAACATCGAATCCTTAAGTGTGTCTCCCTACGGTTCGTGAATTATATATGCGGACATGATCGAGACACTTCTCCGAACAATAACCAATAGAGGAATCTGGAAATTCATATGGCTCCCACATATTTCTACGATTACTTTGCGATCGAATGAACCACTTACATACGATACCAATTTCCCTTTGTCTCACGATAGTTTACTTATCCGAGGTTATGATCGTCGGTATCTCTGCATACCTAGTTCAACCTCGTTACCGATAAGTACTCTTTTCTCGTTCCCGTGATATGTGATCCCTTGTGAGCCAGTCACATGCTTGCAAGCTAATTGGATGACATTCCACCGAGAGGGCCCAGAGTATATCTATCCGTCATATGGATGGACAAATCCCACTCTTGATCCATGTGTCTCAACCAATACTTTCCGAACACTCAATGCCACCTTTATAGCCACCCAGTTACGGTGTGGTGTTTGATGTCATCAAAGCATCCATCCGGTAAAGGTGATATGCATGATATCATGGTCGAAGGAATTAGGTTACTATATATCAGAAAGCATATAGCAATTGAACTATTAAAATGACTTGATCTTTATGCTACGCTTATCTATAGGAGTATGTCCACCATATCATTCTCCTAACGATATGATCTTGTTGTTGATAACATCCCAATGTTCATGATAGGGAAACCACAATCATTTATCAACCAACAAGCTAGTGATGTATAGAGGCTATACTAGGGACTTAAAATTAAGTTTACAAATCACACAAGTATCCAAAGTGTTTAACGAGAGCGGATTCTCGTGGGTGATGTAGTCGTACTCTTCCCGATCTCAAGATCGTGTAGACGATCCTTCCGGCGCTGCGTTCCGGCAGCGCTCCCGCAGTCGGTCACACGTTCGGTACTCGACGAAGACCTTCCTCTCCCTTGTTTCAGCAGGCAGCGGAGGTTGTAGCACTCTCCTCGCGATTCCGACAGCACAACGGCGTGGTACCGGAAGTAGAGGGGAGATCTCGCAGGGCTTCGCCTTAAGCCGGAGCGAGTATGGTGGAGTATGAGAGAGATCCTCGGCGATCTAGGGTTTAGACACACCAAGGAGGAGGTGCTAGAGCTGGCGGTTAGGGTTCCGGGGACCCCCAAGTCGGCGGCTAGGGCAAAACCCTAGGGGGCGGCGGCGGCTATGGTGGTAGGCGCCAAGCTAGGGTTTGAGGAGAGGTACTTGTGTGTCCTAGGAGGGAGCCCTGCCCCTCCTTATATAGGTGGAGGGGCCGGCGGCCAAGGGGAGGGAGGGGAGTCCCTCCCCAACTCGGCTTGGAGGGGGCGCCGCCGGTTGGAGGAGGGATTCCCTCCCCAACTCGGTTTCCCCCTTCCTCCTCTTTTCCTCTTTCCAATTTTACCCGTTTGACTTTTCAAACTAGCTATTTGACTTTTCAAACTAGGATTTGAATTAATCCTTTATTTGGAACAGCGATGACACTTAGTACATGATGCAATCATTCCAATATGCAATGACACATTCATGTACCCCTTCCCCTCCGGAGCGCCGGACATTCCGGAACCTTCTAGAACATTCCCGATGAAAACACCGGAATCATTCTCGAACTCCGAAACGGGACTTTCCTTATATGAATCTTATTCTCCGGACCATTCCGGATCTCCTCGTGATATCCCGGATCCCATCCGAGACTCCGAACAACATTCGGTCTCTTTATCATTCATTCCATAACTACTCAAACAACGTCGAATCCTTAAGTGTGTCTCCCTACGGTTCGTGAATTATGCGGACATGATCGAGACACTTCTCCGAACAATAACCAATAGAGGAATCTGGAAATTCATATGGCTCCCACATATTTCTACGATTACTTTGCGATCGAATGAACCACTTACATACGATACCAATTTCCCTTTGTCTCACGATAGTTTACTTATCCGAGGTTTTGATCGTCGGTATCTCTGCATACCTAGTTCAACCTCGTTACTGATAAGTACTCTTTTCTTGTTCCCGTGATATGTGATCCCTTGTGAGATATTCACATGCTTGCAAGCTAATTGGATGACATTCCACCGAGAGGGCCCAGAGTATATCTATCCGTCATATAGATGGACAAATCCCACTCTTGATCCATGCGTCTCAACCAATACTTTCCGAGCACTCAATGCCACCTTTATAGCCACCCAGTTACGGTGTGGTGTTTGATGTCATCAAAGTATCCTTCCGGTGATGGTGATAAGCATGATCTCATGGTCGAAGGAATTAGGTTACTATGTATCAGAAAGCATATAGCAATTGAACTATTAAAATGACTTGATCTTTATGCTACACTTATCTATAGGAGTATGTCCATCATATCATTCTCCTAACGATATGACCTTGTTGTTAATAACATCTCAATTTTCATGATAGGGAAACCATAATCATTTATTAACCAACAAGCTAGTATTATAAAGAGGCTTTACTAGGGACTCTAATTTAGTTTACAAATCACACAAGTATTAATGTTTCCTTGTTAATACTATTATAGCATGAATGTAAACATTTATCATAAACACAAAGATATAATAATAACTATATTTATTATTGCCTCTAGGGCATATCTCAAACATTGGATGCCAACAATGGATCAACGCAAATGCAAGACATCGATAAAGAGAGAAAGATGTTTTACCATGTCAAATGGTTGCAAGCCGCTTATTTTCATTTTCGTCACCATCTCGTAGGAGCCTTGGAACTTGCTACACTCAGCATGGATGGTGCCCCAACACTTAGAAAGGGAGAGATCGTTTCGATCGCTAAAAAATCCGTCCTTCCCAAATTTCCTATGCTCATGGAAGAAATTGTCCACCTTCTTCCAATAGGCAAAGCCCTTTTGCTCAGCGTCGTATAGTGGATCTGGTGAAATCTCTATCCATGCCTTGCATAGGATCTTGTCCTGGGCAGGGGTGTAGCCCTTGATTCGTTGGCTCATCTTCTTGTAGTCGACAATTGAGGCCGCAAGTGAAGCAGCCAACGATGCGACCGTGATGCTCTCGCCCATGGAAGTGCCATCGTTCTCAAATAATGCCTTGTCCGCAATGTTGCATGCATCTTGTTGGGTCTCTTGCCGCATCTCCGTCTCAGCCTCTCCGCCGTCGGCATAGTCGTGGCCACCCTCGCTGATCATGTCGTTTGTGACGTCCTCGCAGTCATTTCCCACGAAATCCTACACCCCAATTGGCCATCATAAAGTGGTGCGAGCAGTGCACTGGCAATGACGAAGAAATGTGGCAATCATACCGTGTTGTCGGCGATCGGTGGCTTGACTCGCATTTTGCCGAAGAGGTTGACTGGCGTTGGCATGTTCGTGGCAGAGATGGTTCGCTGCTTCGTCGACGCCTCTGGGGTTGCGTCCGTGTTGGATGGAGTGCGGTTCAGGTCGATGGCGGGCTCTCCCGCCTCCAACAACGCCGCGCAGGGATGGTTGAATCGGGACAGCTAGTGGCCTCCAAGCGAGGGCGTGTGCAGTCCTATCGTTCTGGGCTGAGCTGGTGGCCGGCCGGTAGGCGTGGAAGTGCCGGAGCTAGTAGAGGATGTGCCGGTTGTGGCAAAACGGGAAGAGAGATCGCGCTGCCAAAAGCGGCGGTCATTGCCTCCCGCTTGATCATATTGACGGCGCACCTCGTGGCACTCACTGCCAGCTCCTTCGCATCGATCGTGTTCTGGGTGGCGAGGAGGCGCTTGTTCTCCTCCCGATGCTCCATCTCGAGCCTAGCAGCGTGATACGTCGAAAACGTATCTATAATTTTTGATGCTTCATGCTTGTTTAGTATCTACTTTGCGTTGCTTTGTCTACACTTTGAGGTGTTTTTATATCTTTTCTGGAACTAACCTATTAACAAGTTGCCACAGTGTCAGTTTCCTATTTTTTCTGTTTTTGGTTTCAGAAAGGCAAAAATCAATATTCCCGAAATTGGACGGGACAAAAGCCAAAGTCAATATTTTACCGTGGGCGACACGAAATCCAGAGGGGATACGAAGAGGCAAACCAGGGCCGCCACACCTCCCCTAGGCGCGGGTGGGCCCACCCCGTGCCTGGGTAGGGTGTGGGACCCCTGGTCGCCTCCCAGCCTCGCCTCTTCGCCTATAAGAAGCCCCCGATGCAGAAACCCTCTCCACCCAATCAAAACTCCACGAAACCTTTTGTAGCCGCCGCCACCGTCGTCCCTAGATCAGGGGATCTGATGTTCTTCCCGGCACCCTGCCGGAGGGGAAATCATCACGGAGGCCTTCTTCTCCGGTATGAAGCGTGAGTAGTTCCACCTTGGACTACGGGTCTATGTAGTAGCTAGATGGTTGTATCTCCTCCTTGTGCTTTCATGTATAGATCTTGTGAGCTCCGTTCATGATCAAGATCTAATCTATTTGTAATCATGCATGTTGTGTTTGCGGGGATCCGATGGATATTGAGATTACTATGTCAGATTAATTAATGGTTTTGTCTTTATGATTCTATCATGTCTGTATTGTTTGTGATCTTGCAAACTCTCCATTGTTAGTAGCTATCTTGTCCAAGTAGTTGCTAGTGACTCCAAGAGGGGGTATTTATGCTCGATAGTGGGTTCATTCCTCTAGTTTCCAAGGGAAGTGACATAAATCTCTCTGGTTGTAGATGTGTTGTTGCCACTAGGGAGAAAACAACGGTCTCTTATTGAAGGAACAAGTGGATTATTTACCTTACACACTTTGCTTAAAGTGGTTGTCTGTTGCTTGCAACTTAATACTGGAAGGGATTCAGATGTGTGGTGACCCAGCATACCACTGCATGTTTTAGTATACTATAGTCATGGACATAACACTCATGGAGTACCATTCCTCAAATATTATATCCTCAGATTGGTACAATAGAAACAAAGCGGGTCCACAACATACATTGTCATTATTATAATCAGAAATTTACATGACGACTTCGAGATCCTCCTAGGTCCATAGAGGTATCCCGATGATTCAGGGCTAAACTATAATAACTCGGAGAACAGAAGTAAGAAGCAACTAAGGTTTATACGAGATTTAAGATAGATAGAAGATAGAGATCTATGCTACTAGAATAGATCACTATATATGCTACATCTATACTTTAGATATGTCGGTCTCCTTTCCATAGATGTTTTCGTAATTGTTCCCTTCGACGCTTCCGGATACTTCTGGTTCTTCATAGCGGAGTTCTTCTTAGTCTTCAATAGGATATATTATTTCCTCTTCCTAACCGTTAATGTCTTCAGAATCTAGCAAGGGTTAAGAAGATACGTTGAGTATGAGCGTAATCAGCAAGTTCACTAAAAAGGACTGTTTGATGCACTATATCTACAGCCACAGACCATAGGTCGTAGGCAATGCACATTTTTGTAAATATTTCTATAAAGGTTGCTTTTATTCTGAAAAGCTATGTCCGTCAGCCTTCACGGGTTGACCAAAACCTTCATGGAGTTCCTTTCCCGCCGCGTTCGCAGCTCCTTCCCAGAACAAGGAGTAACAAGTTACAGTTCTTACACTCTGCAGAGGTGCGTCACTTTACCCATGAGAGATCTTAGCTTTGTTGCACATCTGGGCGTGCATTCCCGTTCACACTTCCTTAGGATGAGGCTCAGACTAAGATCCAAGCCAATCATTGTCCTTCTCCGCGACCCCGCATACACCACAATTGTTGTATGCCCAAACTCAAGGTAGACTTTTCCTCGTATAAAACGGCTATACCTTAGTTGGATACACACAACAACCATTAACACTAGATATCTGTCTTTTGTAAGCCCAGATCCACGGTAGACTCTACCCCGTATAAAACGGCTATACCCACGGTCTACAACTTTCAAATGCCCAGAACAGTGTCCAATGCATTCGAAAGGGAGCCGATCCAGCTGACTTCTTCGTCCATTCCAAATCTCATGGTTAACGCGTAATATACAGCGCAAGACTCACTGGCGACATTGGTTGTTAAGTCCTAGATAATATGTTACTTTACCACCGGAACTTTCATACTAGATTATTACCTCATGGTAAATAACCTATAATCATATTATTATGAAAATAGTGTTTTCTGACCTTTTTCAAATGCAGGTGATGACAACACTCGATTTGTAAAATACTTTATAGAAAATAATCAAAGGACATGAGCAAGTGTGAACTTGCCTTGATATAGCGAAGTATTGTAGTCAAATGTCTTGACTTGACCCTAGACCTCGGGTTCTACAAAATTACCATCATTGCCCGGTAAGGACAATGTTTAAAGAAGCAATATGCTGTTATGCATAGGTAATGCTATGCATTTTGTAAAAACTTAAGTATTTCCTCAACATTATATGTGAGTTGGATTTAGATGATTTTTTTAGGATGTGAGTTATCTTTAAGTTTACTTTATAAAGGAGTGTAGTTGTAAGGGTTTTTGGATAACATATAAAATATGAAAGTAAGGTTCACTTGTAATACAATTCTAAGATTGGGTGATACCATGTAATCATTACAAGGTTTATGTTTTAATTTTTGTTATGGTTTAAAAGAAATGGTATAGTGTTTCTTTTGAAACTGGCAAAAAGAATAACATTTAAAGAAAATATTATTTATGTTAAGTTAATCTACTCTAAAGATTAATAAGATTAAAGTTATGGTTTAGGATAAGGTTTGAATGATTTTGAGTCATTATATATCTAGCTTATGATATGTCAGACCAAAGTTAACTATAAAGATATAATTGGACTTGGGATATAATATTTATGGCATTAACAACAATTAGGGTTTTTCCTAAGTATAATGAAACTTAGTCTTAAAGACTTAAAAATAGTATATTTAATATTCATAGATTATACTATAAGATCTTGTTATATAAAGCAACTGGTGAATTTATTTTATAATATATTTAATGAATACTAAGTTTGTTAATATGATTATATATGAATTGAGATTACTTACTTCTAATTTAAGTTAATGATTTGCAAGACTAACCTTGTAAATCTTGGACTTATAGTTGATTAAATATTTTAAAAGAATATTATAAAATTGATTATTTAAACTTGGATAGTATCCTAAATTATAATTATTGGTTAGTCTATTTTAGAGCTAAAAGATTGTGTTTTGGACATGATTATTTCTTAGTTACGAAATAATGTTAAATATTTAATAAAGCAACTATCTCATTTTAATAATTGAAGATATATGATCTAAGAATTTTAAAATGTTTTTGGAATAATATATTTAGTATTATCCTAGTAAGTATTCTTACTTAGAATTTTAAAAATTGCATTTTATTTATCTTTAGATATTTTTTATAAAATTTCTCAATTATTGAATGTCTTTAAATATTTGTTTTAAGTTTTATTTGTAAAATTTTTGAGTTATTATTTTTATTAGATAATAGTTTTATTTTTATGTATAAAAGTGATTTTTATTTATTTTTACGATTTTTTCCGAATTTATTAAATTTCATTTAGTTATTTACGGGTGTTAATACTTATTTGTATTTTATTAAACCAAAATAAATATAATTATATTTTTCTTAGGTGGATATTATTTTAATAAACATTTTGATGTATTAAATATATTTTTAAGATTTTTCTACATTTTTCTAGAAATAAAATAGTGTATAGGGGTATCTTGGGCATTACTTTATTCTAGCTTTTCCTTATACCCTCCTTTTCTTGTTATGCTGGTCTGTTTGGTTTGCAACATAACTAGATCGACCTACCCAGGTCTAGCTCGTGGTCAGCCTGACCCTGGCCCCCTTCACCCTTCTCACAACTCTCTCCTGGGACAATCTCGAGATTCCCCTTGTGGCGCCCATTGCCGCCGCTCGCCAAACCCTGGCGAACCCCGGTTGATGCGGCCACCGCCGCCAGCCACCCTAGCTCCGCCTATCTCAGACCTAATCATCCCTATAATTTGATTTGTGAATGATGCACTATTGATCTCGCCCCCTTCAATTGTCTGGTTCTAGGGTTCTTGCTGCCCATGGCTCTAGAGGTTGACGGTGACCTTGTTGGTTTGCGGTGGTGTCCTGGTGGTGCGGATAGGATCTGGTGGTGCTGCTTGCTGCAGGTTGTAGCTTCGCGCGGGGCTAGCACATAGTGCTCCCTGTGCCGCTGTACCGCTGCTCTATTTGGTTTTATCCCTGCCTCCTATTTGACGAGCAATAGCTTGTCAAAGGTAGGTGATCCTTTACTCACCCCTCCCTCTCTGTTCTACTCCTGCCACTTAATCTGTGTCCAACCCTTGCTAGGGTTCCTCTCTCTGGTTCCTAAGCACATTACATTAGCTTTGCTACTGAACCTGACTAGCAGGTTTGATCCTAAAATTCTATTTATCTGAATTGAGTTAGTGGATGGCTTAGGGATGTGATTACCTTATGATGATGACACTAGCTCATGATGTAGCTACAAACACAAATGGAACTGGTGCTTCTAAGTGGAATTGTCACCTAAATTCAGTAGAGGAACTATTGGAGCTCTTGCTGTCACTCTTGATAGTAAATATATGAGATATTTTGCTCCACTTAAAATGATGCCTTTGTCCGAATGAATTTATCATCCTAGAATTGTGTGATTTTCTATGGTTCTATCCCTGAAGAAATTATCTTTATTGAATGGTTAACTGAACCTCACGTGCCAATACTGAGGATGAAGTTTGGTCCTGGATATAAAATTATTTAGCCGATTAATGTGTTCTCTATATTGATGAATTATAGAATGATGGTTGTGACTTTGATACTAATTTAGAACTTGGGAAAAATCTGACTACATGTCCTTATTGACAGTGAAAGAATGTATACATTTGATTCCTAGATTCTTCTACTAGGAAAATGATATGTGTTGATTGGATTGCCATTGTTGTTTAAAAAGATAGCTTCTGTAATATGACTATTCTGTTGTGAAGCCTCTTTGAGAGTGAACACATCAACATAGTTCATGTTAATGATTTGCTATACTTTTATTTATAGAATGTTGGTCCATGTTCTTGCCAATGATGCCAAGTCTGAGTCTTTACTTGTGTTGCACATGATCATATATAATTGTTGCCTTGCAACTGATTTGGCTAGTCTCTGTGTACAAATTTTATGGCTATTGTAGCTAGGCTATGATGTAGTGGTACCTCCCTAGAGGATGCACAACAATATAGATCCTTCTACATGATTTCTATAAAGCTTGATTGGCAAAAAATAAAATCATGGGCAATTGCCAAGGATGCAAAGGCTGAGGTCCAAGTGATAACTTAAATATCTCTGGTTGTAGCACTATGCGTTGCTCCTATTATGAGTTTATACTCCACTTGAGGAGATGATTATTTTACACCTAATCATGCTTGGAACTGGTATGAATAAATATTATGTATGATTGATAATGGTGAAACCTTTTGTTGTTTTTGAAGCTATGCTGTGACTTGTGGTTCCTGGTGGAACTTGTTCCTGGTTGCTTCTTGATATGATCCTTCTTGTTTGGTTGGCTGGCTTCTTGTTCTTTTGGCCTACTCCTTATGCTTCTGACCTCCTCCTGGTGCTCTTGGATGGCTTCCTCAAGCAACCAGGGCACTGGTGCTGAGGTGATGATGTACTATGGGGTTTTGATGCTGAATCTACCAACTCTGGGGTGTAGAGATTACATGGATGGTTGATATAAGCTGGGTGTGTTTGTTGTTCTTGCTATGATGCAGAGAGTTCATTATAGAACTCTATCTCTACCACGACTGTGCATTATCTCTCTCTCACAACACCCCCTATGTTGACAGCACATCCACATGCAGTTGTGTGTGAGCTGTCTGTGTGCTTGCCTCACTCAAATGGATCAGATCAAGTAAAATCTGGATCTTTTGCTGGGTATAACTATTTAACTCTTACCTTTTACTAATTTGGTGAAACTTGCCCCAACTTGCCTGTGATGTGGAACTGAGGCCAGGTTTTCAATAAGAACAGATACTACTTTATTTGGCCCCTATTTACTCTGCTCAATGATGTGAATAGCAATGCATCTCATTGCCATACTGAGAGCAAAATTACTAACACTAACCCCTCTCTTTGTTTTTATCTTTTATTTATTTGTTTTGTAGGCATCAAAAGAACTTCCAGGAACATCAGAGTAGGTAAAGATTCTAGCTTAGATTTATAATTTCTATAATCTTTTTATTTAATTGTAATAACAATATAATTATTATATATTTTAGTGAAGCCTTTCTTTTTCTTATTTGTAACTATTCATCTATGTAATGACTTTTCATTACTTGTGTAGATTAAATCTTTGTTTTATTAAACAAAGATTTCTTCTTATTTGTATGTCTTTGATTTCCATTAATCTATATGATTTCTACCTTTTTATTTAATGTATTGTACCTTATTCTTATTCTTTTATTGTAAAATAATAATGTAATACTTTATGTATTCTTTTATTATAAATAATTATGTTATATCCTTGTTGTAATCATTTCTTTTTTATTCCTTTATTATAAAAGGATAATGTAATATACATATATTATTTTATTATAAGGAACTCTTCTATTTGTTTCTTTATTGTAATTCATTTTGCATTTTCTTTATTCATTTAAGTATTTTATTATCTCTTTATTCTTTTATTATAAAAGAATACCGTAATGTTGGTCTTAAATAATATTTATACTTTTATTTATAATACTTGCATTTGTATTATTGTGAATAATTAGTTATAAGTCAAATTTATCCCCCATAACTCCAGAAAACAATAGAAGTCATGTTAAAATTCATCTCACTCCACTTCTAATAACACTAAACCTAATTCATCTGAGTGAGAATTCTGATCACTCTAGTCTTTTTATTTGGCAAAAAATTTACCCAGATTTTCAGATGCATGCATGCAGATGCACAAAATCCTAAATCTACCCTTCATTTAGTCCTAGATGCTGGGATGTTATAGGATGATAACCTGAAGGTGGACTTCTAGTCATAGATGTTGACGAGGTTCGATCTCGTCAATGCCCATTGTTATGAGCTTGGGTTTTAGAGAAGATGGGGATGCTGGAGAACGCGGAACGGTTAGCAAACAAGCAACTAGAGAACACGAGGTATATCCAGGTTCAGGCCCCCGGAGGGAAAACCCTACTCCTGCTTGTCTGCCCTTGATTACGGTGGAACCGAAATGTATAAGGGTGCGCAGATGCAATCTGGCGTGGAGGTGTGTATGCGGTGGTATGAAGTGCCCTCCTCGTCGTGTCCTCCTAGCCTTTCTATAGAAATAGGCAGGTCCCGGGCATAGATCGAGTCGGTTACATGCTTTAGGGTTTGCCCCTTTGAATATTCTATCTATTCTAGTCTTGTTCTCCAAGGATCCGAAGACATCATGGGCTTGGGCCACCCGAAAATCTTCATGGGCCACGTATATTCTTGTGGGCCTTCCTCGGACTGGACTAGGTATGCTAAGGTCATGTACCAGTAGGGTATAACCATGTTAGTAGCCCCCGAGTGTTCACTCGAATCGTAGATTCGGTTGAGGACTCTTCAGTCTTTCGGGTGCAGCCGTTTTCTATTCATCAAAGAATTATTTTAGTGTGTAGGGATTGCTAATGCGTGTGCCTGACTCTCCCGACGGATCAGGGCCAGTTAACTATCTTAGGACAAAACAACACGATCTTCTTCAGATTCGAGTCCCTCGACTCGAACCCGAAACATATGCTGGCGTAATTTGACTCAGGCCGTTGAGGACTTACATGAGTGGAATCCCACTAAATTTAGAATGATGTACCCAACGCGTCCGTCGGGATTTTTCATCGCGCCTGCTGGCATGGATTTTTACTAGCAGAGCGCAGTCGTGTGTTTTGCCAGGCCATCAGATGATATCTGTAGGTCTTATCTTTGTGTCACAGACACAATATCCGAATGTTTATCACCACGGAGGTGTTTCGGGTGGCCAAGGAGGATTTTACTCACTTAGCGTTAACTGGGGAAGTTGCCGAAAAGTTTTTGCATATCGATCCGAAGGATTGCAGTCGAAGAATTTATAGGGTGCGCGATCAACGCTCCCTATGGGAGTAGCCCCCGAGTGTCTGTTCGAGTCGTAGACTCGAGCAGAGACTTTAGTTTAGTCTTTGTTGACTTTTAGGTCCGTAGGATACAAATTTTTCGGATGCTTGAATCCATCCTCCCTATGGGAGTAGCCCCCAAGTCCGTAGTGGAGTCGTAGAATCGATGTAGGACTCAAAGAATAGTTCAATTGTGTAGTACTTTGATCATATTTTGGGTGCGCGGCCAGCGCTCCTGATAGGAGTAGCCCCCGAGTAGTTACTCGAATCGTAGATTCGAGTGAGTACTTTAGCTATGTAGTCGAAGATTTGTAACTATTGCTAGTATAGCCTTGATGACGTCAGTCCTGACGATCGGTGACTTCAAGCGTTTGCATCCCAGAGATGACGTGACTGGACGAACATGGGTCCCACCTCCTGACTTTGAATTGACTGGTCACGCGCAACACAAAGATAATTACGGCATCGCCTCAATTTTCGTGCGTAGTGGATGGCATGTGAGCGACGGTCCGCTGCCGTGCTGACACGTGGATGGTAGGATCTTGATGTTGGCTCTAGGCTTCCCGATGAACGGTCACCGTGCGTCTTCTGTGTCCTTATAATCATTGGGGAAAAACTTGTTTGTTTTCACCACAGCCATTCTTGTTTCACTTCTTCCACCATCTTGAGCTTTTCTCGCCGCGCGCTGGAAATTCTCCGATCCTTCCTATCTTCTTTCCTACGTTCACATCGTCGTCGCCGTAGTGCTATGGGGAAACCGAAGAAGACCTCCGCCGCAGTTGGTACCAGCACCGCTGCAGGTGGCAAGAAGGGTACCGCCGCTGCCCGCGTCACCGATGGTGGCTGGCGGCGGTCGGAGACGCGCGAGGGCGATCTTCGCAAGCTTCGTGAGCGGGGTCTAATACCGCAGGACAAGCAGGCCATCAAGATTCCCGGCGACGAGGTAACTCCCCGTCCACCCGCTGGGTTTCGGGTCATGTTTGTCGCTTTTGTCCTTCAAGGCCTTTCTCTCCCAGTCTACGATTTTCTCCGTGGATTGCTTTTCTTCTATGGCATCCAACTCCATCACCTTTCTCCGAATTCTGTTCTTCACATTACCTGCTTCATCACCTTCTGCGAGTGCTGGCTCGGTATCGAGCCACACTTTGGCCTCTTCCGGAAGGTCTATTCCGTGAAGAGGCAATCTGGCTCCGATGGCGTTTATCCCATCGGCGACTGCATCATTTCCCTTAAATCTAACTTTCTCTTCTTTTATTTTTCTATGTTTGAGTCCGTCCAATACCGGCGGAGGCGATGGTTTTACACCCGCGACTCCACAGCGGACGGGCAAAAATTTGGCCTTGCTCCTTTCGACACCTCCCAGAAAATCCAGCCGAAGAGATCCTGGAAGAACCACATCTTGGATGGTGAGGTGGCGGAGATAGAGGGACTCTATCGTCGAGTGGAGGATCTTCAGGTGATTCCGGATAAAGAGGTGAACGGTGTGGATATCATCCGCACATTCCTCAAACGTCGGGTGCAGCCGCTCCAGGCTAGGGCGCACCCGATGTTCCTTTATTCTGGCCGCAACGACCCGACTAGGGTTTCGACTGGAGAGCTCTCCAAGGGGGATGTTGACGGGATCCTCCAGCCGCTGTTGAAGTTTAAGGCTGGCGAGGACATTCCGGGTAGCTTGCTGACCCCTCCATTCAGGGCCTCCCGACCGGTGCCGCGGGTGTAGATCTGGGACGTGCGCGTAGCGCTTTTTTCGACTGCGTCTCTTTGCAGTTCGTTTATTCTGAGAACTGTTCCAAAAATAGGCCAAATCAACGATTAATAGGCCGATTAATCGCTACTAGGGACCTGACCGTGTCGATGACCACTAATCGTTTGTATTAATCGTTTAGCCCGATTAATAGGTCTGACACTCCGATTACTAGGTATGTTCCCGATTAACCACTACACTTGGTCAAAAAGTTACAAAATTATCAACACATATCACCCATCCATCCGCTAGCCCGCCCCAATGAAGTAGGTTTTGCGAAACACCCGCTCAATCCCTGCCTCTAGGAGCTTGATTTCCGCCATCACCAACCAGTTCCTTGTCATTGTTGACCAGTTCCTCGTAGTTGTCGACCAGACCTCAGATACAAGAGCTCGAGCGCCTTGAGGATCTCATCCGGGAGCTTAAGGTTGCCTTTAATAGGGTAGATGGTTGAGGTGCAAGAGGATTCATACTTGTTTTAGGTGCTAATTTTTGTAGGTTGCACCGATTAATAGTCGACCGATTAAATCAATTAATCGTCCGAATTCCGATTAGTCGCTAGTCCCAAGCCAACCGAGCAGTTAACGATTACCCATTTCCTTACCATTGATTCTGAGAGTTTTTTTGTGTGTGCAGGAGTTCAAGGTACCTGGCATGGCGCCTCCACTGCCCGAACGTTTTTCGGATGCACCGGACAATGATGTAGTGGACTCCATGTCTGAGCTTCCTTCAGCACGGTCGCCGGCTGAAGAAACTTTTGGGCCGAGCAAAGAGCAGACTAGAAAGCGTACGCGGAGCTCGAGCGAATCGTTAGATGCCTCAACTCCGCCGACACCTAGGAACCCGTCATGTCTTGAGCGTCACAGTGGAGGTGATGGTGGCTCTTCCTCTCCTATTCCAGCCATGCCCGTGCGGGCTATGGCGTCGCAGCCGCCGGCGAAGCGAAAGAAGGAAGAGAAGAAGGAAGATAAGAAAGGCAAGAGGGCCTTGCCTGTCTTCAATTTGAGCGATATGGACTCGTGAGTATCTGCAGTTGCTTTTTGCTCTCTTTCAATTTTGCTTGCTTGTACTTGTCTGATGTTTTCTATTGTAGCCACTCCTCCGATGGCTCCTTCAGCGATGGCGCTCTGGAGATGGTGGGGGAGTCGAAGGTTGCTCCTCCTCTTCCTCAGACAATGGCCACCTCTGGGGGCGCTGCTCCGAACCCTTCTCCGCATGAGGCTCGGGTGGTTGTCTCCCCGAAGACTACAGTTGGACCTTCGGAGTCGCCTTCTGATCATGTAAGTACTTATGTTTTTGCCGTGGGGGGAGCCCCCGAGTATTTTTCGGATGATATGCTGATCATGTTTTCCTTGTGTTCGTGTCTCCGGGGGAGCCCCCGAGCGTCTTTCGGATGATCTGCTGATCATGTCCTTCTTTTTTCTGCGTGTCTTGGGGGGATCCCCCGAATTCTTTTCGTATGCGTGGTTTGCTTTGCTCGTTTCCTTGGGCGCGGCCCCCGAGCATTTTTTCTGACAAGTTTCATCTTCTTGCAGCCTTTTGTTCAGGGTGTCAACCAACTGGTGAAGCAGCATATGGCATTAGAGGCCAGCCTTCAGCGGCTTCAAGGTTCATGTTTTTTTATCGATCTTCTTCTTCTCCGGCTGCTTGCTTGCTTATGAATCTCATGCTTGTTCTTTTGTGGTAGACGAGAATAACACTGCCCTCTGCGAGCTTGATGCACTCAAAAAGAGCCTCGGGCGAGCGGAGAAGAAAGCCGAAGATGCCGTTGGTGCTAAGGAGCGGCTTGAGCAGGAGCTAGCCAACGCGGCTGCGGCCAAGGAGCGCCTGTAGCAAGAGGCCACGGATCGCGAGGAGCAGCTCGCCACCGTTGTGGCCTCGCGCGAGAAGGAGGTTGCCGGCAAGCTGATGGCTGTTGCCAAGGCTATTTCGAGTGAGTAGTTTCATATGTTCCTTTTCGGCCTCCTTGCTTCTCTAGTTTTGCTTGGTTTTCACTTTGCCTCTTCCGTTGTTCTAGATGTCGCGGGCATCGAGTTTGATCATGGTGCCCTGGAGCATGGAAGAGCTCTGGATGATGCTACTGTGGCGAACGAAGACCGTTGCAGTACCGTGGTCGGCTCGCTTGCCAAGGCCAAGGTGGTTCTCGAGCGCTTCTACAAGGAGCTCGTCCCAAGGGTTTCGCCCTCGAGGATGTCGAATTGTTGGCGGACGCACTGTCAGTCGAGGCCCCTATGGTGTACAAGCGCAAGCAGAAGGGTATCGATGCGTCCATGGGGCTGGTGATGGCCATGGCGTCTAGAGCGAAGCTAGATCTTCATCAGGTCACCTCCCAGATGCCGACAACTGCCGATGGATCTGAGGTAGCCTTCGCCCTCTACGCTGCCCGTTGTAAATGCTATGGGCCGAAGTTGATTGACCTGCTGGCGGAGTACACGGCGAGGCAGCAGGGGAAGGCCAAGAGCAGGCAATCCGGCTCCGAGGCTACTCAGGATGCAGCTTCTTAGGCCTTATAGTTGTAGGATAGCTTTTGTTTCTTTTGTTGTAATGTATTTATGAACATTCCTTGTGCCACGCAGTGGCTTTTGCTGCATATATGAATCTCCGAGTTGTTTGCTCAATCGCGCATATGTTCATATCCTTGCCTTCTTTTCCTCTAGGGACCTTCGGGTGATGATCCCGTTGATACTTCGTCTGCGCCGTAGCTGTGGCCATCCTTGGATGATGCGTCGCAGCTTGTATTTATTCGTGACCGCATCTGTAGCCTTGAGAAAGAGTTGCTTGGCGTTCGAGGCCACACGGATGTTTGGAAGTCGAAGGCAGAGCGGGGCGCCGCCAGAGAGGAGTATCTAATGGGGGAGTTGCGGCGTTTGGCCGAACAGCTTCAATGTGAGTTTCCTCGAGCTGCTGCTCATTTTTCGGATGCCCCTGTTGGCTTGTAATCTTACTTTGCGGTTGTTGTAGGTGCTAACCTTGTTCCTAGGGAGTAAAAAGAGAGTGTTGCTGTTCGGATCAATTGCCTGACCCAGCAGGACATGGAGGCCAGCGGCTTTTTCTGGATGGACCGTGATTGTGCTATGGTCCTTGCGACTATGCAGGATCGTGTTCACCATGTGTCGCGGGTGCTGCGTCAAGTGAAGATTTCATTGGCGTCGATTCTGCACGTGATGTTTCCCCTGGATGAGGCACCATTGACTCTATGGGGCCCGCTGGCAAAGTTTCGGGATGTGCATCATGTCAGGGAGCTGGTGCGGCATCAGCTGGTTGCAGGGGTGAAGGCTGCACTTTCCCTCATGCGGCTGCATCGCCCTGATGTAGATCTTACTGCTGTGGCGGCTGGGCCGCCTCTTCGGCCGGATGGCGGCATGTGGGACATGCGTCCACATTATGCAGCTGTAAGGCAGTATGCCGAACAAATTGTAGATCTCTTTGAGCAGCGTGCGCAGGTGATTCTTCAGAATAGGTAGGACCTGTAAAAAGATAGATGTAAAACTTGTATGTATTCGACTGGGCATGTTATGCCCCTTGCTATAAAGGTTGATTGTTTTTAGCACGTGGTGCTTTATTTGTATGCGTGCCCTTTTTGTTAGCCTGACGTGGTCAGCTACTCAGGTGTACACGCGTTATCCTCAGTCGACGAAGTCGTGAGGTGAGGGGAGCCCCCCGAGTGTGTTGTAAAATGAAGAAAATGCGAATAATAGACAAATTTTTGGGGCGAGACACTTAGCTTTATTCATATTGTAAGGAGGAGGTACATTGTTCGGCTGAGTAGCCTGGGCTGAATAGCCTTATTGAAAGTAAAAGGAGGAGGGTAGCTAGGGGTAGAAGCGTCACAGTTGTGCGACGTTCCATGGGTTGGAGTATGCTACTCCAGACTCCACGTGCTTGAGGCGATAGGCGCCACCTGAGATGACTTTAGTGACGACGTAGGGTCCTTCCCAGGGTGACTCGAGCTTCTTCGGTCGCTCTTGATTTAGTCGTAAGACTAGGTCTCCTTCGACGAAGGACCTTGGGCGCAGCCGACGACTGTGAAAGTTGCGGAGGCTCTGTTGATAGACCGCTGATCGAGCCGCGGCTATGTCACGTGCCTCGTCAAGTGTGTCGACGGCGTCTTCGAGTGCGGCCGTCGATTCGGGTTCGCTGTAGGCGACGACCCGTGGGGCCTTATGGCGTACCTCTGCAGGCAGCACGACTTCGGCTCCGTGCACCATGAAGAAGGGCGTGTAGCCAGTTGAGCCGTTTGGCGTCGTACGCAGGCTCCATAGGACGGAGGGTAGCTCTTGTGTCCAGGCTCCGGTGAGTTGTTGGAGTGGGCTCATTAGCCGCTTCTTGATGCCGCCGCCGACGAGGCCATTGGCCTTTTCGACTTGCCCGTTCGTTTGTGGATGCGCCACAGAGGCGTATGTTATGTTGATTCCAAGGTTTTCGCAGAAGTCCTGGAATTCCTTGGAGATGAAGTTCTACCCGTTATCGGTGATGATGCTGTGTGGCACGCCGAACCTGTAGACTATGGATTCGAAGAATTTCACGGCCGTATTGCCCTTTTGGTTAGTAATGGGCATGGCCTCAATCCATTTGGTGAATTTGTGGACTACGACCAGGAGGTAGATGTGGCCTCCTTTCGAGGACTTGGGCAGTTTGCCGATCATGTCGAGGCCCCATTGGGCGAAGGGCCAGGACAAGCGTATGGGCCTGAGCTCCGATCCCGGTGCGTGTGGTTTGTCTGCGAACCTCTGGCACCCGTTGCATCTTCGGACGATGTCCTTGGCATCATTCATGGTCGTTGGCCAGTAGAATCCAGCTCGTAGAGCTTTGGCGACAAGGGCGCGGCTGCCCGCGTGATGGCCGCAGATGCCCTCGTGGATGTCTTGGAGGATAGTTTTGCCATCATCGATGGTGACGCACCTTTGGAGTACACCCGAAATGTTGCGCTTGTACAGCTCGCCATTGATGATGGTGAAGTCCTTGGACCGGCGAGATATGTGTTAGACATTTGTCGGGCTATCAGGCAGCTCCCCGTCTATCAAATAACGGAGGTATGGTTGTGTACATGTTTCTTTGACTGCCATGACCTGCATCAGGTTGATCACTGCGACCTCTGTGTCGAGATTTTCTGGTCCTTACTGTCCTTCGGGTAGCGCAGCCCCCAAGTGTTCTGCTTCTTCGGATGATCCCTTCGGGAATTTCCTTTTAATGGATGGCACGCAGATCTGTTCGGGGAACACACCTGGTGGCACCCGTGCGCAGGTGGAGCCGATGTTGGCGAGTCTATCGGCCTCTTCATTGCTTTCTCTCCCAACGTGTCGAAGCTCGCAGCCGTCAAAGTCTCCTTCGAGTGCGTTGTAGAGTGCGCGGTACGCAATCATGTTGGCAGCGTGTGCGTCGCACTCGTTCATCGTCTGCTGGACGACGAGGTTCAAGTCGCCGTAGATGACCAGGCGCGTCGCGTCGTAGATCTTGGCCATCCTCATGCCATGGATGAGGGACTCGTACTCAGATTCATTGTTGTAAGCTCGAATTTTCATCCGGAGGACGTACTTCATCTTGTCGCCCTGTGAGGAGGTCAGTATGACCCCGTCTCCTGCTCCGGCCTTGCACTTGGAGCCGTCGAAGTGCATTGTCCATGACTGTGTCATGTCCGGGGTGTCTGGCAGCTGCAGTTCCATCCAATGGACGAGGAAGTCCAGAAGGACCTGAGACTTGATCGCGTGGTGCTTCTCATAGACGATGTCTAGGGGTGACAGCTCGATGCCCCATACACGTCTTGTGGCCTCCGGGTTGTTCAGGATGTTGTTCAGGGGTGCTTCGTTGACGACCATCACCTGATGCTCCTGGAAGTAGTGGATCAGCCGACGAGCCGTCATGAATACGCCGTAGGCGAGTTCCTGGTAGTGAGGATACCTCTGATTTGTTGGCGTCAATACCTCGCTGAGGTAGTAGATTGGGCGTTGGACCCCATGGGTCTTGCCATCTTCGGGTATTTCGACCACAAGCACGGTACTTACCACCTGGTGTGTAGCTGCTATGTATAGCATTAGAGGCTCGCGCTCTTTTGGTGTGACCAGGACGGGCGAGGTGGAGAGCATCCGCTTCAGATCTTCGAATGCGTCGCCCGCTTCGGGCGTCCATTCGAATTTGTCTACTTTGCGTAGCAGCTGATAGAACGGTAGGGCTTTTTCACCCATGCGGCTGATGAACCTGCTCAACGCCGCGATTCGCCCAGCGAGCTGTTGGACGCCTTTGAGGTTCTTGGGCTTCTCCATGGCCATTATGGCTCGGATTTTCTTCGGGTTCGCCTCGATCCCTCGCTGGGAGATGAAGTAGCCTAGAAGTTGACCATATGGGACGCCGAAGGCGCACTTTTCCGGGTTTATCTTGATCTTGTATCGATCAAGGTTGTCGAATGTCTCACGGAGATCGTCGATCAGTGTCTTGGCCTCCCTTGTTTTGATTACTATGTCGTCGGCATAGACTTGGATGTTGTGACCGATCTAGTCCTTCAGGCATGCATGCATGCATCGTTGGTACATGGCGCCTGCGTTCTTCAGCCCGAAGGGCATTGTGTTGTAGCAGAACACTCTGAATGGCGTGATGAACGTCGTTTTCTCCTGATCTTCGACCTTCAGTCGAATCTGATTGTAGCCTGAATAGGCGTCGAGGAAGGAGAGCTTCTCGCATCCTGCAGTTGAATCGATGATCTGGTCGATCCGAGGAAGAGGGAAGTGATCCTTCGGGCAGTGCTTGTTCAGCGATGTGAAGTCCACGCACATCCGCAGGATGTTCGTGTCCCTTTTGGGGACCATCACGATGTTGGACAGCCACTCGCTTTCCTTGATTTCCCTGATGAAATTTGCGTCGAGTAGTCTATTGACTTCGACTCCAATGGCTTCAGCCCGTGGCTCGGACAGTCGTCTGATGGACTGTTTGACGGGCTTGGCATCTGGAAAGACGTTAAGTGCGTGCTCGGCGAATTCCCTGGGGACTCCTGGCATGTCCGCAGGACACCAGGCGAAGATCTCCCAGGGCTCACGGAGGAATTCGACGAGCGCGCTTTCCTATGCGGGGCTGAGGTCGTTGGTGATCAGTGTCGTCTTGGAGGCATCCATCGGGTGGACCTGTACCTTCTTTGTATTGACGGTGGAGTCGAAAGACATGTCGGGTGCGTTCTGTCTTGCAACTGGGGGTGCCACGTTGTCTGTCACCTATTGGAGCCTTATGAGCTCCTCCTGCATGCCGAATGACTGGGAGATTCTGTTGAAATCCCTGTCGCAGTGGTCTGATCGGGTGAAGCTCCCGTGGACCGTGATGACGCCCTTAGGTCCTGGCATCTTGAGTAGAAGGTACGCGTAGTGTGGTACTGCCAGGAATCGTGCGAATGCCACACGCCTGAGGATGGCGTGGTATTGTGATGGCCAGTCCACCACTTCAAACTCGAGTCGCTCGCACCGAAAGTTATCGGGCTTGCCGAAGATGACGTCGAGCCATATCTTTCCTAGGGGAATATGCCTTTCCCTGGGACGATGCCGTGGAACGTTGTGTCGGATTGTTCCAGGCTACACAGCGGGATCTGCATTGCTGCTAAGGTGCTGGCGAACATCAGGTTAATGTCGTTGCCGCCGTCCATGAAGACGCGGCTCATGTCGAACCCTCCGATCTGCGCCACGATCACCAGGGCAACATGATCTGGGCGAGGGACCTGGCAGGGGTGATCCGAACGGCTGAACGTGATGTAGGACTCCGAACCGCTGAGGTACTCAGGGATGGCAGGTGGAGCGGTCACAGCCAGATTGATCTAACGGGTGATTTTCTTTTGCACCCTGTTTGTTGGGCGCCCTTTTTGGATCATCAGTGTTTCTTTTGGCACGGGGTACCCATTTCCACCGTTGTTCTGCGCAAGTGCGATTGGGTGATTCGAAGGTCCCACGGGTGATGGTGGTAGAGGAGCTCCGTGGGCGATGTCACCTGGTGACGGCGCGTTCCCGTACCTGGGGTTCGGGGCTTGTTGCCTCATCTGGGACATGCTCTCGCTGAGTTTCTGGAACTCGCGGCAATCCTTGAGCATGTGGCTTGCCTTATTTTTACCATCCTGCTTGTCGATGTAGAAGTAGATGGTGCATGGACCCAACAGTTTGTCGTATGCTGAGGGTCCATCGTCGCGGCCGCGGTGTTGCCATGACTGCGCTGGGCGTCCTCCATCACGGAAGTTGTTTCCACGGTATCCACCGCTATTGCGGATGCCATCGCTGCGGCGGTCGGCGTAGCCAGCCGCGACCATGTCGGGTCCGTCGTGATCGTCATAGACGCGCGATCTTCTCTTGCTATGGCGTTCACGTCGTCGGCCGTAATCATCTTCCTCCTCCGAGTACGCTCGGTGGACGGAGTCCTCGCCATCTGCCCACGTGTTGGCGATGTCCATGAGGTGGTCGAGTGTCTTGGGCTTGACGCGCCCAAGTTCTTCCTTGAAGTCTTGGCGCTTGACGCCATCCTTGAAGGCGTCGATCGCTCTCTCCTTAGAGATGTGCGCCGTAGAATTCTTGGTGTTGGACCAGCGTAATATGTACGAGCGAATGGATTCGCCCGTTCGTTGGATGAAGGCCTGTAGCTCCTCGATCGAGGCTGGCCTCTTGCTGGTGCCTTTGAAGTTTCGGATGAAACTGTACGCCAGCTCCTCCCAGCTTTGGATGGATCCCGAGGATAGGCTGCTGAGCCAAATCCGGGCTGCGCCTGTCAGCTGCAGCTGAAGGCATTGCAGGGCGGTGTTCTTGTTTCCGTCGTGTAGCTTGACAGACGACAGGTGGTCGCTAAGCCACGCCTTGGGGTCCTGTGTGCCGTCAAACTTCGGAGTGTCCGAAGGAAGCTTGAAGTTCTGCGGCATCCGTGTCCGCCGGACGGATCTGTTGAAGCATCGGGCTCCATAGAGTTCTCCTCCGTCATCGTCCTCCTCGGATTCGGACGAGCAGACGCGCTTGGCGCGCGCTTTATCGATCTTGCGTTGGGTGAGCTCGCTTCGAGAGTCGTAATAGCGGCTGTGATGGCGTGAGCTCTTGTGCCTTCGAGGTAGCTCGTGCCCTTCCTCATCGGATGAGGGCGTGGGACTGCGGTTGAACCTGACTGCAGCCTTCTTTTTTGGCTCCGCAGGAGCTTCTCCGTGGAGCGCAGCTCCAATGAGTCCGAGTCCGGTTAGTGCGGACTTGTGCATGGCCCTTTTCGAGTCCCCCACCGGAGGTGGATGGGATGCGAGGTATGTGGTGGCTGCCATAATCACAGCTTGCGGTGTCTTCGGGATGACGTTGCCGTCGGCATCCATCTCCATGAAATATGTGTTGAGGGTCCGAGTCACCTCGCGACGTGCAGTGGGATCCATGTTCTCCATGCGAGAACGGTGCTTGTTGCCTTGGTTGCCGTGCGAGATGGAGCCACCCATGGCGGAGAGCGCAGCTCTCCATGCAGTGGACTACGAGGCCGCTTGCTTGCGCTTGTCAAGCAGTTCTTGCATATTCACCTGCTTCTTGTGCTCTTCAACGAGGAGCAGGTGGTACGCCATCAGTAGGTCCCGTGAGGCACCCACAGGCAGGATCTTGTTGCCTGCCACGGCTTCGTGTGCTTGAGCCCATCCCTCCTTGCTGAGGTGGATGACCCAATTGGGATCAGTGTCCTCCTCGTTGGGCGGGGGGGACTGGTTTCTCCTGTTCTTGCCGTTTCTACCCTTCGGGTTGGGTGGCGGGTTGTGCTCCTGATCCACGTCCGTCTGGATGACTACGGCACATTGGTAGCACTCGTAGATCGGATTGCTGCTGCCGTAGCTTTCGGATCCGAAACCGTAGGTCCCTTCCTCCGATGGTGGATCGGACAGATCTGAGTTGTAGCTGCTGCTGTCATAGGACTCATCTGTCGATGGCGATGTGCATAGCACGGGATGCGGAGCCCATGAAGCGGGCCTGATCGATGGCAGGGGCACCCGCTCTGGGAGACGGAGAGTGTCGGTCTGCCCCACCTGGAAGCAGAAGCTCCCGAACAGGATCTCGAGCCCGTCACCAACGGGCTCAAAGTCCTTCAGGGTGCTGGCGAGTGGGCGGTGAAGTCGAAAGCGCCGAAGAGGAGGTGGCTCTCCGTTGCCACGGAGTTGTAGATCGCTTTGGTTGGGACCATCACGATCACACAATCAGCACCCCCAGTTCCCACAGACGGCGCCAATTGATGAGGTACGATCTCGTCAATTGTTATGAGCTTCCGTTTTGGAGAAGATGGGGATGGTGGAGATCGCGGAACGGTTAGCAAACAAGCAACACGGGGACACGAGGTTTACCTAGGTTCAGGCCCCCGGAGGGAAAACCCTACTCCTGCTTGTATACTCTTGATTACGACGGAACCGAAAAGTACAGGGGTGCGCAGATGCAATCTGGCGTGGAGGTGTGTATGCGATGGTATGAAGTGCCCTCCTCGTCGTGCCCTCCTAGCCTTTATATAGAAATAGGCAGGTCCCGGGCACAGATCGAGTCGGTTACAGGCTTTAGGGTTTGCCCCTTTGAATATTCTATCTATTCTAGTCTTGTTCTCCAAGGATCCGAAGACATCATGAGCTTGGGCCACCCGAAAATCTTCATTGGCCACGTATATTCTTGTGGGCGTTCCTCGGACTGGACCAGGTATGCTAAGGTCGTGTACCCGTAGGGTATAACCATGTCATATGTAGTTGGATGGCGGTCTATGTATCTTTTTGTATTGCCCAAATGAATCTCATAGGATCTTTTTGTCTAGTAGTGCATTGTTATGCCTTGCTTAGTTCCTGTCAATTGCCCTGCTGTAATTTGTTTACCCTTCATGCCATGTTGTTTATCTAAGGAGAGCACCTCTAGTGAACTATGGATCCTGGTCCAATCTTTACCATTGATACATCCTCCACTATTACTTGTTTACTTGCTGCAAACCATTACCTTCCACACCATACGTTTAATTCTTTGTTACAGCAACCGGTGTGATTGACAACCTCACTGTTAGTTGGAGCAAAGTCTTAAGTTTGTGTTGTGCAGGTATCCGTGTTGCTTGCAACACCTGTGTGACGTTTCCTTCCTCCTACTAGTTCGATAACCTCGGTTTCTTACCGAGGAAAGACTTGCCGCTGTGCTTCTTCACACCTTGCTCTTGGGGTTTCCAACAGGCTCCACATCAACTAAGCCATCAACAAGTTTTCTGGCGTCGTTGTCGGGGAGGCTAAGGACGTCTTCACAAGGGGAGTCCTCCTCAACCTCTCTCTTTACTTAGTTTCTAGTTTGCTTAGTTTATTTTACTTTGTTTTGTTTGTCTCTTTTCAAAAACTCCAAAAAAAATTAGTTTAGTTTGGTTTGCTTTCTTTATTCAAAAACACAAAAAAATAGTTCCTACTCTAGTTGCTAGTCTGTCGTTGCCATGATTCCTATCAATAGATGGTTTCTTTGAAACTAGTTCTTATTGGCAAGGTGGGTTCACGAAAGAACAAAGATTTTATTATAAGGAACACTGTCTATCAAAAAAAGGGAAACACTTATGGGAACAAATTGATAAGTTGAATACTATTGCTAGAGACGTGTGATCTACTTATAATGTTACTTATTGTTTTGATAAAGGTTGTTGCTGTAGGAGGTATAAACACCTCCCTTTTCAATGTGAGTATAATGATAATGTTATCATATCCTCTTATGTTAAAGGAAATTATGAATTTTATGATGTGGAACAAATTGAAGAATTCATTGCCTTCAAGGGTGCATTTGAACTTGCTAGTTTGTTTGAAAATACTGATGATGGACCTTATGAAAATGAGGTTTATGAGATACTTAAATTTTGCTTTGACAATTACAAGGAAGAAAATGGCTATATTCTTGAATATCCACACATGGAAGAGACTAATGCTTTGCAGGACACTATGGAAGAAGAAATTGCTGAAACTAGAAGCTCATTAGATGAAAAAAATGAGGAGATGTAGGGGTTCGTAGCATGGAAAACAAAAAATTCTACCGCATGCGCACAAACAAGCCAAGATCTATCTACTAGATTGTAGCAATGAGTCGATAGAAGCACTCACCCTCGAAGATTCCAAAGCGGTTAACGAGTGCAGATTCTCGTGGGTGATGTAGTCGTACACTTGCCGATCTCAAGATCGCGTAGACGATCCTTCCGGCGCTGCGTTCCGGCAGCGCTCCCGCAGTCGGTCACACGTTCGGTACTCGATGAAGACCTTCCTCTCCCTTGTTCCAGCAGGCAGCGGAGGTTGTAGTTCTCCCCTCATGATTCCGGCAGCACGACGACGTGGTGTCGAAAGTAGAGGGAAGATCCCACAGGGCTTCGCCTAAGCCGGTGCGAGTTATGGTGGATCTAGGGTTTCCCGATGATCTAGGGTTTAGAAGACCGGGAGGAGGAGGAGGTGTGGGCGGTGGCTAGGGCGGCGGCGACGGACCGACGGCAGCGCAAGGCGGCGGCGGCTGGCAGCGGTGGCGCGGGTGTGGGAGGGCTAGGGCCTATGTTTGGGGCAACCCTCCCCCTCTATTTATGAGAGGGGGGCAGCCTTGGGAGGGGTGGGTTTGAATCCAAACCCAAACCCAAGTTGGATTGAGAGAAGGACTTGTTTCTTCTTCCACTAGGAAACCATTGTTCCAGTTTGACTTTTCAAACTTCCCGTTTGACTTTCAGTTTAGAGCTTTAATTCTCTCTTGCAAATGCACACACCAAGTGACCTAGGATATGATCCAATCATTCCACTTATCCATGACATATTCATGGACCATTACCCTTCCGGTCTGGTGAACCTTCTAGACCCTTCTAGAACCTCTCCGATGAAAACATCAGAATCTTTCCCGAACTCCGGAATCGAACTTTCGTTATATGAATCTTATTCTCTAGACCATTCCGGATCTCCTCGTGATATCCCGGATCCTATCCGAGACCCCGAACAACATTCGGTATCCCTACTAACATTCCATATCTACTAAACAACATTGAATCCTTAAGTGTGTCTCCCTACGGTTCGTGAATTATGCGGACATGACCGAGACACTTCTCCGATCAATAACCAATAGAGGAATCTGGAAATTCATATGGCTCCCACATATTTCTACGATTACTTTGCGATCGAATGAACCACTTACATACGATACCAATTTCCCTTTCTCTCGCGATAGTTTACTTATCCGAGGTTTTGATCGTCGGTATCTCTGCATACCTAGTTCAACCTCGTTACTGATAAGTACTCTTTTCTCGTTCCTGTGATATGTGATCCCTTGTGAGCCATTCACATGCTTGCAAGCTAATTGGATGAAATTCCACCGAGAGGGCCCATAGTATAGCTATCTATCATATGGATGGACAAATCCCACTCTTGATCCATGTGCCTCAACACATACTTTCCGAACACTCAATGCCACCTTTATAGCCACCCGGTTACGGTGTGGTGTGTGATGTCATCAAATCATTCTTCCGGTGATGGTGATTAGCATGATCTCATGGTCAAAGGAATTAGGTTACTATGTATCAGAAAGCTTATAGCAAACAAACTATTGAAATGACTTGATCTTAATGCTACGCTTATATATAGGAGTATGTCCATCTACCATTCTCCTAATGATATGATCTTGTTGTTAACAACATCTCAATGTTCATGATCGGGAAACCACGATCATCTATTAACCAAAAAGCTAGTATTACAAAGAGGCTTTACTAGGGACTCTAATTTAGTTTACAAATCACACAAGTATTAATGTTTCCGGTTAATACTATTATAGCATGAATGTAAACATTTATCATAAACACAAAGATATAATAATAACCACTTTTATTATTGCCTCTAGGGCATATCTCCAACAGGAGAGTGATGGTCAAGAGGAGGAAGAATGGATCTACCCATGCCTACCTTCTAATGAGAGTAACTCTTTATCCCTTAAATTATTTGATTGTCCCCCATGTCTATCAAAAGAGGATGAATGTTATGTTCGTGTGGATCCTTTTGAAATATCTACTTTGGGTAAAACCTCTAAAGGTTTTAACCCCAATATGTTTTAGCCTGATAGAAATTATGTGTTTTTAGATAATGAAAAGCATGCTTTATGTGAGTTTATTCATGATGCTACTGAAAATTATTATGAGAGAGGAAAGTATGGTTGTAGAATTTTTCATGGTACTGAAACACCTCTCTATGTGCTAATAGTCTTGAAGTTGCACTTGTTTTGCTTTCCTATGCTTATTGCTTTGTGCTTCTATGACTTGTTTCTTTACAAGATTCCTATGCATAGGAAGTGGGTTAGACTTAAATGTGTTTTGAATTTGCTTCTTGATGCTCTCTTTTACTTCAAATCATAGTTCTTATGTGAGCATCTTCTCAAACTTTCCGAGCCTGACTTAAAGGCGTTAAAAAAAAGTACTTGTTGGTAGATAACCCAAGAGTTTCCTTGAGTCTTGGAAGTTATTACTTCTGTAATGAAATCTCCTTATCCTTTTTGTTTGCTTTGTGTGCCAAGAATGACCTCTAATAAGAGGGAAGTAAGATTTGGGGAGTTGCTGTCCCGAAACAGATTTCTGTCCTACACCATAAAGATTCGTGAGGAGTCTCTGTAACTCAGATTGAGCTAAAAATTTATGAATAAATCCCCCAATATGTTAGCTAACTTTAGTTAGTTCAACGCTTTTTTATTTGAGCAACAGAAGATTTTCAAAAAAATCGGTTTTTACCTGCTGGTCTGTTTTGACAGATTTCTGCCATTATTTGCATTTGCTTCTTATTGATTCCTTTTTGAGTTCTCTTTTGGGGAATTGAGCTTTTTGAAGGAGTTGCTACAGTAGCATGTGTTTTTAGTGGAAAGTCTTGATATTCCAAAGCTTTGCCTAAAGGTCTATTATCTTTTGAATACACTGATGTTGCTAATGAAGATTGTGTGAAGTTTTGTATGAAGGAAAAAATTTAGGTGTAGAGAGAGAATGATGTAATAATATGAAGAATGGACAAAAGCTCAAGCTTGGGGATGCCACCCCGATGTCACCCCAATAAATATTCAAGAGGTAAAAGCGTCAAAGCTTGGGGATGCCCAAGGCATCCCCTTCTTCATCAATAAAAAGCTCAGGTCTGTCTAGACACTTCATTTTTATTGTTTCATGCACAATTGTGTTGTTATTGGAGCGTCTTAGTTTTTGTTTGGTTTGCTTAGTTGTTTAGTTTGCTTGAATAAATTAGTTTGGACCCCCGTTCTCGCTGTGTTGTTGCAAATAAGTTTCTTGGTGTTGTAAAGGAGTAGAAAGTTCTTGCTTGAAAGTGCAAGAGGAGCTTACATTGACTATGACTTAGACTTTAGCATGACATGCTAGGTGTTGTTTTGACCTTATGCTTAGTGATTATTGAGGTAGCATGTATTGTTCCAAACAATTGGATTGCTTAGTGTGCCTTAAAAGAATTATGCGTTGTTTTAGCATGCAAAAAGCATAGTATTATGGTATTCTCCTTTGATGCTTTGTTTGGGTAGACTTGGCACATGCTCACACCATGTTATGACTATGACAAGTCACCATAGCCTCTATGATCATTTAGTCCTTGACTTGACCACTCTATGCTTGATTTTTTTGAATATTTACTGTAGGGGAGCCCCCATGGCCCTTTATTAAAATAAATCAGAAAGTCTTATGTACAAGCTACAAAACTAATACAGAAAGTATATACAAAAAGAGAAAGAAAAATATACATAATTTACAATAAGGTAGCAATCCAGGAATTAAGATCTGTGATGGTCTTCTTTCTGACTTTGTATTTTAGTAGTGAAACATCACAGATAAATCCCGATTTCCAAGAACTGAAATATGGTATGATTCCTTTGAAAATCTTGTCATTTATCTGCTTTCATATATTCCAACATGCCAGAATAGCAATCTCACTAAAACATGGACCTTTGAATTTATGTTTTGCATGTTTCAAAATCTCTGGTACAGATCCTGTACCCCAGTCAATCTGAAGGTAAGTACAGATTCTCATACTAAAATTGCATTCAAAAATAAATGTGACCAGTCTTCCAGGATGTGACAAGGACAAAGAACACAATTATGATTGTTAGAAACATGCCAATGTCTTCTAAGCAGCATATCGTTAGTATTGATGCGATCATGGATTATCAGCCATTCAAAAAACTTATGTTTGGAAGTGCATTTACTACCCCAGATCCACTGTGATGGAAAATTATTTGGTATATGATTGAAATATCTCTTGTACATATCACTGACAGAAAAATCCCCTGTTTTTGAATTCAAACTGTTCCATTCATCATGTTTTGTTTGCTGAAGAGTGACTTGAGCCAGTTGCAACTGTAGATGTTATAATTCATTACTAGCTTCAGCAGATAATGGCAGGTAAAGAGCTTCAGACATTTGAGTAATTGATATTGCTTGCTTAACAGAGCAATCTTTATCAAGTACATGTGAGAATAAATGTGGATAAGTTGATTTGAAAGAATTGTTGTTCCAGCTATCCACCCAGAATAAGGCTGTGTCTCCAGAACCCACTGGACATTTAGAATTTAAGAGATACTCCTCATGCAAGCTCATGATACTACGCCACCAGAAAGATCCACAAACAGTAACAGTGTGAGGCACCCTTTCATGATAATATGTGTTCCAGACTAGTTTCACCCAAGGCAGATCAGCTTTATTGTAGAAATTATGTAGATGTTTCATAAGCAGGCATTTATTTTGGATTTGAAGATTTATGATTCCTAAACCACCCTTGTCCTTTGGTTTACTGATCATTTCCCAAGATGCCATAGAGTGAACATTAGCATCATCCTTACTCTTTCTCCATAGAAAATGTCTTCTTGCTCTATTTAGGACTTCAATTATTCCTTTTGGGACACTTAGAGAGCTAATGTAGTGCAAAGGCAGTGAGGACAACACAGAATTCACCAAAACAAGCCTGTCGCCATAAGACAAAAAGGATGCTGAAGCTATCAGCCTTCTTTCAACTCTGTCAGTCAGAGGTGAGAGATCTTTGATTGTTGGTTTTGTAATCCCCATGGGTAACCCAAGATAAGTGAAAGGCATTTTTGATGTAACACAACCAATTTCTAGAGCAAGACAGGTGGCCTCATCCTGAGATAGATATATGGGTATCAAAGATGATTTATGATAATTAACCTTAAGGCTAGTGAAAGCAGTGTATTCTTCAAGAATGTGTCTGAGAGTGTGTAATTGATGTGAATCAGCTTGCATTATAATGATAGTGTCATCAGCATATTGCACAACAGGAAAAGCATTAGTGCCTCTATTGGGGATTGGTGCAATTAACCTCCCTTCATTGTAAGCTTTGTTAATAAAACTCTGCAACAAGTCTCCCCCAAGAACATATAAAAGTGGGGAGAGAGGATCCCCTTGCCTAACACCACGCTTACAGATGAAATTTCTGCTAGGTACACCATTCAGTAAAATAGCTGAAGATCCAAATGCTAGAATCTCTTTAACCCAGCCAATATATATATCATCAAAACCCTTGCACTTCAAGATTCTAATTATTGCATCATGTTCAATTGTGTCAAAGGCCTTTTCAAAATCCAATTTTATAACCACAGTCTGTTTTTTTAGGCATGACATTGATGTAGGTATTCAAAAGTCCATCCCAAACAATCTTGTATTGTTCTGCATTTAATAAAACCATATTGGTTCTCATGAATGCACCTTTTAATTTGCTTCTGTAACCTGTTTGCAGCCAACTTTTTTAAAAACTTGAGACATGTATTTGTAAGGGAAATGGGCCTGAAATCATTGACAAACTCAGAGAGTTCTTCTTAGGGACCAGGGTAATTAAAGAACCATTAATGCTTGCAAGAGGAGTTTGGCCTTTGTGAAAATCATGACATAACTTAATGAAGACATCTTTAATTATGTGCCAGCACTTCTTCACAAACATCCCATTAAAACCATCAGGCCCTGGAGCTTTATCAGTTTTCATATACTTAACAACATCTTCAATTTCCTCTGTACTAAACTCCTCAGAAAGACAATCTAGACCATCCACCTTTGAGACAAAATCAGATTTATCAGCCCTGCATTCAGTAGGGAAAGAAACCCCCATTCTGTTTTTATAGCAACTCCATAAAGCCTCTGCCTTCGCCTTATGTTGGACCAAAATATTTCTATCTTCATCCTTAATTTGGTTGATAACATTGTTCCTATCAGTTGGTTTAACATGGAAGTATTTAGTATTTTCCCCTCCAAACTTGACCCATCTAATTGTGCATCTGTTTTTCCAGTAAATAGACTGAGTGTTGAGCAGATTTTTGAGATGTAATTTAACAATATTTCTGAAATTGAACTCAGGTTTGCTTAGGGGCCTCTTATCCTCAATAGCATCCAAATCAAGTATACATTTGTTGCATTTATCAATCAGGACCTTAATGTGTGACAATCTTTCCCCCCATCTTTTCAAAGCATATATGAGATTTTTAAACTTTGCAGTACTTGCAATAGGTCCCTGCCTAACAGGTTGCTTCCAGGCTTGTTCCACTACTTGAAAGAAACCAGGTTGTTCAATCCATATATTCTCAAACCTGAATTTTTTTGCTCTTGGGATTGTGGTGGAAATACTGACAACACAAGGAACATGGTCAGAAGTTGATTTTGATAGAGCATTGACCAAAGTGTTTGGGAATTTCAAGGTCCAGCCAGGAGTTGTAAAAAAGCAATCCAATTGTTCTAGCAAAGGATTCTCTTGCATATTTGACCAAGTGAAATTTCTTCCCTTTAAAGGCAGTTCTAACAAACCAAGATGACTAATGTTGCTGTTGAATAGGAAGATATCATTTAGATCAGCCCCATCCTTATTTCTATTATCTAGTGATCTGATAAAGTTAAAATCCCCCAATAATAACTAGTTTTCATCGTGTGGGATATTGAGGTCATATAGCCGTTGCACAAACAAATCCCTCTTCAAACCTCTACAAGGCCCATAAGCATTTACAAGTGTCCAGTTATCTGAATTATGGGTTGAAGAAAACTTGAACTTTATTGCAGAGTCTGTGGTTTCTATTAAAGTACCCACAAATAAAGATTTATTCCATAACACAATTAGTCCACCAGAGGCACCAACAGATGGAACAAAAGCAAACTGGTCAAACCGCCTTGGACAGAATGTTTTGATAAAGGAATGATCAAAATCTTCACATTTTGTCTCTTGAAGACAAACAACTGAGCAATGACTTTCATTAATTTTGTTATACATAGCCAATCTTTTATCTTTATCATTTAAACCTCTGACATTCCAACATAGCACCAACCAATTAAGATTTATAGTAGAGAAATTATCCATTGGAAAAATTTGTAAAAAGCATCCGTCTGGTATGCCCAACAAACCAGAAACAAAGACAAGGCACCAACTTTAGGCAATATTTGCAGACTGTCATAGATAAAGATACATCATGAAAACCAGATAGCTGATGTTGCCAAAACACACCAAAAGACCACATGACCACCAGAAGTTCATTACAAGGAGACATAATAGTATGAAACACTAGAGACCTAGACCCTGGACCACTCAGGTAAGAGAAAGTATCACTCTTCATTGGGAACATTCTTGGTCATGTTGGAAGAAGGATCAGCCATAAGCTTTTCCTGTGAGAGCTCTTCTGGTGGGATTTCTAACTCCTTGCCTGTCCTTTGGAGAACATGAATTGGTATGAACAATTCTACTAGCTCTTGTATTGGTTTGGCAGACCTTGCCTTCTTTTTCGGCCTTGGAGTTTCAGCTGTAATGCATACTTTAAAACCAGCATCTCTATTGGCAGCTCTTGCACTCCTCCTCACTGGGTAACTCTGAATTTGGGCATCATCCCTTCCCACAAAAAGAGGCTTAAGATGCACAGGTTTTTTAGACTTTGCAGCACTTCTTGTTACTCTAGTTGAAGGTTCAGTGTAGGCCTTTCTACTCCTCTTGGGAACACTGAGAGGGGAAGCTTTAAAGGCCACAGGGACAACCTATTGTTCATTGGTGTTTGCTGAGGTATAACTGCTATTGACCGATCTGACCTTTATATTCATCCTGTGAGTAGCTTTCTCATGATCCCAGGAGACAGAGAACTCACATTGGCTATTGAAGGCAGTTGGCCAATTTCTTTTTTCCAAAACTGATTTGGAAAACTGATTAACTGACAAGCAAGAAGGAGCAACCTGCTTACAGTAGTGAGGGATCATAAATTGCAGTGTCTTATCCATCTGCATGCTGGATGGGATCACAGGACCATATGAAGCAGGCAGAAGCATGCTTTCCACAAGGGCAATCCTAACATGATTGATTATGAGTTGATTGTGAGCCATCACATTGTCATTGTTAATTAAAAGAACCCCCTGAATCATTAGATCCATCAATGATAATGGAATCATCAACTTGCTCCACCTCTTGTTCCTACTATGCTTCATTATCCTAATTCTGATGTTGCACCTCATCCCGCATGTTGTCTGGCAAATATTGATTTTCAGGCTGAATATTTCCACCTTGGTCATGTGGCCCTTATTCATGATTATGATCCCACCCAATTTTAGGGTACTGAGGTCCAACAAAGTTGTTAAAATTCATATGTATGTGACCAAGCATGGGATGTGGGTTACCATCAAAAGGCATTGGGTCTTCATCATTGGGCAGGGCATCAGCAAATTGAGTTAACAGGATATAACAGACTGCAGTCCATCCTTCCCTCACTCCACCAACTGAAGCATAATTACCAAACACAACATATCTAGGAAACTTTGTAATAGCTGGGTAAGAGGCATACACCAGAGTTCTTTCAAGAACATTGGGGTCTTGGTGTCAATGCAGAAATTTACCAAAAGTGCCAATTGCATTAGCAATGTCATAATCGTTCCTGTAATCTAATGGCAAGCCAAGAAACATTAACCACACAGTACTGAACCCTACTTCAGCTCTGTGATTTTTCCTATCATCATGCGCTAAAAAACGAACAAAAGTGCCATTCTGAAGCTGAAACGGAGGATGATCAATCAGAGCTGATCTTGCAGCCTGACTGCGAAGCACAAACAGACCAACTCCAAATAGGCACGGCTAAACTTCCTCAACAACCCTATGCAACTAATGAATAATGAAATCCCTGACCTGCTGCCTCCAGAAGGCCTCATGTTGCGGCGGCGGTCCTGGCATCACCTCAGCAATGCAAATATGATCGTGACGGCAGGGCGGCACCACCGAGGGAGTGTAGTATGTCCTCGGCAGTCTTGTCGGACCACCATAGATAATCTAATGCCCTTCAGGAATCCACCTAGTCGGATCCAGCAGAAAGTTCGCCATTGTCGCCGGGAGGATCTTTGGCAGAATATTAGAGGTAGGGTTTGTTTGCAAAGGCAAAGAGTCAGAAGCAATGCTCGAGGAGGACAAAGAGGATATCGAATCCGAAGAGTCCAGGCACTGTTCAACCTTGTGTGTACTAGACTCCTTGTCCAAACCGGTAGATGAATTTTTTTCTTTGGAACCCAACGTTTACCAAAGCGACTCTTGAAATTTAGACAATCCTTCTTTACGTGACCATAGCGAAAGCAAGTCCTACACAGAATATCATTGACACATTGAGATGTGTTATGTCCCATGGAAAGACATCTGCCACAATTGAGCACTTTATAAACCATGTCATCAATCATTTTTTCAAAAGCAACATCCTTATCGGAGCTAATATTATTGATAACAGAAGGATGATCAGAGCCGCTTTTTGAAGATTCCCCTAGATCCACAGAAGAAATGGTACCAAAATTTATGTTTGACGTAGATCCCTGCAAGGCAATAGGCAAGATAACATCAATTTTTTTCGAATTTGGGGATAATCATATCCAGCTTCCATATAACAAATAGCTCTTATTTACTAAACGGATATTCATAGCCTTCACAAGCATCATAACGTTCGACTGTAGCAAAGGAGATTCTTTTCCTCACCTGATGATTAGGATGTCCAATAGATGACTTACGGATACTTGATGCAGCCCGCTTTTTCTTCAGTGCACTTAAAGCCCGATCAGTTCGTTTATTATTAGGACTAATCAATGTCCAACCTTTATTGCATTCATTTTGCCAATCAATGAATTCCCTCCTCCATAAAGGACCTCCATTGCTCCATAAATGAAAGAAACATTTGAATTGTTTGCAAGAAAACGAACGAAGCGCATAAATCATGAAACCAACAAACTTAGAAGCAACAGAGAACCTGAAAACCCTATCAGATAACTGAGAGACTGCAAGCTCCTGGCTGATTCCACCAATACAAGATTCCAAGGCCTGACTAACAGAATAATCTTCCAATTTAAACGCTGATCGGCCAAACGAGACCACCATCAGAAAATGGTTAGACATTCCTAAGGGATGAACTGTTGAACCGAACTTGATCTTCACATCATTTTTGAAATCATATCCTAGAGAGTAGTCCAGATTCATAGAAATATGTTCCATATGTTTCCGCGGAGAGGGTTTAGTGCTTCCAGAAGTAGGCTCAGAAAGACCAAAAAGAACCGTAATAATGTGATCCGATATCTTAATAGTAGATCCAATCCGAATCATTTCTCCATCAACCAAGAATTTCCCCCCTAAATGAGATCCCTTGGCATTCATGAGAACAAGCCAATCACGAGGTTTCCAGAGATGCAACTCACCATCATACGCCTTCAAACGCCCACGATCAAGATCCTTCATCGTGGTGTAGGAGACTTTCCATCGCCAAGTTGGAGGGATCATCAGGGAAAGGGGGGACCAAAAAACCTATAGGGATGTAGAGGGGGTGTGGTGGAGCTGGTGATCGAAGTGGATGGGGGAGATCATCAGAGATCAGGGAGATCGCTGGTGAGAAGGGTTTTAGGGTTTAGGCCATTGGGTGGTCGCCATTTCCTTGATTATATTGTGTCCTGGGACTGGTAATGTTTTGTTCCTCTGCATGATTATGCCCACTATTGCTCTCTTAATTGGTTGCTCCCAGTCTTTTGCTAGCCTCCACTTGCATGAGTAAGCTCTACTCATGCTTCCAACTCCCAAGAAACCAAGTTATTCCAAAATGTCCACTATAAATTCCTATGCATGATGTGTTACACCATTACAAGTATATTCTTGTTTTCAGCTATCTTCCAATTAAAAAGTATTTTATTATGTGAAAACTTAGTGATTAAAGCTCTCACGAACTTGATGGCACACTTTATATTCTCTGCTCCTAATAAACTTGAACCATTGTGTCATCTATGTTGTATATGCTTGCACTTATACATTGGAATTAGCAGAACCGTGATGTCACTGGGAACGTCTTTAACATTGCAGTTGTACTCTGTACTCAGTTGATATCATGCTCTTTTGTCTATGGATGTCACCGATGTGAAATAAAGAGGGAACTTGTAAGTCCATGGAGTATGTATTTTGTGTTAGAAAAACGTCTGGGCCGCTAGCCTAAGCCATGCCTAATCATGGTGGAAACTTGCAGCATCACCATAGTGATCTATCTGTGAAGCATCCTCAATAAAAAGTTATGCACATAGTAAATAAAAAGATCATTGAGATGCTCATTGTCTGCTTGCCTTGTTATTTTGGTTATGGGATAGCTCATGTACCATGTGCAAGGGGTACCCTATTGGCGGTTCTCTATGATACGTGTACTTACAATGACAAAAACTTACAGGTGACTGAAGTTGAGTAGCATGAGGTGTGGCCCTCGTATTCAAGGGACTTGAGATTGCCAACTTATACTTTGTCAAGCATATACTCCATAGTTTATTCACTTTAACCTTAATCACTTCAAGATGCTTATGATAGGGGCAATGAATGCTAAAAGCTAACAAGTACCATAATTTTTGGAAGCTCTTTTTGAAACTTGAAATCCCTGCTTCCCTTTGTGAAGGGTCTTTCTTCCACTATTATTTGAGTCTCCACCTTCTATCTTTAGGCACCATTAAGAGAGCATAGTTGACATCCTGTGTGTAGTGTCCCAAAACTTATTGATTGATGCATATTGTGATATTACTTGTTCTTGTGCTATTTGTTTCTAGTCACTCTTATAAACTTTGAAGGTGTCCTATGCATCTTTTTGCTACTCTATGAGGGACAAGCTGATTGCCACTATGCCATGTTTTCTGTATGTGAAACAAACAAACGTTTTTCTATGTATGTTATTCATGATCTTTGTTTGTAGCCTTTCATGTTGCGTGCATAGTTACTTTGTCCTATTGTTAGAACTCCATCTTTCATCCACATGTTTATAGTTCTTTGATCCTAGATTTCAATGTTTGCAAATGGTTTGATCTTGGTTTTGACAGTACATGTCACCTCAAAATTTATTCTTTTATCACTTACCTGCTCGAGTACGAGCAGGAGTTAAGCTTGGAGATGCTTGATACGATCAGAAACGTATCTATAATTTTTTATGATCCATGCTTGTTTAGTATCTACTTTGCTTTGCTTTGTCTACACTTTGACGTGTTTTTATATCTTTTGTGGAACTAACCTATTAACAAGTAGCCACAGTGCCAGTTGTCTGTTTTCTTCTATTTTTGGTTCCAGAAAGACAGAAAATCAATATTCTCGAAATTGGACGGGACAAAAGCCAAAGTCAATATTTTACCGTGGGCGACACGAAGTCCAGAGGGGAGACGGAGAGGCGAACCAGGCCCGCCACACCCCCTAGGCGCGGGTGGGCCCACCCCGCGCCTGGGTAGGGTGTGGCCCCCCTGGCCGCCTCCCAGCCTCGCCTCTTCGCCTATAAGAAGCCCCGATGCAGAAACCCTAGGCACCCGATCAAAACTCCACGAAACCTTCTGTAGCCGCCGCCACCATTGTCCCTAGATCAGGGGGAATATGAAGTTCTTCCCGGCACCCTGCAACAACTAGAGAGGAAGCTAATGATGATGATCATGAAACTTCGGTTGAAGTTGCTACAGAGCCTCGGAGGTCAACGAGAACTCGTACCACTCCAGATTGTTATGATCCCGTTATGAGTGTCATGTTGGTGGACAACACCGATGACCCTGAGACATATGAGGAAGCGATGATGAGCCCAGATTCCAATAAATGGCAAGAAGCCATGAAATTCGAGATTGGATCCATGTACGAAAACCAAGTATGGACTTTGATGGACTTACCGGATGGACGGAAGGCTGTCGAGAACAAATGGATTTTCAAGAAGAAAACAGATGCTGATGGTAATGTTACTGTCTATAAAGCTCGACTTGTCGCAAAAGGGTTTCGACAAATTCAAGGAGTTGACTACGATGAGACTTTCTCACCAGTAGCGAAGCTAAAGTCTGTGAGGATTATGTTAGCAATCGCTGCATATTATGATTATGAGATATGGCAGGTGGATGTCAAAACAGCATTCCTCAATGGAGACATTGATGAAGAGTTGTATATGATGCAACCCAAAGGTTTTGTCGATCCTAAAGATGCTAACAAGGTATGCAAACTTCAACGATCCATCTATGGATTGAAGCAAGCATCCCAAAGTTGGAATCAACGTTTTGATAAGGTGATCAAAAGTTTTGGTTTTATACAAACTTATGGAGAAGCTTGTATTTACAAGAAAGTGAGTGGGAGCTCTGTAGCATTCTTAATACTATATGTGGATGACATATTGTTGATTGGGAATGATGTAGACCTTCTTAATAGTGTCAAGGAATATTTGAATAATAGTTTTTCAATGAAGGATCTTGGCGAAGCAGCTTACATATTAGGCATAAAGATTTACAGAGATAGATCTAAACGCCAAATATCATTGTCACAGAGTACATATTTGGACAAAGTTCTAAAGAAATTTGGAATGGAAGATAGCAAGAAAGGGTTCTTGCCCATGTTGCCCAATACGACCTTGAGTAAAACTCAAAGTCCGACATCGGCAGAAGATAGAGAAAGGATGAGTAAGACTCCCTATGCCTCAGCCATAGGATCTCTAATGTATGCCATGCTATGTACTAGACCCGGCATTGCATATGCTGTTAGTTTAACTAGCAGATATCAAAGTGATCCAGGAGTGGATCATTGGACAGCGGTCAAAAACATCCTTAAGTACTTGAGAAGAACTAAGGATATGGTTCTTTCTTATGGAGGTGATGAACAACTCATTGTTAATGGTTACACCGATGCTAGTTGGAACACCGATCCGGATGATTCTAAATCACAATCTAGATACGTATTTATTTTGAATGGTGCAGCAGTTAGCTGGAGGAGTGCAAAGCAAAGCGTTGTGGCGAGATCTTCAACTGAATCGCAATACATGGCTGCTTCGGAGGCTTCACAAGAAGCGATATGGATGAAAGACTTCATTGCAGAGCTGGGTGTGGTTCCTAGTGCGCTGGACCCAATGTCTATCTACTGTGATAACATGGGCGCCATAGCCAATGCGCAAGAACCAAGGTCACACAAGAAGCTGAAGCACATCAAGCTACGTTTTCACGCTATTCGAGAACGTATCCAAGATGGGGATAAAAGATTTGCAAAGTACACACAGATCTGAATGTGGCGGATCCGTTGACTAAACCTCTCCCGAGGGCAAAACATGACCAGCACCAAACTGCCATGGGTGTTCCGTATATTACCATGTAATCTAGATTAGATGACTCTAGTGCAAGTGGGAGACTGTTGGAGATATGCCCTAGAGGCAATAATAAATGTAGTTATTATTATATCTTTGTGTTTATGATAAATGTTTACATTCATGCTATAATAGTATTAACAAGGAAACATTGATACTTGTGTGATTTGTAAACTTAATTTGAAGTCCCTAGTATAGCCTCTATACATCACTAGCTTGTTGGTTGATAAATGATTGTGGTTTCCCTATCATGAACATTGAGATGTTATCAACAACAAGATCATATCGTTAGGAGAATGATATGGTGGACATACTCCTATAGATAAGCGTAGCATAAAGATCAAGTCATTTTAATAGTTCAATTGCTATATGCTTTCTGATACATAGTAACCTAATTCCTTCGACCATGAGATCATGCATATCACCTTTACCGGATGTATGCTTTGATGACATCAAACACCACACCATAACTGGGTGGCTATAAAGGTGGCATTGAGTGTTCGGAAAGTATTGGTTGAGACACATGGATCAAGAGTGGGATTTGTCCATCCATATGACGGATAGATATACTCTGGGCCCTCTCGGTGGAATGTCATCCAATTAGCTTGCAAGCATGTGACTGGCTCACAAGGGATCACATATCACGGGAACAAGAAAAGAGTACTTATCGGTAACGAGGTTGAACTAGGTATGCAGAGATACCGACGATCATAACCTCGGATAAGTAAACTATCGTGAGACAAAGGGAAATTGGTATCGTATGTAAGTGGTTCATTCGATCGCAAAGTAATCGTAGAAATATGTGGGAGCCATATGAATTTCCAGATTCCTCTATTGGTTATTGTTCGGAGAAGTGTCTCGATCATGTCCGCATAATTCACGGACCGTAGGGAGACACACTTAAGGATTCGACGTTGTTTGAGTAGTTATGGAATGAATGATAAAGAGACCGAATGTTGTTCGGAGTCTCGGATGGGATCCGGGATATCACGAGGAGATCCGGAATGGTCCGGAGAATAAGATTCATATAAGGAAAGTCCCGTTTCGGAGTTCGAGAATGATTCCGGTGTTTTCATCGGGAATGTTCTAGAAGGTTCCGGAATGTCCGGCGCTCCGGAGGGGAAGGGGTACATGAATGTGTCATTGCATATTGGAATGATTGCATCATGTACTAAGTGTCATCGCTGTTCCAAATAAAGGATTAATTCAAATCCTAGTTTGAAAAGTCAAATAGCTAGTTTGAAAAGTCAAACGGGTAAAATTGGAAAGAGGAAAAGAGGAGGAAGGGGGAAACCGAGTTGGGGAGGGAATCCCTCCTCCAACCGGCGGCGCCCCCTCCAAGCCGAGTTGGGGAGGGACTCCCCTCCCTCCCCTTGGCCGCCGGCCCCTCCACCTATATAAGGAGGGGCAGGGCTCCCTCCTAGGACACACAAGTACCTCTCCTCAAACCCTAGCTTGGCGCCTACCACCCTAGCCGCCGCCCCCCCCTAGGGTTTTGCCCTAGCCGCCGACTTGGGGGTCCCCGGAACCCTAACCGCCGGCTCTAGCACCTCCTCCTTGGTGTGTCTAAACCCTAGATCGCCGAGGAGCTCTCTCATACTCCACCATACTCGCTCCGGCTTAAGGCGAAGCCCTGCGAGATCTCCCCTCCACTTCCAGTACCACGCCGTTGTGCTGCCGGAATCGCGAGGAGAGTGCTACAACCTCCGCTGCCTGCTGAAACAAGGGAGAGGAAGGTCTTCGTCGAGTACCGAACGTGTGACCGACTGCGGGAGCGCTGCCGGAACGCAGCACTGGAAGGATCGTCTACACGATCTTGAGATCGGGAAGAGTACGACTACATCACCCACGAGAATCCGCTCTCGTTAAACACTTTGGAATCTTCGAGGGTAAGTTATTCCATCGACTCGTTGCTACAATCTAGTAGATAGATCTTGGCTTGTTTGTTTGTATGCGATAGAAAATTTTGTTTTCCATGCTACGAAACCCTACAAGTAGTTCCACCTTGGACTACGGGTCCATGTAGTAGCTAGATGGTTGTATCTCCTCCTTGTGCTTTCATGTATAGATCTTGTGAGCTCCGTTCATGATCAAGATCTAATCTATTTGTAATCATGCATGTTGTGTTTGCGGGGATCCGATGGATATTGATATTACTATGTCAGATTGATTAATGGTTTTGTCTTTATGATTCTATCATGTCTGTATTGTTTGTGATCTTGCACACTCTCCATTGTTAGTAGCTATCTTGTCCAAGTAGTTGCTAGTGACTCCAAGAGGGGGTATTTATGCTCGATAGTGGGTTCATGCCTCTAGTTTCCAAGGGAAGTGACAGAAATCTCTTCGGTTGTAGATGTGTTGCTACAACTAGAGAGAAAACAACGGTCTATTGTTCATGGAACAAGTAGATTGTTTACCTTACACACTTTGCTTAAAGCAGTTGTCTGTTGCTTGCAACTTAATACTGGAGGAGGTTCGGATGATAACCTGAAGGTGGACTTCTAGTCATAGATGCAGTTGGATGGCGGTCTATGTATATTGTTGTATTGCCCAATCGAATCTCATAGGATCTTTCTGACTAGTAATTGCATTATTATTCCTTGCTCAGTTCCTGTCAATTGCCCTGCTGTAATTTGTTTACCCTTCATGTCATGTTGTTATCTAAGGAGAGCACCTCCAGTGAACTATGGATCCCGGTCCAATCTTTACCATTGATACATTCTCTACTATTACTTGTTTACTTGCTGCAAACCATTATCTTTCACACCATACGTTTAATCCTTTGTTACAGCAACCGGTGAGATTGACAACCTCACTGTTAGTTGGGGCAAAGTCTTGAGTTTGTGTTGTGCAGGTCTCCGTGTTGCTTGCAATATCTGTGTGACGTTTCCTTCCTCCTACTGGTTCGATAACATCGGTTTCTTACCGAGGGAAGACTTACTGTTGTGCTGCTTCACACCTTGATCTTGGGGTTCCTAACAGGCTCCACATCAACTGAGCCATCTCAGCGACGCGTCAATTTATCGCCGCTATCCGCCGGCCATTGCACTTCTCCGACTCGATCTTGCGCTCCTACTGCGTGTGTTCCTTTGCGGGCTTCTTCGACCGGCCGCGCTTGTCGGGAGGGCGCAACATCGACAATGGCGACGGGATCTATCGTCTTCCCTTCCGCTCCTGCCAGTGAAAATTTAGGAGAGGTTTTTTTTTTGGAGGGAGAAGTGATGTGGTTTATGTGCCACTGGCGGAAGGGTCCACCAAAGATAAATGATGTACGCGCTCGGACAAGCGTGTTGTCCGGACCGACAACCGAGGGCCAGATTAGGTGCACGGATGGGTTGAGCCGGACGCTTTTGGCCGGATGGGTCGGCCCGCTAGGCGCCGCGCACGCCCCGCGCATTCACATGAACAAGTTCGGACACGCTCGAACGGGATATGTCGGTCAATGAAGATGTTCTAAGTAAAGTAAGATTTTTTTTTTCTGTTATTAGTACATTGCCAGGTGCCTGCCTTATTGCTTAGCCGCGTGGCTTCGCGTGACGTCTACTTTGGACATGTATGCAAAGGGGACGTTTTCAGGAAGTCCTCCCAGCACTTGCCAATACCAGCCGTCCAGGCCCTTCCAGATGAGAGCCTCCCGGTTCTGGAGACCGACGAGTATTGTCCGTGGGCCACATGTATTGGCTCGATCCAGACCAGGTGCGACGGATCGAGTACTTTGTCAACGCTCGCGCCCGCCGAGGTGGCAAGCCTGGACGTGCGGGCGGTGGACGATGCATGGGTGGGTGCTGTACAACGCAATGCAAGCGGTGCTGCCTGTCGCGGACTCGGAGGTACAGTACTAGGCATCATGCACGTTAGCACGTAGGCTATATATGGCTACGTGAGCACGGGACAAAACTCGATGAACGAACAAAAAGTCTTGAGGTCGGCCATACAGCTGGTCCGTCAGCCGACTTCTCGACGATCGGATCGACTCTCCATTTCGGTCCTACTCCATCTATCCAAGTGTCGACGATCTGACAGTTTTGTCGGATCTACTACGATCGACGTCGATCGATTCAGCTGATTTAGGAATTTTTAATCAGTTGAGGATGGAAGACGTATACTGGTTGTCGTACGTACGTGATGCCCGTAGCTAGCTGGTCAGCTGGAACCTGATGGTCTCTCAACGAGTTCCTGTTTTGCTACTACCGTTAATTTGGTCGGTGCAAGTCACCCTACGTACGTACGACTACGAGACGACCGGTCAATCTATCCGATCCGGGTGTTGATCGAGACACCGACCAGCAGCAGCAGCAGCAGCAGCCAAAAAAAGATTTTTGACACCAGCGGTCGACATATAGTACTAGTATACGTGTTCATGGCCTGGCTGCAGATCGGACGACGAAGCGCTGTAACGAAATGGCCGGTCGGTCGAACGCCACCGAAAAGGAGAGCCACGACGCACGGCGTCCGTGTAACTGCATGTCATATTCCCGTTGGTAGTTAACATCGACCGACCACCTCGACAACGACCGGTACGTGCTAGTGATCGGGACGGTACGTGTCGGTCAAGCTAGATATATATAGCTGGTTAAATAAAAAAAAAACACGGGGTCGAGATCGTACTATCCAGAGAAACGGGGGAGGGGGTGAGACTCTGGACTCTGGAGCGGATAAATGGTGGGCCCGGACGTACACGTGTGGCTGGACGGACACGTACGTGCGTGCACCCGTTTGGTTTAGGCCCGGTGGCCGGCCGGTGCTGCATGCGCGTTCCTGCTCCTCAAGGTTCAAACTAGCGCGTGTGTGCGCAGCGCCCCAGCTGCTAGTAGTTTCGGGTCAGCACTGGCCGGTGTCTCGCCCGGGCGGCGGCATGCATGTGCAATGGAGGCGTCCAGCTCCAGCCTCCAGGCGGTGTTGTTCACGTCAGCGTGCCGATTGATCACCCTCCCGTGTCAGTATGCGTCGGCGTCACTACCCAGATCAACACTTGTTCCTGTTTTTTATTAAAGCAGTTGTTCTGGCATCCGATTAAATTAGAAAAAATTGTTATGTAACCGGTACAAGCAAAGCTAGGTTCGCGAATCAGCATCGCCACGACGTCCGAAAGGATAGTTGTGTTTCGAAACACACGTCTATTCCGCTCCTTCCAAACGTCTCACGTGGCGTAGATAAAGGCGTCACTAGCTTCTCTTCTCTTTACCATAGGCAAGGCCACAATGGTTTTCTCCCACCGTTGATTTAGGCTTCGCCCAGCCGGAGACGTGGACACCCCTATCGTGCCATACCAAGCGAAAATTTGCTATCTCACAGCTGAAGAGAAGCTAGAAGCAGTCGAGAAGGAGGTATTGAATTGTATGTGAGATGAAGCATGCAAACCTTGCAGACCGGATCAAGGGGCCAGCCTCCTCTCGTACACTTGTTCCTTGTATTCAGTAGGATCGCGTTGGTGCCGCGCGCTGCCGCAAGCCTAGAACGACAGCGCGACAGGTCAGTCTTCGTTGGCCAGGAGCCACCGACCGGTTGACCGACGTGCGTTTCCCGACCCACTATAATAAACCTGATGGCACACGTTGCCTCGTGGGCTCGTGGTAGGCTGGAACGGTTCCTAGATCATGGAGCGTTGTTTAGTTATGTCGGTCAATATTGAATAAGTAGTTTCTGAAACTTCAAATCAAAACCAAGATATTTAAACCAGATACAGCTATGGTTGCATATCCAGGGGTAACCTCTGACGATCGAACAGCAGGCGGCGGTAGATTAGGTAGACAATTGGAACACAGAAGCACGTACTCCTAAGAAAATAGGCTGTGCGTGGAACTAAGAAAAGGGAACCTGCTGTCACTGTGCGTGTTCACGTATGCATCGTGCATCGTCGTCTTTCTCGGCGTTTTATTTACACGCATACGTACGCGCCGCGTCACGTCTCCGGCAACTTCCGCACCAGTCGAGCACCTTCCGACGTACTACAGCTTCAGCCGTGGCCTTTTTGTATGGCGGTTCATGTGGTTGCACTAGCTAGCTAGAACAGTCGAGAGAGCTTGCGCAAAAGGGGAGAAAAGGCCACGGCCAGATAGCCCTCGATGGCTCGATACCTAGGTAGGTGTCGGCGACTCTGACTCTCAACTTTTCAGGACACCCTTCGTCGTCACCGTCGCCACTCGAGGGCTGCTGAAGATTTGGGTACTGCTTTTTATCCGAAGTTTTAAATCAACACACGGCCGTGTCGATCCACAAGTCCGACCGTATGGACGGACAGTTGCAGCACGGCTAGACTCAAACGGGCCTATTCGAGCGGACTGATCCATTTATACATTATAAATTTGGTTTAAAGTTATGTTGGCCTAGACAACACTTACCGTCCTCCCGCGTTCTTCCCTAGGCCAATTCGGGCCCTCCCGCCAGTAGAACAAGAGGCACACCCAAGCCACTCCCTGCCCTAACCCTCACCCGCCATTTCTGCCACCACCCTAGGCATCGCCCTTGCCGTCGTCACTTCTCGACCGCATCCTGCTGGCCAGCAACCATGTTCCCGTGTCGTTGTCTGATCGCCAGAAGATCTTGCTGGCAGTTTCCGACCCGAGCTATCGTCGCAAGTGTTTCCCCTTCCCCACACCCTCCAATATTCGGCATCACCGCAGCCCGTGCGCGTTGCCGGAGTTTCGCGGAATCATCCCGCCAACGGCTACAACAAGTGCTCGACGTATGCGAGACGCTCGGGTGCGTCTCTAGCCCATACACACAACCTGCTCGCCCTTTTGCCCAACCGCATTTGATGTATGTTGGCCGGCCAATTCTAATTTATCTGACTTTGTAGGAGTGTTGTCATGGCCATTGACGGCGGTATGCTTGTACGGATGGGCAGCAACATAGGGTAAACGAGTTCTTCTACAAAAATGGTATCGAATCATCATTGGAAGGGGAGTCCGATGGTGAGACCGAACATAGATCGCGACCGAGAAGTTGGCCACCTGCGCCTTTACAAGGACTACTTCCACACAACCGATCCGGTCTTTAAAGAGAGAGCATTTCGTCGCCGCTAAGGATGTCAAGGAAGTTGTTCCTACGGATTCTAAATGGTGTGAGGGACTACGATGACTACTCCAAAGCCAAGTTCGATTTCACTGGTAAGGTTGGCTTCTCCTCTTGCCAAAAAATGTTCCGCCGCCGTTCGGCAGCTTGCATATGGAGTACCAAGTGATCTCATCGATGACTACATGCGCACGAGCAGTCCACATGCCATGAGGCCATGTACCGATTTTGCAGCGCAATTATTGCGGTGTTTGGCCAAGTTTATGTGATAGAGCCAAACATCGAAGATATTATCCACCTCTTGTCCATCAACGAGAGTAGGGGGTTCCTGTGATGCTTGAAAACATCGATTGCATGCATTTATAGTAGAAAAATTGTCCTTTTGGTTGACATGGGCAGTTCAAAGGGCATGCCGACGGGTGCATGGTTGATGCGTTGGTGCCTGACACAGAGGACTTCGTTGGAAACTCCAAGAGCAAGATGTGATGAGCACAACAGCAAGTCTTCCCTTAGTAGAGACCGAGGTTATCGAACCATAAGAAGGAAGGAAATGTCACACAGGTGTTGCAAGCAACGCGGAGACCTGCACAACACAAACTCAAGACTTTGCCCCAACGAATCAGTGAGGTTGTCAAGCTCACCGGTTTGCTGTAACAAAGGATTAAACGTATGGTGTGGAAGGTAATGGTTTGCATCAAGTAAACAAATAACAGTGGAAGATGTATCAATGGTAAAGACTGGACTGGGGTCCATAGTTCACTAGAGGTGCTCTCCTTAGATAAACAACATGGCATGAAGGGTAAACAAATTACAACAGGGCAATTGACAGGAACTGATCAAGGCATAACAATGCAATTACTAGTCAGAAAGATCCTATAAGATTCGATTGGGCAATACAACAAGATACATAGACCGCCATCCAACTGCATCTATGACTAGAAGTCCACCTTCAGGTTATCATCCGAACCTCCTCTAGTATTAAGTTGCAAGCAATAGACAACTGCTTTAAGCAAAGTGTGTAAGGTAAACAGTCGACATGTTCCATGAACAAGAGGCATGAACCCACTATCGAGCATAAATACCCCCTCTTGGAGTCACTAGCAACTACTCGGCCAAGATAGCTACTAACAACGGAGAGCATGCAAGATCACAAACAACACAAACATGATAGAATCATAAAGACAAAACCATTAATCAAACCAACATAATAATCTCAATATCCATCGGATCCCCGCAAACACAACATGCATGATTACAAATAGATTAGATCTTGATCATGAACGGAGCTCACAAGATCTATACATGAAAGCACAAAGGAGGAGATACAACCATCTAGCTACTACATGGACCCATAGTCCAAGGTGGAACTACTCACGCATCATACCGGAGAGAAGGCCTCCGAGATGATCTCCCCTTCGGTAGGGTGCCGGGAAGAACTTCAGATCCCCCCGATCTAGGGACGATGGTGGCAGGGGCTACAGACGGTTTTGTGGAGATTTGATCGTGTGCATAGGATTTCTGCATCGGGGGCTTCTTATAGGCGAAGGGGGAGGCCGAGGAGGCGGCCAGAGGGGCCACACCCCTCCCAGGCGCGGGCCCACCCCTGGCCACGCCTAGGGGGGTGTGGCTGCCCTGGCACACCTCTCCGTCTCCCCTCTGGACTTCTTGTTTCCCATGGAAAGTTATTGACTTTGACGTTTGTCCTGTCCAATTCTGAAAATATTTCCTTACTAGCTTTTCTGAAACCAAAAACAGCAGAAAACAGGCAACTGGCACTGTGACAACATGTTAATAGGTTTGTACTAGAAAACATGTAAAAAGCACCTCAAAGTGTAGACAAAGCAAAGCAAAGTAGATACTAACAAGCATGGAACATAAAAAATTATAGATACGTTTCCGACGTATCAAGCATCCCCAAGCTTAACTCTTGTTCGTCCTTGAGTAGGTAAGTGATAAAAGAATAATTTTTGAGGTGACATGCATCCTCACAATAAAGATCTAACCATTTACAAGCATTGAAAGTTGGGATCAAATAACTCTAAACATGTGCATGAAAGATGGAGTTCTAACAATAGGACAAAGTAACTATGCATGCAACATGAAAGGCTACAAACAAAGATCATGAATAACATGCATTGAAAAATGTTTGTTTATTTCACATACAGGAAACATAGCATAGTGGCAATCAGCTTGTCCCTCATAGAGTAGCAATATAGATGCATAGGACACCTTCAAAGTTCACAGGGGTGACTAGAAACAAATAGCAAAAGAACAAGTAATATCACAATATGCATCAATCAATAAGCTTTGGAACAGTGCACACAGAATGACAATTACGATCTCTTAATGGTGCCTAAAGGTAGAAGGTGGAGACTCAAGTAATGGTGGAAGAAAAGCCTTTTTGTAAAGGAAGCAGGGATTTCAAGTTTCAAAAAGAGCTTCCAAAAATTATGATACTTGTTAGATTTCAGTCCTTATTGCCCCTATCATAAGCATCTTGAAGTGATTAAGGTTAAAGTGAACAAAGATGGAGTATATGCTTGACAAAGTATAAGTTGACAATCTCAAGTCCCTTGAATACAAGGGCCACACCTCATGCTACTCAACTTCAGTCATAGGTAAGTTCTTGTCATGGTAAGTATTTGCATATCATAGAGAACCGCCAACGTGGTACCCCTTGCACATGGTACAAGAGCTTTCCCATAACCAAAATGAAAAGGCAAGCAGACAATGAGCATCTCAGCGATCTTTTTATTTACTATATGCATAGCTTTTTATTGAAGATGCTTCATAGGTAGCTCATTATGGTGATGCTGCAAGTTTTCACCATGATTAGGCATGGCTTAGGCCAGCGGCCCATGCGTTTCTCTAACACAGAATACTTTCTCCATGGACTTACAAGTTTTCTCTTTATTTCACACCGGTGACATCCATAGACAAAAGAGCATGATATCAACTGAGTACAAAGTACAAGTGCAATGTTGAAAACGTTCCCCGTGACAGCATGGTTCTGCTAATTCCAACATATAAGTGCAAGCATATACAACATAGACGTCACAATGGTTCAAGTTTATTAGGGGCAAAGAATATAAAGTGTGCCATCAAGTTTGTGAGGGTTTTAATCACTAAGTTTTCACATAACAAAATAGTTTTTAATTGGAAGATAGTTGAAAACAAGAATATACTTGGAATGGTGTAACACACCATGCATAGGAGTTTATAGTGGACGCTTTGAAATAACTTGGTTTCTTGGGAGTTGAAAGCATGAGTGGAGCTTACTCATACAAGTGGAGGCTAGCAAAAGACTGTGAGCAACCAACTAAGATAGCATAATGGCCATAATCATGCAGAGCAACAAAGCATTACTAATCAAAGCATAGAGTGGTACTACAAGTCAAGGAATAAATGATCATAGAGGCTAATGGTGACTTGTCATGGTCATAACATGGTGTGAGCATGTGCCAAGTCAACCCAAACAAAGCATCAAAGGAGAATACCACAATACTATGTTTTTGCATGCTAAAACAACGCATAATTTCTTCAAGGCACACTAAGCAATCCCAATTGTTTGGAACAAGACATGCTACAACAATAATAAATAATCATAAGGTCAAAACAACACCTAGCATGTCATGCTAAAGTCTAAGTCACGATCAATGCAAGCTCCTCTTGCACTTACAAGCAAGAACTTACCACTCGTTTCCAATACCAAGCAACTTATTTGCAAAACAACACAGCGAGAACAGGGGGCCAAACTACTTTATGCAAGCAAACTAAACAATCTAAGCAAAGCAAACGAAAACTAAGACACTCCAAGAATAACACAACTGTGCATGAACAATAAAAACGAAGTGTCTAGAGAGACCTGAACTTTATATTGATGAAGAAGGGGATGCCTTGGGCATTCCCAAGCTTTGACGCTTGTACCTCTTGGATATTCTTGGGGTGACACCATGGTGGCATCCCCAAGATTGATCTTTCGTCCATTCCTCATCTCATTGCATCATTCTCTCTCTACATCTGAAAATTTTGGTTTATACAAAACTTCACACAATCTTCATTAGCAACATTAGTCTATTCAAAAGATATTAGACCTCTGGCAAATCTTTGGAACAACAAGGCTTTTCACTAAAAACACAAGCTATTGTAGCAACTCCTTCAAAAAGCTCAATTTCCCAAAAGAGAACTCAAAAAAGAATCAATAAGAAGCAAATGCAAATAATGATAGAAATTTGTCAAAACAGACCAGCATGTAGAAACCGATTTTTTCGAATATCTTCTGTTGCTCAAATAAAAAAGTGTTGAACTAACGAAAGTTATCTAACATACTGGGGGATTTATTCATAAATTTTGAGCTCAATCCGAGTTACAGAGACTCCTCACGAATTTTTATGTTCGAGGAAAAAAATCTGTTTCGGGACAGCAACTCCCCAAATCTTACTTCCCTCTCTGACGAGGTTTAATCTCGTCAATGCCCATTGTTATGGACTTGGGTTTTGGAGAAGATGGGGATGCTGGAGATCGTGGAACGGTTAACAGAAGAGCAACCAGGGGACACAAGATTTACCCAGGTTCATGCCCCCGGAGGGAAAACCCTACTCCTGCTTGTCTGCTCTTGATTACGGCGGAACCGAAGGTTACAGGGTGCGCAGATGCGATCTGGCGTGGAGGTGTATGCGAAAGTATGAGTCGAGAGATCTAGGACGTGCCCTCCTGACCTTTATATAGACTTAGGCAGGTCTCGGGCATAGTCCTAGTCGGTTACAGGTTTTAGGGTTTTACCCCTTTGAATTTCCTATCTATGCTAGTCTTGCTCTCCAAGGATCCGAAGGCGTCATGAGCCTTGGCCACCAGAAAATCTTCATGGGCCAGCGTATGTCTGCTGTGGGCCTTCCTTGGGCTGGACCAGGTATGCTGAAGTCACGTAACCGTAGGGTATAACCTTGTCAGTAGCCCCCGAGTGATCGGTCGAATCGTAGATTCGGCTGAGGACTCTTCAATCCTTCGGGTGCAACTATGTAAAAACTGTTTATGTGTGTAGGTATTTGTTGATACGTGTGCCTGACTCACCCGACGGATCAGGATCAGTTAACTGTCTTAGGACGAAACAACACGATCTTCCTCAGGTTCGAGTCCCTCAACTCGGACCTGGAACATATGCTGGCGTAATTCGACTCAGGCCGCGGAGGACTTACAGGAGTGGAATTCTAGTGATTTTAATTAATATACCCAACGCGTCCGTCGGGATTTTTCATCACGCCTGTTGACATGGATTTGTACTAGCAGAGCGCAGTCATGTACGTTGCCAGGCCGTCAGATGATATCTGCAGGTCTTATCTTTGCGTCGCGGACGCAGCATCCGAACATTTGTCACCGCAGAGGTGTTTCGGGTGGCCAAGGAGATTTTCGCTCACTCAGCGTTTGTTGGGGCAGAGATGCCAAAAAGGTTTTGCGTGCCGATCTGAAAGATCATAGCCGAAGAATTCATAGGGTGCGCGACCAGCGCTCCCTATGGGAGTAGCCCCCGAGTGTCTGTTTGAGTCGTAGACTCGAGCAGAGACTTTAGTTCAAGCATTGTTCAGTTGTTAAGTCCGTAGGACTCAAAAAAATTCGGATGCTTAAATCCATCCTCCCTATGGGAGTAGCCCCCGAGTCCGTAGTGGAGTCGTAGACTCGACGTGGGACTCGAAGAAATATTTTGTCGTTATTCATCTTCCGGGTGCGCGGTCAGCACTCCTGATAGGAGTAGCCCCCGAGTATTTAGTCGAATCGAAGATTCGAGTGAGTACTCTTAACTGTGGAGCCGAAGAGTTGTAGTTGGTGCTAATATAGCTTTTGATAACGTCAGTGCTGACGATCAATGACCTCAAGCGTCTGCTACGCCAGAGATAACTTGACTGGACGAACGTGGGTCCCACTTGCTGACTTTGATTTGACCGGTCACGCGGGTCGTGGAGATAATTACGGCGTCTCCTCGATTTCCGCGCGTAGTGGACGGCGTGGTAACAACGGTTCGTTGTGATGTTGACACGTGTACGGCCAGATCTGCCATTGGCGTTAGGTCTTCTGGATGGACGGTTGCCGTGCGTCGTCTTCACTGTTATAATCATTGGGGGAAGCCTCGGTTTGTTTTCACCGCATCAGTTCTTGTTTCACTGACTCCTTGTGTCTTAGCGATTCTTGCTGCGCACTGGGGTTTCCTTCCACATTTCTGTCATTGTTTCTACGTTTTCACCGCCGGCGCCGCCGTAGCACCATGGGGAAGCCAAAGAAATCATCATCTGCGGTTGGGACCAGCGCCGCCGGAGCAAAGAAGGGCACCACCGCTACTCGTGTCACCGATGGTGGATGGCGGCGGTCTAAGACGCGGGAGAGCGATCTCCGCAAACTTTGCGAGCGGGGCTTGATCCTGCAAGATAGGGAGGCCGTCAAACTCCCCGGCAATGAGGTAATCCCCCGTCCCCCATCTGGGTATCGGGTTATGTTTCTCGCCTTCGTTTTGCGTGGGTTTTCTTTTCCAGTCCATGACTTCCTCTGTGGACTGCTCTTCTTCTATGGGATTCAGCTTCATCATCTGTCTCCCAATTATCTTCTCCATATTGCGTGTTTTATCACTTTTTGCGAGTGCTGGCTTAGCATTAAGCCGCACTTTGGTCTCTTCCGGAAGCTCTATTCCGTGAAGAGGCAATCTGGTTCAGATGGTGTGTATCCCATTGGGGGTTTCATCATCTCTCTTAGTCCCAATCTGCTCTTCTTTTCCTTTTCCATGTCCGAATCTGTCCAGTACTGGCGGAGGCAATGGTTTTATATCCGCGACTCCGTAGTGCCCGGGCAAGATTTTGGTCTTGTTCCCTTTGACCCCTCCGAAATGATTAAGCGAAAAAGGTCTTGGAAAAACCAAATCTTGGACGGTGAGGTGGAGGAGATAGAGGCCCTTTACCGTCGGGTTGGCGATGGCCTTGGCGGCTGGAGCGGAGCTAGATCTGCCCCAGATCACCTCTCGGATGCCGACGACTGCGGATGGATCCGAGGTAGCCTTTGCTACCTATTCTGCTCGCTGCAAGCGATATGGGCCCAAGCTCATTGATTTGTGTCTGAGTATGCACTGCGGCAGCAGGGCGGGGCCAAAGCTAGGCAGTCTGGCTCCGAGGCGACTCAGGGTCCCGCATCTTAGGCGTAGTAGACGTAGGGTAGTTGGTAGTCTATTTTTGTTGTAAATATCCTGAAGAACACCATCCTTGTGCCACGTGGTGGCCTTATATATTTAATGAATTCCTCTGGGTTGTGCTCTATCCTTGGCTGAATGTCTGTGTTCCTTTCTTTTGCTGCTGCTCTAGGTTCCTTCGGATGTTGATCCTGTTGACGCCCCATCCGCAATGCCGTTGCGACCATCCTTGGATGATTCCTCGTAGCTCACTTTCCTTCGGGATCGTGTGCGTAGTCTGGAGAGGGAGTTGCTCGGGTTACGCGGTCATGCCGACGTTTGGAAGTCCAAGGCGGATCGTGGTGCAGCCAGGGAGGAGTACTTGATGGCGGAGCTGGTTCGGCTGTCCGAGCAGCTGCAATGTAAGTTGTTCTTTGGTTCGAGCTGTAGCTCAGTTCTTCAGATGAGCCTACTGGCCTTACTCTTGTTTTGTGCAATTGTCGCAGGTGCGAATCTTGCTCCGAGGGAAGAAAAAGAGCGTGTCGTTGTTCGGGTCAATTGCTTGATTCAACAGGACATGGAGGCCGGCGGCTTCTTCTGGATGGATCGCGATCGCGCCATTACTCTGGCGACAGTGCAGGATCGTGTTCATCAAGTTTTGCGGGTGCTCCGTCAAGTGCAGACATAGCTTTCCTCGGTGCTGCACGTCATGTTTCCTTTGGATGTCGTACCAACGACCCTTGCGGGTCTTCTGTCGAAGTTTCGGAACGTGAGTAATGTCAAGGAGTTGGTGCGGCAACAGCTCGTCGCCGGAGTGAAGGCTGCATTGTCTCTTGTGAGGCTGCACCGGCCTGACGTGGATTTGGCTGCTGTGGCCGCTGGGCCACCTCTTCGCCCTGATGGCGGTGAGTGGGACTTGCGTCCGCATTACGCAGCTGTAAGGCAGTATGCCGAACAGGTCGTAGATTTGTTTGAGCAGCGTGCCCAGGTTATTCTTCAACATAGGTAGTACCTGTAAAAAGAGAGAGATGTAAAATTTGTATATTTCGGCTGGGCATGTTGTGCCCTTTGTTGTAAAGGTTTGTTTGTTTGTGAGCATGCAGTGCTTTGATTGAGTACGTGTCCTTTTCGTTTGCCTGACGTTGTCAGCTACTCAGGTGTACACGTTTGGTCCTCAGTCGATGAAATCGTGAGGTGGGGGAGCCCCCGAGTGCGTTTGTAGCATGTAGTAAAGTTGCGAAAGAGCGAACTGAAGTTTTGGGGCGAGACACTTAGCTTTATTTATATCGTAATGGAGGAGGTACATTGTTCGGCTGAATAGCCTTGGCTGAAAGCCTTATTGAAAGTAAAAAGGGGGTAGGTTGCTACGGATAGAATCATCGCAGGTGCGAGATATTCCATGGGTTGGAGTATGCGACTCCAGACTCCACGTGCTTGAGGCGATAGGCGCCACCTGGGATGACTTCGGTGATGACGTAGGGTCCTTCCCATGGTGACTCGAATTTATTCGGTCGCTTTTGCTTGAGTCGCAAGACGAGGTCTCCTTCGACGAAGGACCTTGGGCGCAGTCGGCGGCTGTGGTAGTTGCGGAGACTCTGCTGGTACACCGCTGATCGAGCTGCTGCTATATCCCGTGCTTCGTCGAGTGTGTCGACAGCGTCTTCAAGTGCAATCGTGGATTCGGCTTCGCTGTAAGCGACGACCCACGGGGCCTGGTGGCGTACTTCGGCTGGTAGCACGGCCTCGGCTCCGTGTACCATGAAGAATGGTGTGTAGCCGGTGGAGCTGTTTGGCGTAGTCCGTAAGCTCCACAGGACGAATGGTAGCTCTTTCGTCCAGTTTCCAGCTTTTTGTTCGAGTGAGCTCATGAGGCGCTTCTTGATGCCGGCGCCGATTAGGCCGTTGGCCTTTTCCACTTGCCCGTTCGTTTGCGGGTGTGCCACTGAGGCGTACGTGATGTTGATCCCAAGGCCTTCGCAGAAGACCTGGAATTCTTCGGAGATGAAGTTCGATCCGTTGTCGGTGATGATGCTGTGTGGTACGCCGAACCTGTTGTCAATGGACTCGAAGAACTTGACGGTAGTTTTGCCTTTCTGGTTGGTGACCGGCATGGCCTCGATCCACTTTGTGAATTTATCAACTGCAACCAGGAGGAAGACGTGTCCCCCTTTCGAGGATTTTGGCAGTTTGCCGATCATGTCGAGGCCCCATTGAGCGAAAGGCCAAGCTATAGGTATGGGTCTGAGCTCGGACTCAGGTGCGTGCGGTTTGTCGGCGAACCGTTGGCATCCGTTGCATCTTCGGACGATGTCCTTTGCGTCGCTCATGGCCGTTGGCCAGTAGAATCCTGCTCGTAGAGCTTTGGCGACAAGGGAGCGGCTGCCTTCGTGGTGGCCGCAGATGCCTTCATGGATGTCTTGGAGTATGGCCTTTCCATCGTCGATGGTGACGCACCGTTGTAGTACACCCGTGATGCTGCGCTTGTACAGCTCGCCGTTGATGATGGTGAAGGCTTTTGACCGGCGAGATATGCGCCGGGCGTCTGTTGGGCTGTCAGGCAATTCTCCGTTTATCAAGAACCGGAGGTATGGTCGCGTCCAAGTTTCTTCGACTGCCATGACCTGCATTAGGTTGACCATGGCTACCTCTGTGTCCGGCTTTTCGGGTCCTTCGTGTCCTTCGCGTAGCGTAGCTCCCGAGTGTTCTGCTTCTTCGGGTGATCCCTTGGGGAACTTTCGCTTGATGGATGGCACGCAAATCTGTTCGAGGAACACTCCTGGTGGCACCTTTGCGCAGGTGGAGCCGATGTTGGCGAGTCTATCGGCTTCCTCGTTGCTCTCTCTTCCAACGTGCCTAAGTTCGCAGCCGTCGAATTCACCTTCGAGTGCGTTGTAGAGCGCGCGGTACGCGATCATGTTTTCGGCGTGTGCGTCGCACTCATTCATTGTCTTCTGAACGACGAGGTTGGAGTCATCGTAGATGACCAGGCGCGTGTCGCCACATATCTTTGCCATCCTCATGCCATGGATGAGGGCTTCGTATTCTGCCTCGTTGTTGGAGGCTCTGAATTTCATCCGAAGAACATACTTCATCTTGTCGCCCTGCGGGGAGGTCAATATGACCCCTGCCCCTGCTCCGGCTTCACGCTTGGAGCCGTCGAAGTGCATTGTCCATGACTGCGACATGTCTGGGGTGTCTGGCAGCTGCAGCTCCATCCAATGTACCAGGAAGTCCGGAAGGACTTGAGATTTGATTGCGTGTCGCTTCTCGTAGACGATGTCCAAAGGTGACAGTTCAATGCCCCACAGGGCCACCCGTCCTGTGGCCTCTGGATTATTCAGGATGCTGTTCAGGGGTGCTTCGTTGACGACCATCACTTGGTGCTCCTGGAAGTAATGGCTCAACCGTCGAGCCGTCATGAACACGCCGTAGGCTAGCTTCTGGTAGTGAGGGTACCTCTGCTTTGTTGGTGTCAGTACCTCGCTGAGGTAGTAAGTTGGGCGTTGGACCCCGTGGGTCTTGCCTTCTTCGGGTCGTTCGACAACGAGTACGGTGCTGACCACCTGGTGTGTGGCTGCTATGTACAGCAACAGGGGCTCGCGCTCCTTTGGCATGACCAAAACGGGCGAGGTGGAGAGGAGCCGCTTGAGGCTTTCAAATGCGTCGTTGGCTTCTGGTGTCCACTCAAACTTGTCTGCCTTGCGCAGCAGCTGGTAGAATGGTAGGGCCTTCTCGCCCATGCGGCTGATGAACCTGCTTAGCGCCGCTACCCGTCCTGCGAGCTGCTGGACGCCCTTGAGGTTTTTCGGCTTCTCCATCGTCATGATGGCTCTGATTTTCTTCGGGTTCGCCTCGATCCCTCGTTGAGAGATGAAGTACCCGAGCATTTGACCCGATGGGACGCCGAAGGCGCACTTTTCGGGATTGAGCTTGATCCTATAGCGATCAAGGTTGTCGAACGTCTCTCGGAGATCATCGATAAGTGTCCTTGCCTCCTTAGTTTTTATTACTATGTCGTCGACATAGACTTGGACATTGCGACCGATCTGGTCCTTAAGGTAGGACTGCATGCATCGCTGGTACGTGGCACCTGCGTTCTTTAGCCCGAAGGGCATTGTGTTGTAACAGAATACTCCGAACGGTGTGATAAACGCCGTTTTCTCCTGATCTTCGACCTTGAGCCGAATCTGGTTATAGCCTGAATAGGCGTCGAGGAAGGAGAGTTTCTCGCAACCTGCAGTCGAATCGATGATCTGGTCGATCCGAGGGAGAGGGAAGTGGTCCTTTGGGCAATGCTTGCTTAGTGACGTGAAGTCCACGCACATACGCAAGATGTCCGTGTCCTTCTTTGGGACCATCACCGTGTTTGCAAGCCACTCGCTTTCTTTGATTTCCCTGATGAAGTCTGCAGCGAGTAGTCTATTGATTTCCTTGCCGATAGCTTCGGCTCGTGGCTCCGACAGTCTTCGGATGGACTGCTTGACTGGCTTGGTGTCTGGAAAGACATTGAGTGTGTGCTCAGCGAATTCCCTGGGAACTCCTGGCATGTCCGCAGGACACCAGGCGAAGATTTCCCAGCGCTCACGGAGGAATTCGACGAGCGCGCCTTCCTATGCGGTGCTGAGGTCGTTGGCGATCAAGGACGTCTTGGAGGCATCCGTCGGATGGACCTGTACTTTCTTGGTGTTGACGGTGGAGTCGAAGGACATGTCAGGTGCGTTCTGCCTTGTTACTGGGGGTACCCCATTGTCCGTTACCTCACGGAGCCTTACAAGCTCGTCTTGCATGCCGAAAGACTGGGAGATTTTGTTGAAATCCCTGTCGCATTGGTCCGATCGGGTGAAGCTCCCGTGGACTGTGATGACGCCCCTTGGTCCTGGCATCTTGAGTAGTAGGTATGCGTAGTGTGGGATGGCCAGGAACCTTGCGAATGCTACATGCCCCAGGATGGCGTGGTATTGCGACGGCCAGTCTGCCACTTCGAATTCTAGGCGCTCCTGCCGAAAGTTGTCCGGCTTCCCGAAGATAACGTCGATCCCTATTTTGCCCAGGGGGAATATGCCCTTTCTTGGGACAATGTCGTGGAACATTGTGTCTGATTGTTCCAGGCTGCATTGCGGGATCCGCATAGCTGCTAGAGTGCTTGCGAACATTAGATTGATGCCGCTGCCGCCGTCCATGAAGACGCGACTCATCTCGAAGCCTCCGATCTGCGCCTCCAGCACTAGGGCAGCATGACCTGGGCGAGGGATTTGGCAAGGGTGATCCGCGCGAGTGAATGTGATGCAGGACTCCGATCCGCTGAGGTACTCAGGGATTGCAGGCGGGGTTGCCACAGCCAAGTTGATTTGTCGGGTGATTTTCTTCTGCACCCTATTCGTGGGGCGCCCCTTCTGGATCATATTTAGTGCTCCTTTTGGTGGGGGTACCCGACCCCGGCGTTGTTTTGCGCTGGTGCGACTGGTTGGTTTGGGACTCCAATAGGTGGCGGTGGAGGAGCTCCGTGTGCTATTTCTCCTGGTGCGGGTGCGTTACCGAACGCAGGGGTTGGGGCTTGTTGCCTCATCTGCACCATGCTTTCGCTGAGTTTCTGGAACTCGCGGCAGTCCTTGAGCATGTGACTGGATTTCTTTTTGCCATCTTGTTTGTCGATGTAGAAGTGGATGGTGCATGGACCCGAAAGTTTGTCGAATGCCGAGGGTCTGTTGTCGCGGTCGCGGCGTTGCCACGACTGTGCTGGTCATCTGTTGTCGCGGAAATTTCCTCCGCGGTATCCTCCGCTGTTGCGGCTGTTGTCGTTGCGGCGGTCGCGTAGCCAGCCGCGACTATGTCGGGTCCGTCGCGGTCCTCGTAGACACGCGATCTCCTCTTGCTGCGGCGTTCTCGCCTTCGGCCGTAGTCGTCCTCTTCATTTGGTTGCGCTCGCTGAATCCAATCTTCGCCGTCCGCCCAACTGTTGGCAATTTCCATGAGGTGGTCGAGTCTCTTGCTGGTGCCTTTGAAATTTTGGATGAAGCTATAAGCTAGCTCCTCCCAACTTCGGATGGATCCCGATGATAGGCTGCTGAGCCAGACCCATGCCGCGCCTGTCAGCTGCAGCTGGAGGCATTGCATGGCCGTTTCTTTGTTACCGCCGTGCAGCTTGACGGATGACAGATGGTCGCTGAGCCAAGATTTTGGATCTTGCGTGCTGTTGAACTTCGGAGTATCTGAAGGAAGCTTGAAATTGCGTGGCATCTGTGTTCGCCGAACAGATCTGCTGAAGCATCGAGCTCCACAGAGTTCTCCTTCGTCTTCATCCATCTCGGACTCGGATGAGCATGCGCGTTTGGCTCGCGCTTTGTCGATTTTGCGTTGTGTAAGCGCGTATCTGGCATCGTAGTCGCGTTTGTGGCGATGCGAGCTCTTCTTCCTTCGAGGAAGGTCGTGCTCCTCCTCCTCTTCGGATGAGGGGGTGGGGCTCCGGTCGCGCCTGACCGGAGCTTTCTTCTTCGGCTCCACATGAGCGTCTTCGTGGAGCGCAGCTCCGACGAGTCAGAGTCCAGTCAGTGCGGACTTATGCATGGCTCTTTTCGGGTCCCCTTCCAGAGGTTGGTGGGCCGCGAGATACGCAGTGGCTGCCATGATCGCAGCTTGCGGTGTCTTTGGGATGATGTTGCCGTCGGCATCCATATCCATGAACGATGTGTGGAGAGTTCGGGTGACATCACGGCGTTCCATGGGATCCCTGTTCTCCACCCGCGAGCGGTGATTGTTTCCCTGGTTTCCGTTTGTGCTAGAGCCGGGTGCCATGGCGGAGAGCGCAGCTCGTCGCGCGCTGGACTCAGAGGCTGCTTGCTTGCGTTTGTCAAGCGTCTCTTGCATCTTGACTTGCTTATTGTGCTCCTCGATGAGGAGGTAGTGGTATGCCATCAGTAGGTCACGTGGGGAGTCCACAGGTAGGACTATGTTGCCTGCGACGGCACGGCGTGCCTGGACCCATCCTTCTTTGCTAAGTTGGATGACGTGGCCGTTGTTTTCCCCTTCGGGTGGGGGGGACTGGCTTCTTCTGTTCCCGCCGTTTTCGCCGTTTCTGTCCTACGGGTTTGGGTTCGTGTTGGGTGGCGGGTTAGGCGTTTGCTGCTCCTGGATGATTGCGGCGCATTAGTAGCGCTCGTAGATCGGTTCGCTGCTGCCACAGCTTTCGGATCCGGAACCGTAGGTCCCTTCTTCCGAAGGCGGATCGCACAGATCGGAGTTGCAGCTGCTGCTGTCGTAGAACTCATCCGCCGATGGAGATGTGCGTAGCACGGGATGTGGAGCCCATGAATCGGGCCTGATTGATGCCACAGGCACCCGCTCAGGAAGGCAGAGGGTGCCAGTTTGTCCCACCTGGAAGCAGAAGCTCCCGAACAAGATTTCGAGTCCGTCGCCTACGGGCTCGAAGTCCTTCATGGTGGCCGGTGAGTGAGCGGTGAAGTCGAAAGTGCCGAAGAGGAGGTGACTTTCCGTCGCCGCAGAGTTGTAGATCGATCGGGTCGGGACCGTCACGATCGCACAATCAGCAGCCCCAATTCCCACAGACGGCGCCAATTGACGAGGTTTAATCTCGTCAATGCCCATTGTTATGGACTTGGGTTTTGGAGAAGATGGGGATGCTGGAGATCGTGGAACGGTTAACAGACGAGCAACCAGGGGACACAAGATTTACCCAGGTTCAGGCCCCCGGAGGGAAAACCCTACTCCTGCTTGTATGCTCTTGATTACGGCGGAACCGAAGGTTACAGGGTGCGCAGATGCGATCTGGCGTGGAGGTGTATGCGAAAGTATGAGTCGAGAGATCTAGGACGTGCCCTCCTAGCCTTTATATAGACTTAGGCAGGTCTCGGGCATAGTCCTAGTCGGTTATAGGTTCTAGGGTTTTACCCCTTTGAATTTCCTATCTATGCTAGTCTTGCTCTCCAAGGATCCGAAGGCGTCATGGGCCTTGGCCACCCGAAAATCTTCATGGGCCAGCGTATGTCTGCTGTGGGCCTTCCTTGGGCTGGACCAGGTATGCTGAAGTCACGTACCCGTAGGGTATAACCTTGTCACTCTCATTAGAGGTCATTCTTGGCACAAAAAGCAAACAAAAAGGAAAAGAAGAGGTCATTACTGAAGTAATAACTTCCAATACTTAAGAAAACTCTTGGTTATCTCCCAACAAGTACTTTTCTTTAACGCTTTTAAGTTAGGCACAAGAAGCAAGAAGAATCAAGTATTTTCAAATGAATAAGCATTATACCTCTTGTTCTTTCCTTTCTTACCTTTCTTCCTCTCTTTAGGAAAGATATGATTGCTTACCGGAGGAGCAAAATGCATGATGCCTTTTCCCACATCTATTACTGCCCCAAGTTGTTTCAGTGTTTATCTTCCAAGTGTGATTTGTCCTTTGCCTACACATTCAATAACAAAATAATCAGTAGTCACCATTTTTCCTTAGATTTTTGTAAACACACATTTAGCTATTCCAATGGGTAATATAGTGGCATTGTTGGTAAGAGAGATTCCCTCTCCTCCTTCAGTAAGCCCCCAAAGACTCAAGGAATCATAAATATCTTTAGGCATGAGGCAAAATTCAGACATGATATTACAGCGAGCATTAAAAAGTGTAGTGTTTATTGAGACTTTGATTGTGGGAAACCACTTTGAAGGCTCAGAATTTAACATAATCATGGTAAGCCCTAAGCGTGTGATAGCAACTATTTATAGCAGCAATACCTAGGGGTGGGCATTCGGTTTTTTCGGGTAATTCAGTTCGGTTTTTCAGGTTTTTCTATAATTCGGTTTCTATAAAATAGGCACCGAAATTATTTCGTTTTTCTAATTAATCGATAGTTTGGTTAGTGGACAATTCGGTTCAGTGTTCGGTTTTTAACCGAACTTCTGAAAATAACAACACTGTGTCATAATTTATGTAGATCCATACGAGCTAAACCACTCATCGACGCACCGGAAGCAACCTCCCGGTCGGCGAGTACCTGAAGCAATACATGGCTAGCTGATGTCTTAAACGCGCGTGTAGAAAAAAAAAGCATGATGTCTATCTTACTCGTTCAAAAAAATAATGTCTATCTTCCAAGCCCTGTACATTCAACAAATTGTATGCGTTGAGAGTTCAACTAAAATACATGATTATATCCGAAACAGGAAAACAATTGAAAGGCTTCCAACAAAATTCATAGACATAATTGACAGTTAAACCATGAACATGTACGTGCATGTGGCAGGAGACATACGTACATGCATAAGCTGTTAAACCACGAATATGTACGTGCATGTGGCTGAAGACATACGTACATGCATGGCCTGCCTGAAAGCTTTTGCATGCATGTATTTTTGTCGCATGAGCTAGTATCTACGTACAGTAATGGACGTCTGAGACAAAATCACAAATATATTTAGCTCTGTCACGTATGGTTTTCGGTTTATACGGTTATTTTGGTTAACAGAGAGTCAAAACCGAATTAATAATTATAAATTCAGTTAATCATATTTACTAACCGAAAAAATTAGTTTCGGCTAATTCGGGTTCGGTGTATTCGGTTTCGGTTCCGGTTAATTCGGTTTCGGTGTTCGGTTTCGATTTTTTATGCCCACCCCCAATACCGATCTCAAGAGTGTTCAACCTAGTAAAAATATTTGTGAAAGAGGAATCAGACTTGCCAGGTGTACCATAAATCATGATTAATTTTTTTATGGCATCAAAAGCTTCATCCTCAGTACATAGCAAAAAATCTTTCTCAGCCACAGCATCCAAAGCATATCTATAACGAAGAGCAATACCACGGTAGAAACTATCAATAACCAATCTAAGGCTCACCTTAGGCTCAGTTTCCCTCCGTAAAGCAGAGATTCTAGACCAAGCTTCTTTAAAACTTTCTTCACTTTTTTGCTTAAAAGTGGAGATTTCTACCATAGGGGAAATAAATGTTGGTCCAAATCCAGACATGGTAGCAACTAGAGTAGGAACTAATTTTTTTATGTTTTTAAAAAGAGGCAAACAAAACTAAGCAAAAGAAACAAAGCAAACTAAAAACAAAGTAAAGAGAAAGGAAGTGAAGGACTCCCCTAGTGAACACGTCTTAGCCTCCCCGGCAACGGCGCCAGAAAACTTGTTGATGCGCTGGTGCCTGACAGAGAGGACTTCGTTGGAAACCCCAAGATCAAGGTGTGATGAGCACAGCATCAAGTCTTCCCTCAGTAGAGACCGTGGTTATCGAACCAGAAGGAGGAAGGAAACATCACACAGGTGTTGCAAGCAACGCGGAGACATGCATAACACAATCTCAAAACTTTGTCCCAACGAATCAGTGAGGTTGTTAAGCTCACCGGTTTGCTGTAACAAAGGATTAAACGTATGGTGTGGAAGGTAATGATTTATAGCAAGTAAACAAGTAACAGTGGAAGATATATCAATGGTAAAGACTGGACCGGGATCCATAGTTCACTAGAGGTGCTCTCCTTAGATAAACAACATGGCATGAAGGGTAAACAAATTATAACAGGGCAATTGACAAGAACTGAGCAAGGCATAACAATACAATTACTAGTCAGAAAGATCCTATGAGATTCGATTGGGCAATACAACAAGATACATAGACTGCCATCCAACTGCATCTATGACTAGAAGTACACCTTCAGGTTATCATCCGAACCCCCTCCAATATTAAGTTGCAAGCAATAGACAACTGCTTTAAGCAAAGTGTGTAAGGTAAACAGTCAACATGTTCCATGAACAAGATATCGTTGTTTTCTCCCTAGTGGCAACATTACATCTACAACAGAAGAGATTTTTGTCACTTCCCTTAGAAACTAGAGACATGAACCCACTATCGAGCATAAATACCCCCTTGGAGTCACTAGCAACTACTCGACAAAGATAGCTACTAATAACGGAGAGCATGCAAGATCACAACCAACACAGACATGATATAATCATAAAGACAAAACCATTAATCAAACCAACATAATAATCTCAATATCCATCGGATCCCCGCAAACACAACATGCATGATTACAAATAGATCTATACATGAAAGCACAAAGGAGGAGATACAACCATCTAGCTACTACATGGACCCATAGTCCAAGGTGGAACTACTCACGCATCATACCGGAGAGAAGGCCTCCGGGATGATCTCCCCTCCGGCAGGGTGCCGGGAAGAACTTCAGATCCCCCGATCTAGGGACGATGGTGGCAGCGGCTACAAACGGTTTTGTGGATATTTGATCGGGTGCTTAGGATTTCTACATCGAGGGTTTCTTATAGGCGAAGGGGAGGCCGAGGAGGCGGCTAGAGGGGCCACACCCCTCCCAGGCGCGGGCCCACCCCTGGCCACGCCTAGGGGGGTCTGGCTGCCCTGGCACGCCTCTCCGTCTCCCATCTGGACTTCTTGTTCCCCACGGAAAGTTATTGACTTTGACGTTTGTCCCGTCCAATTCCGAGAATATTTCCTTACTAGCTTTTTTGAAACAAAAAATAGCAAAAAACAGGCAATGGCACTGTGGCAACTTGTTAATAGTTTAGTACCAGAAAACATGTAAAAGTCACCTCAAAGTGTAGACAAAGCAAAGCAAAGTAGATACTAACAAGCATGGAACATAAAAAATTATAGATACGTTTCCAACATATCAATGGTCATGCTGGATGTTGTTGCATCACAGGATCTCTGGATCTAGCACTCTTTTTTAGCAAGACAAGATCAAACAATGATATGAATATGCTCCAACGCTCTCCGGTGTTTGTTAGGCTTGCATAAGGCAATGCTCCTTAGGTTTCCTATGTGATCAATGGAATCCTTATGATATAGGTTATTATCTAGCAGATGGCATCAATCCCTCCTGGTCCACCTTTGTGAAGACTATCCGCAACCCTGCATATGATAAATATAAGAGGTTTGCGAAAAAACAAGAGACATTTAGGAAGGATGTGGAGTGAGCATTTGGTGTGATTCAGTCTAGATGGGTTACTGTTCGGTATCCTGCTAGAACCTGGAGCACATAGAGGATGTGGGTGTTGGATATATTCCCTATAGACAAATAATAAAGTGTGTTTATTGTCATATCTCGTTAGTTCATAATAAGTTTTATGACATGCTAGAGCTGTATTAATCGAAAACAATGGTACACAGTATGTAAACAAATCAGAGTCCCTAGTGAGTCTCCATACAAACTAGCTCATTGGTCAAGCGATGATCGAAGTTTCCCGATCATTGACATTTATGTCAATTTGACAATAGGATAATATTATTAGATGAATAATATGATGGACATATCAATATAAGTATTGTAACACGATCCAGTTACAAAGTTCATCTTGTGATAATTAGGAAAACATAGTAATAATCTACTCCTTAGACTGTGAAATCATATCTAACCACTATCACTGGAGGTTGCCTTAACTGCATCAACCGTCATGCGATAACAGGATGATCATAAAAGTGTCCCTCAAGTATTCCAAAAGGATATGTTGAGGTGTATGTATCAAGATCAGGATTTGTACTTCTGCCTAACAAGAAGATACTCTGGGCCAAATCGGTGAGATTCCGTGAAGCTGCGCAGTATGAATAGGTCACGAGGATGGAATATCTCGGAAACGATTTAAGTAGCACTTGTTGATAACGAGATTGAACTAAGTATGATGATACCAATGATCAGATCCGAGGCAAGTCAAGTATCAAAGCAACAAAAGGAATATAACTCAATGTTTATGGTTCAACGACGTATATTCGTGGAATGCGTAGAGGTCATTATGGGCATCCAGGTCTCGCTGATGATCATTGGTTAGAAAAGCATCTCGATCATGTCTGATGTTTTTTAGAACTGTAGGGTAACACACTTAAGGATTCAAGGACACATTAGAGATAGTTTTGGAAGCATCAAGGTCACCGGAGAAAAGAGAAGAGAGAACTAGAAAGTTTTCATGTGAATCCGAAAGGTGTTCAAAAGCAAAGGAAAATAAATAATATGTATTTATTAAAATATATTTTTATTTATTTATTAAAGACAACCCACCTTAATAGGCCATCCTAGAGGAGTGCCTATCAAGGGGCTGCCGTCCCCAAGTGGATAAGGAAGAGGGGGCGCCTAGGGTTTGGGTTGTTCGGGTGGGCCCTACCTTGGCCACCGCCTCCACCCTCCCCTTGGCCGCACACCTTCCCCTATATAAGAAGGGGCACAGGTGGGAGGTCCAAGCCCTAGAGGCGAGTTCCTCTCCTTCCCACGCCTCTCTTTCTCACATGGTTCTTGGAAGCGATGCGCACGTGGGAGTTGACTCCACTACAACATGTCACCGTGCTGTTGGTACCCCAATCCAAAAGATCTGGGTAAGCATCATCGCCTGGATGGGAGAACCGAGAGTTGTTGTCCAGCAACCGTACATGTGCGAGTCCACATAGGTGCTGCCAGTTGTGGTGTCTACCATCGTGCGAGGATCAACACGACCGTGAGGTCGGCTACGACGTATCGCTACATCCACGTTTCACGGGAACATTAAAAGTTTTTTTGGTCTACGAGGGCATGTCACCGAAATCTTCCCGTTACATCATTACTTATGGATAGATCTTGACAGTTGACGTACGCTATTTAGAAAAAAAATATTGTTTTTTGCTGCGAACCCCTACAATGGTATCAGAGACGATCTATGTATAGTTTTGCTTGTACCGCTAGAACACATGTTGAATGTGGGCATTAATTATATAATTGTTACCCTCTCTCATGCACTTGTTCATATTGCGGTATTGTTTGATAAAGCGGACCAAACCGATCTTACGCGTACTTTTACGCAAGACGGTTTCGCACTAGACATATGTCTACAGGTTCCTTAGCTCAAGGGGTTCGAGCATGAGGACGTGACAATCATGACCTGGCTGATAAGAGGGCGTAGAGGTCGGCCAGAGTGGATCTAGGACGCAAGAACAGGGGCACCTCGACGACGACCATGGCCTAGCCCGCGAGTAGGGTCCAGGCGCCATCCACAAGAAGGAAGTGCAGAGTCGAGTGCCATGCCGTGACAACAGAGGGCGAGGAGGTGGAGCATGACGACAACGCATATGGTCCTGACGGCGAGGAAGGAGCGCAGGTGGAAGCGATGACTTATTCTGACTTTTTGGCCTTATTGAATTTTTAGTTGGGCTGCCATGTGGGACCCACTTCACGTCAGTAAATAACCCCTAACAAGTGGGTCTCGCTGTCAATTCGCCTTCAACTCACTATAAGTATTTTCTACAAATACTTTGGCAAGATAAGATGATTTTGATTGAAACATCGATACCATATAGTAAATTTTCCTAGAAAAGTGATGTTTTTATTCTAAAAACTCTCCAATAGTTTTTTTAGGGAAAAACGATCACCACTTTATTCATCATTTATAATGTTTATAGGAATATAATAGAAATCTGGGGACTCAGCCAACCAGATGTGACGACCATATTCATGATACGCAGACGACCGAGCGAGCCCGTGCGCCTCCGTGTTCGATGTCCTTCGCTCGTGGGCAAAACTAACAACAGCAAAGTCAGAAGCTCGCTGCCTAACCTCCTGTAGAATGACACTAAATCTCCCCAGATAACTCGCCTCCATGCTCTTGATTACCTCGAGACAATCTGAGACTACTTTGATCCTCATTTGGTGCAGGTCCGCGGCCAGGGCTATAGCTTCCCGACAGGCCAGAGCTTCAAGTATGGCAGGATCGTCAATTCCTGGCATCACCACCGCGGATGCTCCTAGGTACTCTCCTGCCTCCGACCGACACACAGCAGCCACTGCTCCCACATTCCCCTGTTTGCGAACAGCCGCATCCACATTTATTTTAGCGCAACCTGTCGGCGGTGCGATCCAGCGTGGTGTAGAGACAACTAGTTTGGTTGGGTTCGCTGTGCCCTCCCAAGCTTGAGCTAGCTCGAGGTCTCGAACCATTGATCCCACAAAGAGGTGGGTAGAAAGGGGACTTTGGAACTCACCCTCATGAATCACTTTCCGACGGGCAGACCAGATTGCCCACAACGTCACCAAGCAACGTGTGAGGTCATCATGCTTCAAGGTCTGAATCATCGAGAATAACCACTGTTTCGCCCCCGGCTCCGATGTTCTATTCATGTGTTCAACCATTTCTTCAGGAGCAAGGGACCAGACTGAGCGGCTCATAGGGCAGTCAAGGAGCGAGTGCCGCCACGAATCCGCTCTCCCACAAAAGAAACATCGATCATCTGCTGCCATATGACGGTGGAATCTGACATCTCCCGTAGGTATGGACTGTTTAGCAAGCCGCCATAGAAAAACTTTAATCTTAGATGGTACTCTGATCCTCCAGAGTGATGTCCAACCTTTCTCTCCCCGATGGTGATCAGAGTGCATAGCTAATCCATCTAGCCATGCTTCCCTCCTCTTCTTAGCATCAATAATCATATGGTATGCAGACTTAACTGTGAACAGACCACTGCGCTCATAATGCCAAGACCAAAAAAATGCTCTACTCGAGGAGTAACTAGAGGTATACCCTGAATTAATTCCACATCCATTGGTAGAAGAAACTCCCTCAATTTTTGCATATTCCAAGTAGCACTTGTGCCATCAATGAATTCCGAAACCTTCAGCGGCGGATCGCTTTTTAGACATGCAATTGGTCGCATAGCTCCTCCTCGGGGAATCCAATTATCATTCCAAGCATGTGTGTGTTCCCCGATACTTATTCTTCAGATCAAACCTTTCAGAATATCCTTCCCTTCTACAATGGAGCGCCACACCTAGGAGGCATGGTTGCCCACAACAACCTCCAAAAAATCAGTAGTCGGGAAGTACACTGCTTTCAGCATTTTGGAGCTAAGGGTCTTAGGGTTTTGAAGGATCCTCCAGGCTTGCCGCGCCAGCAGAGCCAAATTAAACAGCTCTATATCCCTGAAGCCTAACCCTCCAGCATACTTCGGTGTACACATCTCTTCCCACGATACCCAACACGTCTTCCTCTTGCCATTCTTGTTGCCCCACCAGAAACTCCTGAGCATGCTGTTAATATGATGGCAGAGTCCTCTTGGCAGTTTAAAACATGACATCGAGAAGGTAGGAATAGCCCGAGCCACAGATTTGATCAAGATGTCCTTCCCACCTGCTGAAAGAATAATCTCCAGCCAGCCTTGGACGTGCTGCCAAATTCTGTCCTTTATATATTTATAAGCCCTATTTATAGACCGTCCAACATCAGACGGCATGCCCAGATATTTATCACTTAAAGACTCATTCTGAACATTTAACTTGTCCTTTATGGCTTGCCGAAGAACATCCTAACATCCCCCACTAAAGTAGACCGATGATTTATCCAAGTTTATCCTCTGTCCCGACGCTGTACAGTTAGTATCGAGTACTCCCGTCACTTCGCCCCCCCTCCACACTTGCTTTCACAAACAACAAGCTATCATCAACAAATAGTAAGTGGTTGACCGCAGGCGCGGTACTTGCCATCGTTAGACCTTGTAGATTTGATGATGGAATAACACTTCTGGATTTTAAGAGGCATGATAGGCCCTCTGCTGCAAGCAAAAATAAATATGAAGAGATTGGATCACCCTGACGAATCCCACGGGTAGGCTTAAAAGCCCCTGTCGGCGACCCGTTGAACAAAACTGAGAAAGTAACAGAAGACACCATTCTCATCACTAAACTCACCCATCCAGCATTAAAACCCAGCTTAAGCATGATCGCCTCCAAATACGACCACTCTACTCGGTCGTACACCTTCCTCATATCCAGTTTTAGGGCGCAGTGTCTGTGTTTTTTCGTCCTATTTCTTTTCATAAAGTGCAAGCACTCATACACTGATATGATATTATCCGTGATAAGTCTCCCCGGGACATTATCCGTGGTTAACATGGATGACCACCCAGAGCGACTGAGGAGAAGTAGCCCACATGGAACACGAAAAAAGTAACACGACAATCACCTTTTTGAGGAATCATACCGACTGGGAACGTTTACATGACCGGGGCAACGGCTCCCAAGTATCGTGAAAAGCCGACTGTTCCTGCGAGATGATCTCTGGCAGTATCTTTTTTAGCAGGTTAGCAAGAATCTTAGAAACAATTTTATAAATAACGTTACACAAGATGGGCCGAAACGGACCCAGCTCTGTAGGACTTGCTACCTTCGGTATAAACACGATAAACGTGTCATTGATAGTACATGGGCTGTCCTCACCTCGGAGGATACGCAACACCTCTGACGTGACCTCCTCACCACAAAGGTTCCAATTGCGTTGAAAAAAATACGCAGGATACCCATCCTGACCCGATGCCTTTGTGGGAAACATCTGAAAGAGGGCGATCTTTACCTATTCACTTGTGTATCCAGCATTCAGATCATCATTCATTAACCGAGAAATTTTTGTTGGCACAGTATTCAGCACTACGTCAATAGTTGTTTTGGATTAAAAAAACTTAGAACAATAAAAGGCTCTCGTTGGAGTTTTGGACCTTGTAGGCCCAGGCTCTAGTTCTCTTGGGCCAATGTACTAATGGCTCACTTAGTCACTTATTCGTCGGTACCATTTTGTTTGGCCCATTAAACTACAGCGGCAGTCCGGCGAGGCGAAAGCGACGAGTGACCCCCAACCCCCGGCGAGCGGCGGCGATGGATGAGAGGGACGCTGATCTCGGGACGGGAAGCGGCGGAGATCCTGGGACGGGAAGCGGCGGAGATCCTGGGAAGGGAAGCGGCGCCGGATTCGAGTGGGACGCGGATTCCCAGCTCTACTACCACGCCAGGTTCCCCTTCGTGCCCCCTACGGCTTAGTTTCTCCTTCCAAAAGCTCCGACGCCTTGCCTCTGGGCGTCGCGACCAGCTGCGGCTGCTCGAACCCATACTGGCATAGAATTTCGCGCGATTTTACAGCCGGGAGCGTTGACACGTAATAGAATCATTTGCTTTAGAACGGGTTGTTACAAGCATATTTGGGGATAGCAAATGTCTGGGTTAAGAATTGCTGCCTGAATGCAGACTACTTGGGATTCTTTACATTTTTTGGTTAAATTTCTGTTGCTGTTGTGAACGTTAATTGAATACGTGCCTGTACCTGTTGCGATTCATTCGAGGGGTTTAATCTCTCCAGCGAATGAAATGTTTCTATGGTGCGTCGTATTTTCTAATTGGGTAGTAGTAAGACATAATATATGATTATTTATTTTACTAGATGATGGGGATACGCCTACTGGGGTATACTCAGCGGGACGTTTCCGACTGGCCCAAGGGCTGACGAGTGGGCCTGCAGAACGGCGAGTGGATCAAAGCCCAGCAAGGTACCAGGCGACTGGAAGTTGAAGGCCCAGGCGAGTAGATAGGCCCAGTCGGTCTAGGTTAAACGATTGCCAAAGTTGTAACCGAATCGGTTGAGATATGTAAACCCTAGGGGAGGTAAGCCTATATAAACCTCCCTAAGGGGTGAGTAGAGACACGTTCCCTCATACACCCAAGCAACTCGCCGCCTAGTCGCCGAGTTCGCCCATTGTAAACACATCCATAATACAATCAAGCAGGAGTAGGTCTTTACCCTCCGGGGGGCCGAACCTGGGTAAAACCCTGTGTCTTTGCCCTCATCTCGCACCGCAGATGGCTGGCCGCCCTTGCCCCTTGTTCTACTATTCGCTGCCGATTGCAGCATCTGCCGTGGCCATTCCCACGACAGTGGCGCCCACCGTGGGGCCTGGCCGGTCTGGCCGGTGTTCTGCGGCGAGATCCAATCTGCCCATCAACGAGACGGTCGCCACCGGCCGCATGATAGCGATCGGCGAGATGCTCCAGATCTTGCCGAGCAGCTACGTCCCGGCGGCACGACCCGTCACGCACAGCGTGATCCTGCCGATCGGCACGATCAGCCTCTTCGTCGGCCTCACCGACGTCATCACCTCGGAGGACTCGGCTCGCATCCGCGAGTCGCCACCACGCGATTGGCTCTCCGAGAGCCAGGTCCGCACGATCCACCGTCTCGCCTCCGAGTACAACTCGGCCCACAGCAACGTGGCCGAGAACTCAGCGGCCGCAGAAGATGCGGCCCTCACCGACGACGCCGACTCGGCGACCCCGGCGTCACTCGCCGGATCCATCACCGCGGCCTCGTCCGCGGGCTCCATCGCTCAGGTCTCCAACGCGGGAGATTTCGAGGACCCCTCCATCCTCGGGATCTTCGACTTCGACTCCGGGTCGGAAAACTCCGCCGACCTCCACGACGGAACCGGTCGCCATGCCGCGACCTACATGGCCACCGGCGCCGATCCGCCGGAGGATCCATTCTCCACCCCAATCCCTCCCAACGCCACGGCAACGGAGGTCGAGGAACTCCGCCTGAAATTGGCAGAGGCAGTACGCAAAGAGCAGGCCGAGCGCGAAAAATTTCGCCTCGAGCAAGTGACAGCGCAGGAACTGTCACGCTACCACCAGCAGCGGATCAGGTCACGCCTGAATCCCACCGTTCAGGGGCGCGCCCTGAACTTCGACGACGAAAACGACCCGGCTCGCATAGCCGAGCGCGCGATCTGCGAGAACGCGCCACCAGGAGGGAGCGCCCGGCCCCCGCCAGGGTCAACGGCGATAGGGGCCCCACCACCACCCAACCGCACCCCTCCCAGGGACCAGCCGCGGATAGTCGTCTCCTCACGGGAGCGAGACGCGAACGGCCTACCACTGTTCTCCACCCCGATGGACAACCTCGTGGCAGGCCGAGCAGCAGCCGATAGCATCACGGCCACCGGCGACGGCGTCTTGCAAATCCAGTACGTCAAGGCCCTGCTCGCAAAGGCCGTGGAGCAGCAAAAAGCGGGCGCCGACTCGCAAGGGCGAGTATACTCACGCTCCTCAGGAAGCAGGGCGGCCTCAAGCGGCCACCCAGCGGCGGCAAACACCCTCAATTGCCCGCCGCCAGAGCCCCTGCAGCTCCAACGCCGACCCGCGAACGCGGCACTCTCCACCAACGATCCCAGGCCGGCGACCAACTTCGTCGCCGCTAACGGAGAACCCATCGACGCCCGCACTCACATCATCAACAACCAAAACTGGCGCGCACGCCAGCCCGACGACTTGCGGCACACCCTAGCTAATCGCCGCGATGGCGAGCCTATGGGGTCGCTAAGTCGACTAGGGCCTAAGTGCTTCGGACCAATGATCCGAGGCGAAAAGTACCCGCCAAACTTCAAGGCGCCAAAGGAGATAGAAAAATACGACTCCTCGTACGACCCCGCAGTCTGGCTTGATACATACCTCATGGCAATAGGGATCGCGGGTCACACTGATCTACTCGCCGCCCGTTACCTCCCACTGATGATGGAGGGGACGTGCAGGCAATGGATCAACACGCTCCCCCAGGACAGTATCGACTCCTGGGAGGAAATGCGAGACGCCTTCGTCAGGCACTTCGAATGCTCCTACACCCGCGCCACCACCATCGAGGACCTGGAACGATGCGTCCAGGGACCTCGCGAGTCGACCCGCAACTGGGTCCAACGGTGGCAAGAGCTCTGGTACAACGCGGTCGGCATCCACCCGGACACCGCGATCCATTGCTTCAAGACCTCGTGCCGCTACGAGCCTCTAGTCGCCAAGCTCAAGCGACACGCCCGCACACTCGACAACATCCCCGACCTCCTCGAGATCGCCAAACGGTACGCCGAGGAGGATCCCAACCAAGACATCGACGACGAGTCAGGGGGGCAACGCCGCACGAGCGGCAACGACGGCGGACGACGAACCGACCTGCGCTACAGCGGCACCCGCCTCACAGGCAAGCGCCGCAACGACGGGCGAGTCGACTTCGTCGCCAACGCTGGCCACGCGCAACGCGAGCCCAAAAGCTACCGCCGCGACGGAGGGCAACGGCGCGACGGCGGCAATTACAAGAACAAGCCAAGGTTCGATCCCGCGGCACTCCTTAACCAACCATGTGCGTTCCACAGCAGGGAAGGAAAGCCCGCAACGCACACCACCGCCGACTGCCACACCCTCAGGGAAATCGAGAAGGCACGACACGCGCGGGAGGACACCGACAACGACCCGCCGAATGGCGGAAAATTCGGCAAAGTAGCCGGCTCGCTCCACACCTTCACGGGCTTCAACCCGAAGCGTGAGAAGAAGGTCATCGCCCGCGCCGTCGCCGTCAACGCGGTGGCCCAAACAGACGTCCCCCAGTTCCTAAACTGGTCGGAACAACCCATCACCTGGAGCCGGCAAGACCACTCGCCACGCATCGAGTACCCAGGCCGAGTAGCCCTGGTGGTCAAGCCCAAGGTTGGCGACTACTGGCTCCCCAAGACACTGATGGACGGCGGCAGCTCCATCAACATCCTCTACCTCGACACCTTCAGGCGGCTGCGGCTCTCGCAGTCGATGATCGAGACAACCCACACTATGTTCCACGGCATCGTCCCCGGTCGGAAGGCGTACCCGATCGGCAAAGTCACGCTGCCAGTCACGTTCGGCACTCCGGCAAACTTCCGCACCGAGCGGATCGTCTTCGAGCTGGTGCCCTTCGACAGCCCTTACCACTGCGTCCTGGGGCGCCAGGCGTTCGCCAAATTCATGGCGGCGCCCCACTACGCGTACAACGCGATGAAGCTCCCCGGGCCGTGCGGCGTCATCACCATCAACGGCGACCCCGACATGGCCGCCGAATGCGAGGCCAAAGGAGCCGAACTCGCCGACGCCGTCATCGCGGCAGAAGCTAATCACGCCGACGAGCTCGCCAAATACGCGAGCGGGGTCAACAATGACGACCCCACAATACTCAAGAAGCCCAACTCAGAGGGCACAAACACCTCAACCTTTGAGGCCACGACGCACACTCGCACCGTCGAGCTGGTCCCAGGCGACCCCAGCCAGACGGTGACGATCGGGACAGGCATGAGCCCAGCATAGGAAGACGCGCTCATCGAGTTCCTTCGTGAGAATAGGGACATCTTCGCATGGAAACCCTCCGACATGCCTGGTGTCCCTAGGGAGCTCGCTGAGCACAAACTAAACGCCGACCCCAAAGTGCGACCAGTCAAGCAGTCGCTACGGCCCTTCAATGAAGAGCGCCGTCGAGCAATCGCCGAGGAAGTGCAGCGCCTGCTCGCTGCCGGCTTCATCCGGCCAATCAAATACTCCAAGTGGCTGGCAAACCCAGTCCTGGTCGAGAAGAAAAACGGGACCTGGAGAATGTGTATCGACTACACAAACCTGAACAGCGCCTGCCCAAAGGAGCAGTTCGTCCTCCCGCGGATCGATCAGATAAACGATTCAACCGCGGGCTCGGAGTCGCTGTGTTTCCTCGACGCCTACTCCGGGTACAACCAGATCAAAATGGCCGTCGAGGACGAGGAGAAGACGGCGTTCATCACGCCATTCGGAGCATTCTGCTACACCGCCATGACCTTCGGCCTCAAGAACGCCGGGGCGACCTACCAGCGGTGCATGCAAGAATGCCTCGCGAGCCAAATTGGCCGCAACATCCACGTCAACATCGACGACGTGGTCGTGAAATCCGCTCGCCAAGGAGACCTACTCGCCGATCTAGCGGAGACCTTCGCCAACCTGCGGAGGTACAAGATAAAGCTTAACCCAGGCAAGTGCACCTTCGGTGTACCCGTCGGGCAATTACTAGGGTACGTCGTCTCCAAACGAGGGATTGAGACAAACCCAACGAAGATCGACACGATCGCCCGGCTCGGCAAACCCGAGTGCCTGCGCGACGTCCAGAAGCTGGCCGGGCGCGTAGCGGCTCTCAGTCGCTTCATCCCCCGCCTGGGCGAAAAAGCGATGCCCCTATACCGCCTGATGCGCAAGAATCCCACCTTCCAGTGGGACAAGGAGGCGGACGACGCGCTCCGCGACCTCAAAAAGGTGCTACTCGCCGCACCACTACTCGCCGCACCCGCTGACAAAGAGCCCATGCTGGTTTACGTCGCGGCGTCCGAGCGCGTCGTCAGTGCCGTAATGGTCGTCGAACGACCAGAGGAAGGAAAGGAGTGCCCGGTCCAGCGGCCGGTGTACTACATCAGCGAGGTCCTCACCGAGTCGCGCCAGCGATACCCGCAGTACCAGAAGCTAGTATACGCGGTCTTCAGGGCTCAGCGGCGCCTGCCGCATTACTTTCAGGAGCACCCGATCACGGTCGTCTCCTCAGCACCATTACAAGACATCATCCGCAATCGCGAGGCGACCGGGCGGGTCGCCAAGTGGGCCGTCGAGATCGGCGTCCACAACATTAAATACGAGCCACGGAGGGCGATCAAGTCCCAGGCACTGGCAGACTTCATCGCCGACTGGGAGGAGGCCCAGCAGCCTGAAAAGCCGCCGTACCTCCACTACTGGAACCTGCACTTCGACGGGTCCAAGAACGCGGACGGTGCAGGCGCGGGGATAGTGCTGACTTCACCAAAGGGCGACAAGCTCCGCTACATCCTCCGCCTCGAATTCACGCCCTGCACCAACAACATGGCTGAATACGAGGCCCTACTCCACGGCATGAGAGCCGCAAAGGAGATGAGCGTCAATCGCCTTCGATGCTACGGAGACTCCGACCTCGTTGCGGGACAGGTCGCCGGCACCTGCGACGCCATCTCCCCTACCATGGCGGCGTATCGCCAAGAGGTGGACAAGTTGGGCGGCCACTTCACCGGCTACTCTGTCGAGTGGATCGACAGGCGGAAAAACGAAGAGGCCGACGCCCTCTCTCGCATCGGGTCGGCTCGACTCGCACCACCCGCCGGCGTGTTCCTCGACACAATCTCCAAACCATCAGTCTCTCCCCCGAGGGAGATAGACATCGGAGTCCCTCTCCAACCAGAGTCAGTCTTGGTCGCACTCATCACCGAGCCCGACGACTGGACCAAGCCCTACATCGCCTACCTGGAGACCGGCACCCTGCCCACAGACGAGACAAGCGCTCGAATGATTGCTCGCCGATGTAAGTCCTACACCATCATCGACGGCGAGCTACACAAGCGCAGCGTCACCGGCGTGTTCCAACGTTGCGTCCAACCGGCTGAAGGACGCAAAATTCTACACGACATCCACTCGGGCGACTGCGGCCACCACGCTGCCGCGCGCTCCCTGGTCGCCAAGGCTATGCGACACGGCTTCTACTGGCCCACCGCACACGCCGACGCTGTCGATATCGTCCAGCGATGCGCCGGGTGCCAGAAGTACGCCAACCAGACGCACGTACCAAGTTCGGCGCTCAAAACAATCCCCATCACCTGGCCATTCGCCGTGTGGGGCATGGACATGGTAGGCCCCTTCAAGAAGGCCCCCTCCGGTTACACCCACCTGCTGGTCGCCGTCGACAAATTCACGAAGTGGGTTGAGGCCAAGCCAGTCCGGAAATGCGACGGGAAGACCGCCACTAAGTTCCTACGCGAGCTCATATACCGCTACGGGTTCCCCAACAGCATCATCACGGACAATGGCACAAACTTCGCCAAGGGAGCAATGGCCGAATTCTGCGAAGAGCACCACATCCGGCTCGACCTCGCGTCAGTCGCACATCCGGAATCCAACGGCCAGGCGGAACGAGCCAACCAAAGCATCCTCCACGGTCTGAAGCCGCGACTCCAAGTACCACTTGAGCGCACCGCTGGATGCTGGGTCGAAGAGCTACCCTCCGTCATCTGGGGAATCCGCACCTCGGTCAACAGGTCGACGGGATTCACTCCCTTCTTCATGGTCTACGGCGCCGAAGCGGTCATGCCCACCGACCTAGAACACGACTCGCCGCGGGTCGTCCACTATACGGAGGCCGCAAACGAGCTGGCCCGCCAAGATGGGCTCGACCAACTCGACGAAGCACGCGACCTCGCCCGATCACGCACCGCCATTTATCAGCAAGGGCTCCGCCGCTACCACAGCCGACGGGTGAAAACCCGCACCTTCCAGGAAGGCGACCTGGTGTTACGCCTCATCCAGGACAAGAAGGGCATGCACAAGCTCTCCCCTCCGTGGGAAGGCCCGTTCGCTATCGGGCGCGTACTCGGCAACGACGCCTACTACCTCATCGACGTCCGCGGGGACGGCGAACTCGATGTCAAGCGGCCATGGAATGTAAATCTCCTCCGGAAGTTCTACTCCTAGAACCCCACATATATACTCTCCAGTCGCTATGAAATAAAAGAAACAGTTACCGCAAATTGCGTCTACTCTCCATGCCTTGTGCCACTCGCACTCGTAATAACAGCGTCATGCTAACATGCAGAAGTCAACCTTTGGTACAGCGACCGGCACGGCCAAGTAGTGCGATGTAAGAGCACTGAGTCATCTCAGGTCCTGCGTCGTCCACGAAAAACGCCAATCCGGAGCCCCATTGGAGTCGCCTAGCTCGACTGGTTTTGCAAACCAAGACAACTGCCCTCGCCTCTCACAGCGGCCTTGGTCCTCCGCATCCTCGGCGTAGCGACTCGAACGGCTAAGTACCACGCTCGGGGACTGAATACCAGTTCGTCGCGATCGGTCAGGGAAAACGTCAAGTAAGAGAGCACGCCCAGGACTCGCCACGCGACTGACCCCCCGGGCCAGGCAGGAGTGACGCGCTCATACCAACGCGCTCAGTCCTCAACCACCCTCGAGTCGCGCCTCGAACTACCAAGTACCACGCTCGGGGACTCGGCCACTCGACCCCGTTCGCGTACGGGAAAACGGTAAAGTACAGAGCGCTCAAGGGAGTCGCCTTGCGACTGGCTCTCCGAGCTCGGGCGAGTCGACTAAACTAACAAAACACATGATAACAACAAACATCATATACAAGGTGAACCCCACAAAAGGGCGGACGCGCTCGGGGACTCATCCAAAATCAATCCAACACACGCAAATTATTAGCAAAATGGACACACCATCCAATTCAATCGCACATCGCATTGTCTTACATTACAAACTATGCCTGCTCGGCAGAACTGCTGCTAACTTATCTAGGCACACCACCCTATTCTGCAGGCTTCGACGACGACGCACCAGAGTCCCGGCGCCTACGGATGAACGCGGTGTACGGGTTTGACGGATACGTCGTCAGCTCACCCGCCATCGCCGCGCGGAAAGGCTGCTCGACCTTGAAGTCACGATGCGGCGGCTCGGGGTCGTTTGGCGCGACGACCGTTTCCTGGTAGGGAAGGAGGTCGCCCATCGCCCAGACACGCTCCGAGTACGCGGCGGCACGTTCCTGCAGCTTGAGAACCTCGGACAGATCCACCGCGCCAGTCGACGAAGGATACCCACTCGTCACATCGTCGAGGTCGAAGTCCTCGGGGAAGTGGGCGAGTCCCAGGCTCAGAGCTGTCGACGCCCCGCGCCGAAACGCCGTCCGCGTCATGAACTCTACGACCGCGGGCGCCTTCTCCAAGTACTCCCACACCTCAACGAGGTCACTGGGAATAACCTCCGTGGGCGACATCTCTTGAAGGTAGGCGCGGATGCACGTCGCCGACAGCGTCGCCGAGTCGACGAGCATGCTTACGCACTCCTTCGCGTCAAGAGAGCTCGCTTCTTCGTGGCTACCAATCACACGACCTGCTAGAAGGAGACAGTTATGAGTACCACGGAAACCACAAACAATACAATTGAAAGACAGGGAAGACGCACTCACCAAGTAACGGGCGGGCGAGTCCCGTGATGAAGCTTTGAAGCGACGTATGATCGTCCTGAAGCCCAACAATGAGGGCTTCCGACACCTTGCGGTCTTCTTCCGCGGCCGCAATGGCGGCCTTAGCTCGCCCATTCGCCGAATTTGCTTCTTCTTTTGCCTCCCGCAATTCGCGCTCGAGGTCGGCGACCCTCTGCTCAGCAGCACTTAACGCAGATCGCACCTCAAGATGGCAGTTTTACCCATGGGGACGGGTACCCGCGGGGAAATACCCGATAAGAAGCGGGGATGGGGGGCAAATCACCTCCACGGGGATGACGGGGCGGGTACCCGATAAGCTGGCGGGGCGGGGATGGGGAGCAAATTCCCTCCATGGGGACTCCATGGATACTCGAGACCCACCTGTCAGTCTAATAAAACAACGCATGTAGATAAAAATCCCTAAGCCCAGTAGCCCAGTTCGTTCATTCGCTCCCCTCGTCCGTTTGTTCCCCTCGTCGCTAGTCCGCCCCATCCGCTAGTGCCCCAACCGCCAGGAGGAGCTCGTCGCTGGCTGCAAGTGCAGGGAGGAGCTCACGACCGACGTACCCCTTCATCTGCTCACCTGCATTAGATTGAGTTCGATGGCGGCGTTCTCTACATTCGCCCACCTCCATCAGCTTGTCGCCACCTCATTCCTAGCATCCTCCCGCGTCATCTCGTCGGCTTCCTCCTGCATCTGTCCGCCTCGACGTGGGTGGCAAGGTCCCCATGGATACCCCGACGGGGATCGGGTACCCGTCCTTCGCGGGGATGGGGGTCATTTGCCCCCCGATAGCTTCATGGAGATTCACGGGTATGGGGATTCACGGGGATCGGGGCGGGTATGGTGGAGCCATACCCGGCCATACCCGGCCCCGTTGCCATCTTGAATCGCACCACCACCAGCTCACCAGCAGGAACAAGCTCCTGGCGAGCTACCTCCGCCTGCGCAGCAGCAGCCTGAAGTTCCTTGTTTGCTTCCTGGAGAGTGGCCAGCTCCTTCTCAGCACGCTGCTTCGCAGCCAATCGCTCTGCCGACTCCAGCTGCAGACCCTGTACACCTTCAAAGTCAGTACACATGAAAATTACTCAGTGCACACCCGCTAAAATTTAGCGAGTGCGCACTCGGGGACTGGCGACCATGAAAATTACTCAGTGCCCACCCGCTAAAATTTAGCGAGTGCGCACTCGGGGACTGGCAACCACGAAAATTCCTCAGTGCATACCCGCTAAAATTTAGCGCATACGCACTCGGGGACTGGATTCGAAAGTACAAAACGAGAAATTATAAGGATCAAGCCGCTGCTAAGCACCGACCTGATCCTCGGGGACTGGAGGTACCTGGATGGCCGCACCAAGCATGCCATGAAGCTGTACTGCGTCCACAGACGCGAGCAGCGCCGGCGTGTGCCCGCGACGCTGGTCGGTTTCAGCGTCGGCGGTCCCTGGAGTGAGGCTCGGAGGCGCAGCCCCGCTTGCCGTGGCCGCCTTGGTCACGAAGCGGGGGAAGGTAGCAATCGAGGCACCCGCCCCAAAGGAACTCGCTTCCTCCGGTCTAGGCAAGGAAATGCCCTCCTTCGTGGACGCGGTTGCTTCCATTGCGGGTCCAGCCGGCGCGGTCGCCGCGTCATCAGAGACAGCGACGATGTCGTCGCCCTTGGCCTTCTTGCTGCCTTCCGTGGAGGCGGCGACCTCGTCCACCTTCCTCTTACGGGAAGGATCCTCCTCGCTAGCGGCGGAGGGCACCTTGGCCACCGTCGGGTGGCCCATCTTTTTCACTCCGGTCCTGCACGTCGAGTCAAATCAATAAAAGGCAATCGAAGTACTAAAAGAAAATAGAGAAGGCCAAATGCACTCACTTGGCGACTGGAATGAAACGCAGCCCTGTACGAAGGCCGGCCGGTTTCTCCAGCTCAGGGCCCAATCGGCGCCTAAGCCCCAGTTCCAGGACGTCAGGGGCCCAGGATACGGATGGCCTCTTTGACGTTGAGGTAGCGGTTGGCGCCTCCGGGACGCCTTCGGCGGAGGCCTCCTCGCGAAGTGGAGCTGCCGCGGCCGGAGCCTCCTTGCGAGGCGAGACCGCCACGCTCGGGACCTCCTTGCGAGGCGAAGTCGCCACAGCCAGAGCCTTCCCTAGCCCGGAGACCGGCGCAAAGGGCGGAGGCATCGAAGCCAGCGGCGCCTCCACGGATGGCGCATCTAGCGCGGTTGTCACCGGGGCCGCGCCGTCACCGGGCGAGCTATGAGCATCGGAGCTGCTCGCTGAATGCGGCGGTGAGGCCATCTTCGGCGGCTTCGTCTTCCTCCTCAGGAGGGCCCTCGCTTCCCTCTCCTTCTTCTTCTTCTTCTTCGCGGGAGTGGCCTGACGGCGCGAGGTGGTTTCTGGGAGTTCCTCGTCATCGTCATGACGCTCGAGGCTCCTGCTCGCTTCGATTTCGCGCTGACGTTGCCCGCGGGTCTTTCGGACCAGTGGGGCAATCTCCTCTTCGGACTCGTCCTCGTCGTCCTCGTTACCCTTGGCGGGTGGCGACTCGCTTGTGTCCTGGGCGGATGGCCCGGGGCTCTCGTCATCGGCGGGTGGTAGCCACCCTTCCACCACTTGGAACAGCTGCGTTAAACACGAAACAAAGTTAGAATTACCGCGACTGCACACGCTGCGACTGCGAACAAGATAAAAGGATTACCGTCGGAGCCGGACGCTTCGCGGTGTAGGGAGGGACCCCGGCCTGCGCATCCGTGTATGCCGCCTGGGTGATCTTCTTCAGCGCCGAGAGGTAGTCCTCCAGCTTCCACTCGGCGAGGCAGGCCTTCGTCGAATCTCCTCGGCCCGTGTACTGGTACATGTAATGCTCGCGTTGGGCGAGCGGAACGAGCCGCCGCCCAAGCCAACAGTTGTACAAGTTCACCGTCTGGAGCCCCTTCTTCTTCAGACCACGGATGGTCTGGAGCATCTCATCGACGACCATCCGCTGGTCGTCGGGGAGCTTGCCGACCTGGAGATGGCGTGGCTCGGAACGGTTGGCCGAGTACCGCGGGATCGCTGCCTCGTCTTCCGGAGTCGCCTCGGTCACGTAGAACCATGACTTTTTCCAGTCGCTCGCTGCTTTGGCCGGCAGCATCAGGTCGAAGAAGGAAGCTTTGGATTTGAGTTGGAAGGTTAAGCCGCCCGCGGCTAGCATTGGGCCGCCCGCCTCCTCGCGGCTGATCCGTCCGTGGAACAGATCTTGCCACAAGGGAAAGTAGGGCCGGCAGCCCAAGTAGCACTCGCAGAACGCCACGAAGATGGCGAGCTGCTCGATGCTATGGGGACCCAGATCTGAGGGCTGGATCCCGTAGTAGGCGCAGAAACGCCGGAAGAACAAGGATGTGGGAAACCCTAACCCCCGCTCGAGGTGACTGGTGAAACAGACGAATTCTCTCTCTCGCGGGTTTGGGGTCGTTTCTCCGGCTGCGGGGATACGCCAGCAGCCGGCCCGCAGGATTCCGGCCTCCTCGAAGGAGGCCAGCTGCGCCCTGGTGCACTTGGATCTACCCCAAGGTTCAGTGGAGAGGGCCATGGCTGAGGATTTGTTTGGAGGTCGGAGGATTGCGGGTCGATTGGATCGCGGAATCGAAGGAAGGAAGATGTGTGCGCTCGGAAGAAATGGTGGGCGGTTGGCTTTGCGATAGCCTACCATTCCTTTTATATAGCGGGAGTTGCCCGCCAAATTAGGGGGCCGTTACCACGCAATGATTACGCCAAAAGTTACCGTTGAGTTACCTTAACGGCTAGTTTGACCACGCCCGACGGTCCACCTCCTGCCACTCGGCTCGCTAAGTCACTCGCCGAGACCGCGTCCCGTTGGCTCGACTCGCCCAAGACGCAACTCGGTTCGCCGGATTTATTCCTTCATGCAGGAGCCCGCCGACGATTCGACTGGATGCCAACTTGAAGCCGTATACTCCGACTGCCAGCAGCCACCCACGCCTAATCAACGACGGCCTCGGGGACTACTGATGGGGATACGCCTACTGGGGTATACTCAGCGGGACGTTTCCGACTGGCCCAAGGGCTGGCGAGTGGGCCTGCAGAACGGCGAGTGGATCAAAGCCCAGCAAGGTACCAGGCGACTGGAAGTTGAAGGCCCAGGCGAGTAGATAGGCCCAGTCGGTCTAGGTTAAACGATTGCCAAAGTTGTAACCGAATCGGTTGAGATATGTAAACCCTAGGGGAGGTGAGCCTATATAAACCTCCCTAAGGGGTGAGTAGAGACACGTTCCCTCATACACCCAAGCAACTCGCCGCCTAGTCGCCGAGTTCGTCCATTGTAAACACATCCATAATACAATCAAGCAGGAGTAGGTCTTTACCCTCCGGGGGGCCGAACCTGGGTAAAACCCTGTGTCTTTGCCCTCATCTCGCACCGCAGATGGCTGGCCGCCCTTGCCCCTTGTTCTACTATTCGCTGCCGATTGCAGCATCTGCCGTGGCCATTCCCACGACACTAGATGTTCTTGTGAGGGAAGAAGAGGATGAGGTATCGTACAAGTAGTTTATCCCATAGTGTTAGTGCCTGAATGGAGTGTTGGTTTTGTGTAAACAATGGTCTGCTAATAATGCGGCATACACTTTAAGTTTAAGATATCATCATAACCACCCGGGTGGCCTTTTTCGGCGAGCAAATGCATCATCCTTTTATCACCATGGATGTAAGCTCACTTCATTCTTTAACAGTGAGAAGGGTTGGTGCAGAGTACTGAACGCAGATAGCTTGTAATTTGTTTGGTATTCCGTTCTCTTTCTTGTACCAACCCAAGTTATTCTTAAGATACAATTCATGATACAGAAACCCTTCTCTGTCTAAACTTATAATGTACTTCTCTGTTCAGCATATTTGTTTCTTTCCAAATATTGCTTCCTTTTCTTCCAGCTTTCGTTTTGGTTATTACCATTGTTATTATTATATTCTAATCTTTTCGCTTGATATTTACTTGAAAGTGTACCCTTTTCAGTACTGGATTTTATCATGACCCTGTCGCTGGTTGGTACTACAGCAGTACAGATGGTCGGTACTACATCTATGAGAATGGAGATTATGTGTTATGGACTTCAGATGCGGTAATTAAAAGTTCATTTGGTTCCTCCGAATTTCTCAGCGTGTCATTGTCTTGTGTGATCTTACATCCATATTCAATCAGGGCCGGGAACCCGATGTACATTCACCATCTGATGAAGCTAGCCAAAGTTTCCTGGAATGCTCTTGTATGTCTCATTATTCGATATGCTGCAACTTCTGAGGGATTATTTTTTCGGTATCTGCAACTCTCTTGAAATCGTTGAAAAATAAACATGCCACCTTTAGCTTCAGAACAGTGATATTAGCCAGAAGTGAAATATGTGGAAGGGGACCTGTAGTGTGCAGAATTGTAGATATTGTGTTTCTTTTGTAGAAAATGGTTTTCAATACTTCTTGGGAAACAAATCATGGGAAATATAACTCTTTGTAACACTTGGTATTGGAAAGATAATGTGAGCATTTTTCACATTTAATAGCAGGACGGGAACCGGATATACCCCAGCCGCCATCGGAATGGTTCTTGCTTACCTCTCTCTTATTTGTTGAACATCTTTGTTCAGCTCCCTGAGTTTCTGCGTTTGATTTTGCTGTTTTTTTGCAGGATGGAGGAAACACTAATCAACTTGTATTTATCAGGATACTCCAATGTCAAGGTTAACAATGAAAATTTACTAGTAGAATCACTGGCAACCGGTGAGTAACTTGAATCATTGCCTTTTCCTCAGCTTCTTGTATTTTATTTAAGGGGCTGAAGTTTGTACTGGAAATTCTGATGAACTTATTATGTGGCCACCAGAGGGAAACAAAAGTGAGGCTGTTGAGAACAATCACAGTAACTTGGCTTCAGATAATGCGTCAGTACCTTTGTATGATGCTACGTTACATCAGATAGAAGATAAAATGCAAACTGAGAACTTCACAGCTGTGCATGAATCTTTAGGGGAAGGTCAGGGACCATATTACTATCTTCAATTTTATTCACTATTTTGAAGGCGAGTAGCATAGAAGCCCTTACGAAATGCTGGACACTGACGAATTATTTAGGATTATCTTGTCTTTGATGTGTGGGTCTTACTGATATTTTGTTTTGCATATTGTTTGCCCAGAGGAGGAGAAATGGCTTTCTCAGTATGGTCAAGTAGAGAGAGTAAATGATGATCCACCATTGCTTCCGAGCATCGAGCTGTGGGACTGGGATATGGTCACAGAACCATCTAGCAAAGGTCAGCCCATGGCTAGGCTTGTGGGACGTTTAACTAGGGGTTCTAGCAAGCTTCACCCTTCTCTGCCTGCTCGTGGTGGCCTTCTAAGAACTGCTCCTGTGCGCGAAGTTCATCTTGATCTTGTACGTGTTTCATCAGGTAAGACTGGATACTTGGATAGGTTCCAGAAAGATAGGATTTCCTTTATAATATACGCAAGTTATTTTTTGCTGAAACCTGTATATGATATAATGAACCTTTTTCCTATCAAGTACCATTATTTGAGCTAATGAAAAGACAGGATACTGGTAAGACAGATTTGCACTGATCTTTGGTTGACAATTCTGGGGCCTAAAATTAATGTAGTTCTTGCAAGTACTCACGTATCACATTATCAGGGAAATTGTACAGGCTAAGGAACCCAAGCAGAAAATACTGGGCCTCTTTATCAGCTTATGACTCTTCCAACCCAACAAAAGACTGGGGTTTTCCTGACATATATGACAACCCTGGCAACAATTCAGATAAGCAGACTGCACGTTGCCAGTCTGAAATTGCTGATGATTCTTCTACTGGGGGAGGAATTTCAGCTGCTAGTGGCAAGGCAAGTTAATGTTTAACTGATTTCTGTTATTGGCATTTGCTGAAGTACTGTGATTATTGTCTAGCCTGTTTCTTTTCCAACAATCTACTGAAAGTTATATATTTTTGCTTCAGTGAACTATTTTTACCTTATTGTTGTACCAAAATACATTAAGAATGCCATATTTTTCCATGTTTCTAATCTCTATTAAACTTCACTATCTACAGTAGTTCGGAGTACTGTTTCTGTTCCTTACATGGCCATGTCTCTAATATATGTCATAATTAGAGAAACGTAAGGTGTCAGTGCTGATGTTCTTGACAGCAATATTCTGAGATTTTTGCAATATTTATAGGAGCACGTGACAAGCACTTACAGGGACAGAGCTGCTGAGAGAAGAATCCTACACCGCGGCTCAGGGATAGGTCCTGGGCAGAAGCAAAGTAACGGCATACATTCTGATGAATATGAGGAGGCAAATGAGGACATGGACTCATTGGGAGCTGCACCAGTTGATATGAACTTCCGTTCCAGTGGTTTGAAGTCTGCTAAGAGAATCATGGAGAACATGGGCTGGAAAGAAGTATGTCTTATCTTATCTGCACTGTTGGACATGATACACGCCTTTACATTCTAGGATGATTTTTTTGCTTTCAAGAACAAGTAGAAAAGGTCCATCTTTTAAAAAAATTATCATGCGTACCTAGTTTTGTGTAGCCTGAGGACATCAGGATAGAAATTTCTATGAATGGTACATATTTCCTGCAGTTATTTCTCCTTTGTGACTGGGTATTTGTTTCGGAATCTTGGTGCTAATATATAAGGGTGAAGCAATTATTAAAATTAAGTATACTATTTTGTGAAGGAGTTTTTTCGTTGATCATGTTATTTTAGCAAACACATGGCAAAATATTGATAAGTATTCTTTTTCTTAGAATAAATATTTGGCTTTCATATTTACTTTTGGATATTGTTTCATTGTCAAACTTGTTTAGGGAGAGGCCCTTGGCAAAAGCAGACAGGGTATTGTAGAACCTATACAGCCTACCATCAACAAACATGGTGCTGGTTTGGGATGGAATCAAACCCGCTAAGATGATTCTGATCTCTGAAACCCTGTACATGGTGATTTGGGTGCTTGTTTTGTGGCCTCCGGAGGTAAATTTATACTGCATATAATAAGATAATGACGAGAATGCACCAAACTTCTATTTTCATTAGTCTGTATAGCTTCTCTTACGCAGTTTTAACAGTGGAACTTTATAACTTAAGAGCCATATGTTAAACATAAATTGCTATCTGAGACATGGAAATTCAAAACTATTGTCTTTTTTGGATCTTGAAAGTACATCTAGTAATTTGCCAAAACTTGGTGTCGTTAATTCAGGTGCAACTTCTTCTATGCAGGATATGTGTAACAGACTCAGGGCCATTGTGGCAATTCTGACCGTTCGGAGAGGAGGTGTGTTGCTGATGCAGGTAGAAAGGTTTTCCTTCCTACTTATGTTTAATTTGTCCAATACTGCATGTAGGAAACCTATGGTGCATCTTAAGTTGTCTGGTTTAAAATCTTCAACAAGGATAATGATTACCTGTCATTGGATTGATAGAAGTCCCATATTTTTGTAAGATAACAATAACTGCTTTTTAACACCAGAATACAAAAAAAACCTAACTTTGTTTGCTTGTTTTGTTAATGTATGTTTTTGGGCCCCTACTGTAATGCATGATTGTAATATGTTTTTGCCACCACATTTTGTAGGGATTTTCTTTTCTCCCAAGCTGTGTAGTTGCTTGTGTTATCCAAAATTGCGATACCTCTATTTCTCACATTTCAGATTGTACATTTGCATGCCCCAGTGTAGACACACGTTGTAAATCTTTACAGCTATTTCTGAGTCTACTTTCCTTCTGTTAACATACAATATGCATTGTATCTGAGTTGATACTGTCAAATTATTTGATACAGTCTGCCAGTGGCGGAGCTTGGCAAGGATCCATGGGGGGGGGGGGGGGGGGGGGGCAAAATACAAAACTTCATGGTCTGACATATGCATAGCTCCGCCACTGTGGTCTGCTGTTTTATATTTTTCCACCTTTCAGTTCATAAAAATGTGTGAAGTTGGATTTGCTCTTTGTAACACGCTTTATTTATTTCTCTATTTGAAGTATGGTAAAATGGATTTTAAAACTATCCTTGATCACAAGTTTGTTTGGTGTAGTTTGTAGTAGATGCCGTTATTTTCTACTCTCGAGATGGTTTGGAAGCAGCACTATACCTTGGATTTCTGCTTCATTATCTTATTTGATATAATTTGACTATGACAACAACCTTAGTTGTTCAAGAAAAATACATTCATTTAGCTTTATTGTGATCATGACTCGTGACATGGAGCAAATATATGATTATTGTATCTCAGAATCAATGTAGAAGAGTAGTTGAGGTTCATAAAATGCTAAGAATGGAAATCTTTTATGTGCCACTACCACAATGTAAGGGCAAATAGTGCATTTGGGGTCTAATATAATGGGATTAGTCATCCTCTTCATGCTGTACGAATTAGTACCTTTGACGAGCAAGTCTCCTTCAGCCCCATAGAAGTGTACCAAAAAGTAAAGTTAGTCTTCCTTGGGAGTGATTAACAATCTAATATTTTTGGGAGGAGGCTGGAGCTGTTCATTGTGCACAAGTAAGGTATATGACAAAAGATGATGAGATCACAGAGAGAAGGAAGGGGAAGAAGGTGGTTAGGACTTGGGACCATTATTATATGTATACTTTGGGCCTAATTGCTTTCTAGGGCGGAAAGAAATCAAAGGGCTAAATTCCAACACCCTCAAAACCCGGGCACTGCTCCCAATATGGTTCTTTAAAGAACAGTTATCTTGGTGTACTGATCACTCTGGTACGTGTGGGTTCACCTGCTCAAGGGTGACTTGACCCCGAACCAACTCTGATGTGGTTTCAAACCCATTATTTGGATCCATAATGGAGTAGTACTAGTGTATAGTTCATCGTGGGTCAGCATATTTTGTTGCTAAGCTTCATTATAGACCAAACCTCATGCAAGTTTGTTGCTCTTGCAGGCATCTGGATATCGTTACAAGCCAAGGATGTTCCATGCAGAAAATTGACTGAACTTGATAATAGGATCCAGACTGGAAACATGAAAAGCAAGAGTTTAACGGGTCCTTGTCCCCCTTATCCAATTGAGCGGAAAGGATGCTCAGAAATTTTACTCTAATAACAAGATTCTGATCTGTTCCATAAATCATAATTTAGAAACAGGTTATCTATTTGGATTTGTAAATATAACAGCGAGAGAAAATTTGATATGATGATGAAAATCCCTCTGTTTACTCCTCTGTTTGTTGATTGTGTCGGGTGAACTGTAGCTCCCACCCTTGGCTCATGAAATGGATTCACTCTTATGAAGCGATCAATCGATCATGTGGACGGTATAAACAAGAAGAAACCAACCAATTCTTAGGTTTTCATTGGAGTGCAGATATTTGTTCTAGTGAAGAGTACATAAGTCCAATGATGAGCACGCACATATGTCAGTTACTACTCCCTCCGTCCCAAGGGATAGGGCGTAAAAATTCTGGCGCTACTATTAAGGAACGACATGCTGTAGAAACTTTTTCCTTTCTTGCCCCTGCATGCAGGTGCATGCCTTCTTAATTCTTTCTTTAATTCCTTCCCGTACATACCGCTGCTATCTTGCTCGTTCATCACCACGCGGAGGCCGTCGCGCTTGGCCAGGACGGGAACGTCGCCGCCCGGACGTCCAGCAGCACATGACGGACGCCGTGCTTGCTCACCGACGTGGCCACCGCCCTCGACGTCCAGCATCATATGACGGACGCCACGCTCGCTCAGCGACATGGCCGCCGCCCTCGACGTCCAGCAGCACAGGACGGACGCCACACTCGCTCACCGACGTGGCCGCCGCCCTCGACGTCCAGCAGCACAGGACGAACTCGCGCTCGCTCACCGACGTGGCCGCCACCCTCGACGTCCAGCAGCATAGGACGGAAGCCGCGCTCGCTCACCGACGTGGCCGTCGCCATCGACGTCCGCTCGGTACCTTCTCCTCCACACGCATGACTTGGCCGGTTCCTCTGCATGTCGCCGCCGCCAACGCCACACATACCACGGACGCCGCCTCCCGCTCCATCTTCCCTTCCTTCCATGGCGGCCAACGACATCTTCCGCTCCCTCCACACGATGTCCAGGAGCGGGGACGGCGGCGGAGATCCCCTCCGTCTCCCCAACAGCGACATCAAGGACGGCCAGGAGCGGGTACGGTCACACCTCAATCACTCGTCGGTAGTTTCGGAAGGAAGAGGATAGAACGTGGTGGGAGGGGCAGTTTAGGAAGTTTGGCAACGTTTTCCCACCTGATGCCACTCGCGCCTTAAGCTGTGAGGAAAAGTTGAATTTTTTGTTACGCCTTAAGCTGTGGGACGGAGGGAGTACTACCTTAGGTAAGTCAACTGAACCCTTGCTCCTCCATATTGTTATATTTAGTGTCAATTGAATATGTAGTGCATTCACGTCAAACCTACAGTCATCAATTTGTTTTGGTGTGTATGTCCCCAACACATAATGCTTTTGTGTGGCCCTCCTAGTTTTACTACCTCCTAGTTTCATATTCCAGAGAGACCCTTACCGTGTCGAGAAATAGCAATAGGATCATGATATTTGGAACATAGCAAAGGATCATCATATTTATAAGTTCTAAAAAATCGTGAAAGTGATACATGCCTGTGGAGGATAGGTAGAAACACATACAAGTGATATTTGGTTAGAAAATATATAGTATGATCATTTGTGGAATGTGCTTACTGTAAATTGAAGTCTTGTTCTATTATTTTTGAAACATGAAGCCTTTTTTTTTACATCAAGTTACTAGTATAGCTTACTCTGTCTTGTTCCCCGGTCTGCAAATGATCATATTTGTTTTACTTAATTTCACATGTATGTGCGCCGATCCATTTGTACGCATGGATTTTTCACAAATTTTGATAGGAAACGATATTTTACTAAGCTACTGTATCATAAGCAGTATGGTACTGATCCATTATATGCATGGATTTTTCATAGAAATGGTATTTTTTACTAAGTTACTGTATCATAAGCAGCAGTATGATACAAAAGTCCCAACACTCGTCCTCATATCGTGTGACCATGTAGATCAAAAGACCGAGACCACCAGAAAAATTAATTTGCAAAAAAGAAAAATCGATCTAAAAATAACCTGGAATACCCTTTTTACCTCTTGCACACAATTTCTCTTTTCAAAGTCACGTACTCCCTCCGTTTTAAAATATAAGATGTTTTAGATTTGTGAAGAGAATGTATCTAGACTTCTTTTAGTGTGTAGTTTCACTCCAAACCTCAATAAACCTACACATAAAAAGAGATTTAGATATATTTTCTTCGTAAACCTAAAACATCTTATATTTTGAAACGGAGGAGGTACAATTATGATTCTACCTTTTTCGTACTCCATAGAGATCTCTACTAACTCACGATACAATTTCAGTCTGAATGTGTTCATCATGCGCTTGACCCCCCTACGTCCAGTACGGTTGATGATTAGGGCTGCTTTTAGAAAGAAAACAAAATAAAGCGGCCAGCACCGCCACCTGTCCCAAGCTTTGACCATTTTTCGACAAGCATCAAGCACGCATGCATGGGTGGGACGAACTCTGCTGCAGGTAGAGGCAGGTTCCATCGGGAACGCGCATACCAGCTGCCCGCGTCAAATCATTGGCCGCTGTTCTCGTCTGCACAGCAAAAGTTGCACCTTACTATTGACAGGTCCTTCAACTCCAGTCCGAGACAACAGCGGCTTGTTTCGAATGCAGATAGTAGAAAAAGAAACCTGCTTCCAATCCAAATCGCTCTGGCCAAGACGAGCAGACGCAAGTCCCAATCCATCCGTCAGAATTACTATCTGACGTCCAGTGGTCTGTGCCCAGCTTGCTCAGGTGAAGTGTCTTCTCCCTTCCTTTCATGTGTAGTACTAGTAGACGAGACCAGAGCACGGTCATGTTCATACTGTATGATCTTCCTGCCTCAAGCCACAACAAGCCTGCACATAATTGCACCTCACTGCTAGTCCTAGCCAAGCTAGGGCACTGAATGATGACGCTTGTTTATGCCTGCTGCTAATTGTTGCATGCCCGCCCTTGTTGTGGTCTTAATTGCTGCCTGTTAAACAAATTGCCACCTAGTAGTAGTAGTAGTGTATCACAAGCACCACCCTCCTCCTCACATGACCCCTATTATAGCTATGGCCCTATGGCCTATCTATCCCTGTCCTTGTGACTTGTATTCTTCTTGTCTTTAGCCCATGCATGTGCCCCTACCACCCCACCACCCTCTCATGCCTAGATTCCCCGTCTCTCTCGCACGCTCCCTGGTCGTCTCCTCTTACCGACACCCGTTAACTATGCAGTCTTTGCTCCTGTGCATCGTTGTGGCTTGCAAGTTTCTTCAGACATTACTACTAATAGAATTGTAGCACTCAATCGCCACAATTCCTTTCCTTCCTTTCTTGATATGTTTATTATTCAAGTTTATCTAGTGGCTAATTGGCTATGGATGAACCCCTAGAAAAATAATGTTTTAGTTTAGTCAATCAGTGAGTGTAAGGAGCTTGCAGAAAATTTTGTCCAAAGCATAGTTGAGCAAATGATTAATGAACAGAAAATAAGTAGGGCCGGTGGTATTCGAAAAAGAACTACTAATAGATTGGTTTAAAAAATCACATGGATACCTTTGGGGAATCAGTGCCACAATTTTAGGGTTCTCTCTTCCCCTGTTCTACGTGCTGTCCTCCGCCTCACCCATTGCACGCCAGGTGTTTTTCAGATATCTGTATTTTTGTACAACTGCTTGCAAGTGTCCTTTCAGGATCCAAGTACAGTACACATCAACAATCCATATCCTCACTTGCTTTCTGCTTGCACTCTGCACTTGCCAAAATGTACAAGTTTGTGCAAAAAAGATGGATTGCGCCATCCTGGGAGAGAGAATCATTGAGTAGACGCTGTCACGCGGCATGCAGCTCAGAGAGTCCACTCTCTCACGTGATCCACTAATTGCTTCGGTTTTATCCGCCCATCTTTCTTTCTTTCTTTCTTAGTAAATGAGAATAAAGATCGGTATTACGATTCTGTTCAGCAGTAGTATTAATTAGACCCTGCAGATTCTCACCCTCAATTACCACCGCCACCGCGAGTTGCATCCCAGCCAGAATTCAAATCTTTTCATTTGGTCAAAAAACTTGCCTGTACTATACTTATATGCTAGCATGAATGTGGTAGAGGTAGACTAACTGAATGGTAAGCAGGACCTGATCATACACTGTTAGATCTAGAGTATGGTGTGGTGAAGACTTTGGGAGCTACTGTGCATGGGTTGAACTTATTTTAATTTTATTGCTGTGACAGCACATAGACTTGATATTTAATTCTGCATTTTCTTTCTTTCTTTCTCTGATACCTTTAATCATCCATGTAAAAAACTGACCAACTTTTCACTCAGCTTTGAGCTTCACTGCATGCTGATGCATCATTTGCCCTACAACATCCTTGTGAACTAAACTTACCCACAGTAATATTTTCCTGCCCTTACACGAATCAACCAGATGTTAATTTTTACACAGCTTTCCCAGTAAAGATGTTGTTATCTGAACATTGCCCTCTTACCTATGCATCGCAGCAGCAGCAAACACTGTGTAAGAGGAAGAACAGAAAAGCATGGTGTTCTTTTTTACTAGTACCACCAGGCAAATGATGCAAGTTACAATGCACGGCACTGCCTGCCTGCCCCAAATGGAAGCCCTAATTCCGATGTAAATACCCTCTGTAAGTTCCACTCATTGGAATTATCTTCCACGGGATTAGAGGCGCTGCGTCCGCGGTTAATTAGGACCCTCGCCCATTTACCAATGGGAATTTGGGGGCGAGGAGGAGGAGGGGTAGATCTGGATCCGTGAGCCTGCGAAATTTTCCACGGCGCTGTCAGTAATTTTTTAACGCCTCTGCCTGCGGCTGATGGCGGCTTCCTCGCAATTAACGCAAAGTCCAAGAAAGGCAGGGTTGCTGCTGCTGGTTAGTTTGGTTTAACTATGGGCTCTACCTACTGCTTTGCAGTGAAAAGTATGAGCTGGGGTGGCAGTAGATCCCATCTACCGCATGTGCTGCCCTCCTCCGTTGATTAGATCTAACCATTTTTGTTTAACTTTAACCTGCAGGGCAGACAGCTGGTGCAAGTGCAATTCAAAACGGTTGTTACTGCATGGGAATGAACTGTCCTCACTGAGTGGGTGCAGCCATGTGTTTTACTTTTACCAGCTTTGCTGCATATGCATCCCATCTCATAGTTTTCTTTAGACCCTTTTCACCTTTCGTTTCTACCCTGTGTGTGTTAGATTCCCATAGTTGGTTGCTTCCTTGCCCCCACGCCATGATCACAACGACCCAAAGCCTCACCAGCTCTTTTATACAATGCCAAACACTCATTCGGCACTAGTTCTTTGCAATTGTCCGAACAAGCTTTATTCAACACGGGTTCTTGCATTTCCAAGAGATTCTTGCACCGCCTCAAGTCATCTTCACCGGGCTGATCTATTTTAAAAACGGGGCGTGTCCAGATCAACCCGGTCGGATCGGCTTGCAGGTTATTTTGGGCCCTGTATGTTTGGGTCTGGGTGCACAACGACGCAGACCCTTTTTTAAATTCATGTCTAAATTTCACTTGCATTGTATACATAATTTCACAAATTTTGCTTACAATTGTCTTGCATTGCATATATAGTTTTGCTTACAATTGACTTGCATTGCATAAATAGTAGATTTAATATAGAAGACTCTGTCATGAGCAATTTGCTTGTTGCAAGGCCATACAGAGAAGGTAAAAAATGTAGTAGATTTAATCTAGAAGATAGGAAATGAGCTTGGCTCAACTGGTTGAAAGAATGGATGTACAAACTCAACATCTGAGTTCAAATTCTCATGGATGCGAATTTAGATTCATGTTTATACTTGAGGACCAGCCTCTCGTGGTACTCGTGCAATTTAAACTGAGCACCATGCTTGATATTTTACTGAGATTAAAAATCATGGTACTCATTCTTGATGCCTATGTGCATCCCTAGTTGGTGTAGAGGCCCGAGAAGTAAAATTCTCCCCTATTTTAAGAAGCGAAGAAAGTAGAGGAGGAAAACTCTGAAAACCCCTCACTCCCGTGTCGCCCCCCACGAGCGACATCGGGACGCTAACCCTAGGACCGCTAGAGCCATCCACCGCGGCCTTCCCCTCTGCCACTAGCCGCGGTGGTGGCGGGCCCGTCGCCGAAGGGACCGAGAAGAGCAGATTGTGGCGACAATTCGCTGGTGGTCCAGCTACGCATGTGGCCAGGGCGGTGCCCCCGATTGCGTGGCGGCGGGGAGGTTGTCCCCTAGGCGTGATATTCGATGGTGGAGGTCGTCTACATGTGGCGGCTTCCTCTCGGGCATCGGCGCATGGAGTGTCCACTATGGTCTTAGGTCTAGGCTCTCGCCTAGATCCGCTATCGGTGCAGCCATTTGGTTGCCTGGTGGTGCGTGGGGAGGCGGTGCGATGCTTCTTGCTCGGCCCGGCAGGCCGGTGGGGGCGCATGGTTCTTGCAGGCTTGTCTCCTCTTCCGCCGGAGGGGGCGGGCAGCGGCGTGGGGGCCTGTCATTCTGCCCAATAAAGGCGGACGCTCCTAGGGTTCCTTCGGCGCGAAGATGAAGATGATATTTGAAAGGGTATTTTACCCTATACTATTTTTGGTTGACAATGACACCGTGGTTAGAGTGGACTAATGGTACTTCTAGTGTCTTACACAGGTTCTAGTCCGATGTTGTGATGAAAGGTCATCGGAGACCCCCCCCCCCCATTTTAATAACGAAGCTTCGCACCGGTGTTTTCCCTTTTTATGTAATTTGAGTCCGGTTAGGAGCTCCGCACTATTAAGAGGGGTTCTCTCGATGAGCTTGTTGGGGATGATTACCTAAGCCATATACACATCCCATTCTCCTACCTAATCCATCACCAAAGAGAAAAGAGAAGAAATCCTATCCATCAAGCCCTTTTCTGCAGATCCGGTTTTCAGACCGGTTGGACCGGCTCCCAGACTGGACCGTCCGGTGTCAGGATCGGAAATCCGAACCCTAACCGGGATTTCCGGATTACTTACTCTAAATCTATCCGAGTTTGGGTACTGAGAGCATGTTCGGTTGAAGTCCGGTTTTCCGGGCTGAGAACCGGACAGCCCGGTGTGTGAACCGGTCCAACCGAACTTAAAACCGGACCTTGCGATTTTGGCTTAAAACGGCTAGTTTTTCTCCTTGAGTATAAATATCCCTTCTTCCAGCTTGAGTAGGTTAGGCATTTCAGTATAACATCAATTTCTTAAAGCTCTCTCTCTCTCTCCCATTGTTGAAACACAAAAGCTTGAGGATCTCCCATTCTACCCAACCAAATCCAAATCCCTTTGGTAGAAAGGAAGAGGAGGTCCCGATCTACGTTTCCACCAAGCCAAAGTTCATTCCCCCTTGAGTTTATCGAGTTAGCTTGTTACTCTTGGGTTTGTGGGAAACCCTAGGCAGCTAGGGTCGCCCGGAGGCATTCGGCTTGTGATTTGCTCCGTGGAAAGTTTGTGAGGGTTTGGAGACTACCTAAAGTCTACCACGAGTAAGTGAGATATTCCTTCGTGGGATAGGCTCGGAGAAGAAGGTGAGCCTTTGTGGCGCGTGAGGAATCCTTCGTGGAACCTCACACCTCTACAATGTGACATAGCCCCCTTCCCAAAGGTGGTGAACACGGGAATACATCTTCGCCTCCGCGTGGTTCGGTTATTCCTTAACCTATCTCTTACTTGTGTTGTTTACCTTGTGATAGCCTTCGAGCTTGAAGTATCTTGTTCATCATCTAGGTTGCCTCACCTAGTTTGCATTTAGGCTCACTTATATTCCGCAAAGCCTAAAACTTGCAAAAGATTATAAAGAATTTTGTAGTAACCTATTCACCCCCCTCTAGGTTAACCATCTTACACTTTCATTATTATTTTCTTTCCTCGTTGATCTGGCCTGGAGAGGCGAGTTCTGGAAGGCTCCATCGACGAACTCCCATGGCGTATCATGCCTAGAGATTGCTGGATCAAAAGGTATTGGGTCATGCGTACCCATGTTATATCTAGCTATTTGGTTTCAGCGGGAGTGTTGCGAAGCTCTGCTGTTTGTTACCATCATATGTCATGTCTTCGATGGTCCATGGGAAATTCAGATGCGAAGAATATCAGGAAAGCAGGAACATGAGAGCGGTGTTGGTGATTTGAGTCTTCGTGGCGACGAGGAACAATATGAGAAGAGGCTTGACAAGCCCAAGTATGAAGAAGGTGCCAAACCAAGATTGAAGCCCAACCCCATCAATCAAAGATACAAGAGGAACAATAGGCGTGATGGCAAGGGCTTCTTAGGTCAAGAATACATATCCGACAAGGATGAAGAGGATGAAGAGAAGGTGGTTGGAGTGGCCGGCTTGGCCTTTTCCAAACCCGGGTCTCTCTTCACCTATGACTACACCAAGGACTACACCGACTACTCTCCTACTCCCAAGGTCATCGCCACTTGCCTCATGGCAATGAGCTCCAAGGACGAGTCCGACGTGGAGTGTGGGGATAAGGAGAAAGTGGTGGGTGTGACCGGTTTGGCATATGTAGAACCCGGTTCACCTCTCACCTACGACTACTCCAAGGACTACATCGAGAGTTCTTCTATTCCCAAGATCACAGGTTCTTGTCTTATGGCAAGAAGCTCCAAGGTAATTGTTTCTCCTCCATCCCTATCTAGTGTCTTGGATGATCTTGAGGGTGATCATGATAGTGATAGTGATAGTGATGAATTTGGTGAAGAATATATAAAAGAAATGTATGGTATCATGAAGTCTCTTCCTCCCATTGCTCGTGCTAGAGTCAAGCAATTAATGGAACTTGTTAGCTCACGCGATGAGGCCATTGATAGCTTGGAATCTCATATTGATGATGAGAAACGAAGATTCAATCTTCCTGAGCAAGAGCTTTGTGAGGAAAAGAATACCAATTCTTTTCTTAAATTACAAATTGAATTTTTTGAAATTGATAAAGAAAAAGACATGGACACTATTGATAGGGCTAACTCATTGTCCCAAGAGCTTGATGCCTCAAAGAAAGAGCTTGAAGTTGCTCATGCTTCTCTTACCAAGGACCTTGAGCACCTTGAGAAGGCTAGTTTGCTTGTCAAGCGTGAGCTCATAAAACTTGGAGAGAACCATGATCAACTTCGGGTGTCCTATGAGAAGGCTCTTGGTACATTGAAGGATCCAATTATTATTGAAAATGATTCTTATACCTCTAACTCTACCTTTGATCAAGCTCACCTCATTGAGTAAAATAAGAAGTTGAAAGAGCAACTTGAGAAAGAGCGCCGTGCACCTACCTCCAAGTTAAAGATCCTAGATGAGATCTTATCCCGTCAAAAGACGAGAATTTCCAAGGGAGGTGTCAGGACGAGAGTGGATAGGGTGACTAAGGAGGCCGTAAAAATTATTAGTGCATTTTTTATCCAAAGAACAACACGAGCAATGCCATTCCACCAAAGAAGATAACCTTTGTAAAAGAAGGTGACAAGGTAGTTGACCAAGTCAAAAGGAATGTGGTGAATGGGGGAGCCATGAGGGGCAATCCCAATCACAAGTATGCGGGAAAGTCTAATCCTTCCTATGTGCTATGTAAGGGCACTCAAGGAGATGTATATGCCAAATATGTTGGCCCTCGAAATGGTTATGCTTATAGGTGGTACTCAATTTGGGTACCTAAGGATCTTGTTTCTAATGCTAGGGGACCCATTACTCAATCGGTTCCTAAATCAAAGAATTGATTTTGTAGGGTTATGCCTCCGATGGATCAAAATGGGTGTTTGATAGTGGATGCACCAATCACATGACCGGAGGTAGAAGTGGGCTTGACCAATTCATTCACGATGTCAACTCAACGTCAAGCATCACTTTTGAAAATAACTCTAAAGGAAAGGTACTAGGTTATGGTAAGTTGGTAATCTCCAAGGTTTTGACTCTAGAGACCGTCTTACATGTTGAAAACCTTGGTTACAACTTGCTTTCAATTAGACATCTTGCGGATGCCAGCTATGACTCCTATTTCTCTAGAACTTTTGTGAAGGTCTTTAGGGGTGATGATCTCAGCTTGGTTCTCATTGGACACGTGGAAGACGACCTTTATGTGGTCGACCTCTCGAAAGAGAGCCAATCTCTTCCTACATGTCTAATGGCCAAGGCTGACAAGGGATGGCTTTGGCATCGTCGCCTAGGTCATGTCAATATGAGAAATCTCAATCTACTCCTAAAGGGTGAGCATATTATTGGACTAACCGGTATCTCCTTTGAGAAAGATCGCGTGTGTAGTGCTTGCATTTCAGGAAAGCAAATTGGGAAGCATCATCCTTTCGTTACCAAGGTGGCCACATCAAGACCTTTGGAGCTTCTCCATTTGGATCTCTTCGGGCCATCAACATATGACTCCCTTGGTGGAAGAAGATATGGTCTTGTCATTGTTGATGATTACTCAGGTATACTTGGGTCTTTCTTCTCGAGACAAAGGATGAGACCTTCAAGGAATTCATGATTTTCGCCAAGCAAGCTCAACGCACTCATGGAGTGGAGATCAAGACCATTATAACCGAAAACGGCACCGAGTTCAAGAACTACACCATGCAAGAATTTGTTGAAGATGAGGGGATCAAGCATGAATTCTCAGCTCCTTATACCCCTCAACAAAATGGTGTTGTTGAAAGGAAGAACCGAACAATCATTGAGATGGCAAGAACAATGTTGAGTGAATTCAAGTCCCCTAACAATTTTTGGGGAGAAGCTATTGCTACCGCGGTCCACTACACGAACAGGCTCTTCCTCCGAGCTCCCTTTGACATGACTCCATACGAGATTCTCACAAGAAAGAAGCCCAATGTCAACTACTTCCGTGTCTTTGGATGCAAGTGCCTCGTCAAGAAAAAAAAGGAAAAGCTCGGTAAATTCGAATCTAGAACTATAGAGGGTATATTTGTTGGTTATGCGGAAAACTCTCATGCCTATAGATACTACAACAAGACCAATGGTTGTGTTGAAGTATCTTGTGACGTGGAGTTTTTGAAGAATAATGGCCCCCATGAGGGGCAAGTTTCTTCTCATGATGTAGGTGATGGTGATTCTTCTCAAGTCATCAAGTTGATGGGTATTGGGCACATCTTGCCCACCGAGTCTCACATTCATGTTCAACAAGATGATGGGGGAGAATCAAGCTCAACTCAAGAAGAGCCAAGCTCTACCCAAGTTGAGCCATCAAATGCATCACAAGATCAACATCTCTCTCAAGATGCCATGCAAACCGAAGAACAAGAATCAAGCCCTCAAGCCCTTGAGCAAGACCAAGTAGAAGATCAACCTCCATCTCAAGGCCAAGCTCAAGATGGTGTCAATGATCAAGGCCCCTCAAAAGATGATTTTTTTGATCATGAAGGCACAATTCGGAAGATTAAGGCCGCCTCCATTGCAAGTGGACTTCAAGTCAACAATATCCTTGGAAGCATATCAAGAGGGATCGAGACCCGTGCCAGGAAGAAGAACCTCACAACCTTTTGTGGGCATCATGCCTTTGTGTCCAACTTTGAGCCCCTTAAGGTTCATGAGGCTTTGGAGGATCAGGATTGGGTCATTGCCATGCAATAAGAACTCGAGTGTTTCACCCGCAATGAAGTTTGGTCTCTAGTGGAGAGGCCTAAAGATCATCACATCAATGTCATTGGGACCAAGTTGGTGTAATTTTCTTTTTTTTGGACAATGTGCATCCGTAAGGCTGCTAGAGCATGCGTTGTTGCAAAGGCTAGGTGTAACTCTGTGATATTAATATATGTTCTTTTGTTAATAAAAATTTAATCTAGAAGATTTCTTAGTCATCGGTCTTGGAATCGGTGTGGTAGTGTTGTCGGCACATGGTCCGGTCAAAGATGCGACGGTGAACATGGCTTCGTTGTCATACGTGCAGATGAGGAAGTGCCCAACCTTAATTCCGTGTGCACGACAGAACTTCCTCCACCCGTTGTCGAGGTACATCTAACCGAGGCGGTCGAACAACACCTCCACGAACCAGAGGCCAGTCGAGCCGCTGGGTACCTGCAACACGACATGGTGGGGCTCCTGCCCATCATGGATCGGCCTGCGGCGACGCATTCCCATGGATCGGCCTGAACAAGCATCGTGGTTTGGATCGGCCGCTTGACGAGTTTTGGCGATCCGAACGTCCGCGCGCTGACTGATTGGTTGAATGGTTTGGCCAGATGGAGATGACTTAGTGGTGTAACTAGGGCTGCGAAGCGAATGACCCACAACCTGCATATCTTTGATAAAAATTGCACTTTCACGAATTTATGTGGGCTTTTACTCGCAACCCTAGATGTAACTTACCGATGCTAAAATGCATCAAAATATTCAAATTTAAGCAAGTCCGTCCAAGAAGTTACCGGCCTCCAAGATGCAACGCAACAACTCGTGCGACTTTGATGCACCATCTTTTCCCTGATGAGCAAGGGCGAAGCTGTGGCGGCACCTCTCTTTCTCCGACTGAGTAAACACCGATTTTTTTGGCAAAGCGAAAGCAATTAGTCGTTGGTGAGCCCTCTCCAAATTTTTGAAACCAGATCGATCAGGCCTTAGCGATCTTCTCAATTTCATACTGCCAGCCCCAGCCATACCATGAGTACTTAATTGTTAGTGCAGTGGATGGGATAAACTAAGCACAATTAAGGAGGGACAGACAGTGCTGCGGTGTGTGCCCCTGAGCCCTGACCCAACCGGTGGCCTTGGATCCGGAGATTCTGCAGACACACACACACACACTCTTTTACAATGTCAGCGCGCGGCTCATCACGGCTCTAGTGCTGTCTGCTGCCACCTAATCTGCCATTTTCTTGCTTATTTGCTGCCTCCTGCCCCAGCCGTCCATCTCCTTCCTCGATCATTTTTTCTCCATGGAGATATAAAAAATTGCACCCTTTTTGGCCATGGCTTCCTTCCCTCTACTAAACCAGCTTGTGATTGAGTAAACCTCGCGACCTACTGGTCTTGCAACAAAGTTGCAAAGCCACTATCTTATTGCCCATCCATCTAATCTTACCCTTCCAGCACAAGCAAAGAACCAAGATTTGCTTGTGACATGCCAACGTGAGAGCTGATTCTACAGCACCAGCAGCTCATCATCACCCCTTTGCTCTGTTCTGGGATACTGGCTTGACTGGCCGGCCGGATACTAAGCTGCAGGAGAGTGCAGTGTCGAGGAGTGTAGCTCGACCGACTCGGAGATGCCTCCGGACATGACGAGCAAGTGGGAGAGGCGGCACGTGCTGCTGTGCTGCGCGGTCGTCATGGCGTGCATGGGCGGCGCGCTCGCTGTGGACGCGCAGGGCGCCGCGCTGCTGGCGTGGAAGCGCACGCTGGGCGGCGGCGGCGCGGCGGCGCTGGGGGACTGGGACGCTAAGGACGCGTCGCCGTGCCGGTGGACGGGCGTCTCCTGCAATGCCAACGGCGGCGTCACGGAGCTCAGCCTGCAGTTCGTCGACCTGCTCGGCGGCGTGCCGGACAACCTGGCCGCCGCCATGGGCGCCACGCTCGAGCGGCTGCTGCTCACCGGCACCAACCTCTCGGGCCCCATCCCGCCGCAGCTCGGCGACTTGGTCAGCCTCAGGCAGCTCGACCTCAGCAACAATGCGCTCACGGGGTCCATCCCGGCGAGCCTGTGCCGGCCCGGGAGCAAGCTGGAGAGCCTCGCCGTCAACTCCAACCACCTCGAGGGCGCCATCCCGGACGCCATCGGCAACCTCACCGCGCTGCGCGAGCTCGTCTTCTACGACAACCAGCTCGAGGGCGCCATCCCGGCCTCCGTCGGCCTGATGGCCAGCCTCGAGGTGCTCCGCGGCGGCGGCAACAAGAACCTCCAGGGCGCGCTCCCGAAGGAGATCGGTAAGTGCTCCAACCTCACCATGCTCGGCCTTGCCGAGACTAGCATCTCCGGCCCGCTCCCGGCCAGCCTCGGCGACCTCAAGAACCTCGACACGATTGCCATCTACACGGCGATGCTCTCCGGCCCGATTCCGCCGGAGCTGGGCAAATGCGGGAACCTGCAGAACATCTACCTGTACGAGAACGCGCTCTCCGGCTCCATCCCGGCGCAGCTCGGCGCACTCGGGAACCTCAAGAACCTGCTGCTGTGGCAGAACAACCTCGTCGGCGTCATCCCGCCGGAGCTGGGCGCGTGCACGGCGCTCAACGTGATGGACCTGTCCATGAACGGCATCACCGGCCACATACCGTCGTCGCTCGGGAACCTCTCGGCGTTGCAGGAGCTGCAGCTCAGCGCCAACAAGGTGTCCGGCCCGATCCCTGTGGAGCTCGCGCGGTGCGCCAACCTCACCGACCTCGAGCTCGACAACAACCAGATGTCCGGCGGCATCCCGGCCGAGATCGGCAAGCTCACGGCTCTGCGCATGCTGTACCTGTGGGCTAACCAGTTCACGGGCACCATCCCACCGGAGATCGGCGGCTGCGTCAGCCTCGAGTCGCTCGACCTGTCGCAGAACGCGCTCACCGGGCCCATACCGCCGTCCATGTTCCGGCTGCCGCGGCTGTCCAAGCTGCTGCTCATCGACAACGTCCTGTCCGGCGAGATACCCGCGGAGATCGGCAACTGCACGTCGCTCGTTCGGTTCAGGGCGAGCGGCAACCACCTCGCAGGCGTCGTGCCTCCACAGATCGGCAAGCTCGGCCACCTTAGCTTCCTAGACCTCAGCTCGAACAGGTTGTCCGGCTCTATCCCGGCCGAGATCGCCGGGTGCCGGAACCTCACATTCGTCGACCTGCACGGCAACGCCATCACCGGCGTGCTGCCGCAGGGGCTGTTCCAGGGAATGATGTCGATGCAGTACCTTGACCTGTCCAACAACGCCATCGGCGGCACGCTCCCGTCGGAGGTCGGCATGCTCGGTTCGCTCACAAAGCTCGTCCTTGGCGGGAACCGTTTGACCGGTCTCATACCGCCGGAGATTGGCTCGTGCACGCGGCTGCAGCTCCTGGACCTCGGCGGCAACTCGCTATCAGGCCCGATACCGGCGAGCATCGGCAAGATCCCTGGTCTGGAGATTGCTCTGAACCTCAGCTGTAACGGCCTCACGGGTTCCATGCCGAAGGAGTTGGCGGGGCTGACGCGGCTGGGCGTGCTCGACGTCTCGCACAACCAGCTCTCCGGCGATCTCCAGCTGATGTCCGCCCTACAGAACCTCGTGGCGCTCAACGTCTCCTTCAACAATTTCTCCGGCCGCGCGCCAGAGACGGCGTTCTTCGCGAAGCTGCCGACGAGCGACGTGGAGGGCAACCCGGCGCTGTGTCTCTCCCTGTGCCCCGGCGACGCCAGCGAGCGTGCACAGCGCGCCGCTCGCATCGCCACCGTGGTTCTGGTCTCAGCGCTCGTGCTTCTCCTGGTGGCCGCGGCGCTCGTCCTGTACGGCCGGGGCCGGCGCTCGATCTTCGGCGGCGCGCGGGCCGACGAGGACAAGGACGCCGAGATGCTGCCGCCGTGGGACGTGACGCTGTACCAGAAGCTGGAGATCAGCGTGGGCGACGTGACCCGCAGCCTGACGCCCGCGAACGTGATCGGGCAAGGCTGGTCCGGCGCCGTGTACCGCGCGAACGTGCCGTCGACGGGCGTGACCATCGCCGTGAAGAAGTTCCGGTCGTGCGACGACGCGTCCGTGGAGGCGTTCGCGTGCGAGATCGGCGTGCTGCCGCGCGTGCGCCACCGCAACATCGTGCGGCTCCTGGGGTGGGCGTCCAACCGCCGCGCGCGCCTCCTGTTCTACGACTACCTCCCGAACGGCACCCTGGGCGGCCTGCTGCACGGCGCCGCCGCCACGGGGCTGGTGGTGGAGTGGGAGGTGCGGCTGTCGATCGCCGTGGGCGTGGCCGAGGGCCTCGCGTACCTCCACCACGACTGCGTGCCGGCGATCCTCCACCGCGACGTCAAGGCCGACAACATCCTCCTCGGGGAGCGCTACGAGGCGTGCGTGGCCGACTTCGGCCTCGCCAGGGTCGCCGACGACGGCGCCAACTCGTCGCCCACGCCGTTCGCCGGGTCCTACGGCTACATTGCTCCCGGTAAGTCGACCCCGACGCGGAATTAATTCCAGTTTGCACTTGTCAGTTAGTTAAGTTCGTTACAGTTACAGAGTACGTCATCTGATCCGATCGCACAGTACGCTTATGATTTTCATGGTGATGATGCACGCAGAGTACGGGTGCATGATCAAGATCACGACGAAGAGCGACGTGTACAGCTTCGGGGTGGTGCTCCTGGAGATGATCACGGGGCGGCGGCCGGTGGAGGCGGCGTTCGGGGAGGGGCAGAGCGTGGTGCAGTGGGTGCGGGAGCACCTGCACCGGAAGCGCGACCCGGCGGAGCTGGTCGACGCGCGGCTGCAGGGCCGGCCGGACACGCAGGTGCAGGAGATGCTGCAGGCGCTCGGGATCGCGCTGCTCTGCGCCAGCGCGCGGCCCGAGGACCGGCCCACCATGAAGGACGTGGCGGCGCTGCTCCGTGGCCTCCGGCACGACGACGGCGCCGACTCGCGGAAGACCAGCGGCGCCGCGAAGTGGGCCGAGCCGAGGACGCCGGGCAAACCGCCCCGCCCGGCCGAAACCCAGACCCAGCAGGCCCACTCGTCGGGCTCGCTGGCCTACTCAACAACCGGGAGCGTGTAGCCAAAGTTTCGCCAGAGCGCGGCCCCGGTGGTGATGATGCCAAAGGCGGCACTGTGGCACGTCGTCGTGGAGCGCTGTCGCCGGCCCGCCGCCCAGGAGGAGCCCCCGCGCGCGCGTGGGAACGACGCGATCGTGTGGATGAGGACACGGCGAGGTGGGGAACGTACTTACAATGTAGAAGACGCCACCGGAGCACAGCAAGCAAGCAATAATTTCTCGGCGCCGCCTGTAGCATAACTACACCATAGCTAAAGCCGACGACAGATGCGGACGATGCATCGCATCTGGCGCGTGTACGTACATTACATCAATCCAACATCTTCGTGTGTGATGATACGGTGACGTGACGACGTTCCGTGCATATTCCCATTGCCGTGGGTGCGCCGGTCCCGTTCGTGTCGGGCGATGCTGTATGTATCTGTGAGGACAAGCTGGACCTGGTTACTGCACGTAACTGGTGGTCTTACATTGTAGGATCGATGATTGTTGAGGGGCTTTGGGTGAACCATGGTAGGGTCTGCCCCGTGGAGAGCAATTTGGACAAAAATAACTTAAAACTGAAAGAAATTCAAATAATAAACCCTGGCTGAAACTATTTCACTTCTCCAAGCCTATTGTGTGGCGTCATACACAACGGCGTTGCATCATTCAGTGCAAAGCCTCTAACTATGGCGCCACACTTGATGACAACGTGTCTCCGTTGGCCCATGTGGCGTTAGTGTCGCGCCAAGCATCGTGGCGTCACACTTTATAGTGCAACGTCATCACCTGTGACATCGCATTTTACATATACCAAATCGCCCGTGGCTAGCCCTCTCCCGACCCAGACCTCATTCTCCAACCAATACAGAGACACATGGCGGCTAGAGTTCGGCGCCCCCTCACTCAAATCGGCCAGATATGAAAAAATCTTCAAGAATCTTGTTCCCAATCCATCCCCTAGGTATTCTCTCTCAATTCTATCAATTTCATCCGCAAATTTCTTCAAATTTATCCTCTATTTGTAATTTCGGGTGAAACCCTAGATTCTATTGGATATTGAAATTAATATGAATCATTACCATGTTTATTTGATATTTAGGTTTAGGAACGGCATAGTACTCATTGGTAGAACTCTAGTTGGTTGTTTTAGCTTACAAACACAATCATACATGTTAGTTGTTTTGTTCATATTTGAAATTTCCCTTTACTTATGTTAGATGTTAGTTTGAAATATTTGTTGGTGTGGAAATTATAGATAGAGTAGGATGTCATATTTGTAAAGTTAGAACCGTTGGTAGAGTAAGATGGAATGTTTGTTCATGCGAGAATAATTGTTCATATTGTTTCTATTGTTTTCAATATATAGGATGAAACTTCTCAATCCTCACTATGATGTTCAACACCGTGCCTATAAGTTGTCCGAGAAGATATAGGTACTAAAACCCACATGCTAGTTCATTTTGCTTTGGTATGCTGAGATGGAGATGTAACCTTGGCCATTGTATGTTTGAAGGAGCTTCTACCCTTTCGACTTAGGTATCATGAGGTCTCGTCCAACAAGATGCCTTATGTGTAGGGTTTCGTAGCATGGAAAACAAAAAATTTCTATCGCATACAAACAAACAAGCCAAGATCTATCTACTAGATTGTAGCAACGAGTCGATGGAATAACTTACCCTCGAAGATTCCAAAGTGTTTAACGAGAGCGGATTCTCGTGGGTGATGTAGTCGTACTCTTCCCGATCTCAAGATCGCGTAGACGATCCTTCCGGCGCTGCGTTCCGGCAGCGCTCCCGCAGTCGGTCACACGTTCGGTACTCGACGAAGACCTTCTCCCTTGTTCCAGCAGGCAGCGGAGGTTGTAGCACTCTCCTCGCGATTCCGACAGCACAACGGCGTGGTACCGGAAGTAGAGGGGAGATCTCGCAGGGCTTCGCCTTAAGCCGGAGCGAGTATGGTGGAGTACGAGAGAGCTCCTCGGCGATCTAGGGTTTAGACACACCAAGGAGGAAGTGCTAGAGCCGGCGGCTAGGGTTCCGGGGACACCCAAGCCGGCGGCTAGGGCAAAACCCTAGGGGGCGGCGGCGGCTATGGTGGGCTGCAACTTCTAGGGTTTGAGGTGAGGGACTTGTGTGTCTAGAGGAGGGAGCCCTGCCCCTCCTTATATAGGTGGAGGGGCCGGCGGCCAAGGGGAGGGAGGGGAGTCCCTCCCCAACTCGGCTTGGAGGGGGCGCCCCCGGTTGGAGGAGGGATTCCCTCCCCAACTCGGTTTCCCACTTCCTCCTCTTTTCCTCTTTCCAATTTTAGCCGTTTGACTTTTCAAACTAGCTATTTGACTTTTCAAACTAGGATTTGAATTAATCCTTTATTTGGAACAGCGATGACACATAGTACATGATGCAATCATTCCAATATGAAATGACACATTCATGTACCCCTTCCCCTCCGGAGTGCCGGACATTCCGGAACCTTCTAGAACATTCCCGATGAAAACACCGGAATCATTCCCCAACTCCGAAACGGGACTTTCCTTATATGAATCTTATTCTCTGGACCATTCCGGATCACCTCGTGATATCTCGGATCCCATCCGAGACTCTGAACAACATTCGGTATCTTTCTCATAATACCATAACTACTCAAACAACGTCGAATCCTTAAGTGTGTCTCCCTACGGTTCGTGAATTATGCGGACATGATCGAGACACTTCTCCAAACAATAACCAATAGAGGAATCAGGAAATTCATATGGCTCCCACATATTTCTACGATTACTTTGCGATCGAATGAACCACTTACATACGATACCAATTTCCCTTTGTCTCACGATAGTTTACTTATCCGAGGTTATGATCGTCGGTATCTCTGCATACCTAGTTCAACCTCGTTATCGATAAGTACTCTTTTCTCGTTCCCGTGATATGTGATCCCTTGTGAGCCAGTCACATGCTTGCAAGCTAATTGGATGACATTCCACCGAGAGGGCCCAGAGTATATATATCCGTCATATGGATGGACAAATCCCACTCTTGATCCATGTGTCTCAACCAATACTTTCCGAACACTCAATGCCACCTTTATAGCCACCCAGTTACGGTGTGGTGTTTGATGTCATCAAAGCATCCATCCGGTAAAGGTGATATGCATGATCTCATGGTCGAAGGAATTAGGTTACTATGTATCAGAAAGCATATAGCAATTGAACTATTGAAATGACTTGATCTTTATGCTACGCTTATCTATAGGAGTATGTCCATCATATCATTCTCCTAACGATATGATCTTGTTGTTGATAACATCTCAATGTTCATGATAGGGAAACCACAATCATATATCAACCAACAAGCTAGTGATGTATAGAGTCTATGCTAGGGACTTCAAATTAAGTTTAGAAATCACACAAGTATCAATGTTTCCTTGTTAATACTATTATAGCATGAATGTAAACATTTATCATAAACACAAAGATATAATAATAACTACATTTATTATTGCCTCTAGGGCATATCTCCAACAGTCTCCCACTTGCACTATAGTCATCTAATCTAGATTACATGGTAATATACTGAACACCCATGGCAGTTTGGTGTTGGTCATGTTTTGCCCTCGGGAGAGGTTTAGTCAATGGATCCGCCACATTCAGATCTGTGTGTACTTTGCAAATCTTTATATCCCCATCTTGGATATGTTCTCGAATAGCGTGAAAACGTAGCTTGATGTGATTCAGCTTCTTGTGTGACCTTGGTTCTTGCGCATTGGCTATGGCGCCCATGTTATCACAGTAGATAGACATTGGGTCCAGCGCACTAGGAACCACACCCAGCTCTGTAATGAACTCTTTCATCCATATCGCTTCTTGTGAAGCCTCCGAAGCAACCATGTATTCCGATTCAGTTGAAGATCTCGCCACAACGCTTTGCTTTGCACTCCTCCAGCTAACTGCTGCACCATTCAAAATAAATAGGTATCCAGATTGTGATTTAGAATCATCCGGATCGGTGTTCCAACTAGCATCGGTGTAACCATTAACAACGAGCTGTTCATCACCTCCATAAGAAAGAACCATATCCTTAGTTCTTCTCAAGTACTTAAGGATGTTTTTGACCGATGTCCAATGATCCACTCCTGGATCACTTTGATATCTGCTAGTCAAACTAACAGCATATGCAATGTCGGGTCTAGTACATAGCATGGCATACATTAGAGATCCTATGGCTGAGGCATAGGGAGTCTTACTCATCCTTTCTCTATCTTCTGCAGATGTCGGACTCTGAGTTTTACTCAAGGTCGTATTGGGCAACATGGGAAAGAACCCTTTCTTGCTATCTTCCATTCCAAATCTCTTTAGAACTTTGTCCAAATATGTACTCTGTGACAATGATATTTGGCGTTTCGATCTATCTCTATAAATCTTTTATGCCTAATATGTAAGCTGCTTCGCCAAGATACTTCATTGAAAAACTATTATCTAAATATTCCTTGACACTATTAAGAAGGTCTACATCATTCCCAATCAACAATATGTCATCTACATATAGTATTAAGAATGCTACAGAGCTCCCACTCACTTTCTTGTAAATACAAGCTTCTCCATAAGTTTGTATAAAACCAAAACTTTTGATCACCTTATCAAAATGTTGATTCCAACTTCGGGATGCTTGCTTCAATCCATAGATGGATCGTTGAAGTTTGCATACCTTGTTAGCATCTTTAGGATCGACAAAACCTTTGGGTTGCATCATATACAACTCTTTATCAATGTCTCCATTGAGGAATGATGTTTTGACATCCATCTGCCATATCTCATAATCATAATATGCAGCGATTGCTAACATAATCCTCACAGACTTTAGCTTCGCTACTGGTGAGAAAGTCTCATCGTAGTCAACTCCTTGAATTTGTCGAAACCCTTTTGCGACAAGTCGAGCTTTATAGACAGTAACATTACCATCAGCATCTGTTTTCTTCTTGAAGATCCATTTGTTCTCGACAGCCTTTCGGCCATCTGGTAAGTCCACCAAAGTCCATACTTGGTTTTCGTACATGGATCCAATCTCGGATTTCATGGCTTCTTGCCATTTATTGGAATCTGGGCTCATCATTGCTTCCTCATATGTCTCAGGGTCATCGGTGTTGTCCACCAACATGACACTCATAACGGGATCATACCAATCTGGAGTGGTACGAGTTCTCGTTGACCTCCGAGGCTCTGTAGCAACTTCAACCGAAGTTTCATGATCATCATCATTAGCTTCCTCTCTAATTAGTACAGGCACCACAGGAACTTCTTCCGGTGTTGTGCTACTCGCAATTTCGAGAGAAGGTTCGACAACCTCGTCGAGTTCTACTTTCCTTCCAGTCACTTCTTTCGAGAGAAATTCCTTCTCTAGAAAGGATCCATTCTTGGCAACGAAGATTTTTCCTTCGGATCTATGATAGAAGGTATACCCAATAGTTTCCTTCGGGTATCCTATGAAGACGCATTTTTCCGCTTTGGGTTCTAGCTTGTCCGGCTGTAACTTCTTTACATAGGCTTCGCATCCCCAAACTTTAAGGAACGACAATTTAGGTTTCTTCCCAAACCATAATTCATACGGTGTCGTTTCAACGTATTTAGACGGTGCCCTATTTAAAGTGAATGCGGCTGTTTCTAATGCATAACCCCAAAATGATAGCGGTAAATCTGTAAGTGACATCATAGAACGAACCATATCTAAGAGAGTTCGATTACAACGTTCGGACACACCATTACGCTGTGGTGTTCCCGGCGGTGTCAATTGTGAAAGTATTCCGCATTTCTTCAAATTCTCGCCAAACTCGTAACTTAGATATTCACCTCCACGATCAGAACGTAGAAATTTAATCTTCTTGTTACGTTGATTCTCTACCTCACTTTGAAACTCCTTAAACTTCTCGAAAGTCTCGGACTTATGTTTCATGAAATAGATATACCCATATCTACTCAAGTCATCCGTGAAGGTAAGAACATAACGATAACCACCGCGCGATGCTACACTCATTGGACCACACACATCGGTATGTATGATTTCCAATAAGTTCGTAGCTCGCTCCATCATACCAGAAAATGGAGTCTTAGTCATTTTTCCCATCAGACATGCTTCGCATCTTTCAAGTGATTCGAAATCAAGTGATTCAAGAAGTCCATCGGAATGGAGTTTCTTCATACGCTTCACTCCAATGTGACCAAGACGACAGTGCCACATATAGGTCGAATTATCGTTTGATTTCAAACGTGTAGCCTCAATGTTGTTGATATGTGTATTTCCACTATCGAGATTCAATAAGAATAGACCATCTATCAAAGGTGCATGTGCATAAAACATATTACTCATATAAATCGAACAACCATTATTCTCGGACTTAAACAAGTAACCATCTCGCAATAAACAAGATCCCGATATAATGTTCATGCTCAACGCAGGCACCAAATAACAATTATTCAAGTATAAAACTAATCCCGATGGTAGATGAAGGGGTAGCGTGCCGACCGCGATCACATCAACCTTTGATCCGTTTCCCACGCGCATCGTCACCTCGTTCTTCACTAGCTTCCGTTTATTCTGTAGCACCTGTTTCGAGTTACAAATATGAGCAACCGAACCAGTATCAAATACCCAGGCACTACTACGAGTACTAGTGAGATACACATCAATAACATGTATATCAGATATACCTTTCTTCTTGATGTTGCCGTTCTTCAAATCCGCCAAGTACTTTGGGCAATTCCGCTTCCAGTGACCTTCTCCCTTGTAGTAAAAGCACTCAGTTTCAGGCTTAGGTCCAGCCTTGGTCTTCTTCGCCGGCGTGGTAACTTTATTACCACCCTTCTTGAAGTGTCCCTTCTGCTTAGACTTTCCTTTCTTGAATTTGGTGGTCTTATTGACCAACAACACTTGGTGCTCTTTCTTGATCTCCACTTCTGCAGACTTTAACATAGCAAACAGTTCTGGCAATGTCTTATTCATGTTCTGCATGTTGTAGTTCATCACAAAGTTCTTGTAACTTGGTGGTAGTGATTGGAGGACACGATAAATCCCCAAAGCATTAGGAATCACTATACCCAAGCTTTGAAGTTTGTTTGCATGCCCAGACATCTTAAGCACATGCTCACTGACGGAGCTGCCCTCTTCCATCTTGCAGTTAAAGAACTTTTCAGAAGCCTCATAGCTTTCAATTGCCGCATGAGTCTCAAAAATCAATTTGAGATCCTCGACAATATCATATGGGTCTGAATCCTCAAACCTTTTCTGAAGCTCCGATTCCAAACCATACAAGATAGCACACTGAACTATGGAGTACTGATTCTTCCGAGCGAGGTAAACATTCTTTACTTCATCGGGAGCATCAGCTGCAGGTGGGTCACCCAGCGGTGCATCCAGCACATAGGTCAAATTACCAGCTGTGAGGACAATCCTCAAATTGCGGAACCAATCCGTGAAGTTGCTTCCATTGTTTTTCAACTTTTCTTTCTCTAGGAACGCATTAAAATTGATGGTAGGGGCTGCCATTGATCTACAACATATTTGCAATAGTTTAGACCAAGTTTATGACAAATTGAGTTCAAATTAATTAATGTAATTAAACTAGGTGAACTCCCACTCAAAACAATATCCCTCACATTGTTTTAGTGATCACACGAACCAAATCCACTACATCAACACCGATCATCACGAGAGTTGATATAGTTTCAATGGCGAACAATCGTCATGTTCATCATATCTACTATATGATTCATGCTTTACCTTTCGGTGATCCGTGTTCCGAGACCATGTCTGTACATGCTAGGCTCGTCAAGATCAAACCTTAGTTTCCGCATGAGCAAATCTGGCTTGCTCACATTGTATACACTTGCAGAATCTAACACACCCGATCATCACGTGGTGCTTCGAAACAACAAGCTTTAGCAACGGTGCTAACTAAGGGTGAACACTTTATGACTTGAAATTCATGTGCATGAGGGATCATCTTATAATGCTACCTTCGTTTACTAAGCAATACAAGATGCATAAAGGATTAACATCACATGCAATTCATAATATGTGATATGATATGGCCTTTCTTCTTTGTGCTTCCGATCTCCATCTTCAAGCACGAACATGATCTCCATCATCACCGACATTGCATCAAGGTCAATGACGCTTCTCCATGGTTGTCGTCTACCGGCTTCAACTATTACAACTACTTTGAATAGACACGCGGGTCTTAACATAAATTAAAGACAACCATATGGCTCCTGCCGGTTGCCAACTTACAATAAGGAACATTGCATACATCAAATATAATCACAATCATGGCCATATCACATCACTGCACACCCCTGCAAAACAAAGTTAGACGCCTCTACTTTCTTTGCATGTTTTACGTGGTTTGGGGCTTTCAATAAGTGTCGTTCTAACTTACGAACATGAACCACAACATTGATACTAGTATTGTTAATCACCCGTTGTAAATTGGATCTTAACTATGCTAGGAGAAACAGGCACCCGCAAAGCCACTTATGCAATACAAGTTGCATGTCAAGCGTGGAGCAAGTCTCATGAACGATGTCATGTAAGGTTAGCCCGGGCCACTTCATCCCAACATACCGCAAGATGCAAAGTACACAAGAAGCAATCGACAATAAAAGCATCAACGCCCACAATGACCATTGTGTTCTACTCGTGCAACAGATCTACATATAGACACGACTCTGATACCACTGTAGGGTTTCGTAGCATGGAAAACAAAAATTTCTATCGCATACAAACAAACAAGCCAAGATCTATCTACTAGATTGTAGCAACGAGTCGATGGAATAACTTACCCTCGAAGATTCCAAAGTGTTTAACGAGAGCGGATTCTCGTGGGTGATGTAGTCGTACTCTTCCCGATCTCAGGATCGCGTAGACGATCCTTCCGGCGCTGCGTTCCGGCAGCGCTCCCGCAGTCGGTCACACGTTCGGTACTCGACGAAGACCTTCCTCTCCCTTGTTCCAGCAGGCAGCGGAGGTTGTAGCACTCTCCTCGCGATTCCGGCAGCACAACGGCGTGGTACCGGAAGTAGAGGGGAGATCTCGCAGGGCTTCGCCTTAAGCCGGAGCGAGTATGGTGGAGTATGAGAGAGCTCCTCGGCGATCTAGGGTTTAGACACACCAAGGAGGAAGTGCTAGAGCCGGCGGCTAGGGTTCCGGGGACACCCAAGTCGGCGGCTAGGGCAAAACCCTAGGGGGCGGCGACGGCTATGGTGGGCTGCAGCTTCTAGGGTTTGAGGTGAGGGACTTGTGTGTCTAGAGGAGGGAGCCCTGCCCCTCCTTATATAGGTGGAGGGGCCGGCGGCCAAGGGGAGGGAGGGGAGTCCCTCCCCAACTCGGCTTGGAGGGGGCGCCGCCGGTTGGAGGAGGGATTCCCTCCCCAACTCGGTTTCCCACTTCCTCCTCTTTTCCTCTTTCCAAATTTAGCCGTTTGACTTTTCAAACTAGCTATTTGACTTTTCAAACTAGGATTTGAATTAATCCTTTATTTGGAACAGCGATGACACTTAGTACATGATGCAATCATTCCAATATGCAATGACACATTCATGTACCCCTTCCCCTCCGGAGTGCCGGACATTCCGGAACCTTCTAGAACATTCCCGATGAAAACACCGGAATCATTCCCCAACTCCGAAACGGGACTTTCCTTATATGAATCTTATTCTCCGGACCATTCCGGATCACCTCGTGATATCCCGGATCCCATCCGAGACTCCGAACAACATTCGGTCTCTTTCTCATAATACCATAACTACTCAAACAACGTCGAATCCTTAAGTGTGTCTCCCTACAGTTCGTGAATTATGCGGACATGATCGAGACACTTCTCCGAACAATAACCAATAGAGGAATCTGGAAATTCATATGGCTCCCACATATTTCTACGATTACTTTGCGATCGAATGAACCACTTACATACGATACCAATTTCCCTTTGTCTCACGATAGTTTACTTATCCGAGGTTATGATCGTCGGTATCTCTGCATACCTAGTTCAACCTCGTTACCGATAAGTACTCTTTTCTCGTTCCCGTGATATGTGATCCCTTGTGAGCCAGTCACATGCTTGCAAGATAATTGGATGACATTCCACCGAGAGGGCCCAGAGTATATCTATCCGTCATATGGATGGACAAATCCCACTCTTGATCCATGTGTCTCAACCAATACTTTCCGAACACTCAATGCCACCTTTATAGCCACCCAGTTACGGTGTGGTGTTTGATGTCATCAAAGCATCCATCCGGTAAAGGTGATATGCATGATCTCATGGTCGAAGGAATTAGGTTACTATGTATCAGAAAGCATATAGCAATTGAACTATTGAAATGACTTGATCTTTATGCTACGCTTATCTATAGGAGTATGTCCATCATATCATTCTCCTAACGATATGATCTTGTTGTTGATAACATCTCAATGTTCATGATAGGGAAACCACAATCATATATCAACCAACAAGCTAGTGATGTATAGAGGCTATGCTAGGGACTTCAAATTAAGTTTACAAATCACACAAGTATCAATGTTTCCTTGTTAATACTATTATAGCATGAATGTAAACATTTATCATAAACACAAAGATATAATAATAACTACATTTATTATTGCCTCTAGGGCATATCTCCAACATTATGATGAGCTGTACATTTCGTACATCGAGAAGTTAGGACTCCTCCCCTTTATCCACATGGTCACATGGTCGACACCGAACTTCAACCCCGTTGCAATCACCGCGCTTGTCGAAGGTGGAGGCCGGAGACACACACACTTCTCACCTTAGGATCGGTGAGATTATGATGACTTTGCAGGACATGTCCATGATCCCTGGCACTCCCAATCGAGGGAAATCCATTGTGTATTAGCACAGATTCAGAAGGGTGGCGTGAGCAGATGGTCAGACTTATTGGGAAGGATCCACCTGAGACTATAAACAAGAAGGGGGAAGATTGAGGGTCTCTGTCGGGGCTACTTTCAGTTGGATCATACAGAATTTCAAGACTTGTCCCAATGATGCCGACGACGAGACGATTATGTTGTACACGCGTGTGTATGTGTGGTACATCATCACGAGGATTCTCTTTCCTAACAGTAGTGGGCATCGTGATCGGTGGCATTGGCTTAAGGTGCTAACCGTTTTTGACTCTAAGTTGAGTTGGGGTTCGGCGGTGTTGGCCTTCTTGTACCGCCGGGTAATCACTTCTTTTCAATGTGGTATATCTCTACATCACCTCAAAAATATTGTTCTTGCTAAAAAGTGTTTCACTTGATGTGCAGTTGGATGATGCTCGTCTTAGGAGCGGGACCGGCACATGCATTAGTGATTATTTGCTCCTTCTTTCGGTGTGGAGATGGGAATTCTTCCTAGTTGGACGACCGAGATTGTTGCGTTACGACACGTATGTAAATGACAACAACCAGCTGTGGCTCCCCACTTGTGCTTACAAGTGGGACATGGTCTCTGAATCCCCAGCTGGCCCTACGGCAGAGTATAGGAGGTACACCAACGAGTTTGATGCGATAACCGGATCAGGTAATTTACATTTCGGCGGTCAATTCTATATTTTGAATGTAAAATCTTGAACTTGACATAAGTGTGGTATGTTGCAATGACATGGGAGCCATACGGTTCAAGGAGGAACTTTGGTGTCTCGGATGACTATTTGCTTAACCCAAAGTACACGGAATAAGCACGTCTGTGGATAATGTGTTTCCCCATGATATGCATGTAGAAGATTGAGCATCATTAGCCACAACGTGTGATGACCTAGTTTGGATTATTACAGGTGGTCCCGCCTGTTTGGAAGGACACGAACATATAGCTCCATGGGTAAGATTTCATCCTCCATCTTATGATGTAATTTGCTTTTCCAATAACACTATGATTTGTTGTTGTGCAACTTGGACATGAAGAAGCAGAGGAAGGAGAAGGATTGGGACAAGCTTCATGCCAAGTACATTGCCAAATTCAAGAAGTGTGTGCTTGAGGCTAAGGAGAAGGATTGGGATTTCGGTTAGGATGCTTTCAACAACTACATCACCTAGTTTCTTGACCATGCTCGTGTGGAGATATACTCATGAGATTTTAGAGAATAAATTTTGGAGGAGCCATTAATGTCTATTTAACGATCTTGTCGCTGAACAATACAACAAGATGATCAAAGAAGGGCGACAAACCTCCTTTGCTCCTTTGGTAAACTTTGTGGCAATGTGCTGAATGTTTGTTTTTAGTCTTGGTCATTTCCACACCTCACATGGATGTCTTACTTGTTTAATCTTGTCTATGATAGCGTGTGGAGGTAAGGAAGTCCATCGATGCATGCGAGGAAGCTTTCAAGACATACCCTCACGGAGATAAGGGAGAGAGTTTGTTTAGAGGGTTTGTTAAGAAGAAGTCCCTATGGCTAAGGTGGATTTTGAACTTGTTAGATTGTCTTGACCCCGAGGTGGAAACACCCTCCCAGTCACGAACCCACTCGCCCTCTGACCCTTCTAGCCATCGTGACTCTACATCAGCGGACGAGGAAGTCACCCCGAGGTAGCAAAGCATTGCATCCCCACAATGCATTGCATTAATATATGTCCTCAACATTGTGCATTTTTTCTTATTTGATAGCCCCAAGATGAAGAAAGCGCCAATGACGACATGACGTTGGACACACATCGTCAATATAAGGTCCACGAGCGGTCCGACTACATGCTCAAGCCAAGGAAACCCAAAAATCTTTACACACTAGATCATGGATTTTGTTATAAAGCTTCTTGAAGTCGTTGTGGGCACTCTAATTGAGTTATGGAGAATACTCTCAACCTTGTTGTAAAGGTTTCGGTCGCCGCCTTCAAGGCCACCGGTTAGTGGATCGTGAGCCCTCATTTGTGGTGAGCTCATCAAAGAATAAGGTGAGGCCTTTGTGGAACTTGGGTGAATTTGTGTGGCCCCAACACCTCTCCAACATAGATGTAACTTCCTTGGAAGTGAACTACGGGAATTACATCTTTGCGTCCCTCTCTAATTTACTAGTTCATAACCCTTAGTACTTGTCTTTACCGCTCTAGTATCTTGTTGTTGGTCTTTATCATTTAGGGTTGTTCACTTAGATGCATCTATAGATAACCTTACTTATTGCATAGCTTAATTTGAGTAAAATGTTAAAAATTGGAAGTCACCTATTCACCCCCCCTGTAGCCGGCCTAGTTGGTCCTTTCAGAGTATCATCTCTTTGTCTCGATGATTTTACTCAATATGCTGGGGTCAATCCACTTAGGTCTAAATCAGATGCCTTCTCCCACCGGTCTTCTCTTCATGCGTTGGCCATTACATAGGTTCAAGTGCGCTTGCAAGATATCCAATGCGATAATGGCCATGAGTTTGATAATTCCCTTCTTCGTTCGTTTGCCCAACCACATGGAATTGTACTACTCTTTTTATGTCCATATGCCTCACAACAAACGGTAAATCTGAACGGATTATCTGCACTCTCAACAACATTATTTGCACCCTTTTGATTCAACCTAGCATGCCACCACAATAATGGGGTGAAGCCCTCAACACTGTCGTTATTCTTGATAACCAGCAGTGATCCAAAGCTATTTCGAATCACGTTCCCTATCGCACTCTATATGATTTAGATCCCTCATATGCTGATCTTTAAGTTTTTGGATGTCTATGTTACCCCAATACCACTATCCTTGCACCACACCAACTTACACCATGCTCCATCTCATGTGTGTTCCTTGGGTACCCATCCAACCATTGTGGCTATCGGTGCCTCGATCGTTCATCCCAAAAGATCATCATATCTCGTCACGGTGTTTTTGACGAGTCTTACTTCCCCATCACATCTCCCATGTCCTCACCATCGACTACTACTTCTTTACATGCATATGATTTTTGGCAGAACTTGGAGCAGTCGACGACATCGATGCCATTCATTGTGCCTACCATGTGAACTCCTACCATGTGCTCTACCACAGGCCCTATCGTGGTTGATTAGTAGTTTGTCGTGACCATTTTGCAGCCTAGCGTGGCCACCTGACAACATGTCGCGGGTGATTCTCCTACGCGGGTTCTTCTCTCATCTCGGGTCTTGCTACGGGTCTCCATCTGCCTACCCCTCCCTAGATTCGCCTTCTACATTCTCCCCGTCTTCCATCATCTAACACCATGGTTACCCATGCCAAGGTCGGTATAGTGAATCCAAAGATGATTTTTGATCTTCACATTGAGGGTTTATCTCCCATACTGAAGAATTATCATGGAACGCTCAAGTACCCAAAATGGCACTCCACTATGGTTGACGAATACACTAATCTTCTCTCCAACAACACTTGGGACATTACTAATCCACCTCGCAATGCTAACATCGTTACAGGAAAGTGGATCTACCATCACAAGGTAAAATTTGACGGTTCTATGGATCGAAACAAAGCTAGATGGGGCTTGCGTGGATTTACTCAGTGTGATGATTTTATGAGACTTTTAGTATGGTCTTAAAACCAGACACTATACGCACGGTGTTCTCTCATACACTCTCTATCAACTAGCCTATTTATCAACTTGATGTGAAGAATACGTTTCTCAATGGTACTCTCACTAAGATAGTTTATGCTTATCAGCCTTCAGGTTTCCTTGATCCCAATTATCCAAACAAGGTGTGCCCCTCAACAAATATCCATTTGGTTTAAAGTAGGCGCCTCAGACATGGTTTCAATGGTTTGCCACCTACATCATATCTCTTGGATTTATTGTCTCCAAGTCTAATTACTCGTTGTTCGTGTATCGTTGAGGCTACTAAGGACATTTATTGTCTTAATCAGTTTTTGTGTTTGTTAACAACTTGAGGATCATTTTATAGTGTGCTAATATTGCCAGGTTAATCTACTAAAAACATAAAAGTCTATGACATTATGGAAAATTCCTTGGCCGAAACAAAAGTTCTGTGCATTATCCAGACCAGAATCTCCGGTGTGCCAAGACCGGAGTTTCCGTTGTGGTCCAGAGTTTCGCCTCAAAATTTTAGTGTGGATCTAAGATGAAGCCCAGGGACATTCTGTATGGGGGTACAGAGACATGCCAGAAACTGGCCAGAATCTCCGGTGTATTCTGGCAGACCAGAATCTCCGGAGTGAAAAGTCCGGAGTTTCGAATGTGCTCAGGACCGGAGTTCCTGCCAAGTTTTCGGACGGACCATCAAGACCTAGCCCAGGATATTCTATATGGGGGTCCGGAGATGGACCGGAGACAGACATGAGTCTCCGGTGTGAGAAAAACACAGACCGGAGATTCTGGTCTCAGAAGCAGTGGGCCTATAAATAGGTGACCTCATCCCCTACCTCCAGCTGCTCGTTTCCAGAAAATAAGAACACCTTCATTAGAGCCACCAAATCAACAAGATATCCACCTACAACCATGCAAATTCTCTGATCTTTGGAGAATCAAAGGAGGAGGCCTTGATCTACATCTTCACCAAAAGGGATCTTCATTTTTCCCTCATTCACTTGAGGGACCCTTGATCTTGTGTTTCATTGGAAACCCTAGTTCTTGATTTGGTTCTTACAAGCTTGTCTTTGATTATTGTGATAGCTTGCTTGTATTCAGGAGCCTCCAATTCAATTGTGGATGTGTGCCTCTAACTTGTTGTAAAGGTGCCAACTTCCACCTCAAATGTTGCCGATATAGTGGAAGAGGGAATCGATCCTCTTGAGGTGAGATTCACTGGAGAACAAGGGAGGCCTTTCGTGGCGTTGGTGGCTTGAGACCATCCCCTCTCCAAATGCAGACGTACTTCCCCTCAAAAGGAAGGAACTGCGGGAAATCATCCGTGTCTCTCTGCGTGCTCCACTTTGGTTACTTCTATCCTTTACCGCACTTTACTTATCTTGATCTTGCTTAGTTAATTGTACTAGTATGACATATAGGTAAATTCACCTTAGTTGCATATCTAGAGATGAATTTACCTTTTGTGTCAAACACTAATCTGAAAAGGAGTAGAATTTTAAGTAGCACCTATTCACACACCCCTCTAGGTAACCATATGATCCATTCAATTGGTATCAGAGCCTCGGCTCTTATTTCAGGCATTACCACCTAAGAGAGTATGGTAGTAAAGATGGTGAGGATGGGTACACGATCACCATGAAAGATTTCAAATATTTAGAATATTCCATGTCTAGTAAAATTAGTGAGTTGCGTGAAATTATGACGCAATTCATGAAAGAAAAATCGACTATGCCCACTTTCATGTGAGTGGAAAATGAAGTAATACCATTACACATTAGTCCACGATGGAACCCACAGAACATATATATACAACAACGACTCCATGAATCAAGAATACAGTTATACAGTATGAAGATCTAAATCACCTTGAAAACGATACATCATCCGAATACGGACAAGATACAAATTGAGCTAAGAGCCCTAAAGAATAACCAATGGCGTCCATAACCCTGCTCAGGCCAAGCCGGAAGGGTAACCCTGCTAACGACGTCGATCCCAAAACCTGCTAAAACAAAAGGGGTGCCGGCAAAGGGCAAATGAAAAAGAGAGCGGTCAGTACTGAGGCCAGTACATGGCGAGTCTTAGAATTCAGCGGTCCTCGCCTACATAGGTATGGTGGACTGAAGCGGTAGCGCATCATGCACTAAACAACCTATAGAGACTCAATACAATTGTCGGCTATTAGAGAGAGATAAGAAAGCCCTATTCAGAACCAACCTGATACTAACACCAAACATACCCATCCTAGTATTTCCCCCTCGATACCAAACGAGGAAGTCCTGCCGAGGAAACTCACACAGTTGTCATTCATTCTTTCCATGGTGGTTATCCAACTTACTAGTCATATCAGATACAAGTCAGATTGTAACAGTAAACTTTAGTTATAGTTGTCTATGATCGATAAACTGTGCTCCAAGTCATCCATAACCGCGGACATGGCTTTTCGAAAAGATTTAACCCTGTAGGGGTGCACCAAAGTTTCCACATGCACTTTGACCCTTTTTGCCAGATTAGTTAACATACTTACATCGGTATGTCGGCGGGGCCTAAGACACGACGCTTTCCCTAACCCAAAGCAAGTACATGGGGTCCACCCGAAAGAGCTGCCTGTACGAGGTATAGCTAATCCTCCTCGTACAGACCCTGAGGTTGCGTGCACTTGTCACGCGAGCAGAGGTCATAGACAAAATATTCCCGTGAAAAAGTGCTGCTCCTACGCAACAGTAATAAATGCTCATCAAGAAAGAGGTAATAAACATGGCATAACATGGCATACATGGCATAACGTGGCATGACAACTTCAAACTAGTTTGTGGCCCCTAGTTCAGTACTTTGAAATCAGTTACTAAGCCAATATGGGTGCACACACACCCCACATGTGGTTAGCACGCTCAGTCTCGAAACAGGTGTCAAGAACTCGGGTCCTATGTGGACACAGGGGGCAGGATAATAACCAGATCTCAACTATTACCCACATGTGCCTCTTCATTAATTATACCTACTTTCAATATTAGTTATTAAACTGTAATTAAAGTCATGATCATATCCACCATTAAAATATGCCAACCCCCAACATGAGTGGAACATCGACGACGCGAAGCAACACCTGAGCAAGCAACTATAACTCGCAAGGCCAACTGTCTACCCAAACAACAGGCAATAGGAGGTGTTCAAGGCAATATAGGCTGCAAGGGATATAACGGGTATGAAAAGACTAAAGCATCACAACACAGGTAGCAATAGATAAACATGAGGAAGTAAAGACTATAAATGTAAACTAGGTAGAAAGGGGGAGAATGCGCCTAGGAAACATTGCCGAAGTTTCATCCAAAGAGCGGGTTGACACTCGCATCAACTCATTGGCCTAATCCATGAAGAAGCAAAAAACTAGAAGAAACACCGGATACACTATTTAATACTACGACAAAAGATCAGACATGATGCATGTATGATGTATGACATGGCAAATGTGCGATGCACTTAGGCAACATTAAGCAGAACCGAGGTCCCGACAATTACTTAGATGTTTCAAGTTGTTTAGATACCCCACAATTTAAATGTTGTATTAACAAGGAAAAATATAGCATCAATTCGCTACACAAATTTAAATGGGGCCAATATAGACTAGAAACGCTCGCATATGGTTCCCATATTTAATTATGAGGTGAATCGACAATAGCCCCCAAACCACATGATATGTATGCGAGTATGAATAATTCAATGCAAAAAATATAAATATGGCATTATAAAATAGGGTATCGGAAAGAGGGTCACACATAGGGGTTCAAAGATCTTGAGCTCGATGGGGTTTGGTTCGGTCTTCGGACTCCGGGAAGGAGAGACTGTTGGGGATCTTCGGGTCGGGGGTCTCGGTCACCGTATCCGTGAAGGAGGACTTGGGGTTCCGTATCAATAACCTTTGGGCCTGGATTTGTTCTTTGATGGTGACCTTGACTTGGAACCGGTACGGTCTTCAAATGGCACAGGCTTGGATCATCTCTAGCAGAAGTGGCTGAAGCAGTGGTGCTCAAGTCGCAGCAACACCAATGCCACCATCTTGTCTCAGAGACACATCTTGATGGGGATGTGCCTACCGGGGTATACCCAGCAGGACGTTTCCGGCTGGCCCAAGAACCGGCGAGTGGGCCTGCAAGACGGCGACTGGATTGAAGCCCAGCGAGGAACCGAGCGACTGGGATCTGAAGGCCCAGGCGAGTAGATAGGCCCAGTCGGATTAGGTTAAACAAGTACCGAAGCTTTAACTGAATCGGTTGAGATATGTAAACCCTAGGGGAGGTGAGCCTATATAAACCTCCCTATAGGGCGAGTAGAGATACGTTCCATCATACACCCAAGCGACTCGCCGCCTAGCCGCCGAGCTCGCCCATTGTACCACCTCCATAATACAATCTAGCAGGAGTAGGTCTTTACCCTCCGGGGGGCCGAACCTGGGTAAACCCTGTGTCTCCGCCCTCATCTCGCACCGCAGATGGCTGGCCGCCCTTGCCCCTCGTTCTACTACTCGCTGCCGATTGCAGCGTCTGCCGTGACCATTCCCACGACAGTGGCGCCCACCGTGGGGCCTGGCCGGTCTGGCCGGTGTTCTGCGGCGAGATCCAATCTTCCCATCAACGAGACGGTCGCCACCGGCCGCATGATAGCGATCGGCGAGATGCTCCAAATCTTGCCGAGCAGCTACGTCCCGCGGCGCGACCCGTCACGCATAGCGTGATCCTGCCGATCGGCACGATCAGCCTCTTCGTCGGTCTCACCGACGTCATCGTCTCGGAGGATTCGGCTCGCATCCGCGAGTCGCCGCCACGCGATCGGCTCTCCGAGAGCCAGATCCGCACGATCCATCGCCTCGCCTCCGAGTACAATTCGGCCCACAGCAACGTGGCCAAAAACCCAGCGGCCGCAGAGGACGCGGCCCTCAACGATGACGCAGACTCGGCGACCCCGGCGTCACTCGCCGGATCCATCACCGCGGCTTCATCCGCGGGCTCCATCGCCCAGGTCTCCAACATGGGAGACTTCGAGGACCCCTCCATCCTCGGGATCTTCGAATTCGACTCCGGGTCGGAGAACTCCGTCGACCTCCGCGACGGAACCGGTCGCCACGCCGCAATCTACATGGCGACCGGCACCGATCCGCCGGAGGATCCATTCTCCACCCCAATCCATCCTAACGCCACGGCAACGGAGGTCGAGGAACTCCGCCTAAAACTGGCGGAGGCGGTGCGCAAGGAGCAAGCCGAGCGTGAAAAATTTCGCCTCGAGCAGGTGACGGCGCAGGAACTATCACGCTACCACCAGCAGCGGATCAGGTCGCGCCTGAACCCCACCGTTCAGGGGCGTGCCCTGAACTTCGATGACGAAAACGACCCGGCCCGCGTGGCCGAGCGTGCAATCTGCGAGAACGCGCCACCAGGAGGAAGCGCCCGGCCCCCACCAGGATCAACGGCAATGGGCGCCCCACCAACACCCAACCGCACCCCTCCCAGGGACCAGCCGCGGATAGTAGTCTCCTCACGGGAGCGAGACGCAAACGGCCTCCCACTGTTCTCCACCCCGATGGACAACCTCGTGGCAGGCCGAGCAGCAGCCGACAGCATCACGGCCACCGGCGACGGCGCCCTACAGATCCAATACGTCAGGGCCCTGCTCGCGAAGGCCGTCGAGCAGCAAAGAGCGGGCGCCGACTCGCAAGGTCGAGTATACTCGCGTTCCTCGGGAAGCAGAGCGGCCTCCAGCGGCCGCCCAGCGGCGGCAAACACCCTAAACTGCCCGCCACCAGAGCCACTGCAGCTCCAACACCGACCCGCGAATGCGGCACTCTCCACCAACGACCCCAGGCCGGCAACCAACTTTGTCGCCGCCAACGGGCAACCCATCGATGCCCGCACCCACATCATCAACAACCAAAGTTGGCGTGCACGCCAGCCCGACGACCTGCGACATACCCTAACCAATCGCCGCGACGGCGAGCCCATGGGGTCGCTCAGTCGACTCGGACCCAAGTGCTTCGGACCAATGATCCGAGGCGAGAAGTACCCGCCAAACTTCAAGGCGCCAAAAGAGATAGAAAAGTACGACTCCTCGTACGACCCAGCCATCTGGCTCGACACATACCTCATGGCGATGGGGATCGTAGGCCACACTGACCTGCTAGCCGCCCGTTACCTCCCCCTGATGATGGAGGGGACGTGCAGGCTGTGGATCAACACCCTCCCCCAGGACAGTATCGACTCCTGGGAGGAGATGCGCGACGCCTTCGTCAGGCACTTTGAGTGCTCCTACACCCGCGCCACCACTATCGAGGACCTGGAGCGATGCGTCCAGGGACCCCGCGAGTCGACCCGCAACTGGGTCCAACGGTGGCAAGAACTTTGGTACAACGCAGTTGGCATCCACCCGGACACCGCGATCCATTGCTTCAAGACCTCGTGCCGCTACGAGCCCCTGGTCGCCAAGCTCAAGCGACACTCCCGCACACTCGACAACATCCCCGACCTCCTCGAGATCGCCAAACGGTACGCCGAGGAAGATCCAAACCAGGAAACTGACGACGAGTCAGGAGGTCAACGCCGCACGAAAGGCAACGACAGCGGACGACGGTATGACCTACGCTACAGCAACACTCGCCTCACCGGCAAGCGCCGCAGTGACGGGCGAGTCGACTTCGTCGCCAACGCCGGGCACATGCAACGCGAGCCCAAGAGCTTCCGCCGCTACGGAGGACAACGCCGCGACGGCGGCAACTACAAGGCGCCGAGGCAGTCATGCCCACTGACCTCGAGCACGACTCGCCGCGGGTCGTCCATTATACGGAGGCTGTGAATGAGCTTGCCCGCCAAGACGGGATCGACCAACTCGACGAAGCGCGTGACCTCGCTCGGTCACACACCGCCATCTACCAGCAGGGACTCCGCCGCTACCACAGCCGGCGGGTGAAAACTCGCACCTTCCAAGAAGGCGACCTGGTGTTACGCCTCATCCAGGACAAGAAGGGCATGCACAAGCTCTCCCCTCCGTGGGAAGGCCCATTCGCCATCGGGCGCGTACTCGGCAACGACGCCTACTACCTCATCAACGTCCGCGGGGACGGCGAACTCGAGGTCAAGCGACCATGGAATGTAAACCTCCTACGGAAGTTCTACTCCTAGAACCCCACACATGTACTCTCCAGTCGCTATGAAATAAAAAGAAACGGTTACCGCAAATTGCGCCTACTCTCCATGACTTGTGCCACTCACACTCGTAATAACAGCGTCAAGCTAACCGCAGAAGTCAACCTTTGGTACATCGATCGGCACGGCTAAGTAGTGCGATGCAAGAGCACTGACTCATCTCAGGTCTTGCATCGTCCATGAAAAACGCCTACCCGGCGCCCCATTGGAGTCGCCTAGCTCGGCTGGTTCTACGAACCAAGACAACTGCCTTCGCTTCTCACAGCGACCTCGGTCCTCCGCATCCTCGGCATAACGACTCGAACGGCTAAGTACCATGCTCGGGGACTGAAGACCAGTTCGCCGCGAGCGGTCGGGGAAAACGCCAAGTAGGAGAGCATGCCCAGGACTCGCCATGCGACTGACCCCACGGGACAGGCAGGAGTGACGCGCTCAAACCAACGCGCTAAGTCCTCAACCACCCTCGAGTCGCGCCTAGAACAACCAAGTACCACGCTCGGGGACTCGGCCACCCGACCTCGCTCGCGCAAGGGAAAACGGTAAAGTACAGAGCACTCAAGGGAGTCGCCTAGCGACTGGCTCTCCGAGCCCGGGCGAGTCGACCACAATAATAAGATACATAACAACAAATATATCACATACGAGGTAAACCCCACAAAAAGGGCGGACACGCTCGGGGACTCGTTCAAACATCAATCACAAACACATGACAAATACCAACATAGACACGATGTCTCATTCAATTGCATATCGCATTGTCTCATGTTACAAAATATGCCTGCATGGCAGACCTGCTGCTAACGCCACAAGGCAAACTATCCTACTCTGCAGGCTTTGATGACGACTCTCCAACATCCCGGCGATTGCGGATGAACGGCGTGTACGGGTTCAACGGATACGTCGTCAGGTCACCCGCCATTGCCGCGCGAAAAGGTTGCTCGAATCACGATGCGGCATCTCGGGGTCGTTCGGCACGACGACCGTCTCCTGGTACGGAAGGAGGTCACCCATTGCCCAGACACGTTCCGAGTACGTGGCGGCGCGGTCCTGCAACTTGAGAACCTCGGACAGCTCCACCGCGCCAGTCGACGATGGGTATCCACTCGTCACATCGTCGATGTCGAAGTCCTCGGGGAAGTGGGCAAGTCCAAGACTAAGTGCCATCGACGCTCCGCACCGAAACGCCGACCGCGTCATGAACTCAATGACCGCGGGCGCCTTCTCCAAATACTTCCACACCTCAACGAGGTCGCTGGGAATCACCTCCGTGGGCGATATCTCTTGGAGATAGGCGCGGATGCACGTCGCCGACAACGTTGCCGAGTCGACAAGCATGCTTACACACTGCCGCGCGTCGAACGAGCTCGCCTCTTCCTCGCTATCGATGATGCGACCTGCAAGTAGAAGACAATAATGAGTACGACGGACACCACAAAAGACACAACCACCGGAAGGGGCAGATGCACTTACCAATCAACGGGCGGGCGAGTTCCGTGATGAAGCTTTGAAGCGACGTATGGTCGTCCTGAAGCCCAGCAACAAGGGCATCGGACACTTTGCGATCCTCTTCGGCGGCTGCAATGGCGGCCTTGGCTCGCCCGTCAGCCGAGCTCGCTTCTTCTTTTGCCTCCCGCGGCTCGCGCTCGAGGTTGGCGACCCGCTTTTTAGCCGCACTCAAAGCCGATTGCGCCGCCACCAAATCACCAGCGGGGACAAGCCCCTGGCGAGCTTCCTCTGCCTTCGCGGCAACAGCTTGAAGCCCTTTGTTCGCCTCCTGGACGATGGCCAATTCTTTCTCCGCGCTCTGCTTTGCGGCCAATCGGTCAGCCGATTCAAGCTGTAGACCCTGCATATCATCAAAAAGGTTAATCAAAACGGAAATTCCTAAGTGCCCACCCGCTGAAATTCAGCGAGTGCGCACTCGGGGACTGGCAATCAAGAAATTCCTAAGTGCCCACCCGCTGGAATTCAGCGAGTGCGCACTCGGGGACTGGTACTCAAACAAATTCCTAAGTTCCCACCCGCTAAAAGTTAGCGCGTGCGCACTCGGGGACTGGATGCGAAAAATAAAGTTAAGATATTATAAGAATCAGGCCGCTGCAAAGCACCGACCTGATCCTCGGGGACTGGACGTACCTGGATGGCTGCGCCAAGCATGCCGTGGAGTTGTATCGCATCCACAGACGCGAGGAGAGCCGGCGTATGCCCACGATGTTGGTCGACTTCAGCATCGGCGGTCCCAGGAGCGTGGCTTGAGGGCGAAGTCCCACTCGCCGCGGCCGCCTTGTTCATGAAGCGTGGAAAGGTAGTGATAGAGACACACGCTCCAAAAGAGGTCGGCTCGGCCGGTCCAGGCAAGGGAGCGCCCTCCTTCGTAGACGCGGCTGCCTCCATCACGGGTCCGGCTGGCGCAACCGCCGTGTCATCAGAAATAGTGACGACGTCGTCACCCTTGGCCTTCTTGCTACCATCCGCAGAGACGACGACCTCGTCCGCCTTCCTCTTGCGGGAAGGATCCTCCTCACTAACGACGGGCGGCACCTTAGCCACGGTCGGATGGCCCATCCTCTTCACTCCGGTCCTGTGCATCGATCGTATAAGCAAAAATAATTAAAGTAATTATGAAAGACAAAGAAGGGTGAGTGTACTCACTTGGCGACTGGAATAAAGCGTAGCCCCATACGGAGGCCGCTGGTTTTTCCAGTTCAGGGCCCAGTCGGCGACTGAGCCCCATCTCCAGGACGTCGCGTGCCCAAGACACGGACGGCTTCTTCGTCGTTGAGGCCGCAGCTGGAGCCTCTGGGATATCTTCGGCAGGAGCCTCCTTGCGAGGCGAAGCCGCTGCAGCCGGAGCATCCCCCAGCCTAGAGACTGGGGCGAATGGCGGAGGCATTGAAGCCAGCGGCACTTCCACGGTCACCGCGTCCAGCACAGCTGTCACTGGTGGCACATCATCACTGGCCGGGCTAGGAGCGTCAGAGCTGCTCGCCGAGTACGGCGGCGAGGCCGGCTTCGATGGCTTTGTCTTCTTCTTCGGAGGGTCCCTTGCCTCCTTCTCTTTCTTCTTCTTCTTCGATGGAGTGTCCTGACGGCGCGTGGTGGTCTCTGGGAGTTCATCGTCGTCATCGTGATGCTCGAGGCTTCTGCTTGCCTCGAGCTCGCGTTGTCGTTGTCCGCGAGTCTTTCGGACCAGCGGGGCGACCTCCTCCTCGGACTCGTCGTCGTCGTCCTCGTCGCCCTTAGCGGGTGGCGATTCGCCTACGTCCTGGGCGGACGAGCTCGAGTTCTCATCGTCTGAAGGTGGAAGCCACCCTTCCACCACTTGGAATAGCTGCGATGAATACAAAATGAAATTAGAATTACCGCGACTGCATAAACTGCGACTGCGAGCGAAGTGAAACGATTACCGTCGGAGCTGGACGCTTTGCGATATAGGGGCGACCCCAGCCTGCGCATCCAGGTACGCCGCCTGGGTAATTTTCTTCAGTGCTGGGAGATAGTCCTCCAGCCTCCACTCGTCGAGGCAGGCCTTCGTCGAGTCTCCCCGGCCCATGTACTGGTACATGTAGTGATCGCGCTGGGCGAGCGGGACGAGCCGCCGCCCAAGCCAGCAGTTGTACAGATTTATCGTCTGGAGGCCCTTCTTCTTCAGACCGCGGATGGTCTGGAGCATCTCGTCGACGACCATCCGCTGATCGTTGGGGAGCTTGCCGACTTGGAGATGGCGCGGCTCGGACCGATTGGCGGAATACCGCGGGATCGCCGCCTCGCCTTCCGGGGTCGCCTCGGTCACGTAAAACCACGACTTCTTCCAGTCGCTCGCTGCCTTGGCGGGCAGCATCAGATCAAAGAATGAAGCCTTTGACTTGAGCTGGAAGGTTAGGCTGCCCGCGGCTAGCATTGGGCCGCCTGCTTCCTCGCGGCTGATCCGTCCGTGGAACAGATCCTGCCACAAGGGGAAGTAGGGCCGGCAGCCCAAGTAGCATTCACAGAACGCCACGAAGATGGCGAGCTGCTCGATGCTATGGGGACCCAGATCCGAAGACTGGATCCCGTAGTAGGCGCAGAAGCGCCGGAAGAACAGGGACGTGGGGAACCCTAGCCCCCGTTCGAGATGGCTGGTGAAGCAGATGAACTCCCTCTCTCGCAGATTTGGGGTCGTCTCTCCGGCTGCGGGAATACGCCAACAGCCGGCTCGCAAGATCCCGACCTCCTCGAAAGAAGCCAGTTGCGCCCTCGTGCACTTGGATCTACCCCACGGTTCGGTGTAAAGGGCCATGGCCGAGAGGTTTGCTGGGGGTCGGGGGATTTCGGGTCGGCTGGATCGCGATGCGAAGGGAGGCGAAAATGCGTGCAGTCGGAAGAAATGGTGAGAAGGTGGCTCTCCGATCGCCTGCCATTCCCCTTATATAGTGGATGTTACCCGCCAAATCAGGGAGCCGTTACTACGCGATGATTACGCCAAAAGTTACCGTTGGATTTGAAGGGTTTCGCGGCATAGTAAATCAAAATTTTCTACGGAGCGAACAGAGGGAAAGCCAAGATCTAATCTAGGAGATGCAAACAACGAGAGAGATTGGATTAGATCTTCATACCCTTGAAGATTCGCACAGCGGAACGTTCGTCGGAACGTGGGTGATGTAGTCGTACTCGCTTCTCCTCCTCGCGATCCGATCCGATCTAGCACCACAAGTGGCGGTGCCTCCGTGAGATGCACACGTGCAACACCTCGACGTCTCCTCCTTCCTCGGACCAGCAAGTATGGTGGAGAGATAGATTGGATCTACAACACGACGGCGTGGTGTATATGGTGGAGAATTTCTGCAGCAGGGCTTCGCCTACAAACAGTCGGGAGGGAGAGAGGAAAGCTAGCAAGGCGGCTAGGGTTTGGAGGAGAGGTGTAGGGGTTTGGTGCGCCCCCACCCCTCTTTATATAGAGGGGGGGCGCAGCCCTAGCCCCTCCCCCAAGACCAAAGGATAAGGAGTGGGGGGCATGGACTCTCCCCTCTTCTAGAAACCCTATCTCTAGTTTAAACGATTTAAACTCTCTAGGATCGGCTGGGCCCTATGGGGCCTTGTGCCCCTGGCCCAATGCGGCCAGGACACTCCCTCATAGGCCCATGCCCCCTCCCGGAAGGTGGGGCCACGTTGGTCCCCTTCCGGAAGGTTCTATAAGCTTCCGGTACAATACCGATTAACCCGGAACAATTCCAAACTCCAAAAACTGCACTGCCTTATATGAATCTTATTCTCCGGACCATTCCGGAACCTCTCGTGATGTCCCGGATCCCATCCGAGACTCCGAACAAAAACTCATAAACCAATTATCCAATCTATCCTAGCGTCGAGACACGTTAAGTGTGTGACCCTGCGGGTTCGAGAATATGCAGACATGATCTTTTATCAATAATCAACAGCGGGGTCTGGGCACCCATATTGACTCCCACACATTCATCAATGATCATATCGGATGAATCACGATGTCAGGATTCAAACAATCCCATATATATATTCCCTTCGTCTCCCGATATTTTACTTGCCCGAGATTCGATCGTCGGTACCGTCATACCTAGTTCAATCTCGTTCACAGCAAGTACTTTACTCGTTCCGTAATCCGATATCACTTTGTGATTAACTCCTTAACCACATGCTTGCAAGCGGTGTTGATATCGATTACTGAGTGGGCCCGAAGTATATCTCTCCGACTTGGGAGGGACAAATCCCATCTCGATACATACAACCCAACAGATACTTTCCGATCACCTGAGAGACACCTTTATGATCACCCTCTCATAGGATGACATTTGATGACCTCAAAGCTTTCTTCCAATACCAGGGAGTTGTATTATCTCATGGTCTAAGGAATACAATATTTGACATAGGAAAAGCTTCGCAAAGATGAACACGATGAAACGATCTAATTGCTTTGCTTAGTTTGGGTCTGTCCATCATATCATTCTCCAATGAAATGATCTCATTATCAATTGACAACTCATGTCTATGGTTAGGAAACCTTAACCATCATTGATCAATGAGCTAGTCCTTAGAGGCGTACCAGGGACACGGTGTTGTTCACAAACCACACAAGTATTAATGTTTCCGCTTAATACAATTCTAGCATGGAATATAAACTTTATCATGAACATGAATTATAATAATAACATCTTTATTATTGCCTCTAGGGCATAACTCCAACAGGATTACCCCAACGGCTAGTTTGACCACGTTTGACGGTCCAACTACAGCCATTCGGCTCGCCGACCCAATCACTATGACAGTGTTTCGCCGACTCGACTCGCCAAAGCTGCGAACTGGATCACTGGTTTCCTCCTTTATACAGGAGCCCGCCGACGATTCGACTAGATGCCTACTCTGAAGCCGTATACTCCGACTGCCAGCGTCCACCTACGCCTAATCGACGACGGCCTCGGGGACTACTGATGGGGATGTGCCTACCGGGGTATACCCAGTAGGACGTTTCCGACTGGCCCAAGAACCGGCGAGTGGGCCTGCAAGACGGCGACTGGATTGAAGCCCAGCGAGGAACCGAGCGACTGGGAGCTGAAGGCCCAGGCGAGTAGATAGGCCCAGTCGGATTAGGTTAAACAAGTACCGAAGCTTTAACTGAATCGGTTGAGATATGTAAACCCTAGGGGAGGTGAGCCTATATAAACCTCCCTATAGGGCGAGTAGAGATACGTTCCATCATACACCCAAGCGACTCGCCGCCTAGCCGCCGAGCTCGCCCATTGTACCACCTCCATAATACAATCTAGCAGGAGTAGGTCTTTACCCTCCGGGGGGCCGAACCTGGGTAAACCCTGTGTCTCCGCCCTCATCTCGCACCGCAGATGGCTGGCCGCCCTTGCCCCTCGTTCTACTACTCGCTGCCGACATCTTCATCTCTGTACTTCACTAGACCCCAGCACATCAAGGTAAGGGCACTATTGGTGCCTCTTCGATGCATGTCGTGCTTGCATCTGGAATAGGGACGTGGATGTGCAGCTCCTGGCTTTGAGGCAGAACATGCAAGAGGAAGCTTCGCAGGGGTCTACGAGGACCAACACCCTGGAGGCCTAGACGGAGGCGAGGACGACAGGCAGTGCTTGCTGCCGGGGACGGGGAAGGATACCGGGCAGAGGTGACCGACACACAGGGCAGGGTCCTGTAGGGTCACAGGGGGGTCGGGAGGCCGGCATGTGCGCTCGAGGAGGGAGGCTCGACGGGGATGAGGAAGAGCAGGGGCCAGGCTCCGGTGACGAAGGAGCATCGGGTCGAAGGGCGTATGGCGGCGGGGCTTGACATGACGGGTCCGAGATTGAGGACCGGCCAACACAGCGAGGGAGGGGCGAGGCGACAAGGCGCTGTGTGCTTGTGCAGCGAGGAGTGGCGCTGGAGAGAGTTGGCGGTGAGGGGAGGGAGGCACAGCAGCGGCGACAGGGGGTGTCGCAGTTGCTGGCGATGGCGGGTGCATGTGCTGTTGGTCGGGGAGGCAGGGACGAGGACGACGGGAGAGAGGGCGGCGAGCTCGACATAGGAGGCGGCGAGCGGGGCCTCCCGGGCTTGATCCCAAGGCAGCGAAGGCACAGAGGTTTGGTGGGGAACATCGAGGCAAGGGTAGGGGCTCGTGAGCGAGAGGAGAGTGCTAGACGAGAAGCGACCGCATGGTGGGGCCAGGGGCGTTGGGGGTTTCGTGTCGGGAGACGTGGCTTGTAGGTTCAGGTTAGCGTTGGGCAGGATTGGGATCGGGTGAGGTTCGTGCACTGCGCGGGGTTTGCGTGTGCGTGGTGGGGTGTGGAGTGTGTGGTGGCGGTGTCCGGTGGCGGGATGGAGGGATTGGGTAGGGCATCGGGTAGCCTGTAGGTAGATTAGGGTTAGGTCAGATTGAGTCTAGGGTTTGGTTGATTGGGCCAGGCCTGCCGGGGTGGTAGGCTGGCTGGCTAGGCCTTGGGCCTGGCCAGCTGCCTCCCCTGCTAATAAAATATTTTTATTATCAAAGATTATAGTTTTATTTTTAAAGGATTTTAGAAATAGTTTTTAGACTAACAAATATCCGGAAGAGGCCGGAGTTGTATTTTGAAATAAAGAGCGAGAGTAATGTCAAAACAAAGCTAGGGTTTTAGCGAAATGTTTTTAGGCAAAGGTATGCATGATGATGTCATGATGATGCACAAGTACAAACAGTAGCGATTTTCTAGTAGTGGTTTTACCGGGGTGCTACACCATTCCCCACTAGTGGAATCTCTCCAATGGACAGATCTGGTACCCTCTCTCTCACCATGAACCTAGGGTTCATCCCCTTTGTTTATTTTGAGCAATGCACTAATTTTGTCCACTGGAAACTCATATATGCATGCACTACTATCATATTAGCCTCGATTTCTTGCCCTATCTGTTAGAATTGATGCCTCCTACAGCCCCCAAATGCAACCCGGTATCTCTAGACCAAAGATTCTGGTTCGTCAGACCGGAGACTCCGCTCCAGGCCGGAGATTCCGGTGTTGCACACTGGAGACTTCGATGTGGTTTACTTCTATCACATCTTGCAAGGTTTTGAGGGTCTTGTTTTGGATCCAGGACATATATGCTTACCTCCATGCTTTCCCCTTCATCTATATTCATAGGTGGCTCTAGTACTTGTTGTAACCCTCGCACCAAGCCCAAGTACAAGAAAGGGAACCCTCTATATTATGAGGAGGACAACCAGTATGTGATTGCACCTTCCAACAGAAAGCAACATGCCAGAGATGCAGCTTACACGAGAAGAGAAACTGAACGGATTGGGGAAGAAAACCGTGCTAAGAGGGCCAAGTATACCAACTTGCAGTCTTTGGCCCACATGTCCAAAAAGGAATACCATGAGCTGCGCAAGATGAGGTTCTATGACATGCCAAGAACCAACAAAGATCCATGCTATTGGCGGAGGGAGAAAAAAGTGTTCATGCAAGATATCTATCAGAAACTCACCAAGTCCCATGTTTGCCCTGAGAAGTTTATGGACTTTGGCTACATGCATTGCAATGACTAATTCACAGATGCACTTTGGATCACTAAGAAGCTTGGGCTGGATGGTCTGATTGGACTTCATGAGGAATACAACGTCACCCTTGTCTAACAATTTTATGCCACTATGGTATTTGGTACTGATGAGGCAAGGACCATGAGTTTGATGACTGGTAACTTCCGCTGCTCTGCAACCTTCTTTGATTTTGCCAGAGTTATTGGTGAGACCTTCCATGGCGTGTTTGTTCCTATTGGGCACCATATGCATGATGTTGCCCTTGGTTACAACAATAACAAGCTCGCACCTCTCTATGGAATCAAGGGCACCATTGGGGAGTCCAAGGGACTCAAGCCGCTCTACAATTTTTTGTTGAGGATCTTTTGCCACACCATCTCACCAAGTGCTGGGAATGATGATGACATTCGATGTGGTCTGGTCAACCTGCTTCATCATGCTCACAAGGTGGCTTGTGCTGGACCGTCTGCTACATATTTCACTATTGACATCATGGATTTCATTTTTTAGGAGATGCACCACGTCGTATTTTTCAAAAGTCTCCTCCATTTGCAGCTCTTGTGATGAGGCTCATCAACACTCAGCCTCATGATTCACCTCTTGCCATTCCTCCTGATCTCGTGGATCATGTCTTTGTGGCTCTCCAAAATAAAGGGAGTATGGGGCCAGCTCCTAGGCGATCATATGCAGATGAGGATAATGAGATTTCTGAGTCAGAGCGGGCTCCCACTCCTCCAAGGGGCTCTAGAAGGAAGAATGCCTCCAATTCTCCCATGCCACATATCATCCATGAGTACGCCCGGGAGAAGGTCAAGAAGGCATCCTTTGGGAGAAGACATTGTGCAGCATGAATGTGGACATTCGCAAGGAACAACATGCGTCTTGTCAAAGCAGCCGCAGAATGGAGAAGCTTCTGAAGGAAATCAAGGCTTAAGGAGAAGAGGAAGAAGAGGAAGGAGAGACAGAATACGCTGATGATCATGGAGCTGATCCGTCTATAGAGTCAGATCACACTCTCTCCTTTGGGGCATGGAATGCACAACAAAACATCCTAGTTGTCTGGAAGACTTTCTTAGAGGTCACTGCGGGCTTTGGCTCTCAGGGTACTTCCTCCTCTCGCCCTCATGGCAAAGGGCCCACGGATCCAGATGGTGATGATGACTATGAGGAGGAAGAGGAAAAGGATGAGGATGAGGACGACGACGATGACTATGAGTGATCCTTTGGGGCGATAGCTTGGTACTTTCCCTTTTTTGTCTTTTCGATGCCAAAGGGGGTTAAGGTGTCTAGTAGGATCCTCGGGATTTGCATGGGTTGGGAATTTAGTTTGTTTGTTTCGTATTGCCTATGTCGTTATCTTAAAATTTCGAACATTTGCTTTATTTGGTTCTGGTGATACTATCTACTATGTGAGGGTGGACATGTTATGCCCGGTTTAATATTGTAATGGTAAAGACCCATATGGTAACCTCTATTCCGTTCATATCTTTAATTTCTATTACCTGACGTGCTTTGTATTACATGAATATCTTGCTGCACATAGTCAGGGGGGCTAATACGTCCGATTTGCATCACCATTCTATATCATAATTTGCCTCTATTCATTGATATATATGTCTTATTATTTGGTGTTACTTATGTCTTTTCCTCTGTTTTTGCATGTTGGGTGATTCTTGGAGGATGGACTGCCGCAGTCAGGATTCTGATGGAAGAAGAGGTGTTTTGATGCAATTTCACGAAGCTCATAAAAATATCAGAAAAATATGGGGAACTTATATTTTCCCAGAAGACAAAGGAAGCCAGAAGGGGAGGCATAGCAGGGCCACAGGGGGCCCACACACCCCTAGGCACGGGTCCCCCCTGGGCTGCGCCTAGGGAAGGTGTGTCCCACCTGGCCGGCCTCCGACTCCGCCCTCTCTCCTATAACTTCCTCTAGGAACCCTAATACTAAAGGAGCGACCACAGAAATATTTCCGTCACCTCGCGGGGCAGAAAACACCAAGATAGAAAGAGCTCTCCGGCAGACAGATTTCTACCGGGAAAATTCCTTTCCGAAGAGGGGAGATCGTCGCCATCAACACCATCATCAAGCTAGGCTTCATCGGTATCATCATCATCATCATCCACATCATCATCTCCACCAACACCATCATCACCACTCCATCCCGCTATGACAATTGTGTTGAATCTTGCATTACTTCTTAGGGGAAACTTTCCCCGTGTTGATTACTATTGTAGTTGATGCTTGTGAGTGGAACCATTGGATTGTTGTTTATGTTCATATTGTTATCCATTACCATATCATCTTTGATCTTGATCTATATGATGTCTTGTGAGTAGTTCGTTTAGTTCTTGAGGACATGGGAGAAGTCATGTTGTTAGTAGTGGATTTGTGTTGAGTTATTATTCAATGGTTTAGTATTTAAGTTGTGGTGCTATTCTTCTAGTGGTGTCATGTGAACGTCGACTACATGATACTTCACCATTTATGGGCCTAGGGGAATACATTGTGTATTTGTCTACTAATTGTGGGGTTGCCGGACTGACAAAAACCTGAACCCCCGTTAGGACACCTTTGCACAAGGGAGCGTAGGATCTCAGAGTTTAAGGTCGTGGTTAGATTTATATCTTAATTACTTTCCTGTAGTTGTGAATGCTTGCAGGGGGTTTAATCACAAGTATGTATTAGTCCAAGTAAGGTCGGTATGTTAGCACAGGTTCACCCACACAACACTTACAACACCAAAGAAGAGTACTCAGCTATCTGAAGCGAAAGCACTTGACAGAATTCTCATGTGTCCTCGAGAACGTTTGTTCCTTATAAGTATTTCCACCGACTTGTCCTTTGCTAAGAAAGGATTGGGCCACTTGCTGCGTTTGCTCGTTGTCTTTGTTACTTGCACTTTGTTTTGTTGCTTTATCAGAAAACCACTAAAAATCCATTTTCTAAGTATTCACAGAGAGTTCCTGCTCCATACCACTAGTCAATACCTTCTGCTCCTCGTTGGGATCGACACTCCTATTTATCAAAAGTACCGCGATACACCCCCTATACTTGTGGGTCATCAAGACTATTTTCTGGCGCCATTGCCAGGGAGTGAAGCGCTATTGAAGAGTGGAACTAGTAAAGGAAACTTCTACTGTGAGTATTGCTTTTGTTTTTGTTTGTTGCTTTGTTTTCAATATGGATAACCTACTTGGTTTTCTGTTTGGGAAAACTACTACCACTGTTAGGGTAGTAGATGAACCACCGCCTGTTGAGATAGATCCTTTTAAGATACCTACAAGTATTGTTGATCGTGTTATGGATAATTATTATTTAGGGGATGGAACTGTCCATCCTGGTGATCATTTGTTTTTTATCCATGAATTATGCGGGTTGTTTAAGTGTGCAGGTATCACAACTGAATAGGTGAAGAAGAAGTTACTCTCCATATCCTTGAAAGGGAGAGTTGAAGAATGGTATAAGCTGCTGAAGAATGGGAATCCATGGAATGGGAGGAACTTGCATCTTTCTTTTATTCTAAATTCTATCCTCCTAGTGAAATTCATAAGGATCGAAAACTGATATATAACTTTTGGCCTCGTGATGGAGAGAGTACAACTCAACCTTGGGGGAGATTGAAGTTACTAATGCTTAAATGTCCTATTCGTGAACTCCCTAACAATGTTATTATCAATAACTTTCATGCTAGGCTTTCTCTTCATGATAAAGATTTACTACATGATTCTTGTGATGGATCATTCACAGGTAAGAAGGAAGAAGCTAAATGGGATCTCCTAGACCGTATTCAAGAGAACACTAAAGCTTGGGAGAATGACAAAGGAAGAAAGTCAGGTATAAACTATGATTATGAATGCATTAAATATTTTATGGGAACTGATGGCTTCCGTGATATTAGTAATGAGTATGGTCTTGACTCTTAAGTTCTTGCGAAATGTTTTGAGGCCTTTGACTCCTATATAGAGATTCCTAAAAAGGAGTGGGACAAGTACCATGCTCCTTTTAAAGACATAGTTACTCATGTTCCTGCTAGCTTAGAAGTTTGTACTGTTGATCCTATTTTGCCTGAACCTTATGTTGAGAAAGTCCCTTTTCCTGCTAAGGTAAAGGAACATTCTATCATAGCTAATGTGGTTAGAAAAATTACAAAGAAAACTGTGGAACCTGATGAGCAAATTCATATTGAACCTGTGGTAGCTATTATGAAAGATCTTGTCACTAGAAATATAGAGGATGAGCAAATTGTCTTCTGTGAAGACGCATCTAATATTGTCTCTCATCCTAAAAAATCTAGAAAAGCTAGTGTCCATGTGCTTTCTGTTAGAATTTGTGATCATAGCTATTATGCTTTGTGTGATATTTGTATTAGTTCTAGTGCTATTCCTTATGAGCTTTACAGGGAAATTATGCATGAAATTGGTCCTTGTGAGCTTGAGGACATTTATGTGGTTATAGACAGTCTGTCCCATTGGCATCATAAGAGATGTGGAGGTTCTTTGTGGTAAGATTAAATATCCTGCTGATTTTCTAGTACTTGGTAAAGAAGCTAGTAAAACCTATCTTATTATCTTTGGTAGACCCTTCTTGAATACTTGTGGGGCTACCATAGATTGTAGGAAGGAAAAAGTTTTAACTAAGTTTGATGGAGAGTCTTATGAGTTAAATTTTTCCAAATTGGCTAAAACTCCTTATGAAAATGAACTGCCTAATGAGGATTTCAGGGTTGAACAACTTTCCGCCATTTCTCTTGCTCTTAACAATGCCTTGCAACAGTTTATGGAAGAACATGAAAGTGATGTCTTCATGAAGGAAAGAAATGAGATTGACGAGATTTTTCTTCGTCAGCATGAGCAACTTAAGCATAACCTACCTGTGGAGGATTTGGGTACCACACTACCACCTAAAGGGGACCCTGTTTTCGAATTAAAACCTTTACCTCATGATCTTAAATATGCTTATCTTGATGATAAGAAAGTATATCCTGTTATTATTAGTTCTAAACTTTCAGGAAAGGAAGAAGATAGGTTATTGGAGATACTAAAGACACATCGAGGAGCTATGGGCTATACTCTTGATGATTTAAAAGGAATTTCTCCTACCATATGTCAGCATGCTATTAATATAGAACATGATGCAAAACCAGTTGTTGAGCACCAATGCCGTTTAAATCCTAAGATGAAGGATGTGGTAAGAAATGAGGTATTAAAACTCCTTGATGCTGGTATTATTTGTAGGGGTTCGTAGCATGGAAAACAAAAAATTTCTACCGCATGCAAACAAACAAGCCAAGATCTATCTACTAGATTGTAGCAACGAGTCGATAGAGGAACTCACCCTCGAAGATTCCAAAGCGGTTAACGAGAGCATATTCTCGTGGGTGATGTTGTCGTACTCTTGCTGTAGAGGTCCCTACCCAATATGGTAGATCCCTCCTGTGTTTTACAATGCTAGTCCCTGGAACAATAGCTAGCATCCACAGTTAAGATGTAATATCAAGATACAAGGGTCATATTATAACTTTATAACCAGGAATAATATAATTTTATTACATCACACATAGCTCATTTGGCTATTACATTTCATTGCAGCGGAATAAATAAAGTCATGGGTCCTTTGTCTTCATAGTGCCACAGACAGATGTTGGTTGTAGACTTTGTAGTCCTAGTCAATCAAACAATCTTCATAAAATAAAACAATCAACCTGCAACATTACAAGTTACAGCCACAAGGGTCAATACATTTTGAATTGTATTGGCAAGCTTCACTTTTATGTAAATATGAGTGGATCCTATCAATACATGCATATTTGGCTAAGTAGAGTTTAAGGCTTATTTGCATAAAGCAATATTTATCCTATCTTTTCAAAATGGTTTTGGTCCTTTGTCAAATCTTTTTTCCAAGATCCTTGAACTCCTTGGTAGAAACTCAAGTGTTCAAGCCCTTGTCCACAAAATCTCCTGAGCTACTTGGTAACCCCAAGTGCATCAAGTTTTTATCAAAAATCTCATGAGTTCCTTGGTAACCCCAAGTACATCATGCTCTTGAGCACCTTGGTAACCCCAAGTGCAACAAGCTTTAACAAAATCTCTTTGAATTCCTTGGTACCCCCCAAGTGCATCAAGTTTTTATATTAGAAGTTGGAATGTCGAGATCTCCCATGGTTCAAACTTTAGTTGCTCAGTATTGTCCATAACCGGGGACACGGCTAAGTACTTAGATTTTATTAACTTCTGCAGAAGGAGTACACTTTACCCACATGACACAATCCCATCTTGTTGCCACCAGTGGCCTACTGGATTAGTGCTCACCAAGATAGAGTACTGGCAGACTGAGAATGTGACGAAGTCTTTCCAAAAGGTCCTCCCATACATCATTGCTAGCTTGTCTTCAGCCCCCATGAAGCATTCCAGATCCCCATGTCCGGTAACTAAAGACAATGTACAGGTCTTCCTAATGTAGTTGACTAAGCCAGAGCCATAATAGCATGTGGTTGTACACGAAAGCCACAATTGGAGAAACATGTTCAATCTCTAAGTTTTCCTAGGTGGTTTTCATTTGGAGCACAACATAAAGTGATTGCCAAAGACATGGTTCCTTTTGTTGCCACCTTCTCCAATACATAAAGTGTCCACCACCTAGGTGGTTCATTGAGTCCTTGTTTTATTATGTAAAACACAAGTCTTTTCTCAACCTTTGTAAAATCTCAACATGTATCTCTTTTCAAAACATAGCATGGCTAAGCATGTACAACTTCAATATTTTTACTAAGGAATGTATAGGGAATCCTAATAGGATGAGCATAGCATAAGTATAAAATATTTTCATGCATGTTTACAAAATCCACTAAGTATAATGAAAATAGTAGGTCTTTTGTATGATAGTGTAACTTGCCTTTTGGTAGGGAATGGGGTTCACTTCCTTGATCTTGCTAGTTTCACACTTTGCTAATTTCACTACAAGTCAATCAAGCAAAACACCAAATCAACTAACATTCCAAACCAAAGTTAAACAAGCAATTTCACACACATAGCAATGGAGTCTAAGTCATGCAAAGGGGGTTCTTTTGCAAGGTTGGTCTCTACTAGGTTTATAAACTTTGTAAGGTCCACATTGGTCGTTTACCAATATGGCAAAGTCATTTGTGATTGGGTTTTATCTTAAGACCATTTTTTTAAATTCACTCATCATTTTATGTGGTGAAAAATTATTCTTATCAAAGCAAAACTTTAGGTTTTTCACCAAGTGAGTTACCTTTGGCAAGGTTTGATGTTTTGGGTCAGTAAGTTTTGGTCCAAAACATTTTCCCAAAGTTTTCTTTGCAAACACATTTCCATGATAAAATCAAGGGGTTTTATTTTGGCTAGAAAATGACTAAGTTAACTAATTCAACTTAAATTTCACAAAAATCATTTTTAACACTATGGGTTGGTTCCTAGGGTCAGTAAGGTCACTACAAATCATTTTGTAAAGGTTTTGTCATTAAATTCAATTTTAAACAATTTTTATACTCTAAATAAGTACACAAATGTTTCTGCAAATTCCACCAAGCTAACAGATACTATTTTCAAAACTAAGGCCATGGTTAGCTAGGGCTTGTTCTCCTGATTTCATTGATATAAAATTTGTCAAATTTGGACGTGTGGATCAAAAGTTGTAAGGGTTTGAAAATCCTATCTAAATCAGATTTCAAATCTGCTTTTAAATCGAACAGTTGACACGCGGCGTGTTCTTACTGGCCGATACCGGTTCGGTCGGATTGACCTCTCTGGATCGTTGGATCTAAGTGAGATCGCACGGCGCTGGCTGTGTACCCTTTCGAGTTTAAGTGATCTAATCTCGCTCGTTCAAACTAGATCTGACGGCTGTGGAGTGTTCGACCATAGACGGGCGGCGCTGCGACGGCTGCTGGCGGCGGCGACTCTGTTTCACGGCGGCGCCGGCGATACAGGAAGCGGAACAGAGGGGAAGTGTGCTCACCGGGTTTGTTGAAGCTCGCTGATGCTCAACGTGCGGTTGACGAGGCAAGGGGCGCTCGGGGTCGGGCAGAATTCCTCGCCGGAGTTGGTTCTGGCAACGGACGCGCTCGGTCGAGGTCGAAGACGGCTCTATGGTTCGCGAGAAGACAAACGGAGGGTTGGGTTAGCTGCGTAGGATCGTGGCAAAGATGTGTGCGTGATCCAGAGGGTACGGGGTGGTCGGAATTAACCTGTGGGCGTCGTCGGAGTTGAGGCAGACGACGGTGGCGGTAGGAGTCGTTGCTGCAGATCGTCCTAAGGTAAAACAGGAGCATATTTAGATGCGCAAGAGCAAGGCGATGCTGGGTGCGTGAACGTTAGGGGTCGGGGCGGTCTGGTTCACCTGAGAGTCGTCGCCGGAGTAGAAACGGACGGCGATGCTGTCGGAGCTTGTCGAAACCGATGCCCCGGGGCGCCCGCGGTTGAAAGGAGGGTACGGGGAGAAGCGTCTGGGAGTGGGGAAGCTGTTAGCGTGCTCGGAAAGGTGGAAGGTGGTCTGTAATGGCCTGAATTGGCCGGAGACGGCGGTCGGAACAGAGGAGCTCGAGGAGGGAATTGGGGTGGTCTAAGGCATGCGAGTGCGAGGTGTCAGAGGGGAATTATAGAGGAGGCTTGGGCGTTTCAACCTGCGTGATCAAAGCTGGTAACGGTGGTCGAGTTAAAGCGAATTAAGGACTCGAATTCATCGGCAGGAACGGCCGGCGTGGTCGTCGCGAGGAAGGAGACGGCTGGGAAAATGGGGTCCGCTGGTCAGTGGGAAAAGAAAAGAGGGGATGGTCCACCAGTCATTCTCTCAGTGGGTTTGATAACGCGTGCGAACCGTTTTCTTTCGGGGTGAGGGAGCTGGGCTGTTTCTGGGCTTGTTGGGCTGCCTGGGCTAGATGGTTGGGCTGCTCTATTTTTTTTTCTGTCTGAATCCTTTTTCTTTTTCTATTTCTGATTTCTGTTTTGAATTTCAAATCAAACAAACATCAACCAAATCAATTCAAACAACACTCAACTTTGTAATATTGAAATTAGTTCTGTTTAGTAATATGGTAAAAAGCCCAAAATAAATAATAATAACTTTATTATTCTCTTCTTTAATTAAATAAAATGGAACTCTATTTATTTAACATGGTTTGATTTATTTAATAAAAATTCTCATTTGAAAACACTTTTCAAATTTAAATCAGTTGGTTTATAAAGAATATTTGGAAGATTTGTTTAAAACAAAATAACTTCTTATTTTAGGGTCCATTAGTAATTAAATAAAATGGGCCTTAGTTATTAAATCAAATAGAGTTTGATTCTATTAATAAATTATTTATTTGAAACCTAAATATTTTCCAAACCAAATTAGTAGGTTTTATTTGGAAGTATTAAATACTTGGAAACTTGTTGTTAAAACAAAATAACATTTTTATTTTAGAGTCCATTATTAATTAAAATAACATAGACTTTCATTATTAAATCAACTTGGGTTTGTTTTATTGAGATATTTATTTTGAACCTAAATTAAAGTCAAAACACTTTAGTAGGTTTTATTAGAGAATATAAAATACTTGGAAAACCTATTTAAAACAATTTAACAAGTTTTGATGTTTTAATTAAAATGGTAAAACCTTTTATTTGAATAAATTTTTGATATTAATTCCTTATTATTTTATTTCAAATAAACCTTTGTTTATTTTTATTCAAAACAAAATGTGCTAATTCCAAAGCTTGGCCAAGGTTTAATTTGGCTTTATAAAACATTATTCATTTATAAACTTCCACTTCATTTGAAAACAAATCTTTTCATTTAATTGTTTCAAAATAGTATTTCTAAATGTTTTTATTTTTCCTTAAATGCTTATCTTTTTTTTAAATCCCTTTAGGTTTATTTTAATTCAAATGGGTCTGAAGTTCCAATTGAATTCAAAAAGTTTTCTTCTGGCTCTGAAATTTAAACAAAGTTTTATTTTATTCATTTATTTTTCACATTACAAGATTTGGAAAATCTTGGGATGTGACAGGCTACCACCCTTAAAATAAATCTCGTCCCGAGATTTGGGAAGGCTAGGGTTTCAAGCAAGTTCAAACAACTAGGGTACTACCACCCTTAAAAATTTTCAAACAAAAATTACATATTGGCCTTCTTGGGTCCTGGAAATTTCCCTATGTCAAACTTTGACTTTATTCCTATGCTTGACTCATGGGCCAAGGTTGAGTTTCTCCATAGGCTTGTTCAACTTGTTTTTCATCCTTTCTGGACAGTTGCTTGCATAGTGTCCTGGATTCTTGCAGTTGAAACAATTAATGTCCTTGAGTTCTTTGCGTTGCTCTTGTGGGCAAGTTGCTACATAGTGGCCTGGTTCTTTGCAGTTGTTGCACCACACTTGGTCAATCTCTTTATTCTTCTTGTTTTCTGGGCATCCACTGGAGTAGTGTCCCATTTCCTTACATTTGCGACATTGCACAAGGCTCATGTCTTGCTTGGGCTTCTTGATTTTCCTTGATCCTTTGAATTGGGTTGTCTTGTTTAGATGTAGTAGTGGTCCTTTTCCTTTGGTAGACTTGGATCCTTCTTGTTTCCTTTGTTCCACCATGGCATAGATAGGACATAGGCCAGGAGTATGATCACTTCCTTCACATAGGTAGCAAGCAGCTTGAGAGGTAGGGCATTCTCCAACAGAATGGTCTTCATCACAATTGGGGCATTGTCCTTCATGCTCCTTGGAAGTATGTTCCTTGTCTCCACAAATAATGCAAGCTGGGGCTCCATCTAGAACAACATTCTTGTCATCCTTGATATCATACTCTTTTCTAGGATAATTTTATTCCATGCTAATCATTTGATTAGTCACCTTAAGCATCAATTGGGATTATTCCTCTAAAAACTTTTGAAGTGTTGGATCTTCATTACTATTGTTGGCTAGGAACTGAGCTGTTAATTGGTTCAACTGATGTTGGGTTGCTATGAGCTCTCCCAGGCTGTCAGCTTGGTTGGTGTTGGTGTCATCAACCTTGGAGTCCTTTGGAGTAGTCATCTATTTGGGTTGAAGGAAGATTTAGAATGGGCAAGATATTTCTAAGTAAATATTCCTAATCACACATCACAATTCACACAAGCAAATGTACATGCAATCACAAAACAAACTTTTCACAACATCTTTGTACTCAAAACACAAGGTTCAAGCACAAACTTAGGTAACAAAATATTTTTGTTACACCACACAAGTCGGTGTGTTTTGTCTTTACTAAATTATGGTGGTCCATCTATATGGTTCACTTGTGATCCTCCCTTCCTTCTTGGTTGATTCTTCTTGCATGATATCTTGGTTTCCTTGAGATAAACTCTTGGTTACAATACTTCAAAGTTGTCGATGGTTTCCTCCTATTTTGCATTCCCTCAGTCTCTAAATCTTGAGTAAGATTTTCCTTGTTTCACTTGTGGTCCTTAGTAGTTTCCAAGTTGGAAGTCCTTGGTGAAATATGCTGAAGATGTTGAAGTCATTAGAGTTGAAGAAGTTGAAGAAGTTGAAGAAGTCCTTTGCACATGGTGTAGTCTTTGGTCATGGGGTAGGCTTGTCCATCAAGTTTGAAATAGAAGAGATGTAGAATCAAACCAAAATGGTTGAGGAAAGAGTTTACAAGATTGTTTGTAAATAAGTTTTGGAACAAAAACAACTCCTATTTTCCTAAGGGGTTTTGTCCAATCCTAGGGTTACAATCCTACAGGCAACACATTGCTCTGATACCATCTGTAGAGGTCCCTACCCAATATGGTAGATCCCTCCTGTGTTTTACAATGCTAGTCCCTGGAACAATAGCTAGCATCCACAGTTAAGATGTAATATCAAGATACAAGGGTCATATTATAACTTTATAACCAGGAATAACATAATTTTATTACATCACACATAGCTCATTTGGCTATTACATTTCATTGCAGCGGAATAAATAAAGTCATGGGTCCTTTGTCTTCACAGTGCCACAGACAGATGTTGGTTGTAGACTTTGTAGTCCTAGTCAATCAAACAATCTTCATAAAATAAAACAATCAACCTGCAACATTACAAGTTACAGCCACAAGGGTCAATACATTTTGAATTGTATTGGCAAGCTTCACTTTTATGTAAATATGAGTGGATCCTATCAATACATGCATATTTGGCTAAGTAGAGTTTAAGGCTTATTTGCATAAAGCAATATTTATCCTATCTTTTCAAAATGGTTTTGGTCCTTTGTCAAATCTTTTTTCCAAGATCCTTGAACTCCTTGGTAGAAACTCAAGTGTTCAAGCCCTTGTCCACAAAATCTCCTGAGCTACTTGGTAACCCCAAGTGCATCAAGTTTTTATCAAAAATCTCATGAGTTCCTTGGTAACCCCAAGTACATCATGCTCTTGAGCACCTTGGTAACCCCAAGTGCAACAAGCTTTAACAAAATCTCTTTGAATTCCTTGGTACCCCCCAAGTGCATCAAGTTTTTATATTAGAAGTTGGAATGTCGAGATCTCCCATGGTTCAAACTTTAGTTGCTCAGTATTGTCCATAACCGGGGACACGGCTAAGTACTTAGATTTTATTAACTTCTGCAGAAGGAGTACACTTTACCCACATGACACAATCCCATCTTGTTGCCACCAGTGGCCTACTGGACTAGTGCTCACCAAGATGGAGTACTGGCAGACTGAGAATGTGACGAAGTCTTTCCAAAAGGTCCTCCCATACATCATTGCTAGCTTGTCTTCAGCCCCCATGAAGCATTCCAGATCCCCATGTCCGGTAACTAAAGACAATGTACAGGTCTTCCTAATGTAGTTGACTAAGCCAGAGCCATAATAGCATGTGGTTGTACACGAAAGCCACAATTGGAGAAACATGTTCAATCTCTAAGTTTTCCTAGGTGGTTTTCATTTGGAGCACAACATAAAGTGATTGCCAAAGACATGGTTCCTTTTGTTGCCACCTTCTCCAATACATAAAGTGTCCACCACCTAGGTGGTTCATTGAGTCCTTGTTTTATTATGTAAAACACAAGTCTTTTCTCAACCTTTGTAAAATCTCAACATGTATCTCTTTTCAAAACATAGCATGGCTAAGCATGTACAACTTCAATATTTTTACTAAGGAATGTATAGGGAATCCTAATAGGATGAGCATAGCATAAGTATAAAATATTTTCATGCATGTTTACAAAATCCACTAAGTATAATGAAAATAGTAGGTCTTTTGTATGATAGTGTAACTTGCCTTTTGGTAGGGAATGGGGTTCACTTCCTTGATCTTGCTAGTTTCACACTTTGCTAATTTCACTACAAGTCAATCAAGCAAAACACCAAATCAACTAACATTCCAAACCAAAGTTAAACAAGCAATTTCACACACATAGCAATGGAGTCTAAGTCATGCAAAGGGGGTTCTTTTGCAAGGTTGGTCTCTACTAGGTTTATAAACTTTGTAAGGTCCACATTGGTCGTTTACCAATATGGCAAAGTCATTTGTGATTGGTTTTTATCTTAAGACCATTTTTTTAAATTCACTCATCATTTTATGTGGTGAAAAATTATTCTTATCAAAGCAAAACTTCAGGTTTTTCACCAAGTGAGTTACCTTTGGCAAGGTTTGATGTTTTGGGTCAGTAAGTTTTGGTCCAAAACATTTTCCCAAAGTTTTCTTTGCAAACACATTTCCATGATAAAATCAAGGGGTTTTATTTTGGCTAGAAAATGACTAAGTTAACTAATTCAACTTAAATTTCACAAAAATCATTTTTAACACTATGGGTTGGTTCCTAGGGTCAGTAAGGTCACTACAAATCATTTTGTAAAGGTTTTGTCATTAAATTCAATTTTAAACAATTTTTATACTCTAAATAAGTACACAAATGTTTCTGCAAATTCCACCAAGCTAACAGATACTATTTTCAAAACTAAGGCCATGGTTAGCTAGGGCTTGTTCTCCTGATTTCATTGATATAAAATTTGTCAAATTTGGACGTGTGGATCAAAAGTTGTAAGGGTTTGAAAATCCTATCTAAATCAAATTTCAAATCTGCTTTTAAATCGAACAGTTGACACGCGGCGTGTTCTTACTGGCCGATACCGGTTCGGTCGGATTGACCTCTCTGGATCGTTGGATCTAAGTGAGATCGCACGGCGCTGGCTGTGTACCCTTTCGAGTTTAAGTGATCTAATCTCGCTCGTTCAAACTAGATCTGACGGCTGTGGAGTGTTCGACCATAGACGGGCGGCGCTGCGACAGCTGCTGGTGGCGGCGACTCTGTTTCACGGCGGCGCCGGCGATACAGGAAGCGGAACAGAGGGGAAGTGTGCTCACCGGGTTCGTTGAAGCTCGCTGATGCTCAACGTGCGGTTGACGAGGCAAGGGGCGCTCGGGGTCGGGCAGAATTCCTCGCCGGAGTTGGTTCTGGCAACAGACGCGCTCGGTCGAGGTCGAAGACGGCTCTGTGGTTCGCGAGAAGACAAACGGAGGGTTGGGTTAGCTGCGTAGGATCGTGGCAAAGATGTGTGCGTGATCCAGAGGGTACGGGGTGGTCGGAATTAACCTGTGGGCGTCGTCGGAGTTGAGGCAGACGACGGTGGCGGTAGGAGTCGTTGCTGGAGATCGTCCTAAGGTAAAACAGGAGCATATTTAGATGCGCAAGAGCAAGGCGATGCTGGGTGCGTGAACGTTAGGGGTCGGGGCGGTCTGGTTCACCTGAGAGTCGTCGCCGGAGTAGAAACGGACGGCGATGCTGTCGGAGCTTGTCGAAACCGATGCCCCGGGGCGCCCGCGGTTGAAAGGAGGGTACGGGGAGAAGCGTCTGGGAGTGGGGAAGCTGTTAGCGTGCTCGGAAAGGTGGAAGGTGGTCTGTAATGGCCTGAATTAGCCGGAGACGGCGGTCGGAACAGAGGAGCTCGAGGAGGGAATTGGGGTGGTCTAAGGCGTGCGAGTGCGAGGTGTCAGAGGGGAATTATAGAGGAGGCTTGGGCGTTTCAACCTGCGTGATCAAAGCTGGTAACGGTGGTCGAGTTAAAGCGAATTAAGGACTCGAATTCATCGGCAGGAACGGCCGGCGTGGTCGTCGCGAGGAAGGAGACGGCTGGGAAAATGGGGTCCGCTGGTCAGTGGGAAAAGAAAAGAGGGGATGGTCCACCAGTCATTCTCTCAGTGGGTTTGATAACGCGTGCGAACCGTTTTCTTTCGGGGTGAGGGAGCTGGGCTGTTTCTGGGCTTGTTGGGCTGCCTGGGCTAGATGGTTGGGCTGCTCTATTTTTTTTCCTGTCTGAATCCTTTTTCTTTTTCTATTTCTGATTTCTGTTTTGAATTTCAAATCAAACAAACATCAACCAAATCAATTCAAACAACACTCAACTTTGTAATATTGAAATTAGTTCTGTTTAGTAATATGGTAAAAAGCCCAAAATAAATAATAATAACTTTATTATTCTCTTCTTTAATTAAATAAAATGGAACTCTATTTATTTAACATGGTTTGATTTATTTAATAAAAATTCTCATTTGAAAACACTTTTCAAATTTAAATCAGTTGGTTTATAAAGAATATTTGGAAGATTTGTTTAAAACAAAATAACTTCTTATTTTAGGGTCCATTAGTAATTAAATAAAATGGGCCTTAGTTATTAAATCAAATAGAGTTTGATTCTATTAATAAATTATTTATTTGAAACCTAAATATTTTCCAAACCAAATTAGTAGGTTTTATTTGGAAGTATTAAATACTTGGAAACTTGTTGTTAAAACAAAATAACATTTTTATTTTAGAGTCCATTATTAATTAAAATAACATAGACTTTCATTATTAAATCAACTTGGGTTTGTTTTATTGAGATATTTATTTTGAACCTAAATTAAAGTCAAAACACTTTAGTAGGTTTTATTAGAGAATATAAAATACTTGGAAAACCTATTTAAAACAATTTAACAAGTTTTGATGTTTTAATTAAAATGGTAAAACCTTTTATTTGAATAAATTTTTGATATTAATTCCTTATTATTTTATTTCAAATAAACCTTTGTTTATTTTTATTCAAAACAAAATGTGCTAATTCCAAAGCTTGGCCAAGGTTTAATTTGGCTTTATAAAACATTATTCATTTATAAACTTCCACTTCATTTGAAAACAAATCTTTTCATTTAATTGTTTCAAAATAGTATTTCTAAATGTTTTTATTTTTCCTTAAATGCTTATCTTTTTTTTAAATCCCTTTAGGTTTATTTTAATTCAAATGGGTCTGAAGTTCCAATTGAATTCAAAAAGTTTTCTTTTGGCTCTGAAATTTAAACAAAGTTTTATTTTATTCATTTATTTTTCACATTACAAGATTTGGAAAATCTTGGGATGTGACACTTGCCGATCTCAAGATCGCGTAGACGATCCTTCCATCGCTGCGTTCCGGCAGCGCTCCCGCAGTCGGTCACACGTTCGGTACTCGACGAAGACCTTCCTCTCCCTTGTTCCAGCAGGCAGCGGAGGTTGTAGCACTCTCCTCGCGATTCCGGCAGCACGACGGCGTGGTACCGGAAGTAGAGGGGAGATCTCGCAGGGCTTCGCCTTAAGCCGGAGCTAGTATGGTGGACTATGAGAGAGCCTTGGTGATCTAGGGTTTAGACACACCAATTAGAAGGGGCTAAACCAGCGACTAGGGCAATTAGAAGCTCTAACTCAGCGGCTTGGGAGAAATCCCTAGGCTGTGGCTAGGGTTTAGGTTTAGAGGGAGGCAACTTGTGTGTCTAGGAGGGGAGCCCTGCCCCTCCTCTTATAGGTGGAGGGAGGTGCGCCTGGGGAGGGGAGTCCCTCCCTAACTCGGACCCAAGGTGGGCCGGCGGTGGGAGGAGGAACTCCTCCCCCAAGTCGGTTTCAAACCTCCTTCTCCTCTTTCCCAAAACTAGCCGTTTGACTTTCAAACTAGCCGTTTGACTTTTCAAACTAGGATTTGAATAAACCCTCTATTTTGGTACAGCGATGACACCTAGTACATGATGCAATCATATCAACTTGATATAACACATTCATGTACCCTTTCCCCTCCGGAGTGCCGGACATTCCGGAACCTTCTAGAACATTCCCGATGAAAACACCGGAACCATTCTCCGACTCCGAAACAGGACTTTCCTTATATGAATCTTATTCTCCGGACCATTCCGGATCTCCTCGTTGAAATGGATCGTATGGGCACCTAGAGGGGGGGGTGAATAGGTGCTAACCAATTTTTAATACTTTTTCCAATTTTAGGCTTTACACAAAGTAAATTCTCTAGATATGCAACTACGAGAATTTCCCTATATGAAACCCTAACTACTAAGCACGTAAAGGAGGAGCGAGGAAACCGTAGTGGAGCACGCGGAGACACAGGGATTTGTTTTACCGTAGTTCCTTCCTTGTTAAGGGAAGTACATCTGCGTTGGAGGGGTGGGCGGTTCTAAGACCACCACGCCACAATAGGCCTCACCCTATTCTCCGATGGATCTCGCCACGAGAGGCCTGATCCACCTTCTCCACTATTGGATCCCTTCGAGGCGGGAACCGGTGCCTTTTACAATACTATCGGGGCACACACCCACAACCGAATTGGGGGCTCCCGGGATGACAACAAGCTGTCACAAAAACAAGGTTTATCAATATAAACGAAAACAAGGATCTAGATCTTTGCAAGAAATACTAGATCGGAGGTTCTCCAAATGAATGGAGAGGAGATGAAGTGCTTGATTGCTGATGATGAAGATCGAGTTCTCCTCCTTCGATTCCCAAAGGGATGGGGCCTTTGGGTGGATCTTGGTGGAGCACTCTTGTATGAAGTTTTTAGATCTGATCTGTTCTTTTTCGAGTTGAATCCAGAGTTCTGGCAAGAGGGGGAAGGCTGGCTTAAATACCCCCTCCCCAGATCTGGCCGTTGCTCAATTTTGGGGGCGGATTATCCGCCCCCTGGGAAAATTCCGCCCCAAGGGCGGACTCTCCGGGGGAAACTCCGCCCCCCTCTCTGGGGCTTGCGCCTTGGTGAAGCTTGGAGAAAAACTTGGGGGGGCGGATTATCCGGCCCCCTCCTGGGGCGGATTATCCGGCGTAGCCGGAAAGTCCGGCCAAAACTCCGCCCCCCTCTCTGGGGCTTGCGCCTTGGCGAAGAGCAGGAGGGGCGGATTATCCGCCCCCCTGGGGGCGGATTATCCGGCCTGGCCGGAAAGTCCGGCCAATGTTCCGCCCCCCCTTCTGGGGCTTGCGCAGGCTTGAGCAGAGGGAGGGGCGGATTATCCGCCCCTGGTGGGGCCGGATTATCCGCCCCCAAAGGTAGATTTCTGAGCTGCAACACTTCAACACACATTAAATGATCCTTGGTATTGTTATCTAACACACAAAACACTAGGGATTAAGAAATGTTCTTTCAATCTCCCCCTTTTTGGTGTTAGATGACAATACTAGGATTTGCAGTGAAAACGGCAAGTGCCACCTTAGATAATGAAAGACGCTCCCCCTAGATGTGTGCATATTTAAGATTTGCATTTGAATACAAATACACACACTAGGTAGAGCACTACTTTAAGGTTTTGTGAAAGAAAGTCATACCACAAATGTCATCAAATAAGCTCCATAATTCCAGACTTCAATGGGGTCCATGAGAGATAAATCCAGAAATCCATGAATACCAAACATAGTACCCAACTGTGGAGTACGACATAGTCTTACACAAACAACCACAAATATCACACTAGAAAAAGCACAAGCAAGCAATTAAAACCGAAGAGCTTGTGCCCGACCCTTGCAAATCCACGTGACCTACTAGAACTACTTCTCCCCCTTTGGCATCGAAACGCCAAAAAGGAAGAAGAGCGATGCTAACGCCCCTGGAGAATCAAATCAATCAAAGGCCAAATTTGAGTGTGTTTTCCATAAGAACAAGAGGTATGCAAGAAAATCCAACGAGACCCATGAAAAACCAACTCTTCTGGAGGAAGAGGGCGGTGGCCGAAGCCACCATGTTGGAGCGCATGGCATGACACCGCGAAGATGTATCTTGAGTTCAAAACCAATGCTCATCGATGACCCACATATCACAAAATGATATTAAGGGAAATGATTTTACTTGCTTTCGGCATTATGGGGGAGGGTTGGCCCAATCAATTAGGACCACACTCCCCCTATGTCTATGCCCGCATCTAAACCAAATACATGAATAAGAGCAAGTGAGTGTGCAAGAATAGTCAAGCCAAGCTCCTTGAATCTATAATATTTAGCTCATTCCGCAAATAACAAAATCTTGCTTCATCGAGGGGCTTCGTGAAAATATCAGCAAGTTGGTTCTTCGTGCTTACAAATGACAGAGCAATATCTCCACGAGCAACATGATCCCGAATAAAGTGGTTGCGAATCTCTATATGTTTTGTTCTTGTATGCTGCACAGGATTGTAAGCAATTTTGATAGCACTTTCATTGTCGCATAAAAGAGGCACTTTGGCACAATTGACACCATATTCCTTTAAAGTTTGCCTCATCCATAACAATTGAGTACAAGCACTTGCAGCAGCAACATATTCAGCTTCGGCGGTTGAGAGTGAAATACAATTCTGTTTCTTTGATGACCAACACACTAGAGACCTGCCCAAGAATTGGCATGCACCAGAGGTTGATTTCCTATCATCTTTGTCACCAGCCCAATCTGAATCGGTGTAACCACATAGAGAGAAACTTGAACCCTTGGGATACCATAACCCAAAATTTGGGGAATGAACCAAATATCGGAAGATTCGCTTGACCGCCACTAAGTGGCTGTCTTTAGGAGCGGCTTGGTACCTTGCACACACTCCTACACTTAACACGATATCGGGCCTAGATGCGCAGAGGTAAAGGAGAGAGCCGATCATGGATCGGTATACCTTTTGATCCACATCTTTACCCTTGGGATCGAGCTCAAGATGACACTTTGTTTGCATTGGGGTAGCAACGCCATTGAGATCCGTCATCTTGAACCTTTTGAGCATGTCTTGGATGTATTTAGCTTGATTAATAAAGGTTCCCTCTCTAAGTTGTTTGATTTCAAAGCCAAGAAAGAACCTGAGCTCACCCATCATGGACATCTCAAACCTGTCAGTCATAAGCTTTGAAAATTCATCGTTAAAAGCTTGGTTAGTAGAGCCAAAAATAATGTCATCTACATAGAGTTGGCATACAAAAAGCTCCCCATTGACCTTCTTAGTAAAAAGAGTGGGATCGATTTGCCCAACTTCGAATCCACGGTCTATCAAAAGCTCTTTAAGGTGCTCATACCACGCACGTGGGGCTTGTTTAAGGCCATAGAGCGCCTTATCGAGTTTGTAGACATGGTTCGGAAATTTGGGGTCCTCAAACCCCGGGGGCTGCTTGACGTATACTAACTCATGTAGAGGACCATTAAGGAAAGCGCTCTTAACATCCATTTGTTGTAACTTAAAATTATGATGAGCTGCATATGCAAGAAGGATACGGATGGACTCAAGGCGAGCCACTAGAGCATATGTCTCGCCAAAATCAATTCCTTCTACTTGAGAGAATCCTTGAGCCACGAGTCGTGCTTTATTCCTCACAACAATGCCATTTTCATCCTGTTTGTTCTTGAAGATCCACTTGGTGCCGATAACATTGCGGCAATCCTTTGGCTTTTCTACGAGCTTCCACACTTTGTTGCGTTCGAAGTTGTTTAATTCTTCATGCATTGCAACAACCCAATCGGGGTCTTCAAGAGCATCAAAAACCTTCTTTGGTTCAACCATGGAAATGTGAGCTTGATGATCACAGAAGCTAGCAAGCTCTCTTCGAGTGGATACCCTTCGTCGTAGATCACCAACTACCTTGTCAAGAGTGTGACCTCTTAGTTCAAGGTTGCGATCCGCCCGAACCTTGCGACGAGCCTCAATATCCTTATTATTTCTTGAAGGAGTGGATTCAATTGTTGTATCCTTGTCTTGATTACTGCAGTGCCCTTGATCTTGGTCACCAGTACTGCCAGAAGATTGTTGCTGAGCATTTTCTTCAGGCCCGGATAATCCGCCCCTTGGAGGGGCCAGACTATCCGGCCTGGGAGGTGAAGTACCAGAACCATCTTCCTGAGAAAGCCTGACTGGAGTTGGAGAGCCATGGCCGGATAATCCGCCCCTGGGGGCCGGAGAATCCGGCCTGGGAGCTTCAGAGGTGTTGATTTCTCCTTCGGATCCCCTGGTGCAAGTTAGAGTGCTAGGGGCGGATTGTCCGCCCCTTGGAGGGGGCGGATAATCCGGCCTGGGACTACCATCTTGTCCAGGAGACTGATGATCTTCAGCAGGTTGCGGTGTTGGTGCAGAGTTTTCTCCAACAGTAGGAGCTTGTTGATCTTGTGAAGATGAGGGCTCCACTTGAGTGGAGCATTGTCCTTCCCGATCCGCCACAAGGGGTTCCTCAATGGGGCGGAAAAATCCCACGCCCATTCTTCTTATGGCATCTTGGGGTATTTCAACATCTGCATCACAAACATCAACTTGCCCTACAAAGGAGCCGTTATTTTCATCGAACTCCACACTACAAGATTCTACAACAATCCCAGTGATCTTGTTGTAGACTCTATAAGTGTGGGATTCGGCACCGTAACCAACAAAAATGCCTTCTAAAGCCTTGGATTCAAATTTTGACAAACGGACACCTTTAATAAGAAAGAAACACTTACACCCGAATACCCTGAAGTATGAGATGTTGGGTTTGTTGCCGGTAAGTATTTCATATGGGGTCTTGTCCAAGATCTTCCGAAGGTAAAGCCGGTTTGATGAGTGACAAGCGGTTGATATGGCTTCAGCCCAAAAATTATAAGGAGACTTAAATTCAGCTAGCATAGATCTTGCCATATCCATCAAAGTCCGATTCTTCCTCTCGGCTACACCATTTTGTTGAGGGGTGTACGCAGCGGAATATTGGTGTCTAATCCCCTCTTCGCTAAGAAACTCGTTTAAAGTGTAGTTCTTGAATTCTGTGCCGTTGTCACTTCTAATTGCCAAGATGGGAACATTGTGTTGACGTTGAACTTCATTGGCAAAGTCGATGACAGTTTGTTGAGTCTCACTTTTCAGCTTGAAGAAATATACCCATGTATATCTTGAGTAATCATCGACGATGACCAAGCAGTATTTCTTCCCACCAAGACTTGCATGAGAAGGCGGTCCAAATAAATCCACATGGAGTAATTCCAAGATCCTCTTCGATGACACAATAGTCTTCCTCTTGTGGGGAGAATCATGCATTTTTCCTTCAACACAGGCCCTGCAAACACGGTCTTTGGCAAAAGAGACATTGTCTTTTAGTCCAAGAATGTGGGCACCCTTTTGGAGACTTTGCAAAGTTCTCATGTTGACATGGGCTAAACGGCGATGCCATAGCCAGCCCACATCGGCCTTTCCGAATAGACACATCGGACCCGAAGTGGTTTTCCCCGAGAAGTCCACCACATACAGGTCATTTTCGACGTATCCAACGAAAGCGACCTTTAGAGACTTGCTCCATAAGAGTACCACCAAATCATCATCGATAAAGACAGCAAAACCCATCTTGCCAAGGGCACGAACAGAAAGAAGATTGTAGCCAAGGGTCTCAACAAGCATGACGTCCACGAGAGAGATATCGTGGGCAACCACAACCTTGCCAAGACCCAATACCTGAGATTTAGACTTATCACCATAGGAGACTGTGATATTATCAAGATTTGGACGCATCTCCGTGATGATCTCCTTGCTTCCGGTCATATGACTAGTGCAGCCACTATCCAGCACCCATTTCGACCCACCGGAAGCATAGCCCTGCAAGAAAATTACTTCTTGGTTTTAGGTACCCATTTTTCAATGGGTCCTTTCATGTTAGTAACAAGGGTCTTTGGGACCCAAATAGACCAAGCAATAAATTCATCAAAAGGACCAACATAATAAGCATAAACATCGCCATAATCATCACAAAAGAGTTCATAATTCGGATTGTGAGACCCTGCAAAACCAATATTATTAGTCTTGTCTTTTGTGACAACCTTCTCAGCCGTGCTTGTCTTTAATTGCACATTCTTGGTCTTGTTCTTCTTGGTTTTCTTCTTCTTGGACTTGGTGACATACCCAAGTCCCTCTCTACCATGATTTGACCTTTGCTTGTCAAGGACTTCATCAAGCACACCTTTGTCCTTTGTAGTGGTGTCCTTGATCACTCCTTTCTCCACATTAGCATTTTTCTTGTTACTATATGTTGAGTTGGACGAGCTAGGAGTATCATATATGGCCAATCGACTTTGAAGCTGATCATGTGACTCATTGAGGATAGAGAACTCGTTTTTCAACGCCTTGTGAGCATTGTCAAGTTTCTCCAATTCCTCGGAGAGTCTATCATGAGCAGCCCCAAAGTCAATCCTTTCCTTCTTTAACTTCTTTGCCTTGGTGACCGCATTGTCACGTTCCTTAACGAGTTTAGTCACAATTTCTTCATGTGACTCTTCCATAGACTCAAGCCTCTCTTCAAGAGAGACCCGAGCTTCTTCTTCTTCTTCAAGAGCATTTTTTAGGGATGCAATTTCCATTGCATCCTCCCTTTCAATTCTGCCCTTTTCTTCGAGGAGTGCTTCGTTTTTGGCCAACTGATCCATAAGAGCCTCAAAACGAACTTTGTGCTCACCTTGCAAGTTAGTATAGAAATAATCCAAGGCAATAATCTCTTCTTTAACCTTAAGACTAGCAGGATCATCCATGTCTATCATAGCCTTGGGAAAAGAAGAGTTAGAAGAAGTTACCTCGGAGCTTCTTGCCATGAGACAAGTAGGATTCTTGTTGATGATGTTTTCGTTTGGAGAGTCGAAGAGTGATGTTGATGTAGATGTGGTGGCTATAGCAGCCACCTCTTGAGAGCTATCGTCCTCGTCCTCATCTTCACTCCCCGATGAATATTCTTCTTGAGCTACTAGAACAATCTTTGGTTGCTTCTTGAAAGGAGCATTTTTCTTTACAAACTGTTTCTTACGTGGAGCTTTTGATTTGTCCTTGAAAATGAGTCTTCCTCCATTATCCTCTCTACTTTGATATGGACACTCGGCTACGAAGTGCAACCGGTCACCACAATTAAAGCAAGTTCTCAGCTTGGGACCATTTTCTTTTCTTCCATAGGCTCCACTTTTGCGATCTAGTTCAGCTTTAGCCTTGGCTGGATCTTTCCAAAAGTTTCTTGCATAAAGAGCCAAGTATTGTCCGTGAATCCTTTTTATATCTTCGGGATAGTCCAGGCCTTCTACCGCATATTCATCATGATCAACCACACTAGTCTTCAAAGCCATGTTTACCCCCTTTTGCATCCCCATAGCTCGAGCACGAGCATCTTCGGCATTCTTGGCAGCCACTTTGAATGCGGCCATTTCTTGCATTACCTCGTTGGATGACATGAGGTGATAATTATGCCTACCTTGGAGACTTTTCAAATCTGTGGGCTCAAATGGCATAAGAGCACTGACATACTTGCGCTTGATCCAAGCATCATCAACATAAGCCGCGCCGTGGTTTCTGAAGGTAGTAGCTATTGCCTTTAGCCTCCTATACATGTCCTCGTGGTCTTCTCCATCCAGCATATAAAATCCTTCAGCTTCATTGCTCAAGGCATCATATCTATTCCTTCTCATACTTTCATTTCCGATGAAGAGCTCGGTGAGAGCATCCCACGCTTCTTTAGCTGTGCTAAGATGCTGAATGTGTGGCATGTCTTTATCTCCCACACCAAGCTGTATCATGTGTAGGGCCGTAGCATTGAGTTGGCTATCGACCACTTCTCTCCTTGTGAGATTGTTAGGATTTCCAATGTGAAGACCATTTTCGATGATCTTCCACAACTCTATGGAGGAACTGCACACATGAGATTTCATCAAAAATTGCCATTGAGAGAAAGTAGAAGCTGACAATTTGGGTGGATCACCCCTATTATGTATATGAGGGTGAGGAATAGGCGGATCAGGAGAATACACATGAGAAACCTCATTGTATCCATCCTTACCGCTATCCTTTTTCGAGGAGGAGCTCTTACTTGTATCATCACCTACCACTTCGTTCTCTTTGGAAACAGTTTTACCCGTTTCCTTGGATTGCGGAGTGGTATCCTCAGAGTTAGATGGAGGTGATGCTGCGGATGTGGAGAGACGCATTATCAATTGACGCATCTCTTCCATCTTAGCCTCCATAGAACTCACCAAGGTTGTTTCCAACGTCTTGAGATCGTTCATGGTGACTACCTCCGGAGCATCACTCCCATCTCCCTTGGAACCCATACTTCTCTTAGGCTGTTAAGCCCGAAATAAGAGCCGAGGCTCTGATACCAATTGAAATGGATCGTATGGGCACCTAGAGGGGGGGGTGAATAGGTGCTAACCAATTTTTAATACTTTTTCCAATTTTAGGCTTTACACAAAGTAAATTCTCTAGATATGCAACTACGAGAATTTCCCTATATGAAACCCTAACTACTAAGCACGTAAAGGAGGAGCGAGGAAACCGTAGTGGAGCACGCGGAGACACAGGGATTTGTTTTACCGCAGTTCCTTCCTTGTTAAGGGAAGTACATCTGCGTTGGAGGGGTGGGCGGTTCTAAGACCACCACGCCACAATAGGCCTCACCCTATTCTCCGATGGATCTCGCCACGAGAGGCCTGATCCACCTTCTCCACTATTGGATCCCTTCGAGGCGGGAACCGGTGCCTTTTACAATACTATCGGGGCACACACCCACAACCGAATTGGGGCTCCCGGGATGACAACAAGCTGTCACAAAAACAAGGTTTATCAATATAAACGAAAACAAGGATCTAGATCTTTGCAAGAAATACTAGATCGGAGGTTCTCCAAATGAATGGAGAGGAGATGAAGCGCTTGATTGCTGATGATGAAGATCGAGTTCTCCTCCTTCGATTCCCAAAGGGATGGGGCCTTTGGGTGGATCTTGGTGGAGCACTCTTGTATGAAGTTTTTAGATCTGATCTGTTCTTTTTCGAGTTGAATCCAGAGTTCTGGCAAGAGGGGGAAGGCTGGCTTAAATACCCCCTCCCCAGATCTGGCCGTTGCTCAATTTTGGGGGCGGATTATTCGCCCCCTGGGAAAATTCCGCCCCAAGGGCGGACTCTCCGGGGGAAACTCCGCCCCCCTCTCTGGGGCTTGCGCCTTGGTGAAGCTTGGAGAAAAACTTGGGGGGCCGGATTATCCGGCCCCCTCCTGGGGCGGATTATCCGGCGTAGCCGGAAAGTCCGGCCAAAACTCCGCCCCCCTCTCTGGGGCTTGCGCCTTGGCGAAGAGCAGGAGGGGCGGATTATCCGCCCCCCTGGGGGCGGATTATCCGGCCTGGCCGGAAAGTCCGGCCAATGTTCCGCCCCCCCTTCTGGGGCTTGCGCAGGCTTGAGCAGAGGGAGGGGCGGATTATCCGCCCCTGGTGGGGCCGGATTATCCGCCCCCAAAGGTAGATTTCTGAGCTGCAACACTTCAACACACATTAAATGATCCTTGGTATTGTTATCTAACACACAAAACACTAGGGATTAAGAAATGTTCTTTCACTCGTGATATCCCGGATTCCATCCGAGACTCCGAACAACATTCGGTCTCTTACTCATCATTCCATAACTACTCAAACAATGTCGAATCCTTAAGTGTGTCTCCCTACGGTTCGTGAATTATGCGGACATGATCGAGACACTTCTCCGAACAATAACCAATAGAGGAATCTGGAAATTCATATGGCTCCCACATATTTCTACAATTACTTTGCGATCGAATGAACCACTTACATACGATACCAATTTCCCTTTGTCTCACGATAGTTTACTTATCCGAGGTTTTGATCGTCGGTATCTCTGCATACCTAGTTCAACCTCGTTACCGATAAGTACTCTTTTCTCGTTCCCGTGATATGTGATCCCTTGTGAGCCAGTCACATGCTTGCAAGCTAATTGGATGACATTACACCGAGAGGGCCCAGAGTATATCTATCCGTCATATGGATGGACAAATCCCATTCTTGATCCATGTGTCTCAACCAATACTTTCCGAACACTCAATGACACCTTTATAGCCACCCAGTTACGGTATGGTGTTTGATGTCATCAAAGCATCCATCCGGTAAAGGTGATATGCATGATCTCATGGTCGAAGGAATTAGGTTACTATGTATCAGAAGCATATAGCAATTGAACTATTAAAACGACTTGATCTTTATGCTACGCTTATCTATAGGAGTATGTCCATCACATCATTCTCCTAATGATATGACCCTGTTGTCAATAACATCTCTATGTTCATGATCAGGAAACCATGATCATATATTAACCAACAAGCTAGTTTAACAAGAGGCTTTACTAGGGACTCTTTTATGTTTACAAATCACACAAGTATTAATGTTTCATGTTAATACAAATATAGCATGGTATGTAAACATTTATCATAAGTATGAAGATATGATAATAACCCACTTTATTATTGCCTCTTGGGCATATCTCCAACATTATTTACCCTATTGCCGATAGTCAATAGGTTAGCCGTGTTCATTGTGTTCCAAAGAAATGGGGAATTATTGTTGTGCCTAATGAAAATAATGAGCTTATACCCCAAAGAGTAGTGGTTGGGTAAAGGATGTGCATTGATTTTATAAAGATCCATAAAGTTACTAAGAAAGATCATTATCCTTTTCCCTTTATTGATCAAATGCTAGAAAGGGTGTCTAAAAAGACTCACTTTTGTTTTCTTGATGGTTATTCTGGGTTTTCTCAAATCGCTGTAAAAGCTCAAGACCAAGAGAAAACCACTTTCACCTGTCCTTATGGCACTTATGCTTATAGGCGTATGCATTTTGGTTTATGTAATGCTCCTGCTACCTTTCAGATATGTATGTCTGCTATTTTTCATGGTTTTTGTGAAGAAATTGTGTAGGTTTTCATGGACGATTTCTCCGTATATGGAACTTCTTTTGACAACTTTTTGCACAACCTTGATAAAGTTTTGCAGAGATGTGAAGAAACCAACCTTGTTCTTAATTGGGAGAAATGCCATTTCATGGTTAATGAAGGGATTGTTCTTGGACACAAAATTTCTGAAAGAGGCATTGAAGTTGACAGAGCCAAAATTGAAGCAATTGAGAAGATGCCTTGCCCTAGGGATATAAAAGGTATTCGTAGTATCCTTGGTGATGCTGGTTTCTATAGGAGGTTTATTAAAGATTTCTCCAAAATTTCAAAGCCCATTACCAATCTTCTTCAAAAAGATGTACCTTTCGTTTTTTATGATGATTGTAAGGAAGCTTTTGAAACTTTGAATAAAGCTTTGACTACTGCTCCTATTGTTCAACCACCTGATTGGAGTTTACCTTTTGAAATTATGTGTGATGCTAGTGATTTTGTTGTGGGTGCTATCCTTGGGCAACGTGTTGATAAGAAGTTGAATGTTATTCATTATGCTAGCAAGACTCTAGATGCTGCTCAAAAGAATTATGCTACTACTAAACAAGAGTTCTTAGCTGTAATCTTTGCCTGTGATAAGTTTAGATCTTATATTGTTGACTCAAAGGTTACTATTCATACTGATCATGCTGCTATCAAGTATCTTATGACAAAGAAGGATGCTAAGCCTAGGCTTATTAGATGGTTGTTGCTTTTACAAGAGTTTGATCTGCATATTCTAGATAGGAAAGGTGCTGAAAATCCTGTTGCTAACAATTTATCTCGTTTTGAAAACATTTTTTTGACCCTTTGCCTGTTAACGATAGTTTTCCAAATGAGCAGTTGGTTGCAATAAGGGTAGGTCCGCATGAGAGTCCTTGGTATGCTGATTATGCTAACTTTATTGTTTCCAAGTATTTGCCTCCAACCTTTATAGCCCAGCAAAGAAGAAAATTCTTTTATGATCTAAGGCACTACTTTTGGGATGACCCACACCTATATAAAGAAGGAGTAGATGGTATTATGCGAAGATGTGTTCCAGAATTTGAACAACAAGAGATATTGAGAAAATGTCACAGCAGTGCTTATGGCAGACATCATGCTGGGGATAGGACTGCACAAAAGGTTTTACAATCTGGATTTTATTGGCCTACCCTTTTCAAGGATGCAAGGAAGTTTGTATTATCATGTGATGAATGTCAAAGAGTTGGTAACATTTCTAGACGCAATGAGATGCCTATGAATTATTCTCTTGTTATTGAACCTTGATTGTTGGGGATTTGACTTTATGGGTCCCTTTCCTCCTTCAAAAGGGTATACTCATATTCTTGTTCCTGTTGACTATGTTACAAAGTGGGTAGAAGCCATACCTACAAATAGTGTTGATGGTAAGACCTCTTTAAAAATGCTTAAAGATGTTATTTTTCCTTGGTTTGGTGTACCTAGATATCTCATGACTGATGGAGGCTCTCATTTTATTCATGGTGGTTTTAGAAAAACTCTCGCTAAATATGATGTTAACCATAGAATTGCTTCAGGTTATCACCCCCTAAACAGTAGGCAAGTAGAACTTTCCAATAGGGAAATTAAATCTATCTTGCGGAAGACTGTCAATAGATCTAGGAAAAATTGGGCTAAGAAGTTGAATGACACTTTATGGGCTTATAGAACTACTTATAAAAATCCTATGGGGATGTCTCCTTACAAAATGGTCTATGGGAAAGCTTGTCACTTGCCTTTAGAATTAGAACACAAAGCTTATTGGGAAGTGAAAGAATTGAATAGAGATTTTAAACTTACCGGTGAGAAAAGATTGCTTGACTTGAGTACTTTATATGAGTGGAGAAGTGAAGCTTATGAAAATGCTAGATTCTTTAAGGAAAAAGTAAAAAGATGGCATGATAGGAGAATTCTCAAAAGGGAGTTCCATGTTGGTGAGAAAGTTCTTTTGTATAGGTCTCCTCTCAGATTTTTTTGCAGGGAAACTACTCTCAAAATGGGAAGGACCTTTTGTTATTAAGGAAGTATATCGTTTAGGTGCTATCAAAATATCTTCTTTGAAGGACGACACCACGCAGGTGGTGAATGGACAAAGACTTAAACATTATATCTCTGGATATTCCTATAATGAAGATGCTGATGTTATTCAAATGGTGACCCCAGAAGAATTTATCAGAAACCAATCACCAGAATCTGCAGAGTTCATCTTTGAATATGTAAAAGTGGTGAAAACAGAAGGTTCTTGAAAATCCAATCTTTTTATACTTCTGATGTTTTTAATGCATACGTAAGGTTACGAGACGGAACAGAGGAGGAAACGAAGGCCGAGGTGGCCAAACCCACCCCAGGCGCGGGCCCCAGCTGGTCGCGCCTGGAGGGGGTGTGACTCCCCAAGCTCCGTCCCCGCCTCGTTTTCGTACCAGTACCTTCCTTATGCTTTGAAACTTCGTAATATATAACCCCCTGGATTCTCCAAGGTTATTGTATCGTGTTCTCGTCGTGTTTTTGTTTCGATCTGTTTCTGTCAGGCAGATTCTCAGTGTTGGAGCTACAATGTCTTCCTCTGGATCACCCATAGAGGATTCCTCCTATGATGCTATCAAACCGTACATGTATGAGTTGAAGATTCATCCCAAGGAATTGATTATCAAGGATGGGGAGGTGCAGATAAAATAAGTTCAAGGCCCTAAAGGAGAAGGCAGTCTGGAAGACAGGATGGAAGCATTGGAATAGGAAGTTTTCAGGTACAAGAAGATGGCGGAATGCGAGGTGGATATCATCCACAAGATAAGTTCAGAACTCATCACCAAGCACAAGGAGGAGGTTGCTAAGCTCCAAGACAAAATCCTCTCACTACATCAGGCCACCAACCAATTACAAGCACAGCTTTACGACATACAAAACCAAAACTGTGAGTATGAGGCTAGATTTGCTCGCATAAGCTCTGCTGCTAGTTTTAGGATTGTGGAAACCAAGACATCCTTTTTGGATGGAGAACCTTTACCTTGGAATTCTCATGATTGCAAGCGAACACCACCACTACCGAAGGAGTAATTCATCATCAGGTTTGGCATCCCCTTGGCTTGTCCCAAGCTTGGGGGAGTGTCGCGATATCACCATCATCATCTTTTATCTTTTACCTTTCTAGTGGGTTCATATATTTGGTAGAGGAGTTATATTATAGGTTGGTTTGCATGTGGAAGTATCTCTCCTTTAGTTGGCTATGTATGTATCCCTTGGTGTGAGTGCCTTTATGGAATAATAATGATAAGTATCATCTTTTACTTTTTGCACTTCTTATTTTAGTTTGCAATCTCTATTATATGACTGATATTGTTGATCAGTATTGGCATCACTTTGGTAGCATCAAGTAAATCTAAATTGGTTTTGGCAAACCGAGCTCTGGTCAGTAGCAACACTTTTTGATTGAAAGGAAAAGAAAAATCTTACAGGTATTTTGTATCATTTATTTTCTTTCTTGATTGGCTCATAAGCTTAGTATTCTTTATTTAAGATCTTTTGTGTCTTCAAGGAAGATTGCTTGTTTGGCTTTATTACTTGTATGTTTGCTTGTTTCTTTCAACTCTCTTGCTTGCTACCCACCTTTGCTAGCCAAAAACCTTTTGAGAAGGCATACTTATCATGTTTCCATTCCCTTTGAACCAAACCTATGCCATTTGTGTCCACTATATCTACCTATTGGCATTATTGCTATTCCAAGCAAATTCTCAAGCTTCATCTATCTTTCGAATTAAAAAAGTATTTTGTTATGTGAAAACTAGTTAGTAAAGCTCTCACGAACTTGATGGTGCACCTTATTTTCTTGCCCCTAATAGACTTGAACCATTGTGTCATCGAAGTTGTATATGCTTGCATCTATACGTTGGAATTAGCAGAACCATGTTGTCATGGGGAACGTTTTCAACATTGCACTTGTACTTTGTACACAGTTGATATCGTGCTCTTTTGTCTGTGGATGTCACCGGTGTGAAATAAAAAGGGAGCTTGTAAGTCCATGAAGTTATGTATTTTGTGTTAGAGAAATGCTTGGTCCGCTAGCCTAAGCCATGCCTAATCATGGTGGAAACTTGTAGCATCACCATAGTGAGTTATCTGTGAAGCATCCTCAATAAAAATCTATGCAAATAGTAAATAAAAAGATCGCTGAGATGCTCACTGTCTGCTTGCATTGTCATTTTGGTTATGGGATAGCTCCTGTACCATGTGCAAGGGGTACCCCATTGCCTCATATTCAAGGGACATGAGATTGCCAACTTATATTTCGTCAAGCATATACTCCATCCTTGTTCACTTTAACCTTAATTATCTCAAGATGCCCATGATAGGGGCAATGAGGGCTCAAAGCTAGTAAGTACCATAATCTTTTGGAAGCTCTTTATGACTTTAATTCCATGCTTCCCTCTATGAAGGGATCTTTCTCCTATTTCCAAGTTGAGTTAGTAAACCTACTTCCTCTCTATCTCCAGCAAGCATTTGAGTTGTTGTGTTTCAAGCATTCATATGGTGATTTATTCAATCATGTTCTTTATCTTCCTTGTTTGCAGAAAACTCTTATCTATTGAGTATTACTTTGAAAGCCTTCATTGTGAAAAACCTTTTTGAGCAAAGAGTGCTCATGTTTTGAAGACTTCTACAAAAAGCTTTTTGTGAAACTGTTTGCCAGGTGTTTTCTGACCAAGAACAATGTTTGCCAATTCCAATTATGATTTATCTTTATGCATCTCTATTGTGACTCATGTACTTGTTGCAAGCTAAGTTATATAATGGTGAGTTGCTTTCTTCTATGAGTTGTGTAATAGTAAGTGTGATGCTTCTTGTCCGTATTCTTTTATTGACAGCTCACCCATAAACCTGTGGACATGTTACTGAGCTCAGTTTTCGCTTGGGGACAAGCGAAGGAATAAGCTTGGGGGGAGTTTATACGTCCAATTTGCATCACCATTCTATATCATAATTTGCCTCTATTCATTGATATATGTCTTATTATGAGGTGTTACTTATGTCTTTTCTTCTGTTTTTGCATGTTGGATGATTCTTGAAGGATGGACTGCCGGAGTCAGGATTCTGATGGAAGAAGAGGTGTTTTGATGCAATTTCACGAAGATCAGAAAAATACCAGAAAAATATGGGAAAATTATATTTTCCCAGAAGACAAAGGAAACCAGAAGGGGAGGCGTAGCAGGGCCATAGGGGGCCCACACCCCCTAGGCACGGGTCCCTCCTGGGCCGCTCCTAGGGCAGGTGTGGACCACCTGGCCGGCCTCCGACTCTACCCTCTCGCCTATAACTTCCTATCGGAACCCTAATACTAAAGGAGCGACCACAGAAAGATTTCCACCGCCTCTGCGGGGCAGAAAACACCGAGAGAGAAAGAGCTCTTCGGTAGACAGAATTCTGTCAGGGAAATTCCTTCCCGGAGAGGGGAGATCGTCGCCATCAACACCATCGTCGAGCTAGGCTTCATCGGGATCATCATCATCATCATCCACACCATCATCTCCACCAGCACCATCATCACCACTCCATCCTGCTATAACAATTGTGTTGAATCTTGCATTAGTTCTTAGGGGAAACTTTCCCGGTGTTGATTACTATTGTAGTTGATGCTTGTGAGTGGAACCATTGGATTATTGTTTATGTTTAGATTGTTATCCATTACCATATAATCTTTGATCTTGATCCATATGATGTTTTGTGAGTAGTTCATTTAGTTCTTGAGGACATGGGAGAAGTCATGTTGTTAGTAGTTATTATTCAATGGTTTAGTATTTAAGTTGTGGTGCTATTCTTCTATTGGTGTCATGTGAACGTCGACTACATAATACTTCACCATTTATGGGCCTAGGGGAATGCATTATGTATTTGGCTACTAATTGTAGGGTTGCCGGAGTGACAGAAACCTGAACCCCCGTTAGGACACCTTTGCACAAGGGAACGTAGGATCTCAGAGTTTAAGGATGTGATTAGATTTATATCTTAATTAATTTCATGTAGTTGTGGATGCTTGCAGGGGGTTTAATCACAAGTATGTATTAGTCCAAGTAAGGTCGGTATGTTAGCACAGGTTCACCCACACAACACTTACAACACCAAAGAAGAGTACTCAGCTATCTGAAGCGAAAGAACTTTACAGAATTCCCATGTGTCCACGAGAACGTCTGGTCCTTATAAGTATTTCCACCGGCTTGTCCTTTGATAAGAAAGGTTTTGGGCCACTTGCTGCGTTTGCTCGCTGTCTTTGTTACTTGCACTTTGTTTTGTTGCTTTATCAGTAAACCACTAAAAATCCGTTTGCTAAGTATTTACAGAGAGTTTCTGCTCCATACCACTAGTCAACACCTTCTGCTCCTCGCTCGGATCGACACTCCTATTTATCGAAAGTACTGCGATACACCCCCTATACTTGTGGGTCATCAGGGGCTTAACTATGTCTCTCATTTTAAGTATTTCATGCAAAACCTCTTGTTTTCATCGAACACCAAAAATAGGGAGATTGAAAGGACATTTATTGTCTTAATCAATTTTGGTGTTTATTAACAACTTGAGGATCATTTTACAGTGTACTAATATTGCCAGGTTAATCTACTGAAAAGATAAAAGTCCGTGACATTGTGGAAAAATCCCTGGCTGAAACAAAAGTTTTCTGCATTATCCAGACTGGAATCTCCAGTGTGCCAATACCGGAGTTTCCGGTGTGGTCCAGAGTTTCTCCTCAAACTTCCAGTGTGGATCCAAGATGAGGCCTAGGGACGTTCTGTATGGGGGTCCAGAGACAGGCCAGAAACTGGCCAGAATCTTCGGTGTATTCTGGTAGACCGGAATCTCCGAAGTGAAAAGTCTGGAGTCTCCGGTGTGCTCAGGACCAGAGTTCCTTCCAAGTCTCCGGAGGGAGCATCAAGACCTGGCCCAGGACATTCTATATGGGGGTCCGAAGATGGACCAGAGACAGACCGGAGTCTCCGGTGTGAGACAAACACAGACTGGAGTTTCTGGTCTTCAGACCGGAATCTCCGGTGTAGAAATTCCCCAACGGGCAGAAGCGCTGGGCCTATTTTGGCCTATAAATAGGGGACTCATCCCCTACCTCTAGCTGCTCGTTTCTAGAAAATAAGAACACCTCCATTAGAGTCACCAAATCAACAAGATCTCCACCTACAACCATCCAAGTCTCCGATCTTTGGAGAATTCGAAGGAGGATGCCTTGATCTACATCTTCACCAAAATATATTTTCATTGGAAACCCTAGTTCTTGATTTGGTTCTTACAAGCTTGTCTTTGATTGTTGTGACAGATTGCTTGTATTTGGGAACCTCCAATTCAGTTGTGGATGTGTGCCTCGAACTTGTTGTAAAGGTGTTGTCTTCCACCTAGAAGGTTGCCGATATAGTGGAAGAGTGAATCGATCCCCTTGGGGTGAGGTTCACCGGAAAAACAAGGGAGGCCTTTCACGGCGTTGGTGGTTTGAAACCATCCCCTCTCCAAACATAGACGTACTTCCCCTCAAATGGAAGGAACTGCAAAAAATCATCCTTGTGTCTCCGCGTGCTCCACTTTGGTTACATCTATCCTTTGCCGCACTTTACTTATCTTGCTCTTGCTTAGTTAATTGTACTAGCATGACATATAGGTAAATTCACCTTAGTTGCATATCTAGAGAATTTACCTTTTGTGTCAAACCCTAATTTGGAAACGAGTAAAATTTGAAGTAGCACCTATTCACCCCCCCTCTAGGTGCCCATATGATCCATCCAGCTACGGTATGGATTATATTTCGATCTATGTGGATCACATTATATTGACTACATCTTCAGTGACTTTGTTGCATAGTTTGATTGCCTCTCTTCGTACATAGTTTTAGAATGGCAGACATAGGAGATCTTCATTATTTTCTGGGCATCTCAGTCAAGCGCGACAAGGATTGTCTCTTACTTTCGCAAGAGAAGTATGTGTTGAAGCTTCTTGACCAAACTAGTATGTTGCAATGCAAGTCCATCTCCACTCCAGTTGACACAACCTCCAAACTTTCAGCCAAGTCTAGTGATCATGTGGGCGGATCCAAATGAGTATCATAACATTGCAGGAGGTCTTCAATACCTCATGTTTACTCATCCATATCTCCTATGTTATGCAACAGATTTGTCTCCAGATGCATGATCCCTGGGTGAATCATTTGTTACTTGCCAAGCGTGTTCTTTGCTATATCTGCGACACCACCGATTATGGCCTCACTGTGTTTCGTCATAGCTTGAACAAGTTGACGCCCTATTCTAAACACTGATTGGGCAGGTTATCCAGAGACTCGTCGGTCTACATCTGTCTATTGTGTATTTCTTGGCGCTAACCTGGTGTCTTGGTCTGCAAAGCAACAACACAAAGTCCCACGCTTGAGTATCGAGGCTGAATACAGGATAGTTGCAAATATGGTGACTGAAGCATGTTGGCTTCGTCATCTTCTTCAGGAGCTTCACTGACCAGTGACTCATGCTACGATGGTTTTCTTTGATAATATGACCTCGGTTTACATTGACTCAAAATTCAATTCATACTTAGCTCACTAAGTATGTGAAAATTGATCTTCACTTCACAGAGATCGTGTCACCACATGCGAGGTCCGGGTTCTACATGTTTCGTGTTCTTCTCAATTTGCGGACATCTTCACAACAGGATTGCCATCTCCTCCCTTAGATTTTTGGAACATTCTCAACATTTGTAAGACGCCCGTTTTCGACCGAGGGAGGGTGTTAGAATACATGACTGTATTGTATGTATATAGAAGGTCATGTGTATTTTCGTATATGTGTGTCCGTGTGTTGCGCGGCACGAACTTGGCCTTGTAATCCTCCAACTTATAGATCAATACAAGACACCGCAACGTGTGGTTTTTGTAATCTTACACTTGTGCATTGTTTGGGGTGTTTAATTTTCGCTGCATATATGTTGGCCTGGCTGAAGCTATCCCGAAATTCTTTCGAGGATGTGTGTTGTGTATCTTCCCCAATACTGGTTACTGAACATGAGAAGCTGTCATTTTGGCCATGTACGCTGCTGGGCCATGGGAGATGGAATATTCAGAGTTCAGAGGGGTGGGGCTTTTGTACCTGCCAGATTCAGGAACAGGCCACGAACGTACCTCCAGGCTGCAGGTAGCTCGCGGGATAGAAATTAAGGGAAAGGAATGGACCATCGGCAGAGAGGCTGCAGTTTCAGGGGGCTACACCTGCACGGGGCGGTTGAGCAGCGGTCTCTCTCGCCCGTCTGATTGCAGTTTCAGGTCAGGAGTGACGGCTCGCATCGCATGTTCGTCCCCCGTCCCTTTTCCACCGGCCGGCCACGCCCACGCCCACACGGCAAGGACGTCCGGGCGGTTTGCGTTTGACGGGTTGCTTTTGTGCATCTTTTGAGAACGACGCCTGCAGCCGTCTTTGTCGTCCTAGAATCTAGATGATCTATCTGTGGTCTGTACGGCCAAGGAAGTCCTGGTGAACATTTAGAACAGCATGGCAAGAATGGCCAGCAGCGCATCAAGCAAGTTGTATCTATACGTACATGAAGGGCTGCACGATCAGGGGCACAGCTGATATATCTGTACTGTTTACATCTTTATTATCGAAACTTATCTGTCCTCTTACACGTCTCTGAATATGTCAGTGGGGAACTGAATTTGATGGAAATAGAGGCTATCACAGGGATTTTAATGGAAGCGGCCACCACAGTTTATCTGGGCCACTGGAGCTGCCGCCAATAGCGAGGAAGACAACGATATGTTAATAGGGCCATCAATCTGGCACTGGCTTCTCTTACTGGGCTTCCTTAATAAAGCGTAACATGCTACTCGCGGGTCGCAGGGCAGGGCGGAATGCCCGGGGTGCTTCGAGTGTATTTTTTTTTTGTCAAATCTGACCTTTTGGCGAAACTAATTCCACGTCTGACCCCTCCCCGAAACTAATTCGAAATCTGACCCCTGGGGTCGGCGCCATTTAAAATGGCGCCGAAGTTGTGCATGTCGGTATACGGCACCGAACTCACCTCGGCGGCGCCGACCTCTTTGGTCTTCCTCCTAACTGGTACAACTTGGCGCCGACATGCACAACTTCGGCGCCATTTTAAATGGCGCCGATCCCCGAGGTCAGATTTCGAATTAGTTTCAAAAAGGGGTCAGATTTGGTTGAAGTTACCAGATTTGGGCAGATTTGGCAAAAATACGCTTCGAGTCGTTCCCTAGCTGGAGCTCCGCCTACCTCCCTCCGGTATTCGGTCCGGTCCATATTTCCACCTCTAGAAAATGTTTGAATTTAAAAGATATTTGATTATAAAAAATGTTCAATTTTGAAATTTGAAAATTGTTTGTATTTGAAATTTTTCAAATTTGGAAAATGTTAAAATTTCAAAAAGTTAGAAAATTTGTGAAAATACACTAAAACCTGAATCAGGAAAAAAACTGGAGGAAAACCGTATCTAGAAAAACCAAAATCTGGAAGAAAACCGAAAAACAAAAATGAAGACAGACCAACAAACTCACGTTAAATGGGCCGGACCCAATGCGGACGCCGTGCGGCAGATAGCGCCCACGTTGAGCGTTGTATAGGATTTGCCTAGAATGTCATATGCCGCTCAATGCGGCGCGAGAGGCTCGTGCTGCAAACTATGCACCGCATTGGGCTGGTCCATTTAGCCTCTTTCTCTTTTTTTCTGTTACTTTTCTTTTCTATTTATTCTTTTTTTTGTTTCTGTTTTTTAAAATGTTCAAATTTTTATAATTTTATTATGATTTATAAATATTTATATTTTTTTAAAATGTTTAGTCCTTTTTAAAAATTGTTCATGAATTCTTTTTTGAATAATGTTCATGAAATATTCAAGGTGTTTTAAAAAATGCCCATAAATTTTGGTTGATGAATTTTGAAAAATGGTTCATGATTTTTCAAAAAAAAATCATGAATTTCAAAAATTGTTTTATGATTTTCATGCTTTTTGTGATTTTTTTTGCTTTTTATGAATTCTTTCATGATATTGAAAACTCTTAATGAATATTCAAAAATGTTCACAGTTTCTAAATCATGATTATATGAATGTTTAAATTTAAAAGGATTGTTTTTCATTTATTTTTGAATTCATGAACTTTTAAACTTTGTGACCAGAATTTGAAACTATCTTTGAGCGTACTGTTTTTTACTTTTGAACTTACAGGTTTATTAGGTTGCTCACCACATACTATACCGTACACAAACATAACTTGTTTTAGGGGAACACGAACGTAGCTAGGCTCCCTGACCCCTAAAGTTACGCATCTTTCGAGGGAAGCTGACTACAAATTCCCCCGCGACTGTGGGAGAATAAACATCGACGACATATGAAGATCTCTAATAGATACATTTTTTGTGGTATTGAATGCGAGAGCACATACTATACTCTTTGTAGGTGTCCAAGAGCCAAGGAGCCGTGGCGGACCATGAAGGAGGAATGGCAACTACCTGATACTAAACCCTAGGTGGAATATGGCGAGGAGTGGGTCCTGGCGTTCATAGATGGACGAGCTAGGATCCTAATGACTCTATAGAGATGCTAGCATATTTGAAATGAGATTTTCCATGACAAACCAGCACCTTCCATCGAGAGCTCTAGAAGGTTCCTTTGCAGCTATCTCGACTCCCTTATGACTATCAAGTACTGTCCACAATCTGATGATGTTAAAGGGAAACAACATGCTACATACATGCTCGGAGAAGGGAAGAAGGTGGAAAAATGTTAGGCTCAATCATCTGTACTTACTTGGTGCAAACCAGGTACATGAACTATCAAACTCAATGTGTATGGATCATACAATGAAACAAATGGTGAGGATGACATCGGCATGATCTTACGTGACAACACTGGGGTGGTACTCTTCTCAGCGTGCCGGTTCTTGGCGTTGTGTTCCTCATCTTTGGAAGCTGAATTATAGGCCTGCTTGGAGGATATTGAGAAAGCTAGAAGCTAGACGGGTCAACCATGTGTGGTGAAAACTGATTGCAAGGAAATCGTTTCTATGCTCAATGTGCCTTTGGTTGACCGGTCACATTTCCTGCATGTTGTGCAGGATATTAAAGAGCTGCTGCAGGAATATCAGGTATAAGAGAGATGTTGTCATTCGTACGACTGGAAGCACTATAATCTAGATCAGATCAGCACCCGAGGATGTTTTAGTTGTGTTGTGTGTCTATACAAGAGTTCTCATGTAGCTTAAATATTTCACTCGCAGAAAAGGAACGGCCAAATCAATTTCCAAATAACGAAACGTTGCATACTCATGGGCCGGCCTGTGTACAGTTTTCTTCAGCAAAGTGACATCCTTGCCGCAAAGAGCAGGGCATAGCACCCCCCCCCCCCCCCCCCCCCCCCCCACAATCACGCGGTCACTGATCTGTGCCGGCCCATCACGCGACTACGATTTTTGCTGCTCTGGAGTCGGGTTTCCCCCAGGTTTTCTCGGCTATATTTTTGATGCAGTTTTCTAGTTTTCTTTTTTATGTTTCTTATTTCCTTTTTATTTTTTGTTTCTTTTCATATTAAATTTTGTTATATGTAGTTTCAATTTTTTTCACCAATTCTGTTCATGATTCCGAAAATTATGTTCATGATATTGATTTTTTTCATTATTTTTAAAATTGGTTCATGATTTTAAAATATTGTTCATGACATCAAAAAATTGTTCATGTTTTTAAAAAAAAATCATGATTTTTAGAATTGTTCATAATTTTAAAATTTGGGTTCATGATTTTGAAAAGTTATATATTATAAAAAATGGTTCATGACATTGGATTTTTTTTGGTTCACTATTTTTAGAAGTCAATATATAAAATGAAGAATATACAAAAGTAAATGAAATCTTGTAAATAAAAAGAAAGAAAAAGAGAAAACCAAAAAGAAAATAGGAAAGATAAAAAGATGACACGTAGGAGACCTATCTGACGTGAGGTGATCACGTCAATGCCCATGATGGATTTGGGTTTAAGGGAAGAGCGACATGTTGCAGACTTCGTCGGGTAACAGAAAAACACATGGGGACATAAGGTTATCCAGCTTTAGGTCACCGAAAGAAAAATCTACTTCTGCTTGTCTATTCTTGATTGATCGATGACCCGAAGGCTACAAGAGTGCCTTGATAGCGATGGTGTGTAGATTAGATCTGGTGGATGTTGTGAGCTAGGGTTTTTGTCCTGACCTTCTCGGCGGTCCCTCCTAGCCTATATATAAGAGGTTAGGTCTCAGGTATAGTGATCAAGTAAGTTGCAAGTTAGATTCAAACTCTAGAGTTTCCTTGTCTTGGACTTTTCTTGTCTTGCGCGTTTGGATTCGGTGTCCTTATAGGCTTCGCATTAGCCGAACTGTCTTGTGCTTCATGGACCTTGGCACATCTAGTGGGCCTTCCACTAGGCCGAGCCAGGTAGGCTGTAGTTGTATGCCTGTTGGGTATATGTATGTCTATACCTGCTCGTACTGTTTTATTCTAGGAAAAGAATGAGATGTTCGCACATGTTAATGTGTTTAGAAGTGTGGCCAAACTTATATTTTCCTCAGGCGACATAAGAATGGTGTGTGGTAGTGGGCGGTGTATATCACCCCCCACGAAGGCGTAGGCTCTCGCGCCGCACCCTGTGGGCATTTCACCAAGCCCATTTTCATGGCTTGCTATTTTCTTTTTATCGCACCACCTCGATCATTTTTTTTGCCTTTTGTGTTTTTTTGTGTGTGTGGTGGAGGGGGTCTCCCCAATTTTTCTTTTCTTTTATTATTTTCTGATGGTTTTATTTCTTGCTTTTCATATTAGAAATAAATAATATAATTGGTTTTTGTGTTGTACTATGCTAGCCCAAATCCCAGTCGGTTCGGCACATGTACTCCCTCCGGTCCAATTATAAGATGTTTAAGACTTTTTATTTATTTATTTAGATGACTTTTAATATCTAGTTTAAAGCAAAATGAGTGAACCTACATGCTAAAAGTTGTCTAGATGCATGTGTTATAGAAAATGGTTAAAGCATCTTATTATTTGGTTGATGAACTGCGATGAACAAGAAGTGTTCTTGGTGCTCCAGTGATGGTCTGATGGATGTGGACATGTAGTAATAAGTTGAACTGCGGCTATGCTTCCTCTTTATCCAATGTTTGGTCGTTGCTGCTATGTTGACAACACATCCATCGACATGTGTGTATGCTTCTTACATGTGAGACTCACTCACTATGTGCAATTTTCCACCTTTGGAAACTTGATGCAATGGATGACTCATTGGCTAAGTTGTTATTATGTTTATTTGGCTATTTTATTTGAGCTGTCAAGTGTAATTTGTCCCGGCCGATGATGTAAAATACCGAGGCACTAATTCTGTTAAGAACAAATTCTATTGTGACCCTTGCTCAATACTAATGATGAACTTAGCATAGTAGTCTAAGAGTAAACATTAACCAAAATCTTCCTATCTTTTAAATTTTCTTTGTTTCTTTTTGTAGGGATAAAGGTGAAGAAGAAGAATATATCAAGATAAAAGACATAAAACTAGTTTAGGCTTTTCCATTTCATTTTTTGTAATTCATTTACTTATTGTAATTTCTTTACTGTTTAAGAGTTTGTAAATCCGTGAACTCATATTTTCTAATGGAGAATACCATTGTTTATGTATAATTGTATTCCATTTGTGGATTTTCTTCATCATTTATAATTCATTTTAATGTTAGTTTTTGAATTCAAATATTTTATTTTGAATATTTGAATTTAAATTGTCCCCCCTAGAACCAGCAAAACCGATCAACAAAGATCATGTCAAAATATATAACACTCATTTATGATAATTGATGGACTCAGTTCACTGTAGAGCCTCGTTGGGAAACCCCAAGAGGAAGATGTGATGAGCACATCAGCAAGTTTTCCCGTAGTTATGAAACCAAGGTTATCGAACCAGTAGGAGTAAGGAAACAACTCCAAGGTGTTGCTAACAACTTGGAACCTGCACAACACAAACTCAAAATTTTTCTCCAACTTATAATGAGGTTATCAATCTCACTGGTTTGCTGAAACAAAGAATTAAACGTATAGTATGGAAGATAGTAGTTTCTTGTAGAGAGTAAACGGTAACATTAGATGATGTATCAATGATAAAGGAATAGACCGGGGTCCACAGTTCACTAGAGGTGTTCTCCTTAAGCTGGATAGCATGCTGGGTAAACAAATTACAGCGGGGCAATTGACAGAATGAGAAAGCACAACAATGCTATATGAGACATCTTGACTCCTATGAGATTTGATTGGGCATTACAACATAATACATAGACCATAATCCAACTACATCTATGAATAATAATCCACCTTCAGGTTATCATCCGAACTCCTTCCAGTATTAAGTTGCAAGCAACAGATTATTGCATTAAGCAATGTGTGTAAAGTAAACAATACAATTGTTCTATGAATAAAGGATTGTTGTTTTCTCCCTAGTAGCAACAACACATCTACAACCTTAGAGATTTCTGTCACTTCCCTAGATTACTAGAGGAATGAACCTACCATCGAGCATAAATACTCCCTGTTAGAGTTGCAAACATCTACTTGGCCAAGATAGCTACTAACAACGGAGAGCATGCAAGATCACAAATAACACATACATGATAGAATCAATAATCAATCTGACATAGTATCTCAATATCCATCGAATCCCTGCAAACACAACATGTATGATTACAAATAGATGATATTGATCATGAACGGAGCTCACAAGATCTAAACATGATAGCACAAAGGAGGAGAAACAACCATCTAGATACTGTATGGACCCATAGTCCAAGGGTGAACTACTCACGCATCATACCGGAGTCTAGCATGGTGATGAAGAAGGCCTCCGGGATGATCTCTCCCCTCCGGCAGGTTGCCGGGAAGAGCTTCAGATCCCCCTGATCTAGGGACGATGGTGGCGGCGGCTACGGACTGTTTCGTGGATATTTGATCGGGGTACTTAGGGTTTCTGCATCAGGGTGCTTTTATAGGCGAAAGGGCAAGGTCGGTGGGCACCCGAGGGGCCCACACCTGGTGGCGGCGCGCCCCCTAGGCCACGCGGCCCTAGGGTGTGGCCACCTCGTGGCCCCCCTTTGGCTGCCCTTTGGACTTTGTGTTCTCTTCGTTAACATATTGAGTTTGGCTTTTGTCTCGTCCAATTCCGAGAATATTTCCTCGCTACCCTTTCTGAAACCAAAAACAGCAGAAAACATGCAACTGCCACTACGACATCTTGTTAATAGGTTAGTCCCAAAAGATGTATAAAAATACCTCAAAGTGTAGACAAAACATAACAAAGTTGATACTAAACAAGCATGAAACATAAAAAATTATAGATATGTTTATGACGTATCAAGCATCCCAAGCTTAACTCCTGCTCGTCCTCGAATAGGTAAGTGACAAAAGAATAATTTTTGAGGTGACATGCACCATAATAATCTTGATCAAACAATTTGCAAAGCATTGATAGCTGGGACCAAAGTACTCTAAACATGAGCATGCAAGATGTAGTTCTAACAATAAGACATAGTAACTATGTTGTAACATGAAAAGATACAAAGAAAGATCATGAATAACAATGCACTGAAAGACGTTTGTTTGTTTCACATATAGAAAACATTGCATGTGTGGTATTCAGCTTGTCCTTCATGGAGTAGCAAAACATAAATGCATAGGACACCTTCAAAGTTCATAAGGTTGACTAGATACAAATAGTTTAAGAATAAGCAATATCAACATTATGAATCAATCAATATGTTTTGGGACAATGCACATAAAACTAAGAATGACAACTATGCTCTCTTAATTGGTGCATAAAGATGGAAGGTGGAAACTCAACATAAAAGTAAGAAGAAATGCCCTTCACAGAGGGAAGCAGGGATTTCAAGTTTCATAAAGAGCTTCCAAAAATTATAGTACTTATTAGCTTTCAGCTCTCATTGCCCCTATCATAAGCATCTTCAAGTGATTAAGGTTAAAGTGAAACAAATATGGAGTATATGCTTGACAAATCATAAGTTGGAAATCTCATGTCCCTTGAGTACGAGGGCCGTTCCTCATGCTACTCAACTTTAGTCACAAGCAAGTTCTTGTCATTGTAAGTATATGTGTATCATAGAGAACCGCCAACGGGGTACCCCTTACCCCATGACACAGGAGCTATCCCATATCAAAAGACAAGGCAACAGACAATGACCATCTCAGCAATCTTTTTATTTCTATTTGCATAGGTTTTTATTGAGGATGCTTCACAGATTGCTCATTATGGTTATGCTGCAAGTTTCCACCATGATTAGGCATGGCTTAGGCTAGCCGCCCAAGCGTTTCTATAACACATATACAATACTCCATGAACTTACAAGCTCCCTTTTATTTCACACCGCCGACATCCGTAAACAAAAGATCATGATATCAACTGGGTAATATGTACAGGTGTTGAAAGCGTTCCCCATGACAACATGGTTCTGCTAATTCCCAACTTATAAGTGCAAGCATATACAACATAAATGACACAATGGTTCAAGATTATTAGGTGCAAGAAATAAAGTGTTCCATCAAGTTTGTGAGAGCTTTAATCACTAATTTTCTTATAACAAAGTTTAATTTGGAAGATAGATAAAAACATGAATATACTTGGAATGGTGTAACACACCATGCATAGGAATTTATAGTGGACTCTTTGTAAAAACTTGGTTTCTTGGGAGTTGGATGCATGAGTAGAGCTTACTCAATACAAGTGGAGGCTAGCAAACTGGGAGCGACCAACTAAGAGAGCAATAATGGCCATAATCATGCAGAGCGACAAAACATTATCAATTAAAGCATAAAATGGTATCACAAGTCAAAAAATAAATGATCATAGAGGCTAGGGTGACTGGTTCATAGTCATAACATGGTGTAAGCATGTGCCAAGTCAACCCAAACAAAACATCAAAGGACAATACCACGATATTATGCTTTTGTATGCTAAAACAACACATGATTCTTTCAAGGCACATTAAGCAATCTCAATTGTTTTGAACAAGTAAAGATACAACAATAATCACTAAGCATAAGGTCAAAGCAACATCTAGCATGACATTATAAAGTCTAAGCCACAGTCAAAACAAGCTCCTTTTTGTACCACTATAAGCATGAAACTTTCTACTCTTTTCCAACAACAAACAACTTATTTGAAACAAAAGTGCGAAAGCGGGGTCCAACTAACTTATTCATTAAACCAAACAAACTAAAACCAAAAAAAAACTAAGACGCTCCAAGAACAACACAACGGTGCATAAAACAATAAAACTGAAGTGTCTAGAAAGAGACCTGAGATTTTTATTGATGAAGAAGGGGATGCCTTGGGCATCCCCAAGCTTTGCAGCTTTTACCTCTTGAATATTTCTTGGGGTGATACGGGGTGGCATCCCCAAGATTGACCTTTTGTCCATTCTTCATCTCATCACATCATTCTTCCCCTACACTTGAAAATTTCCTTTTCACACAATTCTTCATTAGCAACATTAGTGTATTCAAGATAATAGGCCTTTGGTTTAGTTTTAACACAATTAATCTTCCAATAGAACACAAGCTACACTAGAAATTCCTTTTAAAAGCTCAAGTGATCAAAGAGAACTCAAAAATAAACCGATAAGAGGCAAATGCAAATAATGGCAGAAATCTGTCAAAACATACCAGCAGGTAAACACCGATTTTTCTGAAGACCTTGTGTTGCTCAAATAAAAAAGTGTTGAACTAACGAAAGTTAGATAACAACCTGGGTCATAAGCTCAGAAAATTACAGCTCAATACCACATATGGGGATTTTTCATAAATTTTTACAGTGAAGTACAAAAATCTGTTTTTGGGACAACAACTTCCCCAAATCTTACTTCTCTCTCATTAGAGGTTATTCTTGGCACAAAAACCACACAAAAAGGATAAGGAGAGGTTATTACAGAATTCATAACTTCCAAGACTCAACAAAAGGAAAACTTACTAAAATAAAAACAATGGGTTGTCTCCCATAAGCGGTTTTCTTTAATGCCTTTTAGCTAGGCTTGATAGTTTGAGAAGATGCTCACATAAGAAATATGAACTGAAGTAAAAGAGAGCATCAATAAGCAAATGCAAAACACATTTAAGTATAACCCACTTCCTATGCATAGGCATCTTGTACGCAAATAGATTCACAAAGAACAAAGTGACATGCATAGGAAGATAAAAAAAGAGTAACTTCGAAACTTTCAGCACATAGAGAGGTGTTTCAGTACCATGAAAACTTCTACAACCATATTTTACCCTCTCATAATAATTTTCAGTAGCCTCATGAATAAACTCAACAATATAACTATCACATAAAGTATGCTTTTCATGATCTACATACACATAATTTTTATCAAGCTCAAAAATAGTGGGATTAAAACCTTCAAACCAACTTTTAACAATTTTATAACAAGATGAATGATCATTCTCAAGAGGTATGGGGTTCCAAGGTAAAGTCAAGACCCCTCCAATCTCATTTTCAATAGTATTACAATTAATATTATCAACCAATAAAGGACCATCATCTAGAGCTTTATCATAAACATTTTCTAAGCAAAACTCTTTCGTACCATGCATAACAGGAGCATAATTATTATCACAACTTTTACCCATATTAGATATTTCAAAAGAATCCACAGGAACATAACATTAATCCTCATTTGGTAAGCATGGGGGTAATCAAATAATATAAGGGATAAAGAGTTACTCTCATTAGAAGGTAGGCATGGGTAGCTAATCCATTCTTCCTCCTTTTGTTCATCACTCTCCTCCTCCTTTTCATCTAATGAGTTTCCAGTTTCAGTAATTTCTTCTTCCATAGGCTCATGCAAGGCATTAATCTCTTCCGTTGGTGGAAAGCATCTATTAAAATATTCAAGAATATATCCATTTTCTTCCTTGTAATTATCAAAGAAAAATTTAAGTATATCATAAACCTCATATTTATAAGGTGCATCATCAGTATTTTCAAGCAAAGTAGCAAGTTCAAATTCACCCTTCCAAGCAATAAATTCTTCAATTTGTTCCACATCATAAACGTCATAATTTCCCTTAACATAAGAAGATATGGTAACATTATCATTATACTCACATTGAAAAGGGAGGTTTTTATACCTCCTACAACAACAAGATTTATCAAAGCAATAAGTAACATTATAAGTAGAGCACACATTTCTAGAAATAGTATGCAATTTATGAATTTGTTCCCATAAGTGTTTGACTTTTTGTGACAAGCGGTATTCCTTATAATAATATTTTTGTTGTTCCGTGAACCCACCTTGCCAATAAGATCTAGTTTCAAAGAAGCCAACCATTGATAGAAACCATGATAAAGCAAGACAATAACAGACCAACAAAAAAACAACTATAGTAGGAACTAATTTTTTGTGTGTTTTTTATAAGAAAAAGCAAGACAAACAAAACTATTTTTTTGTATTATTGAAATAAAGAAACAAGAAAAACAAAGCAAAATAAACTAATCAAAACAAAAACAAAGTAAAGAGAATGGTTGTGAGAGACTCCCCTTGCGAGAATCTTCTTTCTCCCTGAAAGGTGACTGACGAGGAGGAAGAGATTGAAGCTGTCCTTAACTCCCCGGCAACGGCGCTAGAAAAAACTTTTGACGGGGAGGAAGAGATTGAAGCCGCCCTGTATATCCCCGACAATGGCGCCATAAAAAGTCTTGATGGGCTCAGTTCACTGTAGAGCCTCGTTGGGAAACCCTAAGAGGAAGGTGTGATGAGCACAGTGATGACCCACAAGTATAGGGGGTGTATCATAGTACTTTCGATAAATAGGAGTGTCGATCCCAACGAGGAGCAGAAGGTTCTGACTAGTGGTATGGAGCAGGAAATCTCTGTAAATACTTAGCAAACGGATTTTTAGGGGTTTTATGATAAAGCAACAAAACAAAGTGCAAATAACAAAGACAACGAGCAAGTGGACCAATCCTTTCTTAGCAAAGGACAAGCCGGTGGAAATACTTATAAGGACCAAAACGTTCTCGAGGACACATGGGAATTCTGTCAAGTGCTTTCGCTGCAAATAGCTGAGTACTCTTCTCTGGTGTTCATAAGTGTAACAATCTGAAAGTAAAGTAATTACAGGAAAGTAATTAAGATAAAAACCTAACCACGGCCTTAAACTCTTAGATCCTACGCTCCCTTGTTCAAAGGTGTCCTAATGGGGGTTCAGGTTTCTGCCACTCCGGCAACCCCACAATTAGTAGCCAAATACACAATGCATTCCCCTAGGCCCATAAATGGTGAAGTATCATCTAGTCGACGTTCACATGACACCACTAGAAGAATAGCACCACAACTTAAATACTAAACCATTGAATAATAACTCAACAGAGATTCACTACTAACAACATGACTTCTCCCATGTCCTCAAGAACTAAACGAACTACTCACGAGACATCATATGGATCAAGATCAAAGATGATATGGTAATGGATAACAATCTGAACATAAACAATAATCCAATGGTTCCACTCACAAGCATCAACTACAATATTAATCAACACCGGGAAGGTTTCCCCTAATGAACTAAGCAAGTATTCAACACGATTGTTATAGCAGGATGGAATAATGATGATGGTGCTGGTGGAGATGAGGGTGTGGATGATGATCATCCCGATTAAGCCTAGCTTGACGATGGTGTTGATGGCGACGATCTCCCCTCTCCGGGAAGGAATTCCCCTGGCAGAAATCTGTCTGCCAGAGAGATCTTTCTCTCTCGGTGTTTTCTGCCCCGCAGAGGTGTCATAAATATATCTGTGGTCGCTCCCCCGATATTAGGGTTCCGTAAGGAAGATATAGGCGAGAGGGCGGAGTCGGGGGCCGAGCATGTGGGCCACACCTACCCTAGGCACGGCCCAGGGGGACCCGCGCCTAGGAGGGTGTGGCCTCCCTACGGCCCTTCTTCGTCTTCCCTTCTGGCTTCCTCTATCTTCTGGGAAAATATATTTTACCCATATTTTTCTGGTATTTTTTCTGATCTTCGCGAAATTGCATCAAAACACCTCCTTTTCCATCAGAATCCAGACTCCGGCAGTTCATCCTCCAAGAATCATCCAACATGCATAAACAGATGAAAAGACATAAGTAATACCTCATAATAAGACATATATCAATGAATAGAGGCAAATTATGATATAGAATGGTGATGCAAATTGGACGTATCAACTCCCCCAAGCTTAGACCTTCGCTTGTCCCCAAGCGAAAACTGAGCTCAGTAAACATGTCCACAGGTTTATGGAGTGAAGTGTCGATAAAATAATACGGACAAGAAGCATCACACTTACCGTTACACAACTCATAGAAGAAAGCAACTCACCATTATATAACTTAGCTTGCAACAAGTACAGGAGTCACAATATATATGCATAAAGATAAATCATAATTGGAATTGGAAAACTTTGTTCTTGGTCAGAGAACACCTGGCAAACAGTTTCACAAAAAGCTTTTTGTAGAAGTCTTCAAAACGAGCATGCTTTGCTCAAAAAGGTTTTTCACAATGAAGGCTTTCAAAGTAATACTCAATAGATAAGAGTTTTGTGCAAACAAGGAAGATAAATAACATGATTGAATAAATCACCATATGAATGCTTGAAACACAACAACTCACATGCTTGCTGGAGATAGAGAGGAAGTAGGTTTACTGACTCAACTTGGAAGTAGGAGAAAGGTCCCTTCATAGAGGGAAGCAGGGATTACAAGTCATAAAGAGCTTCCAAAAGATTATGGTACATACTAGCTTTGAGCCTTCATTGAACCTATCATAGGCATCTTGAGATGATTAAGGTTAAAGTGAACAAGGATGGAGTATATGCTTGACGAAATATAAGTTGGCAATCTCATGTCCCTTGAATATGAGGGCCACTCCTCATGCTACTCAACTTCAGTTACCGGTAAGTTCTTGTCATTGTAAGTACATGCGTATCATAGAGAACCGCCAACGGGGTACCCCTTGCACATGGTACAGGAGCTATCCCATAACCAAAATGACAAGGCAAGCAGGCAGTGAGCATCTTAGCGATCTTTTTATTTACTATGTGCATAGATTTTTACTGAGGATGCTTCATAGAATGCTCACTATGGTGATGATGCAAGTTTCCACCATGATTAGGCATGGCTTAGGCTAGCGGCCCAGGTGTTTATCTAACACAAAATACATACTCCATGGACTTACAAGCTCCCTCTTTATTTCACACCGGTGACATCCACATACAAAAGAGCATGTTATCAACTATGTACGGAGTACAAGTGCAATGTTGAAAGCGTTCCTCGTGACAGCACGGTTCTACTAATTCGAACATATAGGAGCAAGCATATACAACTTCGATGAAACAATGGTTCAATTCTATTAGGGGCATGAAAATAAGGTGTGCCATCAAGTTCGTGAGATTTTTACTAACTAGTTTTCACATAACAAAATACTTTTTAATTCGAAAGATAGATGAAGCTTGAGAATTTTCTTGGAATAGAAATAATGCTACTAGGTAGATATGGTGGACACAGATGGCATAGGTTTTTGGTTCAAAGGGTTTGGAAACATGAGAAGTATGCCTTCTCAAAACAGGTTTTTGGCTAGCAAGGCTGGGTAGCAAGCACAAGGGTTGAAGGAAACAAGCAAACATACAAGTAATAAAGCCAAACATGCATACTTCCTTGAAGACACAAAAGGATCTTAAATAAAGAATATATACTAAGCTTATGAGCCAACAAGAAAGAAAACAAATGATACAAAATACCTGTAAGCTTTTTCTATTTTCCTTTCAAACCTCAAAAAGTGTTGCTACTGACCAGATCTCGGTTTTCCAAAACCAATTTTGATTTACTTGATGCTCCCAAAGTGATGCCAATACTGATCAACAAGATCCATCATATAATAGAGATTACAAACTAAAATAAGAAGTGCAAAAAGTAAAAGATGAGACTTCTCATTAATATTCAATAAAGGCACTCATACCAAGGGATACATAGATAACCAACTAAAGGAGAGATACTTCCACATGCAAACCAAACTATAAGATAACTTCTCTACCAAAAATATGAATCAACTAAAAAGGTAAAAGATAAAAGATAATGGTGGTTATACCACGGCACTCCCCCCAAGCTTGGAACAAGCCAAGGGGATGCCAAACCTGATGCTGATTTACTCCTCCGGTGGTGGCGGTCCCTTGTAATCATGAGATTTCCAAGGTAAAGGTTCCCCATCCAAAAAGGATGTCTTGGTTTCCACAATCCTGAAATTAGCGGCAGAGCTTATGCGAGCAAATCTAGCTTCATACTCATAGTTTTTGTTTTGTATGTCGTAAAGTTGTGCTTGTAATTGGTTGGTGGCTTGATGTAGTGAGAGTATTTCATCTTGGAGCTCAGCAAACTCCTCTTTGTGATTGGTGATGAGTTCTGAACTTACCTTATGGATGATATCTACCTCGTGTTCCGCCATCTTCTTGTACCTGAAAACTTCATGTTCCAATGCTTCCATCCTATCTTCCAGACTGCCTTCTCCTTTAGGGCCTTGAACTTCTTTCATCTACACCTTTCCATCTTTGAGAATCAACTCCTTGGGATGGATCTTCAACTCATACATGTACGGGTTAATGACATCCGCGGAGGAATCCTCCATGGGTGATCCAGAGGAAGACATTGTGGCTCCAAAACTAAGAATTTTCCTGACAAAGATAGTTCGAAACAAAAACACGACGAGGACACAATACAATAACCTCGGGGAACCCGGGGGGTCATATATTACGAAGTTTCAATGCATAGGGAAGGTACTGGTACGAAAACAAGGCAGAGACGGAGCTTGGCGGAGTCACACCCCTCCAGGCGTGGCCAGCTGGGGCCCGCGCATAGGGTGGGTTTGACCACCCCGGCCTCCGTTTCCTCCTCTGTTCCGTCTCGTAACCTTCCATATGTATTAAAAACATCAAAAATATAAAAAATTGGGTTTTCACGAACCTTCTGTTTTCACCACTTTTACCTATTCACATTCAAACTCTGCAGATTCTAGCGTTTGGTTTTGATAACCCACAAGTATAGGGGGTGTATCGTAGTACTTTCGATAAATAGGAGTGTCGATCCCAACGAGGAGCAGAAGGTGCTGAAAAGTGGTATGGAGCAGGAAATCCCTATGAATACTTAGCAAATGGATTTTTAGTGGTTTTCTGACAAGGCAACAAAACAAAGAGCGACTAACAGAAGTAACGAACAAACGGATCAAGTGGCCCAATCCTTTCTTAGCAAAGGACAAGCCGGTGGAAATACTTATAAGGACCAAACATTCTCGAGGACACATGGGAATTCTGTCAAGTGCTTTCGCTGCAAATAGGTGAGTACTCTTCTCTGGTGTTCATAAGTGTTGTGTGGGTGAACCTGTGCTAACATACTGCCCTTCCTAGGAATAATACATACTTGTGATTAAACCCCCTGCAAACATCCGTAACTACAGGAAAGTAATTAAGATATAAATCTAACCACAGCCTTAAACTCTGAGATCCTACACTCCCTTGTGCAAAGGTGTCCTAACGGGGGTTCAGGTTTCTGTCACTCCGGCAACCCCGCGATTAGTAGCCAAATACACAATGCATCCCCTAGGCCCATAAATGGTGAAGTGTCATGTAGTCGACGTTCACATGACACCACTAGAAGAATAGCACCACAACTTAAATACTAAACCATTGAATAATAACTCATCACAGATTCACTACTAACAACATGACTTCTCCCATGTCCTCAAGAACACAACGGACTACTCACAATACATCATATGGATCAAGATCAAAGATGATATGGTAATGGATAACAATCTGCACATAAACAATAATCCAATGGTTCCACTCACAAGCATCAACTACAATAGTAATTAACACTAGGAAAGTTTCCCCTAAGAACTAAAGCAATATCCAACACAATTGTTATAGCGAGACGGAGTGGTGATGATGGTGCTGGTGGAGATGATGGTGTGGATGATGATGATGATCCCGATGAAGCCTAGCTTGATGATGGTGTTGATGGCGATGGTCTCCCCTCTCCGGGAAGGAATTCCCCTGGCAGAAATCTGTCTGCCGGAGAGATCTTTCTCTCTCGGTGTTTTATGCCCCCAAAGGCGGTGGAAATATATTTGTGGTCGCTCCCCATGTATTAGGGTTCCATAGGGAAGTAACAGGCGAAGGGGGGGGGTCGGAGGCCGGGCAGGTGGGCCAAACCCACCCCAGGCACGGCCTTAGGTGGGACCACGCCTAGGGGAGGTTTGGGCCCCTACATCCCCCCTTCGCTCCTCCTTCTGGCTTCCTTCGTCTTCTGGTGAAATAATATGTTTCCATATTTTTCTGGTATTTTTCTGATCTTCGTGAAATTGCACCGAAACGCCTTCTTTTCCAGCAGAATCTAGACTCCGGCAGTCCATCCTCCAGGAATCATCCAACATGCATAAACAGATGAAAATCCATAAGTAATACCTCATAATAAGACAAATATCAATGAATAGAGGTAAATTAGATATATAAAGGTGATGCAAATTGGGTGTATCAACTCCCCCAAGCTTAGACTTCGCTTGTCCCCAAGCGAATATTGAGCTCAGTAAACATGTCCACAGGTTTATGGAGTGAAGTGTCGATAAAAGAATACAAACAAGAAGCATCACACTTACCATTGCACAACTCTTAGAAGAAAGTAGCTCACCATTATATAACTTAGCTTGCAACCAAGCACAATAGTCACAATAGAGATGCATAAAGATAAATCATAATTGGAATTGGAAAACTTGTTCTTGGTTAAAGAACACCTGGCAAACAGTTTCACAACAAGCTTTTTGTAGAAGTTTCAAAACAGGAGCACTCTTTGCTCAAAAAGGTTTTTACAAGTGAAGGCTTTCAAAGTAATACTCAGAGTTTTATGCAAACAAGGAAGATAAAGAACATGATTGAATAAATCACCATATGAATGCTTGAAACACAACAACTTGCTGGAGATAGAGAGGAAGTAGGTTTACTGACTCAAACTGGTAACTAGGAGAAAGGTCCCTTCATAGAGGGAAGCAGGGATTACAAGTCATAAAGAGCTTCCAAAAGATTATGGTACTTACTAGCTTTGAGCCCTCATTGCCCCTATCATAAGCATCTTGGGATGGTTAAGGTTAAAGTGAACAAAGATGGAGTATATGCTTGACGAAATATAAGTTGGCAATCTCATGTCCCTTGAATATGAGGGCCACCCTGTTGGAGATATGCCCTAGAGGAAATAATAAATGTAGTTATTATTATATCTTTGTGTTTATGATAAATGTTTACATTCATGCTATAATAGTATTAACAAGGAAACATTAATACTTGTGTGATTTGTAAACTAAATTAGAGTCCCTAGTAAAGCCTCTTTATAATACTAGCTTGTTGGTTAATAAATGATTGTGGTTTCCCTATCATGAACATTGAGATGTTATTAATAACAAGATCATATCGTTAGGAGAATGATATGATGTACATACTCCTATAGATAAGCGTAGCATAAAGATCAAGTCATTTCAATAGTTCAATTGCTATATGCTTTCTGATACATAGTAACCTAATTCCTTCGACCATGAGATCATGCTTATCACCATCACCGGAAGGATGCTTTGATGACATCAAACACCACACCGTAACTGGGTGGCTATAAAGGTGGCATTGAGTGTTCGGAAAGTATTGGTTGAGACACATGGATCAAGAGTGGAATTTGTCCATCCATATGACGGATAGATATACTCTGGGCCCTCTCGGTGGAATGTCATCCAATTAGCTTGCAAGCATGTGACTAGATCACAAGGGATCACATATCACGGGAACGAGAAAAGAGTACTTATCAGTAACGAGGTTGAACTAGGTATGCAGAGATACCGACGATCAAAACCTCGGATAAGTAAACTATCGTGAGACAAAGGGAAATTGGTATAGTATGTAAGTGGTTCATTCGATCGCAAAGTAATCGTAGAAATATGTGGGATCCATATGAATTTCCAGATTCCTCTATTGGTTATTGTTCGGATAAGTGTCTCGATCATGTCCGCATAATTCACGAACCGTAGGGAGACACACTTAAGGATTCGACGTTGTTGAGTAGTTATGGAATGATGAGTAAGAGACCGAATGTTGTTCGGAGTCTCGGATGGGATCCGGGATATCACGAGGAGATCCGGAATGGTCCGGAGAATAATATTCATATAAGGAAAGTCATGTTTCAGGGTTGGAGAATGGTTCCGGTGTTTTCATCGGGAATGTTCTAGAAGGTTCCGGAATGTCCGGCACTCCGGAGGGGAAGGGTACATGAATGTGTCATAACAAGTTGGAATAGTTGCATCATGTACTAGGTGTCATCGCTGAACAAAATAAAGGAATAAATCAAATCCTAGTTTGAAAAGTCAAACGCCAATTTGAAAAGTCAAACGACTATTTTGTTTGGTGGAGGGAGAGTAGGAAACCTACTTGGGGAGGAAGTCCCTCTCCCTCCACCGCCGGCCAAGGAGGCCGATTTGGGGAGGGAATCCCCTCCCCTTGGCCGCACCCTCCCACCTATATAAGGAGGGGCAGGGCTGCCCCTCCTAGACCTACACCTTGCCCCTCTAAACCCTAACCCTAGCCGTCGGCCACCAAACCGCCGCCGCCGCCCTAGGGTTTCTCCCCAGCCGCCGATTTGGGGCTTCTACTTTCCCTAGCCGCCGGCCTATCCCCCTATACTTGGTGTGTCTAAACCCTAGATCACCGAGGGCTCTCTCATAGTCCACCATACTCGCTCCGGCTTAAGGCGAAGCCCTGCGAGATATCCCCTCTACTTCCGGTACCACGCCGTCGTGCTGCCGGAATCGCGAGGAGAGTGCTACAACCTCCGCTGCCTGCTGGAACAAGGGAGAGGAAGGTCTTCGTCGAGTACCAAACGTGTGACCGACTGCAGAAGCGCTACCGGAACGCAGCGCCGGAAGGATCGTCTACACGATCTTGAGATCGGGAAGAGTACGACTACATCACCCACGAGAATCCGCTCTCATTAAACACTTTGTAATCTTCGAGGGTGAGTTATTCCATCGACTCGTTGCTACAATCTAGTAGATAGATCTTGGCTTGTTTGTTTGTATGCGATAGAAATTTTTTGTTTTTCATGCTACGAACCCCTACACACCCCTCATGCTACTCAACTTTTGGGCCCGGGCAAGTTCTTGTCATTGTAAGTACTTGCACATCATCGAGAACCACCAACGGGGTACCCCTTGCACATGGTACATGAGCTTTCCCATAACCAAAATGACAAGGCAAGCAGACAGTGAGCACCTCAACAATCTTTTTATTTACTATGTGTATAGTTTTTTTATTGAGGATGCTTCACAGAATGCTGACTATGGTGGTGCTGCAAGTTTCCACAATGATTAGGCATGGCTTAGGCTAGCGGCCCAGGCGTTTCTCTAACACAAAGTACAAACTCCATGTACTCACAAGTTCCCCTCTCATTTCACACCGTTGACATCCATAGACAAAAGAGGACGATATCAACTATGAACAACAAGGTACAAGTGCAATGTTGAAAATGTTACCCGTGATAGCATGGTTCTGCTAATCCCAACGTATAGATGCAAGCATATACAACTTCGATGTCCACAATGGTTCAAGTTTACTAGGGGCAAGAAAATAAAGTGTGACATCAAGTTCGTGAGAGCTTTACTAACCAGTTTTCACATAACAAAATACTTTTTAATTCGGAAGGTAGATGAAGCTTGAGAATTTGCTTGGAATATCAATAGCTACTAGGTAGATATGGTGGACACAAGTGGCAACAGTTTGGTTTAAAGGGATTTGGAAACATGAGAAGTATGCCTTCTCAAAATAGGTTTTTGGCTAGCAATGCTGGGTAGCAAGCAAGAGAGTGGAAAGAAACAAGTAAACATACAAATAATAAAGCCAAACATGCAATCTTCCTTAAAGACACAAAAGGTCTTAAATAAAGAATACTAAGCTTATGAGCCAACAAGAAAGAAAACAAATGATACCAAATACCTGTAAGCTTTTTCTTTCAAACCTCAAAAATTGTTGCTACTGACCAGAACTCGGTTTGCCAAAACCAATTTAGATCCACTTGATGCTCCCAAAGTGGTACCAATACTGATCAACAAGATCCATCATATAATAGAGATTGCAAACTAAAATAAGAAGTGCAAAAAGTAAAAGATGAGACTTCTCATTAATATTAAATAAAGGCACTCACACCAAGGGATACATAGATAATCAACTAAAGGAGAGATACTTCCACATGCAAACCAAACTATGAGATAACTTCTCTACCACAGATATGAATCCACTAAAAAGGTAAAATATGAAAGATAGTGGTGGTGATACCGCGGCACTCCCCCAAGCTTGGAACAAGCCAAGGGGATGCCAAACCTGATGACGAGTTACTCCTTTGGCGGTGGTGGTGTTCTCTTGATAAGCTCTTTAATAAGTTTCCTCAAATCCTCGAACTCAAAAGTAAGAGTACGGATTAGCTCCGAGTTTTGCTCTGTACGGTTCATGATCATGTTAGTCCGAGAATCCCAGTTATTGTTATTCTTTCCCCACTCTTCATCCTTAGCATGATCCTTCTCTGCATTGTTAGAACGACGTATATCCCAAACCGAAGGAAAATTCCCTTTGGGCACATGTTGATATTGATATTCATGTAAGTGTATGGAAGGGTCTCTTGTTACGTGGAGGAGATGATTGTATAAAGAGAGTATGACGTCGAGATTTCCCTCCTATAGACATCTGTGCTGTCCTCTTAAGCTTGGTAGGTCGTGCCACCAAACCAATGCTTGCGGCGGTAGCGCGGGTGTCCAGATGCTTGTCCTCCTCCATGTCACCTTCATATCCTACCAGAATCTCCTCCTCCTTTGGGACTTGAGGTTCTTCTTCCTCGGGCTTATTTCCTTTATCGTCGGCAGAGGCCATGGCGCTCTAAACTTGAGAAGATTTCTTGACAGAAATAGATCGAAACGAAAACACGACGAGAACATGATGCACGAACCTCGGGGGATCCAGGGGATTATATATTACGAAGTTTCAATGCATAAGGAAGGTTTTGACACGGAAACGAGGCGGAGACGGAGTTCGGGGAGGGGACACCCCCCTCAGGCGCGGCCAGGCTGGGGCCCGCGATTGGGGTAGGTTTGTCCACCCCGGGCTCCGTTTCCTCTTTAGTTTCGTCTTGTAACTTTCCTTATGTATTAAAAACATCAAAAATATAAAAAGATTGGAGTTTCACGAACCTTCTGTTTTCACCACTTTTACCTATTCAAAGACGAACTCTGCAGATTCCTTTCCTCTTTCTCCTGAGAATTTCCTTCATACAAAACCTTTGCACAAACTCAATGACAACATTAGTACAAGCAAAAACAATAAACCTTTGGTACACACTTCAACTGAAAAACCATCAAAACAAAAGCTTCTATAAGAGGCAAATGCAAAGGATGGCAGAAATCTGTCAAAACAGACCAACATGTAAAGATTGAATTTTTCGAAGACCTTCTGTTGCTCAAATCAAAAAGTGCAGAACTGATGAAAGTTTGGTAACAACCCGAAGAACAATCTAAGAAAATTTCATCTCAATCCGAAGTACTGAGTTGCCTCACGAATTTTTACAATACTGCACAAAAATCTGTCCCACGACAGCCACTTTTCACAACTCCTCTACTTCACAAAAGTAGTTGAACTTGACACAAAAATTGTAACGCCCCCGAATCGGGTCTATGTAGATCTTAGCATTTCCCGCCAAAACCCGCATAGAAGCGATTGAAAGACGCCCACCAGACACTTTCGTGTGGGTGGGATTTGATTACAAGTAGTTACATCACAATAGTTTACAATAGAGTCCACAAGAACTTATATATACATCAACGACTCAACGAGTCAAGAATACAAAAGATACAACTCAAAGAGAAAAAGAAAGCCAAATAGTATCCGAGTACGGACAAGATCCAAATGGGACTAAGAGTCCTGAAGAATAACCAAGCGGGGTCCAACCCTGCCAAGGCCAAGCCGGAAGGGTAACCTTGCTAACGTCGTCAATCACATACCTGTCAAGCCAAAAAGGGTGCCGGCAAAGGGCAAAGGAAAACAGAAAGAGAGCGGTCAGTACTGAGGCCAGTACACGGCGAGACTAGAATTCGGCGGTCCTCGCCTACATAGGTATGGTGGGCTCAGCGGCAGCGAAGCTTGCACTATCTAAATTATAGTGACACGCTACAACTTCGGCTATTAGAGCGAGATAAGAGAGCACTATTCGATAGCATAGTGTAACACCAAACATAACCCATCCGAAGAATTCCCCCTCGAAGACCAGTCGAGGAAGTCCCCTTGCAGAACACACACGGTGGCAATTTTAGTTAAGCAGGTATTTAATTGATAAGGCTAATTACTAATCATATTATTAAAGAGCAAAACATTAGTGGCGTTGTCTATGATCATGACACTGTACTCCTGAGGCGTCCATAACCGTGGACACACGGCTCCTCGAAAAGATTTACCCTGCAGGGGTGCACTACTGTACCCAAACGCATGCTCAACCCATCAGGCAACATATCACGCGTGCCATCCGAATCTCACAACAAGAACTGTCCCATAACTACGCGCATATCCAGAGGCATCACCTACTGTGGGGAATCCAACCAAGAGGTACGACGATTCTCGAGGGAGGCACAACGTTTGCGCCTACTGGTGGATCGGGCCCTGCGGGGTAACTTGTACACACCGTGGGTGCCGCCACCGTGTACCGCGATTTATGTATGCAAGCCATGGCAATCCACCAAACATCAAGTCCGAAGACATATCAACTCACCCATGTCCGAGGACATATTATGCGTATGCACCAAATGGAAAACCAATTTTGTAACCCTCTGGATATATGAATAGCGCCGGTAGTTGAGGGGGGATCCCAGAGGCCCCACGTTTGGTTAGCGCGATCAACTCAGAACTGGTATCATAGAACGAACGGGTCCTAGGTCGGCTCAAGCAGTTCCCAAAGGTGGTCCCTGCCGGGGCCTTATCATTAGGTGAAATCATAACCAACAACATCAGATTAATTATCTTATCACCAACCATATCCGAGTATCATGTTCCACCTGTATGAGAACGGTACTAAGCAAGCCTACGACTCGCAAGGACAAAGCTAGCTAATCAAACAAGGCAATAGGATAACCAAGGTTATATAGTGGAGCAGGTAAATAAAGGAACGGTACTATAGCATCGACAATAAGGATAGCAATTGATCAAAGGAAGGAAGTAAAGATTATAAATACAAAATAGGTAGAAGGGGGAGAATGCTCGCCCGTGAGACAAAGTTGGAAAACCGGAGGCTTGTCGTATCTCGCACCAACTCAACGGCCTATCCGAGAAGAAGCAAAGCACTAAAAAGAACACCCGGTGCAATATTTAATACTAGTGCGGAAGATCCGACATGTTTATGATATGATGCATGGCATGCCAATATGCGGCCTAACTTAGCAATATTAAGCGGAATTAGGATTTCGACATTTATTATTAAGTTCAAGTTATTTAACTACCCCGCATATTAAATGTTGAATTAACAAGGCAAAGCATGACATCGGTTCGCTACACAAATTTAAATGGAGTCGAGATAATATAAATATAACCGGCATATGGTCTCCATATATAATTTAGGTGAATGGACAAAGTACCCCCAACTAATGAACATGTATGCAAGCATGAATAGTTTAATATGCCCAAGTTATATCATATTTATCAAAATAGGGTATCGGAAAGGGGTCACACATGTCGAATCGACGATCTTGGGGTTCCGAGTGTTCAAGGGATCGGTCTTCAGGTTTCTCGGCCATCAGATCCATGACGGAGCACTTGTTGTTCCGGGAAGGAGAACTTGGTGGTCCCCGAGTTTGGACTTCTCCTCCGGGAACGAGGCCTTGGCGTCCGCGACGAGCGTCTTGGGATCCGGCGCCGACAGTTCATCGGAATTGTCTAGGTTGATGTTGGTCTTGTGGATGTGGCCTTGGCGTCGATCAAACTTGACGAAGACACAGCTCAGGGAGGTGGTGGTGATGGTCTGAGTGAGACTGCAACGTCTAGCGTGGGACACAGGTGATATGCCAAGCAATCCTCGACTAGTTTTAGTGTCCACGAGAACACACATCTACAAGCGGGCACATACACCAACGATTAGGAAAATAAGAGGAGATACCCAATAAACATGGCAGGAACAGGGGCACAACCAGAGGAGATACCCAATAAACATGGCAGGAACAGGGGCACAACCAGTGATGTCACCGTATCCCTACTGAAGAGCTTGTCGTATCCAGACAAAGAAAAACAAAGGCCTTCTGGAGCCATGGACAATGACCGACGATGGGGAAAAATAGCGACAGGATTGGCACGGCAACACGCGCGCGGGGCAAAGACGTTGCAGAGGCTCGGCGGCGGGGCCGCGAAAATCTCGGAGACTGGCGGTGCTGCGTGGCAGAGCCTGCAGAGGACCAAGGCAGCGGCGCTGGAGAATATATGATGGCGGCGCCATACTGGAGAGAGGGAGCTGGGCGGCCGACGCTCGCTGCTACCACAGATGGACGAGACGACGAAGCTTGGGCAGGATAGCCGCGACGCTGTGCTGCGAGGCGAAGGACTGCAGGCGGGGTTGGCGCGAACGACGCTGCAGAGACATGGTGACGTTGGTGGCGGGGGTATACGAAGCTCACCGGAGGCGACGCGGAGGCGCTCGGGGCCGCGGCACTCTGACGTAGAAGACGGGCCGACGCAGGTCTCTGGGAGGAGAGCATCGGGAAGACGTGCGCTCGACGGCAGCTTAGCCGAGGAAGGGCGCAGGGTGGCAGACGAAGGGGATGCCCCCTGGCGGCGCGAACGCGGCTTAGTGGAGGCAGGACGTCGCAGCGGGGCGACGGTGCCGGGACGGGGAGAGCAGGGACCGGCGGCAGGGAGAGAGACGAAGGGGCGGCTCCCTGGTCGTGGGATCGAGCGGAGAAGGAGGCCGGCGAGCTTGCCGGAGCGGATCCTGGCGGCGACAGGCTCACGCAGGAGGAGGAGAGGCGAGGTAGAGGAGGATGCCGGCAGCGGTGGGGCGAAGTTCAGTTGAGAACGAAGCAGAGAGGGGATGGGATCGAGACGAACGAGAGCGTGCGTGGCGAGTTGGTTTGGGTCCGGTCGGTTGGTCCACACGTTCGTGAGCGTGTGTGTGTGGGTTGTGTGAGGCTGAGCGGGTTGGTCCAGGGGTGGTTTGTGTGTTGGCCTGGGTGTGTGAGTGCGGCTGAAGCATGCATGTGTGGCGGCGGGGTGGAGCTGGTTAGCAGAGGGGTGGAGATTAGGGTTAGGATACGGGGTCGTAGGTGGCTAGCTGGGCCGTTTGGCCCGGCCGGCTGCCTCTCTCTAAAAAATATATTTTTATTTATTTATTTTAGTTTTAAATAAATTTTATAAATAGTTTTTAGATAAATAAAAGATCCGGAAAATACTAGGATTTGAAATTAAAGGAGGGACTAGTTAGAAAATAAAATAGGCTTTTGATGAAAATATTTTAGGGCGAAAGTATGCATGATGTCATGATGATGCAAAATAGAAAATAGCATGCAATTTTATTTTGGAATATTTTCCGGGGCATTACAAAAACCAAAACAAAAAAGGATAAGCAGTGGTTATTACTGAGGTAATAACTTCCAATACTCGACAAAACTCTTGGGTTATCTTCCAACAAGTACTTTTCTTTAATGCCTTTAAGTTAGGCTTGAAACTTTCTAAGATGCTCACATAGGATATATATATATTTGAAGTGAAAGAGAGCATCAAGAAGCAAATAACCAACACACTTGAGTCTAACCCACTTCCTATGCATGGGAGTATCATGAGAAAATGAATTGTTGAAACAAAAATCCACAAGCATAGGAAGACAAAACAGATGCAACTTCAAAGCTTTCAACACAAAACGGGGAAGCTTAACATCATTGAGATGCATAAAACCATGTTTCCCTCTCTCAAAATAACTTTCAGTAGCACTTTGAATAAAGTTGACAATATAGCTATCACTGGAAACAACTTTAGCATCAGAATAAGCATACATACAGTCATCAAAAAGAGGTCCAAGGTCATAGACTGGATCAATAGAAGCAAGTTGTTCCATCCTGAAATCTTTATTAGGCAAGCTATTTTCACAAGGAGCTTTAGCAAATTTGGAAAAGTTAAACTCATAAGAATCTCCATCAAACTTAGTTAAAACTTTTTACTTCTTACAATCAATAATAGCTCCACAAGTATTCAATAAAGGTCTACCAAAAATGATAGGACAAGTTTTGCTAGCTGCTGAGTTAAGCAGTAGAAAATCAGCAGGATATTTAATCTTACCGCAGAGAACCTCCACATCTCTTACAATGCAAATGGGGCAAATAGTTTCCTTATTAGCAAGGTGAATAACCACATCAATATCCTCAAGCTCACAAGGACCAATCTCATGCATAATTTCCCTGTAAAGATCATAAGGAATAGCACTAGAACTAGCACCAATATCACATAAACCATAATAGCAATAATCACCAATTTTAACAGAAATCACATGAACACTAGCTTTTCTAGCCTTACTAGGATGAGAGATAATATTAGAAGCATATTCACAGAAGACAATGTGCTCATCCTCTATATTTCTAGTGACAGTGTCTTTCACAATAGCTACCACAGGTTCATCACTCAAATGCTTACCAGGCTCCATAGTTTTCTTTGTACCTTTATTATTTGCACTAATAATCATAGAATACTCCTTTACCTTAGCTGGGAAAGGCATTCTCTCAACAAGAGGCTCAGGCACAATATGATTAGTAGTACAAACTTGAGTACTTCTAACAGGAACATGATTAACAACATCTTCACAAGGAGCATGGTACGTATTCCACTTCTTCTTTGGAATTTCTATGTAAGAGGCAAAGGCTTTAAAACAGTTGGCAATACTTTGGGAATCAATACCAAACTCATTACTAATATCACGGAAGTCATCAGTTCTCATAAAAGATTTAATGCATTCATAATCATAGTTGATACCTGACTTTCTTCCTTTGTCATTCTCCCAAGCTTCAGTGCTCACTTGAATATGGTCTAAGAGATCCCATTTAGCTTCTTCCTTCATACTTGTGAATGATCCAGCACAAGAAGCATCTAGTACATCTTTATCATGAAGAGAAATCCTAGCATAAAAGTTATTGAGAATAATATTGTTAGGGAGTTCATGAATAGGACATTTAAGCATTAGTAACTTCAATCTCCCCCAAGCTTGAGATATACTTTCTCCATCAAGAGGCCAAAAGTTATATATAAGATTTTTATCTTTATGAATTTCACTGGAAGTATAAAATTTAGAGTAAAAGAGGGATGCCACCTCCTCCATTCCATGGATTGTCCATTCTTCAACAGCTTATACCATGCCTCAGCTCTCCCTTTCAAAGATACGGAGAGTAACTTATTCTTCACCTATTCAGTTGTGATACCTGCACACTTAAACAACCCGCATAATTCATGGATAAAAAGCAAGTGATCACCAGGATGGACAGTTCCATCCCCAAAATAATAATTATCCATAACACGTTAACAATACTAGTAGGTAACTTAAAAGGATCTATCTCAACAGGAGGTGGTTCATCTACTACCCTTTTAGTGATAGTAGTTTTCCCAAACAGAAAACCAAGTGGGTATCCATATTGGAAACAAAGTAACAAACAATAACAAAAGGAAATACTCACAGTAAAAGTTTCCTTTACCAGTTCCACTTTTCAATAGCGCTTCACTCCCCGGCAACGGAGCCATAAAATAGTCTTGATAACCTACAAGTATAGGGGGTGTATCGTAGTACTTTCGATAAATATGAGTGTCGATCCCAACGAGGAGCAGAAGGTGCTAAAAAGTGGTATGGAGTAGGAAATCCCTGTGAATACTTAGCAAACGAATTTTTAGTGGTTTTCTGACAAGGCAACAAAACAAAGAGCGAGTAACAAAAGTAACGAACAAACGGAGCAAGTGGCCCAATCCTTTCTTAGCAAAGGACAAGCCGGTGGAAATACTTATAAGGAACAAACGTTCTCGAGGACACATGGGAATTCTGTCAAGTGCTTTCGCTGCAAATAGCTGAGTACTCTTCTCTGGTGTTCATAAGTGTTGTGTGGGTGAACCTGTGCTAACATACTGCCCTTCCTAGGACTAATACATACTTGTGATTAAACCCCCTACAAACATCCGTAACCATAGGAAAGTAATTAAGATATAAATCTAACCACAGCCTCAAACTCTGAGATCCTACACTCCATTGTGCAAAGGTGTCCTAACGGGGGTTCAGGTTTCTGTCACTCCGGCAACCCCGCGATTAGTAGCCAAATACACAATGCATCCCCTAGGCCCATAAATGGTGAAGTGTCATGTAGTCGACGTTCACATGACACCACTAGAAGAATAGCACCACAAATTAAATACTAAACCATTGAATAATAACTCATCACAAATTCACTACTAACAACATGACTTCTCCCATGTCCTCAAGAACACAACGAACTACTCACAAGACATCATATGGATCAAGATCAAAGATGATATGGTAATGGATAACAATCTGAACATAAACAATAATACAATGGTTCCACTCACAAGCATCAACAACAATAGTAATTAACAGTGGGAAAGTTTCCCCTAAGAACTAAAGCAATATCCAACACAATTGTTACAGCGAGACGGAGTGGTGATGATGGTGTTGATGGAGATGATGGTGTGGATGATGATGATGATGACCCCGATGAAGCCTAGCTTGATGATGCTGTTGATGGCGACGGTCTCCCCTCTCCGGAAAGGAATTCCCCTGGCAGAAATCTGTCTGCTGGAGAGATCTTTCTCTCTCGGTGTTTTCCGCCCCCAGAGGCGGTGGAAATCTATCTGTGGTCGCTCCCCATGTATTAGGGTTCCGTAGGGAAGTAATAGGTGAAGGGGGGGCGAGTCGGAGGCCGGGCAGATGGGCCAGACCCATCCCAGGCGCGACCTTAGGTGGGCCCGAGCCTAAGGGAGGTTTGGGCCCTTGCATCCCCCCTTCGCTCCTCCTTCGGGCTTCCTTCGTGTTCTGGTGAAATAATATGTTTCCATATTTTTCTGGTATTTTTCTGATCTTCACGAAATTGCACCGAAACGCCTTCTTTTCCATCAGAATCCAGACTCCGGCAGTCCATCCTCCAGGAATCATCCAACATGCATAAACAAAGGAAAAGCCATAAGTAATACCTCATAATAAGACAAATATCAATGAATAGAGGTAAATTATGATATAGAAAGGTGATGCAAATTGGGCGTATCAGGTTTCTAATAAATTCTTCCGGAGTCACCAGTTGAATTGTGTCAACATCTTCATTATATGAATCTCCAGAAATATAATGCTTTAGTCTTTGACCATTCACCATCCGCGTTGTGTCATCCTTCAAAGAAGATATTTTGATGGCACCTGGACGATATACTTCTTTGATAACAAAAGGTCCTTCCCATTTTGAGAGTGGTTTCCCTGCAAAAAATCTGAGACAAGACCTATACAAAAGAAGTTTCTCACCAACATGGAACTCCCTTTTGAAAATTCTCCTATCATGCCATCTTTTTACTTTTTCCTTAAAGAGCCTAGCATTTTCATAAGCTTCACTCCTCCACTCATCTAAGGTACTCATGTCAAGAAATGTTTTCTTTTTTTTTAGGGTAAAGAGAGTTCCATTAATTAGCGAAACAAGGGATTACATTCCTGGAGTAGCAGTTCTGAAATTGCTGGAGGGCTATGCAGGATCCACTCCGAATCAATTCCAGTACTCTTGGCCAGTTTAGCTAGTTCATGTGCTACCTTATTACAAACTCTCTTTACTTTCTGTACTCGTACCTCTTGTAAACATGCAAATGTGCCTCGAACCTCCTCCATGATCGGCTCCCAGGAAGACCGCAACAGTACTTTCTTTTGAAGAGCCGTAGTGACCTCCAAGTTGTCAGACTCAAAAATGATGGGCATGTGAACTCTCTCTGCTGCAGCTCTTGCTCCTTCTAGACATGCCAACGCTTCTGCCTCGACTGCTGATGCACATCGCGGGATGTTTTTGGCAGCGGCATAAATGATCAAACCTCTGAAGTCTCTGGAAATCACCCCCACACTAGCAGCTCCAGTTTCTGCATTAAAGGCTGCGTCAACGTTGATCTTTGCCCAGTATTCTGGCGGCATCTGCCACCCTGCTTCCGTTGACGTCCCATGCGGCTTGTCCGGTGAAGTCAGGCAGGCGTACATAGGTCTCTTTCCTTTATCCTTCTCACTAACCCGAGGTGGCAGCAAGGATTCAGCATAGTTCATCAGGAAAGATACCGAGTCTGTGATGGTTGCTCTCCCATGCTCGTGAATAGCGTCGTTCCTCAAGTGCCAACACCTCCATAGCAACATCAATACCTGCGATCGGACACCATGTGGTATGGAGTCCAACAACACAAGGAACCAATTCTGACCGGTGTAGCTGAATTTGTTCTCCTCCGGCAAAACCCAGTGTTGTCTCATAGCTTCCCTTAATGTCTTGGACTTGGTACATTGCACAACCGCATGGTAACTATTTTCAATATCTTGCCCACACAGTGGGCATGCACCCTCGTCTTCTAATGTCCTTTTCCATTTGTTCTTCCAGGTTGCCAGGCTATCGTGAGCTAGCTTCCAACCAAATATTCTGATTTTCGGTTGCACTTCAATCTTCCATAGAGCCTCCCATATTTTCCTCTCCCCATCTGGATTGGTGCTGGTTGCATTGTTACGCACACCCAGCTCGGAATTAGACCACGCTAGCCTGTATGCACTCTTCACTGTAAAAATCCCATTCCTCTCATAATGCCATGCAGCATAGTATTCCATGTCACGGCAAGGAATACGGATTCTTAGGACCGTGTCGGCGTCATCCTCATGTAACAGATGACGAACACGCTGCTCATCCCATTGTTTCTCGCCAGGAATCATTAATTCATTAACATATGTCAGTCTGTTCCAGTTCTTCTTCTCAATTGTTTTCAATTTGGAAGCGTGTGGAACCCACTTGTGCCTCCATATCTTTGTTTTTGCACCGTCTCCAATCCTCCATATTACTCCTTGCTTCAATAGCTCCAGACCATGCTCAATCCCCTTCCATGAAGCTGATGAATCCGATGGGAAAGCGGTATCCAACAAAGATCCATTAGGATAATACTTTGCCTTAAGCACCCTTGCACATAAGCTATCTGGATGCATGATTAGTCTCCATGCCTGGCGCGCTAACAAGGCTTGATTAAAACACTTCATGTCCCTAAATCCCAGTCCACCGAAGGTCTTGGGGCATGTTAGTTTCTCCCAAGAAAGCCAGTGAACTTTCCTCCTATTCTTCTCATCTCCCCACCAAAAATCTCTAACCATCCTCATATAATCCTCACAAAATTGCGCTGACATTTTAAAGACTCCCATCACATATGTTGGAATTGATTGTGCCACACTCTTTATAAGTACATCCTTCGCTCCCACTGACATGTACTTTTCTGACCAGTCTGTCAAGCGTTTTGTAAATCTTTCTTTTATGGGCTGAAATTTCTCCTCCTTCATGCGTCCCTCCGGAGTGGGAAGGCCTAAGTACTTCTCCTCAAAATGGCTTTGTACAATCTCCAGCTCTTGCTTGATGCTTGACTGAACTGTTTCCAGGCAAAATCGACTGAATAATATAGAACACTTCGTTGGATTAATCAATTGACCAGTACAGTTCGCGTACATGTGCAACACCTCCTTCACCGCTCTAGCTTGCTCCACCGTAGCCTTAAAGAATAAAAGGCTATCATCTGCAAAAAGCAAATGAGAGACCCCTGGAGCACGCCTACAAATTTTTAGCGGTTGGAGTCGTCCTTCCTCCAAATACTTCTGTAAGATATTCGAAAGTCCGTCAGCGATAAAGAGAAATAAATATGGCGATAAAGGATCACCTTGCCGTAGCCCTCTAGATGGCGAGAACGGCTCTGTCAAGACTCCATTGAATCTCACACTGTATTTTACCGAGGAAACACAAGCCATCACCCACTGAATCCAAATCTCGCTGAATCCTATCTTCCTCATGACACGTTCCAGAAAACCCCAGTCCACTCTATCATATGCCTTAGAGAGATCGAGCTTGAGTGCACAAAAGTTCTGGTTCTCACTTTTGCATTTGTAGATCGAGTGGAAACATTCAAAAGCTATTAGTGCGTTGTCTGTTATCATCCTTCCAGGCACAAATGCACTCTGAGCCTCTGATATCAACTCCTTAAGCATAGGCCGAAGTCTATTGACCATACATTTAGAGACAACTTTGTATACTACATTGCAAAGACTTATTGGCCTGAAGTCCTTCATCTCTTCTGCTGGATTTTTCTTAGGAATAAGGACAATTGTAGTGTCATTGACCCCTTCTTGCATCTCCTTATCCTCAAAGAATCTTTTCACCGCTCCGATCACTTCTTTCTTCATAATTAACCAATTCTTTTGAAAAAATTGGGCTGGGAAACCATCAGGACCCGGGGACTTTAATGGGCCAATTTGAAACAAAGCATCTGCTATTTCATCATCAGTGAATGGTCTACATAAGATGTCATTTGTTTCGCTGCTAACCTTATGTTCAAAAAGATTCAGCAGCGGTTCAGGATCCACCGTCCAGTCCCTTTCAAACAGATTCTCGAAGTAGGATCTAGCCATCTCTTCCATTTGTTCAGTACTCTCCGTATACATCCCATCTTCCTTCTTTAATTTCTTGATCTTATTTTTTCGAGCACGCCATGAGGCCTTTCGATGGAAATATTTTGTGTTCCGATCACCCTCCTTCAACCATATAGCCCATGAACGTTGCCGCCATAATATTTCCTCCCTGAATAATAATTCATCTAACCGTTCTTTTGTTTCTCTAACTTGTGGTTCTGAATCACGAAACCCTTGGGCTCGCAGTCTTCCCAGCTTTTTACGAGCTTTGTCTAACTCTTTCTTCACATTGCCAACGGCGCTTTGGCTCCACACCTGGAGCGAGCTCATAGTGCTCATCAGTTTCCCTGAAATCTCTCCTAGGCTCCGAGCCGGGGCACTAGACTCCCAACTCTCCTTTATAATCTCCGGGAGTGAAGCTTCACGTTTCCACATTGCCTCATAGCGTTGGATGCGTCCATGAGGTCTCCGTTCTGATTGTATCTCCCATTCAAGTAAAATTGGCACATGGTCTGATCTTGATGACACCAAGTGTGTCACTTTCGCTTCCGGGAAGCGAGCTATCCAGTCTGGGCCAGCCACTGCTCGATCAAGTCGGACCCGAACGTTTTTCCTGCCCACCTGTTTATTGTCATATGTCCATTCAGTTCCTTGGAAGCCTAGATCGTGTAAATCACAGTCTGACAGAGCCTCCCGGAAATTCTGCATGTACTGCTCTGATCTGCGTGTATTTGAGAAGTGTTCAGCCTGCCACATGCACTCGTTGAAGTCCCCCATCATCATCCATGGTACGTTTGCATTCGGGACTATACGACGTAACAGTGTCCACATCTCATGTCGATTCTCTGCACGGGGTTCCCCATACACAAATGTAGCTCGCCACTTTGCACTTGTTTCTGAATCCTTCACAACCACATCAATATGTCTTTTGTTAAAGGATTTAAGCTCTACGGAGAGGCTTTCATCCCAAAACAAAGCAATGCCCCCTCCTTTTCCAACACCATTTACTGCAAAACATTGGCGCAAACCCAGTCGCCAACGCAGGTTGCGCACACACTCCTTATCTTGCCTGGTCTCCGAGAGGAAGACCAGCTTGGGGCGATGGGTTTGCACGAGGCAAATGTGGCATCCCGCAAAACCACTACTAGAAAATCGCGTTGAATTTGTGCATTGCATCGTCATCATCATGCATTGTTTGCATAAAACTATTTCGCAAAGCCCGTTTTGTTTTTCTAAAACGCCCCACCTTTGTTCTAATGCAAACCCCGGGTCTCCGGATTATTTTGTTTTGTTGCTATCGGGTTGCAAACGGTCCAATTAAATTAAATAAAATTTTAATTATTTTAGTAGGGGCAGTCGAACGGGCCATATCGACCCGAACGACCGCCCCAGAAATTAATCGGTCCACCCCTTTTTCTAAACCTACCAACTAACCTACCCACACCCCCTGGCCACCTCATCCCCTCCAATCAACGCTCGCCACGTCAGCCACCCCAAACTCCTCACCAACCTGGTGCCGCCACTTGGCCATCTCCCTCTCTCCCCACCTCTCTCTCTCATCCCACTCAGCCAACACCCCACTCACCGAGCCAGCCTCACCCCTCTCCCTGTTCAGCGGGTCCCACCAGCCCCCTGGCCCACACGTCATCCCACCCAGTCCCCACTCCCTGCCTCCAACCCACCACACGCACGCCAGCGCACGCCTGCCAGACCCCCCACCCAACGCCAACCTTCCACCCCCGCGGTCAACCCCCACAGCACCCACGCCCCCTGGCTCGTCCCTGGCCCACCTCCCTCCTGCCGCTCCCGCACGCGATCCTCCCCAGCTTCTTCTTCCCCGCACGCAACCCCCTCCCCGCTCGCCTCCTTCCCCGCAGAGGACCCCGGCGCCCCGCCGCCGCTCTCCCTTCCTCTTCCGTGCGCCGCCCGCCACCCAGGCCGGCCGTCCCCGACCTCGCTCCCTCGCCGGCCTACCCCGTCCTTCCGCGCCACCGGAGCCATCGTCGTCCAGGAGCTCGCCGGCCTCCTCCTCCGGCCCCCTCCTCTCGCCGCCGCGACCGCCCCGGCTCCACACCGCCTCTCCGCCGCCGCGCCCTCTCCCCTTGTCCCGTCAGCGACCCCCGCCTGAGGCCCTCCCCGACCCGTCCACCCCGCCGCCTGGGCGACCTCGCCGCCGGACGCCTCCGCCTCGCGGCCCCGCGCCTTCGCCCGCGTCCGGCCCGGCCCGTCTCGCCGCGGCCAGTCGCCGCCTCTGTCCTCCAAGGCCGCCCCCGAGCTCACCGTCGCTCCCTCGCCCCGCGAGTCCGTCTGCGTCCCCTCAGGCGTCCTCCGCCCCGCCCGAGAACCTTCCCGGCAGACCCCTCCGCCGGCTCGCTCCAACTCCACCGCCCCTCATCACCGGCTCCTCCTTCCCAAGCTCTCCGGCGCCTCCCCGCTCGCCCCGCCGCTGCGGTAGCCTCCCTCGCCTCTGCCGGACCGTCTCCCCTGCTTCGGCCCATGTCCCCAGGCACCCCATGGCAGCTCCTCGTCGGCTCGTGAGGAAGCCTGAGCGCGTCCTCGCACTGCAGGATCCCCTGCTTTGTTTGTTCAGGCCTGAAAGCCCTATGTCAAGCTCTGCCGCTACAACAAGTTCTACTGTGCGCTCGAGTTGGCCCTGATCTAAAGATCTACGGACGAAACCAAAAGTCATCGACATGGAACACCAAGTTCGCCGAGACCTGAGTCCGACACCGACAACTGAAACCGTGGAACCGACAAGATCGACCTCCCCGACGCCATGATCTCCTTCACGGAATCCGAAGACCCGTTCCCGGGGGCGAGGTCCGGACCCGATGCTCGCCAAGAACGCCACCGGTTCAACAAGCACTCCGTCCCGAACACCAAGTGCTGCATTCCGAACGCCAAGACCGACGCGATGGCGCGGACCCGACAAGACCTCGCAACGGCAAGATCGACCCCGTGGGTCCCGGCAAGATCTGCCCGACGACAAGAACGACACCGCCCCGGGAGAACCCGATGCGCCCCGGCGCGGAACCAAGTCCTTCTTCGTAGATGCGACAGGATCTACCCCCGTAATTCGAGAACGACCCCGGAGCCGAGAACGTTCCGTCGAACCCTGGACCCTGAGACCGACCCCGAACCCCGGAACCCCAAGACCGTCGAGACCCTAATGTGTGAACCTTCCCGAAACTCTATTTCATAATATAATAACAACTTGATGCATAATAATTGTCTTGCATGCATACACTCATGTGGTTTGGGGGCCTTATGCAGATTCACCTAATAATTAAATATGGGGCTCATATGCGGGCAAATCTAGTCTCATATCGGCCTCATTTAAACTTGTGTAGCGAACCGGTATCTTATCTTGCCTTGTTAAAACAACACTTAAATTGCGGGGCTTCTAAATAACTTGAACCTACTAATTAATTGTCGGGACCCCGGTTCCGCTTAATATGACCTAATTGCATCGCACCTTGCCATGCCATGCATCATACATGCATCATGCCGATCTTCTACCGTTGTATTAAATACTGCATCCGGTGTTTCTTCTAGTGTTTTGCTTCTTCGCGGATAAGGCCGTTGAGTTGATGTGAGCTTCACCCCGATCTTCGGATGAACCTTCGACAATGGTTTCAGGCGAGCATCTCCCCCTTTCTACCTATCTTACTTTTATAGTCTTTATTCCCTCCTCTTGATCTATTGCTATCTGTGTTGCGATGCTTTAGTTTCCGTACCTGTGATATACCGTGCAGCCCTATATTGCCTTGGACACATCCTATTACCTGTTGTTTGGTAGATAGTTGGACTTGCGCGTCGTAGTCGCTTGCTCAAGTGCTGTTGCGAGTCGTCAAGTGCCATAGTTGTTGATGTATTGCCGCATGTTGATGTTGGAGATGATCATAGTTTTACTTATTGTTCACTTTAATTCCTGTTTAACAACTAAAATTGAAGTAAGCAGAGGCATCGGTGGGTGATAGATAACATTTGGTTTCCGAACGCCCACTTGTGTCCCGTAGGACCCCGAGTACTTGATACATGTTCCTTGATTTATCGCGCTATCCACATATGGGGAGTATGGGCCCCCCTTAGCCAGAGCTTGATTCCGTCTTATTTCTTGGGGCCACAAACTAGTTTGAGGTTTTATTTACGATCCTGTACTTATGCCATGCTACTGCTTTATTTACGATTGTGCGAGGAGCACACTGTACTGTTTAGGTATGCGGAGTGATTACGCGGTATCGACAAGCCCAGCCACACTTTCGGGTTCCCAGTCGCTTACAGCCATTGACGCAAACCTTGAGTCCGTCTCGAAGCTTGCTTACTTCGTTGCGGTTCTACTCAATGGGGTGGCCCCCTGAAATATTTCTGAATCTTGTGATTGCTCTGTCGTGAAGACCTCGTTGGGTTTTGATTTGGTTTTTCCGAGGTTGATCGTGTGTGTGTTGCTATTTGTGCACCCCGGCCGGGTTAAAACTTTCTGAAAGCCGTGTCCGCGGATATGGACGACTTGGAGCACAGTATCTCGATCATAGACAAGCATAACTAAAGTTTATTGCTATAAATTTGACTTTATAATGACTAGTAATCAGCTTCACTATAATGGAATGGCTAATTAATACTGCCCACAATTGCTTGTTTGAGTTGTCGCTTGCGACCATTGTACCTAACTAGTAAGCATTGCAACTACAACGGAATGGCTGAATAAAAGTACCAACAACTACTGGGTTTGGGTTTATCTCATGCTATCTGTATCTGATTAGTAATTGTAGCAACCACAACGGAATGGTTAACTAAATGACCCACTGCTTATTTTATCAGGATGATCATCTACACCTGACTAGTAATTGCTGCAACGATAACTGAATAAATAAAACTGCCAACCGCGTGAGTTCCTCGGTTGACTTCCTCGTTTGGTCTCGAGGGGGAAACACCAGGATGGGTTTGTTTGGTGTTAGCTTCAGGTTGGATCCGGATAGGTCATTCTTACCCCTCTCTGATAACCGCCAGTTGTATCGAGTCTCTATAGGTTGTATAGTGCCTGCCGCCGCTGCCGCTCAGTCCACCATACCTATGTAGGCGAGGACCGCCGAATTCTAGCCTCGCCGTGTACTGGCCTCAGTACTGACGCTCCTCTTTTTCCTTTGCCCTTTGTCGGCACCCCTTTTGTTTAAGCAGGTTTTGAGTTCGACGTCGTTAGCAGGGTTACCCTTCCGGCTCGGCCTGGGCAGGGTTATGGACGCCATTGGTTATTCTTCAGGGCTCTTAGCCCCATTTGCATCTTGTCCGTAGCTGGACGATCTATCGTTTTCCAGGTGATTTGGACCTTTGTATATTATATCTGTATTCTTGACTCATTGAGTCGCCGTTATATATATCTGTTTTGTGGGTCCCATCGAGGACTGTTGTGTAATGTTATTACTTTGTTTTCCACCCGCACGAAAGTGCCTGGTGGGCACCTTTGAATCGTTTCTATGCGGGTTTGGTGAATTTTGCCCAAACTTGCATAGGTTCGATTCTGAGGGTGTTACAGAGTGGTATCAGAGCTCAGCAGTTGCGATACCCCACAAGTCCAGCCTGTAGGATAACCTAGCTAACGGCCGAAGTAGCGTGTCAAAACTATTTTTGAAAATCGGTTGGATAGTTCTGATTAGGTCTGATTTTACTCCTTACCCCTCTGCTATTCTCCTCTTATCTCGACGAGTTTTGAATCCGCTCTCTTCTCTCTCTTCGAGTCCAGGATTTCTCGTGGTTGGGTTTCCGTCGTACCTTCAGGGTTTCGCTTCCTTCTTTGATAACGGTGTTCTACCATCTGGTGTTCAAGCTGCCTGATGAATCCGTCTGTTGTGGTATCATTCTTTGTTCCTTGTTTTTGCTTTCCGGTGTTTTCTGACGCGACGACATCATCTACGCCAGATCCGATGAAGAGTCTGCATCATTCCTTTGTTCCCGAACCTCGCTTGTCGAGATCTTCAGTCTAATTCCGAGAATGGTTGCACTCTTTTCTACTGATCGTGCAGAGTAATAGTTTGGGTGCGTGATGGATTGGCCCCCATGCCGACTACCCTTTCTATTCGCTTTTGTACATTGAAGTGGATGAGAATGCATCGGTTCCCTCTTTCCATCGAAGCTAGAGGTGGCCTATTTGTTGATACCCCTACTTCGACCTTTTGTTTCCGGAGTGTTTCCTCGACGATCACGGACAACGAACTCTTGTTAGTGGTGTCGCGAAGATCTACACGATGCGAGAAGACGCAGGTCGCCGACCTTCCTTCCGGTACCATGAGGCGGATCTCGAGGGCGAGATCCATTGTTAGTGGTGTCGAATTGTGGCATCCCGCAAAACCACTACCAGAAAATCGCGTTGAATTTGTGCATTGCATCGTCATCATCATGCATTGTTTGCATAAAACTATTTCGCAAAGCCCGTTTTGTTTTTCTAAAACGCCCCACCTTTGTTCTAATGCAAACCCCGGGTCTCCGGATTATTTTGTTTTGTTGCTATCGGGTTGCAAACGGTCCAATTAAATTAAATAAAATTTTAATTATTTTAGTAGGGGCAGTCGAACGGGCCATATCGACCCGAACGACCGCCCCAGAAATTAATTGGTCCACCCCTTTTTCTAAACCTACCAACTAACCTACCCACACCCCCTGGCCACCTCATCCCCTCCAATCAACGCTCGCCACGTCAGCCACCCCAAACTCCTCACCAACCTGGTGCCGCCACTTGGCCATCTCCCCTCTCCCCACCTCTCTCTCTCATCCCACTCAGCCAACACCCCACTCACCGAGCCAGCCTCACCCCTCTCCCTGTTCAGCGGGTCCCACCAGCCCCCTGGCCCACACGTCATCCCACCCAGTCCCCACTCCCTGCCTCCAACCCACCACACGCACGCCAGCGCACGCCTGCCAGACCCCCCACCCAGCGCCAACCTTCCACCCCCGCGGTCAACCCCCACAGCACCCACGCCCCCTGGCTCGTCCCTGGCCCACCTCCCTCCTGCCGCTCCCGCACGCGATCCTCCCCAGCTTCTTCTTCCCCGCACGCAACCCCCTCCCCGCTCGCCTCCTTCCCCGCAGAGGACCCCGGCGCCCCGCCGCCGCTCTCCCTTCCTCTTCCGTGCGCCGCCCGCCACCCAGGCCGGCCGTCCCCGACCTCGCTCCCTCGCCGGCCTACCCCGTCCTTCCGCGCCACCGGAGCCATCGTCGTCCAGGAGCTCGTCGGCCTCCTCCTCCGGCCCCCTCCTCTCGCCGCCGCGACCGCCCCGGCTCCACACCGCCTCTCCGCCGCCGCGCCCTCTCCCCTTGTCCCGTCAGCGACCCCCGCCTGAGGCCCTCCCCGACCCGTCCACCCCGCCGCCTGGGCGACCTCGCCGCCGGACGCCTCCGCCTCGCGGCCCCGCGCCTTCGCCCGCGTCCGGCCCGGCCCGTCTCGCCGCGGCCAGTCGCCGCCTCTGTCCTCCAAGGCCGCCCCCGAGCTCACCGTCGCTCCCTCGCCCCGCGAGTCCGTCTGCGTCCCCTCAGGCGTCCTCCGCCCCGCCCGAGAACCTTCCCGGCAGACCCCGCCGCCGGCTCGCTCCAACTCCACCGCCCCTCATCACCGGCTCCTCCTTCCCAAGCTCTCCGGCGCCTCCCCGCTCGCCCCGCCGCTGCGGTAGCCTCCCTCGCCTCTGCCGGACCGTCTCCCCTGCTTCGGCCCATGTCCCCAGGCACCCCATGGCAGCTCCTCGTCGGCTCGTGAGGAAGCCTGAGCGCGTCCTCGCACTGCAGGATCCCCTGCTTTGTTTGTTCAGGCCTGAAAGCCCTATGTCAAGCTCTGCCGCTACAACAAGTTCTACTGTGCGCTCGAGTTGGCCCTGATCTAAAGATCTACGGACGAAACCAAAAGTCATCAACATGGAACACCAAGTTCGCCGAGACCTGAGTCCGACACCGACAACTGAAACCGTGGAACCGACAAGATCGACCTCCCCGACGCCATGATCTCCTTCACGGAATCCGAAGACCCGTTCCCGGGGGCGAGGTCCGGACCCGATGCTCGCCAAGAACGCCACCGGTTCAACAAGCACTCCGTCCCGAACACCAAGTGCTGCATTCCGAACGCCAAGATCGACGCGATGGCGCGGACCCGACAAGACCTCGCAACGGCAAGATCGACCCCGTGGGTCCCGGCAAGATCTGCCCGACGACAAGAACGACACCGCCCCGGAAGAACCCGATGCGCCCCGGCGCGGAACCAAGTCCTTCTTCGTAGATGCGACAGGATCTACCCCCGTAATTCGAGAACGACCCCGGAGCCGAGAACGTTCCGTCGAACCCTGGACCCTGAGACCGACCCCGAACCCCGGAACCCCAAGACCGTCGAGACCCTAATGTGTGAACCTTCCCGAAACTCTATTTCATAATATAATAACAACTTGATGCATAATAATTGTCTTGCATGCATACACTCATGTGGTTTGGGGACCTTATGCCGATTCACCTAATAATTAAATATGGGGCTCATATGCGGGCAAATCTAGTCTCATATCGGCCTCATTTAAACTTGTGTAGCGAACCGGTATCTTATCTTGCCTTGTTAAAACAACACTTAAATTGTGGGGCTTCTAAATAACTTGAACCTACTAATTAATTGTCGGGACCCCGGTTCCGCTTAATATGACCTAATTGCATCGCACCTTGCCATGCCATGCATCATACATGCATCATGCCGATCTTCTACCGTTGTATTAAATACTGCATCCGGTGTTTCTTCTAGTGTTTTGCTTCTTCGCGGATAAGGCCGTTGAGTTGATGTGAGCTTCACCCCGATCTTCGGATGAACCTTCGACAATGGTTTCAGGCGAGCATCTCCCCCTTTCTACCTATCTTACTTTTATAGTCTTTATTCCCTCCTGTTGATCTATTGCTATCTGTGTTGCGATGCTTTAGTTTCCGTACCTGTGATATACCGTGCAGCCCTATATTGCCTTGGACACATACTATTACCTGTTGTTTGGTAGATAGTTGGACTTGCGCGTCGTAGTCGCTTGCTCAAGTGCTGTTGCGAGTCGTCAAGTGCCATAGTTGTTGATGTATTGCCGCATGTTGATGTTGGAGATGATCATAGTTTTACTTATTGTTCACTTTAATTCCTGTTTAACAACTAAAATTGAAGTAAGCAGAGGCATCGGTGGGTGATAGATAACATTTGGTTTCCGAACGCCCACTTGTGTCCCGTAGGACCCCGAGTACTTGATACCTGTTCCTTGATTTATCGCGCTATCCACATATGGGGAGTATGGGCCCCCCCTTAGCCAGAGCTTGATTCCGTCTTATTTCTTGGGGCCACAAACTAGTTTGAGGTTTTATTTACGATCCTGTACTTATGTCATGCTACTGCTTTATTTACGATTGTGCGAGGAGCACACTGTACTGTTTAGGTATGCGGAGTGATTACGCGGTATCGACAAGCCCAGCCACACTTTCGGGTTCCCAGTCGCTTACAGCCATTGACGCAAACCTTGAGTCCGTCTCGAAGCTTGCTTACTTCGTTGCGGTTCTACTCAATGGGGTGGCCCCCTGAAATATTTCTGAATCTTGTGATTGCTCTGTCGTGAAGACCTCGTTGGGTTTTGATTTGTTTTTTCCGAGGTTGATCGTGTGTGTGTTGCTATTTGTGCACCCCGGCCGGGTTAAAACTTTCTGAAAGCCGTGTCCGCGGATATGGACGACTTGGAGCACAGTATCTCGATCATAGACAAGCATAACTAAAGTTTATTGCTATAAATTTGACTTTATAATGACTAGTAATCAGCTTCACTATAATGGAATGGCTAATTAATACTGCCCACAATTGCTTGTTTGAGTTGTCGCTTGCGACCATTGTACCTAACTAGTAAGCATTGCAACTACAACGGAATGGCTGAATAAAAGTACCAACAACTACTGGGTTTGGGTTTATCTCATGCTATCTGTATCTGATTAGTAATTGTAGCAACCACAACGGAATGGTTAACTAAATGACCCACTGCTTATTTTATCAGGATGATCATCTACACCTGACTAGTAATTGCTGCAACGATAACTGAATAAATAAAACTGCCAACCGCGTGAGTTCCTCGGTTGACTTCCTCGTTTGGTCTCGGGGGAAACACCAGGATGGGTTTGTTTGGTGTTAGCTTCAGGTTGGATCCGGATAGGTCATTCTTACCCCTCTCTGATAACCGCCAGTTGTATCGAGTCTCTATAGGTTGTATAGTGCCTGCCGCCGCTGCCGCTCAGTCCACCATACCTATGTAGGCGAGGACCGCCGAATTCTAGCCTCGCCGTGTACTGGCCTCAGTACTGACGCTCCTCTTTTTCCTTTGCCCTTTGTCGGCACCCCTTTTGTTTAACCAGGTTTTGAGTTCGACGTCGTTAGCAGGGTTACCCTTCCGGCTCGGCCTGGGCAGGGTTATGGACGCCATTGGTTATTCTTCAGGGCTCTTAGCCCCATTTGCATCTTGTCCGTAGCTGGACGATCTATCGTTTTCCAGGTGATTTGGACCTTTGTATATTATATCTGTATTCTTGACTCATTGAGTCGCCGTTATATATATCTGTTTTGTGGGTCCCATCGAGGACTGTTGTGTAATGTTATTACTTTGTTTTCCACCCGCACGAAAGTGCCTGGTGGGCACCTTTGAATCGTTTCTATGCGGGTTTGGTGAATTTTGCCCAAACTTGCATAGGTTCGATTCTGAGGGTCTTACAGCAAACTAGTTCGTGAACTGTCCCAGGGTGCCCCAAACCTCGACAGTTCCATCCTAGGGCACTCATTGGGCCCGGCGGCACTCCTCGGAGGAGCCCGCCGATGTTGCCAAGTCATTAATTTGGTCCTGTCCATCTAATTTCTTCGCCCTTTTGCTGTCTCTCGAACCTGCAGACCTTGTGTCAATTTCTGCCGATTCTTCGTCTTCAGTTTGCATGGCCGTCTCATCTGCATGAGCTTTGTCCATTAACAGTAGCTGCCCTTTATTGGACGGAGCAAGCTCTCCTTCTTCTAGGACTAGCCTTCTCTTAATCTTTCCCCCTGTTGTGTGTCCTCCTCTGTTCTTTGGTGGGCTCGACGCCGTGCTTTTCAAGTCCTCATCTTCGTTAGCAAAGGGTGATTTTGTATATTCGCTTTGGAAATCACCACGCCCCCCTTGAGCACGTCCTCTCCCACGGCCAGCCCCTCTGCCTCCTCTAACCCCGCTCTGCATCCAGTTGGCATTCCTCCGAAAGCTTGGTGCAATGAGCGATGGAGGGTAGATTATCTTGTCTTCTGGCCAGACGCCATCTCCACATTCTTTCAGAACATGCCCAACCAGTCCACAGACACCACAAATGTCCGGCATCTTTTGGTACTGAAAACGAAAATACATCTTCTTCTCGTTCAGAGTTATGCTGGCCACTCGAGCAATCGGTTTACGTGCATCAATTTTCACACGCACACGAATTCCTTCGCCGGCACCTTTGATCGACAGCTCATCTATCGATATGTATGTACCAGCTCTTTTAGATAATTGCTTCGCTATACTGCCAGTCCTCATCTTCTCTCTCAAATCAAGGACATGAACCCAAGCTGGGAATTCATTAAGCTCAACTGAATCAGTATCCGCCCAGCCATCATACTCTGCCATGAGCACATGGCTTCCACGAAAGATCCAGGGGCCACCATGCATGACTCGCTCCCAATCTGCAAGGCAATTGAACTGCATCGAGAACAGGTTGTCCTCAATGGCTCGAAACTCCACTTCCTTCGCAAGGTTCTAGGCCGCACGCATGTCGCCATACAAGGCGCCATGACTGAAGGTTTTAGACGTAAACACACGAGCTAGGGCAAGCCATCTGGCCTTTGCCGCCAGCTCAACTGGATCTTCTTCCAGGACGATGTCCTCCTCTTCGTCTTCCCGGAGGTGCAGCGCCGTGAGCATCTCATCAATTGAATTCTTCCCTGATCTTCCCGATCGGTTACTCTCCTCTGATTTCGCTTTCTGAGATGGCGGTGGTCTGGCCACCGCCGCCGCCACGCCAGCCGTGGTGGAGTTTTCAGACGCCATCCGGTTACCCGTTCGGTCAATCAGATCCCCGGTCTCCTCCATATCGAACAACTAGCAGAGAATTGGTATCCCTCCCGATTCCGACGTGGAAACCGGTCTTGAGAGGGAGAAATCGGACGTACTCTCGGCGGTCGCCAGAGAGGAGGGAAACCCTAGCTGCCTAGGGGAAAGAGACAACTCCGTAATTCCGTTGGTTTATCGTCAAGCAATGTTTTCTCACCGGCAAGTTTAAAATCTCTATTCAACTCTTTCACTACCCAATAAGCTTTGTGTTCTAATTCTAAAGGCAAGTGACAAGCTTTCCCATGGACCATTTTGTAAGGAGACATACCCATAGGATTTTTATAAGCAGTTCTATAAGCCCACAAAGCATCATTTAACTTTTTAGCCCAATTTTTCCTAGATCTATTAACAGTCTTCTCCAAGATAGATTTAATTTCCCTATTGGAAAGTTCTACTTTCCCACTGGTTTGGGGGTGATAAGCCGAAGCAATTCTATGGTTTACATCATACTTGGCGAGAGTTTTTCTAAAAACCCCATGAATAAAATGAGAGCCTCCATCAGTCATGAGATATATAGGCACACCAAACCTAGGAAAAATAACATCCTTGAGCATTTTCAAAGAGGTCTTACCTTCAGCGCTGTTTTTAGGTATGGATTCTACCCACTTTGTAACATAGTCAATAGCAACAAGAATATGAGTATACCCTTTTGAAGGAGGGAAAGGACCCATAAAGTCAAATCCCCAACAATCAAAAGGTTCAATAATAAGAGAATAATTCATAGGCATTTCATTTCATCTAGAAATGTTACCTACTCGTTGACATTCATCACATGACAAGACAAACTTCCTTGCATCTTTGAAAAGGGTAGGCCAATAAAATCTAGATTGTAAAACCTTGTGTGCACTCCTATCCCCAGCATGATGCCCTCCATAAGCACTGCCATGACATTTTCTCAATATCTCTTGTTGTTCAAATTCTGGAACACATCTCCGCATAATACCATCCACTCCTTCTTTGTATAAATGTGGGTCATCCCAAAAGTAATGCCTTAGATCATAAAAGAATTTTATTCTTTGCTGAGCTGTAAAGGTTGGAGGCAAATACTTGGAAACAATAAAGTTCGCATAATAATCATACCAAGGGCTTTCATGCGGACTTACCCTTATTGCAGCCAACTGCTCATTTGGAAAACTATCATTAACATGCAATGGGTCAAAAGAAATGTTTCCAAACAAGATAAATTTTCATCAACAGGATATTTAGCACCTTTCCTATCCATAATATGCAGATCAAACTCTTGCAAAAGCAACACCCACCTAATAAGCCTAGGCTTAGCGTCCTTCTTTGTCATAAGGTACTTAATAGCAGCATGATCAGTATGAATAGTAACCTTTGAATCAACAATATAAGGTCTAAACTTAACACATGCAAAGATTACAGCTAAGAACTATTTTTCGGTAGTAGCATAATACTTTTGAGAAGCATCTAGAGTCTTGCTAGCATAATGAATAACATTCAACTTCTTATCAACACGTTGCCCAAGGACAGCACCCACAGCAAAATCACTAGCATCACACATAATTTCAAAAGGTAAACTCCAATCAGGTGGTTAAAAAATAGGAGCTGTAGTCAAAGCTTTCTTCAAAGTTTCAAAAGCTTCCTTACAATCATAATCAAGACAAAAGGTACATCTTTTTGAAGAAGATTAGTAAGGGGCTTTGAGATTTTGGAGAAATCTTTAATAAACCTCCTATAGAAACCAGCATGACCAAGGATACTACGAATACCTTTTATATCTCTAGGACAAGGCATCTTCTCAATTGCTTAAATTTTGGCCCTGTCGACTTCAATGACCCTTTCAGAAATTTTGTGTCCAAGAACAATCCCTTCATTAACCATGAAATGGAATTTCTCCCAATTAAGAACAAGGTTGGTTTCTTCACATCTCTACAAAACTTTATCAAGGTTGTGCAAAAAGTTATCAAAAGAATTTCCATAGGCGGAGAAATCATCCATGAAAACCTCCACAATTTCTTCACAAAAACCATGAAAAATAGCAGACATACATCTCTGAAAGGTAGCAGGAGCATTACATAAACCAAAAGGCATACGCCTATAAGCATAAGTGCCATAAGGACAAGTGAAAGTGGTTTTCTCTTGGTCTTGCGCTTTCACAACAATTTGAGAGTACCCAGAATAACCATCAAGAAAACAAAAGTGAGTCTTTTTGGACAACCTCTGAAGCATTTGATCAATAAAGGGCAAATGATAATGATCTTTCTTAGTAACTTTATTAACCTTTCTAAAATCAATGCACATCCTATACCCAACCACTACTCTTTGGGGTATAAGCTCATTATTTTCATTAGGCACAATAGTTATTCCCCCTTTCTTGGGAACACAATGAACAGGGTTAACCCATTGACTATCAGCAATAGGGTAAATAATACCAGCATCAAGGAGTTTTAATACCTCATTTCTTACCACATCCTTCATCTTAGGATTTAGACGGCGTTGGTGCTCAACAACTGGTTTTGCATCAGGATCTATATTAATAGCATGCTGACATATAGTGGGAGAAATTCCTTTTAAATCATCAAGAGTATAACCCATAGCTCCTCGGTGTTTCTTTAGTATTTCCAATAACCTTTCTTCTTCCTTTCCTGAAAGTTTAGAACTAATAATAACATGATACACTTTCTTATCATCAAGATAAGCATATTTAAGATCATCAGGTAAAGGTTTTAATTCGAAAACAGGGTCCCCTTTAGGTGGTAATGTGGTACCCAAATCTTCCACATGTAGATTATGCTTAAGTTTCTCAGGCTGACAAAGAAAAACCTCGTCAATCTCATATCTCTCCTTCATGAAGACATCGCTTTCATGATCTTCCATAAACTGCTGCAAGGCATTGTCAGGGGTAAGAGAAATAGCTGAAAGTTGTTCAACCCTGAAATCCTCATTAGGCAGTTCATTTTCATAAGGAGTTTTGGCAAATTTGGAAAAATTAAACTCATAAGACTCTCCATCAAACTTAGTCAAAACTTTTTCCTTCCTACAATCTATGATAGCCCCACAAGTATTCAAGAAGGGTCTACCAAAGATAATAGGATAGGTTTTACTAGCTTCTTTACCAAGTACTAGAAAATCAGCAGGATATTTAATCTTACCACAAAGAACCTCCACATCTCTTATGATGCCAATGGGACAAACTGTCTCTCTATTAGCAAGGTGAATAACCACATCAATGTCCTCAAGCTCACAAGGACCAATTTCATGCATAATTTCCATGTAAAGCTCATAAGGAATAACACTAGAACTAGCACCAATATCACATAAACCATAATAACTATGATCACCAATTCTAACAGAAAGCACATGAACGCTAGATTTTTTAGGATGAGAAACAATATGTAACATCCCAAAAATATTAAACCTGGATCATCAAACTCTAATCATCAAACTTAGGGTTAACAAAAACGTTTCCAACTAAAAATATGAAAGCATTCATATGTGTGTATTAAAATTTTGATTCCTTTGAATTGCCATGATTCTGTGTTTATTTTCTTGTAAAATGATTCTTAGGTGAAATAAACATCATCTAAAAAATCCCCAAACTTTTCCCAAAGACAAACAAGTCAAAAAACAAACAAATTAAGTGAATGGTCACTTTGGCCAATTGAACTCCCATGCCTACTTTGGCTATCCCTAACTTTCAGAACTTAACAGAAACATGTATGTATCTTTGCACCCCTTGATAGTAGTCATAACCAAGTACCAAGGCCCACTTTGTGATCATCCAAAAACATTCAAATGCTTAGTTTAAATGACAGTTTAAAATTGAATCTATCTCATATGGGAAGATCCCACAATTTCAAAAACCACTCAAACCAGCTCAATTTTCAAAACCCAAGCATCCACAGATTCCCCAGTACATGCCTAGCACACCCACCAAAAATCTTTTCAAAATTCAAAACTTAAGTTCATGCGGCCATTTCATCAAACAGGTTGCTGATGCAAATCAACAAAATCAAAAACACTATGTTGAGCAGTGTTTTGGGCCAACCTTGTTCCCTCTCTGGTTACAACTAGCCTTAGTAGATCATCTAGCAACCTTAACTAATCTCTAGCACCACTGTAAGCTGGCCATTGTCATCAATGGTGAGCAGGCCGAGAGCACCCATGTCACCACAGTGTGGACAACAAGCTAGGAGAAGAACTAGCCGTGCCAACCTTGTCTGGGAGGTAGCCCGTGCCTCACCGCCCCCTCTCGACCAGCCCTAGCTTGGAGACATCGACTAGAACAGCCAGGAATGTCGCGCTCGTGCCGCTGTCGACCATAACGACGCGCACCGCAGAGCACGCGCCGTTCCCACGCAACCCGACCACCTCGAGCCCTCACCGCCCGCTAGCATGCACCCCACTGTCCCAGGAGACCACCAGACATGATCGTTTCACCGCTCGTACCCCGTAGCCACCGCTCGCCGCAGAGTTCGCCGCCTCTGCCTTGCAGAGCATCGCGCGTTCCCGACCATTTGCCACCGCCCCTACATGCGCATTTAAGCTTTAGAGCATCGCCAGGAGACCGCCCGTCGATCGCCAGCTGCAGCCATGCCTCTAGCCGCCCGTAGTTGTGTCGCCACCGTCGCCTGCCCATCCCTCTCGGTCTCGCCGTCGAGCCTATAAAAGGAGACGACCCCCGCTCGATTTCTTCACACCATCTCACTCCCCTCACCTCACTGACCATTCCATCCCTTAGCCAGAGCACGAGGAGCAGCAGCTCGCCGGAATTGCGCCAGAGCAGGCCGCCTCTGGAGAAGAAGGGAGCCGTTGATTTCGACCACCCCCGGAGCTGCCGCGACTACCCCTGAGTTCGCCGTTGTCGACTTCGTCGTTTGCCCGCCTTGCCGTTGTCACTGGAGCCCCGGTATGCCCCCTATGCACCCCCACTGAGCCGCTAGGGTTCGAGCTCGCCGGTGACTTGTTCATCGTCAACGACAACCCTCAGCCGTCGATCTTCATTCTAATCCAACGCACCACATCGCCCCGTACCGCTTCGCGTTTTATGAGCCACTGACCAGTAGAACCCCCTGTCAGTTGTGCCCCGCGCTACGGAGTGACACTGGGACGGCCCAATAACCCTTCCCGCGCAGCCCACTCGTTTGAATTTAGCTTTTTCTATTTTCATTCAAACTCACTTCTGTACCTAGTTTCAAAAATCAACCCAGCTCGATTCAGTGAACCAAATTGCATGAAACCAATTTTGTTAGAAAGGTGTTGAAATGTTAAATCCAATCCCGTTGGATTCAAATCATTTGGATCTGTAGATCAACCTTGGTAAAAATAACAAGTCAGAAGCTTTTCAGCATTCAAACATTTTTCAAATTTGAACCATAATAGATTTTGAGTTGATTCCAACTCTCAAAAATCACATTTTATCATACCTTTAAGAATATATAAAAACATATGGGTTTACTTATAGAAATAATGTTCAAGTAATAAAGGAATGCCACATAGGCATTTCTAGTCACTTTATTTAATTGAAATAAAAGGTTAAACCTTATTAAATTGTGACACCACTTTAAATCACATTCCCATGTACTGAAATATGTGGTGATGACATGTGTCAACATGATCCCATGTTTGAGTTGGAGAATATTAAATCTTAAGTAGTTTTTCAATGAGTAGAAATTACTTTTCTAAAAATAAAATAAATAAGACAAAAGCTTTAATCTTGAATGTTAGTGATGATGCTAGATCATCTATAGAACCCTTTTGTGTGATGATTGAAAGTATTTAAGTATTGTTTGGTGATTGTGTACCTCGTATTTATTTATAGATGCTAGTACCGACCAAGGATACGAGGAGGAAGGAGGATACTACAAAGAAGAAGCCGAGGAGAACTTCAACCACTGCTCTGCACAAGGCAATCTAACACTTGCAAGATACCCTACTTTAGCAAGCTTATACTTGCAATTATGCAAGCAAATACTTGCTTGTTACCATGCCAACTATATGCCTTAAGCATATGTGATCATACCCACTTGATAACCCAATCCTAGTTTTACTTACAAGCTTTATACTTTATTTCTTTATCAAAGATTTCTCTTAGAGTTTACTTAAGTAACTCATAGATTCTAGGAAGATAATTGAAGGTTGCATAAAGAGCATAAAATTTGGCCTAAGCTAGATAATCTTGATGCCATCCTAAGGCATGAGATTGAACTCAATTAATCTCCCCTTAATTACCACCCCTCATTAGTACTTACCCCACTTGTAGATGCTAGTGCTAAGCATAAAACTTGATCAACTTTAGCTGGGAATACTTGGTGAAAATGGTTATGAAAACCTTGGAATGATGAGTCATTCTACTGAAATGTTTTGACATGTGTTTCCGAACACCAGATGATTTGGATGATGAAAATGTTAAGGCATGAGCCTTAGCCCTTTATAAAACTGATGGTTGTCTGGATGCGATACCATTCCAAATTTACCGTACAACCACAATACCCAAAATTTGGGTAGTGCTTGACTGGAAACTTATATACTTTAGTATGGGTTCCCTCACGGCCAAGGTCTGAGCTAAGGATACCTTGTGAAGATTGTCCACCTATGCAGTACCCAAGATGACAGTTGGTCATGGTTGGGAGGCCAAACTCACAGGAGAGGTGCCTATACTAGGGCGTGTAATTGAAAGGTTAGGATTGATTATCCGCATACTGAGTATGGTGAATTCAGGATTTTTTCCTGACGGATGTAACGAATGTTGTGGTGAAAGTGTATAATCTCTACAGAGTGTCAAACTATTCGAATAGCCGCGTCCGCGGTTATGGACAGTTGGAGTGGCCATACTGTTCCCCCGTCAGATGTTTTCAAAATGACTTATGGAATGAATTGAGATTTTGACTTGACCACAACAGAGTTGTGATATGAAATACAAGTTCCCACTTAGGCGTTATAAAATTTCAACTAGCTTTTCTTGCTTCTGAACTTAGTAGTAGTAAATCTGGATTTTTGCAAAACAACCCTAGAGCTTAGTGTCCGACTACAAAAACCCCCTTCGCTTGTTAGTATTAGTTTGCGAGTACTTAAAGAGTACTCATGGATTTGTCCCTGGCTATTCCCGTGGCCATACTATGAAGAGGAGTACCAGGATGAAGGACCCCAGGAAGGTTACGACAACTAGGATCATCTCCCATCGTCAGCATTGCCTGTGACCCCGAGGATGGAGCTTCGCCTACGCTACCTTTATGACTACGTATTTCCGCTGCTTGAATTGTATTAAGAACTGGATCTTGAGATCCATTTGTGTAAGACCTTATGTATGGTTTGTAATGGATGATGTACTATGGTATCCAAATCTGTTATGTCTCACAAAAATGGTAATCCTGGGATTGCGAGGTATGGCATAACAGGCATCTGGGATTAAAAACTCGGGTGTTGACACAATATTAGTAGCGTCTTCACAGAAGACAATGTGCTCATCCTCTATATTTCTAGTGACAAGATCTTTCACAATAGCTACCATAGGCTCAATATTAATTTGCTCATCGGGCTCCACAGTCTTCTTTGAACTTTTGCTAACCACATTAGCTATGATACAATGTTCCTTTACCTTAGCAGGAAAAGGGATTTTCTCAACATAAGGTTCAGGCAAAATAGGATCAACAGTACAAACTTCTATACTAGCAGGAACATGAGTAACAATGTCTTTAAAAGGAGCATGGTACTTATCTCACTCTTCCTTTGGAATTTCAATATAAGAGGCAAAGTCCTTAAAACATTTTGCAAGAACTTGAGGATCAAGACCAAAATCACTGCTAATATCACGAAAGTCATCAGTTCCCATAAAAGATTTAATGCATTCATAATCATAGTTTATACCTGACTTTATTCCTTTGTCATTCTCCCAAGCTTAAGTGTTCTCTTGAATACGGTCTAGTAGATCCCATTTAGCTTCTTCCTTCATACGTGTGAATGATCCAGCATAAGAAGCATCTAGTAAATCTTTATCATGAAGAGAAAGCCTAGCATAAAAGTTATTGATAATAATATTGTTAGGGAGTTCATGAATAGGACATTTAAGCATTAGTAACTTCAATCTCCCCCAAGCTTGAGCTGTACTCTCTCCATCACGAGGCCAAAAGTTATATATCAGATTTCTATCCTTATGAATCTCATTAGGAGGATAAAATTTAGAATAAAAGAGAGATGCAATCTCCTCCCATTCCATGGATTGCCCATTCTTCAGCAACTTATACCATTCTTCGGCTCTCCATTTCAAGGATATGGAGAGTAACTTCTTATTCACCTGTTCAGTTGTGATACCTGCACACTTAAACAACCCGCATAATTCATGGATAAAAAGCAAATGATCACCAGCATGGACAGTTCCATCCCCTAAATAATAATTATCCATAACACGATCAACAATACATGTAGGTATCTTAAAAGGATCTATCTCAATAGGTGGTGGTTCATCTACTACCCTAACAGTGGTAGTAGTTTTCCCAAACAAAAAAACAAGTGGGTTATCCATATTGGAAACAAAGCAACAAACAGAAACAAAAGCAATACTCACAGTAGAAGTTTCCTTTACCAGTTCCACTCTTCAATAGTGCTTCACTCCCCGGCAACGGCGCCAAAAAATAGTCTTGATGACCCACAAGTATAGGGGGTGTATCTTAGTACTTTCGATAAATAGGAGTGTCGATCCCAACGAGGAGCAGAAGGTGTTGACTAGTGGTATGGAGCAGGAAATCTCTGTAAATACTTAGCAAACGAATTTTTAGGGCAACAAAACAAAGTGCAAATAACAAAGACAACGATCAAGTGGCCCAATCCTTTCTTAGCAAAGGACAAGCCGGTGGAAATACTTATAAGGACCAAACGTTCTCGAGGACACATGGGAATTCTGTCAAAGTTCTTTCGCTTCAAATAGCTGAGTACTCTTCTTTGGTGTTGTAAGTGTTGTGTGGATGAACCTGTGATAACATACCGACCTTACTTGGACTAATACAACTATAGGAAAGTAATTAAGATATAAACCTAACCACAGCCTTAAACTCTGAGATCCTACGCTCTCTTGTGCAAAGGTGTCATGACGGGGGTTCAGGTTTCTGTCACTCCGGCAACCCCACAATTTGTAGCCAAATACACAATGCATTCCCCTAGGCCCATAAATGGTGAACTATCATGTATTCGATGTTCACATGACACCACTAGAACAATAGCACCACAACTTAAATACTAAACCATTGAATAATAACTCAACACAGATTCACTACTAACAACATGACTTCTACCATGTCCTCAAGAACTAAACGAACTACTCACAAGACATCATATGGATCAAGATAAAAGATTATATGATAATGGATAACAATCTGAACATAAACAATAATCCAATGGTTCCACTCACAAGCATCAACTACAATAGTAATCAACACCGGGAAGGTTTCCCATAATAAACTAAGCAAGTATTCAACATGATTGTTATAGCGGGATGGAGTAATGATGATGGTGCTGGTGGAGATGAGGGTGTGGATGATGATGATGATCCTGATGAAGCCTAGCTTTACGATGGTGTTGATGGCGACGATATCCCCTCTCCGGGAAGGAATTCCCTCGGCAGAAATCTATCTGTCGGAGAGATTTTTCTCTCTCGGTATTTTGCGCCCTGTAGAGGCGGCGTAAATCTATCTGTGGTTGCTCCCCCAGTATTAGGGTTCCGTAAGAAAGATATATGCGAGAGGGGGGAGTCGGGGGCCGAGCAGGTGGGCCGCACCTGCCCTAGGCGCGACCCAGGGGGGACCCACGCATAGGGGGGTGTGGGCCCCCCGTGGCCCTTATTCGCCTCCCCTTTTGGCTTCCTCTTTCTTCTGGGAAAATATAATTTTCCCATATTTTTTTGGTATTTTTCTGATCTTCGCTAAATTGCATCAAAACACCTCCTTTTCCATCAGAATCCAGACTCCGGCAGTTCATCCTCCAAGAATCATCCAACATGCATAAACAGATGAAAATACATAAGTAATACCTCATAATAAGACATATATCAATAAACAGAGGCAAATTATGATATAGAATGGTGATGCAAATTGGACGTATCACACAGCAGCAAGTTTTCTTCCAGTTATGAAACCAAGGTTATCGAACCGGTAGGAGTAAGAAAACAACTCCAAGGTGTTGCTAACAACTTGGAACCTGCATAACACAAACTAAAAACTTTGCCCCAACTTATAGTGAGGTTTTCAATCTCACTGGTTTGCTGAAAACAAAGGATTAAACGTATAGTGTGGAAGATAGTAGTTGCTTGTAGAGAGTAAATGACAACAGTAGATGATATATCAATGATAAAGGAATGGACCGGGGTCCACCGTTCACTAGAGGTGTTCTCCTTAAGATGGATAGCATGCTGGGTGAACAAATTACAGCGGGGCAACTGACAGATTGAGAAAGCATAACAATGCATATACTAGACATCTTGACTCCTATGAGATTTGATTGGGCATTACAACATAATACATAGAACGTAATCCAACTTCATCTATGACTAATAATCCACCTTCAGGTTATCATCCGAACCCCTTCCAGTATTAAGTTGCAAGCAACAGATAATTGCATTAAACAATGTGTGTAAAGTAAACAATACAATTATTCTATGAACAAAGGATTGTTGTTTTCTCCCTAGTAGCAATATCACATCTACAACCTTAGAGATTTCTGTCACTTCCCCATATTACTAGAGGCATGAACCTACTATCGAGCATAAATACTCCCACTTGTAGTTGCAAGCATCTACTTGGCCAAGATAGCTACTAACAAAGGAGAGCATGAAAGATCACAAATAACACAAACATGATAGAATCAATAATCAGTATGACATAGTATCTCAATATTCATCGGATCCCCACAAACACAACATATATGATTACAAATAGATGATCTTGATCATAAACGGAGCTCACAAGATCTAAACATGATAGCACAAAGGAGGATAAACAACCATCTAGCTACTGTATGGATCCATAGTCCAAAGGTGAACTACTCACGCATCATACCGGAGGATGACATGGTGATGAAGAAGGCCTACAGGATGATCTCTCCCCTCCGGCAGGTTGCCGAGAGGAGCTTCAGATACCCCGATCTAGGGACGATGGTGACGGCGACTATAGACTGTTTCATGGAGATTTGATCGGGATACTTAGGATTTCTGCATCGGGGTGCTTTTATAGGCGAAAGGTCAAGGTCGGTGGGCACCCGAGGGGCCCACACCTAGTGGTGGCGCGCCCCTGGGCCGCGTGGCCCTAGGGTGTGGCCACCTCGTGGACCCCCTTCGGCTGCCCTTCGGACTCTGTGTTCTCTCCGATAAAATATTGACTTTAGCTCTTGTCCCGTATAATTCCAAGAATATTTCCTTACTAGCTTTTCTAAAACCAAAAACAACAGAAACAGGCAACTGGCACTGTGGCATCTTATTAATAGGTTAGTCCCAGAAAATATATAAAAATACCTCAAAGTGTAGACAAAACATAACAAAGTTGATACTAAACAAGCATGAAACATAAAAAATTGTAGATACGTTTACGACGTATCAATAATCTAAAACCTAAATCATCAAAATGAGAGAAACAATGATCCCTTTTCATTTTAAACCTTTGCGTGAAAATTCTCCATGTTTTCGGATGCATGAATGCAAATGCACAAAATCCTCGTACTACCCTTCCTTCGGTCCTAAATGCTGGGTTGTTACAGGCGATCATAGTCTAATCCTAGGCGATCTACCCGGAATAATCAGGGTTTGGGATATTGAACTCGATCCCACCCTTGTCTATCGTCTTGATCTCCTTTGCTGGATCCACAACTGATCCATAAGGGTATCCCATGAGCTGGGCACCTCGGATCGCTGACAGGACCTAAGACTGCTAAATCAGGTAGTTCTCCCTTGTCCATTTCTCGGACAGGAGGCCTCTAATCGATCCTCTAGACATGCCCATGGACAACGACGATGATCTAGTAAAGAAGTGGCTCTGATGCCATGAAAAACATCATGGGTAATTGTGTCATGGTACCCCAATAGGGTCGCATGGTGTTGTTATATATTGGACAAATCACACTGATAACTATATCAAAAGTCACGTATACATAGCTAAAACAAACTAAGCCCTAACCATATCAAAAGAAACATCCCACATATCAACCTGAAAACTCTTGGTGCCATACTGAGATTGTGTTGAAATTTTTGCCTAAATGGCCCAGTCCATATTTTCATCTTAATAATTTCTGAAAATCCCAGAGACCCATGTGGCTCATTCATGCATGGAAAGAGGCGGGACAAATGTTTAGTCCCGCACTGCTATTTGAATAAAGTTTTCACCACCTTATAAGGGGGGATCTTTCACTACTTGGTAAAAGGATGAGAAGAAGAGAGACATATACAAGCGCTCCCTCTCCTTCGATGCGCGCCTCGCCAGGCCTCGTCAAAGCGCGCGCGTCACGGGTTGCGGGTTGCGGGAATGCCTCAAGCCGAGAGCTTTTCTTTCTTTTTGTCGTGCATGAATGGATTACTAATCTGAATAGTTCGCGTAAGTGGGTGCTTAATATGAACTTAGTGGAGATTTAATTCGAACTTAATGGAGGTTGTTCGGCTTTGGTCATTTCCTGTTTGTTTCCTCTCTTGACGCTGCCTGTTCGCCTGCTTACCCGTGCCTATAAAAGTGAGAGGTCGCTCCTCTCCCAAGAAGTGCAAGCTTGGACCAAAAGCCATTGATTGTGTTTTTATGAGTTATGCTTTTCATAGCATTGGTTATAGATTCTTGATAGTAAAATTTAAAGTACCTGACATACATGTCGGTACAATCATGAAGTCCACTGATGCGACTTTCTTTGAGGATATCTTTCCTATGAAGGATAAACCTAACTCATCAAATCCGGAGATACCTAGTTCATCTAATCAGGAATTTGTTACAATTTCTGAACCTACCATTCCAATTGAACACTCTAAAAGTCCTAAGGAGGATGATAATGAAATTCCTAAAAGGAGCAAGAGATAGAGGACTGCAAAGTCCTTTGGTGATGATTTCATTATATACCTTGTGGATGATACTCCCACTTCCATTTCAGAAGCCTATGCATATCCTAATGCTGACTACTAGAAGGAAGCCGTCCGTAGTGAGATGGATTCCATCTTAGCAAATGGAACATGGGAGATCACTGATCGCCCTTATGGGTGCAAACATGTAGGATGCAAGTGGGTGTTTAAGAAAACATCTTAGGCCTGATGGTACTATTGATAAGTACAAGGAATGTCTTGTGGCCAAGGGATACACTAAAAAGAAGGTAAATACTTCTTTGACACTTACTCACCTATTGCCAGATTTACCACCATTCGAGTACTACTCTCATTGGCTTCCTCTTATGGTCTTCTCGTTCATCAAATGGACGTTAAGACGACTTTTCTAAATGGAGAGCTGGATGAGGAAATTTACATGGATCAGCCAAATGGCTTTGTGGTAAATGGTCAAGAAAGGAAAGGTGTGCAAGTTGTTTAAGTCTTTATATGGCCTAAAACAAGCCCCTAAGCAGTGGCATGAGAAGTTTGAAAAAACTTTAACTGCTGCAGGCTTTGTTGTAAATGAAGCTGACAAATGTGTGTACTATCGCCATGGTGGGGGTGAGGGAGTCATCCTTTGTTTGTATGTTGATGACATACTGATTTTCAAAACCATTGTTAATGCAATTAAGGAGGTCAAGGATTTCTTATCTCGTTCTTTTGAGATGAAGGATCTGGGAGTAGTTGATGTTATCCTGAACATCAAGCTATTGAGAGATGATGATGGTGGGATTACATTGCTTCAGTCTCACTATGTGGAAAAGGTCTTGAGTCGTTTCGGGTATAGCGACTGCAAGTCTTCTCTTACACCGTATGATCCTAGTGTGTTGCTTCGAAAGAATCAAGGAAATGCTAGAGATCAACTAAGATACTCTCAAATTATTGGATCGCTTATGTATTTAGCTAGCACCACGAGGCCCGCCATCGCTTTTGATGTAAGCAAACTCAGTCAATTTGTTTAAAATCCAGGAGATGATCACTGGCATGCTCTTGAGAGAGTTATGCGCTATCTAAAAGACACCATGAGCTATGACATTCACTATACTGGGTATCCGAGGCTACTAGAGGGTTATAGTGATTCAAATTGAATATTTGATGCTGAGAAGATAAAGTCCATGAGTGGATATGTATTCACACTTGATGGTGGTGGTGTTTCTTAGAAGTCTTGCAAGCATACCATATTAACAAGGTGAACTATGGAGACATAACTCACAACATTAGACACGGACACTGTTGAAGCAGAGTGGCTTCGTGAACTCTTGATGAACTTACATGTGGTTGAAAAACCAATACCCGCAATCCTTATAAACTGTGATAATCAAACTATGATTTTCAAAGTAAATAGTTTTAAGGATAATATGAAGTCATCAAGACATATGAAGAGGAGACTAAAATCTGTTAGGAAAATGAGATACTCTGGAGTTAATTGCATTGGATTATATCCAAACATCTAAAAACCTGGTAGATCCATTCACAAAGGGTCTATCACACAACGAAATAAAAAATGCATCGAAGGAGATGGGTATGAGACCCATAATCATAGTTTAAAAAATTGGACCGGTGAGGTCCTCGGTTCGCGGTTCACTGCTTGGACCGCTGGTTCAAACCGGTTCGGTGCTGGTTTATTAAGGAAAATAATATGGATGGAACATTACTAATATGTTAGAAAATAGAAACATATTTAGAGTATACGTGAAGTACTTTGATACAAACACTAGTCGACCCAGTTGGCTAGCCCATTGAAGTATTTGTTAGCACAAGATAGGAGGCCTTGGGATCGAATCCCGATTGCAGCGCCATATTTTCTTCCATGGACGGTTTTCTACTGGTCGGACCGCTGACTAGTTTTCCACTAAACCGGTGGTTCAACCGCTTTTTGTCTGGTTTTCCCCGGTTCTTTAGCTGGACGGTCCAGTGCGCTTAAAAAGCCGATGAGGCCTCTGGTTCCGGTTTTTTCCAGTTTAACTAGTGAACCGGTCTGGTTTTTAAAACTATGCCCACAATATGAGTTTTTCATAATGGTAAACCAGTCTATGTAATCGGAGATAGGAGACAAACTGTTGATTAGATGAGAGGAAAGTATACCTACTTTAATAAACACCACTCCATGAAGATGCAATACTTTTCTATTCTGCACAGCAGGTTGATTTATTATCTTAATATGTTCTAAATGGCTTATCTTAAGTATAAATGTTGTTTTGCAGAACATCTTTTAAAAACACATCTATATGAGTCTGACTGTTAAACGTCGCAGTCTATGAGAGTAGGATGATCTTTAATAAACTCATGAAAGGCTATGGAGTATGACACATAAGCTCCACCCGCGGGGAAGTCCCACGACAACCTAGTATTAGTCAAGACTTTATGTGAAGCTATGTTTGCAGCAAACTTGCAGTTCAAAGCATAGTCCACTATACAAGTTGCAGCCTAGTGTAGCATAACGTTCTAGGTGGACGTTCAACTTAACATTCTCCACTATAGTATCGGTATAAAAACAATGTTTTGAAACCAAAGACATTCTTCATATGCCTCTGGGATCTGGTGGGGTTTGTTGGAATTTTTGCCTAAATAGCCCAGCCATATTTCCATTTTAATAATTTTTGAAAATCCTAGATGTCCATGTGGCCCATTCATGCATGACAAGAGGTGGGATAAATGTTTAGTCTCATATTGCCGAGAGTTTCTCTTTCTTTTTGCCGCGCATGAATTGATTAATAATCTGAACAGTCCGTGTAAGTGGGTGCTTAATATGAACTCAGTGGAGATTTAATTCGAACTTAGTGTAGGTTGTTCGGCTTTGGTCCTTGCCTCTTCGTTTACTCTCCTGATGCCACATGTTCGCCTTCCTACCCATGCCTATAAAAGTGAGAGGTCGCTTCTCTCCTAAGTAGTGCTTTAGTACATCGCCTCTAGTTCCAAAGCATTGCGCCGCCGCTCCGTTTTCCCCATCCCGTCTTGCGGCGTGCACCGCTAGGCGGACAGTAGGCCTCCGAGACCCCGCTGCTTCGAGTCCTGTATGGGATAAGGGCGATAAGGTTTTTGGGAAGCGCTATTGGCGTGACTATTGGCTTTATCACAGACTCATTCACAGATAGTGATATCACTGACGTCTTTCCCAACATCAAGAACCTCTTCCTTGACGACATGGCTAACGACGGTGCCAACGCCAACACTGGCGGTTCCTCTACTGTGATGTACATCCTCTTCCTTAATCTTATTTATCTCAGTTCGATAGTATGCCGTTCCTTTTGGTTTGATGTAGATCTTGCTCTGATCTTATCTTAAGTTGTATGCCTTGCAATCCTCTTGAATATCTGCCTTACTTTGTATACGCTAATTTATATGATTAGTTTAATTTCTATTAATCTATTCATGTTTTATCTAGCGTTTATATTGGGTAAATTGTTCTTATACTCAACAGATTGTTCCTTGTATGATCTTAACCTAAGCCTCCAATTTCTCCCACTAATGAACAAAACCCGCAAGGAACCAGTTGATAGCTTGATGTGCATGGAGCACACCAAGATGAAAATACTACTGCACAATATACGTACTATACGTATGAGAAAGATCAGAAATTCACAACACTCTCTCTATATATTTATCAGTTTCGTCACGTATACATAGCTAATAAAAAACCAAGCCCTAACCATATCAAAAGAAGCGTCTCGCACACATATCAACCCGAAAACTCTATTGTAATCACTAGCTAAACTAGCCCGGATGTTGTTGTTCGTTGGCAACTATCAGCACGTAATAGTAAGAATCAACAATAATCAGTGGACGCGAACCCGAGAACGACCGATCGATCTCCTTCTTCTCCGACGAAGGTAGGTAGCAGCTATGGGCACCGTACGTTTCTGCCGGGCCCGCCGTAGTAGAAGTAGTTGCCCCAGGCGCGGTTGTACCCTCCCTGGATGCCGTAGCAGGCTGGGTGGTCGGCGACGAGCCGGAGATCCCTGGCCGGGATAAGGTTGTTGTCCCAGTCCACCACCTGCACGTTGCGGAAGTAGGCGGCGCGGTTGAACCCTTCCCGCGGGAAATGGCCGCTCCCCATCTGCGTGGGCGTGTGCGACCCCGACGGCCGCGTGTTGACCACCTCGCCGCCGAACTGCACCATGTTGGCGTGGCCGCCGAGGTGGGTGAAGAGGGAGGACGGCCAGTAGCCCACCAGCGGGCCCGACCCGAGCTGCAGCCACCAGTGGCCCCGGCGCGGGTCCTTCCAGACGAGCAGGCTGATGTCGAACTGCCGGCCGTTGTACGCCGACGCCGGCGAGATGGCGGCGCCGATGGCGATGCGTCTGTTGGTCTGGACGAACCCCGAGCAGTGCAGGTTGTAGCACCCCGTCGCCTGGTACGCGTCGCTCTGCATGCAAATATGTGGGTTTAGTTTTGACTTTCCCACATGGAGTGAAGCACAGTGTTTGGTTCGGAGGCACTTACGGTCCAGTACGTGAAGAACCGGGGGCTGTTGTCTCCATACAGCTCAGGGCTCACCTGCACAAACAAGTGAACAGTGCAGAGATTTAGAGTAACACTTACTATGTACCGCCCACAGCCAGCTCAGATCAGTTTGACCAGAACTACCACACTCATCCCAGAACGAAACAAGGCAACAACAACAACCAGAAACAAGAAGTAATCAAGTCAACTAACTGGGCACACATTTCCAATCCAAGATCCTACTCTATGTTGATGGAATCTCACCTCATTAATGATCGATCCCCAGTTCTACTACTCAAGTCCTTTGTATATTACCAGGTCAACATGCAACCACATGCGTGCTAGTCAAAGGTTAAAAGATTCTACATTTTACAATGGGATCAAGGATGCGTGCATGCATGTTCATGGGCTCATGGCATGTTTTGTCCGGATCTATAGGCTTAAAATGGACCAGTTCAGTTAAGCAGTAGGAGTATCAAGGATGCATGCATGCTCTGATATACTTGAGCCTAATCTGTAGAAGATGGGTGGCTAAGTTCAGCATAAGTGAAAGTGTAACTTATACGCCTTGGTCGTGATTCAAGCAAGGCTCGATCGTGTGTGTGCTCGATCATCTGTAGGCTGGCATTCAACAAGCAAGGACCTGCAGTGCAGAGCCCTCTGCTCCTGAATGCATAGTATCTGCCACATTTACTCGTGTTCACCAACCGGAAGCTCGGACAGGCTGAAGAGCGCGTTCTGCGACTCTGCGAGCCTGCTTCCCATTATAACCAGATCGCTTTGCAGACAGGACGATGTGAAAGCTGCTACTGTCAACTCAGCCCCTTAATAACTTCCCACCCCATCCCTATACCAGTACAACTCTAGTGGATCGAAAAGATCGTGCAGCCATGAATTCCCGATATATATCTTTGCACATCAATTTTCAACGCCCCCCCCCCCCCCCCCCCCCCAAAAAAAAAAGCCAAAAAATAAAGAACCCAAAAAAGTCTGAACATTTGCATGCATAGTCGTAGGCAGCGAGTTAATCTGGGCAGAGAAAACCGGCATGAACATGCGAAATGAGTGGTGTGTAAAAATGGTAGTAGTACGTACCTGCCATCCTGCTTCGATGGTGTTGAGGTCGTTGCCGAAGGTGCCGGAGATGACCCAGATCTGGGAGAGGCTGAACTCCGCCGCCGACGCCACCTTGGCCGGCCACACGTTCAGGCTCGCCTTGGCGCCGTAGAACTGATCCCCCGTCACGTACCCCACCGCGTGCTGCACCCCAAAAACACACCCATCAAGCTCAGCCCGAACCATCCAGGCCATTACCGCTTTAATGTCCACTGCCCAGCGCGCTGGCCAGGCGGCGCCATTACCACCGCTAGCTAGCTAGCTGCTGCCATCGTGGTGTGGTCGCCACCATTGACGCAGCCCCAGCCCCAGCGCGCGGGGAGTCAATGTACTGTGCGCGACTGCACCAGCTGCCTGCTAGCCATCCCCAGCACAATCAATGCTCCCAGCTAACAGTGCTAGCTGCTACTCCACCTTATCAGATCATGATTTGGTCGCGTGATTAAAGGGGTGCAGTCACTGGGACGACTGTTCGTCTCTGAACCCTCGGTCGATCGATCGGTGGTAGGACTTAGGAGGAGCACTAGTACTAGTGCTACTAATCCGGTGGGTCATCTAGTATTGATGATGGCAGATCGCCGTACGACGTTCGTAATCGTATCGTAGTCGTACCTCGTGGCCGTCGCTGGTGGAGTCGCGCCGCACGCCGGCGGCGCGGGGCTTCATCCCGTACCGCCGGAGCGAGCCGGAGATGGAGTACCGCTGCAGGTCCTGCTCCGTCGTCCGGCGTATCGGCACCGTCCCGTCGGGGCAGGACTGCTTGCCGCCGTCGCTCCACGCCTGCGTGAACACCGCGTCCTCCTCGGCGGCAGCGTCGTCGGCGCTCGTCTTGGGCCTCTCCTCCGGCTCCTCCTGCGAATGCGAAAAACCGACACCTCGTTCAGAACCAGGCGATATCAAGTGCAGACAGATTACGGTGCAAGATCATACCTCGGGCTTCTGGCCCTTCAGCTTTGGGTGGTCGAACGCCGGCTGCTGGTGCGCCGGCACGCAGTGGATGACGTCGCCGTCGGGGCTCTGCATGCAAGCAAAACGAGCCCAGGAAATCAGCAAAAAATGGCAAGACAGAAGCAGGTCGCTGCCTTGAGCCACTTGAATGAAACAACTCGCCTGAATGGTCTTGACGGACGCCTTCTTCAACCTGTCCATCCGGGCCACGATCCTGCGGTACGCCCGCAGCTCATCCCCGGAACGAAACAACTGCGTGGTCTGCGTGCCGTTGCCCCTGCCGCCGCCGCCGCCTCCGCTCTTGTCCGCCGACGCCGACCATGAGCACGAAGCGACGAGCAGGGCCAGCAGCAAGGGGACAAACGGGGAGGGAATGCAGCAGCTAGACGCCATCGGCGCGCGTGCGCGCGGGCTTCTTCTCTTGGACTTCTCCCAACTGCTTCTTCGTTGGCTAGCTAGCTAGCTAGGTACGGGCCGCCGCCGCCGTCGTCGTGGTGGTGGCTTGTTTTTTTCTGCTTCCGCTAAGCTAGATCGCCTCCGCTATGTTTGTACTCTTGCGCATTGGCGCGTGCTTGTCTATCTAGCTACTTGTCTTCTTCCTCCTCGGCCGGCCCTCCTGTGTGCTTCGATTGCTTCCCCCTTGACTCGCTATATATATCGCTCGCAGCGTGTGAAGGAGAGGAGAAGGGAGAGCCTGTTGCTGTTCCGAAGGTCAAGCAAGTCTTGCCGTGGTTGGGTTGGGGCAAGTCGGGATGGGGATGTAGCCTGTGGGGATCGATGGGAGCGGAGTTGGGATGTGGCCGAGCTCCAAACGCTGTGGTGTGGTGGGCTTACTTGTTCCGACACGGTGGGGGATATACATTCAGCTCGTCGGCACGCACGCTTTTTCCCGAGGAGAGAAAAGAGAAAGAGAAAGACGCGCCCGCACAGCCCCATGCCTCGCCATGGCATCATGCCATTTTTATACTATCATGGGTTCATGGTCCTGTCCCCCTCTCCACATTCCCCCTCCCTACTCCCCATGAAAGAAAGCTGGGGCGCTGGATTACCGAAACGCACCACCATTCACCTCTGTCTGCACCCTGCAGCGAGCATCATCGCCAACGCTGACAGTGGGTGGGCTGAGTGAGCGAGTGGCACGGCACGCACGAAGAAGCTTAGCTTAGCTTTTCCCCGTCAGGATTCAGGAACGCGCAGCGAATAAAGCGAGAGAAACAAAGCTCGCATCGCATCGCATTGCATCGGGCATACGTAGTACGTGTGGGTCAATGCACGCACGCGCGCGCGCGCCCGTCCTGTACATACGTGCTGAGTGAGTGTGCATTGCACCGAGGAGAGGGAGGGAGCGTCTCTTCCTCCCTCTGCTTTCCCTTTCAAAAGGCGAGCAGCAGGGGGCGGTGCGCGCCATGTGCCAGGGGAATTTTCAAAGGCTCCGACCCGACCGGCAGTGGCGTTCAGCTGGTACTGCAATCATCACCATCAGATCTCGCCTCCCGGACCTCTTTCAATTCCCTCCACTGTTTGTGACACGATGAAAATCGCTTCCTTGTAGCTTCCTCCTTGGATCGATCGACCGGCAGCCGCTCTTCGGCTATTATGTAGGGCAGACCGGACCAGACCAGCCATGGCTTTTGTTTTACGTCTTTTCTTCAGCTTTGACAGCTACTACGGTACCGGGTATCGGTAGTATCAGATTCAGACGGGGGAGATCGTCGCGTACTGCACACGACTTTGCTCGGTGCTCTTCTCTTTCTTTCTTTCTTGGCCGGATTTAAAGGCGACGATCGATCGGTCGGTGGATATGGATCCTTTTTCTTCGCAGATACGGATTCATCTTTAATAACTTGCTCAAAGTAACAAACAATGCCATGACAGCTAGCTAAACATGGTACTGCTACTTCCGAGTTAAGTGATCCATTACTACTACTGTCCGCACATGCCGGAGTATTGTCCCAGCACTCACGATCATTTCCTTAACAAAAGCAACCGATGGCAACCTGCACAAGCAACGTATATGTCCATCATCGATCTTCATGGCTATGCAAGTGCGATGGCAACCTAGCAAGCTCCAAAAGCAAGCAAGCAAGCAAGCAAGCATTTGAGATCTTCCCCCAGGACGGACAGCAAGCTAGCTGCTAGCTGGTTGGACTCTTGACTGCACCGTTTCTCACTCTCAGTACCACGCACCCTGTGATCATTGCTCCCAACCCAACAGCGAAGAGAAGAGAGCAGCAGTAGTACCATGGATGGCCACATTGAATTGCGATGCCAGAGGAGGAAGAGACAGGTAGCATGAATGAGGCCGGCCCCATGGGCCATGGACGGACGCATGGCGGGAAGAGAGAAGAGCGCCACCTTAAATGGTCAGGTATGCCTTCACTTCTCGAGTATAGTACGTACTGCTCTCTCTCTCTCTCTCTCTCTCTCTCTCTCTCTCTCTCTCTCTCTCTCTCTCTCTCCACTGCGCTGCACCAACGCGCCAAGCATCTTAAACATTTGGCTTCTCTCTCCCACACCTACTACAAGATGGGTCAGGTTCAGTGGTGCCACGCCCACACCCCACATACACACACAGTGCTCAGGTTCATGAAAAGGGGGAGCTAGCCCAGGTCCACACCAGTGAAGTGAAGAGCCCACCGGCTGGCTGCCGCTCCTGCTTTTGCAAAGAGTGTGGTGTGGGGGAAAGAGTAGGATAGTACTCTCAATATCTCAGTGGGAGATAAGCAATTGCTGCGGTGGGGGATGTGGAGCATGCTGCAGCGGATTGATTCTGCGCAAGAATAAATTTTAGGGGAGCCAGTGGGGCTTGGGTTTTAGAGCCACTGAATATCCCTCGTTTCTCGTAGCATCTCCACTGGCATTCTTTGCAGGGCCTTCTTATTTTCATCTGGACAAGGAAAATTAGTTCAGTCATGTTTTTAGGCACCCAGTTTTTACCGGATTCGGCTCATTTTACATCCGGGGTTTTTATGCCAAACCCGGGGTGTCGGGAGTTGCCTGAAAACACCAGTTGAAACGGAATTGACGGGAAAGAAAAAAATCGCGCTACGTCCATGTCCTGTCAGCGTGTGAAATTTCGTCCAGTCGTGTTTTTAGGCACCTAGTTTTTACCGGATTCGGTCCATTTTACATCCGGGGTTCGCAGACCAAACACGGGGCATCGAGAGTCGCCTGAAAACACCGGATGAAACGGAATCAACGGGAAAGAAAAAAATCGCGCTATGGCCCTATCAGCGTGTGAACCGAGTCATCCTCATCCCGTCGCCTCGGCTCCCGTGACGGACCGCCACGCGTTGTCGTAATGCCCGCCCACCTTCCAGCCGTATCTACTTTTTTCATCCACGCCGCTACACCCCTCCCACCCTCGCCGTTCTTTTCTCTTTCGGCTATATATGCCAGCCGCTCTCGCCATCTCCAGAGCACACGCTCTCACACCCCATTCCTAAACCCACAAGCTCCACCTTCAGCAACGAGAAGAGGAGCTCCGCGGCAGCAATGGTGCAGCGCTACCTAACAACGGCGAACGCCTTAGGCCGACGCTCTCTACAGCCGTGGGAGGCACGCCTGCTCCACAACGCCGCTACCTGGTGTCGCCGGACTTCTGATGCCCGCCAACCTAGAAGCTCAGCGCGGGCGGCGTGCATGTGCCACCGGTGCCGGAGGGCACGAGTTGGTCGGGGAGATCCAGGCGGCCATTGCCTCCATGGAGGATCCGGAGCTCGCCGAGAACCCGTGCAACCTCGTCCACTAGGAGCAGTATTCCATCGACTACTGGAACCAGGAGCTGGCCGCCTACAAGGGCGGAGGCCTGCCGCCGGCGCAACAACACCGCAGGATGGCGACAATGGTGGAGCGCACCCGGCCGCACACTCGCCGCCATCCTCGAGCACATCAACGTTGGGGACAGCTCGTGGCTGGGTTATCCTCCACGCTCACCACCGTTGTTCTCCCGGCGCCATGCAGCGGCCAACTGTATGCCGAGAAGGATAGTCGACGGGTCATCTTCGTCCTCTCCATCAGTGTCATGCTCGTCCGACTCGGTGCCAGTGCACTCACCACGCGACACGGCGCCACTCCTTTCGGTGAAGCGGGAGGCAGAGTCGTTGGTGCGCTCGCCACCTCGGATGTGTTCACGTGGCATCATCATCAATGAACACCACGTGCCGTCGTCAAGCGGCCACCTTCGGCTGGCAAGGCCGAATTTGCTCAAGCTGAAGACAGAGCCAGCGGACTGGGCGATTTCGATTGACGAGGACGAGTTCCTCTCGAAGATGGCATTGGAGGCGTCTCTAAACAATGTGCCGCTGATACAGGCCCCCGACGCGTGCGCCTGGTCCAGGGCGGACTGTAACCAGGAGGAGGACGAACGCATTCGGCGTCGGCATGAGCAGGCCGAGCGCCAGGCCACGCGTGACGCTCACCAACAGTGTGCCTATCAAGGCACGCCTCTCATCGTCCTCGACAACGACAATGAAGACGAGGTCGGGCCCTCATCGCAGCCGTGGCGCTGCGGCGACGCCGGCTAGGGCATCCCCCGGCCATCGTAGCCGCCGAGTGACGATGGACCAGGACACCAACTACACCTCCTTCTACCGCCACTTCGGCATGTGATTGGCGCGCCGCCATGGGCTAGTTTATTTACTTTTTTATGTTTTTAAAGTTTTTCTTAGCCTGTAGTCAAAATTGGGTATATGTCTAAATTTAACATAATATGTACGAACTCGCCATATGTTAATGCAATCGTTTGAATTAGTCAAAATTTCACCGTGTTTTGCCAAATTTTGACCGAATCCGAAAACTCGGCCTAGGATGATGACTTAAAACTCGGCCGTCCTACGTCCAATACTTCACCTGTCCGGCGTTAAATAGTGCCAGATTTAGGTACCAGAACGCCGAACTGAGTGGAGATGGGAGAGCTAGCTAGCCACCGCTTCTTTTCATGATCGCAAAGGCCTGACTGGCCTGGCTGGCAAATACTCGCTTTCTCTCCATGCCATGCTTGTTCCCTTGACTAACACTCCGATGCACGCGCCACTAGCTACGATTAGCCTGCAAGCCGTGTCTACTGTCTGCTGAACACCGCGTGCTTAGTATCATTCTGCTTCACCTTTTTCGTGCCCTTGCGTGCCTCTTGAGTTGTTTATGTGCTGACAGTGAGTGCAACAATGCGTATAAATTGAGGTTTGAATCATGTTAGTGCAAAAGGTAGCTTTTCAAATATAATGATGGAGGCTACATCTCCCTTGCTGGGTGATGAGCACGGAGCCAAGGTGGTGTGAGCACGCTCCCTGCTGGGTGTGTCTCCTTTCAAATGGCCAGTGTTGGGCCTAAATCCAGTGACTTTGGGATCTCCTCGGCTAGCCGGAGTTCGAACACACATGACGAACTCGTAGGATTGGGATAGAGTAACACATTGAATCCTACAACAACTGAAAACACATGAACTCATAATACGAAAAAAGGTATAGCACACAAAAAACCCAACTTAAATACATAAGTATGTAAATTGAGGAAAATAATACTCAATTGAGATCTGCTGATGTTAATGCAAAAGTTACATTGCTAAAAATAGTGATGAAGATCACATCTCTCGCCCTCAATGTTCTAAGATGAGGATCCAATATGTGCTCTCGAAAAAAAAGATGAGGATTCAAGATGAAGGGCACGCTCTCCACTAGGTGTTCCCTTTCGAATGGTCATTATTGGGCCTATGTCAATGACCTAGAAACCAATTAATAAGGCCCTCTTGGATTCACATAAATAATGGAGGAAAAACATCGAAAGATGAAGTTTATCTTAAATGACACTCAAAAGGAATGGAGTATAGGAAAAGTGGAGGTACTCTTCCTTTGGTTTAGGTTTTAAAGGAAAAACAAAGGAATTCTACAATCGACTGAAACCTCAATTTTACATTCGTGTGCACAAAGAACGAGGCAAATGTTATAAGTTGCATGATTATGACATGATCTTACCTTTAGATTTATATTTAACCTCAATTTGATTAAGCTTATTAGGATTGATCTGTTTTCCTATTACTATGAATCAAACACCCGGTTGAACAAAATTTCTTGTGTTTTATAACCATTTGATTTTCGTATACAATACTATCATATTACTGTGTTTTTCTATTCCTATGTTTTAGGAATCCAATGAATCAAAGAGGCCCTTAGGATATCTCCGGTTCAAAATATTTTGAACACACATGAGTGTAGGGTTGGGATAGCATAACACATTGAATCCTAGAACAATCGAAAATAGATGAATTCTTAATGGAAGCAATTACCATAGGTAAAGAAAGTGAATTTTCAGAATACTAGAGAAATTAAAAAACAAAAAAAGCATGCACGTATGGAATTTATGTCGGGTATGCGGATGCTAGATTGGAAATACAAAAGTATCTGACTTGCGAAAAATTAGTGCCCGAGGAACAATACAAGCACCGGATTTTGCATCATGGAAAGTCAGTTTCCTCTTTTTTCTCTGGGGTCATATACAATAGTAGTATTTTTATCATGAATACTAATTTATGTGCATGATTTATTCCAAAAGTGTCTAAAACTTATAAGTACGAAAAATTGCACAACATAAAACTTTGTTAGTCCGGGTCCCATGAAAATTCACCTATTTTACTAGAAAAGGGGCAAGCATCATGTGAATTTTATGATAAAACTTGTTGCTCTAAGCAGGAAAGTAAACATTTTAGGTTCCAATGTAAGAACAATATTGATCCAACAATTGCCACCTTCTTAAATGGTGAGTTTATTGAATATGGTGTAGAGCAAAGTGATCCATATTTTGCATTTATGAGACCCTATGAGATATTCTCTCTTATAGGTGAAAAACCTGAAACATGTACTATGGCTTGTAAGTTGAGAAAAAAACAAGTTCATATCTCTTCAATTATTGCTAGAAAATTTAGTAGAAACTTTTATAGGACGTGTCTAGGTTCTCAGTCGATTGAGAATTAACAATTCTGAGTCAAGTGATGTCATGTAATCTCAGTTGCAAGCCACTTACGACTAGAAATATTTTAGTTACAACCTCACTTGCAACTAAAAAATTCCAGTTGCAACCATATTTTCAATTGAAAATCTCACTTACAACTCAAAAGATGCATGAATCACAATGTAAATCAATGGATTAGGACCTAGCTAAGCTCTAACTTAATTCTCAACTGACTGAAGAATTAGCAAAACTCATTTTTATATTCCCAATTTGCTGGGAGCACTCTTACTGCCAAAAAATGCTAATGTGTTTTTTTGCAGAAAAAAGAGGATAAAAACATAAACTTGGGGTTTCCCATGCACAAAAGAGAAGATGAGAGTGATGGGAAATAGAAATGAGATAATAAAGGAGATGTGATCTCGCCTAAGCTTGGGATGTATATGACCCTCAACCCCATCAACACATGATAGTAATTCTTACACTCAAAATTATATGGTCATTAATGAGAGGACATGCTATCATGATGAATCTAATAATGTTTCTTTACTTATACTTGCTAGTATAGACTGAAGATTTGGTGCACATGGGCACCAGTGATCATGGTTTTTTAAGAAAATCGAAAATCATATTTCTGAGTTTTAAAAAGTTCTAGAAAAGAGTCCAGAATGTAGCCAATAATGTATCCCACAAACGTGCAAAATACAATTTCAAGTACTTTGTATTATGAGCTACATAAAAATGGAAAAAGTGTGAATCTGTGCGCATAGTTTTGCATCTCCAAATTTTATCGGATATTATCAATATAAAGAATTTTGGGTTGCGATTTTGTATGTTCATAGAATAAAATATATTTTTTTCTAAAATTCGACCGATTTATTAATAATCATCAACAGTAGTACAAAAAATCCTAAAAGTAGTAAACATTACAAATAGGTCTATGGACTACCTAGCAAAGACTACAAACAGTAGCACGAGCCGAAGACGTGCTGCCCTCCTCGCCCCTCCATCACCGGAACTGGGTAAAGTTTGTCGTAGTAGAGTTTGTTATAGTAGAAGACGAAAAGTCGTCGTGCTAAGGTTCCAAAGGACCAGTGCACTAAAGAAGCAACCATCACCAATGATGACATCCATAAATCGATAGACTGACCTGAACTCACACAAACAAACACGAAAACAGACCAGATCGCAAGAGATCCGCCGGACACATGACTCCACGCGCCCTCTGCCGACCCTAGATGCATCATCGGAATGAGAATAGGACGGGGAGAGCTTTATTATGACTTCAAGATATAGCCGCCGCCTCAACATTCAGAGAAATACACTGAAAAAATATCTAAACAAAGAGCAAGAAAACCCTCCACCGGCAAGAGGCCGTAGTCTGCCACACCTCCGAGTCCACGAGGTCACTGGAAATAGAGAAGACCGGCGGCGTCGCCGGCGGAAGCATCGAACCCTAGATGGGTTTGCGCCGCCTCCCAATCGCCTCTCTATCTCGTATCGGTTCGGTAATATTTTTTTCATAGAATAAAACGTTGACTATGCACATAATTTATATTCATTTTTTCAAACTTATAAATATGATTTTTTTAAATAAACCAAGGGACCACTCGGGTTCGGGAGCCAAAGGCACTTTCCACGGGTTGTATTCAAAGTTCAATTTCCAAAAAATCTCAAAGTTCCAAATCATTTCAATATCGATCCCAGCCATCTCCTCGATTGATTGCGCGCTCCAGCTCCGAGCCCCCACCTGCGCCGCACCACTGACCGTCTGTGCGCTCCAGCACCTCCGCGGAGTCCATGCGGAGCTCGACGAACTCACCAGCGGGATCCCCGTGTTCATCCGCGCACTCCAGCACCTACTCACCGTCCTTGCAAGCCTCCACGACCTCACCGGCAGGATCCCCTGTGCTATGCTGAGCTGCCGCCAAGGTCTTTGCTCTATGGGACACATCGAAGCTGCTGCCCATCACACACTGGGTACCATAGGCGGGACGATACTTGAGCCTCCGAAGCTGCTTCCCGTTGCATGTCGCACATTGGTGCTTCCAGGCTTATAGCTCCCATGCGACGTCTTTACGCGAAATTGGAAGGAACACGACATCGTTGCAAAGAATAGCTCGCATGCGACGCTTCTGAGGCAGCTAATAGCCTAGGGACACACAGGCCATAAAACGTTTCGTTAAGGACATATTTAACTTTGTTCCAAGATTAGGGTTAAGCCAAACCAGTCGGTTGGGATAGCCAGTAAAACCAACCACTTCCGACCGAGAGCGTGCGTCACACTTACTGTAGCTTCCCTGACGGTGGCGGCGGACCTCACCCATCGTTCTCGGCGCCAGCGCCAGGGCAATTCTTCTAGGCGGCAGCGCTTTCGTTCGACGGCGAAGGTGGCAAGTGCCATTTGAAACCTAATTCCTCTCCCATTTTTCATGATTCGAGATCTGAGCGTGCCCATTGATGCTAGATTGTGGGGTGTGCTGAACGGGGCGAGGGGGAATGAGATGGATCCGGGAGAGGGGACTTATAATCGGTATATCCCACATCTCTGCACTTAATTTCTGTAAGGTTCGGCTCCTTGTTCGCTTCCGCTAGCTCACAGTGCCCGCCAAAAATAGGGGAGACGATGTTGCGCGGCACACATTCGAATTTTGCATCAATTTTTCCCTCTAGGGATATTTTAGTTGATGGCAGCACGCAGCTCATTGAGAGAAACACAGTTGTTAAATGGGAGGTGGAATTAGAACATGTTGATCCCCAAGAGCTAATAAACATGGGAGAGGAGGCGGTGAGGAATATGGTGGAAAAAATTAGGGATAGTGTGGTTTGGGGGGCAGAACAAGAAGTTTCTTTGTTACGATTTGATGATTGGAAATGTGACTATGTTAGGATTGATACAGGGGAACAGATAGTTGATGAAATCGATGAGCGAAACGGTTGGACAAACAAAACTATTCTGTTTTAGCACAACTCATTGATTTGGAACCTGATTCGAGGGTTGGATATGTGGCCTCGAAGCTAGCTGCTTAGATGGTCGAGGATGATTGGGCTACACAAAGGCAAGTAATGCCTATACTTACCGAGTTGGCAGTGTTAATAGCGGAGGCAGATGCTAATGCACAAGGGGCTGCAGAAAATATTGTAATTGTTGATTGGAATTCAGTTGAGATACGTGTCCAGACTGATTTGGTCATTGCACCAATATATGGCATTGAAATGACAAAGCTTTTTGGCATTCCTATAGATGAAATAGACAAGGAGAAGGTGAGGGATGAAGCTGCAAATGATGGTGACAACCATTTAAGAGATGAAGAGGCGGATATAGATCCAAAATTGTTAAAAAATGCTGCAGTTCATGTAGATGATGCACATGATGATGAGCTAGTAATAATTTATGACAAAGAGGACCCATTTATTGAAGTTGGGAGATTTTTTCCAAGCATGGATGAATTCAGGATGTGTTTCAGGACATATGCAGTCAAACGTGAGTTTGCTACCAAGACTTTGTGGACTGATAAAAAGAAGTTGTATGCAAAATGCATAGGTTATGATGGTGGTGCCAGGCCTTGCAAGTGGTATATATATACTAGACGCTAACCTAATGGAAGGATAATAAGAGTGAATCAAATTCCAAAATCTCATACTTGTATTACAACTTATCAAACAGTTACAAATATGACATCACAATTATGGGTTGCAGAAAAAATCAAGCATATTTTAGCCACAACACCAAACAACACTGCAAAGAGACTAAAAATAGACTTGGAAAAGCAGTACCCCATTAAGATGAATTATAGTACAGTGTGGAAGGCAAAGCAAAGGGCAATGAAGGAGCTATATGGTGATTGGGCAAATACCTTTCGAATGCTTTATAACTTCAAAGCAGAATTAGAGAAGAGGTCACCTGGCAGTGTTGTGGAGATGGATACTAAGGTAACAGCTGATGGGAAAGTCTTCTTCTCTAAATTCTTCATGGCTTTAAAGCCTTGCAGTGATGGCTTCAAAGCAGGGTGCCATCCATATTTGAGTATAGACTCATCATTCTTGACTGGAAAGTGGAATGGTCAACTAGAAGCATGCAATGCTTTAGATGGACACAATTGGATGTTCCCTGTAGCTATTGACATGTTTTAGTCTGAGACAGAGGCATCATGGACATGGTTCATGATGCAGTTGAAAAGATGCATAAGGACAGTCTCTCCATTGGCAGTGCACATAGTTGCATGTAACGGTTTAGAAAATGCAGTGAAGATTGTTTTCCCTCATGCTGAGCAGAGGGAGTGCTTCGGACATATGTGGATGAATTTGATCAAAATATTCAGAGGAGATGATTTTGGATGCATGTGTCCAGCAGCAAGATCTTACACCAGACAGACACATTCGTATCACCTTGAGAAGATTAAGGCGGCATGCTCTGAGGAGGATAGGGTGAAGTTTTGTACATGCTTGGAAACCTACCATTATCTTTTATGGTACAGGTCAGGTTTTAACACTGCCATCAAATGTGACCATATCAACAATAATTTGGCATAAATTTTCAACAACAAAGTGAAGGAGTTAAAAGACTTACCTGTCCATGACATGGTTGACCAGATCAGGATCATGATCATGAGGTTGTGGGAATTGAGAAGAAGGCTTGGTGATGTTCTTCAAGGAGATAAGCTTCCTGATGTTGTGCAGCGGGTGGTCAATAGGAGCATAAATCTTGCACATTTGCGTGTTGAGAAATCCTCATTATGGGGTGCTGAAGTCAGAGATACAAAGACTGGCAGGAGGCATGTTGTTGACACTCAATTGCATGAATGCACATGCCTTGAGTGGCAACACACTAGGAATCCTTGTGAGCATGCCATACTTTTCTTGACCTCCAAACACAAGCTAAATATGCACCCATATTTGCATGAGTATTATTCTGTAGCAAAATTCAAGGCTGCATATGGAACACCAATTCCAGCACTTACAGACCAGTCTCAGTGGCCTGAAGTGGACATTCAGTTCTCCTTGTGTCCTCCTTTGATGAAAAGAAAGGCTGGCAGGCCCAAGCAGAGTAGATTCAAGGCTTGGTTTGAGAAATGTGGGAGCAGCAAGAAGGGGAAGAAAGATGAAAAGAAAGATTCCAAGCCAAAATGGGCCCAAAAAGGTAACAAGAATAGATGCAAACTCTGTGAAGAACTTGAACACCAAGCTGGCTCTACCAAGTGCAGGTACACTGCTGAAAAGCCAAAGTATGTTCATCCAAAATCTACGTATTTCTTGTTGATGATTTTTCTCCCCCAACTAACTTGCTTGTTTTCAGGAGGAAGCGTGGAGAAAAAGGCCCACCTCTTATTGTTGAAGAATGTTGGCCAGTGAAAAGAGCAAGAATCAATGGCCAAAGAAAGAAGATAACTAACCAGATCATGTTTGGTGCTGCTGAGGTGCAATCTAAATTTGTTTTGGAGGATGATGTGCAAACCGTTGAGGTGCAAAGTGAACCTGTTAATGTTGTTGAGGCTGTAGGGCACACAGATTCTGATTTGGAAGCTCTGGTTCAAAATGAGCATGTTGTTGAGGCTCTGGTGCAAAATGAGCATGTTGATGAGGCTCTGGTCCCAGCTCTTGAGTTGCAGGCTATTGCACATTCTGAACCAGATTGTGTTGTTGAGGAGGTGCAGGAGGTGAAGGAGACTCTTGGACGTGCTGTGGGGGAGGCCAGATGGTTATGGTAAAAAAAAGAGCATAAACCTGTTGTGTGGTGTGAAACTTGTGAAGGACAAGAAATCGAGGGGTAAGAAGAGCCAAAAGAAATAGACTTTGAATTTGGCACTTATTGTTATTGTTGTAAACATTTGTTATTGTAATAATTTGGCACTTGTTGTTGTAAACATTTGTTATTGTAATAATTTGGCACTTGTTGTAATAATTTGGCCGAAATTCAAATATGATGGTAAATATGAATTTCAACCAATGTAGATATGTGTACTTTTCTATGTTTGTATGAGCTTCCAACATTTTTCTCATATGTAGAGTACAACTCATCCTCACCCTGATCCCTTTTGTGAAGTACAACTCACCCTCACCCAAAATGTGGTAGAAATGGGCTCCAAAGCTAGGATAAACCACCCCATTTCTAACAAAGTTTGTTTTTGACCATTTCTAAAAACAAGTTTGATATTTTTCCTCACAACTATGTCACATAACATGACACCATGCGAAGGTTTTGTATTTTTTGATTTTTTTTGAATTAGTTATGCACATTTGAATGTCTGGTCAAACTTTGTGAAGGATTTTCATAAATATTCTTAGCTAGGGGTTGAGGCTCACTAAACTAGCATTGGATCTCTGATGAAATAGCATGTTGTGAACCTAAAAATGATTTTTACAAAAAATCATCAACATGAAATCATGTACCTATAGTTCATATCTTACCTACTTCCAGCCGATTCGGCAGGATTTGTATTTTTCACCAGGGATGGAATAAAATGTTTGAGATACTCAAGTTGGGACATTGTACATGGAAGGTGGTCTAGTATTTTTTGAAAAATAGGATGTTACCATTTTGAAACTTCAATTTGGTGGTTGCTTCACAAATCCCCCCCCCTTTCGGCACTCAGAAAATGGAAAATGGATTTTTTGTGCGTCGAAAAGGAAAACTTCCTTCTACAACATTGTTAGTCATCCCATTATACACATGCATGCACAATATGGGCACATTATCACAAACTATGCCTTGATTCTAGCCATATCATATGTCATTTGACCCGAAAGCCAAAAAACCTCGGAGGAGATAGGTCATTTTGTGAAGGGTTTTTTGAAATATGATCAATATACCAAGTTTGATATTTTTCCTCACAACTATGTCACATAACATGACACCATGTGAAGGTTTTGTATTTTTTTGAATTTGTTTGAATTAGTTATGCACATTTGAATGTCTGGTCAAACTTTGTGAAGGATTTTCAGAAATATTCTTAGCTAGGGGCTGAAGATCACTAAACTAGCATTGGATATCTGATGAAATAGCATGTTGTGAACCTAAAAATGATTTTTACAAAAAATCATCAGCATGAAATCATGTACATATAGTTCATATCTTACCCACTTCCAACTGATTCGGCAGGATTTGTCTTTTTCACCAGGGATGGAATAAAAGGTTTGAGATACTCAAGTTGGGACATTGTGCATTCAAGGTGGTCTAGTATTTTTAAAAAGTAGGATGTTACCATTTTGAAACTTCAATTTGGTGGTTGCTTCACAAATCCCCCCTTTCAACACTTAGAAAATGGAAAATGGATTTTTTGTGCGTCGAAAAGGAAAACTTTTACAACATTGTTAGTCATCCCATTATACACATGAATTCACAATATGGACACATTATCACAAACTATGCCTTGCTTCTAGCCATATCATTGGTCATTTGACCCGAAAGCCAGAAAACCTCGGAGGAGATAGGTCATTTTGTGAAGGGTTTTTTTGAAATATGATCAATATACCAAGTTTGATATTTTCCTCATAACTATGTCACATAACACGACACCATGCGAAGGTTTTGTATTTTTTTGGTTTTTTTTGAATTAGTTATGCACATTTGAATGTCTGGTCAAACTTGTGAAAACCCCGATGATTGCATCCTAAACCCAGCTAACCCTAAGGCCGACTAAGGAACATAGATCTAACCCTAGCATGACAGTGTGGCCATCCGATCGAGTCTTCTAGAAGGATTCTGCGGGTGGCTCTGGGCGATCCGTGGGAGGGCTTGTTCTGCAACCTGATTGGTTGGTGTCTCTTAAAAGGATTTCGCGGCTAGCTCTTGGCGATCCATGGGATGGATGATTCTGGAATCTTATTGGTGATGACCTACAAGTGTAGGGGATCGCAACAGTCTTCGCGGGCAGTATTACCCAATTTATTGATTCGACACATGGGGAGCCAAAGAATACTTGCAAGCCTTAACAACTGAGTTGTCAATTCAGCTGCACCTGGAAATAGTTCTTGCTCACAGAAGTTTATCAGTAGTAACAGTTTGTAGTAGCAACAACAAAGCAACAGCAAGAGTGAAACAAGAGCAATTGTAACAGTAACGGTAACAGTAGGATTCGAGTGTGGTAGGCATAGGGATGGATGTACGGGAGTTGCATGGAAGAGTCTAAACATGTAACTTTAAGATCTAGGGCATTGCAGATAAATAATAATAAGCATGCAAGTACTAAACAATCCTAGGCATGTGCTCCATATATAGTCATACATGCTCGCAATGAGAACTTGCACAACATCTTTTGTCCAGCCAGCCCGTGGCAGCGGGTCCTCTAGGGAACTACTGGCAATTAAGGTGCTCCTTTTAATAGAGCACCGGAGCAAAGCATTAACACTCCGTGAACACATGTGATCCTCACACCACAGTCATCCCCTCCGGTTGTCCCAATTATTGTCACTTTGGGGCCTTTGGATCCGGACAATGATATGTGTACACAACTTGCAGATAAGATCACAAACAATACTATCATAATGATTTAATAATAAGTTCATATCTGAGAACATGGTACTCGGGCCCTAGTGACAAGCATTAAGCACAACAAGTTGCAATAAAGTCAAATATAACTAATAGAGATACTAGGCATTATGCCCTAACAGATCTTATTCTATTACATGATAGAACGCATCCAATCCCTACCATCCCCAAGCCTACAGTGGGGGATTACTCACTCATGGATGAGGGAAACATCGGTGGTTGATGGAGATGCGTTGGTGATGACGATGGCGATGATCCTCACCAAATTCCCCGTCCCTGCAAGGTGCCAAAACAAAGTTTCTGGATCCGAATCTTGGTTTCTGGTGGCGGCGGCGGAGCGGAACTCTTTATGGAAAACTATCGAACCCCCCTCGGTTTTTAGGTCGAAAGGCAACTTATAGGCGCAGAGGGAGGTTGCGGGGGTGCCTGGGGTGGCTGCACCCCTCCAGGCGCGACCAGTGGTGGGCCCGCGCCTGGGGTGGGTGTGAGCCCCCTAGGCCTCCTCTCCGTCTTGTCTTCTGGCTCCGTGGATCTTCTGGTGAAATATAGTTTTTGGCATATTTTCTGAGATTTTTCCTGATAGTTAATTTTCTGCACACAAAAAAGACACCAAGGTAATTCTGCTGAAAACAGCGTCAGTCCGTGTTAGCTGTATCCAAATCACTCAAGTTTATAGAAGAAACAATAGCAAAGTGTTCGAGAAAGTAGATACGTTTTGGACGTATCAACTGGCTCGCATCGCCTTTTTCCATAAACAGATAAGGTATAACGTGGCACACTCCACTGACCATTGGACCGAGCGTGACATGCGAGGGAGTTGGGCGGGGCGGGCTGCACACGACGGAACCATGCATGCATGCCATGCATCTGCCTCGCGTCATAGTCTAGCTATTTTGCGTGCATCCAACCGACGCAGTAGCGCTGCAGCGTCGTTACTCCCTCCGTCGTATTAAATAAGTGTATGTCTAAGTTTGTCTTCAGTCAAACTTATTCCCCTCCGGTTCATGCGCCATAGAAAACATGCAATTCCAAAAAATTACTCTCTGACTTATGCATTAATTGCCTCCATTCTAATAATTTTTCGAGTAGGCTAAATTATACATTTATTTCCCTGATTTACTACCCTGCAATTACTTAAATGGACTCAGTGTGACTTGGGCGCCCGCCTGACTTTGGACGTTTTTCTCTCTTTCCCATTAATGCATGCATGCAGGGACGGTGCAGGGCAGAGTGACGTCGCATTCTAGCAATTTTTTTACACTGAGCGCATTGATCGCGCACGCGGCTACGCCCGCTGCATACACGCAATGCAGCACATGCGGCTGCGCAACGCAGGATTCCCACGCCTTCCCGCTGAGCCCCGCTGATTCATGGTTTCGGCCCTCAATAAATAGTGGAAACGGATTTGCCTCCTCATCTTCAACCTTGAGTCGAAAAGAAGCCCCTTTGCCTCCTCCTAGCCCCCAAAAAAAGCTCTCTGGCGAGAGATGATGGCGACCTCTCCCATCCGATGGCCTTCCGACTCCGAGGTCAGCTACGAGGACAACCATCCGGAGCATAAGCAGTTCTGGGAGAAGGAGGCGCCCCCGAGGCGTCGCAAGCGATGCATGTGACGCAAAGCCCCGGCCGACCCCTGGCCCTACGGGCGCTTCGTCCACAACCCCCGCCCCGCCGCGTCGCAACCTTCCCGACTCGGGCCCCTCCGACGAGGCCCTCAGGGTGGAGGAGAAGGAGTTGGCTGCTACCGAGAGGGCGGAGGAGGAGGCCCAGCACACCCGGAAGAAAACGCAGGAACATGAGGAGAAGGAGCAATAGGCGACATCTCTTTGGGCCCTCGACGAGGCCCAGAGACGGCAGAAGGCGGCGAACTGGAGGGAAGCGGCTGCGGCGACGGCGTTTGCCCCAGCGGCACCGCCCCCACCGCCGATGGAGTAGGGAATCCTCCCGGCGGCGATGTTGGCCGGCAGCCCTAGACGTAGTAGCTAGGGTTAGAGTTTGGGCGCCCTTAGGGTTTATGTAATGTGGGGCCCTCTATATGTAATGTGGGGCCCCTCTATGCGATCCTCTCTATATTGTACCCCTCTCTATATTGTACCCCTTATATTATATAATATATTATCTACGTGACCGACTTGTTTTTTATTGTATTTTATTGTATTGTCAAAACAACAAGTGCATACAACAAAAGACACAAAAAAGTTCTTATATATAAGACTTGTGCAATATTTATAAAATGAGTAAAATTAGAAAAGCTCAAAAGAAAGAATAAGTTAATCGTTATGATGGTTGATTATTTTCAAACAACACATGCAACACATGGTTCATTTTCAAACAACACATTTACATATTTACATAAGTTAAAGGGGCGCGCCCAAGATAAAGTGCTCGGCTTGTAAGCATGATGGATGCCATTGGCCTTCATTTATATATTTACTTTCTCAACAAATAAATGATTGCGACCTGAGCACGAGTATCTGCAGATCCACACGTCCCTAGTTAGATTATAACGTGAGTACTATTTTTTTCCCAATCTACAAGTAGATACTATTGGGCCTAGATACGACCATTTTGGCCTGGCTAAGTTCTATTTGGTCCTGGCCTTTTTCAATCAGTCCTCGTCGATTGTTTTTTTAACTTTTCAACCCCTCCCCTGCACACTAACGAACTGAAGGAACAAAACAGAGCTCAAAATTTGTCCGAATTTGTGTTGCATTTTATTCAAGCCAAATACATAGACCATTACATCCATCTCCGCAGGTTCTATGATAACAAAGAATCACGATTTTTACTCGAACACTGATCATGTTATCTTATGACTAATGATCAGGAGATAAACAAATCCGAGAAAAATTACACAAAAATAAAAAACCGGCCATCAGATTGTCCTGCTTCTTCAATTCGATGATTTGTCTTAGCTGACTTGTTCATCTTCTTTAGCTCGGCCTTCACTTCCGCATCCACCATAGTACCAGCGGAAATGGGGTTGCCAAATCCCAATTGCTCCACCACAGACGGGTTTTTGAGCTCCCGGGATGCTACCTCCACCCCAATTCGCTCGACGTACTCATCAAGCCACTCAAAATGCCCATATTTTGGCAGTTCTTGAAATCGCAGAGATGAACCCTAAATCTCAAATTTGATGAAATGCCTGAAATTTCGAAAGAAAAGCGAGAAATTGGCGCTCGGAACACTCAGATCTCACCTTCCCCTGCTCGGGCTTGCTATCACACTTCACAAATTCCTGGCCAATGTTGCCGTTCTTATCGGTGGATGTGACAAGCCGCTTCAGGGGCACGGTACGGGGGCAATCGGGGCACCTCGTCATTGGCACCGCACCATACCGAGGCCATGATCGGATGGATGCTGAAGCGGAGCTCGACATCCCTCGCCGGTGTTGCCGCGCTTGCTCGCCGGAGAAGAAAAAAGAAAGGGGATGAGATGCTGGCACAATGGCAGGAGGGCTCGGGTGCGGGGATGGATCGGGCTAACGGCTCTCTTCTACCATAGCGTGGGTCTCACGATATGAGGTGGACATCAGGTGGGTCTCGTCGTGACGTGGACCTGCTCTGCTCAGCTGATTCGAATTCGTTGACAGTCTCGTGAGGTTAAGTGGAGGTGTCGCACAGGAGCTATTTGTTGCTTCAAAAGCGTTGCATGCGAGCTATTCTTTGCAACGATGTAGTGTTCTTTCCAATTCTGCGTAAAGACGTTGCATGAGAGCTATAAGCCCGGTGCTTCCTGGGCTAAACCAGCAGGCAGCTTCCGTCAACTGCCTTTACCTGCTCCCACTGCTCCGCTCAATCTCCAGCACCTCCGGTCGACATAATCCAAGTCATTTAGCTCCGCCTCGGCCGCCAGGATGGACCTGGATCTCAACTTCAGTCCCGCAACAGCTAAATTTGAACAAAAGATTCTATCAATGCATGCATGGTGACAAGAGCTTATGAAAATGGAGTAAGTGCTTACGAAAATTCTAGATCTATGTTAGTTCTAGATTAAGGGATTCAACATGGTGAAAGAATTATGCAAAATTACTGGTGTATTATTGTGTTGAATAAAAGAGCAATTTACCAAGCGAATTAACCATAATAAACGCTAGACAAAACATGATTAGAATAATAGGCAATATACTAATCATGTGAAATAGCGAATACATATTAAGGCATATAACTAAACAGACTGCAAGGCGTAAAACTTTAGATGCGATCAAAACAAGGTTGAGAAAGAAAATATACACGGCAGTAGCAGCAGAGGAACCGCCGGCGTTGGAACCGTCGTTAGCCATATCGTTGAGGAAGAGGGTGCTGATGTCGGGGAAGAAGTCCTCGTCGGGGAAGACGTCGCCGCAGTCGCTATCCGTGAGCGAGTCCGTGACGAAGCCAGTAGTCGCGCCGATAGCGCTCCCCAAAAACCTTATCGCCCTTCTCCCGTACAGGACTCGAAGCAGCGGGGTCTCGGAGGCCTACTGTCCCGGCTTGCGGTGCACGCCGCAAGAAGGAATGGGGAAGATCTAAGTAGCGCAGTTCTCTGGAACTGGAGGCGCAAAGGATGTGTGACAGTGTGTCCGAGAGGAGGAGTGACCTCTCTCTTATATAGGCACACAAAGGGGAAGGCAGACAGGCTGCGCAGGAGATGAAACGAATGGACAGAAGTTGAAGCGAACAGGCGGCAGCCCAACGTCAGCTTTTGTACAACTGTTCATATACCATTGCAAAATAAAGCTCGGCTCGGCGAGATTCCCGCAACCCGCGGCGCGTGGCGTGGCGTGGTGTGGCGAGGCGAGGCGTGGCGTGTCGAGGCGAGCAAGGAGGAGGAGCGTGCGTGTATATGTCTTCTCTTCTCAAGCTCGTACAAGTGGTGGAAGAGCTCACCTTATAAGCTGGTCCAACTTCCACTCAACTAGCAATATGGGACTAAACATTTGTCCTAGCTCTTGCCTTGCATGAATGGGCCAACTTGGCCTCTAGGATTTCAGAAATTTATTGGCATATAATAAATGGGCTGGACCTATTTAGGCAAAAATTCCAACAACCCCCCACCAGATCCCAGAGGCACGTGAAGTTTGCCTTTGGTTTCAAAACATTGTTTATATACCGGAACTGTAGTGGATACTGTTAATTTGAACTTCCACCTAGAGCTTTATGTTATACTAGGTTGCAACTTGTACAGTGGACTATGCCTTGAACTGCAAGTTTGCTGCGAACCTAGCTTCACAAAAAGTCTTGAACGATACTAGGATACCGTGGGACTTCCCCGCGGGTGGATCTTATACGTCATACTCCATGAACTTTCATGAGTTTATTAGAGAGCACCCTACTCTCATAGACTGCGACGTTTTAATAGTCAGACTCATATAGGTGTGTTCTTCAAAAGATCTTCTACAGGACAACATCTTTGCTTAGGATAAGCCACTTAGAACACATTAAGATAATAAATCAACCTGCCATGCAGAATAGGAAAGTATTGCATCTTTATGGAGTGGTGTTAATTAAAGTAGGGATACTTTCCTCTCAGCTAACCAACAACTTGTCTCCCAATTCTAATTCATGGGATCTCCGATCACATATAGTGGTTTACCACTGTGGAAAGCTCAATTTGTGGGTCTCATAGCTCAATTTGTGGGTCTCATACCCATCTCCTTCGATGCATTTTCTATCACATTGCGTGATAGACCCTTTGTGAAGGGATCTGCCAAGTTTTTAGATGTTTGGATATAATCCAATGCAATAACTCCAGAGTTTCTCATTTTCCTGAAAGATTTCAGTCTCCTCTTCACATGTCTTGATGACTTCATATTATCCTTAGAACTATTTACCTTGAAAATCACAGTTTGATTATCGCAGTTTATAAGGATTGCGGGTATTGGTTTTTCAACCACAGGTAAGTTCATCAAGAGTTCACGAAGCCACTCTTCTTCATCAGTGGCTGTGTATAATGCTGTGAGTTCTGCTTCCATAGTTGAGCTTGTTAAGATGGTCTGCTTGCAAGACTTCCAAGAAACAGCGCCACCAGCAAGTGTGAATACATATCCACTCGTGGCCTTTATCTCGTCAGTATCAGATATCCAATTTGAATCACTATAACCCTCTAGTACCCTCGGATACCCGGTATAATGTATGCCATAGCTCGCAGTGCCTTTTAGATAGCGCATAACTCTCTCAAGAGCATGCATGTGATCATCTCCTGGATTTGAAACAAATCGACTGAGTTTGCTTACAGCAAAGACGATGTCAGGCCTCGTGGAACTAGCTAAATACATAAGCGAGCCAATAATTTGAGAGTATCTCAGTTGGTCTCTAGCATTTCCTCGATTCTTTCGAAGCAACACACTAGGATCATACGGTGTAGGAGAAAACTTGAAGTCGCTATACCCGAAACGACTCAAGATATTTTCCACATAGTGGGACTGAAGCAATGTAATCCCACCATCATCATCTCTCAATAGCTTGATGTTCAGGATGACATCAGCTACTCCCAGATCCTTCATGTCAAAGGAACGAGATAAGAAATCTTTGACCTCCTTAATTGCATTAAGGTTGGTTCCGAAAATCAGTATGTCATCAACATACAAACAAAGGATGACTCCCTCACCCCCACCATGGCGATGGTACACACATTTATCAGCTTCATTTACAACAAATCCTGCAGCAGTTAAAGTTCTTTCAAACTTCTCATGCCACTTCTTAGGGGCTTGTTTTAGACCATATAAATACTTCAACAACTTGCACACCTTTCCTTTTTGAACATTTACCACAAAGCCATATGGCTGATCCATGTAAATTTCCTCATCCAACTCTCCATTAAGGAAAGCTGTCTTAACTTTCATTTGATGAACGAGAAGACCATGAGAGGTAGCCAATGAGAGTAATACTCGAATGGTGGTCAATCTGGCAACAAGTGAGTAAGTGCCAAAGAAGTCTTCACCTTCCTTTTGAGTATATCCCTTGGCCACAAGCCGTGCCTTGTACTTCTCAATAGTACCATCAGGTCTAAGCTTTTTCTTAAACACCCACTTGCACCCTACAGGTTTGCACACCCATAAGGGCGATCAGTGATCTCCCATGTTCCATTAGCTAAGATGGAACTCATCTCACTATGGACGGCTTCCTTCCAGTAGTCAGCATCAGGAGATGCATATGCTTCTAAAATGGAAGTGGGAGTGTCATCTACAAGGTACACAATGAAATCATCACCAAAGGACTTTGCAGTCCTATCTCTCTTGCTCCTTTTAGGAATTTCATTATCATCCTCCTTAGGACTTTCAGAGTGTTCAATTGGAATGGTAGGTTATTAGATGAACTAGGTATCTCCGGACTTGATGAGTTAGGTTTATCTTTCATTGGAAAGATATCCTCAAAGAAATTCGCATCAGTCGACTCCATAATTGTATCGACATGAATGTCAGGCACTTTAGATTTTACTATCAAGAATCTATAACCAATGCTATGGAAAGCATAGCCTAGAAAAACACAATCAATGGTTTTTGGTCCAAGCTTGCGCTTCTTAGGGATTGGTACATTAACCTTTGCCAAACAACCCCAAGTACGTAGGTAAGAGAGTTTTAATCTTTTATTCTCCCATTCTTCGAATGGAGTAATTTGTTTGTTCTTTGTGGGAACTCGGTTTAGGACATGACACGCAGTCAATAGTGCCTCCCCCCACCATTCCTTAGAAAGACCCGATGTGTCTAACATGGTGTTAACCAAATCTATTAGAGTACGGTTCTTTCTTTCGGCTACTCCATTTGACCAGGGTGAGTAGGGAGGCGTCCTCTCATGAATTATGCCATGTTCCGCACAAAAGTAATCAAACTCGTTGGAAAAATACTCTCCACCACGATCAGACCTAAGCCTCTTAATCTTTCGATCAAGTTGATTTTATGCCTCAGCTTTATAGATTTTGAAAAAACTCAAAACCTCATCTTTTGATTTCAGAAGATACACATGACAATATCTCATAGAGTCATCGATCAAAGTCATGAAATATTTCTTTCCACCTTTTGTCAGCACCCCATTCATCTCACAAAGATCAGAATGTATGAGCTCTAGTGGTGTTAAATTTCTCACTTCTGCAGTCGTATGTGACTTGCGAGGTTGTTTAGCTTGCACGCATACTTGGCACTTAGATCCCTTAACAGTTGTGAAATCAGGGATTAAATTCATTTTGGCTAGTCGCGTCATACAACCAAAATTAATATGACAAAGACAAGTGACATGGTTATACCCTGCGGGTACACGATCTTAGCATACCTAGTCCAGCCCAAGGAAGGCCCACGCGAACATGCGCCAGCCCATAAAGACTTTCGGGTGGCCAGGGCCCATGACGCCTTCGGATCCTTGGAGAACAAGACTAGAGTAGATAGAATATTTAAAGGGGCAAACCCTAGAACCTGTAACCGACTCGATCTGTGCCTGAGACCTGCCTATCTCTATATAAAGGCTAGAAGGACACGACGAGGAGGGCACTTCGCATACCACCGCATACACACCTCCACGCCAGATTGCATCTGCGCACCCCTGTACTTTTCGGTTCCGCCGTAATCAAGAGCAGACAAGCAGGAGTAGAGTTTTCCCTTCGGGGGCCTAAACCTGGGTAAACCTCGTGTCCCCGTGTTTCTTGTTTGTAACCGTTCCGCGATCTCCAGCATCCCCATCTTCTTCAAAACCCAAGCTTATAGCAATGGGCATTGACGAGATTAAACATCGTCAATTGACGCCGTCTGTGGAAACTGGGGACGCTGATCGTGCGATCGTGACGGTCCCATCCATTACAATCTACAATTCATCGACTACTAGAAGCGGATCTGATTTGATTCCCTTGTCATCCAAATCTGCCAGATCGGATCACATCCGGTCGATGTGTCCGCGTCCGCGCACTCAGCTTCATCATCAACAGATCCGCCACGGCACGTCCTGTCTACATCACGTGTGCGTGCCCGACTCACCGGCGAGCATGTTGTGCAGTCGCCGAGAGCCAGCCTGCTCATGAACCTAAGAGGAGATCAAGTGCGGCAAGAAAGCTATCAAACTCGGCAGATTGAGAATTTTTTTGATGCCGTTCTACCAACCAAAACCGATCTAGACTGCAATAGCCCGACCTGATTTATATTGCCGCATCGATGATGTGCGAACGCGTCGCGCGGGCCAGGCAAAAGCTGCATCCGCGACATCGGATCAATGAGTGCATGGCCACATGCAAAATAAAGTACGTCAGATCTCATTGCTGGGGCTAGAAACACATGCATGCATCGTTTTAGCCAAGATCGTTGTCTACAACCAAGAGATGAACACCAGCGTGGCAGTCAGCTGAGTTCAAGTCGGATGTGTCATCGCGTCAATTTCAGATCCAAGTCGGGCAAAAAGAAAGCAGCTCCATTGTCTAAACCAGTTTTTTCGGAACTGGATGACCACAAATCCCAATAAACTAGGCTACAATTGGTGCTACTTCACGAGGAGGATAAATCAAAATTAATCAATTGGGACCAAAGACGCTACCAAGCATCAATCGGCCAAGTTTTGTCATACCACGTGGCACTCGAGGAAAAACAAAGGGACGTGCTCCTTAATTACTTACGTACAAGCATAAAATCATGGCGGACAAGTCGATTCCGAGAAGACAAAAAGCAAAGTCCACGATTGCACCAACATCAGTCAGATGTCCGAGGTTCTCATATCCCTTCGCCACAAGCGCCACACTTGGGGGCTTCGTCGACTCCATTTGATGCCGCACGACTACGCCATGTCGAACTCCCGACAGTTGTGACGACTACGCATCCGCCACTTCGACACGTCCGCTGCGTCGTCTCCATTGACCGCGCGATACACTGGGGGCTGCGCCGACTCCGCCGAGTGACCTTCCACAATCTTCGGCTGCGATAACATGTTGCGGTCTTCGGCTCCGACGACGCGGGCTCCCTCGGCATCGACGACCCGTTGCGGACTTCAGCTGCGGTGACCCGCTGCATCTTTCGGATGCAGCGACCCGACGCGATCTTCGATTGCGGTAACTGGCCGCATCGTCTTTAGCAACAACGACTCGGGGGGCTCCATCTTCTTCGGCGACACGTCGCGATCTTCGACTTCGACGACCCACTGCATTATTCGAATGTGGTGACCCGCTGCATTGTTCGGATGAGACGACCCAATATGATCTCCGATTGCGACAATCTTCGGATGCGAAACTCGCTGCCGCTATCGATCCCAAGAACCCATCACTACTATGACTGCGGTCCGCCGTGTGACCCGCTACCATGTCAACTTCTCCACGACAATAAACAAAGCTAAGTTCTCTACTTAGAGTTGATTTCTTTCTTACTTTAATCGCACTCGATACACTTGGGGGCTGCGCCCTCTTCGAGTAACCTAATGTGCCATCGGCTCCACGCACTCGAGCACCTCGAACGCGACAGCCCGAGTAGCTGATTCTGCCTGGCCGTCGAATCCTTAAACTCTGAGTGCCTCGGCAAGGTACTGAGACTAAGGGTAATCAGGCTAACGAAAAGGTCTAGCATACAGTGCAAAAGTGTCGACTCGATCGGCACCAGAATCTTACTATACAAGCCGACATGCAATTATTCCTTACAAGATACAAGTACTTCACAATTCTTTATGTTTTCTGCAGCATACAAGGACGTCGGACTACATCGCGCTATTGTATCGGGTCCTCCAACGGAGTCGAACTACGCCAAGACCTGAGTCGACGTATTCCTCAGATGACCACATCAATCATCGACAAAAGCGGCGTTGGGCGCGCACCTGACAGAGGCAACGGCTTCAACTTCATCCGCAACGTCGAGTCCTTCCGGCTAAACGCCGCACGACTCTGTCACGTCAACTCCGACTGCATCATCTATTCTTCGCTTCTTATGTATGAGACGCTAACTCGATGCACTTCCGGGTCAGTGATTTCTCCTCGCATGAGTCTCCACTCGAGTCTGCGACTCGACTAGACACTCCGGGCTACTCCTATCAGGAGCGCTGGTCGCGCACCCGATGTACTTCCGGGTCAGCGGTACGCCCACGAGATTACCGACTACAACTGCACGATACAAGACTCGAGTCTCTGCCCGAGTCTACGACTCCGCCAGACACTCGGGGGCTACTCCAAACTGGAGCACTGGTCGCGCACATAGAAGATCTTCGAGTGGCACGCTTCGATTCCTCACTCGAATCAACGATTCAACTGAGGACTCAGGGGCTACTCCCATAGGGAGCGCTGGCCGCGCACCCGAAAAATAATCAAAGCAATATACCATGGAACTATTCTTCGAGTCCTATGTAGAGTCTGTGACTCCACTACGGACTCGGGGGTCTACTCTAATAGGGAGGATGGATTTAAGTATCCAAAAATTTTGTGTCCTACGGACCTGAAGCCAAATAACGGCTGAATTAAAGTCTCTGCTCGAGTCTACGACTCGAACAGACACTCGGGGGCTACTCCCATAGGGAGCGCTGGTCTATGGAACTTACACGCTATGTGTGTTGTAAGAGTATCATCTCATACTTCTACTTACAACATCACCATATCATAACACTAGCCCAGCAACAATCTAAACTAGACGCCTCTAATTTATCCATTGCAAGTTTTACGTGGCTTAGGGCTTTCGAAGATAGAACCGTTCTTACCTACGAACATGAACCACAACGAGGATAACCAAATTGTTGACAACTCGTTGCAAATTAGATATTGACTATAGTAGAAGAGACAGACACCCGCTAGCCACTTATGCAAAACTAGTTGCATGTCAAGCATGGAACAGGTCTCATGTGCGAGGACATGTAAAGTTTATCCGGGCCGCTTCATCCCACTATGCCACCAATATCCAAAGTACAACTAAGAAGCAATAAAATGATCATCATCGCCCACATACTCATATGTGTACTACCCGTGCAAAGTATCTACGCATAGATCCGGCTCTGATACCACTGTAGGGTTCGCAGCATAGAAAACAAAAAATTTCCTACGATGGGAACAACTATGTACCAAGATCTATCTGCTAGATACAAACAACGGGCGGATGTATATCCGTAGAGAACATACCCTTGAAGACCGACAAAGCTTAACGAGTCCAAACTCGTGGTTGATGTAGACGATCTCTTGCCGATCTCAAGATCGAGAGGAAGTCCTAGCGCCGCAAAACAGCAGCGCATCCGTGCTCGCACACATGTTCCAGGCACCGAGCAACCTCCGCCTTCTCGCTCCAGCGATGCAGCGGAAGCACAACTCTTTCTTGCCGAAATGCCACCGGGAACATGTATCTCGCTAGTCCGAGGCCATGGGGAATAAATTCTAGAGGGGGAGAGAGATCCTTCAGGAGGAGGTGTGAGTGAGAGAGAGGGAGGGGGGCTCCTTTTATAGGGAGAGGGGGCACCCAAGGGGCCATGCGCCCAGCCATGGGTCTGCCCCCACCTCTTCCACATTCATGTGGGTGGACACTCCACTCACTCAAATGCCTTTCAATTCCCTCCACTAAAAAACCCACTCAAATTCCCATTAAATTTCCACAAAATTTAATGCAAACTCTCATTAAATAAAACTCTTTTATTTTATTCAGAATTTTGTCAATTACTTTAATGACAAACATTCACAAATAACCCCTTGCTAGAATTCTATTTCACATGCATAACCACTTTATGCAATTTCACCCAAAAACCTGTTTTGGTATCTAGTGAAATAAATTCCTACGCTTGTTATTCTTTTTGGCATGAAACTTTTGCTCCAAATGGATGTCGGTGTCTCTTAAGTGTGTCACCCTATGGTTCGCGAATAATGCGGACATGATCGAGACCCCTCTCGGATCAATAATCAAAAGCGGCATCTGGAGACCCATACTGACTCCCACACATTCAACGATGACTTTCTTGTGATCGTCGGAACCTTTTACGCTAGTATCTTAATCCTTTAGTTTCGCGATATATTACATGTCCGAGATTCGATCATCGGTATCTCCATACCTAGTTTGATCTCGTTACTGACATGCACTCTTTTCTCGTTCCCGTGATATAACATTCTAGTGATCAAATCACTTGCTTGCAAGCTAACAAATGTGATATCACCGAGAGGGCCCAGAGTATATCTATCCGTCATCGGGATGAACAAATTCCACTCTCGATCCATGGGCCTCAACATAACACTTTATTAGTTCTGAATCCATCTTTATAATCACCCTGTTACGGTGTGACATTTGATGTTATCAAGAAACTCTTCCGGTGTTAGTGATTGACATGATCTCATGGTCTAAGGATTAGGATCACTTCGTAAGTTGTTATAGCAATATAAACTCAATGACTTTGATCGTAATGCTATACTTCGGATGAATGTTCATCACACCATTACACTAATGTTGTGACCCCGTTATTAACAACATCCAATGTTCATGATCAGGAAACCTTGATCATCTTGTTAATCAACGAGCTAGTTTATGAGAGAGGCATAACTAGGAACTTTCTGTTTGTTTATTAAACACACATGTATTAACGTTTCCATATTAATACAATTATAGCATGCAAAATAAACATTTATCATAAACAAGGAATACGATAATAACCACTTTATTATTGCCTCTCGGGCATATTCCCTTCAGTCTCCCACTTGCACTAGAGACAATAATCTAGTTTGAAAACTTTGCGTATTGAACACCTATGGATTTCTGGTGTTCCATATACGCAATTGCAAGTGGTTAACATAATCTACGGATCTGACGCTTCAGGTCCGTGTGTATTTGCATGTCTTTGCGTCTTCACACATCACTCATTCTCCAATGAGATGGCATTTTATAAATTTGGTCTTTTGGTGAGACCTTTAGTTCCTTGGGGTTAAAACACGTCGATACTATTGTCGTACAATATATCTTTAGTGTTAGCCCGTTGCGAACCACACCTTAGTTTGATAACAAACTACTTGACACAAATGCCCTCCTTTGCTGCTACTATAGCAGTCATATACTTAGCCTTTTGTTGTAGTATTCGTCACAATGTCTTAACTTTGGAATTCATCCAAATCCATCATGGAAACTTTCTTTCCATTTCATTGTGCCACCCATAGTTTAAATTGAGATAAACTTAATTTGTAACTTGTGACAAAACTAGTATCAATGTAACGCTTTACAATGAACTATTTGTAATTGTTTTGTCACCTCTACACAAATATATTCTTAGTTCTTCCAAAAGATCATAAGAATTTCCTTACTATTGTCCAATGATCATTTTATGATTCATTCTGGTATATGCTCATAACACTTAGAGCATAGGACATATCTGGATGTGTACATATCATGGTATGATTGATAAAATCATTCTTGTGATTTTACTCATCAAGTGTCAAAGCACATGAATCTTGTTTCACTTACCAAGTGTCGATACACTTGAATCTTGATTCAATTCCTTTCCATGCGACAAGAACTGTTTCTTGTTGTTTCTATATTGAACTCCTTCAATATCTCATATATGTACATTTGGCACAACCAAATTAGCGTCACAGTCTCTCCACTATAGTCATTCATGCTAAATATTCGGGTTTTGCCTAAGTTTTTCATCGAAATGAAATTCTTAACCTTTGTCAATAAAAGATAATCATTTCTAATCAACAAAAATGTCCTCCACATAATGTATTAGAAATATGTCTTAGTGCTCCCACTTAATTTCTTGCAAATGCAAGCATCTTCATCGTCTCCTGATGAAAAACTCCTTTTTCATCATGGTGAAGATTCCAACTCCGCGATGCTTACTTCAACCATTGAAGTTTGCATGCCCCTTTTAGCATCCTTTGAATTAACAAAACCCTTTGGATCGTGTCATGTACACGTCCTAGCTAACCATTCTATTAAAAGAACTTTGTTTTGTTTATTCATCTACCATATACCAAATTATATGTAGTGGTTGCTACTTTAATCCATCCAGACTAAATATCGCTATGAAAGATCAAATCTTGTCATAGTTAACTCCTTGAACATTGTCACAAAATACTTTACGACATGTCGAATATTTCATAGATGTGAGACATCCATGTCTGTTTCTTTATAGATCCAAATACGACCGATAGGTTTTTACACCTTTCCGGAGGGTCTTCCAAGTTCAAAACTTTATTTCTCGTGTATGGAACTATCACGGATTTTATGGCTTCAAGCCATTTGACGGAGTCAGGGCCCATCATCGCTTCTTTGCATATAGTCGATTCATCATTGTCAAACAATAATGATTTACTCTCAAATCTTAATCATTTGATTGTTTATCCGACCTTCTTGGTTCAATAGGAACTTTAGACCTCCGTGACGGCAACCTTTGAGGCACGTAATCCATGAGCATTCTGGCTGCCTCCGGAACATTTTCCAGCGCTGCACAACTCAGCACATATAGCTAAGGTTCGTTAACCTTATCAAAGTTCTATTGTCCTCCCACTTAACATTTATGAAAAATTCCTTCTTCAAGAAACTTCACGTTTCAAGCGACAAACCCTTTTGTCCTTGGTGTTATGGAGGAATAACCAATTGTTATTCGAAATAACCTACAAAGACATGCTCATCCGACTTCGGTTGTAAACATCTTACTTATGTTTAGCATACCAAAATTTAAGAAATGACAACTTGGGTTTTACCCCAAACCATAACTTCCATGGTGTCATTTCAACGGATCAAGATGGAGCTTTTTTCAGTGTAAAAGCGGAAGTCTCTAAAGCTTTAATCTTTTAAAACATAATGGTAGTTTTATCAATAACACCTTTGATCCAACCATGTCAAACAAGGTTTCATTACAAATCTCAAACACTCCATATTCCTATGGTGTTTCGGGAGATGTAAATCTAGGTGTTTTGCTAAACTTGTAACTCAAATAAATCCCTTTTATGATAAAATCATAATTCATTTATTTTTCTTGTTACACTTGTAACTCAAATAAATCCCTTATGATAAAATCATAAACCATTTATTTTCTTGTCACAATGATTTTCACTTCATCTTGAAAGTATTTGAACATTTTCAAATATTTCACACTTCTTTCTCATTAAGTGAATATTCACTCAAATTTCCGGAGAAAGTATATGAAGTTGAAACCCATCGCTTACGACTACACATAATGGACTACATACATCGATATGTATAAATTCCAATATTTTAGTCGTTCGTTCTTCTTTGGCCTTTGAACAAAGTTTTAATTATCCCGAGGAAAGTCTCACAAGCGTCACTTGATCAAATCAAAGACTCCAAAAAATCCATGAAAATAGAGATTCTTCATGTTTTCTTTCCAATATAATTTAAACGGCGATGTCACTTCGTAAGTGATCTTCCAATCATTTGTCTTGCGACATTTTAGCATTAGTTTTTATGGATGTGATTTCTCCAACTAGATTTGTAAATCATCCATCTTATATGGAATACGGTAATTATTTGAACAACCTTTGTTCTCATAATACCTAATTTAAATAACAATTATTAAAACAAATCTTGAAGTCAAGCTTTGATGTCAACGAGAAATACAAACAACGGTTTGTTTGTTTTCGATGAACATCATCACATATTCTCTTGCTAGTTACTTAGGCCATTGTGGTTTATGAATTGCATCGTTCCGTATGAAATTTCATACCAACCAATTCGGTATCCAATACCCAAGAACCACATTGTTTAACAAGCAAAGAATACAACCATAACATGTATATCATCCATATACCTAAATTGGATATTTCCAATCTTTTATTTTCTGCCAAATATATTTTATAGATTCTCTTTCAGCATTTCCTTTTCCTTTTTAAAAGAATCTATCAACATCAAAAGTGGCGCCATATACATGACACATAGTCCAAAGCGTGTATATTCAAATAATAATACCTTTGGACTTGCACTTTGAAGTAGATCACCATCATCAAAATGATTGGTATTCTTTCAAAATCCATTCTTTAGTAATCTTATAGTGTAGTAAACACTTTACATGCATCTTCTATTCATCCTTATCATGACGACTTTCATGATCAAGCTACTATAGCTTATAAAGGCGAATCGTGAGTATAACATTACTTTCCAAAACCTTTTTGGATGATTAGGATGTCTAGCATCTCCAACCTTCGTAAATTCTCATCCAATATTAGAACATATATTATACTCTATCATATTGCAACCAAAGCATTGTTTCAGATATCGTTATATCTGTCAGACATGATGGTTTCTGAAACAATTCTTTCAGCTCCTAGATAAACTTGATACTAAAACAATCAAGAATCGTGGAGGCAAATATGATACTTAAGATACTAACACTGGAATTGTTACTCTCGATTTAATACCAACTATTAAATTTCACGGAGTAAATAGAGTTTGCTGAAAGTTTGCAATAGGACTTTAAACTTTGATTGACACTCAACACAATACGATACCAGTTCGTGAAGTATATATCCAGAATTCTATAGTTCTCTTATCTCAATTACAACTATGCATATGGTGGTGAACGAATGCCAATGACTACAACAAATTATGCAAATTCACTTTGATTTAATTTATGATAAATTGAGTTCTACTAATCCAAATTAGAAATGAACTCCCACTCAAAAACGACATCCCTCGTGCCTTTTTGGTGATTACATGAACCAAATCCACTACACCAAGTCCGATCATCACGTGAGTCGGTGTAGCTTCAAAGGCGAGCATCAAATGGTCATCATATCAAAATATATGACTCATGCTTAACCTTTCGGTCCGTGTTCCGAGGCCATGTCTGTACATGCTAGGCTCGCCAAGTAAGAACCTTAGTATTCGCGTGTGTAACTGTCTTACACCCGAGATATGCTCATGGATTCAAGTAAACCCGATCATCACGTGATGTCTTGAAGCGACGAAACATTGTCGGTGCATACTTAAGGAAGAACACATTCTTATCTTGATATCTAAATGAGGGATCATCTTATTATGCTAATAAAACGCCAAACAAGCAATATAATATGCAATCAAAACATCACATGTTTATAAGTGAAATGATACGGTTCCCGCATATGATCTCCATCATGTGCACTGTGGTATGATCTCTATCATACCTTTATGTGTAAGGCCAAGGTCTATGGAACTTACACTCTATGTGTGTTGTAAGAGTATCATCTCATACTTCTACTTACAACATCATTGACGAGGTTTAATCTCGTCAATGCCCATTGTTATGGACTTGGGTTTTGGAGAAGATGGGGATGCTGGAGATCGTGGCACGGTTAACAGACAAGCAACCAGGGGACACGAGATTTACCCAGGTTCAGGCCTCCGGAGGGAAAACCCTACTCCTGCTTGTCTGCTCTTGATTACGGCAGCACCGAAGGTTACAGGGTGCGCAGATTCGATCTGGCGTGGAGGTGCGTGCGAAAGTATGAGTCGAGAGATCTAGGACGTGCCCTCCTGGCCTTTATATAGACTCAGGCAGGTCCTGGGCATAGTCCTAGTCGGTTACAAGTTCTAGGGTTTTACCCCTTTAAATTTCCTATCTAGGCTAGTCTTGCTCTCCAAGGATCCGAAGGCGTCATGGGCCTTGGCCACCCGAAAATCTTCATGGGCCAGTGTACGTCTGCTGTGGGCCTTCCTTGGGCTGGACCAGGTATGCTGAAGTCATGTACCCGTAGGGTATAACCATGTCAGTAGCCCCCGAGTGATCAGTCGAATCGTAGATTCGGCTGAGGACTCTTTCAATCCTTCTGGTGCAACTAGGTGTTAACAATGTGTGTAGGGATTGTTGATACATGTGCCTGACTCACCTGACGGATCAGGGTCAGTTAACTGTCTTAGGACGAAACAACATGATCTTCGTCAGGTTCGAGTCCCTTAACTTAAACCCGGAACATATGCTGACGTAATTCGACTCAGGCCGCGGAGGACTTACAGGAGTGAAATTCCAGTGATTTTAATTAACGTACCCAACGCGTCCGTCGGGATTTTTTATCACGCCTGTTGACATGGATTTGTACTAGCAGAGCGTAGTCATGTACGTTGCCAGGTCGTTAGATGATATCTGCAGGTCTTATCTTTGTGTCGCAGACACAGCATCCGAACATTTGTCACCACGGAGGTGCTTCGGGTGACCAAGGAGATTGTCACTCACTCAGTGTTTTGTTGGGGCAGAGTTGCCAAAAAGTTTTTGCGTGCTGATCCGAAAGATCGCAGTCGAAGATTTCATAGGGTGTGCGACCAGCGCTCCCTATGGGAGTAGCCCCCGAGTGTCTGTTCGAGTCGTAGACTCGAGCAGAGACTTTAGTCCAAGCATTGTTTAGTTGTTAAGTCCGTAGGACTCAAAAAAATTCGGATGATTAAATCCATCCTCCCTATGGGAGTAGTCCCCGAGTCCGTAGTGGAGTCGCAGACTCGACGTAGGACTCGGAGAAATACTTTGTCGTTATTCATCTTCCGGGTGCGCGGCCAGCGCTCCTGATAGGAGTATCCCCCGAGTATTTAGTCGAATCGTAGATTCGAGTGAGTACTCTTAGCTCTTAGCTGTGGAGCCGAAGAATCGTAATTGGTGCTAGTATAGCTTTTGATGACATCAGTGCTGACGATCGATGACCTCAAGCGTCTGCTACGCCAGAGATGACTTGACTGAACGAACATGGGTCCCACTTGCTGACTTTGAATTGACCGGTCACGCGGGGCGTGGAGATAATTACGACGTCTCCTCGATTTCCGCGCGTAGTGGACGGCGTGGTAACGACAGTTCGTTGTGGTGTTGACACGTGTACGGCCAGATCTGCCGTTGGCGTTAGGTCTTCTGGATGAACGGCTGCTATGCATCGTCTTCGCTGTTATAATCTTTGAGGGGAACCATGGTTTGTTTTCACCGCACCAGTTCTTGTGTTTCACTGCCTCCTTGCGCTCGAGCGATTCTTGCTGCACGCTGGGCTTTCCTTCCACATTTCCGTCGTCCTTTGTTCGTTTTCACCGCCGGCGCCGCCGTAGCGTGATGGGTAAACCAAAGAAGTCTTCATCTGCGGTTGGGACCAGCGCCGCCGGAGGAAAGAAGGGCGCCGCCGCTGCTCGCGTCACCGATGGTGGCTGGCGGCGATCAGAGACGCGGGAGAGTGATCTCCGCAAGCTGCGCGAGTGGGGCTTGATCCCGGAGGACAGGGAGGCTGTTAAACTCCCCGGCAATGAGGTAATCCCTCGTACCCCATCTGGGTACCGCGTTATGTTTCTCGCCTTCGTTTTGCGTGGGTTTTCGTATCCAGTCCATGACTTCCTTCGTGGACTGCTCTTCTTCTATGGGGTTCAGCTGCATCATCTGTCTCCCAATTCTCTTCTCCACATTGCTTGTTTTATCACTTTTTGCGAGTGCTGGCTTGGCATTGAGCCGCACTTTGGCCTCTTCCGGAAGCTCTATTCCATGAAGAGGCAATCTAGTTCGGATGGTGTGTATCCCATTGGGGGTTTCATCATCTCTCTTAGTCCCAATCTGCTCTTCTTTTCCTTTTCCATGTCCGAATCTGTCCAGTACTGGCGGAGGCGATGGTTTTATATCCGAGACTCCGTAGTGCCCGGGCAAGATTTTGGTCTTGTTCCCTTTGACCCCTCCCAAATGATTGAGAAGAAAAGGTCTTGGAAAAAACAAATCTTAGACGGTGAGGTGGCGGAGATAGAGGCCCTGTATCGTCGGGTGGAGGATCTCCAACTGATTCTTGAGAAGGAGGTGAACGGTGTGGACATCATCCAGACGTTTCTTGAGCGTCGGGTGCAGCCTCTCCAAGCGAGGGCGCACCCGATGTTTCTTTATTCTGGGCGCCGTGATCCGACGAGGGTTTCGAGTGAGAAAATCTCCGAGGGGGATCTTGACAAGGCTCTTCGCGCGCTGTCGAAGTTCAAGGCCGACGAAGAAATCCCGGGGAAGTCGCTGACTCCTCCCTTTTCTTCGAAGTTGGTCGTACCGAAGGTGTAGATTTGCGCACGTAGTGCTCCCCCTTTTTTTGTCGGCTATGTATTTGTTTCCTTTGTTTGCTAACAAAGTTCCTTCTGATTTTTGTAGAGCTTGAAGGTGCCGGGGATGGTACCACCATTGCCCGAAAGGTATCCGAATGCCCCGGATAATGAAGTGGTTGATTCCGTGTCGGAGCTACCGTCAGCGCGATCTCCAGCGGAGGATGCTGACGAGTCGAGTGAGGACCAATCACGCAAGCGATCACGGAGCTCCAGCGAGTCTTCGGATGCCTCGACTCCTCCGACTCCCAGAAACCCTCTAGGCCTTGAGCGTCATGATGATGTTCATGGAGGTTCTTCCTCTCCCCTTCCTGCCATTCCTGTGCGGGCTGTCGCGCCACACCCGCCGGCAAAGCGGAAGAAGGAAGAAAAGAAGGAGGAGAAGAAGGAAGAGAAGAAAGAGGAGAAGAGGGCCCGAAGGGCTTCTCCTATCTTCGACTTGAGCGCATTGGGTTCGTAAGTTTTCTTGTTATACTGGTGTCCTTGTTCCTTCGTGATTTTTGCACTTGTGCTGAGTGGTTTGTATGCAGGCAATCCTCTCATGATTCCTCCAGTGATGATGAACGGGAGATGATGGGGGAGTCGAAAATTGCGTCTCCTCCACCTCAAACGGTGGCGACTTCAGGTGATGCGCCTCCGGATCCTTCATTGCAGGAGGTGCAGGTGGTTGCGCCTCAGAATTTCGCAGGCGGTCCTTCGGGGTCGTCATCAGAGCATGTAAGTTTTTCCTGCCTCATGGGGGGAGCCCCCGAGCGTCTTCATGTGCGAATCTTGTTTTTACTCCTTTGTGTTGGGCGTAGCCCCCAAGCCCTTTTCTTACTGACATTTCTTTTTCTGCAGCCTTTTGTGCAAAAGGCCAAGCGGCTTGTGCAAGAGCGCCTGGTGCTGGAAGCGAAACTTCGACAGCTTCAAGGTATCTATCTGACTTTTCTCTTATGTATCCTGGTTTAGTTCTTTGACACTTGATTGTTTTGAATGCAGAGGAGCATAACAAGTCTCTCCGTGAGGTTGATGCTCTCAATAAGAGCCTTGGTCAATCGGAGCAGAAGGTCTGAGCCGCCGTTGGTGCAAAAGAACGCCTGGAGCTAGAGCTGACTAAGGCAGCCGAAGCGAAAGAGCGTCTGCAGCAGGAGGCCGCAGATCGTGAGGAGCAGCTGGCCACGGTTGCGGCTGTCCGCGAAAAAGAGGTGGCAACGAAGCTCATGGCTGCTGCCAAGGCTATTTCGGCTGAGTACTAGTTTTGTACTTTTTCTTTTTCTTCGGGTCTTCTTTTATGTCGCTTTTCTTCATGTCTTTCTTCTTTTTGTCTCAGATGCCGCAGGCATCGAGTTCGACCGCGGTGCTCTGGAGCACGGTAGTGCTCTAGATGATGCCACTGCGGCGGTCGAAGACCGCTGCAGCACCGTCGTCAACTCCCTTGCCAAGGCGAAAGAGGTCCTTGGGCGCTTCTACAAGGAGCTTGTCCCGAAGGGCGCAGCCCTTGACGATGTGGATGCTCTAGCGGAGGCTCTGTCAGCCGAAGCGCCTGCGGCTTACAAACGCAAGCAGAACGGCATCGGCGCGTCCATCGGGCTGGCGATGGCCATGGCGGCTGGAGCGGAGCTGGATCTGTCCCAGATCACTTCTCGGATGCCGACGGCTGCGGATGGATCCGAGATAGCCTTTGCTGCCTATTCTGCTCGCTGCAGGCGATATGGGCCCAAGCTCATTGATTTACTGTCTGAGTATGCGCTGCGGCAGCAGGGTGGGGCCAAAGCTAGGCAGTCTGGCTCCGAAGCGACTCAGGCTCCTGCATCTTAGGCGTAGTAAATGTAGTCTAGTTTGTAGTTTGTTTTGTTGTAAATATCTTGAAGAACACCATCCTTGTGCCACGTGGTGGCTTTATATATTCAATGAATTTCTCTGAGTTGTGCTCCATCCTTGGCTGAATGTTTGTGTTCCTTTCTTTTGCTGCCGCTCTAGGTTCCTTCGGGTGCTGACCCTGTTGACGTCCCATCCGCAACGCCATTGCACCCATCCTTGGATGATTCCTCGCAGCTTACTTTCCTTCGGGATCGTGTGCGCAGTCTGGAGAGGGAATTGCTCGGGCTACCCGGTTATGCCGACATTTGGAAGTCCAAGGCGGATCGTGACGCAGCCAGAGAGGAATACTTGATGGCGGAGTTGGTCCGTTTGTCCGAGCAGCTGCAATGTAAGTTGTTCTTTGGTCGAGCTGTAGCTCTGGTCTTCGGGTGAGCCTATTGGCCCTACTCTTATTTTGTTCGATTGTTGCAGGTGCAAATCTTGCTCCGAGGGAAGAAAAAGAGCGTGTCGCTGTTCGGGTCAACTGCTTGACTCAACAGGACATGGAGGCCGGCGGCTTCTTCTGGATGGATCGTGATCGCTCCATAGCCCTGGCGACGGTGCAGGATCGTGTTCATCAAGTTTCGCGGGTGCTCCGCCAAGTACAAACATCGCTTTCCTCGGTGCTGCACGTCATGTTCCCTTTGGATGTCACGCCAATAAACCTTGCGGGTCTTCTGTCGAAATTTCGGAACGTAAGCAATGTCAAGGAGTTGGTGCGGCAGCAGCTTGTCGCCGGAGTGAAGGCTGCGTTGTCTCTTGTGAGGCTGCACCGGCCTGATGTGGATTTGGCTGCCGTGGCTGCTGGGCCACCTCTTCGTCCTGATGGTAGAGAGTGGGACATGCGTCCGCATTACGCGGCTGTGAGGCAGTATGCCGAACAGATTGTAGATTTGTTTGAGCAGCGTGCCCAGGTTATTCTTCAACATAGGTAGTACCTGTAGAAAGAGAGAGATGTAAAATTTGTATATTTCGGCTGGGCGTGTTGTGCCCTTTGTTGTAAAGGTTTGTTTGTATGTGAGCACGCAGTGCTTTAATTGGATACGTGTCCTTTTCGTTTGCCTGACGTTGTCAGCTACTCAGGTGTACACGTTTGGCCCTCAGTCGATGAAATCGTGAGGTGGGGGGAGCCCCCGAGTGCGTTTGTAGCATATAGTATAGTTGCAGAAAATTGTGAAACGGAGTTTTGGGGCGAGACACTTAGCTTTATTTATATCGTAATGGAGGAGATACATTGTTTGGCTGAGTAGCCTTGGCTGGAAGCCTTATTGAAAGTAAAAGAAGGGGGTAGGTTGCTACGGATAGAACCATCGCAGGTGCGAGATATTCCATGGGTTGGAGTATGCGACTCCAGACTCCACGTGCTTGAGGCGATGGGCGCCACCTGGGATGACTTCGGTGATGACGTAGGGTCCTTCCCATGGCGACTCGAATTTATTTGGTCGCTTTTGCTTGAGTCGCAAGACGAGGTCTCCTTCGACGAAGGACCTTGGGCGCAGCCGGCGGCTGTGGTAGTTGCGGAGACTCTGCTGGTACATCGCTGATCGAGCTTCTGCTATATCTCGTGCTTCGTCGAGTGTATCGACAGCGTCTTCAAGTGCAGTCGTGGATTCAGCCTCACTGTAGGTGACGACCCGTGGGGCCTGGTGGCGTACTTCGGCTGGTAGCATAGCTTCGGCTCCGTGTACCATGAAGAACGGTGTGTAGCCAGTGGAGCTGTTTGGCGTAGTTCGTAAGCTCCACAGGACGGAGGGTAGCTCCTTCGTCCAATTTCCAACTTTGTGTTCGAGTGAGCTCATCAGGCGCTTCGTGATGCCGACTCCGATTAGGCCGTTGGCCTTTTCCACTTGCCCATTCGTTTGCGGGTGTGCCACTGAGGCATATATGATGTTGATCCCAAGGCCTTCGCAGAAGTCCTGGAATTCTTCAGAGATGAAGTTCGATCCGTTGTCGGTGATGATGTTGTGTGGTACGCCGAACCTGTAGACAATGGACTCGAAGGACTTGACGGCAGTTTTGCCTTTCTGGTTGGTGACCGGCATGGCCTCGATCCACTTGGTGAATTTGTCGACCGCAACCAGGAGGAAGACGTGTCCTCCTTTCGAGGATTTTGGCAGTTTGCCGATCATGTCGAGGCCCCATTGAGCGAAAGGCCAAGCTATAGGTATGGGCCTGAGCTCGGACCCAGGTGCGTGCGGTTTGTCGGCGAACCGTTGACATCCGTTGCATCTTCGGACGATGTCCTTTGCGTCGCTCATGGCCGTCGGCCAGTAGAATCCTGCTCGTAGAGCTTTAGCGACAAGGGAGCGGCTGCCTGCGTGGTGGCCGCAGATGCCTTCGTGGATGTCTTGGAGTATGGCCTTGCCGTCGTCGATGGTAACGCACCGTTGAAGTATACCCGTGATGCTGCGTTTGTACAGCTCGTCGTTGATGATGGTGAAGGCTTTTGACCGACGAGATATGCGCCGGGCGTCTGTTGGGCTGTCAGGCAATTTGCCGGTTATCATGAACTGGAGGTACGGTCGTGTCCAGGATTCTTTGACTGCCATGACCTGCATTAGGTTGACCATGGCTACCTCTGTGACCAGTTTCTCGGGTCCTTCGTGTCCTTCGGGTAGCGTAGCTCCCGAGTGCTCTGATTCTTCGGGTGATCCCTTGGGGAATTTGCGCTTGATGGATGGCACGCATATTTGTTCGAGGAACACACCTGGTGGCACCTTTGCGCAGGTGGAGCCGATGTTGGCGAGTCTATCGGCTTCCTCGTTGCTCTCTCTTCCAACGTGCCGAAGTTCGCAGCCGTCGAATTCTCCTTCGAGTGCGTTGTAGAGCGCGCGGTACGCGATCATATTTTCGGCGTGTGCGTCACACTCATTCATCGTCTGCTGGACGACGAGGTTGGAGTCACCGTAGATGACCAGGCTTCGTTGCCATCCTCATGTCATCCTCATGCCATGGATGAGGGCTTCGTATTCGGCTTCGTTGTTGGAGGCCCTGAATTTCATCCGAAGGACGTACTTCATCTTGTCACCCTGCGGGGAGGTCAGTGTGACCCCTGCCCCTGCTCCGGCTTCACGCTTGGAGCCGTCGAAATGCATTGTCCAGGACTGCGACATGTCTGGGGTGTCTGGCAGCTGCAGCTCCATCCAGTGCACCAGGAAGTCCGGAAGGACTTGAGATTTGATTGCGTGTCACTTCTCGTAGACGATGTCCAAGGGTGATAGTTCAATGCCCCACAGGGCCACCCGTCCTGTGGCCTCTGGATTATTTAGGATGCTGTTCAGGGGTGCTTCGTTGACGACCATCACCTGGTGCTCCTGGAAGTAATGGCTCAACCGTCGAGCCGTCATGAACACGCCGTAGGCTAGTTTCTGGTAGTGAGGGTACCTCTGCTTTTTTGGTGTCAGTACCTCGCTGAGGTAGTAAATTGGGCGCTGGACCCCGTGGGTCTTGCCTTCTTCGGGTCGTTCGACCACGAGTACGGTGCTGACCACCTGGTGTGTGGCTGCTATGTATAGCAGCAAGGGCTCGCGCTCCTTTGGCGTGACCAAAACGGGCGAGGTGGAGAGGATCCGCTTGAGGCTTTCGAATGCTTCGTTGGCTTCTGGTGTCCAATCGAACTTGTCTGCTTTACGCAGCAGCTGGTAGAATGGTAGGGCCTTCTCGCCCATACGGCTGATGAACCTGCTTAGCGCCGCTACTCGTCCCGCGAGCTGCTGGACGCCCTTGAGGTTTTTCGGCTTCTCCATTGTCATGATGGCTTTGATTTTCTTCGGGTTTGCCTCGATCCTTCGTTGAGAGATGAAGTACACGAGAAGCTGACCTGATGGGACGCCGAAGGCGCATTTTTCGGGATTGAGCTTGATCCTGTAGCGATCGAGGTTGTCGAACGTCTCGCGGAGATCGTCGATAAGTGTCCTTGACTCTCTAGTTTTTATTACTATGTCGTCGACATAAACTTGGACGTTGCAACCAATCTGGTCCTTGAGGCAGGCCTGCATGCATCGCTGGTACGTGGCACCCGCGTTCTTTAGCCCGAAAGGCATTGTGTTGTAACAGAATACTCCGAACGGTGTGATAAACGCCGTTTTCTCCTGATCTTCGACCTTGAGCCAAATCTGGTTATAGCCTGAGTAGGCGTCGAGGAAGGAGAGTTTCTCGCAACCTGCAGTCGAATCGATTATCTGGTCGATCCGTGGAAGAGGGAAGTGGTCCTTTGGGCAATGCTTATTTAGTGACGTGAAGTCCACACACATCCGCAGGATGTCCGTGTCCTTCTTCGGGACCATCACCGTGTTTGCAAGCCACTCGCTTTCTTTGATTTCCCTGATGAAGTCTGCAGCGAGCAGTCTATTGATTTCCTTGCCGATAGCTTCGGCTCGTGGCTCCGACAGTCTTCGGATGGACTGCTTGACTGGCTTGGTGTCTGGAAAGACATTGAGTGCGTGCTCGGCGAATTCCCTGGGAACTCCTGGCATGTCCGCAGGACACCAGGCGAAGATTTCCCAGTGCTCACGGAGGAATTCGACGAGCGCGTCTTCCTATGCGGTGCTGAGGTCATTGGCGATCAGGGTCGTCTTGGAGGCATCCGTCGGATGTACCTGCACTTTCTTGGTGTTGACGGTGGAGTCGAAAGACATGTCAGGTGCGTTCTGCCTTGTGACTAGGGGTAGCCCATTGTCCGTCACCACGCGGAGCCTTACAAGCTCGTCTTGCATGCCGAAAGACTGGGAGATTTTGTTGAAATCCCTGTCGCATTGGTCCGATCGGGTGAAGCTCCCATGGATTGTGATGACGCCCCTTGGTCCTGGCATCTTGAGTAGTAGGTATGCGTAGTGTGGGACGGCCAGGAACCTTGCGAATGCTACACGTCCCAGGATGGCGTGGTATTGTGACGGCCAGTCCACCACTTCGAATTCGAGTCGCTCCTGCCGAAAGTTGTCCGGCTTCTCGAAGATGACGTCGAGCCCTATTTTGCCTAGGGGGAATATGCCCTTTCCTGGTACAATGCCATGGAACGTTGTGTCTGATTGTTCCAGGCTGCATTGCGGGATCCACATAGCTGCCAGGGTGCTTGTGAACATTAGGTTGATGCCGCTGCCACCGTCCATGAAGACGCGACTCATCTCGAAGCCTCCGATCTGCGCCTCCAGCACCAGGGCAGCGTGACCTGGGCGAGGGATCTGGCAAGGGTGATCCGCGCGAGTGAACGTGATGCAGGACTCCGATCCGCTGAGGTACTCAGGGATTGCAGGCGGAGTTGCCACGGCCAAGTTGATTTGTCGGGTGATTTTCTTCTACACCCTATTTGTGGGGCGTCCCTTCTGGATCATATTTAGTGCTCTTTTTGGTGGGGGGTACCCGATCCCGGCGTTGTTTTGCGCTGGTGCGACTGGTTGGTTTGGGCCTCCAATAGGCGGCGGTGGAGGAGCTCCGTGTGCTATTTCACCTGGCGCAGGTGCGTTTCCGAACGCAGGGATTGGGGCTTGTTGCCTCATCTGCACCATGCTTTCGCTGAGTTTCTGGAACTCGCGGCAGTCCTTGAGCATGTGGCTGGCTTTCTTTTTGCCATCCTGTTTGTCGATGTAGAAGTGGATGGTGCATGGACCCGAAAGTTTGTCGAATGCTGAGGGTCCGTTGTCGCGGTCGCGGCGTTGCCACGACTGTGCTGGGCGTCCGTTGTCGCGGAAGTTTCCGCCGCGGTATCCTCCGCTGTTGCGGATGTTGTCGTTGCAGCGGTCGGCGTAGCCGGCCGCGACCATGTCGGGTCCATCGCGGTCCTCGTAGACGCGCGATCTCCTCTTGCTGCGGCGTTCTCGCCTTCGGCCGTAATCGTCCTCTTCATCTGATTATGCTCGGTGAATGCAATCTTCGCCGTCTGCCCACCTGTTGGCGATGTCCATGAGGTGGTCGAGTGTCTTGGGCTTGACGCGCCCAAGTTCCTCCTTGAAATCTTGGCGTTTGACGCCGTCTCTGAAGGCATCGATGGCCCTCTCTTCGGAGATGTGTGCTGTGGAGTTTTTGGTGGTAGACCAGCGTAGTATGTACGAGCGAATAGATTCACCCGTTCTCTGAGTGCAGGCTCGCAACTCTTCGATTGAGGCGGGCCTCTTGCTGGTGCCCTTGAAATTTCGGATGAAGCTGTAAGCTAGCTCCTCCCAACTTCGGATGGATCCTAATGATAAGCTGCTGAGCCAAACCCGCGCTGCGCCTGTCAGCTGCAGCTGAAGGCATTGCATGGCGGTTTCTTTGTTACCGCCGTGCAGCTTGACGGATGACAGATGGTCGCTGAGCCAAGATTTTGGATCGGAAGCTTGAAATTGCGTGGCATCTGTGTTCGCCGAACAGATCTGTTGAAGCATCGAGCTCCGCAGAGTTCTCCTTCATCTTCATCCATCTCGGACTCGGACGAGCATGCGCGTTTGGCGCGTGCCTTGTCGATTTTGCGCTGTGTAAGCGCGTCTCTCGCGTCGTAGTCGCGTTTATGGCGATGCGATCTCTTCTTCCTTCGAGGAAGGTCGTGTTCCTCTTCCTCTTCGGATGAAGGGGTGGGGCTCCGGTCGCGTCTGGCCGGAGCTTTCTTCTTCGGCTCCACAGGAGCGTCTTCGTGGAGCGCAGCTCCGACGAGTCCGAGTCCGGTGAGTGCGGACTTATGCATGGCTCTTTTGGGTCCCCCTCCGGAGGTGGGTGGGCCGCGAGATTCGCAGTGGCTGCCATGATCGCAGCTTGCGGTGTCTTCGGGATGATGTTGCCGTCGGCATCCATATCCATGAACGATGTGTGGAGAGTTCGGGTCACATCACGACGTTCCCTGGGATCCATGTTCTCCACCCGAGAGCGGTGTTTGTTTCCCTGGTTTCTGTTTGTGCTAGAGTCGGGTGCCATGGCGAAGAGCGCATCTCGTCGCGCACTGGACTCAGAGGCTGCTTGCTTGCGTTTGTCGAGCGTCTCCTTCATCTTGACTTGCTTCTTGTGCTCCTCGATGAGAAGGTAGTGGTATGCCATCAGTAGATCACGTGGGGAGTCCACAGGCAGGACTATGTCGCCTGCGACGGCACGGCGTGCCTGGACCCATCCTTCTTTGCTAAGTTGGATGAGGTGGCCGTTGTTTTCCCCGTTGGGTGGGGGGACTGGCTTCTTCTGTTCCCGCCGTTTTCGCCGTTTCTGTCATGCGAGTTGGGGTTCGTGTTGGGCGGCGGGTCAAGCGTTTGCTGCTCCTGGATGACTGCGGCGCATTGGTAGCGCTGGTAGATTGGTCCGCTGCTGCCGCAGCTTTCAGATCCGGAACCGTAGGTCCCTTCATCCGAAGGTGGATCGCACAGATCGGAGTTGCAGCTGTTGCTGTCGTAGAACTCATCTGTCGATGGTGATGTGCGCAGCACGGGGTGTGGAGCCCACGAGGCGGGCCTGATTGATGGCACGGGCACCCGCTCAGGAAGGCGGAGGGTGCCAGTTTGTCCCACCTGGAAGCAGAAGCTCCTGAACAAAATTTCGAGTCCGTCGCCTACGGGCTCGAAATCCTTGATGGTGGCCGGCGAGTGGGCGGTGAAGTCGAAAGCGCCGAAGAGGAGGTGATTCTCCGTCGCCGCGGAGTTGTAGATCGATCGGGTCGGGACCATCACGATCGCACAATCAGCAGCCCCGTTTCCCACTGACGGCGCCAATTGACGAGGTTTCGACTCGTCAATGCCCATTGTTATGGACTTGGGTTTTGGAGAAGATGGGGATGCTGGAGATCGTGGAACGGTTAACAGACAAGCAACCAGGGGACACGAGATTTACCCAGGTTCAGGCCCCCGGAGGGAAAACCCTACTCCTGCTTGTCTGCTCTTGATTACGGCGGAACCGAAGGTTACGGGGTGCGCAGATTCGATCTGGCGTGAAGGTGCGTGTGCGGAAGTATGAGTCGAGAGATCTAGGACGTGCCCTCCTGGCCTTTATATAGACTTAGGCAGGTCCCGGGCATAGTCCTAGTCGGTTACATGTTCTAGGGTTTTACCCCTTTAAATTTCCTATCTATGCTAGTCTTGCTCTCCAAGGATCCGAAGGCGTCATGGATCTTGGCCACCCGAAAATCTTCATGGGCCAGCGTATGTCTGCTGTGGGCCTTCCTTGGGCTGGACCAGGTATGCTGAAGTCACGTACCCGTAGGGTATAACCATGTCATCAACGGCGAGCATCTCCTGTCGTCGGAGTCCATGGACGAATCCGGCCAAACTTCGAACACTTGGCGGGAGTGGTGGGAGCACGTAGCAAAGCAGAGCTACGGCGAGTCTAGGTTGGCGAGATCGGCGGCAGGGAAGGCGTGGTGGTGGGCGGAAACTACGGCGAGCGTAGCTAGAAGCGTAGGCATGCCTCGGAGCGCAGGAGCTCCGCCGGCGAAGTCATGGCGACAGGAGGCGCTGGGAGCTCTTCGCGGCAGTCTGGGCGAGTGGAGTGGGTGGGAATGGGAATGTCTCGCCGACAGAGCTGGCCCATGCCCTTTTTTGCGGCGTCCGACGTCCCCAGGGCGTACCCGGGAACTTGGGTTCGGCCGGGTAGGCCAGACCAAAACACGCCAAAATCTGGACGAAAACAGATCCCTGGTTACGCGACTAGACCGATTTTCTGCATCCGAACCGAATTTCGGCGTCCGGATCGACGTCCTAGATAGGCGAGTGGAGATGTTCTAAGCTAGCACGAGATACTCACGACCATGCCGTTCACATCAATATATTTCGTACGTGCGCGGAGAACAACGTTCGTCCACTTCTCTACAGTAACAAATGATGTCCAATGAACGTGTCATGCAAACAATTCCCTGGGCCGATAGATGGCCGCAGGTAAAAAATGCGACGAATCATGGAAATAACTTTGAGAAAACTTTGCCCGGACCGGCAGTCGTCGCCGTATGGCCTCAGCTTGTTTGGACAAAATATGGGTCGCGCTGGCCATGGTGTCGACGCCAGCGTTTCTACGTGGAACGTGGACAAAATACGAGACATTGCCTAGTTCGAAAGCCAAGTTTAGAGTAAAGAAAGCAGATCTAAACTATGCTCCCATCATAGTGTTACTGTACCGTGGATGTTGTTTACTTCAGATATACGTCATGCACTTCAAAGAGCTGGAAAAACAAGGAATACTTTTCACGGCAAAAACCACAATTCGTATCGAATACTGGTTGCCAGTGGCACATTTGTTGAGAAAAGGTGCAACTCAAATTGAAAACCCGGCTAGTAATCTCACCAGTAAAAATATAAATAGGAGTTGGGCATTTCTTATGAAAAGCCTAACTTGCGAAATAACAGTACGAAAGAATAAAAATATACATATATCACCTTGGTTGCACTTTTCCTGACAAAAAAATGCAAATATTATTTGACAAACACTACAGGAATAGAAAGCTACGCCGACGGCCGGTCGCTACGCCGACGGCCAAACGTCAGGGCCGTCGGCTTTAGCCATCGTCCAGGCCAGCCCCGCCAAGCAGCCGTCGCCGTAGAATTGTCCTCGGCATATCCTATGCTACGCCGACGGCTGCCCTCGGCGTAACTATTTTTTTATTTTACCTCATTAAACTTTGAAAAATCATAACTAAATCATTCTAATTCGGAAAATACAAATAATATATCAAAATTTGCAGAAAAATAAGATCTATCTATCTACACTCAAATATTACACATTTGTAAATAAAAATTAAGTGAAACATAAAACATTATATATAGTTTAAAACGGGCATAAAAATCAAAAACGATCGAAACAATGCGAAACCTTCGCGTGGTGTTATATTATGTGACATAGTTAGAAGGAAAAATATCAAACTTAGTATATTGATTATGTCTCAAAAAACCTTCACAAAATGACCTATCTCATTCCAGGTTTCTTGGCTTTCGGGTCAAATGACCAATGTTATAGCTAAAATCAAGGCATAGTTTGTAATAATGTCCCCATATTGTGCATACATGTGCATCATGGGATGTCGAACAATGGTGCAGAAGGAAGTTTTACTTTTTGTCGCACCAAAAAGCCATTTTCCATTTTCTGAGCACAAAAAAGGATGGTTTTTGTGAAGCAACCACCAAATAGCTAATTCAAAATACTAACACCATATTTTACAAAAATACTAGACCACCTTATATGGACAATGTCCCAACAGGGGGATCTGAAACCTTTCCGTCCACCTCTAGTGAAAAAGACAAATTTCTGCTGAATCGGTAGGAAGTGGGTCAGATATGAACTACAGGTATATGATCCGATGCCCATGTTTTTTTACAAAAATTATTTTTAGATTCATAATATGCTATTTTATCAAAGATATGAACTTCAGATCGACCGTACCAACACCATAAACAGAAGCATGTGAACCGTTTCCCATCAGCACGGTTTGAGTCCCTCTGACCTGATATGAAGAAAACATGAAAATATCAGAACAGACATGTACATTAACGCCCATGTCAATCCACCAATCAGGAGAATGACATAATGAAAGAACAGTAGGTAATATACCATACCTAACATCTTTCATCTCAACGTCGCCCATGACAACATTAGCAGTCTTGCTACCCTTCCCATGATGACGCTTGTCAAAGTGGTTGGGACAAGCAGGAGCCCAATGATCAGGATCACCGCACACATGACAAGCACCTTTCTTCTTATCAGTATTTTTCTTGAAGCTGGCAGACTGTGAGGCCTTGTTCTTTCCATCAAACTTTCTTTTGCCGTCAAACTTACCTTTGTTCTTAAACTTATGAGGCTGGAAGTTCCTTTTCTGTACCAGATTGGCATTAGAACCTCCCTCGATACCTCGAGCACGTGTGTCATTTGCTCTCGTCTTCTCTTCCACATCAAGAGTCCCAATAAGATCCGTCACGGAGAACTCTTGTCTCTTGTGCTTCAGAGAAGTAGCAAAATTCCTCCATGACTAGGGAATTTTGGCAATAATGCCCCCGACAACAAACTTGTCCGGTAACACACAAGTGAAGTGCTCAAGCTCCCTGGAAAGTGACTGTATCTCATGAGCCTGCTCCACAATGGGACGGTCCTCAACCATCTTATAGTCATAGAATTGTTCCATGACAGACAGTTCACTGTCAGCATCGGAGACTCCAAATTTTCTCTCGAGCGCATCCCACATATCCTTGCCATTGCTAAATGACAGATATGAATCGACAATATTGTCGCCAAGAATGCTGATCAAGACAGCCTTGAAAGTGGTATCAAGTTTTTGGAACGCCTCTTCCTGAGCGGGATTAAGTTCTCACTCAGGTGCGCCATAGATGGCATTATAGCATCTCATGGTCTGAAACCAGAGCACTGCTCTCGCACGCCATCGTTTGTAATTGACATCTTCGAACACAGGTGGCTTCATAGAAGCAACAAAGCCACTTGGGGCAAATTGCCTGAAATAAGGTTTTTAGAATGTTGAATAAAAGAGCAATTTACCAAGCGAATTACCCATAATAAACGCTAGATAAAACATGATTAGAATAATAGTCAATATACTAATCATGTGAAATAGCGAATACATATGCAAGGCGTAAAACTTTAGATGCGATCAAAACAAGGTTGAGAAAGAAAATATACACGACAGTAGCAGCAGAGTAACCGCCGGCGTTGAAACCGTCGTTAGCCATATCGTCGAGGAAGAGGATGCTGATGTCGGGGAAGAAGTCCTCGTCGGGGAAGACGTCGCCGCAGTCGCTATCCGTGAGCGAGTCCGTGACGAAGCCAGTAGTCGCGCCGATAGCGCTCCCCAAAAACTTTATCGTCCTTCTCCCGTACAGAACTCGAAGCAGCGGGGTCTCGGAGGCCTACTGTCCCGGCTCGCGGTGCACGCCGCAAGACGGAATGGGGAAGATCTAAGTAGCACAGTGCTCTGTAACTGGAGGAGCGACCTCTCTCTTATATAGGCACACAGAGGGGAAGGTAGACAGGCTACGCAGGAGATGAAACGAATGGACATAAGTTGAAGCGAACAGACGGCAGCCCACCAGACAGTCTCCACTCAGTTCGTATTTATTTAGCTCGTATTAAAAGTCCACTCGAGCAAAACGTTTCAGCTTCTATACAACTGTTCATATACCATTCATGCGTGGCAAAATAAAGCTCGGCTCGGCGAGATTCCCGCAACCCACAACCCACGGCGCGGCGTGTCGTGACGAGGAGGAACGCGTGTGTACATGTCTTCTCTTCTCAAGCTCGTACAAGTGGTGAAAGAGCTCACCTTATAAGCTGGTCCAACTTTCACTCAACTAGCAATGTGGGACTAAACATTTGTCCCAGCTCTTGCCTTGCATGAATGGGCCAAATTGGTCTCTAGAATTTCAGAAATTTATTTGCATATAATAAATGGGCTGGGCCTATTTAGGCAAAAATTCCAACATATTGTTCTCTGAATTCTGAAGCATGTCACTTGTCTGTAGGTGCAGGATTCTAGTGCTCCCTGAATAAGCAGGATGGTTGAGATGGTTGAAAGTAACAATCAAGGATCTTAGTTCATGCTCTTCTTAGAATTTGGGCTGGGTATACACACAACAGTTCTCAGAAAAAAAAACACACAGTTTCAGTTTTAGTGTCATCACAAACAGAGGACGGCAGTGATCATGTTCACGTGAAACTTTGAGAGAAAGATGGGTAACTAAATTAGTGCTGAAAGTTTATGGTCACAGATATTGGATACATTTTTGGTACTACTGTGAAGCCGCCGAATAGTATATCCAGCAGTTTTTCCTTTTGAGACTGTTGCTAGCGATCGTCTAAAACTATGTAACTTGTGCATCTTCTACCTCTTGTTTTCTTAAGATTATTTTACAGTTCCTGGGTGTTGAAGAACCCATCTTCCCATTTCATTTAATGAATGCCTTTTACAAAGAGCCAGCATGTGAAATAACAGTACAACCTCATTGCTCACTAACTGCCACCAACCAGGCAGAAAACTGCACTGAATATGCTGTTCAGAACTGAAAACAATGCAGACACAGAAAATAAAATCCCTACCAGGAAGAAATTCAATGTGAATTAATCTATAGATGGGTGCAGTGAACACTGGACGGTCCCCTATACAATGTAGAAGCTGCTCTGTAGATGAACTCATGAAGGCATTCATCGGGTCGTTATGTACCATCACAAGTACAGTAACTAACATAGTTGGCAGCCTGGCACTTTATTTTCAACATTCAGTGAACACATGAAGCTCAATTGCTGCATCTCTGTTGGGGACACCGTTTAACGGTTGCTCCAGAGGAGAATGAGATGTTATTTGACATAACAGCTATTTTCAGATATCAGAACTGCATACTGAAGAAACCAAGAATACAATGTTATTCGACACGACATGCTTGCAAACCTCAGTGTAATTATGTTTTCCACAGAAACACCAGAAAACAGCCATCCAAGCAGACATTCAATATTTTGAAACCAAACAGGACACAACATTGCCCATTTTTCATCTAAACTGAATCAATTTTCGGTACTCCAGTCATAACGGTAGTATATGAGTGTGATAAGAATCCATGTGGTTCAGAATTCATAGCAGTATAAGGAAAAGATGAGAAATAGTTTGGTACTTTGTCATACCAGAGACATCAAAAGTATCGCCCGCCAAGTCAAACACCAGAATTGTTTTGTTGTTTTTCTTCTCAAAACCATAAGCCGGAGATGCAGCTGTTGGCTCGTTTATAATATCATGTGAAGTATTAACAGAACTCGGAGCCAGACCATGCCGGGACCTCAGATTTAAAACGTATCATGGGATTACTAATAGTGGAGAACAATATGCAAGTGAAGATGCATATCGTAGCAATGATCGGCAATATATTATCTAAAGGTGTGGCATGTCTATGAGAACTACTCCAAGGTAAATAAGCTTCCAACTGTACTCTCACTGTTATAACGTAATCATTTATATAATAGACGAAGCAAGTAAAAAATGAGTTACTTCCTTTCTGTAATAGATCAACTGGAATATTTTGTTTCATCAGAAAAGCTTTATTCTGTGCCTAACCTAGTTAATGTAGCAATATGGAAGATGTCTGCCCTAAGACTGTAATATGACATTTCACAGGCAAGGGACCAAATTCAGGTGCAAGAATAGAGCTGGTACCGTCAGAGAGCAGAGGGGAATGTTTATAGCCCCGCAACCGGGACTAGAGACCGTCCCAAATCAGGACTAAAAGCCCGTTTTCTACTAGTGCAAGTACAAATATTTTGTAGGCAAAGTGGCATAATACTGTGCCATGTCTATTCGAGACAGAATAATGTCCAGGAATACACAAACAAGAATTTTTTTTGCGTCCAGAAACAACAGCCAGCTGATCCGCACCAAGTTCATGTTCCTGCAGCATATAATGACACTCGAGTTAATGGGATCAGTACATATTTTCAATGGAAACTAAATATATTTTCCTGAAAGATAAACTACGTGAAGTAATTGAGAGCTTAACACCAAGTAAACCCATTATACACGAAGATATGACTTATCTGTTAGCAGCTCCTTCTCATGCAACTATAAGAAAAATTATACTATTGCTCCTCTGAACCTATGGTACAAAGAAAATGGAAGATCAAAATCCCAGTTTTGGTACCCTCCCGTCAGCCTAAAATGAGAATAAACCATTTTTTAGGAATCATCAGATCAGTGTGAAATTGTGAATACAGACTGTGGTACCCTTGAAAGCAATTTGTTAGTGTTAGAACCTAACTATCATCAACCTCTATTAGATTCAGCTTTCTGTATAATATTTAACATGGAAAAAATACAGAGTTTCCAACAATAAACTCAAATTACTAAGGTTGTGGCATCCGTAGTTAATTGTCTAGGGCATAGCATTTGCAGTTTCTGCTAATCAGCATGAAATTCTCACGATCAATTAAAAGAATAGAGGTACGCAAACCTCACGTACGCTGCTAGCATGCACGTTATAAGGCTTCGCCACCGCAAGAAGTGTCGCCGTTCAGTGGAGGTGTTGTGCTAGACGAGTGAGGGCTGCGAGGCTGTTAGAGACATGACACTAATCCCAGCCGTAGCCAAGAGGTTTTCGTGGTGGTAAGCGCCACACCGCTCAGGGCCGGCTCTATGTTTTAGAGGGCCCTTGGGCGAAGTTGACAACACAGGTCTGTTAGGAATAAGCACGTCGTAATAAGGGTACGTATCCGAGTAGACACGGGTAGCCAAATAGAGTAGGAATTAGATGTCCTAATCCTACTAGAATAGCTACACTAGAAACTACTACATATACACGCCTATGTCCCTGTAATCAACCTGTGCGATTGTGAGAAATAGAAAAGAGCAAGGCTCGATATGAGCCTCTGGCCAGATCTTCTTCTGTACATGCGTATTGTGTATGTAATCAGATCAAGCTGCTAGCTTGGCTGCCTTGGCTTGCTCTACGTGCGTGTTTCGTGTAGTGCAAGTAGTACTAGCTCTAATCGATTGTACCGATTAGGCTAGCAGCTATACGTGAGCGTCGGTGGATTGTTCTGGTACGTGCGGGTCTCGTCAGATCTTTGTCGTCAACGTCGGAAAGTACTCGGCGGTGTACGAAGATTGTTGCGGGTCGTTTCTCATCATAACGTCCCGGCGAAAGTATTGTCAGGTTTGGGCCAACAATTGGTATCAGAGCTAAGGTCGTCGCCTGTGATCTTCTGAAAGTACTAGGAGGTCATGGTGATGGTGAAGTTTGGCGAGAGCTCGGCATCGGCACCGGTGACAGAGACGGTGGGGTCGGCTTTATATCCGCGCCTCGATCGCAAGGACTACGGGCTATGTGCACTCAACATGGAGGTGGCCATGGAGGCTCAGGAGGTTTGGGAGGCCGTCGATCCAGAAGGCAACGAGTACGTCAAGGGAGGCGCGAAGTACCGGAAGGATCGCCAAGCGTTAACGGCGCTCTACTCCGTCGTGCCGAAGGACGTGATGCAGCACCTCGTCGGAAAGAAATCGGCAAAGGATGCATGGGAGACGATCAAGATCTTGCACCAAGGTCATGCCCGCGTGAAGGAAGCGCATCTTCAAACTTTGACAAAAAGCTATGAAGATCTGAAGATGGAGGAGAGCGAGACGGTTGATCAGTTTGCTGCCCGTTTTGTTACCCTTGTCAACGCAATCAGGGGATATGGCGAGAAATTGGATGAGATCAAGAACGTCAGAAGGTTCCTGCGTGCGGCGCCGGCGCGCTACATGCAAATCGTTACATCGATCGAACAATGTCTCGACCTGAATACATTGACGGTTGAGGATCTCGTCGGAAGATTCAAGGCACACGATGAGAGAATCCGGATCAGCTTCGGTGATCCAGAACAGGTTGAGCACCTGATGCTCACAAAGCAGCAGTGGATGACTCTTTCAAAAGAAAAGCAAGGAGGCTCCACGAGCGGCAAGGAGAAGCAACGTCCAGCGAAAAAGTACATCGCAGGACAGGAGGACGAAGATGACGCCCCGTCGCAGAGGAAGTTTGACATAAAGAAAGTAAGGTGTCATAACTGCGGCGAGCTTGGTCACTTCAAGGCTGATTTCCGGAAAGCACCAAAGAAAAAGGAGAGGGCTCTCATCGCCCAGGAAGGAGATGATGGACCGATGATGCTGATGCTCGAAGTAACTGAGTTAAAGGATGAGGAGGATCCTCCATCACCGGCTATGGAGATTGTGGCGCAAGTGGATCACGATCTACCGTGTGTGCATCATGAGGAACAAAGTGCCCCGTTCCCACGTGAAGCCACGTTTGAGGCAAGTGAAGCTTCAGAATCTGATCATGGCGATTTATGCGTTGGAATTTTACCTGCAACTCCGTTCGGCAATAAGTTCTTCATGCTTGCGGTGGATGATCATAGTAAATACATGTGGATTGTGTTGCTGAAAAGTAAGTATCAAGCACAACAAGCATTTGAGAAGATCAAGGAAGCCGAAGAGTTTAAGGTGGAGGCGAATATAAGAGCTCTACGCATTGATCAGGAAGGCGAGCTGCATCAAACCGTGTTGACCATGGCACGGAGGATGATGAAGAGTAAAGGTTTGCCAGGAAACTTCTGGGGTGAGGCAGTCAATACGGCTGTGTATTTGCTGAACATGGAGCCAACTGAGAGTGGAGTTGGTATGACTCCGTATGAAGGATGGTGAAAGGATACAGATGTCGCCTAGAGGGGGGGGTGAATAGGCGATTAAAACTTTTCCTAGAGTGGCTCAACAAAGGCGGAATAAAACTAGTGTTTACTTTGTAAAGCACAACCTAGAAACAACTAAGGTTTACCTATGTGCACCAACAACTTATACTAAGCAATACAAACAACAAAGTGATAGCAAGATATATATTACTTCAAGCACGAAGGCTATCACAATGTAAAGTGCATAAGTAAAGAGCTCGGGTATAGAGATAACCAAGGCACGCGGGGACATCGATATTTTACCGAGTTCCTCCCAACATGGAGTACGTCTCGTTTGGAGAGGGGGTGGTATCAAACCACCAACGCCACAACAGGCCTCCCTTATTCTCCGGTGAATCTCACCCCAATGGGATCGATCCACGCTTCCACTATCGGTGCACTTGTCGGTGGCAACCGGAACCTCTCACAAGGTTGGGGCACAACTCCACAACTTAATTGGAGGCTCCCAACAAATGCCACCAAGGCCACAATGCCACCAAGGCCACAAACCGTCTAGGGTTCCAAGAACCCAAGAGGGACAAGCTCCAATGAGTAACTCAAATCAAATCCTCCAAAGAGAACTCAAACCGATGCACCAAATGCAAATGGCAAGAACACCACAAAGATGCTCAAATCCCTCACTCTCAAGTTCCAACAAAGCTACTAAAGCTATTGGGGGAACAAGAGAGGAGGAATCAAAGAGAGACACAAAATCCCCCAAAATCTAGATCCCCAAAGATACACTCACACAGAGATGTTTTGGTTTGGTCAAAACGTAGATCTGGATCTCCTCCAACTACCCCTCAAAAATATGCAAGAATCAATGGAGGGATGAGTAGAAATCAAGCTTAAGGAGTAAGGCAAATAGGGGCAACGCTTTTGATCCAAAGAGGAGGGAGGAGTGGCCCTAAAGGTCAAAGGGGCAAAGCTATTTATAGGGCAGGGCAAAATATGGCCGTTGGAGCCTGAATGAAGCGGTAGTACCGGTACTCAAGCGGTAGTACCGCTTGCAAGCGGTACTACCGGTCCAGTACCGGACCAGGTACCGGTGGTGACCTTGTTCTTCAGTGCTCTTCAGACTTTGGGCGGTACGCCCTTGCGGTACTACCCCCGAGCGGTAGTACCGGAGGTAGTAAGCGGTACTACCGGTTCAGGCGGTAGTACCGGTCCCAAGTACCGCTTGGGACTGACCAAAATGGAGAGGGGAGGGTGCTAGTCAGTATGCAGCGGTACCGACGAGCGGTACGACCGCCTCAAGCGGTAGTACCGCTTGTACCAAGCGGTACTACCGGTTGGGCCGGTAGTGCCGCTCCGTGGTACCGGTGGGTACTGACTAGTATTCACCCTTCTCCCTTTTGATCAGTGCCAACCGGTACTGGAACCGGTAGTACCGGTGTCAAGCGGTAGTACCGGTTGAAGATCCGGTACTACCGGTTGACACAGAAGATTTTGCAAGGGGAAAAGATAGGCCAATGTTCAAACGGCAAATATTCAAACCGCGATAACTTTTGATTGGAAGCTCCGATTGACCCGATTCAAATTGCGTTGGATAGAGGGCAACAAGGGCTTCCCAATAAAAAGTGGAAATATTGATTATCACCAAGTGAGAGAGTATCAAGTAGAATAATGTGATATACCTCACTTGGTGAGAAACCGAAAAGCCGCATAATTCAAAATCGTAACAAGATATATATGGGAGATCCGATATTGATGAACAAGAGCTTGTTATGGAGATTACCACAAGCTCTATATCCTCACATGGATAAGACCAAATAACAACCAAATATGATGATGCAAGTATGCAAAGGTTTGAGCTCTCTCCGAACGATGTGACCGAATTACTCATACGAGAGCCCCTCTTGATAGTACGGTTATCTATCCTAAACCCGGTCTCATACACACAACGTGAGACCGGTAAAAGGGAAAACCTAGCAAGATTATACCTTTGCCTTGAGCATTCCACTTGAGCTCGATGTAGACGGTCTTGCCCTTCTCAAGATGGAATGCCATTCTTAATTCTCATCATCGACCTCGCATATTGAGCATGCCCAACATATCTTCTTTGCATTTCATCGACCTTGAAGCCAACACATGCTCCAAGCGATGCCAATGGATAAATCCTACAAGTATAACTTAATACGCACATTAGTCCATAAAGATTGTCATTAAGTACCAAAACCACACATGGGGGCCCAACATGTTCTTTCAATCTCCCCCATTTTGGTAATTGATGACAATCCCTTTAAGAGGGTTTATATAAGGAATTTTAATAAATAAAATGGTAATACCAAGATCAAATACTACAAAAGTATGTGATATTGGTACCACCATCATATATAGAGCAAACTCCCCCACAATCTATGCATGTGTGATGAACTTGAATTTCATTGCATATATTGCCAATCATTATCATTGGTGGAGTTTCCTCTATATACCACATGCTAAGCAACAACAAAGATGCAAGAGCATGAGAGGCAAATGCACAAGAACAAACTCAATGCATAAACCAACTTCCCTTAAACCCTCTAAAACTTCTCCCCCATTGGCATCGATTGCCGAAATGGGTGACAAGTTCTAGAAGGCAAATATAGTAATAATTCCTCCAAAGGTGTGCCTTTGCACATATCCAATGATGAATACTTGGGAGGGAGTAGAACTAGATCGAGGACCCGAAGATTGCAAAAATAAAGTCAAATGATGCAAGCAACTACAAGGTCCGACAAACCAATTTGAAAACAACAAATGAGTCCAAATGGAAACAACAAGATATTATGATATGAGCAAAAGAGTGTTTTAAATAACAAATAGAGAAGCTCCCCAAGATTTGTGCACAATTCAAAATAAATGTATTGGGATACATAATGCACAAATATGGAATCCTTGCTCCCCCATAAGCATTTAAAACAAAACAAATGAAAGATCAAATAAATGACTAAATAAAATAGAGAAGTTCCCCAAGATTTGTGCACACTTTAGAATCGTTGTATTTCAATACAAAAATGCATAAATATGGAATCCTCACTTCTCCATAAACATTCAAGGAACAATAAATGATAAAATAAGACAAATGAGCATTATTAAATGAATTAGATGAGCTCCCCAAAGATAATGCACCAATTATGATAATTGTATTCGGGAATAAGGTGCATAATCATGGAATCCTCACTCATCCAAATTCATTTAACAATACAAGTCATGAAAGAACAAATATGAGTGTCCGAAGATGCAAACAAGAGGAACAAGCACTCATAGGAAAATAAATTTGGAAGCCACCGAAGAATCAAAAGGAATAGAAAGGTGGTCTTCAAGGATTAAAAAACAACTAAAATTATCTTCTCATATGTGTATATGTCTCTAAGTGGAAAATATCACAAAGACATATTCCAAAGAAGAAAAATGCACACATCAAGAAGATTATACAAGAAAGCACATGAAAGGCAAAAATGAGGTCATAACATATATCAATAAGATTTTTGCTTCAAAGCATGGCCAAAGGCTCACATATATCTTATTGTACATAATAGACTTCAAACACAAACACACGACATATATTACAACTATCACCAAGGGAAAAGGAGAAAGTTGAAATATATGAAGAAAGGCAACAAGTATCATAAGAGAAAATAGACTAGCAAAATCTCACTATTGCACATGAGAGAAGTTGATGAAATGATAGGCAATAAAATTGCTAGATTGACATATTTGGGATTGGAGGATCATATGCATGATTTTGTATAGTCCCAACTATATGTACTCATCTCAACTTATACACATTTACAATAGAGAGTTCTATTAAAACCATGGCTAGAATTACAACAATTACAAATACATGAATTCATGCTAGAAGGCAACCGACTAACGGTTGGAATCAAGATATATGAGCATGAGAAAGAGATACTTGTTACCGAGATACAATTGGTAGGATGTAGAGTATATGAATTCGTTGATCATCCTATAGCTTGCCTCAAATTTTCTTCTAAGCACCACTTCTTCAAAATTGAGAGACAAGCGTCCAATATATCTCCAATGTACCTAAAACACATTTAAGTACAAAATGGTCCCAAAACTTCTTGGGTCCAAAGTAGTTAGAGAAACTACAATACATAGGAGAGACTCCACATAATTATGTGCACATTGATATGAAATTGAATTTCATGCACAACTTAGCCGATGGGAATTGGTGGAGATTCCCCTATATATTGGATCAAAGAAAGCAAACATGCCTTAATACAAAAAATAGTAAATATGCATGCATAAGGCTTTCAAGAACCAAAAAGGAGATACAATTTGAGCAAAAAACACCAAGTAAACCGAGATGGCACACACAAGAGTGTGACAAGACAAACGGTGTCCAAATTGTATCAAAGAACCAATTCAACACATGAACGATCTCAAGTTCAACAAATGAACTAGGCTAAGGCCAAAAGAGCAAAAATAGATGGAAATAAAAATGCTCAAGGATTTATCTCATTCTAAAATGGTCAAATCATGAAACAAGGAATGAGACAAAACCAACTCCCAAAAAGAGCAAGGTTCCAATAAGAAACCAAACTACCCACACTTCTCATGATGGCACAAAGTACCAAAACGAAAAGATTAAACTTCCAAGAACATAAAACCCGATATGGGTCAAACAAAGAAGCATAAATATGAATGTTCTAAATAATATAGGAGAGCTCCCCCATGGGTAGTGCATTATGTAGGATTTTCCTTTAGAATGCAAAATTCACACAAATGGGATCATCACTACTACCTACATTAACTAAAACACAAGAGGATATCAATAAAATAAGAAGATCCAAAAGAAGCAAGGAAGCTTGGGAGACAACATAAAATATTTTCTTGGCCAAAGATAGGATAAAATTAAGCAAGGGCCAAAGTGAATATGATCAATAAATTCTACCATAAGTTGGGTGCTCATTGTCCAAGGACAAGAAATATTGGGAATAATTTTCCCAAGGTAGCTTGCATGGATATCCAAGATCATAGTCACAACAAGAAGCATATAACTAAATATAAGAATTGAGCATGATACTTCAAACAAGATTCTTGGTAGCTTCCAATAGTCACACAATCACTAGTGATTAGAGTAACTTGAAGCAAATGGTTTCCATGCGAATATAAATATCTAAATATGAGGAAACACATACCAAGAACCATTATCATATACAAGATCCAACATAAGATCAATAAAGCCATTCAATCAAATTGGAACTTGTATGAGCAAATGTGTCACATAGGTGCTAGATAATTATCAATATCAATTCTAAGTGACACAACCTCAAAAATTCACAATTTCTAGGATTGCAATATGCACTAAGCCTATGACTCCCCCATAATGTGATACTACCATAAAACCAACACGAGGGAAAAGGATACAAATAGAGATAATTAGTGGACATTATAAAATTAAATTTCTCATGAGAATTATACCACATAGAGACTAGACAAGAATCCAATATAAATACTAGGTGGTAATCCTCATGTACACACATTTTTAGGATTGTGGAATGCCTAAGCATAACACTCCCCCAAAATAGGATACCAAATATAACCAAGCAAGGCTCAAACACAAGAAACACACATACATGGTGTGCCACCTAATCATACACAAATAATCTTGATTTCAAGATAATTAAGTGGATAGCACAACATGTACAAAAACATGGAAGATACAAAACCAACACATGCACAAAGGGGCGAGTAACTTTCAATGTAAAGAGTTTAGCATATGTTACCGCAAGGAGGAACATTGGAAATATAATATAATCAAGATAATCAAAATGGCTTGGCTTGACAATAATAATTGATGAAGATCCCTCAATTCTTCATAATGTAGCCAAGACTCCAATGCCCTCCAAAACACACCTATTGATCAAGTTTTGGTTTGTTGGTCCCCAACCAAGTTGGGTCCTAAGAGGTTAGTCACAATAGGTTTGACAACCCAAATGGTTCTTTTCTTGACACCACATTGAGCACCAACAAATTTGGCAAACACATTGCCAACCTCATCCTTCCAAAGAGAATAAGCATCATCAATAATGATAGGGTTGGATGAGGAGATACCAATAGTGCATGAGGAAGAAATGTGCCCCTTCTCGCGGCATATGTAGCAAGTTCTATTCTTGCCATATTTCTTCTTGGATGAAGAAACAACTTGAGGAAGAGCTTGAGTATTCTTGGGAGGAAGCCCATCTCTAACAATATGTAGAGCTTGAGGCCGCTTCCCTTGTTGCTTCTTGCCAAGGGACTTCTTCTTTAATGGACAATGTTTGACATGATGCCCTTCTTCCTTGCACTTGAAGCAAACAATGTTGGCCGGATCCTTGACTTTATCTTGGCCAATCTTCTTGTTATCCTTGTGCTTCAACTTGATAGTGGACTTGTTCTTGACATTGGAGTTGAATCCAAGCCCACTCTTGTCATTGGGGAATTTTTGCACACTCAAGATTTTGTTGAGTGTGGCCTTCCCTTGTTGACCCTTTTTCAAGTCATTCTTCAAAGAAGTGACTTGAGCCTTGAGATCTTTGATTTCCTCTACATGGTTAGTTTCAATACAAGTACTAGAGGAAGTAGATGCTACATTGTTAGAGCAACAAGGCATGGAATGTAATTCATCACGAGATATAGCATGGTTGTGAGAGGATGAATTACAAGGACTAGCACATGGCAATATAACATTTGGAGTAGATATAGTGCTAATGTCCACATGAGGCCCACTAGATGTTACCTTTGACATGATGGCCTCATGAGCCAACTTTAGCCTACCATGGGAGACTAGGAGATCCTCATGCGAGCTTGAGAGCTTAACATGGCTTTCTTTTAATTTCCCATAGTTGCTAGTTAGCAAAGCAAGTTGAGCCTTTAGCTCAACATTCTCCTTCAAAATAGATGCTTCACAAGAAATAGAGTTAGTAGCACAAGCATCATTACTATTAGCAAGAGGTGAGGGCAACTTGTCAAGCTCTTTTGAATATGAGGCTTTAAGTTGCTCATGTGACTCGGTGAGTTTGATGAGCTCACCCTTTATGACCCTAGAGCCATTTTTGAGGTGCTCAAAATCCTCAACAAGTTTAGCATAAGCAACTTCAAGTTCATCATTTTTAATCTTGAAGGAGTTAGCCACCGCAAGTTCTCTATCATGGTATTCCTTTACTCTAGATAATTCTAGAGTAAAAGTCTCCTCAAGAGATTCTTTGGTGGTTTGTTCTTCTTCAAGGGAGTCCTTTACTTGAGCAAGTTCATTAGCATATTCACGCTCAAGTGCAAACTTTTCATCAATTATGTTTTCTTGCTCCTCAATAAGATCATTGCCTTCTATAGCATAATTCAAGATTTCAAGAAGGTTGGAGGAAGCAAGTTTATTTTTGTAGAGAGCACTATAGACAACCTCTCCCATTTTCTTAATAGAGGTAATATCATACTTACCTCTATAATCATTATTATCATTCTCAACCTCATCATCATCATCATGAGATATAATGGGATCCAAAGAGGTTACCTTTGTTCCCTTAGCCATAAGGCACACGTGAGAACCGGAGGAAGGTGATGATGAGATTTCACTTGAAGTTCTCTTCAAGACCTTGCCTTGGCCCATAGAATCTTCATTTTCCTCTACATGGTTAGCAACACAAACACTAGAGGAAATAGAAGCATTTTTATCATGGCAACAAGACAACATGAGCATATCATCATGAGATTTGTACAAGTCATTTCTACATGATATGCAAGGACTATTAACACAAGCATGTGAGGAATTTTGAGTGCTAGAAGTGTTAAGGTCCAAAGCTAGATCATTGCAACTAGATAGATATGAGGGATTACAAATAGTGAACACACTATCCATATTGCAATTTCTATCACCACTCACCATTTCATTACCTTGTGAAAAATCACATGTTGGAGAAGTGGTAGAGGATGAGAACTCATCTCGACCGGAAGTGGAAGCAACACAATCATCCTCAATAATGTTGGACTTGCTATATTTATCTTGAAGCTTGGTCCATATCTCACGAGCGCTTGAATAAGGCATGATAGACGAAAGAACTACATTGCTCACAACATGCAAGAGAATTTTAGTAGCTAGAGCATTTACATGAGAGTTCAACTTCTCCTCTAGAGATTCGTTTTGTGTATCCATAGGAGAAGAGAAACCCACATATAGATAGCCCTCGATAATTGGGTGAATTTCCCGAAAAAACTTAAGCATGCGAATTTTCCATAAATCATAATTTGTGCCATCAAATGTGAGCATGTCATTGTGCACTAATCCTCTAGCCGACATCTTTACTCTCAAGGCGGTGAAGCTAAAAATGAGAGACCGGGCTCTGATACCAATTGAAAGGATACAGATGTCGCCTAGAGGGGGGGGTGAATAGGCGATTAAAACTTTTCCTAGAGTGGCTCAACAAAGGCGGAATAAAACTAGTGTTTACTTTGTAAAGCACAACCTAGAAACAACTAAGGTTTACCTATGTGCACCAACAACTTATACTAAGCAATACAAACAACAAAGTGATAGCAAGATATATATTACTTCAAGCACGAAGGCTATCACAATGTAAAGTGCATAAGTAAAGAGCTCGGGTATAGAGATAACCGAGGCACGCGGGGACACCGATATTTTACCGAGTTCCTCCCAACATGGAGTACGTCTCGTTTGGAGAGGGGGTGGTATCAAACCACCAACGCCACAACAGGCCTCCCTTATTCTCCGGTGAATCTCACCCCAATGGGATCGATCCACGCTTCCACTATCGGTGCACTTGTCGGTGGCAACCGGAACCTCTCACAAGGTTGGGGCACAACTCCACAACTTAATTGGAGGCTCCCAACAAATGCCACCAAGGCCACAATGCCACCAAGGCCACAAACCGTCTAGGGTTCCAAGAACCCAAGAGGGACAAGCTCCAATGAGTAACTCAAATCAAATCCTCCAAAGAGAACTCAAACCGATGCACCAAATGCAAATGGCAAGAACACCACAAAGATGCTCAAATCCCTCACTCTCAAGTTCCAACAAAGCTACTAAAGCTATTGGGGGAACAAGAGAGGAGGAATCAAAGAGAGACACAAAATCCCCCAAAATCTAGATCCCCAAAGATACACTCACACAGAGATGTTTTGGTTTGGTCAAAACGTAGATCTGGATCTCCTCCAACTACCCCTCAAAAATATGCAAGAATCAATGGAGGGATGAGTAGAAATCAAGCTTAAGGAGTAAGGCAAATAGGGGCAACGCTTTTGATCCAAAGAGGAGGGAGGAGTGGCCCTAAAGGTCAAAGGGGCAAAGCTATTTATAGGGCAGGGCAAAATATGGCCGTTGGAGCCTGAATGAAGCGGTAGTACCGGTACTCAAGCGGTAGTACCGCTTGCAAGCGGTACTACCGGTCCAGTACCGGACCAGGTACCGGTGGTGACCTTGTTCTTCAGTGCTCTTCAGACTTTGGGCGGTACGCCCTTGCGGTACTACCCCCGAGCGGTAGTACCGGAGGTAGTAAGCGGTACTACCGGTTCAGGCGGTAGTACCGGTCCCAAGTACCGCTTGGGACTGACCAAAATGGAGAGGGGAGGGTGCTAGTCAGTATGCAGCGGTACCGACGAGCGGTACGACCGCCTCAAGCGGTAGTACCGCTTGTACCAAGCGGTACTACCGGTTGGGCCGGTAGTGCCGCTCCGTGGTACCGGTGGGTACTGACTAGTATTCACCCTTCTCCCTTTTGATCAGTGCCAACCGGTACTGGAACCGGTAGTACCGGTGTCAAGCGGTAGTACCGGTTGAAGATCCGGTACTACCGGTTGACACAGAAGATTTTGCAAGGGGAAAAGATAGGCCAATGTTCAAACGGCAAATATTCAAACCGCGATAACTTTTGATTGGAAGCTCCGATTGACCCGATTCAAATTGCGTTGGATAGAGGGCAACAAGGGTTTCCCAATAAAAAGTGGAAATATTGATTATCACCAAGTGAGAGAGTATCAAGTAGAATAATGTGATATACCTCACTTGGTGAGAAACCGAAAAGCCGCATAATTCAAAATCGTAACAAGATATATATGGGAGATCCGATATTGATGAACAAGAGCTTGTTATGGAGATTACCACAAGCTCTATATCCTCACATGGATAAGACCAAATAACAACCAAATATGATGATGCAAGTATGCAAAGGTTTGAGCTCTCTCCGAACGATGTGACCGAATTACTCATACGAGAGCCCCTCTTGATAGTACGGTTATCTATCCTAAACCCGGTCTCATACACACAACGTGAGACCGGTAAAAGGGAAAACCTAGCAAGATTATACCTTTGCCTTGAGCATTCCACTTGAGCTCGATGTAGACGGTCTTGCCCTTCTCAAGATGGAATGCCATTCTTAATTCTCATCATCGACCTCGCATATTGAGCATGCCCAACATATCTTCTTTGCATTTCATCGACCTTGAAGCCAACACATGCTCCAAGCGATGCCAATGGATAAATCCTACAAGTATAACTTAATACGCACATTAGTCCATAAAGATTGTCATTAAGTACCAAAACCACACATGGGGGCCCAACATGTTCTTTCAGATGGTACGGACGAAAGCCCTCGATTGATCATCTTCGTACTTTTGGATGTGTGGCGCATAAGGTGAATCCGAGTACTCCAATGATCATGACAGGCTATGAAGGCTCGAAGGGATACCGTTTGTGCAACCCCTATACCAATAAGGTGGTTTTCACGGATGACGTAGTATTTGAGGAAGAAAAATCATGGAATTGGGGCTCCAAGGAACCGGAATATTCATCTTTTCACATCACGTGGGATCTTGAGTATGAAGAAAATATGGATCAACCAAGCTTATCTTTGTCAGCAAATTCAAACCCAGAAGAGATTGAAGGCCTAGGGGGTGCTCCAGGCGTGGACACCAGGCCAGAAGCACTAGGGATACTCCCAGAAGAAAAAGTGTCCGGAGAAAAGGCTAGTCCGTGGTCAGAAAAAACAGAGCTAGAAGGTGTTGTGTTTAGCTCATCATCTGCTAGTACAGGAGGTGATGATCCACGTGAAGAGCTTGGGGCAAAGGAGTGTCCAGAACTGCAAGGGCCATGTGATGTGGTGGCGAGTCAAGAAATTGGCTCAGAAGTAGGCATGCAGGATACGCTGCATGTAGAGTCGTTGACTCTAGGAACTCTACGTGGAGGCACACAAGGTTCAGAAACTGAAGAAACAAGCGCGTTGTCGGACGCAGAAGAGTATGTCGCAGAGCCTCCGACTGCACTGGAGATGAGACGACTACGACCGATGCAAGCACGCATGCGAGACGTGCTGGACTACTATCCGAAGAAAGAATTTTGGACGGTAAATTATCTGGTGAAGATGGAGTACGAGAATCAATGTTTGTTCATCAAGGAACCAGTGAAGACTGAAGGCACATTCATGGACAATATCGACAAGAAGGACGCGGAAAAGAAGGACGCGGACGAGAAGGGTCGATGTGAAGCCATGGAGAAGCCGGCGAAAGCAATGTCGGTGACATGGGTGCCAAGGAAAGGGATGGCGAAAGCAATGCTAAGGAAGACGTCGGCGAGGAGCAACCAGCGCATTTGGGACCCTGGTCGAAGACGAAGAGAGTACGTCGTGCTTAGCGGGTGATTGTTAGGAATAAGCACGTCGTAATAAGGGTACGTATCCGAGTAGACACGGGTAGCCGAATAGAGTAGGAATTAGATGTCCTAATCCTACTAGAATAGCTACACTAGGAACTACTACATATACACGCCTATGCCCCTGTACTGTGCGATTGTGAGAAATAGAAAAGAGCAAGGCTCGATATGAGCCTCTGGCCAGATCTTCTTCTGTACGTGCGTATTGTGTATGTAATCAGATCAAGCTGCTAGCTTGGCTGCCTTGGCTTGCTCTACGTGCGTGTTCCGTGTAGTGCAAGTAGTACTAGCTCTAATCGATTGTACCGATTAGGCTAGCAGCTATACGTGAGCGTCGGCGGATTGTTCTGGTACGTGCGGGTCTCGTCAGATCTTTGTCGTCAACGTCGGAAAGTACTCGGCGGTGTACGAAGATTGTTGCGGGTCGTTTCTCGTCATAACGTCCTGGCGAAAGTATTGTCGGGTCTGGACCAACAAGGTCCTTATAAGACTATGTATGTACATGTATATTAACATATAAACATATATAGCTGTTTTTTTCTTGCAAAGTATTAAGAGTTAATAGCCTACCGCACTTCATAGTTCAAGATGTACAAAAATGATTGTTAAGCACTTAAACCATGCCATGTAATAACAGATAAAATAAAAAAAAGTAGTAAAATAAACACTACTTGTTGCTACAAAATTATCTTGTCCCGAATTAGATTCTGGTTGGGGTATAAAGAAGCATGCAAATCATGGGTCCGTCTAAGGCATGGGCCCTAGGGCGCTGCCTATGTTGGCCATGGGTCAAAGCCGGCCCAGACACCGCTGCACCTCCAGAGAGGATATCAATGTTTGTGGGAAGAGAGAGCGGACGGAGAGTCCGCCGCGCCAAGCAGCACAGGGCGCCCACCCGCCTCACCATGGCCATCCATTCCTACCATATCCCACCTCCACCTCTTGATCTAGTAGCGAGTGGGGACTGGTGGAAGGAGTCGAAGGAGCAGGAGCGAGCAGCCGCCGTCGCCATATACTAATTGCCACCTGCCGTCGCCATTTGCTAATTGCCGCCCGCCATTGATAAAAAATTGTTAATAATTTTTTAGAAATTGATTCATGAATTTTTTAATTGGTTCATGAGATTTTCGAAAATCGTTCATGATTTTTTGAATTTTTTTGGTTCACGAGTGTTGAAATTAGGTTTACGAATTTCAAAATTTGTTCATGAGTTTCAAAATTTTGGTTCATGAATTTCAAAAATTGGTTTATGATTTTCGAAAAAATATTCATGATTTTCTTAAATTTGTTGATGACTTTTAGAAAAATGGTAACAATTTTTTGAATCTACCAAGTTTTCTTACCGAGTTGTTCTAGGAATACACGTTAGCTAGCTGGCTTTTGTGTTTGATAGAAGCAGCAGTACATGTTCGTATCATCAAATCTATATTACTTGTCGTTGAAATGGATGTATTTAACACTAAAACATGTATAGATATATCTATTTCTACGATAATTAATATGGATCTCGGAGAGTACCTGATCTTTTTCTAAGAGGAAAACAACGACAGTTATTAAACTGGTGGGCTGGCCCATATCGATTCCCTGCGGGCGGTGTGATTCCAAGGCGCCGCAAGAAGTGACCAATAGCACCTCTCGTCGCCATCGTCTCGCTCTGTCGGTGCATCCTAGAGTTATCCCCCTCGGTCACGCGGCCCATGGTGTTTGGTGATTCGGCCCGGTTCACCAAAATCCACTTAGATCAATTTCTGCGTTGGGCTAAGCGGAACTCGCTTAGTGAAGGTAAGCAACGCGCGGCTGGAAACAGACAAATTGGAAGCGTTGAAGGAAATATCGAACAACGAGAAATGTGAAATTGTTATGATGAGAACTAGGTGGTTGAGTTATACTGTTACTTAATAAACGAATGGATTTTTTGGTGGAGCTCGTAACAGGAAAACATCAACAAGTGGATTTGGCTGACAACATCCCAAATGAGTACATCTTTTTTTGCATTACACCGAAGAGGGCGAATAGGTCAGGAATGCATTTGAACAAACCTCCATGTTGCATGATGAAGGTAGTGTCATGTTATTTTTCATTATCTATGTACACAACAACCAATTCCCAGACATATTAAGACAAAAAACGTGAAAGCAACTAACTACTACAATAGATAGCACATAGATCTAAAAAATCTACAAATTTATTGGTACCGATGGATAACGACATATTAGTGAGATCTATGAGGATATGTACTCCCCTTATGAAGAACAAAAATGGATGTTAACGTGTGTGTTATGAGAAAAATTAGAAACATACTATTTTGTAGAAATTATTACTTATTATCCAACTTTTCATACTTGATTACATGTGCACCCTTCTTCGAAATCCCTAATATATTCATTGGTATCTTCATATCACATCCCTATTTAGAACCATTAAAACATTGCCATCTTTCTATAGAAAGTAATAATTATTAGCTGGTTATTCATATTTGATAGCTTTTACATCCTTCTTTGGAATAACTAATATGTTTATTGTTGTCTTCATTTCACATCCCTATTTACAACCATTGAAACAATGCCATCTTTTAGTAGATAGTATTAATTATTAGCTAGTTATTTATATTTGATTACATTTACATCTTTGTAATCACTAAATATGTTTATCATCGTCTTCATTTCACTTCCCTATTTAGAACCATTAAAACTTTGTCATCTAATGTAGAACAAAAATTCTACATGCATGCTAACTTGGTTAGCCATTAAATATTTTCTAGTTTTATAACATATGACTACCTTGTTATGTAATTATATTGTGATTTCTAGGTCTGGAAATACCCGCTACATTTATATTTACATATTTTTTGGAATAGTTAATATATCCATTGGTATCTTGATATCACATCCATATTTAGAACCATAAAAATATTTTCATCTTTCCATGGAAAGTATTTATTAGTTACTTATTCATAGTTGATTATATTTACATGCTTGAATCAGTAATATATTTATTGTTGTCTTTATTTTACTTCCTTATTTAGAACCATTAAAACATTACTATCTTATTGCAAATAGTATTAATTTTTATCTAGCTATTCACATTTGATTATATTTACATCCTTCTTGAATGCTAACATATAATCATTAGTATATTCATATCACATCCAAATTTAGAATCATTAAAACATTGTAATTCTTCTCTAAAAAGTATTAATTATTAGCTAGTTATTCAAATTTGATTATATTTACATTCTTTTTTGAAATAGCTAATATGTGTGTTATTGTCTTCATTTTACATCCCTATTTAGAACCATTGAAACATTGCCATCTTCTTGTAGACAATATTAATTATTAGCTAGCTATTTATATTTGATTACATTTACATCTTTCGAATTGCTAATATATTAGTTGTCGTCTTTATTTGACATCCCTATTTAGAACCATTAAAACATTATCATCTAATAGACAACAAAAATTCTGCATACATACTAACTTGGTTAGCCATTAAATATTTTCTACCAGAGTAACATATGACTACCTTCTTATGTATTATATTGTGATTGCTAGGTCTAGAACAATATCCAGCTACATTTAGATTTACACCTTTTGGGGGAATATCTATATATTGATTAGTATCTTGATATCACACCCCTATTTAGAACTATTAAAATATTTCCATCTTTATGCAGAAAGTATTAATTATTATCTAGTTATTCATATTTAATTATATTTATGTCCTTCTTTGGAATCAGTAATATTTTTTTTGTTGTCTTCATTTCACATGCCTATTTAGAACCATTGAAACGTTACAATCTTAATGCAAATAGTATTAATTATTAGATAGTTATTCATATTTGATTATGTTTACATCCTTCTTTGGAATCACTAATATAGTTTTGTTGTCTTCATTTCACATTCCTATTTAGAACCATTAAAATATTTCCATCAGATAAACAATAAAAATTTCTCTTATATGCTAACTTGGTTATCCATTACATATTTTATAATTTTTTATAACATATGACCATCTTATTATGTAATTATATTATGATTGCTATGTCTAAAAAGTATCATGCTACAAAATGCCTAATGGTCCATAATTTCTAGGGAAATAATATACAATATGTAAGAATAATTAGAAATTTTACATGGGAGAACATGCAGGTCCATGCTCATAGTAGCATATAGAGTGGGTTCATATATATTTTAGAATACCATAGAGTTTTATTGATTAATCATAATAGATATAATATAAGCAAAGTCATGGGCCTCAAGTAGTCATCAACGGAGACAAACTAACATATCAATTGGTTGTCGCTCTTGCTAGCACACATTGTTCGAATTTCATTTCTATCTAGAGAGATCATTGAAGATCTTGTCGAGATCTTCAAGACTAAGATCTTCATTTAAGAATATAAAATTTGCAACCATTCCTTGGTTCTTATCTTGGATCTCCTCCATACAAAGCATGGGTAGTTAGTTCCTCTTGTTCTCCATCATGTTCTCCATGTCCAACAGAGAGCACCTCACCTTGCATCCATGCAATTTTGGCAGTTTTTCTTACCCACGAATTGAGTTCTTAAATAGGAAAGCGTCGACAATGGGTGCACCCGGTGGAATTCCAAATATTACATATTTTTTGTCACTCCACTTGTGAGGGTAGAGATGTCACTTGAAGAAGATTTTTTCTTTCAAAAAGGAGGTTAAAATCCCCGTTCTCTCCATCAAAATTATGCACATAGCCTTTTTACTATATTATTCAACAAATACTTATAGAATAATACATCGAGCAAACCGGAGCTACCTTCTTGGCGACGAGTGTCACTATACCTATAGTGTTGATGATGGGGATTGCTATGATCGGGACCATGCACCCTAACCTCACTCCTTGCTTGGAGAAGGTAGCATCAGGCTTTTGTTGTTATTTATGTACATGAGACCCAACCACTTTGCCTCCTTGGAAAACTAAGACAAACAAATTGAAAGAAACTAACACCTACAAATAGGTAGCATAAGGATCTTAAAAACTAAAGATTTATGGGTATAGTTGGCTAAAAATATATTATCAAAAGGTATGAGTAGATATTTCCTACCTTATTTATAAGGGGAGTACATATCCTCGTTCCTCATACTAATATGTCATTAGCAACCGGTACACATAAATCTAAAGATTTTTTACATCCTTATGCTACCATTTGTAACAGTAAGTTGCTTTTTAATTTATTTGTCTTAGTGTAACGAGGAGGGAGAATCGGTTGGCTGTTATACATCAATAACAACAAAGAGCGTGAGGTTACCTTCTTCATCAAGCGACGTGGAGGTTTTTTCAAAGGTGTTGCTTACCTCTCTATCCTCACTAGTTCTAGAGTGGATGTTAGGGAGGAGACGAGGGGGAAGGGGCGAGACCACCGGGAGAGGGGAGAGTGGTGGATAGACCCCCTATGAATTGTCCACCCTTTCAATTTATAGAAGTGCCCCACGCTAATGTCTATTATTATTTAATACTAATCATGATTAGTCGCGGACCATTAAGCATAATTGGCGACTGCCTAAAGGCCCAAGCCCACCAAGAAGATAAGATGGTGCTCCATAATTATTGTAAATGCATGATAGCAATGTGTAAACTCGGTCGTATAGAGCATTAATGTACGTGAGGACTGCAATCCATTAGCGTTCTACGGTTCTGATTTCTCACACTAGTAGGTTTTGCATTTTATTGTCGCCAAGTGTTCTAAGGTGTTGGTTTGCCATCATCTACCGCTTTAGAGATTTATACGTCACGTACATTAGATCTTTGAGGGTGTCAATCCCCTTGATGTTACCCCAGGAATTTTGTTCTTGTAAGGAGACGGAGCCTAAGAGAGACATAAAGAAAACAAAGGCTATGCAGGCCACCGTTGGAGGAGAATTGGAGCGGGAACCACTCCATTATCTCCTACGGTCGCATACACTCCTCCTACATTGCGTTCTCATCGATGTACACCATGAAGAGGGAGTAGTACAACCCCAAGATTATTGTTTGTAGTAGTATCCTGATCATATCTCTCTATGTGATATCATCAGAGTAAATAAGAGTTGTCAAAAGTCTCAAATCATTTGGCTATCCACATCTCCTCGATTCTTTTTGGTTGTGGGACAGAAGCCATAGAGGACACTGATATGTCGTAAATGTATCTATAATTTTTTATGTTCCATGCTTGTTTAGTATCAATTTTGCTATGCTTTGTCTACACTTTGAGGTATTTTTATACATTTTCTGGGACTAACCTATTAGCAAGATGCCGCGGTGCCAGTTGCCTATTTTCTGTTGTTTTTGGTTTTAGAAAAGCTAGTAAGGAAATATTCTCGGAATTGGACGGGACAAAAGTCAACGTCAATATTTTACCAGAACGAACACAGAGACCGAAGGCAGCCGAAGAGGGGCCACAGGGTGGCCACACCCTAGGGCCGCGCGACCCAGGGGGCGCGCTGCCCTATGGTGTGGGCCCCCTGGACGGCCTCCGACCTCGACTCTTTGCCTATAACAGCCCCCGATGAAGAAACCCTAGGCACCCAATCAGATCTCCACAAAACAGTCTGTAGCCGCTGCCACCATCGTCCCTAGATCGGGGGGATCTGAAGCTCTTCCTGGCACCCTGCCGGAGGGGAGAGATCATCCCGGAGGCCTACTTCATCACCATGCCAGCCTCAGGTATGATGTGTGAGTAGTTCAGCCTTGGACTATGGGTCCATACAGTAGCTAGATGGTTGTTTCTCCTCCTTTGTGCTATCATGTTTAGATCTTGTGAGCTCCATTCATGATCAAGATCATTTATTTGTAATCATACATGTTGTGTTTGCGAGGATCCGATGGATATTGAGATACTATGTCAGATTGATTATTGATTCTATCATGTCATATTGATTATTGATTCTATCATGTCTCTGTTATTTGTGATCTTGCATGTTCTCTGTTGCTAGTAGCTATCTTGGCCAAGTAGATACTTGTGACTCTAAGATGGAGTATTTATGCTCAATAGTAGGTTCATGCCTCTAGTAATCTGGGAAAGTGACATAAATCTCTAAGGTTGTAGATGTGTTGTTGCTACTAGGGAGAAAACAACAATCTTTTGTTCATGGAACAATTATATTGTTTACATTACACACATTGCTTAATGCAATTATCTGTTGCTTGCAACTTAATACTGGAAGGGGTTCGGATGATAACCTGAAGGTGGATTATTAGTCATAGATGCAGTTGGATTACGGTCTATGTATATTGTTGTAGTGCCTAATCAAATCTCATAGGGATCATGATGTCTAGTATTTGCATATGTTATGCTTGCTCAATCATGTCAATTGCCCCGCTGTAATTTGTTCACCCATCATGTCATCTATATTAAGGAGAACACCTCTAGTGAACTGTGGACCCCGGTCCAATCTTTACCATTGATTCATCATCTACTGTTACCGTTTACCTTTTACAAGCAACTACTATCTTCCACACTATACGTTTAATCATTTGTTTCCAGCAAACCAGTGAGATTGACAACCTCACTGTAAGTTGGGGCAAAGTGTTGAGTTTGTGTTGTGCAGGATTCCAAGTTGTTAGCAACACCTTGGAGTTGTTTCCTTACTTCTACTGGTTCGATAACCTTGGTTATCTAAGGGAAAACTTGTTGTTGTGTTCATCACACCTTGCTCTTGGGGTATCCCAACGAGGCTCTACAGTGATTTGAGCCCATTAGACACCAGAAGCCATTGCAGCGGAGCTCCTCTCTCGGGTGACGGGCCCACCGCTAGGCCGGGCGCCAAATTCCCTCCCATGGCCATCTCGCATGTGCCCCTCTCATGCCCCGTATTGTTGGACGACGGACTACTGATACATGCATTTTGCATCATCATAATAGCAACATATATGATTATTTTAGAATGTTATGTGCATTGTTCTATCATTATTTATGCATTTTTAGATGATTTATGGAACTTTCCTACAAAGTTCCCTTTATTGGTATTTAATTTCTACAAGGCAGAAAATCTCCTTTTTTTGTTTTTTGCTATTCCAGGGACCTTCTGGACGTCAATAAATCCGAGAAAAAAAATACCTAATCAGTTTTTCATCAGGAGAAGTACCATGGAGTGAAAGAATCACACGAGGGGAGCCACGATGACCAAAATAGGTCAGGTGGAACGGCCCACCAGGGTGCACACGCCACCTGGGCCCATTTGGCCCTCGAGCATCGTCTCGGCTTTCCCTTTTTTACATACACCTCTGCTTCTCCAAATAAAAAAGCCATGCCATATTTTTTCCACCATTTACAGAGGCGGCGATGGAGGCGAAAGTCTTCTAGTACTCTAGGACAGGGAAGATCCTGCTGGAGCCTCTGGTGACGGGGAAATCGACGCCACCGTCAATAACACTCCTCCTTGGCATAGGGGAGGCCTCTCCATCAACATCTCCATCAGCACCACATCATTGATACGTCGGAAACGTATCGATAATTTTTGATGCTCCATGCTTGTTTAGTATCTACTTTGCTTTGCTTTGTCTACACTTTGAGGTGTTTTTATATCTTTTCTGAAACTAACCTATTAACAAAGGGTTTCCTTTCTGCTTTCTAAACATGTTCGAAGAGCGACCATGATTTTGGTAATTAAAAGTTTCTCTTGTTACATGTTCCTTGTGATTCTTATGAGTCCTCTCCACAAAACACCTATTTGTCTTGGCCCTTTGTTGAATGAAAGAGTGACCCTTATGTGTCAAAATTAGTTCAACAACTTGGTTTTGTTGATCCATATCTTCGCAACCTAAAATCTCTACTATAGTCGTCTAGCAGAGGTTCCCTCTCGAAGTCTGTGGTCATGATCTTTCTATTGGAAACCTTCCTTTCCGGAAGCTTAAACTCTTCTAAAGTTCCGTGGTCTCAATCCTTATGAAGACCATCTATCTAACAACTTGAAACCTTCTCCTCTTGTTTCCTCCGTTACCTTGACATGTTTCATGTTTTTCATCTCAGAGTTGTTTCTAAACACTCCATCCATGAGTTAACCATGAGATACTCAGTGTGTTGTTTAGTGTGTTTCCCTCTTATCTTTAGAGTGACCATGTTTCTTCCTCTCTCTCTGTCTCTTCCTACCTTTGGAATCTCGGGTCAAGATTCTCGTAAGGGGGATAGAGCTGTAACACCCCAGTTTTAGTTAAGCTATATTAGGGTTTGTTTTGTGCATCATGAGCATCATGTTTTAAATTTTGCATTGAAGAAATAAAACAAACCCCTAAACCCTACTTTCTCCCTCTGTTTGAAAACAATTCAAATGGTTGAATATTTTGAAAACCACCAAAACCTATGGAGCCCAAATGGACTAGAAGGGCCCCACAGTAGTTGGTATAATTTATAAAAGCTTCTGGTATTTTGACATTATTCAAAACAGTTTTGAAATTGAAAATAGAAACAAAGAAATAGAAGCAGAAAATGGAAACACGTTTTACAGAAAAAAGAGCCAGCAAGCCAACCAGGCTGCAGCCCAGCAACCCTCTCCCCATTCTCCCTTTTCCCGCGGCCCACCTTGGCCCATTCGCAGCCTGCCACCGGCCCGAACCGGTTCAACCTTCTTTTCCTCGTCTTCTTCCTCACCGAGCGATCGTTGAAGCTGCTCGGTGTCGAGCTCCGCCGCGCCGGCGTGCGCCAAGATTCCCGCCGCCACCCGCCGATGCCTATAAGTAACCTCCGACACCAGACGAACCCTAGGCCCCATCTTTTCCCTCTCCCTCTCTTTCTCACGCCATGGACGAAACCCTAGCTAGCAATAGCTCACGACGACACCGTTTCCATTCACCTCTCGCCGATCTGAGACCACCACTGGGCTCTCCCTGAAGCACTGGTTCATTCCAGCAAGGTCACACAGACCCGCGCGCCCATAATCCTTCGAATCGACATCTCATTTCCGTCGGCTGTCGCAGCTCTCGTCATTAATTTCGACGCCTCCCAAGCTCGCCTCGCTCCACCGACCCCTTCATCAAGCTCCTGGTGAGCTACTGGTCCCTGTGGACCTTCTCTCTTGCCTCCTCTTCCCCTGGTTTGCCGCCGCGCCATGCACCAGCAAGCTCCGCCGCTCGCCGCCGTCGTGACCACTGTTCCGATGACCAAAAGTGGGCGGCGCTGCCACCACTAGGACCGCCTCGATCTCCTCTTTCCAGCAAACCCAACCCCACTTCCTCTCATGCTCGCAATCGCTAGATTGAAGCATCACCTGAGAGCAATGGTGATGATGACGTCAGCATGACGCAATATTTGCCTTTTCTTTTATTAAATGTTTTTGTATTTGTTTTTTGGAATATTAATAAACTCCTGTGGGCCACACTTGTCAGCATTTTAATAATTTTGGAAAATGTTTTCTAAAATGAATAAAACTATGACATGTGGGCCCAAGTGAATAAATATTTAATATAACCCAAAAATGTTTTAGAATTTCCTAAAATGATTTAAAATGGATTTAAATTGAGAAAAATCATAACTAATTCATTTTAAATCGGAAAAATACAGATAATATATCAAAATGTTCAGAAAAATGAGATCTAACTATCTAAGCTATAATCATGCATTGTTAATCAACTTACATGACAAGCTTAATTAGAAAACTAATCAACCCCTCTCATATGCTTCCGGAGTTTTCCCGAGTTAGGGTTTATACCCCTCAGAACTCCAATTAAATTGTCAAGCATGTTTTAGGGTTTCAATTCAATATAATTTTTTAACTTGTCATATCATCATACTTGCTTGAGCATTGCATCGACGCCATGTGTTGATTGTTTCCATTTCTTTCCGGTTATTTGGTTCTTCTTCGGTAGAATACGATATCGAGATTGAGATCAAAGACCGAGATCAACACCGTCGAAGATCGAAGATCGACGAACAATACTTGACCAACTGTACCTAAGTAAAGTACAAGGCTCCCGAAGATCTGCTTATCGGTTATCAACTGGCAAAGGCAAGCATAGCCCCACCATGATATAATCCTATGTTTTCCAAAGCATTTCAATTCCTGCCATGTTGCATACGATTCTACTGTGGTATTTAGATAGAGTATCCTATCTGTTGCATTACTTCCTTGAGCTTATATTACCTGATCCACTGCTCCTATCATAACTAGGTTTGGCCTGTGTGCACTGCTAGAGCTTATATCTGTGTCCGCTTAGCCATGCATAGCTGTTGAGTCTGGTTCATCCAGATGATGTATCAGATGCAGAGAATCTAGTATGACAGGAGAACATGATGAGATGAGATCAGTGATGTGAGATTAAACATGCTAAGGCTTGTATGGGAGGCCACGGTGGGATGTGTTTTTTCTAGTCCCATGCTCGCCACCACTAGGACCCGAGTTCTTGACTCTTGAACCAAGACGAGCGTACAACCACACGGTGTTTATGGGGACCTCCTAATTGACTAACTTGCCTAGTAGATTCCATGAGTCACATAGTTCGGGCGTTCCATTCGACATACGCATTGAAAATGTTTTCAAAAGAGGGGGTGAAGGAGGTGCATTCATAACAGGTAGGAAAGCGTGGACCGGGTTGCTTGGGGTCGATGGAGCCCCTGGTGAACCAACCTCGCCTCACATCTTTAAGTACCGGATTCGGGATTTGACCCGTTATGGCGGAACCATACTTATTGCGTGACTCATGGTCTTGGCAAAAGCAAGGTAACGGTCGTGTCTAACCAACCTCTACCGGTGTAACACCCTCAGAATCGACCCTATGCAAGTTTCAGCGATTCCCGCCAAACCCGCATAGAAACGATTCAAAGGTGCCCACCAGGCACTTTCGTGTGGGTGGAAAACGAAGTAATAACATTACACAACAGTCCTCGATGGGACCCATAGAACAGATATATACAACACGACTCCATGAGTCAAGAATACAGATATAATATACAAAGATCCAAATCACCTTGAAAATGATAGAGCGTCCGACTACGGACAAGATGCAAATGGGGCTAAGAGCCCTGAAGAATAACCAATGGCGTCCATAACCCTGCCCAGGCCAAGCCGGAAGGGTAACCCTGCTAACGACGTCGATCTCAAAACCTGCTTAAACAAAAGGGGTGCCGACAAAGGGCAAAGGAAAAAGAGGAGCGTCAGTACTGAGGCCAGTACACGGCGAGGCTAGAATTCGGCGGTCCTCGCCTACATAGGTATGGTGGACTGTAGCGGCAGCGCAGCATGCACTAAGCACCCTATAGAGACTCGATACAACTGGCGGCAATCATAGAGGGGTAAGAAAGACCTATTCGGAACCAACCTGATACTATCACCAAGCATACCCATCCTGGTATTTCCCCCTCGAGACCAAACGAGGAAGTCAACCGAGGAACTCACACAGTTGGCAGTTTTATTTATTCAGTTATCGTTGCAGCAATTACTAGTCAAATATAGATAGTCATCCTGATAAAATAAGCAGTGGGAACCTTTAGTTATACATTCCGTTATAGTTGCAACACTTACTAATCAGATACAATAGCATGAGATAACCCAAAACCCAGCAGTTGTTGGTACTTTTATTTAGCCATTCCGTTATAGTTACAATACTTACTAGTCAGATACAATGGTCGCAAGCGACACCCAAACAAGCAATTGTTGGCAGTTTTATTTAGCCATTCCATTATAGTGAAGCTGATTACTAGTCATTATAAAGTCAAATTTATAGCACTACTTTAGTTATAGTTGTCTATGATCGAGATACTGTGCTCCAAGTCGTCCATAACCGCGGACACGGCTTTCAGAAAGTTTTACCCGGCCGGGGTGCACAAATAGCAACACACACTCGATCAACCTCGGAAAAATCAAATCAAAACCCAACGAGGCCTTCACGACAAAGCAATCACAAGATTCAGAAATATTTCAGGGGGCCACCCCTTGGAGTACACCCGCAACGAAGCTAGCTGACTCCGAGACGGACCTGAGGTTTGGGTGGACGGCTGTGAACGACTGGGAACCCAAAACTGGGCTTGTCGACACCGCGAAAACGTGTCCCGATCCTAAACAGTACAGTGTGCTCCTCGCACAATCGTAAATAAAGCAGTAGCATGGCATAAGTACAGGATAGTAAATAAAACCTCAAACTAGTTTGTGGCCCCAAGAAATAAGACGGAATCAAGCTCTAGCTCAGGGGGGGTCCCATAATCCTCCCGGATGTGGATAGCGCGATAAATCAAGGAACAGGTATCAAGTACTCGGGGTCCTACGGGACACAAGTGGACGGTTAACAACCAAATAACATCTATTGCCCACCTGTGCCTCTGCTTACTTACTTCAATTTTAGTTGTTAAACAGGAATTAAAGTGAACGATAAGTAAAACCAGGATCATCTCCAACATCAAACAGGTGGCAACACTCCAACAACTGTGGTACATGGCGACACGCAACAGCACTTGAGCAAGCGACTACGACGCGCAAGTCCAACTATCTACCAAACAACAGGTATTAGGATGTGTCCAAGGCAATATAAGGCTGCAAGGGATATCACGGGTACGAAAACTAGAGCATCGCAACACAGATAGCAATAGATCAACAGGAGGGAATAAATACTATAAAAGTAAGATAGGTGGAAAGGGGGAGATGCTCGCTTGAAAACATTGTTGAAGGTTCATCCGAAGATCGGGTCGACACTCGCATCAACTCAACGGCCTTATCCGCGAAGAAGCAAAACACTAGAATAAACACCGGATGCAATATTTAAGATTACGACAGAAGATCGGGCATGATGCATGTATGATGTATGACATGGCAACGGTGCGATGCAATTAGGCAAGATTAAGCGGAACCGGGGTCCCGACAATTAATTATATGGTTCTAGTAGTTTAGATACCCCGCATTTTAAATGTTGTCTTAACAGGGCGAGAGATGGTACCGGTTCGATGCACAAATTTAAATGAGGCCAATATGAGACTAGATTTGCCCGCATATGGGCCCCATATTTAATTATATGGTGAATCGGCATAAGGCCCCCAAACCAATGATATGCATGCGAGAACGACAATTTAATATGCATCAATTTGTTATTACATTTATATAATAGGGCTCGAGAAAAGGGGTCACACATTAGGGTTCGACGATCTTGGGGTTCCGGGGGTTCGGTGTTCGGTCTCAGGGTCCAGGGTTCGACGGAAACGTTCTCGGACTCCGGGATTTAGGGTCTTCGGATCGGGGAAGTAGATCTTGTCGCATCCGGGAAGCAGGACTTGGGTCGGCGTCGGGGTGCATCGGATGGTCGATGTCGATCTGGTCGTGGTGAAGATCTTGTCGATCTCCGTATCGGGTCGGTCTTGGCGTCCGGGGTGAAGCACTCGACGTCCTCGAGGGAGTACTTGTCGCACATGTGGCCTTCGGGTTCTATGACGATGATCTTGTCGTTTCGATGTCAGGGTCTCGAAATCCGTGAAGAGAGCCTTGTCGCCCTTGGGTGAAGAACATGTCATCCCGTGGGTCCGTGTAGAAGTGCTCGATGATCCATGACGGAGGTCTCCGGGTTCGGCTTCGATTTCCATGAAGGAGATCTTGGGGTTTTCTATGTCGACGACCTTGGGTACCATCTTGTTCGCCGGTGGCGAGCTTGGAATCTGCGTCAGGGCCTTCGCTTTCCGCCAAGTACAGTCTTCTAATCCAACATCATCGAGCCGATCTTGTCGACAAGGGGAACTTGACGCTTTGTCAACCTTCTCCGTGTTTGGTTGTTGTGAAGGGAATATGCCCGAGAGGCAATAATAAAGTGGTTATTATCGTATTCCTTATTTATGATAAATGTTTATTTTGCATGCTATAATTGTATTAATACGGAAACGTTAATACATGTGTGTTTAATAAACAAAAGGTAGTTCCTAGTTATGCCTCTCTTATAAACTAGCTCGTTGATTAACAAGATGATCATAGGTTTCCTGATCATGGACATTGGATGTTGTTAATAACGAGGTCACACCATTAATGTAATGGTGTGATGAACATTCATCCGAAGTATAACATTACGATCAAAGTCATTGAGTTTATATTGCTATAACAACTTACGAAGTGATCCTAATCCTTAGACCATGAGATCATGTCAATCACTAACACCGGAAGAGTTTCTTGATAACATCAAACGTCACACCGTAACAGGGTGATTATAAAGATGGATTCAGAACTACTAAAGTGTTATGTTGAGGCCCATGGATCAAGAGTGGAATTTTTTCATCCCGATGACGGATAGATATACTCTGGGCCCTCTCGGTGATATCACATTGATTAGCTTGCAAGCAAGTGATTTGATCACTAGAATGTTATATCACGGGAACGAGAAAAGAGTGCATGTCGGTAACGAGATCAAACTAGGTATGGAGATACCGATGATCGAATCTCGGACATGTAATATATCGCGAAACAAAGGGATTAAGATACTAGCGTAAAAGGTTCCGACGATCACAAGAAAGTCATCGTTGAATGTGTGGGAGTCAGTATGGGTCTCCAGATCCCGCTTCTGATTATTGATCCGAGAGGGGTCTCGATCATGTCCGCATTATTCGCGAACCGTAGGGTGACACACTTAAGAGACACCGACATCCATTTGGAGCAAAAGTTTCATGCCGAAAAGAAAAGGAAAGCGCAGGAATTTATTTCACTAGACACCGAAACTGTTTCGGTTGAAATTGCTGAAACTGGTTCTGCATGTGAAATGGAATACTAGCAAGGGGTTTTATGTGAATGTTTGTTAATTAAAGTAATTAACAAAATTCTGAATAAATAAATAAAAGAGTTTTATTTAAATGAGAGCTTGCATTAAATTTGGTGGAAATTTAATGCATGTGAGTGGATTTTTGAGTGGAGGCTTTTTAATGGGAGTGGAGGCTTTTCATTTTGAGTGGGAGCTCCACCCACATGAATGTGGAAGAGGTGGGGGCAGCCCCATGGCTGGGCGCCATGCCCTTGGGTGCCCCCCCTCCCCTATAAAAGGCCCCCCTCTCCTCCTCTCACACCACACCTCCTCGTGAAGGATCTCTCTCCCCCTCTAGAATTTATCCCCCATGGTCTCGGACTAGCGAGATACATGTTCCCGGTGGCTATTCGGCAAGAAAGAGTTGTGCTTCCGCTGCATCGCTGGAGCGAGGAGGCGGAGGTTGCTCGGTGCCTCGAACGTGTGTGCGAGCACGGATGCGCTGCTGTTTTGCGGCGCTAGGACTTCCTCTCGATCTTGAGATCGGCAAGAGATCGTCTACATCAACCACGAGTTTGGACTCGTTAAGCTTTGTCGGTCTTCAAGGGTATGTTCTCTACGGATATACATCCGCCCGTTGTTTGTATCTAGTAGATAGATCTTGGTACATAGTTGTTCCCATCGTAGGAAAATTTTTGTTTTCTATGCTGCGAACCCTACAGTGGTATCAGAGCCGGATCTATGCGTAGATACTTTGCACGGGTAGTACACATATGAGTATGTGGGCGATGATGATCATTTTATTGCTTCTTAGTTGTACTTTGGATATTGGTGGCATAGTGGGATGAAGCGGCCCGGACAAACTTTACATGTCCTCGCACATGAGACCTGTTCCACGCTTGACATGCAACTAGTTTTGCATAAGTGGCTAGCGGGTGTCTGTCTCTCCTACTATAGTCAATATCTAATTTGCAACGAGTTGTCAACAATTTGGTTATCCTCGTTGTGGTTCATGTTCGTAGGTAAGAACAGTTATATCTTCGAAAGCCCTAAGCCACGTAAAATTTGCAATGGATAAATTAGAGGCGTCTAGTTTAGATTGTTGCTGGGCTAGTGTTATGATATGGTGATGTTGTAAGTAGAAGTATGCGATGATACTCTTACAACATACATAACGTGTAAACTCCATAGACCTTGGATTTACACATAAAGGTATGATAGTGATCATACCACGGTGCACATGATAGAGATCATATGCGAGAACCATATCATTCCACTAATAAACATGTGATGTTTGACAGCATCTTATATTGCTTGTTTGGCGTTTTATTAGCATAATAAGATGATCCCTCATTTAGATATCAAGATAAAAATGTGTTCTTCCTTAAGTATGCACCGACAATGTTTCGTCGCTTCAAGACATCACGTGATGATCGGGTGTACTTGAATCCACGAGCATATCTCGGGTGTAAGACAGTTACACACGCGAATACTAAGGTTCTTACTTGGCGAGCCTAGCATGTACAGACATGGCCTCGGAACACGGACCGAAAGGTTAAGCATGAGTCATATGTTTTGATATGATGACCATATGGATGCTCGCCTTTGAAGCTACGCCGACTCACGTGATGATCGGACTTGGTGTAGTGGATTTGGTTCATGTAATCACCAAAAAGACACGAGGGATGTCGTTTTTGAGTGGGAGTTCATTTCTAATTTGGATTAGTAGAACTCAATTTATCATAAATTAAATCAAAGTGAATTTGCATAATTTGTTGTAGTCATTGGCATTCGTTCACCACCTTATGCATAGTTGTAATTGAGATAATAGAACTATAGAATTCTGGATATTTACTTTACGAACTGGTATCGTATTGTGTTGAGTGTCAATCAAAGTTTAAAGTCCTATTGCAAACTTTCAGCAAACTCTATTTACTCCGTGAAATTTAATAATTGGTATTAAATCGAGAGTAACAATTACAGTGTTAGTATCTTAAGTATCATGTTTGCCTCCATGATTCTTGATTGTTTTAATATCAAGTTTATCTAGGAGCTGAAAGAATTGTTTCAGAAACCATCATGTGTGGCAGATATAACGATATCTGAAACAATGTTTTGGTTGCAATATGATAGAGTATAATATATGTTCTCATATTGGATGAGAATTTACGAAGGTTGGAGATGCTAGACATCCTAATCATCCAAAAGGGTTTTGGAAAGTAATGTTATACTCACGATTCTCCTTTATAAGCTAAATTGGCTTGATCATGAAAGTCGTCATGATAAGGATGAATAGAAGATGTATGTAAAGTGTTTACTACACTAAAAGATTACTAAAGAATGGATTTTGAAAGAATACCGATCATTTTGATGATGGTGATCTACTTCAAAGTGCAAGTCCAAAGGTATTATTATTTGAATATACACGCTTTGGACTATGTGTCATGTATATGGCGCCACTTTTGATGTTGATAGATTCTTTTAAAAGGAAAAGGAAATGCTGAAAGAGAATCTATAAAATATATTTGGCAGAAAAGAAAAGATTGGAAATATCCAATTTAGGTATATGGATGATATACATGTTATGGTTGTATTCTTTGCTTGTTAAACAATGTGGTTCTTGGGTATTGGATACCGAATTGGTTGGTATGAAATTTCATACGGAATGACGCAATTCATGAACCACAATGGCCTAAGTAACTAGCAAGAGAATATGTGATGATGTTCATCGAAAACAAACAAACCGTTGTTTGTATTTCTCGTTGACATCAAAGCTTGACTTCAAGATTTGTTTTAATAATTGTTATTTGAATCAGGTATTATAAGAACAAAGGTTGTTCAAATAATTACCGTATTCCATATAAGATGGATGATTTACAAATCTAGTTGAAGAAATCACACCCATAAAACCTAATGCTAAAATGTCGCAAGACAAATGATTGAAAGATCACTTATGAAGTGACATCGCTGTTTAAATTATATTGGAAAGAAAACATGAAGAATCTCCATATTCATGGATTTTTGGAGTCTTTGATTTGATCAAGTGACGCTTGTGAGACTTTCCACGTGATAATTAAAACTTCGTTCAAAGGCCAAAGAAGAACGAACGACTAAATTATTGGAATTTATGCATATCAATGTATGTAGTCCATTATGTGTAGTCGTAAGCGATGGGTTTCAACTTCATATGCTTTCTCCGGAATTTTGAGTGAATGTTCACTTAATGAGAAAGAAGTATGAAATATTTGAAAATGTTTCAAAGACTTTCAAGATGAAGTGGAAAATCATTGTAACAAGAAAAATAAATAAATTATGATTTGATCATAAAGGGATTTATTTGAGTTACAAGTGTAACAAGAAAATAAATGAATTATGATTTTATCATAAAGGGATTTATTTGAGTTGCAAGTTTAGCAAAACACCTAGATTTACATCTCTCGAAACACCATAGGAGTATGGAGTGTTTGAGATTTGTAATGAAACCTTGTGAGACATGGTTGGATCAAAGGTGTTATTTATAAAACTGCCATTATGTTTTAAAAGATTAAAGCTTTAGAGACTACCGCTTTTACACTGAAAAGAGCTCCATCTTGATCCGTTGAAATGACACCATGGAAGTTATGGTTTGGGGTAAAACCCAAGTTGTCATTTCTTAAATTTTGGTATGCTAAACATAAGTAAGATGTTTACAACTGAAGTCGGATGAGCATGTCTTTGTAGGTTATTTCGAATAACAATTGGTTATTCCTTCATAACACCAAGGACAAAAGGGTTTGTCGCTTGAAACGTGAAGTTTCTTGAAGAAGGAATTTTTCATAAATGTTAAGTGGGAGGACAATAGAACTTTGATAAGGTTAACGAACCTTATCTATATGTGCTGAGTTGCGCAGCGCCGGAAAATGTTCCGGAGGCTGCCATAATGCTCATAGCTTATGTGCCTCAAAGGTTGTGGTCACGGAGATCTAAGTTCCTATTGAACCAAGTAGGTCGGTTAAACAATCAAATGCTAAGATTTGAGAGTAAATCATTATTGTTTGACAATAATGAACCGAATACATACAAAGAAGCGATGATGGGCCCTAACTCCGTCAAATGGCTTGAAGCCATAAAATCCGTGATAGTTCCATACACGAGAAATCAAGTTTTGAACTTGGAAGACCCTCCGGAAAGGTGTAAAAACCTATCGGTCGTATTTGGATCTATAAAGAAACAGACATGGATGTTTAACATCTATGAAATAGTCGACATGTCGTAAAATATTTTACGACAATGTTCAAGAGTTGACTATGACAAGATTTGATCTTTCATAGCGATATTTAGTCTGGACGGATTAAAGTAGCAACCACTACATATAATTTGGTATATGGTAGATGAATAAACAAAACAAAGTTCTTCTAATAGAATGGTTACCTAGGACGTGTACATGACACGATCCAAAGGGTTTTGTTAATTCAAAGGATGCTAAAAAGGGCATGCAAACTTCAATGGTTGAAGTAAGCATCGCGGAGTTGGAATCTTCACCGTGATGAAAAAGAGTTTTCATCAGGAGACGATGAAGATGCTTGCATTTGCAAGAAATTAAGTGGGAGCGCTAAGACATATTTCTAATACATTATGTGGAGGACATCTTGTTGATTAGAAATGATGTATATTTTATTGACAAAGGTTAAGAATTTCATTTCGATGAAATACTTAGGCAAAACCCGAATATTTAGCGTGAATGTCTATAGTGGATAGACTGTAACGCCAATATGGTTGTGCCAAACGTACATATATGAGATATTGAAAGAGTTCAATATAGAATCAACAAGAAATGGTTCTTGTCGCATGGAAAGGAATTGAATCAAGATTCAAGTGTATCGACACTTGATAAGTGAAACAAGATTCAAGTGCTTTGACACTTGATGAGTGCAATCACGAGAATGTTTTGATCAATCATACCATGATATGTACACATCCAGATATGTCCTATGCTCTAAGTGTTATGAGCATATACCAGAATGAATCATAAAATGATCATTGGACGATAGTGAGGATATTCTTATGATCTTTTGGAAGAACTAAGAATATATTTGTGTAGAGGTGACAAACAATTACAAATAGTTCATTGTAAAGCGTTACATTGATACTAGTTTTGTCACAAGGTACAAATTAAGTTTATCTCAATTTAAACTATGGGTGGCACAATGTAATGGAAGGGAGATTCCATGATGGATTTGGAAGAGTTCCAAAGTTAAGACATTGTGACGGATACTACAACAAAAGGCTAAGTATATGACTGCTATAGTAGCAGCAAAGGAGGGAATTTGTGTCAAGTAGTTTGTTATCAAACTAAGGTGTGGTTCGCAACGGGCTAACACTAAAGATATATTGTATGACAATAGTATCGATGTGTTTTAACCCCAAGGAACTAAAGGTCTCACCAAAAGACCAAATTTATACAATGCCATCTCATTGGAGAATGAGTGATGCGTGGAGACGCAAAGACATGCAAATACACACGGACCTGAAGCGTCAGATCCGTAGATTATGTTAACCACTTGCAATTGCGTATATGGAACACCAGAAAGTCATAGGTGTTCAATACGCAGAGTTTTCAAACTAGATTATTGTCTCTAGTGCAAGTGGGAGACTGAAGGGAATATGCCCGAGAGGCAATAATAAAGTGGTTATTATCGTATTCCTTATTTATGATAAATGTTTATTTTGCATGCTATAATTGTATTAATACGGAAACGTTAATACATGTGTGTTTAATAAACAAAAGGTAGTTCCTAGTTATGCCTCTCTTATAAACTAGCTCGTTGATTAACAAGATGATCATAGGTTTCCTGATCATGGACATTGGATGTTGTTAATAACGAGGTCACAACATTAATGTAATGGTGTGATGAACATTCATCCGAAGTATAGCATTACGATCAAAGTCATTGAGTTTATATTGCTATAACAACTTACGAAGTGATCCTAATCCTTAGACCATGAGATCATGTCAATCACTAACACCGGAAGAGTTTCTTGATAACATCAAACGTCACACCGTAACAGGGTGATTATAAAGATGGATTCAGAACTACTAAAGTGTTATGTTGAGGCCCATGGATCGAGAGTGGAATTTGTTCATCCCGATGATGGATAGATATACTCTGGGCCCTCTCGGTGATATCACATTGATTAGCTTGCAAGCAAGTGATTTGATCACTAGAATGTTATATCACGGGAACGAGAAAAGAGTGCATGTCGGTAACGAGATCAAACTAGGTATGGAGATACCGATGATCGAATCTCGGACATGTAATATATCGCGAAACAAAGGGATTAAGATACTAGCGTAAAAGGTTCCGACGATCACAAGAAAGTCATCGTTGAATGTGTGGGAGTCAGTATGGGTCTCCAGATCCCGCTTCTGATTATTGATCCGAGAGGGGTCTCGATCATGTCCGCATTATTCGCGAACCGTAGGGTGACACAATTAAGAGACACCGACATCCATTTGGAGCAAAAGTTTCATGCCGAAAAGAAAAGGAAAGCGCAGGAATTTATTTCACTAGACACCGAAACTGTTTCGGTTGAAATTGCTGAAACTGGTTCTGCATGTGAAATGGAATACTAGCAAGGGGTTTTATGTGAATGTTTGTTAATTAAAGTAATTAACAAAATTCTGAATAAATAAATAAAAGAGTTTTATTTAAATGAGAGCTTGCATTAAATTTGGTGGAAATTTAATGCATGTGAGTGGATTTTTGAGTGGAGGCTTTTTAATGGGAGTGGAGGCTTTTCATTTTGAGTGGGAGCTCCACCCACATGAATGTGGAAGAGGTGGGGGCAGCCCCATGGCTGGGCGCCATGCCCCTTGGATGCCCCCCCTCTCCCCTATAAAAGGCCCCCCTCTCCTCCTCTCACACCACACCTCCTCGTGAAGGATCTCTCTCCCCCTCTAGAATTTATCCCCCATGGTCTCGGACTAGCGAGATACATGTTCCCGGTGGCTATTCGGCAAGAAAGAGTTGTGCTTCCGCTGCATCGCTGGAGCGAGGAGGCGGAGGTTGCTCGGTGCCTCGAACGTGTGTGCGAGCACGGATGCGCTGCTGTTTTGCGGCGCTAGGACTTCCTCTCGATCTTGAGATCGGCAAGAGATCGTCTACATCCACCACGAGTTTGGACTCGTTAAGCTTTGTCGGTCTTCAAGGGTATGTTCTCTACGGATATACATCCGCCCGTTGTTTGTATCTAGTAGATAGATCTTGGTACATAGTTGTTCCCATCGTAGGAAATTTTTTGTTTTCTATGCTGCGAACCCTACATGTTGGACTCCGCACGACATCGAGGATCTTGGCGACTTCAGAGGGCCGGACCGAGCATGCCCCAACTTGGTACCAGGGAGACCAAACAGGCACATGCCTCGAGCTGGCCCTGAACAAGCAGACGGCACGGGGGACGACGCGGCCGCGCTGCCGGGCGACTCCAGCGGCGGGCGGCGCACGGGCCGGGCAGGGAGACGGCTGCGGAGGAGGGGGTCGTCGGCGAGCTGGGGACGGTGCTGGCGGACGAGCCGGCGGCGAGCGGCGAGAGGGGCGCGGAGGAGGCGCAGAGGACGGTGAGGAGAAGGGGCCGGCGGGGTGAAGCTCGGGGCGGCGAGGTGCTCTGTGAGGGGAGAAGCCGTCGGGGAAGGAGGGGCGCGGGGCCGCGGGCGACGGAGGGGATGCGCTCGGGAGCGAGCTCGCCGGCGGGGACGCGGGGAGGAAAGGCGCCGCGGCTGGCGGAGGTGGGCGGGGGCGCGGCCGAAGCAGAGCGGAGGGAGGCCGCGGACGACGGGGCGCGCGGAGGACGAGGTCGGACCGGGGCGGGGCTTGTCGACGGAGAGGTGGCGACGGAGAGGGAGCCGGAGGCGGGGTCAGGCGGCTGCGCCTGGGGGAGCTGGGCGAGCCCCTGGCGGCGGTGGCCGGAGGAGGAGAAGGAGCGGGGGAGACGGGGTGAGCCAGGCGGTTCGGGAGGGCGCAGTTGGAGGAGACGAGGGAAGAGAGGACGCGGGGACAGGTGGGGTCGGGTGGGGACAGGCGTGGGCCAGAGGAACGGCAGGGTGATGGCGTGCGGTGTGGGAGGGTCGGCCCAGGTGGGTGGGGCCCAGGGGAAGTGGGGGTTGTGGGACGTGCGTGTGTGGATGGGTGTGTTTGTGTGCGTCGTGTGCTGCGTGTGTGGGGTGGTAGATTGGGCTGGGGGAGTGGGAGGTGAGGTGGCAGTGTCTGGTTGGGTGGGGAAGGGAAAAAGGTGAGGTGTCGGCCTGGGATAGGCTGGGGTGAGGTGGCCGGAGGGGTGGGTAGAATAGGTTTGGTAGCAAAAGGGTTTGTGGTGGACCGATTTCATTCTGGGGGTGGTCGACTGGGTCGAATCGGCCCGTTCGACTGCCCCCACAAAAAACTTTGTAGGTTTTTATTTAATTTTAACATAACTTTTGTAATTAGTTTTTAGGCAAATTAATATGCATGATGATGACGATGCTCAAATGCAATGTGGCATGATGACATGAGCATGCGGTCACGATGATGCAATGCACAAAAACAACGCGATTTTCTAGTAGTGGTTTTGCGGGATGCCACAATTCGACACCACTAACAATGGAACTCGCCCTCGTGATCCGCCTCATGGTACCGGAATGAAGGTCGGCGATCTGATCCTTCTCGCTTCGTGTAGATCCTCACGACACCACTAACAAGAGGTCGTTGTCGGTGATCGTCGAGGGAAACACTCCGGAACAAAAGGTCGAAGGTAGAGGTATCAACAAATAAAGCCACCCCTAACTTCCGTGGAATGAGTGAAATCATATTAATTCACTAATTCAATGTACAAGAGCGAATGATAAGAGTAGTGGTATGGTAGCTACTCCATCCCGCACTCAAACCATTACTCTGCACACGAATAAGCGGATTATGCAACCAACTCTCGGAATTAGACTGAAGATCTCGACAAGCGAGGTTCGGAAACAAAGGAGTGATGCAGACTCTGCATCGGATCTGGCGTAGATGATGTCGTCGCGTCGGAAAACACCGGAAGGCACAAACAAGGAACAAGGAATGGTACCACAGCAGACGGATTCCTCAGGCAGCATGAACACCGGATGGTAGAACATCGTTATCAAAGGAGGAAGTGAAACCCTGAAGGTACGACGGAACCCAACCACGAGAAACCCTGGACTCGAAGAGAGAGAAGAGAGCGGATTCAAAACACGTAGAGGTAAGAGGAGAGCAGCAGAGGGGTAAGGAGTAAAATCAGACCTAATTAGAACTATCCAACTGATTTTTCAAAAATAGTTTTGACACTCTACTTCGGCCGTTAGCTAGGTTATCCTACAGGCTGGACTTGTGGGGTATCGCAACTGCCGAGCTCTGATACCACTCTGTAACACCCTCAGAATCGACCCTATGCAAGTTTCAGCGATTCCCGCCAAACCCGCATAGAAACGATTCAAAGGTGCCCACCAGGCACTTTCGTGCGGGTGGAAAACGAAGTAATAACATTACACAACAGTTCTCGATGGGACCCACAGAACAGATATATACAACACGACTCCATGAGTCAAGAATACAGATATAATATACAAAGATCCAAATCACCTTGAAAATGATAGAGCGTCCGACTACGGACAATATGCAAATGGGGCTAAGAGCCCTGAAGAATAACCAATGGCGTCCATAACCCTGCCCAGGCCAAGCCGGAAGGGTAACCCTGCTAACGACGTCGATCTCAAAACCTGCTTAAACAAAAGGGGTGCCGACAAAGGGCAAAGGAAAAAGAGGAGCGTCAGTACTGAGGCCAGTACACGGCGAGGCTAGAATTCGGCGGTCCTCGCCTACATAGGTATGGTGGACTGCAGCGGCAGCACAGCATGCACTAAGTATCCTATAGAGACTCGATACAACTGGCGGCAATCAGAGAGGGGTAAGAAAGACCTATTCGGAACCAACCTGATACTATCACCAAGCATACCCATCCTGGTATTTCCCCCTCGAGACCAAACGAGGAAGTCAACCGAGGAACTCACACAGTTGGCAGTTTTATTTATTCAGTTATCGTTGCAGCAATTACTAGTCAAATATAGATAGTCATCCTGATAAAATAAGCAGTGGGCACCTTTAGTTATACATTCCGTTATAGTTGCAACACTTACTAATCAGATACAATAGCATGAGATAACCCAAAACCCAGCAGTTGTTGGTACTTTTATTTAGCCATTCCGTTATAGTTCCAATACTTACTAGTCAGATACAATGGTCGCAAGCGACACCCAAACAAGCAATTGTTGGCAGTTTTATTTAGCCATTCCATTATAGTGAAGCTGATTACTAGTCATTATAAAGTCAAATTTATAGCACTACTTTAGTTATAGTTGTCTATGATCGAGATACTGTGCTCCAAGTCGTCCATAACCGCGGACACGGCTTTCAGAAAGTTTTACCCGGCCGGGGTGCACAAATAGCAACACACACTCGATCAACCTCGGAAAAACCAAATCAAAACCCAACGAGGCCTTCACGACAAAGCAATCACAAGATTCAGAAATATTTCAGGGGGCCACCCCTTGGAGTACACCCGCAACGAAGCTAGCTGACTCCAAGACGGACCCGAGGTTTGGGTGGACGGCTGTGAACGACTGGGAACCCAAAACTGGGCTTGTCGACACCGCGAAAACGTGTCCCGATCCTAAACAGTACAGTGTGCTCCTCGCACAATCGTAAATAAAGCAGTAGCATGGCATAAGTACAGGATAGTAAATAAAACCTCAAACTAGTTTGTGGCCCCAAGAAATAAGACGGAATCAAGCTCTGGCTCAGGGGGGGTCCCATAATCCTCCCGGATGTGGATAGCGCGATAAATCAAGGAACAAGTATCAAGTACTCGGGGTCCTACGGGACACAAGTGGACGGTTAACAACCAAATAACATCTATTGCCCACCTGTGCCTCTGCTTACTTACTTCAATTTTAGTTGTTAAACAGGAATTAAAGTGAACGATAAGTAAAACCAGGATCATCTCCAACATCAAATAGGTGGCAACACTCCAACAACTGTGGTACATGGCGACACGCAACAGCACTTGAGCAAGCGACTACGACGCGCAAGTCCAACTATCTACCAAACAACAGGTATTAGGATGTGTCCAAGGCAATATAAGGCTTCAAGGGATATCACGGATACGAAAACTAGAGCATCGCAACACAGATAGCAATAGATCAACAGGAGGGAATAAATACTATAAAAGTAAGATAGGTGGAAAGGGGGAGATGCTCGCCTAAAAACATTGTTGAAGGTTCATCCGAAGATCGGGTCGACACTCGCATCAACTCAACGGCCTTATCCGCGAAGAAGCAAAACACTAGAATAAACACCGGATGCAATATTTAAGATTACGGCAGAAGATCGGGCATGATGCATGTATGATGTATGACATGGCAACGGTGCGATGCAATTAGGCAAGATTAAGCGGAACCGGGGTCCCGACAATTAATTATATGGTTCTAGTAGTTTAGATACCGCGCATTTTAAATGTTGTCTTAACAGGGCGAGAGATGGTACCGGTTCGATGCACAAATTTAAATGAGGCCAATATGAGACTAGATTTGCCCGCATATGGGCCCCATATTTAATTATATGTTGAATCGGCATAAGGCCCCCAAACCAATGATATGCATGCGAGAACGACAATTTAATATGCATCAATTTGTTATTACATTTATAAAATAGGGCTCGAGAAAAGGGGTCACACATTAGGGTTCGATGATCTTGGGGTTCCGGGGGTTCTGGGTTCGGTCTCAGGGTCCGGGTTCGACGGAAACGTTCTCGGACTCCGGGATTTAGGGTCTTCGGATCGGGGAAGTAGATCTTGTCGCATCCGGGAAGCAGGACTTGGGTCGGCATCGGGGCGCATCGGATGGTCGATGTCGATCTGGTCGTGGTGAAGATCTTGTCGGTCTCCGTATCGGGTCGGTCTTGGCGTCCGGGGTGAAGCACTCGGCGTCCTCGAGGGAGTACTTGTCGCACATGTGGCCTTCGGGTTCTATGACGATGATCTTGTCGTTTCGATGTCGGGGTCTCGAAATCCATGAAGAGAGCCTTGTCGCCCTTGGGTGAAGAACATGTCATCCCGTGGGTCCGTGTAGAAGTGCTCGATGATCCATGACGGAGGTCTCCGGGTTCGGCTTCGATTTCCATGAAGGAGATCTTGGGGTTTTCTATGTCGACGACCTTGGGTACCATCTTGTTCGCCGGTGGCGAGCTTGGAATCTGCGTCAGGGCCTTCGCTTTCCACCAAGTACAGTCTTCTAATCCAACATCATCGAGCCGATCTTGTCGACAAGGGGAACTTGACGCTTTGTCAACCTTCTCCGTGTTTGGTTGTTGGACTCCGCATGACATCGAGGATCTTGGCGACTTCAGAGGGCCGGACCGAGCATGCCCCAACTTGGTACCAGGGAGACCAAACAGGCACATGCCTCGAGCTGGCCCTGAACAAGCAGACGCGCACGGGGGACGACGCGGCCGCGCTGCCGGGCGACTCCAGCGGCGGGCGGCGCACGGGCCGGGCAGGGAGACGGCTGCGGAGGAGGGGGTCGTCGGCGAGCTGGGTACGGTGCTGGCGGACGAGCCGGCGGCGAGCGGCGAGAAGGGGCCGGCGGGGTGAAGCTCGGGGCGGCGAGGTGCTCTGCAAGGGGAGAAGCCGTCGGGGAAGGAGGGGCGCGGGGCCGCGGGCGACGGAGGGGATGCGCTCGGGAGCGAGCTCGCCGGCGGGGACGCGGGGAGGAAAGGCGCCGCGGCTGGCGGAGGCGGGCGGGGGCGCGGCCGAAGCAGAGCGGAGGGAGGCCGCGGACGACGGGGCGCGCGGAGGACGAGGTCGGACCGGGGCGGGGCTTGTCGACGGAGAGGTGGCGACGGAGAGGGAGCTGGAGGCGGGGTCGGGCGGCTGCGCCTGGGGGAGCTGGGCGAGCCCCTGGCGGCGGCGGCCGGAGGAGGAGAAGGAGTGGGGGAGACGGGGTGAGCCAGGCGGTTCGGGAGGGCGCGGTTGGAGGAGACGAGGGAAGAGAGGACGCGGGGACAGGTGGGGTCGGGTGGGGCCAGGCGTGGGGCCAGAGGAACGGTAGGGTGATGGCGTGCGGTGTGGGAGGGTCGGCCCAGGTGGGTGGGGCCCAGGGGAAGTGGGGGCTGTGGGACGTGCGTGTGTGGCTGGGTGTGTTTGTGTGCATCGTGTGCTGCGTGTGTGGGGTGGTAGATTGGGCTGGGGGAGTGGGAGGTGAGGTGGCAGTGTCTGGTTGGGTGGGGAAGGGAAAAAGGTGAGGTGCCGGCCTGGGATAGGCTGGGGTGAGGTGGCCGGAGGGGTGGGTAGAATAGGTTTGGTAGCAAAAGGGTTTGTGGTGGACCGATTTCATTCTAGGGGTGGTCGACTGGGTCGAATCGGCCCATTCGACTGCCCCCACAAAAAACTTTGTAGGTTTTTATTTAATTTTAACATAACTTTTGTAATTAGTTTTTAGGCAAATTAATATGCATGATGATGACGATGCTCAAATGCAATGTGGCATGATGACATGAGCATGCGGTCACGATGATGCAATGCACAAAAACAACGCGATTTTCTAGTAGTGGTTTTGCGGGATGCCACAACCGGCCTTCCAAGGAAGAGGGCTAATCTTAAGTGGCATTAAGAGAAGGTTAGTACGTGTGGGTAAAGTTGTACACCCCTGCAGGGTAATAATCTTTCGGAAAGCCGTGTCCACGGTTATGGACGACTTGGGAACGGATGTGATGATCATAGAGAACCACAACCTAAACATAAAACTTGGCAGATCAAGGTGTGCTTAAGGATGCTTCCTCATGGGTATGAGGGGGTGATCCTAGTTAGAGTTCAGATGATGATGATTGGTGGATATCAAAAGATGATGATCAATATTTCATATATGTCGCTCTCTTATCCCCTTTTAAAATACTCTGACTAGACAAGCTTCTTCTCTCTCTTGTTTACAAACAAAGATGGCTTTATGCAAAATAGCTCCACCAGCCACAAGTCTTGCGGAGTACACCTTGTACTCACCCTTGCTTTGTTGATACTTTTGGCAGAGTAAGTGTTTCCCTGAAGATGAGTTTGGTACTACATCGACATCGACGAGTAGCTTGGGGTTCCCGACCGGCAGCCTGGAATCTATGGGCTGGGACGTCATCGTTATGCTTCAGGCCTCTTAGGCCATTTGTTAAGTTTTCTATACTTAATAGCATAATTTTCCTTCCGTTGTTTGATGTTTGTGGTCAGTGACCTCTGCTTGTAATAATCTAGTTCTCTGCTTAGTTATGAGCTTGCTGTAATAATTTTTGTGTCATAGGGTCACTGTTGTGTTACCGATTCTTCACTGGATATTCTCGAGCTCAAGGTTAAGATTATGTCAAACGAAGGTCTGGGATTTGTTTAGCCCTGGTATCGGGGGTGTCACACTCAGTTCCTGTCAATTTCCCTGCTGTAATTTGTTTACCCTTCATGTCATGTTGTTTATCTAAGGAGAGCACCTCTAGTGAACTATGGACCCCGGTCCAATCTTTACCATTGATACATCTTCCATTGTTACTTGTTTACTTGCTGCAAACCATTACCTTCCACACCATACATTTAATCCTTTGTTACAACAAACCAGTGAGCTTGACAACCTCACTGATTCGTTGGGGCAAAGTCTTGAGTCTGTGTTGTGCAGGTTTTCCGTGTTGCTTGCAACACCTGTGTGACGTTTCCTTCCTCCTACTGGTTCAATAACCTCGATTTCTTACTGAGGGAAAACTTGCTGTTGTGCTGCTTCACACCCTACTATTGGGGTTTCCAACAGGCTCCACGTTAGCCATCAAGCTTTTAGGACGCCGTTGTCAGGGAGGCTAAGGACGTCTTCACAAGGGGAGTCGTCCACTTCCTTTCTCTTTACTTTGTTTTTAGTTTGCTTAGTTTCTTTTGCTTGGTATTGTTTGCCTCTTTTCAAAAACTCCAAAAAAAATAGTCTAGTTTGGTTTGCTTCCTTTATTCAAAAACACAAAAAAATTAGTTCATACTCTAGTTGCCACCTTGTTCTAGTTCACCATGTTGCTCCCCAAGTTCACCCTGAAGGACCTCTCTATAGGTAGTGGCTCCATAATTGGGAAAGACAATATTGAAGAATTCTTTAATCATGTTAGCAAGCATGAGGATATTAAGGATAAATCTATAGCAGAACTTACTCCTAATTATGAAATTGCTGTAGCTTCTTTAGTTCATATGTTGGAGGCTAGGTTTGTTAGCCTTAACCCCATGATGCAAAAAAAAATCCTAAAACTAAAAGAAGAAAAGAATGCTGAAAAGAGAGAGTTTATTTTTGAAACTTTACTCAAAGAGTTCCATGATGTTGCTAATGAAGCCAAAAAAGTCTTTGAGCGTTTTAATATGCTAGGCTCATGCGTAGATGTTGTGGGTACTTCAGATAAAACCAAGCCTATAGAGGAATTTAAGATACCCATACCCTTTAAGATTGTTGGAATGCATGAGGCCTTTAAAAAGAATTTTGATTGGATTGTTCCTAAAAATCCTTTTGATGAAAGTAGTAAACCAAAGATAAATGAGAAGGGATCCTCCAAGACTCATTTGGATGAGATACCTCTCATAGTTGAAGACTTTGCAAGTATTGATCTCAATTCTTCATTTGAAAATACTTGATTCTTCTTGTTGCTTGTGCCTAACTTAAAGGCGTTAAAGAAAAGTACCTGTTGGGAGATAACCCAAGAGTTTCCTTGAGTCTTGGAATTTATTACTTCAGTAATGACCTCTCCTTATCCTTTTTGTTGCTTTTTGTGCCAAGAATGACCTCTAATGAGAGGGAAGTATGATTTGAGGAGTTGCTGTCCTGAAACAGATTTCTGTCCTCCACCAAAAACATTCGTGAGGAGTCTTGTAACTCGGATTGAGTTGAACATTTACGAATAAATCCCCCAGTAAGTTAGCTAACTTTAGTTAGTTCAACACTTTTTGATTTGAGCAACATAAGATGTTCGTAAAAATCGGTTTCTACCTGCTGGTCTATTTTGACAAATTTCTGCCATTATTTGCATTTGCTTCTTATTGATTCCTTTTTGAGTTCTCTTTAGGTGAATTGAGCTTTTTGAAGGAGTTGCTATAGTAGCTTGTGTTTTTAGTGAAAATTCTTTCTGTTCCAAAGCTTTGCCTAAAGGTCTATTATCTTTTGAATACACTACTGTTGCTAATGAAGATTGTGTGAAGTTTTGTATGAAGGAAAAATTCCAGGTGTAGAGAGAGAATGATGTAATGAGATGAAGAATGGAAAAAGCTCAAGCTTGTGGATGCCACCCCTGTGTCACCCCAATAAATATCCAAGAGGTACAAGCGTTAAAGCTTGGGGATGCCCAAGGCATCCCCTTCTTCATCAATAAAAAGCTCAGGTCTGTCTAGACACTTTGTTTTTATTGTTTCATGCACAAGTTGTGTTGTTCTTGGAGCGTCTTAGTTTTCGTTTGGTTTTCTTAGTTTGTTTAGTTTGCTTGAATAAAGTAGTTTGGAACCCCGTTCTCGCTGTGTTGTTTCAAATAAGTTGCTTGGTGTTGGAAAGGAGTAGAAAGTTCTTGCTTGATAAGTGCAAGAGGAGCTTGCATTGACTGTGACTTAGACTTTAGCATGACATGCTAGGTGTTGTTTTGACCTTATGCTTAGTGATTATTGCTGTAGCATGTATTGTTCCAAACAATTGGGATTGCTTAGTGTGCCTTGAAGAAATTATGCGTTGTTTTAGCATGCAAAAGCATAGTATTGTGGTATTCTCCTTTGATGCTTTGTTTGGGTTGCCTCGCCTCTTCACCTATAAGAAGACCCCGATGCAGAAACCCTAGGCACCCGATCAAAACTCCACGAAACCTTTTGTAGCCACCGCCACCATCGTCCCTAGATCAGGGGGTCTGAAGTTCTTCCTGGCACCTTGCCGGAGGGGAAATCATCCCGGAGGCCTTCTCTCCTATATGAAGCGTGAGTAGTTCCACCTTGGACTATGGGTCCATGTAGTAGCTAGATGGTTGTATTTCCTCCTTGTGCTTTCATGTATAGATCTTGTGAGCTCCGTTCATGATCAAGATCTAATCTATTTGTAACCGCATGTTGTGTTTGCGGGGATCCGATGGATATTGAGATTACTATGTCAGATTGATTAATGGTTTTGTCTTTATGATTCTATCATGTATGTGTTGTTTGTGATCTTGCATGCTCTCCGTTGTTTGTAGCTATCTTGGCCAAGTAGTTGCTAGTGAATCCAAGAGGGGGTATTTATGCTCGATAGTGGGTTCATGCCTCTAGTTTCCAAGGGAAGTGACAGAAATCTCTTCGGTTGTAGATGTGTCGTTGCTACTAGGGAGAAAACAACGGTCTCTTGTTCATGGAACAAGTGGATTGTTCACCTTACACACTTTGCTTAAAGCAGTTGTTTGTTGCTTGCAACTTAATACTGGAGGGGGTTCGGATGATAACCTGAAGGTGGACTTCTAGTTATAGATGCAGTTGGATGGCGGTCTATGTATATTGTTGTATTGCCCAATCGAATCTCATAGGATCTTTTTGTCTGGTATTGCATTGTTATGCCTTGCTCAGTTCCTGTCAATTGCCCTGATGTAATTTGTTTACCCTTCATGCCATGTTGTTTATCTAAGGAGAGCACCTCTAGTGAACTATGGATCCCGTTCCAATCTTTACTATTGATACATCTTCCACTGTTACTTATTTACTTGTTGCAAACCATTACCTTCCACACCATACGTTTAATTCTTTGTTACAGCAAACCGGTGAGCTTGACAACCTCATTGATTCGTTGGGGCAAAGCCTTGAGTCTGTGTTGTGCGGGTTTTCTGCGTTGCTTGCAACACCTGTGTGACGTTTCCTTCCTCCTACTGGTTCGATAACCTCTGTTTCTTACTAAGGGAAAACTTGCTGTTGTGCTGCTTCACACCCTTCTATTGGGGTTCCCAACAGGCTCCACGTCAGCCATCAATCATCACCATATCCATCTCCAAGATCTATCTCGTTCCCCTCATAGTTTGTGATTGATTGAACCCTAGATATTGTTTAAGTGTTATTTTGCATGTTTGTGATTGGCAACTTGTCTTTATTTGGTGGAGAGATTATATTTTCAGACCGTGTTGTAATGCATATGCCACTTACCTATATCATGTTTGATACTTGTGAGTAGATCCTCATGTTCCTGGGGCATATGATGAATTGGCTATGATTTCCATATAATATGCAATGGCTATTTGTTCAAGTTTATATCTATTATGTTATTCTATGATGGTGATGTGTGAACGTCGATTGCATATATCACTTCACATGTATGGGATCATAGGGCTGAAATTTAATGTAATAATGAAGAGGGTTGGAAGGGACGGAATGACAGAAATCATTTTCCAATACTTTGAGTTGCATTGGAGGATTTATACTGAGGACCCATGAACTTACCGCTATTGTGGGACATTTATGTATTAATGATTCCTATGTTTGCTCATGAAAATGGCTATATGACCTATCATAAGGGGTGTACTTGCTCATATATATGGTTGCACCTAAACTAGGTTCCACCCAAAGAGAACTAAACTTGACAAGATATTCACCATATTGTGTAGAAATTTGTATGCTAAGTAAATCCATGATGCCCTCGGGAACGCTTGTGACATATAAGAACACACACTTGAGCTTGTCCTCTTGCTGCATAGAGGATTGGGCTTTCTCTTGTTAAGAGCATCTATTTACTACAATTTACTTTCAGTAATTTATATTACTACAAACTATAAACCCAAAACACAAAACCACTTCATATTTTATTACTTTAATTGTTAAACTTGCTACCAATAACTTAATCTCCTCGTGGGTTAGAAAACTTTTTCTAATTGAAAGGTACTACAATTGATCTCCTGGACTTGGGATCCATCAAGATACTTTTCTAATTGAAAGATACTACAATTGATCACGCTTTTGGTAGGTTTGTTTGGTAAGGAAACTTAAAAGTTGTTTTTTACTTTTGCTATATTATTTTATCATGGCCTCCTTGGTCATGAAAGCACGAAACTTTCTTTATATGAATATGTTGATGGCTCCCATCATCCATCCCACGGACCCAAAGAATCTGGGCGACGTGGATAGTAGATTCGTCCTAAACTTTCAGTAGCTATTATTGATTCTAATTATTGTCTACTTATTCATATTTGATTTCATTTACAACCTTTTGGAACGCTAATATATTTATTAGTATGTTCGTACCACATCCCAATTTAACACATTAAAACATTGTAATTTTTCTATAGAAAGTATTAATTATTAGCTTGTTATTCAAATTTGAATACATTTATATCCTTCTTTGGAATCGCTAATATATTTATTGTTATGTTTATTTCAGTCCCTATTTAGAACCATTAAAACATTGCTATCTTCTTGTAGACATTATTAATTATTATCTAGCTATTTATATTTTATTACATTTACATCTTTGGAATTGTTAATATATTTATTGTCATCTTCATTTCACATCCCTATTTAGAACCACTAAAACATTACCATATAATAGGCAATAACATTTTTGCATAGATGCTAACTTGGAGCCATTAAATATTTTCTTCTTTTATAGCATATGACTACGTTCTTATGTAATTGTATTAAAATTGCTAGGTTTACAACAATATCCTGCTACATTTACATCTATACCTTTTACATAATAACTAATATAGTTTGTATCTTAATATCACATCTCTATTTAGAATCATTAAAACATTTTCATTTTTTTGTAGAAAGTATTAATTATTAGCTAGTTATTCATATTTGATGACATTTATACTCTTCTTTGAAATCACTAATATATTTTATTGTTGTCTTCATTTCACGTCTCAATTTAGAACCATTGAAACATTCCCATATTATTGCAAATAGTATTAATCATTAGCTAGTTATTTATATTTGATTATATCCTTCTATGGAACACTAATATACATATATTGATTAGTTATACATATCCCCATTTAGAACCATTAATACGTTGTCATATTCTCAGAGAAAATATTAATTATCAGCTAGTTATTAAATTTTTATTACATTTATATCTTTCTTTGGAATATCTAATATGTTCATTGTTGTCTTTATTTCACAACTCTATTTAGAACCCTTGAAACATTACCATCTTCCTGTAGACAATATTAATTACTAGATAGCTATTTATATTTGATTATATTTACATGTTTGGAATTCCTAGTATATTTATTCTCGTCTTTATTTCACATCCCTATTTAGAACCATTAAAATATTGCCATCTAATATACAACAAAAATTCCGCATTCATGCTAACTTGGTTATCATTAATTATTTTCTACCATAATAACATATGACTACCTTCTTATGTAACTATACTGCGATTGCTAGGTCTAGAACAACATCCTTCTATATTTAGATTACACCTTTTTTTGGCATAGCTATATATTCATTGGTATCTTGATATCGCATCGCTATTTAAAACCTTTAAAATGTTTCTATTTTTTGCATAAAGTATTAATTATTTGCTAGTTATTCATATATGATTACATTTACATCCTTCTTTGGAATCACTAATATATTTAATGTTTTCTTCATTTCATGTCCCTATTTAGAACCATTGAAACATTGCCATCTTATTGTGGATAGTATTAATTATTAGCTAGTTATTCATATTTTATTATATTTACATCCTTCTTTGAAATCACTAATATATTTGTTGTCTTAACTTCACATTCCTGTATAGAACCATTAAAGCAGTATCCATCTAATAGACAATAAAGTTTCGCATACATGCTAACTTGGTTAGCCATTACATATTTTATAATTTCTTATAACATATGACTACATTATTATGTAGTTACATTCTGATTGCTAGGTCTAAAACAATATCATGCTACAAAATGCCTAATAGGCCATAATTTAAAGGGAAAGAACATACAATAAGTAAGAATAGCAAAGGATATTTTACATGGGAGAACATGAAGGTCCATGCTTAGAGTAGCATATAGAGTGGGTTCATACATTTTTAGTATTCTAGAGAGTTTTATTGATTAATAACAGATGTAATATAAGAAAAGTCAAGGGGCTCAAGTAGTCAACAATGGCGACAAACTAACATGTCGATCGCCGATCTTGCTAGCACAAATACTTCATAGTTCGATTCTAATCTAGAGAGATCATTGAAGATCTTGCGTACAGTCCACTCCATTCTTTCTGGAGCACTGCGAGAACTGCAGGGTTATTACACATATTAGGAGTGAGGCATACTACGATCATATCCACCTGCCTGCCACGATCATATCCACCACCTGCCTGTAGTGCACTGCAAGAGCTCTTGCTAGCACAAATGATGCATCTGGTGTCAATTAGCTTGCTGATCATAGAGTAGGACTGCATGTCATTCGGATTTCATTGTGTATGAATTTGAACTTATAAAATATTTTTCATTTAATTTAATGTGGTGTACTGAATATTGGCACCGTAGCCACGCACGGGCTATGTTGTACTCCTCCGTCCCAAAACATAAGGCGCCTAAGGTTTAGTTAAACGTCAACATTTTCTAAGTTTGACCAAGATTATAGATAAAAATATAAATATTTATAATACCAAATAAATATCGATAGATTTATCATAAAGTATATTTTTTTAATGTATATATTTCACAATGTAGATGTACATATTTTTTTTCTAAATATTTGATCAAAGTTAGAAATAGTTAACTTTCGACCAGTCCTTAAACGACTTATATTTTAGAACGAAAGGAGTAGCAATAAAAACTATAATTCTTCAAAGAAAAGGAGGGCGACAAATCGAGCTCCTTAGACTGGTCACTTCTCCATCTACCAGGCCAGTTCGGTTCGAGCAACATAACGATACGGCCTAGCCCACTTCATCTACAAGGCCGGCTCGGCTCGAGCAACAAACGGATCGGTTGAGTATAACGAGGAATACCCCAGAATATATCGAAGGAGAGAGAGGGCCCAAAGTCCTAATAGCCCACAAACGGCCCAAAACTCGGCGAGAACGGAACGGGAATCGGCAGCGGGGAGAGCACAAACAGAGCTCTCCGTCCTCGCCCCGCCGTCTCCGGAGTTGTCCTCCTCCTCGAGAGAAGATGGAGCAGAGCTACTATTGCTAGGGCTGCTCGATCCTGAGACCAGGAGAGGCGACGATGGCGTGGAGGCGACTGGCCAGCGACGCGGCGGCGGCGCATCTCCGGCGGGGCGTCCCCCCTCGGCCTACCGCCCTCGCCCGCAGCTTCACCGCCTCCTGCCGCCCTCCCGCCGCCAACCCTGCCCGTGAGTTCCTTGCTTCTACGGCCACCTTGTTCGATTGATCGGCCTGCCATGTGCTATTTTGCTTCGCTGAAGCCTTCGAGTGACTCCCCACCAGTTCTCGGCAGGGAAGCGCTGCAGGGCATTTGGTCGAGGTGTTCGAGCTCGGCCCCAGCGTTTCAAGCTCGCGCCCCCGGTCTGGGAGCTCTGCTGGCGGCGAGGGTGCCTTCCGGAGTTCGCCCGAATCTGCCAGGTAAGCCTTTAGGGGTTCAGTTGCCTTGCGTCCAGATGAAAACAGTTTGGAGGTTCTCCTTGTGTTTGGCCCAAATGCGTTGTGAAGTAGCCATGTTTTGGCCTACAGTACCAGTTGACCAGGGTTGCATTTTCTGAGTTTAACTATTGTTTTAGGTCTGCTCAAGGGATTCGGGACCGGCAGCTCCGCCATTGCTGTGATGCTTTATCCGAGAGAGGTTGCTCAGGCAGTAGGTAAATTTTTGTTCCTGACACCAGGCACACTACAAATGTTTATGTTTTTTCATCTATTGCTGTACAGGGAAAAGCGTTTAGTGTATTTTCTTGACATGATTGTTCTTTTCCCCAGCATAGATAGGTGAGTTGTGTGTATGGTCTGGTAATTGACTATGTATGTGACAGGGTGTAGTTATGCTGATACTGGTCCTATAATCCAATTTCATTCATGTTTTTCCTGAAGTTCATTGAATGTGTGACAGACTTGTCGCTAGCTACAAATAATCCAAACCCATGTCACTATTATTATCCTAATGCTCACTTTTCTGTTTGTAATTTCTGCGTTCCAGAACGACCGGCAGAGACCTCGTCACCAGATAACACTCTGCTCTCACCATATATGAGACAGATGCTAAGGAAATTCTGGATTTTGGTCCGGAAGTTTCAGCTGCCTGTCGGTTTGATTCTCTTGATTGTGTATGGTTGGCGGAAACCAATTGTTCTCGCCATCAATACTTTGCTTCTTCTCTACTCTACAAGGCCGGACCCCTATTCCATATACTTGTTTCTTCAGGAGGTTAGTTAAAATGATCATCTTATCTTATAATTAAACATATTTACGGTTACAATTTGATGGTGCTCAACATGGGATGATTGTAGCATTGTTTGAGATTTAATATGTATGCTACTCAATATAACTAACTTAAGAGAGGATTTTCTGCATTTTTTCTTCTTATGTTATCTGATATAACTTTAACTATTTCAGATTCATCAAGGGAAGGTGCGTCAGAATCCTGCTTTGTGGAGGGATGAGGTGAGTTACGTGCTTCTGTTACCGCTAAGGGTGATACCATATGGTTGTGAACATACACCGTTTTTTTAAGTGCTTTCATATGGCTGTGAATACTTCCCGTATGACATCACGGTTTTTAAATGTTTTGCTATGTTGTGCAGTAATTGTATATTTCTACATCACAATACATGCTGTTTTTTAATTGTTGTGAAACTGCACTCAAATTAACCTTTTGCCTTTTGCACAATGACATGGCCCTGAAATATCCCCTGAGCATGAAAATATTAAGAAGATCATACACATTTTCAAAACTAGTCAGAAAGATGACCCCGTTTTGGTTTAGGTCCTTTATCTCAATATGCACTCTCAATAATCTAAAATTCTGCATCAATTATATGTCTACCTTGGGTAAAAAAAGTTTTGAACATTGACAAGAGTTTTGTGCTTTGTAGTTTCAAGTTTTGGGTCACCCACTACATATAAATATAATGTCATTGGACTTGTCTTGCATACTGAGGTTTGCAATTTCTTAATAGTATATACCTATAGAAAGCCATAGTAAGGTCCTGCATTGACAACATGAAAATTAAAAGTTGGCTTATATTTGTGTAAGGAGAGAATATAACTTAGGTAGAAGTATGCAAAGCCTCGCTATACTTCCTTGGTTCCTGATAGAAAACTGCAAACTCTTATTCGTCTATCAGATGTGTTGGCTATCGAGTCCCTTTTCTTGTACTTGATGATTTGTAAAATGTGCCTATACTGATTTAGTGGGATTGCACCATCTAAAATCATATATCACAATCACAAACCCAGTCACACACAACTAGTCAACTACGGCTTTGAGATGTTATTTTTGTGCCTTTCTTCTCCTGTGGGATATATGCTTGCAATTATATCCCATGCTTTCATTGCGGTAAAAAAAGAAAAAAAAAGAGCAATTCAACTATTTCTATCATTGGAAATTAGGTAGAATTTCAGTTATATGTTTGAGCAGATCTGTTTGTTTTGGTTGTATGTTTGAATTGCACGTTTCTAAAGTAAACACGAATGCTGGAAATTAAGGATACGTTTCGTAGTGGAGTAATGACTAGTATCAGCAAGGCCAATGATATGCATTGCAATATTTAGGTCCTCAGCATGATACTTTTATGTGTTAAATTTTTAGTTAAAACCCTTGTCCATTTATCCGCAGTTCACGCAGACAAGAAAAGTTGATACTGAAGACTACAAGTTCTTCTCTATTGGGACAGTTGAATTAAAGGACAGAACGGTGCTGCATGTCGTCGGAATTCTGGGGAATTGGTGGATCTATCATGTGTCATATGCCAAGAGGGTGGAGCCAGCATAACTTTTTATTCTGAGAAGTGGGTTAATTAATAGTAACTCCGTAGAGCTTTCGACATTTGTATTAGTTGAATTATGACTCGGAATGTTTCAAAGCACTGCCATTTCATGTAATGCTAAAATGCGTTGTGAACATCACACATTTCTGGAAGATCCAGCTCTTCTGGTCATCCATGGAATCTGTTTAATGGATGCATCGATGAAGTTGTGTACGTTTGTAGTCTAAAATTACATCAGATTGAATTGCATTCTCTGAGTTGCTTTTCAGAATAAAATGGACTTATTTAAGATATAGGATACATTCTGTTGATAAATATGATGGACATGGCATGTTGTCTCCGTCTTATTTTCTTCATTCTGCCTGCCAGTTCTGGAACTAGTAGATTACTACATTATAATATCTGAATGGGGGCAATTTATCAGTGCCCAAACTACTAGGCTGCATTTTATCAAATTCCCCATATCAAAATGCATTTGTCTCTCTTCTTCCACCAACTTGAAGCATCTCACACAATCTTATTCCTGATCAACCTGGCTTGTCTGTGCCCCCTCTTTTGGTGAGAATCAGTGAACATCAGAATTTTCCCCTCTTGTCCATTACATATGCCGTGCCGACGCTGCTCCTTTAGTTAACCGCTGAAGTAGAATCTGGCATTGCAGTGGCAGTGGTATGAAAGAAACCGGGGTAAAATTCTTTTTTGCCCCCTTCTGCTTTGCATCATGAATCTTGACTTTCCATGCCCTGCTTGTACCTATAAGCGTTCTCTAGCAGCAGTAAGCAAGTGTAACATGTCTGTTTCCTGGGGAGATAAAGTGATGAGAAGGAATCATGCAAAGTAACAAAAAGAGAAAGATTTCCATATTTTCTCTAGTATTTCCAGTAATCCTACTTCTTTGCTATCTATTTAAGGACCTGGTCGACAGCTAGAGAACACCACAGCTGAAACCTTGTTGCCCATCTCTTAGGATACTGGTTAGGACATCGAGACCTGTTTGTTTGCGCTTGTTTGCAGGGGACATGGCCGGGAGGAACATCGGAGTCGCTGTGGACTTCTCGTCATGCAGCAAAGCAGCTCTGCGATGGGCGTCGACCAACCTTACCAGGAACGGTGACCAGCTCATACTTGTCCATGTCAACAGTTCCTTCCAGAATGAGCAAGGAGCGATGCATCTCTGGGAACAGAGTGGTTCGCGTAAGTTACGATGAACTCTCACTCCAGCTGTTCTTTACCTCCGCGGTACTGTACACTGTCAAATTTTCCTCCTTCTGAAGTTTTTTTCTCGTTTGGATTTCAGCGCTCATCCCTCTGGTGGAGTTCTCAGACCCCCATGTCACCAAGACGTACGGTCTGTCGCCAGACAAGGAGACACTGGAGATCCTGGCTCAAGTGGCACATCAGCGAGGGGTACCAAGTTCTCCATCTCCCTTTTGCAGAATTTCGTTGTAATTTATACTAGTAATCCTGATCAAATTCCTCTGCTAGGTGTTGATTTTGTCTACTGACTGTTTTGTCGTCGAAACTACATGACTGCAGGTTGAAGTCTTTGCAAAGGTATTCTACGGCGACCCAACAAAGAAGGTGTGCGAGGCTGTCGACCTGGTTCCCCTCAGCTGCCTGGTTATCGGAAGCAGGGGCCTGAGCACGCTCAAGAGGTAAACAAACATCTTCCAACCCTGTGGTCTTGAAACCTCCTGCCCCCATTCGACATGTAGGGGAGAACGTCCAGTTCGTAGCCGAATTTTCATTTTTTTTTGCCACACTTTGTCGAGCTTGCGATTGATGACTTTGATCATGTATGTACTCGTTGTTAGTATGTTTGGAATCGACGTGACCATTGTTGTTTCTTCTTCGCGGCAGGGCGCTGATGGGGAGCGTGAGCACCTATGTTGTGAACCACGCGGCCTGCCCAGTCACGGTTGTGAAGGAGAACATGTAGCTGCAGCTTGCCGCCTATGATCAGATGATCATACCGCCCTGCCGCCTGCAATCTCAGAAGGGAAGACAGAAGATGATGCCGTCTGCAAGAACAATAGTAGCGTCTATGCAATAGCACATACAACGATAATATGTCAGAACAAAGTAATAAAGTCTGTCTTGAGAGATCGCATGCTTAATAAGCCATGGCAATCCGTGTCTACGTGTGGTGTGGTGGTGGCTTCTCTATTCTCACAGAAAAGTTCATAGCATAATGCCGTGGAAGGCCGTGAAGGGTATGCTCGTAAAATTACCTGAAAGTTCATAGTGTTCTGTTGAATTGGATTGTAAATTTGCAGGTTTTCATTTTAATCGTCCATTGCTCGATCGTACGGTGGACGGGCATCCTCGAGCCTAGGCTAAATGAGGAAGTTACACATAACATCAATGTTTGGTAGTAACAAAGTTGCACCAAAATCAGAATAACTTTTGCCAGCCGACCCTAACTTTTGATGTAATATGTTGCAGCTAGCTCAAATAGATGTTTCAAGGCTCTTGACAACGTGTCTGACACAAGAGACCACATTTGTGTACCCTATACCACAATTATATGACATTTTAAAATGGTCTACCATAATAATAACTAAGAGCATCTCCACTCGTTGGCCAGGCCGAAATTCAGACTTAAATTTGGCCGTACTCGCGTTTCCAGGCTGTGTTCCCAGGCGAAGCAAAAACGGCAAAACATTTGAATTATATTGTTTCCGCCGGCGAACTCTGGCAAAATGTGTTCGACATAAGTACACCCAAAATGTCCGGCAAGAAAATTATTACAGAACTGGATAAAATGGCTCGGCGATCGGTCGTCGACGAGGATGGGCTCCTCCGGCGTGGCTGATGCGACGGGGTTGGGCGTACCAATGGCGTGTCCGGCCGACTGGTTGGAGGAGGTGGAAGCAGAGCTCGGCGAAGCAGTGGCGATGGTCGGCGCAGCTACAGGCGTGATCTCAGCGTTGTCCTCCTAGAGGATGACGTTGCGGCGCGCCATGTACCAGGCCTTGACCGGCGTGATCATCACGAGGTGTCTTCGCCGCCCATGAGGAACTGGAGATTCGTGTTCCTCTTCTTGGCGGCGTAGTTGGCCTTGAGGAGGTCGATCTTGCGGTCTTGGTTCTGGAGCAGCTGCGCCCATGTCTCGTCAGTCTTCTCCGCCCTCTTCTCGGCATGAGCCTTCGTGTCGGTGATGCACTTCTCGATAGAAGTATGGAGGCGCTCGGCGGGGGGGGGGGGGGGGGGGGGGTCCTATGGCTTTGAGCATCTTCACCTTCTTCTGGCCGAGCTTCGGCCTTCCTTCGCCGGCAGCAGGGGGAGGAGCCTCCAGATTGTACACGCCGTCCTTGGTCTTGGCGAGGGTCTTGCGAATGTCCAACCATTTATCGCAGTGCTCGATCACAGTAAACACATGGTGAAACTTAAATTTCGTCTTTGTGTCGTCCCGGTACAGGCAGAGCACACGAAGGAGCTGCAAATGCAAGAGAAAGTGTGTCAGGACAAGCTTGAGCTCGTCATACCTTCGGCTAGTGTCGACGAAGTACCTTCTAGTAGTTGTCGGAGTTTTGATTGGCGCCGATGATGGGATCCATGCTCAACGCTTTCTAGGCGTCGACGAGACAAAGGTCCTCAAGCACCATCCACTTGATTCGTGGCTCCGGCGCCAACATGCCCGGGTTCCTCTTGCCTCTGCCTTTCACCGGAGCCAAGGCAGATCCCTCGACGTCCTCCATGTCCTCGGCTTGCGTCTATTCAGCCTGGCCCTCGACGAAATCCTGAGGCTCGATGCCGTACTCGGCATCGTCCCGAGACTGTTTTTGAGTGAAGGAGGGGTTTCCTGTGGACGCCGAACCGTAGGCAATGATGTCCTAGATGTACGCCTTGGCCGACATTCCACCGAACAGGTTGTGGGCATCGGCCTCGTCGAAGGTTGCTGGCGACGAGCTGCCACCAAATAGAAGTGGGCTGCGGCGCATTGACAACTAAGGGCCTGCATACTCTGAAGAGGTGGAGTAGGGGACGTTGACGTCGACGCTGAAGGCCGAAGGAGGGCGAGGCGCGGGGCAGGGGAAGAGCACCTTCAGGTTGAACCCGCCGTTGAACTCGGGGGATGAGGAGTACCTCTGCCGCGGATTCGCCTGGCTCTCCTGGAAACCGGCCGGCGAGATCGCGAGAACCCGTCCGGCGAGCCGACGCTTGGCTGGCTCCCCTAGTGGGCGGCGTACTGCACGCGGGGGGGGGGGGGGGGGGGGGGGGGGGGGGGGGGGGGAGGGGGGGGAGACCGGCCTCGGGCGCGACATCGCCGCACGAGCCGCCGCCGCTTGCTTCTCCCTCATCGCCTGATCGTCGGTGAGCCCTTGGGCCTCAGTGAGCGCCTTCGCCGCTTTCACCCTCATCTTCCTCTCCCTCCATTCGTCCGACGCGAACTTCCTCTTCTGGACAAGGGTCAGCCACTCGGCGTTGGTCAAGCCGTTCGGCCTCTTCGCCGGCGTCCTCGGTTTTCTTGCTTTTTTCTCCTCTGGTTCGCCAAGGTTGGATCTGGGTTTGACAAAACCCTTGGGCGGCATGGCAGGCGGGAGCTCGGCGAACTGACGAGAGTTGGGGGGAATGAGGAGAAAAGGCGGGAGGGGAAAAAGAAACGGGCTGGAGTTCAGCCAGGGTCACCGACAAAGTTGGCCCACCGTCATTTTTGTTCCGTCCGGCGTTTTCAGGGTGTTCCTAGGAATCTAGGTACGACCCGGGAAGTCCGGACCAAAGTTGGCCGAAATCCGGACGAAATCGGAGTTTTGGAACACGGTTGGACCAATTTTCGACGTCCGGACTAAAAAACGCCCGGGATCGGCGTCCTGTGAACCCGAGTGGAGATGCTCTAACAACACGGCATTTTCTTTGGTGTGTAAAAAGCGATCAAATAATAAATCTATCATTTTACATGTACTTATGTAAGAAAATGGAATTATCTAAAACAAAAATAAATGTTATTCAAATTTCGGTGCCACATCCCAAGTAGTCTAGCACGTATTTTATCATATCACATCCTACTAGAGACACGAATGTTGTTAATTGTTATAAATGTTAACGGCCCTAAACCATTTACTTGAGCAAGCTGCAACGTATTATACTAAAAATTAGGATCAGCTGTACAACTTGTTTTTCTTATGTGTTCTTTGTAACAATGTTACTCCATCCATTCACTAATGTAAGATTTTCTAGAGATTTTAAAATAGAATAAATTCAGATTAAAATTGATAAATATAAGCAATATGAATATGTCTAGATATAGAGTATCATATACCTGCAATTTTTTCTCAAACCTGGCCAACAGGCTGTCCTTTAGCGTGCCGACATGTGGGCCTGCAAAAAAGCCCAGCAAGGCCCACGCCGTTGCGCCGTGTCAGGCATGGCTGCCTGTAAAACATCGGGCTGTGTGTGGCCACAGACTCGGGCACGTGCGGCACGGCCCGTCGAGCTTATATCTGCAGAGTTTTACAAATACACTACTAGAAAACCAGCTATAGATAGACAAACCTTCTGTAGCGCATAGTTCTGACCATGCGTCACAAAAGTTGTCCAGTAGCGTATTTCAGACAATGCGCCACAGAAATCTTCACACTTCTGTGAAACCTCTGTGACGCATATCTTCTGTGGCGCATATGGACATGCGCCACATAAAGAGAGGATAGGACCCATCACAGTATTCAGTTGACCAATGTTTTGTGGCGTATACATATATATGCGCCAGAGAAGTAACAGTGAAACGGCCCGTAACTTTTGCATACGATATCGGAAAAAAATTTAATATATCAAAATGATCGTCTCGAAATTTTCCAGCTTCCTTAAATTCAAAAAGAGTAAAAAGTTATGACAGAAAGAAAAAAAATCTGTAAAAAAATAAAAAAAGAGGAACAAACTTTTGTGGCACATTTCGCACATACGTGTCACAGAAGTGTTAGGATTCGAATTTTAAATTTTTATGGTGCCCTCCCCCTCTCTTTTATCCTTCTCCCTTTACTCCTCTCCTCCACTTTTTCTCTTCCTCCCCTTCTTCCTCCACTTCTTCTCTTCCTCTCCTTCTTCCTCCCCTTCTTCCTCCACTTCTTCTCTTCCTCTCCTTCTTCCTCTCCTTCTTCCTCTCCTTCTCTTCCTTTCCTTCTTCCTCCTCTTCTCCACTCTCCGGCCAACTCCTCCTCCTACTCCGGCCATGGCCTCCACCACCTCCAGCGACACCTCCTCCACCGATGGCCTCCTTCTCGTCCTCTTCCGGCGACCCCTCCTACCCCGGCGACCCCTCCCCTCCTACTCCACCTACATCGGCGGCCTCCTACTCCGGCAATCATTCCTCCTACTCCTCCTACACTAGCGGCCTCCTACTCTAGCGACCCTCCTCCTCTACCCTCCACCCTCCACCCACCACCCACCTCCCACTCCGGCCAGATACTCCGGCCAGATCTGACCGGGTTTTTTTTTGAATTTTGAAAAAAACATCAGTAACATATTGGTAATATGCGCCACCGAAGTTTGAGATCTGGTTCAAGACTCCTGTGACGCACGAGATAACAGTGACGTATACCATATATGCTACAGAAGTCCCAAAATGATGCGCCACTGATAGGCCTTTTCCTAGCAGCGATATGATCTTCTAAATATTTTAAAATAAAATAGATTTAGATTAAAATTGATAAATCTAAGCAATATGTCTAGATATGGAGTACCATACATTGGTGTTACCTGCATTTTTTTCTCAAACCGTGTGCCGGGCCTGTGAAACATCGGGCGCCGCTACGCCACCGAATCTTAACTGGTAAATTACAATTTTAATCAGTACTAGCAGAAAAGCCCGTGCGCTGCACCGGGAATAAAAACAATCAATGTTCTATTCCGACTATAACACGTGCCCGTAGCAAGGAATATATAAATTCACAAAATTTGTTTGTGCGGTCCTCTATTCCACCCATGCGGGCACGATGGCTAATAAAAAGGGCATACAACTAAACAACTTCGTGGCCACAAAAATAACTCAATCAACATTTTTTTCTTTGTGAAATGTCGATGGATCAGCTTGCTATCATGATATCACTTAAGACCGACCTCCAAACTTTCCCACACCATGCTCATGCTGCAGCAAAAACTCCATGCAAAATTGACCAGGCCTTCTAGTCTTTGCTGGCCATCTCCTCACCTCGTGCTTCCTGCCGTCGTACACCACCGCCTGCTCCCTTGTCTCCCACGTTGCGGTGCCGACGTGATCTTCTTCAACACTTTCCCAAGGAGGAACTCGAACGTGCGTCGATGAAATCTGGACTTTCCTTTTCCACCTAGACACCAAACGGAGGAAATGGATCTCAACAACCACACGACTTGGCAACTGCCACACGGATCGATCGACAACAGAGCTCGCAACCGTGGTCGTATCTTCCTAGTTGATGATCGACGATACGAGGGCGATGTAGGACAGCATGGGAAGCACGAAGGCGACGGTCTTGCCAAAGCCCGTCTAGGTTACACCGATGACACCGTGCCCCATAGGCTGAGTAGCACGGAGGACAAATTGTTCAGTGTTGGCATATTGTACCGGCATCGTCGATGTTGCGTGGAGCAGTCGACCTCAAGTCTGTTGTCCTTACAACTGACTTCTTATGCTCGGCCTTGTCGACGTCGCCATCGCCTAGTCGACATCTTGTGCTCGATGTTGGCCGGGAGCCACGACCGTAGAGAAGGAGGGGCGGCGCTGGTCGGCGGCCCCAGATACTGCTCATGATCGCCCCCAACTCCTACACCATCTGCATCATCTATGCCATATTTTTAGCCGACCTTTAGGGGATCGAGTGGAGGGGGCGGCGATAGCTGCTCTTGACGGCGAGGGGGTTTGGCTTTGTGGCGACCAATGACGGCTTCATGGCCGCAGCGTTGGTGCGGCTCAAGACAATGTGCTAGGAGATTTTCGTGGTCTCATGTGGTGGTCTCTATATATATTGGGGATCGCATCAACCAAATTTTGTTTACGAACACGATGAGATGGCAGACGAACGTTTTCTTTACGAACACAAAGTTTTAGTATCGGGATGGACCTAGCCGACCTAGTAAGGTTGCGATCCTAGTTTCCTTTAGGTATACAATGCAATGGAGAAGGATGCTCGACCAAGACGGCCTAGAACGATACGAATCAGTTTTTTTTAACTTACCGGTAGGCGTTTGGGGTACTTTGGTGGGAGAACAAAACGGTCCAAACAATTACCGCAAAAAATTATGAATATTTTTGTATAATTTAAAATGTGAATATTTTTTTATAATTTGTTGACATTTTGAACGGCACCCGAGAACCGACAGACTGGCTCGCAGTCGTGTTCGACCCCAATATATTCTCAGCTGTCAATTCCACACAATTCCTCCTTTAATCACCAATATATTCTCATACCAGCTGACTACCAGGTCACCCACGATGCTACAGACTACAGAAGATGGAGTTGGGCCGACACGATTGGGCATGCTGTATCATGGCCGAGCGAACGAGCTCGCGCACGGACAAGCCAGTGCTTGCCTGCGATAGGATTAGAGGAATCAGTTTTTAACTTACCGGTGGCATAAACAGCAACTAGTGGAATGCCCGTGTGTTGCCACGGCTTCTTACGTATGTCTAGTATAGCACATGTTTTTTTTAAGAATAGTATAGCACATGTTAAATGTGTAAACAATACATAATACATGTATATATAGATATATAGAAAAAATAACCACATAATATTTAAAAATATTTGAAGACTTACTTCACATAGTTCAATATAATATATATAAAATATAAGGACCGACAAAATTATCTCTTATTCACTAAGCCATCCTCCATTGACACACCTAAGATATCCTCGTATAATATCAGGAATGTTGTCCTCGACTTCATTTGCATGGTACTTGAGCAAGTGTATTAAAAACTTTTTCCTCAACTCATAGCCATCCTGCATAAGCAATCTATTTTATTAACATGGAGTTTTCACATGAAAATCTAATAACTGTGAACGTAGAATACTCACAGTGCAAATTGGATGAACAAATCTTTTACCATCCCACGAGAGCATAAAATAAAAAACTAAGTAACCCGACAACTTCCTGTAAATGAATGGATTTCATTATCTTGGTCGCTAGGATTGTAATTATAAAATAAACTACTTGTAATGAGAACTAAATAAAATTACCTGTCAGAGCTTGTTGGTATTGGAATAGTACGAGGGTATTTACGTGGCCAAAAATATATATCAGAATTCCATCCAGGTTGTGCTATTTCAAGAGCTTCGTTTAGATAGAATGAGCATCTTTGTAACTTTAATTGGTACCTCTCTTCCGACAGAGGTTCAGAAAAGGGGTCTAAGATAGATACACGGTGTTCATGCTTGTCGATGGTGAACAAGATGAAGTCACCAAGGGATGCATGTGGCAACAAAATCTGGAAATGATGACCATTAAAACACATAAATCATGTAAAAAATGGACAAGAGACCTAACTTACCATGTTACACGACGAGATATCATGGTCTATCCCAGGCCAACTATGAAACAATGTTGCCAACTCCTTAACATTTGTCTTTTTACGCCATTTTGGATGACGTGTACCATCGATCATCGCCGACTGGGATAAAAAAAAGGATTAAAACCATTAAAATTTACAATGATAATAAATATGTGTGATTGTAAAAACTTACGCAAAATCTTAAGTCCATGTTGTGTACATAAGGCTCTATGAACAATTGTATCTCATCACATGCCACTATACGAACAGCCATGTTAAAACAATCCTTATCCATGGGTTGTTCCATCCTAAGTATGCCCTGAATTTGCTTTAGAGTTAATCCAAGTGGAAAAGGTTTGGAGCTTCGCACCCATTCTTTCCTGCGAAACAAACTCTCAGAATAATGTTATCATAAAAATATGTAATGACTTATGTTAACGTGAGGCTTACTCCAAACATTTTGCATCATCGATGGACATGATGTATTTGCAGATCTCCTCAACAAACTCATGTGGTTTTGTGAGCATGATGCATGCTGGAATGGGATTGTTTTCTTTGGCTATATCTCGTGGGTGTTTCTCCTCAAGACTCGGCATATTAGACTGATCGTATATCGGACCGCCTCTTATCTTATTCAGTTCTGAATCATGCAATATGACAACTAATTTTTTTCGAAATGCTCTCATATCCTCCTACAAAGCAGTAAAAATACTACACTTGTAAAATATAATATTTTAAGAAACAAGAATGTACTAATTGTGTCCCAATAAAAATAGTACCTGAGTGAAATTGTCCGAAAACATGTCTCCTGTCCAATATTCCATAAAGTTTAACACGAACAACCCGCATGATGCACTATAAGGTTACAAAATGTTATATTGCTATTCCATCTAGCCAGATCAATTTAAAGAATTTTTTTTGAACAAATCGTATAAATGATCAATGATTTTGTTGGATATTAAACACACAACTTTATGGATCAATATACTTTTCACATTAAATTTAATGGGTGCTCAACATACCCATCAGTCTGCAGTGGTTTTTGGATATGCTCTTTTATTTCCCATGTCGTGACATCCAGATCCTGCCACTTTTCACCTTTGCCAAACCCTTTCCTTTTGGACGCAATCTTTAGGTGCTTCTCAAGTCCTTGAAGCTGTTATACGATAAAAGAGTAATTGGCCTTGAGGAAAACACAATGTCAAGAGGATATCACGGTCAACTTATTTACCATGTTAGTGAGGTCACTTCTACTCATTCCAACACCGATTGAGTCCAATACTTGTATCAAACGTTTCTTTGCATTGATGACTGCTAAATACCAATGAGTCTTACTAATGTTTACTGGAAGGAATACCTAAAATAATTTGTTGCATAAGTCTCACAAATAGATATGCTAAAAATATAATGAACGATATACATATATAGGAGTTAGTACTGACCATGTCATGCTTTAGATAGAGATTTGCCTGCTCTATGATGTGGCGATGTACTTTAAGGTCATTTTTTAGCTGATTGGAGATGAATGTTTTGTCCATATATACCTTACCATCTCCTCTATCAAGCAGATGATCACATGCACGCATACAATATATGTACGCATTTATCACCTGTAATTGGACAAATAAAATGCGGACAGATAAAATACATTCAAATTTAAGACAATAGTGGTTTTTTGGTTGACTTACATCATCGGGCAAGAATCCATCATCGCTATTAAGACATTTTAAATCGTCATTAGATAGTAATACATCACCAATGTCCACAAACTTGGTATTTTTAGGTGCAGACATGATTGCTTTCGATGGCAACAAAATCTTCGGTGGTACAAACATAGTCTGCCACAATATATAAGTGTGCATGACTAATTAGATAAAAACAATTCAAAAAGAGAGGACGATAACCGAAGCACAACTAAGTACCTTTTGAGATAACCTTCGCATTCGCTTTCTTTGGTTTATTATGTTGTGAATTGACCGTCCCTTTATCTACTTCTTTATCATCCATGACCTACAAAAGACCAACAATTATTATAGAATAAATTATAAAGATTATCGTATGAGAACACACTTTAAAAAAAATACAATCACCTCCTTTGTCTCTTCCACCAACATCGCATCGAAGCCTATGTTGATGGGTCCTTCCATAGCATCTGGAGTATCGGTCTCCGTCCCACCCGTGATCTAGAAATGTGGAACAAATCATTACTATTACTCAAATATATAATAATATAGAATATGCAAGAAAGTAAAAACAATTTTCTAAATTCACCTGTTTTGATTGTGTCAAACTCTTGTCCCCATCCAAGATCATCGCGTCTGGGTCTGATATATCCATAAGTTTATCTCTGATCTAACATAGAAATATAATGCTAAAATAAATTAGTCAATTCCTCACTGACTGCAGCTATTAGAAAAAAAGAAAGTGAGAAAAGCATCTACATATGGACTACTGTCTACTCCTACCGAACAATAAAGACAAGATTCTCCAGGGTACCCGTGCGTTGCATACAAACACAAGCCACTACGCTGTGAATGTTGTAATATAAGAAAAAGGACGCAGGTTATTTATATAATACATGCGCACACACGCACGATAGAAATGCTAGCGTAGTGAGCCCCAGGTCCAGGTTGAGCTCCAGAACCCGTTTATGAGCAAAGGTTAATTAAAAAAACGCCACAGCACACGTCTTCTCCACGGCCCCAAATCCCCAAATCCTCACCGTCTTTCTCCATGGCCACGCGCTAGCGCAGCCGCATGTCCTCTCCCCGCCGTCTACTCTCTCAGGCCTCCCATATCCTTGGCTCTCCTATGCTCTCTCGCGGCCTTGGATGGCCACGCCCCGCAGACTCCTCTCCCATGACCGGACGACACGGGTTCCGGCTGCCAGCGGCCTCGCCTTCCGGCGACGAGCCATCCTGCCCTCCGGCGCCGAGCCGCCCCGCCCTCCGAGCCGCCTCGCCCTCCGGCGCCGAGCCGCCCTTCCCTCCGGCGCCGAGCCGCCCCGCCCTCCGGCGCCATGCCCTCCGGCGCTCGGATCCTGCGTCCCTCCACCAACTCCCGCAAGACTCCATCAACTGCACGCCCAAGGCTGCTCTTAATCCCGGCCCTGCCGCTGCACGGTGCCGTCGAAGCACGCGGCAATTGCGGCATGCGGGCTTTGGCGCTCGCTCCGGAGAAGCTCTTCCAACATGTCTTGCCGGAGGATGGAGACGGCTACAATGGTGCTGCTCGATGCCGCAGGCAGGGTGGCCACCCCAACCTGGACCGGATCACCGTGGCGCATCCCTGCGACCATCTCTTTTCTGCCGCCGCTACCATGGATCTTTTCGCCGATGTCAGCATCACCGATTCGATTGTGTGTGGTGCGTGTGTGGTGATCAACGCCGGTTGATAGGGGGAGAGGGAATACCTTGACGCCAGTGGAGGATTCCTGGCTCCTTGAGGATTCGCTGATTGGTAAAAAAAGGTATTCTAACTGACTTGGTGCTTGCCTATATCGTAAACACTGGTACGGGAAGCAAAATTATATCTATCTCTGTTAGGATATGTTTTCAGATTGGTAGGCCTCCTAAAAAAATTCAAGGTAGTTGGATTAGGAACCATATCTATCTAGTCTATAGTTAGTTAGTTTGTTTCTCCTGAATCAGTTAATATTTTGCGCAAACCATCTTATAACAAGTTTGATATCTTTACCAGTGAAGACAAATTACTATTCCAATAATTGTCCGGCATGGGTTTTATTGAGACATGCCAGCTGATTGAACAGAAAATATGTTAAGCAGATAGCCTGGGGCATATCATAAATTTGCTTTCAAGAGGCCGCTAGAAATTCAATGAACTTGTAAGTATAAGCTATATTCTTAGGCTTGGTTATTATTGCTCTACACAAGTTTTTCTTTACGGGATAATGTGTTGCTTGTAAGTAGAAGTTATATTCTTCTGTGGTAAGGACTGAGTCCCTGTTTGGAATTTAGGAAAGGAAAAATACGGGAATAGAAAACCCACAGGAATTGAGATGTCATACCACAACAATCCTATAGAAATCTAAAACGCAGGAATAGGAAAAAGGTAGCCATTTGGATTGTAGGATAGGAAAATACATGAATTTTTCAAATTTGGAAAAACTTCCAAGCTAGTGTTGTGACGTGCTACTCATTTCTACACACACATGTTATCATGACCCATTTCCAAGCATTTGAAGACCGAGGTATATTTAGCTTATGCTAGCTAAGAACAGTGTTATTTTTGGTGTCCACGTATGAGGACGGTGGAATCGTGGACAGCGAGGGCAAGGATGTCGGCGCAAGAGACGGTGTCGAGGCAATCTGCCTCAAGGGAGACTTCGATCTGATCGACAATCTCGAATCCCTGGAGGGAGTTCAGGTTGGGGTTGGACCCCTTCTCACTGACTATGCTGCTATTGTTGTCTAGTAGCACAGATGCATCACGCCCCTATAAACAGAAAGAAAGAAGAACATTGGTGGATTATTCGCTTGTGCTTGGATTGTTCATATGATTCTTTATATGCTCTCTCGATTGTTTCCTTAGTTTTTTTGCTGCTCATTCTTATTCTCATGTGCTGTTGTAGGTACACTTGGCTGCAAATATGGTGGACACAAATAATTTGGTCAAGTACGACATGAAGAGGTGGCAAAACTCTTTGATCGTGTGCCAATTCATGTAAAACATAGTTTGGAGGAGCACAGAGAAAAGAGGGCCTCTCTCTTAGTTCTGGTATGGTCACATCAGACATGTAGACATGTAGCATGTTGTTTATTCTTGAGGTTAATGCACTGAGTTTTTTCTTTTTTGCTAAATCAATGCACTGAGGTTGAACTGTTTGTTTATTATTACAAAACAGAGTAATATATATCAAAGCTGTGAAGTTCATTGCCACGTCTATGTATTCAAGATCATAGGATGTTGTGACAAGCACAGATTCCCAATGAAGCGGGGCGTTCTCACTACATGGCGTGCCTGCCTGTTGTTCCCCCGTGGTATGTGTTCTTATCTGAATTTCACAGTTGTCTCATTCAAAAGCTTTCTAAGGATGATGATGTCTGCAATCTCATATGAGAAACTGGACAAACATAAACATGCTATCGGTTGATTCAAATAAATTTGTGTGCATAGGCCATGGTTAGGCTGAGTACTTTTATTATCTGCGCGTTACTTTTATTTTGTAACATGGAGTATTTGCCATATTGTGTAGGAAAGCTCATGCCAGCTGGACATGGCATCATGAAGCTTCAAATCATGATGACCATCATTGGTGATCTTGTCTCAATTGACACACTCATTGAGGATCATTTGTGCGTTGAACCAGGGAATGAGTACATCTAGAGTTCTCATATTGTTGCAATCGACAAAATCTGTGAGTTTCTTCAGCTCCTTTAGTTCTCTAGCCTAGTTTTGATGCACTGGTTATAAATGGATGATATAGATATTAATCAAAAATAGTTACACTAACTCTTATCCAATACATGTTTATCTGCTGACACGTGGTCTATCTTTATAATTGGCAATCTCGTAGGTTTTCTTTTTATTTTCTGAGAACTAATCTCGTAGGTTGTTATTATTACGTGGCATTTTATTTATTGGCCTGTGTAGACTCGGTCGGGCTCGAGTCGAGTGCCCGATTCCCTCTAGGTTTCCAAGTGCTATTGCTCGCGTGACCGAGCCAGAGAGAAAAAGTCTAGCTGTCAGACCTCTAGCCAAAGGGAACCGATGTAGCCTACACATGAATAAGAGAAAATGACCCAATTCTTTTTATTCATAAGAAGATATCACAACGCCTGGCTTCAACACATGATATTCATTGGATATTTGTGTGTAACAACGCTAGTGTTCCAAAATAGAATCGAGGATAATATTATCTAGGCGGATGCATCGAGGATGATATATCTAAATAGCCGAGGTCAACAACTTTAGTTTCAGTACACCATCTTGGACAAACGGTGGCTTGTTTAGCCACGTCTTACACGGCTCTGGCATTGATTTTGTTGGCGTGCGACGAATTGGGTCCTAGCTTAGACAACAGCATCCACGTGAGCACGCATGAGGTCAGGTCTGGCAAGCTTGGCCGCACGAACATCTATCTACAAATAAAAGTGAGTCTCAAATGTCAACATATGTCCGTACATATAGAACAAACAACACTGTCAACATATTTCAGAACAATAAAAAACACTTACCCTCCAAATAGTGATCTTCGAAGTTGGTTCTTGGTGAGAATATATCATCCTTGATTGCAATTATAGGCCGAATAATTACGCAATTTAGTTTGGCTACGATTTGCATGCAAATCTGTTGCGTTGAGAAGGGTGGCCGTTTTGTACTTGCAAGAGACTATCATGTTTGTTTTGTACTTGCAAGAGACTAAGCCGAGCCTACATGCTATTCTATTATACCAGCATGTTATTTAAATAAAATTATAAAAATCAGCCAACCCTAAAACTAACTGAAAACTAAAACTTTGGGAGAGACACATAACTAATACACCAAAGTTTATTCAAAATTTATCGTGAAATCAACCAGATTCATAAAAAGTACCAATGCAACTCAGGTGCTTACAATTTCTGTAACATACTGATCTAAACTAAATACGCCTAAATAATTCTGATGACAAAATCATGTGAATCATCTTTCTTTAATATAGTTCTTCATGCCCTTATGACACCCAAGTTCACTCTGATCGCTTCAGGGATGTTGTTTATGGCGTCATTGTGTCTAATCTTCAGTAGATGGACCATGAACTGCTTCCGGAGCCCCAGTGGATTCTAAAAGTGTGAGAAACAAAAGTAAAGATAAATGAGCAGAAAATAAAAAACATTAAAACACACGATACCCGGGTGTAAATGCACATACGTCAGTGATATGTCTAGATAAATGGTTTGTGCCATCCATGGTTGCCATGTGTTGTAGGACGGTGAATCCAGAGTCATCACTGCAGCAATGTGATTCTGATTTAAATTTGTTTTCAAGAACATGTACCATAGTAAACCGATTAATTAGCTTACCTGTTTCTATGGGGGCTTATGACCTGATGGCTATCCATTGGCCAGTCCTTGACTTCTGTAGTCCAACCATTGTTCATTGTTTTAAACATCTCATTGAGCTCTTCCATCACTGCTCTGGTCTCATTCGTTACCTCGTTCCGTAGAATGAGACGCTCGTTCAGATATGGATAATAGGAAGGATCCATTAGAAATGTCCTCCTTGTTTCCATGTTGACCGAAATCAGAGCATATGCATCATGGACAGCGAGTGGTAGTAGATACTATAATATGTAGACCAAAGTTAATAACTAACAAATGCAAGTACATGTTGTCATATAAGATAGGCACTTACAACTTTAGAGTTCCAGATGTTGTATGGAGGAAATGTTGGGCGCACGGCATCAATAATTGTCATGGTGCGGCTAGCTTGCGGAATCGGCGAACGCCGTAAGGCCTGTGCTTGAGCTTGAAGCTGCAAGTCAAACAGGTGCTTCCATCCAAGGTGGTCGGTGCCCGCGTGCCTATCAACTTCCGTGCATACAAGCCCACGAACTGCTAGATTGAAGCAGTCGGGGTGAACTCGTCCAGCTAGCCGAATTGACTGTTGGATCATCCCGAGAGTTATCTCTATCGGGTATGGCAGAGTGCTTCTGATCCATATCATGCTGAAAGATAGACATTATGGTTAAAAAATCAATTTCAACTATCTTATTTCTTAAGAAATATACTTACTTTAACGTATCCTGGTCCTCGATCTGCATGATGTAATTATAGATGTTGTTGACAGCATGTTCAACTATGAATCCTAGCTCTGCCATCGATGCGGTGAGCCGGTTCAAGCACTGTTTAAGCACAATGAAATAAAAAGGAGTGTAATAATATTAATAAAGCGCACATAACTTAAAGTGGTGATAAACATAACTATAAATATATTGTATATTCACAAGTACAAAGACATATATGTTGGTACTAAAACCGCATCAGTATCTCTGTGGAAGTTTGCACAAATCTCCATAGCATGTATAGAAGGATGGATCCAGGTTTTTAAAAAGAATACTTTTATCTAATCTATAAAGTATTCACATAGCAAAACCAGAAATTTTTCCCCGTAGCTGAAACCAGCAAAATTTCATTGTTTGACCAGCATGTATACAAGGACGACGGATCCAGGTTTTCAAAAATAATATTTTTTATCTAATCTATAAAGGATTCCCTCTATGTTTCCAAATGCTATTGCTCGCGTGACCGAGCCAGAGAGAAAAAGTCTAGCTGCCAGACCTCTAGCCAAAGGAACCGATGTAGCCTACACATGAATAAGAGAAAGTGACCCAATACTTTTTATTCATAAGAAGATATAACAACGCCTGGCTTCAACACATGCCACTTTTTTGGATATTTGTGTGTAACAACGCTAGTGTTCCTTATTACATGCACACTTCTCACACGAACAGGCTGAAAAAATCTACAATCTCTACACATCGCAACAGCAACCGGGTGGAAGTCTTTACCTTGCAGTTGATGGATGGTCTTTACCTTGTTGATGGATGGAGACAGTGGCTACTCCAGGCGGCAGAGATGACCTCACGTGGCAGCAGATAAGAACCGGGACAGGGAAATTCAGTTGGATGAAAGTTATTTTGAAGTAGCGTTCAAGGTCTCTTTTTAACAAGGCCTTTAATAAGGCAATCTCGTAGGTTGTTAGGAGTAGGATCTCTAACTACTACCGTCCATCCCAAATTTAGTGGGATTGTTTTTGTCAACGTAAGGTGAGATTGTCCTGTCCTGTTGGGCCAGGTCTGGGCTAACTTCCCTTGTCGGTCTAGGACTCCACACATGGGTCGACCCTTGCCAAAGCCAGTCTAGGCCACCAGACCTCCAACCAAACGAACCAGAGGCATAGCTAAAAAAAGGGGGAACAGAGGTAGAAATACATGAATTAATAAGTGAAAACCATGAATTAATAAGAGAAAACGACCCAATTTTTTTCATAAGAGACCAATTATCGTAGGACGCCTCTTGCTCTTTGTATATCAATAAAAATATTTTTTTCACAAGAGAAAAGTGAGCATCAAAAGAAAACATGCCAATCTTTGTATATCCTGCACTGTTATGCAATCGTTCACAGTTTTCACATCGAAACTATTCCACATAATAGATACATATTATTTAAATTTCAGCTTAAAGAGAATCTCTCAGCCTTGAAAAGAACTTTGCGTCCATGCCACTAAGTGATACACTATCTAAATTGTGTCGAGGATGATATTGGCGCTCACATGAAAGCATCCGGTTCTTCAATACACCATCTTAGGAAACACGATGAGCTCAGCTGGTTCAGCTGCGTCCTTGGCGGCGCTGATTTTGTTGTGCGACGAACTGGGTCCTAGCTTGGACAGCAGCATCTACGTGAGTAAGCATGTCGTGAGGTCTGGCAAGCTTGGCTGCACGAACATCTACAAATATATAAAAGTGAGTAACAATCTGTACAAGTAGAACAACATTGTCAATATATTTCAAAAACAATAAAAAACACTTACTTTCCAAATAATGATCTTCTAAGTTGGTTCTTGGTGAGAATATAAAGGAGCTCTCATCCATAGTTGTCAAAGAGCCTAATGTCCTATCTATTTGGACGCTAGTCACGGCAAGAATTTGGAATTCTCTTTCCGCTGGTCTCCAGCGGCCTATGTGACGATAAATATGTTGAGTATATACGTGTAAAAATATTAGCTCTCCCCTGCGAATTAACAAAAAATATCACGACTTCCCATAAATAAAATATAAAGGCACCTGCTAAATTTTTAAATGAGCCCTACCGAAAGTTCATCAACGCAATGTCTCTGACAGGTTTCCCGCGATAATACGCCGTCTTGTAATTGTATTGTGTCTCCCCCACGTAGGCAAGAACTCCAACCACATCTGCAAGTGTATTTAGAATTAAAATGAACACTTGATTTGTATATGAAGAATTTACAAGACAAGAGTTAGGGACGGTGGCCTTACCTGTGATAGATTTATCTCGTCGTGTCAAGATGGCGCTGAAGTGTGGGAAGCGCGGTGGACAGAGTGAGGAATCTATCCGACGTCCCAAGGTTCTCACCTCAGTGCGAGACTTTAAACTAATGATGAATTCAGAGTCTAGGTACCAGAAATGCTCACTATACATTTCCACAGGGTTGAATCCGACGCTAATAAAGTCATAAGAAATCCCTGCATATAGTATCTCGTTGAAACGATCTGCTAGATTATCGTATGCAAGGGCTTCCATTTTTGTTCCCTAACAAATGTGAAAGTAAGTAAACAAAAGGACATTAAATATTGCGTTTATATTATATAGTTAATATGCTTACATTCTCATCCAGAAGAATATACCGTAGGTAACAGTTTCCATGTGCGTTCTCTTTAACCTGTCCCCTCCATTGCACCATAGCACGGATGTTCCACATGTTTTGGTAGATGTGTTCCATCTGCACATCATCAAACTTCAAATTCCTGCGAAATGACATAATCATTTGTAACAACAGCTATTGCAGCAAGTACAACATCCCCCATCACATATTTTCACAAAAGTAGATGTGTTCAATAGCTGAATTCACTCATGTGCTTGCTAATTCCTATAGTGGCTGATGTTAGATCCATACAAAATATGCAGTATGTGTATGTGGCCAAGAGACTTGGAGATTAGATTCTCATTTAAAAGAAAATAGCTATAACTATAAACAGAGTACAATTGAAGATCTTACCTTTGAACCTCAAAGCCCATATGAGCTAGAGCGAGAGGAGCAGGTGGAGCAGGAATGGCCGGAGGTGGTGGTGGTGCCATTACCCTTCTCAAGCTACGTGCGTTGTATGGGATCACCATCAAGTGCTGCAATCTGAACTGGGTAGGGTGATACGGGGACTGTATTTTCAATGTGAGGGCTGAATGAACAGGGCGGATATATGTAGGCCTGAAACTTTTGGCTTCGGCGGGAAGCCAAATAGTTTGAAATAATGAGTTTGCATTTTTTTGGGGTTGTTAGCTTTAACTCGGGCCATTCCAGTCTAATTAGAGATTTTCTAGCGCAAGATAAGGTTTATTATCTAGCTACTCTAACAACTATTAGCCAGGACCTATGAGACATTATAGGGGCTGTCGCTGGCTAGATAATAAATCTTATCTTACTAACTAACAAGCAATATCTTTCTCGCAAAAAAAATATCTGACACGCATATCCAACTAACATAATTCAAGAACAATCTGGGCTCCTCTATTCTTTTATTAAAAAAAGACACAGACACGATAAGAAGCTATCACAAAATTTCGTTGACATCCCTGTTATACACTACACATATACAAAACGATAATAAATTAATTCTGAACAGATTATTTGTTTAAAGAGGAGAAGCTGCTAGAAAAATTATAGTCTGTTTCCACACGTATCAAGTAAGTACGCTGCCTTAGTTTCATGCGTGTTGCATAATTAGTTTCTTGGATGATGAAAGTCAAATTTTCATTTAGCTGCAGAATTTTTCATTTATTTTCGGCTAAACTTTTTAATATGTGTTGTGTTAGATTTGGATTACAATGACATCCCCTTTATGCACTACATGTAAAATGAAAATAAAACTTTTGTTTACAAAACAGCAGCAGATAAAAAAATACTGATAACTGCCACTTTGAGAGGCTCATGTATCAAAGCTGTTTCCATCCATTACATTCAATAATCATAAAAGATCCTCAAATTTTGACCCGCAACATCAAACGGTGAGGACTTCCTTATAAACTATGTTCAGCGTGGTCGTTACTAAGGATCTTTTTCGCTTATTTGATTTCTTGGTCTTGTCCTTTCGATCATCGTCGATGGCGAGGATCTTAATGTTACATTTTGCGGTGGCTCTCGACAACGCTACATAGAGCTGACCATGAGAGAATACCGGCTCCGGCAGGTACACACCGACAATTGGGATTGTTTGCCCTTGCGCCTTGTTGATCGTCATGGCAAAGCTGAGCCTGACTGGGAACTGCTTCCTCTTAAATTTAAACGGGAATATGTCGTCATCAGATGGGCAGAGGGGTATCCGAGGAAGAAACACCCTATTCCCAGCGTGTTGTCCCACCACGATCTCTGCGTCGATTGCGTTCCTCTGGAACCCACGGACCACGAGCCTTGTGCCATTACACAACCCGTTAGCTGGGTCGATGTTCCTTAGCAGTATAACTGGGCAGTTTATCTTCAGTTTAAGGGCATGTGGAGGCAACCCATTAGGAGTCAGGTCGTTCAAGAATTCTGGAGCATAGTAACCGTGCGGATCGTCCTCCGCACTATCAAAGCTATGATAGATCTTCTCCTCGCCCTGAAAACGCTCTATCATGTGTAGGTTTATTTCGTCCACGTTCTCATTCTTGGTGGACAGGATTGCTCGAGACGTCATGTAACCAGGATCGGTCATGTTCTGGTCCAAGGCAGGAAACACATGGTCGATTAACTTCTCTATGTCGTTAGCCTCGTTTGTCGAAGACACACAAATGTCTTCAGGGAGCCGGATGTTGCCTTTCTCGTCAGTTTCCTCAGTGCCATTACCTATCCTCAAAAGGTACTCCGCGAACGACGGGTCATTATGCGCTCTCATGTTCTTGACGAGCCTTAGCGGGCGCATGCCCTCCCAGAGGTATGAACTCCGCAAAGCCGCGTCGACTATCTGGCCTCGTGACCCTTTTCTGACTACTGGAAGCACTTGCCTAAAATCCCCACCAAACACGACGGTCTTCCCACCAAAAGGTCGATCCTGTCGGCCCATGATGTCGCGCATGCTCCTGTCTAGTGACTCAACCGCTTGCCGTTTTGTCATCGTGGCCTCGTCCCATAGGATGAGAGAAGCCATCCTTAGGAGCTTGGCTGTCCCACTTTGTTTGGTGAAGTTGCATGATGACCCTTCTTCAATGTTCAGTGGGATCTTGAATCTAGAGTGTGCGGTTCTCCCTCCGGCCATGATGGAAGCGGCAACACCCGATGTTGCAGTGGCCACCGCGATCTTTTTCTCGCCTCTAACCCTAGCGAGCAATGCCTTGTACAAAAAGGTCTTCCCAGTGCCTCCTGGGCCATCGATGAAGAATACGCCCCCATCGCCGCCATCGACTGCCTCCATTATCTGTTTGTATGCAACCTTTTGCTCGGGGTTTAGTGAGTCCGCTAGATTCTTATCAGCGTCATCAACCTTTATTGTGGTTTCCTCAACGACCTCCCTTGCCTCGCCTTCTGTGGTTTCATAAGCCTCATGGATGCCCGGTAGAGGGAACAACTTTATGTCTTTACCCATGGACTGTAGCATGCCCCTGATGTCAAGCAACACCTCCTGCTCAATCGCGATAGGGCAAGAAATATGTCGCTTGAAGTCGTCAGACATCGCATCAAGGTGCCTATCCCATAGACCGCGCACATCCCCAGGCTCACAGAATACCAAAATTGTTGCAAAGAGTCTCCTCAGCGAGACTGGCATGGCCCATTGTGCTGATTCAGTAAGACATTCATCAAGCGTGTTGTCGGCCTCGATGAGACCCCTCCTCTCGGCTGCCTCACGGAAGTTATCACATAGCACACCATCCACAGTTTTCAGGTCTTCGAAGGACGTTTTGCCAGGTACGTGGTTTAGAAGCACCCTTAGAAAGTACCTCTCACCCTCCGCGGGATTGGCTGACACGATTCGACCTACTTGGAAACAACTGTTTTTCCTTTTCTGCCAAAACTTTCCTTTTTGTTGCCATGTGAACCATCCTGGGAAGTCCTTGTACAGTATATCTCGAGCCCAGACGTGCTCATGGTTAGCGGCAAAATACTCCGTGAGCATAGACTTTGATGCGTTATCACTGGCAACAACATTGTTCAGATTATCTCTAGCCTTAAAAGTGACTCTGTGCATGTTCGGGAGATGTAGCTGCAGCTTTAGGACCGAAGGATGGTTTTCGCTGAGGGTGAATCCAAAAATCCTCCACATTGCTTCTGGAGGAGTTACCCACCTCGCGTCAACGAACCTCTTTATCTCGTCTATGTTACCTTCGGCATCGGGTTTGTCGATGTTGAACGATGTCTTATCGTGGCCCTTGTATATGTACTTATATAGGTACTTGACGGCCTTTATGCTGGAGCACACCTCTACATTGATGTGGCAGTTGAACATATGTAGTAGGTATGGGTTGTACGGCACAACCCATCTATTGTCCAACATCTGCCCGCGGACCTTCGCTGAACGGCCGTCATCCCTTCTCCGGTAAACAGGGTATGAGTCCTTCCCCTGCACGGTGGTCTTGTTGAACTCTCGAGGGTACCTGCACTTGCACGACCCATCTTGCATGCACACATTATTAGGATTCAAGACACCGCATGGGCCGTGCATCATATGCTTCATGACCATGGCGTAGAGCTCTGGGTGTTTATGCTTGTCTGGGAGCTCGGTGGATATGACATGATCATACTGCTCTGGCACAACAAGCTTATATCTAGAATCCATGATCAACAAGAAATGGGCATGTGGTAGGCCTCTCTTCTGGAACTCTACCACATAGACATATGCCTTCACAACGCCTAGGATATGTTTTTTGGTGAGCGTATCTTTCATCGTCTCTAGCTTTGCTCTAAACACTCGGGCCACAAGATCAGGACGATCCTGCGCAGTTTGTCCGGGAAATAGCTCATCCTGTATCTCCGGCCAATTTGGGTTGCAGGTCATCGTTAGGAAGATATCAGGCTTGCCGTACTTCTGCACTAATGCCATGGCATCCATATGCCTCTGCTTCATGTCTCGGTAGCCCCCCTTGAACGTCTGTGGGAGAACAGTCCTTGTGCCAACAGCATTTGCTCGTGTCTCCCCGGCCGTGATGCTATCGACAATGCCTTGATACAAGTCAGCACGTATCTCTGACTGGTGGTCTCGGATCCATTTTAATCTGCACCCCTCGATCTTTATGTACATGTCAACAGCCCACTAATGGAATAGGCGCCCTCCATGAAGTATGGGGTTGAATATTGCAGGACGCGTCTGTAATCTGTAGCAGTAATAGTCCCTGACAGAGATGCACAAATGTCCACCCCCCTCTGCGTGAAGAAAACAAAATATGAAGGTTAGGGAACACATTTTTTCTCTATAAGAATGCATAAGGATGTGAAATTGGAGAACCTCCATTGTTATCACGGTCTGCTCGTGGTAGCTGCGCAACACGCCATTCTACATCCTTTTTGGGGAGATTCGGATGCCAACCGAGCTCCCCCTTCGGGAAGAAGAGAGGATACGAGAGTGGGTCATAACATCCTTGTGTGGCTTGTATGCTGTACTTCTCGTTGTTGTTCCCATGGAGTGTAATGCTGCGTTTCCACCTATTCACCAAGTCGCTGCCCTCGACCCAGATGGCAGCCACCTCAGACGATATAGGTAGATTGTGTGTTCGTTGGTCTAGCTTTTGGTCGGTATTAAGTTCTATCTTGTAGTCCTGTAGGTTGTCCTTATGGGCTCCCAAGCTCCTTAATTGCTGGGAGTAGGGGTTTCCTCTCATTATGTTCGTCAATTTATGTACAACTTCCTGGTCAAGTTCCTTGGTTGATTCCTTGCGATGGGTCAGGCTTGGATCGTCGTCATAGAAGTACAACTGCAAATGGTCTGGACGCGAGCCAGGCCCAAAGGAATGCACATTGTGGTACAACGAGCCGTTCGCCTTGAATGTGTAAACCCCGGACCTCATATTCGTGCAGCTGTTGTCGAGGTTGACACCAAGGGTTGTGAATGAGAAGTGGCCATTGAAGAACCGGATGCTATTGCGGAAATGTCGACAGTCTGCATCTGTGCTCGACCATAACCTCATCAGCTCCGGAATAGGTTCTTGTTCCTTCAAGATGACGTCTCCATTGCGACAACAAAAACCAGGGGGCTCACGCTCAAACCTCTTGGCATTGCATTCTTCGCAATTTGGGACTTGCTCCAAGACATGTGTTTCTGGAAGGTTCGAGTACACAAAGTCAAAAGGATCAATAGGGCCTACACCAGACAAGTCAGCTGGTTCATCCAGATCCACGTCATCAGCATCGCAACCTACATACATAGCGTGTCACAAAGGGTTAATATTTTTTAACTCGTAACTGCACCAGATAAGTCATAAATATTGTCAGAAATACCTTCATTGGCATACATGTAGTACTCATCATCCATGATGTCACTTGGGACAACATTCTCATCCATGATACGACTAAGGAGGGCATCCACATCACCTGTAACATTCCAAATCAAAATAAACACGGGTTTCACTCTAATCTGGTTATATAAAATTGTCTTGAAAACGGGAGAATCTACCCTCTGTTCTGATGGTGTATGCCGGCGTGCTTGTTGAAGGAGAGGTTGTAGGTGACCCAGTTATATTCGGTGGTGACTCTGAGCTCAACACCGGGTTTGTGGTTGACACGAAGGATGCATCTGGTCGTGGCAATGCAATGGATTCAGTAGACGGAGTGTTCCTCCTAGTCATGGCATTTTCTCTGCGTTGAGCGGCAATTGCATGCCTCCGTTCTTCGGGCATGATTTGTCTATGTGTTCTTCGATGGTTATTATGCTCTAGTCTCTGTTCGGGAGTTAAACTTTCACGGCGTGCTTGTTGACGACCACGTGATGCCTGTCGCCTTTGAACTTGTACGTCTATGTTGAAGACATGTAGTTAACAAAGTAAGTAGATGAACATATATTAGGAAAAGGTTATTTTGCAAAAAGACATGATCCAGCTAGATTACAATACGACACATACATAATAATAAAGTTAAGACCATACCGTTTGCGAGTTCTCCATTCCGTAAATTATTTCCTATTGTGAGGGTAGATTGGGTCCGATTTTGCTGTTGTCGTGCTCTTAAATTTTGTGCACTATCTCTTCGACGAGCATTGATTTCTTGTCTCTGTTCGAGGGTTATGCTCGCCGTGAAAGTTTAACCCTCGAACAGAGACAAGAAATCAATGCTCGTCGAAGAGATAGTGCACAAAATTTAAGAGCACGACAACAGCAAAATCGGACCCAATCTACCCTCACAATAGGAAATAATTTACGGAATGGAGAACTTGCAAACGGTATGGTCTTAACTTTATTATTATGTATGTGTCGTATTGTAATCTAGCTGGATCATGTCTTTTTGCAAAATAACCTTTTCCTAATATATGTTCATCTACTTACTTTGTTAACTACATGTCTTCAACATAGACGTACAAGTTCAAAGGCGACAGGCATCACGTGGTCGTCAACAAGCACGCCGTGAAAGTTTAACTCCCGAACAGAGACTAGAGCATAATAACCATCGAAGAACACATAGACAAATCATGCCCGAAGAACGGAGGCATGCAATTGCCGCTCAACGCAGAGAAAATGCCATGACTAGGAGGAACACTCCGTCTACTGAATCCATTGCATTGCCACGACCAGATGCATCCTTCGTGTCAACCACAAACCCGGTGTTGAGCTCAGAGTCACCACCGAATATAACTGGGTCACCTACAACCTCTCCTTCAACAAGCACGCCGGCATACACCATCAGAACAGAGGGTAGATTCTCCCGTTTTCAAGACAATTTTATATAACCAGATTAGAGTGAAACCCGTGTTTATTTTGATTTGGAATGTTACAGGTGATGTGGATGCCCTCCTTAGTCGTATCATGGATGAGAATGTTGTCCCAAGTGACATCATGGATGATGAGTACTACATGTATGCCAATGAAGGTATTTCTGACAATATTTATGACTTATCTGGTGCAGTTACGAGTTAAAAAATATTAACCCTTTGTGACACGCTATGTATGTAGGTTGCGATGCTGATGACGTGGATCTGGATGAACCAGCTGACTTGTCTGGTGTAGGCCCTATTGATCCTTTTGACTTTGTGTACTCGAACCTTCCAGAAACACATGTCTTGGAGCAAGTCCCAAATTGCGAAGAATGCAATGCCAAGAGGTTTGAGCGTGAGCCCCCTGGTTTTTGTTGTCGCAATGGAGACGTCATCTTGAAGGAACAAGAACCTATTCCGGAGCTGATGAGGTTATGGTCGAGCACAGATGCAGACTGTCGACATTTCCGCAATAGCATCCGGTTCTTCAATGGCCACTTCTCATTCACAACCCTTGGTGTCAACCTCGACAACAGCTGCACGAATATGAGGTCCGGGGTTTACACATTCAAGGCGAACGGCTCGTTGTACCACAATGTGCATTCCTTTGGGCCTGGCTCGCGTCCAGACCATTTGCAGTTGTACTTCTATGACGACGATCCAAGCCTGACCCATCGCAAGGAATCAACCAAGGAACTTGACCAGGAAGTTGTACATAAATTGACGAACATAATGAGAGGAAACCCCTACTCCCAGCAATTAAGGAGCTTGGGAGCCCATAAGGACAACCTACAGGACTACAAGATAGAACTTAATACCGACCAAAAGCTAGACCAACGAACACACAATCTACCTATATCGTCTGAGGTGGCTGCCATCTGGGTCGAGGGCAGCGACTTGGTGAATAGGTGGAAATGCAGCATTACACTCCATGGGAACAACAACGAGAAGTACAGCATACAAGCCACACAAGGATGTTATGACCCACTCTCGTATCCTCTCTTCTTCCCGAAGGGGGAGCTCGGTTGGCATCCGAATCTCCCCAAAAAGGATGTAGAATGGCGTGTTGCGCAGCTACCACGAGCAGACCGTGATAACAATGGAGGTTCTCCAATTTCACATCCTTATGCATTCTTATAGAGAAAAAATGTGTTCCCTAACCTTCATATTTTGTTTTCTTCACGCAGAGGGGGGTGGCCATTTGTGCATCTCTGTCAGGGACTATTACTGCTACAGATTACAGACGCGTCCTGCAATATTCAACCCCATACTTCATGGAGGGCGCCTATTCCATTAGTGGGCTGTTGACATGTACATAAAGATCGAGGGGTGCAGATTAAAATGGATCCGAGACCACCAGTCAGAGATACGTGCTGACTTGTATCAAGGCATTGTCGATAGCATCACGGCCGGGGAGACACGAGCAAATGCTGTTGGCACAAGGACTGTTCTCCCACAGACGTTCAAGGGGGGCTACCGAGACATGAAGCAGAGGCATATGGATGCCATGGCATTAGTGCAGAAGTACGGCAAGCCTGATATCTTCCTAACGATGACCTGCAACCCAAATTGGCCGGAGATACAGGATGAGCTATTTCCCGGACAAACTGCGCAGGATCGTCCTGATCTTGTGGCCCGAGTGTTTAGAGCAAAGCTAGAGACGATGAAAGATACGCTCACCAAAAACATATCCTAGGCGTTGTGAAGGCATATGTCTATGTGGTAGAGTTCCAGAAGAGAGGCCTACCACATGCCCATTTCTTGTTGATCATGGATTCTAGATATAAGCTTGTTGTGCCAGAGCAGTATGATCATGTCATATCCACCGAGCTCCCAGACAAGCATAAACACCCAGAGCTCTACGCCATGGTCATGAAGCATATGATGCACGGCCCATGCGGTGTCTTGAATCCTAATAATGTGTGCATGCAAGATGGGTCGTGCAAGTGCAGGTACCCTCGAGAGTTCAACAAGACCACCGTGCAGGGGAAGGACTCATACCCTGTTTACCGGAGAAGGGATGACGGCCGTTCAGCGAAGGTCCGCGGGCAGATGTTGGACAATAGATGGGTTGTGCCGTACAACCCATACCTACTACATATGTTCAACTGCCACATCAATGTAGAGGTGTGCTCCAGCATAAAGGCCGTCAAGTACCTATATAAGTACATATACAAGGGCCACGATAAGACATCGTTCAACATCGACAAACCCGATGCCGAAGGTAACATAGACGAGATAAAGAGGTTCGTTGACGCGAGGTGGGTAACTCCTCCAGAAGCAATGTGGAGGATTTTGGATTCACCCTCAGCGAAAACCATCCTTCGGTCCTAAAGCTGCAGCTACATCTCCCGAACATGCACAGAGTCACTTTTAAGGCTAGAGATAATCTGAACAATGTTGTTGCCAGTGATAACGCATCAAAGTCTATGCTCACGGAGTATTTTGCCGCTAACCATGAGCACGTCTGGGCTCGAGATATACTGTACAAGGACTTCCCAGGATGGTTCACATGGCAACAAAAGGAAAGTTTTGGCAGAAAAGGAAAAACAGTTGTTTCCAAGTAGGTCGAATCGTGTCAGCCAATCCCGCGGAGGGTGAGAGGTACTTTCTAAGGGTGCTTCTAAACCACGTACCTGGCAAAACGTCCTTCGAAGACCTGAAAACTGTGGATGGTGTGCTATGTGATAACTTCCGTGAGGCAGCCGAGAGGAGGGGTCTCATCGAGGCCGACAACACGCTTGATGAATGTCTTACTGAATCAGCACAATGGGCCATGCCAGTCTCGCTGAGGAGACTCTTTGCAACAATTTTGGTATTCTGTGAGCCTGGGGATGTGATCCGGTCCAGGTTGGGGTGGCCACCCTGCCTGCGGCATCGAGCAGCACCATTATTAGCCGTCTCCATCCTCCGGCAAGACATGTTGGAAGAGCTCTCCGGAGCGAGCGCCAAAGCCCGCATGCCGCAATCCGCGTGCTTCGACGGCACCGTGCAGCGGCAGGGCTTATGGATTAAGAGCAGCCTTGGGCGTGGCAGTTGAGGAGTCTTGCGGGAGTTGGTGGAGGGCGCAGGATCCGAGCGCCGGAGGGCGGGGCGGCTCGGCGCCGGAGGAAGGGCGGCTCGGCGCCGGAGGGCGAGGCGGCTCGGAGGGCGGGGAGGCTCGGCGCCGGAGGGCAGGATGGCTCGTCGCCGGAAGGCGAGGCCGCTGGCAGAAGCCGGAACCCGTGTCGTCCGGTCATGGGAGAGGAGTCTACGGGGCGTGGCCATCCAAGGCCGCGAGAGAGCATAGGAGAGCCAAGGACATGGGAGGCCTGAGAGAGTAGACGGCGGGGAGAGGACATGCGGCTGCGCTAGCGCGTGGCCATGGAGAAAGACGGTGAGGATTTTGGGATTTTGGGCCGTAGTGAGAAGACGTGTGCTGTGGCGTTTTTTAATTAACCTTTGCTCATAAACGGGTTCTGGAGCTCAACCTGGACCTGGGGCTCACTACGCTAGCATTTCTATCGTGCGTGTGTGCGCATGTATTATAAAAATAACCTGCGTCCTTTTTCTTATATTACAACATTCACAGCGTAGTGGCTTGTGTTTGTATGCAACGCACGGGTACCCTGGAGAATCTTGTCTTTATTGTTCGGTAGGAGTAGACAGTAGTCCATATGTAGATGCTTTTCTCACTTTCTTTTTTTCTAATAGCTGCAGTCAGTGAGGAATTGACTAATTTATTTTAGCATTATATTTCTATGTTAGATCAGAGATAAACTTATGATATATCAGACCCAGACGCGATGATCTTGGATGGGGACAAGAGTTTGACACAATCAAAACAGGTGAATTTAGAAAATTGTTTTTACTTTCTTGCATATTCTATATTATTATATATTTGAGTAATAGTAATGATTTGTTCCACATTTCTAGATCACGGGTGGGACGGAGACCGATACTCAGATGCTATGGAAGGACCCATCAACATAGGCTTCGATGCGATGTTGGTGGAAGAGACAAAGGAGGTGATTGTATTTTTTTTAAAGTGTGTTCTCATACGATAATCTTTATAATTTATTCTATAATAATTGTTGGTCTTTTGTAGGTCATGGATGATAAAGAAGTAGATAAAGGGACGGTCAATTCACAACATAATAAACCAAAGAAAGCGAATGCGAAGGTTATCTCAAAAGGTACTTAGTTGTGCTTCGGTTATCGTCCTCTCTTTTTGAATTGTTTTTATCTAATTAGTCATGCACACTTATATATTGTGGCAGACTATGTTTGTACCACCGAAGATTTTGTTGCCATCGAAGCAATCATGTCTGCACCTAAAAATACCAAGTTTGTGGACATTGGTGATGTATTACTATCTAATGACGATTTAAATGTCTTAATAGCGATGATGGATTCTTGCCCGATGATGTAAGTCAACCAAAAAACCACTATTGTCTTAAATTTGAATGTATTTTATCTGTCCGCATTTTATTTGTCCAATTACAGGTGATAAATGCGTACATATATTGTATGCGTGCATGTGATCATCTGCTTGATAGAGGAGATGGTAAGGTATATATGGACAAAACATTCATCTCCAATCAGCTAAAAAATGACCTTAAAGTACATCGCCACATCATAGAGCAGGCAAATCTCTATCTAAAGCATGACATGGTCAGTACTAACTCCTATATATGTATATCGTTCATTATATTTTTAGCATATCTATTTGTGAGACTTATGCAACAAATTATTTTAGGTATTCCTTCCAGTAAACATCAGTAAGACTCATTGGTATTTAGCAGTCATCAATGCAAAGAAACGTTTGATACAAGTATTGGACTCAATCGGTGTTGGAATGAGTAGAAGTGACCTCACTAACATGGTAAATAAGTTGACCGTGATATCCTCTTGACATTGTGTTTTCCTCAAGGCCAATTACTCTTTTATCGTATAACAGCTTCAAGGACTTGAGAAGCACCTAAAGATTGCGTCCAAAAGGAAAGGGTTTGGCAAAGGTGAAAAGTGGCAGGATCTGGATGTCACGACATGGGAAATAAAAGAGCATATCCAAAAACCACTGCAGACTGATGGGTATGTTGAGCACCCATTAAATTTAATGTGAAAAGTATATTGATCCATAAAGTTTGTGTTTAATATCCAACAAAATCATTGATCATTTATACGATTTGTTCAAAAAAAAATCTTTAAATTGATCTGGCTAGATGGAATAGCAATATAACATTTTGTAACCTTATAGTGCATCATGCGGGTTGTTCGTGTTAAACTTTATGGAATATTGGACAGGAGACATGTTTTCGGACAATTTCACTCAGGTACTATTTTATTGGGACACAATTAGTACATTCTTGTTTCTTAAAATATTATATTTTACAAGTGTAGTATTTTTACTGCTTTGTAGGAGGATATGAGAGCATTTCGAAAAAAATTAGTTGTCATATTGCATGATTCAGAACTGAATAAGATAAGAGGCGGTCCGATATACGATCAGTCTAATATGCCGAGTCTTGAGGAGAAACACCCACGAGATATAGCCAAAGAAAACAATCCCATTCCAGCATGCATCATGCTCACAAAACCACATGAGTTTGTTGAGGAGATCTGCAAATACATCATGTCCATCGATGATGCAAATGTTTGGAGTAAGCCTCACGTTAACATAAGTCATTACATATTTTTATGATAACATTATTCTGAGAGTTTGTTTCGCAGGAAAGAATGGGTGCGAAGCTCCAAACCTTTTCCACTTGGATTAACTCTAAAGCAAATTCAGGGCATACTTAGGATGGAACAACCCATGGATAAGGATTGTTTTAACATGGCTGTTCGTATAGTGGCATGTGATGAGATACAATTGTTCATAGAGCCTTATGTACACAACATGGACTTAAGATTTTGCGTAAGTTTTTACAATCACACATATTTATTATCATTGTAAATTTTAATGGTTTTAATCCTTTTTTTTATCCCAGTCGGCGATGATCGATGGTACACGTCATCCAAAATGGCGTAAAAAGACAAATGTTAAGGAGTTGGCAACATTGTTTCATAGTTGGCCTGGGATAGACCATGATATCTCGTCGTGTAACATGGTAAGTTAGGTCTCTTGTCCATTTTTTACATGATTTATGTGTTTTAATGGTCATCATTTCCAGATTTTGTTGCCACATGCATCCCTTGGTGACTTCATCTTGTTCACCATCGACAAGCATGAACACCGTGTATCTATCTTAGACCCCTTTTCTGAACCTCTGTCGGAAGAGAGGTACCAATTAAAGTTACAAAGATGCTCATTCTATCTAAACGAAGCTCTTGAAATAGCACAACCTGGATGGAATTCTGATATATATTTTTGGCCACGTAAATACCCTCGTACTATTCCAATACCAACAAGCTCTGACAGGTAATTTTATTTAGTTCTCATTACAAGTAGTTTATTTTATAATTACAATCCTAGCGACCAAGATAATGAAATCCATTCATTTACAGGAAGTTGTCGGGTTACTTAGTTTTTTATTTTATGCACTCGTGGGATGGTAAAAGATTTGTTCATCCAATTTGCACTGTGAGTATTCTACGTTCACAGTTATTAGATTTTCATGTGAAAACTCCATGTTAATAAAATAGATTGCTTATGCAGGATGGCTATGAGTTGAGGAAAAAGTTTTTAATACACTTGCTCAAGTACCATGCAAATGAAGTCGAGGACAACATTCCTGATATTATACGAGGATATCTTAGGTGTGTCAATGGAGGATGGCTTAGTGAATAAGAGATAATTTTGTCGGTCCTTATATTTTATATATATTATATTGAACTATGTGAAGTAAGTCTTCAAATATTTTTAAATATTATGTGGTTATTTTTTCTATGTATCTATATATACATGTATTATGTATTGTTTACACATTTAACATGTGCTATACTATTCTTAAAAAAAACATGTGCTATACTAAACATACGTAAGAAGCCGTGGCAACGCACGGGCATTCCACTAGTTGCTGTTTATGCCACCGGTAAGTTAAAAACTGATTCCTCTAATCCTATCGCAGGCAAGCACTGGCTTGTCCGTGCGCGAGCTCGTTCGCTCGGCCATGATACAGCATGCCCAATCGTGTCGGCCCAACTCCATCTTCTGTAGTCTGTAGCATCGTGGGTGACCTGGTAGTCAGCTGGTATGAGAATATATTGGTGATTAAAGGAGGAATTGTGTGGAATTGACAGCTGAGAATATATTGGGGTCGAACACGACTGCGAGCCAGTCTGTCGGTTCTCGGGTGCCGTTCAAAATGTCAACAAATTATAAAAAATATTCACATTTTAAATTATACAAAAATATTCATAATTTTTTGCGGTACAAAATTTGTTTGGACCGTTTTGTCCTCCCACCAAAGTACCCCAAACGCCTACCGGTAAGTTAAAAAAAACTGATTCGTATCGTTCTAGGCCGTCTTGGTCGAGCATCCTTCTCCATTGCATTGTATACGTAAAGGAAACTAGGATCGCAACCTTACTAGGTCGGCTAGGTCCATCCCGATACTAAAACTTTGTGTTCGTAAAGAAAACGTTCGTCTGCCATCTCATCGTGTTCGTAAACAAAATTTGGTTGATGCGATCCCCAATATATATAGAGACCACCACATGAGACCACGAAAATCTCCTAGCACATTGTCTTGAGCCGCACCAACGCTGCGGCCATGAAGCCGTCATTGGTCGCCACAAAGCCAAACCCCCTCGCCGTCAAGAGCAGCTATCGCCGCCCCCTCCACTCGATCCCCTAAAGGTCGGCTAAAAATATGGCATAGATGATGCAGATGGTGTAGGAGTTGGAGGCGATCATGAGCAGTATCTGGGGCCGCCGACCAGCGCCGCCCCTCCTTCTCTACGGTCGTGGCTCCCGGCCAACATCGAGCACAAGATGTCGACTAGGCGATGGCGACGTCGACAAGGCCGAGCATAAGAAGTCAGTTGTAAGGACAACAGACTTGAGGTCGACTGCTCCACGCAACATCGACGATGCCGGTACAATATGCCAACACTGAACAATTTGTCCTCCGTGCTACTCAGCCTATGGGGCACGGTGTCATCGGTGTAACCTAGACGGGCTTTGGCAAGACCGTCGCCTTCGTGCTTCCCATGCTGTCCTACATCGCCCTCGTATCGTCGATCATCAACTAGGAAGATACGACCACGGTTGCGAGCTCTGTTGTCGATCGATCCGTGTGGCAGTTGCCAAGTCGTGTGGTTGTTGAGATCCATTTCCTCCGTTTGGTGTCTAGGTGGAAAAGGAAAGTCCAGATTTCATCGACGCACGTTCGAGTTCCTCCTTGGGAAAGTGTTGAAGAAGATCACGTCGGCACCGCAACGTGGGAGACAAGGGAGCAGGCGGTGGTGTACGACGGCAGGAAGCACGAGGTGAGGAGATGGCCAGCAAAGACTAGAAGGCCTGGTCAATTTTGCATGGAGTTTTTGCTGCAGCATGAGCATGGTGTGGGAAAGTTTGGAGGTCGGATAGCAAGCTGATCCATCGACATTTCACAAAGAAAAAAATGTTGATTGAGTTATTTTTGTGGCCACGAAGTTGTTTAGTTGTATGCCCTTTTTATTAGCCATCGTGCCCGCATGGGTGGAATAGAGGACCGCACAAACAAATTTTGTGAATTTATATATTCCTTGCTACGGGCACGTGTTATAGTCGGAATAGAACATTGATTGTTTTTATTCCCGGTGCAGCGCACGGGCTTTTCTGCTAGTATTAGTGAAGTGTGACACCGTGTGACACCACCTCTTTGCTTTTAATAGTAAAGATACATAGTTTGATGGAGGGCAAACTGGTTTAAAAAAATGTTGGACCGAAAGAAACACTTCGTGTTTTATTATTAGATATAGATATAGATTAAAGGTTAATTTAGAGGGGCCAGGAAAAATCAACGGACGGACCAGTATGCTTGACGTGCCGCAGGTTGGCCCACGAAGCCTTCATGCCATGCTCGGGCCGTGCAGGCCGGGCACCCGTGTCAGCCCAGCATGGCACGTGGGGTAGGCGGGCCGTATCGGGCCAGGCCTGTTTAGGGCGTGCCATGCCGATCCGGCCCGTTGGTCAGGTTTCTCCAAGCCAAATAGACGCCGCTTCGTCGTCGACGGGGTACCCTCGGCGGGGTTTCCGTTCGATGGCCACATGAACGCAGCAAAGTCCGGCGGCCGCATGGTCGCTTGGCGGCACGGTGGCGCGGTCCCCTGCCGCGGCACCGCCTCCGCCGTGCCCTCGGCCACCCCCGCGACGCCTCAGCACATCTCCCACTACCTCGCGCACACCCCAAGAGTGACCTGGGAGGCGCTCTCCGCCTCGTTCCCCTCCGCCGCCGCCGCTGCGGCGCACGACGGGCACATCGACGCCGTGCTCCTCTCCCTCTCCAGAAGCCCCATATCCTCCTCCTCATCCGCCGAGACCATCGCCAAGAACGCGCACAGCTTCTTCCACTGGTCCGCCGCCAACTCCTCCTCCTCGTCCCCCCACTCGCTCCGCTCCTACTGCCTCCTCGTACACCTCCTCTCGCGCGCAGCTCTCATCCGACACGCCTCCGTCCTCCTCCAGTCCGCCATCACCATGCACTCCTCCTCGCCCACTTCGCATTTCCTGGACGCCTTCTTCGCCGCCTACGAGGACAGCGGCACCGCCTCGACGACCCGGGGCCTCCACCTCCTGGTGCACGCCTACGCGGAGCTCCGACTCCCGGAGGACGCACTCGAGGCCTGCCGCTACCTAGCGCACCGCGGCGTGATCCCCTCCCTCTCCGCCTTCAACGCCGTGCTGCACGCGGCGCAGCGCACCGGCAGGTTCAGGGTCGCCTGGGAGGTGTTCGAGCTAATGACGCTTAAGCGGGTGTACGCCAACCAGGCCACCGTCGAGCTTGTCATTGGCGTGCTGAGCCGGGAGGGCGCGCTCGCCAGGACGGCAGCTCTCGTGGAGAGGATCCACGGCAAGAAGTGCCCGCCGGGCATCGTGGCGCACGTCGCTCTAGCGCTGTGGATCTTCGAGGAGGGGAGGACCGATCAGGGGATCTTGCTGCTCAGGAGGATGCTGCAGAGGAACATTGTGTTCGACGACATTGCCTACTCACTGATCGTGCATGCTTATTGCCATATAGGAGAGCTGAAGTCGGCACACGAGCAATGGGACGACATGGTCCGCCGAGGCTGTCACCCGAACGCGTTCGTGTATACCTGCCTCATCGGATCCCATTGCCGAGAAGGCAGTGTCAGTGAGGCTATACAGTTGCTGCAAGAAATGATGTCCAAGAAGCTCAAGCCGTACGACGCTACCTACAGTCACCTCATCACCGGCTGTTTTAAGCAAGAGAGGGCAGAGGAGGGCTCAGAATACTTTGACAAGATGCTCCATGAAGGCCTTGTGCCGGATATTGGCACTTGCAATGATATCTTAGTGGTGCTTTGCGGCGCAGGAGAGGTCGCTAAAGCAAACGAGTTGGTAACGGCAATTATCGACAAAGGAATTGTTCCTGGTTGGGATACATACTGTAGGCTTGTTGACGGATACAGCAAGGTTGGTGATGCGCAAGGTATTGTCAAGATTTACTATGAGATGGAGCACAGGGGGCTTAACAATTGCGTTGAAGTTTTTACCTGCCTGGTCAGGGGCCTATGCCAGTGTGGGAATCCAAAAGAAGCTGAGAAGTTTCTGTCTGTGATGGAAAGAAAATCGCTGGTTCTGACTAGTGACATATACAATACCCTGATCAGCAGTTACTGTGAGAAGGGTAACACTAAGAGGGCACTTCTGATATATGACAGGATGATCACACGGACCGAGAAGCTAATCCCCTCTGCGGATACTTTTATGATTTTGGTGAGAAGAGTCATCAAAATAAAGACTTCATGCTCCCTTAGTACCTGATTTCACTCAGATTGTTGTGGTTGCTGGGAGAAACGCTAGAGGGGATTAAATGATAGGCAAAGGTAAAGGAGTGCAAGACGCGCTCTCTGAGCATCTTTGGGTTCAGGATATTTTCCACAATTCCACAGCCTGACTCCTGCTCAGTTCCCTCCTGCGGTTGTGGCGGTTGATTAGTTCTGCCAATGTGATTCAGACCCTGCGATGGATGACCTTATCAGTTGGAGGTTCTCTGCAACCGGGATGTACACTACCAGATATGTGTACCAGATGCACTTCCAAGGGCGAATTCGAACCAATTTCAAGGCTCCAATTTGGAAGATCTGGGATCCTAACAACAGCGTCGTGGCTGGCCAAATGCCCTCCTTGTGCACCCAGGAGCTCGAAACTGCTGACCAGTTTTTTGTTGGCTGCTCGAAACTGCTCGAATCGGCGGTTCAATGAAAACCGGCGAGGGCAAAAGGCCTAGATATGCTGCTTTTGGGAATCCCCTTGATCCAGTGCTGTTTTCCAGGCACTTTTTTTTTACCTGCCGTATGGACTGTTGGTGTAGGAAAAAAGAACATAAACAACGTCTAGCAGTGACACAATGACCTATTTAAAATTGGGCATATGTGCCATCTCTCCAATTTGGCTTCCAAAGATTGCCGCACAAGTTTGTAGCTACTAATCAAGCAATTATATACGTCCATCGGTACATGTAACTGCTACTTGTACTTGTCTGATGAGTTGAAGGGGGCGAATGGTTGGGGTTGTCTAGCCCATATGTTACCTGATTGGCAAAAGCAATTGGGGGTGGCTAATTCACAGGGAGGTCTGTCCCCCTCTCGTCGCCCCATGGTGATGGTTGTTTCCAGGAGCAACTGGATCTAGATGTGCACACATACACAAAGGCATGATGGGATGTGCACACATACACAAAGGCATGATGTAATACGAAATGGGTTAAATGGTGGAGGGTTTTCTTTGTGTAAGAACTATTTTACTTGATTTGTGATAAGTAAAATACTTAAAAGCATAAAGCATCTTTAGTTGGAGATGCATCGAACATTGACCATATATAACTCAAAAAAAAACATCATATTCTTGTATGAAAAAATTTAGGTAATATTGTAATATTAACGAAATAAGAAAAAAATATAAATATAATAATTATATGGTGATATACGAATCAGTATGGTCCACTATGATACGTCAAAGTCATCCATAATGATGGAAATTTATAGATAGCAATAACTTGGTGAAGAGTTAGACGTTGAGAAGTTTTCTTGTTGAATACAGTGATGATCCATCTTTCTAGGAGTTGCACACTTTGGGATAGCACTCGCATATGGCACCAGTCAGCCTTTTAAAGCGGTTGACTCGAGAGTGTGGTAATAAGGCTTTCTTTGGGCCTCTCCTTATTACCTCAACTTGCATCATAAGTAACATATATATTTATATATATATGTAGGCCGCAAGACCCAGAGAATATTCGCAAGCTAAAAATACCTCATGGTCAAGCGCTTAAAGCGTCGGATCACGTTTTTTCCTCATACTTTCTCTCATCGGGTATCTGCATGTGAACTAAACTTAGCATGGTCCCCACAAATTCAAGAACATATGGCATTTATCACTTATCTTTTTTTTTAGTGGAACGACCGAAGCTTTATTAATTGTTCAAAGTGTTTACAAAAACTCACAACTCACTAGGGGGATCAGAAAACCACACGTGCCTTCCAATATCTAAATAAAGTAGTCGCTGATCGAGCTAGACGATGTGCATCCCCGTTAGCTTCGCGTCGTTCGTGGCTAAATGTAGTCTCTAAAAATTTATCCTTCTTCAACAGAATTTGTTTGATGGCCATACATTATTGTCCATGCAGGCAACCACCATTGATCTCCTTGATGACAGTTCAAATAGTCAGACACCACCATGATCCTCGATATATAGGTTCATATCTTCTGCAAGAGTAGCGCCTCTGAGCATGCTAATGTTTCCAGAATGGGTTTGTCATCCCATCAAACACCCCGGCCGAAGCACCCAAGAAAGCTCCAGTATTGTCTCGGCAAACACATGCAACTGCTCCACGGTTTTCGTGCCTCGCTACTGCTCCATCAGAATTCAGTTTGGCATAGCCCTCCGGAGGTGGAACCCATCTCTGGTCTTTGTCTTCACACTGCCTTGCCCCTCAGAAATAGTATCCCTCTTGGGGACAGTATTCAGCTCAGCCAAGTATCTTGAGATAAACAAGTGTGTAGACAGGGGAGAATATACTTCCGCCTTGCCCACCAAATAGCCCATAACGTTACCAGGGTCCTGCTTAGTGAGAAAAGCCAATGACGAGGATTATCAGTGACCTCGTCATACAAGGGCAGCTGCAGATCGTCATCTCTCATTGCCCAAACACTTGCTGACATATTGCACTCAAGGAGAACCGTGGTCAGCATTTGAATATTCAGCTCGACCCTCAAAATAACTCTCTAGTCTATGCTTTGTTTCCACAATCATCTTATACGCTGATCTCACTGAGAAAACTCCAGATCGATCATAGTGCCAAGCCCAAAAGTCTGCTTGTCTAACAAAGCTTACTGGAATCTGTTTAATAGCCTCCACGTCCATAGGTAACAAGTGTGCCTCGAGTACACAGGAATATTCCATGTTCGTGTGGCTCCATTAATAAACGAGGCAACCATCAGTGGTGGATCCTCAGATGTACTGCATATCGGTCGCAAACAGTGGTCACGCGGTATCCAGTTGTCACTCCAGATGTTGGTAGTAGATCCTGTTAGACAATGTAATAGGACTCTATATTTCTTTTGTATTTTATATCTAGGTAGGTATGTATAATTGTGTATGTATACGGCTCAAACTTCTTGTGACTATATTAACACGCAAACTCGTACAGGCCAAGTACGGTTTCCAATATTGTTTGATATGGTATTAAAGCCACCTCTCCTGACCTAGCTGCCGTAAACCTAAAATCGCCGCCGCCGCTGAAGATTCAGCCACCGCCGCCGCAGCCCCTGCCGCCGCCGCTGAAGATTCAGCCACTGCCATCGCTACATCTCTTACAACCCAAGCCAACGACAAAAACCGCCGCCGTCGTCGCTGAAATCCAGCTGCCGCCGACACCTACGATCAAATCAAATCGCCGCCGCCGCTGAGTACCAGCCCCGCCGCCTACAAACAAAACCCTAGCCAACTCAGATGGCTTCGTCTTCATCCGCCACATCTCTGCCTGCAGCGCTTGAGGCTCCCCCGACGCAGCTGCTCACGAGGGAGAATTCTCTCGTATGAAAGGCGCTGGTTGTTCCTGCACTCCGTGGTGCCTGCGTCCAAAACCCTGATTGATTGAGGCTGAAGATGCCAACAATAAGAAGGTGATGATCCAAAACCCTGAGTATGCCTCGTGGATTGCTCGTGACCAGCAAGTTCTTCGCTGGATTCTCAATGCGCTGTCCCCTGATGTTTTGGCCCATCTCGTCGGTCTAGAGTCATCTGTCGAGGTTTGGGCTTCTATCAAAGCACACGTATCTGCCTCTTCAAAGTCTAGAGTTCAACATCTGCGATCTGCTCTAGTTGAGACCAAGAAGAACTACATGTCCTCTAAAAAGTACTTTGCCAAGATGAAAACCATTGCTCAAGAACTTGCTGCTGCTGGAAAACCACTAGATGATGATGAACTTGTTTGGTACGTTCTGAAAGGCCTGGGTAACTCATACAATTAACTCATCATCGTTGTATGTGTAAACCCTAACACTACACTTAGCGATTTGTTTAGTCAAGTTCAGGCCTTTGATCGCATGCACAAGTCCGATGACACCAGCTTATCCTCCTCGGCTCACCTTGCTCGCCGTGGTGGCGGTGCCCCCTCACGTGGTCAGGAGCGCTAGCAGGATGATCGGGGTGCCCAGGATCGCTGGCGTCTCTGTGACGATGATCGTGGCAGGAGCAGCATGACTATCGTGATCATGGTCGCCAGGAAGACCGTGGTTACCGTGGTCAGCAGGACCGTGGCTATCGTGGTCATGATGGAGGGGGTAACTATCAAGGCCGCCGCCCTCGTGATGATGACCGTCCACAACGCCGTGATGATGGTGGACGCCGTCCAAATCGGCAACCCACACCATATGTTGACACTACTTGTCAAATTGCAACATACATGGACACCCTGCTAAGGCTTGTTGGTGGCGCTATGAAGATGATCGTCGTGACACAGATGATCGTCGTGACACTGGAGATCGCGGGAACAAAGGTGCCAACTATGCTGGAATTGACATAAATTGGTACTATGATACAGGCACCACTAACCATATCTCTGGAGAACTGAACAAGCTCTCTATCCATGATACTTACAATGGACAGGATCATGTCCACACTTCTGAAGGCATAGGTATGAATATCAGTTATATTGGTCATTCAGTTTTGCGCACTCTTCATAACTCCTTTCAACTCAATGATATCTTGCATGTTCCTAGTGCTTCCAAAAATCTCCTATTTGTTCATAAGTTCACTCTTGATAATCACATCTATATTGAATTTCATCCTTTTTTCTTTTTGATCAATGACCAAGCAACACATCAAATTTTGTTTAAAGGCTCGTGCCATGGAGGTCTTTATCCCTTGATGCCAATCTCCAATGGATCCTCCAAACATGCCTTCATTATAATAAAGCCGTCTTCATCTACATGGCATCGCCGCTTAGGACATCCATCTTCGTTTGTGGTTCAGCAAATTCTTAGGAAAAATAAAATTCCTTACACCCCAGAGATTACCCCATATGTCTGTGATTCATGTCAATTAACTAAGAGTCATCAGTTACCATATCCTATGTCTATCAGTCGGTCTACTGTTCCTTTAGAACAAGTGTTTTCTGATGTATGGGGTCCTGCTCTTCTCTCTGTTGGGAAACATGCATTCTATGTAAGCTTTATTGATGATTATAGTAAATTTTCTTGGATCTATTTGCTTAAAAAGCGTTCTGATATGTATCAAGCTTTTTTGAATTACCACAAATATGTTGAGCGCAAGTTTGATAGAAAAATTATTACTATGCAAACTGATTGGATGGTGAATATGAGAAACTTAATTTGTTCTTTCAAAAGGTTCTTGCCCTCATGCTCATCAGCAGAATGGCGCTGCTGAGAGAAAACATCGTCATATAGTTGAGGTTGTCATTGCTCTCCTTGCAAATGCATCTATGCCTTTAAAATATTGGGACGAAGCCTTCCTCACAGCCACATTCCTCATTAACTTGCTTCCTAGTAGAGTTATTAATAATGAGACCCCTTGTGAAAGACTCCTTCATGTTGTTCTAAATTATGATGCTCTTAGAACTTTTGGTTGTACCTGTTGGCCTAATATTCGTCCTTACAACACACATAAACTTATCTTCTGTTCCACACGGTGTGTTTTTATGGGGTATAGTAATCTTCACAAAGATTTTAAATGCCTCGATCTATCTACCGGTCGTGTATACATGTTGTGCATCCGTTAATCCAAATGCCGGTCCTCTCCTTAGGAAAAAAAATTCTCCTTCTACCATCATCCACATGCAATTCTCATGAAGATGCTCAAAATTTTGATGAGAATATGCCTGCTATTGTGCATCTTACTAACGTGTCATATGTAGCTACACCCCCTGTTGCAAATCCTGTCGAAAACGGTGCAAAAAATCATCCAGGATTGGTTATTGAAGATTTGCCACAAAATGCAGAAACGGGCACTAAATCTGAGGATGATTTGGAAGAACATTCCTCTTCTGATCCTGAGGAGGATCCCTTGTCCACGTCGTCGTCATTGTCCCCTACGAAGTCCCCTGTGCAGCATGTGTCGCCCCGCTTCCCACCGCGTGGCGCAACAGCGACGTCTCCGACGCGTGGCTCGACAGCGACATCTCCCGCTCTCGCACGTGGCTTCCCGCCTGCCCGCACCGACGATACGTCATCAGTGCGCGCTTCCCCTGGATCCCCTAGTGCACGTGCTGGCCACACGCCCTAGCCCAGTGGGGCGTCGCCACTTGGAAGGCAAGGCTGCTCCCTGTCGGCTGGATCCCCTTGATCTTCTGTGGGCGATGCTGGCGGGGGTACAGATATGCAAACTGCAGAAAATTCTTCAGATGATGATTCAAAAAATACTGTCCATGCTCCTGTGGTTCAACCTGATGTACCACTCTCGGGTGTTCGTACTCGTCTTCAGAAAGGTATACGTCATCCCAAGAAATACATTGATGGTACTGTGTGTTATGGTATGCTGTCTTCAACAGGTGAACCACTCACACTGATAGAGGCTCTCAATGATTCCAAGTGGCATGACGCAATGAAGGAAGAATATAGTGCAGTAATTGAGAATAAAACTTGGCATCTTGTTCCTCCAAGTAGCAACAAGAACATTATTGACTGCAAGTGGGTATATCGTGTTAAGAAAAGAGCAGATGATTCCATTGATCGATATAAAGTCAGATTAGTTGCAAAAGGATTCAAACAAAGGTATGGCATTGATTATGAGGATACCTTTAGTCCAGTAGTTAAGATTGCTACTATCAGGACTGTATTATCTCTATATGTTTCTCGTGGTTGGAGCCTACGACAGCTAGATGTCAAGAACACGTTTTTTCATGGTGTTCTGGAAGAGGAGGTCTATATGAACCAACCTCTAGGTTTTCAAGATCCTCATGCTCCAGATCATGTTTGCAGGCTTGATAAAGCATTATATTGGTTGAAGCAAGCACCTAGAGCATGTTTTCTAGGCTCCGTTCAAAATTGCATGATCTTGGTTTTATATCCTCAAAGGCAGATACTCCATTATTTCTCTTTCACAAGCCAGATGTTACTATGTTTGTTCTGGTTTATGTTGATGATATCATAGTCACAAGTTCTTCAGATCATGCCATTACTTCTCTAGTTCGTGATTTGAACAAGAATTTTGCTATCAAGTACTTAGGTGATTTACACTATTTTCTTGGCATTGAGGTGAAGAAACTACACAATGATCTACTCCTAACACAGGAGAAATATGCTTCAGATATTCTTGACAAAGCTGGCATGTGCTACTGTAAGTTAGCACCTACACCTCTGTCATCTTCAGGACAGTTGTCTCTTTCAGCTGGTACACCTCTTGGGGCTGAGGATAGCACTCGGTTTCGAAGAATGGTTGGAGCTTTGTAGTATCTGACTTTGACACGACCAGATCTATCCTTTTCTGTGAACAAGGTTTGTCAGTATCTTCATGCTCCAACTACTGAACATTGGACAGCTGCTAAACGATTTCTCAGATATGTCAAGGACATATTGAAGCTTGGAATTTCTATTATTCAGTCTTCCTCTTTATTCCTCAGTGCATTTTCAGATGCAGATTGGGCTGGTTGTCTTGATGACAGGCGGTCTACAGGCGGTTTTGCTATCTTTGTTGGACCAAATTTGGTCTCCTGGAGTGCCAGAAAACAAGCTAAAGTATCCCATTCTAGTACTGAAGTTGAATACAAGTCACTTGCCAATGCCACAGCTGAGTTGGTATGGGTTGAATCCCTTCTTAAGGAACTTGGAGTAAAATTGAAAGAAAAGCCAAGTCTTTGGTGTGACAATTTAGGCGCTACCTATTTGTCCGTTAATCCTGTGTTTCATGCTCATACTAAACATATTGAAATTGATTTTCACTTTGTCAGAGAACGAGTTGCAAATAATCAGGTTACCACCAGGTTTTTCTCCAATGGTGATAAATTTGTAGATGGTTTTACAAAGGCACTTCGAGTTCAAAAGTTGAATGAGTTTAAGCATAATCTCAACCTATCTACAGGCTGAGATTAAGGGAGGATGTTAGACAATGTAATAGGACTCTATATTTCTTGTATATTTCATATATAAGTCGGTATGTACAATTGTATACGTATACGGCTCAAACTCCCTATGACTATATTAACACGCAAACCCGTACGAGGCCAAGTACGGTTCCCAATATTATTTGATAGATCCATCACCAATCCTTTTAATCCACCCAAGTATGAGAATATCTCTTCCTTCACAAAGAGACCTCCAAATATGAGATGGGTTAGTGCCTACGCCTGTGTCCAAAAGATTTCCATTGGAAAAATATAGTGCCTTCAACATCCTAGCACTTAGTGACTCGGGTTCATTAAGAACTCTTCAGACCCGCCCTACCAAAAGAGCTAGATTAAAAATCTCCATATCTCGAAAATCAAGACCTACCATATATTTCGGGATAGTCATACTGTCCCAAGAGACCCGTGCAGCTTTCCTTTCTCCATTTTTACTCTCCCACCAGAACTTTAGAACCATTGAGGTGATGTGTTCACAAAGCCCTCGTGGTAGTTTGAAGAGAGACATTGAGAATGTGGGGATGGCTTGTATTACTAAGTTAATTAAGATCTCTTTACCACCACTTGAGAGCATTTTCTCCATCCATCCTTGCACTCTTTTCCAGATTCTATCTTTTAAGTATCCAAAAGCACCATTTTTTTACCTTTCAACATCCGTTGGTAACCCCAAAATATTTATCATTGAGAGATTCATTAGAAATTTTCAAGACTTGTTTAATATGGTCTCAGATATTATCAGGACACCCCTTCCCAAAAAAGACCGAAGACTTGTCATTGTTTATCCTCTGTCCAGAGGCATTGCAGTATGCATGGAGCACCCCCTTCATAATTGCTGCATCAGCCATCGTCGCCTTGCAGAATAAAATATAGTCATCTTCAAATAATAAGTGGTTAACCTTTATTGGGCTTATTAGGAGAGTCTATGTGACCAAGACAAACCCTGATAGGTGAAAAATAGCTCAAAGGCCCTCCTTTCCTCTAGTTAGTTGGGCAGATTAACTATGAAGGCCAACAAGTTTACATGCAAGCGCATACACAAGCTGCTGATTTAAAAAGAAGAGGAATGGTGATGATTTCCAGAAATTAATTCACCTATTAACTGCTAAACTATGTCTTCTCTTAAATCATTAAGAGACTAACAAACTGGTATGGAAGGGCTATGCTCCCATAAAGCTCCATTAAATATATCATTATATACTTCTGCTTCGGTATACCTCGCTAATCTTATAGTATAACTAAATAGTTTATCCCCACTAACGTGTTTCTCTTGACATATGGCTATGTCACCTCAGCCAATCTTCCACCTCATCAAATATTTCACCTGCACAAATTGTTTTGTCACAGTTGTCCATGAGTTGATTTCACTACCTAAACGAACGACGTCGACTAGTGCTTCGCCTTCTTTGCCAAGGACCCGCCACAGACCTGCAACTTCTTCGGCCTAACAAGACGGAGGCTTCCACGCAGGGGAGACAGTGCGCGACGTTCATTGATGACGATGCCGCTGAGCGCACCCGCATGCAAGGTGGCGAGCGGCGCGACATCTCCTCGGGATCGTCCTTGACGGGGGTGAGCTGGCCCATGAAGCGAGGCGATGGAGTCACCAAGGTAGACCCCAACGAGCGTGAAGCCGAGGCCAAAGAGGAAGAACACGACGGCGCCATACGTCGTGGCATCCAGGAGGTCCCTCGGTGGCGTAAGACCGACGGCGGCGGAGGAGGGTGGTGGAGGCGCGGATTGTTGACAGCCTCAATGTGTGCAGATTGTTGACGCTCCATACTCATATAATCTATATGTTATAGTGGGCCTATTCTTGTCGCTCACGATTCACGGTGGCTTTGTTCTTGCCGGCAACGAGGGATAGCACGCCCTTAGCACTATTTGTGGTGCACCATAGTCGCCTCTCATGAGGATTTGGCGTCGTTTTCGCTAGAGGCACCAATCGACGCGAATTTGATACTCTTATTGCACACGTACTAGTTTATATTGAGGTATCGACGGTTCACGAGTTCCTTGCAAGCTAGAAGGGAAGAGTCGGGAAAAGAAAATGGCACTGTTGCACCGGCCTCCGCGTCTCACTGCGGCCATACCCTTGTTCTCATCTGCGTCTATCATGGCGCTTATATCGAGTACAATGGGCAATTAGAACAATCCATGTATAGAAATACGTGGGTATACACATGGGTAAATACGAATTTGAATTTGAAACTGAGCGGCCAATATAATTAATAGAAGATTGAAAATTAATTAATGGTAAAAGACCAGATTGCCCTTTTAAATTTGACGGAGCGAGAAGCACCGAAGCAAGCCTCTCAAAAATGTCTAATCGGCCAATTGAGGCGCACTGCGGACAAGCGAGAGGCCCATGTCATCGCTGTGTATGTTTGGGGGTGATTGTGCACCAAACGGTATGGGGGATGTCGGGGGGATAACCCCCGGGTGGGAAAAGCCAAGCCGAAGTAGGCCGGCTCTAGGAGATGCAGGCTGCCTGGCCATCAAGCGGGACCATCCCAGCCGCCTCGCTAGTACCTCCCGACTGGGTTTAAAGCTTTTTCCGGCTGGCCCGTCTAGCCTGGTAGCTAGAAGAACCGGCCGGGTGGCCGCTTTCACCCGGTTTACCTCGGATTCGATGGAGAGCGCAGAGGGGAAGATGTTCCTTAAGGGGTACGCCGCTGGCTCCCTTCGTCATCAGGCAGGCTGGTGTGCCATCACGGCCTGCGCTACCCGACGAAGATAAAGCAAAGTGGTCGGCTGACCGCCAAAGCAGTCCGGGTGACCGTTAAAGCAAGGGTGACGCCCCAAAGGAAGCCCGAGTGACCGCTAAAGAAAGGAGTGACGCTAAAAGAAGGGCGGACTGCGTCCTGGCCCATCGGCTGGACCCTGCAGCCGGCCCTGCCCTATAAACTCATATCCAAACGGTAAACCCTAGAGCCCAAATTGTAATCTGCCTCCCCGACCAGTATATAAGGGCGGGCAGAGCTGGGGTTCGAGGTAAATAAGATTGATAGTATCAAGAGCTAGCCTCTAGTACCATCTTCGTTTAGCTCTCGATAGTAGCTAAGGAAATAGCTCCAGAAGCATCTGTACTGGGCATTCGCCCCCCATATAGTTCATCTTGCAGGAGTAGGGGTGTTACCTCGCCAAGATCCAAGAGGGCTCCGAACATGGATACGTCGCTGTGTTTGCAGTTCACCATGTTCAACCCGTTGCGTGAGCTACCGATTGCATCCGAGTGTCCCTCTTTTGCCATTCCTGATGGCACTGCCATGTTCCACACCACGACAATGAATTTTATTAATTTGTCTAGATTTAAATATATTTATACGTGTATCAGCTAAATGTGAATTGTAGATAAAACTGACATTTTAGGACGGGGAAGTGTAAAAGTGCATGAGAACGTTTTCGGTTCGGGCCTACGTTGAACACTTTTTTTTGGGTGCCAACATCAGTCATATACTTTCTACGTTTAGAAATATAAAACATTTTAGTTTTATGACTCGAATGTTTCTAAACGTCTTTTAATATATAGGTTCATAAGGTTTGAAATAAATCTATACTAAATTATGTCTAGATATATTTATTTCACAAAATTAAAATGTCTTATATTTCTAAATAAGGGGAGTAGTTGATAAAACAAAAAACTATTTCCTCTGTTCAGAAATAGATGACTTGGCTTTTTTTTAAATTTAAATATATCTACATACTAAAACATATATAAATATATACAAATCTAGATAAAATAAAGTCACTTAAGAGGGAGTACCAAAAAGAATCCTGGTCTAATTTAAAAAATATACTTTTTTAGATGGATTTCAAAAATATACCCAGGGCAACAGTGGTATGCTCTCTGTTTTAGTACGCTGCGAGCTTGTCTGCTCAGATGGAGTGGGCCGGGCTGGGCCGTGGTGAATCAGCGTCAGAGCCTCAGGACACAGATTTTATAGCCGTCGCTCGCTGGTCAGGTGGCCCGCAGCTGGGCGCCGCCGCTTGGAGGTCACGTACGCCGGTACGCGTGGCTCGAGCCTGCCACGTGCTCACCTCCTTCTGTGCGGCGCCGCTCGATCGCTACCCCGTTGTCATAAGCATCGTCGGCTTGCGCTCTGACGACGCTGTGCTTTCTTCTTCTGAAGTAAGCAGGGGAGGACTGAGTAAAGATCTAGAGAGCTAGACAGCTAGGAGCTATGTCGACGACGGCGCACAAGGTGGCGACGCACGCCGCGGCGGCGGCGGCTAAGGGGATGAAGGGGAGGCGGCCGCCGAGCGTGGTGAGGGAGATCGTGTACGGGATGGGCCTGGGGCTCTTCGCGGGGTACCTGTGGAAGCTGCACCACTGGAGCAACCAGCGCCGCACCCGCGAGTTCTACAGCCTGCTCGACCAGGGCATGATCACCACCGTCGTCGACGAGCCCCCACCATCGTCTCCGCCGGCCGGAGATCACGAGGACTAACGAAGCCTTAGCGTGCGTGCTATTTCCCGTCGGTAGTGGTATGATTTGCTTTGTTACATTGTTAGCTAGCTTTGCTCGGCATGTCACTGCAGTGGAATCTTTACTAGCCTCGTGTGGTGTACTTACCAGATAATAGCTAGGCAGATACTGCAGCTCGATCTGCTCTCTGTCCTAATCAATATTGTTCCCGACCGAAGAGAATAAAACGACGGGATTAGTTAAAATTAGCTAGTGGAGGTTCTAGGATTTTAATTGCTGCGTGTTCTCTTTGCTGCATAATTAGCGTAGTAGTACAACTGCAGCGTTCGTCTTGAGCAGTAGCGATATCTTTCGGCATGTCGGGATCGATACCGATTATTCGACGACACCATGATTGTAAGGGAGGCCGGACATGGAGAATGTCAGTCAGGCCGTGTTCTTCCATCTGTTTCTTGGTTGACATCATTGGTTTCAGTTCCGCATTTTTCTCCCCTCAAAAGTAAAAGCGAAGCAAAATTATTAAGGCTGACAGTTCAGGGAAAGATGACCAGTGCCGCTCCACATACATCATCTCATACTATACTAGCATACGTGGTGTGTTTACTTCTGCGTCGAGCTGGGAGATCGTACCAGCCTAATCTTTTCGCGCATAGTATGTGAATCAAGTCGATCTGATGTACTCAGCCGTATTACTGGTAGAACTCCCTGTCATGTTATTAATGCCGGAACCGATGGCTGAGCGACAGCAGATGAGCACTGAATTAATCGCGAGAAATGAATGATGCAGCGCTCTGGGTGAAGAAGAAGGTGAGAGTTGGGGGGAACTACTGGAGGGAGGAGCGATCAGTTCAGTCTGAACTGTTGAGAGAGCCATGGCCACGAGTAGAATCATTCGTACTGCTGCTTCAGGAAGAGAGTATATACGGAGGCATACTTACTGTCTCGTACACAAGCTTCGTCATACATACGGATACGGTAAACGTCGGTAGTAGTCCTGTATGTACATGCGTGCAATACCTGAAGAATAGGTACATATATATGTATATATATATATATATATGGCGTGAAATGGGATACAGAATCGTGTCAAGAGAGATGAATCAAGAAGGGTTCAGAGCAGAGGAGAGAGCAAGGGAATCTATAGCAGATTGTTCGGCAAACCTCGCCGTGTTGTATTTACCGACGAACTATCGCAAGTTGTGCAGCGGGTTGGACCCCGAGGGCGCCATCCGCTTGTCGTCGGCGAACCCGCCCCCGCCAGGCCGGAACCTCGCCGTGGCGGGAAGAGCATCGCCCTCCGACGTCCTCCTCCGGCTCCGGCGGCCCTGGTGATGCCCGGCCTCCGCGTCCGCCGAACGGAAGACGCTCGCGCTGGTGACAGGAGCGTATTGGGATGAAGACGGCGGCTGCGGCTCGGCGACGTGGCCGAGGAGCGAGCCGGCTCTGAGCGCCAGCGGGACGAGCGAGAGCAGGGCGAGAATCTTGAGGCACCTGGCGACGCCCATGCCTGCCTGCCGTGCCTGCCTACAACTACAAGTGAGGCCTCTCAGCTGGTTCTGGAAAGGCAACGGGGGCTAGTGGTGGACAAGACAGGCGGGCGGGCGCACGGCCAGGCGAGGAGGGGGAGATAACGGTATGGGGTCTAAAGCGGCAGCTAGCCGCGATGACGAAGCGGGGGCTGGCTGGCCGAAGAGGAGAGGAGAAGGTCGAGCAGGTAGCTGGGCTAGGGTGGCGGCGGGCGTTCCCTCGACGGGTGCGCGTAGGCAGTGGCATGGCATGTAGCCTTGGGCTGGTTAGGGTGGTGCGTGGGGCGTAATGATCGGCAATAATGGACGGACGGGAGCGGGGCGGCCAACGGAGGTGAGGGGACGGGACGGGCGCGATCGAGCGAGCGAGCGAGCGAGGTGATTCTGATTTGACGCATGGTTGAGACGCGGACAAAAAGTCGCAATAAGTGCTCGCGCGTCTCTTCTGTCCCGCGTGGTTGCTTTCCTTGCCGAGCCGTGTCGTGCGCTGGTGCTGGTGCTGGTGCTGGTGCCGTGCCGTGTGTATGATGCTGCCGCGCGCGACCGAGCGCTTCATCGGCACCGCAATGAAGGCAGGCCGGCTGGCCGGCCGTCATTAGCGCCGGCGCCGGCATTGCCGGACCAGACACCGCTGTGGCTAGAGCATCTCCACCGGCGTCCGTCCCCAACGCGGTCCCCTAATGGACTTTGGGGCTGCCACGAAAGACTACCCGCACCAGCAGCCCCACTTGGAGCATCTCCACTCGTTGGGGAACCCGAAAACCGGACTTATTTTTTACCGGATGAAACGTGTTTTCGGTCTGGATCCGTCGAGCTCCTCACTCGTATACCCAGGCCGAGTCCTAGATTCGACGAAATTCAGTTAAACTCGGCGAAATATAGGCGAATATAGGCGGATTTTATTAAGTAGGACAAGGGCGACATATTACATCGAATTTAATAATTAGGAAAAGGCCGCCGCCGTCGTGGTCGACGCCGGACGCCGCAACTACAGGCCGAGGCAGGGGTGGTTGCCGGCCTGGATGTGCTCCATGACGCCGGCGAGAGTTCGTCCTGGAACGCTCCACCAGTGGCGGCAGACAGCCACGTTGTGACGCGGCGGCGGCGAGCCCGACGGTCCGTCGTGTCGGGCGAGTTCATCGAGTCGCATGTCAGCGAAGAACTGCCTCCAGAAGACCAGGTTGCCAGGATCCTCGGCGAGATTCGGGTCTTGCATGGAGGCGATAGCCGCCTGCATCTCTCTGGCGAGGTCCTCGTCAGCCGACACCGGCGGAACAGGGATCCCGCCGGCGCTGAGTTGCCAGCCGAAGGAGAGACAAGTGTCCGGCGGCGCCGTATAGCGCGCCTCGTGGAGCAGCCGGGCTTCCCACGACGGCATCGTGCGTCGGCCAGGAAATCCCTCGGCCATGGATTTTTGGCGGAGTTGAGGAGGAAGAAAGGTGCGAACGTCCGAAAATCGCCGAAGTTGGGAGTGGTGTGAGAGACTGTGAAGAGAGACGGCGAGATGTACGCCTTTTATAGGCCGAGTTCGGCGGCGAGGGCGGGAAAAGGAAAACGGCGGGAAGGATGGCGACGACTCGGCTTCTGTTGCTGACAGGCTGGTCCACTCGACCAATTCACTGCGTCCGGCGTTCCCAGGACGTACCCAGGATCCTGGGTTCGGCCTGGATAGTCCAGACCAAAGTTAGCCCAGATCCGGATGAAAAGAGGTCCCTGGGTACGCGACTGGGCCGATTTTCGGCGTCCGGATGTAATTTCGGCGTCCGGATCGGCCTCCTGGGTAGGCGAGTGGAGATGCTCTTAGTGCCGGCTCCTGGGGACGGGACGGGACGGGCGCGATCGAGCGAGCGAGGTGATTCTGATTTGACGCATGGTTGAGACGCGGACAAAAAGTCGCAATAAGTGCTCGCGCGTCTCTTCTGTCCCGCGTGGTTGCTTTCCTTGCCGAGCCGTGTCGTGCGCTGGTGCTGGTGCTGGTGCTGGTGCTGGTGCTGGTGCCGTGCCGTGTGTATGATGCTGCCGCGCGCGAGCGAGCGCTTCACCGGCACCGTAATAAAGGCAGGCTGGCTGGCCGGCCGTCGTCAGCGCCGGCGCCGGCATTGCCGGACCAGACACCGCTGTGGCTAGAGCATCTTCACCCAGGGACGGAGCCAGGATTTCACCATAAGGGGGGCAAAGATGACAATTTTTTTCTTCGGCGAAAGAGGATAATGATTGTGCATGAGTTTTTTCTCGGTATGCAACGTTTATATTAAAACATACCAATACCGTTTGGCAATACAAAACAAAAGGCTAATTTCTAAATTAGCCTGATTATCGAAAGATTCCATAACCTCATCACATGCAAAAGTCGTTAATTAATTTGCTTCCATAGCGAGTGATTGATTTGCTTCCATGGAAGCAAATTGAAAATTTCCTAATTTATAAGTTGATCCGGCTCTCTTGCTTTTCATGTCTACATAGACACCAATTGCAATTTCCCTGATTACTATTCAGGGTGTAAATTAATCTAATTTGAGAGATGATCTAAGGACTACCTATGACAGAATGGGAAGTAGAGAAACGATTAAATTACCTTGCCTCATCGTCGCTCATGCTCAACCACGCGGCTTGCCGGCCGGCCGTGCGTCCCGTGCAGCCATAGTTGTTACCTCTTCTCAGTTCTAACCATCTATGATACAATCGATTGATTTAGATTAGAACCCCAGTTAATTGGCAGCCGTTAGTTAGGCGCAGAACTCAGCGGAAACAAAACTGATCTGATATGTTCTGTTGCCTGAGTTTGTGCTAGTCCCTGGCCCCTTTGTATTACTGGTTCAAGATGGACTTCTAAATGCCACGTTTAGGCCTGCTTATGCTATTGTGCTAATCTTTTAGCTGGCCTTTTATTTGGTTGTAGGCCTGGACTCATAACAGATGAGTTTGAGGGCCTTGAAGGGCTGGCTTCGCATGCATATACACACGGACAGGGGGGGGCGAACGTAGTCGCCAGAGGCGAGATCAGCGCAACTTCTCAATCGTTATCAAGAAAATATCGGATTGTCAGGGGGGGTCTCACCCCCGCTCGTCCCCCCTTGGCTACGTCCCTGTCTTCACCGGCGTTCCTGACGCGGTCTCCTAATGGACTTTGGGTGCCACGAAATACTGTCCGCACCGGCAGCCCCAGGCATCTTCACCGGGCTGACCCAAACGGTCAGCCCAAGCAGTCCGTTTTTATCTCGGTCGATGGGTAGGGGTTTGGCCTGTCCAGCCGATCGTGCATAGCGGTTCGATCTATTTGCTGCGCTTGGCCACTAACTTCGGCGTATTTTCAGCGTCTTCCCGCCGCCACGTCGTCTCCCGCCTTTTTTCCTTCGTTTCTCGCAAGTTCTAGGCGTTTTACGCCGCGTCTAGGTGCAGCCGTCACCAAACTATCTTCGATCATACCCACGCCACCCACAACACAAAAAAACCACCATGCCTGGCTACGGGCGTCGATCCGACGAGTGTCCCAACCCCAACGCCGGCAGAGAAGAGGGGCCAGAGCGGCCGTGGTGGTTACCGAACCCGTCGTTGCCACGACGCTCTCACTACAACTATAACAGGACCACCGGCGAACACTTCTCGTTGGAGGTGATGAGCTGCGTCTTTCTGCCGGAGCACCGCCGACGTCTTGCACTCGGGGAAGTGTGTGACGAACTACGCAAAGCATTGCGGACCAATCCCGACGACGCATACCTGCGTGCCCGTCTCGCCCAAGCCGAAGAAGAGCTGCAGACGCAGGAAGCGATCTATCACCCTCTCAGCGTAGAATGGGGCGTTGTCGACCCGTAGGCCGCGCCTAGCGAGAATGGCCAATGTCGGCCGATCCGTAGGCTACCCGTTGTACTCTTGTTTTGTAAATATATATGCGATGGTCGAATAAAGATTTCCATTGCAAATGGCCAATACCTACATTGATACATCATACATGGCGCGCGCACAGCCTACCCTACTTGTCGGAGTCAAAGGAGGAGTCAGAGTCGGAGTGGTAGCAGCGGCGGCACATGGTGTGGTCGAAGACGCTGACGCCGAACTTTCCTTCGCCGTCATACTTGAAGACGACGATGTTGCCCGCTTCGATCTGGTGCGAGCGGGCGAAGCGCTCCTAGCCGTTGCCGAGGTACATCTGGCCGAGGTGGTCGGACTGCAGGTCGACTGGGTACATGGCTGTCTTGAAGTCGTTTGCCCGCAGCATGATGAGCGGGGGCGGCTCGTTGCCGATCAGCGTCACAAACCCGCGGGGCAGGAGCAGCCTGTCACGTGACATGCCCTGGTGGATGTCCACGGCGAACTGGGTGCCTGGGTCGAAATCTTCGGGCAACGACAACGTTGAGGAATAGTGTGGTGGCGCGGTGAGTTGGCCGCGTCCTCCACGCCTCCCTCGGCGTCCACGGCCGCCACGGTCTCCCCTCGACCCAGCACCGCCGGCCATGTCTAGCTACAAGCAGTGGAGAAGGGAAAGGGGAAGGAGGAGAGGGGTGGTGTTCTATGTGGGAGAAGATGGTCGCGGGTGGCCGGTTAAAAAGGGTCGGCATCGGATGTCGGCGTGGAAGCCGAAGAGGGGCATTGAAGTGTCCAGTTAGTAGGGCAGGCGTCGGGCGTCGCCATTGATGGTTGATGGCTCAGTTGATGTGAAGCATGTTGGGAACCCCAAGAGCAAGGTGTGAAGCAGTACATCAGCAAGTCTTCCCTCAGTAAGAAACCAAGGTTATCGAACCAGTAGGAGGAAGGAAACGTTACATAGGTGTTGCAAGAAACGTGGAGACCTGCACAAAACAAACTCGAGACTTTGCCCCAACTAATAGTGAGGTTGTCAATATCACTGGTTGCTGTAACAAAGGATTAACTGTATAGTGTGGAAGGTGATGATTGTTTGCAGCAAGTAAACAATAACAGTGGAAGATGTATCAATGGTAAAGATCGGACCGGGGTCCATAGTTCACTAGAGGTGTTCTCCTTAGATAAACAACATGGCATAAAGGGTAAACAAATTACAGCAGAGCAATTGACAGGAACTGAGCAAGGCAAAACAATACAATACTAGACAAAAAGATCCTATGTGATTCGATTGGATAATACAACAAGATACATAGACCGCTATCCAACTGCATCTATGACTAGTAGTCTACCTTCAGGTTATCATCCGAACCCCCTCCAGTATTAAGTTGCAAGCAACAGACAACTGCTTTAAGCAAAGTGTCTAAGGTAAACAATCCACTTGTTTCATGAAAAAAAGACCATTGTTTTCTCCCTAGTGGCAACAACACATCTATAACCGAAGAGATTCTTGACACTTCCTTTAGAAACTAGAGGCATGAACCCACTATTGAGCATAAATACCCCCTCTTGGAGTCACTAGCAACTACTTGGCCAAGATAGCTACTAACAACGGAGATCATGCAAGATCACAAACAACACAGACATGATAGAATCAAATAGACAAAACCATTAATCAATCTGACATAGTAATCTCAATATCCATCGGATCCCCACAAACACAACATGCATGATTACAAATAGATTAGATCTTGATCATGAACAGAGCTCACAAGATCTATACATGAAAGCACAATGAGGAGATACAACCATCTAGCTACTACATGGACCCGTAGTCCAAGGTGGAACTACTCACGCATCATACCGGAGAAGAAGGCCTCCGGGATGATCTCCCCTCCGGTAGGGTGCCGGGAAGAACTTCAGATCCCCCGATCTAGGAACGATGGTGGCGGCGGCTACAGAAGGATTCGTGGAGTTTTGATCGAGTGCCTAGGGTTTTTGTATCGGGGGATTCTTATATGCGAGGAGGCGAGGCAGGAGGTGCCCAGGGGGGCCACACCCTGCCTAGGTGCGGGCCAGGCTTGGTCGCGCCTGGGAGGGTGTGGCCACCCTGTGGCGTCTCTCCGTCTCCCATCTGGACTTCGTGTCGCCTACGGTAAAATATTGACTTTGGCTTTTGTCCCGCCCAATTCCGAGAATATTGATTTTCTGCCTTTCTGGAACCAAAAACAGAAGAAAACAGGCAACTGGCACTGTGGCAACTTGTTAATAGGTTAGTTCCAGAAAAGAAATAAAAACACCTCAAAGTGTAGACAAAGCAAAGCAAATTAGATACTAAAGAAGCATGGAACATCAAAAATTATAGATACGTTTCCGACGTATCAATCATCCCCAAGCTTAACTCCTACTCGTCCTCGAGTAGGTAAGTGATAAAAGAATAATATTTGAGGTGACATGCACCTTCACAATAAAGATCAAACCATTTGCAAGCATTGAAAGCTGGGATCAAAGAACTCTAAACATGTGCATAAAAGATGAAGTTATAACAATAAGACAAAGTAACTATGCATGCAACATGAAAGGGTACAAACAAAGATCATGAATAGCATGCATTAAAAAATCGTTTGTTTGTTTCACATACAGAAAACATAGCATAGTGACAATTAGCTTGTCCCTCATAGAGTAACAAATAGATGCATATGACACCTTCAAAGTTCATAAGAGTGACTATTTAACATCCCAAAAATATTAAACTAGAATCATCAAACTCTAATCACCAAATTTAGGGTTAACAAAAACTTTTCAAATTAAAAATATGAAAGCATTCATATGAGTGTGCATTAAAATTTGGATTCTTTTGAATTGCCATGATTATGTGTTTCTTTGCTTATAGAATGATTATTAGGTGAAATAAACATCATCTAAACAATCCCCAAACTTTTCCCAAAGACAAACAAATCAAAACAAACAAATTAAGTGAATGGTCACTTTGGCCAAATTAACTCCCATGCCTACTTTGGCTATCTCTAACTTTCAGAACTTAACAGAAACTTGTTTCGATCTTTGCACCCCTTGATAGTACTCATAACAAAGTACCAAGGCCCAATTTGTGATCATCCAAAAACATTTAAATGCATAGTTTAAATGACAGTTTAAAATTGAATCTATTTCATATGGAAAGATCCCACGTTTTCAAAAACCACTCAAACAAGCTCAATTTTCAAAACCCAAGCATCCACAGCATCACCAGCACATGCCTAGCACACCCACCAAAAATATTTTCAAAATTCAAAACTTGAGTTCATGCGGCCATTTGATCAAACAGCTTGCAGATGCAAATCAAACAAAATCAAAACACTATGTTGAGCAGTGTTTTGGGCTTAACTGGTTCCCTCTCTATCTCACAGCACCCTTAGTAGATCATCTAGCAACCTTAACTAAGCTCTAGCCCCACTGTAAGCTTGCCAATATCATCAATGGTGAACAGGCCGAGAGCACCCATGTCACCCCATGGTAGACAGCAAGCTACGAGCAGCACTAGCCTCGCCAACCTTGTCTGGGAGCAAGCTAGCACTCCACCGCCACTCCCTGTCCCAGCCGCAAGCAATGCCAGCCACTGGACCACACATCCACGCCATGCCAAGCTTCTCTGAGCGCATGCCGAGAGCACGCCAGAGCGCCACCCTCGACACACGCCCACGGACCACACGCCGCCCTCACCGCGTGCCCGCGTGATCACCACCGCCCCAGCAACCCCGCAGACACCCCCGTTCACCGCCCCATGCCTCACAGCCACCGCTTGTCGTCGAAGACGCCGCCTCTGCCGCGCAGAGCACCGCGCGTTCCCGACCGTTTGCCACCGCCCCTACACGCGCATTAAATCCCTAGATCATCGCCAGGAGACCACCGATCGATCGCCAACCTCGGCCATGCCTCTAGCTGCCCGTAGCCGTGTCGCCACCATCGCGTGCCCATACCGTTCGATCTCGCCGTCGGGCCTATAAAAGGAGGCCACCCCCAGCCGATTGAAGCACACCATCTCACTCCCCTCACCTCACTGATAGTTCCACCCCGTAGCCGGAGCAAGGCGAGCAGCGCATTGCCGGAATTGCGTCGGAGCAGGCCGCCTCTGGAGAAGAAGGGCCTCGTCGATTTTGTCCATCCCAGGAGTTTCCGCGACCACCCCTGAGTTCGCCGTCGTCGACTTCGTCGTTCGTCCGCATCGCCGACCTTCGCCTGAGCCCCGGTGAGCCCCCGACGACCCCCACTGAGCCGCTAGGGTTCGAACTCTTCGGTGACATGTTCATCGTCGACGACGACCCTCAGTCGTCGATCTTCATTCTAATCCAACACACCATATCGCCCCGTACCGCTTCGCGTGTTAAGAGTCGCTGACCAGTAGACACGGCCTGTCAGTCGCGCCCCGTGCCGCGGAGTGACACTGGGCTGGCCCGTTAACCTTTCCCGCGCAGCCCACTCATTTGAATTTAGCTTTTTCTTTTTAAGTTCAAACATAGTTCTGTACCTAGTTTCAAAAATCAACCCAGCTCGATTCAGTGAACCAAATTGAATGAAACCAATTTTGTTAGAAAGATATTGAAATTCTTAATCCAAGCCCATGGGATTCAAATCATTTGAATCTATAGATCAACCTTGGTAAAAATAACAAGGCAGACGCTTTTCTGCATTCAAACATTTTTCAAAATTAAACCATAATAGCTTTTGAGTTGATTCCAACTCCCAAAAATCATTTGATCATACCTTTTAGAATATATTAAAACATATGGGTTTACTTACAGAAATAATGAGCAAGTAATAAAAGAATGCCACATAGACATTCTAGTCACTTTATTTAATTGAAATAAAAGGTTAAACCTTATTAAATTGTGACACTACTTTAAATCACATTCCCATTTACTGAAATATGTGGTGATGACATGTGTCAACATGATACCATGTTTGGTTTGGAGAATATTAAATCTTACGTAGTTTTTCAATGAGTAGAAATTACTTTTCCAAAAATAAATAAATAATGCAAGTGCTTTAATCTTGAATGCTAGTGATAATGCTAGATCATCTATAGAACCCTTGTGTGTGATGACTGAAAGTAGTTAAGTATTGTTTGGTGATTGTGTACCTCGTATTTATTCATAGACGCTAGTACCAACCAAGGATACGAGGAGGAAGGAGGATACTACGAAGAAGAAGCCGAGGAGAACTTCAACCACTGCTCTGCACAAGGCAAGCCTAATACTACTAGTATATTGAGCAAGCCTTATTAATCAAGTTGACCTATGCAAGCTAACACTTGCAAGATACTCTACTTATGCAAGCTAATACTGCTTGTTACCATGCCAACTATATGCCTTAAGCATATGTGATCATACCCACTTGATAACCCAATCCTAGTTTTACTTGCAAGCTTTATACTTTATTTCTTTATCAAAGCTTTCTCTTAGAGTTTACTTAAGTGACTTGTAGATTCTAGGAAGATAATTGAAGGTTGCATAAAGAGCATTAAATTTGGCCTAAGCTGGATAATCTTGATGTCATCCTAAGGCATGAGATTGAACCTAGTCAAACTCCACTTGTTTATCACCCCTCATTAGTATTCACTCCCATTTGTAGATGTTAGTGCTAAGCATAAAACTTGATCAACTTTACATGAGAATACTTGGTGAAAATGGTTATGAAAACCTTGGAATGATGGATCATTCTATTGAGATGTTTTGACATGTGTTTCCGAACACCAGATGATTTTGGTGATGAAAATGTTGAGGCATGAGCCTTAGCCCTTTATAAAACTGATGGTTGTCTAGATGCGATACCATTCCAATTTTACCGTACAACCACAATACCTGAGAATTGGGTAGGGCTTGACTGGAAAATTATATACCTTAGTATTGGTTCCCTCGCGGCCAATGTAACACCCTCAGAATCGGCCCTATGCAAGTTTCAGCGCTTCCCGCCAAACCCGCATAGAAACGATTCAAAGGTGCCCACCAGGCACTTTCGTGCGGGTGGAAAACGAAGTAATAACATTACACAACAGTCCTCGATGGGACCCACATAACAGATATATATATACAACAGCGACTCAACGAGTCAAGAATACAGATACAATATACAAAGATCCAAATCACCTTTAAAACGATAGACCGTCCGACTACGGACAAGATGCAAATGGGGCTAAGAGCCCTGAAGAATAACCAATGGCGTCCATAACCCTGCCCAGGCCAAGACGGAAGGGTAACCCTGCTAACGACGTCGATCTCAAAACCTGCTCAAACAAAAGGGGTGCCGACAAAGGGCAAAGGAAAAAGAGGAGCGTCAGTACTGAGGCCAGTACACGGCAAGGCTAGAATTCGGCGGTCCTCGCCTACATAGGTATGGTGGACTGAAGCGGCAGCGGCAGCATGCACTAAACACCCTATAGAGACTCGATACCACTGGCGGCAATCAGAGAGGGGTGAGAAAGACCTATTCGGAACCAACCTGATACTACCACCAAACAAACCCATCCTGGTGTTTCCCCCTCGAGACCAAACGAGGAAGTCAACCGAGGAACTCACACAGTTGACAGTTTTATTTATTCAGTTATCGTTGCAGCAATTACTAGTCAGGTATAGATAATCATTCTGATAAAATAAGCAGTGTGCCGTTTTAGTTAACCATTCCATTATAGTTGCGACACTTACTAGTCAGATACAATTAGCATGAGATAACCCAAAACCCAGCAGTTGTTGGTACTTTTATTTAGCCATTCCGTTGTAGTTGCAATACTTACTAGTCAGGTACAATGGTCGCAAGCGACACCCAAACAAGCAATTGTAGGCAGTTTTATTTAGCCATTCCATTATAGTGAAGCTGATTACTAGTCATTATAAAGTCAAATTTATAGCACTACTTTAGTTATAGTTGTCTATGATCGAGATACTGTGCTCCAAGTTGTCCATAACCGCGGACACGGCTTTCAGAAAGTTTTACCTGTCCGGGGTGCACAAATAGCAACACACACTCGATCAACCTCGGAAAAACCAAATCAAAACCCAACGAGGCCTTCACGACAAAGCAATCACAAGATTCAGAAATATTTCAGGGGGCCACCCCATTGAGTAGACCCGCAACGAAGCTAGCTGACTCCGAGACGGACTCAAGGTTTGCGTCAATGGCTGTAAACGACTGGGAACCCAAAAGTGTGACTGGGCTTGTCGATACCGCGAAAACACTCCGCTTACCTAAACAGTACAGTGTGCTCCTCGCACAATCGTAAATAAAACAGTAGAGCATGGCATAAGTACAGGATAGTAAATAAAACCTCAAACTAGTTTGTGGCCCCAAGAAATAAGACGGAATCAAGCTCTGGCTCAGGGGGGTCCCATAATCCTCCCGGATGTGGATAGCGCGAATATTCAAGGAACAGGTATCAAGTACTCGGGGTCCTACGGGACACAAGTGGACGGTTAACAACCAAATAACATCTATTGCCCACCTGTGCCTCTGCTTACTTACTTCAATTTTAGTTGTTAAACAGTAATTAAAGTGGACGATATGTAAAGCCATGATCATCTCCAACATCAACATGCGGCAGTACTCCAACAACTGTGATACTTGGCGACACGCAACAACACTTGAGCAAGCGACTACGACGCGCAGGTCCAACTATCTACCAAACGACAGGTAATAGGAGGTGTCCAAGGCAATATAAGGCTGCAAGGGATATCACGGGTACGAAAACTAGAGCATCGCTACACAGATAGCAATAGATCAACAGGAGGGAATAAATACTATAAAAGTAAGATAGGTAGAAAGGGGGAGGTGCTCGCCTGGAAACATGGTCGAAGGTTCATCCGAAGATCGGGGCGAAGCTCACCTCAACTCAACAGCCTTATCCGCGAAGAACCAAAACACTAGAATAAACACCGGATGCAATATTTAATACTACGGCAAAAGATCGGGCATGATGCATGTATGATGTATGACATGGCAAAGTTACAATGCAATTAGGCAATATTAAGCGGAACCGGGGGTCCTGACATTTAATTAGATGGTTCATGTTGTTTAGATACCCCGCATTTTAAATGTGGTATTAACATGACAAAACATATGACCGGTTCGCTACACAAATTTAAATGATGCCAATATAAGACTAGATTTGCCCGCATATGGGCCTCATATTTAATTAGGTGAATCGTCCTAAGGCCCCCAAACCACACAAATATGCATGCAAGTATGACAATTTGATATGCAACAGTTTTATATTACATTTATAAAAAATAGGGATCGAGAAAGGGTCACACATTAGGGGGTCTCGACGAACTTGGGGTTCCGGGGTTCGGGGTTCGGTCTCAGGGTTCGACGGGGAACGGCTCGACGAGATCGGGTTCGGTACGGGAGGAATGTCTTGTCGCAACCGGATAGCCGGACTTGGTTGGCGTCGGGGGCGCATCGGATTTCCCCGGAGTCGGTGTCGATCTTGTCGTCGATGGCGAACTTGAGTGGATCGGGTACCGGGGTCTAAGAATTTGGCGCCCGAGAGACGATCTTGTCGCATCCGCGGTCGCCAGGCCATGTCGTCGGTCTTGTCGTCTCACGCGGAGATCTTGGCGTCCGGGTCACAGCGTCTTCGGGTCCGACTCCAGGAAGGAGAACTTGGCGTGCTAAGGTTCGGGATCGGTCTTCTTCGGTTGATTTGTCGACGGATGTGGAAACACACTCAGGACGGAGATCTTGACATAATGAAAGTTCACGTCGGTGGTTCTCCAGTAGCGGCACTTTGGTGACGATGTCGTGCTTGGTTCGGCACCGCTGGTCTTCGGATGCACTTATACTCGGGGCGGGGGGTCTTGATAGCGTCGATGGGATCCGGGCAAAGGTCTGGTACTGGAGCACCGGTAGAGGAGGTGCCCATGGAGTGGCGCTGGCTCGCCGGGCAGAGGACGGCCGGAGAGGAAAGGCGACGAGGGGAGCTCGCAGGGAGGGGCGGCACCGGTACTGGCAAGGACGGAGAAGTTCCCGGGGCGTCCGCGGTAGAGGCCAACGGCGGCGCAGCACTGCAGGACCCCAGGCGACGGCCGGCGTCAGGCGAGGCAGGCGCGGCCAGGGGAGGCTCGAGGTTGGGGAAGGAGGGGTCGCGGCGGCGCTGGCCTGCGGCGGCAGCGCGCGCACTTCCGGAGGAGGCGGGGTCCCGGCGTCGGACGGGGGCGGCTTCCAGAGGAGGGCGACGCGGCGGCGGTTGCGGGGAGGAAGGGGCCGACGGGGAGGGGGCGCAGGGCGCATGCCGCTGGTGGCGCGACGCCGGCGGCGCTAGGGCTGGCCGGAGCGGGGGACTAAGGGGCGAGCGGCGGGTGGGGGCGGAGCTGAGGAGAGCCGGCGAGGCGGCAGAGGGGAGGCCGCGCGGGGCCAGCCAGAGGTGGCGGCCGGAGGAGACCGGCCCAGGCGGAGCTGGGTGGCGAGGTGGGCGACGCGGAGGTGAGGGAGGGCGGCGGCTCGATGGCGGACGAGAAGGGCCGCGGTGCTCGCGTCGGGAGGAAGATGGGTCGGGGCTGCGCGCGTTGGGGCAGAGGGAGGAGGGAGAGAGCGGGGGGTGGGGCGCGTGGTGGGGTCGGCCAGGGGCGGTGGGACCGGGGTGGCAGGGAGGAGAGAGGGAGTGGGTCGGTTTTGGTGAGTGTGTGCGTGTGGGTGCTGGGGTGAGGGAGGGTGTGTCCAGGTGGGGTGGATGGTGAGGTGGCAGAGCTTGGTTGGCTGGGGGGTGGGGCAGGGTGACGTGGCGAGCCGCGAGTGGCTGGGGTGAGGTGGCTGGGGATGGGTAGAATAGGATTGGTAGAAAAAGGTCTAGGTTGGACCGATTTTATTCCGGGGGTGGTCGACTGGGTCGAATCGGCCCGTTCGACTGCCCCACTAAAAATAGTTAAATATTTTATTTGTTTCAAACAGACTTTTGCAAACCGTTGACCGACAAAACAAGTTAATCCGGAGACCCGGGTTTTGCGTTTGGAACAAAGACGGGGCGTTTAGAAAACAAAAACAGGTTTTTCCGCAAATAGTTTTATACAAGCAAATGCAAAAATGATGACGATGCTCAAATGCAATGTGGCATGATGACATGAGCATGCAGTCATGATGATGCAATGCACAAAAACAACGCGATTTTCTAGTAGTGGTTTTGCGGGATGCCACAATTCGACACCACTAACAATGGATCTCGCCCTCGAGATCCGCCTCATGGTACCGGAAGGAAGGTCGGCGATCTGAATCTTCTCGCATCGTGTAGATCCTCGCGACACCACTAACAATGATGCTTTCTTCGTCTTGAAATCGGTGACACCACCAACAAGATGTCGTTGATCCTGTTCGTCAAGAGAACACTCCGGATAACAACAGACGAAGTTAAAGGTAAGGCCACCTCTAACTTCTACGGAAGGAGTAAGAATTGCATCGATCCACCATTCAATATACAAAAGCGAATGATAAGAGTAGTGGTATGGTCGCGACTCCATCCCGCACTCCAAGCATTACTCTGTACGCGAACAGATAGATTATGCAACCAACCCTTAGAATTTAGACTGAAGATCTCGACAAACAAGGTTCAGGAACAAAGGAGTGATGCAGACTCTGCATCGGATCGGGCGTAGATGAAGTCGTCGCGTCGGAAAACACCGGAAGGCACGAGAAAGAACAAAGAGAAGTCCACCAGACGAAGGGTTCCTCGGATAGCATGAAGGCCGGATGTAGCAACACCGTTACCAAAGGAGGAAGCGAAACCCTAAAGGTACGACGGGATCCCAACCGCGAGAAATCCTGGACTCAAAGAGAGAGAAGAGAGCGGATTCAAAACACATAAAGGTAAGAGGAGAATAGCAGAGGGGTAAGGAGTAAAATCAGACTTAATCAGAACTATCCAACCGATTTTTGCAAAAATAGTTTTGACACTCTACGTCGGTCGTTAGCTAGGTTATCCTACAGGCTGGACTTGTGGGGTATCGCAACTGCTGAGCTCTGATACCACTCTGTAACACCCTCAGAATCGGCCCTACGCAAGTTTCAGCGCTTCCCGCCAAACCCGCATAGAAACGATTCAAAGGTGCCCACCAGGCACTTTCGTGCGGGTGGAAAACGAAGTAATAACATTACACAACAGTCCTCGATGGGACCCATAGAACAGATATATATACAACAGCGACTCAACGAGTCAAGAATACAGATACAATATACAAAGATCCAAATCACCTTTAAAACGATAGAGCGTCCGACTACGGACAAGATGCAAATGGGGCTAAGAGCCCTGAAGAATAACCAATGGCGTCCATAACCCTGCCCAGGCCAAGCCGGAAGGGTAACCCTGCTAACGACGTCGATCTCAAAACCTGCTCAAACAAAAGGGGTGCCGACAAAGGGCAAAGGAAAAAGAGGAGCGTCAGTACTGAGGCCAGTACACGGCGAGGCTAGAATTCGGCGGTCCTCGCCTACATAGGTATGGTGGACTGAAGCGGCAGCGGCAGCATGCACTAAACACCCTATAGAGACTCGATACCACTGGCGGCAATCAGAGAGGGGTGAGAAAGACCTATTCGGAACCAACCTGATACTACCACCAAACAAACCCATCATGGTGTTTCCCCCTCGAGACCAAACGAGGAAGTCAACCGAGGAACTCACACAGTTGGCAGTTTTATTTATTCAGTTATCGTTGCAGCAATTACTAGTCAGGTATAGATAATCATTCTGATAAAATAAGCAGTGTGCCGTTTTAGTTAACCATTCCATTATAGTTGCGACACTTACTAGTCAGATACAATTAGCATGAGATAACCCAAAACCCAGCAGTTGTTGGTACTTTTATTTAGCCATTCCGTTGTAGTTGCAATACTTACTAGTCAGGTACAATGGTCGCAAGCGACACCCAAACAAGCAATTGTAGGCAGTTTTATTTAGCCATTCCATTATAGTGAAGCTGATTACTAGTCATTATAAAGTCAAATTTATAGCACTACTTTAGTTATAGTTGTCTATGATCGAGATACTGTGCTCCAAGTTGTCCATAACCGCGGACACGGCTTTCAGAAAGTTTTACCCGTCCGGGGTGCACAAATAGCAACACACACTCGATCAACCTCGGAAAAACCAAATCAAAACCCAATGAGGCCTTCACGACAAAGCAATCACAAGATTCAGAAATATTTCAGGGGGCCACCCCATTGAGTAGACCCGCAACGAAGCTAGCTGACTCCGAGACGGACTCAAGGTTTGCGTCAATGGCTGTAAACGACTGGGAACCCGAAAGTGTGACTGGGCTTGTCGATACCGCGAAAACACTCCGCTTACCTAAACAGTACAGTGTGCTCCTCGCAAAATCGTAAATAAAACAGTAGAGCATGGCATAAGTACAGGATAGTAAATAAAACCTCAAACTAGTTTGTGGCCCCAAGAAATAAGACGGAATCAAGCTCTGGCTCAGGGGGGTCCCATAATCCTCCCGGATGTGGATAGCGCGAATATTCAAGGAACAGGTATCAAGTACTCGGGGTCCTACGGGACACAAGTGGATGGTTAACAACCAAATAACATCTATTGCCCACCTGTGCCTCTGCTTACTTACTTCAATTTTAGTTGTTAAACAGTAATTAAAGTGGACGATATGTAAAGCCATGATCATCTCCAACATCAACATGCGGCAATACTCCAACAACTGTGGTACTTGGCGACACGCAACAACACTTGAGCAAGCGACTACGACGCGCAGGTCCAACTATCTACCAAACGACAGGTAATAGGAGGTGTCCAAGGCAATATAAGGCTGCAAGGGATATCACGGGTACGAAAACTAGAGCATCGCTACACAGATAGCAATAGATCAACAGGAGGGAATAAATACTATAAAAGTAAGATAGGTAGAAAGGGGGAGGTGCTCGCCTGGAAACATGGTCGAAGGTTCATCCGAAGATCGGGGCGAAGCTCACCTCAACTCAACGGCCTTATCCACGAAGAACCAAAACACTAGAATAAACACCGGATGCAATATTTAATACTACGGCAAAAGATCGGGCATGATGCATGTATGATGTATGACATGGCAAAGTTGCAATGCAATTAGGCAATATTAAGCGGAACCGGGGGTCCCGACATTTAATTAGATGGTTCATGTTGTTTAGATACCCCGCATTTTAAATGTGGTATTAACATGACAAAACATATGACCGGTTCGCTACACAAATTTAAATGAGGCCAATATAAGACTAGATTTGCCCGCATATGGGCCTCATATTTAATTAGGTGAATCGGCCTAAGGCCCCCAAACCACACAAATATGCATGCAAGTATGACAATTTGATATGCAACAGTTTTATATTACATTTATAAAAAATAGGGATCGAGAATGGGTCACACATTAGGGGGTCTCGACGAACTTGGGGTTCCGGGGTTCGGGGTTCGGTCTCAGGGTTCGACGGGGAACGGCTCGACGAGATCGGGTTCGGTACGGGAGGAAGGTCTTGTCGCAACCGGATAGCCGGACTTGGTTGGCGTCGGGGGCGCATCGGATTTCCCCGGAGTCGGTGTCGATCTTGTCGTCGATGGCGAACTTGAGTGGATCGGGTACCGGGGTCTAAGAACTTGGCGCCCGAGAGACGATCTTGTCACATCCGAGGTCGCCAGGCCATGTCGTCGGTCTTGTCGTCTCACGCGGAGATCTTGGCGTCCGGGTCACGGCGTCTTCGGGTCCAACTCCGGGAAGGAGAACTTGGCGTGCTAAGGTTCGGGATCGGTCTTCTTCGGTTGATTTGTCGACGGATGTGGAAACACACTCAGGACGGAGATCTTGACATAATGAAAGTTCACGTCGGTGGTTCTCCAGTAGCGGTGCTTTGGTGACGATGTCGTGCTTGGTTCGGCACCGCTGGTCTTCGGATGCACTTATACTCGGGGCGGGGGGTCTTGATAGCGTCGATGGGATCCGGGCAAAGGTCTGGTACTGGAGCACCGGTAGAGGAGGTGCCCATGGAGTGGCGCTGGCTCGCCGGGCAGAGGACGGCCGGAGAGGAAGGGTGACGAGGGGAGCTCGTAGGGAGGGGCGGCACCGGTACTGGCAAGGACGGAGAAGTTCCCGGGGCGTCCGCGGTAGAGGCCAAGGGCGGCGCAGCACTGCAGGACCCCAGGTGACGGCCGGCGTCAGGCGCGGCCAGGGAGGCTCGAGGTTGGGGAAGGAGGGGTCGCGACGGCGCTGGCCTGCGGCGGTGGCGCGCGCGCTTCCGGAGGAGGCGGGGTCCCGGCGTCGGACGGGGGCGGCTTCGAGAGGAGGGCGACGCGGCGGCGGTTGCGGGGAGGAAGGGGCCGACGGGGAGGGGGCACAGGGCGCATGCCGCTGGTGGCGCGACGCCGGCGGCGCTAGGGCTGGCCGGAGCGGGGGACTAAGGGGTGAGCGGCGGGTGGGGGCGGAGCTGAGGAGAGCCGGCGAGGCGGCAGAGGGGAGGCTGCGCGTTGGGGCAGAGGGAGGAGGGAGAGAGCGGGGGGTGGGGCGCGTGGTGGGGTCGGCCAGGGGCGGTGGGACCGGGGTGGCAGGGAGGAGAGAGGGAGTGGGTCGGTTTTGGTGAGTGTGTGCGTGTGGGTGCTGGGGTGAGGGAGGGTGTGTCCAGGTGGGGTGGATGGTGAGGTGGCAGAGCTTGGTTGGCTGGGGGGTGGGGCAGGGTGACGTGGCGAGCCGCGAGTGGCTGGGGTGAGGTGGCTGGGGATGGGTAGAATAGGATTGGTAGAAAAAGGTCTAGGTTGGACCGATTTTATTCCGGGGGTGGTCGACTGGGTCGAATCGGCCCGTTCGACTGCCCCACTAAAAATAGTTAAATATTTTATTTGTTTCAAACAGACTTTTGCAAACCGTTGACCGACAAAACAAGTTAATCCGGAGACCCGGGTTTTGCGTTTGGAACAAAGACGGGGCGTTTAGAAAACAAAAACAGGTTTTTCCGCAAATAGTTTTATACAAGCAAATGCAAAAATGATGACGATGCTCAAATGCAATGTGGCATGATGACATGAGCATGCAGTCATGATGATGCAATGCACAAAAACAACGCGATTTTCTAGTAGTGGTTTTGCGGGATGCCACAGCCAAGGTCTGAGCTGAGGCTACCTTGTGAAGATTGTCCACCTGTGCAGTACCCAAGATGACAGTTGGTCATGGTTGGGAGGCCAAACTCACAGGAGAGGTGCCTATACTAGGGCGTGTAATTGAAAGGTTAGGATTGATTATCCGCGTACTGAGTATGGTGAATTCAGGATTTGGTCCTGACGGATGTATCGAATATTGTGGTGAAAGTGTATAATTTCTGCAGAGTGTCAAACTATTCGAATAGCCGTGTCCGCGGTTATGGACAGTTGGAGTGGCCATATTGTTCCCTCGTCAGATGTTTCAAAATGACTTGTGAAATGAATTGAGACTTTGACTTGACCACAATAGAGTTTTGGCATGAGATACAAGTTCCCACTTAGATGTTATAAAATTTCAACTAGATTTTCTTGCTTCTAAACATATTAGAGGTCAATCTGGCTTTTTGCAAAACAATCCTAGAGCTTAGTGTCCTACTACAAAAACCCCCATAACTTGTTAGTATTAGTTTGCGAGTACTTAAAGAGTAATCATGGCTTTGTCCCTGGCTATTCTCGTGGCCAGACTATGAAGAGGAGTATCAGGACGAAGGACCCCAGGAAGGTTACGACAACTAGGATCATCTCCCATCGTCAGCATTGCCTGTGACCCCGAAGATGGAGCTTCGCCTACGCTACCGTTATTATTACATATTCTGCTGCTTGAGTTGTATTAAGAACTGGATCATGAGATCCTGATTTGTGTAAGACCTTATGTACGGTTTGTAATGGATGATGTACTGTGGTATCCAATTACGTTATGTCTCGCAAAAATGGTAATCCTGGGATTGCGATGTATGGCATAACAGGCATCTGGGATTAAAAATCCGGGTGTTGACAAGTTGGTATCAGAGCCATCCTGACCATAGGAGACCCTAGTTAGACTAGACATTTGAATCAAAAACTTAGTTTCAAAACCAAAAGAAGCAAATATTTACAAAAGCTTATTCCCATTCTTATCACCTTGATTCTTTCATTAAAATTCATGTTCCTCAAAAGCTCTTGCAAACTACCTAAAATTCGACACACTTGATCACTCTACTAACTTACTCATCCTATATTCTTATAGATGGACGTGAAGTACAACAAGTTTTATCAGTTGGGGAACGGAGGAGACCTTATCTTTGAGCGGGATTTGGACCAGCTTTTGGAACTTCTGGAGCGTTCGCACCCCGAGTTCTTCGGATCTCAGCTCAATGATCAAGGAGGAGAAGATCTGCAGTGGCTAATTGTTGCAAGTCTCCGAGGAAAGATTGAACCTCCCACTGCCGAGGGAATTCAGTTCACCTTAAGGGAGAACAACTGGCTCGATGGACTTTCCAGGGCCATGCAGGAAGCTCTTGCCCGTCTGTGTGGGCAGAGTATCAACCAGATCAAGGGTACCTGCTTTGAGTTTTGTCCAAGGCATTATGCTAATGCACATCCACTAGAAGCCCCATACCACCCCGAGCGACAGATTCCTCTAGCATCCATTGGCCCCATACTTTAGCCTACCCATGGCATCTGCCGTGCCACCACCACGACAGTTGGCGCCCACCGTGGGGCCAGCAGCGGTGCTAGCTGGAGTCATGATCCGGACGGGAAACTTCATCCACACTGGCAAGCGCGTTGTCTCTGGCTTAGTCCGGAGATTTGATCTCTGTGACTATGTCAGCGATAACGCAGGCAGCTTTAGGGGAAAAACTCCTGCACGCAATGGCGTCTTCATCAACTTGGGCATGCACCAGATCTACGTCGGCGTCGACACCTCCGGCGTTTATCTTCACCAAGTTATTGTTGCAGGAGAGCCCCCCCTTAGCGCCGCAAATGGTCCGCGTGGAGAACGCCCCGTCAGCAGCGTCGAGGTGATGGTCACAGCCGGGGTGCAGGCGGGAGCAGCAGGCGCCAGATCAAGCAAGGATCCGACGACGGGAGTATAGGTGAGCACAAAGCAGTCAGCTCCACAGCCCACCGAGGTAGATCCTTCGGCAGCCAAGCCAGCCGAGGTGCAGGAGACGACCCCGAAGGCACCAAGGGTAAGATGTCCAGCTCTGGAAAGACCAGAAAATATTCTCCAGGCAACTATAGATAATCTGACTACGTCTGTAGAGCCGATACTTGATTCAGCTAATGCTCAGGCAGAATTAGAAGAAACCAGGCAAAAAGTACTGGTAGAGGCAAAAAAGGTGTCGGCATTGCGGGAGTCCTTAAACAGGACCCTGCGAGAATATGCTAAGGCAAATAAGCTCGATGTCGCACCCGAGCAGGTTGATGAATTAAGATTGAGAGGGAAAAACCTCATGGATGATATCAATAAAGAGCATGAAACTCATAAGGCAGATTCAGTCGATCTAGGCTTGTCGAGGTATAGCACCCCGACAAAGAACCTAAGGGCGGCAAATGCCGCTGCACTAGAGTTAGAAGAACTGACCGGCGAAGCCCGGCAGAAACAACAAGAAAGAGTGAATGAGCTGGTGCGCATTACGAACCAGCAGAATGAAGAAATGCTTAGGGCAGACCCGGCAAGGCCTGGTGCCTCACGTATTGTTCATTCGGCTGGTGCAGCACCCGCCCTATCTGTGGCAGCAGCATCCTCACCCGGAAACAATGCACGAAAAGACAGAGCAGTAACTTTGGGAAAATGAAATAAGCAAATTGATCCGTATGATCCGGCAGTAGCCGGAAAAGCAAATGAAAACAGAGGCAATGGGAGCCGAGGTAACAGAGGCGAAAGAAACCCCGGCCGTGCCAACAAAGGCAATGGAAGCCGAGGTAATGGAGACCCCGGAAGAGGAAATCATGAGAACGATGACCCGGTGGAAAGGAGGAGAGACCTACCGCCTAATCCTCAGCCGAGGAATGAACCTCGGCAAGAACGAGAAGTGAGACCGGCTCACCATAATCAGGGAAATGAGAGGTACAATGATGGTTACTAAGATAGGGAGTATGCAGGGCACGGTGGGAATAAAAATTATGGAATACATGAAAGAATCATTTACAGAAACTTGCCGTCGAATGACGCAAGATCAAAACTGAACAGGTTGTACTGGTCCGAGTTATTAGAGGAGCAAGGTCCGCCGGGTCCGGCATGTTTCGGACCCCGGATCATGGGCGAGCCGCCTGTGCTGAATTTTCAGCTGGCGAGGGGCACGAAAACATACAATGGGAGCACCAAACCACAAGATTGGTTAATTGACTATGCCACTGCAGTAAAAATAGTTGGCGGAAACTTGCGATGGGCAGTAAGATATGTCCCGCAAATGCTGGAAGGACCGGCCAGAGTGTGGTTAAATAATCTGCCAGCAGGCAGTATCAACTGCTGGCTAGATTTTGAAGAGATGTTTGTCAGCAACTTTACCAGCACTTACAAGAGACCAAATAGGCCACAGCAGCTTGCAATGTGCAAGCAAAGGCCAAATGAGACAGACAGAGAATTCTTGAATCGGTGGTGTAACCTTAGGAATTCATGCAAGGGAGTTATAGAATCGCAAGCGATAGCTTGGTTCGCTCAAGGATGCCGTTATGCCAGTGTCTTGTGGCAGCGACTGCAAAGAGATATGCCAACCACTTTGGCAGAAACCATCAGGATAGCGGATTCGTATGCATTGGGAGATCCGACGCAACCAGAGCTGAGGTCGGCGAACCATCGGGAGCATCAAGATCAATATGCAAGAGATGTGGCCGGATCATCGAGGCGCAATGAGTTCAGAGGTAGAAGAAGACTGGAAAGACCGGAATACAGATATGCCTCCAATCAGGTGGCAGCGGTAGTGCAAGATCAGCCGAGTCACGGAAACAGTCAGCGGCAAAAGAATGGTCCTCAGCAATGGACACCAAGGAATGAAGGGAAGAGATAGTGGACACCAGAACAGAAGAAGCAATGGCAGGAAAGGCCGAAGTACACGTTTGAATCCATGTTGGATCAACCGTGTAAGTTTCACACTCCAAACCCGGTCAAACCGGCAAATCATACAACTCGGCAATGCGCCTGGATGAAAAATGCAATGGGGAACCCGGCGGGCATGCAAGTACCTTCCCATCAGGCACATCAGCAGCAGCAGCCGCAGCTGACTGGGGCAAATGCTCAGCAGCTAATGTTACCCCCTCCTCCCCTGAGGTATGATAACTCGGACCGGAGGGATGCAGTGCATCAAGTGATAAATCAGGGTCAGGATGGAAGGACAAACCCCGGAAACAACGGGCGTAATGATTACAGGGAACATCATCAATCATATTGCGTGTTCACAACAGAATAGCAAGACAATCAAAGTGTACAGCGCCGGCATATGGAAGTGAATGCAGTTATGCTGGCAGTACCAAGATATGTGCCTTGGTCAGAGAAAGAAGTAACTTGGAGCATAAAAGATCATCCCAAGATAATGCCGAATCCGGGGTCGTACGCACTCGTATTAGATCCGACATTTGTCGGACCCAGTATTAATGTTAAATTTTCAAAAGTACTCATTGACAATGGGAGCAGTATCAATATCATGTACAAAGATACAATGCATAAACTCGGGATATCGCAGAATATGTTGCAATCCACAAGAACCACATTCCATGGAATAGTGCCTGGACTTTAATGCGAACCCATTGGGAAGGTTCGAGTAGATGTGTTATTCGGCACAAGGGATAACTGCAGAGCAGAAAATTTGGAATTTGAGGTGGTGGATCTAGAGAGTTGCTATCATGCTTTACTCGGACAGCCAGCATTGGCCAAATTCATGAGCAGCTGCCACATAACTTACTTGAAAATGAAGCTACCCAGACCACAAGGGGTGATAATGGTAGCAGGAGATTACAGGAAGTCAATGGAATGTGCTTCGGCCGGATTAAACCTGGCCGAGTCATTGGTGATCGCAAGAGAGAAAGGAAGAATTCAAGAGGTAGCGGCTCTCGCTTAGTCGGCACAACTGAATATGCCGGCATTGGCCAACCCGCATGGAAGCGTCTCCTTCCAGTCGACTAAAGAAACGAAAAAGGTTCAGATAGATGAGCAGTTCCCAGAACGCACCATCACCATTGGTGCCGGCCTAGATGTCAAATAGGAAGGCGAGCTCACCAACTTCCTCCGTGAGAATCGGAACATCTTTGCATGGTCAACTCAAGACCTGCAAGGGGTGCCGAGGGAGTTGGCTGAGCACTCTCTGCATGTAAGGCCAGGAGCAAGGCCGGTAAAGCAACCTCTCCGCCGCTTCACTGAAGACAGGAGAAAAATAATAGGAGATGAGATAGCTCGGCTCCTTGCGGCCGGGTTCATCATGGAAGTGCTTTATCCGGATTGGCTATCAAACCCGGTGTTAGTAGAAAAGAAAAAGGACGATCCAAATGTAGCCGTCGTATGGCGAATGTGCATTGATTACACGAACCTGAACAAGGCGTGTCCCAAAGATCCTTTTCCTTTACCTAGAATAGACCAAGTCATTGATTCGACCGCTGGTTGTGAGCTGTTATCATTTGTAGACGCGTATTCTGGTTTCCACCAGATACCATTAAATCCGGCTGATCAAATAAAGACTGCGTTCATTACCCAGTACAGGGCTTATTGCTATCGCACCATGCCATTCGGCCTGTGTAACGCAGGGGCAACGTATCAGAGATGTATGCAAAAATGTCTACATGACCAAATAGGGAAAATGTACAAGTATATGTAGACGATGTGGTTATCAAAACCAAAGAGAGCAAAACGCTACTGGATGATATTTGGCATACATTCGCGAACTTGAGAAGGTTCCGAATGAAGCTTAACCCGGAGAAATGCACCTTCGGTGTACCAGCTGGGAAACTACTAGGTTTTCTTGTATCCAGCCGAGGTATAAAGGCCAATCCAACTAAGATAAGAGCAGTAGAAAGGATGGAATTGCCGAGATGTCTAAATGACGTACAGAAATTCACGGGTTGCCTGGCCTCGCTTAGCCGATTTGTATGTCGGCTGGGAGAGAAAGCATTACCACTATATCAACTGATGAAAAAATCTGATAAGTTCATTTGGACACCACAAGCAGATAATGCATTTCATGAACTGAAAAGGATGTTGGTCACAGCACCAATCCTGGCCTCTCCATTGTCAAAAGAGCCTATGTTACTTTACATAGCCGCCACAAACAGAGTGGTAAGTGCGGTGATCGTTGTGGAACGAATTGAAAATGATAAATAAGTACAAAGGCTAGTATATTACCTAAGCGAGGTACTATCAGCCTCGAAACAAAATTACCCACATTACCAGATGATGGCATATGGAGTATACATGTCGGCGAAGAAACTAAAACATTACTTCCAAGAACACCCGATCAAAGTGATCTGTGAAGCGCCCATAGCCGACATATTGAGAAACAAAGATGCAAGCGGACGAATAGCAAAATGGGCAATTGAATTGTCACCTTACGCTCCACAATTCGATAGGAGAGATGCAATCAAATCTCAGGTTGTGGCCGACTTCTTTGTGGATTGGTCCGAGGTACAATATGAGCCACCATTATCAGATCCGAATTATTGGACAATGCACTTCGACGGTTCCAAGCTGAGGAATGGCTTGGGGGCAGGGATAGTGTTAACCTTGCCAAAAAGAGATCAGCTGAAATATGTGCTGCAAATACATTTAGCCGCATCAAACAATGTAGCCGAGTACGAAGCACTCGTCCATGGATTGAAGGTGGCAAAAGAGATTGGAATACGCCGGATCTTATGCTACGGAGATTCAGATCTAGTAGTACAACAAGTATCAGGCAATTGGGACGCGCTATATGCGAATATGGCCTTATATAGATTCCATGTGCAAAAACTCAGTGGATACTTTGATGGATGTGAATTTCATCATATACCTCGGGCAGAAAATGATGCTGCAGATACGCTATCAAAACTCGGATCAACCAGGCAATCAATTCCCCCGGGTATCGCCCTAGAGCACCTGATAAAACCATCAATAACACCGTCACCAGAGTCTGAATCCATCTTTATTCCGACAAAATCAAGAGAAGATAGTATGCCGATGGAAGTTGACAAAGAATGTAACCCGGAGTTTCCGAAAGTGAACCCGGCCGATGCACGGATGGATATGGAAAAATCCGAGGTGGTTATGTCGACGGAAAATATGGAAATATATAGTGAAATTATCCCAGAGAAAATCATGCCAACATGGGCGCAACCCATATTTTCCTTCCTTAAGGATGCGACTTTGCCGAGTAACGAGGTACTGGCTAGACAGACAGTGAGAAGAGCTAAAGCTTATACAGTCATAAACAATGAGTTGTATAAAAGGAGCGTCACAAGCATGTTGCAAAGATGTGTGGACTCGGCGGAAGGCCAGGAGATTCTCCTAGATATACATCAAGGAGAATGCGGGAATCACGCCTCGTCCAGAGCTTTAGTGGCCAAAGCATTCAGGCATGGATTTTATTGGCCAACATCGTTGAAAAAGGCCAAAGAATTGGTGCAAAAATGTAATGGTTGCCAGAGATATGCCAGCAAGATACATATGCCATCGTCCGAGTTAAAGACAATACCAATTACTTGGCCGTTTTCTGTATGGTGCTTAGATATGGTGGGACCATTCAAGCCGGCCCGGGGCGGGATGACCCACATTTTAGTCATGATCAACAAATTCACAAAGTGGATTGAAGTGAAACCAATAAAAAATGTGATGGACCAACAGCAGTAAAATTCCTCAAAGATATTATCTTGAGATATGGTTACCCACATAGTGTTATTACAGTCAATGGCACAAACTTTGCTGAAGGGGCCTTTGCTAGATTCTGCTAAGAAAAACACATAAGACTAGATGTCGCCTCGGTGGCTCACCCAGCATCTAATGGGCAAGTAGAAAGATCTAATGGACTAGTACTGTCCGGAATAAAACCCCGACTCGTCGAACCATTGCAAAGGTCGGCAGGGTATACCCCATTTTTTCTGGTATATGGAGCAGAAGCCGTGCTTCCAGCCGACATAATACATGACTCGCCAAGAGTTACCCAGTATACAACCGCTGAAGTAAATGAGGTAGCTCGGCAAGATGATGTCGATCTGCTAGAAGAAGCCAGGGAGTTGGCACTATCAAGATCAGCTATTTATCAGCAAGACTTACTACGATATCATAACAAGAAATTCAATCCAAGAGTGTTTAAAGAAGGAGATTTGGTTCTTCGGCTAGTGCAACGCACATCCGGCATGCACAAACTATCACCCCCATGGGAGGGACCATTCATCGTGAGCAAAGCATTGCACAATGATGCATATTACCTAATTGATGCTCAATCACTAGAAAAGAGCAAGGCAAACAAAGCCGGCGAAGAATCGAAAAGACCATGGAACATAGCTTTACTTCGTCCATTTTACTCGTAGGAGTCACCTATGATACGTTGTAATATGACGCTTCAAGTCGAAGTATCGACTATGTATTAAACCTCGGCACCTTGAGCAGTGACTCGGGGACTGCCCTATTTTATTTCTCATTTGGGTTATGTATTAAACCTCGGCACCTTGAGCAGTGACTCGGGGACTGCCCTATGTTATTTCTCATTTTGGGTTATGTGGTAAACCTCGGCACCTTGAGCAATGACTCGGGGACTGCCCTATGTTATTTCGCATTTTGAGTTATGTATTAACCCTCGGCACCTTGAGCAGTAACTCGGGGACTGCCCTATATTATTTCACATTTTGAGTTATGTACTAAACCTCGGCACTTTGAGTTATGCACTTTGAGCAGTGACACGGGGACTGCCCAAAGTTATCTCTTATTCCTAAATTATGTGTTAAGTTTCAGGACCTCGATCAGGGAACTCGGGGACTATGAAATATTATCCCTTATCTCGGATTAGGCATTAAAACCTCGATTTCTAGAGCACTGACTAGGGAATTGCCCCATGATTGTCTCCTGTTACAAAAATGGGTATTAAACTTCAGCACCCCAAACGATAGGTCAGAAGCTACCTTGAACGATATTATTTCGCTTTCCTCAAATATGGGCTTCGAGATTTATAGCTCGGATAGAGATCAAGAATAAAATGGTTGAGCCATCGAATTTATAAAGGCCAGGCGATATTAAACGCCAAAATAAGGTGGGTCAAATGAAAACACACGATCCAAACTTATGAGATTGAAGGCCACCAAAGCAAAGATTTAAACCAACAAGATCTGTTTAGACATACTAATAACGATCACCATCATATGTGCCTCAGCGGCAAAAGGCAAAAAAGGTTCATACCACACAGAAAGTCGGACAATTGTTTCACACACATCATACGCCCGGCATACCGGGGATAAGAAATAACTTAAGTTTTTTTTTGAACCTAAGGGGCAGCGACTTGGTCAGGCACTAGGCGCTCCGAGGTAGACGACACCTCGGCCGAAGTTACTTCGCCCTCCACAGAAGCAATAGCGACTTCAGGGGAAGCCCTGGGCTATTGAGAAACGATAGGTTGAGCTTGAGAGTGCCCAGTCCCTTTAGAAGATGATCGCGCATCGCCCTCCCCATCCGAGCTGGCGCTGGAATCACCAGAGTTGTCTGAGTCGCCCTCACCCTCGTCCTGATCGGCCGAACTATTATCAGAGGCATCTTCGACTTCGACGTCATCCGCTGGGTTGGGAAGAAAACTCGGCCCTTCAATCCAGTTATGCACATCAGCATACTCAACAAGCTGGAAGGCACGAGCTTGGCGGCGAGCGACGAATTCTGGATCCTCAACCCAACAGGAGCCAGTGCGCAAGTTTATCAAGGTATCGAGCGAAATATCCTCGTACCAAGACATAATGACTGTGAGCGCCATATCAGCACCAGCCCGTCCAGCGGATTCCCTCCAGAGATTTAACTGGTTCTGGGATGCCATTAATCTTTCCACCAGTATCTTGATCTCATCAATATCAGGAGTTCCAGAAGTATTCGGCTAGAGAACATGGTAGGCCCGAATGGCTGCCTGCACCAAATCCCTGCCCATAATCTTCATCGGACCAATGGCAGCGCCAACGGCAACCAAGAAGTCTTCCATCGAGTATTATGGGCTCGCATCGGCGGGGACACCTCGGCGCACACGAGCATTAATCACCGCTCAAGAGCTCACGGGCCTAGCTTACGGAAAATGGTCTACGCAAAATAAAAGTATATCAGTCAAAAGTAAGAAAGAGAAGAAGATAACTCGGCCACGGTCAGAGACTTACGATGAATATAGCTCAGCATTTTCTGAAGATATTGAGCCCAATCAACCTTGGTCTTCTCAAAGCGAGTGATTTCCTCGCTCATCATCTGAGTCTTAAGTTCGGCAGCCTCGAGGAGTTCTTTATCCTTCTGCAATTGCAGACTTAGCCAATTATTCTCTTCGGAGAACTCCTGATCAACTTTCTCTAACTCATATTTCTGAGAAAGCTTGAGGGACTCCACCTCGGCACGCAAGCGAATTATCTTGTCATCTTTCTCTTTCAGCCACGCCGAATGGGTAGCGGCTTGCTCTAAAAAATGCAGCATCATATCAGGCATGGGTATGCATTCTTGATGTGACGCTGCAAGAGTTTGTAACTCGGCTATACCAAAGCCAGAAGGTTATAAGAAACCCGGGATAAATCTCGAACGGGAATCAGTAAAGAGAAAGGATAACTAACCTTCCAGGGCCTTGACTTTCTTATCAAGACGAATATTAAGATTGTTGATGTTACCTGTTTACCAGCAAAATGAGCTAACACTTCCAGTCGAAAATATTAAGAACTTTAAGGACAATACAAAAGTTTGTTAAATTACCAGCTTTCTTCACCACGGGAACAACTTTCTCATACTTCTCTTGCAATTTCTTGTGTGCGAAAAGAAGCCTTTGGAATTCGGCGGTCCGCCGATCATGGGCAACCTAAGCGACAAAATAAATGACAGTGAGATATTCGAAGCTAAGACAGATCCGAATCAAGCAAAGCTTAACTCGGATCTAGGTGGCTGGATATTCGAAGCTAAGACAGATCCGAATCAAGCAAAGCTTAACTCGGATCTAGGTGGCTGGATATTCGAAGCTAAGACAGATCCGAATCAAGCAAAGCTTAACTCGGATCTAGGTGGCTGGATATTCGAAGCTAAGACAGATCCGAATCAGGCAAAACTTAACTCGGATCTAGGAGGCTGGATATTCGAAACTAAGACAAATCCGAATCAAGCAAAGCCTAACTCAGATCTAGGTGACTGAATATTCGAAGCTAAGACAGATCCGAATCAGGCAAAGCCTAATAAAGCTTCCAAACGAATAACAAGTTATTCAGTTGCAAGCTTCGGGGACTAGAGTATATATAATATCATTTGAATAACTAATCAAATGTCCATAAAACAATTACCTCGTTCATCTTATCACTGTCAAGCACGATCTTGGCAGCCATATGCAGGCGACTGCTGATGTCGAAGAGTTGAAATGGCTGACTGCTTGGATTGCCCCCGAGCTGATCAGCAGCGTTCCAATTATTGGCATACTCAACCAAGGAGACGAGGCTGTTCCCACTCTCAGTACGAGTCAGGACTTTACCTCGGACGCGTTGTGTAACCACCGCTGCCGCGGGACTCTTGTGGAGAATGAGGTGAGTATCAGCGGCCGGGGTGACAACGGTCTTAGCAGAGGAAACCCCCTTGCGGAGCACATCAGCAATCGTAGGTTGATAAGAGCTGGCAAGTCCTTTCTAAGATGAGGGAGGTTTGGTGACGACGACCTTATTAGCCTTAGAAGAGGCGTCGGCAGGAGCTGTTACCTTGGCACTAGGGGTGGCGTCCTTGGAAACAGGAGGAACTATAGTTTCTGAGGGCGCCTAGATGGTGATATCCTCGGCTGGAGTTGGAGTTGCGGTTGAAACTGTGGGGGCCAAAGGAGTCTCGGGGGAAACTCCGGGGTTCATGATGGGGGCAGCGGGTTCGGTAGGAGGATCTACTGTCCGAGTTACGTTGGCATCAGCAACGGAAACCACGGGTGCATCTTGCCGAGGTGATGTTTGATTCGGAGCAGGAGGAGAGTCCACGCGAGCAGGACTAGGAACTCTGGTATCTTCAGGAGGCGGAGGAGAAGGCAGCCGAGTTGTATGACTCGTCATGCTTGGAACACTGGGCTTAATAGAAAGAGGAGCGCTGCAAAAGCACAAAAAGTCAAATCAAAAGACAGAAAAAGAGAAACAAGAAATACAAATGAAAATGAGCGTACCCAGTAACTCCGGGCATAGTTTTACGCTTCGGAAGGTGCTGGGCTAACTTTTTATTTCGATTCTTGGGAGCGGCTTCAGAGGCACCTGTTGGAGCGGCACGCTTCCTCGAGGTAGCAGGAGGTTGGGAGGCAAGAGGCTCGGCGTCGTGCACCTGACCGGCCTGATTAGATGGGGAAGTAGAAGCCAGAAATGCATAAGAGATAGGCATTGCGGCGACTACCTCAAGAATTTGGACGTCGTCCGAATCACCTTCCTCCCCGTGAGCCGAGGTATTGCCACGGGCGCGAGCCGGAGCGAGGTCTGACTTGGGAACAAACTCCTCTGAGTCAGGCTCCCCGCTATCCGGGGTGTTCCGATCTGCGGTCCACGGGAGGGCCAGAACCTCGGCATCTTCAATCTTCTGCTCCGCAAATCTCTGCAAGAAAAGAGACAAAGAGGAATTAGTAAAAGGAATCACAAATGCAATTGGGGGGCAAAACATAAGTGCGTGAACTTACCTCGGGAGGGGGATTCCCGCGGGTGAACGACTTCAGTCCCCAGGTCCAGTCCTCCGGCATCTCCGTCTTAAAGATAGCTCGGACACACTTGAAAATAAGATAATTATCGAGCTCGACCGTTGAGACTCGGTTGAGATCGAGGGGACCGCTCATGTAGCAAAGCTTGTGCGTGCGATGCTGGAAAGGGCAAATTCGGCTGCTGACGAAGGTGGTCATCAGATCCTCGCCGCGTAGCCCGGCGCGGATCAACTCCTTCAGCCGAATCTCAAAGGCCTCAGCCAGAGCATGGATCTTCCTGGGGTTGTAGGTCCAGTTCCTCTTGGAAGGGGGGCCGATGGAGAAAGCAGGGAGACAAATCTTGTCTTCCTTTCCAGTATTCTTGACATAGAAAAACGATCTATGCCACTTCTTGCAAGATTCGAGACCGGCAACACGAGGAAACTCGAATTTTCTCCGAGGAGTGATGGACGCGGCCCCACACTGAGTAACTTCTCAGAGGGCTGGAGGTATTTGTCTGGGACGACGTTAGAACGGATCTGGAACAATTTGGACCATACGTGCACAGACGGCCAGAGGCCGAAGTATCCTTCCGAGGCCGAGATAAAAGCAGATAGGGAAGCAATGGCATTACCCGGAAGATGATGCGACTGAAGGCTGAAGTAATCGAGAAATTCCCTAGCGAAATCGCTAAGGGGAAGACCAAACCCACGAGCGAAATGGGACATGAAGACAACATATTCGCCTTCGTTGAGTACGGGAGAAGATTCGCTGCCGGGTAAGCGACAGCCTACCTCGGCAGGAATCCGGCGAGTCCTAATCAGCCACTCGATCTCACGACGAGTGACGGAGGAACCCTGCCAGGAGCCCCGCTCTGGAGCAGACGCTACATCGTCGTCCTCGACTAGAGCGCCGCTAATGGAACTCGACATAGGGTCGCCGGAGGAATCCACATAAGAGGAACTAACGGCGGAGCAAGGCTTAGAGGTGCAGGGCCCCGTCGTGGCTCTAAGCGAGGACGGCGGCAGAGCGGAAAAGGAACCGCCACGGGAAGGCTAAAAAGCAGCAGATGCGCCTAGAGAGAAATCTAGGCAAGGAGACCGCAGAAAAACTCACCGGCGACGGCGCCGGAGCAAGCGCGCGGGGACGAGATCGACAGAGCAGAGAAGTTGTGGCCTCGCCGTCGGAGATTTCGACGGTGGCGCAGCCACTGCAACACGAGCAGACGCACGGGCGCGAGGAGGAAGAAGGGTAACGATGAGCGAAAGAGGAAAGTAAACCCTCTAGCCCTGTGCTCCTCTTTATAATCGCGCGGCCCTGGCGGTAGTGGGATCGTGTGTGATGGTGCTAACCGTGTAGATCGTGCGTGCGACGGAACCGCTCGTGGCTGAGTGGAACCACGCCAATGACCACACGACGCAGGAGACGATCAGGACCCCTGAACGATGCGGCGCGCGAGGAGCCGCAACGCCGACGTGACAGGCACAGTAATTAATGTGGCTTGTCAGTGGGCACTGTAGAGGAACAAAAAACTAGAGAAACAATGATGAGTGTTACACATAGGATGAGGCATACACAAGAAGCTACACGGATACCTCGAACGGGAAAAAGTAACTCGGAGATGAGGAGAAATGAATATTGGGAACTGATGTGGCCCGGCCGAGGTTACAAGCAGGACCACACCAGCTTCGGGGACTAATGTTGGGGAGGTGACCCCGGATAGGGTCGAGACAGGGGAAGATAAAAGGAATTTCCCCTGTCATATGCCGAGTTACTGTCTATATCGGCCGAATCATGTAAAGCTCGGCCGAGATAAGCACGACCATGACACCTATGGGAGGAGATGTACACTATCCGGCCGACATACGAGTTAGGTCGGTCGAGTAAGTCCGAATAATCTAAATCCAGGTGAAGGCCAAGTCGAGTTAAGCGAGACAGGGCCAAATGACATGAAGCTTGCAGGAGAAGGAGGTGCCTATAGTCAAACCCTAGCCACGGGCTAGGAGGAATCTGAATAGAGCCAAGCACAAAGGACAAGGCACAGAGCATCAGAAGGGCAGAAGGAGGTCACGGAGGTGACAGTCCCGGAGCCCGAGGCATGCAAGTGGGGTTCTCTGGAACTTTGCTGTCATTAGAAGGGCAACACGGAAAGGAGGTCGCCGAGTTACTATATTAGGACAAGCATATTCTTAGAATATACTTTCCATGTCAGCCCTAGAGGAGCCAAGGCTCCCCTTTATAAGGAGAGGCTTGGATCCCTAAGAGGGGTATCGGCTCATTCACCACTGTTAGGCTTGTAAAGTTCATCTTCTTTTCCTGCATACAGCTCAAGGAGCGCTTGTAGTCCAAAAGAGGAGAAATAAAAGATCTGTATGTTAGTCATTCGCGTGTAGAAATAACTACATCTTCCCTCCCCAGATCCCTCTAGCATCCATTGGCCCCATACTTTAGCCTACCCATGGCATCTACCGTGCCACCACCATGACATGAAGACTCAGTTGGACCACCTTAGCTTCATGATGTATGATCGTTAGCAGGAATTGGATAATTGCCGTGACTACTCCAACCACAAGTCAGCCATCATCAAGACGAAGGATCAGACCATCGCCATGCTAGCGAAGGATCGCAAGTCTCGCCGCTGTCAGCTCGACAAGAAGGAGCGCACCATTGCCCTTCTTCGCCACCGTATCTCGGATTTGGAGGAGACCATCCATGAGAGAGCAGTTGGAGGAAAGAGAGAACACCGGAGAAGATGTTCGTGGAAACCCCTACTCCTATCTCAGCGATGATGATGATTTTATAGAGGATTAGGCTATGGATTTCTTCACCGATGAGGATGATTTCGCCTTCATCGATGACGATGAGGATGATGAGGATGACGACTACACCGACTCCGAGGAGTAGTAACACTTGAGCACTAGCGTAGTGAGTTGTATTCGGTCCCACTGTATCGTAGTTTCCAGAATGGTTCTTAAAACCATCTGTTTACCTTCGTTGTGGTGTGTGTTTGTATCGTGTGCTATGAATGAATGAATGAATGAATGAAAAGCAAGTTGCTAGAAAATATGAGTCAAACTTTAAAAACTTTCCAAAATCCCTGAACCTTAAAAATTTCCCTCTTTTCTCACGATCTATCTCAATATTCAGATGCCACGCGGAGGAAGTGGTTCATCCCCGGACCCGATGTTGCAGATACTGCAAATGTTGGTTGAACGTCAAGCCAACTTAGCCACCCTTCAGCAGATAGCTCAGCTAGCCCACAACAACCAAGTCCAAGGAAATCAGGACAACCATGGATCTAAGCTCAAGAATTTCCAGAACACCAACCCACCTATTTTCACTAAGTCGGAAGAGCCCCTAGATGCAGATGATTGGCTGCAAACCATGGAAAATAACATGGAAGTCGCCGGAGTGGAAGCCAATAAGAAAGTTCTGTTCACCACCCACTATCTGGCCGGAGATGCAAGAGCATGGTGGAACAGCGTTCGTGCAATGACCGGAGGACAGATGATGACCTGGGAGGAATTCAAAGTCAACTTCAGCAGAACCCATGTGCCCCCGGGTTTGATCAAGAGAATGAGAGATGAGTTCAGAGAACTAAAGCAAGGAAGGATGACCGTAGTGGAATACCGTGACAAATTCTTATCATTAGCTAGGTATGCCCCGGATGAGATCGACACCGAAGCCAAGAAGAAGGAGAGATTCTTGAATGGTCCGCACGATGAGATGCAGACGGTATTAGTCAATATCCCTTTTGCTCCCTTGTCGACTCTGCCATCCAGATGGAAGGAAAGATCAACCAAGCCAATGAGAACCGCAAGCGTCGCATGATGCATCAACCAGGAACCCATCAGATCCCAAAGTATCGCCCTAACCCATCTCCAGGATTTGCCCCGAGAACCAACAGACCCCCGATGAACCGTTCGACCTATCCCAACCGTGGAAACCCAAGGCCCGGAGGAAATCACAACAACCCCGGCAACTCTAACAATTTCAACCGTGCACCACCCAAGTTCAACAGCAACAATGCTACCGCCAACACCAACACTGCCCCGAGGACTGGAAGCCATGATGTGCCTGTTGCAGCATAGGACAAGTCGCAAGTGACTTGTTATGACTATGGAAATAAGGGTCACTACTCCAACGAGTGCCCCAACAAGAAGAATGCCGCAGCCCCCAATGCAAATGCCCCAGCTCAGCAGCAGCATCGTGTTCATCCCGGAAGAAGGTTTGCCCCAGGAAATTCACTCAACCGCAACGGCCGTCTTTTTCTCATGCATGCTGAAGAAGCTCAGGAAGCGCCAGACGTCGTGCTGGGTATGTTTTCTGTTAATTCAGTACTTGCTAGAGTGTTGTTTGATTCGGGTGCATCGCATTCATTTGTCACCGAAGAATTTGCCTGCACTAGTAAGATTCAACCAACCAAACTAAAGCATGTTATGATTGTTCAAATCCCCGGTTCAACCACCAAAGCTAGGCAAATTTGCAAAGTCGTCCCTATCCGAATCCATGGCATAGATTTTTATGCTAATCTGATAGTACTCGGAACTAAAGGTTTGGAAGTAGTACTAGGAATGGATTGGATGTATTGATTAACTGTGCCAAGAAAGACATAACCATGACCAGTACCGCCAGAATATCAGTAGAGCATATATCTGAAACCTTACCTCGTCAATTCAAGTGCAACAAGAGTATAGCCCAACCTACCATTGACCAAGTATGGATAGTCTATGAATACCCCAATGCATTTCCAGATGTTTTGCCCGGTATGCCCCCAGATCGGGATATCGATTTTATCATTGAACTAATCCCCGGAACAGGACCCATAGCCTAGAGACCCTATAGTATGAACCCGTCTGAACTAGCAAAACTGAAGAAGCAACTGGATGCCATGTTGGAAATTGGATTGATTCAACCAAGTGCGTCACCATGGAGATCACCTGTCTTGTTCGTGGGCAAGAAAGATGGAGGTAACCGTTTGTGTACAAATTATAGGAAGTTTAATGACATCACTATCAAGAACAAGTACCCATTGCCCAAGATAGAAAATTTGTTTGATCAGTTGACCGGTGCCAAAGTGTTTTCTAAGATTGATCTTAGAACAGGCTATCATCAACTCAAGATTCGCGCAGAGGATATTCCAAAGATTGCCTTTACCACCAGATATGGATTATACGAGTATACTGTCATGTCTTTTGGATTAACCAATGCCCCCGCTTATTTCATGAATCTCATGAATAAGATTTTTATGGACTTCCTGCATAAGTTTGTCGTTGTTTTCATCGATGACATACTGATTTATTCCAAATCAGAAGAAGAACATGAGCTACACCTAAGGACCATTCTTGGAACCCTTAGGGAGCATCAGTTGTATGCCAAATTTAGCAAATATGAATTCTGGTCACAAGAAGTAGGATTCCTCGGCCACATTGTATCAGCCGGAGGAATTGCCGTTGACCCTGCAAAGGTGAAAGATGTCGAAGATTGGCAAGCCCCAACCACTCAGACCCAAGTTCATGCATTTCTCGGATTAGCGGGATATTACCGCAAGTTCGTAGAAGGATTCTCGAGTATCGCCATACCCATGACCCAATTGCTGAAGAAGGACAAGAAGTTTGAATGGACCAACAAATGTGAAGTGAGTTTTCAAGAACTCAAGAGAAGATTGATTTCATCCCCAGACTTAATCATGCCGGATATGTTGGAAATATGCCTAGAGGCAATAATAAATGTAGTTATTATTATATCTTTGTGTTTATGATAAATGTTTACATTCATGCTATAATAGTATTAACAAGGAAACATTAATACTTGTGTGATTTGTAAACTTAAATTGAAGTCCCTAGTAAAGCCTCTATATATTACTAGCTTGTTGGTTAATAAATGATTGTGGTTTCCCTATCATGAACATTGAGATGTTATTAACAGCAAGATCATATCGTTAGGAGAATGATATGGTAGACATACTCCTATATATAAGCGTAGCATAAAGATCAAGTCATTTTAATAGTTCAATTGCTATATGCTTTCTGATACATAGTAACCTAATTCCTTCTACCATGAGATCATGCATATCACCTTCACCAAAAGTATGCTTTGATGACATCAAACACCACACCGTAACTGGGTGGCTATAAAGGTGGCATTGAGTGTTCAGAAAGTATTGGTTGAGACACATGGATCAAGAGTGGGATTTGTCCATCCATATGACGGATAGATATACTCTGGGACCTCTCGGTGAAATGTCATCCAATTAGCTTGCAAGCATGTGACTGGCTCACAAGGGATCACATATCATGGGAACGAGAAAAGAGTACTTATCAGTAACGAGGTTGAACTAGGTATGCAGAGATACCGACGATCATAACCTCGGATAAGTAAACAATCGTGAGACAAAGGGAAATTGGTATCGTATGTAAATGGTTCATTCGATCGCAAAGTAATCGTAGAAATATGTGGGAGCCATATGAATTTCTAGATTCCTCTATTGGTTATTGTTCGGAGAAGTGTCTCGATCATGTCCGCATAATTCACGAACCGTAGGGAGACACACTTAAGGAATCGAAGTTGTTTGAGTAGTTATGGAATGATGAGTAAGAGACCGAATGTTGTTCGGAGTCTCGGATGGGATCCCGGATATCACGAGGAGATCCGGAATGATCCGGAGAATAATATTCATATAAGGAAAGTCCTGTTTCGGGGTTAGAGAATGGTTCCGGTGTTTTCATCGGGAATGTTCTAGAAGGTTCCGGAATGTCCGGCACTCCGAAGGGGAAGGGTACATGAATGTGTCATACTAAGTTGGACTGATTGCATCATGTACTAGGTGTCATCGCTAAACAAAATAAAGGGTTTAATCAAATCATAGTTTGAAAAGTCAAACGCCAATTTTAAAAGTCAAACGACTATTTTGGGAAATGGAGGGGAAGGTGGAAACCGAGTTGGGAGGAGTTCCTCCCCTCCACCGCCGCCCCCCTTGGGAAACCGAGTTGGGGAGGGACTCCCCTCCCCTGGCGCGACCCCTCCACCTATATAAGGAGGGGCAGGGCTGCCCCTCCTAGCACCCAACACCTCCACCCGCAAACCCTAGCCCTAAGCCGCCGGCCCTCCTGCAGCCGCCGCCCTAGGGCAAGCCACCGCCGCCACCTAGCTAACCCTAGCCGCCGGCCAAGCCTCCTCCTTGGTGTGTCTAAACCCTAGATTGCCGAGGAGCTCTCTCATAGTCCACCATACTCGCTCCGGCTTAAGGAGAAGCCCTGCGAGATCTCCCATCTACTTCCGGTACCACTCCGTTGTGCTGCCGGAATCGCGAGGAGAGTGCTACAACCTCCGCTACCTGCTGGAACAAGGGAGAGGAAGGTCTTCGTCGAGTACCGAACGTGTGACCGACTGTGGGAGCGCTGCCGGAACGCAGCGCCGGAAGGATCGTCTACGCGATCTTGAGATCGGGAAGAGTACGACTACATCACCCACGAGAATCCGCTCTCGTTAAACACATTGGAATCTTCGAGGGTGAGTTATTCCATCGACTCGTTGCTACAATGTAGTAGATAGATCTTGGCTTGTTTGTTTGTATGCGGTAGAAATTTTTTGTTTTCCATGCTACGAAACCCTACAGTGGTATCAGAGCCGTGTCTATATGTAGATCTGTTGCACGAGTAGAACACAATGGTCATTGTGGGCGTTGATGCTTTTATTGTCGATTTCTTCTTGTGTACTTTTCATCTTGCGGGATGTTGGGATGAAGCGGACCGGGCTAACCTTACATGACATCGTTCATGAGACTTGCTCCACGCTTGACATGCAACTTGTATTGCATAAGTGGCTTTGCGGGTGCCTGTTTCTCCCATCATAGTTAAGATTCAATTTACAACGGGTGACTGTCAATACTAGTATCAATGTTGTGGTTCATGTTCGTAAGTTAGAACGACACTTATTGAAAGCCCCAAACCACGTAAAACATGCAAAGAAAGTAGAGGCATCTAACTTTGTTTTGCAGGGGTGTGCTGTGATGTGATATGGCCATGATTGTGATTATATTTGATGTATGCATTGTTCCTTATTGTAAGTTGGCAACCGGCAGGAGCCATATGGTTGTCTTTAATTTTGTTAAGACCTGTGTGTCTATTCAAAGTAGTTGTAATAGTTGAAGCCGGTGGACGACAACCATGGAGAAGCATCATTGACCTTGATGCAATGCCGGTGATGATGGAGATCATGTTTGTTCTTGAAGATGGAGATCGGAAGCACAAAGAAGAAAGGCCATATCATATCACATATTATTAATTGCATGTGATGTTAATCCTTTATGCATCTTGTATTGCTTAGTTAACGACGGTAGCATTATAAGATGTGCACATGAATTTCAAGTCATAAAGTGTTCACCCTTAGTTAGCACTGTTGCTAAAGCTTGTTGTTTCGAAGCACCACGTGATGATCGGGTGTGTTAGATTCCGCAAGTGTATACAACATCAGCAAGCCAGATTTGCTCATGCGGAAGCTAAGGTTTGATCTTGACGAGCCTAGCATGTACAGACATGGTCTCAGAACACGGATCACCGAAAGGTAAAGCATGAATCATATAGTAGATATGATGAACATGTCGATTGTTCGCCATTGAAACTATATCAACTCTCGTGATGATCGGTGTTGATGTGGTGGATTTGGTTCGTGTGATCACTAAAACAATGTGAGGGATATTGTTTTGAGTGGGAGTTCACCTAGATTAATTTAACTATTAATTAGAACTCAATTTGTCATAAACTTAGTCTAAACTATTGCAAATATGTTGTAGATCATGGGCGGCCCCTACCATCAATTTTAATGCGTTCCTAGAGAAAGAAAAGTTGAAAAAATAAATGGAAGCAACTTCGCGGATTGGTTCCGCAATTTGAGGATTGTCCTCACAGCTGGTAATTAGACCTATGTGCTGGATGCACCGCTGGGTGACCCATCTGTAGTTACTGCTACCGATGAAGTAAAGAATGTTTACCTCGCTTGGAAGACTCAGTACTCCACAGCTCAGTGTGCTATCTTGTATGGTTTAGAATCGGAGCTTCAGAAAAGGTTTGAGAATTCAGACCCACATGATATTGTCCGTGATCTCAAATTGATCTTTGAGACTCACGCGGCAATTGAGAGCTATGAGGCTTCTGAAAAGTTCTTTAACAGCAAGATGGAAGAGGGCATCTCCGTCAGTGAGCATGTGCTTAAGATGTCTGGGCACGCAAACAAACTTCAAAGCTTGGGTATAGTGATTCCTAATGCTTTGGGGATTTATCATGTCCTCCAATCACTACCACCAAGTTACAAGAACTTTGTGATGAACTACAATATGCAAAACATGAACAAGCAGTTGCCAGAACTGTTTGCTATGTTAAAATCTGCAGAAGTGGAGATCAAGAAAGAGCACCAAGTGTTGATGGTCAATAAGACCACCAAATTCAAGAAAGGCAAGTCTAAGCAAAAGGGACACTTCAAGAAGGGTGGTAAGAAAGTTACCGCGCCGACAAAGAAGACCAAGGCTGGACCTAAGCCTGATACTGAGTGCTTTTACTGCAAGGGAGAAGGTCACTGGAAGCGGAATTTCCCAAAGTACTTGGCGGATTTGAAGAACGGCAACATCAAGAAGAAAGGTATATCCGATATACATGTTATTGATGTGTATCTCACTAGTACTCGTAGTAGTGCCTGGGTATTTGATACTGGTTCGGTTGCTCATATTTGTAACTCGAAACAGGTGCTGCAGAATAAACGGAAGCTAGCGAAGAACAAGGTGACGATGCGCGTGGGAAACGGATCAAAGGTTGATGTGATCGCGGTCGGCACGCTACCCCTTCATCTACCATCGGGATTAGTTTTATACTTAAATAATTGTTATTTGGTGCCTGCGTTAAGCATGAACATTATATCGGGATCTTGTTTATTGCGAAACGGTTACTTGTTTCAGTCCGAGAATAATGGTTGTTCGATTTATATGAGTAATATGTTTTATGCACATGCACCTTTGATAGATGGTCTATTCTTATTGAATCTCGATAGTGGAAATACACATATTAATAACATTGAGGCTAAACGTTTGAAATCGAGCGATAACTCGACCTATATGTGGCACTGTCGTCTTGGTCACATTGGAGTGAAGCGTATGAAGAAACTCCATTCCGATGGACTTCTTGAATCACTTGATTTTGAATCACTTGAAAGATGCGAAGCATGTCTGACGGGTAAAATGACTAAGACTCCATTTTCTGGTATGATGGAGCGAGCTATGGACTTATTGGAAATCATACATACCGATGTGTGTGGTCCAATGAGTGTAGCATCGCGCGGTGGTTATCGTTATGTTCTTACCTTCACGGATGACTTGAGTAGATATGGGTATATCTATTTCATGAAACATAAGTCCGAAACTTTCGAGAAGTTTAAGGAATTTCAAAGTGAGGTTGAGAATCAACGTAACAAGAAGATTAAATTTCTACGTTTTGATCGTGGAGGTGAATATCTAAGTTACGAGTTTGGCGAGCATTTGAAGAAATGCGGAATACTTTCACAATTGACACCGCCGGGAACACCACAGCGTAATGGTGTGTCCGAACGTCGTAATCGAACTCTCTTAGATATGGTTCGTTCTATGATGTCACTTACAGATTTACCGCTACCATTTTGGGGTTATGCATTAGAAACAGCCGCATTCACTTTAATAGGGCACCATCTAAATCCGTTGAAACGACACCGTATGAATTATGGTTTGGGAAGAAACCTAAATTGTCGTTCCTTAAAGTTTGGGGTTGCGAAGCCTATGTAAAGAAGTTACAGCCGGACAAGCTTGAACCCAAAGCGGAAAAATGCGTCTTCATAGGATACCCGAAGGAAACTATTGGGTATACCTTCTATCATAGATCCGAGGGCAAAATCTTCGTTGCCAAGAATGGATCCTTTCTAGAGAAGGAATTTCTCTCGAAAGAAGTGACTGGAAGGAAAGTAGAACTTGACGAGGTTGTCGAACCTTCTCTCGAACTTGCGAGTAGCGTAGCACCGGAAGAAGTTCCTGTGGCGCCTGCACCAATAAGAGAGGAAGCTAATGATGATGATCATGAAACTTCGGTTGTAGTTGCTACAAAGCCTCGCAGGTCAACGAGAACTCGCACCAACGAGAACTAAGGATATGGTTCTTTCTTATGGAGGTGATGAACAACTCGTTGTTAATGGTTACACCGATGCTAGTTGGAACACCAATCCGGATGATTCTAAATCAAAATCTGGATACATATTTACTTTGAATGGTGCAACAGTTAGCTGGAGGAGTGCAAAGCAAAGCGTTGTGGCGAGATCTTCAACTGAATCGGAATACATGGCTGCTTCGGAGGCTTCACAAGAAGTGATATGGATGAAAGAGTTCATTACAGAGCTGGGTGTGGTTCCTAGTGCGCTGGACCCAATGTCTATCTACTGTGATAACATGGACGCTATAGCCAATGCGCAAGAACCAAGGTCACACAAGAAGCTGAAGCACATCAAGCTACGTTTTCACGCTATTCGAGAACATGTCCAAGATGGGGACATAAAGATTTGCAAAGTACACACAGATCTGAATGTGGCGGATCTGTTGACTAAACCTCTCCCGAGGGCAAAACATGACCAGCACCAAACTGCCATGGGTGTTCGGTATATTACCATGTAATCTAGATTAGATGACTCTAGTGCAAGTGGGAGACTGTTGGAGATATGCCCTAGAGGCAATAATAAATGTAGTTATTATTATATCTTTGTGTTTATGATAAATGTTTACATTCATGCTATAATAGTATTAACAAGGAAACATTAATACTTGTGTGATTTGTAAACTTAAATTGAAGTCCCTAGTAAAGCCTCTATATATTACTAGCTTGTTGGTTAATAAATGATTGTGGTTTGAGATGTTGTTAACAACAAGATCATATCGTTAGGAGAATGATATGGTAGACATACTCCTATAGATAAGCGTAGCATAAAGATCAAGTCATTTTAATAGTTCAATTGCTATATGCTTTCTAATACATAGTAACCTAATTCCTTCGACCATGAGATCATGCATATCACCTTCACCGGAAGGATGCTTTGATGACATCAAACACCACATCATAATTGGGTGGCTATAAAGGTGGCATTGAGTGTTCAGAAAGTATTGGTTGAGACACATGGATCAAGAGTGGGATTTGTCCATCCATATGACGGATAGATATACTCTGGGCCCTCTCGGTGAAATGTCATCCAATTAGCTTGCAAGCATGTGACTGGCTCACAAGGGATCACATATCATGGGAACGAGAAAAGAGTACTTATCAGTAACGAGGTTGAACTAGGTATGCAGAGATACCGACGATCATAACCTCGGATAAGTAAACTATCGTGAGACAAAGGGAAATTGGTATTGTATGTAAATGGTTCATTCGACCGCAAAGTAATCGCAGAAATATGTGGGAGCCATATGAATTTCTAGATTCCTCTATTGGTTATTGTTTGGAGAAGTGTCTCGATCATGTCCGCATAATTCACGAACCGTAGGGAGACACACTTAAGGATTCGACGTTGTTTGAGTAGTTATGGAATGATGAGTAAGAGACTGAATGTTTTTCGGAGTCTCTGATGGGATCCAGGATATCACGAGGAGATCCGGAATGATCCGGAGAATAAGATTCATATAAGGAAAGTCCTGTTTCGGGGTTGGAGAATGGTTCCGGTGTTTTCATCGGGAATGTTCTAGAAGGTTCCGGAATGTCTGGCACTCCGAAGGGGAAGGGTACATGAATGTGTCATACCAAGTTGGAATGATTGCATCATGTACTAGGTGTCATCGCTGAACAAAATAAAGGGTTTAATCAATCCTAGTTTGAAAAGTCAAACGCCAATTTGAAAAGTCAAACGACTATTTTGGGAAGTGGAGGGGAAGGTGGAAACCGAGTTGGGGAGGAGTTCCTCCCCTCCACCGCCGGCCCCCTTGGGAAACCGAGTTGGGGAGGGACTCCCCTCCCCTGGCACGGCCCCTCCACCTATATAAGGAGGGGCAGGGCTGCCCCTCCTAGCACCCAACACCTCCACCCGCAAACCCTAGCCCTAAGCCGCCGGCCCTCCTGCAGCCGCCGCCGCCCTAGGGCAAGCCACCGCCGCTGCCTAGCTAACCCTAGCCGCCGGCCAAGCCTCCTCCTTGGTGTGTGTAAACCCTAGATTGCCGAGGAGCTCTCTCATAGTCCACCATACTCGCTTCGGCTTAAGGCGAAGCCCTACGAGATCTCCCCTCTACTTCCGGTACCACGCCGTTGTGCTGCCGGAATCGCGAGGAGAGTGCTACAACCTCCGGTACCTACTAGAACAAGGGAGAGGAAGGTCTTCGTCGAGTACTGAACATGTGACCGACTGCGGGTGCGCTGCCGGAACGCAGCGTCGGAAGGATTGTCTACGCGATCTTGAGATCGGGAAGAGTACGACTACATCACCCACGAGAATCCGCTATCGTTAAACACTTTGGAATCTTTGAGGGTGAGTTATTCCATCGACTCATTGCTACAATCTAGTAGATAGATCTTGGCTTGTTTGTTTGTATGCGGTAGAAAATTTTTGTTTTCCATGCTACGAAACCCTACAGGATATCACGGAGCCCTTCGGCGTGTATTGTGACGCATCCAAGATCGGTCTCGGATGTGTGCTAATGCAAGAAGGCAAAGTTATATCTTATCTATCTCGACAACTGAAACAACATGAGAAGAATTAACCAACCCATGACCTCGAACTCGCAGCCGTAGTTCTAGCCCTGAAGACATGGAGGCATTACCTGATGGGAAATCGTTGTGAGATATATTCGGATCACAAGAGCCTGAAGTATATATTCACCCAGAAGGAGCTGAATATGAGACACAGAAGATGGATTGAGCTAATCAAGGATTACGATCTGGACATTCACTATCACCCTGGTAAAGCCAACGTGGTAGCAGATGCCCTTAGCAGATTTCCGTGCCGCTTGAACTCCATGATTTTGAAGGAGCAACCAAGCTTGCACAAAGAGATGGAAGATTTTTGAATGGAATTAGTGAGTGAAGGATTTTTGGCTAGCATAGAACTTCAACCCACTTTGATCAGCCAGATCAAAGAGGTGCAGAAAGGAAATACTAGTATCGACGGAATCAACCGTCGTATCGGTACATGCAAAGTACCCGGATTCACCGAAGACGAAGAAGGAGTTCTGTGGTACAAAGGACGCCTTTGTGTACCAGCAGATTCTGAGTTGAAAGAAGTTATTCTGAAGGAAGCTCATGATACTCTTTATTCTATCCACCCCGGAGGAACGAAGATGTATCAAGATTTGAAGGAGCAATTTTGGTGGCATAAGATGAAGAGAGAAATCGGAAGCTATATCGCCAAGTGTGATATATGTCAGAGAGTCAAGGCGGGACATCAAAGACCCGCTGGATTGTTGCAACCATTGCAGATTCCGGAATGGAAATGGGATTCCGTTGGAATGGACTTTATCACCGGATTACCTACTTCTAGTAGGGGAAATGACTCTATCTGGGTGATAGTGGACAGATTTTCCAAAGTCGCCCATTTCTTACCCGTCAAGACCACATATCAGAGTTCGAAGCTAGCGGAGTTATACATCGCTAGAATCGTCAGTTTGCATGGAGTCCCTAAGAACATCGTCTCGGATGGAGGAACTCAGTTTACCTCTAGATTCTGGAAGAAAGGCCAAGAAGGTTTAGGAACCCGCCTAAATTTCAGCACTGCTTATCACCCTCAGACCGATGGACAAACAGAGCAAGTAAATCAAATACTCGAAGATATGCTGAGAGCCTGCGTGTTAGAATATGGATCTAAGTGGGAAGACTGTCTGCCGTTCGCAGAATTTCCGTACAACAAAAGTTATCAAGATAGTTTGCAAATGGCCCCATTTGAATTTATGTACGGAAAAAAGTGTCGCACCCCTTTGAATTGGTCGGAAGTAGGAGAGAGTCAGATTTTTGGACCCGATATCCTACGAGAAGCAGAAGAGAAGGTTCACAAGATTCGTGAGCACCTCAAGACATCCCAGTCCCGACAGAAAAGTTACGCCGACAACAGACGTAGAGACCTCGCCTTCAACATAGGAGATTTTGTGTATCTGAAAGTGTCGAATGCAGCGTTTCCAGCTCAAAAGAAAGTTAGCCCCCAGATATATAGGCCCCTTCAAGATTTTGAACCATGGAGGAGAAGTTTCGTATCAATTGGAACTACCCAAAGAGATGTCAGCTGTGCACAATGTGTTCCATATCTCATTACTTCGCAAGTGCCTCGAAGTTCCGGAGAAGACCGAAGTGTTCAAGAATATTGATCACCGGACCATAGAAATCAACGATGACCTGACCTATCCCGAAGTACCCATCCGTATTTTGGAAGAAGCTTTCAGAACTACCAGAACCCGAAGCATAAAGTTTCTCAAGATTCAGTGGAGCAACCACACAGAAGAGGAGATACCTGGGAGCGCGAAGATCACATCAGGACGGAGTTTCCCGATCTCTACAAATCCTAGGTAATCTTTTTCGTCCTTTTTCAAATATCGGGACGAGATTTTGTTTAAGGGGTGAAGGTTTATAACATCCCAAAAATATTAAACTATAATCATCAAACTCTAATCACCAAATTTAGGGTTAACAAAAACTTTTCAAATTAAAAATATGAAAGCATTCATATGAGTGTGCATTTAAATTTGGATTCTTTTGAATTACCATGATTATGTGTTTCTTTGCTTGTAGAATGATTCTTAGGTGAAATAAACATCATCTAAACAATCCCCAAACTTTTCCCAAAGACAAACAAATCAAAACAAACAAATTAAATGAATGGTCACTTTGGCCAAATTAACTCCCATGCCTACTTTGGCTATCTCTAACTTTCAAAACTTAACAGAAACTTGTTTGGATCTTTGCACCCCGTGATAGTACTCATAACAAAGTACCAAGGACCGCTTTGTGATCATCCAAAAACATTTAAATGCATAGTTCAAATGACAGTTTAAAATTGAATCTATTTCATATGGGAAGATCCCACTTTTTCAAAAACCACTCAAACAAGCTCAATTTTCCAAAACCCAAGCATCCACAGCATCACCAACACATGCCTAGAACACCCACAAAAAATCTTTTCAAAATTGAAAACTTGAGTTCATGCGGCCATTTGATCAAACAGCTTGCAGATGCAAATCAAACAAAATCAAAACACTATGTTGAGCAGTGTTTTGAGCCTAACTGGTTCCCTCTCTAGCTCACAACACCCTTCGTAGATCATCTAGCAACCTTAACTAAGCTCTAGCCCTACTGTAAGCTTGCCAATATCATCAATGGTGAACAGGCCGAGAGCACCCATGTCACCCCATGGTGGACAGCAAGCTACGAGCAGCACTAGCCTCGCCAACCTTGTCTGGGAGCAAGCTAGCACTCCACTTCCACTCCCTGTCCCAGCCGCAAGCAATGCCAGCCACTGGACCACACACCCACGCCATGCCAAGCTTCTCTGAGCGCATGCCGAGAGCGCGCCAGAGCGCCACCCTCGACACACGCCCACAGACCGCGTGCCGCCCTCACCGCGTGCCCGTGTGATCACCACCGCCCCAGCAACCCCGCAGACACCCCCGTTAACCGCCCCATGCCGGACAGCCACCGCTCGCCGTCGAAGACGCCGCCTCTGCCGCGTAGAGCACCGCGCGTTCCCGACCGTTTGCCACCGCCCCTACACGCGCATTAAAGCCCTAGAGCATCGCCAGGAGACCACCGATCGATCGCCAACCTCGGCCATGCCTCTAGCTGCTCGTAGTCGTGTCGCCACCGTCCCTGCCCATCCCGTTCGGTCTCGCAGTCGGGCCTATAAAAGGAGGCCACCCCCAGCCGATTGAAGCACACCATCTCACTCCCCTCACCTCACTGATAGTTCCAACCCGTAGCCAGAGCAAGGCGAGCAGCGCATCACCGGAATTGCGTCGGAGCAGGCCTCCTCTGGAAAAGAAGGGCCTCGTCGATTTCGTCTAACCCAGGAGCTGCCGCGACCACCCCTGAGTTCGCTGTCGTCGACTTCGTCGTTCGCCCGCATCGCCGATCTTCGCCTGAGCCCCGGTGAGCCCCCGACGACCCCCACTGTGCCGCTAGGGTTTGAACTCGCCGGTGACATGTTCATCATCGACGACGACCCTCAGTCGTCGATCTTCATTCTAATCCAACGCACCATATCGCCCCGTATCGCTTCGCGTGTTAAGAGTCGCTGACCAGTAGACCCGCCCTGTCAGTCGCTCCCCGCGCGGAGAAGTGACACTGGTCCGACCCGTTAACCTTTCCCGCGCAGCCCACTCATTTGAATTTAGCTTTTTTCTTTTTAAGTTCAAACATAGTTCTGTACCTAGTTTCAAAAATCAACCCAGCTCGATTCAGTGAACCAAATTGAATGAAACCAATTTTGTTAGAATGATATTGAAATTCTTAATCCAAGCCCGTGGGATTCAAATCATTTGAATCTATAGATCAACCTTGGTAAAAATAACAAGGCGGAAGCTTTTCTGCATTCAAACATTTTTCAAAATTAAACCATAATAGCTTTTGAGTTGATTCCAACTCTCAAAAATCATTTGATCATACCTTTCAGAATATATAAAAACATATGGGTTTACTTACAGAAATAATGAGCAAGTAATAAAAGAATGCCACATAGACATTCTAGTCACTTTATTTAATTGAAATAAAAGGTTAAACCTTATTAAATTGTGACACTACTTTAAATCACATTCCCATGTACTGAAATATGTGGTGATGACATGTGTCAACATGATCCCATGTTTGGTTTGGAGAATATTAAATCTTAAGTAGTTTTTTAATGAGTAGAAATTACTTTTCCAAAAATAAATAAATAATGCAAGTGCTTTAATCTTGAATGCTAGTGATGATGCTAGATCATCTATAGAACCCTTGTGTGTGATGACTGAAAGTAGTTAAGTATTGTTTGGTGATTGTGTACCTCGTATTTATTCATAGACGCTAGTACCAACCAAGGATACGAGGAGGAAGGAGGATACTACGAAGAAGAAGCCGAGGAGAACTTCAACCACTGCTCTGCACAAGGCAAGCCTAATACTACTAGTATATTGAGCAAGCCTTATTAATCAAGTTGACCTATGCAAGCTAACACTTGCAAGATACTCTACTTATGCAAGCTAATACTGCTTGTTACCATGCCAACTATATGCCTTAAGCATATGTGATCATACCCACTTGATAACCCAATCCTAGTTTTACTTGCAAGCTTTATACTTTATTTCTTTATCAAAGATTTCTCTTAGAGTTTACTTAAGTGACTTGTAGATTCTAGGAAGATAATTGAAGGTTGCATAAAGAGCATTAAATTTGGCCTAAGCTAGATAATCTTGATGTCATCCTAAGGCATGAGATTGAACCTAGTCAAACTCCACTTGTTTATCACCCCTCATTAGTATTCACTCCCATTTGTAGATGCTAGTGCTAAGCATAAAACTTGATCAACTTTAGATGGGAATACTTGGTGAAAATGGTTATGAAAACCTTGGAATGATGGATCATTCTATTGAGATGTTTTGACATGTGTTTCCGAACACCAGATGATTTTGGTGATGAAAATGTTGAGCCATGAGCCTTAACCCTTTATAAAACTGATGGATGTCTGGATGCGATACCATTCTAATTTTATCGTACAACCACAATACCCGCGAATTGGGTAGGGCTTGACTGGAAACTTATATACCTTAGTATTGGTTCCCTCACGGCCAAGGTCTGAGCTGAGGCTACCTTGTGAAGATTGTCCACCTGTGCAGTACCCAAGATGACAGTTGGTCATGGTTGGGAGGCCAAACTCACAGGAGAGGTGCCTATACTAGGGCGTGTAATTGAAAGGTTAGGATTGATTATCCGCATACTGAGTATGGTGAATTCAGGATTTGTTCCTGGCGGATGTATCGAATGTTGTGGTGAAAGTGTACAATCTCTGCAGAGTGTCAAACTATTCGAATAGCCGTGTCCGCGGTTATGGACAGTTGGAGTGGCCATACTGTTCCGCCGTCAGATGTTTCAAAATGACTTGTGAAATGAATTGAGACTTTGACTTGACCACAATAGAGTTGTGGCATGAGATACAAGTTCCCACTTAGGTGTTATAAAATTTCAACTAGCTTTTCTTGCTTCTAAACATAGTAGACGTAAATCTGGCTTTTTGCAAAACAACCCTAGAGCTTAGTGTCCTACTACAAATCCCCCCATAACTTGTTAGTATTAGTTTGCAAGTACTTAAAGAGTACTCATGGCTTTGTCCCTGGCTATTCCCGTGGCCAGACTATGAAGAGGAGTATCAGGACGAAGGACCCCAGGAAGGTTACGACAACTAGGATCATCTCCCATCGTCAGCATTGCCTGTGACCCCGAAGATGGAGCTTCGCCTACGCTACCGTTATTATTACATATTCCGCTGCTTGAGTTGTATTAAGACCTGGATCATGAGATCCTGATTTGTGTAAGACCTTATGTACGATTTGTAATGGATGATGTACTGTGGTATCCAATTCTGTTATGTCTCGCAAAAATGGTAATCCTGGGATTGCGATGTATGGAATAACAGGCATCTGGGATTAAAAATCCGGGTGTTGATAAACTAGATACAGATAGCACAAGAACAAGTAATATCACAATATGTATCAATCAATAAGTTTTGGGACACTGCACATCAAACTAAGAATCGCAACTATGCTCTCTTAATGGTGCCTAAAGGAAGAAGGTGGAGACTCAACATAATAGTGGAAGAAAGGCCCTTCATAAATGGAAGCAAGGATTTCGAGTTTCATAAAGAGCTTCCAAAAATTATGGTACTTGTTAGCTTTCAGCCCTCATTGCCCTTATCATAAGCATCTTGAAGTGATTAAGGTTAAAGTGAACAAACTATGGAGTATATGCTTGACAAAGTATAAGTTGACAATCTCAAGTCCCTTGAATATGAGGGTCACACCTCATGCTACTCAACTTCAGTCACCTGTAAGTTCTTGTCATAGTAAGTACATGTGTGTCATAGAGAACCGCCAACAGGGTACCCCTTGCACATGGTACCGGAGCTTTCCCATAACTAAAATGACAAGGCAAGCAGGCAATGAGCATCTCAGCGATCTTTTTATTTACTATATGCATAGTTTTTATTAAGGATGCTTCACAGATAGCTCACTATGGTGATGCTGCAAGTTTCCACCATGATTAGGCATGGCTTAGGCTAGCGGACCAGGTGTTTCTCTAACATAAAATACATAACTCCATGGACTTACAAACTTCCTCTTTATTTCACACCAGTGACATCTATAGACAAAATATCATGATATCAACTAAGTACAAAGTATAAGTGCAATGTTGAAAATGTTTCCCATGACAGCATGGTTCTGCTAATTCCAACGTATAAGTGCAAGCATATACAACATAGACGACACAATGGTTCAAGTTTATTAGGGGAAAATAATATAAAGTGTGCCATCAAATTTGTGAGGGCTTTAATCACTAAGTTTTCTCATAACAAAATACTTTTTTAATTGAAAGATAGCTGAAAACAAGAATATACTTGGAATGGTGTAACACACCATGCATAGGAATTTATAGTGTACACTTTGGAATAACTTGGTTTCTTGGGAGTTGGAAGCATGAGTAGAGCCTACTCATACAAGTGGAGGCTAGCAAAAGACTAGGAGCAACCAACTAAGAGAGCAATAGTGGCCATAATCATGCAGAGCGACAAAACATTACTAATTAAAGCATAGAGTGATACTACAAGTCAAGGACTAAATGATCATAGAGGCTATGGTGACTTGTTCATAGTCATAACTTGGTGTGAGCATGTGCCAATTCAACCCAAACAAAGCATCAAAGGAGAATACCATAATACTATGTTTTTGTATGCTAAAACAACGCATAATTTCTTCAAGGCACACTAAGCAATCCCAATTGTTTGGAACAAGACATGCTACAACAATAATCACTAATCATAAGGTCAAAGCAACACCTAGCATGTCATGCTAAAGTCTAAGTCACAGTCAATGCAAGCTCCTCTTGCACTTCCAAGCAAGAACTTTCTACTCATTTCCAACACCAATCGTCTTATTTGAAACAACACAGCGAGAACGGGGGTCCAAACTACTTTATTCAAGCAAACTAAACAAACTATGAAAATCAAACGAAAACTAAGATGCTCCAAGCACAACACTATTGTCCATGAAACAATAAAAACAAAGTGTCTAGACAGACATGAGCTTTTTATTGATGAAGAAGGGCATGCCTTGGGCATCCACAAGCTTCTATGCTTGTAACTCTTGGATATTTCTTGGGGTGACACCAGGGTGGCATCCCCAAGATTGAGTTTTTGTCCATTCTTCATCTCATTACATCATTCTCTCTCTACACCTGAAATTTTTTCCTTCATACAAAACTTTACACAATCTTCATTAGCAACATTAGTGTATTCAAAAGATAATAGACCCTTGGGCAAAGCTTTCGAACAGCAAAACTTTTCATTAAAAACACAAGCTACTGTAGTAACTCCTTAAAAAAGCTCAATTTTCCAAAAGAGAACTCAAAAAGGAATCAATAAGAAGCAAATGCAAATAATGGCAGAAATCTGTCAAAACAGACCAGCAGGTAGAAACCTATTTTTTCGAAAATCTTATGTTGCTGAAATCAAAAAGTGTTGAACTAACGAAAGTTAGCTAAAATATTGGGAGATTTATTAGTAAATTATTAGCTCAATACGAGTTACAGATACTCCTCACGAATTTTTATGGTGGAGGACAGAAATATATCTCGGGACAGCAACTCCCCAAATCTTACTTCCCTCTCATTAGAGGTCATTCTTGGCACAAAATGCAAACAAAAAGGATAAGGAGAGGTCATTACTGAAGTAATAACTTCCAAGACTCAAGGAAACTCTTGGGTTATCTTCCAACAAGTACTTTTCTTTAACGCATTTAAGTTAGGCACAAGAAGCAAGAAAATCAAGTATTTTCAAATGAAGAAGCATTAACATCAAACCTTGCTTTCAAAGGAGGATCAAAAAGCAAATTATCTCTCCTCATAGGGAAGTGTTCAATAACTTTCTTGAATGGAAATTGATATTTAATGGTGCCTTCTTTCACAATGATGGCACCAACTTTTCTAAGAAAAGGTCTTCCCAAAGTATTAGGACAAGAAGCATTGTATTCAATATTAAACATAGAAATCCACAGGGACATAAGTATTATTAACCATAATGAGAACATCATTGATACTCCTCATGAGTTTCTTCTTAGCATTATCATCAAGTGGGATATCCAAATAATAATCTTCCAAAGGTGGCAAATCAAGCATTTCATAAATCTTCCTAGCAAAAAATAGAGACACTAGAACCAATATCACATGAAGCTTTGAGATCAAAGTCATTCACTTGCATATTAATAATGGGTTCCCAACTATCTTCTACTTTCCTAGGAATAGAATATTTGTGTTTTAATTTCTCTTCCTTAATCTCAACAAGAGCATCTGTAATATGTTTGGTGAAAGCAACATGCATATCACTAGCATAAGGACTTCTAGTAAGTTTTTGCAGGAACTGAATCACTTCAAAAATATTGCAACCATCTATATCAAAATCAAACTTAGCATCACTAGTAGTAGACTCAATAGTCTTAGGCATTGTAGGAGGAGGAATAGGGACTACTTGTGGTTTAGTGGTGATGGTGCACACACTATTGTTTCTATCAATTTCAGCTTCCCTTTCCCACTTAGCATGAAGTTGAGCTAACAGCCTAACATTTTCATCAATAGTAACTTGTATGGCATGAGTGGCAGCAAAGGTACTTTCCATGTTTTTAGTTTTAACAGCCATTTTATTAATCAAGGAGGATTGTGCTTCAGACAAAGAGGATATATTTTTCTTAACATTCAAAAGCTTTTCCTCTATAGCCTTGTTGAAAGTGGTTTGTTTACTAATAAAGTCTTGGAGCATGATTTCAAGTTTAGCACTTCTATCATTGTTGTAGGAGTTTCCATAGGTATTGCCATTATTAGGAGGATAAGGCCTATAATTGTTACCACCAAAATTACTCCTATAGGCATTGTTGTTGAAATTGTTGTTTCTAATGAAGTTCACATCAACTTGCTCTTCTTGAGCAACTAAAGAGGCTAAGGGAACATTATTTGGATCTAAAGGAGCTTTCCCATTAACAAGCATAGCCATAATAACATCAATCTTATCACTCAAAGAGGAGGTTTTTTCAACAGAATTTACCTTCTTACCATGTGGAGCTCTCTCAGTGTGCCATTCAGAGTAGTGAACTATCATATTGTCAAGGAGATTTGTTGCAACACCCAAAGTGATGCCCATAAAGGTACCTCGAGCAGCTGAATCCAATAGGTTTCTTGAAGAGAATTTCAAAACTGCATAAAAAGTCTAGATAATCATCCAAGCAGTGAGTCCATGAGTGGGACAATTCTTAACCAAAGATTTCATTCTTTCCCAAGATTGAGAAACATGTTCATTATCAAGTTGTTTAAATTTCATAATATCACTTCTCATAGATATAATCTTAGCAGGTGGGTAGTACTTTCCAATAAAAGCATCTTTGCACTTAGTCCAAGAATCAATACTATTTCTAGGCAAAGATAGCAACCATTCTTTAGCTTTTACTCTCAAGGAGAAAGGAAACAACTTGAGCTTAATAATATCTCCATATACATCCTTATACTTTTGCATCTCACAAAGTTCAACAAAGTTATTGAGATGGGCAGCAACATCATCAGAACTAGCACCAGAAAATTGCTCTCTCATCACAAGATTCAACAAAGCAGGCTTAATTTCATAAAAGGTAGCATCAGGAGCATGTGGAGAAATAGGAGTGCTAAGGAAATCATTGTTGTTTGTGCTAATGGAGTCACACAACTTGGTGTTCTTAGCAGAGTTCATTTTAGCAAAGGTGGGCAAGCCAAAAACAGCAGCAGCACCTAGAGAAGGAACTAATTTTTTGTGTTTTTGAATAGAGAAAGCAAACCAAACTAAACTATTTTTTTGGAGTTTTTGAAAACAGGAGGCAAAAAAACCAAGCAAAAGAAACTAAGCAAACTAAAAACAAAGTAAAGAGAAAGGAAGTGGAGGACTCCCCTTGTGAAGACGTCCTTAGCCTCCCCAATTATGACCCATAAGTATAGGGGGTGTATCGCAATACTTTCGATAAATAGGAGTGTCGATCCCAGCGAGGAGTAGAAGGTGTTGAACAGTGGTATGAAGCAAGAACTCTCTGTAAATACTTAGCAAACGGATTTTTAGTGGTTTTCTGATAAAGCAAAAAAACAAGGAGCAAGTAATAAAGACAACGAACAAACGCAGCAAGTGGCCCAATCCTTTCTTAGCAAAGGACAAGCCGGTGGAAATACTCATAAGGACCAAAGGTTCTCGAGGACACATGGGAATTCTGTCAAGTGCTTTAGCTTCAAATAGCTGAGTACTCTTCTTCGGTGTTGTAACTATTGTGTGGGTGAACTTGTGCTAACATACCAACCTTAATTGGACTAATACATACTTGTGATGAAAGCCCCTGCAAGCATCCGCAACTACAGGAAAGTAATTAGGATATAAATCTAACCACATCCTTAAACTCTGAGATCCTACGCTCCCTTGTGCAAAGGTGTCCTAACGGGGGTTCGGGTTTCTGTCACTCCGGCAACCCCACAATTAGTAGTCAAATACACAATGCATTCCCCTAGGCCCATAAATTGTGAAGTATCATGTAGTCGACGTTCACATGACACCACTAGAAAAATAGCACCACAACTTATATACTAAACCATTGAATAATAACTCAACACAAATCCACTACTAACAACATGAATTCTCCCATGTCCTCAAGAACTAGACGAACTAATCACGAGACATCATATGGATCAAGATCAAAGATGATATGGTAATGGATAACAATTTGAACATAAACAATAATCCAATGGTTCCACTCACAAGCATCAACTACAATAGTAATCAACACCGGGAAAGTTTCCCCTAAGAACTAAAGCAATATCCAACACAATTGTTACATCGGGATGGAGTAATGATGATGGTGCTGGTGGAGATGATGGTGTGGATGATGATGATGATCCCGATGAATCCTAGCTTGATGATGGTGTTGATGTCGACGATCTCAATTCTCCGGGAAGGAATTTCCCCGACAAAAATCTATCTACCAGAGAGATCTTTCTCTCTCGGTGTTTTACGCCCCGCAGAGGTGGCGGAAATCTATCTCTGGTCGCCCCCTGGTGTTAGGGTTCCGTAGGGAAGATATAGGCAAGAGGGCGGAGTTGGCAGCCGAGCAGGTGGGCCACACCTTCCCTAGGCGCGGCCCAGGGGGACCCATGCCTAGGGGGTGTGCCCACCCTATGGCCCTTCTTCGCCTCCCCTTCTGGATTCTTCTGTCTTCTGGAAAAATATAATTTTCCCATATTTTTCTGGTATTTTTATGATCTTCACGAAATTGCATCAAAACACCTCTTTTTCCATCAGAATCCAGACTCCGGCAGTTCATCCTCCAAGAATCATCCAACATGCATAAACATATGAAAATACATAAGTAATACCTCATAATAAGACATATATCAATGAATAGATGCAAATTATGATATAGAATGGTGATGCAAATTGGACGTATCACCCGACAACAGCGCCAGAAAACTTGTTGATGGCTCAGTTGATGTGGAGCCTGTTGGGAACCCCAAGAGCAAGGTGTGAAGCAGCACAACAGCAAGTCTTCCCTCAGTAAGAAACCGAGGTTATCGAACCAGTAGGAGGAAGGAAACGTCACACGGGTGTTGCAAGCAACGTGGAGACCTGCATAACACAAACTCAAGACTTTTCCCCAACTAATAGTGAGGTTGTCAATCTCACCGGTTGCTGTAACAAAGGATTAACTGTATGGTGTACAAGGTGATGATGGTTTGCAGCAAGTAAACAGTAACTGTGGAAGATGTATCAATGGTAAAGATTGGACCGGGGTCCATAGTTCACTAGAGGTGCTCTCCTTAGATAAACAACATGGAATGAAGGGTAAACAAATTACAGCAGGGCAATTGACCGGAACTGAGCAAGGCAAAACAATGCAATACTAGACAAAAAGATCCTATGAGATTCGATTGGGCAATACAACAAGATACATAGACCGCCATCCAACTTCATCTATGACTAGTAGTCCACCTTCTGGTTATCATCCGAACCCCCTCCAGTATTAAGTTGCAAGCAAAAGACAACTGCTTTAAGCAAAGTGTGTATTGTAAACAATCCACTTGTTCCATGAACAAGAGACCGTTGTTTTCTCCCTAGTGGCAACAACACATCTACAACCGAAGATATTTCTGTCACTTCCCTTGGAAACTAGAGGTATGAACCCACTATCGAGCATAAATACCCCCTCTTGGAGTCACTAGGAACTACTTGGCCAAGATAGCTACTAACAACGGAGAGCATGCAAGATCACAAACAACACAAACATGATAGAATCAAATAGACAAAACCATTAATTAATCTGACATAGTAATCTCAATATCCATCGGATCCCCACAAACACAACATGCATGATTACAAATAGATTAGATCTTGATCATGAATGGAGCTCACAAGATCTATACATGAAAGCACAAGGAGGAGATACAACCATCTAGCTACTACATGGATCCGTAGACACATCATACCGGAGAAGAAGGCCTTCGGGATGATCTCCCCTCCGGCAGGGTGCCGGGAAGAACTTCAGATCCCCTCGATCTAGGGACGATGGTGGCGGCGGCTATAGAAGGTTTCGTGGAGTTTTGATCGGGTGCCTAGGGTTTCTGCATCGGGGGCTTCTTATAGGCAAGGAGGTGAGGCAGGGGGTGCCCAGGGGGCCCACACCTTGCCCAGGCACGGGCCAGGCTTGGTCACGCCTGGGAGGGTGGCCGCCCTGTGGCGCCTCTCCGTCTCCCCTCTGGACTTCGTGTCGCCCACGGTAAAATATTGACTTTGGCTTTTGTCCCTCCAATTCCGAGAATATTGATTTTGTGCCTTTCTGGAACCAAAAACAGAAGAAAACAGGCAACTAGCACTGTGGAAACTTGTTAATAGGTTAGTTCCAGAAAAGATATAAAAACACCTCAAAGTGTAGACAAAGCAAAGCAAAGTAGATACTAAACAAGCATGGAACACCAAAAATTATACATACGTTTCTGACGTATCAATGGCGCAGGCTACCGCCGGTCAGCCTTTCGCCAGCACCTCTGAATTGGTGCCGCTGCGTGCGTTTGAATCGGTGCCGCTGACCTCGTGTTGCGAGTCAAGGTGGCTGACAGGTAGGCCAGTAGCACGAGCCGGAACGACGTCTCCGTTGTCTGTGCGCGTCCAGGCCGACGCAACCGAGCCCCAGATTAGATGCATGGATGGGTCGAGCCGGACGCGTTTCATCGGATGGGTCACCCCGCTGGGGCGCCGCGCGCGTCCGCCCGGACAGTTTCGGACACGCGCGGACCATTTGGGTCACCCCGGTGGAGATGCCTTTAGTGCCTGCAGCAACAACCTTAGGTTGTCCCTCAATATGTCTGGCAATCCTTTGCCGGTCCCAATCCACAAGGGGCGGGATGGGCCGGCAGCCCGCCGGCAAAGCCTTCCATGTTGGAGCTCGTTGTGATCTTCTTTTGTCAGCCAACTCAATGGTACCCTACACCTCTCCTTTTCGATTTTTCCAATTTTTTACCATCCATTTATCCTTCCATTCCATGCCGCCACTCTTATTCCCGCCCAGTCCATGTCGTTGCCACCGCCGCCACCACAAATGCTATGTGTTTCAATACCCTCCAATGTCGCAGCTCTAGAAACCGCACAAGAAGCGCATGGCGACATGAAGACGGAGGAATGCGAGCAGGTGTTGGTGAAGCGGAAGATCCTCACGGCTAACCGCAACGACATCCGTGCCCCGCCGAGGAAAAGAATAAAGCATCTAGGAAGAGGCTTCGGTGGCGGCGTACATGCAAAGCCAACAACGGGACGCGGGAGAGCAGCAACATCGTCCAGTCCCGTCAGAGCACCTCGTCGTCGTCCCCGTGTTTCTTTCAGGAGAGGGAGAGCTTTCGATAGACGACTCATCCCTGATCCTGGTTTTTCTCTCCTGAGATCGGCGAGAACAAGAACCCACCGATCCCAACGCGGTGTTCTCGCTGATTCTTCCTGGTGAAGACCCTAGCAAAACCAATGATGTGTCCTCCTCGACCTAAACCACGCCTATTCCGGGTCGCCAGCTTTGCACATGGTTCCACTCTCGTTCGGCGATGCCAGCGCTGGTACCTTGCTGGTTGTAGCCTATTCGACGCTTAGGGATCTGACATCCCTTAGGTGCTCGATGGAGTGTCCGAGAGCGAGTGCGCCAACACCTTGTTTCAGATGATCCGTCGTGATGGAGGTTACTACGCCCTTGACAGTGGGAGTTGGACATGGAGGAGGATGAAAAAGAGTACGAGGATGGTGAGGAGGAGGAAGAGGAAGTGGTAGAGCTTGATGACATGGGCAAGGCGAAGAGAAAGCGCCAACGGAAAGGGCATTCGGTAGAAGGTGGCCGAGAACCAATGCTTGGCCGATGCTTGGAAGGTTGTGAGCCTTTATCCTATCACCAGCAACCAACAAACCGGCGATGCATTTGTGGAGGGTCCGTGAACAATTTGAAGAACACAAGCTCTTCACAGAGTACGCGAATATACACATGATCTACAACTAAAATGCATTGTCACATAGGTGGAGCATCGTACAAAAGGCATGCAACACATTTAATGGATGTGTCGAAACGATTCTTAGACAAAAAACAAGTGGCACAAACATGGCGATCAAGTAAACCCAAGACACATACACTAGTACAAAGCGATATTAAGGATACCCCATTGAAAACGACATCGAGACAACCAACGGTTAAAAATAAATATGTGTGGCCAGTGAAGGCTGGCTGAAATGAGCGCCCGCAAATCACAACACACCGAAAGAGGTTAAATTAATAAAACAATTTCCAATATATCGGTCACGGGTGAAATAATAGGCATGCTTGCAAATTAGGTCAGACCAAATAAATATTCATTGAACCCTTGCGCAGTGGCCGCACATTTCTTTTCTCGGTCTACCTCCTCTCTTTATTCTCTCTCGCACGTCCTTTCCTCTTATTCTCTCATTTTCATCTCTAACCTTCGCCTCCCTTAGCTAGGTCATAGTCATTGGCCGCCTCTAACGATGATATATCCAAAGAGATGGGCGACAAGGCCCATCGCTTGGACTAGATGAGGCGCAGTGGACTTTAAGAAATGCCTTCTCCGTCCTCATCATGGTTAGCCACCAAACACCATCACTGTCAGCTCAGGCGAAGGTCTCCTACTCTACGAGGTTGTGCATATGGTCGGGAACTGTTCGTCGACTCTTTCCTTAACCTCGTCCGCAAGGGACCCTGCCTCCAAGTAATATGTTAGATCTAGGCTCAGTCGTGCTAGGAGTTAGATATAGGAGTATCATGTTTTATCTAGGAGTTAATCTTGGGTTATCAAGTTTTATCTGTTCTCAGACGTGCTAGGAGTTAGATCTAGGCTCTATGCATTGCCCATCCCATGGTTGTTCAATATTCATTTCTAGAGGATGTTAGTAAATATGTGTAGCATCTTACTATATATTTGGAGCATTTTACTAGATATGAGCATTATACTAGAATTTTACTACAAACTAGAGCATTTTACTATGTGTGGTATTTTATATATTTGGAGCATTTTACTACGTACGTGCATTTTAGTACTACATTCATTTCAAAGTTTAAGGCTTGTATTTTTTTTGAAAAAGTTAAGTTGCGGAAAGTTTGATCTCACTTTTAGAAAAAATATCAAGAACTATGGTATTATATAGATACCATGTGAAAGTATGTTTCGGGATGTATCAAAGGGTATGAATTTCGTATTGTAAATATTGATACATTTTCCTAAACACTTGATCAAACCTTACACGGTTTGACTTTTGGAGAAATATAAGCCTTAAACTTTGAACGGAGGTAGTACATAATAGGCCGCCCTGGGAGCCCATTTTTGTGTGGATCATATGGTACTTGGGTGTGCCTTCTAATTAATTCCTGTTCTGTGTGACCTAGACGTTTATGCTTTTTTAGATTCGACTAACACTAGACCATAATATGCCTAGAAAAGGAATCATTTTATCTTGTTTGTACCAATTTGCTCTATTTATTTTATAAATGTGATCTCTTAAGCATATTTTTAGTCAGTAATATGGCATGATAGAACTTATAATTATACTTATAGCACTTTGGTTATTGTGAATAGTTGTCACCCGATCTATTGGTTTTTAATATGATGTTTTCATGAATTTGCAAACCAGGCCATCAAGCAGGAGATCATATTGGGCACCGACGTCGGCCGAAGCTCCATCAATCGCAATCTATGAGGGTGCTCGAGGATGATGTGCCAGGACCATTGCAGCAAACTAAAAATGGCCTAGTTAGATTGTTGCTAAGAGCTGGTAGTAGTGTATTTTTAATTTTGGCAAAAGGAAAGTAGTTGATTATGTAGTCTTGTTTATTTCGAACCATACAACTTGGTATATTTTGACATGTGTGCGTCATGCAAGAGCACTAGTGGAAACAAGGCCTTTGGTTGAGCCTGGAAATGGGTTTTAACACCGGTTCTTCTACGAACAGGTGTTAAAGGGGGTGCCCGTACCAGCGTGGCATGTGCAGCAAAAAGGATCCCCCCTTTAACACTGGTTTGTGGCATGAACCGGTGTTAAAGGCCCTGCACCAGTGGCCCGCGCAGCCCCCCCTTTAACACTGGTTCGTGGCTTGAACCGGTGTTAAAGGGGGGCTATATAACACACCGCGGCCCACAACCCTCTCTTCCATTTTTTCACTCTCTCATTTTGGAGCCTAGCAAGAGGGTGAGAGGTGTGCTAGTTTGTGTTTTTTTCCTATGCACAAGAGGTGTTCGGTGAAATGCCTGAGAGCTCAAAATAAGTTATCTTGTTGCTCTTTCCTTCTCGGTCGAGGTCGGCAACTATCCTTTCATGTGTTATTGATGTACTATATATAAATGGTCATCTCCCTATTAATTTTTGATATATACTATATATTAATGCAGATGAACCGGCAACGGTGACTGACGCGCTTCCGAATACATTACGGGCCTCCAAAATTTCATCGTTGTGGCTAATGCAAACCATGGTCACAATGGTTTTATGTGATGTTCGTGTGTTCACTGTCAGAACAAGAAAGACTACTCAAATACCAGAATCATTCACGCCCACCTGCTTCGATCCGGTATCATGCCCAGCTATAATTGTTGGACCAAGCACGGAGAAAAATGGGTTGTGATGGAAGACAATGAAGAAGAAGAAGAATAGGATGATGACAACTATCATAATATGTATCCTGAATATGATGATACTGCAACAGGGGTAGATAATAAAGATCAAGAGGCAGCAGATGGGCCCGCTGATGACGATCTTGGTCGGGCCATTACTGATGCAAAGGAAGAATGTGAAACTGAAAAGGAGAAGGAGAAGCTAGAGCAGATGTTAAAGGATCACAAAACATTGTTGTACCCAACTTGCGAAGATGGCCACAAAAAGCTAGGTACCACACTGGATTTGCTGCAATGGAAGACAGAGAACGGTGTGACTGACAGCGCATTTTCAAAGTTGTTGGTAAAAATGAAGAATCTTCTTCCAAGAAATAATGAGTTGCCCGACAGTACATATCAAGCAAAGAAGGTTGTCTGCCCTCTAGGATTAGACGTGCAGAAGATACATGCCTGCATTAATGACTACATCTTCTACCGTGGTGAGAAGTACGAGAATTTGGATGCATGCCCGGTATGCACTGCACTGTGGTATAAGATCAGACAAGACGATCCTGGCGATGTTGAGGGCGAGGCCCCTAGGAAGAAGGTTCCTGCCAAGGTTATGTGGTATGCTCTTATAATACCACGGTTAAAACGTCTCTTCGGAAATAAAGAGCATGCCAAGTCATGCCGACTATTTCCCTACTTGGGAAGCCTTCTTCGGGGATCGGCGTGAGAGGGCGCTCGCCAGGCACGAGGAGGACGGCCCACCTCCTCCAAACTTTAACGAGGCCGGCCGTCGGCTATGGTGGCGCAGTCGGACTCTCCAGAGCGTCATGGTCTACGACACTGTCGCTGACTCTAACCCCCGTCTGCGCTACCCTCAAGTCCAGCCCACGCGTACTCTTCCTTCAAGGTTCAATTACGGCGACCCCGACGACGACAGCGACGACGGCGGTGGCGAGTACGACGACTACAGTGGCGAGTATTACATGTGTAGGCAGGAGCATGACTGAATCACTCCAACATTCCGAAACAAGTTCGGCCGATTGTGACTTAATCTGGCCATGTATCTTAATTTTCGGTTCTTTTATGTATCTTAATTTTCAGTCGTGTTTTATGTAACAATGTTGCAAGAGGAAGTTTTCCTTTTTGTCGCACCAAAAAGGCATTTTCCATTTTCCGAGCATAAAAACGGACGGTTTTGTGAAGCAACCACCAAAAGGCTAATTAAAAAACTACCACCACATTTTACAAAAAATACTAGACCATCTTATATGGACAATGTACCAACAAGGGGATCTGAAACTTTTCCGTCCACCTCTGGTGAAAAAGATAAATTCCTGCTGAATCGGCAAGAAGTGGGTCAGATATGAACTACAGGTACATGATACGATGCTCATGATTTTTTACAAAAATAATTTTTAGGTTCATAATATGCTATTTTATCAAAAATCCAATGCAAGTTGAGCGAGCCTTGGCCCCGAGCTAAGAATCTTCATGCCCGTTGTTCGACAAAGTTTGACGATAGTTTAAAACGGGGATAAAAAATTAAAAAATGATCAAAACAGTGTGAAACCTACGCGTAGTGTTATATTATGTGACATAGTTAGAAGGAAAAATATCAAACTTGGTATATTGATTATATCTCAAAAAACTTCACAAAATGACCTATGTCATTCGAGGTTTCTTGGCTTTCGGGTCAAATGACCAATGTTATAGCTAGAATCAAGGAATAGTTTGTGATAATGTGGCCATATTATGCATACATGTGCATCATGGCATGGCAAACAATGTTGCAAGAGGAAGTTTTCCTTTTTGTGGCACCAAAAAGGTATTTTCTATTTTCCGAGCATAAAAAACGGACGGTTTTGTGAAGCAACCACCAAATGGCTAATTCAGAAAACTACCACCACATTTTACAAAAAATACTAGACCACCTTATATGGACAATGTACTAACAGGGGGATCTGAAACTTTTCCGTCCACCTCTGGTGAAAAAGACAAATTCCTGGCGAATCGGCAGGAAGTGGTCAGATATGAACTACAGGTACATGATACGTTGCTCATGATTTTTTACAAAAATCATTTTTAGGTTCACAATATGCTATTTTATCAAAAATCCAAAGCAAGTTGAGCGAGGCTTGGCCCCGAGCTAAGAATCTTCATGCCCGTCGTTGTTCGACAAAGTTTGACGATAGTTTAAAACGGGGATAAAAAATTAAAACCGACCAAAACAGTGTGAAACGTTCGCGTGGTGTTATATTATGTGACATAGTTAGAAGGAAAAATATCAAACTTGATATATTGATTATGTCTCAAAAAAACCTTCACAAAATGACCTATCTCATTCGAGGTTTCTTGGCTTTCTGGTCAAATGACCAATGTTATGGCTAGAATCAAGGCATAGTTTGTGATAATGTGGCCATATTGTGCATACATGTGCATTATGGCATGGCAAACAATATTGCAAGAGGAAGTTTTCCTTTTTGTCGCACCAAGAAGGCATTTTCCATTTTCCGAGCATAAAAAACGGACGGTTTTGTGAAGCAACCACCAAATAGCTAATTCAAAAAACTACCACCACATTTTACAAAAATACTAGACCACCTTATATGGACAATGTACCAACAGGGGGGATCTGAAACTTTTCCGTCCATCTCTGGTGAAAAAGACAAATTCCTGCCGAATCGGCAGGAAGTGGGTTAGATATGAACTACAGGTACATGATACGATGCTCATGATTTTTTACAAAAATCATTTTTAGGTTCATAATATGCTATTTTATCAAAAATCCAATGCAAGTTGAGCGAGGCTTGGCCCCGAGCTAAGAATCTTCATGCCCGTCGTTCTTCGACAAAGTTTGACGATAGTTTAAAACGGGGATAAAAATTAAAAAACGATCGAAACAGTGCGAAACCTTCGCGTGGTGTTATATTATGTGACATAGTTAGAAGGAAAAATAGCAATGTTATGGCTAGAATCAAGGCATAGTTTGTGATAATGTGGCCATATTGTGTATACATGTGCATCATGGCATGGCAAACAATGTTGCAAGAGGAAGTTTTCCTTTTTGTCGCACCAAAAAGGCATTTTCCATTTTCCGAGCATAAAAAACGGACGGTTTTGTGAAACAACCACCAAATGACTAATTCAAAAAACTACCACCACATTTTACAAAAAATACTAGACCACCTTATATGGACAATGTACCAACAGGGCGATCTGAAACTTTTCCGTCCACCTCTGGTGAAAAAGACAAATTCCTGCCGAATCGGCAGGAAGTGGTCAGACATGAACTACAGGTACATGATACGATGCTCATGACTTTTTACAAAAATCATTTTTAGGTTCACAATATGCTATTTTATCAAAAATCCAATGCAAGTTGAGCAAGTCTTGGCCCCGAGCTAAGAATCTTCATGCCCGTCGTTGTTCGACAAAGTTTGACGATAGTTTAAAACGAGGATAAAAAATTAAAATCGATCGAAACAGTGTGAAACCTTCGCGTGGTGTTATATTATGTGACATAGTTAGAAGGAAAAATATCAAACTTGGTATATTGATTATGTCTCAAAAAACCTTCACAAAATGACCTATCTCATTCGAGGTTTCTTGGCTTTCGGGTCAAATGACCAATGTTATGGCTAGAATCAAGGCATAGTTTGTGATAATGTGGCCATATTGTGCATACATGTGCATCATGGCATGGCAAACAATATTGCAAGAGGAAGTTTCCTTTTTGTCGCACTAAGAAGGCATTTTCCATTTTCCGAGCATAAAAAACGGACGGTTTTGTGAAGCAACCACCAAATAGATAATTCAAAAAACTACCACCACATTTTACAAAAATACTAAACCACCTTATATGTACAATATACCAACAGGGGGATCTGAAACTTTTCCGTCCACCTCTGGTGAAAAAGACAAATTCCTGCCGAATCGGCAGGAAGTGGGTTAGATATGAACTATAGGTACATGATACATGCTCATGATTTTTTACAAAAATCATTTTTAGGTTCACAATATGCTATTTTATCAAAAATCCAATGCAAGTTGAGTGAGGCTTGACCCCGAGCTAAGAATCTTCATGCCCGTCGTTGTTCGACAAAGTTTAACGATAGTTTTGTCGTGGTATTGCACGGCAGATGCTACTGGGGGTAGCTTACGTAGAGGGAGCAAGGCGACGTAGGAGAATCCGGAAGCGAGATTGGCACACGATATTCCCAGGTTCGCGTCCCCTTGGTGGAGGATCGCTACGGCCTGCTATCAATCCAGTATATGATCATAGATTGGTTTACATGGGAGTCGCCGTAGGCGGAGGGAGAGACTAGATCTAATCTATTGTGGGAGAGGATGCTAATATGACATGGAAGAGCGTACCCCGTGGGGTGCCCCTGGTGGCTTTATATATGCATCCAGTTAGGGTTTACAAGTATTTGGTGGGCTTTGTATTGAAGTCGCCGTCTTGGGCCTCCAGTCGGCGCCAGTCGCCTGGGTCCAATATGCGCCAGTCACCGTATTGGGCGAGTAGACCCACTCTGGGCTTGGCTTCAGTCGGCTCGATCCAGCTGGCGAATCCGCTTCGTGGGTATACCCCGATTGGTATTCCTCCATCAAGTTTAAAACGGGGATAAAAATTAAAAAACGATCGAAACAGTGTGAAACCTTCGCGTGGTGTTATATTATGTGACATAGTTAGAAGCAAAAATATCAATGTTATGGCTAGAATCAAGGCATAGTTTGTGATAATATGGCCATATTGTGTATACATGTGCATCATGGCATGACAAACAATGTTGCAAGAGGAACTTTTCCTTTTTGTCGCACCAAAAAGGCATTTTCCATTTTCCGAGCATAAAAAACGGACGGTTTTGTGAAGCAACCACCAAATGGCTAATTCAAAAAACTACCACCACATTTTAAGAAAAATACTAGACCACCTTATATGGACAATGTACCAATAGGGGGATCTGAAACTTTTCCGTCCACCTCTGGTGAAAAAGGCAAATTCCTGGCGAATCGGCAGGAAGTGGTCAGATATGAACTACAGGTACATGATACGATGCTCATGATTTTTTACAAAAATCATTTTTAGGTTCACAATATGCTATTTTATCAGAAATCCAATGCAAGTTGAGCGAGGCTTGGTCCCGAGCTAAGAATCTTCATGCTCGTCATTGTTCGACAAAGTTTGGCGATAGTTTAAAACGGGGATAAAAAATTAAAACCGATCGAAACAGTGTGAAACCTTCGTGTGGTGTTATATTATGTGACATAGTTATAAGGAAAAATATCAAACTTGGTATATTGATTATGTCTCAAAAAAACCTTCACAAAATGACATATCTCATTCGAGGTTTCTTGGCTTTCGGGTCAAATGACCAATGTTATGGCTAGAATCAAGGCATAGTTTGTGATAATGTGCTCATATTGTGCATACATGTGCATCATGGCATGAAAAACAATGTTGCAAGAGGAAGTTTTCCTTTTTGTCGCACCAAAAAGGCATTTTCCATTTTCCGAGCATAAAAACGGACGGTTTTGTGAAGCAACCACCAAATGTCTAATTCAAAAAACTACCACCACATTTTACAAAAATACTAGACCACCTTATATGGACAATGTACCAACAGAGGGATCTGAAACTTTTCCGTCCACCTCTGGTAAAAAGACAAATTCCTGTCGAATCGGTAGAAAGTGGGTCAGATATGAACTACAGGTACATGATACGATGCTCATAATTTTTTACAAAAATCATTTTTAGGTTCACAATATGCTATTTTATCAAAAATCCAATGCAAGTTGAGCAAGGCTTGGCCCCGAGCTAAGAATCTTCATGCACATCGTTGTTCGACAAAGTTTGACGATAGTTTAAAACGGGGATAAAAAAATTAAAAAACGATCGAAAGAGTGCGAAACCTTCGTCTGGTGTTATATTTTGTGACATAGTTAGAAGGAAAAATATCAAACTTGGTATATTGATTATGTCTCAAAAAACCTTCACAAAATGACCTATGTCATTCGAGGTTTCTTGGCTTTTGGGTCAAATAACCAATGTTATGGCTAGAATCAAGGCATAGTTTGTGATAATGTGGCCATATTGTGCATACATGTGCATCATGACATGGCAAACAATGTTGCAAGAGTAAGTTTTCCTTTTTGTCGCACCAAAAAGGCATTTTCCATTTTCCGAGCATAAAAAACGGACGGTTTTGTGAAGGAACCACCAAATGGCTAATTCAAAAAACTATCACCACATTTTACAAAAATACTAGACCACCTTATATGGACAATGTACCAACAGGGAGATCTGAAACTTTTTCGTCCACCTCTAGTGAAAAAGACAAATTCATGTCGAATCGATAGGAAGTGGGTCAGATATGAACTACATGTACATGATACGATACTCATGATTTTTTACAAAAATCATTTTTAGGTTCACAATATGCTATTTTATCAAAAATCCAATGCAAGTTGAGCGAGGTTTTGTCAGATCCCAAAGTATACAAAAGATGCGGCATTTAGATATCCAAACAATTAAAAAAGTTAATACAAAATAAAATATGATTTGCTCTAATAAAATAGGGTTAGATTTATTTTTAGATGCTTAATATTTCTTATGTTCAAAGTTTTAGGGTTTGACTATTTTATTTTTGTTTGAATTGAATAATCAAAAATTATATGTAAGTGTTTTAATCATTTTGAAAATTTTCATCTAAAGTAAATATAAAATGTTCTTATATGAATGGATAGATATTATTTTTCTGAAAAATTATGATATATTATTCATATTTTTCTCAGTTGAAATGAAAAAGATATGAATTTTCTAAATTATATCCTATTTTTTGAATTAAAAATGCCCCCACCCCTTTAATGCACGACCCCTTTAACACTGGTTTGTGGCTGGAACCGGTGTTAAAGGGAGGGGGTGCGGGCGCGAAACGAATTCCCCCCTTTAACACCGGTTCGTGCCACAAACCGGTGTTAAAGGGGGGGCGTTATAACGCGCGCCTTCCTCTTCCTTCTTCCCCCACAGCCAGATCGAAAAGAGTGCACGCAAAGGAAAGCAGAGGAGAGCTGCGCCGTAGCCATCCAGCCATCGCCGTCGCCGCCCTCGCCGTCGCCATCCCGCGGGAGCTCCGTCGTCCCCCTCGCCGTACACGAGCCGTCGCTGTACGTCCAGCCGTCGCCCTCGCCGTCCAGCCGTACGTCGTCGTCCACGTACTCCCACGCCGTCTTCGTCGCCCTCACCGTACGTATGTCGTCCATGCCCTATCCGCCCCCTCCCCCCTCGATCTCGCGCCGAGCAGTGGTGCACCAGTGCCCTGCCCCGGTTAACCGGCGCCTTGCCACCCCCACCGCCACCGCCCACGATGGCCAAGGCGCCCTGCCACCCCCACCACCCACGGTGGCCAGACTCCGCCTTGAGACGCCGTCCAAGCCCGTGACGCCACCACCGGAAACCCCGTCCAAGCCCGTGACGCGCCTCCACCGGCGAGACCGTCCAAGCACGTGGCGTAGTTGTAGTACTTCTTCTCGGAGGTCCACGAGGCCACGGCGTCCGACGCGTTCCAGGCTATGCCGACGGAGCCCTAGAAGATGTTCTCCCCGTACGGCCCGCCGGAGTGCTGGAGCTTGCAGTCGGCTTTACGCATGTTGCTGCAGTTCTGCGCGTATGCCGCCACCGTGACGTCCCAGGTCATCGACCCGACGCCCACGGCCGCGCGGGACCGTCGTGGGGGCTCACGAAGTCCGACAGAGCGTCCTGCGCCGCGCACGGCGTGCCGACGGCCGCAGCCATGGCGAACGCGAGAACCAAGGACCAGGATAGCTAGAATGGTATTTTCTAGTCCGGCTGATAGATACTCGGCAAGAGGAGAATCTGTGCGGGCGGTGCTCCATCACGAGGTCGGCGGGCCGACATCGGGCAGCCGGTGGCGTAGGGGCGCGTGTTGGAGATATGCCCAAGAGGCAATAATAAAGTGGTTATTATCATATCTTCATACTTATGATAAATGTTTACATACCATGCTATAATTGTATTAACCGGAAACATTAATACTTGTGTGATTTGTAAATATAAAAGAGTCCCTAGTAAAGCCTCTTGTTAAACTAGCTTGTTGGTTAATATATGATCATGGTTTCCTGATCATGAACATAGAGATGTTATTAACAACAGGGTCATATCATTAGGAGAATGATGTGATGGACATACTCCTATAGTTAAGCGTAGCATAAAGATCAAGTCATTTAATATAGTTCATTTGCTATAAGCTTTCTGATACATAGTAACCTAATTCCTTCGACCATGAGATCATGCTAATCACCATCACCGGAAGGATGCTTTGATGACATCAAACACCACACCGTAACTGGGTGGCTATAAAGGTGGCATTGAGTGTTCGGAAAGTATGTGTTGAGGCACATGGATCAAGAGTGGGATTTGTCCATCCATATGACGGATAGAAATACTCTAGGACCTCTCGGTGGAATGTCATCCAATTAGCTTGCAAGCATGTTACTAGCTCACAAGGGATCACATACCACGGGAACGAGAAAAGAGTACTTATCGGTAACAAGGTTGAACTAGGTATGCAGAGATACCGACGATCAAAACCTCGGATAAGTAAACTATCGTGAGACAAAGGGAAATTGGTATCGTATGTAAGTGGTTCATTCGATCGCGAAGTAATCGTAGAAATATGTGGGAGCCATATGAATTTCCAGATTCCTCTATTGGTTATTGATCGGAGAAGAGTCTAGATCATGTCCGCATAATTCACGAACCGTAGGGAGACACACTTAAGGATTCGATTTTGTTGAGTAGTTATGGAATGATGAGTAAGAGACCGAATGTTGTTCGGAGTCTCGGATGGGATCCGGGATATCACGAGGAGATCCGGAATGGTCCGGAGAATAAGATTCATATAAGGAAAGTCCCGTTTCGGAGTTGGAGAATGGTTCCGGTGTTTTCATCGAGAATGTTCTAGAAGGTTCCGGAATGTCCGGCACTCCGGAGGGGAAAGGGTACATGAATGTGTTATATCAAGTTGATATGATTGCATCATGTACTAGGTGTCATCGCTGTACCAAAATAGAGGGTTTATTCAAATCCTAGTTTGAAAAAGTCAAACGGCTAGTTTGAAAGTCAAACGGCTAGTTTTGGGAAAGAGGAGAAGGAGGTTTGAAACCGACTTGGGGGAGGAGTTCCTCCTCCCACCGCCGGCCCACCTTGGGTCCGAGTTGGGGAGGGACTCCCCTCCCCAGGCGCGCCTCCCTCCACCTATAAGAGGAGGGGCAGGGCTCCCCTCCTAGACACACAAGTTCCTACCTCTAAACCCTATCTTGGCGCCACCACCTCCTGCAGCTGCCGCCGCCTCCCAGGGTTCTCCTTGCCGCCGACTTGGGCACCACCAATCCCTAGCCGCCGGCTCTAGCACCTCTTCCTTGGCGTGTCTAAACCCTAGATCGTCGAGGGATCTCTCATAGTCCACCATACTCGCTCCGGCTTAAGGCGAAGCCCTGCGAGATATCCCCTCTACTTCCGGTACCACGCCGTTGTGCTGTCGGAATCGCGAGGAGAGTGCTACAACCTCCGCTGCCTGCTGGAACAAGGGAGAGGAAGGTATTCGTCGAGTACCGAACGTGTGACCGACTGCGGGAGCGCTGCCGGAACGCAGCGCCGGAAGGATCGTCTACGCGATCTTGAGATCGGCAAGTGTACGACTACATCACCCACGAGAATCTGCTCTCGTTAACTGATTTGGAATCTTCGAGGGTAAGTTCCTCTATCGACTCGTTGCTACAATCTAGTAGATAGATCTTGGCTTGTTTGTGTGCATGCGGTAGAAATTTTTTGTTTTCCATGCTACGAACCCCAACAGTGGTATCAGAGTCGTGTCTATATGTAGATCTGTTTGCACGAGTAGAACATAATGGTCATTGTGGGCGTTGATGCTTTTATTGTCGATTGCTTCTTGTGTACTTTGCATCTTGCGGTATGTTGGGATGAAGCGGCCCGGGCTAACCTTACATGACATCGTTCATGAGACTTGCTCCACGCTTGACATGCAACTTGTATTGCATAAGTGGCTTTGCGGGTGCCTGTTTCTCCTAGCATAGTTAAGATCCAATTTACAACGGGTGATTAACAATACTAGTATCAATGTTGTGGTTCTTGTTCGTAAGTTAGAACGACACTTATTGAAAGCCCCAAACCACGTAAAATATGCAAAGAAAGTAGAGGCGTCTAACTTTGTTTTGCAGGGGTGTGCAGTGATGTGATATGGCCATGATTGTGATTATATATGATGTATGCAATGTTCCTTATTGTAAGTCGGCAACCGGCAGGAGCCATATGGTTGTCTTTAATTTCTATTAAGACCCGCATGTCTAATCAAAGTAGTTGTAATAGTTGAAGCCGGTGGACGACAACCATGGAGAAGCATCATTGACCTTGATGCGATGTCGGTGATGATGGAGATCATGTTCGTGCTAGAAGATGGAGATCGGAAGCACAAAGAAGAAAGGCCATATCATATCACATATTATGAATTGCATGTGATGTTAATCCTTTATGCATCTTGTATTGCTTAGTAGACGATGGTAGCATTATAAGATGATCCCTCATGCACATGAATTTCAAGTCATAAAGTGTTCACCCTTAGTTAGCACCGTTGCTAAAGCTTGTTGTTTCGAAGCACCACGTGATGATCGGGTGTGTTAGATTCCGCAAGTGTATACAACGTGGGCAAGCTAGATTTGCTCATGCGGAAGCTAAGGTTTGATCTTGACGAGCCTAGCATGTACAGACATGGTCTCAGGAACACGGATCACCGAAAGGTAAAGCATGAGTCATATAGTAGATATGATGAACATATTGATTGTTCGCCATTGAAGCTATATCAACTCTCGTGATGATCGGTTTTGATGTGGTGGATTTGGTTCGTGTGATCACTAAAACAATGTGAGGGATATTGTTTTGAGTGGGAGTTTAACAACAATATGATTAAAAGTTGAACAGTATTTATCATAAATTAACTCAAAGTGAATTTGCATAATTGTTGTAGTCATTTTCATCCGTTTACCACCTTGCACTTAGTTATAATTGAGATGATAGAACTATAGAATTCTGGTTAGTTACTTTACGAACTGCTATCGTATTGTTTTGAAGTGTTAATCCAAATTTTAAAAGTCCTATTGCAAACTTTCAGTAAATTCCGGTTACTCCATGAAGTTTAATAATTGGTATTAAATCAAGAGTGACAATTCCAAGTGTTAGTGTATGAGTATCATGTTTGTCTCCATGATTCTTGATATTCAAAGGATTATCTTAATATCAAGGTTATCTAGGATCTGAAAGAGTTGTTTCAGAAACCATGATGTGTGGAAGATATTGTGATATCTGAAACGAAGTTTTGGTTACACCATGATAGAGTATAATATGGCAAAGTTCATGTTCTCATATTTTGATGAGAATTTGCAAAGGGTTGGAGACACTTGTTGTCCTAATCCTCCAAAAGGTTTTGGATAGCAACATTATACTCGTAATTCATCGTTATAAGCTAAAAGTAGCTTGATCATGGACGATTCCATGATAAGGGTGAATATTTGATGTAGGTAAAATGTTTACTACACCAAGAGATTACTAAAGAAAGGAATTTTAAAGAACACCAAACATTTGATGATGGTGATCTACTTCAAAGTGCAAGTCCAAAGACATTGGTATTTAACTATACACGCTTTGGACTATGTGTCATATGTATGACTCCACTATTGATGTTGATAGATTCTTTCAAACAGAAAAGGAAATACTGAAAGAGAATCTCATAAGTATATGGCAGAAAATAAAAGACTAGAATTGTTCAGCTTAAGTATATAGATGATATACATGTTATGGTTATATTCTTTGCTTATTAAACAAAGCGGTTCTTAAGTATTTGATACTGAATTTGTTGGTGTGAATCGTCATACGAAACAACAGAATTCATGAACTACAGTGGCCTAAGTAACTAGCAAAAGAATATGTGATGATGTTCATCGAGAACAAATAAAGGGTTATTGTGTTGCTCGTTAAACATCAAAGCTTGCCTTCAAAGATTTGTTTTATCAGGTATTATGAGAACAAAAGGGTTGTTCAAATAATTGTCGTAATCCATAAAAGATGGATTCGCAAATCTCGTTGGAGAAATCACATCCATAAAACTAGTGCTAAAGATGTCGAAAGACAAATTGATTGAAAGATCACTTAGGAAGTGACATCGCCATTTAAATTATATTGAAAGAAAACATGAAGAAACTCCATGTGGATGGAATTTTAGAGTCTTTTGATTTTTGATCAAATGATGCTTGTGAAACTTTCCTAGAAATAATTAAAACTTCGTTCATAGGCCAAAAGGGAACGAATGACTAGCTTATTGGAACTTCTACATATTGTTGTACGAAGTCCATTATGTGTAGTCAAGAGCGATGGATTTCAACTTCATATGCTTTCTCCAAAAATTTGAGTGAATATATGAATATTTACTTAATAAGGATGAAGTATGAAACATTTGAAAAGTTCAAAGACTTTCAAGATGAAGTGCAAAATCATTGTAACAAGAATATAAACAGTTTATGATAAAGATCATAAAGGAAGATATTTGAGTTACAAAGTTTAGCATAATACCTAAGATTTATGGAATCGTTCCGTGGATTTGCATTCCCGAAACACCATAAGAGTATGGAGCATTCGAGATATGTAATTAAACCTTGTTTGACATGGTAAGATCAAAGGTATAATTCATAAAACTGCCATTATATTTTAAAGATTAAAAGCTTTAGAGACTACCGTTTTTTTCCACTGAAAAGAGCTTCATCATAATCCATTGAAATGACACCATATAAAGTTATGGTTTGGGATAAAACCCAAGTAGTCCTTTCTTAAAACATTGGTATGCTATGCATAAGAAAGATGTGTGCAACCAAAGTCGGATGAACCTGTCTTTGTATAACTGTTAAGTATTCCTCCATAAACACCGGAGACAAAAGTGTTTGTTGCTTAGAACGTCAAGTTTCTTTGAGAAGGAATTTTTCGTGAAAAGTTAAGTGGGAGGACAATAGAACTTTGATAAGGTTAAAAGAACCTTAGCTATATGTGCAAAGTTGCGCAGCGCCGAAAAGTGTTCCGGAGGTAGCAACAATGCTCATGGCTCACGTACCTCAAAGGTTGTGGTCACGGAGATCCAAGTTCCTATTGAAACAAGTAGGTCGGATGAACAATCAAATACCAAGATTTGAGAGTTAAATCATTATTTGACAATAATGATCCGACTACATGCAAAGAAGCGATGATGAGCCCTGACTCCGTCAAATGGCTTGAAGCCATAAAATCCGTGATAGTTCCATACACGAGAAATCAAGTTTTGAACTTGAAGGACCCTCGAGAAAGGTGTAAGACCTTACAGTCGTGTTTGGATCTATAAAGAAATAGACATGGATGTTTTACATCTATGAAATAGTCGACGTGTTGGGAAAAAGTTCACAACAATGTTCAAAGGTTGACTATGATAAGATTTGATCTTTCATAGTAATATTTAGTCTAGACGGATTAGTGTAGCAACCACTACATATAATTTTGTTATATGGTAGTTGAATAAACAAAACATGTTCTTCTAATAGAATTGTTACCTAGGACATGTGAATAACATGGTCCATGGGGGTTTTGTTAATTCAAAGGATGCTAAAAGCATATGCAAACTTCAATGGTTGAAGTAAGCATCGCGGAGTTGGAATCTTCACTATGATGAAAATGTTAAAAGAGTTTAAATTCATCAGAGATGATGAAGATGCTTGCATTTGCAAGAAATTAAGTGGGAGCGCTAAGACATGTTTCTAATACATTATGTGGAAGACATATTGTTGATTGGAAATAATGTATCTTTTATTAACACAGGATAAGAATTTCATCTCGATGAAAGACTTAGGCAAAACCCAAATATTTGGCATGAATAGACGCTAATATGGTTGTGCCGGAAGTACATAGACGAGATATTGAATGAGTTCAATATAGAAACTACAAGAAAGTTTCTTGTCGCACGGAAAGGATTGAATTAGTTCAATATTGATGATATATTCAAATGTATTGACATTTGGTAAGTGAAACAAAATTCAAGTATAGATTGATACTTGATCACAAAGAGTATTTATATCAATCATACTGTGAAATGTACAAATCCAGATATGTCCTATGCTCTAAATATTGTGAGCATATACCAGAATGATTCATAAGATGATCATTGGACAATAGTAAGAATATTCTTATGATCTTTTGGAAGAACTAAGAGTATACTATTTGTAGAAGTGACAAATAGATGGTTAGTTCATTGTAAAAGTACTACATTGATACTAGTTTTGTCACAAAGTACAAATTAAGTTTATCTCAATCTAAACCAAGGGTGGCACAATATAATGGAAAGTGAGTTCCATAATGGATTTGGATGAGTTCCAAAGTTAAAGATATTGTGACAGATACTACAACAAAAGGCTAAGTGTATGACTGCTATTTTAGCAGCAAAAGAGGGCATTTGTGTCAAGTAGTTTGTTATCAAACTAGGTGTAGTTCACAGTGGGATAATACTATGAAGATATATTGTACGACAATATTATCAACATGTTTTTAACCCCAAAGAACTAAAGGTCACACCAAAGGACCAAATTTGTACGAAGCCATCTCATTAGAGAATGAGTGATGCGTAGAGACGCAAAGACATGCAATTACACACGGACCTGGAAGTGTTAGATCCGGAGATCAATTGACCACTAGCAATCGTGTACATACAACACCGGAAAGCCATAGGTGTTGAATACACAAAGGTTTGAAACTAGATTATTGACTCTAGTGCAAGTGGGAGACTGTTGCAGATATGCCCAAGAGGCAATAATAAAGTGGTTATTATCATATCTTCATACTTATGATAAATGTTTACATACCATGCTATAATTGTATTAACCGGAAACATTAATACTTGTGTGATTTGTAAATATAAAAGAGTCCCTAGTAAAGCCTCTTGTTAAACTAGCTTGTTGGTTAATATATGATCATGGTTTCCTGATCATGAACATAGAGATGTTATTAACAACAGGGTCATATCATTAGGAGAATGATGTGATGGACATACTCCTATAGTTAAGCGTAGCATAAAGATCAAGTCATTTAATATAGTCCATTTGCTATAAGCTTTCTGATACATAGTAACCTAATTCCTTCGACCATGAGATCATGCTAATCACCATCACCGGAAGGATGCTTTGATGACATCAAACACCACACCGTAACTGGGTGGCTATAAAGGTGGCATTGAGTGTTCGGAAAGTATGTGTTGAGGCACATGGATCAAGAGTGGGATTTGTCCATCCATATCACGGATAGATATACTCTGGGCCCTCTCGGTGGAATGTCATCCAATTAGCTTGCAAGCATGTGACTAGCTCACAAGGGATCACATACCACAGGAACGAGAAAAGAGTACTTATCGGTAACAAGGTTGAACTAGGTATGCAGAGATACCGACGATCAAAACCTCGGATAAGTAAACTATCGTGAGACAAAGGGAAATTGGTATCGTGTGTAAGTGGTTCATTCGATCGCAAAGTAATCGTAGAAATATGTGGGAGCCATATGAATTTCCAGGTTCCTCTATTGGTTATTGATCGGAGAAGAGTCTCGATCATGTCCGCATAATTCACGAACCGTAGGGAGACACACTTAAGGATTCGATGTTGTTGAGTAGTTATGGAATGATGAGTAAGAGACCGAATGTTGCTCGAAGTCTCGGATGGGATCCGGGATATCACGAGGAGATCCGGAATGGTCCGGAGAATAAGATTCATATAAGGAAAGTCCCGTTTCGGAGTTGGAGAATGGTTCCGGTGTTTTCATCAAGAATGTTCTAGAAGGTTCCGGAATGTCCGGCACTTCGGAGGGGAAAGGGTACATGAATGTGTTATATCAAGTTGATATGATTGCATCATGTACTAGGTGTCATCGCTGTACCAAAATAGAGGGTTTATTCAAATCCTAGTTTGAAAAAGTCAAACGGCTAGTATGAAAGTCAAACGGCTAGTTTGAAAGTCAAACGGCTAGTTTTGGGAAAGAGGAGAAGGAGGTTTGAAACCGACTTGGGGGAGGAGTTCCTCCTCCCACCGCCGGCCCACCTTGGGTCCGAGTTGGGGAGGGACTCCCCTCCCCAGGCGCGCCTCCCTCCACCTATAAGAGGAGGGGCAGGGCTCCCCTCCTAGACACACAAGTTCCTACCTCTAAACCCTAGCTTGGCGCCACCACCTCCTGCAGCTGTCGCCGCCTCCCAGGGTTCTCCTTGCCACCGACTTGGGCACCACCAAGCCCTAGCCGCCGGCTCTAGCACCTCTTCCTCGGCGTGTCTAAACCCTAGATCGTCGAGGGCTCTCTCATAGTCCACCATACTCGCTCCGGCTTAAGGCGAAGCCCTGCGAGATCTCCCCTCTACTTCCGGTACCACGCCGTTGTGCTGCTGGAATCGCGAGGAGAGTGCTACAACGTCCGCTGCCTGCTGGAACAAGGGAGAGGAAGGTATTCGTCGAGTACCGAACGTGTGACCGACTGCGGGAGCACTGCCGGAACGCAGCGCCGGAAGGATTGTCTACGCGATCTTGAGATCGGCAAGTGTATGACTACATCACCCACGAGAATCAGCTCTCGTTAACCGCTTTGAAATCTTCGAGGGTAAGTTCCTCTATCGACTCGTTGCTACAATCTAGTAGATAGATCTTGGCTTGTTTGTGTGCATGCGGTAGAAAATTTTTGTTTTCCATGCTACGAACCCCAACAGCGCGGGCGGTGCGTGGTTGTGGGGTCGCGAGCGGACGGTAGAGAGGCGCTCCGTCGAGGGGTCGTATGTTTCCAAACCGAAGGGGTACCAGCGAACCGCAAATAAAATACCACTGGGCCAAAATTTGCAAATAAAATACCATTGAATTCAGTAGAACAAGTGGCATATGTGTATGTATATTTTTATGTGTATGTATATATGTATATTGTATTGTATGTGTATTGTATATGCATGTGTATATTTTGTGCCACGCCGACTACCACCGCCACCATTATGTCGTCGACCCTGACCTCCTCTGTCCTCGCTGAGCCTACACACGCGTCGAGGGTGAGTCGCCCATTTTAGGTAGCCCACGTCATGCTGGTTCGAACGCACACCCCCACGCATCCCGGCCCCGCTCTCGCCCTAGCGCCGCCACCTCTCGTTGTCAATATAGCATTATAATAACCATGCTATGTTAATCAACTTTCATGACAAGTTAATTAGAAGAAGTAAATGTACCCTCTCATATGAATCCGGGGTTTCTCCGAATTAGGGTTTGGAATGACCAAGCATGTATTAGGGTTACATTTCAATACTTTTAACCTGTCATATCATCATCTTTGCTTGAGCATTTCAATAGATGTATTACTGATATTTGTGTGATCATATTATTGTTTTAGAAACTATGGATCCACTCAGTAGAAACCTTGAAGAAGAAGAAATAATGGAGAACATGATCCACGAGGACACCTCACAATATATGAACTTGGAGGGACATGATGACAGTTCAAGTAGTCATGGAGAAGATGACGACTCCGGTGAACGTACTTTAGTGATTACAAAGTCTGTCGAGGTATATGCATGGATTAAGCCTCTACTGACTTGCACCGATTGATTTGTATATATGTATATGTATTAATTAACGCTTCTTTCTTATTTTAGCCCTCTGGATCGACCAGCCAGCAACAATCTTTTTCTACGAAAAAGAGCAAGCGAGGCGCGAGCCATCGGTGGAAAGATCGTGCAAAGTTCACGATCGAAGCAGTCCGTGTTGATGGCAGGCCGATGAAGCCCAAGAAGGCCGCAGACAAATTTGTACGTCAGGCTGGAGTTCTTGTTAGGGACCAAATCCCAATCATAATTAAATATTGGAATAAGCCAAAGAAGGGCGATGGTACCTTTGTCGATGAAAGATCCAAAGAAATGCTTTGGAATTCGCTGTTGATAAATTTCACCCTTCCGCCAGAGGAGGATGAAAACAAACCGGTTATAAAGGAAAAGGTCAAAGAGTGGACTCTAAAGAAGATGGCTGACACTTTTCGCAACTGGAAGACAAAATTGAATAAATTTGTCAAAGCTCGCGAGACTCCAGATTTCGAAGACGCATATTATGCGAAGATAATACCTCACTGGCCCGAATTTGTGGCATACAAGGAAGGTGCTATAGCTACAAAGAGGTCAGAAAACAATACGCTAAATTCCCAGAAGAAGGAATATCACCAGAGGACGGGGTCAGGTGGCTACGTATCTCAGAGGCCTAAGTGGGACGAAGCTGAGAAGGCCCTGCGCGAAAGAGGGATCACACCCCAGACACATGGGTGGGACCTACGTGCAAAGACTTGGTTCTACGGAATCGGGGCAAGGTTGGACCCAGAAACGGGATTGTGTATCTTCCTAACCCTCTTTGCCAACTCGTCATTGAATTCATCACGGCATACGAGGAAACAGCCGCCAGGACCTTCCATCCCGACAGAGAGAATGACCATCTCACACGCGCCATCGGTAAAAAAGAACACCCTGGACTTGCATGGGGGACAGGGGGTATGACGTGGAAGGATGGGTTTGCCGAGTGGGGCGACTCTTACAGATGGCGCGACAGAAAAGAAAAAGAGCGTACAGAGCGGATGACACAGATAGAACATGCACTTGTGGCGCTGCAGGCGCAAGTGAATGCACAAAAGAGCCAGGAAGCTAACGGCCCATCTCAGTGGCACGAAGAGCCTGCATTGGAAGCTGTCGGCGGCCCAGACTCTGCGCGAAAAAGCAGCATGGCTTCCACGAAGAACGTGCAACCCACGCTTGAAATGGAGGGTCCTCGATACCCTGTGGATGAGATCACGGAGAGCAAACACGCCAAGCTGCATGTGAGATTAATGGGCTTATCCATTAAGGTGGCAGTCGGTTATGCCTTACCTCCCGTAGCTGGTGGAACTTACCATTGCAGACCGATTCCAGATGGCTATGCTATTGTCGGGGTGGATGAGGTTGTGAAGTAATATGAGGAAGCACAGCTTGACCATGCTACAGGTGAAGGGGAAACTCAACTCAAATTTGCAGTGATAACAACCATTCTTTGAAAGAAGGAACACATCGTGCTTCCAAATTGGAGGCCACTGGCACCCCCGCCGTCTCCGCAGCGTCAGTAGTCTGAGCCGCCTCAGCCGTCTCCAAGTCATCAGAATACTCCCATGTCGTCTCCGGTGCTTCAGCCATCTCCTACGCGGCAGCCATCTCCGGCGCGCCAGCCATCTCCTACGCGTCAGCCATCTCCGGTGCGCCAGCCATCTCCTGCGCGTCAGCCATCTCCGACGCTTCAGCCTTCTCCTCAGCGTAAGCGGAAGAGCACTGCCACGAAGAGCATCACTAGCACTGCCACGAAGAAATCCGCAGGAAACCGTACGCCAAAGAGTTCAAGAAACTACATCCCGCAGCCTTCCGCCAAGCCATTGCCGGTTTTACCGTGGAATCGCAGCGATGAGGAGACCAATAGGATTTCGGCAGAAGAGGTCAAGAAATTCTTTGCACCTAGACGGGCCGAGCCAAAGGAGAAACTAGATCCGGCGGTGGTGGAGAAGTTTTACAATAATATTTTGAAACCTGAAACCCCACTTGTGCCGGACTACGAGCGCCAAATTTTGAAGGGGGGTGCAAGGCGTAGGGAGACTGAAAGTAGCAGTCGTGTGGCACCCCGGAAAATAGTTCCCATGCTCGGAGAGCAGGAAAACCAATCATGCACCCCGCTCCAAGTGTTCGACACATGGGACGCTCCTCCCGTAAATGATTACAAGGCAGAGCTACAAAGAAAGGCCAATGAGATGGGGATGACTTACATTTTATACTTGAACATTGTGGGAGACAACTTGCACAAAGGCGATGCCAACCCCATACAGCCATGGAAGTATGGGAAGAATCTCGTCAAGAAAGAGGAGCTCAAGAATATACCAACAAAGATGTGAAGATTGCACAAGTGGTACCTTGATTTCTGCAAGACGATAAAGGAAGAATGGATCACGGCGCATATAAGAGATCAGATTTTCTTGTGCGGAGACGACGGGATCAGCTTCAACATTCAAGACTTGCATTTTCTATTCAATCAGAAGGAACTCGACAAAGCTGCCATCAGCCTTTATTGTGTGTAAGTACTATTTATTTAATTTCTATCTCATATCATTCAATTCATTAATTGCATGTATATATATATGATCACCATATATGTATATATATACTATTATGCACGAAAAAGGTTATGGAATGCATGAAAGGAGGCCCTTTTGACATTGGGTTCGTTGACCCAAATAGAGTTCATGAACAAGTGGTAAGAGACAAACCCGGGCAAACAGAAGATTTCTTGCTAAGGTCTTTACTGAGACAACAAACCAAAAGGGAAATACTATTGCCTTACAACTTCTCGTGAGTACTGTTACCCTCTCTTGTACACATTCTGTTTCGGCTTACTCGATGTTAAGTTTAACTGATGATGAGTTATGTGTGCGTAGGTTCCATTTTATTCTGCTAGTCATTCAACCTGACTCAGGAAAAGTCCTTGTCATGGACTCGTTACGAAAAGAAAAAAAAAGCTATGGGCAGACTTTAGAGAGATGCTCCAGAGGTAATTTCAATCATATTATCGCACTAGATCGGCAACTTTCGTGACAACAAGTAATTAATTACTCCTTTATCCATTTTCTTTGCCGGACAGGGTTTGGAAAAGGTTCAGAGGTAGGGTCGTGGGTGAATGGTTAGAAGAACTAAAATTTGTAGACCAAAATATAAGTAATACTAGCTAGCTAGGTCTGCGTATCTCTTTGATTCTGCTTCCAATTCCATTATATCATGCTTTATTGATTATTATTTTAATTGAACTCTCTATTCTCGTAAAGTGCGCGCATCAAGGACCCGGCAATAACTTATGTGGGTACTATGTTTGCGAGTTCATTCGCAACACGATATGTGTGACGGGCCAAGCCGCACTAGAACAACTTAGAGTAAGTAAACAAAGTACACAACATTATTTTATTGCCATCAGTTGTGTTGACTTTTATTCTTATATATATTGACCCCATTCTTCATATATATTTAGATCGAACGGATGCGGGACCAACTCCTACCATTTGACCGCATACGAGCCATTAAAGAGGAATTGGCGGGTTCATACTTGATGAGTTCGTCACGCCTAGCGGAGAACTTTTTAGATATACACCAAAATGAACGTTGTATATATGCTTGAATGTGTTTGTCTTGTACTTAATGCTTCAACGTTTACGGAGAATACCACACAATGACGATGTTTGTGTATAATAATAGTTGCTTAATTATTCATGTACTCGTATGTACCGACGATGATGCATGTGTATACCGCTCTCGATCGATTCTCCCTCACCCCCTCCCCGTCCCCGCCGCGCGCAGAAATACGCCCAGAACGGGGCGGGGGCAGAACTCTACCGCGGCAGAGATTTAGGCCGTTTTCCTGCCGCGGCAGAGATTTATCTCTTTTTCCTGCCGCGACACAGAACATTTACGAACCGGTGTTAAAGGGGGGGGCTGAGCGCTGCGGCAGCCCCACGTGCGCCACCCTTTAACACTGGTTCGTATAAGAACCGCTGTTAAAGGGGGGCTCTAACACCGAAGCCCCAATGTTGTCATAGGGTTTTTTGACCCATCACCATAGGGTAGCTACGTACTAGTGATACTTGTTCTAACTTGGCAATATAATATACATAGACTTTTTTTTCTTTTCGAAATAGGGTATACCTCGGCCTCTGCATCAATAATATACATAGACTATGTACACTTGCTTGATTTATGTTTGGTTTCCTAGTCGAGGGACATGTGGGATTTGTACAAGGCCAACAACGGGGAGATGGAGTTTTCTTTCATGCATTTTCCACCAAAATTGAGACTTGCAAAAAATGGAAGAAACTTCGCTACACACCCAACAACGACAAGCTCTTTGACTTGGACACATCGGTGACTTCCTTGGCCGACCTCCCCATCAACAATAAGAACGCCAAGGCCGAGAGGAATGGAGTTGCGTCGACGGCCTCGGTGAATGCCTCGTTTTAGAAGATGATCGTCGAAGTGACATTGAACAACCAAGGCCACGATTTCAAGAACGATGCAAGGTGGAAGGAGATGTTGGCTAAAGCCGACGTGAAGGTGAAGCTTGAGAAGGCAAAGGTCGAGATCGCCAAGGTCGCCGCCTAGGCCGGCATGCTACATGCAATGAATTTCCAAATGGCCGAGGAGTCGAGGATCTTGACTACCGATACATCCAACATAAACGAGGGGTCCAAGATTGATGCTCGTGGCACACATCATGGCGGCGATCAGGGCAAAAAGGTAGCACCGGGTACTATTGCACCGCCGTGGGCACCGGCATCTGCATCGGCATCGACGGAGCCAACACCTGCGAGCTCTTGGTTTGTAATATGATATCGACGCACTTTGATGGCGTGTTGGACCGCTGTGGCCATGAATTAAACTTAAATTTGCATGTTTTATGCAACTTTAAACTATTTTAGAAGGTTCCACCGCCCGACTTTGGCCATGAATTGTAGACTTGGCCAATATATTTTGGGGTTCCGTTGGCGCCCCAACTTTGTAGACAGTCCTAAACCGTCGGCATTTTGGACAGACTTTTTCCAAAGTCATCGTCGTCCCCGATGTATCGATCGGCCGCCTGAGCACCTAAATGTTCCACCGCCCTTTTCTTCTCGCACTCGCCGGCGATTACAACCGACCGACCGACAGACCGACCGCCCGGCGACAAAAGCAGACACAAGGAAGAGAAAGAAAGATGCTGCGATTGATGAGAAAACAGTTACAGAACACAGTTGACGCGATACATGCGACACGATCGATCATCTGCATCTGCTACCACTGCCACTCCGCACTGCCTAGCTAGCTAGCTAAGTACTAGAGTTCCCGGCGGTAGCTACTGCCTCTGCTCCGGTCGACAACTTTTGCGAGAAGCTCCACTGCTCCAGACTCCGGTGGGATGGAGCAAGAGCAAGCCCACCATCGATCGGTTCCATCGGAGCACTGACTGGCTCGACTCCATCCACACGCTTCCTTTGCTGCAAAAGCTTCTCCGAAGGTTGGTTCAGTCAGTGCGTGTGTGCGCATTGGCGACCGGCTGCTGCCACCTTCCTCCCTTTTAGTCACCACCCAGGGTAGTCTAGTCAGTCAGAGGTGTTCATGGTTACCACCGATGCTGACAGACAGTTCATGGTACCCTCCTCCTCAGCGAGTGAACCTACCAACGCACTGAGAAGAAAAGGAAGTATAGGGTCCTACAGTGGTCTATACACACTGCGCACAATCGGTCACGGTATGCAGATACTGCAGCATGCTCTGTGCGCTACCGATGCCGATGCATGTAACGTTTAAGACATTAAAAAAAAACAGGACCAAGAAACAAGTTCACTTTTGGCATCTAAACATTTAACCAAGTTCACATGATGTCCTAACACTTTGAAACACCGCACTGCACCAGGGTTTAGACTGGGAGGGATTCACAAGAACTGATTAATAGTTTATGCTCTTATTCCTGTTTGAAGAAAGTTCAGTTCTAGCGATGCCGATGCAGGTAATGTTTGGACAAGATTTTTTTTCATTTTGGAACCAAGGCAACATTACATATATGCCTCATCCGTTAATTAAAAGGAAGAGAGTTGCCTAGTTAATTAAAAAGAAGAGTTGCCTAATTAATTTGCGGAAAACTGGACAAAAATCGTACATGCACAACCATGATGATCGACCAGGACCCTGGGAGTCATCCATCAAGCAACCGCAAGCATCTCTCCTACAGGCTACAGCACCACTCCTTTTGCTTCTACACTTGTTTGCTCTCTTGCTCTTCTCCTTGATGGCCTTCTCCTTCCAAAGACACCCAATAATCTTGCTGGATCCAGGTTACCATCAGCCAAAATGGCGAGGAAATCACAAATTTACTTGGCGACTAGACACCCGGTTACACGTGACGGCGCTCCAGACAGAGCAGCAACAAACAGGTACCAACAACGCTAGCACAACAATTCATAGCTTTGAAACAAGTTCATTTTTGGCCTCTAAACATTTAACCAATTTCACATGCTGTCCTAACACTTTGAAACACCACACCAGGGTTCAGGCTGGGCCGGATTCACAAAAAACTGAACCGAATGCAGAAAATTCTAGTCAAAGTTCAGTGGCTAAAACTGAACTTTCTTCGAACAAGAATAAGAGCATATAAACGGTTAATGGTGTGAACGGCAAGAGAAAGTGGAGGAAGAAAACTGAGCAGTATAACATACCAATTGGAAAATTTTCTTTCTATATTTTACCCAACTCATCTCATTCTCTCTTACAGCCTCATGTACATGAGCAGCAAAGACGGGCTGAGCTCACACAATACGCAATAACACGCCGTATGTACAAATGAATGCCACCACCAGATCTACCATACCCTATTCCACTAGGAAAATTTTCACCTTACCGTTCCTAAAGGCTATCAGCCAGGCACCAGCAAACACCCACGAGATCAAATCCGTCGCCGATCACCTTGGTCCGGAGAGCTCCATGGCTTCCAGGCCGACCGAGGACTCGTCCGCCGCGAAATCCATGAACTTCGGGGGCAGGAGCTCTGACGAGACGGACTTGGGTGTGTCCACGTTCTGCGACGCCTCCCATTTCTCCGCGAGCCCGTCCCCTTCCAGCATCCGGATTACCTCTGACATCCTGGGGCGGTGGGACGGGTAGTACTGTGTGCACAGCAGGGCCACCTGCACCATTTCCTCCAACTCCACCATGTCGTAGTTGCTGCCTAGGTCTTTGTCCACCATCATGCTCAGCTGCTTTTCTTGGTGGAGCTTCTTTACCTGGAACCAGATGAAAGCATCATAAATAACCCTGGTGTCAATACAAAGGACATACTGCTAAGGACAGATAATACCCTTTGAATGTTTTTTCATACAAACTGTGTAAAATGTAAATATAAGATGGTAGCTGATGGTAAATAAATTAATATGCCCATATAAACAATTAACCCAAATGAATAGCATATAAATTAATAGGGATCACATCATTTTCTCAAAAAGTTAATGCCAGAATAATTGTTATCTTGGACTTCTCCAATCCCTTCTTTCAATCATAAAATAATTTTCAAGTGGGACATCACAATAGTGAACTTTAATTTCGTGTAGCAGCTTCTTCAACTTATCTGTCTTTAATATGAAAATATGCTACAGCGTCTCGAGCTTCAAATCTTAGCGTTGAATGTACTCAAAGTAAAAGGCGAGAAAGGACCTAAAACTGACTCTGAAGAGACACTTAAGGGCACAGCCAACAAACTCCGATCAAAAGGATAAAGCAATCTTTTCGTATGAAGTCTTTTCGTATAAAGTATTAAAGTGAGTCTGAGACCATTGCACACAAATAACACGATATAAATTGCTTACCAAATCAAGCACTCCCCCCTTCTGATTCGCTAGTCTTCCAAAATCTAATGCCTTCTGGCCAGTGATCAACTCAACCAACAAGACTCCAAACCCAAATACATCTGTCTTATCTGATGACTGACCAGTTGACAAATACTCTGGAGCTATGTGTCCAACAGTCCCACGCACTGCTGTGGTAACATGGGTCTCCTGGTGATCCAGAAGTTTTGCCAATCCAAAATCTCCGACAATTGCTTCAAAATATTCATCAAGAAGCACATTCGAGGCTTTTACATCACGATGGATAATTTTTGGATCGCACTGCTCGTGCAAATAAAGCAGCCCTCGTGCTGTACCCAGTGCTATCATCTTTCTCCTTGACCAATCAAGAGCTGGCCTGCCATTTATATGTTCTGGGAAAAAAAAAGTTTAGGTGTACTGAAGGAGAAGATTACTTCTTGCAAACTGAATACATATAGTTGGAATTATTTTTCATAATATGCCTCTTATATTTTAATTGTTCAATTTCATCAGCAGTAAATCTAGATATGTGATGCTGTGGATGGCTCTGGAATGCGGACGTCTGTAGCTCGGGCTACAGGTAGCCCTTTTTTTGAACCATTCAGAAACAGCGTTTTGAAGTTTAAAAAAAAATTGACCAAAAAATCTAGATGTAGAAAATAATGTACTCTACAAACCTGAAAAACTCTCGCTCAAACTAACCAGTATTTTGGGCTGCAAAAAAATGTCAAAATCTGACATCTAAAATAGTGAACAGTGCCACATTTCAAACCACCAATTTATGTCAGATTTTGTCATTTTTGTTGAGACCAAATTATAAGGTATTTCGGGTTGAAACTTTGTGTGTTTGGTAGAGTACATCATTATCTATGTCTAGAATTTTTTTATATAATTTTTTGATTTTTGATACTTCCAAATCAAGTTTTCAAATTTAAAAAATATAGGGCTACCTGTAGCCCGAGCACTAAAACGATTTTGCCATGGTTCTGTTCATATTCCAAAGAATGGTGCACTACGAAGTGTCAATAGACGCTAATATCAATGAATTAATCAATGAAACTGCTAATATCAGTACAAGCAGTGTACTTTCAATAGAAGGACAATCACCATAGTCAAGGTTTGTTTGATGGTACGCACAAGGATTAAGCTAGCCAGGATGATATGTGGTAAAAGGTCAGCCTCAATGGGTCAAAAGTCAAAACCACAAGCGGCTGGGAAACAGTGTTTATCATCCTAACGTTTTTAATAGTACAATAACTTATACTTAAAGCAGGCAAAACAGCTAATGACATGCTAAGTGAACATGTTGAGCATCACTTGTCCTCAACGCTGATAATTGTCATTTTCTTCTTTGTTTTCATTTTAAATTGCTTTGGTAACAGTTTGAGCTGACTGGATAGTGTGATGCGCCAACATGGACACATGGCAAGGGCAAGCAAAGATTAAACAGAACACTAATGAATCTGCACAAGTAATGCAAGTTACTTAAAAGTATATAAGAGCATAGAGAAGTAGACTGACCCCGCAACTGAGAAGCAACACTTCCATTTGGCATATAAGGATAAACAAGTAATCTCTCGCACTCTGTAGTGCAGAATCCAATGAGCCGTAGGAGATTCCGATGAACGGCTAAACTTATGACTTCAACTTCAGTCTGGAATTGAACTTCCCCACCAACAGCATTGTAGTCTTTCAATCTTTTAACAGCAACAATTGAGCCATCACGTAAAAAACCCTTGTATACTATTCCATATCCACCTTCACCTAAAATGTTTTTTGAGTTGAAATTGTTGGTAGATGCTCGAAGCTCCTTGAAGGTGTACTTCTTCAGATGACCCAAGCATACTTCTGGGTCATATTGATCTGATGCTAAAGAGGAGGTATCAGTACAATACGATAGAACTAAAACAGCAATAACATGCTAGACGGGAAAGAATGAACAGAAACGAGTGTTAAAACTGTCAGATCGAACACCATAGGGGTAAAATATGACATCTCATGTTTATTGCAAGGCAAATCAATTACTAAAAGGAACTGGGGTATCATGATTCTGAACTACAGCAAAGGTTTTCCTAATAAGGACCACCAAGTAGGCTTGAGAATAGTCTAATACTCCCTCCAACCTGAAAAGGATGCTGCAGATTTTTCTAGATTCATATGTATCTATACACTAAAACGTGTCTAGATACATACGAATCTAGAAAAATCTGTGACATCCTTTTCAGGATGGAGGGAGTACATTTAATCATTTTGCCTAATATAGGAGAATAAGCCTTCTAACCAAACAATAATTTGATCATTTATATTTTCTTTCAGTAAAAGTAGGACAAACATTTACACATTCACAAACGTAAACTGCGGGCAGGGGACACAGAAGAATCTCTAACAGAAATTTCAAACTATGTTGTGTCAAGACAGTATGACCATCCCAGCTGGTAAGGAAATCCCGTTTATTAGAAACAAAACAGGCAGAACATGCTTGGCATATACATAGCGTAACATGAACCCATTAAATTTTGAAAAAATCAAATGGCAATCGCTTCAAGTCCCTGCTATATAGCGTTCATGCCTAAATGATGCGGTTTTGAAGTGGTAGTTACTGTTCTACTGAACTGGGACAGATTGATTACCTATGGGATCACTAGAAGCTACAAGAATTCAGTCTCGAGAAAAAAGAGCTACGAGAAAGATGATATAATGAATACTAGTAAATGTAATTAGTAGTGGTCCACAAAATGGATTACAAGGCATCTCGTTTTTACGTGAATTTTGACCACGTTGTGGAAATCATATTACTGAAAACTATCTAATGCTAACCATTCAGCTTGTCCAAAGGTAAGTACGACAAATGAACCAAGAGCATTTTCATATCTCTCTGTGTCCAAATTAATTTATCATGAAGTTGAAAAATTAGAAAAGTATAGCTCAAGACTCGACAAAAGAAGATTCTCCAACCCTTGCTGCAAAAAAAAGCTATGTACCAAAGTCTATATCCAGGAAAAGAGCATTACCATTCACGTCAAAAAAGATCTGTTGATTCCGCCTATGCCGCCACCAAAGAAGCATGCCAAGCACGATAGCAACAAATGCTACAGAACCCCCAGTTGCTCCGCAAATGATAGCTATACGATGACTTCTTTCTATGCCTTGTTGTGGCTGAGCTGCGGAAAAGGAAACGAATATGAGCAGTGAACACAAGACGAAATGATACCATTTCTTTGTGCTATCTATGGGTGTATACTTCTCAAAGATTAAAAAAATATGATTGACAATCTCACTCTTAAGGTCATCTGGTGGATACGAAAGCGGGTCCAGTGACACAGATGAGCAATTGTCTCCAGACTTGACACCACATATCAATGAGTTTCCAGCAATGCTGTCATAACAAGCAACAATAAAAAAGGTGGAAACAAAAGAATTGAGCAATAGTCTAACATCATGTACACAGGGACACAGGGTGTTCCAAGGGAGAAAGCCAGGTGAGCGGGAACAAGCTGAATGATTACCTGAAAGTTCTTGCAGAAATCTTTGGCAAAGGACCACTCAGATTGTTAAATGAAAGATCTCTGCGAAACATTTTAATCAGAGTCGTTTATTACGCTACACAGAGGAAAGAGGAAAGCAGTAAATAATCAAGGCATTCACAGGACATACAGAAGAGCAAGGCCATCAATGGTGGCTAGTGAATCAGGTAGAACTCCAGACAAGCTGTTGTTGTTCAGTTTCCTGATGATAGAAACAAAGAAAGGGGGTGAATTGCTGTATGCAGGTAGAAGGCCGAGGGATCAAGAACAGGGGATGGAAATCTTACAGATAGTTGAGGCTCTTGAGATCGCCAACTGTACTCGGGATGCTCCCAGTAAGATGATTGTCTGACATGTCAAGCGTCTTCAGCATCCCCAGCCTCCCTATGGTAGCAGGAATAGGGCCAGAAATGGCGTTGTTCTGCAACAGCCTGTCCAAGAAAACGAATGATGAACATTTGCAATCTCTCATTTGTCTAGAGCAATCCATTTCAAGAAACTGTAACCTTGCACAGGACGGGATGAGTGCGCTTACACGGATTGCAGTCTTGTGAGGTTCCCGATGCCTGGCGACAATTTACCGGACAGTCTTTGGCTGGGCAGACCCCTGCGAGAGAACACAGATCACGGAAGAGAAGATTAGTCCTAGCAACGCAGCCATTGCAGAAGCTGACAGGAGATGAGATGGGGGTGAGCAGAAGGGCAACAGGACGTACAGCGCGGAGACGAATCCGTCGGAGGAGCAGGTGACCATCCTCCAGCTGCAGGGGTCGACGGAGTTGATGTCCCAGTTGTCGAGCACGTTGTAGTGGTCCTGCAGCTCCGTCTTGATGGCCATCAGCGCGACGACTGCGAAAGATAGGGACAGCGGCAACAGGCGAAAGGCTCAGCCTCAGCGAATCTTAGGGAGAAAACAAGCTAAGGGGAAGAAAAGTCCGGCGAAGAAGAAGCGCAGCCGCATTGGCGTGATTCGCCGAATTGGTGGGGGGTTGCCGAGAAGGGAAACGGGAAATCGTTTGCTAATTTCAGGGAATCTTGCTGCGCTGGAAGACGCCTTTTTTTTTTACTTCAGAAACGGAGCGGGATCAGTGATTTGGGGTGGGGGGATTTTGGTTCGGAGGGAGGGAGGGTACCTTCGTAGTTGATGCCGGCGGGAGAGAGCGACGCGGCGGCCGGCGGCAGGATCACGCTGAGCGCCACGGCGGCGGCGGCGGCCAGCAGACAGCACCGCCACCGCGTCCACATCCGCATCCGCGCCCCCGTCTCCATCGCCCCACCACTCAGCTCAGGCCGCAGATTCGGTCCGGGCCAAGGATGAAGAAGAGCGAACCGACTCGCACTGACAGCGCAATTCCCTCCCCTCCGCGCCGCGGCAGCAGTGGCCACCAGTCCGGACAACCCGCCCGGCAGGAAGGAAGGCGATCAATCAGGATCAACCCGCGTATCTAATCTAATCTAATCCAGCCCGGCGATGACGCTCCCCACCGCGAGGAGGGAAGCGAAGCGAGAGAGAGGGAGGGAGGAGTGGGTGGTGGTGGTGGAGAGTGGAGTGGGGGCGGCAGGCTGAGGCAGTCAGACGAGACGAGGCGCCAACAAGCACCTGCCACGCCCTATCTCCATGCTGCTGCAGCAGCTGCTGCGCTGCAAACCGCCAAAAGACACCCCACTGATCTCTCTCTCCTCCTCCTCCTCCTCTACACAGACCCGACACGGACGCGCATGCCTGCCATGCCATGCCACACTCGCTGCGACCCACTCCACCAGGCTTTCTGCACGTCCTCGCCCCCATTTCCACATCTGTATCATCCTCCCCCAGGCCCCCCAGCAGTAGTAGAGTATTTCTTTAGCACTATCGATCGAGCGACAGCATCATATCAGCACCACCAAAAATAACATGCCCTTTTCTTGTTCGGATTATTAGTCCTTTTCTATTCCAGCTAGAAATTGATCGTGGCTTTGCTTAGAGAATACGGCAGACGCTCCTCCAATAATGCAGCCCTAGTGACAACTCCATCTCTCTCTCTCTCTCTCTCTCTCTCTCTCTCTCTCTCTCTCTCTCTCTCTCTCTCTCTCTCTCTCTCTCTCTCTCTCTCTCTGCAATCGAGCACTGCAGATTGCCGGACACACAACAAAACATAATCTTGCATCTCTCGACCAAAACATATTTATATTTTTGTACTGACTTCGGTACAAAGATGTCTCGGGGTAGATTGGAATCGGTGTGCTTGTCGCATCGGTGAACGCTACTACTAGTACTAACCAAGACAGGCGCATGATTGTTATAAACCGGTCTACGAGGCGGCTACGCGGCAGCGGTAAACTGGGTTTTGAAAACGGAATGACGGAGGGGATAAAGAAAGGAGCCGGAGCCCGAGGGGAACAAGGAACGAACGACATGCACTGGCGAGTCACGTGCGAGCTCGCCTTTTATTTTCTTGTCCCGTCCCGCCTTGTCTCTCTCTCTAGAATCTAGCTAAAGCTTAGCTCGTCGTCGTCAGTGTCAAGAATCTTTGTGCTCCTTTTTATCTCTCTCTATCGTCCGTCCAGGGTGTTGTTTATTGGATCGTTCAGTGCTCGCACAGTTTTTATTCGCGGGGTTTAAAGATTATAATAGGAAGAGCTAGAAAGGTTTATATTTTCTCCGTCTTAAAATATAAAATGTTTTAGTTTTGTAAAACAAATGTATCTAGATTTTTTTTAGTATGTAGTTTTACTCAGCTTTGGAGTAAATCTACAGCTAAAATAGTCTAGATATATTTTATTCACAGTCCTAAAACATTTTATATTTTAAAACCAAGAAAATATTATAAAACGGAGGTAGCACGAGGGAAAATATATGGAGACTAACCAGGGCTTTTTGTTCAAAGGATTTTCTTATGTACTTTTGAGAAAGACACACACCCACCCGCCACCAATGCTCCGAAATTCATTTCCTAAGCAACACCTAAAGGCACATGTCATGAAATTCATGTGTTCTAAAATCATGTAGGAATTTATGGTACCTAGTATCTCAATCCAATGGTTTTTCTTATTGCTAAATTCTTCAAATTCTTACTATCTAAAAAAGCCTTGGAATCCTCTGATTTTTTTCCCTAAGATATAAACTTGATCTGATGTACTCGTATTGGCAAAAATCTATTTTTTTAATATACATCTAATTTCTATTTTAATACTTTTGAATCATGTAAAATCAACAGGGTATTCATTTTTTATTATTTGTAGGATTCCCAAAAAGATGAAATAGGAAAAAGGCAGGATTAGAGTGGCATGTCCCTTAAATCGTACATGTATTTCGATCAAAGTGTGTTTGAAACACGGGATTCCATCATGTCATTGAGCAACGGTCGATAGAAATGAATTCTAGGGAATCAAATCCTCAAAAAAATAACTACAAAATCCCTTTAAATCAAAGGAGCACTTAGAGGGTAGAAGGTTTGGTTCACACTTTGGAGAAACTGAAAAATATAAGCATGAAGGTGAAATCAAAGCCGACTCTCCCAAAAAATAAAGTGCAGTAATATGAACATGTATTACAAGATGAACTTTTCACGCTATTTATTCAATTTTTGCACGTGTTCCGTGCTATTGTTGGTAAAGAACTATGGGGCGGAGATTTCGCTACGTTCCGAGCAAGGGAATGTACAATATTCGCTGATTTCACTACCCTTTATCCCTCTTATCAAGGGTGTTGTTTATTGGATAGTTCAGAGTTCGCGGAATCTTTTATTCGCAGGGTTTAAAGATTATGTAAACTAACCAGGGCTTTGTGTTCAGAGGTTTTTCTTATGTACTTTAGAGGATTGAGTGTTTTTTCTCTAAATTTAAGGACTTTCGTAGGATTGTGAAGGATTTCACTCCCTAGAAAATTTTCTTATGAAAACTGTTTGGATTATAGGGTTCAGCTTCCAACTTTTATTTTTCTTCGAGAAGTCCAATGAACTTGCACTATGTATCTCTGTACTACCAACCGCCTACACCCAATACTCCGAAATTCATGTGTTCGTTTCATGTGCTACCTAAAGGCACATTTCATGAAATCCATATGTTCTGAAATCATGTAGGAATTTAAGGTACCTAATATCTTGATCCTATAGTTTTTTATTGCTAAAATCTTAAAATTCATGATATCTAAGAAAGCCTTGAGATCCTATGATATTTTTCCCTCAGATATAAACTTGATCCAATGTATTGGTCTTGGAAAAAATCTAATTTTTATTTCACTTTTGCTTTGGTGTACACACCCCCCCCCCCCCCTCTCCCCTACCCTCTTCAAACTTTGACAAACAAAAACTCGATACCGATTTGTTTCGAAGACCATACAAACCGACATGAAGCTTGTATAGTCCGTGTAGACGCCGTACATGTAGACTCATGTGTCTGTGGAAGGCGGAAATCAAGAGGTATATAGCAGCAGCAATAAAATTTTAAAACATGGCATGCAAAGACGTAGATCGCGATAAGAAGAGGTGGGATCGGCCGGTAGGAAAGTGGAGTATACCCATCTCTACCGAGTACACATATAGAGAGGTAGAAAGGGCCTGTATATAGGTTTCGACGGGTCGAAAGAAGACTGGCGGCCCATGCAAACTTAATTTTGAGGGGGAGGGGACACCAAAGCACACCTCTTTTTTATTTTTACTATACCATGACATCTAGTTTCTATTTCAATACTTTCGAATCACGCAAAATCAAAAGTCTTCGGGTTTTTTATTTGTAGGATTCTCAAAATGATGAAATAGGAAAAAATCATGATGAGAGTGGCATGTCCCTTAAATCGTACATGTATTTCGATCAAAGTGTGTTTGAAACACAGGATTCCGTTCATGTCATCAAACGAACTGTTGTAGAAATGAATCCTAGGGAACCAAGTCCTTAAAAAAAAACACTCCCTCCATCCTAAAAAGGGTGTTATAGATTTGACTAAATTTGAATATAATTACACACTATTTAATATATAGATACATTCAAATGTAAATAGATTTATAATATTCTTTTCAGAACGGAGGGTGTACGAGAAAATGCCTTTAAATCAAATTGCACTTAGAGGGTAGAAGCGGGTAGAAGCATTCGGTTCACACTCGGGAGAAACCGATAAATACATGGATTTTTTTTCTTGCGAATTGATAAATATATGAACCTTAGTAAGTATGAAGGTGAAATGCAAGCAAACTCTCCAAAAAACAAACTAAAGTAAAATAGACATGCTACTACAAAATGAACTTTCCGCGTTGTTTATTCAATTCTTGTACTACGTGTTCCGTGCTATCGTGGGTAGTACAGAACTCGGGGGACGATTTCGCTATGCCCCGAGCAAGGGAATGTACAAGATTCGTGGGTAGCCACTAGCTACCATGTGCCTAGCTTAGCTTTAGCTAAGTAGGTAGCCATACGTATTGTCTCGACTATCTAGCGCATGGTAAATTAAATAAAAATAACCGAAAGTCGTAACAAATTCAAAGATTAATCCTATTCGAAAAGTTATTCAAACTGACTAATCCTTTTCTGTCACTCCCGCCCGCGTGGCGCCGCAGCCACTCATGCAGCGCCACCTAGGACGGCGTCGCACGCCTGCCACGCTGGCCGGCTAGGGCCCGGCGTCGCACAGCTGCCACGCCGGCTCGCGTGTGCAGCGCCACTGAGCACGGCGCCGCACGCACGCCTGCCGCGCCACTCGGGCTGGCGCTGCACGCCCTGCCACGCTGGCTCCGCGGGCCCCAGCACCTTAAGTGCGGCGTCAGGCGGGGTGGCGCCGCACCCACCTGTGCCGCGCCGCACGCCTGGAGCCCTTAAGGTGGCGTCGGGTCGGCCCAGCCCGACCCTCTTCTCCTTTTCCCCTCTTTCCTCTCCCCTCACCACTTAGAACGGCGGCGGCTAGGGCTCACTCATCCCCAATCTCCACTCAAAACTCCAAGATTTGAAGAAAAACTTAGGGGATTTCTTCCCCAATAGCCTTACCAAGGTATTTTCCTCTTCTCCCCTCAATTTCATCCGCAAATTTTAAGTTATTTGTCCCTAAATTGAGAAATTCTTCCAAATGCTAGGCCACCAATTGAATATGTAAATTTGTATGGAGGAATGAGGTCTTTGGTTGATATATAGAGTTAGAATTGTTATATTAAACCTTCATGTATATAGATAAGATTGTTAGGGTTAGGGTTAGGGTTAGGGTTAGAGTTAGGGTTAGGGTTAGGGTTAGGGTTAGAGTTAGGGTTATGGTTAGGGTATGGTTGTATGAGCTTGTTGTTAGTGTAAATTTCGGCATAGATACTTATTTAATTTATGCACCGTTATGTTCTTATATTCTTTTTAGGGATGGCTAGAATTGTCCATGTTCATCATATGGACAAGTAAGCTTTCTTGAGAGGCAATATTGAGCCAGACCCGGATGAGATTGACTTGGTGTTTGATCGTAGTCCAACCTATGCGGAGGTGTTGCAACAAATTCGGGTAGATTTGAATTGGATGGATCCTAGTGATGTTGTTGAGTTGGAGGGTAGGCACAATGTGGGATTTGGGATGCACAACCGTTGGAAGACAATGCGTATCAGCTCAGAGCAACGTTGGTTTGCATACAAGGAAGTGGTGGCCGAATCACAAGACAAAGCTCTTGAGTTATTTGCCACGAAAAAGGTTGATGATAATATACAAAGGAGTATCATACCGGTTGCCTCCCCATATGAAGCTCGGAGTCCTCCACCCATGAACCAAGAGGAATTGATTGAGCCTCCTTTGACACAGCAAGATGAATTGAGGACATTTCTGAGCCCCATTTCAAATAATCAAGCTGAAGCATTGGAAGAGGAGAATGATGAGTATGAGGATAGTGAGAGGGAGGTTGAGCTCTTTGACAATACTATTGGAAATTTAGACTTATATCATACACAAGAGAACATGGATCATGACATCCCGTTTTATCGAATGTATGTATCCGACTCGGATGAGGATGGTCCCGATGAAGAAGTTGATGAGGAGGGGTTCACTAAGGATGAGGCCGAAGTGCATGAGAAGGTATTGGGCAGGGATCATCGGGTACCGAAACGATGGTTCGTAATGAAATAAATGTTCGAATATTTGGGCGTGCTTTTTGGTCATTCGAGCAATGTGTGAGGGGCTTCGAACATTGTAGACAGGTAATCTCTGTGGATGGCACCTTTTTGACCGGGCAGTTCCGTGGCACTCTCTTGATTGCAATAGCAAATGATGCAAACAACCGGTTGCTTCCCTTGGCTTTTGCTTTGGTAGAGGCGGAGAACAATGTTAACTAGGAGTGGTTCTTCCGTCTTTTGAGAACGAAGGTTTTACCTCTTGATAGGGAAATATGTGTCATCTCGGATCGCCATCAAGGAATTCTCAACGCGGTGACGATTGACATTCCCGGGCATCCTCCTTTACACCACTGATGGTGCATGAGACATTTTTGTTCCAACTTCTATAGGGCATGTAAGAGCAAGGAGTTGGCTGATGATCTTCAAGATTGTTGTCTTGCTTTCACGGACCGACGTTTCACAAATCTATATCTCAGATTGTGGAACAACAAAAAACTCGATTCCAAGGGTCAAGAGTTTCTCAATAAGCACATTCAGCTCCGTGACAAGTGGGCACGGGCTTATGATGAGGATGGCTGGAGGTATGGTCAAATGACAAGCAACATGGCAGAGGCCTTCAACAAGGTCCTTAAAGGTGTCCGTGCATTGCCTGTCACAGCAATAGTTCGATACACATTTGACAAGTTAAATGGTTATTTTCTGAACTACTCACTTGAAACCGATAAGCAAATTGCGGGACAAAACAAGAAGGAGTACAAGTACGAGTTCCCACCTAGGGTTGATGATTGGAGGACATTTCAGTCAAGGAAAGCGGACTCCCAAGTTGCCACTGTTTTTGATAACGACGAGCTCATTTACCAGGTGGTTGAGCCTGGAGGAACCACTTCAGATGGTGTCCAACACGGAGGCCGAGCCTTTAAGGTCTCACTAAGGTATTGTGATTGCACATGCGGAAGGCCGTTGTTGCTTCATCTAGCTTGTTCTCACTTGCTATGTGCGTCTCCAAAACGCCATGTGGATTATAATCACGAGCGCACCGTTAGAGAGTCCGAGTTCTCTATCATGAAGACAAAAGATACATGGGCTCCTAGATTTCATCCATACCTTGACCAATCACAATGGCCGGAGTACCATGGACTCCAACTATGGCCCCATCCGGAATGGAAGGTTGTTAAACGTGTTAGACGCAAGACAAAGCGTTTTAGAAGTGACATGGATGGATGGGGACGTGTTGGTGCGCGGGAATCGGGAAACGACCAATTTCAAGAACCTCGTGAGAGATCTCGTTGTGGGAAGTGTAGTGGTGAAGGACACAATGCACGGAGTTGTGCAACGCAAGGGAAGAGAGCAAAGGAAAATGAAGCAAGCACAAGTGGTCGAGGCCAACAAATTCCAATCCAACCAAGAAGTAGTCAACAAGTCCCAAACCAACCAAGAACTAGCCAACAAGTCCCAAACCAACCAAGAAGTAGTCAACAAGTACCAAGCCAACCAAGAAGTAGCCAACAAGTACCAAGCCAACCAAGAGGTAGCCAACAAGTACCAAGCCAACCAAGATGTAGGGTTTCGTAGCATGGAAAACAAAAAATTTCTACCGCATACAAACAAACAAGCCAAGATCTATCTATTAGATTGTAGCAACGAGTCGATGGAATAACTCACCCTCGAAGATTCCAAAGTGTTTAACGAGAGCGGATTCTCGTGGGTGATGTAGTCGTACTCTTCCCGATCTCAAGATCGCGTAGACGATCCTTCCGGCGCTGCGTTCCGGCAGCGCTCCCGCAGTCGGTCACACGTTCGGTACTCGACGAAGACCTTCCTCTCCCTTGTTCCAGCAGGCAGCAGAGGTTGTAGAACTCTCCTCGCGATTCCGGCAGCACAACGGCGTGGTACCGGAAGTAGAGGGGAGATCTCGCAGGGCTTCGCCTTAAGCCGGAGCGAGTATGGTGGATTATGAGAGAGCTCCTCGGCGATCTAGGGTTTAGACACACCAAGGAGGAGGTGCTAGAGCCGGCGGCTAGGGCAAGGGGCAGCCCAAGTCGGCGGCTAGGGCAACCCTAGGAGGCGGCGGCAGCTGCATGAGGTGGTGGCGCCAAGCTAGGGTTTGGGGCAGGGAACTTGTGTGTCCTAGGAGGGAGCCCTGCCCCTCCTTATATAGGTGGAGGGGCCGGCCGGCCAAGGGGAGGGAGGGGAGTCCCTCCCCAACTCGTCTTGGGTGGTGCGCCGCCGGTTGGAGGAGGGATTCCCTCCCCAAACTCGGTTTCCCACTCCTCCTCCTCTTTCCAAAACTTGTCGTTTGACTTTCAAACTAGCCGTTTGACTTTTCAATTTAGGATTTGAATAAACCCTTTATTTTGGACAGCGAAGACACTTAGTACATGATGCAATCATTCCAACTTGCAATGACACATTCATGTACCCCTTCCCCTCCGGAGTGCCAGACATTCCGGAACCTTCTAGAACATTCCCGATGAAAACACCGGAATCATTCCCGAACTCCGAAATGAGACTTTCCTTATGTGAATCTTATTCTCCGGACCATTCCGGATCTCCTCGTGATATCCCGGATCCCATCCGAGACTCCGAACAACATTCAGTCTCTTTCTCATCATTCCATAACTACTCAAACAACGTCGAATCCTTAAGTGTGTCTCCCTACGGTTCGTGAATTATGCGGACATGATCGAGACACTTCTCCGAACAATAACCAATAGAGGAATCTGGAAATTCATATGGCTCCCACATATTTCTACGATTACTTTGCGATCGAATGAACCACTTACATACGATACCAATTTCCCTTTGTCTCACGATACTTTACTTATCTGAGGTTATGATCGTCGGTATCTCTGCATACCTAGTTCAACCTCGTTACCGATAAGTACTCTTTTCTCGTTCCCGTGATATGTGATCCCTTGTGAACCAGTCACATGCTTGCAAGCTAATTGGATGACATTCCACCGAGAGGGCCCAGAGTATATCTATCCGTCATATGGATGGACAAATCCCACTCTTGATCCATCTGTCTCAACCAATACTTTCCGAACACTCAATGCCACCTTTATAGCCACCCAGTTACGGTGTGGTGTTTGATGTCATCAAAGCATCCATCCGGTAAAGGTGATATGCATGATCTCATGGTCGAAGGAATTAGGTTACTATGTATCAGAAAGCATATAACAATGAACTATTGAAATGACTTGATCTTTATGCTACGCTTATCTATAGGAGTATGTCCACCATATCATTCTCCTAACGATATGATCTTGTTGTTAATAACATCTCAATGTTCATGACAGGGAAACCACAATCATCTATTAACCAACAAGCTAGTATTATATAGAGGCTTTACTAGGGACTTTAAATTAAGTTTACAAATCACACAAGTATTAATGTTTCTTTGTTAATACCATTATAGCATGAATGTAAACATTTATCATAAACACAAAGATATAATAATAACTACATTTATTATTGCCTCTAGGGCATATCTCCAACACAAGAAGTAGTCAACAAGTACCAAGCCAACCAAGAACTAGCCAACAAATCCCTAGACAACAAGCTCCTAGACAACAAAGAGGCCGATCATTAGGGCTTAGACGAGGAAGAGGGCGTGGCGGTTTTAACCCGGCTAGTATGTTAGGTTACTTGGCAGGACCAAATCCTTATGTTAATAGGTATGGATGAATCAATTATGTTACTACCTACTATGCTTATTTCATTGAATCAATTATTGTTCACATTCATGCATTCTTTACTAACTTGTAGCTTTTGTTCTTATAATAGGTATGGCGACTCAAGCCAACAAGGGCAATGATGGGGACGGTGTGAACTACTCGGCTATTTGGGCGAATGCTATGAAGGTGGTGGAGAAGAGGAAGGAAGCCGGGGAAGAGAGGAAGAGAAAGGAAGCTGAGGAAGAGAGGAAGAGGAAGGAGGAAGAAGAAGAGAAGAAGAGGAAGGCATTTGAAGAGGTAGTTCAACTTGCTCGAGACTTGGCGAAGAAGAAGGACGAAGAGGACGAGAGAAAGAAGAAAAAGGAAGAGGAAGAGAGGAAGAGGCAAAAGGAGAAGGAAGAGGAAGAGAGGAAGAGGCAAAAGGAGAAGGAAGAGGAAGAGAGGAAGAGGCAAAAGGAGAAGGAAGAGGAAGAGAGGAAGATGAGGGCCAATATATCTCTAACATCTTGGTTGTACTCAAGGTTCCTTAGCTCGTCCCACGCAGGCAGCGGCTCTTCCAATATATCTTCCGGATATGCATCCGGTAGGAGCTTCACACGAGTGTTCTCTAGAAACCAATGGAGGTACTCGCTGAAAGCATCCTCACAATGGCGTTTTGCAGCCATTCTTTTCGATTTCTTAGCTTCTCTCACACATAAAATAAATCTAGCTACGTGTTTCTGGTGAATCTTGCCCCAGTCAGTCTTCTTGCTCTTGAGCCTGTCCAACCTGTATGTGAATAAAGAGCAACTTTTGAAGCACACACAACTATCATACATTGTATTCAAAAACATATATAGAACCAATTCTTACCGATGAAGAGCTTCGTCGGTGTCCTGGTAATTCGGAGGTGTAGCCTGATAGAGACCAAACTGTCTCATAACCCGCTGCGGGATATAATGCTCAACAACCCACATGCATATCATGGGGCACTCCATATACCATGGATTGCGTTCCGTGTCGCACTGTGGGTTAAGACGGAACTCCTCACAACCAAAATTGTCCCTAGGACCATATACCTCCCATACAACCTTAATCGTAAACAAGATAGTTTAATGAGAAGAGCACTTGAAAGGAATGCTAAACGGTGTATGTTCAGAAATTCTTACTTGCTCCGGGAGAAGGTTATCAAACTCATTGGTGTATCTCATGTACGCGTTTTGTAGGTCGGTTGGAGGCTTTGAGACCACGTCCCAATTGTAAGCCCATGTGGGCCACTTCAACCTTTCCCCGCCATCACTATAGGGTTTGGAAGGCATATGTTTTGGCCTACCAACTGGAAAGCGTTCCCACATCCACACCGAGAGGAGTAGCAACGGACCACCGATATAAGCCTCAGCCCCAGTCCTTCGACAAGCCTCGTCCAGCTACACAAGAAAGCCAACAAACTTAGTCATGCATAAGTTCGAAGAACATATATAAAGAGGGAAAAAATAGAAACACCCCATTACCTGCCGGTACAAGAAGGCTAATGCCGCCGAACCCCAGCTCCATTTTTTATCCATCACAGTTAAGGCCTTCAGCCAGTGCCAGTGAGCCATGTTGCCCTTACCATCAGCAAATATAGTCTTCGTGATGACATACCACACATACACACGGGCATATATAATAATCTCATCTTCGCTAGCATTCTCAGGACATGGACTAAAGTTTTGTGCTATCCACTTGAAAGTAGCACCGGCCGTGACTCTTAATTTCTCCCCCTCTAAGTTTATAGTGTCACCAGGACACTTACCACCGGTAAGGCCACACATCCGCTCACGCCAGCCGTCGGAGCCTGTGTTAATACACAGAGGATCCCCCTGGATAGGGAGTGCAAGGATCATGGACATGTCCTGCTGAGTGACGGTCATCTCATCGGTATGTAGGTGAAAACTATGTTGGAGATATGCCCTAGAGGCAATAATAAATATAGTTATTATTATATCTTTGTGTTTATGATAAATGTTTACATTCATGCTATAATAGTATTAACAAGGAAACATTGATGCTTGTGTGATTTGTAAACTTAATTTGAAGTGCCTAGTATAGCCTCTATACTTCACTAGCTTGTTGGTTGATTAATGATTGTGGTTTCCCTATCATGAACATTGAGATGTTATCAACAACAAGATCATATCGTTAGGAGAATGATATGGTGGACATACTCCTATAGATAAGCGTAGCATAAAGATCAAGTCATTTCAATAGTTCAATTGCTATATGCTTTCTGATACATAGTAACCTAATTCCTTCGACCATGAGATCATGCATATCACCTTTACCGGATGGATGCTTTGATGACATCAAACACCACACCGTAACTGGGTGGCTATAAAGGTGGCATTGAGTGTTCGGAAAGTTTTGGTTGAGACACATGGATCAAGAGTGGGATTTGTCCATCCATATGACGGATAGATATACTCTGGGCCCTCTCGGTGGAATGTCATCCAATTAGCTTGCAAGCATGTGACTTGGTCACAAGGGATCACATATCACGGGAACGAGAAAAGAGTACTTATCAGTAACGAGGTTGAACTAGGTATGCAGAGATACCGACGATCATAACCTCGGATAAGTAACATATCGTGAGACAAAGGGAAATTGGTATCGTATGTAAGTGGTTCATTCGATCGCAAAGTAATCATAGAAATATGTGGGATCCATATGAATTTCCAGATTCCTCTATTGGTTATTGTTCGGAGAAGTGTCTCGATCATGTCCTCATAATTCACGAACCGTAGGGAGACACACTTAAGGATTCGACGTTGTTTGAGTAGTTATGGTATTATGAGAAAGAGACCGAATGTTGTTCGGAGTCTCGGATGGGATCCGGGATATCACGAGGTGATCCGGAATGGTCCGGAGAATAAGATTCATATAAGGAAAGACCCGTTTCGGAGTTCGGGAATGATTCCGGTGTTTTCATCGGGAATGGTCTAGAAGGTTCCGGATTGTTCGGCACTCCGGGGGGAAGGGGTACATGAATGTGTCATTACATATTGGAATGATTGCATCATATACTAAGTGTTCTTGCTGTCCCAAATAAAGGATTAAATTGAATCCTAAAACAGAAAAGTCAAATGTCCAGTTTGAAAGTCAAACGGCTAAAACAAGAAACTGTGGGAAACAAGCAAGAGGAGTTTGAAACCAACTTGGAGGAGGAGTTCCTCTCCTCCAAGCCGGCGGCCAGCCCTAGGCCGAGTTGGGGAGGGACTCCCCTCCCTCCCTGGCGCGCCAAGCCCCTCCACCCATAAAAGGAGGGGCAGGGCCTCCTCCTTGAGACACACAAGTTCCTATCCTCTAATCTCCGGTTTAGAGCCGTTTTGGTTTAGAGATTCTAATTGCCCTAGCCTTCGGTTTAGAGCCTTCTAATTGGTGTGTCTAAACCCTAGACCACTAATAGTACTCTCTCATACTCCACCATACTCGCTCCGGCTTAAGGCGAAGCCCTGCGGGATCTCCCCTCTACTTCCGGTACCACGCCGTTGTGCTGCCGGAATCGTGAGGAGAGTGCTACAACCTCCGCTGCCTGCTGGAACAAGGGAGAGGAAGGTCTTCGTCGAGTACCGAACGTGTGACCGACTGCGGGAGCGCTGCCGGAACGCAGCGCCGGAAGGATCGTCTACACGATCTTGAGATCGGAAAGAGTACGACTACATCACGCACGAGAATCCGCTCTCGTTAAACACTTTGGAATCTTCGAGGGTAAGTTATTCCATTGACTCGTTGCTACAATCTAGTAGATAGATCTTGGCTTGTTTGTTTGTATGCGATAGAAAATTTTTGTTTTCCATGCTACGAAACCCTACAGTGGTATCAGAGCCGTGTCTATATGTAGATCTGTTGCACGAGTAGAACACAATGGTCATTGTGGGCGTTGATGCTTTTATTGTCGATTGCTTCTTGTGTACTTTGCATCTTGCAGTATGTTGGGATGAAGCGGCCCGGGCTAACCTTACATGACATTGTTCATGAGACTTGCTCCACGCTTGACATGCAACTTGTATTGCATAAGTGGCTTTGCGGGTGCCTGTTTCTCCTAGCATAGTTAAGATCCAATTTACAACGGGTGATTAACAATACTAGTATCAATGTTGTGGTTCTTGTTCGTAAGTTAGAACGACACTTATTGAAAGCCCCAAACCACGTAAAATATGCAAAGAAAGTAGAGGCGTCTAACTTTGTTTTGCAGGGGTGTGCAGTGATGTGATATGGCCATGATTGTGATTATATTTGATGTATGCAATGTTCCTTATTGTAAGTCGGCAACCGGCAGGAGCCATATTGTAACACCCTCAGAATCGACCCTATGCAAGTTTTAGCGAAACTCGCCAAACCCGCATAGAAACGTTTCGAAGGTGCCCACCAGGCACTTGCGTGCGGGTGGAAAACGAAGTAATAACATTACACAACAGTCCTCGATGGGACCCACAGAACAAATATATATAACAGCGACTCAAAGAGTCAAGAATACAGATATAATATACAAAGATCCAAATCACCTTGAAAACGATAGAGCGTCCAGCTACGGACAAGATGCAAATGGGGCTAAGAGCCCTGAAGAATAACCAATGGCGTCCATAACCCTGCCCAGGCCAAGCCGGAAGGGTAACCCTGCTAACGACGTCGATCTCAAAACCTGCTTAAACAAAAGGGGTGCCGACAAAGGGCAAAGGAAAAAGAGGAGCGTCAGTACTGAGGCCAGTACACGACGAGACTATAATTCGGCGGTCCTCGCCTACATAGGTATGGTGTACTGAAGCGGCAGCGGCAGCATGCACTAAACAACCTATAGAGACTCGATACAACTGGCGGATATCAGAGAGGGATAAGAATGACCTAACCGGATCCAACCTGAAGCTATCACCAAACAAACCCATCCTGGTGTTTCCCCCTCGAGACCAAACGAGGAAGTCAACCGAGGAACTCACACCGTTGGCAGTTTTACTTATTCAGTTATAGTTGCGGCACTTTACTAGTCAGGTTTAAATATCATCCTGATAAAAATAAGCAGTGGGCACTTTTAGTTGACCATTACGTGACAGTTGCAGCACTTACTAGTCAGATACATTTAGCATGAGATAAACCCAAAACCCAGCAGTTGTTGGTACTTTTATTTAGCCATTCCGTTGTAATGGAGCTGATTACTAATCAAATCGGATATAAGTCAATTTATAACAATAAACTTTAGTTATAGTTGTCTATGATCAAGCACTGTGCTCCAAGTCGTCCATAACCGCGGACACGGCTTCTCGAAAAGATTAAACCCTGCAGGGGTGCACCAAAGTATCCACAGGCACTTCGACCCTTTTTGCCAGATCAGTTAACATACACCCATCGGTATGTCGGCGGGGCCTAAGTCACGACGTTCCCAGACCCAAAGCAAGCACGGGGGGCCACCACACTAAGTACACCCGCAACGAAGTCGGCCGGTCTCCGAGACGGACTTAGGGTTCGCGACAATGGCTGTAAACGACAGAAGGTCCCCAATCGGGGACTGTCGATACCGCGAAAACATTCCGCTTCCTAAACAGTACAGCGTGCTCCTCACACAATCGTAAATAAAGCAGTAAAGCATGGCATAGGTACAGGATAGTAAATAAAACCTCAAACTAGTTGTGGCCCCCAGTACAATACTTTGAAATCAGGTAATAATCAATGGGGGGCCCATATCTCCCCACCTGTGGTTAGCGCGCTCGATCTCGGAACAGGTGTCAAGAACTCGGGTCCTACGGGACACAAGTGGGCGGTCGGAAACCAAATCTTACCTATCACCCACCGATGCCTCTGCTTAATTCAATTTTAGTTGTTAAACAGGAATTAAAGTGAAACAATAATTAAAGACATGATCATTTCCAACGTCAACATGCGGCAAACCTCCAACAATTGTGGTACTTGTCGCCACACAAACTCTTGAGCAAGCGACTACGACACGCGGGTCCAACTATCTACCAAACAACAGGTAATAGGATGTGTCCAAGGCTATATATGGCTGCAAGGGATATCACGGGTACGAAACTAGAGCATCGCAACACAGATAGCAAAGATCAACAGGAGGGAATAAATACTAGAAAAGTAAGATAGGTAGAAAGGGGGAGATGCTCGCCTGAAAACATTGTCGAAGGTTCAACGGAAGATCGGGGCGAAGCTCACATCAACTCAACGGCCTTATCCGCGAAGAACCAAAACACTAGAAGAAACACCGGATGCAATATTTAAGATCGGCAGAAGATCGGGCATGATGCATGTATGATGTATGACATGGCAAAGGGGCAATGCAATTAGGTCATATTAAGTGGAACCGGGGTCCCGACAATTAATTAGGCAGTTCAAGTTGTTTAGATACCCCGCAGTTTAAATGTTGTTATAACAAGGCAAGATACGATACCGGTTCGCTACACCAGTTTAGATGAGGCCGATATGAGACTAGATTTGCCCGCATATGGGCCCCATATTTAGTTATTAGGTGAATCGGCATAAGGCCCCCAAACCACATGATTATGCATGCAAGTATGGCAGTTAATATGCAGCAGTTGTTATATATGATAAAATAGGGTTTCGGGGAGGGGTTCACACATTGAGGGGTCTCGACGAACTTGGGGTTCCGGGGTTCGGGGTTCGGTCTCAGGGTCCAGGGTTCGACGGTTCGGTCTCGGACAACAGAAGTAGATCTTGTCGCATCAGGGAGCAGGACTTGGTTGGCGTCAGGCGCATCGAATTCCCCTGGTCGCTGTCGTTCTTGTTGTCGTGCACTTGTCGGGTCCTCAAGTCGGGTCGGTCTAGGCTTCTGAGCGAAGTGCTTGTCATTCTCGTGGCGATCGTTGCGTCCTCCCGGTTCGGGTCTTTGCGTGCGAGGGTAGATCCTGGCGTGTCGAGGTCCGGTCTCCGGTACATCGGGATCGGTCTTCGGGGAACCTTTCGATCCATGCCGAAGATCTTGGAAGAAGGCATCGTCGCGTTGAGGCCTCAGGGTTCACCGCCGGTGACCTTCGGGTTCGTTCTCAGGTCCATGCAGGAGATCACCGGGTTGCGACGAAGATCTTGGCGAGGGGTCTTGGCGCCTTCAGACGTCGGTACCGGGGCCTTGGCGTCCCTGTCGGAGTGCTCGGGTGTCGTTGCCGGACTTGGATCGGGTGGCTCTCCAACTGAGAAACGCCTCGCGGTTTAGCAGGGGATGATGTAGCTGCAGCGACCATGGCATGGTGCAGGGCTCGAGGTCGGTCCGGTCGGCATGGGCGACACTGGGAGTCGCCGAACGGAAGGCGCGGCCAGGGCGGCGCGCAGGGGCTCCTGCGGGAACGGGACCAGAGGCGAGCTGCTAGGCGGCGGTTGGTTGAGGAGGGGCGGCAGGCACGCGTGCTGCAGGCCGCTCGGGAAGGCCAGGGCGGCGCTTGGCGGGCCGGCGGCGGCGCAGACGCGGTCTCGGGGTGGACGGCCGGAGGGGCGGAGCTTGGGAGCGGGGCGACGGGGCAGATGCTGGCGGCGGGGCGAGGTAGGCGGCGGCGGGGAGGCGTCCGCTGGCGGCTGCGCCGGCTCGGGGAGGGGAACGGGCCGGAGGGAAGGCTGGTGGCGACGCGCCGGGGCGGGGGAAAGAAGCGCGACGGAGGCGGAGTGCGGGGCCGCGGGCTCGGCCTGGCGGCGGAGGAGCTGCGCTTGGGGGGGGGAACAGAGGAGGCGGCGGAGCTGGAGAGTGGCCGCAGGGCGCGGTCGCTGCAGAGGGAAGGAGGGCCCGGCGGCGCGGCGAGGTCGCTGGGAGGCCGCGGGCGGTGCGCGCCGGGGAGCCTGGCGGCGAGCGGCGGCGGGGGACCAGAGGGGAGGACAGGCGGCGCGCTGAGGCGAGCGAGAGCGGAGGAGAGAGGCCGGGGTCGGGGTGCCTGGGGAAGAAGAACAGGGGCCAGGCTGGTTGCGGGAGGGAGGAGAGAGGGCGAGTGCAGGGCCAGGTGGGGTCGGGGCGGTGCGTGGCAGGCGTGGGTGTGCGTGCGTGGTGTGGTCGGGTAGGCAGGTGCTGCGTGTGTGGGGTGTTGGGTGTGAGTTGGCATTGAGGGATTGGTAGAGGGGAGGGAGAGGGTGAGGTGGCGGGTTGCTATAGGGCGGGGTGATGTGGAGGGAAGGGTTGGGTAGGTAGATTGGTAGCTGTAGGAAATAGGGGCGGACCGTTTTATTTTTCTGGGGTGGTCGTTCGGGTCATTCGGCCCGTTCGACTGCCCCACTAAAATAATTGAACTTTTTATTTGTTTTTAAACGGGCCGTAAGCAAACCGATATCGGCCAAAACAAGATAATCCGGAGACCCGGGTTTGGCGTTTGAATTAAGATGAGGCGTTTGGAAAACAAATCGGGCGTTGCGAAAATAGTTTTATGCAAACAATGCATGATGATGACGATGCAATGCACAAATTCAACGCGATTTTCTAGTAGTGGTTTTGCGGGATGCCACAATTCGACACCACTAACAATGGATCTCGCCCTCGAGATCCGCCTCATGGTACCGGAAGGAAAGGTCGGCGATCTGCGTCCTCTCGCTTCGTGTAGATCCTCGCTACACCACTAACAAGAGGTCGTTGTCCCTGATCATCGAGAGAGCACTCCGGAATCAAAAGGTCGAAGGTAGAGGTATCAGCAAATAAAGCCACCTCTAGCTTCCGTGGAAGGAGTAAAATTGCATCGATCCACCATTCAATGTACATAAGCGAATGATAAGAGTAGTGGTATGGTCGCGACTCCATCCCGCACTCAAAGCATTACTCTGTACACGAATAGACAGATTATGCAACCAACCCTCAAGATTCAGACTGAAGATCTCGACAAGCGAGGTTCGGAAACAAAGGAGTGATGCAGACTCTGCATCGGAGCTGGCGTAGATGATGTCGTCGCGTCGGCAAACACCGGAAGGCACAAACAAGGAACAAAGAATGGTACCACAGATAAAGGATCACTCAGGCAGCATGAACACCGGATGGTAGAACACCGTTATCAAAGAAGGAAGCGAAACCCTGAAGGTACGACGGAACCCAACCACGAGAAATCCTGGACTCGAAGAAAAGATAAGAGAGCAGATTCAAAACACGTCGAGATAAGAGGAGAATAGCAGAGGGGTAAGGAGTAAAATCAGACCTAATCAGAACTATCCAACCGATTTTTCAAAATAGTTTTGACACTCTACTTCGGCCGTTAGCTAGGTTATCCTACAGGCTGGACTTGTGGGGTATCGCAACTGCTGCGCTCTGATACCACTCTGTAACACCCTCAGAATCGACCCTATGCAAGTTTTAGCGAAACTCGCCAAACCCGCATAGAAACGATTCGAAGGTGCCCACCAGGCACTTGCGTGCGGGTGGAAAACGAAGTAATAACATTACACAACAGTCCTCGATGGGACCCACAGAACAGATATATATAACAGCGACTCAAAGAGTCAAGAATACAGATATAATATACAAAGATCCAAATCACCTTGAAAACGATAGAGCGTCCAGCTACGGACAAGATGCAAATGGGGCTAAGAGCCCTGAAGAATAACCAATGGCGTCCATAACCCTGCCCAGGCCAAGCCGGAAGGGTAACCCTGCTAACGACGTCGATCTCAAAACCTGCTTAAACAAAAGGGGTGCCGACAAAGGGCAAAGGAAAAAAGAGGAGCGTCAGTACTGAGGCCAGTACACGGCGAGACTAGAATTCGGCGGTCCTCGCCTACATAGGTATGGTGTACTGAAGCGGCAGCGGCAGCATGCACTAAATAACCTATAGAGACTCGATACAACTGGCGGATATCAGAGAGGGATAAGAATGACCTAACCGGATCCAACCTGAAGCTATCACCAAACAAACCCATCCTGGTGTTTCCCCCTCGAGACCAAACGAGGAAGTCAACCGAGGAACTCACACCGTTGGCAGTTTTACTTATTCAGTTATAGTTGCGGCACTTTACTAGTCAGGTTTAGATATCATCCTGATAAAAATAAGCAGTCGGCACTTTTAGTTGACCATTACGTGACAGTTGCAGCACTTACTAGTCAGATACATTTAGCATAAGATAAACCCAAAACCCAGCAGTTGTTGGTACTTTTATTTAGCCATTCCGTTGTAGTGGAGCTGATTACTAATCAAATCGGATATAAGTCAATTTATAACAATAAACTTTAGTTATAGTTGTCTATGATCAAGCACTGTGCTCCAAGTCGTCCATAACCGCGGACACGGCTTCTCGAAAAGATTAAACCCTGCAGGGGTGCACCAAAGTATCCACAGGCACTTCGACCCTTTTTGCCAGATCAGTTAACATACACCCATCGGTATGTCGGCGGGGCCTAAGTCACGACGTTCCCAGACCCAAAGCAAGCACGGGGGGCCACCCCACTAAGTACACCCGCAACGAAGCCGGACGGTCTCCGAGACGGACTTAGGGTTCGCGACAATGGCTGTAAACGACAGCAGGTCCCCAATCGGGGACTGTCGATACCGCGAAAACATTCCGCTTCCTAAATAGTACAGCGTGCTCCTCACACAATCGTAAATAAAGCAGTAAAGCATGGCATAGGTACAGGATAGTAAATAAAACCTCAAACTAGTTGTGGCCCCCAGTACAATACTTTGAAATCAGGTAATAATCAATGGGGGGCCCATATCTCCCCACCTGTGGTTAGCGCGCTCGATCTCGGAACAGGTGTCAAGAACTCGGGTCCTACGGGACACAAGTGGGCAGTCGGAAACCAAATCTTACCTATCACCCACCGATGCCTCTGCTTAATTCAATTTTAGTTGTTAAACAGGAATTAAAGTGAAACAATAATTAAAGACATGATCATTTCCAACGTCAACATGCGGCAAACCTCCAACAATTGTGGTACTTGTCGCCACACAAACTCTTGAGCAAGCGACTACGACACGCGGGTCCAACTATCTACCAAACAACAGGTAATAGGATGTGTCCAAGGCTATATATGGCTGCAAGGGATATCACGGGTACGAAACTAGAGCATCGCAACACAGATAGCAAAGATCAACAGGAGGGAATAAATACTAGAAAAGTAAGATAGGTAGAAAGGGGGAGATGCTCGCCTGAAAACATTGTCGAAGGTTCAACGGAAGATCGGGGCGAAGCTCACATCAACTCAACGGCCTTATCCGCGAAGAACCAAAACACTAGAAGAAACACCGGATGCAATATTTAAGATCGGCAGAAGATCGGGCATGATGCATGTATGATGTATGACATGGCAAAGGGGCAATGCAATTAGGTCATATTAAGTGGAACCGGGGTCCCGACAATTAATTAGGCGGTTCAAGTTGTTTAGATACCCCGCAGTTTAAATGTTGTTATAACAAGGCAAGATACGATACCGGTTCGCTACACCAGTTTAGATGAGGCCGATATGAGACTAGATTTGCCCGCATATGGGCCCCATATTTAGTTATTAGGTGAATCGGCATAAGGCCCCCAAACCACATGATTATGCATGCAAGTATGGCAGTTAATATGCAGCAGTTGTTATATATGATAAAATAGGGTTTCGGGGAGGGGTTCACACATTGAGGGGTCTCGACGAACTTGGGGTTCCGGGGTTCGGGGTTCGGTCTCAGGGTCCAGGGTTCGACGGTTCGGTCTCGGACAACAGAAGTAGATCTTGTCGCATCAGGGAGCAGGACTTGGTTGGCGTCAGGCGCATCGAATTCCCCTGGTCGCTGTCGTTCTTGTTGTCGTGCACTTGTCGGGTCCTCAAGTCGGGTCGGTCTAGGCTTCTGAGCGAAGTGCTTGTCATTCACGTGGCGATCGTTGCGTCCTCCCGGTTCGGGTCTTTGCGTGCGAGGGTAGATCCTGGCGTGTCGAGGTCCGGTCTCCGGTACATCGGGATCGGTCTTCGGGGAACCTTTCGATCCATGCCGAAGATCTTGGAAGCAGGCATCGTCGCGTTGAGGCCTCAGGGTTCACCGTCGGTGACCTTCGGGTTCGTTCTCAGGTCCATGTAGGAGATCACCGGGTTGCGACGAAGATCTTGGCGAGGGGTCTTGGCGCCTTCGGACGTCGGTACCGGGGCCTTGGCGTCCCTGTCGGAGTGCTCGGGTGTCGTTGCCGGACTTGGATCGGGTGGCTCTCCAACTGAGAAACGCCTCGCGGTTTAGCAGGGGATGATGTAGCTGCAGCGACCATGGCATGGTGCAGGGCTCGAGGTCGGTCCGGTCGGCATGGGCGACACTGGGAGTCGCCGAACGGAAGGCGCGGCCAGGGCGGCGCGCAGGGGCTCCTGCGGGAAGGGGACCGGAGGCGAGCTGCTAGGCGGCGGTTGGTTGAGGAGGGGCGGCTGGCGCGCGTGCTGCAGGCCGCTCGGGAAGGCCAGGGCGGCGCTTGGCGGGCCGGCGGCGGCGCAGACGCGGTCTCGGGGTGGACGGCCGGAGGGGCGGAGCTTGGGAGCGGGGCGACGGGGCAGATGCTGGCGGCGGGGCGAGGTAGGCGGCGGCGGGGAGGCGTCCGCTGGCGGCTGCGCCGGCTCGGGGAGGGGAACGGGCCGGAGGGAAGGCTGGTGGCGACGCGCCGGGGCGGGGGAAAGAAGCGCGACGGAGGCGGAGTGCGGGGCCGCGGGCTCGGCCTGGCGGCGGAGGAGCTGCGCTCGGGGGGGGGAACAGAGGAGGCGGCGGAGCTGGAGAGTGGCTGCGGGGCGCGATCGCTGCGGAGGGAAGGAGGGCCCGGCGGCGCGGCGAGGTCGCTGGGAGGCCGCGGGCGGTGCGCGCCGGGGAGCCTGGCGGCGAGCGGCGGCGGGGGACCAGAGGGGAGGACAGGCGGCGCGCTGAGGCGAGCGAGAGCGGAGGAGAGAGGCCGGGGTCGGGGTGCCTGGGGAAGAAGAACAGGGGCCGGGCTGGTTGCGGGAGGGAGGAGAGAGGGCGAGTGCGGGGCCAGGTGGGGTCGGGGCGGTGCGTGGCAGGCGTGGGTGTGCGTGCGTGGTGTGGTCGGGTAGGCAGGTGCTGCGTGTGTGGGGTGTTGGGTGTGAGTTGGCATTGAGGGATTGGTAGAGGGGAGGGAGAGGGTGAGGTGGCGGGTTGCTATAGGGCGGGGTGATGTGGAGGGAAGGGTTGGGTAGGTAGATTGGTAGCTGTAGGAAATAGGGGCGGACCGTTTTATTTTTCTGGGGTGGTCGTTCGGGTCATTCGGCCCGTTCGACTGCCCCACTAAAATAATTGAACTTTTTATTTGTTTTTAAACGGGCCGTAAGCAAACCGATATCGGCGAAAACAAGATAATCAGGAGACCCGGGTTTGGCATTTGAATTAAGATGAGGCGTTTGGAAAACAAATCGGGCGTTGCGAAAATAGTTTTATGCAAACAATGCATGATGATGACGATGCAATGCACAAATTCAACGCGATTTTCTAGTAGTGGTTTTGCGGGATGCCACAATTCGACACCACTAACAATGGATCTCGCCCTCGAGATCCGCCTCATGGTACCGGAAGGAAAGGTCGGCGATCTGCGTCCTCTCGCTTCGTGTAGATCCTCGCGACACCACTAACAAGAGGTCGTTGTCCCTGATCGTCGAGAGAGCACTCCGGAATCAAAAGGTCGAAGGTAGAGGTATCAGCAAATAAAGCCACCTCTAGCTTCCGTGGAAGGAGTAAAATTGCATCGATCCACCATTCAATGTACATAAGCGAATGATAAGAGTAGTGGTATGGTCGCGACTCCATCCCGCACTCAAAGCATTACTCTGTACACGAATAGACAGATTATGCAACCAACCCTCAAGATTCAGACTGAAGATCTCGACAAGCGAGGTTCGGAAACAAAGGAGTGATGCAGACTCTGCATCGGAGCTGGCGTAGATGATGTCGTCGCGTCGGCAAACACCGGAAGGCACAAACAAGGAACAAAGAATGGTACCACAGATAAAGGATCACTCAGGCAGCATGAACACCGGATGGTAGAACACCGTTATCAAAGAAGGAAGCGAAACCCTGAAGGTACGACGGAACCCAACCACGAGAAATCCTGGACTCGAAGAAAAGATAAGAGAGCAGATTCAAAACACGTCGAGATAAGAGGAGAATAGCAGAGGGGTAAGGAGTAAAATCAGACCTAATCAGAACTATCCAACCGATTTTTCAAAATAGTTTTGACACTCTACTTCGGCCGTTAGCTAGGTTATCCTACAGGCTGGACTTGTGGGGTATCGCAACTGCTGCGCTCTGATACCACTCTGTAACACCCTCAGAATCGACCCTATGCAAGTTTTAGCGAAACTCGCCAAACCCGCATAGAAACGATTCGAAGGTGCCCACCAGGCACTTGCGTGCGGGTGGAAAACGAAGTAATAACATTACACAACAGTCCTCGATGGGACCCACAGAACAGATATATATAACAGCGACTCAAAGAGTCAAGAATACAGATATAATATACAAAGATCCAAATCACCTTGAAAACGATAGAGCGTCCAGCTACGGACAAGATGCAAATGGGGCTAAGAGCCCTGAAGAATAACCAATGGCGTCCATAACCCTGCCCAGGCCAAGCCGGAAGGGTAACCCTGCTAACGACGTCGATCTCAAAACCTGCTTAAACAAAAGGGGTGCCGACAAAGGGCAAAGGAAAAAAGAGGAGCGTCAGTACTGAGGCCAGTACACGGCGAGACTAGAATTCGGCGGTCCTCGCCTACATAGGTATGGTGTACTGAAGCGGCAGCGGCAGCATGCACTAAACAACCTATAGAGACTCGATACAACTGGCGGATATCAGAGAGGGATAAGAATGACCTAACCGGATCCAACCTGAAGCTATCACCAAACAAACCCATCCTGGTGTTTCCCCCTCGAGACCAAACGAGGAAGTCAACCGAGGAACTCACACCGTTGGCAGTTTTACTTATTCAGTTATAGTTGCGGCACTTTACTAGTCAGGTTTAGATATCATCCTGATAAAAATAAGCAGTCGGCACTTTTAGTTGACCATTACGTGACAGTTGCAGCACTTACTAGTCAGATACATTTAGCATAAGATAAACCCAAAACCCAGCAGTTGTTGGTACTTTTATTTAGCCATTCCGTTGTAGTGGAGCTGATTACTAATCAAATCGGATATAAGTCAATTTATAACAATAAACTTTAGTTATAGTTGTCTATGATCAAGCACTGTGCTCCAAGTCGTCCATAACCGCGGACACGGCTTCTCGAAAAGATTAAACCCTGCAGGGGTGCACCAAAGTATCCACAGGCACTTCGACCCTTTTTGCCAGATCAGTTAACATACACCCATCGGTATGTCGGCGGGGCCTAAGTCACGATGTTCCCAGACCCAAAGCAAGCACGAGGGGCCACCCCACTAAGTACACCCGCAACGAAGTCGGACGGTCTCCGAGACGGACTTAGGGTTCGCGACAATGGCTGTAAACGACAGCAGGTCCCCAATCGGGGACTGTCGATACCGCGAAAACATTCCGCTTCCTAAACAGTACAGCGTGCTCCTCACACAATCGTAAATAAAGCAGTAAAGCATGGCATAGGTACAGGATAGTAAATAAAACCTCAAACTAGTTGTGGCCCCCAGTACAATACTTTGAAATCAGGTAATAATCAATGGGGGGCCCATATCTCCCCACCTGTGGTTAGCGCGCTCGATCTCGGAACAGGTGTCAAGAACTCGGGTCCTACGGGACACAAGTGGGCGGTCGGAAACCAAATCTTACCTATCACCCACCGATGCCTCTGCTTAATTCAATTTTAGTTGTTAAACAGGAATTAAAGTGAAACAATAATTAAAGACATGATCATTTCCAACGTCAACATGCGGCAAACCTCCAACAATTGTGGTACTTGTCGCCACACAAACTCTTGAGCAACATCAAGAAGAAAGGTATATCTGATATACATGTTATTGATGTGTATCTCACTAGTACTCGTAGTAGTGCCTGAGTATTTGATACTGGTTCGGTTGCTCATATTTGTAACTCGAAACAGGTGCTGCAGAATATACGGAAGCTAGCGAAGAACGATGTGACGATGCGCGTGGGAAACGGATCAAAGGTTGATGTGATCGCGGTCGGCACGCTACCCCTTCATCTACCATCGGGATTAGTTTTATACTTAAATAATTGTTATTTGGTGCCTGCGTTGAGCATGAACATTATATCGTGATCTTGTTTATTGCGAGACGGTTACTTGTTTAAATCCGAGAATAATGGTTGTTCGATTTATATGAGTAATATGTTTTATGCACATGCACCTTTGATAGATGGTCTATTCTTATTGAATCTCGATAGTGGAAATACACATATCAACAACATTGAGGCTAAACGTTTGAAATCAAGCGATAATTCGACCTATATGTGGCACTGTCGTCTTGGTCACATTGGAGTGAAACGTATGAAGAAACTCCATTCCGATGGACTTCTTGAATCACTTGATTTTGAATCACTTGAAAGATGCGAAGCATGTCTGATGGGTAAAATGACTAAGACTCCATTTTCTGGTATGATGGAGCGAGCTACGGACTTATTGGAAATCATACATACCGATGTGTGTGGTCCAATGAGTGTAGCATAGCGCGGTGGTTATCGTTATGTTCTTACCTTCACGGATGACTTGAGTAGATATGGGTATATCTATTTCATGAAACATAAGTCCGAAACTTTCGAGAAGTTTAAGGAGTTTCAAAGTGAGGTAGAGAATCAACGTAACAAGAAGATTAAATTTATACGTTCTGATCGTGGAGGTGAATATCTAAGTTACGAGTTTGGCGAGCATTTGAAGAAATACGGAATACTTTCACAATTGACACCGCCGGGAACACCACAGCGTAATGGTGTGTCCGAACGTCGTAATCGAACTCTCTTAGATATGGTTCGTTCTATGATGTCACTTACAGATTTACCGCTATCATTTTGGGGTTATGCATTAGAAACAGCCGCATTCACTTTAAATAGGGCACCATCTAAATCCGTTGAAACGACACCGTATGAATTATGGTTTGGGAAGAAACCTAAATTGTCGTTCCTTAAAATTTGGGGATGCGAAGCCTATGTAAAGAAGTTACAGCCGGACAAGCTTGAACCCAAAGCGGAAAAATGCGTCTTCATAGGATACCCGAAGGAAACTATTGGGTATACCTTCTATCATAGATCCGAAGGCAAAATCTTCGTTGCCAAGAATGGATCCTTTCTAGAGAAGGAATTTCTCTCGAAAGAAGTGACTGGAAGGAAAGTAGCACTCGACGAGGTTGTCGAACCTTCTCTCGAAATTGCGAGTAGCGCAGCACCGGAAGAAGTTCCTGTGGTGCCTGCACCAATAAGAGAGGAAGCTAGTGATGGTGATCATGAAACTTCAGTTGAAGTTGCTACAGAGCCTCGGAGGTCAACGAGAACTCGTACCACTCCAGATTGGTATGATTCCGTTATGAATGTCCTGTTGGTGGACAACACCGATGACCCCGAGACATATGAGGAAGCGATGATGAGCCCAGATTCCAATAAATGGCAAGAAGCCATGAAATCCGAGATTGGATCCATGTACGAAAACCAAGTATGGACTTTGGTGGACTTACCAGATGGCCGGAAGGCTGTCGAGAACAAATGGATTTTCAAGAAGAAAACAGATGCTGATGGTAATGTTACTGTCTATAAAGCTCGACTTGTCGCAAAAGGGTTTCGACAAATTCAAGGAGTTGACTACGATGAGACTTTCTCACCAGTAGCGAAGCTAAAGTCTGTGAGGATTATGTTAGCAATCGCTGCATATTATGATTATGAGATATGGCAGATGGATGTCAAAACAGCATTCCTCAATGGAGACATTGATGAAGAGTTGTATATGATGCAACCCAAAGGTTTTGTCGATCCTAAAGATGCTAACAAGGTATGCAAACTTCAACGGTCCATCTATGGATTGAAGCAAGCATCCCGAAGTTGGAATCAACGTTTTGATAAGGTAATCAAAAGTTTTGGTTTTATACAAACTTATGGAGAAGCTTGTATTTACAAGAAAGTGAGTGGGAGCTCTGTGGCATTCTTAATACTATATGTGGATGACATATTGTTGATTGGGAATGATGTAGACCTTCTTAATAGTGTCAAGGAGTATTTGAATAATAGTTTTTCAATGAAGGATCTTGGCGAAGCAGCTTACATATTAGGCATAAAGATTTATAGAGATAGATCGAAACGCCAAATATCATTGTCACAGAGTACATATTTGGACAAAGTTCTAAAGAGGTTTGGAATGGAAGAAAGCAAGAAAGGGTTCTTGCCCATGTTGCCCAATACGACCTTGAGTAAAACTCAAAGTCCGACATCGGCAGAAGATAGAGAAAGGATGAGTAAGACTCCCTATGCCTCAGCCATAGGATCTCTAATGTATGCCATGCTATGTACTAGACCCGACATTGCATATGCTGTTAGTTTAACTAGCAGATATCAAAGTGATCCAGGAGTGGATCATTGGACAACGGTCAAAAACATCCTTAAGTACTTGAGAAGAACTAAGGATATGGTTCTTTCTTATGGAGGTGATGAACAACTCGTTGTTAACGGTTACACCGATGCTAGTTGGAACACTGATCCGAATGATTCTAAATCACAATCCGGATACGTATTTATTTTGAATGGTGCAGCAGTTAGCTGTAGGAGTGCAAAGCAAAGTGTTGTGGCGAGATCTTCAACTGAATCGGAATACATGGCTGCTTCGGAGGCTTCACAAGAAGCGATATGGATGAAAGAGTTCATTACAGAGCTGGGTGTGGTTCCTAGTGCGCTGGACCCAATGTCTATCTACTGTGATAACATGGGCGCCATAGCCAATGCGCAAGAACCAAGGTCACACAAGAAGCTGAAGCATATCAAGCTACATTTTCACGGTATTCGAGAACATATCCAGGATGGGGATATAAAGATTTGCAAAGTACACACATATCTGAATGTGGCGGATCCGTTGACTAAACCTCTCCCGAGGGCAAAACATGACCAACACCAAACTGCCATGGGTGTTCGGTGTATTACCATGTAATCTAGATTAGATGACTCTAGTGCAAGTAGGAGACTGTTGGAGATATGCCCTAGAGGCAATAATAAATGTAGTTATTATTATATCTTTGTGTTTATGATAAATGTTTACATTCATGCTATAATAGTATTAACAAGGAAACATTGATGCTTGTGTGATTTGTAAACTTAATTTGAAGTGCCTAGTATAGCCTCTATACTTCACTAGCTTGTTGGTTGATTAATGATTGTGGTTTCCCTATCATGAACATTGAGATGTTATCAACAACAAGATCATATCGTTAGGAGAATGATATGGTGGACATACTCCTATAGATAAGCGTAGCATAAAGATCAAGTCATTTCAATAGTTCAATTGCTATATGCTTTCTGATACATAGTAACCTAATTCCTTCGACCATGAGATCATGCATATCACCTTTACCGGATGGATGCTTTGATGACATCAAACACCACACCGTAACTGGGTGGCTATAAAGGTGGCATTGAGTGTTCGGAAAGTTTTGGTTGAGACACATGGATCAAGAGTGGGATTTGTCCAACCATATGACGGATAGATATACTCTGGGCCCTCTCGGTGGAATGTCATCCAATTAGCTTGCAAGCATGTGACTTGGTCACAAGGGATCACATATCACGGGAACGAGAAAAGAGTACTTATCAGTAACGAGGTTGAACTAGGTATGCAGAGATACCGACGATCATAACCTCGGATAAGTAACATATCGTGAGACAAAGGGAAATTGGTATCGTATGTAAGTGGTTCATTCGATCGCAAAGTAATCGTAGAAATATGTGGGAGCCATATGAATTTCCAGATTCCTCTATTGGTTATTGTTCGGAGAAGTGTCTCGATCATGTCCTCATAATTCACGAACCGTAGGGAGACACACTTAAGGATTCGACGTTGTTTGAGTAGTTATGGTATTATGAGAAAGAGACCGAATGTTGTTCGGAGTCTCGGATGGGATCCGAGATATCACGAGGTGATCCGGAATGGTCCGGAGAATAAGATTCATATAAGGAAAGACCCATTTCGGAGTTCGGGAATGATTCCGGTGTTTTCATCGGGAATGTTCTAGAAGGTTCCGGATTGTTCGGCACTCCGGGGGGGAAGGGGTACATGAATGTGTCATTACATATTGGAATGATTGCATCATATACTAAGTGTTCTTGCTGTCCCAAATAAAGGATTAAATTGAATCCTAAAACAGAAAAGTCAAATGTCCAGTTTGAAAGTCAAACGGCTAAAACAAGAAACTGTGGGAAACAAGCAAGAGGAGTTTGAAACCAACTTGGAGGAGGAGTTCCTCTCCTCCAAGCCGGCGGCCAGCCCTAGGCCGAGTTGGGGAGGGACTCCCTCCCTCCCTGGCGCACCAAGCCCCTCCACCCATAAAAGGAGGGGCAGGGCCTCCTCCTTGAGACACACAAGTTCATATCCTCTAATCTCCGGTTTAGAGCCGTTTTGGTTTAGAGCTTCTAATTGCCCTAGCCTTCGGTTTAGAGCCTTCTAATTGGTGTGTCTAAACCCTAGACCACTAATAGTACTCTCTCATACTCCACCATACTCGCTCCGGCTTAAGGCGAAGCCCTGCGGGATCTCCCCTCTACTTCCGGTACCACGCCGTTGTGCTGCCGGAATCGCGAGGAGAGTGCTACAACCTCCGCTGCCTGCTGGAACAAGGGAGAGGAAGGTCTTCGTCGAGTACCGAACGTGTGACCGACTGCGGGAGCGCTGCCGGAACGCAGCGCCGGAAGGATCGTCTACACGATCTTGAGATCGGAAAGAGTACGACTACATCACCCACGAGAATCCGCTATCGTTAAACACTTTGGAATCTTCGAGGGTAAGTTATTCCATTGACTCGTTGCTACAATCTAGTAGATAGATCTTGGCTTGTTTGTTTGTATGCGATAGAATTTTTTTGTTTTCCATGCTACGAAACCCTACAAACTATGCGTCTCCGGCCTCCATCGGTCGACGAGCGCGGTGATAGCAGCAGGGTTCATGTGCGGTGAACCACGATTGACCATATGGATGAATGGGAGCAATCATAGCGCTTTGATGTGCACCATGTACCGATCATCGTACCGCATCATCTCTTGGAAATGCCCGTGATACCTAAGTCGTAGGGGAACAAGAGGCTGCACACATAGAAGCTTGTTTATAACATGTCCATCCAACTTGAGAAACATATAGTGATTTCGAGGTTTTTTTTGTTACCTTGATCCCCTCGGCAAGAATGCGGCCATGATGAACCTTGTCATACGACGGCTCAAGAAGCGACATGCCTTCTACGAACCCGGGTTGTACATGGGGCGGTGTACGGGCTTCTTCCGATTCCGATTCCGACATCCTAGTTAATTAAAAAAAGTAAAACTATATATGTGAGCATATTATAAACCAACTACTAATACGAATAAATTGCTATGTGAGCCAAATTATGTGGGCACCTCTATGTGAGCAATGTAGGCATCTACATTTTTTCAAACCATTATTCCAATGTGGCATCTCTATGTGAGAAAAATTATAAACCATTGTTTCTATATGGGCATCTCTTTGTGACCTAATTTTACAAACCCTAGTTTCTATGAAGGCATCTCTATGTGACCAAGGTTCCAATAGCTATATGACCAAATACTATACAAACATGACATTGCTCCATAGAATCTCAATGGGATTTAGGGTTTCACCATATCATTGCCATTGCTAACTCTAGACATCAACCAAACATGACTACACATCAACTAATCCTATGGGATTTAGGGTTTGGACGAATTTTGCAATTACAAACAAATACAATGGATTTTTCGGATGAACTAGAGGGATGTGAGGGAGAGTACCTTCGAGAATGGATTGGGGATGAAATCCCCTAAGAAACCAATGGAGATCTTGCCGTTTTGGAGATGATTGGAGAGGGGGAGTGAGTGCAGCCGCCGCCGCCTCGTGCTGGAAACAGGGAAGAATGAGGCTAGGGTTGGGGGAGAGGGAGGCCGCACGCGCTTAAGGGCTCCAGGCGTGCGTCGCCAGCCAGCACAACGCGACACAGGTGGGTGCGGCGCCACCCCGCCTAAGGTGCTGGGGCCCACGGAGCCAGCGTGGCAGGGCGTGCAGCGCCAGCCCGAGTGGCGCGGCAGGCGTGCGTGCGGCGCCGTGCTCAGTGGCGCTGCACACGCGAGCCAGCGTGGTAGCTGTGCGGCGCCGGGCCCCAGCCGGCCAGCGTGCGGCGCCGTCCTATGTGGCGCTGCATGAGTGACTGCGGCGCCACGCGGACGGGAGTGACAGAAAAGGGTTAGTCAGTTTGAATAACTTTTCGAATAGGGTTAATCTTTGAATTTGTTACGACTTTAGGTTATTTTTATTTAATTTGCCCTAGCGCATACAATTGTGTACTGTAGCAGTACTACCCCGTATTGCGGACGCTGGAGATACGACGCCTACTGCCTATTGCTGATACATACGCAAGCCTACGAATTACCGGATGCATGTGGCACACCAATCAAACATGCTCCATCACGATTAATTCCACCCGTGAGCCATTTTTTCTGCTACCTCCTTCACGGTTTGCAGGGCGCCTAATCAAATTTAGGTTTTCCCAAAACTACAACGTTCCTAGGCGCATAAGAATTAATTGATAATTAATGTGGCACCTTTTCTCCCAACTTTCTACAACAGTCTTCCACCAATACATGCGCCTTAACCGCTCACTAATAGGCCTAATTTTTAGCCAATACATACACGCCTAGGTCCGTAAAATTTTTGTAGAGCGCCCTCCAAACCGTGAAGGAGGGAGTAGGCATTTTTTTCTAGGCATTAGAGAAACTGAGAAAGGGCAATACTATAGCCAACTGCTGGCTATAAGTCATGCTTATGTCATCGAGAGTCAATTTAATAGTCAATATATACAATAGCTAGATGTAAAAATATACAACTTTATTACTCCCTTCGACCCATATTACTTGAGTTTGATATGTCAAAATTTGGATGAACCTATATGTTAAATAGTGTCTAGATTCATCCAAATCTAGACAAATTTGAGTCGACTAATATGAGTCGGAGGAAGTAATATATGTCCACTTTACACTCTCACATAGTAGTGCTAGGAGCACGTGCTGCAGCTGGCTCTTAACTAAGAGTCCACTCATCTTCTCATTCCTCTTCTCTCTCATCCAACTAAGCACAAATATATACTATTTTAAGTCTCATAGTATGCTCACTGAATCTTATTGTACTTGCTCTTAGCGGTTGGTACAGAATTACTAAGACTGGTTATAGTGGAAGTAACTTATCTAGTAATATGCATGTGCATGCAATACCAAATAAACAAATTGGTGACATGACATGGTAATAAATGAAGAAAGAGAGGAAGGTAGTAACTTAGCTAGTTATCATAACATCACACATGTCAAGACCATATAAGTCTACAACCTAATTAATAAGTCTTTGCATGACACCACACACATGAGTAACATGTGCATGTTACTATCCACTATAAAGGTAGTAACATGAACTAGTAACATGTGCATGTTACTAGTCTAAGTTACTTAGAACGGTGCTAAATTTTAAGAAGGCTCGTGATGTTGCTACCCAAAATTTAGCAAAAAAAGAGACATAGAGACCAACCAGAAAAACATAAACTTGAGTATGTCTAGTTATCCTCTTCCCAAAGAACAAAAGATATAAAAAATATTGAAACTAAATGTTATGGCATAGTGAAATCTTCAAAAAAAATGGCCCGTATCCATCAAATATCAAAGAACAGAACAGTATTTTATCCTCGTGCTTTCGCCGGTTTTCCTCACCTTCCATGACCTATGTAGCACAGAGAGACAGGGAAACCATGATCAACATGAACATGTCGTTCTTTTATCAATTTCATGTATGCGTTTTCTTGCCCCCATATCTTGATGAGGATCGAGAGGTCACGCGTAAGAAAAATTTCACGGCTCTATTCCCATCCTAGTTATGGCGGTCGACTTGGTCGGCATTAGGAATCCTATCATGGTTGCAATTTTTAGGGTTGTCTTTGACTCGACCTTGATACTTACTAGAATTTCCGTGTTTTTCAATTTTTTCAAAGTCCGAACCAAACATCTACCATCTATTGCACTTTTTTTTCACATGATTCTAAAAAACATAAACAAAAAACACATGAATTAAACGTCACAACATTCTACAACAACTGCAACCATGAACATCATAGAGAAATATTTTCCCCCAAAACTTTAAAATATACAACGGACTTAGAATTAAAACCTAAACCTTAGGATTAAACGCCATGACATATTGATATCTCCACAACTGAACCCGTGCCATTGGAGATAAATATCCTCTTCCCAAAGAACAAAAGATATAAAAATATTGAAACTAAATGTCATGTCATAGTGAAATATACAAAAAGATATTGGCTCGTATCCATCAAAGATCAAAGAACAGTATTGTTTTTCTCGTGTTTCCACCTGTTTTCCTCACCTTCGACGACCTATGTAGCATGTAGAGGCAGGGAAACCATGATCAACATGAACATGTTGTTCTTTTATTAATTTCATGTATGCGTTTTCTTGCCCCCACATCTTGATGAGGATCGAGAGGTCACGCGTAAGAAAATTTTCACGTCTCTATTCCCATCCTAGTTACGGTGGTCAACTTGGTCGGCATTAGGAATCCTATCATGGTTTGGTCTGGTGGTAGATCAGTGGCACCTAGTCAGGCTGAATATACGCTAATGCTTCAGACAATCTTGGCAGCGATGGAGGTGATGATAGTGTCAAGGGCATCATTGTTGCTCTGTTCTTAGGTATTCATGGTTTCCTTTTTCAACGGTATGACGGAAAGCAACAGTTGGACAATTGCTTTGCAAGGATGTTTGCGGCTGTAGTGCCAACTGTTAAGTTTGCAGTTTTGCTAATTCTTAGTTGAATGAGAATTAATTTAGTGCTTGGTGAGGTCCTAAGTCACTGGATGTGCATCGTGATTTGGTTGAAACTAATTTTTGTTAGTTACAAGTGAGGTTGCAACTGAATTTCTTTTAGTTACAAGTAAGGTCGTAACCAAGACTTTTCAGTTATGTGGGTTTACAAATGAGACTGCATGGCATCACCCGACTGAAAATTAATTTAATTCTCATTCGACGAGAATTCTCTCCAATGGCAAGGGTTCAATTGTGGAGATATCAATATGCCATGGCTTTTAATTTCAACGTCCTTTTTATATTTTAAAGTTTTGGGGTGTCGGGGGGGGGGGGGGGGGGGGGGATCTATGACGTCCATTGTTACAATTGTTATAGATTTCAACATGTTGTGACGTTTAATTCATGTTTTTTAAATATTTTTCAGAGTCTTGTGAATCAAAAAGAGCAATAGAGGACGGGACCAAGAGAGAGGTTCTCCCAAGAGGCAGCGGTAAAACTCATCTAGGGTTCCTTCCCTCCGCCAGCGACGCCACCTGTTCGTCCTGCCTCTGGCGGCCTTAGGGCCTTGGAGGCGTGGCGGACCACGGCCCCTCGTCGGTGGTAGGTCTTAGTGTTTTGTTTAGATTATTTTTAGTGCCTTTTTTTAGGATGTTGAGGCGGCGGCTATGTTATGAAGTCAGAATAAGATACTCTCCGTCCTATTCCCGCTCCTGTGATGCGTCTAGCATCGACGGAGGGCGTGCGGAGTCATCTGTCTGATGGATCCCTTGGGATCTGGTTGTTTTTCGTTGGTATGTTTTGACGTCAGTCTCTTCCGATCTACGTTGGTCATCTTTGGCGATGGTTGCTGCTCTGGTGCATTAGTCATTTGGGGCTTTAGCACGACGACTTCCCGTCTGTCTATTACAACAAGCTCTACTACGACAAGCTTTGTCCGGCTCCGGTGATGTAGGGGCGAGTACAGCGGCGCGCCTCTGGCTTGTTCCAGTGTTTGTAGTCGTCGCTAGGTGATCCATTGACCTATTTGTAATTTTTATTACTATTAAGACTTTTTGTACCACTGTTGACGATTATTAATAGATCGATGGAGATCGGTGGAATTTCGCAAAAAAATAGCAATAGAGGGTAGATGTTTGGTTCAGACTTTGAAGAAATTGAAAAACACATAAATTCTAGCAAGTATCATGGTAGAGTCAAAGCCAACCCTAAAAATTGAAGTAAAATCGATATATTAATATCAGACAAGGTTATTCTTATTTTTTTTCTCCTTTCTGGTAAATCAGATAGATTCTTATTGCCCGCTTCCCCACAAAAGTATACCATTAAAAGAAGACACATATTGATATATTTGTCTTCTCTCTCCTCCTTGTGCGGATCTTTGAACTGCTGGAGTACAAACTATGGCGTCGTGTGGTTGAGATTTGCTTGTTTCCCTTCACCAAAGATCTTCGGTTCGACGTGTGGGGTGATGTGCATGGAACAATCTATGGTGATTGTACCGTTGGTTGGTTTTGTTTTGGAGATGTGTATGGTATTATGTCACGTATGTAAATGTTCCATTGATAGGTAAATGTTAGAAATATTAGAATTTATTCTCAAAAATAAAAAAGAGGAGTATTCCACATATTTGAATCAATAAGTGATTAGTAGGTAACTAGAGGGGTCATCTGTGTATAAGATATCATGGTTGTCAAGATTAAACTTATGAAATTATGAGTACACAATGCACTCATCAAGAGGCCGTTAGAGCTTAGATGAAGCTAGGGAAACTCCAAGAAAAAACATGTTATTCTCTTATGGCCAAAGTTCCATTTTTCTTTTGTAGATTTCAACATGCCATGGCATTTGATTTTCATGTTTTTCCAGAAATAAGACACTTCTTCTTGATGGTAAGGTTTTCAATTCCTGTAGTTTTTAATATGCATGGCATCTAGGGAACACTCATGAATTAAACAAATCCCTAAGATTTGGTTCAGACTTTGGAGAAATATACAAAATGGGTATACCCTAGCAATTATCAACATTTAATCAAAGCTAAACCCCGCCAAAAAATGAAGCTAACTACTGGAAAAATTATTAAATTAAAAGTATAACACTGCAATTAGGTAAAGGTTTTCTCTCTTATTCCATTCTTGTAAATCATGCAGGTTACGAGTACCCCCAAAATTTCCAAGTGCCATAGTTGTTTTCCAGTTTTTCTCCTTCTTTGACATCCATTAAAGAGCTTGGATCCGCTCTGATTTTAAAGGATTTACAGGTGATATTTAGAAGATTCTCATCTGATATTTGCGCTGTGGTTCGTACTAGAGTTTTCGTGCACTCCAACCTCTTAAAAATAATCTCATGTTTTTGCTATGCATAGCCTTTCAATCATGAAATATTCAAGATGACATGACACTTGAATGCTGTCATTCTTTCCCTATTCCGGTGGTATCTAGCCTGTGATTCTGCAACGGTAGTTTGTTATATATGGCAAACACTCATTTCGCCATGGGTTAAGGGCATCTCCACCGGCTGACCCATCTGGTCGCCTCAAACGGTTTATTTGTGTCTGTTTGGGTCAGACCGCGGTCAATTTAGGGAGTGGTCCGGTATTTTTGGCCAGCCACGCCCAGCAATGCGACCCATTTGGTCGCGCAGGTTGTGGTATTTTTTTTACAATATTCAAACACAAACAATTCGCAGCATAAACTGGCAAAGTTCGTATTTAATTTATATTTAAAATATAAAAATGGAATTTAAACTACTAGCCCTAGCTATTGATCTTCACGCGCCAGCGCCATCTCGTCCATCTACGGGTCGAGGTCGATGTACTCCGGCGGCGTCCAGAGGTTGGGCGGCGGCAGGGCCTAAGCGGGAGCGAGCGCAGGTGGGTTGATCAGCTGCCCAGGCCACGACGCCCAACCGTGATGGAGGTGCTGCCGAGGTCGGCATCGGAGTGGTTGTGGGCGCCCTCGTCATCCGAGTCGATGTCGGGGATCTGGTAGACCTCCCTCAGCTGCAGGTCGCGGCGGATGGTGGTGGCGCGCCGCACCTTGTGCTCCCACTCGAGGAACTTGATCCGGTACGCCTCGGAGTGGTAGCCCCTCTCCCACCGTTGGATCTGGGGGAGGTTGCTGATTCAGCGGCGGATCTCCTCCGCCATCCCTCTGCCCCTCTTGGGCTGTGGCGGCACCGGGACACGGTCCCGGTTGAGGTGCCAGCTGGTGGGGAGGGAGACATCCTTGTGTTGTATGTCGCGACCCTCCCTCCACCGGCGCTCGCACTCCCCGACGTGGTAGTACCGCCGGGTGCGGCGGTCCCGCGGTGGCGAGTAGTCCCCCACGGGCTGGCTCTGAAACTCCTCTGGCTGCGACGGAGGCGGCAAGGACGTCCCGCAGAGGAAGGCCGACAGCCGAGAGCGCTGGCTGCTAGAGCCAGACGCTTCGTGGTCGTTCTTGCTCCTCTTTAACCACGACGAAATCTTCATTGTTGGTGGTGGTGGGGGCGGCGGGTAGGTTTTGCGATGGCGAGAGGTGAGGAGGACGACACCGATGAACGCAGGGTAAAATAGTTCGGCCGCCCGTGAACACGCGCAACTTCCCGCTCCTTCGCCATCAATGTCGACGCCGGGAACACATGCGGCGGTCAGTGGGTCAGTGTGTCGTCTCATCGCCATTGATGCGCGCAGGCTGCCGCCGATCAGCCTTCCGCGCAGTGCCTCTAAATTTGTGGCGCTGACCGCGTCTGAATCAATGCCGCCGATAAGCGGTGGCTAACGGGTGAACCAGTGGACGAGTCCGCGCGTATCCACACGTTTCTAAGCCGATGCAGCCGTTGCCTAGATTAGATGCACCAATAGATCAAACCGAACACGTTTATTCAGATGGGTCGGTTCGATAGGACACGGTATGCCCAAGTTTGGATAGGCTCGAACGGGATACATCTGCCTAGTGGAGATGCCCCTAAACATAGTGTCTCTGTACCCTGTCGTGAAGCATAAATTTCAACGCTGGCAACGAAAACCTCTTCCTGCTCAAGAGCCACTGTGCTCCAAACAGGCGAATGCACAAGATTCGTTGGTATCTACCATCCGCCAACAGTACCTACTGTACTAGCTACGCCTGTCTCATGTACTGTTACGGATGGAAGGCCGGTGGAGTGCGAGACCTGATGTTACGGATGCACGTTAATAATGTTACTGCTAGTACTGTACTCCGTATTGCTACTACTCTCTATCCCAGTTTATAAGACTTACACGTATACCTAGGTCGTCCGCATGAGCTATATAAAATAAATTATATCATTAAAAAATATAACATTTGAAGTTCTTAATAATATAGTTTTTATCTTATATACCTCATGCTAAGTTGGTTAATTTGTTAACCTAGAAATACGCGTAAGTCTTATACTAAACCGAAACGGAGGGAGTAGTATGTAGCACACCAATCAGCGCTGCACCGCCACCGGTCGGTATAACCCGCCATGATTTGCTGCATACCCACACGCGCGCCTATGCCTACGCCTACACTTAATTCATCATCATCCGCCATCTTGATTAGTTCCACCCGTGAGGCATTAGCAACGCTAACCGGGACCAGGTCTACTAGTAGTGATTGTGAACTCCCTAGTCTATTAATTAGTGGCACCCTGGAGCACGTTAGTGGTTGGATTAATTAGTCACGTGTGGTGTGGAGCAGAGAGACCTATCCAGGCTACCAGCAGTCACGGTCTTGACAGGCTGATAGCTAGAGGGAGAGGGGGTAGTATTTTTGTGTTACCGACGAGTATTTTTGTGCTACCGACGCGGTCGTGGAGAGGAGCCTGGACTCCGAACTGGGTGAAGCGATGTCACGGCAACACACACACACACTCCCGAGGGCATCTTTGTCGTGTGGGGATGGCGAAACATGACCGGCCGTAGGCTCGCCTCCAAACAACGCCATTATTCTTTCTGGGCGAACAGCGGCGACGTACGAGGCTGATACGGAAATGTGAGATTAGACTACCACGTACTGCTATAGCTATTGCTCGAACGGTACTCCTCGGACATAGTATTATTCCACCTTTTTTATTTTCTTTTTTTTACCAGGTTCTTCTAGAAATAAGTGAGTTGGATGTATCTAGATACGCATGTATTTATGTATTAAAACATTTCTACGTAAACACGAATCTAGATAAATGCAAATTATTTATTTTTTTATAGAAAGAGTACCATTTTGCGCGAGCGAGAAGAGATGACATGTGAGATGCATACGTGTGGCTCTCACTAGTCTATATCTATACCACTATATAGTGTACCAATATCGAAGCATACGAGCCGTTTGATCTTTCTCATCCGACGGCTTACATTCAATGGATGAAAATGGGTAACAACGTGGCATTGTATGCACCATACGATCTGGTAATCTAACGGCCTTTGTCTTCTGGATTCGCGGTGGTCGCTGGGCCTCAGCACTGCTCTATCCTCAAGTGTGAAAGTGACAGGCTGACGGGAAACGAAAGTAATTAAAAGAAGAAATACTCAGAGGATCGGGAGTGTTCTAGACTGCTAGACCATGGCACAAGCACACGCGAGATATCTCTATCTATAAATAGAGAGACTACTAGAAAGAACGGTGGCGTATCGGGAAAATAAATACTTTCTCTGATCTATATTAGTTGATTTGGATTTGTTAAAATTTAGATAAACCTATATACTAAATAGTGTCTAGGTTTACAAAAATTTAGACAAATCCAAGCCAACTAATATGGGTTGAAGGAAGTAATATTATTTTTAACGGATTTCTATTCTCTGACATCTGAAAAGTTTATATTGTTTCTCAGTTGACCGACATGCACATGGTGAAGCGCCATTGTATACATCTATCCAGTTTTTTCTACAATGCGTATCATCATATTTACTTATATACTCCCTTCGTCAAGTAAATAATTAACTAAAATTTATCAAAATTTGCATATATCTAAATGTATTTTAGAGTAGAGATACATGAGAATCTAGAAAAACCCAAGTCACACATTTCCGTATGGAGGGAGTATAATTTACCATTCAACAACAATTCTTATATTCCAATATAACTTTTGGTCATATAAATCGTTCCAAAAAAGTCAAGTTAGTTTCCCTAAATTTTCTATTAAAGTTGAATTGTTTCTTGTAAAATGAAAATCATAAGCAAATGAAAGAGTGTAAGTTAGGCTGTTCCGAAGAGATCAAGTTTGGTGATGAAACTACAATATTGAATAAATCATAATTTATCTTTCTTGCTAGAGACACGAGATCTTGTGAGAACATGATTATTCATGCATAGATGAAGTAAGCTATCGATGCTCCGCCATCGATGCGCAGGGCAAATACAAAAGACGAACACGGGTGAGAAAATAAATCCAGCACAAGTACGAATAAATCCATGCGAGAACTCCATAGAAATTATCAACACGATATAAGTTAGGCAAGAAAAATCAGACATACATTAAGAAAGTATTGACCGAAATAGAGATTTTTATACGCATGCATTCAAGTCATAATTTATGTAACACACGCACAATTTCATTATGATTTAGAGAGGATCTAAGGTTTTGTTACTGCCCAAAGTTGTCACGTCTATTTTATGGTATAACTTAAAGTCAATAATTGTACTCCCTCCTTCACGGTTTGCAGGGCGCCCTACAAAATCCTTATGGACCTAGGCGTGAACGTATTGACTGAAAATTAGGCCTATTAGTGAGCGGTTAAGGCGCATGCATTGATGTAAGACTGTTGCATTCATAGGAAGTTGGAAGAAAAAGTGTCACATTAATCAATCTTATGCTCCTAGAAACGTTGAGTTTTGAAAAAAATCAAATTTGATTAGGCGCCCTGCAAACCGTGAAAAAGGTAGTAATAAAATTTTAAAAAATATTCATAATTGACATCTAAATTGGTCTAACATGCGAAGCATGTGCCATTTGCTAGTAGGAGTAGATTACATAAAACTACTCTAATTGGGGAAAGGTGTGTGAGTGTTTTGGTAATTTTTTTTAAAAAAACTACCAGTCGAAGGCATAGTGTGAACTAATATTCGTTTGGCATAGTGTACGGGCAACGCAGCCTTGTTTCATTCTGGTCGTTCAGTGCACCGGCTTGGGATTTTTTTACAAATATGACCCTCTGCAAATCGTCATCGCCAAAAATACCTTCCTCGCGCTGCAAAAGCCAAAAATGCCCTGGCGGGAGGCTGAAAAGGCGACACGTGTCACCTCCCGCCACGGGGGATGGCGGGATGTTCCTCCCGCCACAGGGGGTGGCGGGATGTTCCTTCCGCCATGGGGAATGGCGGGATGAGGTGGGCCCCACGGCCAGGCCAACGGGGAGGTTCGACTTGGCGCTGGCGGGAGGTTCGACTTCGTGCTCGCACTGGTGGGCCCCACGGCGTCATTCCGCCACCGCCAAAGGCGGAAGGAACATCCCGCCACCCCCTGTGGCGGGAGGAACATCCCGCCACCCCCCGTGGCGGGAGGTGACACGTGTCGCCTTTTCAGCATTCCGCCAGGGCATTTTTGGCTTTTGTGGCGCGAGGATGGTATTTTTGGCGATGACGAATTGCAGAGGGTCATATTTGTAAAAAAATCCCGGCTTGGAAGACCGTGGCAGGGCGGGCGGCCACTGCCAGCATACATCGGGATTCGGGAACGGAGAGAGACGATAAAAGCAGACTGCCAGCAGTCCAGCTGCCAAGCTGGCGTGAAGACTGTGCGCATGTGAACCTGCCGTACCACTACTAGCAAAGCCCCACACGGCCATACCTTCAAGTAGGTCCCATTTCTCGCTCCTGCGGCAGTTAGATGCCTCCTCTGCTTTCGGCCCAACACGTCCGAAGAAGTGGCATAGAACCGGGGATGCCTATCCACCGACCTGGCCGGTGATTACTGGCCGCCGCACACCCAGTCTGGGTTCTGGGCTTGGCCCATTTAAGGAGGTCGCTTTTCAGCCTGCCTTTCTAGCCTGATTTTTTTTGTTTCCAGTGATCCAGTCGTACCCGTACCCGTTTAAAAAAAAGGGGTTTTGAGCTCTAAAATGTCCGCATAGTTCACGAGGCTCTTCGTGAGTTTTGAAAAGAGAAGTTCACGAGATTTAGAAATTGTTCGTATGGTTTAAAATATTTGTTCGCAAGTTCCAAAATTAATTCACGAGGTTTATAAATATTTGTATAGTTCAAAAAAGTTCGCGAGGTTCAAAAGATAGTCACGACATTTAGGAAACTTCATATAGTTCAATTTTTTGTTCACGAGGTTCGGTAGAATGTTCATGTGACAAAAAATATATTCACATGGTACAAGGTAATTGTTCACAGGTTAGAAGAAAATTCAGATTGCACTATAAAAAATATTCATATAAGTTTTAATAAGAAAAGGAGCACATGAACAAACAGAGAACACAAGAGAATGGGAAAATAAAATAAAAGAAGTGAAACATAAATGAAAAGAAAACACGTAAAAAAGCAAAAATAAGTTAAATAACAATACCAAAAATTAAAACAAAAAAAAAAGAAAAAAAAAGAAACGATCAGCACGAATAGAAAAGATAACACCTTAGTGGGCCGGCCCACCCTGGTTTGCTTCGTGCGTCAGCTGGTAACAGACGCTTTAAGGGGGTGGTGTTATTCTCCGCTCGACGCGAGCGTTTATAGCGCACAGCATAGGTGTTCTTTGATATGGGCCCAGTAAAAAGCATTGTTCTTTTTTTCACAGTAATTAAAATGTTGAAATTTTAAAAGCTCAATTATGAAAAATGTTTAAATTCTAAAATTGTTGAAATACATAAAATGTTCAAATTTAAAATTGCTCATTCTCAAAAATTGTTCGAATTCAAAATTTGTTCAGATTAAAAAAATGTCCAAAATATTAAAATGTTCAGTTTTTGAAAAAAGAAACACAAAAAGGAAAAAATAAAAAAAGAAAACCTCCCAAAAACAGAACAACCAAACTAAGGAAAAGAAATCGGAGAAAAGACCAGCTCGAATACCTACCATAAAAAACAAAAAATTAAACACACAATGACTAATAGGCCTGGCCCAACCTGCGGGAAAGCTCATGCCAGCGTTATAAACGCATGCATTGATCGATAAATAGGATTTGCCCCCTTTAAGCTTCAAATAGGTTTCAAACCGTGTTGCTGGATGCGAGAAACGACTTGTGAGCATTCAAACGACTTGTGGAGTGCGGCGGTGTTGACTGTTGCTAGTCTGTGGTGGATGGTGGGGGATCCGGGCGTATGATAGGCGGTGTGGCGCTGGCCGGATCTGGCGTTGAAGAGGCTTGGAGGGCTCCTCCGTTGGCTATTTCAGCTTATTAATACCTTTTGGCTAGGGATTTCTTCAGTGCTAAAGTATGAAATAGCTACAGTTGATTTTCTACTTCTCCGGCAACAACGAGGGATCTAGTCCTTGGTAGCTGCAATGAGGACAATTTGCAGCTATACAACCGTTCATTTTCTTCTTACTTTCTGTTGCTTATAAGTTATATGTGTACCGTATATGTATTGCTACCTTTATGAATACCCAGTATTTTGGGCCGGGTACATGCACTCCTTCGTTGTTCGGTGGCGAATGTCAGCGCACCAAGCCACCACGTGAGTTTCTCCCTTCTACCATGCCCGCTCAAGTTAGAGTGTCATCTCTCGTATGTTAGGCAACTAATTTTCCTGAACAAATGCTTGCAAGTTTGTCAAAATTGCCAAGTCGCACTCTTTTCAAGTATTAAAACAAGCATCTACAATACACTTTTCATTTCCTGAGTGTCGGATTTGTGAAGCAACAAATACAAACCCATTCCAGAATTGTACCAAAACATCTTGAGAAAATAGTAGACCTAATTTTATGTATGATTCGCCATGTATCTTAGTGTCATAATTTTCTAGATTTTTCATGATTTCCCTAGTATCTTGCCTATTTAGCATGTAGCGGGTGAAAATTAAGCCGTAGGCGCTTCAAAATTTGCTCTTGATTTTTTGCAAAAACAATTTTAGATTCACAAGGTGTCGTTTCATCCTAGATATGCTAACAATCCCGCAAGATGCAGCTCCTAAAAAAAGACGTACACGAAAATGGGAAACCCGCTCACAATGTCATCTTATATATATGACCTAGTTGCCAGTAATTCTATTTTCTAAGTGCCACTATTGGGTTATTTTTTGAAGCAGGCAAAAAAGTTCCTTTCCCGCCATTTTTTCCACCCTATTTTTACTTCTTGTTTCTTCCCATCATTATTTGTACCGGTAATTTCATTCTCATCATTTGTTCCTAGCTTATTTTTCTTGCCATTTCTTCCCGCTCATTTCCCCACTAATTTTCTTTTCCGGCCAAAACATTCCCGCGCTCCTTTCCCTGACTTAATGAAACATTTCCTCTCTTTTTCTAGCTCATTTCTTCACATGCCCTATCTGTTATACGTTGATCCAAATTCTACAAAGGATAGGCCAACTTCTGACGAGTGGAGCGATCTACCATCACATTCGTCATTGAAGTTCGATCTACCACAGCTGGACTACACCACAAGATTCTCCTTGTGGCAGGTGAAGATGCGGGTGATTCTCGCTCAAACTTCTGATCTGGATGAAGCGCTGGATGTATTCGGCAAAAAGGATGCTAAAACCTGGTCCGACGAATAGAAGCGGAAGGACCGTAAGGCTTTTTCTTTGATTCAACTTCATCTGTCCAATAATATTTTGCAGAAAGTACTGGAGATGAAATCTGTTGTTGCCCTGTGGGAAAAACTGGAAACGATCTGTGTGTCAAAGGATCTAACCAGTAAGATGAATGTGAAGATTAAGTTGTTCTCGCATAGGCTGCAAGAAGGTGGATCGATAATGAATCACATATCTGTTTTTAAAGAGATTGTTTCAGACTTGCAGTCTATGGAGGTAAAATATGATGATGAGAATTTAGCTCTTCTACTCTTATGCTCGTTGCCTAGTTCCTATACATATTTTCGTGATACAATATTGTTGAGCCGTGGTGAACTAACCCTTGCCGAAGTACATGACGCCCTCAAACAGAGGGAAAAAATGAAAACTATGGTAGAGTCATATGGAACGTCATCCAAGGCTGAGACTCTACAGGTTTGTGGCAGGACCGAGCAGAGATATAATAACTATGGCAACAAAGATAAGAGCAAGGACGGTAGAAGTCGTTCAAAGTCCAAGGGAAATGATAATTTCTGCAGGTATTGTAAGAAATCTAATCATGTTATTGATAATTGTTGGAAGTTGCAGAATAAGGAGAAAAGAAACGGAAGTTACCAACGGAAAGATAGGTCTGAAGGTACTGGTAAGACCGCTGTTGTTTCTGATAGTTCTGATGGTGAATGCTTAGATGTTTTTGCTGCTTGTGCTTCTCGTGATGATGAATGGATTTTCATATTTGCTATAACAAAGATTGGTTCAATTCATATGAGTCTGTGCAGACTGGAGATTTTGTGTGTGTGGAGAATGACAATCCATGCCATATTGTTAGTGTTGGATCTGTTAAGATCAGGACACATGATGGCGTGACACGCACGTTGAGTGAGGTGAAGCACATACCAAGCATGGATAGAAATTTGATCTCCCTGAGTACCATGGACGTTGATGGATACAAGTATGCCGGTGGCCATCGAGTTCTAAAGGTATCAAAAGGTTCTCTTATTCACACGATAGGTGACATGAATTCTGCTAAATTATATGTTCTTAGAGGTAGCATTTTGCCTGGTATTGTTGTTGTTATTACTTCTAATGATTCTGATGATTGTGGTAAAACACATCCGTGGCATATGCGCCATGGGCATATGAGCGAACAAGGCATGGCAAAGTTGGTCAAGAGAGTGCTGATTGATGGTTGCAACTTGAGTAAGATTGAGTTCTATGAGCACTGCATCTTTGGTAAGCATAAAAGAGTTAAATTCAATGCTTCCGTTCATACCACCAAAGGCATATTAGATTATGTGGTGCTAATTACATGCTTACTATTATTAATGATTATTCAAGAAAAATATGGCCTTATTTTCTGAAGCATAAATCTGATGTTTTTGATGCTTTTAAGAAGTGGAAAATTATGGTTGAAAAGCAAACTGAGAAGAAGATAAAGGTACTACGTACTGACAATGGTATGGAATTCTGTTCTAATGAGTTTGAGGAGTTTTACAGTAATGATGGCATGATCAGGCATCACACCATCCCATATACTCCTCAGCAGAATGGCGTGGCAGAGCGCATGAACAGAACCATCATCTCGAGGGCTCGTTGTATGTTGTCTAATGCAGGTATGCATAGGCGTTTCTGGGCTGAAACATCCAACACAGCGTGTTACATTATCAACAGGTCACCTTCTATTCCACTTGAGAAGAAAACTCCTATTGAGGTATGGCCAGGTTCGCCTGCTGATTATTCACAGTTGAGAGTTTTTGGATGCACTGCATATGCTCATGTTGATAATGGAAAGTTAGAGCCTAGGGCTATTAAGTGCATATTCCTTGGTTATGGTTCAGGAGTTAAAGCATATAAACTATGGAATCCTAAAACTAAAAAGATTTTGCTAAGTAGAAACATTGTTTTCAATGAGTCTGTTATGTATCATGATAGCTTGCCATCAGATACCTCTCCTGTTGTTGTTGGAGAGGAGGGAGTTAGTGTGTAGGTGGAGAACCTGCAGAAAACTATTGATAATGATGCTATCGTTGAAGATACACATGAGGAAAATATTGATGATATTGTTGTTCAACACTCACCTACTGTTTTGCAGCAGCCACATGAGACCATTGCTGCTGATAGACCGAGGCGTAATTGTGGTCCTCGTCCTCGTTTAATTGAATATTGTAACCTTGTTCATTATGCTTTGAGTTGTGCTGAACAGGTGGAGAACGATTCTGAGCCTGCTACATATAATGAAGCCATTGCATCCATTGACCGCGAGAAGTGGGTTTCTGCTATGCAAGAAGAGATGCAATCGCTTGAGAAAAATGGCACATGGGATGTTGTGTGCTTGCCTAAACAAAAGAAGGCGGTCCGCTGCAAGTGGATCTTCAAGAAAAAGGAAGGTCTGTCTCCCAAAGATCCTTCAAGGTACAAGGCAAGGTTAGTAGCAAAAGGGTTCAACCAGATTCCAGGTTGATTACAATGATGTGTTCTCCCCAGTTGTGAAGCATAGTTCCATTCGTACTTTCTTTAGTATTGTGGCTATGCGTGATCTTGAGCTTAAGCAGTTAGATGTCAAGACTGCTTTTCTGCATGAAGAGTTTTATGAGGAAATATACATGGACCAACCAGAAGGGTTCATAGTGCCTGGTAAAGAGGATTTTGTGTGCAAATTAAAGAAGTCTCTTTATGGCTTAAAGCAATCTCCAAGACAGTGGTATAAAAGGTTTGATTCATTTATGATCTCACATGGTTTTGAGAGGTCCAAATATGATAGTTGTGTTTACATCAAGTTTGTTGATGGGTCACCTATATACTTGCTGCTATATGTTGATGATATGTTAATTGCTGCCAAGGGCATGAAAAAAATCACTACTTTGAAGACACACCTAAGTAGTGAGTTTGAGATGAAGGATCTTGGTGCTGCTAAGAAGATCTAGGTATGGATATTACCCGAGATAAAAAATATGGTTTGTTATTTCTTAATCAGCAAAGTTAGATTACAAAAGTTCTTCATCGTTTTAATATGGATGGTGTCAACTCAGTTAGTACTCCTATTGCTCCTCATTTAAAATTGAGTTTCTCAATGTCCTACTACTGATGAAGAGTTTGAGTACATGTCAAAGGTGCCATATTCTAGTGCTGTTGGTTCTTTGATGTATGCCATGGTTTGTTCTCGTCCTGATTTATCATATGCTATGAGTTTGATAAGTAGATCTATGGCTAATCCTGGTAAAGAACAATGGAAGGCTGTTCAGTGGGTTTTTAGGTTCCTTCTTGGCACTTCCAATGCTTGTTTGAAGTTTGGCAGGACCAGTGAGGGACTCGTTGGCTATGTGGATTCAGATTTTGCTGCCGATTTGGATAAGAGAAGACCCTCACAGGTTATGTGTTTAATGTTGGTGCTTGTGCTGTTAGCTGAAAGGCTATATTACAGGCCGTTGTTGCAGAATCTACTACTGAAGCTAAATATATGGCTATTGCTGAAGCTTGCAAAGAATCTGTTTGGTTGAAAGGTTTGTTTGCTGAGCTTTGTGGAGATGGTTCTTGCATTACTTTGTTTTATAACAATCAAAGTGCCATATACCTTACAAAAGATCAGATGTTTCATGAGAGAACTAAGCACATTGATGTCAAGTACCATTTTGTTAGAGACATTGTTGCTCAAGGTAAATTAAAGGTATGCAAGATCAGCAATCATGATAATCCTGCTGATATGATGACTAAACATGTTCTTAGTTTTTTAACTGATTAGCCCAAGTGGCTATTGGCGCCGAAAGTATTTGCTTTGTTTGTTCAGGGAGATGTTGTTGTTGATGCTACAAGAAGGAATTTGTCTTAAGATGGAGTTTATTATATGTTGATCTAAATTCTACAAAGTATAGGCCAACTTCTGACGAGTGGAGCGAGGCCCGTCGCCGGAGGCTTGGGCCGAGTGTATGGTACGGCTCGTCGAAGACCTAGGTTTCCACCGATATATAACCCCCTTGTAAGCCGCCGGTTGGGATGAGTTGCATCTGTGAAACACTCCCCGATATAGTGAAGTTTCGTTGGCTGGCGCCAGTGGTTTTTTCCTCTCTTTGTTGGAGAGGTTTTTCCACGTTAAATCCGTGTCCCCTTACTGTGTTTTTCGTTCTTCGTTATCTTCTTGTCGCAATTGTAACACTATCCCCACGGTTTGTACTTGACAACAAAAAAAACACCATCAACCTTAGATGTAACAAAACACAGTTGAGACTAACTATATCCAAAGGTGGCTCGTGATGGCCATGTGTATCGGATATACATGCCCCATTTAATAAAGCCAATATCGTTTATAGATGATTATTTGTATTCGATGAACAGAAAGCACACCTCTCTCACAAATGATTTTTTGTATGCACAAGAGATTGCAGCATGGTTGAATAGATTGCTACTCTTCTAAACTCCCTAGGGGATGCCATCCGATTTTTTAAAGAAAAATCATGATCGAATCCCCTAGGGAACCCGGTACTACTTGTGTATATTGAGGAACACCACCGAGTGAGTTGTGTATTCTGCTCTGTGGTGGCTGAAGCAACGCCATCGTTGATGGTATCGTTAGAAACTCCCTACGGGATGCCATATGATTCTTCTAAGAAAAATTAGCATGAAAGCCCTAGGGGAGGTCCAACGTTACCTATGTATTTTTAGGAACACCGAGTGGGTTATAACAAAGCAGACGCTCTGGATATATCGAGAGGAAGCCATGTATCATATCACAAGCCCCTTGAATATACTAAGTCTTATCCGGATGATTTGTATTCGACAAACAGAAAGAACACATAGATATGAAAGAGATATATACACCCAATGAGTTGTAAATTCAATGGCTGGGAGATGAGCTATATATAGGGCTCGAAGATGGCGGCAAAGGAGGAGCTAGAAAATGGCAGAAAAGAAAATAGCGGGAACGTGGTTTGCCGAGTGTCATGCCCTCAACACTCGACAAACTATGGGCGCAAAACTTTTCCTTTAGCGGGAACGGGAGAAAGCCCAGCACGGGCAGTTTGCCGAGTGTCATGACGACATGTATTTGGCAGGAAAAAATCCCTTACTAGAAAAGGAGAAGTGGAAAAAAATCTAAAATGTTTGTCATGTAACACCGGCAGGTTCTGTTTTGTGCGGACGAGGAATTTGCCGATTGTATTCCCCATTTTTAGAGTTTTTTTACTTTGTTGAGTGTCTTATCTTTGCCGAGTGTATGTTTTAAGTTTGCCGTGTGTCTTATCTTTGCTGAGTGTTTTGTTTTCGTTACTCGGCAAATGTGGTTGTTCGCCGAGTTTGCCGAGTTTTAGGACAAATACACTCGGCAAACCATTCCGGACTCGGCAAGAATCCATTTTGCGGTAGTGAATAATGCAGCAAAAACTACACGGTAACATGGAAGCTGCACACCATCACATTCGCCAACATGATTACACGGATCAAAGCACAATACTACTGAAACCAAATACTGCTAACACAGAACGATTATTTCGGCCATCAGATACATCGATCATGCATACACCTAGTTAGAATCTAATAGTACTAGCTCAAATCCGGATACGATCGAAATCAAATCCAAGATGGAGAGAGCTAACAGACCCAAATCACATACTAGTACGTTCTCTGCTGCTTAATTAGTCGACCTTATTAGCAAGCCAGCAAGCTAGTTGACCACGCGGCAGTTGCGGCGGACTTCGCCGGCGGCGCGGCCCCCGCCCGGCGCCAGCCTCCCCATCCTCAGCATGGAGGCCGCGAAGTCGTCGAAGAAGAGCGACGCGTCGAACGCGTAGTCGGCAACGAGCGCCGCGACGTCCTCTGCCGCGCCGGCGGGCGAGCTGGCCAGCGCCTGGTCGGACGGCAGCAGGCCGTCGCCCGAGAGCAGGTTGATGTAGTACTGGTTGTCGAAGGTGGCCGGCGTGGCCAGGTCCAGGTGCGCCAGCGCCGACCCTGCCGCCGACCCCGCGCACAGCTGCTGCAGCGACTGCAGGAACCCCATGTCCTTGTTGGCGGGCCCGGCCGAGACGCCGACGCCGACGCCGGCGATGCGCGCGCTGAACGTCGTGCACCGGGCTTTCCCGATGGTGTGCGCGCCTGCGCGCGTACGTTTGCATGCGTCGACATGCATGGTTAGCTACCGGAGGAGATTGCATGTGCGAGTAATAAAATTAAATTGGTTGCCTACCGGAGAGGGCGACCATGTCCTTGGCGGAGAGGCCGACGTCGGTGAACTTCTGCACGAGCGTGGCGACGCCGGAGGTCGGCGCGGGGAGGTTGCTGTTGGCGCCCTGGAGACTCGCCGTGCGGCTGTCCTTGCGGCCGACCTCCACCTGCCAGCTCGGTCCACCGGACTGCCACGGCCGGCGATCGATTACCCACACACTGAACCTCATATAATGTGCAGGAAATGTGAATGTATGTGCTGCAGACTTACAGCAACGACGGAGTCGCGCGCGGCGATGGCGAGGACGTCGGCGCAGGAGACGGTCTCGGGGCACGCCTGCTCGAGCAGGGCCTTGATGGCGTCGACCACCTCGAACCCCCTCAGCGAGTTGGCGTTGGGCACTGCCGTCTTCTCTCCGACGAAGAAGGGCGTGTCGTCCAGGAGCACGGAGCCGTCGCAACCCTGCAGGCAGAAGAAAAACAGTTAAGTCGCGCAGCCAGCTGCATTAAGCTAGAGATGTTCGATCGCTTACATTGACGAAGCAGTCGTGGAAGTGGAGGCGGAGGAGGGATGCGGCCATGCGCGGGTCGGCGGCGACGGCCTCGTCGACGGCGGCGCGGACGATCTCCTCGGCGAGGGGGCAGTTTGACTGGTACGCGTCGTTGCCGAGGGACACGCCGACGCCGGCGCTGGCGCTGGCCCCGCCGTACCCGATGCTGACGGAGGCGCCGGCGCTGCCGGTGACGCAGGACTTGTTGACGGGGGTGGCCTCAGCGGCAGCGGCAAGTGCTGCAACTGCAAGCACGAAGGACAGGGCCACGGTGGCGAGCTCCATGGCGCGCGCAGGATCGGACAACCAAGTGTAGTGTGCAGATGCTGCAGTTGGGTGCCTCGATCGGTGATGCGTCTAGTGACCAGTGTGTGTTGTGGTGATGGGGATGGAGATACATGGCTCGTCGGCCACCTTTATATAGATCGGAGAGTAGGGGGTACGTAGGTGGCAGGCCTCTTGCGTGACCGTCAAATCATTGGTCCTCTTGTGTTCAGTGTGAATACACCCATGCAGATTAATTGTGATGGGGATAAATCGTCTTGCAAGTTTTGTTCTTGGAGAGGACGGTCGTTCCAGATTCAATCAAGTCCAAATCTCTTGGGATGGTACGTTCTAATTAAGCTAGCTTCTGATAAGAGCATCTTCAGAAGTAGCTCTATATTTTGGTGTTGTAAATCGGCGCTACAGCATATCGCCGATCCATCGCGCCGCGCGGTCGAGTTTACCAGACGCTGCATATCGCCGTTCGCGAGGGTGAGCCAAAAACGACGCTCACCAGGCGCTGCGAAATGCAGCACGCGGCGCCGGCGCAAACAGCAAACAATCATCCATATATACTTTGGAAGATCAAAAAACGCAAAATAAATCAATAATAAATGATTCTAAAACACATATCATCTAGAATAGCATAGATCAAATGCATCCCATAGTTCAATGTCAAGGAGTACCAAGTTCAAGACCACAAAAGCAAATTAACATCATCGAACACATCATTCATCGTCTTCTTTGCCACCATCCTCCATATTGCGGTGGCGCCAGCCGGGCGCTTCGTGCCTACGACCTTCGACGCGGCCGGTGGAGGTGGTGGCGGCATCTTCGCGGCGCCCGCGTTGGCCACCGGCCGTGGCGACATGAAGAGAGCGCACGGCACACCGGCGGCGACGACGCTAGGGTTTGGCAACATCTGCGACGACCCATGTGCGCCAGAGGCGGGGACCGAGTAGGGAGGAGTTGGTGGTGTTCCGCCGGCCCCGTCCATCGTCGGAATAGCGCTGGCCGTCGCGCGCGCAGGGGATGGCAGCGAGGAAGGGGGAAGGAGAGGCGCAGGCGCGGGAGAATTTTCAGAGCGGTTGCGTTGTCGTAGCTCTGCCGCGCGCTCCAGTCGACGCAGCAAATTTTGGGCACAGAATAGCGCAACGCCCCGTCCGCGACAAATTATTTACCGCGCACTGCTTTGTAGCGGCGGCTGGAGCGATGAAAATCGTGCGGCGCGCTGTATATCGACGGTTATTCTAACTTTACGTGTTATGATACGATGTCTACCTATGATACACTAACCATCTCTCTCTTTATTAATTATGGCGTCACATCAGATTTTTTGCCAAATTGGCATTCATGATACACCTTATGATACTAGCACTATGACCAGCCTTAGGAGATTGCACTAACTCGACCTCACTTTTCTCCCAAAATACTCCAATTATCATTACATTCTAGTAGTAGCAGGGTAATCGGCCACGACGACCTGGTCCGGTCACACGAAACTCGCCCTCCATGCATCTCCATGTGATGGATGATGTGCATACGTCGGCGACGATGATGGATAGTAGTACTAAGACATGGCAGTGGTACTAGCTAGATAGTACGCATGAAGCGGTCAAAAGCGAGCGCGATGATGGACGCAGCGGCAGGGTGACCGACCGCGACCGGGTCTTGTTCTTGCCGTTCGGCTTCCACATGCACTAGGCGTTGGTGGCATCCTGAGAGGAACAGATGAGCAAATGTGGGAGATGCTAGTACTAAATCTTCTGATGATACCTGCTCCTCGATCGATCGACTATGCATGATGTGATGAACACTTTCAAGGCGAATTACAGATCGAGGTGGTAAACCCAAGCAAACAACAACCTGAAGAGTGAATGCAATGTAGACTTGGGTTTATTTAGATTCACATGTATCGACATCTAATAAGTGTTTAATTAACAAAATATAACGAAGCTAAGCCATGCATGGTCTCATCTCATACCATGGTGTGTCGAAAGGTTCAGATAATATGACGGACTATAAACAAGGTTTACAAACGGAAACAAGAACGCATGGAAGTCTCACTCGAATTAAGATTCTTTAAGATGATGAAACATGGAAGACTCCTTGGACCCTTTCGGTGCAGGGGCAGCTGCCATCCTAGCATTTGCAGCTGCCTCCTTTTTCTCTGTGGCGATTCTTTTCTTTTGTTCAGAAATTGTTTTCTTCTCCTCACCAACAGCTTCTATATAGCTTCAGCTGCCACCCTCTTGGCTTCAGCTGCAGCTGCCTTTTTCTCTGCAGCAGGTATCTTCTTGGCCTCAGCTGCAGCCTGCAGCAACCTTCTTCTCTGATTCCTCCTTCCTCTTTGCCTCAGTCTCCTCAACCTCCCAAAGCACTTCATCAAAATTTCGCTTGATCAACTTCTCTTATGCCATCATTAGATAAAGAATATGAGCAAACTTCTGATGAATTAGACAACCAAAAGTTATGAAAATGCACATGCCTCTTCTAGGAAGCCATTTAACAGTTATTTTGACAATAATATGAACTCTAATATTGATGACGGGTAGGATTACACTCAGTCTGAATAATGGTAGATAGCTGGGCTGGAGCAGCATGACACCACACCCTCCAGTCGGCTTTTTTGCACATAGATGCGCACAGACATTAGCCTCTATACAAGTAAAAACAACTTAAAAGAGATGAAGCACTTTCCGAGCTCTTAAGTTTCATTGAGAATTCCCATGATCTCCGACCTACCAACTACCATCCTTCCTGTTTTTCCGCAGCACAACCAGAACTTGACAGTCAGACTCAAATTCCAAATGGTCCAGCCTTTAGCAGCAGCTAGACGTAAGCAGACAGAACTTGATTTGCATTTGAAAGAAGCTTTCAATAGTATACTTCTTATAGCATATAACCCAAATTTTGTTAGTTAAAATCATGGTAACAAAAAAGTTTTCCCCTCCATGGTACTCCCTCTGTTCAGAAATATAATAGCTTTATGAAATAAATGTATCTTGACGCCTTTTAGTGTATATGTTCACTCCAAACATCTACAGACCTATACACTAAAATACGTCTAGATACATTCGATTCACTAAGCTAAAACGTCTTGTATTTCTAAACGGAGGGAGTACTATTGACCTAACTTCTACCTCTCCTAAAAGCACATTTCATGGTGCCTCCTATGAGGTGTGTCCAAAACTCCTAACAAAATCGTTTTCCTCTCCATGGTACTATTGACCTAACTTCTGCCTCTCCAAAGAGCACATTTCATGGTGCCTCCTATGATGTGTCTCCAAAATTACTAACAAAAACGTTTTCCCCTCAATGGTACCATTGACCTATCTTCTACCTCTGCTATTCAGGAAGGCTAATTAACTACTAGCTCCGTTCTAAATATAAGATGTTTCAGTAAGCTTAAATAGTCTACCAAAACATATTATATTTATGAACAGAGGTAATAATGACTCCTAGCTCCAAAAAGGAAAAAGAAAAACTAGGCGCTCCATCCAATCCCTGAGGGGGGAGCATCAGCTAGCTACTGGCGGTTGTCACATTCGCCTTCCTCGCCAGCCATGGCAACATGTGTCTGTGGGATCGGACGCCACCAGAACATAGCTCTTGTCATCACAGTGCTGGAAAGTTCCGCCACCGGACTATTGCCTCATGGATCTACTACTTCGTACTTGAGCCCCTTCCAGTCGTCTGTAGCATCAATGGAGATCGCTGAGCCTTCACCGGCTTCACCTTTGACCAGCATCTGGGACAGCACCGTCATGACATTCTTCTGCACCCACCTCCTTATGGGCCTTGCACCATACATCTGCGAGCATGCATTGTTACCAAAACATACAAGGGGCAGGGAAATCATGGTTGTGCAAAAACAGTCATTTGATTAGTTTGAAAAGAATTCGCTCTTACTGGGTTATATGATTCCGATAAAATGACGTCCAACGCAGCATCACTTGCAGATAGACAGATGCTCTTGGCAGCTACCCTTTCAATGACACTCTTCATCTGGATTTTCACAATCTCCTTCAGCTTGCCATGCGAAAGAGGCTCAAATATCACAACCTCACTCAGTCTGTTTAAAAATTCAGGCTTAAAGTGTCTATGAACCTGCACCAACAGATACATATGGCAGTCAGCAGGTCACTAGAGACTTAACAGCAGGACACCATCATATATGGTAGTCAGTATTCCCAAACCTTATTCATCACAAGTTCCCTTGCAGATTCCATTGTGCTTTCTCCAGCCATTCCTGCCGTTAGGTGCTCTGCTCCTAGGTTTGAAGTCATGATGATGATAGTATTCTTGAAATCTACGGTCCGGCCTTTGCCATCAGTCAACACACCATCGTCAAGGAGTTGAATGAAAACGTTCAGCACCAAGGGATCTGCCTTCTCCACCTCGTCGAAAAGGATGACACTGTATGGGCGCCTCCTGACCTGTTCAGTCAGTTGTCCAGCATCTTCATAGCCAACGCAGCTTCAGCAAGTTATGAAACAAGCATTAAGATCAGTCAAATTAAACATCTATAGTGGCACGATCAAACATTACACAAATTAAACCTTGGTGCTGCTCCAATGAGACGTGCCACAGCTCCAGACCCAACATATTCAGACATGTCAATGCGAACCATCGTCTTCTCGCTGCCAAATAGTTGCTCCGCAAGAGCTTTTGCAAGCTCTGTCTTTCCAACACCGGTCAATCCTAAGAAGAGGAAAGATCCTATGGGTTGGCCAGGATGATCAAGGCCAGCCCTGGAACGTAACACTGCTTCCGCAACCAGATTTACCGCTTCATCCTGGCCAACAACTCGCTCATGAAGTTTGTCTGCTAGGTGGATTAACCTATCCTTCTCATCTTGATCAAGCGCAGTCACAGGAATTCCGGTCCATCTACTCACAACCTTCAAATGAGAACGTTAGAATTTGCATGACAAACATATAGTATCGATCGAAACAGTACAAACAAGTCATTCGGAAGAAAATTCCTACTTCTGCAATATGATTTGGTGTAACAATAATTGTTTTCTTCAAAGCGTCCACTTCCTCTTCTTGATTGTTAATCTGCATCATCTTTTTTGCAGTAGAACACGCCCCATCAATCAGATCAATAGCCTTATCAGGAAATTGACGACCTACGGGAACAAAACCCATCAATGTTGTACAATATTTATATCCATTCTTGTCACTCACGAGTGCAACTCGGCAGACAAGAAACAATGCAGTGCAGGTTACCCCATTAACTTATACATATGGCTGTCACAGATTTATTAGAACCTTAAACATGATTCATAAATTTATTTCAACTTCATGTATCCAAGGAAACTGAGGTAGTTCACGGTGCTCTAATGTGATCATTATTGCCCTTTAATCTAACCATAACCAATTAAGCATTCCCCGCAAAAAAAAACAATTAAGCATGTATTTATTTCTTTCATTATACTTGTTAAGTGGCTAGTTGAGGTTGTGCATCTACTGATCACCACAGGAAACTATAGGAGTAAATTGATTCCTCACCAGTGATGTAGCGACCAGCAAGCTGTACAGCAGCAACAACAGCGGCATCTTGGATTTCCACACCATGGTGCTGTTCATACTGCTGCTTTATGCCCCGCAAAATGGCAATGGTCGCTTGCATACTCGGTTCCGCGATATGCACCTTCTGGAACCGCCGTTCAAGCGCACCATCGCTCTCAACGTATTTGCGGTAGTCATCAAAAGTCGTCGCGCCCACACAGCGAATGCGACCACGCGCCAACGCCGGCTTCAGCATGTTGGCAGCATCATTGCTTCCCCACCTACCACCAACGGCACCAGCGCCAATCAAATTGTGCATCTCGTCGATAAAGAGGATTATTTTACCGCGTGAATTCTCCGCCTCATTTATTACTCTCTTCAAACGACCCTCGAACATACCACGTAATACGGTTCCGGACAACATCGCCCCAAGGTCAAGCTCCAAGATACGTGCCTCGGCGAGCTCAGCAGGGACCTTCCCGGCAGCAATGCGCTGTGCGAGGCCCTCAGCGATGGCCGTCTTGCCAACCCCTGGGGCACCGACGAGTGCAGCACAGTTCTTGGTCTTACAGCAGAGAATGGAAATGACACGATCGATCTCGTCATCGCGTCCAACCACCGGGCCACTTGTGTTGCCTGTCATGTAATGTCCATAGGTGCGCAGACATGAATTGCGGCTCAAGTACCTCCAAACTGTCCAACACAAACCAACGCCTACTCCAAGGAAGACTACAGGTTCGATCTCTTGCCACACCTTATACATATGACTCTGGGTGCGTGATAGCAAGACTGTTCCTATCCCATCTGGGGCCTTAACCATGGTTCCCAGCAAAGGATCGTAGGTCCTTGCCATATCCGAACAAAAGCCCTAACCTGAACAAGGAAAAAGACTGCAATTGCTTCATGAATCGAGTACCAATGATCAAACTTCATATTACATACACGGTGGAGTTGTACATCAAACTTTTTTTATATGTCGAATCAAACTTTTGTATGTTTGGAGGCAGGATTTCATAATAACCAGGGCGTATTATTAATTTGAGATAGAGAGACATAATACGGGGTCACTGTGCGATTAGACTTGTTACTCTTGATTAACATTGAACTCAAGTACAGTAGAAAAATAGGGACTTGAGATCAAGGGACAAAAAGTATCCTTTTCTAAGTAAAACGTGAGAAAAATTACCTCTCCTCAAGTTCTCCACGCAGCCCTGAGCCGCCCCTCCGCCGCTGCTCGACCCCCACCCTCAGTCCCTCTTCGGCTCGATCTGGTCAGGTGCTCTTAGGCCGGCGCAACTCCATTGCTGGCCTGCAGCCCTAGCCGCGTTCGCCCTGGTCAGGTGTGCCCCGCCGGCACCGCTCGAGTCCCAGTCCACCCCTCGGCCCTCGCTGCTTCGCCGCTGGCCTGCAGCCCTCGTCGCCTCGACCTGGTCCGGTACCGTCCGGCGCCTCTTTTTTTTTTCGGTCTGGTCACGCACGCAGTACGGCAGTAGGGCCCCTCGAAGAACTAGGTTTCCGTCCCATGAGACCGGATAGACCCACTTTCATGCATAGTGGTTAGAAAAAAAAACTAATTAATACCAGAAAAAAGTCTAAAAAATTAAAGAGACCGACACGTGGTAGACATAGAAAAGGGTGTAGCAATAGACCCGGTCTTATAGGATTATCTCCCTGTGAACCCTGCCGCAGTTGGGCCTCCTCGTCTTGTACCCTGACACGTGCCCGCCTTGTAGAGCTGCACCAAGCCGGGTTTGGTTTGAGTAGGGGTGGGTATAGTTTTTTGGTTAATTCGGTTCGTTTTTCGGGTTTTTCTATAATTCGGTTTCTATAAAATAGGCACCGAAATTATTTCGGTTTTCTAATTAATCGATAGTTTGGTTAGTGGAGAATTCGGTTTGCCGAACTTTTGGAAATAACAACATTCGTGCCATAATCTATGTCAGATTTATATGAGCTAAACCACTCATCGACGCACCGGAAGCAACCTCCAGGTCGGCGAGTACCTGAAGCAATACATTGCTAGCTGATGTCTTGAACGCATGTGTAGAAAAAGCACATAATAAGCATGATGTCTATCTTGCTTGTTCAAAAAAATGATGTCTATATTCCAAACCGTATACATATATGTGTTGAGAGTTTACTAAAATACATGATTATATCCGAAACACGAAAACAATTGAAAGGCTTCCAACAAAATTCATAGACCCAATTGACAGTTAAACCACGAACATGTAAGTGCATGTGCTGGAATCATATGTACATGCATGGGCTGCCTGACAGCTTTTGCATGCTTGTCTTTATGTGACATAAGCTAGTATCTACGTACAGTAATGAACGCCTGGGACAGAATCACAAATATATTTAGCTCTGTCACGTATAATTTTCGGTTTGTACGGTTATTTCGGTTAACAGAGAGTCAAAATCGAATTAATATTTATAAATACGGTTAATCATATTTACTAACCGAAATTAGTTTTGGCTAATTCGGGTTCGGTGTATTCAGTTTCGGTTCCGGTTAATTCGGTTTCGGTGTTCGGTTTCGGTTTTTTATGCCCACCCCTAGGTTTGAGGGACTTCTACAGCGATTTTTCAGTCCAAGCAGATTATAAGCCACTTTAAGATAACTCTAACAAAGGAAATCCTAAAAAAACTCTAACAAAGGAAATCTTAAAATGATTGTTTTTATAGTTTTTTATGCACATTAGATTCGCCCGACGGAGCGATACTTCTCGGTTTTCGCGAGTGAACCAAAAGGCGGTTGCATTTTCGTGGGTCGTTGGCACGAGGGACATTTTAGCTCCTACCTTCTCTCTTACGCGTCGCAACTGTCGATCTACTCGCTTTGTCGCTGCAGCATCCTAGGTCCGCCATGGACTTCACCGAGACCCCTCTAGTAGTTGTGCAGGTGGAGCAGTCGGAATCGAGCCGCCCCTTGCTCCCGCACGGACAAAGAAGACATCGACATCGTCGGCTGCCACTCGCCCTACTCCAGCAGCTCGTGCATCCGCGGGATCTCGGGCGGTTCACGCCACGACCATCGTGGTCAGGCAGAAGCGCAAGCGCAACGTCCACGTCGTGTCTCACACCGCCATGGCCGAGCCCGATGTCGCATCACTGCCTCCTCTTGCGCCCCATCCTACCAAGAAGGTGGTCGCACACCACAATGCATTCCCCGCCCACCTCGGCCGCTGATCATAGGTATGGATTTTTCCCTTTTCTCCACAGTGAATTTGTGAATTTCCCCCTTTTCTCCGCGGTGGCTTGTTGCTAATTATGTTGTCCACATGTGTAGCGTTGATTTGCAAGAGGTTCCCATTCTGTTTGTCGACAATGCTCAATTCGAGTGCGGTGGACATTGACACCGCCCCATTAAATGAGTATGAGCATGATATTGACAACACAAATCTTGACGAGGAGGGCGCCAAACACGAAGATGAAGAGGAGGGGGTCAGAGGGAGAAGGAGGATGGTGTTATGGGTTGTGATGGCGAGGAGATCCTCGATGGCTCGCAGCCCACCCAACACCGACGAGCTTTGAACTATCATGAGTCCGAAGGCATTGCCTTGTGTAGGGCATGGGACGCAGTGTCACTTTATGCGGTGATGGGAGATGATCAAACCGGCAAGAGATATTGACAAGGAACTGGGGAATTTTTTTGCCAATTTGGCGCCATTTTGTCAACCCAACCATCCACATGCACGACAAGGTCACTACAAGTTCGGGTTTTTTTTTGAAATGGGGGAAGATTACCCTGGCCTCTGTATCCAGGATATGTACATTGCAAGGCCGTTATGATGCGATCATACATACTTGAAGCCATAGGGGCGCATGCTTGGAACAAGTGAGAAATGCACCCCCAAGTGGATGTGCCATTGATGATTATGTGAGTGACTTGTGCATATTTCTTCCCCCAACTACTTGTGCATATGTTTCTAGTTTTGCATTGCTCATGCAATTTTTGTTTTGTAGGATCGCATTATTCAAGAAAGATACAAGGACATGGTCGCGTTTAAGAGGAAGAGCTTGGTGCTTCACCATTGCTATTAAAATTCTAGAGCATAGCAACAAATATAGATTGAGGGATCAAGAAGCTCCTCCAAAAAAGGGGCTTACATCAAAATGGATGCCTAAAGTGACAATGATGGAGGAAAGACAAGGGCAAGCCCGATGGCCGGAAGATGTCCAAGGACCCTGAGAAGAGGAGGGCGGAGGATGCAAGCTTGAGGACCAAGATTGATGACATGGTGATATTGAAGGAGGTGTTGATGAGGGAGACCATGCAAACAAAGATCACCATATCATAGGAGAAACTAGAGAAGAAGAAATAAAGGTTGCAGGCAATTCGGGAGGATGCAAAGCGCAAATCCGACCTGGAGGAGAAGACACTCATGCAGTCATGCTCAAGGATAAAAAGGTAACAACCAAGCTCTTGGCTGAAGAGACTAGGATCATGACCATGGATGATCCATGGATGCCCTCACATTGAAGTGGTGGAACCACCAAACAATGGAGATCTTCAAGAGGACAAGCCAAGGCGAAGGTGCATAGGAAAGTGGTGGCAACAACAGTGTTGCATGATCTTCTTCGGTAAGCTCGACTTGATGCAGTGATAGTGCTATTTTTGGGTCACTTTTTGTGCTGAACATTGTTTGTGCATTTGGGTCTCGTTTGGTTGGGACAATTGGATGTAGAAACTATTGAACATTGCATCTATTTGCATTCATATTGCATATCTATTGTTCAATTTACTAAATTGCATTGAAAACCGACCAATTTATAGTGTAGGGTGATGGCTCAGATATGTAGAGCTCGTTGGGAACCCAAAGAGGAAGGTATGATGAGAACAACAACAAGTTTCCCTCAGTTATCGAACCAGTAGGAGTAAGGAAACAACTCCAAGGTGTTGCTAGCAACTTGGAACCTGCACAACACAACCACAATACTTTGCCCCAACTTATAGTGAGGTTTTCAATCTCACTGGTTTGCTGAAAAACAGAGTATTAAACGTATAGTGTGGAATATAGTAATTGCTTGCAGAAGGTAACCAGTACACGGTAAATGGAATAGCAATGGAAGGAATGGACCGGGGTCCACAGTACATTAGAGGTGTTTCTCCATAAGATAAATAGCATGTTGGGTGAACAAATTACAGTTGGGCAATTGACAGATTGAAAATGCATAAATATGCATATACAAGTCATGATGATTTTTATGAGATTCGTTTGGACATAACCCCTTCTAGTAGTAAGTTGTAAGTAACAAATAATTGCATTAAGCAAAGTGTGTAAAGTAAACAATGCAATTGCCCTTGGACAAAGGATTGTTGTTTTCTCCCTAGTAGCAACAGCACACCTACAACCTTAGAGATTTCTGTCGCTTTCCTGGATTACTACAGGCATGAACCTACTATCAAGCATAAATACTCCCTCTTGGAGTTACAAGCATGTACTTGGCCAAAGCATCTACTAGTAATGGAGAGAATGCAAGATCACAAATAACACAGACATGATATAATCAATAATCAATCCTGAACATAGTACTCAATATCCATCAGATCCCAACAAACACAACATGTAGGATTACAAATGAGTAAACCGTACGGGCGGTCCTAATTTTTTTAACGCACCTTCACTTTGGTCCCTGTTCTTTGAAATTGCATATCTAGGTCCTAAATCTTTTGTAAGTGATTCATCTGAGGTCCTAAATCGGTCTGACATGAATTGACTGGTGCCACGTCGGTAGTGAGGCCCACGAGGCTTACCAGGTCACCACACATATTTGTGAATGATCCCCCGAGGTTCTGTTTCTTCTAAAAGCTAACCCTATTCCCCAATTGATGGCCGGCGGCGGGAGCTCGAGCTGCGGCGGTTGCCGGTGGAGGGGGCGTGAGTGGCGGCAGCGCGACCACACCGATTTGGTCCTGCATCCGTGACGGCCACATGTTTCTATAGGAGACTTTGAAGCGGAGGAGCCTGAGATGATACCAGACGACGACCGCATGGTGCTCGCACGCACGGCAGCGATGGCAGCGCGGGAGGCTCAGGTCTAGGGGCGTGCGCTGTTCGTCAAAGTCCTTGGTTAGGCACGCGCTGCTCGTCAAAGTCCTCGGCTAGGTGTGTGATGTTCTGGCTCTGTCAGTTCAGCTAGTGTATTTTGTTTCTGTCAGTAAGGAATCGGGATTCAGTTTGATCCAGTTTGCAATCTCAGTTTGCCAACTCGGTATGGTTCGGTTTGAAATTGCTGTGCACCAGGGAATCCTGTCGCTCGAGCCTCAGACGCAGAATATCATCGCCGGCGTCGTCTCCACTGGTTTAGGTGTTGACGACACGCCCGTCGCGGCAACAGGTGCGGCAGCACGACAGCAGGAGCCAGAAGCACAAACACATAACTAACTAGAACGAAATCTGGCTCGGCTCCCCGCCGTACCCGCTAGAGCTAGGCGCCCCTGTACAATTACTCTAGGCAGTACAATTTTTAGAGAAATACAATTACTCCGAGCAGTACAAATGCACTATTCAGAGGCCGTATTTTGGAAGATATAGAACCTCGGGGTCTCATTCACAAATATACGCGGTGACCTGGTAAGCCTCGTAGGCCTCACTGCCGACGTGGCACTAGTCAACTCCAGTCAAACCGATTTAGGACCTCAGATGAATCACTTACAAAAGATTTAGGATCTTGTTTTAAAGAATAGGGACGAAAGTGAAGGTGCGATAAAAGAATTAGGACCGGTCGTACGGTTTACTCATTACAAGTAGATGATCTTAATCATGAACGGAGCTCACAAGATCTAAACATGATAGCACAAAGGAGGAGAACCAAGCATCCAACTACTGTGTGGACCCGTAGTCCAAGGGTGAACTACTCACGCATCACTCCGAAGGCTGGCATGGTGATGAAGAAGGCCTCCGGGATGATCTCTCCCCTCTGACAGGGTGCCGGGAAGAGTTTCGGATCCCCCGATCTAGGATGGATATGGTGGCGGCTATGGAATCTTTCGTGGAGTTTTTATCGGGTACCTAGGGTTTCTGTATCGAGGTGTTTATATAGAAGAAGGGGCAAGGTCGGTGGACGCCCGAGGGGCCCACACCATGGGGCGGCGCGCCCTAGGGGGTGGCCGCCTCGTGGCTCTTCTTCGTCTCCCTTTCGGTCTCCGTGTCATGTCGATAAAATAATGACTTTGGCTTTTGTTCCGTCCAATTCGAGAATATTTCCTTACTAGCTTTTCTAAAATCAAAAACAGCAGAAAACAGGCAACTGACATTGCGACATCTTGTCAATAGGTTAGTTCCAAAACATGTATAAAAATGCCTCGAAGTGTAGACATAAGAAAGTTGATACGAAACAAGCATGGAACATCAAAAATTATAGATACGTTTACGACGTATCAAGCATCCTTAAGCTTAACTCCTACTCGTCCTCGAGTAGGTAAGTGATAAAAAGAATAATTTTTGAGGTGACATGCACCATCATAATCTTGATCAATATATTGTAAAGCATTGATAGCTGGGATCATAGTACTCTAAACATGAGCATGAAAAGCATTGTAAAGCATTGACAGAGTGAAGGGCCTTTCTTCCCACTTTTATATTAAGTCTCCACCTTCTATCCTTAGGCACCAATTAAGAGAGCATAGTTATCATTCTTAGTTCTATGTGCATTGTACCAAAACTTATTGACTGATTCATAATGTTGATATTGCTTGTTTTTGAACTATTTGTATCTAGTCACCCTTATGAACTTTGAAGGTGTCATATGCATTTATATTTTGCTACTCCATGAGGGACAAACTGAATACCACTATGCTATGTTTTCTATATGTAAAACAAACAAACAAACGTCTTTCAATGCATTTTTATCCATGATCCTTTGTTTGTATCTTTTCATGTTGCAACATAGTTGCTATGTCTTATTGTTATAACTTCATCTTTCATGCTCATGTTTAGAGTACTTTGATCCCAGCTTTCATTGCTTGCAAATGGTTTGATCAATATTGTGATGGTTGATACATCGTAAACGTATCTATAATTTTTATGTTCCATGCCTATTTAGTATCCACTTTGCTTTGCTTTGTCTATACTTTGAGGTGTTTTTATATGTTTTCTGGTACTAACCTATTAACAAGATGCCATAGTGCCAGTTGCATGTTTTCTTCTGTTTTTTGTTCCAGAAAAGCTAGTAAGGAAATATTCTCGGAATTGGACGGGATAAAAGCCAAAGTCAATATTTCACCGAGGAGAACACATAGTCCAGAGGATAGACGGAGGGGAGCCACAGGGCGGCCGCACACCCCCAGGTGACGAGGATCAATTTCGTCAATGTCCATTGTTATGAGCTTGGGTTTTGGAGAAGATGGGGATGCTGGAGATAGCGGAACGGTTAACAGACAAGCAACCAGGGGACACGAGATTTACCCAGGTTCAGGCCCCCGAAGGGAAAACCCTACTCATTCGTGTCTGCTCTTGATTACGGTGAAATCGAAAAGTACATGGGTGCGCAGATACAATATGGCGTGGAGGTGTGTATGCGGTGAGGTGAGAGAGCCTCCTCGTCGTGCCCTCCTAGCCTTTATATAGAGTTAGGCAGGTCCCGGGCACAGATCGAATCGGTTACAAGTTTTAGGGTTAGCCTCTTTGAATATTCTATCTATCTTAGTCTTGCTCTCCAAGGATCCGGAATCGTCATGGGCTTGGGCCACCCGAAAGCTCCATGGGCTGCCTTGCTCGTAGTGGGCCTTCCTTGGGCTGGACCATATATGCTAATGTTGCACACCCGTTGGGTATAACCATGTCAGTAGCCCCCGAGTGCTCGGTCGAATCGCAAATTCGGCTGAGGACTCTTCAATCTCTCGGGTGATGTTGATCCTGTATGTGAATGCAAGAAAATGTTTTTTAGTTCATGGGGATTGTTGATGTGTGTGCCTAACTCTCTTGAAGGATCAGGAACAGTTAACTGTCATAGAACAAAACAGCACGATCTTCTTCAAATTCGAGTCCCCCGACTCGAATCTGGAACGGATGCTGGTGTAATTCGACTCAGGCCGTTGAGGTCTTACAGGAGTCGAATCCCAGTAGTTTTCGAGTGATGTACCTAACGCGTCCGTCAGGATTTTCATCGTGCCTGTTGGCACGGTTTTCTACCGGCAAAGCACAGTCAGGTGCGTTACCAAGCCAACAGATGATATCCACGGGTCTTATATTTGTGTCATAGACATAACATCCGAAATTTTGACAATAATATGAACTCTAATATTGATGAAGGGTAGGATTACACTCAGTCTGAAAGCTGGGCTGGAGCAGCATGACACCACACCCTCCAGTCAGCTTTTTTGCACATAGATGCGCACAGACATTAGCCTCTATACAAATAAAAACAACTTTAAAGAGATGAAGCACTTTCCGAGCTCTTAAGTTTCATTGAGAATTCCCATGATCTCCGACCTACCAACAACCATCCTTCCTGTTATTCCGCAGCACAACCAGAACTTGACAGTCAGACTCAAATTCCAAATGGTCCAGCCTTTAGCAGCAGCTAGACGTAAGCAGCCAGAACTTGATTTGCATTTGAAAAAAGCTTTCAATAGTATACTTCTTATAGCATATAACCCAAATTTTGTTAGATAAAATCATGGTAATAAAAAAGTTTTCCCCTCCATGGTACTCCCTCCGTTCAGAAATATAATACATTTTAGCTTTTTGAAATAAATCTATCTTGACGCCTTTTAGTGTATAGGTTCACTCCAAACATCTACAAACCTATACACTAAAATACGTCTAAATACATTCAATTCACAAAGCTAAAACGTCTTATATTTCTAAACGGAGGGAGTACTATTGACCTAACTTCTACCTCTCCTAAGAGCACATGTCATGGTGCTTCCTATGAGGTGTGTCCAAAACTCCTAACAAAAACGTTTTCCTCTACATGGTACTATTGACCTAACTTCTGCCTCTCCAAAGAGCACATTTCATGGTGCCTCCTATGATGTGTGTCCAAAATTACTAACAAAAACGTTTTCCCCTCAATGGTACCATTGACCTATCTTCTACCTCTGCTATTCAGGAAGGCTAATTAACTACTAGCTCCGTTCTAAATATAAGATGTTTCAGTAAGCTTAAATAGTCTACCAAAACATATTATATTTATGAACAGAGGTAATAATGACTCCTAGCTCCAAAAAGGAAAAACTAGGCGCTCCATCCAATCCCTGAGGGGGGAGCATCAGCTAGCTACTGGCGGTTGTCACATTCGCCTTCCTCGCCAGCCATGGCAACATGTGTCTGTGGGATCGGACGCCACCAGAACATAGCTCTTGTCATCACAGTGCTGGAAAGTTCCGCCACCGGACTATTGCCTCATGGATCTACTACTTCGTACTTGAGCCCCTTCCAGTCGTCTGTAGCATCAATGGAGATCGCTGAGCCTTCACCGGCTTCACCTTTGACCAGCATCTGGGACAGCACCGTCATGACATTCTTCTGCACCCACCTCCTTATGGGCCTTGCACCATACATCTGCGAGCATGCATTGTTACCAAAACATACAAGGGGCAGGGAAATCATGGTTGTGCAAAAACAATCATTTGATTAGTTTGAAAAGAATTCGCTCTTACTGGGTTATATGATTCCGATAAAATGACGTCCAACGCAGCATCACTTGCAGATAGACAGATGCTCTTGGCAGCTACCCTTTCAATGACACTCTTCATCTGGATTTTCACAATCTCCTTCAGCTTGCCATGCGAGAGAGGCTCAAATATCACAACCTCACTCAGTCTGTTTAAAAATTCAGGCTTAAAGTGTCTATGAACCTGCACCAACAGATACATATGGCAGTCAGCAGATCACTAGAGACTTAACACCAGGACACGATCATATATGGTAGTCAGTATTCCCAAACCTTATTCATCACAAGTTCCCTTGCAGATTCCATTGTGCTTTCTCCAGCCATTCCTGCCGCTAGGTGCTCTGCTCCTAGGTTTGAAGTCATGATGATGATAGTATTCTTGAAATCCACGGTCCGGCCTTTGCCATCAGTCAACACACCATCGTCAAGGAGTTGAATGAAAACGTTCAGCACCAAGGGATCTGCCTTCTCCACCTCGTCGAAAAGGATGACACTGTATGGGCGCCTCCTGACCTGTTCAGTCAGTTGTCCAGCATCTTCATAGCCAACGCAGCTTCAGCAAGTTATGAAACAAGCATTAAGAACAGTCAAATTAAACATCTATAGTGGTATGATAAAACATTACGCAAATTATACCTTGGTGCTGCTCCAATGAGACGTGCCACAGCTCCAGACCCAACATATTCAGACATGTCAATGCGAACCATCGTCTTCTCGCTGCCAAATAGTTGCTCCGCAAGAGCTTTTGCAAGCTCTGTCTTTCCAACGCCAGTCAATCCTAAGAAGAGGAAAGATCCTATGGGTTGGCCAGGATGATCAAGGCCAGCCCTGGAACGTAACACTGCTTCTGCAACCAGATTTACTGCTTCATCCTGGCCAACAACTCGCTCATGAAGTCTGTCCGCTAGGTGGATTAACCTATCCTTCTCATCTTGATCAAGCGCAGTCACAGGGATTCCGGTCCATTGGCTCACAACCTTCAAATGACAATGTTATAATTTGCATGGCAAACATATAGCATTGATCGAAACAGTACAAACAAGTCATTCGGAAGAAAATTCCTACTTCTGCGACATGATTTGGTGTAACAATAATTGTTTTCTTCACAGCGTCCACTTCCTCTTCTTGATTGTTAATCTGCATCATCTTTTTTGCAGTAGAACACGCTCTATCAATCAGATCAATAGCCTTATCAGGAAATTGACGACCTACGGGAACAAAACCCGTCAATATTGTACAACATAAATATCCATTTTTGTCTCTCACGAGTGCAACTCGGCAGAGAAGAAACATTGCAGGTGCAGATTACCCCCATTAACTTACACGTATGGCTGTCACGGATTTATTAGAACCTTAAACATGATTCCTAAATTATTTCGACTTCATGTATCCAAGGCAACTGAGGTACTTCATGGTGCTCTATTATGATCATTCTTGCCCTTTAATCTAACCATAACCAATTAAGCATGTATTTATTTCTTTCATTATACTTGTTAAGTGGCTAGGTGAGGTTGTGCATCTACTGGTCACCTCAAGAAACAATAGGAGTAAATTAGTTCCTCACCAGTGATGTAGCGGCCAGCGAGCTGCGCAGCAGCAACAACAGCATCATCTTGGATTTCCAATCCATGGTGTTGTTCATACTGCTGCTTTATGCCCCGCAAAATGGCAATGGTCGACTGCATGCTCGGCTCCGCGATATGCACTTTCTGGAACCGCCGTTCGAGTGCACCATCGCTCTCAATGTACTTGCGGTAATCATCAAAAGTCGTCGCGCCCACACAGCGAATACGACCACGCGCCAACGCCGGCTTCAGCATGTTGGCAGCATCATTGGTTCCCCATGGGCCACCGAGGCCACCAGCACCAATCAGCATGTGCATCTCATCGATGAATAGAATTATTTTGCCACGCGAATTCTCTGCCTCCCTTATTACTCCCTTCAAACGACCCTCGAACATACCACGCAATATGGTTCCGGAGACCATCGCCCCAAGGTCAAGCTCCAAGATACGCGCCTCGGCGAGCTCAGCAGGGACCTTCCCGGCAGCAATGCGCTGTGCGAGGCCCTCGGCGATGGCCGTCTTGCCAACCCCTGGGGCACCGACGAGTGCAGCACAGTTCTTGGTCTTACAGCAGAGAATGGAAATGACACGATCAATCTCGTCATCACGTCCGACCACCGGGCCACTTGTGTTGCCTGTCATGTAATGTCCATAAGTGCGCAGACATGACTTGCGGCTCAAGTACCTCCAAACTGTCCAACACAAACCAACACCGACTCCAAGGAAGACTACAGGTTCGATCTCTTGCCACACCTTATACATATGACTTTGGGTGCGTGATAGCAAGACTGTTCCTATCCCATCTGGGGCCTTAACCATGGTTCCCAGCAATGGATCGTAGGTCCTTGCCATATCCGAGCAAAAGCCCTAACCTGAACAAGGAAAAAGACTGCAATTGCTTCATGAATCGAGTACCAATGATCAAACTTCATATTACATACACGGTGGAGTTGTAAATCAAACTTTTTTTATATGTCGAATCAAACTTTTGTATGTTTGGAGGCAGGATTTCATAATAACCAGGGCGTATTGTTAAGTTGAGATAGAGAGAGATAGTACTTTAGACATAAATACGGGTCCCTGTGTGATTACACTTGTTACTCTTGATTAACATTGAAGTATTGAACTCAAGTACTAGCAAAATTGGGACTTGAGATGATAAAAAGTATCCTTTTCTAAGTAAAACATGATAAAAATTACCTCTTCTCAAGTTCTCCACGCAGCTTGATCACTGCGCCGCCCCACCACCGTTGCCCGACTCCCACCCTCTATCCCTCGTCGGCTCGATCTGGACAGGTGCTCTTCGGCCGGCGCCGCTCCACCGCTGGCCTGCAGCCCTAGCTGCGTCGCCCTGGTCAAGTGCGCTCCCGCCGGCGCCGCTCGAGTCCCAGTCCACCCCTCGGCCCTCGCTGCTTCGCCGCTGGCCTGCAGCCCTCGTCGCCTCGACCCTGCCTGGTCGGGTACCGTCCGGCGCCTCTTTTTTTTTTTTTTGATCTGGTCACGCACGCAGTAGGGCCCCTCGAAGCACCAGGTTTCCGTCCCCCCTTGTGGACCCTGCCGCAATTGGGCCTCTAGGCCTTGTACCCTGACACGTGCCCGTCTTGTAGAGCTGCACGAAGCATACCTAGCCATCGGGCCAGGCTTTGGTGGGCCGGCCCACAGCCCGTGAAGGAAGCACGGCACCGGCCCGGCTTGGCCGGCGATGTGGCGGTCCCGTGAAACGTTGGTGCCGTGTCGGAGTCACGGTCTCAAGCACGCGGGTCGGTCCGGCACGACCCGTTTAGGAGGTGTCCACAGGGATTTTCGATAAATAGAGGCAAAAGGAGGTGCAACGGGTCCGAACACACGAGCTCCTGTCTTCCGCACGACACTTGACCACTGGGCCATGGAAACATAGATGTTATATAACAGATTCTGGCCAGAATTGAAGGGTACACTCGATGGGCCAGCAAAAAACAGCAACAGGTTGATGTGCTTTGCGTGCCACGGGCCGGCCCGCCAGACGCCAGGGTCGAGCCTGTGCTGCCCAGTCGGGCACAAGTGCTGGCCCGACACGACACGTGAGCTAGGCAGGCCATGATGGGCCGTGCTGGGCCAGGCACGTTTAGGCCGTGTCAGGCCTGTGTTGAGCCGGGTCGGTCGTTGGCCAGGTATGGCACAAAGCCCCGGTTTGGTTTGAGGGACTTCTAACCCGACTTCTCAGTCCATGTTAGATTATAAGCCACTCTAAGAGCATCTCTAGTCGTGCCCATAAAACGCAGACCATAAACATTAGTGTACGAGGGCACCGAATTTGTGATTCCACGCTTCACGGGAGGCGGCGCCGAGCAGTCCTCGTAAACCGGAACCGCAATACACAATATTCGCATATTCTGTTTTGCGGTTCCGGTTTTCGGAGACTGGTCGACGGGGTGAACTGGAAACAAAACTGTAAACATATTCTGACAGTTTTGACAGCAAAAGCGACAGTAGTTCCGACAATTTATAGGGCGATTGAAAGAACATGTGGGCCTCCATGTGTGGTTTTGGTAATTAATGACAATCTCTATGGACTAATGCTTGTAACAAGTTGTACTTGTAGGAATTGTCCATAGGCAATGCTTGAACCATATGTTGGCTTCAAGGTTTGGAGAAGAAGAAAGTGAAAAGGATCAAGTGGTGACCAAGGTGTTCAAAGAGTGATCCATAGATTGGTCATGTGAGAGTTAAACCTATGAAGATCTCATGCTTAAAGCTTGCTATCCTCGGTGATCATGGATCGATGAAGACAAGGTCAAAGTAAAGGTTCCCCATGTTGTATGGGGGAGTAACTTGCAAGTTTTCATCAAGCAAGTGCGTACAAGAGAAATCAAGAAAGGTGTTCCATCTTGAGAAGGATAAGACCGTCTAAATCATAATCAAGTGGAATATGCGCAAGGCAAAGGTATGATATTGATAGGGTTTCTTTCTTATCGGTCTCGTGGTGTTAGTTGGGGAGACCGTTTTATAGGATAGACAACCGTACTATCAAGAGGGGCTCCCAAGTGAGTAACTCAATCATATCGTTCAGAGAGAGCTCAAACCTTTACATACTTAGCATCATACTTTCTTGGTTGTTATTTGGATCTTATCCATGTGAGGTTCTAGAGCTTGTGGTAATATTCATAACAAGCCCTAGTTCATCAAAAACAGATTTCGCCTTTATATCTTATTGCGTTTTTGATCTTGGAGGTTTTACCGGGTTGTCTTTTAGAGATAGGTAAAACCTTCCATTATTTGGTTCTTACTCATGTGAGGATTTAGATCTTGTTTTAATCTCCATGACAAGCTCTAGTTTATCGAAAACGGATTTCATATGCATTCTCTACTACGTTTTCGATGTTGGAGGTTTTACTGGTTTGTCTTTTTGAGAGAGGTTAAACCTTTCGTCATTTGGTTCTATACTCCCTTGATTGACTATTATGTTTTTTTGTATGATCTTGTAGATCTTATTGTCCTCTTTAAAACGAGCCCAAGATCATCAAAATCAGAGTCCGGATGCAAAAGTTATGGATGTTTTCGTATTGGTCTTTCTGCCAGTTTTTGTAAGACCGGAGACTCCGGACTAATCTCCGGTCTAATCTTCGGACCGCGTACAGTACGTCCTCCAGATTGTCCCCGTTTGGCTTGGGTACACCGAAGACTCCTGTCCCAGTCCAGAGACTCCGAACCGGGCGATTCCTGGGCCTAACGGTTGGATTTCTAGGGACCTATTTAAGGGGCCCTTCTTCCCCAATGGTTCCCCAGCTCTCTTGCAAGTTTTCCCCCACCATTGTTGACCTTTTGAAGCTTGCTACCCCCCCCCCCTTCAATCCCTCCCTTGATTCTTGCATATACTTTAGGGATTTGAAAGAGGAGATCTAGATCTACAATCCTACCAATCCATCTCTCCTCTAAGTGACGGGAACATCTTGGGATCTAGATCTTGGAGTCTTTTGTGGATTTCCTCCTTTGTTCTTCCTCTCTTATTCCCCCACAAGCTTTTGTAGCTTTGGTGGAATTTGGGAGAGAAGGATTTGAGCACTACTTGTGTTCTTGCCATTGCATTTGGTGCGTCGGTTTGAGTTCTCCCCGGAGGATTTGGTGAGTGAAAGTTGAGAAGCTTTTTACTCTTCGGTTCTTGGAACCCTAGACGGTTTGTTGGTGTTGCAGGTTGTGGCCTTGGTGGTGTTTGATGGGAGCCTCCAATTAAGTTGTGGAGAAGTGCTCCAACCTTGTGACAGGTTCCGGTTTGCCACCGACAAGTGCACCGATAGTGGAAGTGTGGATCGATCCCATTGGGGTGAGATTCACCGGAGAATAAGGGAGGCCTTTTGTGGCATTGGTGGTTTGATACCACCCCCTCTCCAAACGAGATGTACTCCATGTTGGGAGGAACTCAGTAAAATATCATTGTCCCTGCGTGTCTCGATTATCTCTAAACCCGAGCTCTTTACTTATGCACTTTACATTGTGATAGCCTTCGTGCTTGAAGTAATATATATCTTGCTATCACTTTGTTGCTTGTATTGCTTAGCATAAGTTGTTGGTGCACATAGGTGAACCTTAGTTGTTCTAGGTTGTGCTTTACAAAGTAAACACTAGTTTTATTCCGCCTTTGTTGAGCCACTCTAGGAAAAGTTTTAATCGCCTATTCACCCCCCCTCTAGGCGACATCTGTATCCTTTCAATTGGTATCAGAGCCCGGTCTCTCATTTTAGGCTTCACCGCCTTGAGAGTAAAGATGTCGGCTAGGGGATTAGTGCACAATGACATGTTCATATTCGATGGCACAAATTATGATATTTGGAAAACTCATATGCTTATTCATTTTCGGGACATGGACCCAAATTTGGAGCGTATTGTAGATATAGGTTTTTCTCCTCCTATGGATTTCAAAAATCTATCTTGTGAGGATGATAAAAACTTATATCTCGATGCTCAAGCTTCTAATGTGCTTGTTAATGCTTTGAGCTATGTAGTTACATCTTCAATCATTCCTTTTTGGAGCGCTCATGAGTTATGGACAAAACTTCAAGATAAATATGTTATGTCCAACATTATTGAGGATGATTGTGTTGCTTCCACTTCCGGTCGAGATGAGTTCTCATCCTCTACCACTTCACCAACATGTGATTTTTCATAAGGTAATGATATGGTGAGTGGTGATAGAAATTGCAATTTGGATAGTGTGCTTACTATGTGTGATCCTTCACCTTTATCAAGTTGCAATGATCTATCTTTGGACCTTAACACTTCTAGCACTCAAAACTCCTTACATCCTTGTGTTAATAGTCCTTGCATATCATGTAGAAATGACTTGAATAAATCTCATGATGATATGCTTGTGTTGTCTTGTTGCCATGAAAAAAATGCTTCCATTTCCTCTAGTGCTTGTGTTGCTAACCATGTAGAGGAAACCAAAGATTCTATGGGCCAAGACATGGTTTTGAATGAAGCCACAAATGCAATCTCATCTTCACCTTCTTCCGGCACCCACCTATGCCTTATGACTAGGGATTCTAAAGTAACTCCTACTTTGGAACCCATTACCTCTTGTGATGAGGAGGATGTGGATAATGTGGAAGAAGAGCTTGATATTGATGATTTATATGAAAAGGGTGAGATTGTTTATCGTGGCCTTGTTAAAAATGATATTGCTTGCTCTAACTTTGTTGAAGTCTTGGACTTTGCTATTAATAGCAAAGAACATATTGATAAGTTAGAAACACAAATTGAGGTGGCAAGTGATCTCAAAAGTAAAAATGATGAGACTCAAGTTGCTTATGCTAAACTCCTTGAGGATTTTGAGCACCTCAAAAATGGCTTAGGGTCATAAAGGGTGAGCTCATCAAACTCACCGAGTCACATGAGCAACTTAAAGCCTCATATTCAAAAGAGCTTTCCAAGTTGCCCTCACCTCTTGCTAATAATGATGATGCTTGTGCTACTAACTCTATTTCTTTTGAAGCATCTATTTTAAAGGAGAATGTTGAGCTAAAGGCTCAACTTGCTTTTCTAACTAGCAACTATGGGAAATTAGAAGAAAGCCATGTTAAGCTCTCAAGCTCGCATGAGGATCTCCTAGTCTCCCATGGTAGGCTAAAGTTGGCTCATGAGGCCATCATGTCAAAGGTAACATCTAGTGGGCCTCATGTGGACATTATCACTATATCTACTCCAAATGTTAAATTTCCATGTGCTTGTCCTTGTAGTTCATCCTCTCACAACCATGATATATCTCGTGATGAATTACATTTCGTGCCTTGTTGCTCTAACAATGTAGCATCTACTTCCTCTAGTGTTTTTGTTGAAACTAACCATGTAGAGGAAATCAAAAGGCTCAAGGCTCAAGTCACTTCTTTGAAGAATGACTTGAAAAATGGTCATCAAGGGAAGGTCACACTCAACAAAATCTTGAGTGTGTAAAAATCCCCCAATGACAAGAGTGGCCTTGGATTCAACTCCAATGTCAAGAACAAGTCCATTATCAAGTTGAAGCACAAGGACAACAAGAAGAATGGCCAAGATCAAGTCAAGAATCTGGCCAACATTGTTTGTTTCAAGTGCAAGGAAGAAGGGCACCATGTTAGATCTTTCCCATTGAAGAAAAAGACTCTTAGCGTGAAGCAACAAGGGAAGCGGCCTCAAGCTCCACCTCAAGTCATTAATGGGCCTCTTTCTAAGAGGACTACTCGAGCTCTTCCTCGAGTTGTGCCTTCACCTAAGAAGAAAGTGATGGGTTTCGCGGCATAGTAAATCAAAATTTTCTACGGAGCGAACATAGGGAAAGCCAAGATCTAATCTAGGAGATGCAAACAACGAGAGAGATTGGATTAGATCTTCATACCCTTGAAGATTCGCACAGCGGAACGTTCGTCGGAACGTGGGTGATGTAGTCGTACTCGCTTCTCCTCCTCGCGATCCGATCCGATCTAGCACCACAAGTGGCGGTGCCTCCGTGAGATGCACACATGCAGCACCTCGACGTCTCCTCCTTCCTCGGACCAGCGAGTATGGTGGAGAGATAGATTGGATCTACAACACGACGGCGTGGTGTATATGGTGGAGAATTTCTGCTGCAGGGCTTCGCCTACAAACAGTCGGGAGGGAGAGAGGAAGGTAGCAAGGCTGCTAGGGCTTGGAGGAAGGTGTGGGGGGGGGAGGGGGCGCACCACCCCTCTATATATAGAGGGGGGCGGCCAGCCCTTGCCCCTCCTCCAAGCCTATATCTAGTTTAAACAATTTAAAATCTCCCTTATCTAGAAATCTTATCTCTAGATTTAAACGATTTAAACTCTCCCTTATCTAGAAATTCTATCCCGAGATTTAAACGAGTCAAATCTCTCTAGAATCGGCTGGGCCCTATGGGGCCTTGTGCCCCTGGCCCAAAGCGGCCAGGACACTCCCACATAGGCCCATGCCCCCTCCCGGAAGGTGGGGCCACGTTGGTCCCCTTCCGGAAGGTTCTAGAATCTTCCGGTACAATACCGATTAACCCGGAACAATTCCGAACTCCAAAAACTGCACTGCCTTATATGAATCTTATTCTCCGGACCATTCCGGAACCTCTCGTGATATCCCGGATCCCATCCGAGACTCCGAACAAAAAATTCATAAACCAATTATCCAATCTATCCTAGCGTCGAGACACGTTAAGTGTGTGACCCTGCGGGTTCGAGAATATGCAGACATGATCTTCTATCAATAATCAACAGCGGGGTTTGGGCACCCATATTGACTCCCACACATTCATCGATGATCATATCGGATGAACCACGATGCCAGGATTCAATCAATCCCATATATATATTCCCTTCGTCTCGCGATATTTTACTTGCCCGAGATTCGATCGTCGGTACCGTCATACCTAGTTCAATCTCGTTCACAGCAAGTACTTTACTCGTTCCGTAATCCGATATCACTTTGTGATTAACTCCTTAACCACATGCTTACAAGCGGTGTTGATATCGATTACCGAGTGGGCCCGAAGTATATCTCTCCGACTTGGGAGGGACAAAATTCCATCTCGATACATACAACCCAACAGATACTTTCCGATCACCTGAGAGACACCTTTATGATCACCCTCTCATAGGATGACGTTTGATGACCTCAAAGATTTCTTACGGTACCAGGGAGTTGCATTATCTCATGGTCTAAGGAATACAATATTTGACATAGGAAAAGCTTCGCAAAGACGAACACGATGACACGATCTAATTGCTCTGCTTTGTTTGGGTCTATCCACCATATCATTCTCCCAATGATATGATCTCATTATCAATTGACAACTTATGTCTATGGTTAGGAAACCTTAACCATCATTGATCAATGAGCTAGTCCATAGAGGCGTACTAGGGACACGGTGTTGTTTACAAACCACACAAGTATTAAAGTTTCCGCTTAATACAATTCTAGCATGGAACATAAACTTTATCATGAACAAGAATTATAATAATAACATCTTTATTATTGCCTCTAGGGCATAATTCCAACAGTCTCCCACTTGCACTAGAGTCAATAATCTAGTTTACATTTGGCAACAATCTCACACCCATGGCACTGAGGTGTTGATCATGTTTTACACGTGGAAGAGGTTTAGTCAGTGGATCTGCGACATTCAGATCCGTATGTACTTTGCTAATCTTCAGATCTCCATCTGCTATATAATCTCGGATTATATGAAACTTGCGGTTGATATGCTTGGTCTTTGGATGATATCTTGGTTCCTTAGCGAGTGCTATGGCGCCAGTGTTGTCACATAATATCTCCAGTGGGTCCAATGCACTTGGAACCACGCCAAGCTCAATGATGAAGTTTCTGATCCAAACTCCTTCACTTGACGCTTCTGCAGCAGCCATGTATTCCGCTTCTACTGTAGATCCCGCAATCACGCTTTGCTTGCAGCTTCTCCAGCTCACAGCTCCTCCATTCAAAATATAAACGTATCCTGTCTGAGATTTAGAATCATCCTTGTCGGTGTCGAAACTAGCATCGACGTAACCTTTTACGACAAGCTGTTCATCACCCCCATAGACTAAGAACATTTCTTTAGTTCTATTTAGGTACTTTAGGATGTTCTTCACGGCTGTCCAGTGTTCCACTCCTGGATCACTTTGATATCTGCTCGTCAAACTAAGAGCATTGGACACATCCGGTCTAGTACACAACATGGCATACATGATGGAACCTATGGCCGAGGCATAAGGCACTTTGCTCATAGCTTCCCTATCATTTACCGTAGCTGGACACTGAGTCTTGCTCAATATCTTACCTGACAACATAGGCACTGAACCTTTCTTTGCCTTATCCATTCTGAACCTTTTCAGAACTTTGTCTAGGTATGTACTCTGGCTTAAAGCTATCAGGCGTCTTTGTCTATCTCTATAGATCTTGATGCCCAATATATAAGCAGCTTCACCTAGGTCTTTCATTGAAAAACACTTGTTCAAATAACTCTTCACATCGTTAAGCATGTTGATGTCATTTCCGATAATCAATATGTCATCCACATACAGTACCAGAAACGTCACCGAGCTCCTACTCACTTTCTTGTAGATGCAAGCTTCGTAGCAATTTGGAACAAATCCAAAGCTCTTGATCACTTGATCAAAATGAAGGTTCCAACTCCGAGATGCTTGCTTCAGTCCATAAATGGAACGCTGAAGTTTGCATACTTTACTAGCATCCTTAGGATCGACAAAACCCTCGGGTTGCATCATATACAACTCTTCATCAATGTTGCCATTGAGGAAAGCAGTCTTGACATCCATCTGCCATATTTCATAATCATGAAACGCAGCAATTGCTAATAAAATCCGAATGGACTTAAACATCGCTACGGGAGAGAAAGTCTCATCGTAGTCAACACCTTGAACTTGTCGAAAACCTTTTGCGACAAGCCGTGCTTTATAGACGGTAACATTACCATCCGCGTCCGTTTTCTTCTTGAATATCCATTTGCACTCAACGGCCTTTCGGTCGCTAGGAGGATCCACCAAAGTCCATACTTGGTTTTCGCTCATGGATCCCAATTCGGATTTCATGGCTTCCAGCCATTTCTCAGAGTCTGGGCTCATCATCGCTTCCTCATAGTTCGTAGGTTCACTGTCTTCTACCAACAAGACAGTCAAGACAGGGTTGCCGTACCACTCAGGAGGGACACGCGACCTTGTCGACCTGCGACGTTCAGTAGCAGCATCGTCCGAAGCTTCATGATCCTTGTCATCAGCTTCCTCTATTGTTGGTGCAGGCGGCACTGGAACAATTTCAGGTGCTGCGCTACTCTCCAATTCAAGAGAAGGTTCAATAACCTCGTCAAGCTCTACTTTCCTCCCACTCACTTCTTTCGAGAGAAACTCCTTCTCAAGAAAGGAACCGTTCTTTGCGACAAACACTTTGCCTTCTGTTCTGTGATAGAAGGTATACCCAATAGTTTCCTTAGGGTATCCTATGAAGACGCATTTCTCCGCTTTGGGTTCGAGCTTGTCCGGCATCAACTTCTTGACGTAAGCTTCGCATCCCCAAACTTTAAGAAACGACAACTTAGGTTTAGCACCAAACCACAGTTCATACGGTGTCGTCTCAACGGATTTAGATGGAGCCCTATTTAAAGTGAATGCAGCGGTTTCTAATGCATAACCCCAAAATGATAACGGCAAATCAGTAAGAGACATCATTGATCGGACCATATCTAATAGGGTTCGATTCCGGCGTTCAGACACACCATTGCGCTGTGGTGTTCCGGGTGGCGTGAGTTGTGAAACGATTCCACTTTCTTTAAGATGCGTGAGAAAATCATAACTCAAATATTCGCCCCCACGATCGGATCGTAGAAACTTAATCTTTCTGTTACGATGGTTCTCCACTTCATTCTGAAATTCTTTGAACTTTTCAAACGTTTCAGATTTATGTTTCATTAAATAGATATACCCATATCTACTTAAGTCATCGGTAAAAGTGAGAAAATAGCGATATCCACCGCGCGTCGAAACACTCATCGGTCCGCATACATCGATATGTATGATTTCCAACAAGTCCGTTGCTCGCTCCATCATACCGGAGAACGGGGTTTTGATCATCTTGCCCATGAGGCATGGTTCGCATGTGTCAAATGATTCAAAATCAAGAGACTCCAAAAGTCCATCAGAATGGAGTTTCTTCATGCGCTTTACACCAATATGACCTAGACGACAGTGCCACAAATAAGTAGTATTATCACTATCTACTTTGCATCTCTTAGCCTCAATGTTATGGATGTGTGTTTCATCCCTTTCGAGATTTAGAAGAAATAAACCATTCACAAGAGGTGCATGACCATAAAAGATGTTACTCATATAAATAGAACAACCATTATTCTCCGATTTAAATGAATAACCGTCTTGCAATAAACACGATCCGGAAATGATGTTCATGCTCAACGCAGGCACATAATAACATTTATTAAGGTTTAAAACTAATCCCGAAGGTAAAACTAAGGAGAGCGTGCCGACGGACATCACATCAACTCTTGATCCGTTGCCAACGCGCATCGTCACCTCATCCCTCGCAAGCCGCCGTCTATTCCGTAGCTCCTGTTTCGAGTTACAAATATTAGCAACTGAACCGGTATCAAATACCCAGGCACTACAACGAGGGCTAGTAAGGAAAACATCAATAACATGTATATCAAATATACCTTTGATGGTGCCAGCCTTCTTGTCCGCTAAGTACTTCGAACAGTTGCGCTTCCAGTGACCCTTGTCCTTGCAATAGAAGCACTCAGTGTCCGGCTTGGGACCAGACCTGAGCTTCTTCTCAGCAGGGGCATTGCGCTTGCCACCGCCCTTCTTGAAGGGCTTCTTTGCTCCCTTACCTTTCTTAAAGGAGGGCTTGTTGACCATCAACACATGATTATCCTTCTTGATGTCCACTTCCGCAGCCTTCAGCTTTGCGAAGAGCTCGGTGATCGTATCAGTGGAACCAATCTGATTATGAGTCACTACAAAAATTTTGTAGCTGGGAGGGAGTGATTGCAGAACCCTGTCAATCTTGAGCTCCTCTGGAATCGTGCATTCCAGTTGCTCAAGGCGTTGAGTGTAGCCCGACATCTTTATGGCGTGCTCACTAACGGAACTCCCTTCCTCCATCTTGCAGTTAAAGAACTTCTCAGAGATCTCATATCTCTCAGAACGGGCTTGAGTCTGAAACATGGTTTTCATCTCCTCGAGAATCTCAAAGGGCCCGGGATAGGTTTCAAAACGATTTTGAAGCTCCGGTTCCATAGCAAACAACAAGGTGCTCTTAATCACACCATAATCATCTTTGCGCGACTGATAGACAGCTTTCTCATCAGCCAGCGCAGTTGCAGCAGGGGGGTTACCTAATGCTTTCTCAAGGACATAGTCCTTTTGTCCGCCAGACAGAATGATTCTTAGATTGCGGAACCAGTTGGTGAAGTTAGACCCATTGTTTCTAAGCTTTTCTTTCTCAGCAAAAACGTTGAAGTTGAAGTTGGACTTGGCCATTGGATCTACAGTATTTGCAAGTACAATTTAGACTATGTTCATGATAAATAGTTCAACTTAATCAAATTAATAGATGAACTCCCACTAAATTCAACATCCCTCAAGTTGTTTAGTGAACACGATCCAAATTCACCACACCTAATCCGATCATCACGAGAAGAGATGTGGTTTCAATGGTGGACAACGAAGTGTCGATCATATCATTCATATGACTCATGCTTAACCTTTCGGTTCTTGTGTTCCGAGGCCATGTCAGTACATGCTAGGCTCGTCAAGTTAGACCCAAGTATTTCCGCGTGTGCAAAAACTGGCTTGCACCCGTTGTATGTGAGCGTAGAGTCTATAGCACCCGATCATCACGTGATGCTTGGACACGACGAACTTTCGCAACGGTGCATACTTGGGGAGAACACAGTTTTTATCTTGATCTTTAAGTGAGGAATCATCTTATAATGCTACCGTCGCGATCTAAGCATGATAAGATACATAAAAGGATAAACATCACATGCATATAACTTTATGTGACATGGTATAGCCAATCTTCGCGCAATGATCTCCATCTTGTGCGTTCCGGCATGATCTCCATCACTCCACCATGATTGCCTCCACCACGAATAGCAACTACAACTATTGCTAACTACTTAGCGATAAAGTAAAGCTATTACATGGCGTATAAGAAGTTGACTCGCAGGTCATACACAATTATGAAGACAACCATATGGCTCCTGCCGGTTGTGTACTCATCGACATGCAAGTCGTGAAACATTACAAAACATGATCATCGCATACAATATACACATCACATCTTGGGCCATACCATATCACAGAAAACACTCCCTGCAAAAACAAGTTAGACGCCTCTACTTTGTTGTTGCATGTTTTACGTGGCTTTATGGGAGTAGATGCTAAGAACGATTCTTACCTACGGAAAGCCACAACGGTGATATTATGGTTGCCAAACTCCGGTGTTAATCCCATGACAACTATAGTGAAAGAAACTGACATCCACCAGCCGCATGTGTGGTACAAGCCACACGTCAAGTGCGGAGCCGGTCTCGCGAACGACGTCGCGTAAGGTTGGCCTAGACCGCTTCAATCTCACTATCGCGCGTCATAAGAAGAACACAAACAAGAGGCTTGCAACAGAAAACATCAACGCCCGCAACAACCATGTTGCGTTCTACTCGTGAAACACATCTACGCATAGATCTAGCTCTGATACCACTGATGGGTTTCGCGGCATAGTAAATCAAAATTTTCTACGGAGCGAACAGAGGGAAAGCCAAGATCTAATCTAGGAGATGCAAACAACGAGAGAGATTGGATTAGATCTTCATACCCTTGAAGATTCGCACAGCGGAACGTTCGTCGGAACATGGGTGATGTAGTCGTACTCGCTTCTCCTCCTCGCGATCCGATCCGATCTAGCACCACAAGTGGCGGTGCCTCCGTGAGATGCACACGTGCAGCACCTCGACGTCTCCTCCTTCCTCGGACCAGCGAGTGTGGTGGAGAGATAGATTGGATCTACAAAACGACGGCGTGGTGTATATGGTGGAGAATTTCTGCTGCAGGGCTTCGCCTACAAACAGTCGGGAGGGAGAGAGGAAGGTAGCAAGGCTGCTAGGGCTTGGAGGAAGGTGTGTGGGGGGGAGGGGGCGCACCACCCCTCTATATATAGAGGGGGGGCGGCCAGCCCTTGCCCCTCCTCCAAGCCTATCTCTAGTTTAAACAATTTAAACTCTCCCTTATCTAGAAATCCTATCTCTAGATTTAAACGATTTAAACTCTCCCTTATCTAGAAATTCTATCCCGAGATTTAAACGAGTCAAATCTCTCTAGAATCGGCTGGGCCCTATGGGGCCTTGTGCCCCTGGCCCAAAGCGGCCAGGACACTCCCTCATAGGCCCATGCCCCCTCCCGGAAGGTGGGGCCACGTTGGTCCCCTTCCGGAAGGTTCTAGAAGCTTCCGGTACAATACCGATTAACCCGGAACAATTCCGAACTCCAAAAACTGCACTGCCTTATATGAATCTTATTCTCCGGACCATTCCGGAACCTCTCGTGATATCCCGGATCCCATCCGAGACTCCGAACAAAAAATTCATAAACCAATTATCCAATCTATCCTAGCGTCGAGACACGTTAAGTGTGTGACCCTGCGGGTTCGAGAATATGCAGACATGATCTTCTATCAATAATCAACAGCGGGGTCTGGGCACCCATATTGACTCCCACACATTCATCGATGATCATATCGGATGAACCACGATGCCAGGATTCAATCAATCCCATATATATATTCCCTTCGTCTCGCGATATTTTACTTGCCCGAGATTCGATCGTCGGTACCGTCATACCTAGTTCAATCTCGTTCACAGCAAGTACTTTACTCGTTCCGTAATCCGATATCACTTTGTGATTAACTCCTTAACCACATGCTTGCAAGCGGTGTTGATATCGATTACCGACTGGGCCCGAAGTATATCTCTCCGACTTGGGAGGGACAAAATTCCATCTCGATACATACAACCCAACAGATACTTTCTGATCACCTGAGAGACACCTTTATGATCACCCTCTCATAGGATGACGTTTGATGACCTCAAAGATTTCTTCCGATACCAGGGAGTTGCATTATCTCATGGTCTAAGGAATACAATATTTGACATAGGAAAAGCTTCGCAAAGACGAACACGATGACACGATCTAATTGCTCTGCTTTGTTTGGGTCTATCCACCATATCATTCTCCCAATGATATGATCTCATTATCAATTGACAACTTATGTCTATGGTTAGGAAACCTTAACCATCATTGATCAATGAGCTAGTCCATAGAGGCGTACTAGGGACACGGTGTTGTTTACAAACCACACAAGTATTAAAGTTTCCGCTTAATACAATTCTAGCATGGAACATAAACTTTATCATGAACAAGAATTATTATAATAACATCTTTATTATTGCCTCTAGGGCATAATTCCAACAGAAAGATGCCAAGAGTAGAACTTGCTACATATGTCGTGAGAAGGGGCATATTTCTTCCTCATGCACTATCGGTATCTCCTCATCCAACCCTATCATTATTGATGATGCTTATTCTCTTTGTAAGGATGAGGTTGGCAATGTGTTTGCCAAATTTGCTGGTGCCCAATGTGGTGTCAAGAAAAGATCCATTTGGGTTGCCGAGTCTATTGTGACTAACTTCTTAGGACCCAACTTGGTTGGGGACCAACAAGCCAAAACTTGATCAATAGGTGTGTTTTGGAGGGCATTGGAGTCTTGGCTACATTATGAAGAATTGAGGGATCTTCATCAATTATTATTGTCAAGACAAGCCATTTGTATTATCATGATTATATTATATTTCCAATATTCCTCCTTGCGGTAACATATGATCAACTCATTACATTGAAAGTTACTCGCCCCTTGTGCTTGTGTTGGTTTTGTATCTTCCATGCTTTTGTACATGTTGTGCTTTCCACTTAATTATCTTGAGATATCAAGTATATTTGTATATGATTAAGTGGCACACCATGTATGTGTGTTTCTTGTATTGGAGCCTTAATTGATTATATTTTATATCTTATTTGGCTCTTGTGAGAGATTAATGGATTATCCCATTTTGGGGGAGTGTTATGCTTGGGCATTCCACAATCCTAAAATTGTGTGTACATGAGGAATACTATCTAGTATTTATATTGGATTATTGTCTAGTCTCTATGTGGTATAATTCTCATGAGAAATTTATGTTTTATAATGTCCATTAATTATCTCTAGTTGTATCCTTTTGCCTCGTGTTGGATTTATGGTAATATCACATTATGGGGGAGTCATATGCTTAGTGCATATTACAAATCCTAGAAAATGTGAATATTCGAGGTTGTGTCACTTAGAATTGACATTGATAATTATCTAGCTCATATGTGACACATGTGCTCATACAAGTTCCAATTTGCTTGAATGCCTTTATAGATCATATTGTGGATCTTTTATGTGAGAGTGTTTCTTGGTATGTGTTTCCTCATATTTAGATATTTATATCCTCATGGAAACCATTTGCTTCAAGTTACTCTAATCACTATGACTGTGTGACTATTGGAAGCTACCAAGAATCTTGTTCGAAGTATCATGCTTAATTCTTATATTTTTTTCATATGCTTCTTGTTGTGACTATGATCTTGGATATCCATGCAAGCTACCTTGGGAAAATTATTCCCAATATTTCTTGTCCTTAGACAATGAGTACCCAATTTATGGTAGAATTTGTTGATCATATTCACTTTGGCCCTTGCTTAATCTTGTCCTATCTATGACCAAGTAAATGTATTGTGTGCTCCCATGTATTCCTTGCTACTTTTGGATCCTTTTATTTTTATTGGTATCCTCTTGTATTTTATTTAATATAGGTAGTAGTGATGATCTCATTTGTGTACATTTTGCATTCAAAAGAAAATTATATATAATGTACTACTTATGGGTGAGCTCTCCTATATTATCTCGAACAATCCTTTTATGCTTCTTGTTTTGTTCGATATCATGTTTTATATGCTTGGAAGATCAATCTTTTCGTTTTGGTATTTTGTGCCATCATGAAAAGTTTGGGGAGTTTGGTTTCTTGTTGGAACCTTGCTCTTTTTGGGAGTTGGTTTTGTCTCATTCCTTGTTTCATGTTTTGTCTATTTTTAGAATGAGATAAATCCTTGAGCATTTGTGTTCTTATATATGCTTTGCTCTTTGGATTTTGCCTAGTTTATTTGTTGAACTTGTGAATCTTTCATGTGTTGAATTGGTTCTTTGATACAATTTGGACACCATTTGTCATGTCTCACTCTTGTGCGTGACATCTCGGTTTACTTGGTGCTTTTGTTCAAATTGTATCTCCTTTCTGTTTCTTGAAAGCCTCGTGCATGCATATTTACTACATGTTTATATTATGGCATGTTTGCTTTCTTTGATCCAATATATAGGGAAAACTCCACCAAATCCCATCGGCTAAGTTGTGCATGAAATTCAATTTCATATCAATATGCACATATTTATGTGGAGTCTCTCCTATGTATTGTAGTTGCACTAACTACATTGGACCCAATAAGTTTGGGGACCATTTTGTACTTAATTGTGTTTTAGGTACATTGGAGATATATTGGATGCTTGTCTCTCGATTTTGAAGAAGTAGTGCTTACAAGAAATTTTGAGGCAAGCTGTAGGATGATCAACGAATTCCTATCCTCTACATCCTACCAATTATATCTCGGTAACAAGTATCTCTTGCTCATGCATATTTATCTTACTTCCAACCTTTTATAGGTTGCATCTTGGCATGAATTCTTATTATTGTATTTTTTGTTGTATTTCTAGCCATGGTATTAAAAGAACTCTCTATTGTAAATTTGCATAAGTTGAGATGAGTGCATATAACTGGGACTATACAAAATCATGCATATGATCCACCAATCCCAAATATGTCAATCTAGCAATTTTATTGCCTATCTTTTCCTCAACTTCTCTCATGTGCAATAGTGAAATTTTGCTAGTTGATTTATCCTTGTGATACTTGTTGCCTTTCTCCATATATTCCAACTTTCTCCTTTTCCCTTGGTGATAGTTGTAATGTATGGGGTGTGTTGGTTGTTGAAGCTCATCGATGTACAATAATATATTTGAGCCTTTTGACCATGCTTTCAAGAAAAATCTTATTGGTATTGTCATGACTTCATTTTGGATATCTTTCTATTGATTTTAAGTATCTACTTTGTGTGTACATGTTTCTTTGTGGATCAATATCTTTGCAAGATTGTCTACTTAGAAACTTATACACATGAAAGAGGTTACTCAATTTTTTCTTGATATCTTCCTTGTTTCGTGCGTGTTGTATGGTCATACTAAGCAATATCATTCATTGAAGACTATGTGGATACGCAATGATCATCCTTGTATTAGTATTATAATATGCTTTGTCATGCATCTCACACGTCCTTGTGGTTGAGCCCGCTAATATGTTGTCTCTTACTTATTGCTCAACCATTTGTTTCTTGCAAATTTTATGCCTTGGTATTTGCTCATTTGCACAAAGCTGTTTTATAAGTAAAATAGAGGAAGTGAGGATTCCATGTTGTGCACATTGTATTCACATACAAAAACCTAATGTTGCACATACCTTAGGGAGCTTTCTAATTTTATTTATAGCATCACTTTGTGCTTATCATATTTGTTCTCTCATGCCCTGTATTGTTAAAAATGGAGTTGGATTAGTGAGGATTCCATGATTATGCACTTTGTTCCCAAATGCAATTATCATAATTGGTGCATTATCTTTGGGGAGCTCATCTAATTCATTTAATAATGCTCATTTGTCTTCTTTCTCATTCGTTGTGCCTTAAATGTTTATGGGGGAGCAAGGATTCCATATTTATGCATTATGTATTATAATGCATTTATTTTTAAATTGTGCACAAATCTTGGGGAGCTTCTCCATTTATTATTTAAAAACATTCTTTTGCTCTTTTGTTGCTTTCAATTGGTTTGTCGGATCTTGTGATTGCTTACATCATTTGTTGATTCTTCTTTTATTTTATTTCTTTTGGCAATCTTTGGGTACTCGATATAGTTCTACTTCCTCCCAAGTATTCATCATTGGATATGTGTGAACGCACACCATTTGGGGATTTATCACTATATTGGCCTTCTAGAACTTGTCACCCATTTCGGCAATCGATGCCAATGGGGGAGAAGTTTTAGAGGGTTTTAGGGAAATGGTTTATGCCTTGAGTTTGTTTCTAATCATTTGCCATTCATGCTCTTGCATCTTTGTTGTTGCTTAGCATGTGGTATATATATAGGAAACTCCACCAATGATAATGATTGGCAATATATGCAATGAAATTCAAGTTCATCACACATGCATAGATTGTGGGGGAGTTTGCTCTATATATGGTGGTGGTACCAATATCACATACTTATGTAGTATTTGATATTGGTGCTACCATTTTATGTGTTAAATTACTTATATAAACCCTCTCAAATGGATTGTCATCAATTACCAAAATGGGGGAGATTGAAAGAACATGTGGGCCTCCATGTGTGGTTTTGGTAATTAATGACAATCTCTATGGACTAATACGTGTATCAAGTTGTACTTGTAGGAATTGTCCATAGGCAATGCGTGAACCATATGTTGGCTTCAAGGTTTGGAGAAGAAGAAAGTGAAAAGGATCAAGTGGTGACCAAGGTGTTCAAAGAGTGATCCACAGATTGGTCATGTGAGAGTTAAACCTATGAAGATCTCATGCTTAAAGCTTGCCATCCTCGGTGATCATGGATCGATGAAGGCAAGGTCAAAGTAAAGGTTTCCCCATGTTGTATGGGGGAGTAACTTGCAAGTCTTCATCAAGCAAGTGCGTACAAGATCAATCAAGAAAGGTGTTCCATCTTGAGAAGGACAAGACCGTCTAAATCATAATCAAGTGGAATATGCGCAAGGCAAAGGTATGATCTTGATAGGGTTTCTTTCTTACCGGTCTCGTGGTGTTAGTTGGGGAGACCGGTTTATAGGATAGACAACCGTACTATCAAGAGGGGCTCCCAAATGAGTAACTCGATCATATCGTTCAGAGAGAGCTCAAACCTTTGCATACTTAGCATCATCCTTTCTTGGTTGTTATTTGGATCTTATCCATGTGAGGTTCTAGAGCTTGTGGTAATATTCATAACAAGCCCTAGTTCATCAAAAACGGATTTCCGCTTTATATCTTATTGCATTTTTGATCTTGGAGGTTTTACCGGTTTGTCTTTTAGAGATAGGTAAAACCTTCCATTATTTGGTTCTTACTCATGTGAGGATTTAGAGCTTGTTTTAATCTCCATGACAAGCTCTAGTTCATCGAAAACGGATTTCATATGCATTCTCTACTACGTTTTCGATGTTGGAGGTTTTACTGGTTTGTCTTTTTGAGAGAGGTTAAACCTTTCGTCATTTGGTTCTATACTCCCTTGATTGACTATTATGTTTTTCTGTATGATCTTCTAGATCTTATTGTCCTCTTTAAAACGAGCCCAAGATCATCAAAATCAGAGTCCGGATGCAAAAGTTATGGATGTTTTCGTATTGGTCTTTCTGCCAGTTTTTGTAAGACCGGAGACTCCGGACTAATCTCCGGTCTAATCTTCAGACCGCGTCCAGTACGTCCTCCAGATTGTCCCCGTTTGTATTGGGTACACCGAAGACTCCTGTCCCAGTCCGGAGACTCCGAACCGGGCGATTCCTGGGCCTAACAGTTGGATTTCTAGGGACCTATTTAAGGGGCCCTTCTTCCCCAATGGTTCCCCAGCTCTCTTGCAAGTTTTCCCCCACCATTGATGACCTTCTGAAGCTTGATACCCCCCTTCAATCCCTCCCTTGATTCTTGCATATACTTTAGGGATTTGAAAGAGAAGATCTAGATCTACAATCCTACCAATCCATCTCTCCTCTAAGTGACGGGAACATATTGGGATCTAGATCTTGGAGTCTTTTGTGGATTTCCTCCTTTGTTCTTCCTCTCTTATTCCCCCACAAGCTTTTGTAGCTTTGGTGGAATTTGGGAGAGAAGGATTTGAGCACTACTTGTGTTCTTGCCATTGCATTTGGTGCGTCGGTTTGAGTTCTCCCCGGAGGATTTGGTGAGTGAAAGTTGAGAAGCTTATTACTCTTCGGTTCTTGGAACCCTAGACGGTTTGTTGGTGTTGTAGGTTGCGGCCTTGGTGGCGTTTGTTGGGAGCCTCCAATTAAGTTGTGGAGAAGTGCCCCAACCTTGTGAGAGGTTCCGGTTTGCCACCGAAAAGTGCACCGATAGTGGAAGTGTGGATCGATGCCATTGGGGTGAGATTCACCGGAGAATAAAGGAGGCCATTTGTGGCATTGGTGGTTTGATACCACCCCCTCTCCAAACGAGACGTACTCCATGTTGGGAGGAACTCGGTAAAATATCATTGTCCCTACGTGCCTCGGTTATCTCTATACCCGAGCTCTTTACTTATGCACTTTACATTGTGATAGCCTTCGTGCTTGAAGTAATATATATCTTGCTATCACTTTGTTGCTTGTATTTCTTAGCATAAGTTATTGGTGCACATAGGTCAACCTTAATTGTTCTAGGTTGTGCTTTACAAAGTAAACACTAGTTTTATTCCGCCTTTGTTGAGCCACTCTAGAAAAAGTTTTAATCACCTATTCACCCCTCTCTAGGCGACATCCGTATCCTTTCAGCGATCATCGCATAAAATCTAACAAAAAAACATGACAAATAAAGCCCCAGCGTCGTCGTCGATGGGCTCTCCGGTGGCAGGGCCCCTCGTCGTAGCCGAAGAAGAACCATGCATCGAAGCAGCAACATCCTCTTCCAATGCATCCTCTTCACCGTCCTCTTCCAATGCATCCTCTTCACCGTCATGCACCTCATCATCATATCCATCCAAATCATATGTAGCGAGCGGTGGCTCGGTGATGCACACCTCGCTTCTTAAGGTCCGACACGACGGCGCCCGGCAAACCCACGTGGACTGCCTGAGCGACGGAGGATATCTGCCGCGGGCACAGAACCTCAGCAGCTACCGGCGGGAGCTGTGCGAGTTCCATGGCGTCGATTCAGTGTGACGACGAGGGCGGAGAGCGGCAGGGTAGGTAGATCGACAACGGTGGCGAAGCGGAAGTGGGAAGGGAGGTGGAGGAAACTTCTGTCTCGCCAAAAAAGAAGAGAAGTGCGGGTTGGCGCTCGGTTCGGCCACGGAAACCAGATATCCTCGAGTCCGAGGGGAATATTTGGCGCTCCACGTAAACTTTTTTCGGGATGGGTGTGTTGTAACATCCCCAGGATTAGCACCTAGAAATAGTAAGGCCACATGTGTGTGCATTGCATTCATGCATAAGAAAATCCGTGGAATTTTCGCGCAAAACACAAGGAGTTGTAGAGGGATTGGGATATCTCTTGTTCTGATGAAAACGTCATCTCAAGTGTATGGATTTCGACATGACCTCTACTATATACTTGTGTCTTAGGAAAACAATTCAATTCATGTTTGAAATTGAGAATTGAAATTCAAATTTGAATACTTGGAAATATTTCCAGGATAAGTAAATAGTATATAAACAATAAAGTGAAAATTGTGGTACAAAATATATTCAATCATATAATAGATAAACATTTATAATTAAGTGGAATAAGAAATTGCAAATAGGGAGTAAAAGTATTTCTTATAATAATAACTACATGTTACAATATTCTTTATAATAAAGGTATTACAAAAATATAATACAAAAGAATTCTTATATTTAAAATAAATATGAATATTTATTGTCCTTTATATAATACACAAAAGAATATTTCTTTTTTATGTTCCTTATTCAGTAACAACAAATCAACTAGAATAGAATTAGTAACATATTACCTCACAAGAATAATCTCAAAAGAAAAATAAACTTTATTAAATAAAAGAAGGTTCTTACAAGGAGTCTTTACAAGAGAATAAATAAAATATTACATTGAAGATTAAATCCTGAACTACCATCTAACTATTTCCTAATCTAGTCTTCATTGATCTTCCATCAGTAGTTTTGTACCTGCAACACAACAAACAAACAAAAAGAACAAATCAAAAGTAAAATAGGGGTTAGTGTGTTAGTGTTTTACTCTCAGAATTGCAGTGAAGTGCACTGCTAGATCATCACTGAGTAATTTGAATAGGGCAAAAAATATAAGATATGTTCTGATCAGTAGATTTTGCCTCAGACTGATGCATCATTGGCTAGTAAGGGGCAAGTTTCACCAAATCCAGATAAAATGGTAAAAAGGTAAATCAACAGCAAATATCAAGTTTCCACTTGATCTGATCCACATATGACACAATCAGGCACACAACACAGTCACTGCATGCATCAGCTGTGGTGTCAATACATCAAGGAGAGTCTGGGAAGTAGATAAGGGAGGGAGCAGCCGTAGCACAGCTGCTAGTGTACTATTTGCTTCTCCACCCAAGCAAGGACTCAAGAACTACACCTAATCCATCGAAGCACACAAGAGATAGAGCAACAACCACAATACAACACTAGCACCAGAGATATCCATTTAACTCCATAGCCAAGAAACAACACCACCACATCACCAGCATCTGGTTGCTAGGAAAGCCATGCAAGAGCTAGGAGGGGAGGAGTTCCACAGGGAAGGTAGTAGCTCAGGAGGAACTGGCTAGAAGTTTAACAAGGAGCACAAGCAAGGTGATCAAGATCAGCACTAGCCCAACATCAACCACAACTCTACAAGCAACAGGTTTATATACTAAGATCATAGCAATGCCTCTCATCAGTTTCAATTCAAGCAATAGTTGCACCAAATTCCAAAAAGGAGTAGAAGTAAGAGTGCTCTCAGATTAGCATAGATGCTATGCTAGTCACATCATAGAGCTAATAGGCAACAGTAGTATCTATTCTCATCTTATATTAGGGCCTCAGCCTTTGCATCATAGGCTGCATCTCAATCCACAACAAAGTTATTCCAACATGATGTTTCATCCACCAGTCATTTCCAATGACACCAGGTGTCTTTAGAAAAAAATGATCATATGGCTATGTACCTCTAGGGAGGCATCACAATAACATGACCATATTGACAGAAGCCACAAGGTGCTCTATTAGCCAAGCAATCAATAGCTAACTAATTCAGCAACATATCATAATACTAGAAACACCACTTTGCACGCTCCAGATGGAGGCACCACAGTAGGAAGATTCCAATATTAGAAGCCACTGAAATCACTAGCTAAGATTAACATCAAATACCCATGTTAAAAGAATGAGTTACATCCATGGGGTATTATTTCAAATAATTTTCCCAAAATTATCCTTTCTAGGAATCATTTGTCTAGATATCAAGCCATTAAGTAGCCAAAGAGGATCTACTTTGCATATTCCAATTCTTGTCTGACCCAAGATCATGCATGTGCATGATTTGATCCACATCAACTCATTCAAAACCATCTGCAAGTAACCAAACAAGAATCTAAATCATTTTCCTAGCTATCTTTTGCTAGGAATCATTTAAAAATGATGCAACTATATTCAAAAGAGGATCAAGATCATCAATGAATCAGATTCAGGGCATCAAATATATATATTATAAGATTAAATCCTAGCCACCAATCCAGGAATCATCAAGTAAGATCAATGATCTGTCAAATAGATAGTACCATTTAGTGACAACATAACATCTAGATAACCTAATTACTTTAGCAAATGGCTTCAGTATATAGAACCATCTAGCAATCTCAAATTGCTAATACATGGACAGACCACAGGAGGCCATTATCCAAAATTCAGATAACTGAATTCGTATCCACATTACTTGTAGAATACAGAATAAAATGGAAGAGCCTGTTATTTAACCAAGCATAGCCAACATCAAAAGTACAAGTTTAGGAGAACATCCGCGAGCAATCTCATAGTAACCAAACATCACTACAGAGGGTATGAACTCTAGTTACAGAGATGTAACCTTGACAGGGGGTAATCACAGCAAGCATGCTTGACATGGCGAGGTAGATAGAGCACAGAGAGAAACACAGTAGGGGAAGCACACTTACCCGAGGTCCTCGCAAGAAGTTAGAAGAGGAAGCAGAGGAGTGGTCGGTGGCGATGAAGAGTCGGCAGCACGGGAAGCACCCCCGGAGGGGCGCTACAACCCGCACCTGTAGCTCATCGGGAGCAGCCTGTGGAGAATGGGTGAGGATCGTGAGCAACCCAGCACGGTGTCGAGGAAGCACCAAGGCGGTCGAACCCTAACCCTAGCCTCGAGCGAGGGTCAGCGTGGCCGGGAGAAGACCCCAGAGGGGAATTAGCTTGGACAGGATCGTGCGGCGGTGTCGACTCAGCAGTCTTGCACCGCGGCAGTCCATGGCAGCGGAGTCACTGGCGGGATTAGGCAGGCGACGGCGCGGCGTCGCCAGCGTCCAGGAGGGGAACGCGTGGGTGCGATGTGAGAACAACGGAGAAGATAAGGATCTACTGGGCTGAATTGGACCAAATCGGCCTATGGGCCAGAGTGACTCGTGGGTCAGGCCCAATAAGGGAATAAAAAGAATAAGTCAAGAAAAAAATATAATTACCAAAATACCCTAAGCTTATTTTAGCTCTACTAAAATATAGAAAATCTTAAATAAAAATGTATATATATATATTAAAACATCACAAGCATAAGATCAACCTAATAAAAATATAACGTTATTTGTTTAAGATTTATATAAAGCAAATAAATATTAACACCATTAAATCCTGAGTGAAATTTCATAAAATGAGGAAAATTCCTAAAAATGAATAAAAATCATATTTGTGTATAAAAATAAATTTACTATTTTATAAAAATACTAACTTAATTCTTTTATAAATAAAATCTGAAGTAAGTATTCAAAGACAATTAAATCTTTAAAGAATTTTAATAAACATAAGACCAATATTTAAAAATAAATAAAAATCACTTTTAAGATCCTAAATAAATATACTAAACTAGAAAAATATTAAATATACCATTAGAAAAGTTTTAAAGATTATAAAAATTAATAAATCCTTATCTATTACCTATTTTATCATATTGAGACAACTATTTTGTTAATTCATTAAAAATTATTTCTTAAGTAAGAAATAACCACATTTCCTTATAAGGCACTAAATTCTTTAATATTAATTACTAAGTCCAAACGCATAATTATGATTCATAATAAAACCTAAATGTAAACTATTAACTCTATAAAACCCTTTTGAAACCTTTAATCAAATTTAAACCAATCATTCAATTAAATACCAAATAAATTATCTCATACCCTAATCACACTTATCATAAATCTAAAATTTGGGAATAATTAAAAAATATTACACCTTAAGTTTCTTTACTTTTTTTTAAGTTAACTTTAGTCTCAAAATTTATAATCACCATGTCCAATAAACTACTTATGTTTTTATAGTTAACTTTGATCTAGTTAGATTAAGACATAAAGCATCTCAAGTCCAAACTAGTCAATCACACACAAAAGACATTAATCACATCCTATTAACAATAAATATTGTTTAAACCTTAGAAAGGAAATATTTTCTTCAAATGTTATTCTTTTTGCCACTTCAAACAACAATCTCATAATAAGTTCTCCAACTCTTAACAACTCAACCCAAAGTCTTTTATCATAGTCACCAAATAACAATTAACTATAATCACATTATTTTATACTTTACTTGTATATTTTGGGTTGTTAACACTTAAGTTCCTTATAAAGGTCACTACTTATAAAGTAAAATTTGAAGATAAATCAACTCTTAAAAAATCACCTAAATTCAAATCACTCAAAGTATTGGGTATTCACTATGGTAATTTTACAAAATGCATAGCATTACTTATGCATAACTACATATTGCTTCTTTAAACATTAGTCCTTACCTGACCAATGATGTTGTTTTCAAATATTTGATCTTACATCGCCTCGAAGACCGTGGTTACATAATATTGTGATCACAAAGGCAAGTTCACACTTGCTCATGTCATTTAATTATTTTCTATAAAGTATTTTGCAAATCAAGTGTTGTCATCACCTGCATTTCAAAAAGGTCAGAAAACACTGTTTTCATAATAATATGATTATGGGATTATTTACCCTGAGATAATAACCTACTATGAAAGTTCTGGTGGTAAAGGAACGTATTATCTAGGACTTAACAACCAATTTCGCCAGTGATTCTTACGACGTATATTACGCGTTAACCATGATATCTATATGGCTCTAGGGAAGTCAGCTGGATCGGCTCCCTCTCGCATGCATCGGACACTGTTCTGGGCATTTGTAAGTTGCAGATCATGGGTATAGCCGTTTTATACGGGGAAAAGTCTACCGTGGATCCGGGCTTACAAAAGACAGATTTCTAGTGTTAATGGTTGTTGTGTGTACCCAACTAAGGTATAGCGGTTTTATATGGGAAAGTCTACCTTGAGTGTGGACATACAACAATTGCGTTGTATGCGGGGTCGCGGAGAAGGACAGTGATTGGCTTGGATCTTAGTGATGGGGTTTCGCAACATAGTAAATCAAAAAAAATCTACGGATGCGAACGGGAAATCCAAGATCTAATCTAGGAGATGCAATCAACTAGAGGGATAGATGAGATCTTCATACCCTTGAAGAAATCGCACAGCGGAAACGTTCAACAGAACGTGGTTGGTGTAGTCGTACTCGTCGTCTCCTCCTCGCGATCCGATCCGATCCTACGCCGCAAGTGGCGGCGCCTCCGAGAGATGCACACGTACGGTGCCACGACGTCTCCTCCTTCCTTGGTCCAGCAAGTGGGGTGGAGAGATAGATTGGATCTACAACACGACAACGTGGTGCTATGGTGGAGAGTTTCTGCAGCAGTGCTTCGCCTACACGCAGTCGGGAGAGAGAGAGATAGGGCAGCAGCCGGCGGCTAGGGTTTGGGGTGAGGGGAGGGTGCGCCCCATGCCCACCTTATATAGGGGGCTGGCCGTCCCCCTTTCCCCCTCCTCCAAGCCCTAGGGTGGCGGCCCCAAGGGTGGAGTGGGGGGCAAGTCTTCCTCCCCCTTCTAGAAGGTTAGGGTTTTGGCCGGCTGGGCCTATGGGGCCTTGTGCCCCTGGCCCAATGCGGACAGGGCATTCCCTCGTAGGCCCACGCACCCCTCCGACAAGTGGGGCCACGTTGGTCCCACTCCAGAAGCTTCTAGAACCTTCCGGTACAATACCGAACATTCTGAAACGATTCCGAAATCCAAAAACTGCTTTAATTTATATGAATCTTATTCTCCGGACCATTCCGGAACCTCTCGTGATGTCCTGGATCTCATCCGAGACTCCGAACAAAAACTCACAAACCAATTATCCAATCTATCCTAGCGTCGAGACACGTTAAGTGTGTGACCCTACGGGTTCGAGAATATGCAGACATGACCTTTTATCAATAATCAACAGCAGGATCTGGAAACCAAAATTGACTCCCACATATTCATCGATGATCATATCAAATGAACCACGATGCTAGGATTCAATTAATCCCATATATATTCCCTTCGTCACGCGATATTTTACTTGCCCGAGATTCAATCGTTGGCATCGGCATACCTAGTTCAATCTCGTTCACGGCAAGTACTTTACTCGTTCTGTAATCCGATATCACTTTGTGATTAACTCCTTAACCACGTACTTGCAAGCGGTGTTGATATCGACAATCGAGTGGGCCCGAAGTATATCTCTCTGACTCGAGAGGGACAAATTCTATCTCGATACATACAACCCAACAAGTACTTTCCGATCAGCTGAGAGACACCTTTATGATCACCCTCACATAGGATGATGTTTGATGACCTCAAAGCTTTCTTCCGATACCAGGGAGTTGCATTATCTCATGGTCTAAGGAATACAATATTTGACATAAGAAAAAGCTTCGCAAAGATGAACACGATGACACGATCTAATTGCTCTGCTTGATTTGGGCATGTCCATCATATCATTCTCCTAATGACATTATCTCATTATTAATCGACAACTCATGTCTATGGTTAGGAAACCTTAACCATCATTAATCAATGAGCTAGTCCATAGAGGCATACTAGGGACACGGTGTTATTCATAAACCACACAAGTATCAAAGTTTCCGCTTAATACAATTCTAGCATGGAATATAAACTTTATCATGAACAAGAATTATAACAATAACATCTTTATTATTGCCTCTAGGGCATAATTCCAACAGTCTCCCACTTGCACTAGAGTCAATAATCTAGTTTACATCTGGCAACAATCTAACACCCATGGCATTATGGTGCTGATCATGTTTTGCTCGTGGAAGAGGTTTAGTCAACGGATCTGCGACATTCAGATCTGTATGTACTTTGCTAATCTTCAGATCTCCATCTGTTATATAATCTCGAATTATATGAAATCGGCGGTTGATGTGCTTGGTCTTTGGATGATATATTGGTTCCTTAGCCAATGCTATGGTGCTAGTGTTGTTGCACAATGTCTTCAGTGGGTCCAAGGCACTTGGAACCACACCAAGCTCAGTGATGAAGTTCCTGATCCAAACTCCTTCACTTGACGCTTCTGCAGCAGCCATGTATTCCGATTCTACTATAGATCCCGCGATCACGCTTTGCTTGCAGCTTCTCCAGCTCACAGCTCCTCCATTCAAAATATAAATGTATCCTGTCTGAGATTTAGAATCATCCTTGTCGGTGTCGAAACTAGCATCGACGTAACCTTTTACGACAAGCTGTTCATCACCCCCATAGACCAAGAACATTTCTTTAGTCCTATTTAAATACTTTAGGATGTTCTTTATGGCTGTCCAGTGTTCCACTCCTGGATCACTTTGGTATCTGCTCGTCAAACTAAGAGCATTGGACACATCCGGTCTAGTACACAGCATGGCATACATGATAGAACCTATGGCCGAGGCATAAGGCACTTTGCTCATGGTTTCTCTATCGTTTACCGTAGCTGGACACTAAGCCTTGCTCAATATCTTACCTAACAACATGGGCACTGAACCTTTCTTTGCCTTATCCATTCTGAACCTTTTCAGAACTTTGTCTAGGTATGTACTTTGGCTTAAAGCTATTAGGCGTCTTTGTCTATCTCTATAGATTTTGATGCCTAATATATAAGCAGCTTCTCCTAGGTCTTTCATTGGAAAACATTTATTCAAATAACTCTTCACTTCGTTAAGCATACCAATGTCATTTCCAACAATCAATATGTCATCCACATATAGTACTAAAAATGTCACTGAGCTCCCACTCACTTTCTTGTAGATACAAGCTTCGTAGCAATTTGGAACAAATCCAAAGCTCTTGATCACTTGATCAAAACGAAGGTTCCAACTCCGAGATGCTTGCTTCAGTCCATAAATGGAACGCTGAAGTTTGCACACCTTATCGGCATCCTTAGGATCGACAAACCTTCGGGCTGCATCATATACAACTCTTCATCAATGTTGCCATTGAGGAACACAGTCTTGACATCCATCTGTCATATTTCATAATCATGAAAAGCAGCAATTGCTAATAAAATCCGAATGGACTTAAACATCACTACGGGAGAGAAAGTCTCATCGTAGTCAACACCTTAAACTTGCCGAAACCCTTTTGCGACAAGCCGTGCTTTATAGACAGTAACATTACCATCCGCGTCCGTTTTCTTCTTGAAAATCCATTTGCACTCAACGGCCTTACGGTCGCTAGGAGGGTCCACCAAAGTCCATACTTGGTTTTCGCTCATGGATCCCAATTCGGATTTCATGGCCTCTAGCCATTTCTCAGAGTCTGGGCTCATCATTGCTTCCTCATAGTTCGCAGGTTCACTGTTGTCTACCAACAAGACAGTTAAGACAGGGTTGCCATACCATTCAGGAGTGGCACGCGACCTTGTCGACCTGCGACGTTCAGCAGTAGCATCATTCGAAGTTTCATGATCCTCGTCATTAGCTTCCTCTCTTGTTGGTGCAGACGGCACTGGAAAAATTTCAGGTGCTGCGCTACTCTCCAACTCGAGAGAAGGTTCAATAACCTCGTCTAGCTCTACCTTCCTCCCACTCACTTCTTTCGAGAGAAACTCCTTCTCAAGAAAGGATCCGTTCTTTGCGACAAACACTTTGCCTTCGGATCTGTGGTACAAGGTATACCCAATCGTTTCCTTAGGGTATCCTATGAAGACGCATTTCTCCGCTTTGGGTTCGAGCTTGTCCGGCATCAACTTCTTGACGTAAGCTTCGTATCCCCAAACTTTAAGAAACGACAACTTAGGTTTAGCACCAAACCACAATTCATACGGTGTCATCACAACGGATTTAGATGGTGCCCTATTTAAAGTGAATGCAGCGGTTTCTAATGCATAACCCCAAAATGATAACGGCAAATCTGTAAGAGACATCGTCGATCGCTCCATATCTAATAGAGTTCGATTCCGGCGTTCAGACACACCATTGCGCTATGGTGTTCCGGGTGGCGTGAGTTGCGAAACGATTCCGCTTGCTTTAAGATGCGTGAGAAAATCATAACTCAAATATTCACCTCCACGATCGGATCGTAGATATTTAATTTTCCTATTACGATGGTTTTCCACTTCGTTCTGAAATTCTTTGAACTTTTCAAACGTTTCAAATTTATGTTTCATTAAATAGATATACCCATATCTACTTAAGTCATCAGTAAAAGTGAGAAAATAGCGATATCCACCGCGCGTCGAAACACTCATTGGTCCGCATACATCGGTATGTATGATTTCCAACAAGTCTGTTGCTCGCTCCATTATTCCGGAGAACGGGGTTTTGATCATCTTGCCCATGAGGCACGGCTCGCACGTGTCAAATGATTCAAAATCTAGAGACTCCAAAAGTCCATCAGAATGGAGTTTCTTCATGCGTTTTACACCGATATGACCTAGACGGCAGTGCCACAAATAAGTCAAATTATCACTATCTACTTTGCATCTCTTAGCCTCAATGTTATGGATGTGTGTTTCATTGCTTTCGAGATTCAGAAGAAATAAACCATCATAGGAGGTGCATGACCAGAAAAGATGTTACTCATATAAATAGAACAACCATTATTCTCCGATTTAAATGAATAACCGTCTTGCAATAAACACGATCCAGATATAATGTTCATGCTCAACGCAGGCACATAATAACACTTATTAAGGTTTAAAACTAATCCCGAAGGTAAAACTAAGGAGAGCGTGCTGACGGCCATCACATCAACTCTTGATCCTTTGCCAACGCGCATCGTCACCTCATCCCTTGCTAGCCGCCGTCTATTCCGTAGCTCCTATTTTGAGTTACAAATATTAGCAACTGAACCAGTATCAAATACCCAGGCACTACAACGAGCGCTAGTAAGGTAAACATCAATAACATGTATATCAAATATACCTTTAATGGTGCCAGCCTTCTTGTCCGCTAAGTACTTCTGACAGTTGCGCTTCTAGTGACCCTTGTCCTTGCAATAGAAGCACTCAGTGTCCGGCTTAGGTCCAGACTTGAGCTTCTTCTCAGCAGGGGCAACGCGTTTGCCGCTGCCTTTCTTGAAGGACTTATTTGCACACTTACCTTTCTTGAAGCTAGGGGTCTTGTTGACCATCAACACATGATTATCTTTCTTGATATCCACCTCCGCAGCTTTCAGCTTAGCGAAGAGCTCAGTGATCGTATCAGTGGAACCAATCTGATTGTGAGTAACTACAAAACCTTTGTAGCTAGGAGGGAGTGATTGCAGAACTCTGTCAATCTTGAGCTCTTCTGGAATCTTGCAGTCCAGTTGCTCAAGACGTTGAGTGTAGCCCGACATCTTAATGGCGTGCTCACTAACGGAACTCCCTTCCTCCATTTTGCAGTTAAAGAACTTCTCAGAGATCTCATATCTCTCAGAACGGGCCTAAGTCTGAAACATGGTTTTTAGTTCCTCAAGAATCTCAAAGGGCCCGGCGAACTCCTCAAAACGATTTTGAAGGTCCGATTCCATAGCAAACAACATGGTACTCTTAATCACTCCATAATCATCTTTGCGTGACTCATAAACAACTTTTTCATCAGCCGACGCATCTATCGCAGGGGCGTCATCTAGCGCTTTCTCAAGGACATAGTCCTTTTGTCCGCCAACGAGAATGATTCTCAGATTGCGGAACCAGTTGGTGAAGTTAGACCCATTGTTCTTAAGCTTTTCTTTCTCAGCAAAGACGTTGAAGTTGGACTTAGCCATTTGATCTACAAAATTTGCAAGTACAATTTAGACTATGTTCATGATAACTAGTTCAACTTAATCAAATTACTAGATGAACTCCCACTAAATTCAACATCCCTCAAGTTGTTTAGTGAACACGATCCAAATTCACCACACCTAATCCGATCTTCACGAGAAGAGATGTGGTTTCAATGGTGGACAACCAAGTGTCGATCATATCATTCATATGACTCATGCTTAACCTTTCGGTTCGTGTGTTCCGAGGCCATGTCTGTACATGCTAGGCTCGTCAAGTCAAACCCAAGTATTTCCGCGTCTGCAAAACTGGCTTGCACCCGGTGTATGTGAACGTAGAGTTTATAACACCCGATCATCACGAGGTGCTTGAACACGATGAACTTTCGCAACGGTGCATACATGGGGAGAACACAATTTTATCTTGATCTTTAAGTGAGGAATCATCTTATAATGCTACTGTCGCGATCTAAGCATAATAAGATACATAAAAGGATAAACATCACATGCATATAATTTTATGTGACATGGTATAGCCAATCTTCGCGCAATGATCTCCATCTTGTGCGCGCCCGCATGAGCTCCATCACTCCACCATGATTGCCTCCACCACAAATAGCAACTACAACTATTGCTAACTACTTAGCGATAAGGTGAAGCTATTACATGGCGTATAAGAAGTTGACACATAGGTCATACACAATTATAAAGACAACCATATGGCTCCTGCGGTTGTGTACTCATCGACATGCAAGTCGTGAAATATTACAAAACATGATCATTGCATATAACATACACATCATATCTTGGGCCATACCATATCACAAAACACTCCCTGCAAAAACAAGTTAGATGCCTCTACTTTGTTGTTGCATGTTTTACGTGGCTTATGGGAGTAACAAGCTAAGAACGATTCTTACCTACGGAAAGCCACAACGGTGATATTATGGTTGCTAACATCCGGTGTAAATCCCATGACTACTATAGTGAGAGAAACTGGCATCCACCAGTCGCATGTGTGGAACAAGCCACACGTCAAGTGCGGAGCCGGTCTCGCGAACAAGGTCGCGTAAAGTTGGCCTGGACCGCTTCGATATCACTATCCCGCGCCATAAGAAGTACACAACAAGAGGCTTGCAACATAAAACATCAACGCCCGCAACAAGCATGTTACGTTCTACTCGTGAAACACATCTACGCATAGATCTAGCTCTGATACCACTGATGGGGTTTCGCAGCATAGTAAATAAAAAAAAATCTATGGATGCGAACGGGAAAGCCAAGATCTAATCTAGGAGATGCAATCAACGAGAGGGATAGATGAGATCTTCATACCCTTGAAGAAATCGCACAGCAGAAACGTTCAACAGAACATGGTTGGTGTAGTCGTATTCGCCGTCTCCTTCTCGCGATCTGATCCGATCCTATGCCGCAAGTGGCGGCGCCTCTGAGAGATGCACACGTACGGTGCCGCGACGTCTCCTCCTTCCTCGGTCCAGCAAGTGGGGTGGAGAGATAGATTGGATCTACAACACGAGGGCGTGGTGCTATGGTGGAGAGTTTCTGCAGCAGGGCTTCGCCTACACGCAGTCGGGAGAGAGAGAGAGAGAGAGAGAGAGAGAGAGAGAGAGAGAGGGCAGCAGCTGGCGGCTAGGGTTTGGGGTGAGGGGAGGGTGCGCCCCCTGCCCACCTTATATAGGGGGCTGGCCGGCCCCCTTGCCCCCTCCTCCAAGCCCTAGGGCGGCGGCCCCAAGGGTGGAGTGGGGGGAAAGTCTTCCCCCCCTTCTAGAAGGTTTCCTAGGGCCCACGCACCCCTCCGACAAGTGGGGCCACGTTGGTCCCACTCCGGAAGCTTCTAGAACCTTCCGGTACAATACCGAACATTCCTAAATGATTCCGAAATCCAAAAACTGCTTTCCTTTATATGAATATTATTCTCCGGACCATTCCGGAACCTCTCATGATGTCCTGGATCTCATCCGAGACTCTGAACAAAAACTCACAAACCAATTATCCAATCTATCCTAGCGTCGAGACACGTTAAGTGTGTGACCCTACGGGTTCGAGAATATGCAGACATGATCTTTTATCAATAATCAACAGCGGGACCTGGAAACCCATATTGACTCCCACATATTCATCGATGATCATATCGGATGAACCACGATGCCAGGATTCAACTAATCTCATATATATTCCCTTCGTCACGCGATATTTTACTTGCCCGAGATTCGATCGTTGGTATCGGCATACCTAGTTCAATCTCATTCACGGCAAGTACTTTACTCGTTCTGTAATCCGATATCACTTTGTGATTAACTCCTTAACCACGTACTTGCAAGCGGTGTTGATATTGATTACCGAGTGGGCCCGAAGTATATCTCTCCGACTCGGGAGGGACAAATTCTATCTCGATACATACAACCCAACAAGTACTTTACGATCACCTGAGAGACACCTTTATGATCACCCTCACATAGAATGACGTTTGATGACCTCAAAGCTTTCTTCCGATACCAGGGAGTTGCATTATCTCATGGTCTAAGGAATACAATATTTGACATAAGAAAAAGCTTCGCAAAGATGAACACGATGACACGATCTAATTGCTCTGCTTGATTTGGGCATGTCCATCATATCATTCTCCTAATGACATTATCTCATTATTAATCGACAACTCATGTCTATGGTTAGGAAACCTTAACCATCATTAATCAATGAGCTAGTCCATAGAGGCATACTAGGGACACTGTGTTGTTCATAAACCACACAAGTATCAAAGTTTCCGCTTAATACAATTCTAGCATGGAATATAAACTTTATCATGAACAAGAATTATAACAAAAACATCTTTATTATTGCCTCTAGGGCATAATTCCAACACTTAGACTGGGCCCCATACCAAGGAAGTATGGACAAGGTCATGACTTGGTTGTGAAACAAGGCTAAGGTCTCTCATGGGTAAAGCAACGCACCTCTGCAGAGTGTAAGAACTGTAACTTGTTACTCCCTGTTCCGGGAAGGAGCTGTGAACGCTGCAGGAAAGGAACTCCATGAAAGTTCTGGTAAACCTGTGAAGGCTGACGAACATAGCTTTTCAGAATAAAAGCAACCTTTGAAGAAATGTTTACGAAAACCTGCATGGCCTACGACCTTTGGTCTGTGGCTGTAGATAGTGCATCAAATACTCCTTTTTAGTGAACTTGCTGAGTACGCTCGTACTCAACGTATCTTCTTAACCCTTGCTAGATTTCGGAGCAACCAACGATGAACCTAGAAGAGGAGCTCTTCTGAAGAATTAAAGCTATCTAGTGGACATCAACAGGAGTCAACGACTACATCAGAAATTTCTGAAGTCAAGATGGACCGTTATATATAAATAAATCCCTAAATAGTAGAACCTACTTCTGGAGGGCATTACTTTAGTAGCAACACCAAGCCATAGATAAATAGTAGCAGTATTCTTGCATAGTTGTTAAGTTGTTATCTTTGGTTGTCTTCTATATGATATCTTCCTGACTGTCTCGAGGAAGCTCTCTGGATCTTTTGTAATGTGTCATATGTAATCTATAGTCATGTCTTGGACCTGATGTGTTTCGGTTGTACCATTCTGAGGAATGTAATACTAGTGAATGATGTTTCATTGGTGTTATGTCAACGAATATAGTGTACTACATCATGCAGTGGTATGCTGAGTCACCGTATGTGTTTACAGTTAATCGGCACGCGATTTTTTCAAGACACCAATAAACGACGGTCATTTTACGGTTTTGGGATGTTTAAACACTGCTATAGATGCTCTAAGAGCAACTCTAACAAAGGAAAACCTTAAAATACTATAACAAAGGAAACCTTAAAATAATTGTTTTTATGGTTTTCGGTGCACAGCAGATTCGCCTGATGGAACGCTACTTCTCAGTTTTCGTGAGTGAACCAAAAGGCGACTGTATTTTCGTGAGAGACATTTTAGCTCCTAACTTAAATCAACGGATGCAACGGATGCAAGGTGGGAAGATATCCATATAAAACAAACTCTATTTCAAGTGAAGGCGTTCAGTTTCCTAGCAATTGCGGAAGTCCCTCGCCACCTCGTAACATGAAGAGTTCTCTAAATGACAGATATGCTTTGATCTACCTATCATACCAAGCAGCTATTTTGGCCATGCCTTTCTAATAATATATGTGCTTTTCTGTGTGCTCGCTGTAGAATTATATAATTTCCATGTGTATGTATATGGTTTCTATTTCCGATTTTGATAAGTAAAATCTTATCAGAGTATGAATACATGGATTGTTCTCGTACTACAATATCATATTGTTTATAGTAGCTAGATAATTAACTCTTCAAGCTTGATGGCTAAGTTTTGTTAGAGAACAAGTATTCATACTTCTCTTTCATCTTATAGCAATGCAACTTTTTTAATTTAACATAGTTACTGCATTGTAGGCTCTAACATCAGAATTTGCTCTTATAAATTTTGATAGATATGCTCTTATAGAAAGTATCCACCGGTTTGAAGGAACACTTCCAAAAGCAATGAATTTTTAGGTATTCAGTGATCATGTATGAACATGTTTCTAGAATTTCTCTATAGAATATAATGTACCCTCATGGGCAGTCAATTTACTATGAGCAATGGTTTCTTGTTTTCTTATCTTTATATCGGTTCTTCTTCATTACTCTGATGTGGTTGCATTGATGGATGATTTCACCATGCTCCATCCTTTAGCCACTAATTTTTTCTTTTTAGAATTTAATTCTTTGCTAAGGAACCGTAATTCACAAATTTAATCTCAAACCTTCATACCATGTTTTCTATGGAAAGGTGGAGAAAATTATTTCTATCTATATTTAAGATAAATAATTCAGTAGCTCTGCTGGAATTAATGTGCTGATGGATTTTTTTGCAGGTTTGCTAACATACCCACATTCTAGCAGCAGTGCCATCCTATTCGGAGTCTGCCGAGGAAAAATTGACAACCCCTTGGGCTTCCTTGGCCTCACCTTTGGCTCACGAAGACCTGGGATGTTCTCGCTATTAGTCACAAAGTTGCACCATAAATACATCAGACTAAATCTTCTATATCTAAATAGGAACACCCCACTGCCTGATTTTTCTAGCTTCTCATGCAGCCACGTCACCCCTTTTTTTCCTACCCCGTGCCGCCGGGCGTTGCTCCTCACTTTGTCGTACGAAAGAGCTATATCAACTCCTGTTTCCATATATGTTTCAGTGCATAGACTTCGAAACGGCCCTTGTGGGCTTAATCACTAATAAAGTCCTCCTAGACACAAATGCTTCCATATCGCGTCGTGGCCTCATGCCTTTTCCCCACAAATGCTCATGAAACTGACTGTTTCATCCGTGCATTCATCCAGTAGAAACGGCTCGACTAAACTGAGCCGCCACTTACTTCCTGTTAAAAATCTACCCGTGATGCCATTCGCATCAAGCAATCCTTCTTGCTCGCATCACCTCCTCTGCACTGATATCCACGCTGGTAGTTGCCTGCTCCCGATTCTCTGGATTTTAATTCCCCTTTCTATTTTTCAATCCTCAAACATATGTTTATCAATCTGGTAGGTTGCGCTCTGGCTCGAAAGTTGTTTATCAATTTTATTGCGTGATGTTAACTCAAGCCTCCTGATCGTCATGTTGGGCGTTTCTGCTGTGAAAAAATGGTGTTGCTTTTCTGCTATTTTATATGGCAGTTTTAGAAATTTCATTGGTTGAGCTGTTGAGCGCCTGATGGAGGATTTTTTGAACACAAGATCAGCTATCCTATATGCACATTGTATGTTCATCCTTTTGATATGAAATTTATATGGTGCTCCTTACCCCATTAGCAATTTAACTTACTGATGTTTCTATGAAGCTGAAGAAACCAATGTGGATCCTTGCAAGGATTATTTTGCTTGACACTCATAGATTGTCTCCTGGAGCCTCTCTGCGGATGATTTTTATTCAGCAAAGAGTTCTTATGAAGGTCAATTTGGGGAGGGGGAATCATTCTCCTTATCTTGCCAAAGTCTGGAGAATTAGAGCTGAACCTGAAGTATGATTCTTCATCTGGCTGCTGTCTCTCAATCATCTTATGGACTGGATGGTGGCGGTAATTTCTTAAAAAGCGCAAGAAGCATCACAAAAATGGACAGCTTTCGGCCTCTTTGTATATTATTTGGCATATACGTAATGCAATAAATCGATGTTTCTTCAAAGATGAGAAATTTATTCTGGTCAGGATTCCCCATCCGGCGCAAGATGATCTACTGGCTCAGGCTACAAGGGAGTAATAATAGATTTTGTATTTCTCTTTGTTTCTTCCAGGCTTCTTAAGCCTTTGTACAATTTTCCCTCATCTATAAAACATCCCCATAAAAAAAGTTATGTGTACTTCAATGTAGGTTTTCTTTCTTTTGGTTTAGGCAAAATAAAAAATTAGATTCTATTTTCGATGATGAACAAAATTAATTGACATTCTTTATCCAACAGCCTCTTTCGATTAGTAGTTTTAACTTTTTTGTACAACAAGCTCTTAGAGTGTCTCATATTTCTCTTGCACTATACAAAGCACTCAAATATTATATAATCATCATTATGGATGTTATACATCTCTCCCGCCGCAACGCGCGGGGTATTATCTAGTAGTAGTGAGAATCACTCACCTTCTGGCCAAAAAAATCACCCCTTTAGCTGCAGATAATCTTCATCTCCATATGCTAAAATTCTGGCCTAATTTTACTCGGTGCTATGAACCTGTGACGCAGATGCAAGGAAAGCAATGTGTGTATACTGAGTATGCCAGTGATGAGCCAGCCGGTGGGCCTGCGGCCGTGGAAGCTCTCTCCATAGGGCAGGAAGTTGGTCCTCTTCAGCCGGTTGTTGTTTTTGGGATTCACCGTCGAGTCGTCGAACACCAGCATGGTCGTCTAGCTGACGGAGGACGAAAATACGAACGACTGACAGGAGAAGCAGCTAGGGTGGCTCCGTTGTGTGGGAAACACATCAGCAGCTCAGAGAAGAGTCCGAGGAGGCCTAGCTCCGGCAGGAAACCACGAGCTCGGGGAGACCAGTGTGGCAAAGCGGATGGGCCATGGTGGCTCCGCCGAGTTGGCAAGCTCCATGGATGCCGAGATGGTTGGATATCCCCTGTAATGGGATCTGCTGGATGCCCCTGCACGAGGCCTTCAGCTACCTCCGCTGCTGCTCAGGTCCGACTCACAGCTGCCTCTGCTCAAGTTCAATTCAGGTGACAAATCTTGGTGTAAGCCAGGCAGTAGGGTGCTCACATGCATCGATTGGTACTGACAGGTGGTGGCAGTATCTTCACGGGAAAGAGAGCATAGGTGGTTCACATGGTCTATGCCAGAAATGCTGAGAATGCTTGTGATTCTTGTCGTGTTGCAATCAATTTTGTCTCGCTGCGGATAATGATTCTAAGATTTAGATACATTGTTGTAGTCAATTTTATGCAAATTCTTTTCAGCCTTTGTATACACATAGCTAGGTTGCGAGTATAGAGTTTCTCAAATAATTTCTTAGATAGCTCAACCTTTGTAATTCATACGGGAACAAGGTTAACTACTCGTCTATTAATTTCAGCGACAAACAAGTATGAGTATATTGAATTTCAGCGACAAACACGTATGAGTATATCGGGACGGTGTGCCAAGGCGTACCCCTAAATCTAGTATTGTGAGTGGTCAAGACTGCTTGAAACTCGGAAGTTGATTGATACCGCTCGAAGCTCGGAACTTGGGGCGAACAAAGCTTCGCAAGGGATAGGAAGCAATGCTGCCAGCATCTATAACTTGCATTGGCTGCACGTAGTTTATCTATATATCTATATAACTTGAAAACAGTTTATTCTTGACATTGTAAGCATCACTAAGTCTTCAGGCTGATCTACTTCCATGTAAAGTCTAGAACTGTAGATTCAATGCAGTGATGTCGTATGCAGTACCCATTTTTTTGCATAATTACTTAGTATGCATAGCTCCACATGCAAAAATGCCATTCAGCACCGCAGAAGTACTACCTTTCGTCAGGCGGAGCTTACCATAGGCACATAAAGAAATTTCACTTGTTTATGATTCAAAATCAAGGGAAGTGTAAGTCAAGGTATTACCAAATCGACTGGCATTATCATGATGATCCATCCGAACACTGACCGAACTGCAAGTCGACAGCATGAAATGTGCTATTCTAAACCATGGGAAGCACTACAATTTCAGATTTTAGGATCAGTATATAAAAAATCAGCAGACCATGGTACTATGGATCAATATTCTGGTATGAGATATTTACAGAACATTCAGAGTAGTATCACCAATTATGAAGACAACATTTATGAAATGTTCTCTAATCAGCAACTGCAGTACGCAATCACAAATAGTTAGTAAGAATATACCACCATCACTAAAAAATAGATTTCCTGAACTGGGAAAAGAAATAACCAAGTGAATGGTCTATTTTTTGCTCTTCGATTCCGGAGGATGGAGCCTATGCTCTGTATATGGTCCCTCTGGACCTGCAGCGCTTGACTGAAGATATCAAGATACTGGCTATCTACATTTATATGAACAGCTTGACAAAACAAAGTGAATGGATGATATACCAGAAGGTGTGAAGCAACATGAAGATAATAATAATTTACAAATGTTGTTTGTTTTCAGTTCTCTCTTTTTAGTTGTTTGGGTGATCGCCTTGATACTACTGTCTGGATGCTCTTTGTTTTTTAGATAGTAGGGTTATTTTAGTTTAAGACATTTGTTATGTTATCTGATGCTAATGAAACTCGGCTCTATGGAGTCGATATGAAAAAAAACATGAAGATAATTTGAGGCTGGGAGGCAGGGGCGGAGCCAAGGGGGGTCTAGCCCCCCTTATTAGATAGGTGCAGATTTAGTACTAAACTAATGGCCTTATAGGCTTAATTAACACTAAGCCCAAATTTAATTGATTTATCGTGCTTCTTTATACCGAAAGCCAAATATAGCCCATAAATTCGTTTTATTAGTCAAACGTAGTAACATGTCCCAACATTCTTTATTTGTGTAACTAGACCTAATAGCTAGCACTATATGCAATTGTTCAGAGCAACTGACTCGATGTCTGCCACCATCGCTCGCTCCTACTCAGTAGCCATACGCCACGCGATGCCGTGGCCGCGGTGCTATGCTAGCCAACCATGTTGTTTGTCAGTTTCTACCTTTGTTAATCATGCCGCAACGCCAACAATAAGCATGTTGTGCCATCGAGTGTAGGAATCAATCTTCCTTACTCTGATTGAAGGTACCAAATCGTTAGTATTTTGTCGATAGATTGCATAATCTATAGTCTAATTGATTAATTTACAAAAAATATGCTTCTTTTGTTTGATGTTTGCTCGGTGATGACGATAACTTATTGCAAAATAATTGGAAAATAATAATAGGAAGGTCACCTGCAATGGAATTATCAGGCTTTATACTCGTAGAGATAATGTTGATCCAATATAAACTAATCTTTTGTTTTCTATTGTCTAAGATTTAGTGATACATATTAATATTAGTTATATGTCGATACTTTGATATATTATTATGATTTTTATCCAAATAGTTCTTCCAACGCAAAATGATAGCTAATTGTTGTCTTCATAAGAAAAAAATCTTATATATGATCATCAGTATCTTCGCCCCCCTCAATGTCAAATCCGGTCTCCGCCCCTGCTGGGAGGAGTCACGGTCTCATGGAGGTTGTAAGCTCTGTGGCTAAGGTTCTCACTTTCTTCCTCAGTTGCAACCTCATCACCTGATGCCACACCGAGGACTGACAAACTACTCATGCGAACAAAGCAACTACAAAATTATAGCGTGCCATATGCTGGACTTTACACAAACTTTTCCATAAGCCATGAATCGAAAAAATTGTGAATAAGTGGCGTTTCGGTTCACATGTCCAACTGCGTAAAAGACCCGCAAAGAGCTCACACCTTCAAGAACAATGAACTGCATTGCAAACGTATAAAAAAGAAATTGCATTTGCAGGCATCTAACTGAAGAATGTGGGGAGCTCTAGTATTCTGAGAACAACAAAAATGTGAATAAATTGTACCACTATATAGATCTTCTGGCTGATTTCGCATAAGTGTGGCTGTGAAGAAACCAGCTTTCCAACAGAACCAATGCTTAACAAGGTGACTTGAAGTAAGGCCACCACCCAGTACATGCATGAGTACAATTTAACAGCATCACAGTTTGTGGCAGAAGACTACAAGCTCAAAACGATACTGGTGTATGTTACAGAGCACCATAATCAAGTGTTTCAAGAAGTTTCTAGAACACGTGCGATATATGTAAGAACCTTAAACGATCAATACATTATCAAGCCCTTCATATTTCTGTTGCCTAGTTTCCTAGTAGCCCAAAATATATCCCTGGCGGATAACCATAGTAAACAATCAATAGATAATCAAGCCATTCATATTTCTGTTGCCTAGTTTCCTAGTAGCCTGAAATGTATCCGCGACGGACAACCATAGTCTAGATAAATGTCAAAACAGAACAAAAAAATAAATGTCAAGACAGAACAAAAGAGAAAACAAGCAACACCGGACAATTTAACTTCACATACAAATCATGATAACAGGTAAGTTTTATTAAAATATGCCCATAAGAATAGATACTAGTGGATATATGCCAGCCTCATCATGTCCCCTATCAATCGCAAATGGCAGTACGGCACCTTCAAAGTGCATATATATGTAGCTCAATAATTGGCTGGGAAAAGCCAGGTCAGATGCCATATACCACCATGAGTTGTCACTGGTTGCATGTTGTACTGCTAAATATATATCTTCTGGCTTACTTCACGTAAGTGTAACTGTGAGCAAACCAGCTTTCCAACAGAACTAAAGCCACCAATGCTTAAAAACGGATGTGAAGCACGGCCACAACTAGTACATGCATATGGAAGAACCTTTAACATTCAATACATTATCAAGCTATTCAGATTTCTATTGCCAATGTCTCCCCAGTAGAAAAGCATAGTCTATAGATAAAAGTCAAGAAAAACAGAAGAGAAATATAGCAACAGCAGAAATTTTAACTTGACATACAATTGTCAAAACAAGTAAATTAGTTATTAAAAATATGCTGATAAGAATAGACACTACTGGATATACGCCAGCATATCAATTCCAGACGGCAGTATGGCACCTTCCAAGAATCCAAGTGCATATGTAACTCAAGCATTGGCAGGGAAAAGCCAGGTCGGATGCCATATACCATCGTGAGTTGCCTCTGTCGCCGCCGTCTCCATTGACAACGGTGTCACTGTCTGGTCTCTCATGTTGTACTTGATGCACTCAAAGAGGTTGTCCTCGGGCCTCCTCTCCAGCTTTCTAGGAAGGGGCCATTTTCTTTCTGTCATAAAGTAGACGCAATCTTCTTGAGCTCCAGGTTGGGCAGGGACAGACACAGAGCAGCCAAGGCTGACAAAGAGAGCACGCCCAATCAATGTATCCACCTTGCTCCAGTGCCCAGGGCTGCTGCCGCCGATCAGGTTCAGATCCACTGCCTCCGAGACCTCGATCCGACTCCGTATGGGCCTCACAATAAAGGGATCTGAAGAGAGCTCCACATCAATCTGGCGTTCCACCAGAAGCAGTCGACGGCCGGACGGGACCAGATAATAGAAGATGGCCAACTGGTGGTCAGGAGGCTCCACACAATTTCTTGGTGTGGCGCGTATGCATTGGACAGAGTTGACACCGGTCTCCTCGTGGCTGGTGTCCAAGACATGAAGCTCCGGTGGTAGAACATATCCATGACCATATTCAGCAATGAGGATGTAAAGCTTCTCTTGGAAGATTGCAATGTCGATAACATGGGTGTTTCCAGGGGGCACCCAAACCTTGGGTGAGCACGATTCGGTGCCCCGCGGCTTTCCGCGGGTAAAGATCTTGACCTTGTCACTGGCCAGAAGAGCCACAATCCGATGAGACACCACCACCTTGCTTATCCTCTCATAGTTGTCGCGCATTATGTCCAGGTCCTCCCTGTCGAGGCTGATCTGCTGAAGGGTGGTCTTCCCGGTGGAGGGGTTCATCAAGCAGCAGCTGCGGTCGCAGTACACCAGGAAGAGCAAGCTGCCGGTGGAGAGGCAGAAATTGACGTCGTCGAAGTAGTCGATGGGCATCTGGTGTTTTGCGCCGTCGGGGAGGGTGAGATAGGTCCCGTCGCGGAGGACGAGCCACAGGAGCGGCGGGGCAGCGAGAGCGCGATACCTAGAAGCTTTGGCCAGGGATACGACCGTGGCGCGGCGTCGCTTGGTGGAGCGTGTCGGACCGGCCTCCGAGAGAGCATCGGAAACGCCGTCGTCGCCGCCGCCGCCTCCTTGCTCGGCCAACCGAGGCCGAGGCAGAGGCCTAGCCACCGGAGCATGGTCGCCGTCGACTTGCTGGCCACGTGGAGCACCGCCGCCATTGCCCGCCATCTTGTACGCGTCCCAAACCGAACCGTCGCGCCGTCACAACCTCGGCGCAGATCCGCACTGCCGCGCCGTCGCTACAGAGATAGCCCCCTCGCCTGCTCGCGGACCCCAGGTGCTGGTTGGGTCGACAGGCGCACGCCTCCGACCTCCCTTTAGGCCGCTGTGCTCGCCATCGACGCGGCGGCGGAGGGGTTACTGGGTTAGTCTCAGGGGATAGGGGTTTGGTTTGACGGATCTGGGACTGCGGTTTTGCTTGGGGAAATGAAGGGACGTGGGGCGTGGGGGGCGCCGCGCGTGTGCGCAAGCAGTTGCAAAATTTCATACACAAAAATGATGGTGTACAATAACAAAATCTTATAAATATATGCATCACGTAATACATTTTTTTTCAAAATTCCACCGCCATCCTTACCCATCAATCACCGAAATCAGGTAAAGCTTGTCGTAGTATACCTTGTTGTAATAGACAGATGAGAAGTTATCGTGCTAAAACCCTAAAAGACCAACGCACTGGAGCATCAACCATCACCACAGATAAGAACCGTAAATCAGAAGAGACTGACCTTGAACGACACCAACAGATATGAAACACGGACATATCCCAAGAGATTCGTCGGACACAAGACTCCACGCGCTCTTTGCCGACGCTAGACGCACCACCGGAGCGAGGATAGAGCGGGGTGAACCTTATTTTGACTAAGATGTAGCGGCCGCCCAACATCCCGAAGAAGACATTGAAAAACAACCTAAAAACGAGAACCCTCTTGCCGACGAGAGCACTTTTGGTCCGCCACGTCTCCAAGGCCCTAAAAGCTAGTGGAGAGGGAGTAGACCGGTTGCGTCGCCGACGAGGGAGACGGAACCCTAGATGGGTTTAGAGATATCGTCGCCGCCGTGTGATACATCGTGTGATACGTCGTAAACGTATCTATAATTTTTGATCTTCCATGCTTTGTTTTAGTATCTACTTTGCTTTGCTTTGTCTACGCTTTGAGGTGTTTTATATGTTTTCTGGTACTAACCTATTAACAAGATGTCACAGTGCCATTTGCATGTTTTCTTCTGTTTTTGGTTCCAGAAAAGGCAGAAAAACAATATTCTCGAAATTGGACAGTAGAAAAGTCAAAGTCAATATTTTACCGTGGGGAACACGGAGCCAGAATACAAGACAGAGGGGAGCCACCAGGGAGGCACACCCCCTGGCCGCGCGGCCATGCTAGGCCCACGCCTGGGGGGTGCAGCCACCTTGGGTGCCCCCTGCCTCACCTCTTCGCCGATAAGAAGCCCCCGATACCAAAACCCTAAGGACCCGATCAGTCTTCCATGAAACAGTCCATAGCCGCCGCCACCATCGTCCCTAGATCGGGGGATCTGAAGTTCTTTCCGGTACCCTGTCGAAGGGAAGATCATCCCGGAGGCCTTCTTCTTCATCATGTCAGTCTTCGGTATGAAGCGTGAGTAGTTTCACCTTGGACTACGGGTCCATGTAGTAGCTAGATGATTGTTTCTCCTCCTTTGTGCTACCATGTTTAGATCTTATGAGCTCCGTTCACGATCAAGATCATCTATTTGTAATCATGCATGTTGTGTTTGCGGGGATCCAATGGATATCGAGATTACTATGTCAGGTTGATTAATGGTTCTATCTTATTGATTCTATCATGTCTGTGTTGTTTATGATCTTGCATGCTCTTCGTTTCTAGTAGCTATCTTGGTCAAGTAGATGCTAGTGACTCCATGCGGGAGTATTTATGCTCCATAGTGGGTTTATGCCTCTGTTTAATCTGGGGAAGTGACATAAATCTCTAAGGTTGTAGATGTGTTGTTGCTATTAGGGATAAAACAACGGTCTCTTGTTCATGGAAAAAGTGGATTGTTTATCTTACACACTTTGCTTAAAGCGGTAATTTGTTGCTTGCAACTTAATACTAGAGGGGATTCGGATGATAACCTGAAGGTAGATTACTAGTCATAGATGCAGTTGGATGGTGGTCTATGTATCTTGTTGTATTGCCCAATCAAATCTCATAGGATCATAAATGTCTAGTATTGCATTATTATGCCTTGCTCTGTCCTATCAATTGCCCCGCCGTAATTTGTTTACCCAACATGCCATGTTTGTTTATCTTAAGGAGAACACCTCTAGAGAACTATGGACCCCGGTCCAATCTTTACCATTGATACATCTTCCATTATTCACGTTTACTTCCTGCAAACCACCATTACCTTCCACACCATACAGTTAATCCTTTGTGTTCAGCAAACCGGTGAGATTGACAACCTCACTGTTCGTTAGGGCAAAGTCTCGAGTTTGTGTTGTGCAGGTTTCCAAGTTGTTTGCAACACATTTGGGTCGTTTCCTTTCTCCTACTGGTTCGATAACCTTGGTTTTTTTCTGAGGGAAGACTTGCTAATGTGCTCATCATACCTTCCTCTTAGAGTCTTCCAACGAAGCTCTACATTGATCTGAGCGCATCACCGCATCGCCTGTCTCTACTCCTCCCCGTATCATGCAATAAACGTTAACTTTGAAAAAATCTAGTATCAAAGATTTCAACATTACAAGTTTGAGGGACCTAGGATTGCGGTTTTTCCTATGTACGTGTATGTAGCATTTTCAGAAATATAATATTAATTGGCAACATTTTGCCATGAATTTGTAAAATCTTGTGACATGTAGTCGCATTTGAACACATCAATGTAGCAAATGAAAACAATTTATGCAACAAATCCTCATTTGTTCACAACAAAACATAAACACATACAACATATGTTCCCAACTCATCCACCATTATAGAAACATGCATGTAGCATTTGAGTTATTCCTTTGTGGCATAGTCCAGAAAATGAGTGTAGCATTTAACTCTTGCATACACAACAAAAAAATATAGAACCTTGTAGCGTTTCAAAGCGACATTTGCAACATAAAAAAACCTAAAAATTCCAACTTCCATATTTCACAATGGAGGCACCACCATGGCCGATTCGACCTCGTCAGCCTTGAACACAGCATGACACGGGTTAGGCGGAGCAAGATGGAGTGAAACCCTACAAATCTGGGGCGTTGCCTTCTCCAAGTCAGCTCCATGTGGGGATCTCTAGAACTTAAGATTGGCCATGGTGTCCGTGGAGAGCTTGTCGTCGTTTACCCATCAGCGGTGTTGGGCGAACAACCTGCAAGGTGACCGGGCAGTGAGAAGTAACAATGTCTACAAAAGAACATTACCCTGTTGAATCTCAAATGAGGAGCAGTAACAAAACACATGGTGGTCAACACACGTGGCGAAACACCATCCCTCTAGCCTTCAGCGGCATGTGGACGTGCAACGGAGTCAAGAGTGCAGAGCTATGGGGAGGAGCACTCACCAACAACAAAGCTCCTCATCGGTGTCGGGTGACAAAACAACAACGCATGGTCCCTAGAAGTGGAGACTCGTGTGCTATGCACTAGTGGTTGACTCATCATGAGGGGAAGAGGACTCGCGTGGGAGGAAGTAGCCGGTCTTGTGACCAACAGTATTGTTGTGCACATAACTTTCTAACCATTCAATTTATGACATTGTCTCCCAATGAAAGAACATATTTTAAATTCCAACTTTATAACGTTTTGATTTATGGCATGATTCTCACATGTACAATATGTCAGTTTCTTATATCTTTAGAAGAAAATATGTACCAAATAACCGTTGGACATTAATCCGAGTGATAGAAATAAGCAGTTTTTGTAGCACAAAAATTATGGAGTTTGAGCAAACCACATACCATTAATTTATGAAAGGGCGAAAACCTATTTCAACATATGTGCATTCCATTATTTTGTGTGAACGTCGATTCCATCAATCACAACACATGTTACTTTGTCGGGTATATATCGAACCCAACTTCAGGATCTGCCGGATCACTATCTGAACCCAATGCCGCCACATGTGTAGGTCTGTCTCGACGAAATTTTCTACCAACGGCTGCAACTTCCGTTCAACAATAGTTTTATATGCCTTAGTTGAACAAAATAAATCGATCCACTCCTGCAGATGAATGATGGTTTACCATAAACTACATCTCTTTTATACTCAACATTTTCTAGTTCCTATTTGCCTTGTTTCGTTCAGTTCACCAACTCCATATCAAAGCAATTTTGTTTAGAGCATAGTCTTGTAGGTACATGTCATCAGCTAAATCCTAGTATATTCCTGGTGTGAAGGTGCACTCCATTGTCCTACAATGTTCATTCGAAAGGGCAAGGAATTATCTACTAGCTTAAGCCTGAGAACATGCAACGCAACTGAGGCCATCAGCCGTGCATGCTGCCGTTCGTTGCCGCTGACTGTGGGCCAGGGGTGTCCTTTACGCATTTGAGGGTAATTGGGGTGGGCACTCCATCCCTATTCTCCAGTCAAAACCGCACTGCATCCCATCCCATCCCACCCACCTCTCGCGATCTCTCCAGGTCCACGCCAGCGCGACCCGACCCCTCTCCCTGCGCCTCATCGACCACCACCTCACAACGCCCCTCTCCGCATCTTCACGGAGCTGCAGTGCCAGTGGGAGAAGAACGGCGCCGCTCGGAGATCTCGGCTCCTCCGCTGCCAGGTTTGGGCAGGGAGCACCCCCCGGCTTGCTTCTTTCCCTCTTGTGGCTCAGGTCGCGGCTCGGGGCGAGTCCGCGCGGGGAGGATGGACCTGGCGCCCCGGGTCCAAGCGGGCGTGGAGCACGGTTGTGGCGTCGCCAAAGTGGAGCCTGGGAACGGATCGGCACAGCACGCAGAGGAGGCGCCGGTCAGGTCTAGAGGTCCACGATCTACCTCAAATGCTCCAAACACAGGCCCGCCCCTAGCCTGGTCGATATCTCTCCCAAACATTTTCCTTTTTCCTCTCGAGGATTCCTAGGCGTTAGGTCTCCGGCCGTTGCCCCGCGCAGCTCCGACTGCAACGTTCTGTCTTCCATTCTCTCTCCCACAGCACCTCCTTTCCCCTCCGTACCCCATCCATATCCACGAGGTACCTCCGAGCTTCCTCTCCGCCCACCCCTCCCATAGGTCGTTGGACGGATTGGCTGGATGGTTCTTGTTCGTCGTAGTGTTGGTGCTGAGGACGGCCACCCCTTTCATCGACATTGACCTTGAGTGGCAGAGCACGTGACGACTTGCCAATTTACCATCTACCTGTCGACGTCCCTAGGCAGCCGCACTTCCGCTTCTCCCTCTAGGCCAGCTGATCCTTGCCCTACAGGTACAGTTCTCCTTTCTCTTACACGTTATGCTTACAGTAGAGAGGGAGGTCTCACGTCCTGGTCGGCTAGTAGGCTGACTATCCATGATGTATTTTTTATTCCATGCTACTGCCGATATGCGATCTATTCATTGTTGATTTGTGTATCAAGTTATGCAAGAAAACATTTTTAATCATGTCACCAAGAAACCAACTGCAGATTATTATCCGTATATGATGTCAACCGTTTAGAGAATTTGACCTTGATTTAATTAAACATGTGAGATTGGCAACTCGTTGAATGCATTCACTTGGCCACAATTAAAATTCTCTCTTAATGATTTTGAGCATCTGCTCCATTAGTAGGATAAAAATTATATTCATTATTGCTCTTGCATTTTCTTATATTACATATTTAACTTACAGTATTTGAATATTATTTGAACAATATTGAGCCAATGAAGCCTCTGTACTTTAGTGTTTAGCTTTTTCTTATATTGCCTGCTGTGAAAATACAGTCAACTTTATGAGATGTTGGTCTTTATTGATGGTGGCCATTCTTCTATCAAGTTCTTTGGACCTTGGGGGCATGTATACTACAATTTGATGTGGGGTTGTCTATGTCCACACTCAGCCTCCCAGTCGACGACGCGTTATTGTCAGTTTGGCTTTTTTTAGAATGATCTCAGGCGTTCGTTTGGACTGGTAGGTCAGATTTCAGTTACCGTGACCTACGGGGGCGAAGCTGGATATGTGGTCGGTGATGGAGGTGGTGTGGCTGGTCGGTGGCGGTGTCTCAAGGGTGGAGGTGAGACAACTATTTGGTACTTTCTATAAGACATTTGATATGACATTTTTGTTGGAGATATGCCCTAGAGGCAATAATAAAAGTGATTATTACTATATCTTTGTGTTTATGATAAATGTTTACATTCATGCTATAATAGTATTAAAATGGAAACATTAATACTTGTGTGATTTGTAAACTAAATTAGAGTCTCTAGGAAAGCCTCTTTATAATACTAGCTTGTTGGTTAATAGATGATCGTGGTTTCCCGATCATGAGCATTGAGATGTTGTTAACAACAAGATCATATCATTAGGAGAATGATATGATGGACATACTTCTATAGATAAGCGTAGCATTTAGATCAAGTCATTTCAATAGTTCGTTTGCTATAAGCTTTCTCATACATAGTAACCTAAATCCTTCGACCATGAGATCATGCTAATCACCATCATCGGAAGGATGCTTTGATGACATCAAACACCACACCGTAACTGGGTGGCTGTAAAGGTGGCATTGAGTGTTCGGAAAGTATGGGTTGAGGCACATGGATCAAGAGTGGGATTTGTCCATCCATATGACAGATAGATATACTCTGGGACCTCTCGGTGGAATGTCATCCAATTAGCTTGCAAGCATGTGACTGGCTCACAAGGGATCACATATCACGGGAACGAGAAAAGAGTACTTATCGGTAACGAGGGTTGAACTAGGTATGCAGAGATACCGACGATCAAAACCTCGGATAAGTAAACTATCGTGAGACAAAGAGAAATTGGTATCGTATGTAAGTGGTTCATTCGATCGCAAAGTAATCGTAGAAATATGTGGGAGCCATATGAATTTCCAGATTCCTCTATTGGTTATTGATCGGAGAAGTGTCTCGGTCATGTCCGCATAATTCACGAACCGTAGAGAGACACACTTAAGGATTCGATGTTGTTTAGTAGATATGGAATGTTAATAGGGATACTAAATGTTGTTCGGAGTCTCGGATGGGATCCGGGATATCACGAGGAGATTCGGAATGGTCCGGAGAATAAGATTCATATAAGGAAAGTCCGATTCCGGAGTTCGGAAAGTTTCCGATGATTTCATAAGAAAGGTTCTAGAAGGGTCTAGAAGGTTCACCGGTCCGGAAGGAGAATGGTCCATGAATGTGTCATGGGTAAGTGGAATGATTGGATCATATCCTAGGTCACTTGGTATGTGCATTTGCAAGAGATAATTAAAGCTCTAAATTGAAAGTCAAACGGGAGTTTGAAAAGTCAAACTAGAACAATGGTTTCCTAGTGGAAGAAGGAACAAGTCATTTTCTCAATCCAACTTGGGTTTGGGTTTGGATTCAAACCCACCCCTCCCAAGGTTGCCCCTCTCATAAATAGAGGGGAAGGGATGCCCCAAATCACACAATCCCTACCCCTCTCCACCCGAGCCGCCGCCATCGTCGACCCGCCGCCACCGCCGGTTCGTCGTCGCCGTCCTAGCCGCCGCCGACACCTCCTCCTCCTCCCGGTCATCTAAACCCTAGATCTCCGGGAAACCCTAATCCACCATAACTCGCACCGGCTTAGGCGAAGCCCTGCGGATCTTCCCTCTACTTCCGACACCACGTCGTCGTGCTGCTGGAATCACGAAGGGAGAACTACAACCTCCGCTGCCTGCTGGAACAAGGGAGAGGAAAGTCTTCATCGAGTACCGAACGTGTGACCGACTGCGGAAGCGCTGCCGGAACGCATCGCCGGAAGGATCGTCTACGCGATCTTGAGATCAACAAGTGTACGACTATATCACCCACGAGAATCTTCTCTCGTTAACCGTTTTGGAATCTTCGAGGGTGAGTGCTTCTATCGACTCATTGCTACAATCTAGTAGATAGATATTGGCTTGTTTGTGTGCATGGGGTAGAAATTTTTTGTTTTTCATGCTACGAACTCCTACAGTGGTATCAGAGCCGTGTCTATATGTAGATATGTTGCACGAGTATAACACAATCATCATTGTGGGCGGTGGTGCTTTTGTTATTAATTGATTTTTGTGTATTTTGCATCTTGCGGTATGATGGAATGAAGCGGCCTAGGCTAACCTTACATGAAATCGTTCATGAGACTTGCTCTACGCTCAACATGCAACTTGTATTGCATAAGTGGCTTTGCAGGTGTCTATCTCTCTCATCATAGTATAGATTCAATTTACAACGGGCACTTGATAATTCAAGCATCAACGTTGTGGTTCTTGTTCATAAGTTAGAACGACACTTATTGAAAGCCCCAAACCACGTAAAATATGCAAAGAAAATTAGAGGCGTCTAACTTTGTTTTGTAGGGGTGTACTGTGATGTGATATGGCCATGATTGTGATTATATATGATATATGCAATGTTCCTTATTGTAAGTTTGCAACCGGCAGGAGCCATATGGTTGTCCTTTAAATTCCGTTAAGACCTGCGTGTCTATTCAAAGTAGTTGTAATAGTTGAAGCTGGTGGAAGACAACCATGAAACGGCGCCATTGACCTTGACGCCATACCGGTGATGATGGAGATCATGTTCTTGCTTGAAAATGGAGATCGGAAGCACAAGAAGAAAGGCCATATCATATAACATATTATGAATTGCATGTGATGTTAATCCTTTTATGCATCTTGTATTGCTTAGTTTGCAACGGTAGCATTATAAGATGATCCCTCAAGCACACAATTTCAAGTTTTAAAGTGTTCATCCTTAGTAAGCACCGTTGCTAAAGCTCGTTGTTTCGAAGCACCACGTGATAATTGGGTGTGTTAGATTCTGCGAGTGTATATAACGTGAGCAAGCCAGATTTGCTCATGCAGAAGCTAAGGTTTGATCTTGATGAGCCTAGCATGTACAGACGTGGTCTCGGAACACGGATCACCGAAAGGTAAAGCATGAGTCATATAGAAGATATGATGAACATGTTGATTGTTCGCCACTGAATCTACATCAACTCTCGTGATGATCGGTTTTGATGTGGTGGATTTGGTTCGTGTGATCACTAAAACAATTTGAGGGATATTGTTTTGAGTGGGAGTTCACCTAGATTAATTTAACTATTAATTAGAACTCAATTTATCATAAACTTGGTCTAAACTATTGCAAATATGTTGAGGATCAATGGTGGCCCCTACCATCAATTTTAATGCGTTCCTAGAGAAAGAAAAGTTGAAAAACAATGGAAGCAACTTCGCGGATTGGTTCCGCAATTTGAGGATTGTCCACAATGCTGGTAATTTGACCTATGTACTGGATGCACCGCTGGGTGACCCGCCTGCAACTAATGCTACCGATGAGGTAAAGAATGTTTTCCTCGCTCAGAAGAATCAGTACTCCATAGTTCAGTGTGCTATATTGTATGGTTTGGAATCGGAGCTTCAGAAAAGGTTTGAGAACCATTACCCACATGATATTGTCCGTGAACTCAAAATGATATTTGAGGCTTACGCGGCAGTTGAGAGTTATGAGGCTTCTGAAAAATTCTTTAACTGCAAGATGGAAGAGGGCAGTTCCGTCAGTGAGCATGTGCTTAAGATGTCTGGGCATGCAAGTAAACTCCAAAGCTTGGGTATAGTGATTCCTAATGCTTTGGGGATTCACCGTGTCCTCCAATCACTACCACCAAGTTATAAGAACTTTGTGATGAACTACAATATGCAAAACATGGACAAGTCATTGCCAGAACTCTTATCCAGGTTAAAGTCTGCAGAAGTAGAGATCAAGAAAGAGCACCAAGTATTGTTGGTCAATAAGACCACCAAATTCAAGAAGCAAGGCAAGTCTAAGAAAAAGGGAAACTTCAAGAAGGGCGGTAAGAAAGTTATCGCACCGACGAAGAAGACCAAGGCTGGGCCTAAGCCTGATACTGAGTGCTTTTACTGCAAGGGAGAAGGTCATTGGAAGCGGAATCGCCCAAAGTACTTGGCGGATTTGAAGAACGACAACATCAAGAAGAAAGGTATATCCCATATACATGTTATTGATGTGTATCTCACTAGTACTCGTGGTAGTGCCTGAGTATTTGATACTGATTTGGTTGCTCATATTTGTAACTCGAAACAGGTACTACAAAATAAACGGAAGCTAGCGAAGAATGAGGTGACGATACGCGTTGGAAATGGATCAAAGGTTGATGTGATCGCGGTCGCCACACTACCTCTTCATCTACCATCGGGAATAGTTTTATACTTAAATAATTGTTATTTGGTGCCTGCGTTGAGCATGAACATTATATCAGGATCATGTTTATTGCGAGACGGTTACTTGTTTAAGTCCAAGAATAATGGTTGTTTGATTTATATGAGTAATATGTTTTATGCACATGCACCTTTGATAGATGGTCTATTCTTATTGAATCTCGATTGTGGAAATACACACATTAATAACATTGAAGCTAAACGTTTGAAAATGAACGATAATTCGACCTATCTGTGGCACTGTCGTCTAGGTCATATTGGAGGGAAGCGTATGAAGAAACTCCATTCCGATGGACTTCTTGAATCACTTGATTCCGAATCACCTGAAAGATACGAAGCATGTCTGATGGGTAAAATGACTAAGACTCCATTTTCTGGTATGATGGAGCGAGCTACGGACTTATTGGAAATCATACATACCGATGTGTGTGACCCAATGAGTGTAGCATCACGCGGTGGTTATCGTTATGTTCTTACCTTCACGGATGACTTGAGTAGATATGGGTATATCTATTTCATGAAAAATAAGTCCGAAACTTTCGAGAAGTTTAAGGAATTTCAAAGTGAGGTACAGAATCAACGTAACACGAAGATTAAATTTCTATGATCTGGTCGTGGAGGTGAATATCTAAGTTACGAGTTTAGCGAGCATTTGAAGAAATGCGGAATACTTTCACAATTGACACCGTCGGGAACACCACAGCGTAATGGTGTGTCTGAACGTCGTAATCGAACTCTCTTAGTCTATGATGTCAATTACATATTTACCGCTATCGTTTTGGGGTTATGCATTAGAAACAGCCGCATTCACTTTAAATAGGGCACGATCTAAATCTGTTGAAACGACACCGTATGAATTATGGTTTGGGAAGAAACCTAAATTGTCGTTTCTTAAAGTTTGGGGTTGCGAAGCTTATGTAAAGAAGTTACAGCCCGGCAAGCTTGAACCCAAAGCGGAAAAATGCGTCTTCCTAGGATACCTGAAGGAAACTATTGGGTATACCTTCTATCATAGATCCGAGGGCAAAATCTTCGTTGCCAAGAATGGATCCTTTCTAGAGAAGGAGTTTCTCTCGAAAGAAGTGATTGGAAGGAAAGTAGAACTTGACGACGAGGTTGATGAATCTTCTCTCGAACTTGCGAGTAGCGCAGAACCAGAAGTAGTTCCTCTGGCTCCTGCACCAATAAGAGAGGAATCTAATGATGTTGATCATGAAACTTCAGTTGAAGTTACTACGGAACCTCGCAAGTCGACGAGAACTCGTACCACTCCTGATTGGTATGATCCCGTTATGAGTGTCATGTTGGTGGACAACACCGATGACCCTGCGACATATGAGGAAGCGATGATGAGCCCATATTCCAATAAATGGCAAGAAGCCATGAAATCCGAGATTGGATCCATGTACGAAAACCAAGTATGGACTTTGGTGGACTTACCGGATGGCCAGAAGGCTATCGAGAATAAATGGATTTTCAAGAAGAAAACAGATGCTGATGGCAATGTTACTGTCTATAAAGCTCGACTTGTCGCAAAAGGGTTTCGACAAATTCAAGGAGTTGACTACGATGAGACTTTCTCACCAGTAGTGAAGCTAAAGTCTGTGAGGATTATGTTAGCAATCGCTGCATATTATGATTATGAGATATGGCAGATGGATGTCAAAACGGTGTTCCTCAATGAAGACATTGATGAAGAGTTGTATATGATGCAACCCAAAGGTTTTGTTGATCCTAAAGATGCTAACAAGGTAAGCAAACTTCAACGGTCCATATATGGATTGAAGAAAGCATCTCGTAGTTGGAATCAACGTTTTGATAAGGTGATCAAAAGCTTTGGTTTTATACAAACTTATGGAGAAGCTTGTATTTACAAGAAAGTGAGTGGGAGCTCTGTAGCATTCTTAATACTATATGTAGATGACATATTGTTGATTGGAAATGATGTAGACCTTCTTAATAGTGTCAAGGATTATTTGAATAATAGTTTTTCAATGAAAGATCTTGGCGAAGCAGCTTACATATTAAGCATAAAGATTTATAGAGATAGATCGAGACGCCTAATATCATTGTCATAGAGTACATATTTGTACAAAGTTCTAAAGAGGTTTGGAATGGAAGATAGCAAGAAAGGGTTCTTGCCCATGTTGCCCAATATGACCTTGAGTAAAACTCAAAGTCCTGCAACGGCAGAAGATAGAGAAAGGATGAGTAAGACTCCCTATGCCTCAGCCGTAGGATCTCTTATGTATGCCATGCTATGTACTAGACCCGACATTGCATATGCTGTTAGTTTGACTAGCAGATATCAAAGTGATCCAGGAGTGGATCATTGAACAGCGGTGAAAAACATCCTTAAGTACTTGAGAAGAACTAAGGATATGGTTCTTTCTTATGGAGGTGATTAACAACTCGTTGTTAATGGTTACACCAATGCTAGTTAAAACACCGATCTGAATGATTATAAATCTCAATCTGGATACGTATTTACTTTGAATGGTGCAGCAGTTAGCTAGAGGAGTGCAAAGCAAAGCGTTGTGGCGAGATCTTCAACTGAATCTGAATACATAGCTGCTTCGGAGGCTTCACAAGAGACGATATGGATGAAGGAGTTCATTACAGAGCTCGGTGTGGTTCCAAGTGCGCGGGACCCAATGTCTATCTACTGTGATAACATGGGCGCCATAGCCAATGCGCAAGAACCAAGGTCACACAAGAAGCTGAAGCACATCAAGCTACGTTTTCACGCTATTCAAGAGCATGTCCAAGATGGTGACATAAAGATTTGCAAAGTACACATAGATCTGAATGTGGCGGATCCATTGACTAAACCTCTCCCGAGGGCAAAACATGACCAACACCAAACCGCCATGGGTGTTCGGTATATTGCCATGTAATCTAGGTTAGTCGACTCTAGTGCAAGTGGGAGACTGTTGGAGATATGCCCTAGAGGCAATAATAAAAGTGGTTATTAATATATCTTTGTGTTTATGATAAATGTTTACATTCATGCTATAATAGTATTAAAATGGAAACATTAATACTTGTGTGATTTGTAAACTAAATTAGAGTCCCTAGTAAAGCCTCTTTGTAACACTAGCTTGTTGGTTAATAGATGATCGTGGTTTCCCGATCATGAGCATTGAGATGTTGTTAACAACAAGATCATATCATTAGGAGAATGGTATGATGGACATACTCCTATAGATAAGCGTAGCACAAAGATCAAGTCATTTTAATAGTTCAATTGCTATAAGCTTTCTGATACATAGTAACCTAATTCCTTCGACCATGAGATCATGCTTATCACCATCAACGGAAGGATGCTTTGATGACATCAGACACCAAACCGTAACTGGGTGGCTATAAAGGTGGCATTGAGTGTTCGGAAAGTATGGGTTGAGGCACATGGATCAAGAGTGGGATTTGTTCATCTATATGACGGATAGATGTACTCTGGACCCTCTCGGTGGAATGTCATCCAATTAGCTTGCAAGCATGTGACTGGCTCACAAGGGATCACATATCACGGGAACAAGAAAAGAGTACTTATCGGTAACGAGGTTGAACTAGGTATGCAAAGATACCGACGATCAAAACCTCGGATAAGTAAACTATCGTGAGACAAAGGGAAATTGGTATCGTATGTAAGTGGTTCATTCGATCGTAAAGTAATCGTAGAAATATGTGGGAGCCATATTAATTTCCAGATTCCTCTATTGGTTATTGATCGGAGAAGTGTCTCAGTCATGTCTGCATAATTCACGAACCGTAGGGAGACACTTAAGGATTCGATGTTGTTTCGTAGATATGGAATGTTAACAGGGATACCGAATGCTGTTCGGAGTCTTAGATGGGATCCAGGATATCACAAGGAGATCCGGAATGGTCCGGAGAATAAGATTCATATAAGGAAAGTCCGATTCTGGAGTTCGGGAAAGTTTCCGATGATTTCATCAGAGAGGTTCTAGAAGGGTCTAGAAGGTTCACCGGTCCGGAAGGAGAATGGTCCATGAATATGTCATGGGTAAGTGGAATGATTGGATCATATCCTAGGTCACTTGGTGTGTGCATTTGCAAGAGAGAATTAAAGCTCTAAATTGAAAGTCAAACTGGAACAATGGTTTCCTAGTGGAAGAAGGAACAAGTCCTTTTCTCAATCCAACTTGGGTTTGGGTTTGGATTCAAACCCACCCCTCCCAAGGCTGCTCCCCCTCTCATAAAAAGAGGGGGAGGGTTGCCCCAAAGCACACAAGCCCTATCCCTCTCCACCCGAGCCGCCGCCGCCGACCCGCCGCCTTGCGCCGCCGCCGGTCCGTCGTCGCCGCCCTAGCCGCCGCCTACACCTCCTCCTCCTCCCGGTCATCTAAACCCTAGATCTCCGAGAAATCCTAATCCACCATAACTCGCACCGGCTTAGGCGAAGCCCTGCGGGATCTTCCCTCTACTTCCGACACCATGCCGTCGTGCTGCCGGAATCACGACGGGAGAACTACAACCTCCGCTGCCTGCTGGAACAAGGGAGAGGAAGGTCTTCATCGAGTACCGAACGTGTGACCGACTGCGGAAGCGCTACCGGATGGCAACGCCGGAAGGATCGTCTACGCGATCTTGAGATCGATAAGTGTACGACTACATCACCCACGAGAATCTGCTCTCGTTAACCGCTTTGGAATCTTCGAGGGTGAGTGCTTCTATCGACTCATTGCTACAATCTAGTAGATAGATCTTGGCTTGTTTGTGTGCATGCGATAGAAATTTTTTGTTTTCCATGCTACGAACCCCTACAATTTTAGCTAGGTTTTTTGTTTTTGTAGTGTTCAAAATATGAAATCCATCACTCTTTGCCATTTTAAATTTCTAACCGCGCGCGCTTGTGCTATAACCATAAATATTTGTATTATGACAGTTTGTTGCTTTGACTAGCATATAATCTGTGTTGTATGATTTTTATTTTTGCTAGCCTCTAATGCTTGTCTAGCTTTTGCCCTCCTCCGCCTTTTCTCCCATGGCCTATATTTATCAGTGTGGTACATCATGGCGGTGTTGCTACCGACGGCGGCACAACGTACTAATCATTGGTCCAAGACTGAGGTGAGAATTTTATACTTTTGTATATGCACTACCTGATACTTGTGAAATTTGATAATTATGGTCTGCAACTACACCTTCACAATAAGATAAATGCATTAACTGTACTTCTGTAGTTTATTTTTTCATTGGAACCAATTTTGGATTGTATCATTTTAAGTTATGCCAAGTGATCCATTTCTTGGATTATTTGTTGTGACATCTTGGTCATTTGCATTCCAGCTTTTTGAGAAGGATCTTAAAAATGTGTTTGTTCATTATCCACATAGAAGTTTATAAGATTTGGAGAATGTTCACCATTTATGTCTCTTTATTTTGGTTGAAGACTTTGAGCAAATCATGTGTGTGTTTTCATATATATATTTTGTTTACTTGTGTAAATAGTTAGCTGCTATTTGTCCTTTTATTGCGAAATTCATACCATCTCATTTGTTTAGATGGCAAAGTATGGCAGTAGATAAGTAATATGCTTTTGTTGTCAATCATTTTCCTGTTTTGTTTTAGGAAGCATAGAGATGCTCTCTTAGAGCATGTACAATGCAAGGTGCTTAGGATGGTGCTTAGAAAAATAAACCGTTTTTCTATTAGCACTGGTGCTTATTTATAGTAGATATATGCCTAACTAAGCACCTCTTCTATAGAAATAAGCACCAATGCTTAGCAAAATGGTTGGTTTATTTTTGTAAGCACTCATCTAAGCACCTCCCATTATACATGCTCTTATCATTTCCCCTTGTGTATCTCTGAGCATTATAAAATATTGTGCACTACTCAAGAACTATATTCAAGTAATGTCTTAGGTGCAAGGTATATAGTCTCCTTGATACCTAATTTTGTGTATCCGGTCTGCCAGTTCTTTATACCTTTCTCTATATAATGTTCTGTCTTCGGTATTATTCTTATTGTAGCATATGCACGGATGTTTCGGCATTGTCCATCATATCGATGTATCATAGGAATACCATATCAATAGATATATCAATATGGAACCAGACTCGGAGCTAGAATATCTTTTGCCTATTCCAGTATATATTGGGAGTAGTATCCGATGAAATCTCATATCTCTTTTGTTTCGATCTAAATGTTATATATCTATCCTAGAATATCGGAAGTGCACTGACTTGGAGACTATGCAGATGCATGTCGTGTTCAAAATTCCTTATTCATGTTGCTATTTGAGTCTGTTTGCTGCCAGGATATCATGCCAGCACTAGCATCCATGTATATGAATTCTCCAGGGCCACATTCTCAATAAGTATACAAGGCACTTCGAGGACAGGTTTCTGAAAATCTGTGCTCCTGGAAAGCTAGGACTTGGGGAACAAAAATATTCTCTATTGTTTGACAAAGTATGACAATCATGAATTTTTCATATAATGAAGGTATATATGGTACCTAGTCTGCATAATTCATAAATAATAGTTTTTATAATATGTAAGTTAGCGAAAGACTTGCATCATAGTCATTCATGTCTCCAAATCTTAGCTTGCATTTTTTTTATTTGCCTACCATAAAGTCACGTAGATAGCTGTTGTAAGTCTTACGTCTTGTGCCATAATTTTTTTATATGCTAGAGCACATAATGGAGTATTCAGTGAATTGTTCACTTTGTCGATTTCTTATTTTGTTCTTAAATAAGTACTTTCCAAAGTTTGCAAAGTTTCTATTTCCTAGGTTTGTCGGTATACAAATCAAAGACCGAGACCTTGTTTACCAATGTAATTGTTACATTAGAGGTACCTTATATTGTGTTACATGCTAGAAGCTTGTGCTGCTGTCAAGAAATTGTCTTCTACACTTGCTTAACAGTTTGATTTATGTCAAAGCTTTAGTCCTTAACCTTAAGAACTCTTAGCATTCATATTATGGTATACGTGGAACTCCTCCTTCGGTTCAAATGTGACATATCTAGCGAATTATTGAACTGAGATTTTCATATGTTGTTCAACCTTTGCTCTAGCCACTACAGTTTTGTTCTTTCCTCAATGTTCCTTTAGGCAACTTTCCTGTCTCACCCATTTGAAACTATGACAAACAAAATAAAATCACTATACATTGGATAACTTTAAAGTTTATGTACAATAGATTTTACCCAGTTTAGTATGTCATAATATATTTTCCTCGACTTATTTTTGGGCTATGTATGGTTGTTTTGGATAACCAAAAGTCCAAATCTGAAGTCTAATCTAATGCACGGTAAACATGTTGTCGCCATATTTTTTATAAGTGTGTTCAGTAGGGCCGTCTTTTCCAGCTGTTTTATTTTTATTTTTCACCAAGCTATCACTATTTGTTTCAATGGAACTTATAGGTTCTATGTTATCGCCCAACATGATCTGACATGATATAATTGTGAAGCTAGGATTTATTCAGAAGGATTACATGATATGCCTATTTAATCACTATAATAGTTGCGTCCTATAAAATCCGTGTCCGCATACATGAAAGATGGAGTGGATGTCTTTTACATCAGGTCGACAAGCCCCAGAAACTAAAATTGTTGGCAAGCTGATGAACAATTACACAGTAGATCAAGGCCATTTTTTCAAATAAAATTGTGACAATTCACACTGTTCTTGGTTTATTCAAGAAACACGTAAAAGATCAGCAGATGGTGTGGTCATAAATTGTTTCCCTTGAAAGATACAGAAAATAGATTAGTCTCTTATGAAAATTTGTGTGGGAGTGGGTGAGAAACAAACATTTGCATACAAAAATATCATGTCTTTTCTAATGATCCAAAGTCTTATTTCGGTAATTCTGTATCTCTGTAGGCCTAGAAGAATTACCTGGAGAAGACCCGGTTAGGCACAACCAACATCAGGAAAAACCGGAAGAAATAACAAGATGGTCCACTGGTCCTTTTGATGAAGTGCATGGCCACATGTGCATGCTGATGCTCTGAGATAGACAATGTAGAAAGTAGAGTACCATGTAGGACTAGAAGGTTTGCCGTTGTTTCTGTGTAAAGATTGCTGATAAAGCAACTGTAAATGCGTCCTGAACATTTGCCGGGATGAATGCCTGTGTCAGAATAGAACCCTTCGCTTCGTGGTGGGCCATTTAACATGAGACTAACGAATAAGGTTTGACGGTGCTTAGGTGTGTAAATACTACTGAGAAAGCAGCTACAACTTCGTGTCCAATATTTGCCGGGATGATTACATGGTCCCAGAAGTAACTTGGTGAAACTTTTGTAAGCTCACGAAGGATAAAATATCCGTAACTATGATCCGTGATGTACTCTTCCTAGGTTTGCTCGGTATCAATTCAAATGTTACCGACGCGACAAAATATGCCTGCAATTCTACTGCATAGGGCACAGGCCACAATGAAATGTAGACGGTGAGGCGAAGCTCGCCTGTTCATCTAGTTTGAACTGGATCTCCAGAGAAAATGGTGAAATCAAATCATCCATTACCCCCCTTCGAGCTCCTTTGTTTCCATGTTTTCCATGGCAATGACGCTGAAATTTTACATGAGTTGGATGGAGCCTACCAAAATGCCAGTTAAGTACACCCCTAAACCTTCAATGGTTTGGGAACCTTCTTTATCAGAGTTCGTCCTAAATATGATGGTTGGGCTCGTAAACAACAGGGTAAACCAACGGGTTCAGAGAGAGTGACATACATAAAATTGTCAATGATGTTTTTAACTTCACTCAGATCATAGTGCATACTCTTTAGTTGTACAACAACATGAGGAAGTGTAGAACCAAATGAAACCTGATATTCAAGCTTAGACACAAAGAGGACGTCATACAGTGTGCGTACAACACAATATTTATAGTCGATGATGATGACACGGTGAAAAAGATTTTCGTAGTAAAATGTCATGATATTTTCTTATGTTTTACCTCTTCGTAACCTATAAATTAATGTACGCTAACACACTCTCTTCTCGAAGAGTAGGCCTTTTCGAAAATAGTTGAGTCGGTCCACATTGCCCATATTAAACTATATGCTCAGATAAAGACTATCTAATCCGAAAGATAGCCCGATTACTAACTCCATGGGCCGCAATGAAGCCGCTTCCGCATACAAGCCCAATGCACTGTCACGCAAACAGTTCTACCAACCAGCGACTTGCTCACCGGCCGGCCAAAATCGACTCGCCGCTGCCTGGATCTGCCGCCGCGCGGTGGCTGCTTTGTCGCCGGCAGTCATGGCGCGGACTCGGCTGGTGAAGGAGAGCTCCGCGAGCACGCCGGGTAATCCAGAAGACCGGAGGCGGCCGCTCTACTTCGCCGCCTTCCTGCTGCTCGCCGACGCCGCGCTCGTCGCCCTCATCATCGCCTTCGTCCCATGTTCGCTCCTCCCCTTGCCCTCTCTTCCTCGCCTCTATCTCTATGTCTTCCTCGCAGCTCACCTCTGGGTTATTGCTTCCGTGCGCAGATACCAAGATCGACTGGGACGCCTACATGTCTCAGGTACCTGCAGCAATCGAATAACACAAAGCTCGTTTGTCTCCTCTTTTCGGTGGAGAATTTCGAGTTCGAGTTGAGCCGAATGTTCTAAGTTTTGCTTTGGTGTGGAAGGTGGATGCGTTTCGGGAGGGGGAGAGGGACTACACCAAGATCGAGGGTGACACGGGGCCGCTGGTCTACCCGGCCGGCTTCCTCTATGTCTACTCTGCCATCAAGTTCATCACCGCCGGCCAAGTCTTCCCTGCTCAGGTCCTCACCCCTTCGCTGCTAAATTCGTCTCCGCTATTGCATGAGTCGGAGGTTTGATGTGCTGCTAACAATGAGCTCTATTGCATCTGCAGATTCTCTTCGGTGTCCTGTACATTGTCAATCTGGGTCTTGTTCTGCTGCTTTACGTCAAGAGTGAAGTGGTATGGGTGCGAAACTGATGCTGTGTTATTCCTAATTTTGCTATAGTTTCATAATTCCAAACCCAGAACAGCCATATCTTTAGTTCAGTGACTATAAATGATTTGAAAAGGGACACAAAACCGTCTCGGTGTAATTTTACCAGTAATCAGAATCGTTCAATGGGGAGCACTTTTGTGGACCTGTTTACCTCATGTTGTTTCTGATCCTCTCCCTGTTTATTGACCATGATGACAGCTTCCTTGGTGGGCTTTGGGTTTGCTTTGCTTATCAAAGAGAGTTCACTCCATCTTTGTGCTCCGTCTTTTCAACGATTGTGTTGCTATGACGTTGCTCCATGCTGCTATGGTTTTGATTGTTTATCATAAGTGGTACCTCGGTCTAATTATTTTCAGGTAATTATGAATTGCACTTATGAGTATGACATTGGTCCATCCTTCCTTCAATGCTTGTTTTTTTGCAAAGTACTGAGATAAACCACCACTGTTCGCTAGCACATGCTTGTTGCTCATGTCGAGTTGAAAACCACTCTTGCTGCAGCGGAGCTGTCTCAGTTAAGATGAACGTGCTCCTTTTTGCTCCATCTTTGTTTCTACTAATGCTGAAGGTATAGTATTTACCCCACCATGATTTCCCCTTGCACCTTCTTATGCTACAACCTGTTAACTTCCTATGTTTCCGGTACAGGCTATGAGTATCAAAGGAGTCTTTGTTGCCTTGTTGGGAGCTGCAGGAGTACAGGTGTGTTGTTGGTAGGAACAGCTTGTCTACCCGGTCTAGGGCGTAAATTATAGGGACAGGAGAGAGCTATGCGGGCGTGGAGGCGAGGACGCCGGCGTGCTGGCGCCGTCGCGAGGGAAGAAGGAGGCGGCGGCTGGGGTTGCAAGACCGACTCCTTGGGGAGTCGGCAACAAATAGATTGTTTATTGCTTAATTCTGAAAATCCAATTACAACTCTTATTTATAATAGAAATAGGATAATTGGGCTAAGCCCCTAACTAGGCCTGGCCGGTGGGCCTCTGCCGGCGATAGACCAGGCCGGTCATAACATCTCTCCCCGCCTGCGCAAACAGCTCGTCCTCGAGCTGGTAGTCTGGATAATGCAGCTGGAAGTCGGCGCGTGGTTCCCAAGTTGCCTCCTCTGCTGAAAGGCCCTCCCACTGCACCAACCAATACCAAACATCACGGCGCATCTGCGCCCGAAGCACCTTGGCCGGGCTGGGGAGCAGGCGGCCCTCAGCTGTCGGTGGCAGCGGTGGCGTGACCGCTGGTGGCGCGCCACGGTAGGGCTTGAGCAGCCCCACATGGAAGACGTCATGAATACGCGCCCCGGCAGGCAGCTGAAGACGATAGGCCAGGGTCCCAATACGCGCCAGGATGATGAAGGGCCCCGCGTATCGAGGGCCGAGCTTGCGCTTCGCCCGCGGATCCAGGGACTGGTGTGAGCGGTGCAGGAGGCGCAACCACACCCAGTCGCCCACCGCGTACTCCACCTCGCGATGGTGGCCGTCATAGTAGTGCTTGGCGACCTGCTGGGCCTGGATAAGGCGCTGCCGTACCTCGGCAAGCATCTCATCTCGGTGACGGAGGAGCTCGCCGGCAACCTCCGTCCGTGCCGTGGTCGCGTCCACCGGTAGGATCAGCGGAGGTGGCCTACCATAGACCACCTCGAATGGCGTAGCGCGCAGGGCGGAGTGGTAGGAGGTGTTGTAGCAGTACTCCGCCCACGCAAGCCAATCCACCCAAGCACGGGGTCGATCACCTGTAACACAGCGAAATACATCGCAATCACCTTGTTAACCACCTCGGACTGGCCGTCCGTCTGAGGGTGGAACGCCGTGCTGAAACGGAGTTTTACCCCCGCCATGCGGAAGAGATCCCGCCAGACATGCCCCGTGAATACCGGGTCCCGATCACATACGATCGACGAAGGGAACCCGTGGAGACGGACGATGCATCGAAGAACGCGCGGGCCACCGACGCGGCCGTGTAGGGATGGCCGAGCGCGATGAAGTGGGCGTACTTGGAGAAGCGGTCGACCACCGTGAGAATGACGGACTTGCCCCCCACTTTAGGGAGGCCCTCGATGAAGTCCATGGAGATGTCGGCCCAGACCTGCGCGGGCACCTCGAGCGGCTGCAACATGCCGGCTGGACGCAGCGTCTCCGTCTTGTTGCGCTGACACGTCGCACACGAGCGCACCCAATCCTGGACCATGGCACGATCTCCAGGGAGGTAGAAGTCAGCGCGGAGGCGGTGAAGGGTCTTTTGGACACCCTCATGACCCGCCGAGTGAGCCATCGACAGCACCTGGTGGCGTAGGTCGTCATGGTCGGGCACGAACACCCGGCGCCCATGGAGAAGCAGTCCGTCGGCGAGGCGCCATGGCTCGTCCATCTCACCCGCGTCAAGTTGCTGCCGCAGGAGCTGGGCATCTGGCGCTGTCGCGGTAGCCTGACGGATGAGGTCGAAAAGGGCGAAGGAGGGCCCCGAACGGATGCACAGCAACCGCCCCTCCGAGGCGACCTCAGCGTCATCGGGCTCGGCGTCGCGGCGAGACAGGGCGTCGGCCGCGGTGTTGAGGCGTCCCGGGCGGTACTCCACCGTGAAGTCGAAGCCGAAGAGCTTGCTGATCCACTGGTGCTGCGGCACCGTCGACAGCCGCTGATCCAGGAGAAACTTGAGGCTGTAGTGGTCGGTGCGCACCCGGAAAGAACGCCCCCATAAGTAGGGTCGCCAGTGGCGCACGGCCTGCACGAGGCCAATGAGCTCCTGCTCGTACGCGGCGAGCTTGAGGTGGCGGGCAGCAAACGGCCTGCTGAAGTAGGCGAGAGGGCCGTCGCCCTGGTGGAGAACAGCACCGAACCCCGCTCCCGACGCGTCGCAGTCGACGACGAATGGCCGGTCGAAGTCCGGCATCTGGAGCACGGGGCCCGTCGTGAGGGCCCCCTTCAGAGCCTCGAACGCCATGGTAGCCTCGTCGTCCCAGGTGAAGGCATCACGCCGCAGCAGGCGCGTGAGGGGCAAGGCGATGAGGCCGAAGTCCCGGATGAACTTCCTGTAGTAGCCGGCGAGGCCCAGGAACCCGCGGAGGGCGCGCGGCGAGCGCGGCGTCGGCCAGGCAGCCACGGACGCCACCTTGTCCGCATCCATCGCGACCCCGTCAGCGGTGATGACGTGGCCGAGGTAGGCCACCGAAGTCGTCGCGAACGAGCACTTCGAGCGCTTGAGGTGAAGGTGATGCGCTCGAAGCTCGTTGAAGACGATGGCGATATGCTGGAGGTGCTCCGCCCACGACGTGCTGTAGATCAATATATCATCAAAAAACACCAGCACGAACCGGCGTAAGTACGGGCGGAGGACGTCGTTCATCAGGGCCTGAAAGGTCGCCGGCGCGTTGGTGAGGCCGAAAGGCATCACCACGAACTCAAAGTGGCCATGATGCGTCCGGAATGCCGTCTTGGCAATGTCCTCCGGGTGCATGCGCACCTGGTGATAGCCCGACCGAAGATCGAGCTTGGTGAAGAACCGAGCCCCGTGGAGCTCATCGAATAGCTCGTCGACCACCGGAATCGGGAACTTATCCTTGAGTGTCACGGCGTTGAGGGCGCGGTAGTCAATGCAGAAGCGCCACGTGCCATCCGACTTGCGGACAAGCAGCACCGGTGCCGAGAACGGCGACGTGGAGATCCGGATGATGCCATCGGCTAGCATGAGCGCACACTGACGCTCCAACTCGTCCTTCTGCAGCTGTGGGTAGCGGTAGGGTCGTACCGCCACCGGGGCCGTGCCTGGCAGGAGGTGGATACGGTGGTCACATTCCCGTGGGGGCGGTAACCCTTGCGGCTCCTCGAAGATGTCGCCATGCTGCTGCAGTAGATGGGTCAGCAGGGGGTGCTCGGCGTCGTCCTCCCCGGAGACGAGCTGTAGCTGGGGGGCGGGAGCGGCTCCCCCGACGCCCTCCCAACGGATGCGGCGACCCTGGCGCCAGAACGTCATCGTCAGGGCGTCGAAGTCCCAAAGGATGGGACCGAGCGTCCGGAGAAAATCGACGCCAAGGATGAAGTCGAAACAGCCCAAGTCGATACCGGCGCACGTGATGGAGAAGTGCTCGTCGCCGATGGTGAGGGGCACGTGCTGGACCAGTCCGTGGCACTGAAGGCGGTCACCGTTGGCCACGGTCACGCGGAGGTGATCCCCCCCGGTGGGCTGAAGGGCGAGGCGGCGCATGGTAGCGGCGGACATGAAATTATGAGTAGAGCCCGTGTCCAGCAACGCCACCAGGGTCTCGCCATGAATAGTGACCGGTAGAAGCATCGTCCGCTCGTGGCGGATGCCGACCAGGGCGTGGAGAGAGACGACGAACGCCGTGGCGGCTGGGGGAGCCGGCTCGGTCGGCTCCAGTGTGGCCAACGCGTCGGCCGCCTCGGGTGGCCCGTCCCCGTCGTCCGCGTCGACCGTCTCCAAGTAGAAGAGGCGCGGGCACACGTGACCGGGTGCGTACGGCTCGTCGCAGTTGAAGCAAAGGCCCAGGCGGCGACGTTCGAGCTGTTCGGCCGGTGTGAGACGGCGGAACGTGCGGGTAGCCGCGGGGGCGGGGCTCGCTGGTCCGGTCGGTGCGGGGCGGGTGGCGGGCGCGACCGGAGGCAGCGGACGAGTGGGGCGTCCGTCGCGGGCCGGGGGCGCCGGTTGCACCGCCTGGGCGCGCCGCTCGTAAGCGCGCGCCAAGTGCATCGCCGTCTGAAGGTCCTGCGGTGCCTGGAGCTCCACGTCCACGCGGATGTAGTCGGGGAGGCCGCCGACGAAGAGCTCCGCGCGCTGCTGTCCCGTCACCCCGGGAGCGTGGCACGCGAGGGCCTGGAAGCGGCCGGCGAAGTCCTGCACCGTGTTGGTGAAAGGTAAGCGCCCCAGCTCCGCCAGGCGGCTGCCACGAATCGGGGGGCCGAAACGGAGGAGGCAGAGGTCGCGGAAACGGTCCCATGGGGGCATGCCGCCCTCGTCCTGCTCGAGCGAGTAGTACCACGTCTGGGCGGCGCCACGGAGGTGATACGAGGCGAGCCAGGTACGATCCGACGCGAGTGTGCGCTGACCGCGGAAGAATTGCTCGCACTGGTTGAGCCAGTTTAGCGGGTCGTCCACGCCGTCGTACGTGGCGAACTCGATCTTGGCGTAGCGCGGGGGAGTCGGTGCGGCGGCGCCCTGGCCTTGGTGATCCGCGTGACCGGTGTGGGTCTCCGCGCCGCGGGAGTAGGCCGGCGCCGGAAAGGAGGGCATCGGAGGGGTCCCCGCGGTCGTAAAGACGGTTGGGGAGGGCCCCGGCGGGCGTGTGTAGCTCGGAGGAGGCTCGGTCGCCGTCACCCAAGCAGGAAGCGGCGAGGGCGATGGCGGGAACGGCACCTGCTGGATGGGGAGGCCCTGGGGGAGGACGCTGGGGGCCGGCTGCCACGGCGTCCAGGGGTACGGCGTGGTTGGGGTCGGGGCGGGCACGCCCTGGGAAGGCTGCCACACCGATGTGGAGGGTAGGGTGGGGGCGGCCGGTGGCTGAGGCGGCCCGGGCAGTCCCTGCGTCCCTTGCAGGAAGAGGCGGATGCCCTGGACTGCGGTGGTGAGATCGCGGAGGGCCGTCGAGACCTCCTGCTGGGAGAGGAGGGGGGCGGCGTCGGCGGCCTCTGCCATGGGCGCCGCGACTCCCGTGGAGGGCGGCGGCTGCGACAAGGGCGGCGCGGAGGTGGGCGGTTTGGGCGGCGGTGAGGAGGTGGTGGTGGCTGGAGAAGACGACATGACCGAACGAGGACAATCTGATACCAAATTGGTAGGAACAGCTTGTCTACCCGGTCTAGGGCGTAAATTATAGGGACAGGAGAGAGCTATGCGGGCGTGGAGGCGAGGACGCCGGCGTGCTGGCGCCGTCGCGAGGGAAGAAGGAGGCGGCGGCTGGGGTTGCAAGACCGACTCCTTGGGGAGTCGGCAACAAATAGATTGTTTATTGCTTAATTCTGAAAATCCAATTACAACTCTTATTTATAATAGAAATAGAATAATTGGGCTAAGCCCCTAACTAGGCCTGGCCGGTGGGCCTCTGCCGGCGATAGACCAGGCCGGTCATAACAGTTGTGCTTTACTTAATTCATATCACTTTAGTTTCGTTGGTGCAAGATGTTGAATGGATTTCTTAATACCATGTGTTAACCACATTTTGGCTATGCTACATTGATAGTTCCTTCTAGCCTGCAAGCATGAGTTGTTCAGATATGGCAAATGCTTTATAATGAATGTTCCTATAGGTCTTAACTTTTTTACTTCAAGTTATAGTGTCATCTTCCAATACTTCATCATAAGGGATTATATACACAACCCTTTGGACAGTTTGATTATTATAATTTCGTACTGAATTCAAATTACTTATGCAGCGGTCCTAGCATATGCAGTTTTATGTTTTAAAATATTGACCATATTTACGTAGAAATCATTGGTATAAAAATTTGTCCCAAGAAAAACATGAACTTGTTTGTAGTGCTCTATGTTGCTAGGTAGTGGTTAGATGTTCAGATGGATATCACGTAACTCCTTTTGTCTCTAATGCTTTGCATTTCCCTTCTCTAGGTTTTGTTGGGGATGCCATTCTTGTTGTCATATCCTGTTGAGTACATCGCAAGAGCTTTCAATCTTGGGCGTGTCTTCATCCATTTCTGGTGCTTATACAATACTGCTTGAACTTTGAACCATTTCAGCGCTATCATTTATACCCAGTATATCACACTCATAGTTCTGGCTTCATAGATTTATTGTTTACTGCATACATACAACTGTGATACCTCTTACCTGTTTTATGTTTTTCAGGTCTGTCAATTTTAAGTTTGTCCCTGAGAAGTTGTTTGTCTCAAAAGAGCTAGCTGTTACGCTATTGTTCTTTCACCTCACTGCTCTTATGGTGTTTGCACACTACAAGTGGTTTAAGTGAGTATTCATATTAGGTATAATCAGTTTTTAGGCTCATAGGATAGATATACACGTGATAAACTCTCATGTTAACATCGATATTAGTACATTTTGACCAATGCCTTCATCTGGTAGTTGCTCTATGTGATATATGGTTCTGCCGGTACTTATTAGTCTTGCCTTTGTTGACAGACATGAAGGTGGCCTGTTGCATTTTATGCAATCCAGATTTAAAGATGTCACATCAATTCAAGAGCTTATTTCCTGCAAGCCTGTACTGTCAAATCTCAGTAAAGAGCGTATGTTGACTCTAAAGCTTGAATTTTGTATCCACAACATCTGGAACTGTTTCTTACAGGACTAACGAGATAATAACTACTTCATCCAGATATTGTGACCGTCATGTTTGTCGGAAACTTCATAGGCATTGTGTGTGCCCGATCATTGCATTACCAATTTTATTCTTGGTAAGTGCCCCACCATCACCGCTACGCACACATGTTTATGAACAGTTCTTAATAAGCGTTACCTACAAATGCTGGAAAGTAAGTTCACTCATTTAATGTCTACAGGTACTTCTATTCATTGCCTTTTCTTTTGTGGAGAACACAATTTCCAACAGTAGTAAGGTAAGGCACCACACCTCGTCTACATCATCTTTCCACCTCAAATTATAGTATGCTTGTAACTGTTTGAACAAACCACCCATGTCATGTTGATAGCAATGCTTCTTTTAGTTGGGCCACCGCATTTTACATCCTTTTTCCACCGTAATTTAATCATGCATGGTATGCTTTTGAATCAATCACTTATAGTGATGTTAAAGTTTTTCCTGCATAGCCATGCAAAATTTTTAATAGAGATTCTTCTGTTCTCTTTTGTCGAAGATTATGTGTTCCTTCAGTGGTGCTCCCTTTTCTAGTATTCATCCTTGGTTTCTCCTCTCGTGTCATATTCTTCCCTCTCACAGGATCATTTTATTTGCTGGCGTGGAGCTCTGCTGGAATGTTTACCCTTCTACTGCATATTCATCACTGCTTCTGCTGTTATTGCACATCTGCATCTTGTTTGGCCTATGGAGTTCACCTGCTGAGTACCCCTATGTTGATAAAAAGGGCAAGACAAACAGTAAGAAGTTGGGCAAGACAATGTGAGGCTTCTCTGCAAAATATTTTGATCTTCTGATGTAGCAGTAGTAAAAAAAAACAGATACAAACGGCAGAAAGGTCTTACATCTGAAAAGATCTTCTTCGACATACTGTACTGTTAGTCTTTTAACATGGCTACACTTGATGTGAGCCCAAGGTTCTTAGAGGAACATCTAGTCATATCAAAGACGCAACCTGTGTGACCTCTCTGTCAACATAGATGAGAACAGTTACTATGGTGTTGTGTCAGCTTCCCTTGTGCCTATACTGTGTTTCTTCTGTAAAGCTTACCAGTTTTTGCTCTTGTTGAGGAAAATTGGTGAACAATTGTGAAACTGAATGGAAGTACAAAAAACATATGAACAAGGAAGAGGCTAGAAACAGAGATTTGTCATGGCAGCAAAAATGCCCGAATCTTAAAACTAGAAGTCTAGAGTTCCTTTTGTCCCGTTGATTTGTTGATGTTCATCAACTGCCATAGATTGATCAGTGTCAAGGACGATGTTGCGTCTTTGAGCAACCCTGTCCATCCAAGCCTAGGGACTTTACAGGCAAACACGCCTGCCTCTGCATCTCCATGGACTCCTGGCCATGGCAGCCATCACCTCTTTGTCTTTGTCTGTACCATTTCCATTGCTGGTACATAAGCTCTGATGCAAAGCTTGTTACGGAGACCACGGTGTTGCTACTGTGTGGCACATTTGCTGTTCCTGCTATTACCATTTGTGCGACGAACAAGAGGGAAATGCTGGAAGAACAATAAGCAAATGGATCAGACAAGAAAAGGCTTCTGTGTAGATCAAACCAGGTAAATATAGGAGCTTCTTTCTGAAGCATTCTTACACTGGATAGTTGATGAGGTAGCTGGTAGCTTTTTTGGTCTTGGATCTGGTCCGGCAAGAGAATTTCCTCGGAGGAATGACAAGCAGGAGGCCCTAGTCTCTCCTTGACGCAGAACCCAGTATACGCGACATGATCTTGATCCAGAAAACTTGAGCCGACACGGCAAACACCAAGGGGTGCACATGAATCTGTGCCATTTGACTCGTTAATCAGCACTGCTTTCTGAGCAAGTGTGGTGGTGTCGTTCTGAGCAAATGCTTCAATATTTCTTCCCTATACCATGAAGTAATGTGCTTAATGATCTTACTAAACTATAAACCAATATATATATATAGATATAAGTACCACTAACATGCTCAATGATCTTGTGTGTTTATCACAAGATGTTTGTCAAATATAATACAGTAGCAATTTGGGAGTTTTTTTTTCCTGAAGCATCCTTACACTGGATAACTGATGGGGTAGCTGGTGGCTTCCTGGTGTATTGGATCTGATCCAGCAAAATGGTTTCCAGCAAGTGTGATGTGACGCTGAGGCAGAAAATTTAAGCCGCCACCCAAGGATGCACTTGGCTCGTTAATCTCTGATTGCGTTCTGTCGCGCTGGCTCAGCAAATGTGGTGGTGTCCATGTGAGCATTGCTTCAGTATTTCGTGCCTGTATCAATGATGAGATCATTTAATCAGACGTGTTTACTGAATTCGGCAAATATTGCGCGGTAGCCGACTAGATGATACACAATAGGTAAAACACTTGGGCCTATTTGACATTTTGTCTAATAAACATGATCTAAACAAAAGGGCTTAAAGAAACATGCCCTAGAGCCTAGACAAAGGGATGCTATGGAAATTAAAAAGCATATTTTTGTAAAAATAAATTAATTGAAACAAAGCAAAAGATTGTAATTTACAAATGAGGCAGCGGATGAGTTAGCGAGGCAGGCTAGGTCCTCACCAGGTCTCTGGCTAGACGAACCTCCAGATTTTCTAAGGCCTACGCTTGTGAAGGACATGACTATTGTTTGATTAATAAAGATTACTTTTGCTGTAAAAAAACAATGTACAAATGGATGCTTCTGCATTGTCATCTTTATGTTGGAATCTTGCTACTCAATTGGTGTTGACTAAAAGGACACTGTTTGTTCTCTAGTTGTACAGACCATATCTATACCTAATAATAAATGACGAAGTGTTTCTTCGTCCAACATTTTTTTGGACAGTTTTACCCCTGCCAGTTCGGAAATAGTACACCATCTGCCACCGCCGAGTTAATTAAACTGCATGTTCACCGTGGAGTCTGGGCTTTTCATTCATTGGTTGGCCCACCGCGCGCATGTGGCCGCTCCTGAAACAAAAAGCCATGACTTTGTATGCTTCGATGAGAGGATGTTAAATATAGTCCCACCTCGCTCCTTTACCTTGAATTCCACTTATTTATATACGCTCTCAAGATCCATAGAATCAGCAAGCCAGTCGGTAATCGAATAACAAACCGTGTCTAAAAGGACGGGATCAACATGTGACGAGCTTGGAAGTGGGCGGGGCTGAGCTGAGAGGCAGCGAATCGAATGCGGGGTATTGAGAATCGAGAATCGAGAAGCGAGCGAACTAGACCTGGCGACCCATCATCACAACTCACTCGCAGCCTGTACGAGGAGCGTGGCTACGTGCTAGAGGGGCTTGGTCGAAGCCTGCTTGGCCACGAGGGAGCTCGAGGCATATGGACGGCAGGAGACGCATAGCAGCAGAGGAAGGGGATGGGGAGAGGCCTCTTCTGCTGCGTTGCGTGACGTGTGTTGTGCCTCTGTGCGGGCTGCTGGAGGACACCATCGAGACCACAAGTTTACACATAGTCTCTAAGACTACACCTCAACATTTGGAGATATTGATAATAAATTATTGTTGAAAAAATACGTTCAAATCGACAATAAATTATTACTCCCTCCAACCCATATTAGTTGACTTGGATTTGTCTAGATTTCAATGTACCTAGACATATTTTAGTGTTACATACATCCAAATCTAACCAAATCTAAGTCAACTAATATGGGCCGAAGGAAGTATTATAATATACTCCAACCGTTCCAAAATATAAGGCACTTAAGCAATGGACAATAGTCAAATTTTACTAACTTTGATCAAATATTTTAAAAATATATCCATATTTACCATATTTAATAAAAACATTAAGAAAATATATTTTGTGGCGAATCTAATGATATTGATTGAGTATTGTAAATATTATATTTTTTTGTAGAATCTTGGTCAAACTTAGAAAGCGTTGACCTTTTTACTAATCCTTATGTGCCTTATGTTTTAGGATAGAGGGAGTAATTTTGTTATTTATAAAAAATATACCGACCAGTTAAATACAAAGATTGAAAATTACATAAAATCAGTGCAAACCAAAGTTACAATTTAATTTATTAAGAGAGTTCTCCAAATAGATACATACAGAGATGAATTAACCGATTTTAGTTCGACTTGCTACAAAAATAGAAGCTACCATTCATGATCTGCTCAAGGAGAGAATGGAGAAAGAACAAACCAAGCATAGAACTATGCAAACAAAATAGAATAGCGTATATAATAATATAATAATTATATAAAAAATCGTCCGTAGCAACGCACGGGTATGTTTCCTAGTCTTACTAAAGGGCAAAACCGCAGAGTAGCACATTGAGTTTTAAAAAATATGACGAAGAATCCTTTTTTCTAATTACAGACTACCTACTATGGGTTTACTAATTTTGAGTTCCCATAAAATTTGAGAAAAATTGGCCATATTTTTCTCACCTCCATATTTCTTGCTTGTGGCGCCTCTCCATTGTGTAGATCGAATGCTCGACAAAGGTAAAACAACCCTACCACTGAAAAAGTGTTTCTCAAGCAAGAACATTAACCAAACATGGTTTAGTTTTGCACCATTGATGCATTTGGTCCTACGTTCAAGACATATTTGGCAACTTAGAAGCTCACGACGTAATTCACAGTTGGTTTTTCCTCGCCAGAAATGTTTTTCATACGGTCAGATCCACCATCTCTCACCATATGTGGTCTTCCTAAGGTAGGGGTGGTGTTTAGAAAAGGAAAAAAGAGTGTAGAACCAAAAAACTACTCCCTCCGACCCATATTAATTAACTTGAGTTTGTTAAAATTTGGATGAACCTATATACTAATAGTGTCTGGATCTAGACAAATGTGAATTAATATGGTCAGAGAAAGTACTAACAAGGGTATCCCATGTTTGTAGTTTCGATTTGTTATACATGATTTTAGGGGATATGCTATAGATGCTCTTAGACTTACTTTTAGAGCACACTTAACGATTTAGACATTTTCTTCTATATACGCTTTTGTGATGGTTTTTTTTGTAAAATTTCACCGTTCTATTAATAATAATTAACAGTAGTACAAGGAGTCCTAAAAGTAATAAAAATATAAATAGACCATTGATCCACTTAGCGACGACTTCAAACACTGGCACAAGCCAAAGACGCGCCGCCATCATCGCCCCTCCATCACCGAAGGCGAGAATAGCTTGTCATAGTAGACGAACAAGAAGTCGACGTGCTAAGGTCCCGGACCAACGTACCAGAGTAGCAACCATCGCCAAATATGACAAACGTAGATTGAAAGAGACCAACCTTAAACCACACCAACGAATACGAAAAACGACAGGATCTCAAGGGATCTGTCGAACACACGACTCCACGTGCCCTCCACCGATGTTAGACGCACCATCATAGCGAGGATAGGACAGGAATGACCTTATTCTGACTTCAAGTCGTAGCCGCCACCTCAACATCCCGAAGAACACACAAAAAACCGTCTAATCAAAACACTGAGACCTCCCACCTATGAGAGGCTGTGGTACACCACGCCTCCAAGGCCCCAAAGCCGCTGGTGACAGGACGAACCGGTGACATCGCTAACGGAGGGAAGAACCCTAAATGGGTTTTGTGACAGCCTCCTGAAGTGCCTCTCTCTTCTTTATACCGGTTCGGGATGGACGCTTCATTATTTTGAAGGATTTTTTTGGTCTATAAGAGATATGGAATGTTTTATATCCTTGACACAATACAAGCAAGCTCTAATAATTCGCGAGCACCACATGATACACATGGTAAGCAAACAACATCTTTTTTTTTTTTGAAAAGGGGAGTAAAACCCTGGCCTCTGCATCAGTTGATGTATACATACATTTATTACTTAGCAAACAAAATTCTGAATAATAATTCATTTCGCAAAAAAGAAAATTATGAATAACTCGCGAGTTGTACGGATAACTTCTGGATGAAGTAAAATGCGTAATGTGTGAGGGCGTTGGTGCACCAACGGGTCAAGGAAGAAACGGGTCGGACAGGTACATGTTTTTTGTCGACACGCTGGCCGGCCGGGCGTCGCAAAGACAAAACGATACAAGCAAACGGCGCCGACGAGTCAGCCACGCCAAGTCGGCGAGCGAGGGACACAGATCACCGGGTCAGGTGGCTGGGTGTCCATCTCGCCACAACACCCCCCGCGTGCGTGCGTGGAGCGCCCTGGATTCAGTCAGACACCGGAATCTGGATACGTGGCTCCGCTCCGCCGGCTTCCAACTTCGTGCACTTCCCTCTCCCTCTCTGCCACGAGAGAGAGAGAAGGGAGCGACGCGAGGCCTGCCGACCCGTCAGGATCCATCTGCGGCGCCGGCGGCCGGCCTCAGGGCGAGACGAGCGCCGCGGGTAAAGATCTACTCCCCGTGATTCGCTCACGCACGTGCCCCCGATCCTGTCGCCGGCATTTATGATTCTTTGCTGTACTCTTACTGTGCTGATGCGCGCGTGTCCGCTCGATCTGGCAGTAAACAAGTCGGTAGAGTTGGACCTCGGGGGGCGGAGCGGAAGCTTGGAGAAGGCAGTGAGAGGGGGGAGAGTGGACTAGAGAGGAGGGGCGGTTCGTGGCTTCTTGCTCCCATCCACTACACCTCTCTTCTCGTCCGTGGAGGAGGCCTGCGCCCCTGCCCTGTCCGCGGCGCTTGAATTCCCCCGTGCGCGCGCGGTTCCGCTGACGAATCACCGGTAATTAACCCCGTCTCCTCCTTCCTCTTCCTCCGCTTGATGCCCCGCTGTTTCTCGGCCCTGTGTTCTGTATGTGTGGGCGTGGATTGGATCCTGGAAAATCATGGCGCAAAAGGTTTGCCTTTTCCGTGGGGGTACCAGGTTGCACGACACCACCTGGCTACTATCTGCCCCCTTTTCTTTCACTGTTCGGCCGATTAGGAAATCGAGTAGCGATCTTTCCCTTTTTCCGCAAGGATTTCAAAGAAAAAAAACTCATACCTGTTGGGGGCACAAGAAGTGTGGTACTACTACTGAATTTTGCAGGAGAAGAGTGACTGACATGCTGAACAAAATCTGGTGGCAGGATCGACCGATCACCGCAGCATTGTTGGCACCAGCCATGCTGATGGAGGCGGACACCACGGACCCGAGCTACTGGCTCAACTGGAAGTTCCTGCTCTGCGCCACCTGGGTCTACTCCTGCATGGCTCTGGCCTGCTACTTGATCTGGAAGTACGAGGGCCCCAGTTCACCGGCCGGCAATGGCGACGCAGAGCAAGCGCAGCAGCCTCGGATCGGGCCGGGGGTCGTGTACCTCGAGGACTGCTGGAAGCCCTGCCTCAAGCAGATCCATCCTGCTTGGCTGCTGGCTTTTCGCCTTGTGTCATTCTTCGTCATGGCTTCCATACTCACCTATGATGTTATTGTCGATGGATGGACCGTCTTCCTGTACTACACCCAGTAAGACACCCTTCACTCTTCTTCTTGGTCATAATGACTTTATATGAACGAATTCTCTCATCCTTGTGCAAGTGCTCTTCCCTTACTGGAGTAATGCAGAACTTTTTCTGATTATTGGCTGTTTTGTACATTTTGACAGGTGGACGTTCTTGCTTGTCACCTTATATTTTGGGGTATGTATTTGCTATTATGAACTTGCTATGTAGTTTTCACTATTAGCAGTTATTCTTGCCTACATCTGTAACTGACGAAAGCATTACCTGCCAAACAAACAGCTAATATATGAGATACCTTTTAAGTGAATAGCATGAAATATATTGTATCGTGCATGCCTTCTCATTGCGTATTTCACTGGTACTTACTAGTAGGTGATACCTCTAACGCACACCTTCTTCATCTTTAGCTTGGCTCGGTGCTTTCAATTTATGGATGCTATCAATATGCTTACAAGACGAGTGGGGATGGATCCGATGCAGATCATGGCTCATATATCATTGCTCCAACAGGGGAGGGTGGATATGACAATTCCATGAAGACTTCTTCTTTCAGTAAAACACATGATGGTCGGGAAATTGCAGGGTTTTGGGGTTACCTGTTCCAATTCATGTTTCAGGTAAATCATCGTACCTAATTGTTTTCGCTTCACATTTGAACGCAAAATGCACATTGTTGTTGAACTAATGGACAGTAGACATGTTTATAATTGATGAAAAACGAGCAATCGGGATCATATGAACATTCATTTGCTTGACATATCTGTAATCCTTTTAAAATTCTTTCTTCCTGTTCTTTTAAAATTCTAACCCACTCAATTTAATTTTTTTGTTTCCAGACAAATGCAGGTGCTGTGATGATTACTGATTTGGTGTTTTGGTTCATCCTCTACCCTTTCCTTGCCCGCAATCAATATCATATGAATTTTGTGAGTATTCAATCACATATTTTAGGAATTGTATTATCAGGGATCATTTAAGCTATTAGTTAGAAGAAATGGGAAGAACCGATGGGGAAATCCACTTTGACTTGTAGCTGTAGATGCACCCAGTGCTCAAAAAAACATACTTTAAATTGTTTGAAAATTCCGAAAAAATATGTACATGCATACATTCTATGTCCGCACACAAAGTTTCGCGGAAAAAAGACATTTTTTGTGTTTTTTACACAGGCCACAACAAATGTGTTTTTACCGAAACACTTCGTGTGAGAACATAACATGTCAGGATGTACACTTGATATTTTGAAATGCATTTTTCATAATGGGTGCATTTAGACCTGCAAGCCAAAACACCATATCCAGAATCAATGTCACTTGTTTGGTGTATCTATTAACTTTATTTCACCGTAGTATTTATTCTAAATTACTTGCAAAATCATAATGCATCTAAACTAAATATGAATGTTCCAACTCCATGTTTTCTTTGGTATTCTATAATAGCGTGATTCTAAGTCCTGCAAATTTTGAGTTTTTTTGTCGGAACTTTGCTTCATGAATGGCTCAGTGGTTCCAACATTTTTGCCAAATCATCGTTTGTGTTGGTTCGCCTCTTGATACATTATGTATGTTCCTACAGGTGATTGTGCATGTCTCCTACACGTGTGCAAAATATACACATAATTTGATTATTTTAATAGACTAAGTGTTTTCAGCAGCTGCATTAGTTATTTGGTTTGGTTCTTTGAAAGAAAATAAAATTCAGATCGTGTGCTACTTATATCTTTGTATCTTGGACTTAATGCACTCTACCTCAAAATAGACAGTTCTTTATAGTGGCTTGTTAATATATCCTTTGCTGCATTTCTTACTAAATGTTTCTGATTGCACACTGCAGTTGCTGATTGGAACACATTCAATCAATGTTGTCTTCATAATTGGTGACACTGCTCTGAATAGCTTGGTAAATATCTCATGCCAGTATATTGATCCATGCTATGATCAGCTAATCTTTATACTGACTATAATATCTGTAATTGCAGCGTTTCCCGTGGTTTAGGATATCATATTTCATGTTGTGGACAGGCCTTTTTGTTAGTGTTCAGTGGATCATCCATGCCAATGTGTCGATTTGGTAATATTTTGACTTATATTTCCCTTTATATTAAATATAATTCAAGTCTAATTTCTTCATGTGTTTATATTATTCAATTTATTCAGGTGGCCTTACCCATTTCTGGACTTGACATACCCTGGAGCACCTGTATGGTAAGCAGAGAAAGATGTACTTTTGTAGTTCTAAATAAATTCTGACGTGTGCAACTACTGCATAACTGAATTGGTATCATTGCGTAGAATTTAATCAATACATTATGTGTATGTAGAGCCCCGTGGTAGTCCAAACACAGCAAATAATTAGCGATGCACATAATTTTGAGAATGAACTGTTTGTCAAGTTAAGATTAGCTGCACCTTAGACATTTATCCAGACTATGGTTGTTTTTTGGGGATACTTTTCATGGTATATGGATTAGTGAACAAATGAGAAGGCGTGGCAGAAAGAACAGTTTGAGAGTGTAATGAATTTTTTTATGTTCTTGCTATTGTTCCATACGTTGCGACTTAAATTAGTCCAGAATGATTAGAGTGCTCTAAGTTTTTTTTTTTGTACTGTAAAGGTGTATAGTTTCAACTTGTAAGACTTTCCGCCATACACCGTGATCTTGATAAACTTTACTCGTGGCAGGTACTTGGTGGTAGCATTGCTGCACTTGCCTTGCTACGGTCTCTTCGCCCTTGTTCTGAGGCTCAAACAATCTCTGCTACAAAGATGGTTCTCTGATAGCTACACTTACGTGAAGTAGACAAGACGATATACATATACATACACTGCTACAATTTATTCCCATTTCCCCCTGTCCTGTCCTGGAAATTACGTGGAGCTGCTGGGACATACTTAGCCACATTCTTCAGAGTTAGTTGCCTGTAATTCCTTGTACTCGAAAGCACGAGCTCTTTATGAGGCTCTTTCTTCAAAGCGGATGGGTAAATTGACACGGCGTATGTCCCCCAAAATTTTGAGATTCGTAGCTTGTTGGAACAGGCTGTTGTTTCATGCAGTTTTGCTAAATTTCCAGTGGAATTTGTTTGTACAGTCCAATATGTGACACCCATCATTTCATTGTTGCTTTGGTTGAATTGGTGATAGCAGCTTTTTTTGCTTGGTAGTTCGCCTGTTTTCACCACCACATACAGTCATTGGGAGGCAGAAAGTCTGAATGTGACGAGCGTGAATTGCTGCATGTTCTCTCATTTAAACCAGTGTGCAGGTTTTTTTTATCACTTGGGTCATTGAAATGTATTTTTCTTAAAATTGTAAGAATGGGATGAATTGAATTTTTTGTACAGATGTGCATCATGATGTAACTCGAATCCGTGTAAATTCATAACTCAGTATGTATATGATATGTATATTCTTTTTTTTAGGGTATGATATGTATATTCTGTAAGCAGAAGAAAAAATTCGAACAAACTGAAAGGATTTGTCAGTCAAACAGGCCATATTTAGAGCTAGCCTACTTCTGCTGATCGTGTTCAGTTGGGCTGGGCTAGTAACAGCAACAATCAACAAACAGGCCACCCTCGTCTCCGTCTCTCCGGTCTGAGGTCTCCACCGATCGAGCCGAGGCAAAGACAAAGACCACCACCCCCTCAACGCCTGACGCCACCAACTCTCCCTCTCCATTAAAAAAAAAAACCTCCCCCTCGCGCTCGAGCCACCACCACCAATGGCCGCTGCGGCGGCGGCCGCCACGAGCGCCGGAGACGAGCAACGCCACCCGGAGAAGAAGCAGCGGCGCGTGGGGATGAGGGCGGCGGCGGACTTCGCGATGGGCGGCGCGGCGGCCGTGGTGGCAAAGACGGGGGCGGCGCCGGTGGAGCGCGTGAAGCTGCTGCTGCAGAACCAGGCGGAGATGCTGCGCCGCGGGAGCCTCACGCGGCCCTACGGGGGCATCGCCGACGCCTTCACGCGCGTGCTCCGCGAGGAGGGCGTCGCCGCGCTCTGGCGTGGGAACCAGGCCAACGTCATCCGGTACTTCCCCACACAGGTCTGGCCTGCTTATCCTCTCTCGCTGGCCCGTCCGTCTGTTCATTCTGCATTCTCGATTGAGCATCAGTTGCTCTGGCAAGCGATTGATTGGTGTCTGAACTGAACTGGGTGTATGTCAGTACAGCAGAGTGCAGACAATCAGGCAGGATTCAGTAGATTCAGTGCAGCAGCATATTGATGCCGTAGGATGATTGAGTGAGGGTTATCTGCTGATTCTCTCCACCCACACGTATTTTATGTGGCCTCGAAACTCTGCTTCCTTGAAAAGAAAATACTAATACGTTGCTCGCAACTCAGGTGCTGTCTGACTGGTAGCTTAGCTCCCATCTTTTTCTCACCACAAAATACAATGTCCCTGCCTTTTGGACAATTCTCGTTTTATATCCAGCACTAGAAACTAGTGATGGTTTGCAATCGATCGCTTAGTTGCAAAAGAGTTCCCACCAGATTCCGCAATATGAATAATCAAGTTCCCACATTCACATCCATGATGCATACACCGCACTGCCGAGGCACAGACTTTCTTTAAAGAGCAAAGATACCGCCGGGTCTACTCTGTTAATGGTTATGCAGCCGAACATTATATGGGTGACTACTGGTACCTGTACAACCAGTTACTAGCTGTCTATAGCCATGCTCTTGATCATGGATTCTAATGGGTACTGCATAGAGTTGATCTAGGAAAATACCTAGTGCGCGGATAGTTTGCTTTTGCATAAAAAACTTATGCTTCTGCTGTTGAAATCATTTTCTGAAGGTCCTGTGTAATACTAGCTAAGAGCGAGACCTGCATTCTGTTTCATGTTCAACCATCAAACATGAACCTCAGCACATGTCCCCTTAATTCGTTGAATCGAGTCAACACTCTGCTGCCATGAAAAAAAATTGCAGTTGAAAAGTGGAACGAAGGCTTGTTTGTGCATTTCCTGTGTAAGCTTGTAACTCTGTGGCATGAAAAGAAAAGATGTTGCTTGTAACTCTGGGTGCTGTCTGACTGTTAGCTCCCATCTTTTTCTCACTACAGAATATAATGTCCCTGCCTTTTGGCCAATTCTAATTTTATATCTAGTACTGGAAAGCAGAAAGGGCTTAGACTCTAATCGGTTAGGTGTGAAGTTCCTACAAGCTTTGTGTCTTGAATATAATACAAAATTGGTCGACTGCTCGTTTCTGACAGGAATATGAAATAATCATGGTGATGCAGCTAACTTATATAGGTGGCATGATTCAGTATTATCTTTACCACTAGCTACTGTTGTTCTATAGCCATGCCTTCACAGCCGGTACTGTAGTTCCAAAAAATACCCATATTTTTCATCATGGATTCTGTTGGAAGCTGTGTATGGTGGAATTAGCAAAATAGCTACCGTGCGTATAGTTTGGTATTGTAGATGAAACTTACGCTACTGCTGTTCTGCTATGTTCTGCAGGTTCTTTGTAATAGCTAAGAATGAGAACTACATTCCTTTTCACGCTGAACTACCAAAGATGACCCACTGTACATGTATTGATGTATGTACCTTTAGCTCTTTAAAATGACCAAAACCTTGTTATCATGAAAAATTTCCACAGTTCAAAAATTGGAATAATCAAGCCTCACTCGTGCACTTCCTGTGCAGGCTTGTAACTTCGCGTTCAAAGGCTACTTCAAGAGCTTATTCGGCTATGACAAGGAGAGGGATGGGAAATGGAAATGGCTAGCTGGAAATGTAGCATGCGGCAGTGCTGCAGGAGCTACAACGTCGTCACTGCTATACCATCTGGACTATGCACGGACACGGCTAGCTACTGACGCAATTGAATCTCGGCAAAACAAGCGTCAGTTCAGGGGGTTGCTGGATGTCTACAGGAAGACACTCAAAACTGATGGTATTCCTGGACTGTACCGAGGCTTCAGCGTGTCTATCGTGGGTATCACTCTATACCGGGGCCTCTATTTTGGCATCTACGACACCATGAAGCCTCTCGTCTTAGTTGGGCCGTTGGAGGTAACACCATTAACTCTTGTGACATGTATCATAGATGAGGTTTCCCGTGCACAGTATCAAGTTGACACACACACACACACACACACACACACACACACACACACACACTCTGAATTACTTTCTGTTGGATGCCTTTGCAGGGAAATTTCCTGGCCAGTTTTGCCTTGGGATGGACAATAACTACATTCTCTGGGGCCTGCGCCTATCCATTCGACACACTCCGACGAAGAATGATGTTAACTTCAGGGCAGCCGTTCAAATACAGGAACGCCTTCCATGCCGTGAAACACATAGTTTCCACCGAAGGGTTCTTGACACTGTTCCGAGGGGTCGGTGCAAATATCCTCTCAGGAATGGCGGGAGCGGGAGTTCTCTCTGGGTACGACCAGCTCCAGCGGCTTGCAGGCCGGCATGATTACAAGCTCGAGAGCAAGATGAAACAAGGGGCCTTGAAATGACATTCATATGGTTATGCTGTAGGCAGATCCTTGGCTGTTCAGTCTAAGCTGGCCAGATAGGATGAGTCCAGCAACAATTATATGAATCTGGTCGTAGACCAAAACTCTTAACTACTCCCTCTCTTCAGAAATATAAGACATTTTTAGCTTTGTGCAATAAATGTATCTAGATGTCTTTAGAGTATAGGTTCACTCCAAACCTCTACGAACCTATACACTAAAAGACGTCTTAGATACATTCGATTCACAAGCTAAAACATCTTATATTTCTGAACGGAGGGAGTACGTAGGTCTACAAAAGTTGCTGGGAACGAATGGCCAGGCGAATCTTTTGAGTTTTTTTAACATCATGATGAGCTTGAGCCTTCAAGTGTAAATTAATATGGAGGCTAAAGTTGTTGTCCGCATGTACACGGCCAATGTAAAATATACTTGGATAGAATGTGCATAATTCAATGCTAACTGGATGTTCATTTTCGATTTTGTAAATAAATGGTACCCCGTAGTATTTATGTTTTTCGACCTCGTGTAATGCATGCCGTTTCCTATCCATCCCGTTGGATGAAAATTCAGCGAGTACAAATTAGTCGAGGTGGGAGATTATGGAGTGCTTATTAGGGACACATGAGTGGCGAAAAGGGAAGCAAAATAATCGAAACAGAGGACGTGGTTGGTCTTCCAGGCTCCAGCTTCATCCTTCCTTGAGGCCCCATAGGTTCACTAGCCCAGAAAAGCTCCAAAGACGACATAGTACTCCCTCCGATCATCTCTGGCAGTGCTTGTAAACAGCACGTAAAATAACTGACGTTTATTGGTTCCTAAAAAAATCGTGCGTCGATCAGCACCCGTTAAATGCACCCAGCCTGAATTTTTTTTATGGGGAACGCCAAATTTCGCCCGCGGAACCGGTGATCCGCGGGGCGAGAGGACGAACCGAGTGACGTCCTCTATCCGCACGGGAGCGTTGGCGCGCTGAAGTTTCAGTCGGCCTATTTCTCTCGCGTCGCCGCTGTCGCCGACAGACGCCATAGATTTAGGCCGTAGCCGCCACGCGCCCACCACGCCCGAGTGCCACGCACCTCGCCGCATCCATGGAAGATTGGATCTCGCATAGGGAGGCCCAAATCCGTCGCGGCAGAAGCTTTGGATTTGGCGCATTCGGCGAGCCAGGCGACCGGATTCGTCGAGCTAGACGACGAGATGTCGACCTCGCTCACCATGGAATTCTTGATGGAAGACTCGCCGTCGTCCTCCTTCGACTCGGACCTCGAGGAGCTTCTCAACGACGACGACACGGAGATGATGGTCATGATCCTCGCCGCCAAGCAGATCCAAGACAAGATGGGCTTCATGCGCTGGCGCCGCGGTTCGCAGTTCGGATGCGCTTGCATCCCACGGAACCGAGCTGCCGACCACGCCAGCCTCATGCAAGATTACTTCGTTCAGGTACCACATACCCCCAGCATCGTGTTCGTAGAAGGTTTCGGATGCGCCGTAATTTATTGTACACATAATTCAAGCTTGCGAGGCCAATTGCCCCTATTTTACTCGCCGGAGAAATGCCACCGGCACCATGGGCTTTAGTAATCTCGACAACCATGCGTGTCATTGCGTATGGTATCCCAGTCGATTATACGGATGAGTATCTTCGCATTGGAGAAGATACCACTATTGCTAGTGTCCGTATGTTTGCCAAAACGGTCATCCGGGTTTTTGGGCCCAAATATCTTCGATCCCCAAACGAAGAAGATGCGCAAAGGTTGCTAGCGATAAATGATAGAAGAGGTTGCCGGGGATGCTGTAAAGTGTAGATTGTATGCGTTGGCAGTGGAAGAATTGCCCGAAGGCATGGCATGGGCAATGTTGTGGTAAAAGTTATGATCCAACCATTGTGCTTGAGGCGGTGGCATCACATGACTTGTGGATTTGGCATTGCTTCTTTGAATTGAAGGGATCACTCAATGATATAAACGTATTGCATAGATCCTCGTTGTTTGAAAAATTAGCTAATGGAGAAGCCCCGACTTGCAACTTCAAGGTTAATGGACATGATTATACCATGGGCTACTACCTTGCTGACGACATCTATCCGGGTTGGTCAAAATTTGTTAAAACTATCCAAACTTCGAGGAATAAGAAGGAGGCCAATTTTGCACAAGCTCAAGAAGCATGCCAAAAGGACATTGAAAGAGCTTTCGGTGTTTTGCAAGCAAGATTTGCCATTGTTCGAGGCCCATCTCGTTATTGGGACAAAAAAAACCTACGCAACATCATGACATGTTGTGTGATTCTTCACAAAATAATCATCGAAGATGAAAGAGATTTAAATTTAAAGTTCTTTTATGATAATGGGACCCGTGTGCAACCACAAAGAAACCCCGACCGTGTCCAAGCTTTTCTTGAGACCCATAGGAAAATTGAAGATGCAAACACTTATCTCCAACTCAACAATGATCTCATTGAGGGTGACTTCTTTTAGGCTTTTGCTTATGCATAAGCCTGCTTATAGATTTCGGTGGAGAGAAAGTGTGGTGGATATAAGCTTGTAGAAACTCTTGGGAGACTTCTTTTGGGCTTGTGCTGTTTTGACTTATTTGCTGCGATGGGTTGTGAGATGTCTGTTATGCCCTGGATTTGGTCTGACCACTTAATAAAACCATATATAGTATACATACGCTAGTTATAAATAGAAAAAGAGCTAGAAATAAATTTAAAAACATGGTGTTGTAGTATAATTTAGGACATGCCAAAATAATAGAAAATGTCACATGATTTTGAAATTACAATAAAAATAACAGCAATGTGTGTTCTCAATGCCGAGCATGTACTAGCATCCAACACCGAGCTTGTACTAGCATCAACAACTAGCATCTAACACCGAGCCTGTACTAGCATTTGACCACATGTATCTCACAATAAAGTTGGATAAATCGCATCAGAAGTGGACATGGTGCAGCAGCTGGACGGCCTTGGAGATGACGGTCGGTCCAGGCTTGGGAGTGCGGCGTTCAGGTCAGGCCAGGCGTGGGAGGGCGGCGGTGGTCGAGCGGTTGGGATGCCTGGGAGTTCCACGCGGAGAGGAATAGGGGAGATCGGCCGCGGAGGTTGGGATCCAGCCGAGGGCTGTCGGGATCCGTAGGTGGGCGGGGCGTGGATCGCGGCTCGGCGGCGAGTTCAAGGATGGGGTGGAGTTGGGGGTCGCGAGCAAGGCAGGTCCGGGTGGGGTGGGGTCGGGAGTTGGGATCGTTCGTTTCGGTCGTTTGCTGAACAGTAATCGGCGGTGGCATTTTGAGTGTAATATTTGACAACGACATGTCTTTTTCTAGAGAACGGTCCGCCATCTACCGGAGAAGCTTGGGAAACTGCACGGGACCAGTTTCTCTCCACGACATGTACGTGGGCTTCTGGGGTGTTTTTAGGTTGGAAGAAATCGGACACTTCTTTTCCGCTTATGTGGTGGGGGACCTATAAGCCACGGTCGAAGCCCAAAAGAAGTCACACTAAGCACCATTGTATGCTAGCCGACAAGAGGTGATGTCCCAAAAAAAATTATTGTACTTGTAAAACTATTTGTGTAATTTGAACCATTCATTTATTTGTTACATTATTTGATTTGAACAATTATTATAATTTGATTTGTTGAATATTGTAATTTGGATGATTATTGTGTGCTAAAAACATTGGTTAAATTCCGTTTATGTCGTATTTGTTGTCTAAACTGTTGAAACTGTGGAAACAATGTTTACGGGCTGGTTTACAGTGCACCCCGCCGAGCACTCCTCGTATTCTATTTTGCGGTTCCAGTTTACAAGGACTGCTCGGCGCCATGATACACCCAATTTGCATCATATTTCTATATCATAATTTACCTCTATTCATTGATATTTATCTTATTATGAGGTATTACTTATGACTTTTCATCTGTTTATGCATGTTGGATGATTCTTGGAGGATGGACTGCCGAAGTCTGGATTCTGATGGAAAAGAAGGCGTTTCGGTGCAATTTCGCGAAGATCAGAAAATTACCAGAAAAATATGGAAACATATTATTTTACCAGAGGATGACTGAAGCCAGAAGGAGGGGCGAAGGGGGGCTGCAGGGGGCCCAAACCCCCCTAGGCGCGGGCCCACCTAAGGCCGCGCCTGGTGTGGGTCTGGCCCACCTGCCAGCTCCCGACTCTCGCCCTTCACCTATAACTTCCCTTCGGAACCCTAATACTCGGGGAGCGACCACAGATAGATTTCTGCCGCCTCTAGGAGGCGGAAAACACTGGGAGAGAAAGATATCTCCGGTAGACAGATTTTGCCGGGGGAATTCCTTCCCGGAGAGGGGAGACCGTCGCCATCAACACCATCATCAAGATAGGCTTCATCGGGATCATCATCATCCACACCATCATCATCCACACCATCATCTCCACCAGCACTATCATCACCACTCTGTCTCGCTGTAACAATTGTGTTGGATATTGCTTAGTTCATTAGGGGAAACTTTCCCGGTGTTAATTACTATTGTAGTTGATGCTTGTGAGTGGAACCATTGGATTATTGTTTATGTTCAGATTGTTATCAATTACCATATCATCTTTGATCTTGATATGATGTCTTGTGAGTAGTTCGTTGTGTTCTTGAGGACATGGGAGAAGTCATGTTGTTAGTAGTGAATCTGTGATGAGTTATTATTCAATGGTTTAGTATTTAAGTTATGGTGTTATTCTTCTAGTGGTGTCATGTGAACGTCGACTACATGACACTTCACCATTTGTGGGCCTAGGGTAATGCATTGTGTATTTGGCTACTAATCGTGGGGTTGCCGGAGTGACAGAAACCTGAACCCCCGTTAGGACACCTTTGCACAAGGGAGTGTAGGATCTCAGAGTTTAAGGTTGTGGTTAGATTTATATCTTAATTACTTTCCTGTAGTTACGGATGTTTGCATGGGGTTTAATCACAAGTATGTATTAGTCCTAGGAAGGGCGGTATGTTAGCACATGTTCACCCACACAACACTTACAAACACCAGAGAAGAGTAATCAGCTATTTGCAGCGAAAGCACTTGACAGAATTCCCATGTGTCCTCGAAAACGTTTGGTCCTTATAAGTATTTCCACCGGCTTGTCCTTTGCTAAGAAAGGATTGGGCCACTTGCTCCGTTTGTTTACTGTCTTTGTTACTTGCTCTTCGTTTTGTTGCCTTGTCAGAAAACCACTAAAAATCCGTTTGTTAAGTATTCACAAGGATTTCCTCCTCCATACCACTGTTTAGCACCTTCTGCTCCTCGTTGGGATTGACACTCATATTTATCAAAAGTACTACGATACACCCACTATACTTGTGGGTCACCAAGAATATTTTCTGGCGCCGTTGCCGGGGAGTGAAACGCTATTGAAGAGTGGAACTGGTAAGAGAAACTTTCACTGTGAGTATTGATTTTGTTACTGCTTGTTACTTTGTTTCCAATATGAATAACCCACTTGGTTTTCTGTTTATTACTACCACAGAAATGGTAGTAGATGAACCACCACCTGTTGAGACAGATCCTTTTAAGATACCTACGAGTATTGTTAATCGTGTCATGGATAATTATTATTTTGGGGATGGATCTGTCCATCCTGGTGATCACTTGCTTTATATCCATGAATTATGCGGGTTGTTTAAGTGTGCAGGTATCACAATTGAATAGGTGAAGAAGTTACTCTCCATATCCTTGAAAGGGGGGCTGAGGCATGGTATAAGCTGCTAAAGAATGGACAATCCATGGAATGGGAGGAGATGGCATCTCTCTTTTAATCTAAATTTTATCCTCCTAGTTAAATCCAAAAGGATAGAAGTATTATATATAACTTTTGGCCTCTTGATGGAGAGAGTACAACTCAAGCTTGGGGGAGATTGAAGTTATTAATCCTTAAATGTCCTATTCATGAACTCCCTAACAATATTATTCTCAATAACTTTTATGCTAGGTTGTCTCTTCATGATAAAGATTTACTAGATGCTTCTTGTGCTGGATCATTCACAAGTATGAAGGAAGAAGTTAACTGGGATCTCTTGGACCGTATTCAAAATAATACCGAGGCTTGGGAGAATGAAAAAGGAAGAAAGTCAGGTATAAACTATGATTATGGGTGCATTAAATATTTTATGGGAACTAATAACTTCCGTGATATTAGCAATAAGTTTGGCCTTGATCCTCAAGTTCTTGCGGAATGTTTTAATGCTTTTGCCTCTTATATTGAGATCCCCAATAAAGAGTGGGAAAAGTACCATGCTCCTTATAAATACACTGTTATCCACGTTCCTACCAGTATAGAGGTTTGTACTATTGATCCTATTTTGCCTGAACCTTATGTTGAGAAGATCCCTTTTCCCTCGAAGGTGAGGGAGCACTCTCTTTTGGGTAATGTGGTTAGTAAAAGCACAAATAAAGCTGTAGGTTCCAATGAGCTTATTGATATCAAGCCTGTGGTAGCTATTGTAAAAGATCTTGTCACTAGAAATATAGAGGATGAGTATATTGTCTTATGTGAGGACGCTTCTAATATTATCTCTCATCCCAGTAAGGCTATAAAAGCTAGTGTTCATGTGCTCTCTGTTAAAATTGGTGATCATTGCTACTATGGTTTCTGTGATATTGGTGCTAGTTCTAGTGCTATTCCTTATGAGCTTTATAGGGAAATTATGCATGAGATTGGTCCTTGGGAGCTTGAAGACATTGATGTGGTTATTCACCTTGCCAATAGAGAGCAAGTTTGCCCCATTGGTATTGTAAGAGATGTGGAGGTCCTTTGTGGTAAGATTAAATATCCTGTTGATTTTCTAGTACTTGGTAAAGAAGCTAGTAAAACCTATCCTATCATATTTGGTAGACCCTTCCTTAATACTTGTGGGGCTATCATAGATTGTAGGAAGGAAAAAGTTTTTGCTAAGTTTGCTGGAGAATCTTATGAGTTTATTTTTTCCAAATTTTCCCAAACTCCTTATGAAAATGAATTACCTGGTGAGGATTTCAAGGTTGAACAACTGTCTGCTATTTCTCTTGCTCCTAACAATGCTTTGCAGCAGTTCATGGAAGATCATGAAAGTGATGCCTTTATAAAGGAAAGAAATGAGATTGATGAGGTTTTCCTTCGTCATCCTGAGTTACTTAAGCATAATTTACCTGTGGAATATTTGGGTACCACACTACCACCCAAAGGGGATCCTGTTTTCGAATTAAAATCTTTACCTGATGATCTTAAGTATGTTTATCTTGATGATAAGAAGCTATATCCTGTTATTATTAGTTCTAAACTTTTAGAGAAGGAAGAATAAAGGCTATTGGAGGTATTGAAGAAGCACCGAGGAGATATGGGTTATACTCTTGATGATTTCAAAGGAATTTCTCCCACTATATGCCAGCATGCTATTAATATTGAGCCTGATGCAAAACCAGTTGTTTAGCACCAGCGCGTTCTAAATCCTAAAATGAAGGAAGTGGTAAGAAATGAGGTATTAAAACTCCTTGATGGTGGTATTATTTATCCTATTGCTGATAGTCAATGGGTTAGCCCTGTTCATTGTGTTCCCAAGAAAGGGGGAATTACTGTTGTGCCTAATAAGGATAACGAGCTTATACCCCAAAGAGTAGTGGTTGGGTATAGAATGTGCATTTATTTTAGAAAGATTAATAAAGTTACTAAGAAAGATCATTATCCTTTGCCCTTTATTGATCAAATGCTTGAGAGGCTGTCCAAAAAGACTCACTTTTGCTTTCTTGACGGTTATTCTGGGTTTTCTCAAATCGCTATGAAAGCACAGGACCAGGAGAAAACCACTTTCACTTGTCCTTATGGTACTTATGCTTATAGGCATATGCCTTTTGGTTTATGTAATGCTCCTGCTACCTTTCAGAGATGTATGTATGCTATCTTTCATGGTTTTTGTGAAGAAATTGTGGAGGTTTTCATGGACGATTTTTCTGTCTATGGAACTTCTTTTGATAACTGTTTGCACAACCTTGATAAAGTTTTGCAGAGATGTGAAGAAACAAACCTTGTTCTTAACTGGGAGAAATGTCATTTCATGGTCAATGAAGGAATTGTTCTTGGACATAAGATCTCTGAAAGAGGTATTGAAGTTGACATAGCCAAAATTGAAGCAATTGAGAAGATGCCTTGTCCTAGGGATATCAAACGTATTCGTAGTATCCTTGGTCATGTTGGTTTCTATAGGAGATTTATTAAAGATTTCTCCAAAATTTCAAAGCCCCTTACTAATCTTCTTCAAAAAGATGTACCTTTTGTTTTTGATGATGATTGTAAGGAAGCTTTTGAAACTTTGAAGAAAGCTTTAACAACTGTTCCTATAGTCCAACCACCTGATTGGAGTTTACCTTTTGAAATCATGTGTGATGCTAGTGACTTTGCTATGGGTGCTGTCCTTGGACAACGTGTTGACAAGAAGCTGAACGTTATTCATTATGCTAGCAAGACTCTAGATGCTGCTCAAAAGAATTATGCTACTACTGAAAAAGAGTTCTTAGCTGTAATCTTTGCTTGTGATAAGTTTAGACCTTATATTGTTGGTTCTAAGGTTACTATTCATACTGACCATGCAGCTATTAAGTACCTTATGACAAAGAAGGACGCTAAGCCTAGGCTTATAAGGTGAGTGTTGCTTTTGCAAGAGTTTGATCTGCATATTGTGGATAGGAAAGGTGCTGATAATCCTGTTGCTGATAATTTATCTTGTTTGGAAAACATTTCTTTTGACCCTTTGCCTGTTAATGATAATTTTCCAAATGAGCAGTTAGCTGCAATAAGGGTAAGTCCACATGAGAATCCTTGGTATGATGATTATGCTAACTTTAATGTTTCCAAGTATTTGCCTCCAACCTTTACAGCTCAGAAAAGAAGGAAATTCTTCTATGATCTAAGGCATTACTTTTGGGATGACCCACACCTATATAAGGAAGGAGTAGATAGCATTATGAGAAGATGTGTTCCAGAATTTGAACAACAAGAGATATTGAGAAAATGCGGTGACCCGGCATACCACTGCATGATGTAGTACACTATAGTCGTTGACATAACACCAATGAAACACCTTTCACTAGTATTACATCCCTTAGAGTAGTACAACAGAAACACGGCAGGTCCAAGACATGACTATAGGTTACAACTCAACTCTTTACACAAGATCCAGAGAACACTCTAGGTTAAAGAGAGAGAAAGAAACTTCTTACAAAGAAGAATCATGAATAAATAACTCATAGCTACCATACTTATAAAACTAGTAACTAAACTACTGGGCTTGCATTGCTGCTATTGCAATACTCTACAGAAGTAGGTTCTATGGTTAGAAATTCTATTCTTATCTAATCAACAACTTCGTCTTCACTTGAGTTGATGTATATGTTGACTTCCTTTACTTCATTGAAGAGCTTGAGCTTTTAATGATGATTTCTAGAGCATACTTGATGTAGACGTCGTCTTAATGGCTTCAGAATCTAGCAAGGTTTAAGAAGATACGTTGAGTACGAGCATACTCAGCAAGTTCACTAGAAAAGGAGTGTTTGATGCACTATATCTATAGCCACAGACCGTAGGTCATAGGCAATGCAGGTTTTCGTAAACATTTCTTCAAAGGTTGCTTTTATTCTGAAATGCTATGTCCGTCAGCCTTCATGGGTTTACCAGAACTTTCATAGAGTTCCTTTCCCGCCGCGTTCGCAGCTCCTTCCCGGAACAGGGAGTAACAAGTTATAGTTCTTACACTCTGCAAAGGTGCGTCACTTTACCCATGAGAGACCTTAGGTTTTGTTGCACGACCGAGAGTATGTCCCAGTTCAAACTTCCTTGGTTTGAGGCCCAACCTAAGATCCAAGCCAATCACTGCCTTCTTCGCGACTCTGCATGTCTCCTTGGTGTACACCATGCCCACTTATTAAATTACGGCGATGGTTTGTACAGACCATTCAGATGCCGGAACTATCGTGGGACGTTGAAGGCTCCCACCCATATGCTGCATATCCTCTACGAATTACCAATTAATATGCATGCTACGAGTGATAACAGCCACGACCCTCACATCCGGCTCCATGCGAGAGGTAAAAGATACAACTGACTTCTCCGTCCCATTCCAAATCTCGTGGTCAACGCATAATATAGGCGCAAGAATCACTGGCGACATTGGTTGTTAAGTCCTAGATAATATGTTCCTTTACCACCGGAACTCTTATAGTAGGTTATTACCTCATGGTAAATAACCTATAATCACATTATTATGAAAATAGTGTTTTTTGACCTTTTCCAAATGCAGGTGATGACAATACTGGATTTGCAAAATACTTTACAGAAAATAATCAAAGGACATGAGAAAGTGTGAACTTGCCTTTTGTGATTGCAAAATTATGCACTCACGGTCTTCAAGGCAATATAGGATCCAATATCTGAAATCAGCATCATTGGTCCGATAAGAAATAATGTTTAAAGAAGCAAGATGCTATTATGCATAAGTAATGTAATGCAAGTTGATAAACGCGAATCCCGAGAATAACGTTGTTCTAGGGTTTGGATACTGGATATGGTCTTTTCTTGGAATGTGTTGCCCTTTTAGATTAAGTTTCACACATGTGCTTCTTATTAAGGCATGTGAGTGTGTGTTAAACAACATGTAATTACAATATCATAAAACAATGAGATATACTAATGAGATGTGCTAGTCAAGGACTGCTTATATGTGAATCATCTTATCTTCAAGTTTTACCTTGCAAGTGATGACATTTATAAGGAACTTAAGTGTTAACAATTCTAGGTATATAAGTAAAGCTTAATGTAATGTGATTATTATTAATTGTCATATGTTGACTGAAGTGGAAAAATGAATAATTTGAAGAAACGATTACTCTATTAAGGTTTAAATACTCCTTGTGGCTAATCAGCGGTGGTTGATGTTAGTTGTGCTTGCTGGAACAGTTTGGACTTGATATGCTTTATAACTTAATTATAACAAACCAAAGTTAACTATAAAGTATATAATAAAGTTTTTAGCATTATACTTAAAGTCTGGTAGACTAAAGTTAACTTTAAAACATAGATGGACTTTAGGTGTAATGCTTGTTATACTTATATCTTGTTCACCTTATAATGTTTCTTTAAAGTTACTTAAGAATGGCATTATTTTTAGTTGGTAATGGTTTCCTTACATTATAAATGTATAAAGGGATTTATCTCCCAATAAGGGTGTGGTTAAGGTTTGTGAATAAGTAAACAATATTATTTACTACATATGAACTCACTATAGTGTTTTGATTTGTTTATAAACTTGTGATTAAAGTAAAGGAATGGGTTTTATCTCATTACAATTATTCTTGGAAATTTTAGATTGGATAAGGATCCTTTTATAAAATAACCTACACTTATGGTTGAATGATAATTCAATATAATTTCATTTTTTAAATGTGTTGAACCATTTTGATTTCATAAAATTAGTATTTAAGGCTAATACTATTTATTAGATTTAGTTGGTTAATTTAAGAAATATTAACAAATTTTATTTGACATTATATGATTTATTAACTAAAGAAATAGGTTTAAATTCAAGTTATTAAAGTGTTTCTTTTTATTTAACTTAAAAGTATAATATTATATTTTTAACATATAGGTATTATTTTTGTGATCATGTTCGTATATTACATTTATTTTTATGATTTATAAATAATAAGATATGATTTTTACAATACTTATTATTTTATAAAGACTTAATAAATAACAAATATTTGATTAAGTGGAGTAATAATGCATGATTATAGTTTTAAATTATAATTCGTATTTTTCTAATATTTTTGGTATTTTATTTATATTTTAAACATTTACCATTATTAAAATATGATTTATCAAAGTATTATTACTTATAAAACTTTTATTAAATAATATTTATTTAAATAATCATCATAATAATATTTGATATTAGTTTTAAGTTGTAGATTTTATTTTTCTGAAATTTTTCATATATTAAACATATTTTTCTGAATTATAAAACAGAAGTTATTAACTAAACAAGATTTAATCATTTTATTACAATATTTATATTTGAATTACTATTGTTTTGTCTATTTATTAAACAGAGAAATACTTTTTATACCGAAGCTAACCTAGAATAGGTCACTAACTGGTGGGTCCTATGCCACATGGCATGCTAGGCTTGATTAATGTTTTTGTTACCGAAGGTATTCCTATTCCTACACAATGACAAGCGGGTCCTATACCACGTCACCTGCCACCTGGGCAAGGACCGAGTCAACAGACGCAGGCATGACGCCAGCCTGGCCTCCACCACCAGAATGAGGTCGCCGGCGTCGATCGTCGGCGCCCCAGCAAACGTGACCAGCCTAGATCGAATAAGCACGACGTGCTGAACCTTAGTGTGGTGGCGCTGCCAAGAAAGGGTCATCGGAACCTCGTCGGCGACGAGCTCCGGTGATGGTGTGGTCGGTATAAACGCGGGCAGACGGCTACATCGAGCTAACAACGAATCAGAGAGGACCATCGGAAGCAGAATCTTACCAGGAAGCTAGTAGAGGCGACGGTGAGAAGGGGCAAGATCGAACAACATCGCCATGGTCGACGGTGAGCGGCGGACCGATGAGGTCAGTGACACCGATAGCGTGCGATAGGGATTAATTCCTACTGCTAAACAATTCTAAACAAAGGGAGGAAGCTTCCAGACCCCATGATTAAGCCCGGGGAGGTTGGAAACGATGGAGATTTGAGATGGCCAGAGTTAGGGTTTCAGTGAGGAAGAGGGGTATGCGCGAGAGAGCGAGGGAGAGGATAAGACTGGTATGGATGGATAGAGGAGATCGCGGTCGACCTTATTAACCAGGTCCGGGGTGGCGGCGTGCATCATGGCGGTCCAATTTCTGCTGACGACGATGACCAGCATCGGGAGACGGCGCTTGTTCCAGGGAGCAGCTTGTGACGTCGAGGAATACGACGACGAAGCGGTATCCGGGCCTAGGCCAAAGCTGGGCCGATGTGAAGTGAGCGGAGGAGGAAAGAGGTTGCTGGTGGGTGGTAGATAGGGAAGGATGAAGATGGGCCACGGGCCAGAAACAAATTCCTTTGTTTTTCCTGGTTCTATTTCTTTTTCTATATTCTGTTTGTATATTCACATTTGTTTTAAGATTTGTATTTTACTTATTTGTTTGAAATTTTCTATAGAATTTTATCTGTTAGATAATTGCAGCAAATCCTAAAATGTACTCAAAGTCATTGTGTGAATTTTTATTGTATATTGTTTAGAGTTTCTTTATTTTCTTTATATAGATATTTTTCCTATTATTATTTGTGAGGGCCTTTAATATGAATTTAATTTTACAAAAATTCATAACTTATTATAGAATGTATTACTACTAACTAATGAGATTTTATTCTCATTAATATATAATATTAAGGCAACTTTTATATTTAGCGATCCTTCATAAGTATTTGATACATATAGTTCTAAGTACTAATAGGGTTAATATTATTCCTATGAATTTAGGGAATAGCAATATAAATAATTTAGTATTACTAGCTTAAGAGTTAAAGGTTTGAGATTATAAATGTCTACCATGAATTATGGGAGTTTTAATATCTTTATATTCCTTGATAATTGTGAATAAAGATTAATGGCTAAACATATTGTCTTTATGTTTGTGATCATTATTCATATCACTCTTTTAAATAATAAGGTTATTTTCTAGAATTTCTTATGAGGAAGAATTAATTAAGATATTTCCTAAGCACATGTGATCATGATAGTTGGAAATGACAAAGATGTGCTTAAGTGATTTGCTATAGGTAAATATTCCTATGAAGCTTTGTGTAATTAAAATGATAGATCAATCAGATGAAATGGATATTATGTTTAGTTAAAGATTTAGGGTTTAGTGTTTACCAAGGATTCCTATCTTCCATAATTCACAATCCTGGACTTCTAACTAAGGAATTCCTTTCCTAGATATACTACTTCTTCCTATCCATCATCATGTGTTAACATGATGAGATTTACCTCACAAGATTATTCTTATCCACCTTTTATTCTTCTAAATTCATTTATAATTCCAATGAGCTTGACACAGAAGCTTTCATGATCTTCCTTCATCATCTATTACCAACATTACTCCAATAGTTGTATATATCAAACTTTACTTCACCTCAGTGTTAGTATTTCCCAAGAGGAAAATGTTGGAATTATGCCCTAGAGGCAATAATAAAGATGTTATTATTATAATTCTTGTTCATGATAAAGTTTATATTCCATGCTAGAATTGTATTAAGCGGAAACTTTAATACTTGTGTGGTTTGTGAACAACACCGTGTCCCTAGTACGCCTCTATGGACTAGCTCATTGATCAATGATGGTTAAGGTTTCCTAACCATAGACATGAGTTGTCAATTGATAATGAGATCATAACATTGGAGAATGATATGATGGACAGACCCAAACTAAGTAAAGCAATTAGATCGTATCATCGTGTTCATCTTTGCGAAGCTTTTCCTATGTCAAATATTGTATTCCTTAGACCATGAGATAATACAACTCCCTGGTATCGGAAGAAAGCTTTGAGGTCATCAAAAGTCATCCTATGAGAGGGTGATCATAAAGGTGTCTCTCAGGTGATCGGAAAGTATCTGTTGGGTTGTATGTATCGAGATGGGATTTGTCCCTCCCAAGTCGGAGAGATATACTTCGGGCCCACTCGGTAATCGATATCAACACCGCTTGCAAGCATGTGGTTAAGGAGTTAATCACAAAGTGATATCGGATTACAGAACGAGTAAAGTACTTGCTGTGAACGAGATTGAACTAGGTATGACGGTACCGACGATCGAATCTCAGGCAAGTAAAATATCGCGAGACGAAGGGAATATATATATGGGATTGATTGAATCCTGGCATCGTGGTTCATCCGATATGATCATCGATGAATGTGTGGGAGTCAATATGGGTGCCCAGACCCTGCTGTTGATTATTGATAGAAGATCATGTCTGCATATTCTCGAACCTGCAGGGTCACACACTTAACGTGTCTCGAAGCTAGGATAGATTGGATAATTGGTTTATGAATTTTTGTTCGGAGTCTCGGATGGGATCCGGGATATCATGAGAGGTTCCGGAATGGTCCGGAGAATAAGATTCATATAAGGCAATGCAGTTTTTGGAGTTCGGAATTGTTCCGGGTTAATCGGTATTGTACCGGAAGCTTCTAGAACCTTCCGGAAGGGGACCAACGTGGCCCCACCTTCCGGGAGGGGGCATGGGACTATGAGGGAGTGTCCTGGCCGCATTGGGCCAGGGGCACAAGGCCCCATAGGGCCCAGCTGATCCTAGAGAGTTTAAAATCGTTTAAACTAGAGATAGGGTTTCTAGAAGGGGGAGAGTCCTTGCCCCCCACTTCTCCCTCCCTTGGCCGCCGGCCCAAGGCTTGGAGGAGGGGCAAGGGCTGGCCGCCCCCCTCTATATATAGAGGGCTGGTGCGCCCCCTCCCCCCTACACCTTGCCTCCAAACCCTAGTTGCCCTGCTGCCTTCCTCTCTCCCTCCCGACTGTTTGTAGGCGAAGCCCTGCTGCAGAAATTCTCCACCATATACACCACGCCGTCGTGTTGTAGATCTAATCTATCTCTCCACCATACTTGCTGGTCCGAGGAAGGAGGAGACGTCGAGGTGCTGCACGTGTGCATCTCACGGAGGCACCGCCACTTGTGGTGCTAGATCGGATCGGATCGCGAGGAGGAGAAGCGAGTACGACTACATCACCCACGTTCCGACGAACGTTCCGCTGTGCGAATCTTCAAGGGTATGAAGATCTAATCCAATCTCTCTCGTTGATTGCATCCCCTAGATTAGATCTTGGCTTTCCCTTTGTTCGCATCCGTAGAAAATTTTGATTTACTATGCCGCGAAACCCTTCAGTGGTATCAGAGCTAGATCTATGCGTAGATGTGTTTCACGAGTAGAACGCAACATGGTTGTTGCGGGCGTTGATGTTTTCTGTTGCAAGCCTCTTGTTTATGTTCTTCTTATGACGCGGGATAGTGAGATTGAAGCGGTCCAGGCCAACCTTACGCGACGTCGTTCGCGAGACCGGCTCCGCACTTGACGTGTGGCTTGTTCCACACATGCGGCTGCTGGATGTCAGTTTCTCTCACTATAGTTGTCATGGGATTAACACCGGAGTTTGGCAACCATAATATCACCGTTGTGGCTTTCCGTAGGTAAGAATCGTTCTTAGCATCTACTCTCATAAGCCACGTAAAACATGCAACAACAAAGTAGAGGCGTCTAACTTGTTTTTCAGGGAGTGTTTTCTGTGATATGGTATGGACCAAGATGTGATGTGTATATTGTATGCGATGATCATGTTTTGTAATGTTTCACGACTTGCATGTCGATGAGTACACAACCGGCAGGAGCCATATGGTTGTCTTTATAATTGTGTATGACCTGCGAGTCAATTTCTTATACGCCATGTAATAGCTTTACTTTATCTAAGTAGTTAGCAATAGTTGCAGTTGCTATTCGTGGTGGAGGCAATCATGGTGGAGTGATGGAGATCATGCCGGAACGCACAAGATGGAGATCATTGCGCGAAGATTGGCTATACCATGTCACATAAAGTTATATGCATGTGATGTTTATCCTTTTATGTATCTTATTATGCTTAGATCGCGACGATAGCATTATAAGATGATTCCTCACTTAAATATCAAGATAAAAACTGTGTTCTCCCCAAGTATGCACCGTTGCGAAAGTTCGTCGTGTCCAAGCATCACGTGATGATCGGGTGCTATAGACTCTACGCTCACATACAACGGGTGCAAGCTAGTTTTGCACACGCGGAAATACTTGGGTCTAGCTTGACGAGCCTAGCATGTACAGACATGGCCTCGGAACACAAGAACCGAAAGGTTAAGCATGAGTCATATGAATGATATGATCGACACTTTGTTGTCCACCATTGAAACCACATCTCTTCTCGTGATGATCGGATTAGGTGTGGTGAATTTGGATCGTGTTCACTAAACAACTTGAGGGATGTTGAATTTAGTGGGAGTTCATCTAGTAATTTGATTAAGTTGAACTATTTATCATGAACATAGTCTAAATTGTACTTGCAAATACTGTAGATCACATGGCCAAGTCCAACTTCAACTTCAACGTTTTTGCTGAGAAGGAAAAGCTTAGAAACAATGGGTCTAACTTCACCAATTGGTTCCGCAATCTAAGAATCATTCTGTCTGGCGGACAAAAGGACTATTTCCTTGGGAAGGCGTTAGGTGACCCCCCTGCTGCAACTGCGCCGGCTGATGAGAAAGCTGTCTATCAGTCGCGCAAAGATGATTATGGTGTGATTAAGAGCACCATGTTGTTTGCTATGGAACCGGAGCTTCAAAATCGTTTTGAAGAGTATCCCGGGACCTTTGAGATTCTCGAGGAGCTGAAAACTATGTTTCAGACTCAGGCCCGTTCTGAGAGATATGAGATCTCCGAGAAGTTCTTTAACTGCAAGATGGAGGAAGGGAGTTCCGTTAGTGAGCACGCCATAAAGATGACGGGCTACACTCAACGCCTTGAGCAACTGGAATGCACGATTCCAGAGGAGCTCAAGATTGACAGGGTTCTGCAATCACTCCCTCCCAGCTACAAAAGTTTTGTAGTAACTCATAATCAGATTAGCTCCACTGATACGATCACCGAGCTCTTCGCAAAGCTGAAGGCTGCGGAGGTGGACATCAAGAAGGATAATCATGTGTTGATGGTCAACAAGCCCTCCTTTAAGAAAGGTAAGGGAGCAAAGAAGCCCTTCAAGAAGGGTGGCGGCAAGCGCAATGCTCCTGCTGAGAAGAAGCTCAAGTCTGGTCCTAAGCCGGACACTGAGTGCTTCTATTGCAAGGACAAGGGTCACTGGAAGCGCAACTGCCCGAAGTACTTAGCGGACAAGAAGGCTGGCACCATCAAAGGTATATTTGATATACATGTTATTGATGTTTTCCTTACTAGCCCTCGTTGTAGTGCCTGGGTATTTGATACCGGTTCAGTTGCTAATATTTGTAACTCGAAACAGGAGCTACGGAATAGATGGCGGCTTGCGAGGGATGAGGTGACGATGCGCGTTGGCAATGGATCAAGAGTTGATGTGATGGCCGTCGGCACGCTCTCCTTAGTTTTACCTTCGGGATTAGTTTTAAACCTTAATAAATGTTATTATGTGCCTGCGTTGAGCATGAACATTATTTCTGGATCGTGTTTATTGCAAGACGGTTATTCATTTAAATCGGAGAATAATGGTTGTTCTATTTATATGAGTAACATATTTTATGGTCATGCACCTCTTGTGAATGGTTTATTTCTTCTAAATCTCGAAAGGGATGAAACACACATCCATAACATTGAGGCTAAGAGATGCAAAGTAGATAGTGATAATACTACTTATTTGTGGCACTGTCGTCTAGGTCATATTGGTGTAAAGCGCATGAAGAAACTCTATTCTGATGGACTTTTGGAGTCTCTTGATTTTGAATCATTTGACACATGCGAACCATGCCTCATGGGCAAGATGATCAAAACCCCGTTCTCCGGTATGATGGAGCGAGCAATGAACTTGTTGGAAATCATACATACCGATGTATGCGGACCGATGAGTGTTTCAACGCGCGGTGGATATCGCTATTTCCTCACTTTTACCGATGACTTAAGTAGATATGGGTATATCTATTTAATGAAACATAAATCTGAAACATTTGAAAAGTTCAAGGAATTTCAGAATGAAGTGGAGAACCATCGTAACAGAAAGGTTAAGTTTCTACGATCCGATCGTGGAGGTGAATATTTGAGTTATGATTTTCTCACGCATCTTAAAGCAAGTGGAATCGTTTCACAACTCACGCCACCCGGAACACCACAGCGCAATGGTGTGTCTGAACGCCGGAATCGAAACCTATTAGATATGGTCCGATCAATGATGTCTCTTACTGATTTGCCGTTATCATTTTGGGGTTATGCATTAGAAACCGTTGCACTCACTTTAAATAGGGCTTCATCTAAATCCGTTGAGACGACACCGTATGAACTGTGGTTTGGTGCTAAACCTAAGTTGTCGTTTCTTAAAGTTTGGGGATGCGAAGCTTACGTCAAGAAGTTGATGCCGGACAAGCTCGAACCCAAAGCGGAGAAATGCGTCTTCATAGGATACCCTAAGGAAACTATTGGGTATACCTTCTATCACAGAACCGAAGGCAAAGTGTTTGTCGCAAAGAACGGTTCCTTTCTTGAGAAGGAGTTTCTCTCGAAAGAAGTGAGTGGGAGGAAAGTAGAGCTTGACGAGGTTATTGAACCTTCTCTTGAATTGGAGAGTAGCGCAACACCTGAAATTGTTCCAGTGCCGCCTGCACCAACAATAGAGGAAGCTAATGACAAGGATCATGAAGCTTCAGACGATGCTGCTACTGAACGTCGCAGGTCGACAAGGTCGCGTGCCCCTCCTGAGTGGTACGGCAACCCTGTCTTGACTGTCTTGTTAGTAGAAGACAGTGAACCTACGAACTATGAGGAAGCGATGATGAGCCCAGACTCTGAGAAATGGCTGGAAGCCATGAAATCCGAATTGGGATCCATGAGCGAAAACCAAGTATGGACTTTGGTGGACCCTCCTAGCGACCGAAAGGCCGTTGAGTGCAAATGGATCTTCAAGAAGAAAACGGACGCGGATGGTAATGTTACCGTCTATAAAGCACGGCTTGTCGCAAAAGGTTTTCGACAAGTTCAAGGTGTTGACTACGATGAAACTTTCTCTCCCGTAGCGATGTTTAAGTCCATTCGGATTTTATTAGCAATTGCTGCGTTTCATGATTATGAAATATGGCAGATGGATGTCAAGACTGCGTTCCTCAATGGCAACATTGATGAAGAGTTGTATATGATGCAACCCGAAGGTTTTGTCGATCATAAGGATGCTGATAAAGTATGCAAACTTCAGTGTTCCATTTATGGACTGAAGCAAGCATCTCGGAGTTGGAACCTTCGTTTTGATCAAGTGATCAAGAGCTTTGGATTTGTTCCAAATTGCTACGAAGCTTGCATCTACAAGAAAGTGAGTGGGAGCTCGGTGACGTTTCTGGTATTATATGTGGATGACATATTGATTATCAGAAATGACATCAACATGCTTAACGATGTGAAGAGTTATTTGAACAAGTGTTTTTCAATGAAAGACCTAGGTGAAGCTGCTTATATATTGGGCATCAAGATCTATAGAGATAGACAAAGACGCCCGATAGCTTTAAGCCAGAGTACATACCTAGACAAAGTTCTGAAAAGGTTCAGAATGGATAAGGCAAAGAAAGGTTCAGTGCCTATGTTGTCAGGTAAGATATTGAGCAAGGCTCAGTGTCCAGCTACGGTAAATGATAGGGAAGCTATGAGCAAAGTGCCTTATGCCTCGGCCATAGGTTCCATCATGTATGCCATGCTGTGTACTAGACCGGATGTGTCCAATGCTCTTAGTTTGACGAGCATATATCAAAGTGATCCAGGAGTGGAACACTGGACAGCCGTGAAGAACATCCTAATGTACCTAAATAGGACTAAAGAAGTGTTCTTAGTCTATGGGGGTGATGAACAGCTTGTCGTAAAAGGTTACGTCGATGCTAGTTTTGACACCGACAAGGATGATTCCAAATCTCAGACAGGATACATTTATATTTTGAATGGAGGAGCTATGAGCTGGAGAAGCTGCAAGCAAAGCGTGATCGCGGGATCTATAGTGGAAGCGGAATACATGGTTGCTGCAGAAGCGTCAAGTGAAGGAGTTTGGATCAGAAACTTCATCACTGAGCTTGGCGTGGTTCCAAGTGCATTGGACCCACTGGAGATATTATGTGACAACACTGGCGCCATAGCACTCGCTAAGGAACCAAGATATCATCGAAAGACCAAGCATATCAACCGCAAGTTTCATATAATCCGAGATTATATTGCAGATGGAGATCTGAAGATTAGCAAAGTACATACAGATCTGAATGTCGCAGATCCATTGACTAAACCTCTTCCACGTGTAAAACATGATCAGCACCTCAGTGCCATGGGTGTGAGATTGTTGCCAAATGTAAACTAGATTATTGACTCTAGTGCAAGTGGGAGACTGTTGGAATTATGCCCTAGAGGCAATAATAAAGATGTTATTATTATAATTCTTGTTCATGATAAAGTTTATATTCCATGCTAGAATTGTATTAAGCGGAAACTTTAATACTTGTGTGGTTTGTGAACAACACCGTGTCCCTAGTACGCCTCTATGGACTAGCTCATTGATCAATGATGGTTAAGGTTTCCTAACCATAGACATGAGTTGTCAATTGATAATGAGATCATAACATTGGAGAATGATATGATGGACAGACCCAAACTAAGTGAAGCAATTAGATCGTATCATCGTGTTCATCTTTGCGAAGCTTTTCCTATGTCAAATATTGTATTCCTTAGACCATGAGATAATACAACTCCCTGGTATCGGAAGAAAGCTTTGAGGTCATCAAACGTCATCCTATGAGAGGGTGATCATAAAGGTGTCTCTCAGGTGATCGAAAAGTATCTGTTGGGTTGTATGTATCGAGATGGGATTTGTCCCTCCCAAGTCAGAGAGATATACTTCGGGCCCACTCGGTAATCGATATCAACACCGCTTGCAAGCATGTGGTTAAGGAGTTAATCACAAAGTGATATCGGATTACGGAACGAGTAAAGTACTTGCTGTGAACGAGATTGAACTAGGTATGACGGTACCGACGATCGAATCTCGGGCAAGTAAAATATCGCGAGACGAAGGGAATATATATGGGATTGATTGAATCCTGGCATCGTGGTTCATCCGATATGATCATCGATGAATGTGTGGGAGTCAATACGGGTGCCCAGACCCCGCTGTTGATTATTGATAGAAGATCATGTCTGCATATTCTCGAACCCGCAGGGTCACACACTTAACGTGTCTCGACGCTAGGATAGATTGGATAGTTGGTTTATGAATTTTTGTTCAGAGTCTCGGATGGGATCCGGGATATCACGAGAGGTTCCGGAATGGTCCGGAGAATAAGATTCATATAAGGCAATGCAGTTTTTGGAGTTCGGAATTGTTCCGGGTTAATCGGTATTGTACCGGAAGCTTCTAGAACCTTCCGGAAGGGGACCAACGTGGCCCCACTTTCCGGGAGGGGGCATGGGCCTATGAGGGAGTGTCCTGGCCGCATTGGGCCAGGGGCACAAGGCCCCATAGGGCCCAGCCGATCCTAGAGAGTTTAAAATCGTTTAAACTAGAGATAGGGTTTCTAGAAGGGGGAGAGTCCTTGCCCCCCACTTCTCCCTCCCTTGGCCGCCGACCCAAGGCTTGGAGGAGGGGCAAGGGATGGCTGCCCCCCCTCTATATATAGAGGGCTGGTGCGCCCCCTCCCCCCTACACCTTGCCTCCAAACCCTAGTTGCCCTCCCGACTGTTTGTAGGCGAAGCCCTGCTGCAGAAATTCTCCACCATATACACCACGCCGTCGTGTTGTAGATCCAATCTATCTCTCCACCATACTTGCTGGTCCGAGGAAGGAGGAGACGTCGAGGTGCTGCACGTGTGCATCTCACGGAGGCACCGCCACTATTGGTGCTAGATCGGATCGGATCGCGAGGAGGAGAAGCGAGTACGACTACATCACCCACGTTCCGACGAACGTTCCGCTGTGCGAATCTTCAAGGGTATGAAGATCTAATCCAATCTCTCTCGTTGATTGCATCCCCCAGATTAGATCTTGGCTTTCCCTCTATTCGCATCCGTAGAAAATTTTGATTTACTATGCCGCGAAACCCTTCAGAAAATACTACTTCTTTAATCCAATGTTGCTCTAACATCATCTTAATCATATTATCTTGTCTCTACTTGACTCCAGTCTCTCACACTCCAACCTCACATTATATTAATGTGACTTGTCATGGCTAACCTAGGATAACATATCTATACTAGGGTTCAATCATGTTCTATTCACCAATGTCACTTATACATGATATAAGCATTCAATCTTGGTGAATAAGGCATGATCATTATAATCTTTTGATACTTTATGGTTTAGGTTTCCAGTTGGCTAATCAAGGCTTCATCAATACAACATTATAGTTGTATTATAATTATCATCTGTTTATCTCTATTGGATTAAGAGATATAATTCCTTTACTATACCTACTTGATCCAATAGGACTACTCATGGTAACTATCTTCAGTATTCATCCTGGGAATCCTCTTTGTTACCACATATATCTTTATTTCAAATAACCCTTATATCCATTTAGAAGTGAGTTAACTCCATCAACTATCACAGTGATCTTATTCCCTTCCAACACTCCCATCCTATAGATGATACCTAAAACTAGCATTACTATTTACCCCTTCTTACTTATTTCTTTATAGGTCTTAAGTGAATGCTATAATAAGGACAAGAGTTGATAGGTCAAGAATTGGTGAATCAATAGTTGATTACTCAACATTGATGAACAACAATTATTGAGATATGATTCCAATAGGAATGGTAAAGATTGGTATGGATAAAAAGATATATGGTGAATGATCTTGACTTGGGTTCTTTCCTACTCAATCTCACTAAATAACTAAGGATATGTATTACTATGAGATTCATGGTATAAGTAAATGAGATTAAGATTTCGTTGTTACATTCCTATTACTTAAGTTATATTTATAACTTGGTATTCATGAGTGTGTAATGAATACAAGGATATGATTACTTAAGGATCAAATATGAACCATTAAGTAATATAGTAGGGTTAACTTTTATCACGTTTGATCTACCCTTAGATCAAATCTCCCTTACCCAAAATAAGGTTTTAGCAAAGGTCATACTGAAACTTATCGCAGTCAACTTGATGATCTACTTCAATTCCATCAAGTTAAGAGGAGCTTCAATCACTTTGATAAGTTGTTATTCAAAAGCGTGAAAATTATTCAGATTTTCTATGCAATGCACACATGTGTGTTCAGCTTATTTCTAAGCTCTAATGCTGGGATGTTACAGAAAATGTCATGGCAGTGCTTATGGAGGACATCATGCTGGGGATAGGACTACACAGAAAGTTTTATAGTCTGGATTTTATTGGCCTACTCTTTTTAAGGATGCAAGGAAGTTTATCTTATCCAGTGATGAATGCCAACGAGTAGGTAACATCTCTAGACACAATGAAATGCCTATGGATTATTCTCTTGTTATTGAACCTTTTGATTGTTGGGGATTCGACTTTATGGGCCCTTTTCCTCCTTCAAAAGGGTATACTCATATTCTTGTTGTTGTTGACTATGTTACAAAGTGGGTAGAAGCCATACCCACGAGCATTGTTGATGGTAAGACCTCTTTTAAAATGCTCAAAGATATTATTTTTCCTAGGTTCGGTGTACCTAGATATCTCATGACTGATGGAGGCTCCCATTTTATTCATGGGGTTTTTAGAAAAACTCTCGCTAAGTATGAACCACAGAATAGCTTCAGCTTATCACCCCTAAACTAGTGGGCAAGTAGAACTTTCCAATAGGGAAATTAAATCTATCTTGCAGAAGACTATCAATAGGTCTAGAAAAAATTGGTCTAAAAAGTTGAATGACGCTTTGTGGGCCTATAGAACTGCTTATAAAAATCCTATGGGGATGTCTCCTTACAAAATGGTCTATGGGAAAGCTTGTCACTTGCCTTTAGAATTAGAACACAAAGCTTATTGGGCAGTGAAAGAGTTGAATAGAGATTTTAGACTTGCTGGTGAGAAAAGACTGCTCGATTTGAGTAATCTAGATGAGTGGAGAGGGGAAGCTTACGAAAATGCTAGGCTCTTTAAGTAAAAAGTAAAAAGATGGCATGATAGGAGACTTCTCAAAAGAGAGTTCTATGTTGGTGAGAAAGTTCTTTTGTATAGGTCTCGTCTCAGATTTTTTGCAGGGAAACTACTCTCCAAATGGGAAGGACCTTTTGTCATCGAGGAAGTGTACCGTTCAGGTGCCATCAAAATCTCTTCTCTGAAGGATGACACAACACAGGTGGTTAATGTTCAACGACTAAAACATTATATTTCTGGAGATTCTTACAATGAAGAAGTGGATGTCATTCAAATGGTGACTCGAGAAGAATTTATCAAGAACCAAACACCAGAAACTGCAGAGTTCGTCTTTGAATAGGTAAAAGTGGTGAAAACATTAGGTTTGTGGAACTCCAATATTTTTATATTTTTGATGTTTTTAATACATAAGGGAAGTTACGGGACGAAACTAAAAAAGAAAACGGAGCCCGGGATGGACAAACCCACCCCAGGCGCGGTCCCAGCCTGGCCGTGCCTGGAGGGGGTTTGCCACCCTCGAACTCCGCCTCCGCTTTGTTTTCGTGTAAAAACTTTCCTTATGCATTGAATCTTCGTAATATATAACCCCCCGGGTTCCCCGAGGTTCTTGTATCATGTTACCGTCGTGTTTTCATTTTCAATCTATTTCTGTCAGGAAAATTCTCAGGTTTGGAGCCTCAATGTCTTCCTCTGGATCACCCACGGAGGATTCCTCTGCGGATGTCCTCAACCCGTACATGTATGAGTTGAGTATTCACCCTAAAGAGTTGATCCTAAAAGAGGGGAAGGTACAGATGAAATAAGTTCAAGGCCCTAAAGGACAAGGCAACCTGGAAGACAGGATGGAAGCTTTGGAACAAGAAGTTTTCAGGTACAAGAAGATGGCAGAACGCGAAGTGGTTGTTATTCACAAGCTAAGTTCAGAGCTCATCACCAAGCACGAGGGAGAAGTTGCTGAGCTCCGAGAAGAGATCTTCTCACTCCATCAAACCACCGATCAATTGCAAGCACAACTCTATGACATACAAAATCAAAACTGTGAGTATGAAGCTAGATTTGATCGCATTAGCTCTGCTGCTAGTTTCAGGATTGTAGAAACATAGACATCCTTTATGGATGGGTAACCATTGCCTTGCAAGTTTGATGATGACAAGAGACCACCACCACCAAAGGACTAATTCGTCATCAGGTTTGGCATCCCTTGGCTTGTTCCAAGCTTGGGGGAGAGCCGCTGTATCACCACCATTATCTTTCATATTTTACCTTTCTAGTGGATTCATATCTGTGGTAGAGAAGTTATCTTATAGTTTGGTTTGCATGTGGAAGTATCTCTCCTTAGTTTATTATCTATGTATCCTTTGGTGTGAGTGCCTTTATTGAATATTAATGAGAAGTCTCATCTTTTACTTTTTGCACTTCTTATTTTAGTTTGCAATATCTATTATCTGATGGATCATGTTGATTAGTATTGGCACCACTTTGGGAGCATCAAGTGGATCTAAATTGGTTTTGGCAAACCGAGTTCTGGTCAGTAGCAACAAATTTTGAGGTTTGAAAGAAAAAGGCTTACAGGTATTTGGTGTCATTTGTTTTCTTTCTTGTTGGCTCATCAGCTCAGTATTATTTATTTAAGATCTTTTGCGTATTCAAGGAAGATTGCATGTTTGGCTTTATTACTTGTATGTTTTCTTGTTTCTTTCAACTCTCTTGCTTGCTACCCAGCCTTGCTAGCCAAAAACCTGTTTTGAGAAGGCATACTTCTCATGTTTCCAAAACCCTTTGAACCAAAAAAATTCCACTTGTGTCCACCATATCTACCTAGTAGCTTTTGCTATTCCAAGCAAATTCTCAAGCTTCATCTACCTTCCAATTAAAAAGTATTTTGTTATGAGAAAACTAGTTAGTAAAGCTCTCGCGAACTTGATGGCACACTTTATATCTTGCCCCTAATAAACCTGAACCATTGTGGACATCGAAGTTGTATATGCTTGCATCTATACATTGGGATTAGCAGAACAGTGTTGTCACGGGTAATGTTTTCAACATTGCACTTGTAATCTGTACTTCGTTGATATCGTACTATTTTTTCTATGGATGTTACCAGTGTGAAATGAAGTGGGAACTTGTAAGTCCATGGAGTTTGTATTCTATGTTAGAGAAACGCCTGGGCCGCTAGCCTAAGCCATGCCTAATCATAGTGGAAACTTCCAGCATCACCATAGTGAGCTATCTATGAAGCATCCTCAATAAAAAGCTATGCACATAGTAAATAAAAATATTGCTGAGATACTCATTGTCTGCTTGCCTTGTCATTTTGGTTATAGGAAAGCTCATGTACCATGTGCAAGGGGTACCCCGTTGGCGGTTCTCAATGATATGAAAATACTTACAGTGACAAGAACTTGCATGGGCCCTAAGTTGAGTATCCATGAGGAGTGGCCCTCATATTCAAGGGACATGAGATTGTCAACTTATATTTTGTCAAGCATATACTCCATCTTTGTTCACTTTAAACTTAACCATCTCAAGATGCTTATGATAGGTGCAATGAGGGCTCAAAGCTAGTAAGTACCATAATCTTTTGGAAGCTCTTTATGACTTGTAATCCCTGCTTCCCTCTAAGAAGGGACATTTCTCCTACTTACCAGTTTGAGTCAGTAAACCTATTTCCTCTCTATCTCCAGCTAGCATTTGAGTTGTTGTGTTTCAAGCATTCATATGGTGATTTATTCAATCATGTTCTTTATCTTCCTTGTTTGCACAAAACTCTTATCTATCGAGTATTACTTTGAAAGCCTTCACTTATGAAAAAACTTTTTGAGCAAAGAGTGCTCCTGTTTTGAAATTTCTACAAAAGGCTTGTTGTGAATTTTTTTGCCAAGTGTTCTCTGACCAAGAACAAGTTTGACAATTCCAATTATGATTTATATTTATGCATCTATATGGTGACTGTTGTGCTTGGTTGCAAGCTAAGTTATATAATGGTGAGTTGCTTTCTTCTATGAGTTGTGCAATGGTAAGTGTGATGCTTCTTGTTCGTATTCTTTTATCGACACTTCACTCCGTAAACCTGTGGACATGTTTACTGAGCTCAATATTCGCTTGGGTACAAGCGAAGTCTAAGCTTGGGGGAGTTGATATGCCCAATTTGCATCACCTTTCTATATCATAATTTACTTCTATTCATTGATATTTGTCTTATTATGAGGTATTACTTATGGATTTTCATCTGTTTATGCATGTTGGATGATTCTTGGAGGATGGACTGCCGGAGTCTGGATTCTGATGGAAAAGAAGGCGTTTCGGTGCAATTTCGCGAAGATCAGAAAAATATGGAAACATATTATTATACCGGAGGATGACTCGAGCCAGAAGGAGGAGCGAAGGGGGGCTACAGGGGGCCCAAACCCTCCTAGGCGCGGGCCCACCTAAGGCCGCGCCTGGGGTGGGTATGGCCCACCTTCCCGGCTCCCGACTCTCCCCCTTCGCCTATAACTTCCCTTCGGAACCCTAATACTTGGGGAGTGACCACAGATAGATTTCTGCCGCCTCTGGGAGGCGGAAAACACCGAGAGAGAAAGATCTCTCCGGCAGACAGATTTCTGCCAGGGGGATTCCTTCCCAGAGAGGGGAGACCGTCGCCATCAACACCATCATCAAGCTAGGCTTCATCGGGATCATCATCATCATCCACACCATCATCTCCGCCAGCACCATCATCACCACTCTGTCTCATTGTAACAATTGTGTTGGATATTGCTTAGTTCATTAGGGGAAACTTTCTCAGTGTTAATTACTATTGTAGTTGATGCTTGTGAGTGGAACGTTGGATTATTGTTTATGTTCAGATTATTATTTATTACTGTCGGGGGGTTAACCTCGGGTAGGTCAGAGCCGGGGAAAGACAGAGGTACTGTCCCCGTACGACTGCCGAGCTACGGCCTAGGTCGGCCGAATCATGGATATGTCGGCCGATGGACGGAGGCAAGAAGCTCATGTATAGGTATCAAGTGATCACCCAGCCGAGTTAATGAGAAACTCGGCCGGGTTACCCAAATGATCTTCATGCAGGTGAGGAACGAGCCGAATAACGCAAGGTAAGACCGAGTTATACGAAGCTTGCAGGAGACGGAGAAGCCTAGGGTCAAACTATAGCTGCAAGCTAGAAGGAATCTGAACAGGGCCAAGCGCAAGAGACAAGGATGCGCAGGGTCAGAGGAGCAGAAGGAGGTCACGGAGGTGACAGTCCTGGAGCCCGAGGCACGCAGGAGGGGGCCACTGGAGCTTTGCCGTCGTTAGAAAAGCGACAGGGAAAGGAGGCCGCCGAACTACCATTTTGGGACAAGCATATTCCACGAATATGCTTGCCCCGTCAGCCCTAAGGGCACCCAAGGGACCCTTTATAAGGGGAGGGTTGGACCCTGAGGAGAGGATCGGGTCTTTTGAGCAACGTTAGGCTAGGGAGATTCATATTGTTCCCCTGAAAACAGCTCGAGGAGCACTTGTAACCCATCAAGAGAGAAATAAAGTTCATCACTTTGGCAGCTTGAGTGTAAAGACAGTTGCGTCTTCCCTCCCCAGATCCCACTAGCATCCATTGGCCCCATACTTTAGCCTACCCATGGCATCTGCCGTGCCACCACCACGACAGTTGGCGCCCACCGTGGGGCCAGCAGCGGTGCTAGCTGGAGTTGTGATCCGGACGGGAAACTTCATCAACACCGGCGAGCGCGTTGTTTCTGGCTTGGTCCAGAGATCTGGTCTCTGTGACTATGTCAGAGACAATGCAGGGAGCTTCAGGGGAAAAACTCCCCCGCGCAACGGGATCTTCATCGGCCTGGGCGAGCACAGGGTCTACGTCGGCGTCGACATCGCCGACATTTATCCTCACCAAGTTGTTGTTGCAGGGGAACCACCTCGAAGCGTGGCGAGCTGTCCATCAGGAGAGCATCTGGCAGGCAGCGTAGAAGTGATGGTCGCAGCAGGGACTCAAGCGGGAGCAGCATTAGCCGGGGTAAGCAGAGAACCCGCCGCAGGCGCGCAGGGTCCACCCAAGCAGATCACACAGCAAACCGCTGAGGTAATCCCGCCAATGATAAACCCGGCCGAGCTGCATGACACCACCCCAAAGGCACCAAGAGTGAGAGGACCACCTCTGGAGAGACCAGAGAACATTCTTCAGGCAACCATAGAGAACTTAACCACACCTGTAGCGCCGATACTTGATCCGGCGAATGCTCAGGCAGAATTAGAGGAAACCAGGCAAAAAGTGCTCGTGGAGGCCAAAAAAGTATCAGCCCTGCGGGAATCCTTGAACAGGACCCTGAGAGAATATGCGAAAGCTAATAAGCTGGATGTCGCGCCCGAGCGGGTGGACGAACTAAGATTAAGAGGAAAGAACCTCATGAATGATATAAACGAAGAGCATGAAGCTCACAGAGCCGAATCAGGTGATTTGGGTTTGCCGAGGTACAGTACCCCGGCGAAAAACCTAAGAGCGGCAAATGCCGCAGCATTGGAACTAGAGGGGTTAACAGGGGAAGCTCGGCAGAAGCAACAAGAAAGAGTGAATGAACTGGTGCGCATCGCGAACCAGCAAAATGAGGAAATGCTCAGAGCTAACCCGGCAAAGCCAGGGGCCTCACGGATGGTTCATTCGGCAGGGGCAGCACCTGCTTTATCTGCGGCAGCAGCATCTTCACCCGGAAACAATTCTAGAAAAGAAAGAGCAGTAACCTCGGGGAAGAGGAACAAACAAATTGTTCCATATGACCCGGCAATAGCTGGAAAGGCGAATGAGAACAGGGGCAATGCAAGCCGAGGTAATAGTGGGGAGAGAAACCACGGCCGTATGGAAAGGGACGGTGGCGGCCGAGGTAATGGAGAGCATGGCAGGAAAGAACCCGCAAGAGACAATCGTGAAAACCAAACCCCGGCCGAAGTAAGGAGAGAGGTACCGCTCCACCCGCTGCCAAGACATGAGCCTCGGCAAGAAAGAGAAGTGAGGCCGGCTCGCTATAATCAGATGAATGAAAGGTATAATGATGGATATTCCGAGGTAGAATACGCAAACCAGGGTGGGGACAATCACTATGGGATGCAGGATAGAATCCTATACAGAGATTTGCCAGCAAATGATGTAAGAGTAAAATTGGATCGGTTATACCGGTCCGAGCTATTGGAAGAGCAAGGTCCACCAGGTCCGGCGTGTTTTGGACCACGGATCATGGGCGAACCACCAGTGCCAAATTTTCAGTTGGCGAGAGGCACAAAAACGTACAATGGAAGTACCAAGCCACAAGACTGGTTGATTGATTATGCCACCGCAGTGAAGATAGCAGGTGGCAACCTAAGATGGGCGGTGCGGTATGTCCCACAGATGTTGGAAGGACCAGCCAGGGTATGGTTGAATAATCAACCAGCAGGCAGTATCAACTGCTGGTTAGATTTCGAAGAGATGTTCGACAGCAACTTTACCAGCACATACAAGAGACCGAATAGACCACAGCAACTTGCCATGTGCAAGCAGAGGCCGAATGAAACAGATAGAGAGTTTTTAACTCGATGGTGTAACCTGAGAAACTCATGTGAAGGAGTTATTGAATCGCAAGCGATCGCTTGGTTCGCGCAAGGCTGCCGTTATGGTAGTGTGCTGTGGCAACGCCTGCAGAGAGATATGCCAACCACACTGGCAGAAACTATCAGAATAGCAGACTCCTACGCATTGGGTGACCCAACCCAACCAGAGTTAATGTCGGCAGATCATCGTGAGCAACAAGACCAGTACACGAGAGAGTTGGCCGGGTCATCTAGGCGTGATTTCAGAGGAAGAAGAAGAGAAGAGAGGCCGGATTATAGGTATAATTCGGCCCAGGTGGCAGCTGTAGCGCAAGATCAGCCGAGTCACGGAGTAACTCAACGACAGAAAAATGGACCTCAACAGTGGACCGCAAGAAATGGAGGAAAGGGGCAATGGACCCCAGAGCAAAAAAAGCAATGGCAAGAGAAGCCGAAATATACGTTTGAATCCATGTTGGATCAGCCGTGTAAATTTCACACGTCAAACCCATCTAGACCCGCCAATCATACAACCCGGCAATGCGCCTGGATGAAAAATGCGATGGGTAACCCGGCAGGAGTTCAGGCACCCCATCAGGTGCAACAGCAGCATCAGCCGCAGTTAACTGGAGCAAATGCACAGCAACTGATGCTACCGCCCCCACCCCCGAGGTACGATAACTCGGATCGGAGGGATGCAGTGCATCAAGTAATGAACCAGGGGCAGGAAGGAAGGATAAATCCGGCAACTGCGGGACGTAATGATTACAGGGAACATCACCAGTCTTATTGTGTGTTCACGACAGAACAGCAGGACAAGCAGAGTGTGCAGCGCCGGCATATGGAAGTGAATGCGGTTGTACCAGCAGTGCCAAGATACCAGCCATGGTCTGATCAGGAGATAACTTGGAGCATAAAAGACCACCCCAGAGTAATGCCAAGTCCAGGATCATATGCACTTGTGTTGGATCCGACATTTGTGGGACCAAGCATTAATGTGAAATTCTCAAAAGTACTCATCGACAATGGAAGCAGTATTAACATCATGTACAAGGATACCATGCACAAGCTCGGTATATCACAAAACATGCTGCAGTCCACGAGGACAATTTTCCATGGAATAGTGCCGGGGCTTTCATGTGAGCCCATCGGTAAAGTCCGAGTGGACGTATTATTCGGTACAAGAGATAACTGCAGAGCAGAAAATTTGGAATTTGAGGTGGTCGATCTGGAAAGTTGTTATCATGCTCTACTCGGACGGCCCGCACTGGCCAAATTCATGAGCAGCTGTCATACAGGTTATCTAAAGATGAAGTTACCCGGACCACAAGGGGTGATAACAGTCGCAGGGGATTACAAGAAGTCGATGGAGTGTGCCTCGGCCGGGTCAAATTTGGCCGAGTCATTGGTTATAGCAAGAGAAAAGAAAAGGATTCAGGAAGTAGCAGCCCTCGCACGGTCAGCACAAATAAGCATGCCGGCACTGGCCAACCCTCACGGCAGCGTATCTTTTCAGCCAACCAAAGAGACGAAGAAATTTCAGATTGATGAGCAATTCCCAGAGCGCACTGTTACTATTGGGGCAGGTCTCGACGCTAAATAGGAAGGCGAGCTCACCAATTTCCTCCGTGAGAATCGGGACATATTTGCATGGTCAACACAGGACCTGCAAGGTGTGCCGAGGGAGTTGGCTGAGCACTCTTTAAACGTCAGGCCAGGAGCACGGCCGGTGAAGCAACCTCTCCGCCGCTTCGCCGAAGACAGGAGAAAAGTGATAGGGGATGAAATAGCTCGGCTGCTAGCCGCCGGGTTCATCATGGAGGTGCTTTACCCGGATTGGTTATCAAATCCGGTGCTAGTAGAAAAGAAAAAAGATGACCCCAATGTAGCCATTGTGTGGCGAATGTGTATCGACTACACTAACCTAAACAAGGCGTGTCCAAAAGATCCTTTTCCATTGCCTAGAATAGACCAAGTCATTGACTCGACCGCTGGCTGTGAACTGTTATCATTTGTAGACGCGTATTCTGGTTTTCACCAGATACCGTTAAATCTGGCCGATCAAATAAAGACTGCATTTATTACCCCGTACGGGGCTTATTGTTATCGCACAATGCCATTCGGCCTGAGAAATGCGGGAGCAACATATCAAAGGTGCATGCAAAAATGCCTACATGATCAGATAGGAAAAAATGTACAAGTATATGTGGATGACGTAGTCATCAAGACTAAGGAAAGCAGAACCTTGCTAGAAGATATACGGCAAACTTTCGCGAACCTGAGAAGGTTCCGAATGAAACTTAATCCAGAGAAATGCACGTTTGGCGTGCCGGCAGGAAAACTACTCGGATTCCTTGTGTCCAGCCGAGGTATCGAGGCTAATCCAACGAAGATAAGAGCAATAGAAAGAATGGAATTGCCGAGATGTTTGAATGATGTACAGAAATTCACGGGCTGCCTAGCCTCGCTTAGTCGATTTGTATGTCGGCTAGGAGAAAAGGCTCTGCCACTTTATCAGCTGATCAGAAAGTCGGACAAATTCGGCTGGACTCCCCAGGCCGACATTGCTTTTCACGAGTTGAAAAAGATGCTAGTTACTGCACCCATTTTAGCTTCGCCATTATCAAAAGAACCTATGCTACTTTATATAGCGGCTACCAACCGAGTAGTTAGTACCGTGGTTGTAGTGGAACGACTCGAAGAGGGTAAGTCAGTTCAAAGGCCAGTATACTATTTAAGTGAAGTATTATCCACCTCAAAGTAGAATTATCCGCACTATCAGAAGATGGCTTATGGAGTATATATGTCGGCAAAAAAGCTTAAGCATTACTTTGAGGAGCACCCCATCAAAGTAATATGTGAGGCACCCATAGCCGACATATTGAACAATAAAGATGCAAGTGGCCGAATAGCGAAATGGGCGATCGAGTTATCACCGTATGCTCCACAATTTGACAGAAGAGATGCAATCAAATCTCAGGCTGTCGCCGACTTTCTCGTAGATTGGGCCGAGGTGCAATATGAGCCACCATTGCCAGATCCAAATTACTGGACAATGCATTTTGATGGTTCCAAACTAAGGAACGGTTTGGGCGCAGGAATAGTGCTGACCTCGCCTAAAAAAGATCAATTGAAATATGTACTGCAAATACATTTTGCTGCATCCAACAATGTAGCTGAATATGAGGCACTAGTTCATGGATTAAAGGTGGCAAAGGAAATTGGAATACGCCGAATCCTATGTTACGGTGACTCGGATCTAGTAATACAGCAAGTATCGGGCACTTGGGACGCATTAGATGCTAATATGGCTTTATACAGATTCCATGTGCAAAAGATCAGTGGATATTTTGAAGGATGTGAATTCCACCACATACCACGAGCAGAGAATGACGCTGCTGACACATTGTCAAAATTAGGATCAACTCGGCAATCAATTCCGTCAGGTATAGCCCTGGAGCACCTCAGGAAACCATCAATAAACCCATCACCAGAGTCCGAATCAATCTTTATCCCAGCAAGTTCTGCAGAGAATCATACGCCAATGGAGGTAGATCTGCAGAAAGATTCGGAACCCCTAAAGAGGGGGACAGCCGAGGTAATAGCAATCATGGAAAGAGCCGAGGTATGTACGTCGGCAGAAAACATGGAGATAGACAGTGAAATCACTGCAGAAAGAGCAACACCGGTATGGGCACAACCCATATTTTCGTACCTGAAAGACGCGGTACTGCCGAGTAATGAAGTATTAGCCAGACAAACCGTCAGAAAAGCAAAGGCTTATACAATCATAAACAATGAGTTATATAAAAGAAGCGTAACAAACGTATTGCAGAAATGCGTGAATCCCGCGGTAGGTCAGGAAATCCTTCTAGATATACACCAAGGAGAATGTGGGCACCATGCCTCATCTCGCGCTTTAGTAGCCAAGGCATTCAGGCATGGATTCTACTGGCCAACGGCGTTAAAAGAGGCAGAAGAATTAGTTAAGAAGTGCAATGGGTGTCAGAGATATGCCACCAGAATACATATGCCGTCGGCCGAGTTAAAAACAATACCCATTACTTGGCCATTTTCTGTATGGGGTTTAGACATGGTAGGACCTTTCAAGCCGGCGAGAGGAGGAATGACCCACATCTTGGTTATGGTAGACAAGTTCACAAAATGGATTGAAGTAAAACCAATCAAAAAGTGTGATGGGCACACAGCAGTGAAATTCCTCAAGGATATCATCTTGAGATACGGATACCCACATAGCATTATTACGGATAATGGCACGAACTTTGCAGAAGGGGCCTTCGCTAGATTTTGCCAAGAGAAGCACATAAGACTAGATGTTGCCTCGGTGGCTCACCCAGCGTCCAATGGACAAGTTGAAAGATCTAATGGACTGGTGTTATCAGGAATAAAACCACGACTAGTCGAACCATTGCAAAGGTCGGCAGGATGTTGGATTGAGGAATTACCAGCAGTATTATGGAGCCTCAGGACTACTCCGAACAGATCAACAGGTTATACACCATTCTTTTTGGTATATGGGGCAGAGGCCGTGCTTCCAACCGACATAATACATGACTCGCCAAGAGTTACTCAATATACAACTCCAGAGGCAAATGAAGTAGCTCGGCAAGATGCCGTAGACCTGTTGGAAGAAGCCAGAGAGTTGACATTATCAAGGTCGGCCATTTATCAACAGAACTTACGGCGGTATCACAGCAGGAAAGTGAATCCAAGAGTATTCAAAGAAGGAGATTTAGTCCTCCGGCTGGTGCAGCGCACGGCCGGCATGCACAAATTATCACCCCCATGGGAAGGACCATTCATCGTGAGCAAAGCATTGCACAACGACGCATATTATCTGATTGATGCTCAATCCCCTGGAGAAGGCAAGGCAAACAAAGCTGGTGAAGAAACGAAGCGCCCCTGGAATGTGGCTTTACTTCGGCCATTTTACTCATAGGGTTGTATCTCAAGGTCAAAAAACCAATGATGTATTTGCACCTCGGCACCCAGAGCAGTAACTCGGGGACTGCCGTAGGTTATATTTATTTCATATCATGTATTCTAACCTCGGCACCCAGAGCAGTTATTCGGGGACTGCCGTATGTAATGATTATTTCATGTTTGATATTTGAACCTCGGCACCCAGAGCAGTTACTCGGGGACTGCTACATGTGATGATTATTTCATGTTTGGTATTTGAACCTCGGCACCCAGAGCAGTTACTCGGGGACTGCCATATGCAATAATTATTTGGTGTTATATGCTTAGACCTCGGCATCCAGAGCAATAGCTCGGGGACTGCTATGTGGTATATTTATCTCTTTCGCGTTACATACTTGAACATTGGCGACCAGAGCAGTGACTCGGCGAGTGCCATATGTTGTGTTCCTTTCATGATACTAATATGCACCTTGGTCCCCAAAGCATTGACTCAGGAATTATTATAGGATGTGTCAAATTCGTAGACACGTAAACTTCGGCACCTAAACCAGCAACTCGGAAACTACCGTATGATGCCTCGAACCTATGCTAAACATAATCATGTCCGAAACTTGATTTATATAAGGAAGTTCTGGATAGTAAACGACGATCCAGCGATCGTCACTTACTTCCACAACGGAGTAATTATCTCATGATCAAAACAGGTCAACAACGTAAATATTCTGCAATAATGCCTGGATAAGATCATCGAAATAACGGCAAAAATTGAACCCTGAAAGATGAAGAAATTATGAGCCAACAAGGCAAGAATTCAGACGAGCATCCACTTAACCAAGAATCTCAACAACACATAGCAAAAGAACCTCGAATCATACGAGTTGACAAATTTGTTGTCTACATTGTACGCCCGGCATACCAGGGATCGCGAATAACCTAGGCATTGTTCGTTGGAGGGGCAACCACTTGCTCAGGTACGGGGCACTCCGAAATAGGAGGAACTTCGACTGAGGTCGCCTCGCCCTCCGCCGACCCAGGTGTAACTTCGGCGGTATCACGGGGTTGTTCAGGAGCGTCAGTACGCGCAGTAGAATGCCCGGTGCCCTTGGAGGAAGACCGCGCATCGCCGTTGCTATCCGAGCTTGAGCTGGAGCTGTCGGATGTGGCCGAATCATCTTCACTTTCCCCATGCTCAGCTGAATCATCACCCGCAACTTCCTGATTCGGATCTGGGAGAAAACTCGGCCCTTCATTCCAAGAGTGCACGTCGGCGTACTCGACGAGCTGGAAAGCTCGAGCTTGCCGAAGTGCAACAAAGGTCGGATCTTCAACCCAGCGGGAGCCAGTGCGCAGATTCATCAGAATGTCAAGAGAGATGTCTTCATACCATGACATAATTACAGTAAGGGCCATGTCGGCACCAGCACGCGCGGCAGATTCTCTCCAAAGACTCAACTGTCTCTCAGATCCCATCAGCCTGGTCACCAATAACTTAACCTCGTTGATATCGGGAGTCCCTGAGGTATTCGGCCAGAGTGCATGGTAAGCTTTGATAGCGGCCTCCACCAAGTCCCGGCCCATGATTTTCATCGGACCAACTGCAGCACCAACGGCAACCAAAAAATCCTCCATTGAATATTCAAAGTCAACAGCATCAGGTTCACCTCGACGAGCACGAGCTGCAAGAACAGCTTTAGAACTCACGGGTTTGGCCTCGGGGAAGTGATCTGCGCAAAACATCAACAGGTCAAAGGATAGCAGCGAAGACAAAGAAAGTTTTTAGCTCGGCCAGGCCAAATAACTTACGATGAATATAGCTCATCATTATCTGAAGGTCTTTGGCCCAAGCAGCTTTACTCTTCTCGAATCGAGCAATTTCCTCGCTCAAACCGCGAGTTTTAAGTTCGGCAGCTTCGAGGAGTTCTTTGTTCTTCTCTAGATCCAGAGTCAACCGATTCTTTTCCAAAGAAAATTCTTGGTCGGCCTTTTCTAGCTCGGATTTCTGAGAGAGCTTGAGTGTATTCACCTCGGATCTCAGGCGAGCTATTTCATCATCCTTCTCTTGTAGTTGCGCCGAATGAACTGCGCTTTGTTCTAAAAAATGAAGCATCACGTCAGGCATGGGCACGCAATCTTGTTGCGACGCTGCAAAGTCTTGCAACTCGGCTTTACCACAACCCAACGCAATAAGGAAACTTAGCATAGATACTAAAAGAAGGAGTAAAGTAGAAAGGAAACTAACCTTCCAAAGTCTTGATCTTCTTTTCAAGGTGGATATTGAGGTTGTTGATCTTACCTATTCAGCAAGAAGTAAGCCGGCATTCCGCGGGCAAGTATATGAGAAAGTTGGGAATAAGGAAAAGAAGCTATTGACTTACCGGCCTTCTTTGCCACAGGCAGGACTTTCTCGTATTTCTCTTCAAATTTGCGATGCGCAAAAAGCAACCTCTGGAACTCGGCAGTTCGCCGGTCATGTGCAACCTGAGCAACGAGGCACAATGATAAGTCAACGAGCAAAACCGAACCAGATCCGAGTTAAGCAGAACTTAGCTCAGATCTAGGTGGCTGGATATTCAAAACCAAACCAGATCCGAGTTAAGCAGAACTTAACTCAGATCTAGGTGGCTGGATATTCAAAACCGAACCAGATCCGAGTTAAGCAGAACTTAACTCAGGTCTAGGTGGCTGGATATTCAAAACCAAACCTGATCCGAGTTAAGCAGAACTTAACTCAGATCTAGGTGTCTGGATATTCAAAACCAAACCAGATCCGAGTTAAGCAGAACTTAACTCAGATCTAGGTGGCTGGATATTCAAAACCAAACCAGATCCGAGTTAAGCAGAACTTAACTCAGATCTAGGTGGCTGGATATTCAAAACCGAACCAGATCCGAGTTAAGCAGAACTTAACTCAGGTCTAGGTGGCTGGATATTCAAAACCAAACCTGATCCGAGTTAAGCAGAACTTAACTCAGATCTAGGTGTCTGGATATTCAAAACCAAACCAGATCCGAGTTAAGCAAAACTTAACTCAGATCTAGGTGGCTGGATATTCAAAACCAAACCAGATCCGAGTTAAGCAGAACTTAACTAAGATCTAGGTGGCTGGATATTCAAAACCAAACCAGATCCGAGTTAAGCAGAACTTAGCTCAGGTCTAGGTGGCTGGATATTCAAAACCAAACCAGATCCGAGTTAAGCAGAACTTAACTCAGATCTAGGTGGCTGGATATTCAAAACCAAACCAGATCCGAGTTAAGCAGAATTTAACTCAGATCTAGGTGGCTGGATATTCAAAAACCAAACCAGATCCGAGTTAAGCAGAACTTAGCTCAGATCTAGGTGGCTGGAAACTCAAAACTAAACCAAATCCGAGTCAAGCAGAACTTGACTCGGATCTAGATAACCGGACATTGAAGACTAGACTAGATCCGAATAAAGCACGATTAAACTCGAATCTAAACAGCCGAATCACCAAGCCTATTAAATAAAATTAGATCAAACTTCCAAGTATAGAACAAGTTATGTCCTTGCAAGTTTCGGGGACTAGAGCATATAGTAACATCGACAGAATAATTCAGGGCTCAGAGGAAAAAATTATTACCTCATTCATTTTGTTGGTTTCAATGATGAACTTAGCGGCATGGTCAAAACGGCCGCTGATATCAGAAAGCTGAAAGGACTGGTTGGCCGGGTTACCGACGAACTGATCAGCAGCATTCCAGTTGTTGGCATATTCAACCAGCGCTCCAAGGCTGTTCCCACTAGCTGTCCGAGTCAAAACTTTACCCCGGGCAGGCGGGCCAACGACGGCAGTCGCAGGGCTCTTATGAAGAGCAAGCTGGCTGCCGGTGGCCGAGGTAGCAGTGACTTTGGCAGATGCAGCTCCTTTGCGCAGCGCCTCTGCAATACTCGGTTGAGAAGTGCCGGCAAGACCTTTCTGAGAAGAAGTCTTGACGGCAATAACACTTTTTTGAGCAGAAGAGGCACCAGCAAGAAGTTGCGCCTCCAAAGTAGGGACAGAGTCCTTAGGATCAGAGGAGGTTAAGCTCGCAGAGGGCGCCAGGGCAACGATTTTCTCGGCAGAGGTCGAGACGACCGTAGGAACAGCCAGAGCAGATGGAGGCTCAAGGGTAACGCTGGGACCCATAGAGGGGACAGCTGGCTCGACGAAAACATCGGAGGGCCGGATCGGATCCGGATCAATAGGAGAGATCTCAGGGGCATCACGACGAACAGGCGAAGTATTCAGAGCAGGGGGAGAAGCAGGACGAATGGGACTAGGGACTCTGGTGTCATCAGCGGGAAGAGGAGATGGCGGCCGAATCGGACGGCTGGTCATACTAGGACCACCGGGTTTAACAGACAGAGGAGCGCTGCAAAAATAAGAAAGAAAACTCGTCAGTATGAGAAACAGAGAGAGAGAAACAAGAAATATAGGCAAAAGAACTTACCCAGCAACCCCGGGCATAGTCTTGCGCCTGGGAGGATTCGGAGCGGATTTCTTTACTCGTTTCTTAGGAATTGCCTCGGAGGCACTAGCAGGAGCCCCGCGTTTCCCCGAGGTAACGGGAGGCCGGGAAGCAATAGGTTCGACGTCATGAACCTGGCCGGCCGGATTAGCTGGGAAAGTAGAAGCCGGAAATGCATAAGAAATAGGCATAGCGGCAACTACCTCAAGAATTTGGATCTCGTCCGAATCACCTTCCTCCTCTTGCGCCGAAGTTTTGCCGCGAGCTCGAGCAGGAGCGCGATCCGACTTAGGGACGAACTCCTCGGAGTCCGGCTCACCAGTATCCGGAGTACTCCTATCTGCGGGCCAAGGGAGCTGCAGAACTTCGGCATCCTCGTTCTTCTGCTCAGCGAACCTCTGCATGACAAGGAGGGAAAATCATGTAAACCAGTCTCTAAAAACTGGGGAAAAATAGAGTAATGGAGATTAGGCTTACCTCGGGGGGCGGACGGTCGCGGGTGAATGGTTTTAACCCCCAGGACCAATCCTCAGGCATCTCAGTCTTGAAGATAGCTCGAACGCGCTTATGAATGAGGTAATTGTCCAACTCCACGGTCGAAACTCGGTTAGGGTCCAGAGGACCACTCATATAGCATAGCTTGTGGGTCCGTTGCTGGAAGGGGCAGATCCGGCTACTAATGAAGGTTGCCATCAGGTCTTCGCCGCACAATCCGGCCCGAATCAACTCTTTCAGCCGAATCTCGAAGGCCTCGGCCAGGGCGTGAGTTTTCTTCGGATTATAGAGCCAATTCACCTTGGAAGGTGGGCCGATTGAGAATGGAGGGAGCCGAATCTTGTCTTCCGCCCCTTTGTTCTTGACGTAGAAGAATGACTTGTGCCATTTCTTGCACGACTCCAACCCGGTGACGCGGGGAAACACGGATTGCCTCCGAGGTGTAATAGATGCCGCCCCACATTGGGTGAGCAACTTCTCGGAAGGATGCAGAGATTTGTCGGGAACAACGTTGGAGCGGATCTGGAAGAACTTCGACCAGACATGTACTGATGGCCACAGGCCGAAGTAACCCTCCGAAGCTGAGATGAAAGCGGAAAGAGAAGCTATGGCGTTCGCAGGAAGGTGATGCGGCTGAAGGCCGAAGTAATCAAGAAATTCTCTAGCGAAATCGCTGAGAGGGAGACCGAAACCGCGGGCTAAGTGGGACATAAAAACCACATACTCACCCTCTCTGAGAACAGGAGAGGATTCGCTGCCGGGTAAACGACAGGAAACCTCGGCAGGAATCCGCCGAGTTCGGATGAGCCATTCAATCTCGCGGCGCGTGACTGAAGAACCCTGCCACGATCCACGCTCGGGCCCGGAGCCAGCGTCATCGTCCTCAACTAGAGCACCGCTAAACGAACTAGACATAGTTCCGCCGGAGAGATCGCCGGAGGAAAAACTGGCGGCGGAGGAAAGCTTAGAGCTACAAGGCCCCGTCGGAACTTAGTACGAAAATAATGGCGAAAGGAGGAGGAACCGTCGCCTGAGCACAAAAACAGTGCGGATCGATCTAGGGCAAGGACAGGGCAAGATGGCCAGAGAGGACTCACCGGCGGCGGCGCCACAGCAGTGGAGCACGGGCGAGAAGGGCCGAACGACGCGGTGGAATCCTCGCCGGCGGAAGCTCTGGCTGGTGAGCGGCGGCGGAGCGGCAAGAGGACGCACAGCCAAAGGGAAGAAGGAGAGCGAACGCGAACGATAATGGGAAAGATGAACCCAGCGGGCGCGTTTCCCCACTTTATAGGCAAGCAATGAACAGGGGAGTGGGATCGTGGGTGTGGCGGTTACCCGTGTAGATAGTGGGGTAGCACGAACGCACGATGATGAACGGAGCCACACCAACGGCCACAGACAGAGAAAAGTAGTTACGATCCCAAGTGGAGCGGCACACGAGGCGTCGTAACGGCGGCGCAGCAGGTACAGGGTTCACTGTAGCCTGTCAGTAAGCACTGAAGAAGGACCTAAAAACTAGAAAAGCAATGATGGGGTGACACGTAGGACGTAGCGTATGATGGAAGGAACGAGGAAAACTCGGACGAGGCCATAGCTCGGAAACAAGACTAAAGAAAGTGATGAAGCAGATATAACCCGGCCAAAATAATTGACAGGGCCACACCAGCTTCGGGGACTAATGTCGGGGGGTTAACCTCGGGTAGGTCAGAGCCGGGGAAAGACAGAGGTACTGTCCCCGTACGACTGCCGAGCTACGGCCTAGGTCGGCCGAATCATGGATATGTCGGCCGATGGACGGAGGCAAGAAGCTCATGTATAGGTATCAAGTGATCACCCAGCCGAGTTAATGAGAAACTCGGCCGGGTTACCCAAATGATCTTCATGCAGGTGAGGAACGAGCCGAATAACGCAAGGTAAGACCGAGTTATACGAAGCTTGCAGGAGACGGAGAAGCCTAGGGTCAAACTATAGCTGCAAGCTAGAAGGAATCTGAACAGGGCCAAGCGCAAGAGACAAGGATGCGCAGGGTCAGAGGAGCAGAAGGAGGTCACGGAGGTGACAGTCCTGGAGCCCGAGGCACGCAGGAGGGGGCCACTGGAGCTTTGCCGTCGTTAGAAAAGCGACAGGGAAAGGAGGCCGCCGAACTACCATTTTGGGACAAGCATATTCCACGAATATGCTTGCCCCGTCAGCCCTAAGGGCACCCAAGGGACCCTTTATAAGGGGAGGGTTGGACCCTGAGGAGAGGATCGGGTCTTTTGAGCAACGTTAGGCTAGGGAGATTCATATTGTTCCCCTGAAAACAGCTCGAGGAGCACTTGTAACCCATCAAGAGAGAAATAAAGTTCATCACTTTGGCAGCTTGAGTGTAAAGACAGTTGCGTCTTCCCTCCCCAGATCCCACTAGCATCCATTGGTCCCATACTTTAGCCTACCCATGGCATCTGCCGTGCCACCACCACGACAATTACCATATCATCTTTGATCTTGATCCATATGATGTCTTATGAGTAGTTCGTTGTGTTCTTGAGGACATGGGAGAAGTCATATTGTTAGTAGTAAATCTGTGATGAGTTATTATTCAATGGTTTATTATTTAAGTTGTAGTGCTATTCTTCTAGTGGTGTCATGTGAACGTCGCCTACATGACACTTCACCATTTGTCGGCCTAGGGGAATGCATTGTGTATTTGGCTACTAATCGTGGGGTTGCCGGAGTGACAGAAACCTGAACCCCCGTTAGGACACCTTTGCACAAGGAAGTGTAGGATCTCAGAGTTTAAGGATGTGGTTAGATTTATATCTTAATTACTTTCCTATAGTTACAGATGTTTGCAGGGGGTCTAATCACAAGTATGTATTAGTCCTAGGAAGGGCGATATGTTAGCACAGGTTCATCCACACAACACTTACAAACGCCAGAGAAGAGTACTCAGCTATTTGTAACGAAAGCATTTGATAGAATTCCCATGTGTCCTCGAGAACGTTTGGTTCTTATAAGTATTTTCACCGGCTTGTCCTTTGCTAAGAAAGGATTGGTCCACTTGCTCCGTTTGTTTACTGTCTTTGTTACTTGCTTTTCGTTTTGTTGCCTTGTCAGAAAACCACTAAAAATCCGTTTGTTAAGTATTCACAGGGATTTCCTGCTCCATATCACTGTTCAACACCTTCTGCTCCTTGTTGGGATCGACACTCCTATTTATCGAAAGTACTACGATACACCCCCTATACTTGTGGGTCATCACGCCACCGCCCGCGAAGCGGGAAATCGCGGATTCAGCGCCCCGAACTCGGACATTTATGGTTTGTTATTTACAAGCACGACTAGAGATGCTCTCAGTCTAAATATATGTCGCGGGTTTGTTAAAATCTGAACGTCGTCTATATACTAAGTATTATCTAGATTAATCTCAATTTTATTAAATCTGCGACATCTGGGGAGGGTAAATCATACCTCAATATATCTTGATATCCAATATCCAAGAACTATCTCTAACCTGTAGCTGCTGCAATCGATCTTGAGGATTTTGGTCGCTTCGTATTATTCCCACACCAATTTTAGCTTGCTTAATGGACAAGCTTCTTTAGCTCTCTCGGGATGACCATCATTTCATATCCAGGGTCTATATCTGTAGCAAATCTTGGCAGATGGGTATATCATTGCATCCTCCCAGGGATAGGAATTTGAGACATGGACTAGCTTTCCGATTTGCTTGAGATCACAATTCGTTACACCCGGCGATGTGTCCTCTAGAACCAACAACAGGAGCAATCTTATATTCACAGAGTAAATTCCATTTTTATCCCATACCTCTGCATTTGTGACACATATTACTTCTTAGAATGCAAATTCGTCTAAATTATACCTTTTAGAAGCTTTGAACCCTCTTTTTCTAAAGCATATCCATTAGGTAAGGTGTGAGGTGATGGCTAGGGTTTAAAAATATCAAAATGAAAACGAAGAATGGGACATATGGATGAGAGAAGTCTAGACATAATTGTCGACGACTTCCTCCGATCTATACACATTTTGTCACACCACATCGACGTAGCATGCCGGTTCTATCTAACAAAAACAAGCAAAGTGCTAAAATGCGGTAAAAAAACTGTTTAAAGCCTTCTAGATTGTACATGCTCGTAAAATCTCAACTAAATAGGGTAATATGTGTCACAAATTCAAAAGTGGAGGGTAAAAAATGAAATTCACTTTATTCGCATCGACATAGATGAAAAAGTGACCTATACTCCCCCAAACGCGGTATATGATCACAACCGTCACAATTCCATGCTCTCCAATAAGTAGAATATTGCCTCTAATACTTATGGTGAGGTGTTCTTTGGTACGTTGTGACTTGTGAGTTGAGGCTGAATGCCCCTCGAGTTCAAACAAAAGATATCTTGCATTGTCCGTGAAATGATGTATTCACGCAACTAATCATTAATTTGGCACGTGTTTGCTTTGCTTGGTGACTGCTGATGAATTACGCTCAGTTTGACAAGATCGAAGAAGAACTCTTCCCCATTTTTTTCAGTGGAGTAATCCTCAGCGATACACCGCCTCAAAAAATACTTCACCTAATATCATGGCCTGAAGGGGAGATTGAAAGATAGAAGAGATGTATCTAGATATGTTTTAGTGTATAGATTCAAACACTAAAAGGTGTCTAGATACATCTCATTCACAAACTTAAAACATCTTATATTTCCAAATGGAGGGAGTACATGCCTTGAACGAATCTGAGCAATTGTGAAAGTAGGACCGGATCCAAGAAAATAAACCCTTAAAATACGGAACATTGGGTTAGTTTCCTACAAGTTCATGAACTCATCATATCGTACACTGCAGTGACTCTTTTCTCGTCAATCTGATACCATCAAAGAGTGCTTCGGATGAAAATTCCACATGAAATGAGCCTTGGTGAAAAAGGGTTGAGTGTTCTGCCAAAGGAGTTTAGATGTACTCACTTCTTTAGAGACCACAAAGCTTTGGTGGGAAATTAGATCCATGTATTGTGAAGTGTGTCTTCATTTGGTACTCACCTGAACAAAAAGGGTACAAGTGTTGGAGTCTTAGTTTGCGAAAAACATTTATGAGCATAGATGAGTCTGAGTCGTTCTATGATGAGAAAACAAATCTCGGGCTGTTATTTGATTTTGACTCTCTTAGCATAGGTGATGTTAGTCAAGAGGGGATAGTGAACAGTTGAGGACAAAGTAAGATGAACCACTGAAAGTTGTAGTTGGTTTAATTCTATGGAGGAAGTCAAACGAAACAGAAAGATTGAGGGTGTATACGAGAAGACAACCTAAGAGTAAAGAGAGATGGAGAAAGCCTAACAAGGAAGAAGCTCTAAGCGTGTATACGAGGAGACAATTACAACATCCTAACAAACAAGCTCAAACAACTAGTGAGATCCAATTGCAAGGGAAGTAGAATAAAAAAAAAGATTCCCCAAAGGATGACTCTCATTTTTTAAGACTCTCATACAATTCATGCAAGGGTTGGAGA